>OX365960.1:6650000-11450000 GCA_947247005.1 Spisula solida
TATTCCGAGCTTATGTTCTACAATATACATGCACCACATATGATGTGTCACATATACTAGTAGTGCAAAGAGTTTGCAAGTTCAGTGCATTTAAAAAATATAAAATAAAAACATTTTGGTGGGATTCGAACCTGGTCTGACAAAAGTTATTTTTACATTTGTATCAAGCGCTTTACCGTCACGACCATTCAGACACATGAAATATTTGGCTTTAATTGTATTACTTATCTGACTGGTCAGACCTATACCAACATATACCGATTATTGGTTTAAACCTTAAAAGTGCAGTCACGGCTCAATGCTCGAAATCGAACTATAGCCTTTGTATACAAATACAAATGAATGTTTTTGTTTAATCTTGTGCATATTCACTTTTAATACCGTCATATCATGTTTCAATCTACACTGATAACAAGCGGTCGGTTGATCGTGCAGTATTTTTATTACGCATGTTTGTGTATTAATAAGGCTTCTAGAGTTATCTCCGAGCTATAAATGTTTAAATTATATAGTCCGAAATAATGCAATGAGCAAGATGCGGTGGATATGGTGTGATCCGCCTCAATGGTACATAGTACTTCAAATGATGCTTATCAAAAACTTTATTAATCGATCAATTGTTTTAAAATTTCTAGGAAATGGGTACTGTAAACCAATTTACTTTCAGGAATACTATCGTCCGCGTTTTGCTGATCGTCGGCATATTCGCGACTACAAACTCTCGCGTTTTTAAGTTTCTTGCAATGCCCGTATTATTGTTTTTAGCACTAAAATGCGGGAAATAACTTCTAGGTTTACAGTATTATTTTCATTAAATAAAAAAATATTTTTTTCTGATTTTCGGCATTTTTTTATAAACGTCCTATTAGTTTTTCATCAGTTTTCGTAGTGAAATAAACAGCGACACGGATTCTCTCCAAGTACTTATAATCGAAATGTCACTGTGTTGGAACAAAATGAAAATATTCAAATCGGACCAGATAAGCAGCATTCGTTAGCTTAAACAGCAGAGCATCAACTTGAGGCAACAAGCAAAAGGCGCAGTACACGCACAAACCAACAACATGAAAACAGTCACAAGTGACAAGCGCAACCATCAAAATGAACAAGAAAAAAGCAAAGGCACAATGACCAATAAAAACCCGACACCCCACTCCGACATAATAATTATGTAAACAATCTGCTCAATCGTGCGTCAAAATAAACATAGGTACTTCACCTAGATAATATTCGGGGGCTTTTGCAAAAAGGTGCTGTTAGAAATTTCAGTATATCACCGCGTTTATTATGCATGATGACATCGTTGTTTGTTTACTCATTACCTGAAGAAGCCTTCTGGGTGAAACATAGATAGATAGATTTATTCGACATAAAATGAACACTCACATGGCAATGATAATATCAAAACATACAAATACAGTACATTAATACATGTTTTAGCATGAATCATTACAATAGCCATGTCAAATCAACATTAAATGTCAAGGATAATACAAAAAAGGGTTCAAATGAACCCTTATTTCCATTGTGGTCCTTGATATATAGTGCTGTATGACATAGAAAGATGTCACATTTGAGCATAAATAATACTTTGTCGTTCATATGCATAGTTATTAATCACTCAGGCCGTAGGCCTTCGTGATTAATTCCTACGCATATGAACTCCAAACCGTTATCTATTCACCGGTATATCACGCAAAACAGCGATCTATTTCCTAAGTAAAACATATCACGTTTGCCATAAATAAAAATAATATTGTTGATTAGGAAATAGATCGCTGTTTTGCGTGATAAACCGGTGAATAGATAACGGTTTAGAGTTCATATGCGTAGGAATTAATCACGAAGGCCTACGGCCTGAGTGATTAATAACTATGCATATAAACGGACTATTTTGTTTGCGAAGTTGGTGGGTTATTTATCATGTTGCTATAGACAACTTCCGCTGTTCAAAGAATCGTAACGTACGCCCCTGGATTTTTAAGCTTTAGTATTATCTTTATTTTTCGCCAAACTGATGCTTACCTAACGCCAAATTCCAATTACGTATTTCACGTTTACGCATATGAATTGATACATGCAATAACATGTTGCTAGAATATAAATATAATCTAATAAATAAACAGAAACGCTACGAAAAGAAAATTACACAAAACGTCGCGCTCTACGGCGACGTCACAATTCATGACGTTATGAAATAAACAAGACGTAAATTTCTACAAAATGTTCCCTGCCTATGTGAGATCTAGGATGTAAATTCAAGACAAATCGAATTAGCTTGTTTTGAGTGACATGTAACCTTTTTTTTTTAAATTTTGAGTTATACTATTAAACCAGACTGAAGAAGCATAGTCAAAATGACACTGAATGAGGGAAGAAACCAAAAGTCGCCTTGTGTGCCGTGTTAGAAATTCACTTTTGCGATATAAAATTTAACCTAGCATTGGATTTTTTAATAACTGATCTAGCCATTAAGTCAAATGTTAAACTCTGATCAATTGTCGCACCAAGTTTAAGGAACAGCCTACATTCAGCTTGAAAATCCCTGTTTCTTCTCCCAGCTGGATGGACTTCTCAATTACCTGTTAATAGGGGCTCTTATTGCCACAGATTATTGTGATAACAGTTAATTCAGTCAATTATTATTATTATAACATATTTATATAGCACTTTTATCATGTAATTACACGTTCAAAAGTGCTGTACAATCACATTTAAGCATGGTTAAAACAATTTTACATAGATAAATGCATGCAAACATTAAAAATGTATATATACATGTAAACATAATACAAATAACACAAAGAACACCCCCCTCAATATCCCCCCTAAATTGGGTGTTTCAAGAGCAGCGTCACATACCACTGCCACGAGAAACTAACTCCAAAGGAATAGTGATACTTCCTTTAAGGAGACAGGAAACCCCCGACACTATTTACTACTGTACTAGTGTTTCAAGAACAGCGTCACATACCACTGCTTCGAGAAACCGTCTCCAAAGGTATAAATGTACTACCTTTTAGGAGATCCTTAAGAAGTCAAACTAATAATCAGCCAGAATATGCTTTAGTATACAGTGTGTTTTAGCGCGTAGTGTTTTACTATCTCTTAGTGTTGTTGGCAGTGCATTCCAGAGCTTCGGTGCTGCAGCCATGAAACATCGATCACCGTACGAGACAGTCCTCATCCTCGGCACAACAAGTAGAATAGAGTCATTTTGTGACCTAAGCTGTCTTTGTGGAGTGTATATTTCCAACATACTTCTGATGTAGCCTGGGGACTTTCCATGTAGTGCTTTGTAAACATGAGTCAATACCTTGTACTCCACTCTGTATTGTACAGGTAACCAGTGAAGATTCTTAAGCACAGGAGTGATGTGATTGTATCGCGGTATCCGTGCGATGAGGCGGGCAGCTGTATTTTGGATATTTTCTAGTTTGTTCAGAATGGTTTTTGGGGAGCCACACAGTAATGAGTTGCAATAAACCAGTCTTGATGTTACTAAAGAATTTATGAGGGATTATGTTGCATCAACAGTCAAATATTGTCTGATTTGACCTATTTGTCGGATCTGCATGAAACAAGACCTGGAGACAGAGTTTACATGTTTGTCCATGTTTAGGTGTGAATCCAACATTGCACCAAGGTTTCTCACCACCGGTGATGGTCTGATCACAGCATCACCAACTTTCACTGTGAGATTCTCAGCATCACTGGTATTCCGTTTCGGTACAAACAATTCGTAGCAGTGTTTCATCACGTGAAACCCAATCCTTCGGTTTGAATGCCATATACAGCTGGGAGTCATCATCGTAGAAATGGTGTTGCAGTTGATGCTTTCTGCAGATTGCACCCACTGGTTTTGTATACATGATGTAGTTTTGGGGACCAAGCACAGAACCATGAGGTACGCTATAATTCATCAGGACTGGTTTCGAAAGTTCACCATCAATACAAACAGTCTGGTAATGGTCACACAAATAGGACTTCATCCACTCCAATGGCTTGCCTACTATACCGAAATGTTTTTTTCAAGTCGGCGTAAGAGGGTGGTGTGATCAATGGTGTCAAATGCTGCTGATAAATCAAGCATGACGAGGACTGTAGCTTTTTTCTGGTCTAGAGAACAAAGGATGTCATTTTGCACACGAAGTAAAGCAGTTTCAGTAGAGTGGAATTTTCTATATGCTGACTGTCGTTCTTCATGGAGATTATGCAGCGTTAAGTAATCATCTAGTTGAGCATCGACTACCTTCTCAAGAACTTTGGAGATAAAAGGTAAGTTTGACACCGGTCTATAATTTTTCATTACATTTTGATCTAGGCCTGGCTTCTTTATCAGTGGTCTTATTCTAGAGCTTTTAAAAGCCGTAGGTTCATAAGCATTGTCAAGTGATGCATTGAATAGTCGCGTTAATATTGGCAGTAGTTCATTTACACAATCCTTCAACAACCATGTTGGGATTGGATCAAGCTCACATGATTTACTAGGTGATTTATTTATCAGTTTCCGGATTTCTTCTTCTGAAGTCGGGGAAAACTGTGATAGTTGCTCATCTTGAAAATGTGTGTCAAATTCAGCAGTGTCGCCATGTTGGTTTGACTGAGTAGTGGAGGCTATTTCAGTTCGTATTCCTTCAATTTTGTTAATGAAGAAGTCACTAAAATCCTGTGCAAGCACCTTAGCCGATTTGTTGGATGGTAACACCACTTCTTTAGCATCGCCCATAAGATGTTTAGTTATCTTGAACAGCTCTTTCTGATCACGACCACATGACTCTACCTTATCTGCGTAATAGGTTACTTTAGATTGTTTTAACAATTTGTTGACAGCAGAACATTGATTTCTATATATTTGATGATCTATTGTTAATTTAGTAGTTCCGCCATTTTCGCTCAAGTTTACGTCTCATATGTAGATCTTCAGTGTACCAAGGACAAGAAGGTTTTAAAACTATCGTTTTAGATTTGAGAGGAGCATGTTTGTCAATGAGTGATGACAGTCCATGTGTATACACCTCGACAAGTTCATCAACATCGGAAATGTGCAGCCCACTTTTCAAAATATCAGATGATTTAATGTCTTTTTTGAATTTATTTACATCAATAGATTTTAGCTTTTTAAAATTCACGAGCAGGTTTAGCAGCGCATGCTCTAGATACTACTGCAAAATGGTCACGTGACGTCTTTCCGCTGTTATCAGGGAGTCCAGGGTCCGATATTTCAACTTGAGAGACATTAGTGTCAGTATCTCGGGTGATAACCACATCCAATGTGTGTCCAGCCACGTGAGTTGCTCCAGTAACATGCTGTCGCATGCCACAAGATTCAAGAACACTAGTAACTTGGCAGAGTCTGGGTTCGAAAGGGTGTCAAGGTGGATGTTTATATCCCCAACAATGATGATGTTACTTTCTGTTGTTACAAGTTTGGCCAGAAATGATGGCCCCCTTTTTCAAGGAAAGTACATGTCTTGAGACCGTTTTTACGATTAGGGGGTGGCCTATACACCACAGCCAGACGCAGAGAATAGTTCGTAATGGTTACAATGCATTCCATGTGTTCAAAAGTGGTAAACATTTTATCATTGGTAGAAGTTAGAAGCTGAAGGTTAAGAGTGTTTTTGTACACAACTGCTATTCCTCCACCGCGTCCACCGCGAGGAACATGTTTGATTTTGTAGCCATTTGGAACAAGCTCAGCGATGCATGATTTGTCGGAAGGTCCCCCGAGCCATGTTTCAGTCACAGTAACAATATCATAATCATTAGATGATATATAATCTGAAAGGGCCAGACTCTTGTTTTTGACTGACCTTGGGTTTATACAACACATTTTAATATAAGTTTGGCCTTTGCATACAGCGATAGGTTCAAATTTGATATTTTTCAGATCATGATGTTTTGAATCATTTTCGTCTTTAAAATGGGTTTCAAGAGATAAAGTTGGCATTATAGTAGTTATTACTTGGGGGAGTGTCAGTGGTTTGACCTTAGTCAAGCTAAGGTCAAACCACTGTACACAACATTGATTTATGACTGCCTAGGAAGTCACTGATCTATGTAACTGATACAAGGAAACCTGTTAGTAAAGTGTGGATGAATTCTTAGTAAACTCTTGTAGAAATGATAAAACAATTCAAGATACCAGTAGAGTAAGCTATGCATTTTATTAGGTAAAAATAATCAACATACTACTTATTGCATTTTGATTTAAGCATCGTTTATAACTGTGATAAAATAATAACATGTTCATTTCTCGTTTAATTTCGAAGACAACACAAATTATAATAAAATTCAAAGCATTACTCATACGTCACAAATTTGAAATACATAGTAAAACATTGTAATATTAACGGTAACATGCAAAAAAATAAAGCATTTAAACACTATTGTAAATATACATTTAATAGAGGATCTTGCATGAATGCTCATTACATACGTGTTTTATTAAACGAGTGGACAAAATGATATAACACGAGGCTTTGCCGAGTGGCATATTGTTTTTGTCGACGAGTTTAATAAAACTCGTATGTAATGAGCACGAATGTAAGATTCTATTTATCACATAACTTTAGAGAACGCTCATTACTGATCAAAAGGATGATGCACGCTGCATATGTTTCACACAAAATTCAGCGGTACAATGAGCGCGACGTCATGGTGACGTTGATATTATCCTGACGTCATTGACGGATCAATGCATGGCTTGGCTAACGTCACGTCAAGCTTATTTAAATATTTATTGCACAGTCTGGGAGTGCCGAACGATATTTACGGCACGGCGTTACAGCACTCCTGGACCGCAGGTTATGTGATAAAACATAACATGACACTGCGACATAACTGATGTCACTGTTCAAAGTGTAAAATTAAAAACATGTTCAATTAAAAGTATGCTATTGGTATTTGTTAAAATAAAATCTAAGTATTCCAACATGGTTTTTCTTAAGAACTTAAGGTATGTTAGATACATCGAACCAAAGAAATAATTAGCTCCATAGTCAAACTACAAATACTGAAAATTTATGACATTTGATAGATTATTTAAGACTGAAAAACAACAATATAGACGAAACAGGAGCTAAAATTAGCACCATGTTTTGTAATTAAATAAAAATACGAAGCTATAGGCAAACACTACATGAATAAATAAGACGAAAAAAAATGTTCTCATATAAATTGGTGCCATAGGAGTTGATAATGGGAGTTTTATTACCAGACTGACCGGATTGTTGGTCAGTAAATCGCTGAGACCAGTTATGTGATAATTGAAACCATATGCCCTAGGAGATCAAAGAAACTCAACTCTGAGTCGCTGGATGTAGGCTGTACTATGGACTGCACCAAGGTATTAAACTGATTGTTTTGATTCAATTGATTGACCATTGCAGTTGCTTTATTTTATGATTAGACTGGGCTGTTAGCCGTTTTGAGACCTAAATAAAATAGATTCTGTTTTGCCAAGGTGCAGAGATAACTTATTACAAACAGCCACTGACTGACAATACTCAAGTCATGACTTAAAACATTTTCAATGTCATGCTTGTTTTTGGCCGAGACAAGGATTGCATAATCATCATAAAGTAAAAGTTTGTTATTTATGGCGGCCGACATGACATTAACGTAAATTAAGAAAAGTAATGGACCAAAGATTGACCCTTGAGTGACTCCACAAGATATATGGGCATTTGAAGACTGAACACCTGAAAGTTCAACTAATTGACGAGGAAAACAAGTGCAGTGACGATTCTGAGAGACACATAGCCGTCATTTCCATTAAAAGAATGGAATGATTAACTGTATCGAATGCCTTTTGGAGATCCAAAAGAATCATGCCAACAAGGTGACCGTTATCCATTTGAAACCGGATATAATCGGTAAGATGTATAAGACAAGTATCCGTAGAAAATCCACGCCTGAACCCGGACTAAAACTCGTACAAAAGCGTATTGTGAACAAGGTATTGCTCTAATTGATCATATATGACCCTTTCCATGACTTTGAACACAACGCTTAATATTGAAACTGGGCGGAACTTTCCGACAACCGTCTTATCATTCTTTTTATATAAATGAACTACGCGGACAGATTTAAGATCATCTGGAACCACACCCTGGATAATAGACAGGTTAACAATATGTTGTTATTAAATGAATATACATTAAATGGTATTCGTGTTTGGTGGTTATATTCTATTTTAGTATATCAACAACAAATATGACATATCTTAGCTAAGATTCATCTTTTTCTTATGCTATTTGAAGCGAACTTAGACAGCAATTACATTCAAATAAAGTTACATATACACCAGAATTATCGTAAATAACCGTGATATAACTGAGTATGTTCTCAATTATCTACGGAAAAGTCCCATCTAAGCTTACATATGTCTATGAAACGGACCCATTGTGTTTAGGAAAGGTATTGAACAAACCGTTCAAACACTACTGTTAACACGTTTTCTCCTCTTGACAGGGCATCCAAAATATCTGGCATAATCACAAGAGCACATCTAATTGAAAACGGCCATATAAAATCCTGTGACAATAAAGACCCGTAAAACTGATCTGCAGTTAACAAAGGGTTGATAGTCATCAGTTGGATATGGTGTTCATTGATTGCCCTGTTAAAATCAATTAACACTGATTCAAGCGACCTTCTCCTTTCTGACCTGAGATAAAACTGATCAGGAGCCAAACGAAAAGTATTCAAACCGTCTCGAATCTTTGGACACCGTAAAAGCATCGTTGTATCTTCGCGTAAAAGTATGTCAATTCTGATGCACACGTTTCTTCTTTGTTTATGAGATATTCTGTCCGCGAACAGATTCCTTTCTTCAATCATATAACTTGGTAGTTTTCTTTTAAGAATGCATCTTTTCAAAACTTTCAACGAGTGCTTCAATAGCGTCAATAATTTGTGCTCTACAAATTTCTCTGTTGGGTTCGTTTCGGCCATCCAGAGGACAAGATTTTTCATCACATAGGATGTCATTTCCTTACATACTGGTTTCAGTGCATGTTTAGCAAGCATCTTCAAAACTATGATTAATTTTGTTTGGCAGTCATTCAGGCTTTTGATGAGACAGATTTCTGCCTGAGTAAAACAAATTCTCCATTCAAGGAAATGTAACGGACTGTCCTTGTATCCAATAGGAACAACGTGAGCTTCTAAAGCCGATACCGTTTCGATCAGTTCAGAGGAAGGCCACTCATAGAGTCGTCGTCTATTTTTCCAGGTATCGATGTACTGTGAGCAGTGGCATCGTATCGCAAATACGTTGTCTGCGCTTACTAATCCATTACAATATACGCTGGGGCACGATGGCCCTTGATTGTCTCGACACATCGTCATGAATACATCATATCCAAGCAATGGACAACTCAGACGTGCTATGTCTTTCATATTTAGTTTCCAACTATCGCTGGATAGAAGGAACACACGATCTACTTCAACCAACGATTCACGGACACAGTCGGACAATAATGGATGATCTAATGAAATGCATTTAAGTAACGCATAACCAGGCGGTGTGGTATTTAATCTTTCAATTTGAAATGTTATATGCTCATTATTTCTGTAACTTAAATTGCACGCGTCGTGACATTCTATTTCCATAAAGTCTAACATTTGGTCTGTGTCATTTTCCAAAGGAAGCGTTAAGCCTTCTGCCTTACTTCCACACGGCGTTACAGTGTCGTTAAGTAATTTTACTGGTACATTTGATCCTTGTCTTAACTTCACCATTCCATGACTGTACCCAAGGTCATCTAAAAATCTTGACAAGAAAACGGATGCTTCTCGACTCATTGCAAATCGCTCTAGGAGTAACGCAATGATAACAGTAAATTTATGAAAAATAATATCACATGCTCTGTTACCGGATGTGGTAATGAAAATAATACAACATGCTCTGATACTGGATGTGGTAATGAAAATATTATCACGTGCTCTGATACCGGATGTGGTAATGAAAATAATATCGCATGCTCTTACACCGGATGTGGTAATGGAAACAATATCACATGCTCCGATACCGGATCTGCTAATGGAAATAATATCACATGCTCTGATACCGGATGTGGTAATGAAAACAATATCACATGCTCTTATACCGGATGTAGTAATGAAAACAATATCACCTGCTCTGGTACCGGATGTGGTAATGGAAATAATATCAGATGCACTTATATCGGATGTGGTAATAAAAACAATGCTCTAGTAATGTAAAACAATAGCACCTGCTCTGATACCGGATGTGGTCATGAAAATACGATCACATGCTCTGATAGCGGATGTGGTAATGAAAACAATATCACATGCTCTGATAGCGGACGTGGTAATGAAAACAATATCACATGCTCTGATACCGGATGTGGTAATGAAAATAATATAACATGCTCTGGTAATGAAAACAATATCTCATGCTCTGATACCGGATGTGGTAATGAAAATAATATAACATGCTCTGGTAATGAAAACAATATCACATGCTCTGATACCGGATGTGGTAATGAAAATAATATAACATGCTCTGGTAATGAAAACAATATCTCATGCTCTGATACCGGATGTGGTAATGAAAATAATATAACATGCTCTGGTAATGAAAACAATATCACATGCTCTGATACCGGATGTGGTAATGAAAATAATATAACATGCTCTGGTAATGAAAATAATATCTCATGCTCTGATACCGGATGTGGTAACCTTTAGTTGTAAATATTCTGAGTAAGCTTTTTTGCTTATACTTCCATATTTGTTGTTTTATATTGACGTTTAACATTAAAAAAAACGGAAGTAGGTTATCACTTTTTCTATCACCCGTTTCTGTATAAACGTCTGTTCCCTTCACACCAATACGAGTTTGTTCATAAGTATAAACATGTCTCCCGAAAATGAGTTATACAATGTTCCTTTCACACATGTTACGATGTTTAATAAGTATATATAGGTCTCCTAGAAACTGCTTACTTATTACCCAGTGCTTCTTTCTCACCTATACTATTGTATTTAGAATCTATAAAAACGTTGCATAAATAATTCTCCTGGTTATGGGTTACAGTGTTCCCTTACCATCGATATCGTTGAAAGTTCATTCGTATAAACAGGTATCCTGGTAATGGATTACTTAGTATCCAGTGTTCCTTTCCCTGCAATATCGTTGGAAGTTCATTAGTAAAAGCAAGTCTCCTGGAAATGGGTTACTAAGGACCCAGCGGTCCTTTCACACCAATACTATTTTGTTCGTAAGTATAAACCCGTATCTTGGTAATGGATTACTTGATATCCAACGTTCCTTCCACCCTAAAACGGTTGTGTTCATTAGTACGAAATGAAGAAGTCAGAGTTGAGTTGCCAACCTTATAAAGCTGAAATGATATTATATACAGATAGTTAAAATTGATTAATTTCTAAGACGTAAACATTAAGTTCATGTTTAATTCAGATGTTTTATACTTCCTATTCTTATTCTGCACCTTGGTATTGACAATTAAACACAAGACCAACACCAATCTTAATATAGGTCGTTTGCGGTACAAAAAACGTATACATTTTAGTTATCTTAAAATCGTGTCATCAGTTGTCGGTCAAATTTGGCATAGCACCACTATTACATCATAACAACTCCCATTCTACGTTTTAATATAAACGCAGGGAGGTAAATAAGGTAGAATTGCTCACGGATATTCGTGTTGTTTGGTACTATTTGAGAAATTTAATACATGTACTAGTAAGTATAATAAAGGTTTTAGAGTCACATTCCAATAGTCGTGTACCGTGCTACATTTAAGTAAATCATAATCTAATCCTGAACATTCAGCTATCCCACTACCAAAAAACTATGCAAATTTGTTGAAACAGTAAAAAGTTGATAACTGCTACAATAAGCAATGTTTTACTATGTTCTAGTATACCTTATAATATAGTATTTTCCAAACTAAACATCAACACCGATTAACTAAAGGGAAGTAACTCGAACATTAAACACCTCTTTGCCAAAATTCGTTTTATCGGACATTTGAGCATATCAAAACTATGTTTGTCATGGTCCGTTTTCTATCCGGAAGCTTGACATTTAGTCTGAATGATGTAGGCAATGTTCCTGGTGGCTGTGTTGATATCAGTAATTGTCAAATTATAAAATGCAATATCTTGCTTATTATTCATATTTGACCCACTCAAGTATACCTCTAGAAACGTGTACAGTTGTTCAGGAGTATATTATTTTTATACGACTAATTGAATTTGACTTTCAAACCTTTATTAGTGTACAAAACGATACAGCCACCTGTAAATTTGCCTAATAAAATTAAACTGTTAAAGCATTCATTCAAAGTGTGATTTATATATATGCAAATTGAATTCAAGTTATATCAGTGAATGCGATTGCTGACTTAATAAAACGGTGTATGAAAAATGAATAGGATTTCAATAAAGACACCTGTCCCAAAATATTCTGAGCTAACAATTTTGTAGACATTCGATTTTCTCTTCAACCTTTCATTGAAAAGAAATTCAATACACAAACAATTAGTTTACCAATATAAAGATAGACAATATTATACTAACATTGTGTCCACCGTTTTGGTATAAAATATAAAAAGGCACGTACCCGTTTAACTGATCACATACACACGATAAGGTGTGATTATAAAGTCCATCTCCAACACCAGCACTAACATTATGTGTCCTCGTGTGTTGAAGCGTAACCCAAATATAGACATAAATGATTCAAATGTCGTCTGCACTAAAAATAAAATGGAAAAACCTGTGTAATTCACATAAAGTTATAAATACATCAGATTCTGTACACCTCAGTACCACATGATTGTATTACCAATTGCGTCGTAACATGAAAATGACATAGTATACTTATACGCGAACTTAAGGAAAACAAAGTACATGTACTTAATACACATAGGTGAGTTTAATTTGCTTTTGGGTAGGTATGGTGTTAATATTCTTATACACAAATGTATACATCTACTTTTCCTACGGTTTCAGTCACTTAAGAATCAACATCCTATGTTTGCAAAAACATATTAGTGCAAGACAGAAAAAGGTTTAGATCATTAGTATTCATTACAGTTGGTCTTTAATATACGGATACCCTGAAGTGACAAATGCGATTTATTATATTTTATTCCGTTTAATCGGCTTTATATACCGAAGGTAAATTTAGTGTAGCTCGACTTTTCATTTAATTGTATCCGTTGGAAAACTAGGTTACTTAGTTGAATTATATGGGGTGGTGTCATTCCTTTTTCTATCGCATGAATGTCTTCAAATAAAATAATCATGGGATTTACTACCCTTTTTATCAGCATGTGAGGGGCTCTTTGTGTATACATGGAGTTGTGCGTTCGAACCAAATATCAATAAAGTATGGAACATTTTTGAAAACCTGGTTTTCGTGGAATTTCCATGCGCTGACAAAGAATGTTGAAAGATGCTATTTGAAAGCGTTGGTTGTAACAATGTGTTCAAACAGACTGACGGTTTTAGAAAATATTTGCAAAAAAAACAACACAACGACAAAATCAACATTAGTAAACGCCGAAAATTGCATACAGTACAACCTCTCCATGACAGTCATCAGTAGAGTGACCTCCTCTCTATAACAAGTTAACAAAGCCTTCAAGATTTCCAAAAGCTGATATTAACTTTAAATTCAACCTCTTAAGAGCAACAATCGCTATACAACAGCCAATATTTGCAGCCGCAAAGGTGGTTGCTTTACAAAGGTTGTACGTAGGGTGTTCCAGAAATAATAGGACTGTTTTAATAGCAGCGCGGTAAATGAGAAATTTAGAAAACTAATTTGCTGTAAATAAAATTTCTTCTATCACTGATAAACATGCGAAATATCAAAGCAATTGGTTGAAAAACAAAATCTCTATTAAACATTAAATGTACCATGTACCATGGAGGCGGGTCGCACCGTGACGTTTTGATAACGTCGCGTTCAAACAAAGTTTTTTAACCGAAAGACACCCTTAGTCATTTTTATATATTGTCACCCTGACTTTCAAAAGATATCTGATGACATTGTCCCCATTGTTTATATGTGTCTCTGTACCACTGTTCCCAAACAATGGGTTACAGTGATGTTACAAATTGCTCTTACATTGAAGCGTCTATCAGTGTACGAACGGTTGTGTGTCAACGTCGAACTATCTTTTATCAGACTTTACCTGTGTTCGTTTGTTTAGTTCATATCTCCGCAATCTGTGAACAATTTTTGCCAACAGAACACAAATGGATACTGGATGACATTTCATCCTGCTTATTTTATTATTTCAATGGTTTGCATTGTTTTATTTCCACTTTATAACATAATTTGAAAAATCGAGCGGTTTCGAGTTTTTGACGTTGGCGTCGTTTTGTCCATGGCGCGCTTGGATATATACAATTGTTTATATCAGATGAGCATAAACAAATAGCGATTGCTTCGTAAGTTTGCATGCACACGTCAGTGACATCAAGGTATTGCCACATACTTTGCCAATATTATTTATTCAGTGGTTACTGAGATATTCACGTGTTTAGTATGATTAATAATGAAAATTTACAGTGTGACCCGCCTGTGCGTTACATGGTTTCTATGACAACGCTTTGTATAAGCACATCAACAACAACGAAAATCTGTTACTGCCAGTATATAGAGCATAAAATGTTATGCATATGAGATAAATTTCATTAAAATGTAAGTGTTGAGTACGAAGCTGTGATAAAAGTCCTATTATTTCTGGAACACCCCTCGTACTGTACATTTGAAGCATTTGGTTGATTTATTCTCATTTTCCATTGGACAAGTATTGTGAAGTTGTACCCTGCCTTGCATCACGCTTAATGATTTTCCAGTGGAATATCGGTAGAGCTCGTTAAATATCGTGAAACACTTACTTCAACGTAGAATGTGATTCGTTAAGTTCTTGGAGCAATGAATGACATACATATTCCTCTTAAACTTGATTGTTTGGACAGTAAGTAATTGAAAGAATAGCAAACGTTTCCCACTCGAAAATACGCCTATTGTATAACGAGAACATAATTATTACTGGCGTGCACCTCGGAAGCAAAAAATCTTATTATTGCTGAAACTAGTTCATTCAGCTTTTTGACAGCTTGTATCCATTTCTGGTTCGGTTGTGTGACATTGGGCATTGTGCCTTGTATGTTTTATGTGCTCGGTTGTGTGACATTGGGCATTGTGCCTTGCATGTTTTATGTGCTCGGTTGTGTGACATTGGGCATTGTGCCTTGCATGTTTTATGTGCTCGGTTGTGTGATATTGGGCATTGTGCCTTGCATGTTTTATGTGTTCGGTTGTGTGACATTGGGCATTGTGCCTTGCATGTTTTATGTGCTCGGTTGTGTGACATTGGGCATTGTGCCTTGCATGTTTTATGTGCTCGGTTGTTTAAGTTGAGTACTGCCTTCCCTGTCCGACTTAATATTATCTTTTTCTTAAAGGTTGACATAATTACGTTTCATGAAAACAAACAAGTTGGCAAAATGCAACATTTAACAACTGGTTATTACTGAGTTCTGTCAAAAAGTCTAACATATGTTTATTAGAACGAAGTGTTCTGATAAAGGAGTTAACGTGAATGACAAGGGAAGAGAAAACCAAGACGGTACATTAAACAGGTTATATATTAGGTACATAACACTTTACATGTGAATATACCCACTGTGATATCATGTTCCGATTAGTCAGGCCATAGTTTTTTTGCTACTCAGACTTTAGTGTGAAAAAGTCTGCAGGAGGAGGGAAAATACAAAAAATCAAAACCAAACTCCAAAATATATATAATTACCACAGTATGTTGGCAGTCAACAACAGAGTTCTTGAAAACAAACAGAAAAATTATCTTAAAACAATTAGGGCACAGGTAACTTTATCCTTGATACAGAATGTTCAGAAAAAAATACAGAATTATTTTTACATTTTCTATACAAAAACTTCTGTAATTTATTTTATTTATCTTTTTTAAAGATGAAGTTACCTGTGGTACGTTGGTGAATGAGAACAACAATAAACAAGCACTATATCGGCTTGATAATAAAACAAGGAACGTATATAACCGTCAAAACATTTGATATATACTGTATGCAATTTTAGTTTTTCAAAGTATTCTCTTGAAAATGAAAAAATTGACAGGAGGGTCTGAGTAACGAAAAATCAAACAACTCTTGCTGAATAACATCAGTGGCATGAAATATAAAAATGGAATACGGTACACTGTAGCTTTTTTATTATATCTATACATGAACAACTACTTCGCATTGTAATCACAGAAATTCCAGAAACAAAACCTTAAAGCAATAGACATTGAATAGGTAGCAACGAAAAGGCTTTTCCTCTAGCAATCAACATGTCACAGTGCTGACCCGTACAAACAGATAATATTCAAATCAAACAGGAGAACCAGTATTCGAAGGAAGTGCAGAGCACGACCAATCACATCAAGAATGCAACACGAAAAACAAAAGAAACAGTACAATCACAATAGAACAACATCACAAGGACAGTCACAAGGCTGTGACGAGGACAACAACTAAAATGAGCAAGAAATTAAGAAAATATACAGTTATCAATAGAACCCTATAACCCCGACTCCCCACTCCAACATGATTATGTATGAAAACCGTTCCATTGTGCATAAACAAACAGGCACATTGCGTCAATAAGATTCAGGTATTCCTTTTAAGGCGGTGTTAGAAGTTTCACAAACATGGTATCTAGGAAAGATAGTAGACAATCTTATCAAAAAGTACTTGTGACGTGTTTTCTCCTTTTGAAAGTGACTCCAAAATATCGGGCCAAAAAATAAGAGCACAACTAGTTGAAAAGTTCCATGCAAAATCCTGTGACTGCAAAGACGCAGATAACTGATCTGCAGTTAACAATGGACTCGTATGCATCATTTGGATTATATGTTCTGTACATGCCCTAACATAAGCAATAGATGCTGTTTCCAGAGACCTTCTTCTTTCTGATGAGAGATAAAACCGGTCAGGTGCCAAGTGAAAAGTATTCAAACCGTCTCGAATCTTTGGACACCGTAAAAGCATCGTTGGGCCTTCGTGTAAAAGTATGTCGATTCTGATGGACGCATTTCTTCTTTGCTTATGAGATATTCTGTCCGCGAACAAATTTCTCTCTTCAATCATATAACTTGGCAAAGGTGGTTGCTTTACAAAGGTTGTACGTAGGGTGTTCCAGAAATAATAGGACTGTTTTAATAGCAGCGCGGAAAATTAGAAATTTAGAAAACTAATTTGCTGTAAATAAAATTTCTTCTATCACTGATAAACATGCGAAATATCAAAGCAATTGGTTGAATAACAAAATCTCTATTGAACATTAAGTGTACCATGTACCATGGAGGCGGGTCGCACCGTGACGTTATGATGATGTCGCGTTCAAACAAAGTTTTTTAACCGAAAGACACACTTAGTCATTTTTATATATTGTCACCCTGACTTTCAAAAGATATCTGATGACATTGTCCCCATTGTTAATATGTGTCTCTGTACCACTGTTCCCAAACAATGGGTTACAGTGATGTTACAAATTGCTCTTACATTGAAGCGTCTATCAGTGTACGAACGGTTGTGTGTCAACGTCGAACTATCTTTTCTCAGACTTGACCTGTGTTCGTTTGTTTAGTTCATATCTCCGCGATCTGTGAACAATTTTTGCCAACAGAACACAAATGGATACTGGATGACATTTCATCCTGCTTATTTTATTATTCCAATGGTTTGCATTGTTTTATTTCCACTTTATTACATAATTTGAAAAATCGAGCGGTTTCGAGTTTTTGACGTTGACGTCGTTTCGTCCATGGCGCGCTTGGATATATACAATCAGTTGAGCATAAACAAATAGCGATTGCTTCGTAAGTTTGCATGCACACGTCAGTGACATCAAGGTATTGTCACATACTTTGCCAATATTATTTATTCAGTGGTTACTGAGATATTCACGTGTTTAGTATGATTAATAATGAAAATTTACAGTGTGACCCGCCTGTGCGTTACATGGTTTCTATGACAACGCTTTGTATAAGCATCATCAACAACAACGAAAATCTGTTACTGCCAGTATATAGAGCATAAAATGTTGTGCATATGAGATAAATTTCATTAAAATGTAAGTGTTGAGTACGAAGCTGTGAGAAAAGTCCTATTATTTCTGGAACACCCCTCGTACTGTACATTTGAAGCATTTGGTTGATTTATTCGACTTGGCATTTTCCATTGGTCAAGTATTGTGAAGTTGTACCCTGCCTTGCATCACGCTTAATGATTTTCCAGTGGAATATCGGTAGAGCTCGTTAAATATCGTGAAACACTTTCTTCAACGTAGAATGTGATTCGTTAAGTTCTTGGAGCAATGGATGACATACATATTCCTCTTAAACTTGATTGTTTGGACAGTAAGTAATTGAAATAATAGCAAACGTTTCCCACTCAAAAATACGCCTATTGTATAACGAGAACATAATTATTACTGGCGTGCACCTCGGAAGCAAAAAATCGTATTATTGCTGAAACTAGTTCATTCAGCTTTTTGACAGCTTGGATCCATTTCTGGTTCGGTTGTGTGACATTGGGCATTGTGCCTTGTATGTTTTATGTGTTCGGTGTTGTGACATTGGGCATTGTGCCTTGTATGTTTTATGTGTTCGGTTGTGTGACATTGGGCATTGTGCCTTGTGTGTTTTATGTGTTCGGTTGTGTGACATTGGGCAGTGTGTCTTGCATGTTTTATGTGTTCGGTTGTGTGACATTGGGCATTGTGCCTTGTATGTTTTATGTGTTCGGTTGTGTGACATTGGGCATTGTGCCTTGTGTGTTTTATGTGTTCGGTTATGTGACATTGGGCAGTGTGTCTTGCATGTTTTATGTGTTCGGTTGTGTGACATTGGGCATTGTGCCTTGTATGTTTTATGTGTTCGGTTGTGTGACATTGGGCATTGTGCCTTGTGTGTTTTATGTGTTCGGTTGTGTGACATTGGGCAGTGTACCTTGCATGTTTTATGTGTTCGGTTGTGTGACATTGGGCATTGTGCCTTGTATGTTTTATGTGTTCGGTTGTGTGACATTGGGCATTGTGCCTTGTGTGTTTTATGTGTTCGGTTGTGTGACATTGGGCAGTGTGTCTTGCATGTTTTATGTGTTCGGTTGTGTGACATTGGGCATTGTGCCTTGTATGTTTTATGTGTTCGGTTGTGTGACATTGGACATTGTGCCTTGCATGTTTTATGTGTTCGGTTGTGTGACATTGGACATTGTGCCTTGTATGTTTTATGTGCTCGGTTGTGTGACATTGGGCATTGTGCCTTGTATGTTTTATGTGCTCGGTTGTGTGACATTGGGCATTGTGCCTTGCATGTTTTATGTGCTCGGTTGTGTGACATTGGGCATTGTGTCTTGCATGTTTTATGTGCTCGGTTGTTTAAGTTGAGCACTGCCTTCCCTGTCCGACTTAATATCATCTTTTTCTTAAGGTTGACATAATTACGTTTCATGAAAACAAACAAGTTGGCAAAATGCAACATTTAAAAACTGGTTATTACTGAGTTCTGTCAAAAAGTCTAACATATGTATATTAGAACGAGGTGTTCTGATTAAGGAGTTTATGTGAATGACAAGGGTAGAGACAACCAAGACATTATACAGGTTATATATCAGGTTCATTACAATTTATAGGTGAACAACTCCACTGTGATATCATGTTCCGATTAGTCAGGCCATAGTTTTTTTTAGCTCACCTGTCACAAAGTGACAGAGTGAGCTTTTGTTATCACTCTCCGTCGTCGGCCCGTCCGTCCGTCAACAATTGGCTTGTGTCCTCTCGATATGTCACAATTTCGGCCTAATATTTATGAAACTTGGTCACAATGATCAGGTCAACAAAATCTAGTTCGATTTTGGATCATCTGGGTAAAAAACATGGTCACTATGTCAATTGACATATTCCTAAGGGTCTTGGGTTCAAACCCCACTGGGAGCATAATCTTTATTTTAAGTGTTTAGGTAATGTTTGGTCTTTAAAGCATGTACTTGAACAGTTTGTACAGTTATATGGAGGAAATATTTTTTCAAAAATACATTTGTATTTTGTTTAAATTAAAGGTAAAATCATAGAAAAACCTTGTGTAGTCACCAGAGGTTACAATTTCGACTTAATCTTTATGAATCTTAGTCACAATGTCAACACATTCTAGGTTAAGTTTGATATTAATTAAGTCATCTGGGGTAAAACACTAGGTCACATGGTCAAATCATAAAAAAAACTTTTTATAGAAGCTAAACTTCCTTAAATCTTATTCAGAAAATGTAAATTATTACCTAGGTCACCATAGGGGTGTGCATGCAGTACTACGACAGGTGGGCGACCAAGGTCCCTTTGGGCCCTCTCGTTGTTGTGTTACCCAGACTTAGTGTGAAAAAAGTCTGCAGGAGGAGGGAAAATATAAAAAATCAAAAACAAACTCCAAAATATATATAACTAACACAGTTCTTGAAAACAAACAGAAAAATTATCTTAAAACAAGTAGGGCACAGTTACCTGTATCCTTGATACAGAATTTTCAGAAAAAAATACAGAATTATTTTTACATTTTCTATAAAAAAAACTTCTGCTATTTATTTTATTTAACCTTTTTTAAAGATGAAGTTACCTGTGGTACGTTGGTGAATGAGAACAACAATAAACAAGCACTATATCGGCTTGATAATAAAACAAGGAACGTATATAACCGTCAAAACATTTGATATATACTGTATGCAATTTTAGTTTTTCAAAGTATTTTCTTGAAAATGAAAAAAATGACAGGAGGGTCTGAGTAACGAAAAATCAAACAACTCTGGCTAAATAACATCAGTGGCATGAAATATAAATGGAATACGGTACACTGTAGCTTTTTTATTATATCTATACATGAACAACTACTTCGCATTGTAATCACAGAAATTCCAGAAACAGAACTTTAAAGCAATAGACATTGAATAGGTAGCAACGAAAAGGCTTTTCCTCTAGCAATCAACATGTCACAGTGCTGACCCGTACAAACAGATAATATTCAAATCAAACAGGAGAACCAGTATTCGAAGGAAGTGCAGAGCACGACCAATCACATCAAGAATGCAACACGAAAAACAAAAGAAACAGTACAATCACAATAGAACAACATCACAAGGACAGTCACAAGGCTGGGACGAGGACAACAACTAAAATGAGCAAGAAATTAAGAAAATACACAGTTATCAATAGAACCCTATAACCCCGACTCCCCACTCCAACATGATTATGTATGAAAACCGTTCCATTGTGCATAAACAAACAGGCACATTGCGTCAATAAGATTCAGGTATTCCTTTTAAGGCGGTGTTAGAAGTTTCACAAACATGGTATCTAGGAAAGATAGTAGACAATCTTATCAAAAAGTACTTGTGACGTGTTTTCTCCTTTTGAAAGTGACTCCAAAATATCGGGCCAAAAAATAAGAGCACAACTAGTTGAAAAGTTCCATGCAAAATCCTGTGACTGCAAAGACGCAGATAACTGATCTGCAGTTAACAATGGACTCGTATGCATCATTTGGATTATATGTTCTGTACATGCCCTAACATAAGCAATAGATGCTGTTTCCAGAGACCTTCTTCTTTCTGATGAGAGATAAAACCGGTCAGGTGCCAAGTGAAAAGTATTCAAACCGTCTCGAATCTTTGGACACCGTAAAAGCATCGTTGGGCCTTCGTGTAAAAGTATGTCGATTCTGATGCACGCATTTCTTCTTTGCTTATGAGATATTCTGTCCGCGAACAAATTTCTCTCTTCAATCATATAACTTGGTAGTTTTCTTTTAAGAATGCATCTCTTCAAAACTTTCAACGAGTGCTTCAACAGCGTCAATAATTTGTGCTCTACAAATTCCTCTGTTGGGTTCGTTTCGGCCATCCAGAGGACAAGATTTTTCATCACATATGATGTTATTTCCTTACATACTGGTTTCAGTGCATGTTTAGCAAGCATTTTCATAAGTATGATCAGTTTTGTTTGGCAGTCATTCAGGCTTTTGATGAGACAGATTTCTGCCTGAGTAAAACAAATTCTCCATTCAAGGAAATGTAATGGGCTGTCCTTGTATCCAATAGGAACAACGTGAGCTTCTAAAGATGATACCGTTTCGATTAGTTCAGAGGAAGGCCACTCATATTGCCGTCGTCTATTTTTCCAGGTAGCGGTGTAACATGAACAGCCACTGTGACATCTTATCGCATATACATTGTCTGTGCTCGAAAGTCCGCTCAACAATACGCTGGGACATGATGGACCTTGATTGTCCCGACAAATCGCCAAATTATGTCCAAGCAAAGGACAAATCAGAGTCAAAAGGGCTTTTATATTTTGTTTCCAACTATCACTGGACAGAAACAAACCATCTACGTCAACCAAAGATTCACGTACCCATACGGACCAGAATGGATGGTCTAAAGAAATGCATTTAAGTAATGCGTAACCAGGGGGTGTAGAGTTCAATCTTTCAAGTTTAAATATTATATGCCCATAAGTTCTGTGATTTAAATCACAAGTGTCGTGACATTCTATTGGTGCAAATTCAAACATTTGATCCACGTCATTTTCAAAAGGAAGCGTCAAGCCTTCAGTCTTACTTCCACATGGTATAAAGTCAAACGCGCCATGAAAGACTTTTAAAGGTGTATTTGATCTTTGTCTTAACTTAACCATTCCATGACTGTACCCAAGGTCATCTAAAAGTCTTGATAGAAAAACAGATGCCTGTTGACTCATTGCAATCACTATGAATAATACGATAATCAAATAATATACTATAGTGCGCCGATAATATTGTGCAGATATGGTCAGTTTTGTATTAAAAACAACACAGATAAATCTTGAACATCTGATTAAGTACTAGTAATCAACCTTGGTGGAATACATGTATACCAAAATGCTCCGCCTTTCTCATTATCGTGGGTGTACTATAGCGTCAGTTATGAATATTCGTATGAGGCTAACTTGTCTAGTTCGTCCTTATAATGTGTCATTTACACTAAAGCAATTGACTTAATCGAGGAAAAGTGTTTCTGATTGTAAACGTTGAAATATCCATTCATAGTCAATGTTAAATATCGACGTTTAACATTTTAAAGTGGGTTATAGTAACTTTTCCTATCATTCGTTTCAGTATGTTCACACCAATACGATTGCGTTCATTAGTATAAACAGGTCTCCTAGAAATCGGTTATCCAGTGTGCCTTTCACACCATTACGAATGCGTTCATTATTATAAACAGGTCTCCTAGAAATCGGTTATCCAGTGTGCCTTTCACAACAATACGATTGTGTTCATTAGTATAAACAGGTCTCCTAGAAATCGGTTATCCAGTGTTCCTTTCACACCAATGCGATTGCGTGCATTAGTACAAACAGGTCTTTTAGAAATCGGTTATTTAGTGTTCCTTTCACACCATTACGATTGCGTTCATTAGTACAAACAGGTCTCCTGAAAATCGGTTATTCAGTGTTCCTTTCACACCATTACGATTGCGTTCATTAGTACAAACAGGTCTTCTAGAAATCGGTTATTCAGTGTTCCTTTCACACCATTACAATTGCGTTATTAGTGGAAATCTGAAATGATACAATACAGATGATCCAAATTAGTGTATACTTATTATCGAACAAACGACGTACACAGTGTTTAACCAATCGTAACTACTCGGGTCTTTCCGTCATCGATACGGGTGGTACCTGGGATGTATCAAGCAAAATTATTTACATGATTATTGTTACGTCAGAAATGTCCAAGTTGTCCCCGACTGAAGGTTTATGGCTATATGATGTTTTAACTTTCTATACTACATTAAATTGCATCTGGTAACATATTGAAGGTGTTATGTCCTAAAGCTGGGTTCACACTATGAACGTTTGTACCAGCGTTGATCAACGTTTCAAAGGTCGAAAAAATGAGCCATAACGTCGGTTAAATTACGCTCGCGAGGAGGAATATTTTGGTTCACACTACCAGCGTTGTGCATCTGGAGCACGCAAACTTTTGCGAACGTTTCCTTGCGCTTGACTGCGTTTGGCAGTGGTTACTCGCGCTTTACAACGTTTACCAGCGTTGTAGTTAATTTCAATTAGCATGTGAACGTTTGCCAGCGCTAATCACTTGCGTTGCTATCGCGTTCATTGCGTCTGATACCCGTTGGCCTACGTAGGACAAACGTTCATTTGCGCTGGGGAAAGTTGGCTTACGCCAGCCTTTGCGTTACTACCACGTTCATTGCGCCGGATACCCGTTGACCTCCGCTAGATAAACGATCGACTTAATTTATTATCACCACCAGCGTTTCAACAGACGTTTGCCAACGGAGCTTAACTGAAGCAAACTTTGATCAACTTAATCTAGCGTTCAGAAACGTTTACAAACGGAGCACAACTTACATGAGCGTTTATTTCCAAACGTCGGCACAGTTTGCATGTTTAAAATTTTCAACGAATACAACGTTCTTCAGCGTTTACCAGCGATCGTCAACTTTTCAAAACGTTTAGTAACTTTTACTAGCGGAGCTGAACGTTTGCCCAAACGTCGGTAAACGTCGGTCAAAACGCCAGAGTGTGAACCCAGCTTAAGCGAATTTACCCTAAATGTGCATACCCAAGGTTTCGTCCCATCGCTGTTTTTACAGTATTTTACTGTTTTTTTTGGGGCAAAAACTAGCGATAGACGGTTTAACCATTACTGTTACAGTATATTTCGGGGTATTTTATTGCTATATGGCTCTCCGCCCAGCATGACGCTAATTAACTGATACGATAAGCGTATACATGTACATATAAAGGGTTTTGTGAAAATTACATAAATGCGTGCTGAGCGACACCTTCGAACTAGGGCTTATAACTGTGTACCCACACTGTACCTGGCTGTATTTCAAGATCTTTAAAATAACCAAGACGTGTACACACGTCCTTTCCTCAAATTTATTTTGCACGAGTCTTAAACAAAAACTATTTACATGTACATGTATCAATATTCAATTCATGAATAGAAACATGTGCGAGGGGTGATCGCGAAGCTCGTATGATTTGCTTATGAATTATTTATTCTTAGTTAAATATAAATGAAAGTTCACTGTCAAAACGATCCACTTGATTGCAGTTGAATTTTAGAACGGAATAAAAATCCGCCAACTTATGCGACAATTAACGGTACATTTGGCAACGCTACAACACCTGGTCGTCGCCACCAAAATTGCTATATTTTTCATCTTTCGTTGACTTGAAACAATGTCATTTCGAAGTATTCAATATGGCTAAAATTCATCAAATAGATCACATCATACGTCAACGGCATGGTGTCATTTCCATAAAATATAATGTTATTTACTACATCCGCTATCAAATTAGCACTATGTTTATCTGAACAGTCAATGGAACGGAACAGTGCTCGATCCATACATTGGACCAAAATTGCGTTTGGTGTTATGTGACGTCGTTTAATTTTCTGGTGTGTGGCGTGCTATGCAAAGTGTCTATTTAGGAATCGACGTAACTATATAAGTAATTGTTTGATGTATTTTCATCATTTTCATCAGAGTATGATAATGTATAGGATGTTGTGATGGTATGTTTTATTATTCCTTATGAGCAATAACACACGATTAACAACATAATTATAATTCGCAACGTAAGTTTACGAACTTACGATCAACCCGCGTATTATAAATATATAAAATGTATATGATTTTCAAATGTAACGACAATAGACTAAAAATAGAAGATACATAAGATCTACCTTAATATTTGGGTCAATTCATTTAAAAAGTACATATATACATGTACATATAAGTATATATATATTACTTTCAATAAGAAGCAAACATACAGTATGTTCAACTGCGTGGAATAAAAAAAATAAAGAAAAACTTTGATCAAAGCGATGTTCTGAATCATTTCCTATTTTTGTTTTCATTTGAGGCCCCTTTCGGGTGACCCCGTTTATTTTTCATTTATAATACATTTAACAACAAGATAGAACAAATAATTCAATTACATGCTAACATTATATCATTTTGCTGACAAATGTATGTTCAACAGTGTGTTAGTTATAGTTTTGTCCCATTTATGTTTGCATATGTTTATGAAGTTTAAAAAAAATAAATAAGATAATGGAAGTCTTCAAAAAGGTATAAAGTAAAACAGAGGGGGTGGGGTCTGACCGCATCATCTATGAAGTTATAAATATATTTTTATGTGAAGTGTAAAAAAACCCACAAAAACATGTCATATGAATCTTTTCCATTTCTGTCTAAAAAAACAGTAGTTTACCTTTTTTAAAAGCTATGTGTTTTTCTTATAGAATTCTATTTTCTAAATATGGTTTAAGCTTTCAATTCTCGGTATTGTTTTACCTTGTTTCATTTTAAAGATGTAGAATTTGCATAAAATTATGACATAGTTTAAGGCAGTATTTGTTATACCTTGTTCTTGAATACCAAAAAATGCTTTTCAGTAAAATAATTACCTAGTTATAAGACTATAATATGCAAAAATTCTGCAAACTGAATAATGAAACTGAAAAGCCGCATGAGTATACAGCGCTCTAAGTGAAACATAGGTCGCTTAATAAATTTCTAAAATGCGATATATACCGATTCCTCAATAGACTAGTATACCAATTTCTCAATATAATGAATTCAAATACGATTCCATACTGTCTAACAAAGAAAATACCGAAATAAATAGTACACAAACACTATATGCACACAAATGTATTATACTCATGTACGAGATATTAGATCCTAGCATAAATAACTGAACTTACAGTATAACTGTATTACTTCAACAATTAGAAATCTTGCTAAGAGTCAAACATATTAAATTCCTGAATAAAAATACTTGTGAAATACGTAAAGAATTTATTAAAGTTTCTTACCTATAAAATAAGCAAGAAGGGTGTTCTTTCTTCAAATGTATTTTGTTCGGTTATTTTTGTAACGTTGTGTAAGTTGTTTTTACATATAATGAAGTAATTACACGGGCGGTAATCACGTGACTTCGTCTTGTATGTTAAACGAACAATGGCGGACATTCAGCCTCGGTAAGTACCTATTTTTCTTGAAGTTATATGTCTTACAGCCTCGATATCAAAACCTCACATAGCCTATCATATGCGCAATGCTTTTTTTCGAACGTTAGAACTTATTTTTGTCTCAAAATGTGAATAGATTTCGAGAACACTCATTGAATTTGATCCAGAGTTTCGGCGCAAGGCCGGTATGTTGCACGCAACGTAAAATTGTTGCCGAATTATCGACAAATAAGGCTCTCTGCTACGAAAAAGGTATAAAATAATATTAAATGTTTGATTATATCGTGAACGAAACATGTATGGATTTCTACGGGGTAATATTCGGCAGTATATTTCAATTTTACGAAAGTAGTATGTAAAACGAACGTTTTTGTATTGGTATGTCTCACGTACAAATCTCGGTAGGGTTCAGTAAGTTCAAGTTAGCTCTTGAAACATCTTACCATCCCATATATATGTTTTATATGTTAAAATATTTTTCAAGGAGAAGTATATTGGTTTTTAGCTCACCTGCCACAAAGTGGCAAGGTGAGCCTTTGTGGTTGTTTTTTGTCCGTCGTCCGTCGTCCGTCGTCTGTCCGTTAACTGTTTCACCGTTAACACTCTAGCACATCATCAAACTTGGTCAGTAGTTGTATCTCAAAGAAATAGAGGTCAAGTTCGAAGTTGGGTCATGTGGGGTCAAAAACTAGGTCAAAAGGTCAAATAATAGGAAAACCTTGTTAACACTCTGGTGGCTACATTTTTGCTTTAATCTTCATGAAGTTTGGTCAAAATGTTTATCTTAGTGACCTTAACGTCAAGTTCAAAGTTGGGTTACGTGGGGGTAAAAAACTAGGTCAAAAGGTAATATAATAGGAAAACTTTGTTAACACTCTGGAGGCCACATATTTGCTTTAATCTTCATGATGTATGGTCAAAATGTGTATCTTGATGACCTTAAGGTCAAGTTTGAAGTTGGGTTAAGTGGGGGTCAAAACTCGGCCGAAAGGTCAAATAGTAGAAAAACCTTATTAACACTCTTGAGGCAACTTTTTTGTTTTATCTTCATCAACTTTGTTCAAAATGTTTATCGTGATGACCTTAAGGTCACTTTCGAAGTTGGGTCATGTGAGGTCAAAAACTAGGTCAATATGTCAAATAATAGCAGCAAAACCTTGTTGGACCATGTTTAGCAGGTGAGCGCCCCAGGATCTATGATCCTCTTGTATATAGATGTGTATTGGTTTATTTATAATCGATAGGGTGAATCGGTATAAAGTCTTACATAGTAGAAACTCGGACAGTTAACGGAAAACCCCGCTTAGCTAACTATTTCGACCATTACGTATTCGAAATACTTGTATGGAATTAAGCGTTTCCCTTTGCTTGTCAATTAACACAGTATCATTCTATTTACCTTAACACCGTTTATGTTTACTCATCAAGTAGTGACATCACACAAGCAGCTCACTTCTAAGAACAACCATAAAAATAGGAGTCACTTCGTAAACAACATATTGCTTATAAATACACAGGGGCTATTTCTTATATATATATAGAATCTACAAATTACATTGTTTATAATACTCTTATCAACCATAATTAAAGCTCCACTAGACCTGACCTAACGTTTATATAAGTCTTGTTATGTAAAAAACATGCGTTGAGTTAATGCTACAGGAACGTATATGTACCCGTACACGGTCCCTGGGCCTGTTTATTAGGCAATGCAGAAAGTCATTAATTATAGAAGACGAGTCTCAAATGTTAACTGTATCGCTTGAAAGTTTTAATATTACGTAGATATATCACAAGACCGGCTATCGTATGTTTTTAAAAGCAGAAAACAATCTGATTTCATTTTTTTATTTTTCCCGATGTGACGAAACATGTGACATCACGCAATAATTTCATTTTCCCTTACAGAGAAAGAGACTTCCAGTATCATCAAACAAATAAATAAGCATGTCCTAACGTCCTGTACGATGCAATTATTATTTTATGTAAGGTCAATTTGAATAGTCAATCAATCAACAAATTCGAAAAACACAAATCAGACGATTTACCACTCAGCAACATAGTGGTCGTGAAGTTTCAAAAACGCTTGCTAGCAATGTTTCAGATTTACCAAAAAATACTATCAATTTTACAGTCAAGGGGGAGTAATTCTGGATAGAGATAGAGTGAATAAAATTCATTTTTTTGAATCTCAATTGAACTTTATATTTATCTGTGTTTTACTTTATTTCTGTCTTCATGATATGCACGGACACTTGTTCCCGAACTTTATACGAAGAATAGGTACATATTGGCATTAACAATCTGAAAACCCAGAAGTACATAGGGCATAAACTTTGCTTTTGTCTATGACATTATTGTTTTTATTGTGGCTGTCATGGAATTAAATGCATTGTAATGCCATATATCTTAGCTACAAATGCTGAAAATATAAGCAAAATTTAATGCATATTGGTCGAGTTATGGGTAAATACATTCATGCATACATATAAACTATGTAAGTGTAAGTGTTGCGATTTCAAAGCCGCTCAGTGTATATAAAACCAATATACTTCTCCTTGAAAAATATTTTGACATATAAAACATATATATGGGATGGTAAGATGTTTAAAAAGAGCTAACTCTGAACTTACTGAACCCTACCGAGATTTGTACGTGAGACATACCAATACAAAAACGTTCGTTTTACATACTACTTTCGTAAAATTGAAATATACTGCCGAATATTACCCCGTAGAAATCCATACGTGTTTCGTTCACGATATAATATAACATTTGATATAACTTTATACCTTTTTCGTAGCAGAGAGCCTTATTTGTCGATAATTCGACAACAATTTTACGATGCGTGCAACATACATTTTGATATCGAGGCTGTAAGACATATAACTTCAAGAAAAATAGGTACTTACCGAGGCTGAATGTCCGCCATAGTTCGTTTAACATACAAGACGAAGTCACGTGATTACCGCCCGTGAATTATTTCTATTTGAATTTCGTAAAGGTTAGCCTATGGTGTAATCGAATAAAGCAAAGTATTTAGTAAAAATAAAATAGTTTATGCTCCCAAAACGGATTCGAAAAATGTTCATACCTTAATTAAGAGTCCAAGGTATAAGTTAACCTCATTTTTGCGATATTCACTCAAAATGTTTTTAAACATCGATCGTTCCTTTACTGACATGCGCAAGTAAAGTAAATACGTATTATTATAGAAGTCTCTAATTAACTGTAACAAATTGACCAAGTACCTGTTGGTTTTTGCGACATCATATGATCGTATCTGATAAAGTTAACTGGAAACCCCGATTTTGATTTCGTTATCTACCTATGTGCAAATTTCGTACTGAACAACCACCACGTACGCCATTCAAAAAACAACTCGTGTACTTTGATTCGCTTATCGGATATGTGGTTTTATATTTGCATGTCCTTGTCTCTGAAGTTAATTTATGGCGCGGAATAACAAACACAGCAGTGGTATTGATTATATCTGGCATGTAATCCATGCCAGACGTTTTAATCATAAACGCATAATAAAACATGCATAAACAAATATCAAAATGATCATATAAAAAGCATAAACCGAGCATAAAGTTGGACTTTGTATTTGCAAATATAAACTATTTTATCTCACTGCTATCAATAAAATGTGGTTTTATCTGCGTATTAAAATAACTTAATAAATGTCGCATAAACAACCAGCATCATGTAAGTTTTCTCTAATGTCGTGATTTTTATATCTCAAAAGCCTCTTATACCATTTTAGGCATTTCATAGTTTCAGACACGCGTCGTTTTACTAGTACAAGGGTATTCTGATCACTTAGTTCTTTATGCGTTTTGAAGTGTTCTTTTTAACTACTCCCATATTTTGCAATTTAGTACCGTTGCCGACGCCCCGGTGTCTAGCTCAAACTGCACTAAATTTCAACTTTGTATGGATCTGGACGATTTCCACCAATACTAAACATGATGTAAATTTCCTCTTCCTCACTTCCAACAAAGGTCTAGCCCCAATTCTACGAAAAACTTAAGTTATTGCTCAGCTGAGACTGCTATTTAAAAACATATTTTGTTGGTTAAATGACTTTCATGTATACTTGTATATATTGTTTCAATAAAAGTCCGATTTTTACAGAAAATAGTGCTTTAAAGTCATAAACATCGAAAGTAAAAACTTAAGTATGTTATAACAAGCTCAAGTACGAAGTTCTTTATTGTTCATTACCGTTGGATTTCCATGAGCATTTCATACAAAAATCACCTACTAAATTATTATTTAGCAATAAATACACCGTTTCTGGTAGCAATCTTCATCACAAGACTATAATTATAGTCACATAATAAATTCAAAATAGCAGTCTCAGCTGAACAATAACTTGGAATTGGGGCTAGATTTCCAGACCCAGGCTTTCCCTGCTTCTTGTTATTGGCAACCTGATTTGGTGGTTTCTTGTCTGCTCGACAGGCATTTTGAACATGGCCTTTTTGGAACAATTGAAACACACAATGTCCTTATATCAGTATATTGTACCGTTACACCAGTAGCATTGGTTTTCCCTCTGCTTTCCTCTGGTGCTTGTTTATGAAGTTGTGCTACTGTATCCAACTTTATTCACAGCCCCCTTATCAGACTGGTGCAAAGTGGCAGCACTTTTTGCCGCAAGTTCCATACAATGTCCAATACTTTTTTAAATCCAATTTTGATTCACACAACAGTATGTGTCGGATTCTATCATCATTAATACCACACACTAGTCTACCATGGTTCATTAATTCAAGTGAACCTTCAAATTCACAGTCTTCAGACAGTTTACGTAATTCCGCCATATAATTAGAAATTGATTCCCTGCTTTTGAGTGTGCGGCTGTTAAACTTGTACCTTTATACAATTTCTGATGGCTTTGGATTGTGGTGGTGTTCCTGGATCAGCGCTTTAATTTTTTGTGACCGATTTTTCCCCTGGTTTAACTGGTGGCCGTAAATTAAGCATTAATTCATACGTAGTACCAGCGACCACTGACAGCATTACTGCCCTCTTTTTGTCCTCATCTGTATTTGTATTCGCTTCAAAGTAAAACTCCAAACGTTCTTTATATTATTTCAGTCTTCCTCCCCAGGGTACAATTCCTTTAAATGTCCATATACAGCCATTGTTCCACTACATCGTCGCCAATATGTTAGAGCTTTTAAATATGCTATGAGCTTGGATTATGGGACGTTTATTTACTTCACATAGCAGAGTACAACTGAAATATTTATACAACAATACAGAATGATAAAAAACAACCTATAGTCTATTTCAATATACTGTGACATTTACTACATTATTTATTATATAACTAGATGGGTCCGGGGTCGTGCCCCTCTGAGATTTATTTAAAGAATGTATCCATCTGGTGCAATATGCGTAGTCTGAGATACCTTATCTGGTATTAAATCGGACAGTTTTATTACAAAATCAAGCAAGTTATTTTGTTATTCGTCTTACCAATTCTTGCTCAAGTGTCCGATTTCTGAGACTCTTTCTGGGCAATTTAACACAGTAAGTTCTAATTAAGAACATATTATAGTAGTTCATTGTCTGACAATTTCTTTATCTTAGACCTCACGAAAGCTTTTTATCATGTTAACCATTCTCTTTTAATAAGCAAACTGAAACTTTATCACTTCAGCGAAGTTTCAGTGAAATGGTTTACATCCTACTTGACAAACCGCTCACAGAAAGTATGCATATCTGAAAATCTTTCAGATGCACAACCAATCTCAGCAGGAGTTCCCCAAGGATCTGTTCTTGGGCCTGTACTATTTATACTTTACATAAATGACCTCCCACTCCACACTCAAAATTCATCAGTTGACATGTTTGCTGATGATACCACACTATCTGCATATGGCAGTACCATAGAAGAAGTACATAACATTTTACAACATGAGGTCAATACTGTAGACAAATGGTGTCTTCAAAATGCTATGATTCCAAACATTAACAAGACAAAGGCGATGTATATATCTGCTTCCAACAATAACCAGAAAATTATTACGCATACAAACTCTCACAACATCCAAATGCAAGGACAGTCACTGACATACTCCTCATCTGAGAAATTCTTAAGAGTGCATGTAGACCAAAATCTAAACTGGAAGAGTCAGGTTGAACAAACTCTTAAGAAGTGCAATAGTTATCTATATCTTCTCCTAAGAATCAAAAGCTTCCTAAACATCCACTCTAGGAAAATGTTTTTCAATGCGTACATATTGCCCCATATTGACTACTGTTGTACAGTGTGGGGAAACTGCAGTGGAGAACTGTTAGACACTGTTCTTAAGTTCCAAAAACGTGCAGCCAGAATTATTCTTGATAAGGAATTTGATGCACCATCTGTAGAATTATTTAAAGAATTAAAGTGGATGACTTTCAAAGATAGAATACATTACAAAAAGGCAATATTGATATACAAGTCACTAAATAATATTTGCCCAGAATACTTCCATTCGAAATTCACATTTAACCAAAACTACCAACACTCAGATCGCAAGCTTAGATCAACTGAAAATTGTGAACTTACAATTCCTAAACCACGGCTCGAATTCTATCGCAAGTCCTTAAATTATTCAGGGCCAGTCATTTGGAATGTCATCCCAAAACAAATACGTACTTCAAAAACACTCAAACAATTCAAAAACTCCTATCTACAGTGGATGTACTCTGGCCACATGATGTAACATTTACATGGTTCACAACATTACGCTATTAATTATATCCACAAATTACATTGTTGAATTTTGTATATCATAATTATTTACCATAACCTTAACATCGTGCTGTTGTGTTTTTGTTCTGTTTTGCATCTTTATTATTGACTCCATGAGTTTTTCTGTTATGTTTTTCTTTTGCTCATAATTATCATGTATTCCTGTAAATGATTGTATATATCCCATGATGATGTGGACCATATTGAAAATTGGTCTAGAACCAAATATGTCATCCACTATAAATAAAGTCGTTATTATTATTATTATTATTATCTAATGGGATGCATCACGCATGTTAATTAAAATTAACATGCGTGGTTGCATAGCTCTTTCAACAGGTACATGGCAAAATATTTCTATATATTAAAGTTATATTTTGCGAGCAAAGCGAGGATGAACAATGCACATTTTATACTTTGTCACTATGAACCAAAGGCTAATTACTCATTACGAGACTATTTTAGAGCCGAATATTATGACTGTGGTCTCAATTGTCCTAGTCAGAAGAAACTCGGACTGTTCAATATTTACGCCCCCTCCCTAACTTGTTACTTCCGAACTATATACCCACATCCTCAGTGTATTTTGCACATTTAGATGCATGCGACAAGAAAATTGTTTTAATTATTGAATTATACGAACATTCAAAACCTTGGATACCGACGAATTTGAGACAAGTTTGCGATCGTTTTCCTCTGTTTCACTACCGTAATGGGATCATGCGACGGGGATATCGGGGTTTGTTGTTGTTGTTCATGTACTTCCCTCCAGTAGTTGTTGGAGCACTCCATCCACCATATGTAGAGGATGAATATTTGATTTTCTTCACAATTAACACATTCTGTACAAACAATCAAAGCAAAAGTCTTTTCTGATGTATATTTACGGGAACAAAGTAATACGTACTTGTTCAGATACGCGTGCGGCCTATAATTTGATAACTTGATCAATACATATGTAACCCTTAAAGAGTAACTTAAGAGGACCATGATATTTTTTTGCGTAGTTACAGGGTTAACGTATTATATTTAGATACCCATTTTCGCTACAGCATGACTGGAGGTTCTTTACACGGGTAGTGATGATGCGTTCACAGTAGACTTGCGACCATCTTTCTATGTGCACCAGTTGTTGCCTGGAAAGTGTTACTACGCTCCTTAACTCATCGTGTGCACAATCCATAATTGTCTGGATAAGCAGTCCCTCGTTCTGTGTGATGGTGACGAACATTGTGTCATCTTCAATGATGTTTGCCAGTTTACGCATGCTGTCTGTCCTTATATCTGTATATGCTGGACATCTGACGAGAAAGTGTTCTCGTGTTTCGTCTTCTAGATTGCAGAGCTTGCATGTTGGCGAAACGTTTTCTTGGTTGAATTTGACAACGTTACTCTGGAATATGTATGTGCCAGTAAGTATTCGTACTTTAATTTCTGCTCGTCGAACTTCATGTAGTTTGGGTGCTATAACTTTCCACAGGTTGTGGGGGTTGTTGATTACTGGTTTTTGTATTTGGATGTACTTGGTTGAGGACATCTTTGGTAGTTCATCTCTCCACAGATTCTCTCAGTATGTGTTAGTAGCATTTTTAGCATTCTTTTCCATTGCTCTTTAGAGGCACTATGTATGAGCACCTCAGGTGTTGGGAGTTTATATTTGTCCAAAGCATTGTATACATTTGAGATGAAACTGTTGTTTTCAAAATCTATCATCGTTAGCTGACGTTTAAGAATTTTGTATTCTACAGACTCAGGAATTCTGATGATGTTCATAAATAAAGATAGGTAGTTACAGTCTAGGAGGAGTTCAACTGGTTTTCCTCCAAGTAGGGTATACACAGCAGCAGTCGGAGTCCTAGTAAGTAGTCCTTGTAGATGTTTGAGGATTTTCCTCTGATATCTTTCGAGTTTCAGTATTTCTGGTGACGAGATCTTCTGTACTTCTATGCCATAAAGGAATCGTGGTACGACGCATACAAGGTTCTTTGAGCCACTTTTAGTCGTGCGTCAATATCTACAGTGTTTTTGTTATTTCTATTAATACCCAGGTGTTTTAAAGTTGTTACACAGGCTATGTTTTCACCTCCTAATGTTGCTACTACTGGCCGTTTACATTTGACTGTGAGTATTTCTGATTTATCCGGGTTGATCTTTACCAGGTCCCGTGATGTATTAAAGTTTACGAGGTCGAGCATGGCCTGTAGTTCGGTTGTTGAGTTGCACAGAAGAGCAGTGTCGTCGGCACATGTAGGTGTTGGAACTTTTATGTTTCCTAGATACGCACCCAAGCCACTATTGTTCATGGAGTTCAATAAATGATTATGATAAATTTTGTATAATGTCGTGGAGAACTGAGCTCCTTGCTTTGTCCCTTGTTTCAGTTCGAATTCTTCTGATAGTCCCCCTTCCCACTTGACCTTTACTGTGGATTGCCTATATAAGTTTCTTAGTAGAAGCCAGAAGGGACCTTTGATTCCGATATGGTATAACTTATTGAAGAGGATCTCATGGTTAACTCGGTCAAATGCTTTTTGTGCATCTAAAGTTGCAAGTATCAGTGGTTTATTGTGTTCACGATGATATTCCATAGCTTCAGTGACTATGTAGGCAGCATTCATAGATGAACATTTTTCAGTGAATCCACGCTGGAGCAAATTTTGCTGCGGATTGAATATTTTGTCTAGTCTGAGTTTCAGAATACTTTCAAGTATCTTTGTAAATGTATCGGAGATGACGATTCCCCTATAGTTATTTGTTAGAAATTTGTCTTTTCCTTTCTTATGAATAGGCGTCAGTACACCACACTTTAATTCATTCGGTATATTTAAATGTTCAAAGATTGCATTGACAATGTCTGTAACTACAGGAATTATATCTTGTTTGGCATGTTTAAAGTGTTCGCTCGAGAGTCCATTTATATCAGCTGCTTTACCCGTGTTCAATGAGCTAATGGCTTTCAATACTTCGTGTTCATTCACTGGTTCCATTTTCTCTTCACTCTCAGTTATCAACTTCTCTATGATCGAGTTCTGTTCTTCAGACAGTTTCACCTTTTCATGAGGGAGAAATTCACGGTCTTCTGGAGTCGCCAGTTTTTCGAAATGGTCCTTCCATGCTTTGAGTATATTATCTGAGCCAGTTACGTCTTCGCCGTCAACTTTCAGTGATTGTACGTTGCTATTTACTGCTTTTCTTTGTCTATTGACGAGTTTATGAAATAGTTTGCTATCGTTGGACACAGATGCTTCCATAATCTCTTCGGTGTGCTTTGCTCTTTGCCTTGCATATGCTTGTCTCTGGTGCTGTCGAAGTATTTTCTTCTTCTCTTTTAATTCTAACCTGGTTTTATCACATGATTTGTTTGTATCCTTCCATTTCATATAGAGGGTTTTTGCTTCTTTAGATGAGTTTCCTATTTGGTGGTTCCATATTTATATTTGCATGTCCCTGTCTCTGAAGTTAATTTATGTCACTGATATAATAGAGTATAAAATACTTGACAAACACAAAGGGGTGGTTCCATATTCCTCTACCTGATCTTTTCAGCGTTTTCAGCTTTCTATATTGTGGGATAGTTTTCTTTGCTGCTATATGGAGAGCGTCTGTGACCATCTTGATCTTTGTTGAGATTGTAGTATTTTCTACTTTTTTTTCATAAGTTCTCGAGAATTCAGACAATTCTTGCCTGTATGTACTAACGTCACATTCGATCCATTTGGTTTTTGCGAATGTCATTTTTTAAAAGTCGCCCGGATAGACTGGCTTTTATTCGGATCAAAGTCACGTGACTTGTATGTATATCGTCGCCATTTTGATTCTTTGGGCGAGAAAACAAATCCAAATGATTTATATTCTAAACAAACCATGTGACCCCGAACTAAGTCATACACATAAAAATGTGTTTTGTAGCCACTATATTGATTATGTAATGGTTTAAAAAGGTTCTTTCTGCGGTAAGTGTATAAATCGTACCCACTAAATTTCGAAGTTTCTGTTTCGCAACATTTGTCATAAATTTCGATTGTCATTTCTTATTCTTAATTTTATTTCGATAATCGGAATTGTGAACGTTGAATCAGACACCGTCATTCGTAAAACAAAAGTGTGATAACCATTATACACGAGCCTTCAGTTTATCTAGGTCAGTCACTCAAATAAAATCTGATTAGTTCACAGAAACATTTGAGGAAAAAAAATTGAACCAATCAAATGACAGAAAATTGACACAGTGATTGAGGCAAAGGATGACAGGCAACGAGAAGAAACATATAAGATTAATGGCTATCAGAAATTGAAAAATTAAGACTTGGCAATGAGTTATGCAGCTATTTTGTTACCAGGCTTAATCGTAAGGTCCGTGCATAATTTATCTGCTGACTTGTAAAGCCCCATTCTCACTGTCCTGGTACCTCCCAGTCGGAGGAAGGCAGTATATCGTGATGATCCGAGACATTTTTGTAATTTTCAGGCATTCTCATATTTAGTCCCTCCAATCAGGTTGGGTACAACGCTAAATTTAGTAACGTTTGTAAAAAAGTGATATTACCATTCACTATCAAAATATTTTTAGTTAGTTGCTTTGTACGTTGTTACAATTAATAAATTAAAATGTTTTGCAGGTAATCTGATTGAAATCGGACGTAAAACAACGAAGTTATGGCATAAATAAAATTTGGAAAATAATATGAGTTATCTCCCTTTTAATTAAAATAAGTTGATGCAAAAAACGCAATGGTGAAATATTATTTTTTTGTAAGTTTTCTACATTATAGATGTTACTGAAAAAAACTGCCCAGTCAATTTCTTGCAATTATCAAGCTAAATTATCAAACCAATACAATTCATGCAGTTTTGTCACCATATGTAACTAAATTTAGTTACACGAAGGCGTTACTAAATTTAGTCTTGTCCCCAACCTGCCAATGTATCCCTGGTCTGATAGAATCATTTTAGAATGATCTGTCAGTTTGACACCAGAGTTGCTATGTTTATTCGCAGTGTAATTTTAAGGTGCAGGGCGGTGTGGTCCAGGTTGTCGCCAGTGGTTTTCCGGTGCCCGCTGGCATCATCCCGTCATGTGTGTACCACTGTTGTGCGTCAGTGACACACCGGTGTAACCCAGACTTATATATTAATTAAAAGTGCTACTTTCTTAACTTTGCTGTGTTTTCTTTTCCAGAAAATGAAGAGACATGATAGTGAAGTGATCTCGACCACGTCGAGTACGTCTAAAGGATCCGAGAGAAGAAAGAACCGATTCTCTATAAGGCGTATCTTGAGTGCCGGCAGATCAGGTTTATCTCGAATGAGCTTGAACTCTGCACTGTCTGCACAATCAGATTATGGATTCAGCATTGTAAGCGTCACAGAACAGGATCAGGCATTAGGTGCTACAGCAGCCCCTGGCACAACTGTCACCGTGTCTGTACCCTCATTTACTGAGCAAACTGTCTCGCAAATAATTTGTGCTCAGAAAAATGACGGTTCGAGGGAGTGTCCACTGTGTCTCATTGACCACCCTGCGGAACATTTCCCCGATGTTTCTACTTGCGATCATCGGTCGTGCTTATCTTGTCTTAAGATGTACCTGAAAATTGAGATTACAGAAAGTCGTGTGAACATTGCTTGCCCTGAGTGTGCTGAAAAATTTCATCCTAATGATATTAAGGAAATTATAAATGATCTGGTGCTTATGTCCAAGTATGAAGATTTTATGGTGCGAAGGGTTCTTGTGGCAGACCCCGATGCAAGATGGTGCCCAGCACCGGATTGTGGGTAAGTTGTTTTGGTTCATAGTGGCATAATGGTCAATGTTGATAAGAGTTGCTTATTGTGAAAAAATATCATTTGAAAGCGAATCTTTGATTGGTACCCGTAAAAGGACCATTCCCAATTGAAAATAAGGATCATTTTCGCCAATCCAACCTAAAATTTCATAAACTATGAAGATGATGTTATATATTTCTGACTGACAAACTCTGGTATAGTGTTAATTGTTACACTGTGTTTATCATTCAGATATAGATATATGTTATACTCAGTATGTAGGGATTTTACTCAAAATTAAATTCCCAATCCAGACTAAAGCGACATGATTTTTTCCCAATTTAGGCTGATCCCTTTCTGAAAATGGCAAAAAAATCACTGATTTGAATTGTGGTTAACTGTATAGTGTATCATTGATGAAGAGTAAAAAGAAAAAAGATTTTTTGTAAAATTAATTAATGTACATTGCAGGGATTTCCCCGACGCAGGTTTTTTGCGCAGGTTTTTTTTTGCTCTATATCAGGGGCCAAATATCGGCTGCTTCACAATTCCGTATCGGCCCCATTCACAATTATCTAACGGCGTCCTTCACAACAGAAACGGCGTCTGTTTATTACGAAAAAAACAAAGGTGACATCACATTATTATTGTATAAAACATCAACTGAACGTGACAAAAAATACACTAGAATTATTTTCCGCCATTAGCGAACGAATGTAAACAGACTTAACGTCACACGTATAAATGTCCAAAACGAAGCGGCAGTGCTGTACGTTTCGTACTCAACACAATTCGTACTCGGTACTTCGCACCTTTCGTAAATATTAATTGTGAATATTTTTTTCTGAAAAAAACTGTATGGATCGGCGGGTAAAATAAGTGATGATTGATTCCCTTACCAAAAATTAACCACTCATAAAGTTTATCAGAGGCATGTTTGGAGATCTACCATTCAGTGCCAGATTTTTGGAGTTACCAGGAATTTTAGGTCTGTATGCTATTTCCTACTAATGGAATGGATATATATATATATGTATGAAATATGTGTGTCTGGGACAAGAGAGTTACAATATGAAGTTAAAAACATAAAAAAGAGTTTATTTCTGCATGCTATTAAGTGACAATTTGGCGATTTATTGTGCTTATAGTTTTTCACAATTGGAAAAGTTACTGCCCTTACTTTTTCACAATTTCAGGATTTTTCGCGCTTAATTTTCACAAAATAGAAGGGCTTGGGCCTCTTCGCAATTCACTGAAAAAAAGCCCTGTTGCGTCTCCGACGCAATATTTTGGACCCACATTTGCAACTGTGTGTGCGTCCTCGGGACCCGCAATTACCAACGGCTGCCGTAATTGGTTCCCTGCGATTTGCATTTTACACATTATTGTATAAAGTATGAATTGATAGAAACAATTACGTCAAAACATAGCCATAGTTGAAGTTGTCCAGCCCATAACTAAGTCATTTATTATGGGATTTGAAAATAATTTGGCACAAATGTTCACTACTACAAGACGGTGTGTCATGCAAACAATTACGTCGATATCTCAAAGATCAAGGTCACACTTGGGAGATCAAATGTAAAAAATGGTCTTAATTGAGCTTGTCCTGGCCGTAACTATGTCATTTATTGTGGGATTTTTAAATAATCTGGCACAATTGCTCAACCCTATCAAACAATGTGTCATACAAGATAATTATTTCAATATCACAAAGGTCAAGGTCACACTTAAGAGTTCAAATGGCAGAAATGACCTTAATTTATGTTGTCTGGACCATATTAACTTCGTCATATATTGTTGAATTTAAAAATCACTCTTCAATTGTTGTCTACCATGCGATAGTTTTTAAGTGGTTTCATCATAGGACTGTGACAAAGCGGTATGTGGGGGTATCATTAGTCACTCTGTTGCGTTTCTAGTTTAATCAAATGTTTTGTTCTATACTTATAGGTATGCTGTGATAGCCACAGAGTGTGCAGGTTGTCCAAAGATAAAATGTGAAAGACCAGGATGTAATACTCACTTCTGTTACCATTGTAAACAATACTGGCATCCGAATAAGACATGTGATGCTGCACGTGCTGAACGAGCAATGATGGCCGTCGCTAATGGTTCCATAAGTTACAGTCCCGATTCAGAAACACACAGTAAGTTTATTGGAGTATCTTTAAATTGCACTCAAGAATGATTTCTCCCACACATAGTTGGGGAGACATGCTGAGTTTGTGCTTGTTCTCCTTAACTACTGGTCCTATTTCAATAAAGCTTCACATGAATAGTTGGTACTAAGGTACTCATTGTGCATATCCTATGTCAGGAATTTTAAGGCGAATGATTTTTGCCAGAGTTATGGCACATTGTGGGAGACATACATTTTTGTGTCAAATACCGTGGCGTTCTAGAGTACTGTTGATTCCAGGCATAATTCTAATTAAATATGTACCTGTTTCTCCGAGCTATTAATAGTGACCGACTATATAATTGATACTTTGACAATTGAATTAACCCGGATTATGATTAATCGTAATAATGTAAGCTTATCACCCACCAACTTATATGGCTAGACTGCTAGTATTATTGTTGATATACCATACTGGTCATACCACTTTATAATATCATTTTGTTATTTATATGTTCCTGGTTGTATTGAAACCAGGAAGCAAATTTTGTTATCCTGACCTCGGAAAGTTAACCATACACAAAGACTATAAGATACACTAGGGATTTTCCCTCTTTTCAACTGATTTTGATCTGTTAAACCCCAGTAAGGCAAAACATAATATTTTTTATTAGCTCACCTGCCACAAAGTGGCAAGGTGAGCTTTTGTAATTGTTTTTTGTCCGTCGTCCATCTGTCCGTTAAACTTTTTACCGTTGACACTTTAGCACTTTCATTTTTGCTTTGATCTTCATCAAACTTGGTCAGTAGTTGTACATCAATGAAATATAGGTCTAGTTCGAAGTTAGGTCATGTGGGGTCAAAAACTAGGTCAATAGGTCAAATAATAGGAAAACCTTGTAAACACTCTGGAGGTCACATTTTTGCTTTGATCTTCATCAAACGTGGTTAGTAGTTGTATCTCAATGAGATATAGGTCAAGTTCGAAGTTGGGTCATGTGGGGTAAAAAACTAGGTCAAAAGGTCAAATAATAGGAAAACCTTGTAAACACTCTGGAGGTCACATTTTTGCTTTGATCTTCATCAAACTTGGTCAGTAGCTGTATCTCAATAAAATCTAGGTCAAGTTTGAAGTTGGGTCAAGCGGGGTAAAAAACTAGGTCAAAAGGTCAAATAATAGGAAAACCTTGTTAACACTCTGGGGGCCACATTTTTGCTTTAATCTTCATGAAGTTTGTTCAAAATGTTTATCTTGACGACCTCAAGGTAAAGTTTGAAGTTGGGTCATGTGGGGTCAAAAACTAGGTCAAAAGGTCAAATAATAGGCAAAACCTTGTTAACACTCTGGCGGCCACATTTTTGCTTTAATCTTCATGAAGTTTGGTAAAAATGTTTATCTTGGTGACCCTAAGGTCAAGTTCGAAGTTGGGTCAAGCGGGGTAAAAAACTAGGTCAAAAGGTCAAATAATAGGAAAACCTTGTTAACACTCTGGGGGCCACATTTTTGCTTTAATCTTCATGAAGTTTGTTCAAAATGTTTATCTTGACAAACTCAAGGTAAAGTTTGAAGTTGGGTCATGTGGGGTCAAAAACTAGGTCAAAAGGTCAAATAATAGGCAAAACCTTGTTAACACTCTGGCGGCCACATTTTTGCTTTAATCTTCATGAAGTTTGGGAAAAATGTTTATCTTGGTGACCCTAAGGTCAAGTTCGAAGTTGGGTCATGTGGGGTCAAAAACTAGGTCAATAGGTCAAATAATAGGAAAACCTTGTAAACACTCTGGAGGTCACATTTTTGCTTTGATCTTCATCAAACTTGGTCAGTAGCTGTATCTCAATGAAATCTAGGTCAAGTTTGAAGTTGGGTTATGTGGGGTCAAAAACTAGGTCAATAGGTCAAATAATAGGAAAACCTTGTAAACACTCTGGAGGTCACATTTTTGCTTTGATCTTCATCAAACTTGGTCAGTAGCTGTTTCTCAATGAAATCTAGATCAAGTTTGAAGTTGGGTCAAACGGGGTAAAAACCTAGGTCAAAAGGTCAAATAATAGGAAAACCTTGTTAACACTCTGGGGGCCACATTTTTGCTTTAATCTTCATGAAGTTTGGTAAAAATGTTTATCTTGGTGACCCTAAGGTCAAGTTCGAAGTTGGGTCATGTGGTGGTCAAAAACTAGGTCAAAAGGTCAAATAATAAGAAAACCTTTTTGACACTCTGGAGGCCTCCGTGTTGCTTTAACCTTCATCAAGCTTGGTCAAAATGTTCATCTTGATGACCTTAAGGTCAAGTTCAAAGTTCGGCCATGTTTAGCAGGTGAGCGCCCTAGGATCTATGATCCTCTTGTTATTATATTGTTTGCCCTTCCAGACCCTGACCAATTAGGGTTGGGTTATTTTTTTTAGAGAGTCAAAAATATTTTGGGTAGGGGACCTTTTGGTCCAGTGAGTAGGAATGGGGAAACAAACAATTTTTTTATTTTGGCCTAATAAGAGTACTCTTCCGACCCATGAACACTGGTTTCACTATTATACTCCCATGCAATATAGGTTGTTACAGTATACTATAGTGTTTTGCTGTTTGTCTGCCCGCCCCCGCCCGTCCGTCTGGTCTGTCTGTCTGTAGACCAATTGGCTTCTCGATGATAATTGAAACACTTCTGTCTAGGTACATCCAACTTGTTTTGGAGGTTAATCATAATTGGCAGATGACCTAGATTTTGGGTCAGTACATGTAGGTTGAAGGTAAAGGTCATGAGGATGTTGGTCAGCAACATAGGATGGCATTTAGTGCTTGACAAGCTCACAAGGAGTTGCAAAAGCTGATAAACATCATGAGACCATTCTTAGTTGAAATAAATTTTAATTGACCAGGCCATCCTTAAAAAGTGTTTGTTTGCCCTTACGCGACCCAGATGTTAAAAGTCAGTAGGGCTGATTTTCACCAGTGGGTCACGTTAGGGCAAACAAACACTTTTTTTAGGATGGCCCAAGTTTCATAAGCCTTAAGCCTTTATAGTAATACTTTTAACTAAGTAACCAGTAAAAATTGGCTTTTCCATTTGATTTATTTGTTACATGCATAGTTACTCCCCTTGATTAAGAAACGTGGGTCTAGATTAACCTTATTGAAGTATCTAAGTTGTACCTTTAAGCCTTGTTTTTTTTCAGATTATATAAAGCCTTGTCCAAGATGTTCAGCATTTATTATAAAGGAGAATGATGGATCGTGTAATCACATGACATGTACAGTCTGTGGAGCAGAGTTTTGTTGGTTGTGTATGAAAGAAATATCCGATTTACACTATCTCAGGTAATCATCTATATCAGTGTAGCAATACCACGTGACTTTTGGCTACAGGTCCAAGACAAAATTTGTCAACATCGGAAAACAAAAATAGCCATAAGTATTTTATTTCTTCATGGAATTCTATGAAATGAACGTCAAGCTAAGGGGAAAATTACTTGCTTTCCATGAAAAATAAGATCTTTCAGCAGCTTGACCGTTTTTTCCAGCACCCTGTGAATTTTCTACGGTTTCAAAGGGTACTGGACCAAATGGCACATTTTGTTTTCCAATGTTGGCAAATTTGGCCTTGGACCTGTAGCCAATAAGTCACACTGAAGATGATCAGAGATTTTATACCCCAACATCTACTGATGAAGGGGGCATTCAGTAGTGATTGTCCTGTCCATTTTGTTCATCCCATTGGAAATGTTAACAGAACCTTTTGAAGTTTTTGAAACTCAAATATTTTCAAAATGTATTTAACCCCTTAAATTTCCTAAGCAAAAAGAATAATTTGACTTCTAGGTTTCTTTAAATTACTCAATTTACTGGTACTTTCACTCTAAAAGACTAAAACCATTATTAAAAGTTAGTATTTACTATTTACACATTCATACGGTTTGGTCCGCTATCTTTGTTCTATCGTCCGCTAACATTGTTCTAAATCATGTGTAACTGTAAGAACGATTGATTACGACACCTGTGTTTTTGGAGTGAAAAAGTAATGTTCTCATAAAATCAGAAGACCATTTATAAAGGCGAGCGGTATGTAACGCGTTCCACGGGAGGTAATCCATGCCTTCTATATTTTATTATTTAATTGAATGGGAGGTAACTGAATGTAAGCACTTGGTATTACTTAGTCAACAAACCACTGGTTATCTAATGTTGCTTTAATTTGACCAATAATTCCAATTCTTTAAACTTCAAATTATTAAATGGGCTTGCTTTATATGCCCCCATATCGATAAATCTGGAAGCATAAAGTGAATGGCCACTCCGTCTGTCCCTAGTTAACCACGGTGGGGGCTTAAGCACTTATTGAATGCAGTCTTGTTAAATTGTGTTTCCTAGCCTTATTTTTAAAAAAAGAAATATTGATCATCAAAGACAACTCATGATAGATCCTAGGCTATATATGGTATCTCTGAAGCATGTTTGATATTTGTTAACAGTCCGTCAGGGTGTACATTCTGGGGAAAGAAACCATGGAGTAGAAAGAAGAAGATACTATGGCAACTTGGTACCCTGGTAGGTGCACCTGTAGGTATCACATTGCTGGCAGGTATAGCAGTACCAGCCATGATTATAGGAATACCAGTGTGGGTCGGTAAAAAGGTTAGCATCATTTACATTTTGTCAATTATTGAAATAATTTGAAATATCTACATGATTATGAAGTTGTGTTCTTTGGGTTTTGTTTTTAATTGGTTTGAGCTGAGTTATGGCCCTTGTTTAATGACCTTGTTTTGTGGAATTAACATGTTTCTTGTTGACACTTGGTCAGCCAACTAGGATTTAAAATGTGTATATCGTTATTTGTAATTTGAAAGTAATTGTATATATTATTTGGGTTAATGATATACAATATGGTTAAACTAAACTTTTCTAATGTGTAAGCATATGGGTTAGATAAAGACATTTACTTGATAAACTTTGGTTTCATATTAGTATAGTGCTAGAAACTCTGCATCAAATTACCAGTGGTAGAGCATCCGCTTTATGTATGCACAGGAAGTCTGAAAGTTGCTTCGTGGCAGAGTTGTACTGAAGACAGATAGTACCAGTGTTTTCATGTCTTGACTCTTGACATAAAAAGGGCAAACTGACTTCTCTGTCATGCACATGCTCATAGTGATACATGTAGATAACATCAGGAATGAGGTGTCGAGAGGGAATAATAATAAGTTATAAAACTTGTTTCACAATCCACCTAACATTGATGAAAGTTTTATATAAACTTAGTATAAACCACTGGTCACATTATTTTATCATGTGCTTTCACTCTTTTTCAGATACATTCCAGATTTGAGCATTCTACCAAACATAAACATAATTTAGCTGTAGTGGGTGGGGTGACTGCTTCCATTATAATATCACCTGTTGTAGCGGGGTTAGCTGTTGGTGAGTAAAGTTTATTTACTTCTTCTTCTCTTCTTCCAAAGTGTCTAGTACCCAGCAATAAAAGTCGTTTTTGTACCATCATGTTACAACGTAAAATCTACTCCTGTATTGTGTTGAAAAGTATGAATCTATGTGGAACATATTGTTCCTAGAATTACAATATTTTCTTCCCTTGGTTTGAAGTGTCATCCATCTTGGACTCTATGGCAACCGGTCATTTAGTTATTTTACATCGGTGTTAATGCCTAACTAAGCAGGGGTCCTACAATTCCGGAAAGAATTAACTTTTCTGCAGAAAATAAAAGTCATTTGATGAAAAATACCTAGTTTTGGTCGAGTTATGGTCATTTGAAATTTAATATGCTAATATTCAACTATAGAACAATGTTGCACAGAGTTTTGGTGTAGAGATGTGTTCTAATAACACCTGAAAAGACATGCATGTTATTTCCAGAATTGGGCAATATGCCTCAGTAGGACCTCTGATCAAGACACCAATGAATTATAGTGCCATAAATGCTTGATTTCTAACTTTTATGCCATATTTGAATCACAGGAATCTAATTCTCGTGACTCCTGTAGAGACTCGACAGAAATTTATTTCTCGTGTGACACTGACAGACATAGGACTCGGTGAATATAATGTTTTAACATGGATATATATTGTTAGTGATGGAATCTATTGTTTACAGGTAGTGGAGTACCTATGTTGCTAGGTTACGTGTATGGAGTTGTACCTATCTATCTATGTTTACAGGTATTGGAGTACCTATGATTGCTAGGTTACGTGTATGAAGTTGTACCTATCTATCTATGTTTACAGGTATTGGAGTACCTATGTTGCTAGGTTATGTGTATGGAGTTGTTCCTATCTATCTATGTTTACAGGTATTGGAGTACCTATGTTGCTAGGTTACGTGTATGAAGTTGTACCTATCTATCTACGTTTACAGGTATTGGAGTACCTATGTTGCTAGGTTACGTGTATGGAGTTGTACCTATCTATCTATGTTTACAGGTATTGGAGTACCTATGATTGCTAGGTTACGTGTATGAAGTTGTACCTATCTATCTATGTTTACAGGTATTGGAGTACCTATGTTGCTAGGTTATGTGTATGGAGTTGTTCCTATCTATCTATGTTTACAGGTATTGGAGTACCTATGTTGCTAGGTTACGTGTATGAAGTTGTACCTATCTATCTACGTTTACAGGTATTGGAGTACCTATGTTGCTAGGTTATGTGTATGGAGTTGTACCTATCTACCTATGTTTACAGGTATTGGAGTACCTATGTTGCTAGGTTACGTGTATGGAGTTGTTCCTATCTATCTATGTTTACAGGTATTGGAGTACCTATGTTGCTAGGTTATGTGTATGGAGTTGTTCCTATCTATCTATGTTTACAGGTATTGGAGTACCTATGTTGCTAGGTTATGTGTATGAAGTTGTTCCTATCTATCTATGTTTACAGGTATTGGAGTACCTATGTTGCTAGGTTACGTGTATGGAGTTGTACCTATCTATCTATGTTTACAGGTATTGGAGTACCTATGTTGCTAGGTTATGTGTATGAAGTTGTTCCTATCTATCTATGTTTACAGGTATTGGAGTACCTATGTTGCTAGGTTATGTGTATGAAGTTGTTCCTATCTATCTATGTTTACAGGTATTGGAGTACCTATGTTGCTAGGTTACGTGTATGGAGTTGTACCTATCTCACTATGTAGGAGTGGAGGCTGTGGTGTTAGGACCACTAACAGTGGAGGTGTTAGATTTGAATTTGAAGAAAATGATACTGGGACCTCCGCTATGTATCCTGGTATGTTACCTTCATATTTGTACTGTGTAAGGTTTTCACTTAGTCACAATGATTTAATCTGTACCACCTCCTCGATAGCCTAGTGGTAGAGCATCTGCTTCGATTTGGGGAGGTCCCAGGTTCGATCCCAGGCCACATCATACCAAAGTTGAAATAAAAATTGTGTCAGAAATTCCCTTGCTAAACGCTAGGCGTAAATGAGAAATTTGCTTCTCTTCTCTCGTACCCTCGAGGCGATGGATAACATCAGGAACGAGGTGTCGAAAGTGATTAATATTAGTTGAAAATTTTTTTAGGATTTAATCAATCAAAGTTGTGTACAGATGTGCAGGGTTAGACCATCATAAATTAATTACTTGATTATGTTTTTAGTCCAGTTTTCTTACTTTTGATTTTCTTAAAACCTTTTTATATTGTTTTGATTAATAAGCTGGTGGAAGAAGTTGCTAAATTCCTTGTGGAAGGATAATTTAGCACTAGTAAGGATACAATCCAGGAAAACTGGTTAAATAAGCTGCCATATTTAACTGAATAATTGTTAAGAAATGACGTTAAATCCAAATAAATAATGAATGTTTACTTGTAGGTGGTGTGGATAGTCAGAGTGTAGGGACTGGACATCATGTACCTAATCCTAGTATAGCACCAAGTATTGGAGAAGCTAGTGTTGGTATGAATAACAGTATATATAGTGGTAGTAGTACACATATAGATCGTGTTGGTGTGAATAGAGAGGATGAAAGTGATCGTGACTCAGCTAGTCATAGAGCCATTGCTGGGTCCAGTCTGAATGGTAGTATGTGTGGCAGTACCTACGCAGCTGTTATAGGAATGCAGACCAGGTATGTATTAAATGTATCTGTATGTTATAACCTGGTCATTGACCTTTATACATGAATATATTAAAGGCTTCTTGCACTGAGTATCTCAATTTTCGAAGGTGATATGGTAATGGTAGACGTCATTCCGTCTTTCGGTCCGTCCGACTCTACTGTGTGCAACTCCTCCTACATTTCTTAAAGGATTTTGATGAAACTTTCACAGAATTACTGCTATGATGTCCCCAGCGCATATTGTCAGGATTTTTTTATTCGACCATTTTTGACAGAGTTAGGGCCCTTTGTTGATTCTGTGTGCAACTCCTCCTACATTTCTGAAGGAAGTTTCTCAAAACTTTAACAGAGGTAGTTATGAGGTGCCGTAGCACTTTGTCAGGGTTTTTAATTTCGACCATTTTTGACAGAATTATGGCCCTTTGTTTATTTTGTACCTATGTAGGATATAGAGAACAATTCTTCTGTGTAGAACTTCTTCAACATTTCTTCAGGAATTTTGATGAAACTTTCACAGTTGTACCCTCATGAGGTGTTATATTTATAGACATTGTTTCTGTATTCAGGTTGGAAGTTCAAGCGGAATTAGAATCTGATGTACCTACTGGAAAACGTGCAAGTTTCAGCAGTGCTTCAGCTAACTTCAGTATCGGTGAGAAATCTCTGGGTGAGAAATCTAACCTTGGAGATGATGCCAGTACACGAGGCCTGGCTGGATCTATTGCAAATTACAAGTATGAATTATTGACATGTTATTTTCTTAGAGTGAACTCAATAAATTCCTAGATTTCTCATGACCTTCTTATCAGTTATAGTACATACTCAAACATTCTGCTTTACAATGTTGCCACTGAAAAATCACATATTTTCGTGGGTATTAAAATTCATGGATTTTAAAAAAATCCCCTTTTGTGTGGTCGTTTCATGTGGTTTACAAAGCATTGAAGTATAAAACCATGTTATGTATTTAGGAGTTTGATAAATCAGTGCCATTTGATTTTGAAGTTGAGTTCAACAACGAAATCAACAAAATACAAAACCCTCGAAAAATAATGAGTTAACAGTATATTTCATGATAATAATTTGTCAAGCCATACTCCGAATATACCATGCTCATTCAAAATGGTGTAAATAAGTAAAAAGTGACTGACACAGTGTATAGAATTATGATTCGAATTCCCCTCTATTTCAAGAGATGCTAATCTCTCCCTATCAGTCGTATCCATCCCCAAACTTTGTGTGGTGCCAGAATGAAATCTGAAGAATTATGCATCATGATCTTTATCTGATGAGAGTAGCAGTTCATAGAGTTTCTTTGTTTTATCCAGGTTTGAAAACACATCCACGTCGGATATTCACATGGATATTAAGACATCTGGTAGTAAGGCCGAGTCTGATACAATGACAGGCTCCAGTAGACAGACCAGTCCTAACGATATTGAGATATCTAGTGTTACATCAAGTAAGTTATACATAGGGCTGTTCCATATAATGAGGCTTAGGGGCGAGAACAACTGTACAGAAAATGGCCCCTTGCTCACACAAATAGAATTTTATGATTAGAACAGTTTTACTAACATTATGATATGTTTTGATGCCTCTACCCCACAGAGTTTTAATGCAGTCTATAGGGACAAAAATGTGGGCTGCTTTGTTTATATAAACAAATCAGTCAGGAACCCTATGTGGTAGCTGTTTGTCTGTCTGGAATACCGCCTGTTAATAAATCAGTCAGGAACCCTATGTGGTAGCTGTTTGTCTGTCTGGAATACCGCCTGTTAATAAATCAGTCAGGAACCCTATGTGGTAGCTGTTTGTCTGTCTGGAATACCGCCTGTTAATATATCAGTCAGGAACCCTATGTGGTAGCTGTTTGTCTGTCTGGAATACCGCCCGTTAATAAATCAGTCAGGAACCCTATGTGGTAGCTGTTTGTCTGTCTGGAATACCGCCCGTTAATAAATCAGTCAGGAACCCTATGTGGTAGCTGTTTGTCTGTCTGGAATACCGCCTGTTAATAAATCAGTCAGGAAACCTATGTGGTAGCTGTTTGTCTGGACTACCGCCTGTTAACAATAAATTATCTAGACAATGTGCCGATGTTCATACTTAACCAATACTAAACGGGGGTTCTTATCAAAAGTTCAAAACCAGTATATTTATTTTTTAATCCTTACATAACTGTTGAATTTAAAATCCTGAGGCGAAAAAAATTGAATTGAATGTTATATTTTATATATCTCTTGCATTTGTATAGAAATCTCACATGATGAAAAAGAAAACAGGAAGAAAACAAATTCATGTCCTGGTTCCCCTCATTCTAACTGTGGAAGTATTATGGAACATGAGGATGGTTCCCGGCCTGTCAACATGCGATGCAGGAAGTGTCGTCGAGCTGCCAAACTGGCGGAAAAACATGTAACCGAACAAATGAACGTTCATTTCTCTGACCAAGTGAGCTTACAAAGTTTTCAAGCTGATGAAGCAGTGTTAGACTTACCTATGGGAAAACATGATATAGATTCCCTATCGGAAATGTGCAATGAAGACGAGTTTGATTCCGACGAGGCACTGGATCGGTGTAGTAAACGTCGGAGTAGCGGTAGAATTAATTCTGAGCCAGCTGTTATACTAACTGAGGTGGAAAGTGATCGACCGGGTTTTATACGTGTCGATAAGAAGGTTGAAAAGCATCTAGAATGTGATAATGACTCGAGTGAAAGTGATAAACAAAAAAGTACAGTGTCTCTCTCCCAAACTCACTCTGACGGTAGTTCTAACGATGTCGTCTTAAGCCTTAACAGTAGTATGTCTTCTATGTCGATGAAATACTGTAAATATGATAAGAGAGATGAGAAGATATTATCAAAATGTCGGAGTGAAGAAATTTATAAAAAACAAAAGAGTCAAATTGATGAGACGGTGTCTGAGAAGAGTAGAAGTGAAGAGTTATATAACAAAGACGCTGATGTGATGAGTGGTACCATGAAAAGGACAAGACGAGAAAGTTGTGAGCTTGCTATGAAAGATGGTAGAATTTCTCCTACAAGGGAAGTAGATCTCTGAAAGATAGGTTACAAGTTTTTTTACCAAATGAACGACGAAATCTGAATTTAAGCTCAGTAAGAAATCTGTGAATATGAGCTCAGAAAGAAATCTGTGAATATGAGCTCACAAAGAAATCTGTGAATATGAGCTCACTAAGAAATCTGTGAATATGAGCTCACTAAGAAATCTGTGAATATGAGCTCACAAAGAAATCTGTGAATATGAGCTCACTAAGAAATCTGTGAATATGAGCTCACAAAGAAATCTGTGAATATGAGCTCACTAAGAAATCTGTGAATATGAGCTCACTAAGAAATCTGTGAATATGAGCTCACAAAGAAATCTGTGAATATGAGCTCACAAAGAAATCTGTGAATATGAGCTCAGAAATCTGAATAACATCAAAGATGCCTGTCAATTACAGCTCAGTCCTTAGAAAAATGAAACATCTGTTTTATGATCTTGTGGCCAGGAATATGTGAATTAGAGCTCAGAAATTGTTGCTATTAATGGTTTATCCATGTTTAAATGTAGATACTAACTGATTTTTTCTAACAGAGATTATAATAATAGGTTAACCTGAATTGCATTTGAATATTAATTTTTATGTATAAAACTGTTCGGCAGTCACACTCCTCATGTATATTGCTAAAATGTAAGTTACAGTTGGATGCTCAACATAAAACATGTCTTGATTAATAATAAAATGTTTTATAAATCTTTACAATTCTCAGTTACAGTCTTTATTTGACTGTTTTTAAGTTGACAATTTAACAGATGGTCCATTAATGGTATTTTGGTCGTAAAATTATAAAATCAAGTCTCTCTTAATCAAAATTACGTTTGAAATTGAGCACCTCGGTGGATTCAATTTATTTAATTAAATATGTTGTCAAGCCTTGTAATTAATGAATTCCGTGGCAACAAAATTCAAGTTAGTACCACCTAGTTAGTGACAGGGCTCCTAACAGCATGATATATCAATCAGTTTACATAATTTGAAACAAAACAAAAATAGTAACAGATATCTAGAATGCAATAGGAGTGTGTCTGTCAGATTACATTGGCATCATTCTAAAATATGGTCATTGGTGAATCCACAACTTTTCATGAAAGACGAAAAAAAAATACTTTTTTAATTGATAATAGAAATTGGGTTTTGACTTTTTAAATTTAAATACTTTTCAATCTATAAAATGTAGTTCCAAGGATTTAGAGTGATGCCCTTAATATAACAGTAAAAAAAGAGTTATAATTAAATAGTAAGTATTGCTTTTCTGGCTTATTGAAATTGCTTCGTATGATTATACCCCTTGATACAAAGTATTTGGGGGCTATAATATTGGGGTCTTGCTTGAGGTTGGTTGGTTGGTCCATGCAAATTTTGTCTGCATTATTTCTCTGTAACCATTGGTCGGATTTCAATGAAACTTTGTATGACTTATCAGTGCCTAGTCTTGTTTTACATATCATCTGCACACATTGGTCGGATCAATTTTAAGGGAGTTATTGCCCTTTGTGCATGTTATTTCTCTGTAACCATTGGTCTGATTTCACTGATTGGATGGTTTTGGTAATGATTGCTTTTGCAGGATTCATCAGTACCAATCGTAAACTTAGTTGCGCACGCCATCTTAAGTTTGCTTACGTGACTGTGTCAAGCTGTATCTGGGGGTATTCATCACATTCAGTGATATTTCTTGTAAAGAAATGGATAGAAAACTATAGCATTGCTCAGATTGCGCAAATCACACTTGTCATGCATCATTCTTGTTCTATTATCTATAGTCCAAAGATATTAACCTTATCCTACAAACTGTATAAGCATGATTTACCGTTGACTTTATGTCTATATATAACTCCAGATTTCTGTGTATATCTGCAGGAAATATTACAAATAAAAAGTATGAAGTGTACAGTACTTCTGTCTAGTTAGGATAATGTGAGAGTTACGCTTTATTTTATGTGTACATTTCTGCATAAAGGTCAGGAACAGGTTAATATCTCCCTATTTCTGCATAAAGGTCAGGATCAGGTTAATATCTCCTATTTCTGTATAAAGGTCAGGAACAGGTTAATATCTCCCTATTTCTGTATAAAGGTCAGGAACAGGTTAATATCTCCCTATTTCTGTATAAAGGTCAGGAACAGGTTAATATCTCCCTATTTCTGTATAAAGGTCAGGAACAGGTTAATATCTCCCTATTTCTGTATAAAGGTCAGGAACAGGTTAATATCTCCACACTAATCAACCATTCTGCTGTTGTTACCATCAAATTTGTTATTTGCAAAATTGCCAAAAATTTGCTTTGTGATGTTGATGTGCATTATTTTTGTACATGAAAAATTTGTAGCCCAGTACTGCAGTATACAGCTGTTAACATGTTGAAAGCATCGCTAACCTATCCCACACATTATGTTGAAAAACAAATAGTGTTGTAATTTTGCAACTTTATTTTAATCCACTCAAACATTGTCAATAAAATGCATATTTTCAGAAAATTTAATTTGAAACCTGTAGTTTTGTCAACCTATTAAGATTGTTATTATTATTAATTGTTTTGTGACTAAATGTCTGTCTCCATAGAAACGCTGTATTATAGATAAAAATATATTTATTATTGAAAATATGAAATAATTAAGATTATTTATCTGCATATATAGATAAGAAACAAAAGAAGCCTGCTCTAGTTAAATTTCACTTTCATCTTAGATCTAAAGATATGTATACCCTAAAACAGTCCCTTATTTTCTGGACTAAAATGAATTTGGAAATATTCAACATATCACTTTAATGTTGTGAAGGATTTTCCGTCTTTACCTTTTTCTTCACATCCCTTCAGTCAGTCATTTAAATCTAAACCAATTAGTTGAGTTTTTTCTATCTTTTTTTGTACTATAGTTTTCATGTACAGTAAAACTTCGTTATTACAATCATATGTATCATGAGCACCCGGTCTATGACTAGCAAATTTCGAAGTCCCGGTGAATTCAATTCATCAGAGACTTCGGATATTATGTCGAGCATTTGGCTTGTTCCGATGGGTCCTCAAGATAACTGTATTTACTTTACTTACACATTTGTTGATGTGATTATGTCAACATTTGTGGATAGTATATACACATAGAATGGTGAATAATGTCATCAGTAATCAGTTGTCAATGATGTTTTAACAGCAATGTTTATCCCAGCTTATATATTTATCATAGTTTATTGTTACTGTTTCACCTATAATAAAGTTTTTGAATTTTTACTAAAACACATTTTATTTTTTTCAATTAAGATTTTTTTTGAGTTTGTCAAAGGTGAAGGTTACAGTGACTGTGATCTAAACTTGGCAAATAAATGAGTTTCTCTTTTCATACGCTGGGTCACAATCACTGTTAAACAATTACCGTCTATATGTGCCATAAAGGTTTTCAATCCTGTTTTTTGTAGCATATTTGAAAATTCACGACAATATAGCTTACAGGGGTCCTACTGTTATGCAATAAACCAGATTTACTGCACTAAAAAGAAGGAACTTTTTTTGGCAAAATAAAAGTTATTTTGCAAAAAATTCCAAATATTGGGTTATGGTCATTAGAAAAAATTCATATGCTGAATTTTGACAATAGAACATGGGTGTCAATTTTCCGGATTTATCCGGAATTCCGGATTTGTATATCCTTGAAGAGCTATGCTTTCTGACCAAAATAAAAGTTATTTGATGAAAATATCTCAAGAAATGGCAAAGTTATGGTCAATTATATCTGCTCTGGAGGATTTTCTTCAATAAAAAGTTTGAAAAACTGAGTTATATATGGTTGACGGCCTCTAGTTTGTCAAAAATGGTCAGCTGCATATGATTTTCAGGATTTTTTATTTGGCTCTGTTGACACCCCTGATAGAACAATGTTTGCAACAGATGTCACATTTCCAGGATTGGGCATTATGCCTAAGTAGAACCCCTGATCTTATTACACAGAATGAAATATTACATACTAAGCAACATGTATAGCAAAACTTCCAAAATAAAAAATTGGGCCAGTAATACTGAAAATTTGAAACCAAGTTTAACAGAAATACATGTTTCTTAGATTGCCAATGTGGATAAATGTATGCATGGTTTATGTCAAAATATCAGGCCAGTAGTATTGAAAATATTTAAATAAGATTACTGTTGAACAGAAGTGCATGTTTATTAAAGTGGCAGTGTGGACGAAACATGTACACGAGCTGTAGATCCTTCAATAATCCTCAAATATAGAATGCCAACTCTTTTTGGTAAACATCATTTTTGTCATCAAAGTCTTGAAAATATTTAAACAAGATTACTGTTGAACAGAAGTGCATGTTTATTAAAGTGGCAGTGTGGACAAAACATGTACATGAGCTGTAGATCCTTCCATTATCCTCAAAACATAGAAAGCTGAAAATTTTGGTAAACAATATTTTTGTCACCAAAGCCATCTAGAAAAACATCAATATAAATGATATTACACATTATTCATTTGAACTCTATCATTATGTTGTATTGTACTGTATCATCTTTTTATACGCTTTTACATGTATAGTCTATACTTGTTGTCTTGTTGATTATACTATTATCTTACCATTACATAGATACCTACTAGAGCTGTCATTGATAGAAGTGGTACCGGTGTATTGAGGATATTTTTTGGCCGATCAATAGTCGATCCACATTTTGAAATATTGATACATGAGAAAATGGTTGGAACCCACCCAAAATCCTCATTTGTCCTGCACAAAACCATTTCCTTGGTTGAATTGTTAAAGGGTTAAACTTACAATTATTATTACAAATGGTCAAAATTGGTCAGGTCTAAATTCAAACCGATGCTACTATTTTCAAAAGCTGAATCTGTACCCAATATATATATACAATTTTGAAGGGCTATATATATATATACTGATGTGCCGGTTATGATTCATCTGTATGTTCAAGTCGATATATCAATGCTTCATCGATACTTGTCATCCGATATATATCAGAATCATCGATATGTCTCTGATCCAATCAATGACAGCTCTAATGCTTACTGAATATGATGCCAAACGTGACAGCAATCATCAACTCTGTGTTAGTGGTCCCCTGAATTCCGCAGACAATAATTCGTGATTAAATCCCAATTTTTGTTTTTCTACTTACTAGTATGCAGGCATTTATAGGAGAGATCACTGTATTCATATGCAAAATGCCCACCGGCAATCTATTGGATGAATGAACAATAAAAACCTGCCATTCACCAATAGCTAGCTGAGTGAATGGATGCCTTTGTATACAAACATGATCTGTCCTAAAGGGTACTTGATTAAAATTATTTATGTTTTTTGAGAACACCAGGACTGATAACGCGCATTTGCTAGCCTTCATGATATTATTCATATAGCCTTATAGTTATATATTGAAACCAAAAGGTTGGGATCCAGTTAACTTTCACCCATTATATTATAACAAATTCACACAAACTATCAAATGCACCGTATTACAATAGATAGGTGTAAATTCAATCTAGAACTGGACTTGCTAATTAGAACCAATCTTGCTTAGTAAAACCAAACTTGTAAAAATATGAGTTAGTGCCCTGAATTACTTTTTGAAATGAATGTTTTTGAGACGTTCTCCATGAAAACCAAATAAAAGGTTTGTCTTAAAAGCTACAACATCTTGATTTTCATAATTTTGTCATTAAGCCTGATTTTTCTGGAAAATATTCTCATTCATTTTCAGCACTAAGTTAATTATGTCTCCCACATTAAAGTGGGGGGGGGGGAGACATATTGATTTTGTGCTGGATGGATGGCCGTAGCAAAGTTTGTCCGCACTAGTTCTCATTTACCATTGGTCGCATTCAATGAAACTTCACACGAAAACTTGGTACCAAGCCTAGTTGTGCATATTGTAAGGAATTCTAGGTCAGATGATTTTTGCTGGAGTTATGGCCCTTTGTGGCAGACATACTTTTTTGTTTCAAAACCCATCTAGCTATTGTATGATTTGTTATGTTCAATTTGATTTGACTTATTGTTTACTTTGCATAGTTATATATGATTGTTTACTTTGAGTAGTTATATATGTTTGCTTTGAAACAACATATTTGTTTACATTTTCGTCGGTCAACTGATCTCACTGATACTTTCCGACTTGTCTTGACTGTGGACACACCCACTGTATCTTGGCACTTTGAACTCATATCGTCTGTTCAAACAATTGTTAGCAAACTATGTTTAAATAATTGTTAACAAACTATGTTTATACAATTGTTAACAAACTATGTTTAAAAAATTGTTAACAAACTATGTTTATACAATTGTTAACAAACTATGGTGTTGGAGTGTGATTAACATATTTTATGTCAAGTTTGTAGTACTACTAATCTACGGTATGTAAACAAGTGTTAAGACTCAGCCTGACACGCTTAAATATGATGTTTTTGGTGTTTATATCAATTTGATAGTATAGGTTGACTAGTAAGGAAGGAACATTTAGTTACAGCTGCAACCACCTTTCAGGAAAAGAATCAATTATGTATGAACTGCATGCTCACTGAGGATAAATCAACCATGTATATTTACCTTAATATTATCAAACCTATTTTACAATGGTTGATGAGTCTGATAATGTTTATAAACTATCCTGGGCAGACAAGAGCAATATAGTCATAGTTAATTAGATGAATCAGTTTACAGTAGCTTATGTCACAAATGCAGGCTATGACAGGCAAGGTCTCATCATAAGCATTCCATATAGATAATATACATGTACCTAGTACAAGTTGTTACTATACTACAGGGGTCCTCCTACAATTCCGGAATAATCTGGAAATCCGGATTTGCTGCATAATAGAAAGAAATTAAAATTATCTTTTCATCACAAAATAAGGTTTTGGGATGTGTGCTAATGGCACCCAAAACAGACTTGGTTCAGGATTGGGCATTATGCCTCAATAGAACCCCTGATACTATGATAGCAAGCACCAAGATTAATAACTCATGACTTCTGTGATAAGTAATGTCCCTTGTTGAATACCGGTTATCAATTATTTCGTTTAATTTTAGGCATTTGTCATAACAGTCAACTATTCCGTGTTTAGAGCAATTATAGGGACCTGACTGTTACAAGTTTAGTATAGTAAGGTCCAAAATGGGGACATTAAGGGTCATTGCTTAAGTTTGTGTATTTAAATGATAATGTCAAATAGATGCGAGATGGAACTTAATGCTTTTGTGATTTAAATAAGCATTACCAATTTTAATTGTCCCTATATGAATAGTATTTATTGTACAAATGTATTGATAAAAGTAAAAGTTGTTTCTGTAGCACAGAGAATTTTACTTGATCCTGACCTTTGTGTATGAATTGTGTATGAATATATTACAAGGTCCTTGTGTTGAATGTATAAATTTCTGCAAGCAAATCATGCAATATCGGTCCTTTAGATGTATGTTTGTATTACACCTGAATCATATTCTTGATACTCCATGCTTAAGAAAACAACCGGGTTATAAATATAAACAAGATGTCAGCTGTTAAATTATGCTAATAGAAGGTCGAGAATCGTGTCAAATTCTCTGTACTATACCGCAGGATTGTGTGGAAAAACTAGATTGCAATGAATACTTAATAGTATACTGATATATTCTTATCTTATTAAAGACTGTGTTAATTAAACTCCTGCAATTATAATTATTGTAAAGTTTAGAAACATTAGTTGTTTCTAAAAGATTTTTGTTTGCCTATTTTCGCTCTTTTATCTTTGTGATAAATATGTTGTTATTATTTAAATTTCTTGATTATTTTGACATTTAATTGTTTAATTGTGCAATGCTTAACAAAGTAACACTATTGTGTATAAACTGTAGTGAACTGTGTTATATGTCCTGTTTTTATAAATTGAAGTGCTATATATAGTAACTGGTTGTTGTTGTATATTCAAACTTACACACAGGGCTCGACACTAAAGCCTATGTTACATTACCCGAACGATTTCTTACACCCGAATATAAAAACAATATCACAACCATACTGCAGAAAAAATCCAGATTGATCGTAGATGTTGCAAGGCTGTTCAGTGTTGTATCATGCTCATACAGCTGTCTCATGTATCGCTCGGACATTGTTGAACAGAAGCACCACCTACCAGTGCTGTACCCTTGATTTCCTTGTACTTGAGCAAAAATTCAGAGTAAACAAGACTGCGTTCCCTAAACGCTTATGCCCCCTGTGGAAGCATTGTCCATAAATAAGTCTAAGTCCAAAATTAGGTCAAGGTGTAGGTCAAAATGGGGTCAGGTGATACTGGCGTGTGGAGAGTGCTCATATACAACATCCATGCAAGTATGAAAGCTTTGTAGCAAGCCATATTAATGCTAGAAGAAACCGTCAATTTGGGTTAACCAGGACGGACGAACGGATGGATGGACGGACGGACGAACGGACAGGTGAATCACTATATGCCTCATGATCTATCGATACGGGGGCATAAAAAGGGTAAAACTCCTCAAAATCCCGAAGAGTTACCTCATCTTGTCTATTGAATAGGGTCTTCACAGTGACCGTGTCAAGTTTGAAGTCAATACCTCTGATAATGAGAAATGGTTACCTAAAGCAAACATTCTAAGTTAAAAATGGGCATCACTCCATACAAACTATTGATAAGTTACCTCCTCTTATATTCAGTATGAAATCCACAGTTACTCTTCACTGTGATCAAGTTCCTAGTAGATACCTCAAAGATGCTGAGAAATTTGACAAAAGTGGTCAGGGGCCAATAACTCCGTAAAATCAAAGTCAAGAATTACCTTCTCTCATTTATACAAAGGGGTCATCGCTTTAAAGTTTAAACAAACATCTAGAGTTTCAAGATAACATTTTTACAACAAAATCGGGTATCATGCTTTAGTTGGACCCCAACAGCATAAGAAGTGTGTCAGGCCCTCAGTCCTGTGCTCGGTTTAGTCATACAGTGAAAGTGTATCATTGGGCAGATCAGGGTTTGATTCCGATGGTTGACAGGTTGTGTTTTGTCATGACATTGACATATATATGTAGGAGTTGCTTGTAGAAAGTCCAGGAAAACTGAATACTGTAAATCCGACATTATTCGCACTCGTTTAATTTTCGCAATTCATATTCGTCATAATGTACTTTCATAACATTCGACTTATGTGGAAAAAATATGGAAAATTCAGCCAATTTCGAAAGTGAATATAAAAACCACAAGAACAAGAGGTTTTTGGATGTAAGTATCATTTTTGTTATACTTGTAGTATATTTGTATAACGTATGTGTATCGGTATAAGGGACAAAAAAAGACAATTATCTTCTCAACAAGCAGGAAGGCCTATTAACAAATACCTGTGAAAACACGTTCAACTGATACAATGTGGGAAATGCATTTAACAAACTACAGAATAAAACTTGTAATTTATCTAGTAATCTAGAAATAATCAATTTTTAATCGTATATTTGTATCACATGCTAAATGTACATTTATTTACAACAATTTATTAAATGTGACCATACATTTTTGTGTATCATTCTCACAAACTAAATATTTGGGAGTTCAAAACCTAAAATCACGAAATAAAGCTCACACAAATATTAAGTGATTTACAGTAGGTTATCTGAAGTCCAGACAGCATAAAACAAACAGACTGGTAAACTAATAAATAATTTTATTTTCATAATCATTATATATGGCAACATAATATTTGTACTATGACAGCAACCTTAATACGAGGGTTGTTCAAATTGGAATGCAACTGATGCTATATCTTTCTTGTATCAATTAGTTTTTAAAAATAGTCAGCTGTATATCAAAGATCATTTTATTAGCTTTAAATTGATACCTCACATTTTAAAATCAGTTCAGTGTAGCTGCAACAATATGCCAATTAACACGGTCTACTCGTGTATACTAATGCTTAAATGATTGAGAAAATGTCACTTTTTTCTGGCCAAATTTGGTCCCATTTAAGAATCGTTGTTTTCATAATGCGGGAGCAAATACAATATTTTAAATAACTTGTAAGGTGAAATGGTGTCATGTAATGTCGTATTCATCAACTATTTGATAGTTTAAGAAATTTAAAAGTGGTGTACTTTAATTTCTAAATGGACCCCGTGCACGCCATCCAAATACCGCAACATACTAGAAAAGGGTTGAGAAAAACATTTTTTTTTGAAACTGGTGGAGTATTTACAATTAGGCAAGTAGCTCAATGTGTTGGCACATCATTAGGAGCTATTCATAAAATTATCAAGCATATTAAAAAAAATAGGACGATAAGTATAGTTTGGGTACTCCTTTCTGCTTTGAGACACCAGCACGTATGCCCATGCAAACTGTCCAAAAAATAGTTAAAACCAGTTTCTAGATAAAAAAAGTCGACTGTTTGCAAATGTAATGACCTCAAACGAGACACGGGTTCATTTTTTTACCCATATGACAGATCCATAAACAAATATGGGCCAGCAAAGACGGAACAAAAGTATGCATTGCAAAACGCACCATTGACGCCAGTAGAAATGTACACCTTGTTCCATATAAACCAGGTTTCTACCATTAAATTTGATGTATAAAATGGACAATGGGTAAATGCCAAGCTTAACAAAGGTAAATTCCTTCAAAAAATAAAAATATTACTCCGACTATCGCTGCCAAGCCAAATATTTGAAGGATGGCATTCTATAGCAGAGCAATGGGCATCCACCTGCAGCAGCCATTAACGCGACTTTCTGAGAAGCGTGAAGGTTATTGAGTTTTCCGACCATCCTTATTTGCCAAGTATTGTCCCTTGTGATCTATATTTGTTTCAAACGACTCTTAAATTGCATTTTCGGAAAAAATATCAGGTACGTTAAGATCTCGGTTTGGCTCATGTCCAGTATATACACAGCGCACATAGGAATGATAACAAAATCGCATTTTAAAAAAGGAATAACTGAATGAAACTTCGCATATATATCGGAGATGAATACTCCAATGGGATCAAAGGCTTGTTTTATTAGAATCTATCAAGGATAATTTTTTATGGGCTTAGTTGCATTCCAATTTGAACAACCCTCGTACACAGGGGCAGTGGATAATTATCACCACAGTCGGTATTCAGATCACAGAAGACTGTATTGTGATGTATGCACTTTGTATTGATAGACAGGTGGCTTATGGTGTCAGATTTCAAGTCAAATTAAATCCTGTAAAATCTGTGAACAGACAACTAAACATACCCCTGACTTGTCTACAGTGGAAGCTCAAACTAGTCTAAGCCTCGCTTCCAAGAATTCTCTTATAGTATATTTCGTATACAAAACGGACAACAATAATAAGACAATCAGCGTATTCAACTATTCGACATTTTCCGTTGAGCAAGAATTGTGTAGTGATTCCCCACCCTGCATTACACTTAACAATTTCTTAGTCTAATTGTTAGTTGCTTAAAGAAATAAGGCGTGAAGCAACTTTCTCAACATAGAATACCATTCATGGTGCAATGAAAGACAAAATAAAAGTTTTAATGTTATTTTTTTAATTTTAGCTAGTGTGAGAGTAACCAATTGAAAGAATAATCAATGTTTCTCAGTTGAATACACCTAATGCTTATCATAACTTTAAATGGAACAAGACCGCTTTCAATAAACGCTTATGCCCCCATGGAAGCATAGTCCATAAAAAAGCTAAGTCAATAAGGGGCCATAATTCTGAAAAATGTTGGATAGGGTTACATGGCTTTGACAATGTAAGGGGCTTATGATGGTAAACAAGTATGTCAAGTTTGAAGACAACGCCTTGATGTAAGACAAAATTTGGGTTAACCAAGAATTTGGCCCTTCAGTAAGTCTTAAGTCCAAAATAAGGTCAAGGTGAAGGTCAAAATGAGGTTAGGTGACACAGGCGTGTGGAGAGTGTTCATATACAACATCCATGTAAGTATGTAAGCTTTGTATTAAGCCATAATGATGCTAGAAGAAACGGTCCATTTGGGTTTAACCAAGAATTTGGCCCTTCAATAAAATTAGGTCAAGGTGAAGGTCAAAATGGGGTTAGGTGATACAGATGTGTGAAGAGTGTTCATATACAACATCCATGCAAGTATGGAAGCTTTGTAGCAAGCCATATTAAAGCTAGAAGAAACGGTCAGTTTGGGTTAACCGGATGGACGGACGGACAGGTGAATCACCATAATTATGCCTCCCGATCTATCGATACGGGGGCATAAAAATGAATTGACAAATGAATCTGATCAATGCTAATCATATTTTCAGTTAACACAAAGATACACCTGGTGAAGGCTTCGAAAAGCCGAAATGTTGGTCTTTAATAAATTATGATAAACTTACCCTGCTACGATTGTGTAGCTTCATTTTCACATGGGTGTCTCATTTAATACAAAGAATTTAAGTACAAAATCTGCACAAAACTTGATAAAAATCAGGAGCACAGAAACCTAGGTAGTACATGTTTTGACATCTCATAACATACATAACACAGTGAAGTCATGAATGTCAGAGTTTCTCACTTCACACATCACAGTAGGGACATTGAATTCTATCACACAGGTATGTTACATCTTCCCTTTCAGCTTCAAGTACTACAATAGAAATATACATAGTATTAAAGTAACACAACACAGTTCATGGGTATACACGTAAGACCTCAGATGAGGTTGTGGGGTGTGGAACAATAAGCTATCAGTAGATTCTATTCATCTTGTTGTTTACAGGGTGCAATGAAACAATAGAACAGCGATAGAAAAACCCACAATGTCTGACTAACTTGAGTAAGAATGTCAGATCTTCCCTGTGACCCTCGTAGATGTTATATTTCAACCTACATTTAACATGTAACAATATGACAATACAGTACAGACAATCTACACACTCTGCAGAATAACACTCCTTTTAACAACAAAGTGTTCAACAACAGTCTAAAATTTCCAGCACAATTCCTATCAATAGATTTTCAATCACTTAACAAAACAAAGCACACCCTGCACGCATGAAACTTTCCAGATAAGATTATCTAAAACTGGTAATTGATTCAATTATTATTGTTAACATATTGAAACCTGTAGTCTCCAATTATATTAAGATATTGATATAAAAGTATTTCCAAGTCACAACTAATATTTGGATACCAATTTGTGATCTGCCCTACGTTCAAGGAAAGCTACCAGCAAACATGTTCAAAATCACGGGTTTTTATGGCTATAATCCTTCGTTGTACGCTTCGATTGCGGCAAACAATTATAAGAATAAATCTTAGTTTTTTCCGTTCTCAGTTCGAAATATGTACGGATGCACAGGGTTTACTATTCATATTCTTTTGTTTGCCTCTGTCTGCCATTTTGTTAAACATGTTTTTTTAAACATACTGTTAAACCAATCACATGTCCGTACCAGGTATGAGACGTACGTCATGTAATGTTTCCTTGAACGCAAGGCTGAATAGAACAGAGTATGAATATCTGAATATTCATTGACAACCTAACAGAACATTCAAACCTTGACAATCAGCAATATTCACTCATCACAGTATTTATATACAGCCAAAACCTGTGTTGAAGACCATCTATGAACAAAGACCACTATTACAAAACCTGTCTCAAATTTGGTCTCACATTGGACTATTTACAATGATAACCTTGTTTAGACCAACTGTCAATGACCACTTTTTGCTGTTCCTACAGGCGTCCTTGACTCCTTTACAGACTGACAACTTACATTTTTTCTGCTATCAATAGCCTGTTGTACCCAGAGTAATTCCATACTGACATTTTTACGTAGTTCTCTAAGTGAGGTAGTATCTTCAGGCAATGATCCTGACATTGGAGCACACTGTGAACCTGATGTATGAACACAACAAAGTCAATCATAAATTGTACAATTAAAATCATTGATTATATTACAATCAAACCCTTACATTAGCTATATTACCTTTACAATCTGTCAAAGATCTGATTACCAGTTTCATGTTTTAATGCTGAGCGTCAAATATGGGAACACTGTTACTATATTTCGAGGGCTCAGTGCAAAACTATGGTAACAAGTAATTAAGAATTGCAAGCAATACAGAAGTCCCCTACCAGTTTGAAGCCATTTTCAATATCTCTGTTGCCATAGCAACCACAATATCTGTCAGAATCAAAATATTTTTAGACGTGCATAATCCCCTGATTGCCCCCTAGCCACATACCAAGTTTCATAAACCTAGCTTGGAAACTGTTAGTTATGTCAGGATCCAGATTTTTTGACGGACTGACTGACGGACGGACGGAGGGCAAACCTATAGTCTCCTTCGGTCAAAAACCGGTAGGGGACTAAATAACTACATCAAATTAAATAGGGATGTACAATAGTTTTGCACTGAGCCCTCGATTTGTTTTGTATCTGGTATGACACAGCATTTGTAAAACAAGACTGCGTTCCATAAACCCTTCTGTCCCAATGGAAGCCTTTTCCATAATAACTACATAATAACTAGCTTAGACAATCAGGGACCATAATTTTATTGAAATTTTAATGTGACATGACAATCACTATATGCCTCCTGCATCAGTAGATGCAAGGGCATAAAAATAAAAAATTCAACAAATTTTGATCAATACAGTAAAACACACCTCAAACTGAACCATATCAAAATTATTAATAATAATTCTCACATCCACATATTGCTTCTTACCAAAATCTAAGAACTAAAATGCTCATGAATTTACACATACATTTTTAGATTATACGTTTCTATGCTATGAATACATATTCTATATTAGGAGTACCTTTGAACTTTTTACACACAATGTTGTTTAAGAGTTTCACTTACCTCTCATTGAATTAAAACTGTCCCACACTGATGTGACATTGGTTAGAGTTGTACTATCTTGTACCTGGTGTTTATCATGAGCTGACGTAGAATAGAAGTTAACAGGACTGACTGATGACCTCGGTGGATGCTGAAATATTCAGGAAAATACAAGAATAAATTGAAAGTCCTACTAAGTCATAATGACCAATCCTGAAAATAAGCTTAAATTTGGTTTTGGGAGCCATTTAGCACTCATCTCTACACCAAAACTCTGTTTCAAACATAGTTCTTTTGTTAAAATTCAGCCTATAGATGAGATTTTAAGTCAATAAAACAGTTTAATACTTAAAAATTTTCATAAAAAAAACTTATATTTTCAGAAGAAAAGTTTCTTTCTTGTGCAGCAAATCCAAATTGCCGAATCAACCACCGTAAATATGAACATGTTGATAAACAGTTCCAGTCATTCTAGAAAAAGTTTGTACTGTTGCTCTATCAAATAACCAAGCCTGTCTGGCAAGCCATGTAATTCATAAGTTTACTTAGCTACATAGTTACTAATCTAGTTTTACATTGCCAACTAATAAAAATGTTAACTGCATTACCAAAATATCCACAGCTTTCTTTGTAGATGACTCCTGGTTCTTGCGTCCACCAGATTTATGTGAACTAGTTGATGCAGTACGAGATCGCCCTCCAGATTGTTCAGTGAAATGTTCACATTCAGACGATCTATCAGACCTGTTCGAGATTCGTCCATGTTCAGATCTGTCAGATTTTTGTCCATGTTCTGACAGAAGATCAGTTCCGTCAGAACGTTGTTTTCGTTCAATCGATCTATCTGATCGGTTAGAATGTTGCATACGTTCTGACGATTGATTGATTTTGTCAGAGCGTTGTCTTCGTTCAGTAGATCTATCCGACCTGTCAGAATGGTGCTTACGTTCCGACGATCGATCGATTCTGTCAGAGCGTGGTCTTCGTTCAGTAGATCTATCCGACCTGTCAGAATGGTGCATACGTTCCGACGATCGATCAGATCTATGGGTAGTATTACCATCAGTCATTTCATGATTAGATGATCTATCAGCATTCCTGGATTGGTTTGTAGGTTTGCCATTAGATCTATCTGAATAAGTTTTACTATGACCCGATATTTCACTTTTATTTGATGTTCTTCTTCTTGAACTATGTGCTTTTGGTGAGTCAGGTTTATTGTTCACTTCCGACCTAGCAGACTTATGTGATCTGTTAGACACTGGAGCAGACCTCGACTGAGTGGAATTTTCTGAAGCCAGATCTTTCTCAAACCTTCTGTCATTTTCAAAATCTTCAGCTAACTTTCTGTCCTCATCATTAGCACAGTACCTACTTTCAATTGGATAACTAGGCCTACTTTTTGACTTTGAACTCTCATGTTCAGACCTATTTGAATACCGAGATTCACGATCATCATTGACGTCAGCATCAAGATGTCTACTAGAGTGACCACTGGATCGGCTTCTAACTTCTGTCTTCCTTGCTGCCTTAGATTTCTTTATTTCCTCAACATCTTCAAAACTTTCTTTTCTGTGGTCATCTAAAGATTTCACAGAGCCAAGAGTACTAGGATACAAATTAGATTCAACTTCTCTGGGTGAATGTTTTAACGATCCTCTAGTACTGCTTTCAGATTTTGAACTAAGACCATCAATACTTTCTCTGTCAGTATTTAAATCCAAATGGAGTTCATTCACCTTATATTCTTTGTCTTCAGTCTCAGAATCGTTAAAATTATTCTGAATAAAAGGAACAACACGATCTTTCCATGAAGTGTCAAGATCAACTAGAACACGGTCGTCAGGGTGATCTTCCAAAACATGGTCGTCATGGCTATCTCCGTGCCAAGGTGATTCATTCAACTGTCTAGCAGGAAGTTTGCTGTGTACATCAATGAAACTAGTTTGAACCTCAACGGAATTAAATCTTGCTGAATGTGTGTCATTATCAATAACCATATCAGCACTAGTACAAATGTTATTTCTACTGCTTTCTCCCTGCACTGATATTTTATTTCGTTTTTCAGCTCTTGAAGGCTTTACTGTTTTGGTTTCTTTTTTAGAAGACTTTTTCATGATCTGAATTAAAAGCAAATACATTACAGTATAAATGGCATTCAGTGTGACATATTTCATGACTTATGTGAGCTTTCACTTCTTTGAGTCCATATCGGTACAAAAGTTTTATAGTGTGTGCATTTGAATATTGTTAAATAGGATAGTGTGACTACACAGTAAGGTCAAAACATAGTCGTGTTTGGCTTTTAACACAGTGTAACGTGAATTTAGGAGTCAATAGGGTGGTAACTTTTCATTGACGCTGAGTATTATATATATCCAAAGTTTTATTGCAAATATGTTGCTCATAAAAAATCATCAGATCTAACACACAACGTCAGCTTCAATTTTTAGATTTTGGGAATACATGCTATACTTGAACCAACGTACCACAGTCTATATTTATGTCGTACAGAGACTACCAAGTCATGACACTACCCTAAACATTGTGTACAAAGCGATGTGTCTAACCAGTACCATTTATAATGTAAATGAAGTGACCTAGTTTTTGAGCCCAGATGACCCAATATCGAAAAATCACCAAGATTTTGTTGAGATGATCATTGTGACTGAGTTTTATAAAGATTAGATCAAAATTGTGACCTCTAGTGACAATGCAAGAGTTTTCTATGATTTGACCTAGTGACCTACTTTTTTACCCCGGTTAACCAAATATTGAACTTGACCTAGATTAAGTTGAGATGACCATTGTGTCCAAGTTTCATAATGATTAGGCCAAAACTGTGACCTCTAGTATTTACGCAAGCAAATTGTGGACGGACGGATGAAGAGTGTTCACAAAAGCTCACTCTGTCACTTAGTGACAGATGAGCTAACTAGAGCCAGTCAATTTCTATGAATATGATTATACAGATTTTATCACATAACCTGCGGTCCAGGAGTGCTCTAAAGCCGTGCCGTAAATAGCATTCGGCACTCCCAGATTGTGCAATAAAAATTTAAAATAGCTTGACGAGACGTTAGCCAATCCATGCATTGATTCATCAATGACGTCAGGATAATATCAACGTTGCCATGATGACGCGCTCATTATACCGCTGAATTTTGACTTAATCATATGCAGCGTACATCATCCTTTTGAACAATAATGTGCATTTTTAAGGTTATGTGATAATAGAATCTTAAATTCGTGCTAATTACATACAAGTTTTATTAAACTTGTCGACAAAAACAATATGACACTTCACAAAGCCTCATGTCATATCATTTTGTCCACTCGTTTAATAAAACTTGTATGTAATGAGCACTCATGCAAGATCCTCCATATAATATCAAAAAAAGTTTACCTTTGGAACACAAAGAACAGTTTCCCATTCAACTTGTTCAGAATCATTTCCCTCCAATTCTTGAAACAAGTCTTCAAATGATTTTTTAACATCTTCAATTTGTTTTCTCACCAAAGAACCCCGTAGCAATGCCTACAAAACAAGGAATTTCACATGACAAGCTCTTTTATAAGCCACAATACAGATCTTTGTAGCAAACATATTGTATAGTTTTACAATTTTTTCATTCAACTGCTCGCTAAAAAGTGCTTAACAATCACTAATTAATATACCGGTACCATGACATGTAAAAAACATATGATAGAATAATGAGATATAACTGTTGGACTGGCTCCGTAGCAACATGGGCGAGCGTCCAACGCAGCTCAGCAGTTGGTGATCATGTCACATCCAGCTTCTGCTCGCTTTCTACTCTGTAGGGCAGTTGATTGTTGGGTATGTGGCGATCCAATCCTCAACAAATTAGTTGTTACAGATTTATAGAAGAAAAGTACTCATTTTATACGAATAGATTATGAGGTGTCTTTTCTTTATAGTTCCGCCATGGAGGAACAGTGGTAAAGAGGTTAGAAACTTAGGACTCTCAATAACCATCCCACAGGTCCCTGGTTCGAATCTTGGCCAGGTCACAGGAAATTTCACAAAAGTTTTTCAGTGTTTCCTACCCAATTAGAAATGAACTGGTTGGCAAACCTAGAGGTAGTCGGTGCTATACACCGAGCACATTATTAAAGAGCCAAGGAGTCTTTTCGGAAAGAGCTAGAGCAGCCTGCCAGGATTCCTTGTATCACACAAACATTTCATCTCTGCCCTCGAAGCTGGAGGTCATTGGTCAATTACGATATAATTTATAAAGTCTGCACAATTGGGCTTGACCCCCTTTTATTCGGTCCTAAAACCAGGAATTGACATTGATACCACACACATAACTCTATATATGTAGCTCTACCAACTTTAGTCTTGTAGTGACTGTGTAGACTTACTTCAGAGCCAGTTGGCAGAGCTATGCACTAGTAATACTAATACTAATAAGTATCGTGGGTTCTAGTCCCACATCACACCTCTGGCCCCCTCTGTCTCTCAACTGATTTAATTAAGGCAGTGGCTAGTTGTCCGGCACCGGACGACTAGACAGCGAAATTAGTCGTCCGTCAGTGGACGACTAGACAGCGAAATTAGTCGTCCGTTAGTGGACTATTAGCATACGCTACGTGCATTGGCTAGAGAACCGTCATTCTATTTTTACGCATTAGGCATCTACCTTATAATAAAGGTTATAATAAACTACGAATATAGGCAAGACATGTCAATGCCTTATAGATCTGCAACCATTTTGTGACCTCCCGTGTATCTCCGTACATTGTCCGCCATATTAAAATGGTATAAACTGGCACGAATGAATGCGGAAATCGCTGTCGGGTTTTATAAAGCGCGACAAATAGCAATCGTGCAGCTGTGTATTAGAAATGGCATTAGAAATAGCATCTCTAGCCAATGCACGTAGCGTTTGCTAGTAGTCCACTGACAGACGACTAATTTCGCTGTCTAGTCGTCGGACGACTAGCCACTGCCTTTAATTAATGGCAGTGGCTATTCTTACGGGCCCGTAAGAATAGTGGAACAGCCCCGGAGTGGCTATTCTTACGGCAGTTTTATACGCAGTTATCTAATGAATATATATGCGGTTTATGACACATTTAAAGCGATTACCTTTTTTATTCTAAATATATTTATTGACATCAGTTTCAAAATGAATGAACACAGATATAAAATGGAGTTCGAGGAGTCCTTGTGTGATTGGAATTCCTTTGTATAACTTGTATAAAGTCAACCGGCGAACAGGACAGAAATGACTGATGTCTTTGAAATATGTGATAATTAATCTTCTTCGTAATATTGTCATTTTAATGTACTGTAACTTTGAGTAAAGAAATTGCCGGTAATTTTCGACCTTTACCTTAACAAAAGAATGATAATTAACTTTAGGTGTTAATTTCCTAGTCAATTCCACGGAGCTGAATAGCAAACAGTCAATTCGTCGTAAAAGGCGTGGAAAAGTAAATTTTAAAATTTCTAGATTTTGAGCAACTGTGTAGTTGGTGCATATAATCTAAACGGAAAATATACGCTTTATCACTATGATAACCACTACAACTTCCTCATTAATTTCGTGATTGGAGAAAATTCCTCGTCTTCGGAAGTCTTAGAAAGTGTAACAGTTGTATTCATAGTCTCATAGAGGCAGAGATCGAGTTTCGGTCATATACATTCAAAGTAAGTCACTGTTTTTATTATACATCGTAGGAGCGATAATTTAACACCAAATGTTAATTAACAGTCTATTGTTAAGGTACAGATCGTACATTACTTAAAGGAGATCGGTACATTTAAATAAAACAGCCATAAGAATAGTCATTAGCGGGCGGAGAGCCGTAAGAATAGCCTTAGAGGCTATTCTTACGGGCCCGTAAGAATAGTCATTTCCTTAATTAATGGCTGCACTTGTCAGGGCTCAGTGAGGTTGCGGATAGCCATTGGCGTATAAGGCTAGACGACAAGGGTTCAATTCCTTCATGTACTTTCTTTATACTTATCTATTTTTGACAGGGTACCAATTTTTGACATGCCAGTCAGACAGAAACTATGAAAGTTGAAATTTTCACTAAAATTTTAGTAAAAAATCAATGACACTGCCGATGTAAATCATAAAATAAGCGTGACATTTGTATAATCAGTTAATTCACGTGTAAATGCAATGAAATCAACTACTTCCAAAGAGGAAATACATTACCTGGATGCGTATAACACAAGATAAATAAATATTTCTATCGAGCGCTTCTTCGTCGGCCATGTTTCAACAAAGTCAACTTTCGCCCATTTGATTGGTCAATTTTTAAGAACCTAAAGTGTTCATATTCATTGAAAGATTTTATTGTAGCGCAAAGAGATCCTGAAACCATACTTGGTGATACAAAAATGTTGAATTAATTGATCTTTTCTCCAAAATTTGTAAATTATAGGGGATATTAGTTGATTTGGGTGTAAGATCGAATTTTATTTCACCGAGTATAGTGGCGCCACAAGTGAAAATTTAATTTTCTTTGATCAATTTGAAGTGAAAAAAAAGATCTGTCTTGAACATTAAATCAACAAATTTTTGTTAATGGTATGCTACAATTTCTCTTAAAATAGCACTGCAATTTCATCTTCGGCAACACAAACATTGAGAAGGCCTGGAAATCACACACTCTAAGCGAAAGCTCTACCGTAATGTTATCACAACAGGTCATATGTCATCTTCGTGTCTAGGGCTCCTTGGATAATGTGCTCACAGATAACAGTTATATAAAATGTTATCCAAACTATGGGTACACAGTTCTAATTTCTAACACTGATAAGCCAGAAACTGTAGTACAATGATAAACCATCTGCTACCATTTAAACCAGCAATATTCTTCTGATGTACGTGTAATGTATTAAAATTTAAATATGGTGAACAAACCTTCTTGAAAATCCCATGTATTTGTTACATGTATACACCACAAATTCCTAATATAATTCAAAGGATGAAATAATTTGAAATATCTATTAATTGTGAATCCAAAGTCAGAATGTAGTGTTAGGTAGTATGCCCTCCTAACCCACTGAAGTGCAAGCACATACTTCCCGTAGCAGCCTGGGGTTTCCTGTGACCATGTCTGTATTTCAACACCAGTTTTATCTGTAATTTAGCTTGTACATCAATGGTGAATCCATCCCAACAGCTTAATACTGATCACTCTCATAATTGAACCAGTACAAGCATCTATCTGTGTTCCAACACTCCTCAACAGGGCATGACACAACCTCACAATGTTTGGATCAGAAGTATATAATATAGCACTCTACATTGTATCCTTATACTAGTTCATAGTTTCTCCTTTTTTTCTTAAGACCCATACAATTGCTTCTGATCTGTTTTCAGTCATAAGCAGCAGTCAGTTTCACTGGAAAAAACAACCAGTACTAACTTGCTTTCATCAGCAGCAAATGACGTGGTTTCAACATATGGAGGGACATGCCTGCATGTAGCCAAGGTCACGGAAAAATGTAATCCGTACAATCGATCCAGATCACATGGGTGCAAGTTAGAAATTCTGAAAATCTTGAATACCCCGGTAATTTTAGAATTATATTATGAAAATAAAGGGAAAACACAGATTTTGGTCCTCTTAAAACCCTGAAATCAGGTATAAACCTGAAAACTTGCACCCATGAGATCATCTGTGCGAGTCTCGCACACCAACTTTGTCAGTTAAATAGATCCCCCCTATACGGCAATGCTGTACAACAGTCTTAAATTATTTCAACTTTCACAGGTCAAGAATTACAGGATCAGTGTACATGCTCTCCAAACATAAATACACAGTTCTCATTGACCAAGTAATTTATGGACCTGTGGCAGTTCAAATAAACCAAACAGTACAATGCCAACAATATTCTTACAATCAAATTATAACAAACTCCAGTTTAGCATAAAATGTCTTTTATTTTAGAGCAAATTTCCATTAGAAACTGCCATGTATGGACAGAGAACAGTCAGATGTCCAAACACTAATTTTTCTCTTAACTACAATTCAGTTTTTTTCTTTTCTCACATATTTATACTGCACAGTGTTTCTTTTTCTCTCCAAATTGCGATAATTTATAAAATACGTAGACAAACAGTTACTCAGTAAATGCATATACACACATAAGGTTTTTAGGTTTACTTTATATACCCTGTAGTGTAAGTTACACGGGTGTCCAGACGATAAATCTTCTTCGGACGACACAACCAAAGTTCATAACCAACAAAAACACACACATACATACACTATGTCCACAGCACAATAGCTGGGGCCTCATCAATATACACATGAATGTAACGCACAAAACAAAATGACTATCTATTTTAACATTAAATCAAACATTCAGCTCACACCAATTGCACATAAATAATTTACTTAAAACAGAAACAAACGTATAATATTTACAAGTGCTGTATACATTATTTTTCTATAATTTCAGTTAAAATTTTAGGGAAATAATTTCCTGTATTTACAAAGCAAAAGTTGTATTTTGTTTCAATGCCACAAAAGTTACATACAAGGATGAAGCTACGCCCTCCTACTAACAGGAAGTCAGAAAATGTAATAAATTATTGCAATGATATATATACATTCTGTTGTCAAAATACATAAGGCTGCAGACAGGGTAAATATCTCAAAATCACCAGAACTAAATACAGAAAACTTTGAGTAAGCAATATGGTATCTTATCATCATTGCTATCAACACAAAGTATGTAATAGTAGTATATTAATGATATCACACACACATTACAGGTGTCCATTCTAAATATTGTATCAAATTTCGAGAGTATAAATATTAACATTTAAAACCACACACGGGGGGGAATTGTACATGTTCAACAAAGGTCATACAGCCACTGTGCACTGTGTTCATGGGGACAGTGCACTGTGTTCACGGGGACTGTACATGTTCAACAATGGTCATACAGCCACTGTGCACTGTGTTCATGGGGACAGTGCACTGTGTTCACGGGGACTGTACATGTTCAACAAAGGTCATACAGCCACTGTGCACTGTGTTCATGGGGACAGTGCACCGTGTTCCCGGGGACTGTATATGTTCAACCAAGGTGCATACAGCCACTATACACCATGTCAGTGCAATAATAAACAGTGTCCCGATACAATATGCAACGGAAATTGATCTTAAAACTTGTATAAAATCAGTGCACTAGTATATTGTGATGTACATATAACAGCGATGATAATGTAATCATTTCAGTACATAAAAATAACCCATAAAATTGCCACATTTACAGAACCTAGACTTCACTTCTATATGCATGGTAACACCTTACCTATTTAAAACTGTTTAAACTAGCAAATGTCATGTTCTAAGTTAAGCAACTCTACAGTACAAGAATTTATGTTTAGTCAACAATAAAAAATCTTGCCCAAAATATTAACAATTCAAATTTTCAGTGTATACTATGAGTATATGAGTTGAGATTTTAGCTTTATAAACAATGTTGTGTTGTGCAAACTTGGGTGATATTACAAATCATGGTTAATACATGGACGGTGTTCTCAGAGATTAAATAACAGTAATCTGGTACAACCAATCACAAAGCCCGATACATTGTTTCTACATAATAATGAGACAAATAGAAACAGAGTAAAAACAATACATGTAAGATAGCCGAACCAGCACCAGTGGTGACCCAACAGCTGTATCTTATTTACTGGTTGCACCTGTAGCAAACAACACCTGTTTTAAAAGGCCACCTTTCAAATTGATACATTCATAGACTGGTTGCTTAAGACAGGTACAGCTGTGGTTATTTTCTAAACCAACTGCCATTTTTCATAATCTACATCCATTACAGTAAAACCATGCTGAAAGACCTCCTCAGTAAAATTAAAAACACTGAATTTGTGTCTCTGTGTTGTTGTTTTTCTCTTCTAACATAAATATTTAAACAAGTTCAATAAGATGACCCATACTCAAGGTTCACAGAGTTGATCATAACATGAAGGCTTTACTGTACAATAAATCTTCGGTCGTGAGATAAGCTTAGTCCAAGCTCAGCTCAAAGCTTATCCAAGCTCAGTTCAGCTCAGTATCCAAAGCTTATCTCTGTTTTATAAATACATAAATGTTGTTATTATTCAGAGTACACAGCAAACAAGCACAGACAGGGACAAAATGACACAATAAGAACTGTATGGCATTCAAATCAACTGAATGTATGAACCATATACAGTAACCATGTCAACAAGTTAAAAACATGCAATGATGTATCAAAATCATACCAGGGGTCCTACTGAGGCATAACGCCCAATCTTAGAAATAAGATGCAAGTATGTTATGGGTGCCATTAGCAAACAAACCTGCACCAAAACTCTGTTTCAAACAGTTGTTCTAAAGTTGACATACAGCTCATGAAATTTTGAATGACCGCAGCTTATTCAATACTTTATTCCCTCAACAAACTTTTCTTTTCTGCACATAAGTCCGTTCTTTCTTGTACAGAAAATCTTGATTTGCAGGACCCCTGTCATACATATGATTTTATGTCCTGGTAATTCACCAGTCGCCAGAGATCAATGAAGCATTCAATACTGCTGTGTTTCTATTATATCATATTTAAATACCACATGGCTGCTTGATCAAATGTTTTCATTTCAAAAACCTTTGTCAAACAAACTTTCCTATTTGAACCCTCACCCAAAATCCCCCAGTCAAATAAGTAGTTAACAATGATCAGATATAAAACGATCTTTCTCCAGTTAGTAAGTGGAGCAATCCCTACAATGGCGCTGGTTGACTGAATGACACAGGACGCAGCACTAATTCATACATACATAACAATGTCGTGAAACAATCCATATGTTGTGCTTATAACAAAATGAAACACATTATGAATTTAGTAGAGATGGGAATGAATTCCAAAATCAGTATTCGGATATTCGAAATGCATAATCCAATATATCTGAATATGCGATATTCGTTCCAAACCTTATTTATTTGTTTTCTTCCATAATTTCCAAAACTGAAACCTTTTCATTTCCCCATTCTTGATAAAACCAACTTGTTGAATATTAAAATTTGAATATTCAAAATAGAACTTTGGATTCGAATATTCTTCCAATTTTCGAATATTCAAATATTTGGATATTCAGTCCCATTTCTAGAATTTAGCACCAAACTGAGAAGCAATCACACGAACCACTCAAGAACATTTGAGGACCTATTAACTAACAATTTATACACTTCAAAAACCAGATACAAAGATACATGGGATTCAAGTATCCAGAATCCTTTCATTCACAGAACAAATATGCATCAATATGAGTTAAAACAGTACAACCTGTCAAAAACTACACAAAATGTACCCCGACATGTCGGTTAATACAAGTCATCAGAAAGAGCAGGCTTTCTTTGTTCAGAAAGTTAGCAGGAAGTTATAGTAATTTAAAATAATTCATTTGTTTCATTATTTTTGTCAGTTTGCGGCAGATCACAAAGTTATTATAAATAATGGCTCCATTACCTCTGTATGTAGAGTGGATAATTTTAGATACATGAAGCTGTCATATGTTAACAGAATGTTGCAAACTTATAATGCAGTGAAACAATTTGCTTGCAAAAAATGGAAAATGAGCTAGTAACTTAAAAACTGCCAAAATTTAAAACCAGCACTAAATATGCACCAAAACATGAGTCACTAACTAATAGTTAACTAGATTTCCAAGGTCATCTAGATGTAACGGTAAGCAAATTTTGATTTTCCAACAAAAAAACTTATTTCTAAAAGAAATACATAATGTATTTTCCTGTAAGTATAGTTTAAACACTGTGCAGAAAATATGCACTGGTATAATTAAGACCCAAGACTAGTATAATATCATAATATATGTTAAATTTCTAACTTCAATAAAAATCAAGAGTACATACAAACGTACCATACTACACACTTTAAATTCAACTTTCTTTCACTAGTTTAAATGTTTTAGACGGTTTCTATATTAAACACATATAAATTGTATTTATCAACTTTTGCCATTAGCATCGTTTGAACATTGAGAACTGGTGTGAGGTGGAGTGTCAGTCAACAGGTAGGAACGATCTCTGGACGACGTGTAGTACTGATTGAGAAACTCGTGTCGGCACGATTTCTTCATTGATATACGTCTATCCTGCTCATATTCCAGCATGTCTGAGATAAGCTTAAACAAATCTTCATGGTCCTTGTCATAAGGATCTTTAATGTAGCGCTGAAATGGAGAACAAAGTTAAATACAGGACATCTAAACACTTATCATTACCTCAACATCAAAGTTAAACATAAATGACGAGTTTGGTCACTACATGTTGCAGCTATTAAGCCTAGATCCCACTGAGGAATTCCACATTGGCGATATTCTCCCAATTTCTTCGGATACCATCTCATTCATCACAATTCCTTCCGATATCACAAACGGTCTCATGCCCCGAAGCTTCAACTCGACCACGAGGAACCTGATCCCGATGTCCTGATAGCTCATACATCGCCAAGACAAAAAAGGTTCAGTGGGACCCAGGCTTTACAGCACCGATTCATTATACAATGTATCAAAATGATCATAAAATTTAACTTCATGTAAAAGGAGTCAAAATATCAGCTACATAATTATGATAATTTTCTCATTTTTAGGACTAATTATAGATTAGCCAATTTCACTACCGGTAAATAATTCCATGTGAGCATAGTACAAGCTGGATGGCACAAAGTTTATACCAGTGTTACATATAAAGAACTGAGTACGTTCACAGGGTATTTGTGCTCTATAAACATGTTTAAAATAGGTCAGGCAACATGTTATTGTACATCTGGGTATTGTTTTATCAAAGCACTTCAGGAAATCGTAAAGTTACGTTCAAATAAAAATCTTAATTATTCTTTAAAACCTACAATTTGGTGACAGATATGGTTTGAAGGAGTACCTTGACTGAATAATAATTAATAGTGAAAAATGCTTTACCACAACTAATAGCTTTTAAAAGAGATGCAGATGAATTTAAATTTGAACGCAAGTTTACGATTTTGTAAGTGGCAGCCTATAGTTAAAGCGGTACCCTGCTGCCTAGTGTAACGGTTCAAGAATGTAGTACTCAAATCATACAGTGCTCAACCAGGCACTTCAAAATCTTCGTAACTACTGCAAATACATGTATACTACACATACTGTATTGTCAAATAACGACAAAGGTGTCAATACCATGAGAATGGTATAAATTATATAACATTAAATTCTAAAGTTCAACTGAACTCAACAGTGTAATATGAGAAAAGATAATCAAAATACATGTCCAAAAGCACAGCAAAAGTTCTGAATAGTTAAATACACGTGTGCGTTTTAACACAAGTAGACAATCATGCAAATGAAATACATATACATCATATACAAGCACAGACAACTCTCATATATATCCAATAAGAAATCCAAGATCAGACCAAATATGTCGGTTTTATAACATATAGAACAAACATTCACTTTCCCTCAAATTCTCACAAAGCACTCATTTTCACTCAAAACAGAAACATGATATTCCTCAAACTTCAAAGCTCACAAATCAACTCCATTTTCTCCATTCTATATAAAGTAAACACTAACATTTTCATCGAAACCATCAAAAGATTACATGAGACTCTAGAAGAGCACACAATATGTATATCATGCAAAAAACTGCAAAGCAAAGTGTTTGCAAAGATACAGAGACAAGAAAAAGATTGTAGTACATCACAGACATTAATGGCATCATGGTCAACTATAAACACAGCATTAAACTTCACCGCTCACTCTAAGTCATAGTTTCACCGTAGTAACTCCAATACATGGCTTCTCCGTTTTATTCAGTTTTTCTGCAGCTCTGAAGCAACTTAAAACTGCACAACCCTATGACGGAACTAAGAAGCTGTGTATTACTACTGTGTGAATGGTGATGTCTTGTTTTGAGAATGTTACTTTCTCTGCTTTGTGTGAAGTCACATTGATACTGGTAATTTGTGAAAACTTTTCTGGGGGTTGTTGTGATAGCTGTGTGGTCCAATGCTTTTGTGCTTCTCATTGTTAAGCAATGGCGCTTACAACATAGGTTTAAATTCCACTTTAGATACTAACAACCGCTCAGGTTTTCAGAATTTGATTCACTGAATGCCTAGCATTGAATCAAAATCAGGTTTTTAGAGTCTTTGTACTTGTTTGGAACTTCTCGTCATGAGGACATTATGATTATAACTACGTTACGGAAGAACATTATGACTGTAGCTATGGTAACGGAAGAACATTATGACTGTAGCTATGGTAACGGAAGAACATTATGACCGTAGCTATGGTAACGGAAGAACATTATGATTATAGCTACATTACAGAAGAACATTATGACTGTAGCTATGGTAACGGAAGAACATTATGACTGTAGCTATGGTAACGGAAGAGCATTATGACCGTAGCTATGGTCATGGAAAAACATTATGACTTTAGCTATGGTTACCAAAGAACATGACTTTAGCTATGGTTACTGAAGAGCATTTTGACTGTAGCTATGGTTACCAAAGAACATTATGACTGTAGCTATGGTTACCAAAGAAAATGGTTACCAAAGAACATTATGACAGTGGCTATGGTTACCGAAGAACATTATGACAGTACCTATGGTTACCGAAGAACATTATGACTTTGTCATGTCGGCATTTCTGCAACTTTCAGAAAACTTGTATTCCACAGGATTGATTTCATCATAAAATGTGGTTAATCCCTTGATAACAAAAGGAATGAGAATAAGAAATACAAAACTAAACTGTACACAAATCATGCAAGAAACATTTATATGTATACCCACTGCCCCTGCGGCCCTGCCCCATCCGAAACAAGAGCATAAACCTTAACCAATAGTTACACAGACAGCAATTATTGATAACATTAACTGAGTAAGTAAGCAACTAATTGGATAATTGTGTTAATTAATATAGTAACCCCATGCAGAACAAAACAACAAAACACTAGACAAACTACTAAAACTATAAATAATGAACTGACAACATTGAATGTCTGATTTTCATGAAACCATGTTGAGAAATATTTTCAGTCAAACACCAAGACTTATGTAGTCTGAACCAGCGTTTTCCGGTGCAAATCTCTCAAAATAAGCTGCCAAAAATACTAGAATAAAAGTCGTAGCACATTCCAGAGAAATATTGAAACACCATTACTTCCATTATTCACTGCAGGATATCATCACAATGATTCAGAATTAGTAAGAGAACAGGTTTTCAACCACTCGCTTCAAGTAATAGGTACTTCACTTAGTGCATAGTCCAAATTTCAAACCTTTTTGCTTTGTTTTTAAGTGGTTTGTGCATCACTGTACACACCCATACAAATTGTTCAGTCAACACAGCATTAAGTTGATTTGACCAGTTTTCCAGAAATAAAATAAATAAATCATCAACTGGTACTTATATGTTCTAGCTTGGACAACACATGTAACTTCTCTTATAACGAAGGACATAGTGGCTATAGCAAATGTCAAGACAAAAACTCAACCAGCTGAGCTAAATTTTCAGGTGCACATCATTTTGTAAGGGTTTTTAACCTCTATTAAATTTAGCAAGTTTCAGTATACAGACTATTTACTGTATTAATCAGTGTTATATACGTTGCACAATTCGCCTTATCAGTTTCCAGGACTATATCATAACCAGTATTAACTAACTTTTCCACATGAAACCATCAACTTCTCCACATGTGGAGGAAAACCGACAAAACTGTCAAATTTTCATGGAATGGTATGACAAGCCGCGACCGGGAATCAAACCTGAATTGGTTGGTACAAATCCAGCACACTTATTACTGGATCACGACTATAGACCAACATAGTAATGCACTTAATGAGACACAATAGGCATTTCAAACAATTTGCTTAAAGCCAGCAATGAATTAACAGTACAGTTATTAAGATATAAATCGAAGGAATATGTAAAACGATGAAATATATACTAATCAACACAGTAGATGTGAGTAATGTAAGAAATCACTCAAAACGACAAAAACGTAACAAAAACATACATAGAACGACTACTAAGTGTTATGAAAATCTACACACAAATATGGGTATGTGTAAAAATCAAGCAAAGCCAAGCTACGGATTTTAATCACCTTTTGATATGAAGTACAAAATCGACATGAGCTAGATATCTCCATTGGCACCCAGGGAAGCTTTATCAGATTCACAAGAACTTTCATCAATAACTATTGGATTGCTTGCAATATCACCACAAGCTAAAAGTTTCCCATTGGCGGGGGTACGTGTGGCGTTGGCTGCAGCAGCCCGGGCTGCCTCCTCTGCTTCGTCCTCGGCCTTGTTGTGTAAAGATTGGAAGAACTGGTGACGTTTGGCCTCTTTCATTGATATCCGACTACTTGGATCGTAGTCAAGCATTTTTTCAATGAGGTCAAAAAGGAGCAAATGCTCAGGGCCCTTGTCTTTTAGATAGTGCTGAAATATGTATAGAATAACAAGGCTCTAGACTAGAGTTTTATTTGTTGCTGAAATCTTAAATCCTGGTTGTGTCAAAATTTGTACTCAAAATGATTTGACTTAAATGAGACAAATAGCTTACTTACTTACAATAACTGTTTTATTTATAATTGCATATGAATCAGTTAGATTTGCAGACAAAATTCATTTAAAACTAATAATAATGAAAAAGACTATATTTATAGAGGTACGAAAATTGGGCATACCCCGAGTCTTCCTCGTAAGCCCTCTATTGCTGATGTGCAGACACAATTTTAAGCCATTTAAGTGAGCAAAAAAATTCTTAACAAAAGTTAAGTCATATTCAAATACATTTTTAACGTAATGAACTACGATATATTCTTCATCAGCTATATATATACATTATACTCTATAATGTTCTATGTATCGACAATACTCACAGAAAATCTATAAGAACACAATAGCCTAGAATCCTATATATCCTGCTCAGCTATTTAGTGGCTAAATGCAAGAAGCCGGGGCACATAGAAGCAGTAACATACCAGAGCAATACGATGCATCGCTTGATTCATAAACATGCTGAATTATTCTAGGACATACTATACATGTACAAGATTACTGTCAACAATAGCTTCCAATACGATATTGACAAAACTTTTGTCCCTTTGGCGCAACAAGGATCTATATCACTATGAACTATTTAGTGACATATGACCTTGTTGCAACAAAGGGACAATTTTTAATGCACAAGCTTCTTATGTAAATACTTAAAATAGATGCTGCTGTTATAAATAATATAAATCAGTCTAAAATGCAACATTGTCATTGGTCAATTTTAAACCTGGAATAACACTCCACCAATCAGAAGCTCACATGTAGTGACTGGTTCTTAATGCAGCTTTAAATGCAAGACAAGTACAAGCATAAGTCAGAATAAAATTATTTGAATAATTGTTAATGTAACTTTCAGCAAAATAGTAATATATGCCTAACTTATTCATTACAAATTGTTCATTAAATCTTAATTGTTTCTTAATTGTTCAGTAAAACTTAATTGTTCAGTAAATCTTAATTGTTCAGTAAATCTTAATTGTTTATTACATCATATATTTTTCAAACAAGTATTTCTGAATATATGTTTAATTCTAAGATATCCAGTAAGTTACGATATCTACAGACAAAATCACAACAACAACAACATACGGATCACAACAGAGTAATGCAGACAACATACAGACAGGAAGAGACAATCTAGGAAGCGAGCATGCACAGCAAGATACAACATAATGCTCAAGATGGTTTCACACTACAACATAATGCTCAAGATGGTTTCACACTACAACACATATATTGTACTCATTCCAATACAATTTTTACACAATATACTCTATAGAACAGTTTATATAACATTGCCAGCTAGAGTATAAAGTACAGTGAAATGTTCTAAAACAACAGCGCTGAAAACATTTCATATCAGTACCTGCAAATACTTGTACCAGTAAATGTATTTTGTTACTTCGGAATTTTTGTTTCAAACTTGCCAAGTTTAACCCTACATACACATATTCATTTACGTCCGTACAGCAGAAGTGAGAATTCTTTATCCTACTCAAAACTAGGAGACCAATCTGATGACAATCCAATACTGCATTTACTGAACACTAAATTGATTGATCTAAGAGTTACAATTTAACAATGTAACCAAGCCTCACTTTCTAGATATATATGTGTGATATATATAAGTGCTGATTAATATAGACAGATTGATATAACCAACACATGGCATGTATACGGTTATATATACTGTGTGCTTGTCCACGGAAATACATTAGACGGAATGGCAACTCATTCGACCCCCACTATATTTCCTATATAGGCCGCCATACTGGAATGAAATATCGCGATCGGCTTACTTGTACGAGACTTAACGAGACTTGGCGAGATTCTCAAGTTGGCGCTATTTTTCCCCGCTAGCCGCCGCCATCTTGGATTATTTCATAAATTCAGCCTAATTTGTCAATGAGATATTTGTTTTCATTTAAAGCAACTCTTCGTCAAAATAAGCAAAGATGGGAATTTATTTGTTCCCTTATGTGTTTGGAAAGTTTTTGTATAGATAGTTTGGACGATTCATCTGTCAATTGTGACATAGACTACATTTTCTGTGACCTATCCTGATCGATAAATTTTCAATCGACGGGTTTTGGATTGCTTCCGATATTTACTTTTTTAAACCCCTAAGGAAACTTATTTACGACTGTTTTTCTAATAAATCAATATTTTTTGTGATCTTTGGGGTGTCCTCTATTTGTTGAAAATGATCAAACCACTTAGTTTTGTGGTTTTGACACGAAAAAAAGATTTCTTTTGGATAAGTCATGTTCACAATTATCGTGCTTACCGAAGCGCGCAATGCATTATGGGTAGTCAGGTCATAACTAGGCTATTTTTAGACCTGCTTATCCGTTCTGTGTATATCCGTGGCTTGTCTAATGTTTACATGCAAACAATTTGATTCAATCATTGAATATGTCCAGCAAACCCAACATATCTCAGCAAAGAAATTGACCATGTATAGATTCCAAGAACCAAGAAAATCAGGCAATTCTTTTCCAACCCGAAATGTCCATATACAAATCTACCATTGATGGTAGTTATCACATTTATTTGGAGGGCTATTCTTTCACATCTTCTGTCCCAAACAAAAAAGAAATCAGCAGAAAGCTGGGAGATCCTTAAGAGTGTTATCACAAAACAAACTTATGTTTCAAATGAAAAAAGATTATATTAAGTCAGACAGGGAAGGCAGCTCTCAACTTAACCAGCCGAGCACAGAAAACATTAAAACACACAAAGCACAATGTCCAACTGAACCAACCGAGCACAGGAAACATAAAACACATAAAGACACAATGCCCAACTAAACAAGCGCAGATCCGCCCAAGTCCAAGCTATCGAAAAGTACAATAAATTGTAACTAGCTGAATGACCCAGTATCCACAGCAAAAGGACTATAATCCCCGCTTTAGCTGTAAGTAATCTTAAAACGAAGAAGTGCCCAACACACTACCGACCAAGAAAATTAAACGCCAAACCAGACAATACATTATAGACCAAAACAAAACATTCTGAGTTCAATGAACTAACTGGAGATAATAAATACCACTTGAAATACCACTTGTTGCCAAAATCAATAAATAGTAACATATTTCCTGTTCATGAGAAAATCTGACGCAGAAAGGCATTTGAAGCTAAAACCTATATGCAAAATATTTCCTAACTTGAATACAAACGAAGCCTTCATGTATAGAAGACATCTAGAAGAAACAATGGAGGTTACATGTACAGAAAGTCAAGCCCAAGACAAATAACTTGTTGAAACATGTTTGCCCCCAACTGGAAGTTGCTCATTTCACATTTAAAGTCATCGTGACCTTGACCTTTTCACATTTAAAGTCATTATGACCTTGACCTGTTAAAACTGCTGACCTTGAAAACAACAAGATTCATCTTTAGATCCTGACCCAACTCCATGTCTTATAACTAAAGGCTCTAACCTCCTATAGTTATTTATCAAACAAACCTGGTTTGGCAGACAACAAACATGTGCACAGCAATGTTTTACCCCAGTTCTCAAAAGGTCACAATAATTATTATTTGCATATCAAACAATGCAAAAAGAGACAACATCATTTAGTTGATTCAACAACAATTAAAAACACTGAGGTTTTTCACACAAACATCTGATGTCTCAAAGAAATTCCAGCACACAACATGCTACTGGAAGTAGAATATATCAAGAACTAGAGGGGCTTTTGACACAAAAACGTATGTCTCCCACAAAATGACTCTTGACAATATGTACAACTAGGCTTGGTACCTTGTATTCATGTGAAGTTTCATTGAAATCTGACAAGTGTATCATGCGAACAAGAGCGGACAAACTTTGCGACATCCATCCAAACAGACATCCAGCATGAAATCCATATGGCCCTCCCCTATATGTGGGAGACATTATTCCCTAAAATAGTATTTTCAAAGCAAAGCAGAACCAACTCCCTGCTCCAGATTAACTTGCAGGAGAAATGTAAGAGAAAATAGCTCTGATCATCTCCAGTAAAGGTAGAAATAAACCCAACTCCAATCTATGCTATACAATACCTGTATTATTACCAAATAGTGAGACTTTGTTGTCGAAGATTCATCCAGTAACCATTAGATCAGTCGAGGAGAGCGTTACAAAGCAGTCCAGAGACTTAGTTGCCTGGCAACCAGTAGAACAGTCGAGGAGAGCGTTACTAAGCAGTCCAGAGACTTAGTTGCCTGGCAACCAGTAGAACAATTGAGGAGAGCGTTACAAAGCAGTCCAGTTATATGTGTGAGTGTTACTCTTACCTTTAAAGGTGAACAATTTTCCCTGACGTATCTGCCCGCAGAACTGCGTGTATTCCAGTCCAACTTGTGATCATGGTCGAAGTACTTTGATTTTCTTTTTTTTGTAAGAAAACAAAACATAAGCCAATCACAATCATGCTACTTCACAAAATATGATAACTAAAGCCAGGACATGCTACATACAATAACAGAACAACATAGAAGGAAGAGGCAGCTTTATACTGTAAAATCACATATTTTCGAGCATATTAAATTTCGGGGATTTTCAATAAAATCCATTTTCATGGGGTCGTATATTTGTGGATTAAAAACATGGAAGAGTGAAACCATGTTATGTATTTGGGAGTTGGATAAATCGTGGGCATTAAATTTTGTGGTCGAGTTTAACAACGAAATAAATGAAAATTCAACTCTCTCGAAAAATAATGATTTTACAGTTATCATGAACAAGCTATCAACTTTAATGGAGCAATCAATGATTTTATGATACAGTATAGATAGTAACATTCTGTATATGATGATGCATCAAATATATAACAGATATAACAAGCTTCCATACAATTCATGCACCTAGTAACCTAGGTAACCCTGGTCCCGGACTCCAAACACATCTCATATAGGAATCTCAACTCAAATTGAGATTTCGGTCTATGCTGAGTCAGAGTTTGAGATATTTATCAATTTTGAGTCCAGTCTCATTAAAAAAGAAAAAAATATTGTAAAAGTTACACAGTAATATTTAAGCTGTAATAAAGCTGAGTGACAGATTGAGAATTTGTTAACTGACCATTTCGCTTTGAACTTAAACAGACTCTATTGATGCAATTTCAATTTTTATCATTTTAATGGAATATAGAATCTTAATATTTACAATCTACAATCATTAGCTAGTTCACACAAAAATAGTTGGCAATAAAATTCTCCACATATGTCTGATCAGAACAGGTGCATGCTTTGCCAGATACTGTCTATGCCAGATACTGTCTATCAAAATTCCGAAAACTTGATTTTTTTATTAATTTTTGAGAAACTTTCAGAAACCCGTGATATGAGATACAGTATTCTGTAAACCATACCATGCAGACAGAAGCATTTATAACTTGACATGCCTCATGTACAATGCAAAATGATTCCATTCCCAGAAAACTCATAGTCATCTACTGTACATAGCTTTTGTGCAGATTTTGGTAAAATGTTGATTTTGAAGGTTTGTAAATTTTGCAGAATGAAACAAATGAAAAATGGACCTCACGTAACAGGTATGGATTGTATGGTGAAGACCATCCACAAAATAAAAGAAATTCCCCAACCGCCACCCCTCAACACAATAAGTTGATAGTTTTTTTTAGTTATTGTGAGTTATTGCTGTGAATAATTTGACCAAACTATATCTGTATCATATTAATGTGTTGACTGCTTCATTAAAACTTATTAAACAATAATTGGCATTTGTTTCTTGTCATAGAAAGTGACCAGTGTACAAACATAAATACATCATTTCACAGTCTATAATTATAGTGCAACATGATGAACTAGTTGGTTACCATGGCAACAAACAAATCCCCAATTAAAATAATAATATAACATCAATGAACCAGTTGCTATACAATATGGTATTTATGAATACCATATCTACAGACCATCAGCTGTATCAATGAAGCTCTCATTAAGTTAACATGATGTAAGAAACAAGTTATAACCCTACACTCCCACAGTATATTGTAGCCCATTTCTGGCAACCAAAATATTCCAAGCATATAAAATTAGGGACTTTAGACTTCAAGTTGCATCCATTGAATAAATGGGGTTTTGATTTTAAGCAATGCCTCCTATTCCTGAATAAAAGCTCCGCGAGTCGCAAGTGTCGCCTGACGAAATGCAAATTTGTCATGGAAAACTATCCAGTATTGGGCTACATATCAGACTCACAAGAGCTCTCTAGTCATCTGAACTAAAAACGACAAAGCGATGCTCTGGACAAAAAAATGTCCTGATAAAATCAATCTGAAGGGAGTTATGATTCTTGCGCACTGCACTTCATGTCACAGCAAAGAAACATGCATTCCTATTTTTGAGTCATTAATAGTTTTGGTGACAAAGTTATGCCACGGACAAGAAATGCTTATAAAATCAATCAAAGGGAAAAAATTGAAAAATGGCACAAGGTAGATTTACGGTTCTTGTGTACTGCACTTGGACTTTTGGTAAGAAACATGCATACCAAGTTTCAAGTCATTCAACCTCATAGTGACAAAGTTATCCTCCGGACAAGAAATGCTCAAATTAAATCAATCTAAGGGAAATAATTAAAAAACGATGCAAGGCACAGTTATGGTTCTTGCGCACTGCATTTCTGCTTATTGCAAGAAACATACATACAAAATCTTGAGTCATTTGAACTTAAGGTGACCAAGTTATGCTCCGGACAAGAAATGCTCTAATAAAATCAATCAAAGGGAAATAATTCAAAAACTATGACAGGTAGAGTTATGGTTCTTGCGCACTGCACTCCGGCTTATTGCAAGAAACATGCATACCAAATCTAGAGTCATTTGAACGTAAGGTGACAAAGTTATGCTCCGGACAAGAAATGCTCTAATAAAATCAATCAAAGGGAAATAATTCAAAAACTATGACAGGTAGAGTTATGGTTCTTGCGCACTGCACTTCAGCTTATTGCAAGAAACATGCATACCAAATCTAGAGTCATTTGAACGTAAGGTGACAAAGTTATGCTCTGGACAAGAAATGCTCTAATAAAATCAATTAAAGGGAAATAATTCAAAAACTATGACAGGTAGAGTTATGGTTCTTGCGCACTGCACTCCGGCTTATTGCAAGAAACATGCATACCAATTCTTGACTCATTTGAACTTAAGGTGACAAAGTTATGCTCCGGACAAGCAATTTGTGACGCCGCCGCCGCCGCCACCGCCGCCGCCGCCGCCGCCGCCAAAGTAACACCTATATGTCGCCTTTTCAGGCGACACAAAAATATACTTGGTTGTTCATTCACAGGAAACAGTAAGACCGAGCAATGTGTACATAGCATGACGTTCTTCATTACCAGTTTAATACAAATCAGTCCTTTTTAAGATTTATCTGCATTAACATAATTAACTCCTGTCTTTAATATTTACAATAATCTTGAGCATGTATTTCTTGTTAACCAACCATGGGTCATTAACAATTCTAGAAATATTTTCAGAATTATGACTTCGACAATTTGCCACCCATACAGTGACACTCTGCCTATGAATAAATAAATGTCAATTGGTTCACAACTGGTTCATTGATAGTACACCATACAGAGAACTTGGACATGGTCTGTGATATAAATAGAACATGCATATCACCTCCAAGCAGGACAGCATGACAGGTTATGAGAAATCATTAATCCTAATTATCAACATACTTATCAAGCATAGCTGTGCTACACTATCTGTACAAGGGAATTTTAAATAGCAAACTTTTAAAAAAAAGTTTAACACAAATTACAAACTGGTTTTCGATCAAAGCACAAATTCCATATGTTCTTAGAAAATTCCTGCAAAGTTCCATTTTTGGAGATGTACCCGCCCATCAACTGAAAGTGCCGGCCCATATTTCCTTATCTAAAATAACCATTTTATGTCAAACAAAGAAGACAAGAGGAATATTTCCACCCAAGGTTTCTACTTCAAAGGAAAATTTGCATGAGTTAAAATGTGACTTCATTTGAACTGTCAATAATTATAATTTATGATTTCTCTGAGTATACCATCACACACTTCATACAGGTGCACAGACACTGAACACTGTGGAATCAGAAATAGAAATCTCTCAGAGAAGATTAAACAACCCTTGTCTGAGAAATTGATTGTTAGTCAATATCATGTTTGTGCACCCACAGTACAAGCATGTAAATACTTAGTTCAAATCATGGAACAGTTTTCTGAAATAAGCTGATAAACTTAACAACAGTCTGCTGTACATATGTATGTAAGTCAGAATCAACATATATGTATCTTATACGATGTATTTATTTTAACAGTAAATAGTTTGTTAGGCCGAAATATTTAATGAGTCAGCATAAGCTATTTTTTTTAGTTAATTGTCCACACTGGATTTCTAAAGACTAAGCAATATTTTTTTTTAAAGTTCAAAAGTTAGTTTTTCAACTATCACAGGATGCAGGACAAGAAATGAACTAAGTATTGTTTGACTAAAATAATCAACTTAACATAAAATAAACAGATTCTTGAGAGGCTGAGCGTAAGCCAGATGAAGAACCTGTTTATATTCATCACAATGCACATAACACCCAAAATCACACAAAATAATATCAATCAAATATATGACAAAAAGAACAATACTAAGCAAAGAACAGAGGGTAATTCATTCAGTGTGCCAAGGGCAACAACTCCAGACATACCAAGGGGCACAACTCCTGCATTTATATACTTACATATAAAGGGCGACAATTTTCACGAACATAACGCCCTGAAGATGTGGTAGGGTCCCACTCAAGTCGCCCATGCCAGAAAAAATTGGTTCTTTTGGGAAAGAAATAGTTAGAGGGTAAAAAGGAGATCAAAGCTTACACCGCAGACAAGATATATATATATACAGGGCAATCCAGACACCACAATGACAGGAAGTCTTGCCCTAAAATTTCTCATAACATTCTCGTTTAAATGAAAATGACAACTAAAACCTGTAAAGACTTTTAAAATTGTTAAAAATATTTCAGACAGCTGTCAATGACAACTACCGTATTCCCTCTAATAAACGCCTCCCCCCCTGCTATTTTTAATGAAAAAAAATTAAAAACTTCAATTATGTATTGATTGGGTGTTTCTTCTATGGATAATCATATGAAAACAAGATTCATTTAAAATTAAAGTACATAGTAAGACCTTTTCTCAACAAAAAATATTTTTTAAAAAAAGGTCCTCAAATAAACGCCCCCCTTTTGCCAATTGCATTGCCCCCAGGGGCGTTTATTCGAGGGAATACGGTATATCGGTAAGGCCTGAATGTCTGCGCCCTGTAGAATAAAAATCTAGAGAATTTTACTCAGCATGTTATTGTTGATGAATGTATTTTTCTATATGCCTGAGTAAGAAATAAAGTTGAATACTTATAGCATTAAGTCAAACTTTTGTATAAGATTAGCATAGCAGTATCATTCACCGACTACTGTGAAAGTACTTGTATAAATGCACTAGATAAGTCACATAGTTCATACCAGGACTAAAGACAAAACTACCCCCAAACACTTATAAAAGAAAAATCAATTTGAAGACTGAAAACGCACAGAAAAATTTGCTTTTTCTGTGATTATACATGCAAATGAATACAAATGCTTCTTCCACAGTAGTCGATGGTGATAATTATATACACCAAGATAGAGAAGAGTGTCGGTAAAAGAATGTTTTAGACAAACTTCAAAAAATGTTTCTCTCTTTTCTAAAGATCAATCATTATATATAGATCATCAATACATGCACCATTTCAGACAACAAATAAACATGGCTAAAATATGTGTAAGAGAAACCCAAAACAAGCCACAGTTATGTAAGATATATAATTTATGCTGTTTTTATAAATACACTCTTGGAACTAAATATAAACCCAAAGCATAATGATGATTAATTTAACATATTCTTCGCAATCTAAATATTTCAACAGTATCAGGCTATGTAGCCTACAATTAAAACAATGTTTGGCATAACCCAATCTGTCCCCTAAAATGGCCCCTTATAAAATGTAAGGGCCTGGGTAGATCTTTTTACCAGAATATACAATTAATGTTTTTAACTTTTTTAAATCAATCACCTGTTATAATTTTGCTGATAGGGGTTATACCAAACACATTTTTTTAAGAATGACCTTATGTAGTAAAACCATACTTTAAGAGTTATTTGTACCATGTCCTTGATACTCATATGATTTTTTCAGTCGAACAAAATTAACTTAACAGATTTACAGGCCGAATATCCATCTTAAGGCAAGGAATACAAACAACTTTATAAAGTATGGCCTTACTATACAGCCTGTAAGTCATCAACTATCAATACAAGAAATGTCTTTTTAAATCCAAGTACTGGTAAGTAAGTTAACATGAAATAACTGATTACCTTGAAATAATAAAGTAAGGAAATTTAACTTATTATTTTTACATACAAACTGTACAGCAGACCTGTGATTGTTGCAACTGCAATAAGGCTGAAATACCCCACCACCCTCACCCTTGCAAAAATATCATTTTGAGTATATGCTACCAGACTGAATCTGAACCACTTTGTTTCAAAGATTTTAAGACAATAAGGAGGCAACAAGTCTTACAGAGGAATAATCAACACCCCTGATACAATAAAATAATGAAGTAGGAATGATTGGAACCGGAAAAACTTGGGACTGATTACCTTTTTTCAAGATGGATTTTAGACAATCTGAAATACTTACTTTGTTTTCTTGGTCATTCTATATGGTAATGAGCCAAGTATTCGTTCCATCATAGCAAGATGTTCTTTGTTATCGTGAGTCTGTAATATATAAAGAGTTTATGATTAATATATCGCTGGCTTAGAATAAGAAGGCCTTATAATCAAGGTTTTATAGTAAATGCCTTATCAGACCATATATAGGGTCCTGAGGATAGTCTTAACATTAAAGTTTTACTGTAAATAATTAATAACTCTATACCTCAAGGGTTCTGAGGGTGGCCTTATTAATAAGGTTTTAATGTAAATACCTAATGAGACCATTTTTCAAGGGCCGTAATTGTGATCTTATTATAAGATCTTATTATTGAGTTTACAGTAAGTTTACCTACCTGAAATAATGTGAATCCTGTATAGAGTTCAAACATTATACAACCCACACTCCATACATCACATGGCTGAGACCATCCCAACTCTGTAATATACATAAATATCAACATTATAATCACATGTATTCACAGGCATATATTCATCTATATTTGTAGAGTTTCAACTACTGGTAGGTACAAAGGCAATTATATGGAGTTGTAAACTTTTCAGTTTCCGTTTATTATATAATTGCCAAGCCCTGTAAACTACAGGAAACATAAGCATAACACATTTACAATAGCAATTTAGCTGTCACTTATTTATCAATAAGAATTTCTAAAGTAACACAAAAAGACAATTAATGATACTGAGATAAGAAGTACATTCCCAAATTTTTTTCCCAACAAATCAACATAATTTTGCGATAGGAGATAAGGAAACATATTAAGACAGGAGGTAGAACTAGACTGGTTACCCTTGATTTGATTTGATCAGAAGGCAGGAGAGGTGGTAGACTGGTCACCCTCAATCCGATTAAATAGCAACCCCAGCTGATTAGCATGTACCTTTAAGAATTTGGTAAAATTCAGTACCAGGTGTAGCAAATCTTAATTTTACAAGTTCATGGTTATCTCAGATATAAACATGTATACATATTTTAAAACAGAAATAAATTGTCTTTCTGATGATAGTAATAATTTTTATCTAAGAAAATCGATAGTTTAAACATTTTGAGTTAAAAACGATTTTCGACGATATTTTCGGCCATCTGGTAAAATCACATTTTCGGCCATGCGCTATACGCGAGGGTGTTACATCACGCCACATGCGGGTGCGTTAATGTTAATTAATATTCGTAAAACTCCACAACCAATCAGAGAAAGGATTCAGCTTTGCTTTGGAACTTTCGTTTTTAAAATCCGAATTTAAATAAAAAAGTTACGAGGTGCCAAAGTTTACGTCAATTTCTTACAAAATCGAAAGGGTAAGTATACCAAACGAATATAGAATCCTATAGAATATTATATTCCCTTCAAAATGACGTTTAAATCAACAAAATCGGACTAGTAATCGTTTCAGCATTTTAATTTTTGTCCCATCAGTTCACCCAAAGTCGGCGAGTTGAACGCCCGCCATTGTTGACTGGTTTTTACTGTGGCTAATCCCAAATGTGTATTGCTCGATTTGCCGATAAATACAACGTTACTACATCATTTTTTGGTCCAAATCAGTTTAATTTCTTGTTTTAAAATGATAAAACTTACACTGAATACGTTTCTAATCGTATTTTTAATGAAATTTACGGAAATAAACATCAAAGGGCACCTGTCATTTTTTCAAATTGTTTGGTTGACGAACGATTATTGTCTGGTTAAAAATCGTCTTTTAAAGACTATTGATCAACTTCCTAATTATTTCTCTTACTTAGTTATATTAATTAACACCTTTATTTAGTTTCACTGTTATTAATTTAACATAATACCACGTATATTGGTAAAAATAAATTCACCACCCCCCACCCACCAAAGTTAACATGGGGAGGAGTGTTTTTCTCTTTCTGCAAATGCAACTATTTTTATGGCTTGAATTATTTTAATATTACTTTGATTACATATTAACCATGGTTAAGAACCTGATTTGGCAGCAATTTAAGTCTTACTTGTAAACCCTTATTTTGTTTAACCCTTTAATTTCAAATGGAGGTCTCTGAGCTCAAATTTCATGGATCTATATATATTGCAGTATAGATGTAGGCCTAGCAAATTTTTTTTTTTTATTTCAAATATTTTGTGCGCATGTATTAAACGGCATGTTGTGTATTTTTATCATTCTTTTCATGTATTTCTTTTCAGATGACAGAAAGGCTTGCATTGTGCCCAAGAATACAATCTATCATTGTTGACAATATGATTCAGACTGAATCATTGAACTGAAAAACTAGGGAAAAAGTGAAATGCCTGTCTGAGACATCTTTCATCGACATTCTGAAAACTTGATCTGTTTAAAACATTTCTATAGATCTATAATAATGATAATCAATGCCAAGTTAGCAATATTATTAAACTTTAAACTATGTCATTATTAAGTACTATGTAAATTGTAATATGTGGCGAAGTTGTATTGTTTGTAGATTATGATTTTGTCATGTAATACCTGTATAATTTCGATAATAAAATATTCCAAAATTATGTTGAAATTTCACATTTGTTCCTTCTATAACTTTTTACCTGATGATATTGTATCTAATTGGATTGCATAATTGAAATCAGCATACAAAAATACATTAATATGCCAAGTTTCATAGATTTTTTTAAAAAATTAAAAAAGTTACAGCAGTTTGTTTAAAAAATGTGAAATTTTCGGTTCCATGGAAATGCGATTAAAAGACAGTCTTTAAGAAGGCAAAAATTCCTAAAATTGACCGCTTTTTCGCGTTTTCAAATTGCCATTACTTTTTATCCAGATGACATACCTACATAATTCAAACTGTTTTGCAGAGCTTTTGATGAGCTCTTTAATTTGCACTAACATTGATCATCATTGGTGAACATACAAAAATTGACTGGGGTTGCTAGATTAAAACAGGAGAAGACAATCAGACAGAACAAGTACTAACGTTAATACAGCTAATAACAGTACTAACGGATGTAACTACAATGTACTATACACGTAATTATGATTTATGCTGTGACTAAGATCATCAATAATGACCAACATATGCTACAGGTATATGTATGCTTTGAGTAACATGATAATGAATCAATCTGGCACAGTGAACAGTTTTAATTGTCGTTAGAACTTGAGGTATGTAAGAGGGAACATCAGTAAAACTACGAACATCAGTAAAACTACGTAATCCTTACAACATCCCAAACACCCACATGCTACAAGACTGATGCAGAAATATTGTATCTACTTATAAATCCAATATATGATACACCTGACTGGTTACACGTTAAGCTGTTGGAATTTACAAGGTAGCAGGAAGCCAAGAACGACGTAATGAACATTGACAATAGTGTATAAAACATGGAGACAGAATGCCATTGAAGAAGGAGTGGAATCTATAGCACCTTGCCAAAGAACGTCAATGGTATTGTAATAGCGGTTTCCAATACAGTAACAGGCAAATATTGGCTGTAGATTAGCACAAACATAAATATACTAACCAACATACCAGCTTGATTCTACATTTAGAATATCAGATAATTATCTTCCAAGTTTCTCTAAATATCATTCTCTCTAGTCAAATAACAACAACATACTTCACAGTGATTCAAACTGGAGGTTATTACAAAGCACTTTATACCCATCCCCTCGGATTTAATATATACTGTAGTCATATTTAGTTTCACACCTATTTCAAAGCAACTTTTACCCATCCCCCTTGGATTTAGTAGTTTCATACTTATTTCTATAGACATATGGGGTAAAATCAAGGAATATTGCACAATAAAAGATCAGTTTGAAGTAACTATATCAGGAGTAAGTCACCAAAACAAGGGTAACTATTACAGAGCTACAGATAAGGTTTTGGTCCATTGGGTATTTTACCCCCTACTTTTAATTTTGATTGGATTTTGACAAATTTTAATTGGGTATTTAATAAAACTCATAGGGTAAATGATCTTTTATAGACTATTTTTCACTAAAAAAATCATTTTCTATTTGAGTATTTCAGATTGTCTTTGCTTTTTCTTACTCCCTCCTCTCAAAATCTATTTTTTATGAAAATTAATTGGGTAATATTGGGACTGTTAGAAATACAGCTAACTTCCGGCTATCAATATCAAGCATTTCTCATTCTAAGATAATATTACTACATTATTCATTTTGACTGACTGTATAGATACATCTTTCTATTCTATAACTAGCACCTAGATGAAAGACACCTGATACCACTCATATACCCATACATTGCTACACTTCATACATGATTATTGTGAGTCAGGCAGTAAGTGAAAAACTCTGTATTCTTGGTAGTTGATAAGTTATCATAATGGGTACTTAAAGATATATATATATATATACATTTTAAATCAAAATTGTACACCTAAACTTGGAAATAAACAAGTATTCTACTTATTTGACTATTCTTTTAAATCCTAAGATAAAATTCTGGCATTGGTACCAAATAAATTAACCTAGAGCAAATTCAATAACACTGTCTGGATCGGGGTGGGGGGCATGAAACCAATATTTTTACATGTGGCTGAACAACAGTGATGTTTTCTAACTGTACAGCAAACAAAGACTGGAATAAACTCTGCCTGTAAGGCCTTATTTCAAGTTATAATGAAGAAATATCACAAAAAATAAAGAAAGGTAGACATTGAATTCATATGTTCACAGACAAAGAGATTTTTAATACATATTGACACCAGGCTATAATTATAAAGCAGGAAGATGTCTGGATAACCTATATAGATAAAACATTCTATCTATCATGATTGCAATTATCAGACACGAAAATATTCCCACTTTTCATTCTTCACATGTTTTGTAATATCTTAACACCTGTTTTCTATTATATTTTATGTATGTAGTTAAGTTATATCTCGGTTTATATGACGTAATATAAGCGTATATGTAAACATTACACACATATTTGGGATCAGTATCGAGACTTATTATTGAGGCAGCATGTGCATCATGATAATGACACAGTAGGGTACAAATGGTTACATGGATCTCATCTGTGCCAAACTTGCATGTAGTCAGCTCCTAATTTATTGAGTTTTTTTTTATTTTAGGCTAAAAATCTCACCAACAGTATTTCGGCCATAATAGGACTACCAAGTCGCTTCCTGACACAAGCATTGGCCTAATTTAAATAACCATTAACTATCGGTTACATTCACATAGATTGTTATGCCATAGTTTCCTTGTTAATGATGACAGTAAACCTTAACCTTAAACCTTAACAATAGCTTCTGGTTAGCCTCAGTCCTCTAACTACACATAGATGTAATTACTAAACAAAGGAGCTATCATACCAGAACTATTTCTAATGGCTTTGATTTATCATGACATGTGAATCAATAGGCAGCCTCTATTTCCCAAGGTAGATGGTAGACGCCCTAAACCCTAGACCAGTGGGGCCTAGTCCTTTATTTTAAAACCATCCCCCTACATTCTAGACCAGTGGAGCCCATTTTTTTAAACCATCACCATAATATATTATTATTATTATGCAACATGTTCATAAAAACTCATAAAGATATATAATACCAAAATTAGCTTTAAAACCAATCTATGCTCAGATGACAGATAGTAATACTGTAGAAGCACACAACTGATAGAACCATACATTTAATCTGATGTAACCATACATTTAATCTGATAGAACCATACATTTAATCTGATGTAAGATGGAGTAATGTAGCATATATGTCAACAAGTATATAATGACAAGAACATGTCAGCTTCTGATGTGTGTTTAACACATTGATGGCAACCTAACAACAGTACAAGTACATACAATCTGCAGTATTAACTACATAGTTTTACCACCCTACACTTACAGTAATTCACCTTGTATTTGTGCAATCTTTTTTCCCAAATTTCGTTATGAACCGACATATTTCTCAGATTTAAGAATTAGCGGACAATGGTTCCAAGATAGATTGTAATGTTATGAAAGTTTATTTAAGCCGATTAATGAATTCACTAGGAACTCAATTCGTCAAAAATAGCGAAAAATAAAACCATCGACAATAATACCTGACATACAGTACAGTGTTACCTACACCTGCATATTACTGTTATATCCTAGACAAGTACTGGAAATACTGAGAGACAAGAATGGTTGCCAGATCTGTTCATAATGCCGTGACATGTTACATTATCGTGCCAAAAACTATAAATAACTACAATTTATAAATCTTTGTCTATATTTCTACGTCATAAGGCAATAAAGCAGGGAAAAAATTAGCACAACAATGAGATAATGAAGAAACTAGAATCACTAAGTTAAGAAGCGTACAGGTAACAGGGTTTTTTACATAATGAAGGTGCTTATGACAGAAATGACTAGTTTAACACTTTAGTTTTTACTATCCTTGAACTCTTTTTTAACCAAGCACAAAAGACAAGAAACAAGATCCAACAGAGACAAAGAAAGTAAGGAAGCTTTTAATTTATCAACAAAAAATTTTGAGTTTTATTTTTTCAGAAGACTTTATAATGACAACAGAAATTTAACTAACATTCCAAGTTATTTAATTTATCAGATGCTTATTCCGAGGCAAGTCTATGTCTAATCACTTTATTGTATCATATATTCTGACCTATTTCATAAAACTTTTTCTTTCAAAATCATGCAAAACTTCCAACTTTAAGCAACCTTATCATATCCTTAAATTTGTGCTCCTAATTGAAGGATGATTGCAATAGTTTCTCCAAATTTGATCACAAAAACCCTGACAAAAATACCACCGGAAAAGCCTATGAAGCAGACAATTATAAAGAATATGTAATACATGAAAAATAGTAGGCGATTAATTATGAATAAACAACTGGAAATAATTATATAAACAAAAACATACAAATATCAATCATTCAGATGAAACAAGAAGCATTAATTCATGACGTAAGTCACTGAATGCTTATATGACTGTCTAAGTCTGTCTTAGCAATAAAGATAATCATTCACATCTATTGTTGCTTTCATAGTCGTCATCAACATATAATACAAGCCACCAGTATATTATCAAAACATGGCCACCATACATTGTACAATCAGAAATCTTCGCGAGGGATTAATTTTCACTAAATTAGTGAATTCGATAAGTTGGCCAACAATTTTTGCTGGTGAACAGCAGTAAAACACAGAAAGTAGTAACAGTTTTTTTCCCGCAAACATTTAACATTGAAAGCTACTCAATAACCATTTTACAAAATTTTGACATCGGGATAATATATGAATTTACACACCAAATAACTTATAAGTACATCAGACAACTATTTCAAAGAAACACAGAGGGTGAAGCCATATTGCCAGTTTAATTCTAGAACCCAGACATCTTTCTTTGTTTTCCACATTTATAAATGTACTGCTTTGAAAAGTATAGAGCTTGAATATGTATTTTTGTGTGGCGTAAACGCCACACAATGTTATTACCACTTTTCAGCTTACGACCAATTTAACGCATTAGGCCTCGGCAAATAAATAGTTCTATGATTTGAACAATATTACAAGCATGCAACACAGGTTACACGTATCATTGGACCTAATTTGTTTACATTACCAACATTTACTTATATTAAGACCAACAATTATATCAGACTTTTATTTTTAGAGGATATTTATAGCAAATCATTCCGCAACGGACTATATTTTTACTACCAAAGAATGTTCTCACTGGTGGCGGGAATCTAAAATAGTTCCCACGGCTTTCAATCGTATACTGTAACGTATGTAAATCACCCCGCCGCTGCACATTGCAGACGATGACCTAATTATGTTGTATACAAACATTGATGCTATATATAGCTGGCGGGGGGAACTGAAATAGTTCTACGTACATATCGATCGGCCGATTAACAATGTTACCGCGGTAAGCGTTAAACGCACTAGTCAATTTCTACCCTGCTTTATATAAGACCTCATAATTTTCGTATCTATTATCCGATTTTGAATATTTAAAGCTTGTAATGAAGCAGAGATATAGGTCTCTCTTTTAAACAACATTCAACACGATACCCTTATTATTAAATCCACGGCGACGAGTAAGAATCCGTTCCGCGTAGAAGTAAGTTTAAAATATCCCGTTTTATACCAAACAAAAATTCAATCAACGGTCGAAAATCATCAATTATTAATTTAATATTCGATCGATTTTGTTCATTAAAGCTTGTTTTAAAAGTTAATACTTTAAGGTTTTATAAAATGTAAAACTTGATTTTAAAGCATTAATCGGCCGATCGATATGTGTGAGCGAAACCATGTGTACCCCTTTTACATACGTTAATATAGAGTGTCATATACATTTAATTAACATGCGTGGTCATACAGAGAATAAACAGTCACTTATCTTGACACTGGTCGAATTCTCCAAGTCGTTAAAAATGGTATTTGTAAATATCCCTTCATTGTTGCTCAGCATAGTTACTTAAGTAAGTTCCAGGTAACTGCTGGTTCTCTTGCTGTCTTTAGCAGCACAAATGTTTGAGTAAGGGTGGGCTTATCAGAACTGTGACATAAAATTATGATACAACCTGGATTCGATATTGGATTTAATGGCATCAGTACGCCACACATCAGTACTTTCAGTGCTTTGATTTAAAATTGTAACCATTTATTATGAATTCTCGAAACAATGAAGCACACAGGGGATGAAGAGACTTTTACAAAAATGCCAATAGCTGAACATTGTCATAATTGTACCCAACCATAAGGGTGGATTGAAGCTGACCATACATGATGTCATGTAACAGAATACCAGATACCACTATAGTGTTAAGTAGTAAAAGGAAAGGATACATGGTGAAGATGAAGACACAATAGTAGGGTGACTATCAGCCAGGTATAGAGTTTGGACTATCTGGGTACATCAGGTTTAGCACCATAATGAACACATAACCATACATGCATGCTTCACTTTTCTCAAATATGGAAAAAGAGATCCGAGAAGTGTTCCATGTTTGTAGAGCACTATAAAGCCCTCGAAAGACCAAAGCTGACTGCCAAACTTGACCCAAGAAAAAGTTAGGCCAGAGCTAGCCCTGAGGCCTAGATGGTTCATGATCTAAGCTACTCCATTAAGTCACAGACCATCTGTGTCAGACCAAACAAGCTACCAGTACATACCTAATATCACTTCTGGTGCTCTATAATGTCTTGTTGATACAATGGTACTATGATGTTCATGATCAAACGTTGCAGATCCAAAGTCTATTAATCGTATATCAGTGTTCTTTATATGTCTCTCATCCCGTTTCTGAAATATAACAATACAGATATATCATCACGCAATATTACAACACTATTACAGGATAGGTGGCCTCAGAGTCTGACTGGTTATAGCCAGTCACTATTCGCCCTGGGTACAGATTTTATAAGCCACAGCCGTGGTCCAGTGGTTAGTGCACTGGATTCCTGATTCACAGTTGCAGCAGATCATACCCTTCCATGAAAATTTTATAACAATGTTGACTTTCCTCCACATGTCGAAAAAAGTTACCAGTTCCTTGTGGAAGGGAAAGTAGTCACTGAGTACTAGGTAGGATCCAGGAAATATTTTAGGTGAATAGGCCACCGTATATAACATAAAAATTGTTTAGTAACGGCATTAAACCACCTGGCTTTCAGCAGATCCATGGTTCCACTCAGGTGCATGTTTATACCAGGCCTGGTTTATGCTCTAGAAGATACACCTGAGTGTTAAGGTAGTACCTGACTGCTTATGTAACAGGATAACATATTCTCAATCATATTGCACATCTTTGTGAGTTACGTTCCAACAGAATTGTTTTTGCATAATTTTCCCAAACCAATCTGTTAAACATCTGTCTTGACAAAGCTTCAGTATTCACAATTGAAAGCTTGAACTCAACACAATTCTTGTACCTCAGGAACAGTCACATCAACAGAGGTATTATTGTTTGTTTGCATCGACTGAGAGTCATACTAGTAAGTGTATGGTCAGCGGGTTTTTCCCAGCCTAATTGGCCGATCACCTCTGGTTTTGAGGGAAGGGACAGAAACGTTTGTGTGTTACAAGGAATCCAGGTATGATACTCTAGCTCTTTCTGAGTAGACTCCTTGGTTCTTTAACATGCCCCAAGTAAATCACTGATACACATCTTATAGCAAGGTTATAACACAAACATACTATTTGCCTGAGCTCAATACTGATAATCACCGGGGCTCTACTGAGGCATAATACCCAATCCTGAAAACAGGATGCAAATTTGTTTCGGGTGCCATTAGAATGCATCCCTACATCAAAACTTAGTTTTAAACATTGATCTCTTTGTTAAAACTCAGCATATCAACTTCAAATGACCATAACTCAGTCAATAATTGGTACTTTTTCATCCAAGAACTTTCATTTTCAGCAGAAATCTTTATTCTTTCTCATGAAGCAAATCCGGAATTCTCTAATTGTAGGACTCCGGATACTATTTGCTTCCATTCAGTAGCGTTAATTATAAAGACAGGGGTGTCAATAGAGCCAAATTAAAAATCCTGAAAATCATATGCGGCGGACCATTTTTTAAAAACTAGAGGCCGTCAACCATATATAACTCAGTTTTTTTAACTTTTTATTGAAGAAAATCCTTCAGAGCAGATATAATTGACCATAACTTTGCCATTTCTTGAGATATTTTCATCAAATAACTTTTATTTTGGTCAGAAAGCATAGGTCTTCAAGGATAGACAAATCCGGAATTCCGGATAAATCCGGAAAATTGACACCCCTGTAAAGAGTAGCTTACCTTTTTTGAATTGAATGAAACATCATAGTCAGAACTGACAAACAATATATTTTCTGGCTTTAAATCTGTATGAGTGAGGTTGTTTTCATGAAGAACTGGAAAATAAAGATAAAGATGTAGTGATTTTACATCACAAATACCAGATCTGATCACAGGGCAGCTAATAAAGGAACAGTGGCATGCAGAGAAATCCAAATCAACTGCTTACATTTATCGAGACATAGAACTGGAAGATGGTTTAAAAATAGCGAAAAATCTAGTGACAATAACACTTAAAACTTACATTGAACAGCGTAGCATAGCTGGTATGATATGTGACGTACTTGATCCAACTCATATGGAATATAGTTGTTCTCTTTCTGTAAAACAAAATATACTTATATAGTCATTAGTCCCTGAACAACATATTAGAATCTTTCATTGACATACAACATGAGGTTTACTGATTTAGGTCAAAATGAGGCGATACCAAGTTACTATGGAATTAATCAAAGTGCTGGTTCCTGATGGAAGTCAGGATACATGACATCTGAGTTCCGTCCGAGCGTAACATCAGTTTTCAGTTCTATCAGAGCCATATGAAATCAGAACAATTCTCTGACGGAACTAAGAAGGCATCTATCGGGCCTCCTACCGTGTTATATAATTATAACACTAATATGTAGTAAGGTCATTCTTTGCAATACTTTAAATCACCATCATTATTAGCCAAGTTCAGATAGTGCCTGTTTCAACAATTACCATACAGGAATACCCCCCAGGTGACCTTATAGCACTATAGAGGACATATATTGGTACCAAGGTAACACCCTTGACCTTCGATCAGTCAGAATTACTTCCTCAGTGCACATATACTGTAAAATGACAAATTTCCCGAGGTCAAAATTTTGTTATTCTTAAGACATTTAATGTTCGTAATTTTTAAATTAGAAAACCTTCTTTCTTGCCGATTTCACGAATATAGAAAAATTAATCTCTCGCGAAAGGTTTTTGATTTTTCAGTAGCTTTTACATTCAGGTTCAGTAAAGAGTAAGTGATTTGAACATGGCAACAATAACCAGACAGACAGACAACCTGACCAACCTGTCAGATAATTAACATAACCTCGCCCCTGCCCCTTCAGACAGTGACACTTACCAAGAAATCAAAAACACTAAGACCGAGCATGTTAAATGCTAGACACATGTGACCATGGTAATCAAACCAGTCTAACATCTGAACACATAATCTGAAAATACACAAATGAAATACATATTAACAGTTACCATAGAAACCAATATGTTACAGTAGTGTATTATGGTGTGTATGAATATTATTGTTAAATGCTGGCAGTAACAATGAGCTTTACGTTCCTTGTTCATAGATCATCCAGATAACAAGTACCAGTAGCAGTTATAATAAATATAGAATATTGCATGAGTGTTCATTGCATACAAGTTTCATTAAACAAGTAGACAAAATAATACTAAATAAATATAATAATAAGACTAATTTTGATGCTAAGGTATTAGAAATACGAGTTTCATTAAACAAGTAGACAAATAATACTAATATAATAATAAGACTAATTTTGATGCATGCTAAGGCATCAAAGACAGCAGTTTTTGAATGGTTTTGAATACAAGTATCTATCATAGGGTTCAAAATGTGGCATGACGAATATGATTCATGGGGTCATGTTAACTTGCAAGTAGATAAATGTGATGTTTACAAACATGAATCAGTTTGGTCAACTGTTGCAAAATTGGTTTTACAAATTATTAAAGTTTACAGACATGGTTAGTTTTGTACTAAGAACATCACTGATAAATCTTGCACATCTGATAAATCCACCTTTTAGAAATTACCAAAATTTTCTGCCTTTCTCATTATTGTGGGGGCACTATAGTACTGAAGTTATTAAACCTTATAATAATAATCACAATAAATGACTGTTTCCTGGGCAACTAAGCAACAAACAAGTATTCTAATAATTCTATTATATTACAGGAGATTTTGAAGTTAAAAATATCATAACTCCGATTTATAAATAATCAGAAATGCATCAGCCCATCCTTAATGATAATCAATATGTAGTTTATAACAGTCAAGTACTGGAGGCAGATTTTCTACCACTGATGACGTAAAACAACATCACGATGATTGTAAATCTCAGGTATTTCATAAACTGCGTATTAAAGTAGGCATAACATACCTGTAGACATTCAATCAGACAAAAGAAAACGTAAATTTTTTCAGTAACTTTTCCAACTTTTATCTTCGTTTATTTGTCTGAGCAAAATTCACATTATTTCATGCCAATTTTGAAATATTTTAATAAATGTAAACAAGTTAAAAGTGACAGAGAAAACTATAATTTTTTAAGACATGTACTTACTTTTTGCCAGTTGGATCTTTATCACGAAGCTTTTCTAGAACATTGATTTCCAACTTGGCCGCTTCCCGATATTTTTCTACATTTTTAATAATCTTTAATGCTACATGGTCGTTACTCCTGAAATATAGAAAGAAAATAACTGTATATTTGCATAGAACGACCACCACAAATCTGAACTAGAATAACACAATGTATTCATCAACCTATATGTATGTATTCATTAAAGTATAACTACAAGTATAAATAACGACGCTCTTCGTTCAAATGAGCTCGAAAATTTTAACGAAGAGTCGTCGTAATCTATACTATAAAATACTTTCCTATTGAGAGATAATACATAATTATATATAACTACAACAGTTTTTGACACAAAAACATGTAGGGTCATAACTATTCATCCAATTTGCACGAAGAGTCGTCGTAATCTATACTATAAAATACTTTCCTATTGAGAGAAAATACATAATTATATATAACTACAACAGTTTTTGACACAAAAACATGTAGGGTCATAACTATTCATCCAACCAAAAATTCCAGACTACATACACAACTAGGCTTGGTACCAACTATTCATGCGAAGTTTCATTGAAATCCGACCAATGGTTAACCGTTAAGGAGAACAAGCGTGGATAGACAGACTTGTAGCAGAAACTCAACAAATTCATATCAGTGAAACTCAATTCTCTGAACCCTTGAAAACAGGCCCCTTTCTCCTGAAGCATCTCAAGTAGAAATCTAATCTCAAATTTAGATCTGCTCAAATCAGAGTAATTCAATTTTAGTTAACAAAATTTCACATTGTCCTAACTTAGGTAATACTTCGAATTTTTTCATCAAATAACTTTCGTTTTCTGCAGAAAAGTTCATTCTTTTTCAAGTGCCTAGTTATTACTAGATTATTTCAGATTTGCATTGCCGGTACCCATGTATGATGAAGATGATATAACTCATTTTCCCCCAAAAAAATCGGATGAGCGAAAAATAATATAGTAGCTAGTGGCAGTGAATGGTTTTCCTATTATATTGTACATCAATCACTCATTCAGTGCAGCTGATTGCAAACAAAACAGAGCTGAGAAGAAACTACATGGCACATTGGTAGAGTTAGATATTGTACAACACCAGTACAAAACACATACTGTTATATATACACACCAACTCTGAAAAACACGATTGATGTAACAGGATTGTCTATACACTGCTGGTGTAAATGAAAGGAACTCTACACTTCTAACAGAAGCAGCATCAAGGTAAACTAACCATAAGAACATGATAAACTGTTTTCATCTGTTGATTATATCAGTACTCTGATAATACACTAATCTACATATAATACAATAGACTGGCTCACATCTACTAACACATCTCAATCTGAGATAAATCATAGCTCAAATCATAGCTCAATCCGAGTTAGATTGTTGCTCAAATCATAGCTCAATCTTGAGATAAATTGTTGCTCAAATCGTAGCTCAATCTCTGATCAATTGTAGCTCAATCTGAGACAAATAGCTCAATCTCAGATAAATCGTAGCTCAATCTGAGATAAATCATAGCTCAAACCATAGCTCAATCAGAGATAAATTGTAGCTCAAATCTGTAATAAATTAAAATCGAAGCTCAAATCATAGCTCAGAAATGTTGTTCTTAGTTTATTATGGATAGTTAACTTTCAAAACCTCAATCCAATTTCTGATTTGTCACACACTCAAGATTGTAATTTGAGTAAAATTTCAGTATGAGTAGAGATTTGTACTTCGCTATAGAGAAATAGCTCATACAGCAGTCAGGAAAATCATATTGGCTGACCATTTTTGCCAAACAAGAGGCCTTCAACCACATTGTTTGAGTATATAACTCAGTTTGGTTTGAATAAATCCTTCAGAGCAGATTAAATTGACCATAACTTGAGATATTTTCATCAAATAACTTTTAATTTGGTCAGAAAGCCGGAATTCCGGATTAATCAGGAATATTGACACCCCTGCATACAGACATAGGCTTGTTTCTTACTAATGAAATAAGGTACCTATAATTTTAAATTAAGACTGCTGGTATTCGCCTTAGTGAATTATTAATAAATGTCCTTATTTGTTTGTCTTGAACAATGACTATCATTATGAAACAATTCCAAATAAAAAAATTTTAACCTACCTACCTACCCAGGCGAAATCTGCTTGGGTCGGGAAGGGGAAACAAAAAATATTTTAAGTTCGACCCAGGGATAAAACTAAATGGCTATGCACTATGACTGTTTCATTTGAACACAACAGTGCAGCCTTACAGGCTTGAAGCTAGACTAGATGACTAAACATGTATGAAAACATCACATACATTATTACCTGGATACAGACATTCAAATCATGTTATCTACCAACACCATTACTCATTTCACAGAAACAACACAAGACTGTTGAACAATAAGTTAGGGCCAGTATGTGTAAATTGCTATTTTATGATCATTTTTGCGGCAATTATTTTTAAGACTTTAATTCAAAGCGAAGAATCTCATTTTTTGTTTTCAACAAAAACTTAAGTTTGATTTTCATTTAGATCTATACATGTCTTTCCTTTTAAATAATTTTGAACCATGTCAAGTTTTCTACCAAAATTTGATGGGTTAAAACCTTCGCCTGATGGGCTAGAATTGGCTATTCAAGACTATAATTCCAAAGGTAAGAACAAGGCTTGCCACGCAGGGCCTATGGTGGTACCATATAGCCGGTGGCTCCAAGTTGAGCATGCACAACCTGTCCATGGGTGAATGTTGACCCAATTAAAAATACTGGCATTTTTAGCAGGGGCTAAGGTGGCGGCATGAACCCATTGACTCCAGTGTCACAACCTAGTGGGTGTGCATACTATAAGGGTAAAGCTCTTCGAAAGTGAGGGATCGTATTTTTCAAGAAATAACATGCCCCACTCATAACACGCCCCACTCACAAACTCTTTGCACTTTTCATAAAATAATACTCCCCAGTCCCCAAAACTCTCACCAGACCTGAATGATTTGGGGAATGGCTAGTCAGAAAAGTTTCCCAAGTTGTAGTAAAACATGCTTCTTCAATTTTAACTTCATATTTTCAACACCTGATTGCACAAACAGAAATGCCTTGGGGAGATATAAATTCATTCAGGCATGTTCTGAATTTATACCTGGTACTTGAGATTAATGATAAATATATTTGATACATTTTGTATCAAAGGCAATGGAAATGTAATAATGTTCATGCTGTGATATTAACTTGAATTATGCCAGCCCAATTGGTTTAATGAATTATATATCGCTGGCTTAGAATGAGAAGGTTGTAAGCGCTACTTATGACCTTATAAGACTCATGCATATTTGAAATCTGCATCACAAGGCGCTTCTTACGAGCATAATTTCATGAAAATCGGAACTGGTCATGTTGACTAAACCTTGTTTTTCCATTTGTACTTACTACCTTCTTAAACAATACAGTCAGTCAATACATACTGAATTTAGACTTATTCACTAGTTGCTAAGCTGTGTTGATTAGCATTCTTAAATAGCATATTTTTCTTTCTATAGCACCATTTTGAAGTACGAAAATACCTGGTAATGTAAAATCGTCATTTTACGAAGTGTGATTGATTTTTATTGTTTCCTGGAGGACCTTAACACTATAATTAAATCTCGTTGGTTACTCGACATCAGAAATACTTTCACTTTCAATCCATTTATTTATTATCCCTTAAAATCCCCCATACCAAAATTCACATAATGTAATGCTCACAAAATCATCAACTTTACAGTATCATACAGGGGGTGACTATAATGTATAATCTTACTCATACATAATCTCTTTTGCAATCCTAATAAAAAAACTTTCACCTTATCATTGATAGATTGATGGATTCTAGTACATGATAATAAATACAAGAAACATATACAAGCTCTGTAGATAACACATAATATCAATAAAACATCTGTATTGAGTTATTAACATTGGTACAAATAATAACACCAGAAAGAACAGAGCACAGTTATACAGTAATACATAATCTAACCCACAACATGTTGCATATCAGGCCAAGATAATAAACCTATGTGATTAAAAAAAAACAATGGATTATTGGATGCTCAAGATTTTTCAGGGAGACCTAGTCTGTGTAGACTGTGATATAGATGTTATAATTACATACTCAGGCCAAACCTAAATGTTTTGATGGTTACAAAGAACAAAGTTTGTTTCAAAATGTTACCTAAACCTAACATCTATTAGCCTAACAGATTTGTGAAGCTTCTAACAGTTTACTTGTTTTGATGTAACACTCATAGTAATAAGGTAAATTTGGCACAGTGTCAGAATCCCCATAGCTAGCAAGAAATGACTTTTCTTACTGTATTTAAAGGCCACATATACATAATATTACTGTTGTACAGTATAAAGGTCACAATAATATTAACCAATTTATAAATGTTCCGCCTCACAGGCTCTACTTAGCAATATTCACATAGGAAAATGAATGAAGACATCAACTGTTTTCCCAGTCACCCCATGGCAAACATCAAAGACAATGTCACAAGACTCAAGTCAAGGACGGTATTGTTTTATCAAATCACTAAGGAAATCTTAAACTTACATCTGAATATAAATTCTATATAATTAATCAACTACTACAAATTGTGCCATAGGTGAACCGTTTGGAGCATTGCCATGCAATAGGTGTATACTATACAATTGTATACTATACAAGAGAAAAGAAACTAATATTGGTAATGTTTGGCCTCATGTACATTCACTAAGAATGCCAGGTAGCTCTGGGTTGTTGACAATGCAATTAGACAGTAAAATGAGCACAAGTCACTAATTAGTACTTAACGAAGTTACAAACAGGAAATATATACACCACACTAATTACTTTTCACAATTGAATTGTCTTCCTTAAATGTTATACTTCTTTCAACAGTAAAATCAGAGTTTTTCTGTCCAAATTCCAAATAGCAGAATATACTTAAAATTACTATTCCTGTCCTCCTGAGGCATGTAATGTAACATCCTGAAAATTAAATGCAAGTTACTTTATGTTTCAGGGGCCATTTTCCATGGTTTCTACTGAGGCACAATGTAAAATCCTAAAAATGAGTCAGAAATGTGTTCCGTTGCCATTAGCACACACCCCTACACCAAAACTCAGTTCAACATTGTTATTTAGTTAAAATTCAGCTTATGAAATTTCAAATGACCATAACTTTGTCAATTCTAGGATTTTTTCATCAAATAACTTTTATTTTCAACAGAAATGTTCCTTCTTTCAAATACTGCAAATCCCGAATACCGGATTATTCCGAAATTGTATGACCCCTGCATTTTCACACATCGTTATGCTTAATTCAGCTTATGAAATTTCAAATATTGGTAAACACAAAGTCTTACATGTAACTTTATTTTTTGTGGAAACGTGAATTCTTTCCAGTGCAGAAAAGCAAATCCTGATTTTCAGATTATTCCAGATTATTGGTTGTAGAATGCTTAGATTAGAAAGTAATTCACTGAAAACTCCAGATCATTCTGTCCGAAGTACACACTTTTCTTTCATTTATTTAGAACACCAAATGGCAAAGATATCAATAAGTTGTGTGGTTTCAATTATGGATGTTTGCAGAGATTTTCCCTTTCCTTTCCTAAAAGAACCCAGTTGAGAATTTGATTTTTTTAACAATATGAAGTTTTTAAATCAAGGTTATTATTTGTTTTTAGAGATGCAAATATTCCAAAAATTGAGGGTTTTTTTCAGTTCATTTGATCAAAGTCAGACTCATCCCTAAACAAGTTGGTCAAAAGCTCTTGTTTGTCTTTTAAGAACAGGCTCTGTGAAAACTGTCACACCTCCAGTCCTGAATCACAAATTTTGATTCAAATCCTGTACTTTTCTATTAGAAGAAGAGGGTCATTCACTCATTTTACTATTTTACCAAATAGGACTGACAAGTTAAAAAACTTTTCGCGGAGCCTATAAAATAATTGCGACAAATAACTGAATTACTGATGGAATGGCCAAGATGAAAATTATTGATTTGATGAAAAGTATTAATATTCCTTGATCTGGATATTTGACCTAGATAAGTGAAGAGCCATAGACATTCATTCTTAAAATTGGGAAAGATAAAATCAGGAGTTCATGCATATAAAGGCTTCCATCCATGCTTCATTGTTTCCCAGGAGTAGACTGTGGTTTATTGCTGAGAATGAGCTGAGATGTAGACATCGTATTACATGCTATAGCATTCATTATGCCACTAGCCCATATAATATATATATATTTATTTAATGCTAACTGGTGAGATATGGAGTTCTATCAGTGAAATAAAACCTATATCAGTCACTGGTTATCACCTACAATGTGACTGATATAAGCTCCGCCCCCTCACAGGGACTACTTTAATTTACCAAAATCTCAACACTAAAATGTCTGTAACTTTTTTATTACTGAACGGAAACATGTCATGTGGGGGTTTTTATTCTTAGTTAGACCATTTACTACAAGTTGGTGTATGATTTAATGCAAAATTCTCAAAAAAGTCGTTTTCACCTATTCACCATAATCCAAGATGGCGGATTTTGAAGTGAAAAATATGAATGGAATAACATATTCATACGTAGCCTAACCACAGTGGTAATTTGGCATAAATAGTACCAGTTTTGACACCATATAAGCATTAAATAAATAGAATATTTGTTTGTTTTGATTGAATATGGTTAATATCTCATCTTGTAGTGATAAAATTTTAATATTTTCACTCGCGCTACGCGCTCTTGAAAATATTGAATTTTATCACTACACGATGAGATATAAACCATATTCAATCAAAACAAACAAATATCCTCTATTTATTTAATGCTATGTGATGAGATATGGAGTTCTATCAGTGAAATAAAACCTATATCAGTCACTGGTTATCACCTACAATGTGACTGATATAAGCTCCGCCCCCTCACATGGACTACTTTAATTTACCAAAATCTCAACACTAAAATGTCTGTAACTTTTTTATTACTGAACGGAAACATGTCATGTGGGGTTTTTTATTCTTAGTTAGACCATTTCCTACAAGTTGGTGTATGATTTAATGCAAAATTCTCAAAAAAGTCGTTTTCACCTATTCACCATAATCAAAGATGGCGGATTTTGAAGTGAAAAATATGAATGGAATAACATATTCATACGTAGCCTAACCACAGTGGTAATTTGGCATAAATAGTACCAGTTTTGACACCATAAAAGCATTAAATAAATAGAATATTTGTTTGTTTTGATTGAATATGGTTAACATCTCATCTTGTAGTGATAAAATTTTAATATTTTCACTCGCGCTACGCGCTCTTGAAAATATTGAATTTTATCACTACACGATGAGATATAAACCATATTCAATCAAAACAAACAAATATCCTCTATATATTATGTCTTACAGTCTATAATAATGACCTCAACAATTCTCCTGTAAATAATTCTCAATCAGAACTAAATGAAAACTATAATCTTCTCTTCAGTATGCAACTGACAACTAACCAACTTCTTCACATGTAAAGGACATAATACACGGTATGAATCCCTTTACACCGCTTCTCAGTTCTGTCAGAGAATTGTTCTGTTTTTATATGGCTCTGACGGAACTGAAAACCTATGTAGCGCTCGGACGGAACTCAGATGTCATATATCCTGAGTTCTGTCAGAGCATTACCTTGGTGTTCAGTTCCGTCAGAGCCACATAAAAACAGAAAAATTCTCAGACAGAACTGAAAAGCGGTGTATCGGTATTCATACCGTGTCATAGTGCCACATAACAGAGCCGTAAGCTTTAATCAAGGGTTCTTAACTGAGGCATAAGGCCAATCCTAAAAATAAGACACAAATCTGTTTTGGTGCCATCCTTACACAAAAACTTTGTTTCAAACATTGTTCTATTGTCAAAATTTAGCATATGAAATTTCAAATGACCATAACTCAGTCAATTATACAATTTATTTCCTGCAGAAAAGTTCATTCTTTCTGTTGCAGCAAATCCGAATTTCCAGATTATTCAGGAATAATAGGAACCCTGTTTAATATAACAGAGCCTTAAGCTTTAATATAACATACATACTGGAAAAACATGCAACATCTTGACTCATGATATTTGATAGCTCAGGTGAGCTTAATTACACAGACATACAAAAATATCTCAGATTTATCAGATTTTTACATAAAAATAGTTTCCATAGCAACATTGATGTTCAGAATTGATAAACACACTTGTGGTTATTTCTGCTACAGAAAAACTGTTATAAAAACTCCCATCCATGTTTTTGGCACATTACAAACTTCTAGCATTCAGATTAAAGGCATAAAATATAAACAAATATAAGAAGATCCTATAGGGCAAGTACATTTAGATAAACATATGTATACATACGATAAATATAATTCAAACTTTCAGCATACCAGAACTTGTGAATTTTAGCTACATTTAAGCATGATTTATAACTTTATATTAAATATTTATTCCTAATTTCATGGGATTTTATGTGTTTGAACAATTTTGCCATTATACATTTGTACACTGAGCACAGAGCATGGGTAACATGTTGAGTTATTTAGGAATGAAGGTTGTAGTTGCAGCTTGTGGTTGAAACTGTAACCTTTCACACTCAACTTCTCCCAGGGGTCCTATGGAGGCATACAATCCTGAAAACGAGTCTGTTTCGGGTGCCATTAGCACACAGCCCTACACCTTTAACAGGTTTCAAACATTGTTTCAGTGTTAATATTCAGATTGTGGAACCTAGAATGACCATATCTTCGTCAATTATTTGATTTTATTTTGTTGAAAAGGTCATACTTTCTTAAAATGCATCAAATCCGGATTTCTGGATTATTCCAGAATAGTATGACCCCTGTTCTCAAGGTGAACAAACTAACCTGACCAGACCATCAGCATTTCAAGGGGTTGGCTTAAAAGGTTTGAACACTACTCAGAATTATTTGTTTGTGCAGTATTTGCATTCAGTCATCCATTACAATTTTAAAATTTTTATGAGAAAATTCATGAGCAAAATCTTTGAGAAAATATAACAATTTGGTAAAATAACTCCACAAACAGGCAATAAAATTAAAGCATACAATGGTCATACACCTTAATAGCCTCTCATTTTACAGCCTTGTAATACCTGAGCAACTAAAACCAGAGCAGAAGAAAAGGCAACACAGTGGGAGAAGGAATACACAAGTCCAATAACTTATTCCATTGATTTAATGAGGGCAAAAAACTTGCAGTTATTTTTGTAATATTGTATTATTTTTGGCTGCGAAAGATCATTTAGCAGGCAGTATATTCTGAACTCTTGGCATTGAAGTGTTAATATTGACTACAAGCTAGAAAGGAGCATATCTAAGGAATGCGTCTTAATCTAGATACTCCCTCATTAGAAAGACACAAATCAACTCACCGATGAACGTCTTTGACTTCTATAACTTTTCCAAATGTTCCTTCACCCAGAGTTGAAATAACTTCATCTGAAAATTGAATAAACATACGGCAGATAGTATCATCCTATAAATCACTTACCCCACCCACTTCCCTTTAAGTAGACGACAATCCATGACCATGTAATATTGAGTCTTCTTCCAAAATAATATCCTCAACTTCTTCAATTATACACCTCCCTCAGTTCCCCAACAATATTGTGCTCCCAGGTCGTGGAGCAACAACCACCCTCAGTTAAATGTAACACCCCACCCTTCAATCTGCTATTGTATTATCCCTTAATTCAACAGTAACTTTCCCATCCCAAGTGAAAGCTATCATCCTTAGATAAATCATAGAACAAGCCAATAAAGCTTGAATGCTACATAAAATAACAGAGCCCCTTTTTTGGTGACCAAAAAGAAGCCAACATTTCAGTTGAACTGACAAATACGGGACTTTCAGACAGATCTAAGAAGAGTCAATAGAGACTCATCTTCACTGACGGCACATCTTAACTGACGGCACATCTTAACCGACCGCTCATCTTTACCAACATACATGCAGTCATGGATCCTCATTTAGATTACATATATAAACGTTACTGCCAAGTTAATATCACTACATAATAAATGAAATGCGGCAATATTAGTTAACGAGAAAATTCACAATGTGTGTATTATATGTTCAATAACCAAGATACGGCATTCCTATTATTTGAAATAGGGACCAATCTTGATCATTACTTGGTAGAGAAAAAAAAACATAAAGCTGAAAAAAACTGTCAAACACTGTTGGACAGAATATGCATGAAAAAAATATATTTTAAAACAAACATTTCTTTAGGGGGTAATTTGCAGACATGCGAACATACTGGGGCGTGTACAGAAAAATACACAATCCAATATATTCTATCCGGATTACATACAAAGGCACAATATCAATAAAATAATCCTAAGACTAAACATTACGAAATGCCAAGTACATCTAGCTTGCAGAATATCCCCGGCTTGATAAAGCAGATGTCCGTCTTCGTCATCCCGCACTTTATGACTTCCGTCCCCACTCCCTCTATCCTGTTCCCATAACAACCATTTCCCAACAACCACACCAGTCACATCAGCCAATCGGAATCAAGTCCATCAGGATCCATTTTCGTTTGTTGTCATAGACGATACGGGGTTGCGAAGTTTCCATGGCGTTGTATGATGATGATTGAATAGTGAAGGGGTGGATCGATCAACGGCAATAATTTCAAGCCGCAAGCCAAGTTCAGGACATATGTGATAAAAATATGGGAAAGAGGCCCAGGTAAAGATTGTGTCAAATAGCAATATAGTACATTGCACAATACAAATGGCATAATGCATTCAAATCAGTTTGGTTGCCAGATTCGGATCATTGTGTTGTTTGACTGTGCATTACATTATTTCTTTTCCCCAAGTTTTTTTTACAGAAGATGTTCTAAAATAAAATGTAGCTACAGAAATGATTATTACTCAGTCACAATAAAAGTTACTAAAGTACAAATACATGCCAGGTACCAAGTTCGGCAAAGTTTCTATTTTTGGACATGTTTGCCAATGTTCTACTGAAGAAATACAGACTTTTATTTAACCTAACCCAGAGTCCAACACCCATGATACAAATGGGGTCACAATACGTAGAAATATAAATATAATTTTTTCCCACAAAGTTATCAGATACACATCAAAGCCAGAAATGAACTTATATAGACATTAGACCTTCTTCCATAACATAATACACAGTCATTCACAACTATTTATTTCAATAGACAGAAGCTTTAAAATAAATTGAAAATTTCTATATATTTAAATAAAACATTACTTTTGAAATATACTATGAAGCTGACAAAGTATCAATTTTTAATAAATTTAAATGAACAAAACACACACACACACACACACCAATCATATTCTGCTTCTCACAGTGTAAAAAGGTTCTGGTTTTGTCAGTCAGTCTGTCTGGTCATTTGTCTGTTTGTCCACCATGTTAACTTCATAAAGTAACTTTTTGATATTTTTCGAACCAGGACCTTTTGTTTTTAAAATAATAAAGTCCTCAAGCTAGGTTACAATGATAATTCGAGGACAACAATTTTTTGGATACATAAATATCATGTTTGTCACTCATATTTATTTCCCAATGCTCTTTTTGATTCAAAGATTCGGAAATGTGACATTTAAACAAGAGGGCCCAAAGGGCCCTAGGTCGCTCACCTGTCGAACTTGACCTAGATTTTGTAGAGATGATCATTGTGACCAAGTTTCATACAGATAAGGCCAATATTTTGACCTCTAGTGACTACACAAGGTTTTTATATGATTTGACTTAATGACCTAGTTTTTGACCCCAGATAAACCAATATCAAACTTGGCCTAGATTTTGTTGAGATGATCATTGTGACCAAGTTTCATAAAGATAAGGTCGACATTGTGACCTCTAGTGACTACACAAGATTTTTCTATGATTTAACCATGTGACCTAGTTTTTGACCCAAGATGACCCAATATCAAACTTGACCTAGATATTGTTAAGATGATCATTGTGACCAAGTTTCATACAGATTAGGCCAATATTGTGACCTCTAGTGACTACACAAAGTTTTTCTATTATTTGACATTGTGACCTAGTTTTTGACCCCAGATGACCCAATATCAAACTTGACCTAGATTTTGTTGAGATGACCATTGTGACCAAGTTTCATAAAGATTCAGTCAAAATTGTGACCTCTAGTGACTACACAAGGTTTTTCTATGATTTGACCTAGTGACCTAGTTTTTGACCCCAGATGACCCCATATCAAACTTGGCCTAGATTTTGTTGAGATGATTATTGTGACCAAGTTTCATAAAGATTAGACCAAAATTGTGACCTCTAGTGACTACACAAGGTTTTTCTATGATTTGACCTTGTGACCTAGTTTTTAACCCCTTATGACCCAATATCGAACTTGACCTAGATTTTGTCGAGATGATCATTGTGACCAAGTTTCATAAAGATTAAGTCAAAATTGTGACCTCTAGTGACTACACAAGGTTTTTCTATGATTTGACCTTGTGACCTAGTTTTTGACCCCGGATGACCCAATATCGAACTTGACCTAGATTTTGTCGAGATGATCATTGTGACCAAGTTTCATAAAGATTAAGTCAAAATTGTGACCTCTAGTGACTACACAAGGTTTTTCTATGATTTGACCTAGTGACCTAGTTTTTGACCCCGGATGACCCAATATCGAACTTGGCCTAGATTTTGTTGAGATGATCATTGTGACCAAGTTTCATAAAGATTAGGCTAAAATTGTGACCTCTAGTGTCTACACAAGCCAATTGTTGACGGACGGACGGACGGACGGACGACGGACGGACGACGGACGGACGACGGACGACGGACGAAGAGTGATCACAAAAGCTCACTCTGTCACTTTGTGACAGGTGAGCTAAAAATATAATGACCATAATTTCGAATAATTTTTTAAGATACATTTGCAGATGAAATTTGATTCAAAGATTCGGAAATGTGACATTTAAAAAATATAATGACCATAATTTCGAATAATTTTTTAAGATACATTTGCAGATGAAAATAGTCATCAGGCCAAGCCATCTTGGTATGATATCTTAATATGAGAAGTATAAATATAGCAATATGGGAACATTAAAGAGATTAATATAGGGACATCCAAAACATCATGATCAGTTAACCACTTCCAATACACCCTTGAACAGTGACAGTATTAAATAGGTTCAAGACAATCTTCTTTATGTTTTCAGTGCTCAGCTGTTTAAGCTAAGTGCTGCCTCCCCTGTCCGATTTTCTATTATCTGCCTATGCCATAAATACACGTTTGGTGAGAACATTTCCATGCTTCCATCAACATCATACACCATGTCTGAGCAATTGATCAGCAAGCCTGCATTATACAGTGCATACTTTTTCCGAACAAGCTATGATATGTTTGTGAACAAGCTATGATATGTTTGTATTTCTGTATTCTCCCGAATGAGCTAAAACCAGTGCTATTTATACCATGAAAACTTGGAAACGTGAAAATACCAAAGTAAAGTGTAAACAGAATGGTAATGTTTTCTGCAGGAGAGATTAACAGAGAGCATGGTAACCTGATACAGCTACATACATTTAATCAGGATATGTGGCCTGTTGTGATGGATGTAACACTGATTTATTGAAGTAATTTAGATCCTGTTTTTGCGGTTCTTATTCAGTCAAATTTCCAATAGCCATAAACAGCATTTTGTCCTAGATGTTGATTGAAAGAGGACTGCAACTAAAACTGGATACAGACCTGTACTATGCAGAGACAAAACACCAACATAATCTGAATGCTGGGTCGGATCATGAATTTTAAGGGCTCCCTCATTTGCACCTTTATTGAGGGCCCAATTTTTATTTCAAGTATATATTTATTTAATTGCAACAAAAATTACAATTATTAAGTCCATAATTTGACTGCAGCTTTTTCTAACCTAGGGGATAATGCCCTAAGACCTTTAATTAGGGGTTAATATTGATATTTTTGTAACATGGGGAACTGTTATTGTCAAGGCAAACTTCAATTTTTTGGAAAAACTGCACAATTTTAAAGATTTTTTTTATTGGGGAAGGGACCACTTCTAAATAAGGGTGAAAGCCCTGGATTGTATGATAATTCCTGTTACTTTGGCTAAACAGGTCTGGAGCTACTTGATTAACATGAGGTCTTAAGTAACCTGCAATCCTACCAACACGGCAGCAGCATTTACATAACACCAGTAATATAAGTATATATAGAACATATGTTAAACTCTAGATATACACACATTACCAGCATCAGGAGTTAACAGTTAACTCACATACATACACCCAAGCTTATCATACCAACACACAGATTCTCTGTGATAAAACATGTCTGTACACACAGATATACAGTCATACAGTGTGCATACAATCTATACAGGCAAGCCTATCAGGCTTATCAGTAACCTGAATCAGATGGTGATCATTAGAATCATACCTACACAGCATGAGGTCAGATAATGTTAATTATATAAATATTTCCCCTCAAGATAATCAGCTGTTCTCTACATAAAAACATGGAACTGTCCTGAATGGTCAACCGTCAGTATCTGACATCCATCCGTCATTTAGTGTGTCTAGTAAATCGAGTCATTCATTAAGGACAGTATAAATAACCTGCTAGATTATCATCCCATTCTTACCCTGTATTTTCATGTCACCTTGACCCTTCTCAATTTCTTTAATACAAATAATAATCAATTAATAAGCCTTAACTATCAAAAGGAAGGAACTAATCCAAATGGAAAACAGAACTATATACATTTGTATAATTATTAAATTGATATAAAACTTTTTTGAAAGTAAAATCCTTCCCTTCTGACACCATTTGTAAAGAAATAAAATATAATTACGAATGTCGGCAATAATCTAGCAGTGAATTTATGACGGCCTCAATAGACCGTCAGTCACAACATTCATCCAAGTTGATCAATCATTCAATCATAGACTTACATAATTATGTTTCAGAATTAAGAAGATGTATTCACTTACAAGACTTAATATTTAATATAAAGATTTAAATATTATTATTAAAGTTAATATTAAGTAAATTAAGAAAATAAATTACAGCAGCATTTTTACGGTCCGTGGGTTGAAATACCTTCTCCACCTTCTCCCCCGAGCCCAACTTGCATCTATCAGTCACTCTAACACCATTACCCGTGTTATTTCTCGACGATACGAGGCTATCACTCAAACCATTAGCCTCCGCCCCATTGAGTTTAGTGTGTCGACTTGAGTCAGTTGCCGGCATCGTTGAAGCCCATGTTTTTATACCAGGAGTAGACAAAACGTCAACTCGCATTTTATAGCGACAAAAACTTTTAAGAGACCAAGTTATCTATTATCTAAAGTTACTAATAAATATATTAACGTAAAACAGGTGGACTGGAATCTGATTTGAGCAAGACTACGGACAGATAAACTATAAGTTACGTAATATAACAATAGATTTTAGTTTTTTCAAACTTTTTAAAATATATATATTTATGACTGTTTGTAAGAGTAAAATCAACAACAATTGATTTAAGCAAGGCAGCTACTGGCACAGTTGATTCTACAAATGTTCCAAAATGGCCAAGTACGTAGACAATCTAAAATCCAATATCGACAATAACTCCTGAAAACTTGTACAGCAAAAACAGTGAGCAGGACCAGTTTTTGGTGATAATATCCGAAATACAAGTTCTGTATCCCGTAACAACACTCCTAAGGCACTAAATATTGCACAAAATATTCCAAAATATATCACAGAAAGTTTCAGGATGTTCTAGATTTCCCAAACAATCACCACCTTTACATACTATTGCACTGTCCCGAGTTAAGCTTACTATTGGAAGACTATGTAACGAGTTTAACTTGAGCAACAAAACTAAAAAAAAATTCAAACAATTAGGTCCAGTCGTTATCTAACTTTCAATTTAACACAATTCTTGAAATTTCCTTGAAATGATATTTTTTTCGTCAGGATATTTTCCATCTAACTATAAACTTCCACGCATAAGTTGCTCCGAGATAATGAGTTCACGTAAACAAAGCACAACAAATATATATACAACTGATTTCTAATAGTCTACAAAGAGTGTAGTACTTTCGAAACTTTTCTGAGTAACACAGTCTTCCAATTAATCATAATTTTGGTTGCACATTTTACAGAACTTTCCAGCACATAGAATCAGACAGCCACAGACTACCCAGTGTTCATACAGTTCTAAGATGTACCCTCTGTATACAGGTAAAATCCTGGCAAACTACCATATGCCATATCATACATGTAGAACCAAAATATCTTACAACCCGTTAACCAATCAGAAACACACCCATTATCTTCCATCTGGTACCCAGTCTTGTAATTCACACTGGTTCCTGGTATCATAAACAAAGAAACACAGACTAGGAACCATTCTACTCACTCTGCTGGTTCCCATTTTTTGAACATCATTATCACTGCCAGCCACAGGGAACCAGACTACCTTTATCCTGCATTCCAATGCTTAGATACCTATCTATTTCTGATCTATCTTAGAATGAGCAAACACTGTTAAAAACTTCATATTTTCAAACATATTCAGCCAGCCTCAGAGAATTCCAACACAAGATTCAAATAACATGACTTAACCCACAAACACAAAATCTCATGTAAAACTCTGCTTAATACAATTATTATATACAGAAATCAATTTTCCCATCTCCTTATTGTCTATATTTAAGTTCATTTCTCAAAAACATCAAATTTTCAACTTGTTAATCCTAAGTGCATCTGGCATACATATAAGATATGTAAAGAATACAGCCAGAGTAATGTAAATGCAAACCACTTTGAAATATGTTATAACGATGCTAAGTACATACATAAGTGTTTTGACATTCATACCAACTTTGTCACCACCAATCAGAGAACTGAACTGACAAACAGAGTCAGAACAGGGAAGGAATATATATATAAATAATATACAGGAAAACCATACTAAAAGACCATTTTCTGACTACGAGAACACTTTTCAAATCAATCTTCACTGCTTTACCGTTTCATTCAATCACAGCAAAAAACTAATGTTAAGGGTCACAATAATGGACATACTACAACAACTTACTGGAATAACTACTGCGTACAAGTTTACACGATTATTAGGAAATAGTTCATATTACGCATGTACATAGGTGACAGTTTAAAATTCTGAAAAAACCTGACAACCTCAACAATCGACAATTTATATCAGGAAAATAAAGCAAAACAGGCTTGTTGGTGCTACTATCAAATACCTTAAGTTTGGCTGGTGTCTGAAAACTTTCGCCCATGTATGTAAGTTATGTCGCCGGGGGGGTTTATTGTCCCGTTTGTTATTATGAATTATCTATTACTATTCTATATTCAAAACACATAACTCAACTCTGTTTCTGATTGAACTTTCCATTTATTTATTTCTTTCACTTTAATATTCCAACCTATAACTCTAACCTTCAAACCTTAACCTTCAACTTCAACTCTCTAACCTGAACTTCCACCCTCTGACCTAAAAACTGCCCTCCATCCTTACCAATTCCATACATTCTAATTTCCCACCAAATTCTAACCACACCTACAATCATTCCAGCCTCATACATATCCAATCAAAGTTATCCAATCTCACAGCCTCACTCGCACAACCAATCATTGTCAATCATTCATCCTGTCTATCATTAATTAATTATTAGTTATCTAATTTTGCCTACTATAATGACCAAAATACATCAAAGGATACTAACATATACTTAATAGATATTGCACAGACATTACACCATATTTTAACAGACATCGCACCATAGAACAATTTATCACATCTTTATAGATCAAACATTATATTAATTGCTTATCAGACTATATCAAAACTATCACTGTTTTACCATATTGTATAACTACTTACAGACTCAGCAAGATATAATCATCATAGTATTTACTTAATTACCAATTTCATAATCAAAAGTTATTTATTAAAATTCATCAAAAATTATATCATATTCATCACTCTGTCACATATCCTCGGTCTCTCACAAAAATTTGCTCCTGCAAATTTGCAATCAACTTACATGTATAAACAAACACAATCATATTCATCACTCACATCAATCTTATAAACTCACACACACTAATAATAATACAAACCAATTAATTCAATACTTTGAAGTTTCATACTTCAATTTCATAATTCATCATATTCATACAATACTTTCATACTTCAATTATCAGCACATAGATAAACAATATTGGAATTACAAACGTACATGTATATAATAATTATCATTCTCAAACACAGTCATTTAATCATGTAAATTTAGCAACTTGCTAAAGTGTCATTTCTCATTGATCAAAATATGTCCAGCATCGATACAATTCTTCACAACAAGTCCACAATGTTCTTCACTATAAAATTAAGAATACCGGTACATTATCATATGTTTTCACAATTTTCACTGCACTTCTTACAATACATTACTATTTTGTAGGATTCAATCAGATGTTCTATATGTAAACTTATGAATGCCACATGCTTTCATTTAATACATTTTTGAATTCAACACTTTCTAGTATTTACCTTTATTTTTATACAACAACATAGCAAGTATTTTACTCTATTATCTTCATGACAATGCAGATAGTACAAGTTGCAAGTACTTTTCAAATAACTCTATATTTCATCTTCATATACTCTTCACGACTCCTTTTTACCCTAATATATTTTCCCCGAGAATAATTCTACAAATAAACTGCAGAACATAGACATAATAATAGCCTTATACATAATATATAATTACAGTCACAGCTGGTAAAGTATTAATATTAATACTGGCCCTACATCTAATGTCCCATAGGGTCCCTGCCCTAACTGATGCCCCTTACGACATCCGATGCCCCTTTCGACACCCACAATATGCATGCATGCAATATTCTCTAAAGAAACTCCTTCTCCTAGTTTCTTCCATATTTGCAGAAATAAATTATCAACATGGGTATCACTTGATGCATGTAACCATGTAAGCATTGTTGAAAATTAATAAGTTGAGGTTTAGTATAATTGTCAATGCATGTACTTCCCAACCCCCAACTAAATCTAAACATGGCCCAACTATATAATTTGAATAATGTACAGATACATTTCAATAAATAAATCTCAACTTAATCATTTAACACCATACTTCAGATTAGTGCTGTGAATATAGGCGTATCTCTTGAGTCAACTACATTTGTACTTTTCTATCAACATGACATTACAAGTGTTTCCACCAAATGCTTTTATATTACTATTGCATGTCTACCATAATTTCTCACCATTCTTCATCATATACCTTGCTAGTTGTGCACTTTACTCTCTCTCTCAATTAGAATTTAACACCTTAATTTGATTTTACAACCTTTTTACTTGTATCAATATCATCTTTCTTTTTACATGTAACTTCCTATTTTCTTACCGGTACTACAGAACTTAACTATCATAAATGCCATTCTTTGTACTATTCCACATACTTTTAAGGTACCTTATGTGATATCATCTTTCTATAATACACTGCCTTACAATATACCCAAGGAATTTATAGTGGTGTGTGATCAATTTGAGTACTCATTACTACGAAGATCCCTATAATTCCTATTTCTAACAATGTACATCTAACGCATTATGTCATATGTCAGTGTTCTGTTTTAATCATTCAAAAAAATTTTTTTTTTTTTTGCAAACTTCATCCTAAAGCTCTTAATTGGCATATTTTTTTTTTTAAGATTCTCAAATTTACATTTTTTTATAGACAAACCATAATGTTGTTTCTTAAATTTATCATTACAACTGCCTGTTTTCATCTCATGTTTATATATATGCCGCCTCAGTCAGTCATACATTAACATTAGACTTATCTCTCAAATTCACTTTAATACAAACTTTGCAGCAAATTCATATTTTCTCCTATATACATCTCACAATAGATCTTTTCTTCACATCCTTATTCTTTATACTTTTATTTTTACCTTCTTATTTTTATAGAAATTTTTCATTTTTTTTTTTTTTTTGTAATTCTACTCTTCATTCAATTGTTTTCTCTGATTAAAATCATCCTCACAGACTAATATTATATACACTTCTTAATGTCATTATTTTTGTAGACTATTACCTGATATTATATTTATTACTTTTATACATAAATTCTTGCTATGTCATCTTAGTTTTTTAAAAAAATCTGAATACAACTGCAAGTTAGACAATATGAACCTAATTGAGTCAATCGGGCATTCTGGCATTCTTAAATCTACATGCAGAGGGCAAATGACTGAACCTACCACTATGTCCAGTCTTCCTTTCATGAATATCTTCAATATATTCCAGTTTAACGTGCCCATCTCTCCCTCAGAATGCGTGACAACTCGCCCATCTTCCAGCATATCGTCCCAAATTGTCAAATTCCTGCAGATTGTCCACATCGATGACATACGTTTCTCAATAAAGGCTTCTACATTGGTTACCATAGATATCTCCATTTTTAAATTATGATAGTTCAAAAAGCTTTCTCTTCAATGAGTTACAATTATTGTTTGTTGATTTTAGCTCCTTAGGTATGATTTCTTCTATATATGTACACTTTACTTCTACATTTTAAATTGTTTCCTTATTATTTAAATTTTGGAACGTTACGTCCACTCCACTTCGACATCTTATAATCTTTGTTCACTCAGCACTTCAATACTTCTTAAAAACATTTTCCACAGTTTTCTCAATTTTAGTTTAACAATTAGTCCATCTATTTCCTGTACTTCAAATTTTCAACTTTTTAAATTCCATTTCTATACCAGGGAATCGTTATCCAGGATTCTCACACCATTATGTCGCCGGGGGGGTTTATTGTCCCGTTTGTTATTATGAATTATCTATTACTATTCTATATTCAAAACACATAACTCAACTCTGTTTCTGATTGAACTTTCCATTTATTTATTTCTTTCACTTTAATATTCCAACCTATAACTCTAACCTTCAAACCTTAACCTTCAACTTCAACTCTCTAACCTGAACTTCCACCCTCTGACCTAAAAACTGCCCTCCATCCTTACCAATTCCATACATTCTAATTTCCCACCAAATTCTAACCACACCTACAATCATTCCAGCCTCATACATATCCAATCAAAGTTATCCAATCTCACAGCCTCACTCGCACAACCAATCATTGTCAATCATTCATCCTGTCTATCATTAATTAATTATTAGTTATCTAATTTTGCCTACTATAATGACCAAAATACATCAAAGGATACTAACATATACTTAATAGATATTGCACAGACATTACACCATATTTTAACAGACATCGCACCATAGAACAATTTATCACATCTTTATAGATCAAACATTATATTAATTGCTTATCAGACTATATCAAAACTATCACTGTTTTACCATATTGTATAACTACTTACAGACTCAGCAAGATATAATCATCATAGTATTTACTTAATTACCAATTTCATAATCAAAAGTTATTTATTAAAATTCATCAAAAATTATATCATATTCATCACTCTGTCACAGATGTTTGAAACTAACTTTTTCACACTCTCATGAATACTCTCAAACACACACTCAATCTGTCTATCCTAAATCAATAGACAGTGATTTTTTCCTTCTTTATTAGGGTCTGGTAAACGGATCCTTTCCCAATTGCAAATAGGCTATGATTTTCCCAAATTTGAATGGAGAAATTCACAATAAACAATTTAAAAAAAATTTCTTCAAAATCGGACAGAAAATGATAAAGTTATGAACATTTTTAACAAGAGGTCAAGCATGAAAGTTCACAGAAACCTGTCATTCACATGTAATGTATTTTATTTTGCATTTCTGCTTCATGAAATTTCCCAATTTCAAGTTGTCACGATGCCAAAGTTCCCAATCTGAACGGACCCGGACCCTTTCCCAAAGAGGAAAAAAAATCACTGATAGATAATGTATTAATCTGATTAAACAATTATCTGAACAGATCACTAAAGAGTAAAGTCATACATATCAATCCCTTACACCTAGATGATGTCAATTGTCCTCCATTCTCCGCAATTATTTCTCCCTCAAAGCCGGAGGTCAGTTGCCAATTAGGCAGGAATAAAACTAAATGACCACACTGTGTCACACTATGACTGTCTCAGCCGAACACAAAAAAATCTACCAACTGTCAACTCAGACTATTACACCCGACCACAAAAAAAATCTACCAACTGTCAACTCAGACTATTACCCCCCAACACAAAAAAATCTACCCAACTGTCAACTCAGACTATTACTTCCAAAATGGAAGATAAAATGTTTCAACTTCTACATTTAAATAGGGCAAATCTGAATAAACATGACTGTATACATATATCAAGAGATTTTCATAGTTACACCAGCATCATGTTTTTAAAATATTTATAATGGAATAATAAAATTGATCATTTGTCAGCTTCATAATTTATGAAATATGTAAGGTTGTTTTTTAGGGGAGGGGGGGGGGCAGTGTGTCCATGTAATATAATAATATTGAAACAAACATCGATACATGAATATTAAAACTTCTGTCTATGAAAATGATGTCCGTCTTAAAATCTTGAAATACTTACATCATTCAACAATAACCCCTGCCACAGTATTTTGCAGGTCAGCAAATTTATGTGTTTAAAGTCTCAATTATTAGTTACATAAATCATTGACTATAAACAGTAGATTTCGTGCAGAATCGCTAATCTTCGTTTAGCTGATACACAACGACATGCTATTAAAATCTTATATCCATACTTGATAGCATGGCGAGACTTTCAGCAGTACCTCGCTATTACGTTATTTTCCAATAATTGATACCAGCAGCGGCATACATACTGTCCAATGCACGACATATAATCAAATGCAATTGCATTTACATTAAAGCATTTGAAACCTTCTACTATTAATGTTAAACATCCTAACTCTCTTGATCGTAATTAATAACTGTTAACAAACCATGAGATTCTAAAATCAAATCATGATCAATGAGATTGTTTTGTTAACCATGTGATCAATATATTGTGATGAATCAGGAAAGAGAATCAAACCAGTACTCACCCAGTCTGAAGACTGCAAATATAAAAGATAAGGTCGAGTGGGCTAGAACGATACTCGTTACAAATCTAGATTGGGGAATTGTCACTCAATTTGTGTAGTATTTGGAAAGGACAGAATTCAGCTTCAATGCCTGTTTTCGATAAATTCATCAAAAGCAATCCCATAAAAATATCTGTATTATTTTCAGGCATGTTAATCATAACCCCACCAGGTCACTTCATGAAAGCCTAGTTGTATGTAGAGTAAAACAGCCCAGGTACATGTATAGACCCCAAACACAAAATAATACAAGAAACAAATGCTCCAGGCCTTGAATGTTCAGGCATTCAGTCTATCATTGACTTGTAAGTTAAATTGAAAGGAATCAGAAAGGCCACAGAAAGTCTAGAACACTGACAACTTAGCTCACCACAGACATCCAGACATCCCTATGTGATACCATTTAAAGTCTTTCATGCATGTTCAACAATTACCGGGTACTATCCTTAAACTTGGGGGTAAAATTGCCGAACCTGACTTAGATCTAATTAAAATTTCAATTTTTACCTTAACCAAAACTCAAACTGAATTCTGTCCTTAACCATATACCGAGACAACTCTACTTGACAGATGTCAATAATGAGACTCCACCCACCTGACTAGATGAACCGTATGATGACCTTCGACGATGCCTGTAGCTCCGCCTCCTGTGTCTACGATGTTTATGTCTCCGCCTACTGGAACTATGACTGCTGGGTCTGGAATGATAATGGCTGCTGTGATCACTCTCGTTATGCCTTCTCCCGTAGCTATCTCGTCGACTGTATCGCTCTCCACTACGGGATCTGTGTGGTGAACAATGTCGGGATCTATCACGACTGTAATCATCTCTGTATCCATCACGATCACGTGATCGTCTCCTCTTGTGTGCATCACAACTGAAAGCAAACATAATATAAAGATTTGGGAATGGCAGATTTTTACACAAATTTTAGTCATACATTACATAGAAGAACAAATTTTCAAAATGACTACCTACATTGTACAAGCAAGTTTGAAGACAGAAGGATAAATGCAATGTTCTTTATTTTCATTTTCTAAATACTAGTAACAACAAAGCTTCCATGAATAAAATTTACAGGCATTAATGATTGCAGGTGAATTCTACATACCATCAGAACATATATTATAATATTATTGACTGCCCATCTTATATGCAGTCAGTAAGCTTACTTACCTTCGACTTCTGTCTCGACTGTGTCGTCTTTTTCTTCTCCTATACTTGGACTCTTCATAAGAAGAATCCCTACTGTAGGATCTGTTTAATTTAACTAGTGGCATCTGAAATATATAAACACAATAAATGGTATTACAAATATGACTTTCAGACGATAATTTAAATACAATGTGCACAATGAAGAAATTCAGGGCTATTTTTTAAAGTAGAGGAAGAGGCCTTTTTCTTTGAATTTTGGGAAAAATAACTTATAATTTTTGCCAAAGGGGAAGAAAAAACCTGATGTAAATTGGATTTTAGGAGAAAACTGCAGGATTTCAAAGATTTTTCCTCAGGAAAAGACGCCCGTAAACGGCCACTGCTATAGAAGGAAAAAAGCCCTGCAACCAGATAATTATGCGATATACCGGTAGTTCATAGGATGTCATGGGTGCCTATACCCTGACATTTTGTGTGCCAATGCTGAATGGTGCTTGAATCCCTCTATAAGACTTTAATAAGTGTTGTAAAATTATTGTGTTTACTTTAGTTGACAGCAGTGTTTCAGGCACATTAAATTAGAGCCTAAAAGGTCTTGTAGGTAACAATTACAGGATCAATACCGGTACTAGGTTTAGACTTAATCACTGAAGAGTTTGGACTGTTTAGTCGAGTTAGTAAGCTCTGTAAGAACAGTAAACCTGTAAATACTACTTAGAATGTTACCGAGTACTGTAAACCTAGAAACTATTTCGCGCGATTTAAGTTCGCGAGTGGTAGAAATTCGCGAAAGTAAGTAGCCGCAAAAGTGTTCAGAACATGAATGAAATTCATAGTGTTTGTGCGCATTGTTTTACGTAACGGGATTTTCACATCAAGTAAGAAATGTTCTTTATTTAGTGTACAACTATGATTTTAGGAGAAAACTGCAGGATTTCAAAGAATTTTCCTCAGGCAATAGAAACGCCTACTTTTGGAAAACTAACCTCCATGGTTAAAGGCTTTAATACCAGCAATTTGAAAATGAAAGTAAAATGCATCTCTTATTGATTTTCAATGTGTCAATGAATTGTGATGCAATATTTAATACTGAAAATTTACATGAGGAGGTGACTTTATTTTGTATGCAAATATTATTTGCATACAAAATAAAGTCACCTCCTCGTGTAAATTTTCTTTACCCAAAAAAGTATTAACACAGAAATTCTACTTTCTTTATTACCCCTCCCACTTTCTGTTTTGTTTACATCTGAGGGATTCTGAACGACTATCGTATGCTCGCGCAAATCTTTCCCCATTGGCGCCTTTAAACCAAACGACCTCAAAATAGAGTTTTAAAATGTTTATAAGATGGTGTACTGTTCTAGTATGGTACGAGTCGGCAGATAGCCACACATTCTGGAACCAGGCTTATTCAACCCCGAGCTTATTCAACCCCAAGCGATTTTCAGTATTATTCAACCCCGAGCTTATTCAACCCCAGACCAGGGCTCATTCAACCCCAGATATGTAAGGCTCATTCAACCCCAATGATTGAATGAAAAAAATTGTTTGGTAGGGGTATTCTGTGAGTTTATAAATACAAAATGTATGTTAAAAGATGTAAAAACATGATGAAACACTTTCAGACTCTGTTTAATTGCATACAGAATGGTATTTATCACACAATTTATCAACCCCGTGTTCACATCTGCTTGACAATATCACGGATATACACAGAATTAATCTAATGTATTTCCGTGACAGTATTGGACGCATGCCCAGACAAGGCTGGAGTTGTTTACATTTCTAGAAGGGGAAAGGCTTAAGTTTATAAAATTGCCGATTATTTTTGTAAACAAATAGTTTTAAGAGACAAATTCAGTGAAAATCTCAATTTTCGTTAGGCCAGTATACCCAAGAGAACTGGGATCCGGCAAATGTACCGATAACTTTCGTTTTCTACCCTGACAACATTTGCTGGTCAGGCTTCTTACTAACGCACCGGGCGATAGTATTTAAAACCAGTATGACTGGCCGGATTACGAAAGACTGATTTCCCCTTGATGCATCAGATTCGATCCGAAATGCACGATCGTCTTTTTCAATACCTTTCACGATGCATGGAAATATTTTTTAATGCCTTTTTGTTAATTTTAATGCTTAATTACGAACTCTGACTGATGTTGAATTATTTAAGCAGTCAGTGATACCCAGCAGTTGTTTTTATCTTATCTTTTACCTTTTACTATTTTTAACATTTTAACCATGTCTAGCTGGAAGCTTTCGCTCCCAGTTTTTATCTTCACTCTTTTAACTATCTGGCGTGCACCCTGCCAATAATACTCGGAAGAGGCGTTCGGCAGTACATAAAGATAGATAGATTATCTGGAACTCCGAGTATAATGGTTCCATGAAACAACTTTTTTTGTAGTACCGTCGAGTAACCCGAAATCGTGATACCCTAGTAATCGTTATAGTGGAACTACTTTCAATATCTTTAATAAGACTTTATTGATAATTTAGTTATGACGTCATTAGCGGGAAAACCGAATGAAGGAATGTCAAAGTTGACCTTCTAATCCATAAATGAATCAAATAGCATTTCATTAACGTAAGAAATAAGGTAATTACCAAACCGACTCAAAATGTGTCAAATTTTGTAATGCCAAATAGTTCCAATCGATTTACATTCAAATCATGCCGAATGATCTTATTTTTAATCAATTTTTTAACCATCGTCTGTTTGGTGACGCTTTTCCACTAAAGGTCATGGTCGAAAAAGACTGGTTCCTCAATATGCAAATTAAATCAAGGGAGACAAATGATGACATAATCTTATGCCATGCGGACCAAGAACAGTTCATTTTCACAAATAATTTTCCTTGGAAAATCTTTGTATCATAGAAATATTTGGTAATTCACAATGTAGTTGCTGATTTCAGTTGTAGATCAGATATTTTCGAATGTCATTCGGCACTCAAAATTAATATTATTTTGCTAAATTGTTCGTAGATTCCTGATTTACTTAGCCTACTACGGATCTATGTTGTGAAAGCGCGTAGTAATACACATTTCTAAATTCTAGTGCGGCCTTATTTAGTTTCCTAATTATTCGTTTAAATTGGAAATTTGTAACAGATTGCATGTTTAATGGCATACTGAATCTTTTAAGTTTAGAATTATGCTACGTTCTAGGTGAAAACTCGATCATACGTGATTTTACGACACTAAGTTCAAAGGTCACGATTTCAGGTATACAAGTGTTATTTTATGCAAATTCTAGTGACGTCATTAAATGGGCTGCATTCGCGATAATGGTTGAACAATTGTTGTTGAAACTACTTGTAACTGTTTTCTTAATATTTTGCCTTCCGATAACTTTATAATCTCAAATTGATGTGGAATTGATCATTTATCACCCATTATATCTTTACCCTAACGAAAACCGGTGACTCGACGGTATGCTGTGTGGTTGGCGGTACTTCTTGGTGTGACAGGATCTGGTGTCGCTCACAAAAAACTTGCCTATTGGCATTCTACAAGATCTCAAAACGCTTGGATTGCTTGACCTTGATGTTACTTGATTACAGGGAAGTCGCACTGATGGTGTTGCATTAAAACAACCTTAGGGGATCCACTGCTAACAGGCGCAAGTTCGAAGAGGCAGGCGAACCCGAGGAATCATCAAGTAGAAAACTTTTCCGGTTTTGGGTCTTATTCCCGGCAGTGGGAGATGCTTGGAGTACCAAATGGCCCGCCATCTTTAAATGGTTGTCTACTTTTATACATGACGTCTAAATTACCCAATACAGTACTGGAACTAAAATCCGGCAAGTCTATTTCCCGGGACCTTGAATCAGTTGACAAGTCAAATTCCTGCCAGTTGGGAATCCTCAGCTTAGTGACAGTTCATTTAAAAGTAGCATGAGGCTTTCATGTGTATATGATTGTCACATTTTCATAAAATGAATTTGGGATGGTCAACTGGAAATTTGTCAAAAAACGTTTTGAAATCATCATACATCGGTCGACTTCTGTAGGGACTAAAGTTCGACTTCTTAGACACTGAGATATAAGTTAATGCTGAAAACAATCCATTATACCCAAACTGAAACTGCTGTATCGATCACATGCATGTGATTTTGTGACACTACGGAAAACTACAGCGAAAATATCAACAAAACATGGCGCTTGAAATTGAAAAGCAAGGTGGCCATTCTTTTTAGTTTTTAAAATTAACGAAAGTTACACAAAGTTAAAGGTCGGCGACACATTTAATCAATATATAAATAATATTTTTAACAATGCAAACCTTCATCGGTCTATTTTGTGAACGATTTCCCCACAAAAAATCAAAATTCAATCGATCTTTACAGTTCGTCACGAACGTATTGATTACATCCATAAGTTGTATGACCTAAATTCTGATTGGTCAACGGACGTATAAATTCTTAACGAATGATCACATACATCGCTGTCGTCTAAAAGCATGTACATTTGTGACGACAAAAGCAGAATTTATCACATGTGTCTACTTCAAAATGATTTCGGTGTTGATTTTACTAACACAATATAGATTTCATATATTTCGTTCACTTTTTCACTGCTAAAGCTGAAGGAAATTATAACAGCAGACGAATCCGAGGTTATGATTTATTCTCATGGAGTAAGGGAAATAACAACGATAAACTTTATTTGTTCAGTAATAGTTACAGTTAATTCCCTTATATAAGAACGCGTAAATTTATAATAAAAATCTAAATTTATATACATATAATAGGTGCAAATACCTAATAATACACAGACTGGACTTTCAATTGAAAACTGAGAAAAAATGCAAAATATCATGCGGCAGATTATGACTTATTTTGCATAAAACCCTTTGTTTGTTATCCCAAAGATCTGTATTTTTAAAATAGATTTTTAATGACCAAAGTATCATTTTGAAGAGCTGAGAAGTTGCTGGCTCTATGCAAACTCCTGTTTAATTCCTTGACTGATTTTAATAAATAAAGTAACTCTATCATTTTAAAGCTGAATAATATATCAATTACATAAACTTATTACGTTTTGCCTTTGTGCATTAAAACAGGAGATAAAATGTACATTGTATTAAGATTAAACGAGATTTCGAGAGATTTCAGGAAACTGCCGCGAGATATTGTAAGATTTGGTATATTTTTTCAACCTTTGTATTTTTAGATCTTTGATGTATGTGATAAACTATGTATTAGGCACATAGCCTACACACGATCATCTTCACCAGACTTACAATCATGGTAGCCGCTATTAAACATATAGATCGACATGTTTGTTACGTATCACAAATGCAAATTAAAGTCTCGCAACATTAAAACTATAATGGAAATGCCCAATCACTATGTTACAAAGCAGCTAGAATGTGCCTTATCAATCATATGTATGATCACCACAGTCATAGGTTAACCGTTAACCTATGACTGTGGTGATCATACATATGATTCATAAGGATATTAAATAAATATAAAGGTTCAGTGGATATCAGTGAGATGGGACAAACAAGATTACAATGTCATGTATAAGTGTAGCCTAGTGTAACAGATTAAATTATAAAACACCAATGAACGGAGTACCCTTGTCAATCTAGACGTCTGGTTTCCAAACTGATAATATTTTACAAAGTCTAGCTATCATGTGCGATCACCTTACCCTGTTACCTAGAAGTCCCAAGCAGCTTATAAAGACATTGCAGCCCCTTAGTCTGGCTCTCCGCCATATACATGCAAGCTCGGATTTCTTTAAATAATCATTTTAACCTCGTACCATGGTACAGACCTGTGGTCATACATGAAGAACAAAGGACAAGAAACAATAGGAGTTGCTCCCCTCAAGAATGCCAACTGTTTCATTCAAGACCATCCAGCCGCGCCCAAGTCAACATCCTGAATGACCAGTGTAAATCAGTCTTCACAAAAAGACACATGGGTACCAGCTTAACACCCACCTTGCCGAACTGGAAAGGGGTCCATAAATTATTGACCAACCTTCAACCACACAAGGCACCCGGGCCTGACTCAATCCCATCCTTTACTCTGAAACTTGCCCATGTCATCGCTAAACTATCCCAGCTCTCACTTAACATCGGAAAGGTCCCAGATGACTGGAAAACATCAACAGATGTTCCCATTTTCAAGAAGGGTGACGTCATTAAGCATCCAACTTCAGACCAGTATCACTGACATCCATCATCTGCAAGGTATACTTGAGCACATTATTCACAGCAGCATCATCACCCATTTTGACCAACATAACATCTTGAACAACAACCAACACGGATTGAAAAACAAAATCATGTGAAACTCAACTCATCACCACTATACACGGAATTACCAATAACTTATCCCATGGCAAGCAAGTTGACATCATCTTACTTGACTTCGCCAAAGCCTTCGACAAGGTGCCATACAATCGACTTCTCCTCAAACTAGACCACTATGGGTCTGAACGATGCATCTTCTGACCATGCAGATGTGAAATATGGTGTTCAACAATGATCGGTACTTGGCCCACTCCTGTTTCTTGCCTACATCAACGATCTTCCTGATGTTGTCAAGCATTCCATCACTAAACTATTTGCGGATGACAGTCTACTGCTCGAGGTTATCAGTAACAGTGACGACAGCAAGTTACTTCAAAGGGACCTTACTGCCCTGCACTTCAACCCAGCAAATGTGTAGTGATGAGATTCGCATCCAAGCGGACAAGCAAACTTGTGACCAACTACCAACTGCATGGACATTTCACACGAATTAGAAATCTAATTATAATTATAGAGAGCGATTTTGATTAGATCGACTGCTATGATATTCTATGGACATAATTTCATATTCCTGTAGACTTCCACTTGATGTCATTGACGGCAGGAATTATCTAGGTGTCGCGATCTCAGAAGATCTCAGTTGGGACTGCCACATATGAAACACCATTAAGAATGGCAACAGGACGGTTAGTTTCCTCCGTCATAAAATCAAAACTGCACCCCATCAGTAAAGGCTGCAGCATACAGGACCATCGCTGTATGCAGCTACCGTCTGGGACCCTGCATCACAGTCCACCATCAAAGACATAGAGCAGGTGCAAACTCGGAAGAGCAGTCAGATTTGTGATAAACGACTACACAAGTAGTACACGAAAATGCTTGAGAACCTCCAGTGGGCATCCCTTGAAAGTCGTCGACGCAACAGTAGGCTCCTGATGCTCTTCAATGTTCACGATGGACTAGTAGACATCACAGCATCAACATACCTGAAACCCAGCGATGGCCACATCAGCGGAGGGAACATGTTTTACCAGGAGCGCATCACAGACAGGACCTTCCTCAACACCTCCTTCCCTAGATCGGTGTAGAACTGGAACTCAAACCCAACCAGAGTAGCTGCGGCGACTCCCCTGGAGGACTCCCAGTCAACCTTCCGGGTCGGATCGATATAAGTTGGACCACAATATAATGTATGAACTCTGAATTTTAAACTCGTTTTGAACCTTTGATTGGAATTGATCGCCATCACCATGAATAAAATTTCACTGAGCTATTTACGGTCTAGCAAGATCCCTGCTCAATACTATACTAGGAAGAGAGGAAGGTAACCCCGCATATTGCGACACTATTAGTTTTAACTGTATTTATTTTCAATTTACTTACCAACTGACACTATGCCAAACATGCCAATCATCACCACGAAAGAGGAGTTAGCACATTATGCCTTGATCGATGATGTTTTTAAATTATTTAAAGGTTTATAGAATACTTTATTTCTAGTCGTTAAAGCCTAGGTCCCACTGAGCATTTTTGCCCCGGGGATGTACTCCCGATGGAAATTAATGGGTTTCGGGATGCGTCTAGTCTAGGGGAAGCTTCAAGGAAGTCATGAGACTGCCTCGGAGAGTGTCTCTTCTCACGAAAGCTCCCCGGTGTTCAAAAAGGTACCTATACACTCGATATTTATCTTAGGAGAAAGTCATTGAACACATGCCATTCACGCTGAACTATGCTATCAAAGACTGAGAGCATAATTATATGTAATGACGTCATGACGTATAGCCAAAGTGACGTAACAGTTATACAATTTCGATCAACTATTTCCTTGGATTTAATTAAGAAATAATAAATACGTACCTGTGTTTTATCGCAGAACAAAGCACAGTCACGAGTTCGGATGCGTAGTAATTTTAAAATTCACGATTGCGTAGCACGAGTGATTTAATGTACGCATCCGAACAAGTGACTGTGCTTTATTATAGATGTTTTATTGCTGTGTTTTATTGGTAGTTTTAGCACACCGTGTTTTTTTATATGTATCTATAGCTGAAACCACTGGTTGTGTTAAAATGTTTTTTTAAATTTTGTATTTCAATTGTAATTCATTATCTGACTAAGTTTCATTATCATATTCATGTTTTCGATCACCCGTCGAATAAAGGCCCTATGTCTGAAACGCTGAATTGTGTTGGCACCTATAACATATAGAAAAACACAGGGTCTATCATTATACATTGTTCTGTCATTTATGCAATAAATGTAAACTTGAAACACGCTCCACCTTTGAAGACAACTCCAGCAAACATAAATAAAATCTCTCAGCTCTAGTTGCCTCCCTTGAACAAGTGGCCGAGGGCATTTGAGGTCAGCGTTTTGTAGGTCAACGAACTATGAGCTATCTGAACATTACACATCGAGCCAATTTTCTGATGACCTGGATTCGCCTGTTGAAATACAAACCACTTATCATAAACATGCGTGTTGATTTACGATGACCGCAAAATATATACAAGGGCATATTTCCAGCAATCTGACTAAAGTACACAATGTGTGGACGAAGAGCTAATATTAATCGTGAGCCGGTTTAGTTAATGAATTCAGATTGTATATTTTAGAGTACTTTTTCCATTGGGTTATAATTATGCGTATTTAGTATTTTACGATTTATTTCAGGCGATTTTTCATCTACCAGTGTTAACTTGTTACTTTGCAATTTTTTCGACACAGCTTGGATCCAAGGGCGGAGGGGGTGGAAGAGGGCCTACGCCCCCCCCCCCCAAGTCATCAGAGCATGGAAACTTTGTCTTTTGTTCTATGTGAAACAAACATAAAGTATGCATTTTTCGCTCAAAATATAGTACTACGTTGTTAATGGAAAACATTGAAATATGCTCTAAACTTCTAAAGAGCGAATTGGTCTGGCATGTGGCCTATGACTCTAATCGCCTTGCTATAAACCCCTCCTTTTAAATGTACCTCACATCACACCAGCTGGATTATGGATTTCAAAACAATGAAGGGAGCATGGGCTCGGTCCACCTACTACCTACTTGCTGTAGCATGTTGCTGATTTTTCTAGCTCGCTTCGCTCGCCGAAAATGAATATTATCGAGTGAAGGATAGGTTTGTAGGCATTCTTCTAAGAAAAACAATGACTTTTTCGAGCTCGCTTTGCTCGCAGAATATTTCCTCAAGGGGAGGTATGTCAACATTAACGCATCACCCTAACACCAAATCCTGTATCCACCCCTGTGATATTATACTTGTTTAGTTGGACATTGTGTCTTGTATGTGTTTCATGTTTTCTGTGCTCGATTGGTTCAGTTGGGCATTGTGCCTTGTATGTTTTTAATGTTTTCTGTGCTCGGCTGGTTAAGCTGAGTGCTGCCTTCCCTGTCTGACTTAATATTGTCATTTTTTTATTTGCCGAAAAACAACTGGCAACTTCTTTCAGACGGTCACAAAAACACGAGCACTGGATGGACTAACGTTTCATTACGCTATATCACAATAATTTGAAGATGAGCACATTAGTATTGATACTGAATTCCATGGATATTTTTTCTTACATATTTTACCGCGAAAACTTGGTCTAAACCACCTTGTTAGAAAGATCTCTTTTCTCCGGTACCAATACCACTGTATTGTGTGTACATGTATAAATATAAATACGTAAAACAGGGACTTCATCATCGTGGTTCCCATCTATATCAACAACGCCATCACCCTCATCATCGTCATCGTCATCATTTCCGCCACCGCCGTATATAACGGAAATTGTTTAGAACTGGCGTTAAACCCAAATAAACGAACAATATTTGATCATTTTAATTTTCCATTCAGTGCATGTTAGTAACAAGCAGCATCTTCATCAGTTATTTCACATTAAATGTAAAACAAATCCGTATAGATCTAGACTACTACAGTCAGTTATTATGTTTAGTTAAATTGTAGGGGTTGTGAAGTAGTTATAGAACACCACAGGGGTGTTTTGAAGTCAGGGCAGTCAGAACAGTCACCGTGATATCCTGTCCACTACGCCTCTGGCCTAGACTAAGTACATGTACGGACTTTTTCTGGTGCACTAAACCTCTCGCCTAGACTAACTACAAGTACGGACTCTGTCTGGTCCACTAAACCTCCCGCCTATACTAAGTACATGTACGGACTCAGTCTGGTCCACTAGACCTCCTGCCTAGACTAAGTACATGTACGGACTCAGTCTGGTCCATTAGACCTCCTGCCTAGACTACATGGACGGACTCAGTCTGGTTCACTAGACCTCCTGCCTAGACTACATGGACGGACTCAGTCTGGTCCACTAGACCTCCTGCCTAGACTACATGGACGGACTCAGTCTGGTCCACTAGACCTCCTGCCTAGACTACATGGACGGACTCAGTCTGGTTCACTAGACCTCCTGCCTAGACTACATGGACGGACTCAGTCTGGTTCACTAGACCTCCTGCCTAGACTACATGGACGGACTCAGTCTGGTCCATTAGACCTCTCGCCTAGACTAAGTAAATGTACGGACTCTGTCTCGTCCACTAAACCTCTCACCTAGACTAAGAACATGTACGGACTCTGTCTCGTCCACTAAACCTCTCGCCTAGACTAACTACATGTACGAACTTTGTCTCGTCCACTAAACCTCTCACCTAGACTAACTACATGTACGGACTTTGTCTGGTGCACTAAACCTCTCGCCTAGACTAAGTAAATGTACGGACTCTGTCTCGTCCACTTAACCTCTCGTCTAGACTAAGTACATGTACGGACTCTGTCTCGTCCACTAAACCTCTCGCCTAGACTAAGTAAATGTACGGACTTTGTCTGGTCCACTAAACCTCTCGCCTAGACGAAGTACATGTACGGACTCTGTCTGGTCCACTAAACCTCTCGCCTAGACTAAGTAAATGTACGGACTCTGTCTGGTCCACTAAACCTCTCGCCTAGACTAAGTACATGTACGGACTCTGTCTGGTCCACTAAACCTCTCGCCTAGACTAAGTGCATGTACGGACTATGTCTGGTCCACTAAACCTCTCGCCTAGACTAAGTACATGTACGGACTCTGTCTGGTCCACTAAACCTCTCGCCTAGACTAAGTAAATGTACGGACTCTGTCTCGTCCACTAAACCTCTCGTCTAGACTAAGTACATGTACGGACTCTGTCTCGTCCACTAAACCTCTCGCCTAGACTAAGTAAATGTACGGACTCTGTCTCGTCCACTAAACCTCTCGTCTAGACTAAGTACATGTACGGACTCTGTCTCGTCCACCAAACCTCCTGCCTAGAAAAAGTACATGTACTGACTGTGTCTCGTCCACTAAACCTCCTGCCGAGACTAACTACATGAACGGACTGTGTCTCTCTTACATAATTAATGCTTTTGTCGAGGCATGGTATAAATACAAGTTGAACAAAAAGCACAAAAAAGTATTACAGAACTTCCTACCAACAGCTTTCATAGCAAGTATCATCCCCAATACATTATTGATACAGACATATCGAATTCTCTGTTGCCATGGATTTATCAGTTACTTTATCCAGTCCATATCATAGATAATGCTTTTTTTGTCCGACATGCAGTGGTCAGACGACTAGCGAGACAACAAAAATCAATTTTGCAATTTTCTTAGGAAGCAGACAATGGTATTAGTTATCTAGGTCAAAGAAAAATCGATTCCTGGCGAAACATGTGCCAAAAAACCAGACATGTCACTCCAGTAAAAATAAGATAAAAATGATGCATGATGGTCATCGTAACCAAGAAAGAATGATAATAAAGCAGGAGGTTTCATACAAATAAGATTCTATTATGATAAAGCGATGCTGAAAAGCGGTCGGCTGACTGGTATATCTATGTTTTGCTCCGATTGTTATACAATGTACTAGTAGATTCCTGGGAGATTTGGCTGGGAAACAAACTCTGGATTTATTGAAAAGCATATTAGACAGGACGGTTCTCATCTAGACATAATTCATTAGGGTAGGCATACATAAGCCACCTGTATTGCTATTTTTTCACATCGAAAGCTCATGTAGAAGTATGTTAGTGAACATGTGGACCTAGTATTTAATTGGAGAATAAGGATAGCCAATCACATCGCCTTTTACTGACCAAGAGTTTAATATGGTGTGATCTGATTGGCTGTCCTTATCCTTACGTCGAGTAGAATCAATACTGAATACCACCACAGGACTCGAAGTGTTAGATACCCGTGTCATTGGCCTCTAGACACAAAATGATTGAATATTTATTGCCAGTGAACGGACCCTCAATACACGTAATCCACCATTACTAGTATAGTTAAAGTCCGACTCAAAATAATTTATACTTGTATTGTAACTATTGTACAGGCTGCTTGGTATCTCACTGACAGGATACTTTGCTTGATATCTCACTGACAGGATACTCTGCTTGATATCTCACTGACAGGATACTCTGCTTGATATCTCACTGACAGGATACTCTGCTTGATATCTCACTGACAGGATACTCTGCTTGATATCTCACTGACAGGATACTCTGCTTGATATCTCACTGACAGGATACGCTGCTTGATATCTCACTGACGGGATACTCTGCTTGATATCTCACTGACAGGATACGCTGCTTGATATCTCACTGACGGGATACTCTGCTTGATATCTCACTGACGGGATACGCTGCTTGATATCTTACTGACGGGATACTCTGCTTGATATCTCACTGACGGGATACTCTGCTTGATATCTCACTGACAGGATACGCTGCTTGATATCTCACTGACGGGATACGCTGCTTGATATCTCACTGACAGGATACGCTGCTTGATATCTCACTGACGGGATACGCTGCTTGATATCTCACTGACGGGATACGCTGCTTGATATCTCACTGACGGGATACTCTGCTTGATATCTCACTGACGGGATACTTTACTTGATATCTCACTGACGGGATACTCTGCTTGATATCTCACTGACGGGATACTCTGCTTGATATCTCACTGACAGGATACGCTGCTTGATATCTCACTGACGGGATACTCTGCTTGATATCTCACTGACGGGATACTCTGCTTGATATCTCACTGACAGGATACGCTGCTTTATATCTCACTGACGGGATACTCTGCTTGATATCTCACTGACAGGATACGCTGCTTGATATCTCACTGACGGGATACTCTGCTTGATATCTCACTGACAGGATACCCTGCTTGATATCTCACTGACAGGATACGCTGCTTGATATCTCACTGACGGGATACTCTGCTTGATATCTCACTGACGGGATACTCTACTTGATATCTCACTGACGGGATACGCTGCTTGATATCTCACTGACAGGATACGCTGCTTGATATCTCACTGACAGGATACTCTGCTTGATATCTCACTGACGGGATACTCTACTTGATATCTCACTGATGGGATACTCTGCTTGATATCTCACTGACGGGATACTCAGCTTGATATCTCACTGACGGGATACTCTACTTGATATCTCACTGATGGGATACTCTGCTTGATATCTCACTGATGGGATACTCTGCTTGATATCTCACTGACGGGATACTCTGCTTGATATCTCACTGATAGGATACTCGTGAGTTGGCAAGTGTGTAAGGGTGTCGCTATGATGTAGTAAAATACGGGCGAATTTTCTACATAAAAGCTTTTTCGTAGAGATTTACGGCACAACCGCTATAAGATTTACAGGTACACGTTCAACAGATATAGATATAGCTTTGACAATTAATGTAGACATTAATTTGAGCAAAATATGAACGCGACCATAAACGTAAAGTTGTCACTATGTAGGTTATTCAGTGTATCGTTTTAAAAGAAAACTACAAAATACCGGTGAACAGTTTGTTAAAGAATATGTATGGTGATTTTCGTAACATTCAACAAAAGATCGATATTTTAAACACATCTAGACGTCGGAAAACGTCCTTAAACGTCACAGCAATGCAGCAAACTTCGGTTGTTTTAAATGCTATATAGATCCATAGAAGTGTGTGATGCTGCAATTGAAAGTCCTTTCAGGCTAGTTGCATCTCAAAAGGCGTATTGGAGCTACTTCTAATAACTATAATGCAATCTGTACCATCGGTTGTGACGTTTTATGTTTACAGTCGTGACGTTTCGTCAAGTTTGTGCCTTGTTTGTGCAAGTACATGGTAATTATTATCATCATATTTGTTAGATAGTCAGTGAATTAAAATGTGTCACATTGCTTGTCACCATAGGGACCCGAGGTCGAATACTGGACCGTGCACGTTATATTCTTCTGGAACTTTGGTTATAGTCATGTCCTACTAATGTACACGTTCTAGGTGAGTTGCAGGTAGAAATCTGTATGTACCGGTTAATACAAAAAATCCAGGAAAACTGGTTAGTTCAAAATTGTTGAAACTGACGCTAAACGTTGATCGTATCAGATCGTGGATGTACATGCAGTCAACATTCTCAAAAACCAAAATGGCTGGTCTTTTTTTATAACCATTAACATAGTGGAGAAGTCGTTGTTTCCAAGTTACAAAAAAACAAACTCGGACTTGTCCCCGTACTGTATTGCCGACGTTGCTGTAAGGACAGACGGATCACAAATTGATTTCTAGCTTCTGAATACGTTAAATGTCGTCAGTAGACAGACCTCATGTATATACATTATACTGACAGTATTGATGGTAGTCATTCAATTTAAAGTGTTCGTATTGTCAGACACATAATGTGACGAGACTTTAATTAGAATTCTATGTTCGGAACATCTCGGTCATTCTAGAAATTACATGATTCGCAGAATTATACGAGAAGTTCCGATTGAGAGTTCCTGCGTTCATGTACTTACCAAGAAAATTGTCTTCATTATGACGAAGATTTAAAGATACCACATTGTGCTTAGAACCGTCGTTTTGCATACTACTGTAAAATAATTATTGTTCGAGGGTGTTGAATTTTCGTTAATTTCGTTGTTGCACGAATGCACTCGGCCACGAAATCTAATCCCCACGATTAATCGACCTCTCAAATATCGATCATGGGTTTAACATTTCATGTTTTGTAATCCACGAATTTGCGATCCCACAAAAATGATGTTTTATCAAAATCCACAAAATTTAATCCTACGAAAATATGTGAATTAACAGTAGTACATGTACATGTATACATATTGACACTACATGAAATTATATTGCCATGAATTGCTATTATATAATGACATGTAAATACATGTTATAGTTTATATAGTTTGTATGGGCCTCTCTCTCTCTTCAGCGACATTTTACGAAGATATGCATACACATTTAACCTGATCTCCTAATGCAGCTTAAGTAGACAAGTTCAAGGTTGTTTTTTTAGACATCTCAGCTCAAATTGAGATATTGCGCAAATTAGAGTATGAATTTGAGATAAATCTTAAGTTCAATCTCTTTAATAATCTCTATAAATTTACCGTGATAAACGGTCCGACTATTGTTTCTGTTTCTTGATGCCTATTTTGAGTTCAGCCTTCAATGAAAATTAACGTATTTAGAGAAATTGGACAAGATTTGGGATTTAGCTGGTTGCTGTAAAGAGAGTTGTAGTTATTTATAAAGAAAGTGATGCCTGTAATACATTTAACACTGTACTTTGTCACTTCAACAAATGAGCCTTGAACCACATCACGCTTGCAGTGTCCATTGATATGCAGTCAAAAAATGGGTAGTGTCTGTACATTTCTCCATGGAAAAGGGCGGCATTTGTATCATTACGTGTGGATATTATTCCTATAAAAGACCGACAAATAGATCTATTGAAATTAAAATAACGACGAAACCATGAAAATAAATAAAGCACAGTACCAAAGAATACAGGAATATGATCTTTGACAGTACCAAGACGGCAAGAGTCAAAATTTGTACATGACCGTGAAAGATCGGTCCTTTCCGTTTGTTGTCGGTAAATATCCAAATAACAATGCATAAACGCCGAGGTGATCAGAATGAGTACATGTAAGTCAGTACTTAATCATCATGTAATGTGTCTTCGATTCATCTTTTATGGTGATCTCCATCGGGTCCTGGGGTAAAACATTGATGGGTAGGTATCATATGAAGTTATTTCTCACAGTTGCTATGCTTTCCTCGGAGGGCTTTAATAAACAATCTGCTAATAACAAGTTCTATCACAAAAACGCTGGCATGTTTAAAAGTTGGGTTAAGCCCAGTGACAGGGTAATAAGGTAGGCCAGTCTCCATATGACGGGTATACCGCCAGTGGGACTTTCAACCCGAAAACAACGAGAGATATCAATAAAAAAAATTATGATTGTAGTACCTTCTCAATATCACATTGAACTCAACAACATCAAACTAATGGCAGGTCCCCAGGATAGTGTCTATATATTATACATGTATTTACGTTTTCAGCTTGTATTGTAAACTCATTATTTTTCGAGGGAGTTGAATTTCGTTGATTTCGTTGTTGCACTCGACGACGATTAATCTACCTCTCAAACATCGAACATGGGTTTACAATTTCATGTTTTGCTATCCACGAATTTACGACCCCACGAAGATGATTTTTTATCAAAATCCACAAAATTTAATACCCACGAAAATATGTTACAATTATAAATATGCTGAGGATAATGTGCTTTAGTACATATCAGATGTTCAAATCGCCATGTTGTCCACACGAGGTTTTAATTTCGTCATACACGTAACATGGGCAGATATCACATAATTATATTTAGAGATAGCGCACAGCGGTATGACGAAGTGGGCTATAATCTACAAATACATGAAATACATATTAGGTTAATTTTTCACGACAAAAATACACGATACCGGATCCCATAAAGGCGCGGTTACACCAGTGCCAGAACATACAATTGTATAAATCATTGTGTGACAGATGTATGAACCGAAACAACATCTTCCAAATGCGGTCATATGCAGATGCAACATGTCTTACTATCGTCGATTTATGGCAATACCGTGAAACAATATATCGGAAGAACCGTGAAACAATATATCGGAAGAACCGTGCAACAACAATATATCGGAAGAACCGTGCAACAATATATCGGAAGAACCGTGAAACAATATATCGGAAGAACCGTGCAACAATCAATCGGAAGAACGTTGAAATCAATTACATGTGCCAAAAATGCTAAATACATTGCATAACCCTAATCAGTCCAGAATTACGGATTGTTGTTATAGTTTTGAGAAAACAAAACACGTCAATAGAACTTAAAAGAAGTTAAAGAGTTAAACATGTGTGACACAGAAATTGACCTGCTTTCTGTTACAGCTAAAACATTGAATTTATTGCAAGTTGTTCAAAGAGCGTTTCAAGACAAACCCAACGAAACCACTAACTACATTTTGAAATAAAGTTATAGAATCTAGTACTCAAACGTGTTGAGTTTTACTCCTTTTCGTTTTGATCAGGTAACAGTATGCTTCTGGAAATGAGTTGACAATTGGTACATATAGGCTTACATATACGAATAAGATGAAACCATCTAATGTATTATACAAATGTACTACATGTACATGTGTATATATAATTGCATTAAATCATGCACACAAGCCTCTAAAGAACGTCGCCATTGACAACCGGTGATGATGATAAATAAATCCAGTGATAATTGTACGTTGTAGTGTCAACCTTCCTTGATTTACGATGTAAGTACATTTATGGTGATAAACAGGTAGATATATTGTTAATGTGGATGGACGAACATTATAATTCGGTGTCAATGAACTAGACATGTGTTTTTGAATACATTAAGCAGACGTGTATCTCAAGTGTCGCCAGATTTTTGTACTTTATGTAAAATTAGGTTTTAACTGAGATAAACAGTTAGGGTCATGCATACGTAGTGACTTTTCAAATGATAAAAGAAGAGAAAGACCATTTACGGAAATTGGGAGATTCACGGACCTTCTTCAGCAAAGGCACATAGCCAAGGATACCTATAAAATTGGAGGGCTTTTCTTAGGTCTGTGCCAAAGGCATTCAATAGCACCCTCTCTTGTTCCATCGGACATAACGCCGTTTTTCAGCATGTTTAGCCATTACTGGAGACAAAAAGACATATAAACAGTTTTTTCCTGGAATTTGTTATATATATACACGTAGTGCTTAACTGATTGAACTTCTCTAGACATGGTGAACTAGCACTTCACGGAACATCATAGCCCGCCGAACCCGCGGCAATCGAACCCTGAATTACAAGTTCATACAAAGTAACTATGACAGTCTATATATATACCGACATACCTAGTCATTCAAGTTTCCGCGATTTCATAGTACAAAAATGTCCTTAAATGTATTTAAATGAGCTTTCAATGATACATCACACTAGACTTATATTTTTTTTTCTCTTTATAATTAAAAAAAATACACAAGGTTATGCTGAAGAGCGTAATTGATTGATATGTTTGTTACGGAACAGTTTACGTCAGAAAGACTGGAAGTTATTATTACAAGCTATGATTAATTACTAATAAATATAATAAAAAATAAATAATTCATGAAAACAATGACATAAGATTTATCAAACGAATGTAATCGCTGTCAGAAAGTATATAGGCCAAGGTTGCGGATATCAAAATTGAGGCAAAGGAAGTAAAACTGTCAGTATTATGACAGAATGTGGAAACTTCAATTAATCGTGTATGTAAGCATCATTATAATTATAATTGTAATATGAAGTGATTTTTGTGGTGCTCTAAAGCATTTAGCTCCTAATTGAGTCTTATGCCTATGCACCAGTCAATATTTTGCCCGCGGGGTGGGGGGACCCCGGGGAATTAAACATTTTCATTTTTTGATGTCTAAATCCCCACCCTGGTGACAATGTTTATTGTCCAATTCCCCATCGTGGGGCATAGTTTTTCATCCGGGTGCTTAATAAAAACACGAATAAAAGTATCACTGTCGTCTTTCGCGGTTTCGAAATTCCCGGACCAAAGTCTATTCCCGGAACTCGGAGTCGATAATGTCGTCTTATTCCCGCCTGTCGGGAAGATTCGTCTGCCCATTCCCCCTGTATCCCCGCTGCCCCCTCGGGCGGGCAAAATATTGACTGGTGCATTATTTTGGAGAACATGTGTCGAGTCACCTGATGTCTTCATAAATAATGACACCGAGTCTGTGGACAATCCTATGAATAATGACACCGAGTCTGTTGACCATCCTATAAATAATGACACCGAGTCTGTGGACAATCCTATAAATAATGACACAGAGTGTGTGGACAATCCTATAAATAAAAATAATGACACCGAGTCTGTGGACAATCCTATAAATAATGACACTGAGTATGTGGACAATCCTATTAACAATGACACCGAGTCTGTGGACAATCCTATAATAATGACACCGAGTCTGTGGAAAATCCTATAAATAATGACACCGAGTCTGTGGACAATCCTATAATAATGACACCGAGTCTGTGGACAATCCTATAAATAATGACACAGAGTGTGTGGACAATCCTATAAATAAAAATAATGACACCGAGTCTGTGGACAATCCTATAAATAATGACACTGAGTATGTGGACAATCCTATAAATAATGACACCGAGTCTGTGGACAATCCTATAATAATGACACCGAGTCTGTGGACAATCCTATAAATAATGACACAGAGTGTGTGGACAATCCTATAAATAAAAATAATGACACCGAGTCTGTGGACAATCCTATAAATAATGACACCGAGTATGTGGACAATCCTATAAATAATGACACCGAGTCTGTGGACAATCCTATAAATAATGACACCGAGTATGTGGACAATCCTATAAATAATGACACCGAGTCTGTGGACAATCCTATAAATAATGACACCGAGTATGTGGACAATCCTATAAATAATGACACCGAGTATGTGGACAATCCTATAAATAATGACACCGAGTCTGTGGACAATCCTATTAAATAATGACACCGAGTCTGTGAACAATCCTTTAAATAATGGCATAAAGAACATCAATTGACAATATGAATAAGTCACGGATTGTGGTATTAGTAGTCAATGGCTCATTATGCTAATTGCCTGTCAGTATATTCAAGCCCTGTTTGAATTAGGCATATGGTTGTTCCAAGAGCAAAAAGGCTGAATTACCCTACCCCTATCCAGTCACCCTCGTATAAACATCGTTTTGAGTAGGTCATACTGAATCAGGACCATTTTGTTTCAAATATTTTTGGGACAGAAGGGAAGACGAATCACATGCATACATATCTTATTTCAAGAGATACATGCTGTATCAAATTGTATGTAGTTCTTGGTAAAACAACATAAAATGGGAAAGTATATACATGTATAAACAATTTATCATGGTGTCACAACATATTTATGTTTGTTCGTGCTTAACTTGGAACCTTAATATAGTAAGTCCATTAATTCTAGTATACAGGCATACATGTAGTGTAATGTAATACCACGAATTGTGATTTTGGAAACAGATTACGTTGAATTCACATTTAAACAAGGGTCAACGCACGTCACGTGTGAACGATTTATAAATTGTGACATGGTCTATTTAAACCAATGTATCATTTAACATAGTTTTGTTTACATAAAAACACATTATTAATCATGTCGTTGGTGTATATAGCATCTTGGACATGACACACGTTAACATACAGTGTCACTATAGATGTCAGACTAACAATGAGGTACTGGTCAACTCTGGTGATTAATCTAGTTTTTATGAGTGATAATTCATAATAGTTTATAATGTATTCACACAGAATGGTGTCACTGCCCTTTGTATATACATGTATAAATTGTATATTGTATTATACTTGTAGCCATACACACAAAGTACATGACATTATACATGTACCGTTACGTACTATGCGTAATGCACCAGTCAATATTTTGCCCGCGAATTAGACATTTCCGATTTTTGATGTCTAAATCCCCACTCTGGAGACAATGCTTACTGTCTAAATCCCCACCATCGGGCATAGTTTTTCATCCGGACAAAAGTATATTTCCCGGGACTCGGAGTCGATAAGGTTATCAAATTCCCTCCTGTCGGAAAGATTCGTCTGTCTAATTCCCCCTGTATCCCCGCCGCTCCCCCGGGTGGGCATAATATTGACTGGTGCATAACTGACGTGTGTAACAATAAGCCAAATGTACATATTATAATTACAGAGCAATACCACGAGATGCTGTATGAGACACGGGCTAAATTTAGATGGATTAGTTCTTTTTCTCCCCAAAACTCCCTTTAGAATCTACCATGTACAGCACTGTTCCTCTTATAAAACCGGTGAAAACAGTTGTCTTGATATCAAATCGAGCTCAGTAATTAATAGCGGACCTTTTTTGCTCTGGGTTTAATACTTCCGTGAACCCCACGTCTTCAAGGCATTATCTATTGGATCATCGAGTGTTAACCCATTAATACACTGCAGTTACTTTTCAAGAAATATGAAGTTAATCCAGATTAATCATTACCACCGATTAACCTACAGTCAACCAGAACAAAATACACTTTCGGAACGAACAGTGTACAAGTACACTCTAGGCCAAACCCGATCTTAAGGCGAAGACGCACGCCACGATTATGTGGTAAGAAATTGTTAAATTGTCTGTATTAATGCCACATGCAAAGTACACATCATTGCCTAATTAAAGTGCAGAAGACATTGGGAAAATATCGCAGAAAAATAATACGATATCATAAAAATTAATGATTAACAACAACGGCTACGTGGCACGATGATAAAAACAACATAGAAGTACAAGCAGACAAATAAGGTACTTTGTGACAACAACACGACGTCAATGGCATATCGATAATTCGCTACAAACACGAACAGGATTGTGTCGTCTGCAAATAATGAAGATAAGAGATCAGATTTTAAGTTTAATTTAAGATCAAACGCATATTGACAATAGGTTACAATACACGTATTACGAATGATTAGCAAAATATAAGTGGAAATTATATAAAAATACAGTTTTACTGTTTATTTTCAAGATTTTAGGCTTTAGAATGTGTCCCTTCAGATCGGGTGTTTACACCTCGGTGAACCTCAACATACGGTCTTTTAATCCTATAGTACATAATTGCACACCAGTTATTCATTACCATCAAGTTATGTGGCAAATAAAGTAAAGATGTACTATATATAGTACATTTAAAACGCATATTTTGGGTCAACCACAATGTTTGTAAAATATCATTTCGTTGTAATCAGACACACATTGCATGTAACTACTGAGTCTGTACCTGTTAATTTTAATCCAATACATAATAGTAGTGTGTTACGTCGAAATAATCTCATGCAAGTCTACAAATCAAGGGACAATCTGTATTGTGCATTCACAGGAAGAGATATCTGGAAGCCAATGTGCAGGGCATGCTTTACATATGAGCATCAATATGGAAGAAGCCAAACTGCAAGGCAACCTTTACATAGGGACATCAATATGGAAGAAGCCAAACTGCAGGGCAACCTTTACATAGAAACATCAATAAGGAAGAAGCCAAACTACAGGGCAACCTTTACATAGGAACAGATATTTACAAGAAGCCAAACAGCAGGGCAACCTTTACATAAGAACATATATTTACAAGAAGCCAAACTACAGGGCAACCTTTACATAAGAACATATATTTACAAGAATCCAAACTACAGGGCAACCTTTACATAGGAACAGATATTTACAAGAAGCCAAACTACAGGGCAACCTTGACATAAGAACATATATTTACAAGAAGCCAAACTACAGGGCAACCTTTACATAGGAACAGATATTTGTTGGTTAAACTGCAGGACAACCTTTACATAGGAACAGATATTTGGTAGTTAAACTGCAGGTCAACCTTTACATATAAACAGATATTTGGTAGCCAAACTACAGGGCAACCTTTACATAGGAACATATATTTGGTAGCCAAACTGCAGGGCAACCTTTACATAGAAACAACAATTTGCAAGAAGCCAAACTGCAGGGCAACCTTTACATAAGAACATATATTTACAAGAAGCCAAACTACAGGGCAACCTTTACATAGGAACAGATATTTGTTGGTTAAACTGCAGGACAACCTTTACATAGGAACAGGTATTTGGTAGTTAAACTGCAGGACAACCTTTACATAGGAACAGATATTTGGTAGTTAAACTGCAGGACAACCTTTACATAGGAACAGCTATTTGGTAGTTAAACTGCAGGGCAACCTTTACATAGGAACAGATATTTGGTAGCCAAACTACAGGGCAACCTTTACATAGGAACAGATATTTGGTAGCCAAACTGCAGGGCAACCTTTACATAAGAACATATATTTACAAGAAGCCAAACTACAGGACAACCTTAACATAGGAACAGATATTTGGTAGTTAAACTGCAGGGCAACCTTTACATAGGAACATCAATTTGCAAGAAGCCAAACTACAGGGCAACCTTTACATAGGAACAGATATTTACAAGAAGCCAAACTACAGGGCAACCTTTACATAGGAACAGATATTTGGTAGTTAAACTGCAGGGCAACCTTTACATAGGAACAGATATTTACAAGAAGCCAAACTGCAGGAAAACCTTTACATAGGAACAGATATTTGGTAGTTAAACTACAGGACAACCTTTACATAGGAACAGATATTTACTAGAAGCCAAACTGCAGGACAACCTTTACATAGAAACAGATATTTGGAAGTTAAACTGCAGGACAACCTTTACATAGGAACAGATATTTGGTAGTTAAACTACAGGACAACCTTTACATAGGAACAGATATTTACAAGAAGCCAAACTGCAGGACAACCTTTACATAGGAACAGATATTTGGTAGTTAAACTGCAGGACAACCTTAACATAGGAACAGATATTTGGTATTTAAACTACAGGACAACCTTACATAGGAACAGATATTTACAAGAAGCCAAACTACAGGGCAACCTTTACATAGGAACAGATATTTGGTAGTTAAACTGCAGGACAACCTTTACATAGGAACAGATATTTACAAGAAGCCAAACTACAGGGCAACCTTTACATAGGAACAGATATTTGGTAGTTAAACTGCAGGACAACCTTTACATAGGAACAGATATTTACAAGAAGCCAAACTACAGGGCAACCTTTACATAGGAACAGATATTTGGTAGTTAAACTGCAGGACAACCTTTACATAGGAACAGATATTTGGAAGAAGTCAAATTGCAGGGTAACCTTGACATAGGAACATATATTTGAAAGAAGTCAAATTGCAGGGTAACCTTGACATAGGAACAGCAATTTGCAAGAAGCCAAATTGCTGGGTAACCTTGACATAGGAACAGCAATTTGCAAGAAGCCAAATTGCTGGGAAACCTTGACATAGGAACAGATATTTGGTAGTTAAACTACAGGACAACCTTTACATAGGAACAGATATTTACAAGAAGCCAAACTACAGGGCAACCTTTACATAGGAACAGATATTTGGTAGTTAAACTGCAGGATAACCTTTACATAGGAACAGATATTTACAAGAAGCCAAACTACAGGGCAACCTTTACATAGGAACAGATAGTTGGTAGTTAAACTGCAGGACAACCTTTACATAGGAACAGATATTTGGAAGAAGTCAAATTGCAGGGTAACCTTGACATAGGAACAGATATTTTGAAGAAGCCGAATTGCTGGGTAACCTTGACATAGGAACAGAAATTTGCAAGAAGCCAAATTGCTGGGTAACCTTGACATAGGAACAGCAATTTGCAAGAAGCCAAATTGCTGGGTAACCTTGACATAGGAACAGCAATTTGCAAGAAGCCAAATTGCTGGGTAACCTTGACATAGGAACAGATATTTGGAAGAAGTCAAATTGCAGGGCAACCTTGACATAGGAACAGATATTTGGTAGTTAAACTGCCGAAGCCAAATTGCAGGGTAACCTTTACAAAGGAACAGATATTTGGTAGTTAAACTGCCGAAGCCAAATTGCAGGGTAACCTTTACAAAGGAACAGCAATTTACAAGAAGCCAAACTGGAACATCACACGTAAGGCATCACCTGTAGGAAATGTTGTTTTTTTGCGTTAATATGGTCGAACAACCTTTTGGTATACTAGTAATACGTGTACTTAATCTGTCACGGTCATAACTTATTCTATACACTTACACATGTATAATGTTTTTTTTATTATTTTTACCTAAGACTTGTTCATGTAGTGTTAATATTAATAGTTTTGCACACGTAAATTGCATGTTTTATAGTTATGTGTATAGGCAATGTTGACTTGCTTGTTACAACCATTAAACTCGTGCACGTGTATGCAGCTACGAGGTTGCGAGATGTGCCGTGTTGTGTCAATGGCTTGCATTTTTGTTGGGCCAGGTGGGCACATGAAAGTGGCGTCTTTGTTGTTTGTTTGTGTGGACTTGTAATATGTGTGTTCTTCTAGATTTGTGCATGCCGTGCTCTGCTGTTTCTGTTAAATGTTGCCTTCCCTGCTGCAAGGTTGTGAGATTTGCCGTGTTGCGTCACTCGCTTGCACTTTTTATGCAATTTTTTCTTGTTCATTTTTTGTGTGGACTTGGTGCCTTGCGTGTTCTGCCCTTTCTGTTGAATGTTACCTTCCCTGTTCGATTTTTTATTATCGTTTTGCACAATAAAACCTATTTTTTGCCAGGCCATCTTTCATACTATGAGGGACGTTACGTCAAAACTGCATTTTTCTGGATTAAATAGTGTATGCATGAATCTCTGAATACAAGGAAAACAATCTGCATATATTAATTGTAGTACTTTTATTTGACAAACTATTTATAGATAAATACTAGTACATGCTGGAAAAAGACGCACTTGCATGACCAAAGTTATACACTACGGTGGCGCTCCAAATGCCCTCGTCGTGCCTAACATTGACGTTATATTACAAGAGATTCGAAGACTGAACATAGCTTAAAAATACGGTGTACGCATTTTAAACTCTTCATATTTTCGGTATGATGTCAAGTTTAAGGTCATAGAAACTACATTTTGTACTAGCATGAACAAATCGTAAGGTGTACCGTCTCTACTTAATGCCGATAGTCTGACTACCTGATGTGAACAAACTTATATTTCATCTAAATAATGATGATGTGTCTATTGTAATATCAACGTTTCGAAGTAAATAGTGATGTAGGTCCTTCGAACAATCAATTCTTAGATTTTTTCTCTCATCTAGCCATGATGTATATAATATTGCCCTAGTCATATTATATATATTATATCTATTTACAAGTATATCACATTTCTAGTAATCATTCATTTCTGCCATTAAATCTTATTGTTTCTTACTGCTATTAGATACAGAAGTCCGTTAGGGTCATCGCTGCATAGATATAAGTCGAAATGACGACATCGCGAAAGTACGATTATAAAAACACGAAACAACGGGAGTACGGTAGTGAACACTAAACAGCACGATGATGAAAGCACGATGATGATAGCACGATAGTACGATGACGAAAACACGAAACAATGAATGTACCATCGACTTTTCACGATCGTACTATCGACTTTTCACTATCTGTGTAGCGATGACCCTAACCGGACACCGTAATTAGGCATTTTATTAGACTTTATTTTTCTCGATTAATTTGTTGTTAGTGCTCTCTGTTGAAACTGAGTGAACAAATCAAAAGTGGGATGCACGAGAGGTCCTGATATTGGATATAGAGGATATTCTATCACATTCCACTTCAACCGACTGCTAAAACTTGAAACTCGTTGATGTTAGTCACAATCGTGAAAGTTCGGCCATTTCCGTGTGTCTCCGGTAAATATACTATTGAAATGCATAAAGGCCGAGGCTATCAGAATGATAAAGGTCACTGCATGGAAGAATCTCTCCTAATGACAATATGCTACCAGTCAGAAACCAGAGGAGGAAATCATTAATACTCCTCGGTCAGTTCACGCATGATAGATAAATCACAACTATAAGAGATATTTGATATACTTCGTGTCCATTAGATATTCATTAAGAGACGTATCGCTGTTTAGCATGATATTACAAACTGTAAACCTGAACATAGTCGCCAGAGAATATAATTTACCGTGAACTACGTTGTTTTAAGCGTAAGGAAATCCAGATGACCACAAGTTTGAAATTACTATGACAACCACCTGACACCATGACAGATTTTTTTATACCTTTGACAATTGTTACAGTTACACAAACCATTTTGAGAAGTGTCACATGTTTTTCGCTAACAAAGTCGACAATGTTAATTTAACCATAGGCCTATGCTAATAGCCAAATCGCTCACCATCCAGATTTTTTTGTTTTTATCCATTTTAGAAACGATTGGTGATTTATAGGTTCAATTCCTCACCACCAGAAACCATTCATGAAAAGCCATGAATTACTTGTCTGGCATTCATCACCTAACATAAGCATAGTTTCATTACTGGTGTCAAGATAATCAGCCTCCTCATGACTGAAATATTGTGTCAGTGTATAAACTCCATGGCTTCACCAATCACACCGTCCTCACCATCAATTATGTTCCAATATGGGAGTATTGAGGGGAGATAATCCAATTACAGAAATGGAACGCGAGATGCTTGTAAACACGTATGCCTCCATGGCAGCCCAATAGTCTGAAATGGTAAAGGTCACAGTGACCTTGAGCTTCTGACCTCTAAATCAATAGGGGTAATCTACTGTTGAGCAACCTCCATGTAAAGTTTGAAGGTCCTAGGACAAAGCATTCTCGAGTTATTGAACGGAAACCATTTGGTCAACAGACCCACTGACATGTGCAAAGCAATATACCCCCTCATCAAAAATGGGGGCATAATTACCAAGACACCTTATCAGGGGAGACAACTTGCAATATGTGTCAAAACAGCTGCGTGTGAGGTGTGCACTTTCTAGTCAATCTCTTATCTGGATAGTGTAGGATATAGGGAATAAAGGATTGAATTCAACACAAGTCACACAATGAGCAATGCTGCATACTCTTCTCAAAGCAGCATCAACACACAAAGGAAACCCCAGACTCATCGTGAATTATGATAGATAATATATACAACACAAACAAGTGAATCAAGTATGAGTTATGGTTTATTCTATGTAGAATTCAGTAACTAAAAGCTAAAGGTTGACATTTAACAAAGACAGAATTAACAATCATTTCACAAAATATTCAATTCTGTAGAGCAGTTGAAAATGTTGACATACAGTATCCTACACATATCAAAGATTTGGGGCAAATGATTGTACCAACATGTACTGGGTATAATAACACTATACAGTTGTTCTGCCATTGACCCTCGTTTTCGTAAGTGGAACTGAATCTGACGGCACAATTAAAATTCATTAAAATATCGTCAATGAACATTTGTGGATATATTTCCACGACATGCGATAAAGATAAAAATAATTTTCAATGTATTGCAAAAATTGTAATCTGGTGATAAGAGTTCATTGCCCTTAGTTTTCAAGTAATTTCTTATTGTTAATTGACATTGAAGTTCAAACTACACATGCACTGAATAGATACTTTGACAAGAAATCTGTCAGATAACACTCGTAAGTTCATGAATTCAAGTAATACTATGTATTCACAATTAGAATTTATCAACAGTATTATAGACTGATTTAACATTCTTAACAATTTAAGAAAAAACATGAAAATAGAGTTATCTTTCTTTAATAATGACAATGACAATAGACTGCTCTACAAAATTGGATAAAATGTCACACAATCTTAACAGAAATGGTAGAGAACCATTCAAGATGATTTTACTACCATGAAAAAATAATCAAAATGCATGAAAATACTAAATGAACAATGAATGAAGACATGAATACACTATAACAATGCAGAAATCCATCAAATGGATACAATGTGACATAAGTGGAAAAAATCGCAAAATATTAAACATGAACCTGTAACCAGCCTAATCTATATGTACCAAAACTAAAGCTCAGTATATGAACTATGCAACACCTAAATGACTGTAACTGAACTTTTCACAAAAATGTTCAGTTACAACATATTTGTGTCACACCACTGAATTACCTCATGTTACTCATTATGTAATCCAATTATTTGCTTTTAAGAAAACCCCTTAATATAACATTACATGTATCCCATCTCAAAAACCCTAAACTTTGGCAGAAAGACCTAAATATCAATAAGGCTCATCTTCTAGTTATGTGACTGATCAACAGCCTCCCCATCAACTTTGATGATTGTAGACCAGACCATTCTTAAGGGTCACAATAACCTTGACCTTTGACATTAAAACCAATAGAGGTCATGACAGAAAGTCTTCTTATTGATCAGAATCTATTCGGTCTACCAAGACAAACTGGTCGTGCAACAAGTACAAAGTGTTCTATATCCCAGCTTCTTGCAATGAGTGAAGACAAGGTTCAAAATTTCACATCTGAATGTTTAGGGTGGGAGCTACACTATGCAACAACATGGTTTTATCTAAGTTAGAATACTATGGTTTTATTCCAAACCTTAATACAATTTAACAAAATTTTCTGCATTTCTGATGCTACAAAAAAGTATTCTAAACATGAATGGACAAGGTCAATGACAGGGCTCAGAGACGTGAAAATAGTTTTCTTTTTTGTTTTCAGCAGAATAAAACATATTGTAGAAATAAGCCTATACTCCACCTACACTTCAGTCATTAACCCAGGAGTTTCATTTGACTTCAGAGAAGGAGTTTTATCCCTTGAAATTTCCAAAAAGCCACGTTTTGACCCTCAAGGTTTTGGTTTGAATGGCCATTTTCTCTTAAAATTATAGGTATTTTGCCTATAGAATAGTAAATTTTAGTAAAAAGTATCAAAATGACCATTCAGAAACAAAAACTAGAGGAACTCCTGCATTTGCCATCGTCATCTTTATAATTGCCTGGTTCAATGGTGTACACCATCAAATTATTCTGTACACAGGTAATTGGAAACCAGTAGGTGATCCACACCAGCAGGTCCAATATATTAACTGATGAGACCATAGCAAGACAGGCCATTGAAGCATGTCAAGATGGCGGTGCAATAGAGCCATGGAAACATGTCAATATGGCGGTGCAATAGAGCCATGGAAACATGTCAAGATGGCAGTGCAATAGAGCCATGGAAACATGTCAGTGCAATAGAGCCATGGAAACATGTCGGTGCAATAGAGCCATAGAAACATGTCAAGATGGCGGTGCAATAGAGCCATGGAAACATGTCGGTGCAATAGAGCCATGGAAACATGCCAAGATGGCGGTGCAATAGAGCCATAGAAACATGTCAAGATGGCGGTGCAATAGAGCCATGGAAACATGTCAAGATGGCGGTGCAATAGAGCCATGGAAACATGCCAAAGACGGCAGTGCAATGGAGCCATAGAAACATGCCAAAGACGGCAGTGCAATGGAGTAACAGGTTAACTTATAATAAGATACTATAACTGCCTACATGTAACACACACATCGGAACTACCATATAACATAGTAACATCACTTTGTGTCAAAATTAAAAACTGCCTAATTAAAAGCATGGAAAACAGTGGTACCCTACACATCTATCGTTACCAGTAACATCAATCTTCTCACAACACTATTAGTAATATCACGTTTCAACTGAAAAACATTACAGTATTGCTTTCAGCATTCCATGCCATCTCCATTCAAATATTATACATATAAATCTCATAAAAATATACATAGACATGAAATGTTGAAATTATCACAGCTTTAGGTAGTCTAAGGCAACACTCCAAATCACCTCAAATCTGACCTTGACCTTTTTACAAACTTTGACCTCTGTAAGGTGATCAAGGTCAAATCATCAGAATCTATGAATACCACTGTTTTCCATGCATTTTAAAGTGAAACAAAGGTATTGTTGCTAATATAATCTATAAAGAAAGGCTTTGGAAGCATATGAAATTACAATGGCAACCAGAAAAATACAACAAAGTTTGCTGGTAGAACATGTGCCTAATGTGAAAAAATATAAAAAGAAGAAGTAATGGTAAAGAATGGTACAAAAATAAATCTCCGAGTCATAACACGATTGCAGTGAAAAGTAATGCAGCACCCAACAACCGTCACCATGGAGATCAAGTGTAAAGGTCATAATGAGTTAAATGATGAATCTAGAGCTATATGTGATGAACACTTTAATGGGATGAATCAAAATGCGTCTACAACAGGTTAATGTTATCACAAAAGCAAACATTAGGCAAACTTGAATAAGAAAATGCTTAAGAAGCCAACACACATGTACCTTACAACACAAAATACCTTCCTCCTAAATAGTCTCATTCCATTGGCATAAGACTTACAAACCCAGTTTGAATTCTTTCAGCGAATCAAAACACATGTATCAAAATTAACCAATCAGTGGTATGAGACATACAGCCAATCAGTAAACACTCTTTGAATTCTTTCAGCCAAACAAAACAGATGTATCAAACTAACCAATCAGTGGCATGAGACTAACAGCCAATCAAGAAACACTGTTAGAATTCTTTCAGCCAATCAAAACACATGTATCAAAATAACCATTCAGTGGCACGAGACTTAGGCCTACAGCCAATCAGTAAACTCTGTTTGAATTCTTTCAGCCAATCAAAACACATGTATTAAAATCATTCAGCCAAGAAAAAGCAAGCTTAGAAATTTTCACCGGGATATGAAACATCCGCTTCAAAAAGTACTAAAATGGCACACTGAATATTTGCAAATACATGAAATACAAGTGCTTTAAGCAGTACAATAATGTTAGTGATCTAAAGTGAGTTTATAAGTTTTGCAAAAAGACGTTAACTGAACACAATGATGGATACATGATGCTTTTTTTGTATTTTTTTTTCAATACGAATTGATGTTCAACAAATGAGAAACAATGAAATCTTAACACTTTAATGGTAACATTATCTAGAATAGTTTTGTAGAATGAAGGTATACGTAGTCTATGCAATGTTTACACTATTGATGGAGGTGATGAGGATATGACTGCACTGAGATACCAAGACAAGACTTCTTATATATGAGATAAAACCTTCAAATTGCACATAATTCTGTTTGGTTTAATGATTTTAATGGTTACACGATTGAACAGTGGAGGAAGGAAATGTCACATTTAGATGTATGCACCAATTTTTCGCAATTTTTCAAAACTATAAAACATGACAACACTCAACCGAATCATTTGAACATTCATCATTCTAGATACGTATACACCGCTGAGACTCCCAGAATACAACACAGTCTGACAACAAGTAGAACCAGAAGTTCATAAATCCATAAGAATAAGGGAAGCCATATTGCTTTTCCTTTTACATTGGACAAACATATGGAAAAACAGATACATGTCAAAATAACCGAGTCTGTACTATTGGCACATTCCTTCCTTAGGAAAAATGAATGTTTTCATACTGTGCCATTAAAATTATTTAAGGGGCTTTTCTTAGATGTTTCTGAGAGAATAGGGTCATTTTTCAGCAAGGGGCCATGGCCCTTTGTTTTATTGCTGAAATGTAGTCAGGGGGCTAGGGAGTGATCCCTATAACATTAGGCATGTTGCTTCATTAAAGTGGACTCTCCGTGTCACTTAACTGGGTTATTTTATTCTCAAGTTGTTATTCAAATGTATTTACAGTTTAACAAACTTCAGTCTAATCGTCTTATATCGTCAATATGTGCTTAATCAACTTTCCATTTCATACGCAATCGTAAAGAAAGGAGTAACAAGTTTGTCTGAATCAACATTAAAGAAAAACAGTTTTTTTCTAATTATTGTCTTTTTCTATCATTTCCATAATTCTTCAGTAATTTGATTAGTTCTGTTGTTATGACAATAACAAATAAAGAACAATTCACCAGACATAGAGAGGAAAATAACTAATGGCAAGGGAATAAAATAATCTGTAAATGAACTGCTAACAATAGTATAAAGGTAAGAAATGTTTTAGTATTAATACAATGTGACAATAGGCCGAAGTTTTTTTTTTGGTTTAGGGGAATTTTCAAAAGAAAAATTCAGCTTTGGAGGAGAGAATTGATATTTAACAAGTAATTAAGAATTGCAAGCAATACAGAAGTCCCCTGCCGGTTTGAGGCCATTTTCAATGTTTCTGTTGCCATAGCAACCACAATTTTTGTCAGAATCTAAATATTTTTAGACATGCATAATCCCCATATTGCCCCCTATCCACATATGAAGTTTCATAAACCTAGCTTGGAAACTGATTGAGTTATGTCAGGATCCAGATTTTTTGACGGACGGACGGACTGACTGACTAAACCCTCTTGATATAGTTTCATTCCCTTTAAATCTTAGACAGCAAAATTTCCAAAACAATCCAGTAAACCTAAGAATGACAACAATGTGGCCTTATGTTCACTGATATTAATTTCTTTGACATAAACCACCAATTCCAGACAAGATCCATCCCTTCTTATTATATAGAGAAGTTTTATTTAATCATCTAAGCAATTAGGACTGTACAGCATATTTCAGTTTTTTAATTAAATCATAAAATATTTTGTAAGCGCTCAGAAAATAATTATTATAACAATCAAATGGCGAAGAAATTTCAGAGTTTATGAGAATCATAATTGCAGTGAACTTTATCAAGTCTGACAAAAAATCATATGGTTACAGTAATGAAAAGGTGTCTAGTCACAAAAATATCATTTACCGATGCTGAGGCCAGAACAAAATAAATTCCTAGATTATCCTCCCAGCCACTCCCTTTGTTTTGCCCTCATGATATCGAGAGAGCAGTGGGTTTTCAGGTTTATTTTATTCATACTAATTACTTTTTTGTCAATTATAATACAAGATCTTATTTACGCCATTGCTTACTTAGAAACATCTTATTCCTGATGATAAAGGTATCCATTGCCACGAGGTTAAGAAAGAAGAGAAGCCAGTTTTCTCTTCAGCAGGCTAAATTTTTTTTTTTTAGTTTCAATTTGTAAACATAAAGATAAAACTGTTTTCAAAATAATCAAAAGGAAGGTCAACATTAGGAGCTTTAAGGAAGAAATACCAAAAGTGATCTCCCTTGACAACTTCTTCTGTAAAGTCTATTTTCATAATTAGATTGTCTCCCCTCCATACTCGCTTAGCGGCTAATTAGAAAATAATTGGTGAGGGGTATACATGGGATAGAGGCATAAGTTGAAGAATGTATAGAGTTAAAGGTTTATGTTTCACGAAATAAAAAAATTCTGACAATTTCTGAGACAGGGGTCAGGACAGATAGGCAGAGAAATCTATATGCCCCAGTGAGGGGGAGGGGGTTAAACTGGCTGATCATCAACAAGTAATTTATTCATAATGGTCTATGCAACATAACATGCCTAGCCACCATAAAATTACCCAGCAATAATGAAAGAATTACTTGCAAAACCGGTCATTAATTATTATACACTTAAAAAATTATACCCATCAATTTAGAGGCTCACAGGCTTGCCCAACTGTGTTTCCTATTAAAATTCATTTCTTCATGCACATCTATATGTTAAGGTTGTTTATCTGTGAAAGTTTGAGCGAAATCCTGCCAAAACTGAAGGAGGAGTTGCGTCCACAAGAATGAGTTTACGGACAGACAGACAAGCTGAATTCAGTATAATAAAGTTGTTACTTTTATTAATCTGATATATGAAAACTGTACGCCTGACAATAGCAGACGGGTTGTAATGATAAAATACCAATAGAGAGAATATATCAAAGATATATGAGCTAATAACAATCAGACTGATAACTTAATAAATACACTGTATTACAGTGGAAAACAAATTGTCAGGTTGGGCGAGAGAGAGAATGGGAGGGGAGACATATGATGTTTACTTGTGCAGAAAAATCATAGACAGACTGGTGGACTATTATAATAGCCATAACACAAGCTGCCAAGTGAGTAGTCCAATCCTTGAAATAAAACTAATTGTTTTCAGATTCTGTCTAGTCAGGTCAGATTAGCAGAACAAAACCCTCTCCATCATTCTAACAATCAAACAATAAATAATTATCCTGTCCAAGATTTTTATGACAAAAATATATTCCAGTCTTAACAGAATTTACAGACATATTTGAAAATTTACACATATATATCTAAAAAAGTCCGGGGAACAAAACAAATTAAAATGTCGGCAACGATAAATCAATGTAATGCAAGTTTTAGAATACTGCCAGGAAGCAATTTTTGTTTTGTTATGTTTCTAGGCCTCGTTATGATTTAGAAGTACCCTACTGTCAAATGCCGAACAATTTTTAAAGCCCAGATGAAAGTTACAGTAATGTGAGATGTAATACTTTCATGTGACAACAGTTTTAACTTTAAGCGCCAAGGTTTCCAATCTTATAAGCTTTTTAAGTAGAACGCAGTTTTTCACACAAAGGGCCGTAACTCCTTTACATATCAGTGAATTGAAACCAAAACTTAACTCAACCAGTGATTCATTTTACCATTACTACGTGCCAAATATGAACCAAAAATATCCATGCTTTCAAATTATTGAAAATAAACCAACGTTACAGACAACTAGGGGATAAAACAACTTCCAAATGACAGGGACCAGGTATAGTCCAGGATATAATAGAACTGGGTATACCACACCATAGGGTATCAGTAGAATACTACAAAGGGCTGTAACTCCTCCAAGTAATTGGGTGGAATATTATGCATGTGACCCACTGCAATCAAGTCACAGTGAGAGTATCTGTGGTAAAGAAGGCAATACCTTTCAAACTTTACAGACAACAAATAACAGTGTAATATAACATTATATACCACAGTACAGAGAAATGTCAGATATTTACAAACATTATAAAACATACAACAAACATACTACCATCACACTTAATGTTCACATAGATGAAATAACTAAAGAAATATAATTTCAACATAAAAACAAAATTTTATTCTGCTACGCAGTGAAACAGACAAATTAACAACAAGTCACCGAAAAAAATCTGCGTTCATCTTGTACAATATAATTCCGCAGTCGAACAAGACTGATAGTGTAATATAGTCAACGCTTGTACGGTAAGTCACCGGTCAGCCATACAATTACAGTAAATTTGTTATAGTATAAAAATCACCTGTTAAACCATATAAGCATCTACTTCATCACTACATGATGAGTGTAATAATTCTCAAAACATAGAACTAGAATTTGAAAATATTTTATATTTTATATAACAGTCGCTAACATATCACTTGGTGACCAGTCAACTACGAAAACTACTAACTTCAACCAACATTGTATGAAAACTGATAGAAGTTTTAATCAATTCTCATCCTTTGATGTATCACATATCAAACTGGCCAATTAAAGGTTAACAAAATAGTTGACGTTTTTAAACGATTAGCCCCCTACGATTAATTAACAAAGCAAACAGGACTGGTACAAAAGTTAAAATCACAAATTAATGCAACATTAACAATATAGTACTACGGCAGAAAGTAAATAGGCCAGGCCAGGCATTTAGCAATCATTCTCAAGTCTGAAACACAGCTTTTCAGGATAGACGAAGAAGGAAAATTCTTTCTTTATCCCGGTAAAATAGGCAATAGTTCAAATTTTGCCTTTGTCAGCAGATAACGAATCTGTTCTTTAATTATTGAATATACAGTAATGGACTGCTTATAGAAATATCTTGTTGCTAAGGGAATATACAAAATGCCTAAGACGGCTTAATTGACTATTAAATAATTCAATACTTCCAATTTTGAAAACAGAATAAAATTGACATTAAAGGAAGCGTCTAGGGCAATTTAAATTTTTGTATTAACAATTTTTATTGCATTTCTAAGACGGAAATTTACTGAAAAAAGGTGAACTTTATCTATGAGGGAATTTCTACCGGTATTGAGGTAATGAATTGTATGTATGTATGGTCTATATCCGGTAATGTGGGGGAACCATATCCTGAATCAATCATCTCTCTAAATACAACATTATATTAGGTTTCAATATGCACATATTACCAACAAACAATTTAATCATGTCTATAGCCACTTTACCATAGCAGACAGTTTAGAAACTTCCTACAGTCAATTTACAAGCATCATTAGATAGCATTCAAACTTCCCCATGTTTACAAGGAACAGCTCAAGCATTTACATAATAATGACACACATTCATAGAATATAAAATGGGAGATAGGAAAAAATACCAGACAATATAAATGTCATTATATAAACAAAATAATACCCATATGTTTTCTAAATTTGAGGTAGATAGTGTTTTTATTCGTATGAAAATATTCAATATCTAATGCATATTAATATAAGATAACAACAGACACGATTAACATACAGTTTGTTTATATGTATATATAGTTCAAAGTTCAATCATGAGATAATCAGACCCCATGAACAAGTTACATCACTCATAACAAGTTAAAAACAACTATAAACCATTTATGAACATCTAACATAGTCATGACCAAATTAAGAATATCAATGAATAAGCATTTACCAATTAAGAAAATCTACATGAATATTTCAATGAATAATTCATTACATGTACAGTACCATTCATGAACATATATGAAAAATTCATTACCATTTATGAACATCTATGAATATTCATTAGACATTACAATTTATGAACAACCATGAATATTGTATTACCATTTATGAACATAAATGAATATTCATTACAAATCTCAAATATTAATAAATATTCATAATGGGTCTATGTTTTAAGACAGTCATAAATGTTAACGAGCAGTGCAGAGAAAAAATGATCCAAAAGAAACTATAAGACAAATCACAATAGAAACAATAGTAGCTAGACCATACGTAGCCAAGACAATAAATCTTAGTAATAGCAATTGATATTTCTAAAATAATGTTTTTATACATTTAAGTATTCGTGAATTTTCTCAAATACTTGTAAATTTTATATAAATTCTATACAATTCAAAACTGTTATAAACAAAATCTAGAAAACCTGTCTATCAAAAATCATTTATACGGAGGTCAATATTTTAGTATTTTTCAACGTTTAATTTGAAGTATTTACATATCAAAATACCAAACCAACTTGCACAGTGCTTCAACAAAACACAAGATATATACACACCCTATTTTATAGAATACATCTCCAGTGTAGTGTAAAGTATCATCAAGCAAACATTTGGTACAGTCAATTGACCCGCATCGCTCAAAAAAATGTTTATTATATGATACAAAGAAACAAAGCATAATCAAAACATATAGATCGAGAGAAGGCAAAAACCTTAACAAGAAATACAGCAAGTCAAAACTTGTATATAGGTCCATATTATGTACAAACAATGATACTCATCATAACTATACAAAAATACCACAAAACATTGAAACAAATATAAAATGGAACAGCTAAAATAGTAACAGCACACTTGTCCAAATATGGAAAATGTTGGCGATCACAATGTATATATGTAAAACAATTTATTATAATGAGGTAGTCGTTTCAGTCTGGAATTCAAAAGCAGTAGTATTAAATGTTGTTACAATAAAATCATCATTTTAACAATCAGGGGTGTCAATAAGACCAAATTAAAAATCTCGAAAAGCATAGGTGTTTGCAAACAAGAGACCTTCCCCTTCAATCTCATTGTTTCCATATATAACTCAGTTTTTACTAAAGAAAATCCTTCACTGAAGATGTAAGTGGCCATAAATTTGCCATTTCTTGAGACATTTTCATCAAATAACTTTTATTTTGATCAGAAATCATTATAGCTATTTTTAGGATCTATATTATAGACTGATCCAGAAAAATGAGGACTATTGACACCCCTGTACAATATAAAAACATAATTATAATATGGTGTTATTCAATAATTACAATAGTACATTAGCATGTTAAGTTATTATAACTTATAAGGCAGGTCTTCATTTAACGGTTGAATCTAAAAGGTCGTTCTCATAATTTATAACCCAAACACACTGATTCTTCTGAAGTTTAGTCAGAATCATGAGGGTTATTATTTTGTTTTAATTTTAGGGGTCAGAGGGTCATTTAAAAGGGTCAAATGAAACCCCTAATAAGGCCAAAATAAATGTGTTCTGAGATTATCATCCCTCCAGGCCCCTATTTCACATGCTGCTTTGAACCCCTTTCTCAGTTGCTTTAAGTAAACAAATAGTACTAACATACATTACACATTATAGCCAATCAGTAGAACATTTGAACATCAGTTCATCGATTTGGAGGAAAACTTGCAAAATTTGGATGATAACCCAGGAACTCATTTATCACGGCCAATATATATGCTTTTTCTAATACAAAATACTATAACAGTTCAGTCATATCATTAAATCAATACAAAAAACACAATCTGTAGTGTTAAAACAGTGAATATATGCTCTTATTTTATCTCAGGACAGTTTTAAATTTCACCTATTTCAGAAAAAGAGGTCCATGAAATTGTCACAAAACCCCCCGGCATCATTTTCATTAGGGTCTAAATTGGACGTATCGGTACCATAATAATAGAGTTCAGAACACTGACAGAGATTTAAACCTAGTAACTCTATAGAACCGAATTTAATCATATATTTGTTCAACAAATACACAAAATAAATGTTCTGTTTCACAACACACAGTTTTTACAGTACGATAATCAGAAACTGAAAGTTAAGACTCACTAACCAACTTCTTTTATATTCATATGTAAATAGCCTAGTTTCTCTTTCTTTCCTTGCAATTGTTGGGTGTAAAAAGGTCAAAATTCAGTTCAAAGTTCAACGAGTATGAATTTTTTAGGAGTTCTTCAATTTCCTTACACCCCCATAATGTATTAGCTTCATGTTCTTAGATGGTATAACACAATAGGCAACAGAGTATAGCAGTTTAACCTTTGTACTGAGGTGAATTCAATCATGCCAGTGTATAATTAAAATCATTTATTGTCAAAACTCCGCCCCCACGGATGGCTTCAATGCAATACCATCAAACATGCCTAATACGGCACCAGCAATTCGATCTTTCTATTATTGGTCTCATTCAGAAAGTACACTACTCTTGTTTAATCATTTCAATAAATAGTCATTTTTATTCACCAGGTCTAACATCAGCATATAAACCCCTTATTTATACCGTTCAATGGAATGGGTATTGAATTGCGTAGTAAAAAATTACTGAAGTGTAACCGAGTACTGATAACGTTGAGTAAATATTTAACAATTAATGAAAAAAGTCCTGTTTGTTGAAATAACCTTGAAAATATAGATTTCATTTCGAGTTTTTTCCCATTCAAATGTTTTTGTTATGCCAGGTTACAATGGGAGTGGTGGTATCAAGTGAAACAGGGTAATAAACTGTTGTGAAGAAAAAGTGAAATTTATGTTTATAATTCTACAAGGGAACGTATTATAGCACAGTGAAACCATGGAAATCTCCACAAAGGAGAGCTGACAAATCCCTTTAAACATCATGACAAAATCTTGCAGACAGGAGAATTTCCCAAACAGCTTAAAAACTGATTTCCATTGTAATGTATGGGGTATAACCTTGTGCCAAGTACTACAGAATCCTTCTATGTAATCCGAAGAAAATTTAATTATAAAAACAAATGTAGACTTTTTCACAGGAAGAAATAGGGGCAATAAAAAGTTTTCAAAGACAAAAAGCCGATACTCAGTACAGCAGAACACAGGATTTTGCTAGCAATTTGTCAGCTAATGTCTGGAGTGGAGGAGAAACGAGGGTTACTTTTGGCGTTTGAGGCGAAACGATCGAGGAAATGTTATTTTATTTTAGTGTAACCTAGTCACAACGACTGTATCACAACTAAATGTACTTTGTAGCAGATTGTTAACTTAATTTGAAAGTGAACTACAGCACTATTATATGATTTTTCCAAAAATATTACCAAATGCGATTTTGTGGTTTATAAAAAATGAATTTACCTGTAATCTCTATAGAAACCGAGCCTACAGATGCATCCATCGGCTGAAGAGTGGCACAGCCAAGCTGTAATTGGGCTGTACTGATTCATTCAAACATTTTCGGTAAAGAACATCATAGCATTTACTTGCAACTGAGTCTCACTTTAATTCAGGTAAGAATGAAGTCACAATAGCAGCCAATATATACAGTGTAACTTGTATAAAATACAGTCAATTAAGTGATACATTATATGTGGCTGCTTAAAGCAGGGGATGCTTTAATACAGGTGTTTGTAATATAAACATGTCTGATTTAGAAATATCTGCTTAACTGAGGTGGTTGTTTAAATCAGGCGACCACTAACACAGGTAACTGAGGTTGTTTCTTTTTCATCATAGGAAGCTTCATTTTTAGGGGCCAACAAATTTAAATCACAGCAGTTCTCTTTAACAATAATTATATGGTATTGAGTTTATATTTTCTATGCAGGAATAATATTTTAAGGGAACAGCTGTAAAACATTTAGCCAAAGGCAGCAGTCATGATACAAAGGACAATGATCAAACATTGAATACATTGGTTCAGTTATTACTGATAGAAATCCGACAAATGTCACAAGTACTACACCAGCCCAGAAAAATGAAAAAGTTCCTGAACTAAAATTGCTCTGAAAAATGGTTCTAACAGAACCAAAATCATGGAGTTAAATAAAGTTGCACAATAATTCCATGTTAGTCTTTGTTAAGGGCATCTTCCGTGCTCTGCTGTTTAATTTGAGTGTTGCCTTCCCTGTCCAGTTTGCTATTATCTTTTTTAAAACTATGGATAACTGTATTGTAAAGTACAATACCATTTCCAACATTGACTTGTAAAGCAAAGAGAATTTGACCTGATCCTAACCTAACATGAATATATTAATTATAAGGTTCTGGCGTTGAATATATAAATTTCGGCGAGCAAATCGGGCAATGTCGGTCCTTCAGATTTGTGTTGGTATTACACCTCAAGTGTCTTTGTGATGATTTCCCGCTTATAAAAACATACAACCAGGATTATAAATACAGACAATGTATCAGCTGTCAAATTATGCTTATAGTCGGTCCAGAGTCATATCAAATTCTCCGGACTATAATACAACTGATCATGATACTGATAGCATATACCCACAGCGGACAAATCCAACAAATCCAATTTGTCTAGAAGCTGATATATTCAATGATAAAACACATCAAACCAGGTCACCAGTAATTGACCAATCAGTTTGGCTTAACAAAACAAATCACAGCAGATGAATAATCAAAACAAAATAAAAGTAAACCTGTATTTTTTCAGGTGAATGCCCTGGATAGTTCATTACACTTCATAGGCTAGAGAGTAGAACAGTGACTGACCTGCCATTAAACAGATTGCTGAGCAAAGGGCAATGTCCTTTATACATATTCGACTTAAAGAGCTCACAGCAAGTGCTTAATGAGATACTAACGTATATCGGTGAGAGTGGACCTGGATTTAATAATAGTTTTGCAACAACCCTCTCAATATGTTACTTGATGACTATGTTAATTTACATGGATTTTTACTGATAATGGGAAATTTATGTCCAACAGTTGGATGACTGTTAGGCGATGAAAGGTCAGAGTATTAATGGGTTAGTCTTGGTAACATGTAGTTTTATGATAAATTATACATCACTTTTTATCTGATGGGGAAAAAAATAGCGAGAGAGATAGAAAATGATGAACCCTGCACAGGAGCCAGTAATAAAGATATATGACTGACAACTCTTTTCTTCTCCGCTTATTATGAGCAAGAAAATATTTTATGCCAGCTCAGACAAAACACAGAAATATAAAACAGAGGCGAGCCTTTTTTTGCTCCACATATTTGAGCAAACATGGATTTGTATAATTATTATATCAAGCATCACAGAGACATACAGGGAAGACTAGACTTGCCCAACTGTGTCGCCTCTTTAACTAAAGTTTGTTATTACAAATATTAACCCTTTACTTTGTAGACCCCGAACTTGTAAACCTACAGTATTAAATATTGCCGATAAAAGCCAAGTAAATTTTAATTTTCAAACCTTACATTTTCTCTAAAGTGCATTATTGTAAGAGGTATGTACATGTGCATAGAATCTAAAATGCATACATGTGTTACATGTCCAAACTACATGATTGTAGGTATTCATTTTTACACGAACATCTATCAATATTTCTAATATCTCTACCATATGTGATCTATTTACTGACTATACCATAGCCTCAACCTTCCCCTCTAAGATTGTACAATCCAGTTCCGTGCCAAGATTACCCATTCTATGATACAGGTGAAAAAAACTGCAAATGATAATATAGCAGGTTGCGTGAGGAGAAAAAAAACTTGGCTTTTGTTTTATCTCAAACTTTTGTATTGATGCCAAAAAACCTGACTTTCAGTGCCCAGGAAATATGCAGCTTCTAATTGAATAACCGATAGCAACCAAAGGAAAAAACAGTATTTCTCCAGAAGTTTGTATCATTTTCCAGCCAGTTTACACACTGAAAGAAAATCCAGGGGAAAAAAATAAAGGAAGAAGGCTAATTGCATTTTTATATGATCCCTGGGCTTCGGAGTGCCTCATTCTCATATAGTTTTGAGATTTTATAGCCATATCTTGCAGACATGTCTCACAGCAGAAGGTGTAGAATATTTTATATAGAGCACACTTATTTGGTAGCATTGGGAATTATTGTCGTTACCCTAGAAACGCTGAATTGATAGCGAATGTTTTACCACCAGAAACAATACCATCATTGTTTAAGAGAAAGCGGTTGTCTTTTTTTGATTAGATTTAACTCTGTTTTTCTCCCAACTGTTTTCAGTGATAGATGAAGGCCTTATGACAGTATGAGCTGGTAACTTGTTTAACTAAATGAACAACCAGGTCTATCTTGCTCCTCTATAAAAGCAACTGACAAACAGAGGACATGACCAGCCCATAGGTCCAAGCCGTATTAATTCTTACAATAAGAGTAATATCAGGGGTTCCATTTGACTTGGGAGTAGGGGTTTTGACCCTTGAATTTTCCAAAAAGCCACAATACACCCTCAAGAATTTGGTTTGAAGTGTCATTTTCTCCTAAAATCATGGATATTTTGCCTATAAAATGGTGAAATTTAATCAAAAGTATCAAAATGACCCTTCAGATTCACAAAGTAGTGAAATCCCTGAATATGTCTACCTATATGATTTTTAAAGGGCCTACATCAGGATACAGTCACCTGGGAACCGGCCTACACAGAGAACCAAACCTAGGTCAGTCGGAGCCATCAACTCTAACATTCAGGACATTTCTACCAGTGGAGACATCAGAACCAGGCCATTAACTAGGCTGCTCTTTTGCAATGTACCAAATAGCCAGTTAACATGCTCCTGTAGAAGGGAGCCTAAGTTATATTTTAGAATATTGTGAAAAGATGAAAATTCAGGCTAAAATCACATTTAGTGAGAGGAACAGAGCACATGGGGAGCACAAAGGCTGCTCAACAAGTTGCGGAAACAAGACTCGTTTACCACTCATTAATTTCTAAACATCTTGTAAAATAATCCTCCAATAAGAGATACACATGATCCCAACCTGAGTACAATTACAATTTCTCCATTGTTAGAATCACACAATGATGACACTTATGAATCAATATACAAAGACACCAGGTGTTGAATCCTACACTAAATGGACTGGGTAGAAAAAATCTATTTTTCCAGACCATCCATAAAATCGTAAATAATTGTGAGAAATGATACTTATTGATTTCATGGATGAACTTAAGAACAAATTAACAATTAATTGACCTACTAAATATGTAAAAGATGATATTCATTTCCATGTTTTAAAAACCATAAATTTGCTAACTCACAAACATCCATTTTACCAAAATCCACGAAATTTACTACACACAAAAATGACTAATTACTAGTAACAGAATCTACCACTTAAATTAATGACTCTGGTGATTTCACATCTTATATCAGATCTTGTTCTCTAACAGCAACTTTTTTTATTACACATGATCAAGAATGAAGAATGAAGGTTTCCAGGTTACAGATGAAACCTGTGGTAGTGGTCATGGGGATTAAGAAGCCATCAGTCTTAAACACAGGGGTGTCAACAGAGCCAAATTAAAAATCCTGAAAATCATATGGGGCTGACCATTTTTGACAAACTAGAGGCCATCAACCATATATAACTCAGTTTTTCAAACTTTTTATTGAAGAAAATCCTTCAGAGCAGATATAATTGACCATAACTTTGCCATTTCTTGAGCTATTTTCATCAAATAACTTTTATTTTGGTCAGAAAGCATAGCTCTTCAAGGATAGACAAATCCGGAAATCCGGATAAATCCGGAAAATTGACACCCCTGTTAACAGTTAAGTTTTAATCTAAACCCAACCCGAGACATTTTTATATTGAATACAGCTGTAATAAATAAACAACCACCTGCAGCAAAAGGGCACATTTAATGTATTCTATGACTGGCTGTTTAAAACAGATTAATGGGTGAACGTTAGAACATCTGATAAAACTGAAATTCTCACAAAATAAAAAAACCCATACTTTTTGGTACACTCAAAACCTAAGTTCAAGCCTATATCTGAAAACGTTTACTCATGCAGTTTTAACAGTTTTTCGAATACAGCTTGTCTAGTCTTAGCAGCCACTTTAATCCAGCAGCTACCTGTAGTTAGCAACCACGGTTGATGGACATGTACCTCAACTACCTGCTTAACACAAGTTTCAGTGTATTTTAAATTCCCATACCACTCATATAGCTTCTTTACGTAAATTTCTTCCAGTTGTCAAGACACTAGGTAGAGTATCTATCAACAAGCAATTAATTTCCAATTAAGACCCGATGAAATAAAAAATATGGACAAGTTTTCTATAATGATCAGGTATGGTTTATCACAGGTCAAGGTTTTTAATATTAAGGTTTAATATAAAGTTGTCAATATCACTGATTTGCAAACAATGAGGGCTGAATTACTGTATATTCCACACAAGGGATACTAAACTGAATAACTCAATGTTCATTTTGCCAATTTCGGAAAGTTTGGGCAAAAAATGTTACCGGAAATTTCTGACATAATTTTATGACCGTACACAGAAATGACAGTTCCAGAGGCAAGTAAGAAGATGGCAGCTAAGTTGAAATAGAAAATAAGAAAGTAGTAAAATGAAGATGAAAGTGTTGTGTTTGTACATCGCACTAGGGGGCCTGTCTCGTGAACTATTGTAAGAGAATATAATCATTGTGGGATCAATAACAGACCTGTAATCCTTGGAGTAAATTTAACCAAATATAGTACAATCAATTTACTGTACTGTTATAGACTGGTTACACTGGTATTATGCACTTTTGTGTGAAAGGAACATTTTTTGAGAAAAAAGCACTTTAAATGTACAAAAACATTGCACAGTTACAAGAACAGATTTCCAAGGGCAAAGCAATGCATTGACTACATAGTTAACAGTGGAAAATAAAACAATTTACGACTTTAAATCGTAATAAAATTGACTGTCTGGGAAAATTTGGTGGCTGGAACTGTACTTGTCGAAATCATTTAGAATTTAGATTCTTGAACAAGGATTTTAGATATAAAACCAACATATAAAACTAACAACAGTTTAAAACCATAGTTACATTTAAGCATCTAATGGGTTATCTCAGACTGTGCAACATTTTAAACTGACCATTGCAGCATTCCGACACTGATTGCAAAATCCAAGCAATTGATTGGTTGCTTTTGACTGAGCACTATCTTAAACTGACCAATGAGGATATGAAGGTAAGTAGGTAGGTAGGGTAGCATTCTAAGACAGGAACTCAGGAGACTGCAGAGCTCACCACAAGTTCCAGCGGTCAGCAATTTCACGAGACTATGAGGGATTTACCAGCAGACGCTCATTGACTACTTTGTCACAATCATTGGCTATATTGAACTTTGTGAAGAGCCCTGAGTCTGCACCAAGTAGATATAGCTTTCAATGAGCACAGATCTTACAGTAACAGACAAGACAGGACTTCCACATGATGCTTCCAGAAAGTTAGGAACAAAACTGCTGTAACTGTTGTTTTTCATCAAAATTGAGTTACAACAGTTTGGTGCCTAACGTTCATAATGCAGAGAACACAATACATATAGATGTACCCTGATTTGCCTGAACACGCCTTAAAGTTCAGATTTCAACATTTTACTTTAACCTGAATAATAAATACATCGCCAAATGTAGTAGAATGCTAGAATATAATTAAAGTTAATAAATATGTGATTGTATAAAATATGTAAATCATATGTTTAACTTCAATGAACAACACTGAATGATATTAAGTACCAGAAGGGCTGATTTTCAATTAAAATTCATCGACCAGAATAAAGAACATTTTTGTGTAAACTGTTTATCTCTTCTGTTTCTAATCATTGATTTAAAAGTTTAATAATCGTGCATAATCAGTTTTTTCAATACGGCATAAATTTGTGTATTTAGAAGCCCCATGTTATCCTGATGGGGCCTGAAGTTTATTTAATTGGCCTTCCTATTTCTGTAAACTTGGAAAGTCCCTTGAAGCTGATTTTGAAAATCCTAGAGAAAGCTCCGTCTTAGGTTTTAGTTTGAAGTAGGTCAAATTCCTTGTGCATAAAGGCATGAAATGTCAACAGGGGAAATGCTAATGATTGAGTCATCTAAAATGCATTTGTATAAGATATCACAAATGATCGAAAACCTGGTTTTAAAATAAGAGCTTTTTAACACACAACAGTAATACGCACACTCACACACATATATACATACATATACGTACACTGAACATATCTGCCAATGTACACAAAATAATTCATAACAAAACCACACAAAAAACATCTTTGATTATTTTGATAAACATTGTTGCTATGGCAACGTATTTGATTATGCTGAACAGGAAATTCTCTTCAAAAGTTTTTAACATGGCACATTATTGTATTATTGAAAACAATTTGGTGGTTGCATGCAAAAATACATAAACTGGAACAGCGTAGTCTGTATGTTACCCGTATACAAAAAAAACACAGTCAACTTGAGTCAAGATATCTATATAAATTCAAACAATTATACATATTTAATATAGTTTCCGTGGTAATATATATGAGGTATTCTAATCATAATGGCACATTTTATTATTAAGATTTTTTATCAGTAAATTCATTAAAAAAACAATATTACATGTATATTATTGACCACAATGTCGTCCAGAAAAATATTTCTTTACAGAAAACTCGCGGGGGAAAAGCCTGATGCTTTGTTTAAATTGTTGCAAGAGCTTTTATCTTAATATTGTTAGGGCCCATTCCCATAGAAAAAATCTTAAAATCACATAGTTTCCACCAAAAATGAAGTACCTCTTTAACACCGTTCCCTTGTTACCAAAATACCAATACTTTTCCCTTTTTGCTTTTTCCCATGGATTTTCTTAAGTGTCTTTCAATTGCAATACATTAGCCCAGCCCAAAATTTATCCCGAGCAGTAAATTGGCAAATGGAACAAACTTTTTTCTGGACGACTTGAATAACAGACAACGACAACACATGAATTGAATATATGGCAGCTTTTGTGTAAATATTTAAAGTTTAATTCTGGACATGTGACTTGAAGTAAGTCCGTACGTAGATTAGATTACTCGTAATGTACTAAAACATTAATACTTTTTGTCGTTCAATCCAATTTCACGTTTAGAACCCTTAGGCCAACGTTTAGGCAAAGGATAAAAAACAATAATAATTATGTGTAAGTTAAAGGGGTCAATAGACTCTATAAATGGACTAACTTTTTATACAACAGAAAAATTCATGTTTTCAACAATGTCATACACAGACATAAAATGTCCTGTTATGTTATATAATACACAAATCAAACATAAATACTACCCGTGTTTAGCAAAGAGGATAATGCTTAGTAAATATAATAAACAACCATTACCGTGCATATAAACACAGTCCCATACAGTTGTGGATGAACAGAGTGGATTGAACAAGTCCGTCCCGTACAGTTGTGGATGAACAGAGTGGATTGAACAAGTCCGTCCCACACAGTTGTGGATGAACAGAGTGGATTGAACAAGTCCGTCCCGTACAAACATGTTAAATTTTAGGTGTTTTACTGAGACATAATGCCCATCTCTGAAAATTAGACACAAGTCTATTTCAGGTGCCAATAGCACACAATTTTGAATGAAATTAGCACACATTGTTACACCAAAACTCTGTTTCAAACATAGTTCTTAGGCTAAATTCAGCTTATAAATGGAGCTTCAAATGACCATAGTCCATACCTTAGTCAAAACTTCAACATCTTTTATCTTCAAATTTTTAATTGTAATGCTGAGTTACTATCAACTAAAATGCATACTGATTGTAATGTTTAAAATCTCGCAAATGTTGATCAAGCAAGGTATTAAGAATTCAATCCCATACTTGCGCTATCTGTGCTAAAAATAGCTACAATCAAAATCCCCAAATTTACAAAATTTAAAAAAGATTTGAACATTGGTTGTCATATGATCAGAATTTACTTCAGTCTATTTGGTAGGCCACACGGAGCATGAACAATCCACACTGTCCAGGTTCCTCAACTATATGAAGGGCCACACATCAGATCAATATATACAAGTACCACATGTATATATATAATCCCAATACATGAGTATAGAACACATGCAGAAGGAGCATAAACATAATAAAAACATGATTACTATATATACAGAAAAAATGATCATATTTCACAGACCTGGTCATTAATATATTTTGAGGTAGATTTTTTTCAGCAATGCAATGGTCAGCAAAAAAATGTGACGAAAAACAATCACAAATCGCTGACAAATTATCAACATTTACACAATAATTAATAGAATTAATTAATCATAATCACCATGTAGGAGCATCATAAAACATAGAGTATATAACTATACATCTAATGACACATTCAAATATTTTGAACATTTTCTTTCGAATATAATTCTCAACAGCAAAATCAACAATTTCTATTTTTGAATAACATTTCTGAAATTTTAACATTTCTCGTAAAAAAAATCATAAAAGTAGATCCATTCTATTCTGAATCTAAACAGACTCCATATACCGCAATGTAAAACAATTAAATGTATCATTCTTTCTATCACGTTTGGAAGTAAAACAGCATTTTGATTTAATATAAAGCATACATATAGTATTATCATAAAACACAAACTTGTAAAACACAGTTTATATCAATTTAACAAGACTATTCTAAGCACATTTGAAAACTAAGCATTTTGCACAATGTTCGTAATTTAATAATTTGGCTACCAACTCAGATTTACCTTTTATCTTGAGCAGTCCAGCTTTGTTTGGTGTTCAGTCGATGTGATTTTGTAGAGAAAACAGTAGAAATATACTCAGAACATCATACCATAAAATGTAGGAACATTGCACTGAGCTCACTAAGTTGACGAACAAGATTCATCAAGACCATGTGACCATCATCAGGACCATGTGACAATCATCAGGACCATGTGACAATCATCAGTACCATGTGACAATCATCGTCGAGCGTTCTTCCTGCTCCAGGTATATACCGCCATCATTTAACCCAATCTGGAAGCCACAAACATAGCATTATTAGCATGATGTATAGACAGAACAGATCAAAATCTCATGAAATTTTTCGTTGAAATCTCACCAGAAATTGAGATTTTTCTCAAATCTGAGTTTGGAGTTAAGACAAATTACATAGATGGAGTTTTTCCTTTTTAATATCCCTTAACCTCATGAGCAGAATCACAAAATTGTTCAAGTTTGTTTACGTAAAACACTTAACAGCTTTCCAAATACAACATGTAATCTAATCCAATATTTACTTAAATTTTAAGTAAGTTCAATATATAGGGTCATGCTTAAAACCTAAGTATGTTTGGTATTATCAGATCGAGCTAAAGATTAAGTGGATTGGAAGATTGTTTTCATTCTTTCATTTGATTACATTTATTTGTTTACTGTTTTAAAACAAAATCCCACTTGAAAACACCACCTTTTCTTAGGGGAAGGGGCTAGTAAAAACAATGTCACTTAAAAACACCACAAAATCATAGGGACAAGGGCTAGTAAAAGCAATTCCACTTAAACACATAACAAAACTCTTCCGAGTAGGAAGGGGGGCATTTTTCTGTTTTTCAAGGTGGGTTGGAATACAGGGGTGCAAGTAACAAGAAGACCCAAAGGTCCCTAGGTCGCTCACCTATTGTAGCAGTTCATGCAAGCCCTGTGATTTGACCTAGTGACCTAGTTCTCAGCCCCATATAACGCAATATCACACTTGACCTAGATTTTGTTGAGATGATCACTCTGATCAAGTTTCATAAGGATTAGGCTAAAACTGTGACTTCTAGTGACTATACAAGGTTTTTTCATGATTTGACCTTGTGACCTAGTTTTTGACCCTGGATGACCCAATATCGAACTTCACCTAGATTTTGTTGAGATGATCATTGTGACCAAGTTTCCAATAGATTGAAATCTTGCACCAATGGGATAACACTAAACAGAGTGAGACCATGTTTTATAAATAATTGATCGGCTAGTTACCTGATATTTTCAATCATCATTATGATCGTTTTCCTCAGGTTCTGTGATCAGGTAGCTTTCCTTGAATGACTGGTACTTGGGTATAGTGTGCGGGTATTTCACGTGCCATACAATGTGGAACATAAACTCTATACGATCCTGACAGTGCTTCAAACATGACGGACACATGAATGGGTCCTCGTCTACAGGTGAATGCAGACTCTGATGTAGATTAAACATGGTAAAATCATGAAAGAAGATATTGCAGTGAGGACAATGGTGTATCCCTGAATCTACGGTAGGTGTGTAGGACGTAGTCGTTACATCTCGTTTTGAATCACTCTCAGACTCAGAGTCGGGGCTCTTTGACGATAATGTGGAGGAGTTCTGTGCCTTCCAGTCTAATTCGCCGTCTTCTGATTCCGCACTGGGTAGGGATTTATTTATACGCAGATCCATGCCAGCTTCAGAGTGGTTGTTGTTGGCAGTGAAAGCTGAGTGATAGCTCCGCTGTAGTCTGCTAAGATTTTGCTGGTCCTGATAAAACTTGGCGTAATCTGTAGAATTTAGAGATTCCCTCGAGTACGGTCTCTCGTCTTTCTGACCTTCATGAGATTCTGAGTGACTACCATTATGACCATTCATACTGCTATACCCTGATGACCTTGACATAGTAGGGGGGGACAATGTCTTGTTTGAGGTCGGTGAATACTGAAACTGTTCATCTGTGTTACTTTCCTGACGTTCAAATCGGCTCCCTTCCCCTGGAGGTGGAGTCACCTGGTAACAACAAAAATATAGGTTTTAAGAAAGGTCTATTTCTCTGCCTCTTCTGCAAAGGTCAGTGGACTGGAATTTAGTTGACACAGAATCATACAGTAAAATACTGAATATTTTTAAGCAAAAACTATAGGTTTTAAAAAAGGTCTATTTCTCTGCCTCTTCTGCAAAGGTCAGTGGACTGGAATTTAGAGGACACAGAATCATACAGTAAAATACTGAAGTTTTACAACCATCCAATGAATGAATGCTCAATGATGAAAATTGGAGGGGATTTTGAAAGTCGAAACATTATTATATGATTGATTAGGCATTAAACAAGACCTGTGGCTACAGTCTCTCTAAACCTCATCCTGTATAATACTGCTAATTAAGTGCTGACCCATTTTATTTAAATTTCTGTTAACAAATTGTGAAGATGAAAATTAAAAGACAAACTAAGTTCAGTGTAGATAGTTAACAAAATAAGTCAAGTGCATAGTTCACTTACAAAAGTAAAATGTTAGAGACAGTGTGACCTAGGCTTTAAAAGTATAATGTATTAATGACAAAACATGTTTCTTATCTATTGCAATCATGTGACTAGCCATTTTAAGGATCATTCAAGGACACTAGTCCCCTACCAAACTACATGGAGCATGATTGTAATCATTCCTTGTTTAATTTTAATTCCTCTAAAACAGTTTGTCATATGCCAGGGCCCTAACTACACTTTAAGGGAAGGGGCAAGAGGCCCAAAGGCAGGGGAGATTCACATCGTTTTGAAGAAAATTCCGGACCACCCTGCCTTAACAATTGTTTTTACCTGCTACTGTATGTGTATGCCAATTTATATTAACATCAATAAATTTATAGCATCGATCCATCATGACAGTGAAAAGAACATTTACCATTTTATGATTTATTTGTCTAAAGTCTGAGTTTCAGCCTTTAAAAGGTTTGGTGAATAAGGCTCCTGGTTAAAAATGCAAGTTACCTGTTCAAGTTTGAGAGATGGTTGGTTTGTTTGAGGTAGTTGTGTATCATCTTGGTTGTCCTGGTTACTGTGAGCATTCAATGCTGAGGTAGATACAGTTTCATTCTCGTTCATACTCGGCAGACTAGCCAGAGATCTTCCAGAGTGTTGTAGATAGTGAGATGCTGTCGTCATAGCAACCGAATTCTGCATCAAACTTTCGTAAGTCAGAGCATGTTGTAGTATGGCTCTCTGTTGAAGAGCGAATGCTTGGTATGCAGCAAGGTTCATCTGCTGTCCGGGATTAGGGGCCGCTGCAGGAGGAACTGGTCGTCCAGTAGGGGTCTTGTAACTGTATAGCTTACCACGCATATGAACATTTCTTTCATGTCGTCGTAAATCATTTGACTGTGTGAAACAACTGAAAGAAATAATGTAACTGCTTGATTCAATTCCACAAATAAATAGGTACATTTTTATACAAGTTTTACTGAATAAGCTATTTACAATACAACGCAGATCACACAACGTTTGATCTATGTGATGATTTTTATAAAATAACTTGTATTTTCTGCAGGGAATGAATGTCATTCATCCTAGTGCTGCAAAATCGGGATTTCCAGATCAAGGATTCCATTTGACTAGCAAGTAGGGGTGTTGACCCATGAAATTTCCTAAAAGCCAGATTTTGACCCTCAAGATTTTAGTTTGAAAGGTCATTTTCTCTTAAAATCATGAGTAGTTTGCCTATAAAATGTTAACGTTTAGTCAAAAGTTTCAAAATAACCCTTCAGATTCAGTTCTAAGCTAGTGGAACCGCTGCCAGATTATTCCAGAATAGTAGAACCCAAGGCCTGTCTGTGATAGAACTATGTAACTCTTCGATTCCAGGTTAATTTACACTGAGGGGATATGGTATAGCATCCTAGAATGTCACTCAACAAGAGCATGTCAAAATAATCTGATTATCTCAAATACCTCCCAGAAAATCTTATCTTTGTATTTTTACATTTATTCAGATCCATATCGTTTGTGTATTATTATAGACAAGTCTTACGACCATTGCCAAGCAAATAAAGTAAACTGAATTAACTATAAGATTCTGCCAAAATTATGACTAATACGTTGTACATCTTAACTGTAACATATGATCATTGACTGACACCCTCAGCCAGAAACATATGTTGTTAGAAGTTTATAGAAAGTGAAGTATTAAATCTATACAAGAATGATAAGAAATTAAGATATGTGTACTTAACTCATATTTGCATTGATGCCAATTTGTAAAGCAGATCATGACATCACGCCAGAACGATTAATTGACCCAGATAAAAGTCCCAAAAATGATTGTATGAGTCAGTCGCAGAAAGCTGCAGTATCCAGACCCAAGTCACAGAAATAAGCTTTTTTTTATAGATTTGAAAGTACTTGCCCAGTACCAGGAGGCAAAGAGACAACAGTAACAGACATGCCAAAACTATGGTTCTAGCTGAAATATCCACAAAACTGGATTTCATAAAACTTGTTTAAACATAATTTACACTTCTATGTTACAGTATAACCTCACTTATAGACCAACTCAATATAAAGACCAATAACATGGTGGCCATGTTACATTTTTCTAGTTGGTTTTCACTGTTTTACTTTAGCTCTAAGAACAGCCTCTATATTGAAACAACTGATCAATAAGACTAGTTTAAATGGTACCAAAGGTGGTTTCATGAGAGCAGGTTACTAATTAGCTATAAACAAAGACTGCTTTCAGTAACTAGGTAAAACAATCAGGGGCCATAATTCTGTATAAATGTTGGATAGTGATACATGGCTTTGACAATGTAAGGTATTTATGATAGTAAACAAGTATGCCAAGTTTGAATGCAATGCCTAGATGAACTTTGAAAATATTTGAGTTTCAAGATCTTGAAAATTTTGGTTAACATTTTCAATGGGAGAGACGAACAATCACTATTTGCCACCTGCAGGCTGCATCAGTAGATGTCAGGGCCCGGGCATAAAAATAACTAATGACATAATATAAATATGACTTACCGATGACATATTTTGCATTTATAGGGTCTTTCCCCTGTGTGGACTCGTTCGTGTACTTTTAAGTTTGATGACCACAAAAAGGACTTGCCACATGTCTGACATATGTAGGGCCGGTCGGCACGATGTAGTTGTTCATGTTTTCTCAGTGTAGCCACCTCACGGAACGATCTCTGACAGATGTCACATCTGTATGGACGAGGGCCAGATGTTGCTGGTAGCGGTATCGCTCCATTTTTATCCCTTGTCTCTGTATTCATCATCTAAAATTAAGATTTATTTCAATGTTTATGCGGGTTTAACTTTAAGCTGTTTCTCAACAATTTTTAAGTTTAATACGTTAGGTCCGCAGATTCATCTAACCAGTTTCCTGGTTCCTAGTTTTCCTATTTCATACTAGTACCAACTTCTTCAAATATGGAGGAAAATTTATGACGTGTCAAACTTTCAGGGAATGGTGACCTGCTGTGACCGGGAATCGTGCCTCTGTCATCAAATTACAAATCCAGCATACTAACCACTCAACCATGGTACACTTAATTATATTCTACATGGCTTTATTGAACATAACATCATATTGTACATGTACATCTAACAAAACTGTATTACCTCATTTAAAATATGAAGCAAAATTAATGCAAGTTTTGAGACAAACCTTGTATCAAATATCCATTCACCCGTCCACTTGCTGTACCCGTAAGTGATTAAATAATTACATTAAATATTAGACACCCTTAGTTTTCTTACATTCAAATATTGAAATTTCCCAATGATGTTTTCCCTGAAATCATTATGTTATCATTTTCAGAAGTTTCATTGAGAAAATGATACATATCAATTTTATCAAATGTCATGTTCACACTAATCACAGACCCTTACCAATAAAAAAGTTTATTGAGGCTGAAACTTTTACAAGACACAAAATTATTGGATTCTTTAACCACTACATTGTATATTAAACTTTTAATAATTATAACTACCCAAGGGTAATTAGCCAAATTCTTAATGTTAAGCTCTGTGGCCACACTACCCCACTCTGACATACTGTGAGAGATCCAGTCAACTTCACAAGCCAAGGAAGAAGATATGAAATAAAGTGAAATAAAGGGAACTTCGAAGCACTACACTCACCATCCAAATATGATTATATCATATCACATATGTAGCAGTATATTTTACATCCATAATAGGCTCCAGTACAATCAACATAGACCTTACACTTTAAGTTTAATCTTACACTTTAGTGACTTGATTGCTGTAACTGTTCCTTTAAATACCCCAAAGCAACAAAGTTCATCCAATCTACAGTACTCCCAATGTTGTCCTATTCTTTATTATTTATATTACTATACACAATATAAATTCACAAACATAATCTGTAACATTTTAGCCTTGGTTTTTTTCAACAAGAAAATTCATATGCAGTCTTTCAAATCCTAAACAAGGGATCCAACATGGTATATGTCCAATCAATTTGCTAAGTAACAACGTCATCTACGATATGGTACCAACACTGATCAACTATGAAGACTAGTAAGTGTATATATATTCACGAGGTCAATATTTTTTTATTTCAATATTTAAACTTGTAAACAAAGTAGGGAATGCCATTGAACTGGCCTGCTTATCAGACAAGTATGCGCTTCTGTCAATAAGTGAATTTGATAAGAAATATACTTTTAATATGACATTGATTGTATGAAGTAGTAGTAATGTACAGAACATGTCACTTGTTCAGCTAAATTGTGTCAACAATCATAGTTCTTATCAGTAATCCAATGACCGGCATATACTTTCTATAGTGTGGTAATTGATATAATATCACCTTGTTATGTTTATTCGAGTTTAATGTTATTTCTCAACTTGTCAACTTCTAAAGTGCCCTTTGCATGTGACACATGCTCAAAGCCGCTTTAGATAGAGTTGCAGCCACAAGAGCGCAGGTGCATCCTCTACCAGTGCAAATACAGCACGATCTTACCAGAAGGATAGACTGAGAGAAAGCACCTGAAGGGAGAGACATTAAATACAGGTATGTCCGGATCTGCAGGAGTGCGCCTAGCTCTTATTTCGAAAAAGACAGTCTAGTTCTTTAATGTGACAGGTGTCAGCACCGATACTTGTACAGCAACCAGTTCCTGGTCCCTCTAACCTGATACTTTACGGTCCACATGGACAGATATAACCGGAAATACTATGAATAGAATTTCCCAAATGTCCAGTTCCCATGCCAGGGATTGAACCCATAACCTCTGGATTGACAGCCAATTTTGTTACCACTAAGCTATCGCTGCTAAGTAACCTACCTTTCCATCCAACAGCAACTTCATGTGGAGAAAAATCAACATAAGCAGGGCTCGACACTAACACTGGTCCGCTGGTCCGAGACCAGTGAAAATCCAGAAGGACCAGTAAAAATTCTGAAGGACCAGTAACTGTCCTATTTACTAACTGGACACTTTTGCCTTGTCGGACCAGTGGCCAAAATAGTTAGTGTCTAGGCCTGATAAGAGGTCAAATTTTCATGGAAGGGTATGCCTGTCATGACTGGGAACGGGGATTGCCGAGATACAAATCCAGCGCACAATCTACTGGACCAGTCATCACATTCTTAGGCTTTGTGATTCTCACATTGTTAGGCTTTGTGATTCAAGAATTTTGTTAAATTTCTTTTAAAAAAACATACATTTAACATTTAATATTTCCCCAGTCATTTCGGGTTCTCAAGGGACATAACTCAGCACAAACCACCCCTGGGTATAATTATGCGCATGCTTTCATAACTTCTGTACAGCAACACCCTTTGGGATCTGCAAATATTGGCTATTGTGTAAAGGTTGTTGCTCTACAGAGGTTAAATTTTGAGTAAATACCACCTCAGGGAAATTTTGAAAGTGTTGTTGTAGAGGTTGTTGCTATATAGAGGGACGCTCTGGATAGGTTATACTGTATTGTCAAAACAATTTCAGGGAGCATGCACTTGGTCCCTCCTAGCTAAAAAAACTGTCTATGTTTATGTACTCTGTGTGAGTAGCGCTCTACTTGAGTGATTTGAATAAAATGTTGCAATCAAATGTATGCAGCGGGGCAGATTCATCAGGTATGTTTACCTATTGTCAACTAGTATGAGTAACAGCTGTTCTAATGTTAAGTCTGAAAACTGCTAATGATACAATATATCATAGATTAGAATTTAAAAGAAATCCAGGTGAATGCGCTCCCAGACCACCCCTACAATAATGGGGGCGGCCTACCCTTTTATTAGCTCCAAGCTACGCCCCTGTATGCATCAAGACATCCATCTTTTGCTCTTGGTGAAAAACTATGATTAGTATGAATACTAGTTAGTAGTAACTAGTATACATTTTTCCAGCTCCCTTTGCTCGCAAAATAAATTCTAAGCATGCTGCTTATAAATAAACAATTTATCATCAGTAAATTTACACAATATCTGTAAAATTATAGATTTTTGTGATCTGTAAATTTCATAAATGGGACAATAAGTAAAATTGCGCAAGATATCGTGCCAGTTAGTAAGTTACCCTCTCTTTGTTTTGGTAACTTCCAGTATATTTACAGATTTATATGAAAATCAAAATTTAATTATTTTAAAATTTGAGCACTGGTTCATGTTTATTTTAACAGGGCTGTTATGTATTATACATATTATGAAATACGCATAGAAAGGTGCATTTTATTAATTTCAAAAATGAAAATATGCAATATTTCAGAGTCATTATTTTGGAAAATGTAAAGATTTAGTCCTCTTTTCAGTAAATTTACAGAAAATTCAACAGAACTTGTGTAAATTTACAGATAATCTGTAAATAAAGCACTTTACTAGACCCTTTAATTCAATAGTGCATCTTTTGAAATAACTACGGTAATTAATTTTTAATTGGCCCAATTAGTGCAGCATGCATAGAGAACAGCGCGCAACTAAATAACTAATTGGTAGCGTGAGCGCATGTCAATCATCTCTCCTATACGCTGACCAAACCAACACCACGTGTGTATGTTATTGTCCAGTCAATGGGTCACTGACCGCTAACTATGTCCCTCCGGCCATTTTCGCCAAAGCTTATTGAACCTGCCTCTAAACCATGTCAATTTGACTTGGTATCATTGCGCAGCGTTGCATGAATTTATCCACGCCGACTGCAAATTTCAACCATTATTTATTCTTCATACGAACATCAAATCAAAATAATAAAATAAATAGCATTACAAAGAGCTGAAAATTGTACAGCCAGCATGCACAAAAGCCACACAATCGCGAATTAAAGTATAAGGATGTTAGCATAATTATTACCGAACCGACACAAAAACCACCTGCTCAATAATGCTAGACAGTACATTGGCGGTTTAACAGCATTATTTGGGCTAAAAATTCAGTATAAAATCACCAAATTTCGGAAATAAAAATAAACATTAAATGCGCAATCGTTTTTAAAGAGAAATAATGAACGAAACATACCTTTATCTCGAAATCCTATCCGTTCATTTTCGAAATTGAAATTTTGTAAACAAATGGCCGCACTGCCGAGTCTTTGTTAAGTGTTACAATGACCTAAATACCTTAAACACGTGACATATTTTCTCAGCCAATCAAATCTTTCGCAATATTGCATAATGAATACATTATATTCGATGTTCTGCTAGACCGAACGCCGATCAAAGATTTCTCCGATAACTCGTTGTTAATTGACGGTTGATAGATGGGTTGGCAATTAAAATTAGACAGCCCATGATTTTAACGTAAATAAACAATAGAATTAATTAGATTAACAATTAGTTCAATATATAGTTTTTGGAAAGAACGGTTGCATAAATTTGGTTACACACAAAATTTTGTACTTTTCGTAGCGATTGTTGACCCGACATCTGTAGACACATGGATGCGAGAAGTACGGATATTGTCTATATGGAATTTTCTTGCGATAAGTAACGCTGAGTTCTGGATTTTAACCAAAAAGTGATTGACATGTTAAACCAAACAATGTTTTTTTCAATTGATACATTAAATGGTTTTTAAAGATAATTAAATTCGGTCTAGAAATTAGTTAGTCCGTATAATTCCCGACGCTTGCAGTCCGCAGTTTTATGAGCTTAATTTTAAGAAAATATTCAGTAAAATGTACCTTTGGTCAATATCAAGCATTGTCTTCCCTACGTCAGACATGCTAATATTATGCACATTTACGAGATAATTGCACGATTACCGACGGTAATAATTATAGTATTGGCAGAAGGGACGCAACTCGAAAATCTTTCAAACAGGTATAATGTAGATTTACCTCCCATGCAACACGATAGCGTGTGATGTACTTGAATGTAGTCACCCGTTTCAACAAGAAAAAGAAACCACAAGAGCCTTATTATATTCATGACAAATAGCTGAAGCAAACTATTTGGGGGAGGGTGGCAGAACTTTCTGACGACCTTGTCTGGAATGCACACATCGCAAGGCAAATAAACAACCAGTAACAAGACCTATGTGGGGGACACAGGTCGAGTATGTGCCCAAACTATTGGACCCGCACACCCAAGCCACACCAAGCAAGTGGAAACGTATTCTTGTTCACCAGAGTATTCTTCACCTGTGATAGTCTGGGAACTTGACTAACAACTAATGTATAAGGATGGTGAAGCGGTGCAAACTGCAACTGCCAGATATGCCGTATACGAAGGGTGATCCAGAAATAATAGGACTTTTCTCATAACTTCTTACTCAACACTTAAATGAAATTTATCTCATATGCAATTTTTGCTCTATATACTGACAGCAACATATTTTCGTTATTGTTGTTGATACTCAACACAAAGTGTTGTCATAGAAACTATGTAACGCGAATGCGGGTCACACTGCTATTTCACATTCATCGCTATCCTTATTAAAAATATGAATGCCCCAATAACCCCTTTATATATTATAGCGCCTAATTGTACGGCATTACTTGGATGCCACGGACATATATGCATGCACACTTAGGAAGCAATCGAGTTTTGCTTGTAAATGATCACAACCCTTTACTCAGACCACGGCTCATACGGTTTAATATGTACAAAATGTCAAAGTGTAGCAAGAATGCCATCATAAGGTTTTACGACAGAATACAGGGGGAAACCCCTCCCACACCCACCCCAGCTATATCTAAAAAAATTGTTCTGCCTCCGTCTCCAAATTTTCTGGATCCTGGCCTGCACCGACTTTGAGGAGAAGAAAATATTAGGTTGTTACAAGATACGACATGTCGCTATGTTTTTATGCCTCCCAAAGGATGGGCATATAGTCGCCGCTTTGTCCATCCGTCCGTCGGTCCGTCTGTCCGTACTCACCACATGTAGTTGTGGGGTGTGAAACAATAGGCTATATTTAGATTCTATTAATTCCGTTGCTAACGGGGTACAAAATGTTGCTTATGGGGTTTTACAAACAAAAGGATGAACAAAAGAAAACCCCACAATGTCAAGTCAGTGAGAACGTCCGTCCGTCACACATTTGTCCGGCTCATAACTTGAACGGTATGAAAGATATCAATTTGAAATATCATAGGTGAATAGATCTCATTGAGGGGAAGTGCAGGGCACAAGAACCACAACTCTTCATTGGATTTTGGAGTTATTCCCGTTTGTAATTTGTCATACTTAATTCAGTTTTGGCCGTTCTGTAACTCGTACAGTATTGGAGATTTCAATTTGAAACTTCATAGGTGAACATATCTCATTAAGGGGAAGTGCAGTGCACATACCTCTTCATTGCATATTTTTGGAGTTATTCCCCTTTGTAATTTTTCATACTTAATTCTAGTCTGGGCCGTAACTCGTGCAGTATTACAGATATCAATTTAAATCTTAATAGGTGAGTAGATCTCATTGAGGTGTGAAGTGCCCAGTAACAATTACCCTTTTTTGCATAGTTTTTTAGTTATAGCCCTTTGTACTTTTTATAATTACTTATTGTCCAGGCCATAACTCATACAATATTGGAGGTATCAATTTGAAACTTCATACAATGTAGGTGAATATGTCTCATTGAGGAGAAATGCAGTTCCAATATCCATAACCAAGTCTTACTTATATAGTTGTTTTAGTTATCTCCCCTTTTCATACAACATAATGCTTGTCAGACCTTAACTTGAACAGATAGAATTTTGTTGAAACTTCACATAATAATAGAGTTCATCAAGAGGAAGTGCAGTGTCAAAGAACCATAACGCTACCTTTATTTCTTTTTTTACCTGTAGTTGTTGTCGTTCTATTACGCTGTTGCCGTAGCGAAATGTTCTTCTTCTTCTTCTTCCTGTTTAGTACAGATCCCACTCTGGGGCAATATCGTACTATTAAAATCGTATGAGCGGTGCAGCAAGTATTTACAGTGTGTGAGTTAAAAACGTTAAAAACAGCATATTCTTTATTCGCTGACCAGGCCCCTCTTGAAGACGTCGACGATAGTGGCTTGCTCAGGGAGCTGGTTCCAGAGTCGGATGGCGGAGGGGAAGAAGGAGTACAGGAACACATCAGTGCGACAGAAAGGAAGCAAGTACCTAGTGGAGTGGCCCCTGGTGTTGATTGATGTTGGGTGGAAGAAGGCCTCAGCTGGAATGTCGACGAGACCATTGGTGATTCTATAGACCATCACCAGCTTGGCGTTGGAACGGCGTTCGGCAAGGGGTTTCCAGCCAATATCAGCAATCATCTGGCTGGTGCTGCTTGTAGTGCGGTAGTCCACTTTGCCGGACAAATCGCGCCGCGCGTCGCTGGACAGCCTCCAGTTGACTGATACTGGACCTCGTATGCGGGTCCAAGGCAGTGCTTGCGTACTCAAGGATTGGTCTGACAAGCGTCTGATAGCATTGTGCCTTAATCTGTTGAGGACAGCTTGTCAGGTTTCTTCTCAGGAAAGCGAGACTGTTGTTCGCCTTCTTTGGCGTGGTAGCAACATGGGTGTTGAAGGAGAGCTTCTCATCTATGTATACCCCCAAGTACTTGCCCCCTGACACAACTTGCAGTTCGCTGCCGTGAATGAAGTATGTCGTCTTGATGGGGATTCTCTTCCTGGTGATGCGGATGACCCCGCATTTGGATGGGTTGGATGACTTCAACCAATCACGCTCCCACTGCTGTAACCTGTCCATGTCATCTTGTAAGGCTTTGGCATCTTCAGTCTGTAGTGCGAATTGTCCTGTACAAGAGACTATCGTCAGCGAACAAGCGGGATATGGATGTTTCCCGAAGTGGGAGGTCATTGATGTACAGCAGGAAGAGGAGGGGTCCAATGACTGATCCCTGGGGTACGCCGGAGGTGACTGGTGCTGTGTTGGACGACTGCCCTTCGACCATTACTTGCTGGGTTCTGTTTGCCAGGAAGCTACTTATCCAACGCAGCAGGTTTCCTCTTATACCGTAGTACTGTAGCTTGAGTGCTAGTCTCTCGTAGGGAACCTTGTCGAAGGCTTTGCTGAAGTCCAGAAGGACGGCGTCGATCTGTTCTCCGTCATCTAGGCCTTTAGCTAGGTCCTGGAGCGCAAGAATTAGCTGGCTCTCAGTAGACCTCTTCTTCCGGAACCCATGTTGTTGGTCAGCTAGTATCTGATACTTGTCGAGATGGGTCATGATCTGGCTATGGAGTATGTGCTCTATCAGCTTACTGCACACAGAGGTGAGCGAGATGGACCGATAGTTAGCAGTGTCACTGTGGTCTCCCTTTTTGAAGATGGGTGTGACGTTTGCATGCCTCCAAACTGATGGAACGGCACCCTGTGATATTGAAGCGTTGAAAATGAGCGCCAATGATGGAGCAAAGACCTAAATATACATGTATGTTTAGGTCTTTGGATGGGGCCAGTTCTTCAGCGTAGTCTTTCAGGAACTTGGTGGGGGTGTTATCTGGGCCCGTCGCTTTGTGTTGATCCAAGCCGGCTAGGAGCTTCCTCACACCCTCCTTGTCTATACTGAAGCTGTGTATGTCTGGATGAGGGCTATGTCCGAGTGACGGCATGTCGTTGAGGTCCTCCTTGGTAAAGACACTGCTGAACTGTTTGTTGAGGATGGATGCTTTGGTGGCTGGGTCGCTGTGGATCACTCCGTCGGCCCTCAGGGGTTATATGCCACTGCTGTCACACTTTTCCCCCTTTACAAGAGAGTACAGTTTCTTCGGGTTGCGGTCTGTGGTTACCATGTCGCTGATGTAGCGGGTGTAGGCCTTCCTACATTCGAAACCCATGTCCTTCCGTGCCTGCTGGTAGCGGTTGATGTCAACTTCGGTTCCAGTGGTCCTGGCTCTACAGAAGGCCCTCTTCTTAATCCTTGATAGTCGTTTGGCTTTCCTGAATATCCATGGCTGGTTGAAGCTTCTGGATGACATCTTTGATGGTACATTCGTTTGTATGGTGGTGTTGACAAAGTCCCTGAATGTGTTCCATAATGTGTATAGTCAGTGGTGTGGGAGTAACGCGAGATGTTCTTTCTGTACTTCGTTAATACTCTCTATGTGCTCTCTCTTTGTGCTTCAGTTTTTGGTACTTCGGTTTCTCTTTACAGGCGGTTGGTGCTTGTTAAGTATTGACTCATAGCACCGATGAGTTTGTTCCTTGCTTCGTCCGTATAGATGTAACTTGCTTTGGGGGGCATAATTCGGTTAAACTAATCCGAGATCAATAAATGATAATATAAAACAAGGAATCGGTCAAACCGTTTGACCGATTCCTTGTTTTATATTATCATTTATTGATCTCGGATTAGTCAAAGACCTAAATATACACAGATTGGACACTTTATTGAAAACGGAGAGAAAATGCAAAATAGCATGCAGCAGACTCGGATATTTTGCATGCACGCTTTTGTTTGTCATCCTTTTTTAATGAACAATATCTCATTTTAAAGAGCTAAGTTTCTTCTACTGCATGATGTAACCTATTTTTTTCTATCTCTTGTAGAATTCAGAAAATTATTGTTTGAATGAGGCAAATTGATTATTTGAACTATTTTCTGATAAAATTGGAATTTCCATTAAAATGATAGTAGGTCTGGCTCTTTGAGGTATATTGTTTTTTTCCTTGACTGATTTCAATAAATTAGGTATCATTTTAAAGCAGAATAATAAATCTATTGCATAAAAGTATTAGTTTTTTCCTATGTATATTAAAACAGGAAATATAAGGTATTAATAACAAACGAGATTTCGCGAGATTTCAGAAGACTGCCGCGAGATATTGTGAGATTTGGTAGATTTTTCCAATCTTTGTATATTTAGGTCTTTGGATTAGTATTTTGGTCCCAAATGTAAGCGTTTAACATACTAAACATTGTGCCAAGGGGCAAGCCTTGAATGGTCGTGCCACCAGTGACTGCATTCTGCGAGATGACAACGATATATACGTTAGCCAAACGTCAGCGTATTAGTCAAACCCAATATGGCAGCGTCCGTGACTTCGAGTAGTGGTCAACGTTCTAGATTTTGTATACACGATTGGCATTCAATATAGATTGCACTGAATGCTGTTAACTTACAGATATAATTACAAACAATGTTTCGTGAGTAGTAATTCCGTATTTCAAGCGTGACTTAGTCCATGAATTTGACTTTCTGTAGTTGACAGCTTACCCCACCCACTTTCTTGCTGTTCGCTTTATTTGACATATGGCTTTAGTGCACTTATCTCTAGTTTCATCAAAGATCATATTAAAATGGATAGGCAAGTCTTAATCTAGCCGAATTATGACCTGTACTACTTAGACAGATAAGCTGTCTGCAAGTGGCTGCTTAAAATTCCGACGGTCCAGCCACTACACGGGCATCCCTGTATAGATTGCGTCGAAATGGTTTGACTACTGTACTACTATAATGCATTACGCGTGCTTCAGTAATTATCGTCCGTGTCCGTTTTATCAAAGCCAAAGGTTTAAACTTTAATTGCGTCCTGGTCACTTTCTTTCTTTCCGTCATATTTAAACCAAAAAACGAAGTGGTTTGATCAGTTGCGGCAGATGTAGAACAACCTAAAAATTACAAAAAATAATGATTTACAAGAATAAAAGCCGTCAATAAGTTTCCTTAGGGATCTGAAAATTAAATCTTGGAAGTAATCCAAAACCCGTCGATTGAAAATCATCGACCCGGAAAGGTCACAGAAAAATAGGTTTATTTCAGAATTGACAGATGAATCGCCTGAGTTATTTATTTAACAACATTCCAAACACATAATGGACGCAATCCAAACCCACCTTCGCTAAATTTGACCTAGGGTTGCTTTAAATTAATCCAAATATTTTGACGGTTAAAAGCTTTACATATCCAAGATAGCTGCGACTAGCCATAAAAATAGCGTCATCGTGAAAATCACTTACAAATTTGCTGATCGTCTTATTTCTTTTTAAAATTGGAATTATCCTATGTGTCAATGCCATTCTCCTGTATTCTTTGGTTTCATTTACAGCGTGGTTGCGCGTTTGAGACTAATAACCTCGGAATATTTGCTAATAAAGTGCTGTTAACAATTTCCAAATCTAGACATGACAGTCTTTTCTGACAGTGTCAGTAAAGTTGAAGATTAGGGGTATGTTCGGAACGTCTGTGTGTGTCAGTGTGCCGAATGTTCTACTCCAAACACCTTACGAACAAAACGGAACAGAAAGTAAAATGTTAAAGATGATCAAAATTGTAGTTGCAGCCGTAATATTGGAGAAAGAAATATCCATGTGGATATATTTAAGTGCGACTGTTTGCCCGCATTGGTCCATAATTTGAAAATAAATTTCTTACATTCTATTTTATGACACAAGCGGCCATTGTTCTTGCTGTAATCACGTGACTGTTCTGGCTGCACCACCTCTGTGGCGGGCACAGAAAGAACATGTTCTGAACAGTGTTCCGGTTTGTTCGTAAGTGTGTTCCACTGTCCTGGATGTGCGGAACAGCGTTTCGAACGCGCCCTAGGGTAAAACAGTATGCAGCTAATTCGTAACCATTCATAACCATATTTCGGCTGATTCGTAACCGACCTCAAAAAAGCAAAAAATACAATTTGCTACACATCAATTATTACTGGTAATACATTTTGAATATCAAACTATTTTAACACCTTCAAATCACATTTCTCGATGATATAAGCCATATATATATTAATAAACTTATATTAATAAAAGCAATAAAGTGGCGGTTACAAGTTCGCCAATACTTTTTTGGTCACGATTAAGCCTGGTTACGAAATGATCTGTATATGGTCAAACATAGAAACAGGCAGTGAGTGACAGGCACACGGTTACATAATAAAATAAAAAGTAATTTGTACCACTTCCATCAAATTTTGACTGCCAAGAATCCCTTTCTGATTATTGTTGACAGGTGTCTGACAAGGGCAGACTTAAAATCAATGGAGAGACAAGAGGTGTGATACACTCTGCATTACCCCAGCTCTTTTCAAATAGTTTCCTTCAATCTTTAACATGCCAGGGAACAGCACCGATACATGTGAGACTCGTCTAGCTCTGGGTTTCCAACAAGTTTATTTCTAGTTGAGTGGGAACACTGAAAAGCATTGCTGAAATGATCAAGTGCCAGGCCGAGAATTGAACCAGGGACCTCTAGATCAGTAGTCAAGAGCGGTATCCACTCAACCACCAAGCCACTATCATCATGATCATGTAAGCATACCTAGAACAAAACCATGATAATAGGTGGATGCCTTCATGTTTAACAATCTGGGTAGCTTATACATTTATTTTATTAAAGACAGTAAAACTTATTCCAAACCTCCCCGATAATTTTGGTGTTCTTTACTTACTGAACTTATTCATGTTTGATCCTTAATGTAAATTATGAAACCTTTATCTTTTTAGACACTGTATGTCTGCCAGGAATAAGACCATGGACTGTGCATTAAAGTATCAGAGATGAAGTAAATAATACACAGCTATTCAGGTACATGTGTGCAACTGTAAGAATGCCTACCCAGACACTGAAACCTCCTTTCTCTCAGAGAGATGAAAGCTTTTTGGATCACTGGAAAAGACCGGAGTTTGTTTGTGGTTGGGGTGCAGCATTTGTTAATATAAGTGTCACATTCCCAATAAACAAGGTGATGTTCAGGCAGCAGCTACATGGTGTGCGAACATACAAAGCTATCAGTCAACTCAGAAAAGAAGGATTTTCTCATATGTATCGTGGCTTGCTGCCACCATTGTTACAAAAAACAACTTCAATGTCTCTCATGTTCGGCTTGTACTATGAATTTGAACGTGATTTGAACTTGATATTTCCCCAAATTTGGTCTCCTGCTAGTAAATCAGTGGCTGCAATGTTGGCCGGGTGTGTGGAAGCAGTACTCACCCCATTTGAAAGGGTACAGGTGTTAATGCAGGACCGAACATATCACAAACATTATAACAATACTCTACACGCATTCAGGGAGATTCGAGCCCAGTATGGATTCAAGGAGTTTTACCGTGGTCAGTCTGCAATCTTGTTACGGAATGGACCAAGCAATGTGTTTTTCTTTCTTGGAAGAGATTATTTAAAAGAAATATACCCGCCAATGGAGATGTCGCCTTATAAAAAATTCTTACTGGATTTCATCAGTGGAGCGTGCCTTGGGGCTTTGTTGAGTAGTCTGTTTTATCCAATCAATGTAGTTAAGGTACGGATGCAATCTAAAGTTGGAGGTGAATTTCTGAAAGCTTGGCCAACATTTAAGGTATTGTTTGAGGAAAGAGACTACAGTGTAAAGAAATTATACAGAGGATTGCATCTCAACTACACCAGGGCGTTTATAGCTTGGGGTATTGCAAATGCAACTTACGAGTATTTAATGAAATATTTCAAGTCAACAGAAAGCACGGAAGACTCCTGACGTAATTTTAGACTAGATGCTGTAGAGAATTATGTATATTGTTATTTTAAAACTTCAGTAATGAAAAGACAGAATGAGACCATCCTTAGGACCTTTGAAAATGTGTTTAAACATTGAGTTGGTCTAAAAAATGAAGCCCAATTGCTAAATTGGAGTTATAATAGACTTGGAAATTGTATACATTATGGTGAGATAGTTTTAATATTGACTTGGGTTCCACTAGATCCTGAATCTAAAGGGTCATTTGATACTTTTTTCTAAATATTACCCTTTATAAATAAAATACCCATGATTTTATCCTTCAGACCAAACCTTGAGCGCCAGAATGTGGCTTTTTGGAAACATTAAGGGCCAAAACCCCTAATCCTGAGTCAAATGGAACCCTTGATTGAGATGGCCTTTTTATTAAGATGGTCTTAATATTGATATTGTCTTATAAATGATTGAGGTCAGTTTAATATTAATCATGGTTGTGCTGTTTGTAGTTGTGTTTAGCTATAGATATAAAAACAGTGTTGTCAACATTTAGTCCTACTTGTATCTCATTACAATTTACATATTTTATTCATTTTTAAGTCATTTCTCTATACTCATCTTGTACCTGTTAGAGACCAGGGGCCGGGATTGCAACCAATACTTACACTCAGCACTCTGCTCTCAAATCATGAAATTCACTCTTTTGAGGTTTATATCGGCATTTTTTGAGAATAAGAAGTTGTCATTATGTTAAATAGGTTCTAAATATTATTTTTGGCTTACTTCATCGTGTAATTAAAGAGTATTTGTGAGCTATAATTGTAATTTATCAGTCTGAGTGCTGAGTGTGGCACTCAGATTCAATAATTACATATATACCTCATAAATATTAAACAATGGCAAAAAAATGTATCAAATGTTATTTTCAATACACTTATAAAAATTATATACATTTTCCTCATCTAGATTTGCAATCTAGGAAAAGTAAGGGCTCATTATATTACATTTTCAATATTTGAGTGTTGAGTGCTGAGTGTAAGTATTGGTTGTTTTTTTGGGCCCAGTTGATTGTGCACAGTGTATCTTTTTAAATACAAACAAGTTAACCTAGTACTCAACCTTTATGCATTATTCAGTGTATTACCTTTACAAGCTTCTTTCGTGGAATTTATCAATTTCCACGAGAAAGTCTTGCATAGTCTATGATTTACTTTTAGATTAGTGTTTATAGCACTTCTTGTGCACATTTGTTATGTTCTCTGCTTTATGAAAACACAAGTATAGACAGAAATCAACTGTTAAATTATGACTCTGATTTCATTCCATAGGGAATTGTAAATAAGTACCACTCATGGTTTAAACTCTTTACTTATCAACGTTTCAGCCAGAGCCTTTTTCAAAACACAGTGTTTATATAGATACACTGTTTGTGTGTTTTGAAAAAGGCTCTGGCCGAAACGGTGATAAGTAAAGAGTTTAAACGATGAGTGTTAAATTATGGCTATAGAAAATTCTCAGATCAGATTATTTGAAATACACATCAATGCAGGGTACTGTTTTATCAAAGCTATAATATTGAAATTTAAAACTTGCGCTCAAACTAAAATTTTTTCATAAATCTTTAACAACTGCAAATTAGAGACAGAGTTCAGGGGTCCTACAATTTTGGAATAATCCAGATTTGCTGCTCTGGAAAGAATGAACCTTTGAGCAGAAAAAAGGTATTTGATAAAAAAATCCAAAGAATTGACAAAGTTATGGTCATTTGAAGTGTCATAGGCTGAATTTTAACAATTGAACAATGTTTGAAACCTAGTTTATTAAGGTGAAGGGATCCGAAATAGATTAGCAACTTATTTTTCAGGATCAAGCATTTTGCCTCAGTAGACCCCTGAAAATGTAGGAGTTCAATTAGTATTGCAAATTCATTTACCACACTTTGTAGTTGTAAAAGCATGATAAGCTGTTAAACTTGAATGTTTGTAAGTGCTTTGATGAAACAGTATCCTGTATTGTGGTGGGGTGTGGTGGACATTACCATGCAGTCTCCCTCGAAATGTGTCAAAACTACCAGGACTTTTTTTTCTAAAGTATGGGAAGGTGCCTTTTCTTTGAGCTTGCGGAAATATAAGTCATAATTTTTGCAAAAAGGGGAAGAAAAAAACTGTAAATTGGATTTTAGAGGAAACTGCATAAGAATTTTCCTGAGGGGAAGACGCCCCTGCTATAGAAGAAAAAAATTCCTGACTACTATCATATATGACTGAAGACCTCATCACTAGATTACACTAATAGCCTGTGATAGGGCAACCACATGAAACAGTGTTTCAGTTACCATGGAGTAATGGGTAAATGGTTTGATGCTCACATGTATCCATACTTCACTGTACGCAGGGGTTCCACTAGCTTCTGGATGAAGGGGTCTTATGATACTTTTCACCTTATTTTACTGTTTTATAGGCAAAATACCCAATGGCATGATTTTAAGAGAAAATAACACTTCAAACTATAAACTTGAGGGTCAAAATGTGGCTTTGGAGATTTCAAGGGTCAAACCCCCTACTCTCGAGACAAATGGAATCCCTGCACATACAGTGCTGTCGGGTAATTCTGCGCTCCTAAGAGGCATTTGTCTTCCGTATTCGAGACTATTTTATTCGTAGAATGAATTGTGGCGCTGTTTGAATAGAAACAACATTCATTTGAAAAGGTAAACAATGCAAAAGGTCATATGTATGCTAAACTAGGTCATATGTCGTCATAAAACAAGATGGCTGCTGGTTAACATGACGTAATTTTTGTCGGCTAATTCTGCGCATGCGGAATTGTGATTTGTATTTATCTGTTTAAAAGATTTAACACAGAAAAGAAAGAATAAATCATCAAGATACAATTGACAAAAAAAGAAAGCTCTTCATCCTTTAGAAAAATGTATTTATTCCAGTTATGTGTCATTTGATATGTCTTATTACTGAAAATTGCCGTTGGTACTCATTTTAGTCAAGTTTTCGTAGAAATACTAATTCGATGCCGTTTTTATAAGTAACAAACATGCACAAAAACACTCCAGGACCAAAGAAAAACGATCCCTGGAATATGCAAATTAAGGTGCGCAGAATTACCGGATGCGCAGAATTAGCCGAAACGACTGTATATCCTTACTTCATCATACTTCAGAAATAAATAATTCAGTGAAGGATATAAACATTTAGCAGATCTCTAATGCTGAATATGGGTTGATTTTGCTGTAAGAAATATTAAATTGACTTACTGAACTCAAATGCTAGACTCAATGACACCTAACTTTATAGCCTACCTGAGCACGAAATGCTACCATCATTCGGTATTACTAGATGTTTTCTGTTTGTCCCATTAGTCATGCTTTCATATTTAGTGATTTGTTTTGTTTTCACAAAGGTCCTACTGCCAATTTTAAAGCATTGAATTTAACGATAAATTTCTCCATATAATGCAACATATTTTATTCCAAGTGTGTTTAGTTATATTAGCTACGATTTAACTCGTTTCATTTGACCGGCTGCATGATTTATTGTTAGCTCATAAACAGACAAAATTTAATGTCTGATCGAAGTCCACTTACATTTATCTTGTTTGTGTACTTGTCTTCTAATACATGCAGTGGTGGAGAGTATTTTCTGCTTCTAAAATATGCAAAGGGACCTGGCCTAGACACTAACTATTTTGGCCACTGGTCTGACACAGGGCAAAAGTGCCCAAATTGTAAATAGGACAGTTACTGGTCCTCCAGATTTTTCACTGGTCCTTTTGGATTTTCACTGATCTCGGACCAGCGGACCAGTGTTAGTGTCGAGCCCTGGGGACAAAAGATAATATGCTACAATTGTCTTATTTCTTACCTGGTCTGATGCAGTGTCATTATTTGTTGTTATGAATGTTGCAGTTCTTGTAGGTCCGTATATATCACAACAGCAGTAACACAATTGTGCATGATTTTATATTTCTCACATTGATGTTTTTAACTTGCATATTTTATAATCATGATAATGTATATAATATTATTGACCATGGTACACAATTTGTATTCTATAACATTTAAAAAGGCATTCCCTACTATAGGGATCATTTAATAAATTAATATTGATTTTAAAAAAACACAGTAAGATAAAGAGTTTTATTGCTAAATCCCCTAAAAATTTCAGCAAAAACTCCCAGATAATAAAAATATATGAATGTATTGGGCCAATATAGCTCAGCCTGTCAATCTATCAGGTTTTGGCCAACAAATTTGAATTAGTTTTTTCCCATCGTTTATAAGTGACCGTGTTGTAACAAGTCGCTGGCAACAAAATTATAATTTGTAATTTCCATTTGGAACATATTTTGCTGTGATTACAGGCCTAGACACTAACTATTTTGGCCACTGGTCCAACAGGGCAAAAGCGCCCAATTTGCAAATAGGACAGTTACTGGTCCTCCAGAATTTTCACTGGTCCTTCTGGATTTTCACTGGTCTCGGACCAGCGGACCAGTGTTAGTGTCGAGCCCTGGATTATAGAGACATATTTCCATACATTTTCTTCTCAGATTATAACGATTGATAGTTTTTCGTTTATTTAACTTATTATATGCACTTGTTGAGAATGATACACTACATGTAGTGATTGTCTCTTTAAACTAGGACCATTGTTTTACTCTATATACAATCATGCTCATATTGCTCAATAATTATTTAACTGCCTATCTAATGTGTAATATAACTAAAGCGAGATGTTGAAACAGATTTTGGATATTAAGTATACTTTATATCTGGGTAATGGGAGTTTTGTACTATCATACATGTTTGGTATCATTCATGCAGGGATTTTTACAAGCAGCTTCAAAATAGATATCTTTTGATACTCATGTGCGGATGTTTACCTGTTTTTAGCAACCTAAGCTGTTTTTGACCTGTACAAAAATAAGCATTTATTAATATACTACTCAAAATTTGATAAGGGTCAAGAAAATTTCCATTTGAATAATGAATTGAATAAGATTGCCTGGCTGAATTTTTAGAAACATAATTCTACATGTATATCTGCAATATTGCAAACAAATAAAAATAACTTCAAAATTTAATGTCTAAGTGCTGATAAGCCTAACCCCATTAAAATGTTGTGCTTTATTCAAGCTTCTGTAATAACAGAATGCGGTCCATTTCTTTGCATTTTGGGTCTTACACAATATGTGAATAAAACGGGACAAAAAATTCCATGTTATTCTTGCCACTTTGGTCCCTGTAAATAGGGCTTATCATTTACCTGAAAAAGGTCATTTTGACAATGTATGTCAAATGCAAGACATTAATTTCTCGAAATTTAGCAGCAGATAAGATGATATTTTAATAATTAAACAACATTTTCTTTATTGGTTTTGTTCAGTTAACGTAAGACAGACATGAAAATTGATTTCTTGACCCTAAGCAAAGTTTGAGTAGCATACACGGAGCAGTGTAACTAATGTGACTCGCATTTTTTGTCGCATAATTACTACCATTCGGAAATATTATCTGTGTTAGACTTACAATCTTACAGGGAGCAACATTAATATAACATACTACCTCTGGTTTACTGTACATGACGAAACTGTTTTATTAAAGCAATTACGAAAATCATAAATATATGATCAAATTTAAATTCTTTATGATTTGTTTACAATTATAAAGTGTGGTAACTGCTGCTGCAGTACTTATAATGGTTGAGTTAATAAATTTCTACAAACCATAACCATCACAAGTTTGTAGTTGTTAAAGAAATTTAAAGAATTTAAATTTGAGCTAACTTTAAGATTTTCGTAAGTGCTTTGATAAAACAGTACTTGGTGGTTTGTAGATTGTCAGACAATCCTGAAAGAAACTCTCCTGGGGATTCATATGTTATATCAATTCATTGAAAGATCAAAATAAAACCAAATAATGAAATAATATTATTTATATTATATATATTAATTATATATATCAGGAAAGCAGTCTATATAACATATAAAAGAGTCTACATCTGATGGCCCTTTTGTAATATTTATAGCCCATGCAAACCAGTTTATAGAAGTTAGAAAACTATAACATTCTGTGTTATCTCTATACTATATTTATTTTATTGATTTGTTTGTAAATTTTGTAACTCAGTTAAAAGTACATTGTGTAATCAGAAATGTTTTAATCATAAATATCAGGTACTTGTTATACTGTAAAATTACATATTTCGTGAGTATTGAATTTCATGGATTTTGATAAAAATGCGTTTAACGGTTTTTGTGGGGTCGTAAATTTGTGGATAACAGAACATGAATTTGCGAGGTTGATTAATCGTGAGGCTTAGATTTCAAGGTCGACTTCAACATATTTCGTGAGTATTGAATTTTATGGATTTTGATAAAAATGCATTTTCGTGGGTCGTAAATTGTGGATTACAGAACATGAATTTGCGAGGTTGATTAATCGTGAGGCTTAGATTTCAAGGTCGAGTTCAACAACAAAATCAACGAAATTCAACTCCCACGAAAAATACTGATTTTACAGTTGTTGGAATATTACCATGGTTGATTTTTCGGTTCCATGTTTGTGAAATGTTTTATGATGTTTTTATAAAGTATGATAATTATGTAAACAATCAAATCGAAAGCACAATGTACATTATACATGTAGTCCTATTTCAGGCTAGAGAGAGATGCCATTAATTATTGCTGATTTTTGATAATCAAAACATAACTTGCATAGTAAGAAAGATATGAGCCGTTCTCCAGGAAAGCTGGGCTTTGATGCAAGATTTTTATCACAGGATCACCTGCATCAGACGCGCAGAGTCTGTTCAATCGTCTGCACTCTGACTTTATTGTGAGAGGCAAGTTTGGCAAGCCAAGTCTTCCCTGTGACCCTCTATGAGAAAAACATGAATAATAATAATACATGTAAATAAGTAATTATATATTATCATAAAAATAAAAAATGCCAAACTTTCAGCTCCATGTTTTAAATTTTTTTTGACAAAAATGCATCAAACTAACACAACTATGTATAGAAATAATGATAATGCAATATGGATGTAAAGTTATCAAAAACAATGGATATTATGGCATGTCTCAAAGTCTTTAGGTAATCACTTTTATGTTCATGTTGGTGAATGTATTGAATTTTAATCGGTTGGTATTTATTTAACTCAAGATACTCTCATATTCCTGTTTGTAGGTATGTTATGGTTAAATGATTTGAATGCATTATTACATATTAAATGGTTTGAATGCATTATTACATATTAAATTATTTGAATGCATTATTACATATTTAAATGATTTGAATGCATTATTACTAGTACATATATTAAATTATTTGAATGCATTATTACATACTAAATGAGTTTTGTGTGTACATGTACTATGTATGAATGCTGTGACAAGTATTGTGTATGTTTATTAGTGAAATAAAATAGAGATAATATATCAATGATGGAAGTCTTAGTTTTAATTGTAATAAAACATGCCAATCCCTGCAGGCTGTTCAAAATTTAAAATATTGTTTTAAGTCTCCCTGGTCAACAGTATTTCAGTCATGAGACTACGGTACATACCAATTTACTTTTTCCTGACACTGGGCGAACCAGACATTACATCTAACTAACTATTATGAATGTCAAACAAGGAAGATATATCATAACCATTTTTAGCGGCCGATATGTTGTGCCCGGAGATCTTACCAGACCTCACACTTGAAACAGATACTCTACCGGTAGGCTAATGAGACAGTCCACTGCCCTAATGGGTGTGATGCTTGTTCAGCAATTTATAGAGATAATCGTGTTCTATGTACTCGTCTAACTTAGTAACCATATTTACTTTATGCTGACGTTTTATGTAAACTGTGTGACAAATTCTACAATTTTATCACTCAACACCTCATTCCTGATGGCATGCATTTCAATGAGGGTATAAGTCTTGACACCTCATTCCTGATGGCATCCATTTCCACGTGATTATGAGAGAAGTCTGCTAGTTTCCAATGAGACCATGTGGTAGATATATCTAGATAAACATTGCTCCACTGGGACATTACATGTTGGTGTAGCACTACAAACTGTTGCCTGGATATCTAGATATACATTGCTCCACTGGGACATTACATATTGGTGTAGCACTACAAACTGTTGCCTGGATATCTAGATATACATTGCTCCACTGGGACATTACATGTTGGTGTAGCACTAAACAGGGTTCCAACCCTTGGTTGGGCATGTCATATATACGTAGAGCTGTCATTGATTCGACCCGATGCATATCAAGGACCAGATATATTGGAAGAGAAGTATCGACGATATATATCGATTTACACATGTAGACAAGAAACAGGTATATCAGTAATGATGCCCTTTTTCAGCCATTCTACTATGTAAATGTTGGGTATAGATTCAGCTTTTGAAAATAGCACCTTTGGTTTAAGTTTTGCTTTTGTCTTTGCCAATTTTTACAATTTCTGAACTTCCATTTTAACAAAGAAAATGTTTTGTGCAGGAAATTAAGGATTTTTAGTGTTCATGTACAAATATTTCAAACTGTAAATCGATAATTGATAAGATAAAAAAAATCGTAGATACATCGATATTGCTTCTATCAATATAATGACAGCTCTATATATACGTTCTTCGATGACCTAGGCTTTGTCAATATGTTCCCTTCATGCAGTTTTTATTGCTAGAGGAACCAAGTTAGTTCATGAACAAGTTGAACATCAAAGTTAACAAAACAGCTTCTCCATTACATAATAGAAAATATATCACACTATTCAGGCTTTCATTGACTTAATCATTTTACAAAAAAAACCTAAGTCACATTATGTATCATACAGTTTATTGCAGTATAGAGCTGGTCACGTTTAAATGACGATTCATTTTTCAGTAGAAAGAGTTTATAAAGTGCAAACACATTAACCTGGTCCTTGATACTTCCATTAGTATAATAAAATACAACAAAATAGTTGATTTCTTGTCTGTAATTTATCTTTGTTTTCAGAAGCCAAGAGAGTTACGAATATGCACAAAGTAAACTATAAACACTAATCTAAATTTCCAGCAAGACAGATTCTTTTTTCGCGCCCAAGAAACTTATATAATATAATATTATTCATGCATAAAGGTCGAGGATCAAGTTATTTTGTTTGCATTATAACATATACATGTACATAATGTAAATGTATGTAAACTGATATACATATAATTATAATTTAATATTACAGTAAAATATAGTAGATTTAACAACATACTTTATAACAATACACATATACAGATAATCAATTCAAGGCACAAAATAAGCAGTCAAATAACATGGTCCAGTTTGGTTGGTCAGGTATAAAAGTCATGTTTACACAACCATATACAATATTCCTTGTCACATAGTTCAGGTAACCCTACATTCCATGGTATACAGCCATCAAGTATGAGGGATGTTCGGAAAGTTTCAGGATAAGTGCCGTAATCTTTTTATTTCTTGATACTTTTCTATGAAATTTTGTACAATTGTAGCTACATGTTTTATCTATTCATTATATATATGCATACTATTATTATTCCACAGAGAAGATAAATTCTGATATCAAAAAATAAATATATTACGGCACGTGTCCCAAAATTTTCCGAACACCCCTTGTAATTTTCACATATTATGGCATTTGCATGGAAATTCAACACTTTTGTGTTAAATACGCCAGAATGAACTTGAAGTTTGGGGTATGCGTCTCCATGGAGTATGTGGTTTATTATATTAAATGGGAGTATTGCTTCACATTACATGTACAACCTTATTGCACTTACCCAATTTATTGGTTCATGTAAAATTCCCTGCAATCCTGCAATGTATTTTCATTTTATCACATAAATACTGTGATCTTCCATACGAGAACAAATGATGGAACAAAATCTACTATGCTCAGCATTTATGGTTGGATTTATGTTCTTTGTCAGATGTTCACCAACACTCACCAGTAAGGTTTTATAGATTTAAAAGTTCAAAGCAACTTATACTTCATAAATAAAGACGTTATACTGTTATTCAAATTCAAAATGAGTTTTATTCCTTTACAGTTATTGCGTTTGGTATAAATTCACATGCATTTGTTTAATCCATTATTCAACGTTGGTTACTATGACATCATTTGACATGGGTTACTATGACGTCATTGGATGTTGGTTACTATGACAACGGATCATCCACTACCTCCTTTGTTTTACTCTTCTCACTCTTTTCTTTACTTTTACCACTTTTCTTCTTTTCTTTGGATTTCCCAGAGGAACTTGTGTCAGCAAATATATCATCTAAAACATAAACAGTTACAATCAATCAAATAAACCCACAGCCTTCAACAAACAGCGGGGGAAATTGTTAGACAAACCAGTTTGGAACTTTCCTTAACACCCTGCCCACTTAGGCAAGAAAACGGACTGTTTCTGTATACCTTTTTGTATCACACAATAATACATCCAAAATCCTACCGTTAAATTGTTTTTTTGTTGTTGTCTAGATTCTGAGATAATTAGCCTTAAACATTACAATTCGACCAGTTTCATAGCATTGTGTTCCCTTTCCTATTAATTATGTTCACTTTCCCCCACTGTTGAACACACCTAAATGTTTCATTGATAAATAATTTATTTTTACAGAAATTGATTATAGCTTAAAAGATTTTTAAATTTTACCAGATTTGTTTTCTTTGGTTTTTATTCTTTTTGAATCATACAGGTGCCTGTGCTGTTAAATTGGCAAACCGGACAATTTCCAGCTCTCTGCATGGAGGCTTTTACTAGTATATTGTTTAAAACCATCGAAATGAGTATTTCATGTCGCAAGTGTTCTATTACTTAATTGCTTGGGTATAATTACAGCTATCACTGGAATGATGAATCATTCCCCCGCAGCACTGCCTTGACACAGGAATATTATTTAACACCGTCTTGATGTGATGAACTTTTGTACCAAGCAATTTTAAAATCCAGTAAGAAACGACAAAATTACAAAGCGGACACGATTTTGCTAACAGACCAACCAACAATCATGGTGACCCCAGTAAACACCCTTTAAACTTTGTTTGCTCAATTATAATAAACTGATAAAATACTAAACGAAACAGCACACCAACCTATATCGTCCTTAAATATAGTTTTCTTTGGAGCCGTGGTCTTCTTCTTCACTTTCTTCTCCTTGGGTTTAGCTTCTGGTATGTTGCTGAATATATCTGTTTTATCATCAAATATATCCTCATCTTTTGTCTTAGCTTTCTTCGTCTTTTTCTCAACTTTTGTGGCAGCAGCGAATAGATCGTCATCATCAATGTCATCTTTATTTGTCTCTGTGTAAAGTATAAAACATAGAATATATAAAAATGTTAAATAAGTGGTGATTTAGTATTGAATTTATGGAAAGAGTTCAATACAAGAGGGCCACTACTAGAGTTATTTTTAGATTTCAATTCTTTCAGCTACTGTTAGAAAGGACCAACAAAGGAACATTCCTGTGAAGTTTGGTTTAAATTGGCCTAGTAGTTTTTAGGAGGAGAAGTCGTTTGAATGAATTGTTGACAGACGCACACACGGACAGACGATGGATGAAGAGTGATCACAAAAGCTTATCCTGTCACTATGTGACAGGTGAGTTTAAAATGATACGAAATGAGGGTTGGGGAGCTTCAAATTCATTTTTTTCTAACAGTTCTATAAGTTAACGAATGTATCCGATCAATCTTACTAAAGAACAAGATCTTCCTAACTCTTTAATAAGATCTGATAATGACCTGTCTAAATTCATCTTCACATATAGGGGTTCCACTAGCTTCTGAATTTGAAGGGTCATTTTGATACTTTTGACAAAATTTTACCATTTTATAGGCAAAATACCAATGGTTTTAGGAGAAAATGACCCTTAAAACCAAAATCTTGAGGGTCAAAGTGTGACATTTTGGAAATTTCAAGGGTCAAAACTCCACTCCCAAGTCAAATAGAACCGCTACACATCGATTCGGACTAAGAAATGAATGAGAACTATATTAAAAGGAGTCGATGATAATCCATGATATATAAAGTAAGATCTGGAACACGGTATATCCTTCTTTCCTATGGTTTCATCCTTTCCTGTGGTTTCAGCCACCCCCTTATTTTGAAAAATATAGCACAAACTGTGGAAAATATTATTCCATTATGTGGATTGCATGAAAAAACTAGGATACGCTTATTAAAAACATTCTTGAATTTATTTTTACAAAATTAGGCCATATTATGTGATTTTGTAGCCAAAACAAGAAAAATCACGACTTTCTTAGCGGGCCATTTGAAAAAACAGGGCGCTTCGCTCTCTGAAGGCATTTGATACAAATAAATTTTTGTATAATATTAGTTGAAATGTTGATTTAAATAACCTACAAATTTTTCACTTTGAATCTTACGAAAAATATAATTTCTGAAACATTCATCTTGGGTGGCTGAAACCATAGGAAACACTATAAAATTAAGACTAACACACCCCGGGTCATACAAATAGCTATATTTTAACAAAAAAACTTCACAGACAAGAAACTTTGGTCAATTTGTGTAGCTTAAAGACCAATTATTATGTTCTAAACATTTTTCAAGCTTGCAACAATATTTTTTAGAAACCCTAGAATCTTTATTCTTAAGTGGCTCAAACCATATGAAAAGAGGATACATCCCGATACACCGCTTCTCAGTTCCGTCAGATAATTGTACAGTTTTCATATGGCTCTGACAGAACTGAAAACGCTATAATGCTCTGACGGAACTCAGGATAGATGATGTTCAAGTATTTTAGAGCCATATGAAAACAGAACAATTCTCTGATAGAACTGAGAAGAGGTATATTAGGATTACTACAGTGTTGGAATACAAACCTTTAGGAGTATCTTTGGCACCATCTTTCTTCTCTTTTCCCTTAGATGAAGCAAAAATATCATCATCATCATCATCAATGATTGGAGAAGGCTTGGGTTTTGGTTTAGATTTTGTAACAGCGAATATATCGTCATCGTCGTCCACAAGACTTATCACAGGTTTAGATGTTATAACGTCACTTTTCTGACCTTTCTCAGTTTTCTTAGGAGTTGCCGCAAAGATTTCATCATCAGCATCAATTGAAACAGCCTTTTTCGCTTTACCTGATGATGTTGGCACTGAGCCAAACAAATCATCATCATCATCGTTATTAGTCACAGGTTTTGATATTGCAACATTTTCTAATTTTGGACTAGTAAATAAGTCATCTAGATCCGCTTTGTTCGTCTTTTTAAAATCTAAATTATTCCCTTGAAACAAATCATCCGTATCATTTTTATTGGTGGAAGAATCTGTGACAAGCCTATTTTCACGTTTGGAACTATTTTTTGGCAAATCACTACCAAATAAATCCTCATTGCCAAATAGGTCTGTTCTACCTGGTGACTCATTTCCAAGGCTGAAATCTGGGGAAGGACTTCTGTTTGGGGAATCTAAAATACACAAATATAAAACTATTATTAGAAAAGCTGGCAAACAAGAAATTTGATAGCGGATGATCCTTAACACTTGTGCAGTTTTCAATCAAATAATGTTACAAAGTTATCTAACAATAAACATCGACACAGGGCATAGCAATTCAGCTTTCACAAAAAATTGAAAAGTCTACTGGTGACTTCTGAAAGGGTTAAGACGAAAACCTCGATTTTTCCGCCAAAAGTCACTCTAGGACTTATGGTTGTGTGCGACATATGGTCGATTATTTACAGTACTCAGGGGTTCTACTGGGGCATAATGCCCAATCCTGAATATAAAACGCAAGTCTGTTTCGAATGCCATTAGCACACATATTTACACCAAAAACTCAGTTTCAAACATAGTTCTGTGGTCAAAATTTAGCATATAAAATTTCAAATGACCATAACTCCGTCAATTCTTGGTATTTTTTATCAAATAACTTTTATTTTCTGCAGAAAAGTTTATTCTTTCTACTGCAGCAAATCCGGAATTCCGGATTTATCCGGAATAATAGGACTCCTGAGTACTCTTTCCACTGACAGATGCCTCATTACATAATTACAGTGTATTAAATTTTGTTTGGGCATTTTTCATGGAATGAGGTTCAACCTCCTTATGCTGCCAACAATGCATTGACAGATCTACCGGCACAAAATGTGTTGAGCTTCACTTGTACAATATATGATTGAATGAATGAATGAATGAATGAATGAATGAATAAATGAATAAATGAATGAATGAATGAATGAATGAATGAATGAATGAATGAATGAATGAATGAATGAATGAATGACTTGTCCTCCTAACAAGTTTTCAGAAATGTACAAAACAACCTCCCGAGTAAAGCGGCCCTCAGTAAAGCAACAACCTATCAATAACAACACCTTCAAAATGACCTGATATATTAACTAAAATCTAAACCTCTGCAGAGCAACAACTTTTAAACAACGGCCAATATTTGCAGCTTCCAAAGGGTGTTGCTCTACAGAGGTTTTTCAGTCCTGACCAAGCATTATTCCCCTCTTACATCTGTGATATACAACAAACCACAAAATATCACATGGTGTAACAATCTGAGTTGAGCATTTTTTGGTACCACTATACATGGTATTGGTCGATTATTGACATACCGGTAGCTGTAAGCTTTCCAAACAAAGTTGGCGTCTCTTGGAATAGGCTGAGACTGATATACTATCATACTAAATATGAGTTCCATAAATTTAATGAATTTGGTTGTTTGTTGTCATTATTCGGATGGGTCTATTGGTACATAATTGGATTTGACTTGTACCAATTAATGCTAATTTATCTTACCGGTATGTCAACCATATGGTTGACCATACTGAAAATTGATTTTACTGTCAAATCACCGACTTGGAAGAGTAAAGTTGTAAGATGCCTACATATTTGGAATCTGCATCACAAGGCCCATCTTATGAGCCTATTTTCATGAAACTCGGAAATGGTCATATTTTGACCAAACTGAAGCAGAAAAAGCTTGTTTTCCCATATGTAAAGAGTAGTTTTCGTTCAGTTTTTTCTTGTTTTCTCAAAATAGCATTTTTTGTACATACGACTTTATTCTTCAAAGCCAGTGAAATATGTAATGCACAATAAATAAAGTTGTTATTATTATCATAATGCTCGTGGTTCGTGTAATACAGACCTGATATAGGAGGTGGTATTCTGGAAGGATCATCATCCAAGTCGGGAAGTTTTGTTGGACTAGGTATAGATGGAGGACTGGAACTAGAGGATGTTGGACTGGTTGCTGTAGTGAAGAAATCATCAGTCGGACTAGGGCTTCTAGCTGCTGCTGCTTTCCGGGCGTGTCTTGAAGGTGGTCGTCTCTTATTCTGCATCTTGGCTCTATCCTGATAATACGCAATGATACAGAAATTATTCTCACTTTTGTATTGACATGAACCAGTCAAATTATTATTTTTATTATTATCGTACTGATATGAACCAGTCAAATTATTATTTTTATTATTATGGTAATGAGATAAACCAGTCAAATAATTATTTTTATTATTATGGTATTGAGATAAACCAGTCAAATTATTATATTTATTATTATGGTAATGACATGAACCAGTCAAATTATTATTTTTATTATTATGGTAATGACATGAACCAGTCAAATTATTATTTTTATTATTATGGTATTGAGATGAACCAGTCAAATTATTATTTTTATTATATGGTATTGACATGAACCAGTCAAATTATTATTTTTATTATTATGGTATTCCTGACATCTGGTCAACCAGCAGTCCTTGAACTACCGGTCAAGGCTTATATGACAAGCTATACCAATACCATTTTAATGACCTTGACATATTAGTGTCTGAGCTTGAACTCACAACCTTCCTTTACCAAGACACTGTATATGACCATACCTTATTAGCACTTTGTAATGTTTTAGCCTCAGCAGGAACATCAAATCCAATGTCTAAAGGAGCCAGTTCCTTCACTGGGGGTGCGGCCCCCGGCAGCATAGCAGCAGGGTTAAAGTTCAAGTTGGCCTACAAAGAAACAAAAGTTCATGTTACAAAGAAGTAAAAGTTAAAATACTGTATTATAGTTTATATGGTATTGTTAATACTAATTTATTTTAGGTCGGTTGAGAAACAAGTTTTCCAACTTACATTAAACTTTGTATATTAATCAATCTAAACACTCTTTCCTGATGTTATCCATCGCCAAGAGGGTATGAGAGAAAGAAACCAAGTTCCCTTTCCATGCTAAGCACCTAGCATTGGAATTGATACTTTAGTAGTACAGTGACAGTTTTTGTTTTGTCTTTGTATGACACAGTCAGGGATTGAACCCGGGACCTCCCTCACTGAAAGCAGTCACACTATAACTATAGAGGCAATATAATCAAAGATGAAAATCATAGATCGTATTACATACAAGAAGAACTTTATACATTGTAGACATAGGTAGAGATGATGTTAGAACTACACTCAACAAAACTTATAAAGTACACATGTGTTTATTTATCCATAGCTCGATCAATAAGTGTGTGATCATGCTGAAATTTTCCACATAATTATTATGTAGTTTGAATATGTGGAATTACAATACAATTGATGTTTTAAACATTAAAAATTTTGATTACATTTGTCACAAACAGAATAAACAAATGATGACATCAGCAGTATCTAAAGCCACACATTTTTGTCGTGTGTTCATCGGGCGATTGTCAGGTTGATAATGCAGATATGTGCTTGTTTTATTCAATACTGATTAAGTTTGTTTTCAAGTGTATGTTCTTATCACAGAAATAAAGAAAACAGTGATAAGAACAAAGCCCAATTTAGGTTAAGAAATACGGATGTTTGCATCAAAAATGCAATTTCCCACAGGGTTAACTCCCTTGACCATAACAATCAAAATATTTTTTTTTAAGTTGATAACCACCACGTTGTTGAGTGAAAAATAAAATTCTTTTGTGTTTTTTGGAATTTGACGAAATATCTAAAATTCTAATTTATCGAAAATAAAAATATTTTGCACCTACGCGTAAATTTCTCGGTAATTTTACGTTTTTGGATGTTTCATGGTTCAATGAACCACTGTATTTAATTTTGAAGAAAGCACCTTATTAATCCGTGTGATAGTCATATACCATGTACACAGAATTTCATGCAAAAATAATAATAAATAAAAAAGTTGTAATGGTAAAAGCATGTGTGTACATGTTGTATATACAAAGCCAGATAATGCTACATTCTTTTTATTTCTCAAGCAAGAGATTTCCCCCTATCTTAATAAGCAACTAGAATATAGTAGAAATCTGAGCTCAAAATTAGAGCTTGACTTAGAATCAAATTAAGGCTGAGATTAAAGTCGAAACTTGAGTTGTAGCTCTCTATATTGGCTGTATTAAATGCCTGCCAATGGTTTTATTTTATGTTTTTTATTTTATAATGAAATATGATGGAATATCACAAGAAATGTTCGAGGAGTGGCTAACAGAAACAGAAGACTAGTTCTCTATACATTACATAGGCATAAATTATTGTATTTTACCTAACCAGTTGTTTTTTTTAACTAATTATTAACGTCTTTGTCAAGTATTCTACAGCTTCTCAACATGAGGAGGACATGACTATATACAATGGCCAATATCAAGAGTAGGATATACACTTAACGGCACTTCTTACACTACTGTTGATATACTTCAGTTTTCTTTAAAACTCCTCCATGAATTGTCATGGCACACTTAAACAACAATATTTGACATGACAACTGGCAGTTTTATCTCAATCGGACTTTGGAATATCGGATGACAAGGCTTCAACTGAACAAAACCTGATATTGAAAGTTGCAAATTTTGTACATATGATACCAGTCCTGGCTGATGTTTGCGCTGGTTGATGTCCTGCCCTCCTAAAATGGTTCAGATTAGTCTGATTTGATTCTTGCATGTATTAAAATGATCATTTTAACTCTAATGACCAATAGACAAAAAGTCAACCAATGTTTTGCTGCAAAATCCAGTGTAAATTGTTACCCAAATGAGTCTTTTGGGATAATGAGATTCATACGCGTAATGGGAGTCAAACTTGACCTGAAATTTGAACTAAAGGAAACCAAACCACAAAATTTAATATTCAACAGAATTAATACAATTCTACTGCACAATATTACCTATTATTAGTTTAAAAATGTTTTATACACATCAATCTCTCAACTGACTTATGCAGTAACTGGCTGATACATTAAACTCAATTTGGTGAAACAGTTTTGGAGATAGCAAGAAAAATCGAAAGGTAGCATGAGAGGTGCAGACAAGTGCAACGTGTCACATTGAGGAATGCAATAAAGCATAGGTCCCACTGAGAACTTTTTGCCTTGGCGATGTACTCCCGATTGAAATTAACGAACTATTAGGACATCGGAAACCGGGCCATCGGGTTCTAGGGGAAGCTTCGGGGAAGTCATGAGACAGTTTGTGATATCGGAAGGAATTGGGATGAATCAGGTGGTATCGAAAGATTCAGAAAACATCGCCTACTTGAAATTGAATTCCTCAGTGGGACCTAGGCTTAAGGTGATAGACCATTACTCCACCAACTGAGCTAGATATACGGGCTGGAGGTATGTGGTGATCTTCTAGAGCTTTAAAGGCTGGAGGTATGGGGCAAGGAAGGAGTAATACTATACAATAACCTGTAGTTTTCCTATTTTACCCTTCATAGGGGAGGTCACTGTAGGTTGTTTTGATGCAACTTTCACTTCCTCAGGTTTCTATGGTAACATAAATAACAAACAACAGTAAAAGCCAACAGTTAGTAACAAAAGATAAAAGCAACAGAAATAAAAATCTAAAAAGCAACTTAAATAAAAAAGCAGAAATTAAAACCACTACAATGAGCAAACATGTGGAAAAACTAATAAAGAGTAAAAGGAGCATAGCGAAACTATAAGATGAATAATCTAAACAACAAAATGTAAATGAATATCCAAAGCAACTCAATGAATGTTAAAAGAAATAAAATGAATATTCAAAGCTCATTAACAACAAATGAATATTCATAAGGGAAAACCAAATGAATATTTGAAGCAAAATAATTCAAATTCTAACAGCCATATCACAATACACATACAGAATTAGAATTAAAAGCAAAGAAAATTAATTCACAGAAAAACAAAGCATAAACTGATCATTACAATGACGAGAGTTTCAAGAGCATAGAAAACAGTTTGTAAAGCATATATGCCCCCTGCAAAATCAAATAATCTGTCAAACTATGCAAGTCCAGTGTGATACAAAAACAAACAAAAAAACTGCATAGAAGTTGTTTATGGACTAAAACCAAAGGCTGTAACACAAACATGTACTGTAATCCAAGAAATGATATCGTGAGTGGTAGAATTTCTCTAAATAAAGTCGCCGCGAAAGTACTAAAAAGATTAATATGGACATTGCAGGAAACTTAAAAACACAAAAATTTGTAGTCGTGAATATGCCGACGATCAGCAAAACGGGAAAGTTAGTATTCGCGAAAGTAAATAAGTTTACAGTAATGTTGAAGAAAGGTATTCAGAAACGGTTAATATAAAGGTTTTTATGTTTGTTTTTGTGTAACAATATATCATGCTAGAGAGAAAATAAAAACATAAGAAAAAGAAAATAAGCAAACAGGCTTGCAACATTGTAAAATAAGTGCATGCACTATACATACCTCTTCCTTAGGAGAAAACAGGTCATCATCATCATCATTTGTCCCTTGTTTGGGTGATTCTGAAAGTAAAAATTGTATCATAGAGAAGTCTGCAAGCATCTCATGCCAGGAGCGTACCTAGACATATTTGTATAGGTACACAAAAGGGCTAGTGGTCACTAGTTATTACTAGACCTGAATGCCTCTGGTGTGTTCTGACGGGTTGTGTTCAGTTTGTTCCCTTCTATCAATAGACCTGAATGCCTCTGGTGTGTTCTGACGGGTTGTGTTCAGTTTGTTTCCTTCTATCAATAGACCTGAATGCCTCTGGTGTGTTCTGACGGGTTGTGTTCAGTTTGTTCCCTTCTATCAATAGACCTGAATGCCTCTGGTGTGTTCTGACGGGTTGTGTTCAGTTTGTTCCCTTCTATCAATAGACCTGAATGCCTCTGGTGTGTTCTGACGGGTTGTGTTCAGTTTGTTCCCTTCTATCAATAGACCTGAATGCCTCTGGTGTGTTCTGACGGGTTGTGTTCAGTTTGTTCCCTTCTATCAATAACAGAACCAGGTAACATGAGAAGCTCCGTATTTTACATACAGGAATCTACACATCCACAGGTATATGTATGTAGCAAATTATGGACCATTACAATCTATGGGCAGGTATACCGGCATGCACTCTGCATGGGAAAAATGGACAGATTAATCCTCATATATTCGCCTAGATGGCGAAGAGTGGTAGATGACCTATGCACACCTTCGGACGATGAGGATTAGATAGGTAGGTAGGTCATGGGAAAAATGGACAAATAAATCCTTATAACCCCAGTGGTTAGTAGAGTTCCTTGACAACAGGTGAAGAATACGTCAGTAAACGAGAATCTCAAATATACACAGAATACACTGGTGAACGGGAATTGACATAAACATGCAAATAATGAAGCTCTAAAATCTGTATAAATCCTCTAACAATATAAAGTAGACTGTCTCCTAAGGCCATGTGTTCAAGGCATCCCATAGGGATTCAAATCAGTTACTATGGTTACCTTGTGCCTTTCTAAAGGACGCTTAGAAGAAACAATTGGAAACTGACAGTACAGATAAAATAACTGGAAGAAACAATTGAAAACTAACAGTACAGAGAAAATATATGTCTCAAAAAGAGTCAGAAAAACTGGCATTTAGTTAGGGTGGACACTATAGTAAATGAATAATTAATTTAAAACCTACCAGAGAGTTGTTTTGGAGGTGATGGTTTCTTTGGTGAACCGAACGGATCCATACCTCCAAACATAGATACTCCACCAACTGGCTTTCTAGATGGTACTTCAGTTGGTGACTCAACAGCCTGTATAAGGGAACAATGTCATTAAGTCATTATACAGCCTGGGTAAGGTACAATGTCGTTTATCATCCAGGTCTGGCCCCGATCTCCCGAAGCTTCTCAATCTGAGCAAGATCTCATCTTAAATATTGTCATGTGTCTTTAGGTTAATTTCTATGAGAGGATGGACTCAAAATTATCATGACTAAACAGAAATGTTATTTTGAGTTTATTATAGTAAAATTTCAAGAGTTGAAGCTTCAGATTTATCTCTAATTCCAACTCTGAATTTAGCAAAATCTCAATTTATGTTAAGATTTCTACTTGAGATGCTTCGGGAGATCGGGGTCTGGTATTCACAAAGCACCTTAAGGGAAAACTTAAATATTTTGACTTAAGTTAAAAACTTGAGCTGCACATACTTCCAAAGAAACAAAGAAAAACCCATTTTTTATTTGTGATTTTTAAAGCTCTTTACATAATGCTTCTTATCTATGTAAAAAAATTATAATCTTGGTTTTCCTTTTTAACTGACACTCTTAAGGAAATTTTAAAATTTTAAGAAAATTCTAAGTTTTCACTTAAGATGCTTTGAAAACCAGGCCATAATTTGAACAATCACAGTAGAGGACCTCATGAGGATATCCAATGATAAATATCGAAACTGTAGGCCTCGTAGTTTGTGAGAAGAAGAAGCTTAAAGTTTTCACTTTTATGTTCTATTTTTAGCCTCAGCCATGCACTAAGAACCACTTAAACAACAATAGTTTATACTAATTTATTTAAGGTTGATTGTAAAACAAGTTTTTCCAACTTATATTAATCACTCTCGACACCTCATTCCTGATGTTATCCATAGCCTAGAGGGTATGAGGATAGAGGAGCCAGTTTCTCTTTTATGCTGAGCGTCTAGCTAGGGAATTTCTGGTATCATTTTTATTTCGTGTTTGTTATGACGTTGCCAGGGTTCAACCCAAGACCTCTCGCACTCGAAGCAAGCGCTCAACCACTAGGCTATTGAGGAGGCAAACAATTTTGAACTAGAACCAACCAAGGCTCATTTAAAAGAAATTATTTAAAGGAATTATTGATGGACAAGGGCAGACAGTCACATAATTTAACAGCAAACCCATGCTCAGGTGAGCTAAAAAAGAAATTCGAAAACAAATTAAAACCCCTTCATAAATAAACAGACTGTAATTACAGGAGGTTTGGGTTTGCCACTTCCAAACAAATCATCATCGTCGTCATCATCTAATGGATCAGATGGTGTTACCATGGCAGCCGTCGGTTTCTTCACAGCTACAGGGCTCGCAGGTTTGGGTGGTATACTGCTTCCACCAAATAAATCATCATCATCATCCACATCATTCTTCACTGGTTCAACTACAGGAAATATATACATTCTTCACTGGTTCAACTACAGGAAATATATACATTCTTCACTGGTTCAACTACAGGAAATATATACATTCTTCACTGGTTCAACTACAGGAAATATATACATTCTTCACTGGTTCAACTACAGGAAATATATACATTCTTCACTGGTTCAACTACAGGAAATATATACATTCTTCACCGGTTCAACTACAGGAAATATATACATTCTTCACTGGTTCAACTACAGGAAATATATACATTCTTCACCGGTTCAACTACAGGAAATATATACATTCTTCAAGGGTTCAACTACAGGAAATATATACATTCTTCACTGGTTCAACTACAGGAAATATAAACATTCTTCACTGGTTCAACTACAGGAAATATATACATTCTTCACCGGTTCAACTACAGGAAATATATACATTCTTCAAGGGTTCAACTACAGGAAATATATACATTCTTCACTGGTTCAACTACAGGAAATATATACATTCTTCACTGGTTCAACTACAGGAAATATATACATTCTTCACCGGTTCAACTACAGGAAATATATACATTCTTCACCGGTTCAACTACAGGAAATATATACATTCTTCACCGGTTCAACTACAGGAAAATATATACATTCTTCACTGGTTCAACTACAGGAAATATATACATTCTTCACTGGTTCAACTACAGGAAATATATACATTCTTCAAGGGTTCAACTACAGGAAATATATACATTCTTCACTGGTTCAACTACAGGAACTAATACATTCTTCACTGGTTCAACTACAGGAAATATATACATTCTTCACCGGTTCAACTACAGGAAATTTTGAACTACAGGAAATATATACATTCTTCAGTGGTTCAACTACAGGAAATATATACATTCTTCAGTGGTTCAACTACAGGAAATATATACATTCTTCAGTGGTTCAACTACAGGAAATATACACATTCTTCACTGGTTCAACTACGGGAAATATATACATTCTTCAGTGGTTCAACTACAGGAAATATATACATTCTTCACTGGTTCAACTACAGAAAAATATATACATTCTTCACTGGTTCAACTACAGGAAAATATATACATTCTTCAGTGGTTCAACTACAGGAAAATATATACATTCTTCACTGGTTCAACTACAGGAAATATATACATTCTTCACTGGTTCAACTACAGGAAATATATACATTCTTCACCGGTTCAACTACAGGAAATATATACATTCTTCACAGGTTCAACTACAGGAAATATATACATTCTTCACTGGTTCAACTACAGGAAATATATACATTCTTCACTGGTTCAACTACAGGAAATATATACATTCTTCACTGGTTCAACTACAGGAAATATATACATTCTTCACCGGTTCACAGGAAATATATACATTCTTCACTGGTTCAACTACAGGAAATATATACATTCTTCACTGGTTCAACTACAGGAAATATATACATTCTTCACCGGTTCACAGGAAATATATACATTCTTCACTGGTTCAACTACAGGAAATATACACATTCTTCACTGGTTCAACTACAGGAAATATATACATTCTTCACTGGTTCAACTACTGGAAATATATACATTCTTCAGTGGTTCAACTACAGGAAAAATATACATTCTTCACTGGTTCAACTACAGGAAATATATACATTCTTCAGTAGTTCAACTACATGAAATATATACATTCTTTAGTGGTTTAACTACAGGAAATATATACATTCTTCAGTAGTTCAACTACATGAAATATATACATTCTTTAGTGGTTTAACTACAGGAAATATATACATTCTTCAGTAGTTCAACTACATGAAATATATACATTCTTTAGTGGTTTAACTACAGGAAATATATACATTCTTCAGTAGTTCAACTACATGAAATATATACAAAGTCACCTACATGAGAATATGTCAGTATTTGCTCTATTTCCAAGTTTTTTTGAAAAATTGAAGAATTTTTAAAAATGGAAAAATACTGCTAGACATAGTTTATGTTTTCAGAGTAAAAATTTTTATTCTGTAACTCAAATGACGAGTAGTTGTATCCATAAAAATGCTGCTACAGACATAGTTTCCTACAAATTGACACTTATGTGGCTATTTTACAGAATGAAGATAGTTATGTGTCTAATATTAGCCACCTAAGAGACAATTTTAGACACCTTAGAGCCAAATCTACTGTTGTTTCATTTGGTTTTTTTTCAACTGTTTTGTCCATATAAAGAAGCCACCTTAGTGCTGGTTCCCCGACTGACAGACAAGCGGGATCCAGTATGCCCCCTTACAACTTGTTGTGCATGGGTATGACAAGCGAACAAGCAGCTATACCTATAGGCTTCCTGGCTTCAGGTTTCTTGATAATAACTTCATCCACTGTTTCTACTTTCGGTTTATCCGGCTTTTTTATATCCATAAATCCTGGACCAAACATAGATACAGCCCCTGCAGGAGGTCCTTTCTTCTTTACAGGCTCCTATGGTATATAGTAACAGGTATGGTTTTACATGATACAAGAGATGTTTGTAAAACATATATGCCCTAATGGCAGCCCATTAGTCAAAAATGGTAAATATTGCAGTGACCTTGACCTTTGACCTACTTACCACAAAATCGGGGTCATCTACTATTGATGACCAACCTCCATGTAAAGTTTGAAGATCCTAGGTCAAACCAATATATCCCCTCATCACAGATGGGGGGGCATAAAAATTGTATCAGTAAAACCGTAGTATAACTATGCTATATTCAATTTGTAGAACTATATGAGCATATATTTTGTGTATGGACTGGGGGTCATTGGGGCAATAAAATATCTTAATTTGAATTGAAAATATTTTGTATCCAGAGCACCTCCTACAAGTGCTGAACGCTTGACTTTCTCATACTTGATAGTACTCTTGCTCATCTGTGAGTGAAAACTCTAAGAGTAACAAGGGCAGATAAGTCCATAAATATAGCTCACAGGGTTACCAGCCTTGTCAGTATGGACTCCCCTTGTGATGGTGAATAATTTTGTTGTGTTTCAAGTGGATACCTTTGAGAAAATGACTGACAACAAATTTAAGACGATCCCATCACGAAAATAGCTCGACTTTTTATCTTCGAAAAGTCGTGCTAAAAATTGTATCATCATCATAAAAAATTTACTCTCTAAAGACAACAGATAAACAAGAAACATAGAAAATCCATGAAAAACCATGTTATTAAACAGGGACCATAACTCCATGATAAAACCCTGCTGTATGTGCTTCATATGTTGATAAAACGTGCCTGCAGTTTGATGACCAATACACTGTACACTCTATGTACAGTGTAATCTGAGAAAACCGACACGTGGGAAAACCGGAATGTTGTCCAAACCGACCAAATATTTTGGTCCCAAAATTTCTCTTCTTTAACTCAATGTAAAAGCTGTTTGAAAAACCGGAACCTTGCGAAATCTGAATACCGACGGCTTCTTTGTCCCCCAACTAGTAATAATACACACAAATCAAAGCTTAAATACCGAACAAACAAATTACCAAACAATCAATTTGTTAAATAACCCCAGGGAATGCGTGAAAAACTGTATAGAGAACTGTCGTAGGCCTCTGCTACGAAGGTGTTAATTGCCCATTTAAATCTTGTCGATAGAAGTGTAACGTAATAATTACGAAGGCGTGATATTTACTCTTACTCTTTACGATGAGCTCTCTTTCATGTAACAATGTGTGCTTTCAGCAGAGCGTATTGAATAAAATAGTTTAACTCGCTTTTATCTTAAGTCATGCTATGAATTGTTTGTTCTTTAGGTCTATGTCCTCTTAAATTTTAGTAATTTTCACGATGCGTTAATTTTACGATGACACTTTATTTTGTGATACTTCGGATATCATCGTTGACATTATAACGATTGGTATAAATAAAAGGTATTTTTGTATTTATATTTGTTATTAGAAGCCCCTTATTAAACATCCGACACATGTTATGCACATATTGGCGCCTGATACTAAACAACACCAATCAAGGCCAACTACAACGCATTTAAGATAACAAAACAGTTGTAGTTTCACAATACCGAACTCTTGTGAAATCCGAACAAATCAGGCGGTCCGAAGGGTGTTTTCGGTTTTCTCAGATTACACTGTATTTAAAAGTTGATGCTTGTGATGGTCAAAAAGATATCAACTTGATGTCAATAAGTGTGGGATTTTGTTTTCTGGACTTGGTTACTTTAAACAATAATTGAAAATTAGCTTTTCAAACAATGGTAATGAAATTTTACATATTGATTGACTAAAGGTAGCGCGTTTATACTGTACAGAGTTGTTATTGTAACTGTTTTAAACATGTCAACTTTTATCAAATAAAATGTGAGTGATTTAGATGTACTTGGTGTACGATCAGACATCTGTACCTTACCTTGACCACAGTATCACCAAACAATGCATCGTCTTCATCAGACATGTCCAGTACTCCTTTAGATGCCTTTGGTTCAGATTTTGGCTGAAATAGTAACAGAACATGATAGAAATATACAAGATAAATCAGTCAAAAGTAAGTGTCAACATTCATTTCAATGTAAATGATCACAAGTCATTTTTCTGCAAAAGAAACTGACTGACCCAGGATCAATATGGCTAGCTGTCTTCTTGAATTGTTCATTCTTTGTCTTACAGACAGGAAAAGGTCTCAATCAGGAAGAAAATTTAACTGATGATTTCGATCTGTGCCTTCTGCCCCAAGGGAAGGGCCTGTTCTCATTGCATGTAAAGATTTATTATCTGAGTCACAATAAATCATCAGTACTCTAATAAGTTTCAAAATGTTAGGATATTGAAATTTGCAACAATGTTGATTTTCCTCCGCATGTGGAAAACATGCTGGTTCCTGATGGAAGGGTAAGTTAGTACTGGCTCGGATACAGTCCAGGAAGACTGGTTAGGTGAATCAGCCCCATATGCAACTGAAAGATTGTTGAGAAATGGTGTCAAACCTGAATAAATGAATAAGAGATGTTTGTAACACATGTTTGCCCCATGGCAGTCCAATAGTCAGAAATGGCAGCCTTCACTTATTAACTTAAACATCAATATGGGTCAACTACTGATGGTGACCAACATCCCTATGAAGTTTGAGGATCCTAGGCCTAATTGTTCTTGAGTTATTGAGCGGAAACTATTTGGTTAAATAAATAGGGGTCATTTACTGTTGATGACCAACCTCTATGTTGAGATCTTCGGGTGAAGCCTTAATTGAGCTATTGAATGAAAACCATGTGGTCTACCGACGGACCGACATGAGCAAACAATATACCCTCATCAAAGATGGGGGGGGGGGGGGGGGGCATAATAAACAAACAAAGACGCTCTAGTAGTAATAATAAAAAAAAATGTACATGTTTTGAAATATTAGAAGTGCAACTTGAAAGCATGAGTTTTACAGTTATACCTGTAATGGAGTGGTCTGTTTGGGAGGTTGTTTACTGAATATATCGGGAGTAACATCATCATCATCCACATCAAACATATCATCATCAAACATAGACTTCTTTCCTTGTGTTGTTGTTGTTGTTGTTGCTGGTGGTGTTTGTTTCTTGGCTGGTGCTGTGTTCTGATGATGATAAAATAAGAATTGAAATACATAAATTCATGTACGCCAATAACTATTAAATATCGAATTGTGTGTTAATTGGCTCCCTGGCTATTCTGATGATATTCAAAACAAGTAATAGACACATAGAATGCTTCAAAACTATTTAAAGTACCAGTAATCAAGTTAGATGAAAATCAAATCAAGAAACCATTTTGTTTTTTTAATTAAAGAAGTTAACACTATGTTGTATGGTTATCAAACATTTCTGTTTTGGTGGTGAGCGGAATCAAATCTGACACCTTTCACTAGCAGACTCATCCACTGGATTACCAGGCCCCAATCTCCTAAAAGATCTCAATTTGAGCTAAATCTCATCTCACATATAGTCATTTATCTTTTAAGTCATTTCCTTGGCAGGATTGACTCAAAATTGGCATCACAGAACAGACACATTATTCTGAGTTTATTACAGTAAAATGTCAAGATCAAGAAAATCTGATGTATATACAATTCAGATTTTAGCAAAATCTCAATTTGAGCTGAGATTTATACTTGAAATGCTTGGGAGATCAGACGACATGATTGGCTATCCTTCGTCTCCAATTAAATAAGATCAATATTGAATACCACCACTTGCCACCTATGATATCAAGCTACAGATGTATAATGGTCTTACCTGTGAGGTAGATTTACCACTACCAAACAATGTGTCATCATTATCATCATCATCATCAAACATTGAGATAGATTTAGCCGGTGGTCGACCAATAATTACTTCCTTCTTCTCTGGTGCATCCTTCTTGCTTTCTGAATGTTTCTTACCGAACGGGTCAGCACCTCCAGGAAATAATGACACAGCCCCTGCTGGCTTCTTTGGTCCACTATAAAATATACAAAACCACATGGTATTTGTGCATAGGTTGTAAACAGTGGAAACCTATGCAACCAGTGTATCAAAGGAAATTGGCATAATTAAAAAAACTCCTTGAAACTTTGTTCCAGACTGCTCCAGTGACATTTAATCTTCAATAAAAATCATATCAAATGATACATGGAAACAAAATAAATTAAATGTTAACATACACCCACGAAACTTTATAGAAAAGAGAAGTAACTCCATGCAGGCAGTGCTACGATAACAATTTCCAAGTAAAGTAGGTCAAGTGTGTAAACAAGTTAAGTTTTTCCCGCCGAAAGCCTTACACAACTATTTTTTATCAACGAATTACATCGTTTCTGTCAAATTTGTATTTGGTAAATAAACAAGCGAGCATTGAATACATGCATGACGAAAAATCCCAATTAAATATGGATTTACTCATAGTGAAGATATTGTGTAAGTTTTTGTTATAATTTTCGTCAGAAATCTGACAGTTTCATAATTCTAAATTTAAGTTACTCGTCAGTTATGGAAACAATCTGCCTGCAACTTCACAAGGAAGGAATTCAATAATTTTGTGAGATATCTACATACACAGGTATCATGGATACACCGGTTGCATGGGATTTTACTATATTAGAAAAGTGGTTAGGATTTAGCCAATGTATATGACTGAATGAGGAAATCCCAATATTTGATAGAAACATGAGACGGCCACTAAGGTAGCGAAACATCTTCAAAGAGGAACACAACTAACACAACTGGTTTTTTTTAAAAGATTATTCAAACACCATCTGTGGATTAATCCATATACGCATAGAGCAAACCAGGGCATGTATTATTACTGCAATAAAACATACCCACCAAACTGGCTGTTACTATTAACGCCCCGTATCAAGTGACATATTTATGAATGAATGAACGTAAACTTTATAGTAAAAACTTCAATGAGGCAAGTTGCACGAGTATCCAGTGTTACAGCTATGACCCATCTATTTTTAGAAACTCCAATATACTCTCGAAACTAAGTTTCATAAAAACTTTTGATAATCAATTCATTTATATTTTTCATTTCATGAAATAGATACCCTATACTCGTGTTATTAAAATTGTTTCAATGTTTAAAATGTGTTATTTCCTTCAGAAAATTATGAAGGTCATTTTCATTAATGAGGGAGGTAATTGTACCAGCTAATAAGCCACTTAATTTTAGCGTGGAATTATGTTCAATGTCAAATGGGTGAAAATGGAATGCGCGCAGTTAAATAGTATCGGATATTATCGTATTTAGAATCGAAATAAAAACTCTGTTCTTGTATTTTGTCAGTGAATAAAACACTGTCACTCGTTCGGATGCGGAAAATTAAATCACTTGTGCACTCGTGATTTAATTTTTCCGCATCCGAACTCCTGCCCGTGTTTTACTCACCGACAAAATACGTGAACATATTTTTATTTCTTAACTATATCACAGTCAGATTAGCTCAAGTTCATGTAGTCACTCACATAGAGCAGGATACGTTAAACCGACGGACAGTGTTGGTATTCATTAGCTAATGAAGACAAAACAAACAACCGTAAAATCATTATTTTCAAGGAAATTGAAATTTTCATTGATTTCGTTGTTGCACTCGACCACAAAATCTAATCCCCATGATTAATCAACCTCTCAAATACTGAACATGGGTTTATCCTTTCATGTTTTATAATCCACTAATTTACGACCCCACCAAAAATGCATTTTTATCAAAATTGAAGATATTTAATATCCACGAAAATGTGTGATTTTACAGTAGCAGACTAAGTAGATATGTTGGTATATGAGTTACCTCTGTTTAGGTGCCGCAGCTACTGGTGTTGGTGTGGGAGTAGATCCGAACAAATCATCATCATCATCATTCTCAAACAAACCAGAAGATTGTTTAGGTTTAGTGTCAGTCTGCAATGAACCATACACTTTGTAAATAGCAAAACAATAGTTATACAGATATTGTACAGAGAAAATAACACTAGTTAACTAGAAATGTGTCCATAAGACACTGGTTCTGCAAGTTGCAATTAATGTTGAACATGTCAAAGGGCCATAATTCAACTACACAAGCTGACTAATATTTCTATGAAGTTTGATGACTGTAGCACAATTACTTTTCAAGTTACAGACTACAGACAACACCTGTTGGGACGGACAAGGGTAAGTCTATATGCCCCTCCCAAAATACTTTGGTAGGGGCATGAAAATTCAAAGGGCCATTACTCGGGGAAATTTAACAGAGCATAACATGCAGTTGATATGCACAACACTAGGCTTGCTCTTGTACAGTTTTGCTGAAATCTGACCAAATATTACAGAGAAATAACGCAGACAAATTTGGCTACGGGCCTTCATATCTTGGGGTATAAAAATACATATCATTTCCGCTACCATAGCTTACTAATGCAGACTGGCTGGGATGGCCATTTTGGCCTTCCGTAGATTACGACCTAAATGCCCAAATACGGTAATTTTGCTGTCATGGGTACACATGCATCCCAGACTAAAGGATATTACGGGCCCAAGGTCCTGCACAGGGTTTTGGGCCCGCTGGCCCCCTTTAAAGAGGGCTTTGAATGTAGACTTTTTAAAACTGAAATTACTGGTCCTACCCGCCATTGCGGTACGATTCCCTGTGGAAATGCATTCACATTTAGGGCCAAAAAGTTTTTATTTTTCTATAGAAGGAATATAGGGCTAGACAACGGGGTCAGGATCAAGGCCTAAAAGTAGGCCTACTAAGCTAAAAACAAGACTGCGTTCAATAAACGCTTATGCCCCCTGTGGAAGCCTTGTCCATAAATAAGTCTAAGTCCAAAATTAGGTCAAGGTGAAGGTCAAAATGGGGTTAGGTGATACTGGTGTGTGGAGAGTGTTCATACACAACATCCATGCAAGTATGAAAGCTTTGTAGCAAGCCATATTAATGCTAGAAGAAACGGTCAATTTGGGTTAACCAGGACGGACGGACGAACGGACGGACGGACGAACGGACGGACGGACGGACAGGTGCATCACTATATGCCTCCCCATCTATCGATAGGGGGGCATAAAAAGAAGTTTTTTGCACAAGGGTCACCATCACATCGTCATTTCCAGTGACCTTTAGTCGAATGTTGACAATTTTTCCTACTTTCGCTTTGGGGCAGATGTGTAGCATTCGGATGTATCGAGTTTTTATCAGTGCTGCAAGTCACTAGTGTCTCAGGGACGAGGTATAGGACAATATGAATTTCTCATAGCCCCCCAAAATATCGTGGTAGGGGAAAGGATATACGGAAAAATTTTTGAGTTTGTTTATGAACTTAACTATTGAATCAAATATCCAAAATCGTCACTTTGTGGCAACAAGGTTATATCCCACTATAAGCTATATATATACTAAGCTACAACCTTGTTGCACTAAAGGGACATAATGCTGATAAAACTAGAAAAGAAACAAAGATATCCCATCCTCATCTTATTTCAATCCAACAAAATACAATTCCATGAATTGCAATTTTTAAATACCCAAATCCATCAACTTTAAATGTCATTCATTAAACAGGTGATTATACTCTGTCAGTAAGTCTGGTTACCTTGGTAGTAGAATGTCCCCTGGAGAAGACGATTATGGTTGAAAGCTTAAAAGATCTGTTTTGTTAATTTTTGATGGAATTCAATTTGAAAGCAAAAAATATCTGTTTTTTTTCAAGGAATTCAATTAGGTTACCTTCGTCACTGTAGATTTTGGTTGTGGTGGCGTAGATCCGAACAAATCATCATCATCGTCCTCATCAAACAATCCCATTGTTGCTTTAGCATTACGTGAAAAACTGTAATACAATAACAATGCTGTAATCTGATTGGTCTAGATTGACGCGCCCCTTCCGTACGGAATCATTATGAATGGTCAAAATTGACACATTTTCCGTATGGAATCATTATGATTGGTCCAGATTGACACACATTCTGTAAGGAATTATTATGCAGGCCTCAATGAATCCACTCATACACTTGTCCTGTATAATATCTTCCTTCTTTATTTATATAGCAGGACAAGTAAGATTTTGGGGTTTTCTTCTTTGTCTATATTGCAGGACGAGTGCTTTTAAAAATATTTGTTGAGGCCTGTTATGATTGGTGAAAATCGACACGCTTTCCTTAAGAAATCATTATGACTGGTACAGATTGGCGTGCTGTCCGTAAGGAATCATTATGATTGGTCCAGATTGGCGCTGTCCGTAAGGAATCATTATGATTAATCAAGATTGAAACTGATTTCGTAAGGAATCATTGATTGGTCAAGACTGGCATGCCTTCCAAATTGATGCAATCAGTTTTGTCTACATGAAAACAAAATTATTGTTCAAGATTGACACACCTTCCAAATGCTCATGTTGAATTTTCGTTAAAGAGACAGCTACTGGTAAAACAAAATTTCTAGATAATTATTCTAGATAAAATTATGAGTCAATGTATGAAGAACAAGACTGCGTTCAGTAAACACTTATGCCCCGACAGAAGCCTTGTCCATAATATCCAGCTATCTCAATCAGGGACCATAATTCTGTAGAAATGTTGGATAGTGATACATGGCATTGACAATGTAAGGTATTTATAATGGTAAACAAGTACGCCACGTTTTAAAGCAATGCCTTAATATTTGAGTTTCAAGAACTTGAAGTTTTGGTTAACATTTCAATGGAACAAACAAACGGACAGACAGGACAATCACTATATGCCATCGCATCAGTAGATGCAGGGGCATAAAAAAACAAGGTTGCACATACACCTGTCCTACTGCCACATGTAATAGCTTGTCAATGAACATAACATTCAAGATATAGAAAATATAAAAGATACCAATAATAAGTACAGTATTCAGATAAAATTAAGTACAGTATTAAGATAAAACTAGAGCTATCACTGGAGTGATGAATCCTACCCCCGCAGCACTGCCTTGACACAGGAATATTATTTGAAATTAAAGTCTTGCATACCTTTATAACCTTTGACCTCTAAGCGTAACTTAGACCTTTGAGCACACTGTCTTGATGTGGTGAACAAACGACAAAGTTACAGAGCGGACACGACTTGCATGACTATTTAACCTTTGACCTCTAAGTGTGACCTTGACCTTGGAGCTAGGGACATGGGTCTTGTGCATGACACACCATCTTGATGTGGTGAACATTTGTACCAAGCATTTTTGAAATCAAGCAAGAAATGACAATGTTACAGAGTGGACACGACTTGCATGACTATATAACCTTTGACCTCTAAGTGTGACCTTGACCTTGAAGCTAGGGACCTGGGTCTTGCACATGACACACCGTCTTGATGTGGTGGACATTTGTACCAAGCCATTTTGAAATCCAGCAAGAAATGACAAAGCTACAGAGCGGACACAACTTGCATGACTATATAACCTTTGACCTCTAAGTGCGACCTTGACCTTACAGAGCGGACAGGATTTCGCTAACAGACCAACGGACCGCTCGACCGACAGACACAGTGACTCCAGTATACCCCCTTCAAACTTTGTTTGCAGGGGAATAAAAATTATCAACATTTTTTATAAGCATAATACAATAATAAGCATAATTAACAAAGACTGTACAACATTTTTGGCTTGTAACAACAATAAAGTAATATTCTCTCAGATGTAGTATTTATTTCATGAAACAAATGTCTGTCAATCTATTACCTGTTTGACTTGGGTTTAGTACTGGCCACAGAGTCTTCAACATTTCCAGTGAACAGACTGTCCTTTGATTGTTTCGAGAGCCCTGATTGGTTGGATTTTATACTACCACTTCTAGATTTATCGTCATCTGACCAATCGTTGTCATCCTAACATGTCAATAAAATATTCCATATACATTTTAGACATTTTGAAACAGTGAAAGTTAAGATGGTTCTTTCTGTAGCTGCAGTAGTTGCAAGGTTCAGTTAACATAATAAGGTGATCTTAATATTTTAATGATACTGGGTTGTACAACTACGGTACCACCTCTGTAGAGCAACAGCCTTTGGGAGCTGCAAATGCTGGTTTTTGTTTAAAGGTTGTTGCTCTACAAAGAATAAATTTATAGCAAATATCGACTTAGGAAAATTTTGAAGGTGTTGTTGTTAAGAGGATGTTGATAGAATAAAACATACATCTGATTCTTGCCGGTGAACTTTTCCTTTCAATGCCTTGGAGAGTGGATTACCCGCCCCTGGTGGCCCAAACATTGGTACTCCTCCAATAGGAAGCTGTAATCAAACATAAATGATAATACAAATTATGTATAAGCCACAATCTCTGATCATGATGCCTAGATACATAATTCAACTTGAAACAATCACAGATAACTGTGCCATGAAAAAGAATAAAAACATTTTTTGTAAAATTTATCCATCTAATAGAAAATATGTCTTTTATATATCAATTTCTGTAAAAACTGTTCTACATCAATGATACATTTACCCGTGGAAAAAAAGTGTAATAAGTGACCTTTTTCTTAAACCTGTTTATTCCTTCTACTTGTACTTGTTCTTTATTTCTACAGTTTTAAGGGACATTTGTTTTGAGTGCTTTTTGTCTTATGTAAGTGGTCAAAGTGAAAAAATGTAATACTCAGGAGTACATAAATTTTTTTCAAACAAAATAAAAATGATGCTTTGACAGAGAGGTCGAAGACTCAAATTTTCAGTGTTTGTTTGCAATCAACTGACACAGTTGTTACAGCCTGGTAATTCAGATTTCCCCCGCCATAATGACTGCCAAGTTAAGGGGAATTCCTCTGAGTGTCAATTCTGTTATGTGAAATAATTGGCAAGCTGCCAACTAATCGAAGATTTGTCTCTTAAAAAAGTCAAACTGTCAGACATGACACTTTAAGTAAAGATTGACAATATAATAAACATACACTTACCCTGGATTTTGGTTTTTCTTTTTCCTTCTTTTCAGCAGGTTTATCAAATTGTTCATCATCATCATCATCATCATCAAGTACTGACGTGGGTTTTGCTAACAATGAAAATACCACAAATGGTTAAATATTGTTTCGCTTGTCTTTATGGGGTTTTAGGATTTTTTATCAATTATTTGGTCATCTATGCCAGGCAGCTAATCTATCCACCTAGAATTAATTATCAACCTGTACTAGTGTTCTTCCGTAAGCAACTGACAACTTCTCCACATGTGGAGGGCATGACTATAGCTAGTGTCAGTGAAGACTGCAACCAGCCAAACTAGGTAATCAAACATGTATCTACCAGGTGACACTCAAGCATTTTAAGGTGTGTCAGTCTTGACCAGTCATAATGCTTTATTACAGAAGGTGTGTCAATCTTGACCAATCATGATGCTTCCTTATAGAAGGTGTGTCAATCTTGACAAATCATTATTTTTTCTTATGGAAGGTGTGTCAATCTTGACCAATCATGATGTTTCCTTTTGAAGGCGTGTAAATCTTAACCAATCATAATGCTTCCCTATGGAAGGCATGTCAATCTTAACCAATCATAATGCTTCGTTATGGAAGGCATGTCAATCTTGACCAATCAGATTACAGCTTGGTTGTTATTGTATTTCAGTTGAGAATTTAACAATAACATCAATGAAAGAAGACACAACTCAAAAATGTACGTACAAAACGACGCGCTTCGTTAGTTCAACTTCTTCAGGTTAATTACACAACAAAATTTTTTATGTATATGTTTGACGTTGAGATTTCAACAAACTTTAATGAAATAAAGTTCAGTAAAAATGCTACATATCTATGCTACACGTTTCACAGAAAGTTCAAAATTGCTCTCGTAGATTTACCTTTTTGTTTTTCCTCTTTAGGTTTGCTTGTAGAGGATCCAAATATATCGTCTTCTTCTTCATCTTCATCAAACAGACCCCCACCACCACCACCACCACTTGGCTTGGCTGAAACATACAGGGTGATCCATTAATTATGCACATTAGTAAATGCCTATAACTTCACTATTGCTTTACTTACAGGTATAAATGTTGGTATTGTTGGAAAGGTAATAAATACAAATTTCTGCTGAACTGAATAAGTATTTGACATTGTGCCATTAAAGTTACATTATGATGTCATTGATGATGTCATATAACGTCAGTATTTATCACATGAAAACCACCATCTTCCATGTGTGAACAAGAGATGTTTGGAAAACATGTATGCCCCTATGGCAGCCCAGTAGTCAGAAAAGGTAAAGGTCACAGTGACCTTGACCTTTGACCTACTGACCTTAAAATCATTAGGGGTCATCTACTATTGATGAGCAACCTCCATGTAAAGTTTGAAAATCCTAGGGCAAAGTTTTGAGATATCGAACGGAAACCAATTGGTCTACCGACCGACCAACAGACAGACCTGTGGACAGACAGACCGACCTACATGTGCAAAGCAATATACCCCCTCATCAGAAATGGGGGGCATATTAAATCCTGGAACATTATCCTCCATCTATAGTTTAGTTTATACTAATTAATTTAAAGTCGATTGTGAAAACAAGTTTTTCCAACTTAAGTTAATCACTCTCGACACCTTTCCTGATGTTATTCATCGTCACGAGGGTATGAGAGAAAAGGATCCAGTTTCCCTTTTATGCTGAGCGTCTAGCAAGAGAATTACTGGTCCCATTTTTGTTTGTCTTTGGTATGACGCGGCCTGGGATCAAAGGTGGGACCTCCCGCACTCAAAGCAGACACTCCAACACTAGGCTCTACCATTAGACAATCAATGTATGTGATAGCAAATGTCAGACGTCACCAATGTTATGACATGAAAACAGAATTTCGTTATTTCTGGCATTGTTTTGATCCATAACTATAATGGTAATGTGATATAAATAATCTGACACTCGTTTATGCAATCAACTTTTCTTAAACTCGCCATAGGTTTGCTTAATTAATTGTGTTTTCTAGATTTGTTTAAGAAATGTTGATCTCCAAATACAACTCATGACATATCCTATAAATACATCTTATACACATACGGTAGACAACAAATTTATCTCCCAACTGACAATTTCAATTGATAGGCAATCTATTAACAGACATAAACTGCCAATTAAGACAGCTTTCGCTGATTTCATGTGTACATGTTTTAGTTTATACTAATTTATACCTATTTAAGGGAGTTTGCTGAAACATACAAATCAACAGACCTGTATGATTGTGAACTTCAGCTGTTTGACAGCTGCGACTTGGGCAGTTCATTTTCTCTTTCATTTATGTGTTGGACATTGTGCCGTGTAATTGTGGTATGTGATGTTTTTAGTTGTTTTTAGGAACAACTTTTTATATATACACGTATCAACAGTCGTCCCTAGTCAGGGTGACGAATCACGTGACTTTTTGGGGTTTACCGGTGCAAATTCATAGATGTCAACAAGCTCGGTAAGTGACGTTTTTTTGCAAATAAACGTTCTAAATGAACTTGTTTTTCATTTTCTCGTAGCGCATAAAAGACAGCTTACGCTGCTCGTCATGCTAATATTAAATATTCCACAAAACTCTACTTAATATACACGCTATCCTTGGCCAAAATATGACATGTTGAGAATTCGCCGTAGACTGTATGCTGCACGCAACGTGCATTTATGATTTTTAAACATTTCATCGCAATTGAGTTGATTTTGTAAGCAGATAGTGAAGTCCAAAGTATATTTTGTCTGCCAAAAGTGTTTGAATAACATTAAATGCATGTATGTTATAAAATGGAAACTTTGTGAACATTCCAAGTTTTGCTGTCGTAAACGTGATTAAAGTAAGATGCTGCTTGCAACGTGTAAACCATTACGGTTCAACTAATTATTCTGTTTGCAGTTATAAAGTCAATGTAACATATCCTTTATGTGTGTTCAAGCCAATTCATATACATTGTATTAATTTCAAGATATAACAGTTTCATGATTATAAAATTTCAGTGAGATATTTTTAGTTCCTGTTATTTGTCTGTACTTCTAACAAAAACATTTTTCACCCGATCGTCTTCAAACTTAGTGACACTGTTTATGGGCATAATATCTAGGTCAATGTCAAGTACAGGCCAAATCAGCCCAGTCCTTCTTGGGTAATGGTTTTTCAATAACTAAAAAATGTGAAATTGGCCTTGTCTGTACTCTAGTTCAAGCAGTTTTCATAGGATCGTCTTCAAACTTGTTGACATTATTTATGGGCATGATATCTAGGCCAAGTGCAATTATAGGGCGATTGCCAAGGCCTTCGTGGGTTATGGTCCAATAATTACCAAAATAATTGACATTGATCTCTAGTTCAAAGAGTTTTCATCTGCTTATCTTCAACGTTGGTGACAATGTATATGGGCATAATATCTAGGCCAAGTTTAATTGAAGGTCGAATCAGCCCATGCCTTCTTGGGTTGTGGTCCTTTAATTACCACAAAATGTGAAAATTCCCTTGTCTGTACTCTCATTCAAACAGTTCTCAACTGGTCATCTTCAAACGTGTTGACATTGTATATGAGCATAATATCTAGACCAAGTTCAAGTATAGTCCAAATCATCCAAGGCCTTCTTGTAGGATAGCCTATTAATTACCAAAACAATGTGAAATAGGCCAAGTTGGATTATTTTGTGAAATAGGCCAAGTTGGATTATTTTATTTTCATTCACTATTCCCCAGGCGGGCGTATTTTATGACATTTTGGCTCTTGTTTATTTATAAAATGACGGTTTTGAGCTGTCTTTTTGATATTATTTGATAGCTAGGGCACAGGGCATAACCGCTCATTAGCAATAAATGTAAATCCCAGATAACCAAAACTATCAACCATTCACCATGTTGTTACATTTTGATCATTAAATCATGATATATGGACAGGCATATTTTATAATATTAATTATTATTACAGATGCTGTTGTAAAGAGCATTCCTAGCAGGCACCTGATAGTGAAAATGGATGCTACCATTTGACTATTATTCTAGCTGGCTGGACAGTAACATGCTAATCAATTGATGAAGCTGCGACTGAATATTACAAGCACTGGACTTACGTGATAGGTTAAAGTTAACAGGATTAATACATCTCTGTGGTGCATGAACGTTTATTTGAAGAAATATAAAATCAAATCAACAGAAATATTATGACTCAGAGGGAATTTCTTGGAATTAATATGTTTGAAAGTTTACAACATGTACCCTTTACATTATGTTGTATTGCTACAGCTTTTAACAGTCTAGTCAATGTGCATACTCCACTGAAGGAGACCGCTCACAAATGGCATTTGTGAAATAAAAGCTCTATGGCGAAAAAACATTAAAACTGTATTGCTATTAATTTTATTTATTACATGTATCGCAAATACTGATTATGTATATGTAACTTTTACTGTATAAATAATATGTTTGTCATTAAAAAGCTTATTCAAATACATAAACAAGTATCATATTTATATACATTTGTATCTCATAAACAAAGATGAACAGTTAAACTTCACTTAAAGGCCATCTCAGAACCTAAACCATAATTTTGTATGTTACTTTCCACGATTTCACAGTTGTATACTTATAATATTAAGACCAAATCTATAATAAGTGCATTTTCAAAGTACCAATGGCGGTCTTATTAGTGAGGTTTTACTCTGACACTTGGCATATACAAAACAGCAGTCAATATATTAGCTGCTGCAGTGGTTAGTGCGCTGGATTTGTATCCCGGCAATCCGGCTGTGAACCGATCTCATTATTACCCTTCTTTTGCACGTAATAACATCATTGTCATCCGCTTATCACTATCTACAAAAGTTAGCCTCACATACGAGTACATCTCCATGAACTCTCATCTGGTTTTCAACTGTCTCAATGAAGTGTGCAACTGCTACAGGAACTGGCATCGGTTCAAGTATAGTCTCTTATCATATCAATAGACACATTTGTCATGCTTGATTTTGCTAGTTTTTTCCTAGCTTCATTGTGCTTTCCTTCTATTCCTTCCTTGTGCACATTTCTCATGGTTCCTGTCAATACATGAGAAGAACCAACACAGAACACTAAGTGAGATGACTGAAACAGCTATCGACAGTGTCATGTTGATTGTTGTGGTATAAGATTTGTTCAATTCCATATTGAATATTTTCATAAGCACCTTCTGTTTCTGTGTGTTCACACTTTGTGCAGTTTAATTAAGTGAAATAACTCCACACTGGTGGATATGTTAAAGTAGGTTTTATTGGTAATTTCAAAATCGTCATAACGGGTGTAGATTATTACTTCCATTTAACCGGCTCGTGACTTCATCCATGGTGTCAACCATACGTTCTTAATTAGAATTGGGGACGTGACTGTAAACATCCTCCACATCCGACACAAAGACACACATTGTTTTCGTCGCTTTTCCATGACATACTATCTGCAAAATAATTGATATGTTAGTAAGTAAATTCATTATTATGGATTTCTTAATAGTATAAAGCTTGTGTTAATCTTTTGTGTTTTGAAGGTATCCAAAGAAAAATTATTACGTTTACAACAGCAATCTCTGAATTCACGTTTACGACAGCATTTCTCTAAATGTCACTTTAATCATGCAGAAACGTCAATTTATGATAAATAAAGATAGCCATATAATACATTAACGTATTCGAATGGTTTGATACACAGTTAACCTACTAAATACAACATGTTACGGTAAACTGAAATGGGAAATGCAATTTCACGTCGCATGCAGCACGATTGTTTACATCAGTTTCTTTACTCGTCAATTTTGGCCAACGATTGCGTCCAAATTAGGAAGAGAATCCTTTAAGTTTGAACATGGTTAGAAGCAGAATGCTTATCTGTCTTTTATGCACTGCAAAATATTAAGAATCGTGTACGAACAATTAGAGATATTGGCAAAAAACAGGTCTTACCGATGACTTAGCTCCTTTCAGTATCCGTGCGTAAACCCCGTTGATTCGTCACCCTGTAGTGTAAGTTGATGAAACTAGTTTTCTTTCTATGCCGCCTATGGCGCCACCTTTGCGATAGTAAACCGGTCAGCCAGTAATATTGCTTAACTACCGACGCGGATGTAAATCGGTCATGTAGTTCATCAATTGTAGCATATATACTACAGAGCTACTTCCTATTTCTAAATCTATACGGGACAGTTGGATATCCCTATAAGTAATCTAAACCTATTTGCAGTATTTTTGTGTTTACAAATTGCTGTTAACTGCCTTGCGTACCATACTGTTGAATAAACATCATGTCTCCATACATGCCAGATCTCCTGCATCATGCATGAGTCTCACGCATTTGAGACTCTACTCACGCATGATCTGAAGCAAATTGATCAAATCTCATGCATTTCTTGCACATACTGGAACATGACATTTTTTTACATTATGAAAATGATCACAAATATTAGTTTAAATTGCTTCATGAAGCATGCATAGTATTGTCATCAAAGTAAAATAAGTGGAAACTGAATATAAACTTCATTTATTCAAGTTTAAAGTTTGAGCGAGGCAAATCTCCTGCATTTTAATGAAATCTCCTGCATTACCATCACCAATCTCACGCAAAGGGGTCCACAAAACATGGCATGTGTGTGTCTCTGTTGCATAAGGTTACCTCCCAGTCAATAAATAGACCAATTTCATTGTTACTATTTATAAACCATGCATAGCATATTCATGTTGCATATGATACTATGTGTTATTGACTACCCAGACACTGTAACCCAAGTTTTTGTCATCTAAATCGCAAACCAACAGTGCATTGAACCATGAAACTGAAAAAAATGTAGCAAGTACGAGGAATTGATTGATTGGTGGCACTTGGTGCAAATTAAATTGATGTTTGGTCAATTAGAATCCTGGATTGATAAATTGACAAATAAAAAAAACACAACAACAAATAAGGCGTTTTCCTGACTCTTCATTGTGGTTGTCATTTGGGAATATCTGTCAAATAAGTATGAGTCGACGTTTAAAACCTAAATAGAGCTTTATTGTTATCATGTTTCTTTATATTTGTCTCCTAGATAAGCGCACAAACATGAAACACACTTTATCGGCAAAGCTGAGACACAACAACCAGACATACGGTAAATGATACATGGCACAAAATGTGCGGCTTTGTGTGATGTATTTTCATTTGTTTTATACTATATTTATGAACCTTAAACATATGGTTTCATTTTGTCACCTCATTTTTCATGTGAACATGAAATGAGTGAATAAAAGATATTTCACTTGGCTTCACTTTAATTTTTGTTCATAACATCATTTATTTAATGCTAACTGAGCAGATATGGAGTTCTATCAGTGAAATAAAACCTATATCAGTCACTGGTATTCACCTACAATGTACAATGTGACTGATATTAGCTCCGCCCCCTCACAGAGACTACTTTAATTTTACCCAAAACTCAACACTAAAATGTCCATAACTTTTTTATTACTGAACGGAAACATGTCATGTGGGGGTTTATATTCTTAGTTTAGCCATTTCCTACAAGTTGGTGTATGATTTGATGCAAAATTCTCATATTCACCATAATCCAAGATGGTGGATTATGAATTGAAATATATGAATGGAATAACATATTCATACGCAGCCTAACCACAGTGGTAATTTGGCATATATAGTACCAGTTTTGACACCAGACAAGCATCAAATAAATAGAATATTGGTTTGTTTTGACTGAATATGGTTAATATCTCATCTTGTAGTGATAAAATTTTAATATTTTCACTCGAGCTATGCGCTCTTGAAAATATTGAATTTTATCACTACACAATGAGATATAAACCATATTCAATCAAAACAAACAAATATCCTCTATTTATTAATTCTGTTTGTTCAATTGGTTATCAGATTGAAATTAAATCAATTGTAATTGTATTCGACATATGTCTACATCAGCTGAATATGTAAAAAATGTTAGCAATTAACGTGTATTGACAGAACTATCAGTAATTATATGCATTAAATACATACACACAGAGACAATTCGGTGCCGTTCCCAAACAGCGGCATCGCCTTGCCACCCATGAAAGAGAGTTGAAGAGACAGGCATAGAAGGTACCATACCATCCACATTCTAAGAAATTGATACTTCAAATGCACCTAAGTACTGCCTCACACAATAGAAAACATCCTATTACCATAAAGGGATATACATGGTATAGTGAATAGTTACTACAATCAACCTATTTTCTAAATTCGAAACCGTTTTTATCTTCCTGTTTTTGTTTACATATAAGCATGTAGAGCAGTTTCCTTTTCAACCATCGATATGTTGACCTTCAATACAGATTTAGCAGTATGATTAGGTTTGATCGCATCCTGGATCACATTGTGAAAATCTACCATGTATATATCTCCAAAGTGCTGTATCCTGTTGTTATATCACGTTTCTTAATATCAATTCAAGATTTCGTTTCCAACGACACTTTGCGAGTATTATTGCGCATCTAAACATGTGCATGCTTGTTAATAAAAATTAGCTTAATAACAAAGTGGAGTTTTTATCGTTTAATCGGTTACTGTTTTGTTTGTTTTAAGAAACACATTGATTTATAAAATTTTGAATATTATCAGTTCTGATAAAAATCATGAAAACGAACGAAGCATTTGGGACTCATAGAGGAGTGGTTTTACTTGTGTTGGTTATGAGCTTATCGAAGGTTCTCTGCACTGATCGTTGCATAGAGGAATGTACCTTAAAAGATACTACAATGACTTGTAAAGTTACAGAAACTGATAATAGCACACAGTGTGAATGTGTAAACGGATGCCTCAGCAGTGTAATTGTTCCACCAAATGTCACTACAATAGATGTAGTATCATTAGTGTATGATGATTCCTTCAATATTGAACAAGGTTCATTTAAAGGAGATTGGGGACTGGTTACCAAGCTTAGAATTACTACAGCTCAAAGTTATGTCGTTATTTTTCCGTATGCATTTATACGCCTGGAATCACTTCGTTATCTGTATATAAATACTGGATATATCGGAATATGCGGATCAGAACTGTCCACCGGGTTGTTTGGTGGTCTGGACAATCTGCTTCATATCCAGCTTATAGGCATTGAATATTGCTTTGATCACTTGATAGAAGAACTTGGTCGATCGGACGTATTAGGAAATTTACAAACTATTGTATTACAAGGAGTAGCTGGCTGGTTTAATGAACTGCCTACCAGAAGCCAAATATTTGATGAAACATTCTTTCACAATATATCCGATGGCCGAAATTTGACTTCACTGTCATTGAACTATTTTCATATTGAAATTTTAGCTCTATATGGCGAGAATGACCAACTAAGCTTCAACATCAAAAATATATTGATAAGTAACTGTACAGTTAATAAAATGTATCTTGATTACAATACAAGTACCAGCAGTGTGAGAACAATATCTTTCAAACACACTGTCGTCAGAAACTGGAAATATTTCACGGGGGGTGAAGCAGTTTCCTTCCAGAGCCTGACTGCTAGGATAGCATTACTTATTGCAAGATATGATCTTATAACATGCCCAAAATTCAATTTGGTAGATTTGAAAAAGCTACAAACTTGTCATTCATTTATGGCTTGTTTAGATCATGGCAACACAAGCTGTCCTTTACGTTTGAACAGAGTCACGCATTATAATAATGTAGCCAGAGTCGTTGCTCGCGGGTTTATTATGTACCAAGAGATAATAGACTTATCGAGCATGACTATTTCTTATATAGCACCAAACATTTTACCGCAAATAGCATGTGACGTTTCACTGTCTGAAAACAACCTTGGTGCTATGCAGCGTAAGGAACATATGGAATTTCGAAGCTTATTTACTGCCATGTACGCCCTGCAGAGTTTGAATTTGGACAAAAATGATTTATTAGATTTGCCGTATAACATGTTTTCGAAAGCAACACAACTTTCCACACTCCGTTTATCTGGGAATCATCTTGAAACATTTAAAATTAACATCAAACACTTAAAGCAGCTGCAACTGTTAGATTTAAGCTATAATAATATCAAAGTCATTGGTAGCAAAACAAAAAATGTGCTGAATCAACTTGCAGTTGGAAAGGAGAAAGCCCTTAACGTGGATTTGCGTGAAAATTCATTCATATGTGACTGCACAGAAAGTATTTTGCAGTCTATGAAGTGGATAAAATCATCCGGTATTTTAGTGTCAGACGCTCGTCAGTATTCCTGTGATTTAAATGGCCAAAGTTACAATATTTACGGTTCGGCAATGTCTGCCACTGAAGAGTACTGCAGACAAAAAGATAGGAACAAGTTACTTACACTTGTATTGCCACCATGTGGCATTGTAGTTATCGGTGCTGTATTAGTGATGTTGTTAGTAAAACGACGCGCTGATAGGAAACGGAAGCTGAATGAATTACTGCATCAAATTCAGAACCAAGAGTTTCCATGGCGATATGTGGTGTTCTTATCATTCTGTTCAGAAGACGAAGATCTTGTTATGGACATCATTTATCCACAACTTACTGACACTATCGCTAATTTCACTAAGAGAGACTTTGATCTAGTTTGTGTAGGGGACAAACATTTCCTTCCGGGACATCCGTTATGTACCCAAATCATTAGCAGCATAGACGAATCAGCTGTCATGTTATCCATAGTGTCAAAAGATTATTGTCGAAAGAATTGGTGTCAAACTGAAATAAGGGAAGCCTATCAACTTCGTAAGCCAATTATTATGTTGACCATAGACTATGTGAATACAGAAGAAATGGGAGAGTTTTTGGGTAAAATATTCAACCGTTATGCGCATGCGTCATGGATACCCGATAATGACAGAGGGCACCTAGAACCTGACTGGCCAATATTTGGCAAAGCCATATTTGAACTTGCTACCACGTCAACAATTGAAGATGAAAATGATATAATTGACGCAGAATCTGAAGTGTAAGGATTTAGAGTCATTCTTGAACACTGTAGGACATTTTAACAGATTGAAATCGGTCTTTCAGCCTTTTTACAACTCAAAATAGGTCTTTTAGCTTTTTATAGTTGAAACAATGCTAATTAGATTTTATAACTGTAACGAGGTCGTTCAGCATTTTGACAGCTGAAACCTGGTCTCGTTTAGTCGTGTGATGAGCATGACGTCGTGAAATTGTGGTATGTGCTGTTTTTAGTTAATCGCAGAACGACTAATTTTAACACACGTTTCAATAATGGCCCCTAGTTTAAGTTGATGAAGCTCGTTTTCTTCCTACGCCGCCGATAGATGGGCCACTTTAGCTAAAGTGAACTGGTCAGTGCGTAACTTCCGACGAGGTAAACTGGTCTCAAAATATAGTTCACCAATTTCAGCATATATACTAGATAAAATAGCAATTGTCAGCCAAAGTGAACTATCAGCGTATTGAATAAAACAAGTGATAGCTACTTTTGACTGTCAATGGATGAAAGTCTAATAATAGCACAAATTGGTTAGTTCATGCGAATAACATTGGTCTTTGTCCCAATGCAATAGTTCATTTATTGAAGAAAGCAGAAATATCCGAAATTTCAAGCGTACACAATCTAACAATCGTGAGCATGTTTCTGTACATCGAGAATAGCGGGAGTCTGTTGCATACGCAAAGCCCTTCCGATGTTACCGTCCGGTCAATGATAAAGATTACATTATATAACATAACATAAAGTTAATCAACATCCCGTAGAAAACACATTGCTTGATTACAGTTCATTATAAGCATGTTATTGATACCAGATAAATTTTACTTCAAATCGTTCGGCACATAACACATCCAAATAAATAGAGGATATTTGTTTGTTTAAATTGAATCTAATACGGTATATATATCATATCATTACATTTGTATATTTAAATTCAAAACTTTCCATTTTCATGAATGCATAGGTTTTAACATATTTTGAAATTATATTTCATCGTTGTCGTTAGGTGGTCAATACACCTTGTATATAGAGCATATAGTTAAAAGTTTTCGTACAATACAGATTATAACATTTCATGTTAACTATGGAAAGATCTGTCTATACAAATTTCGTGTCAATACATCGAGGCTTTCAACGTGTATTATTAAAGAGTATTCACTAGTAATAAATGTACAATTAAGTCATAAGAAACATTTAAGATTGTAAAAATTTCAGCTACATCATCTTTAATTTATACTAACTCTGCATGCAATCATTCGAACAACTCAAAGGCTTTCAGCCCTTTGATTATGTTTACTGTGCTCGGCTGGTTAAGTTGAGTACTGCATTCCCTGTCCGAATTTCTATTATCTATTTACCACATAAAGTCTGGTGGAATATAATATAATACCCGTGATTGTTTAAATTAGGTGGTGAACCACATAAAGCCTGCTGGATCCTACCAATATAAAACACATTATTGTTTAACTTACGTGGTGAACCACATAAAGTCTGGTGGAACCTACCAATGTAATTATACCTGTAATTGTTTAACTTACATGGTGAACCACATAAAGCCTGCAGGAACCTACCAATGTAATTATACAGTAAAACCTCGGTAATACGAGCAGCGATTATTCGAGCAACTGGCCTAATTCGAGTCCCGACGAATTTGCTCTATATTACACATTAATTTATCCCTCTAACTCGAGTAAAGTTATTACGAGCATCCGGTCTAATTCGAGCGCAGGTGTCGGTCCAATCAACAATTTTCAACGATAATTAATTACCTTATCTCGAGGCAATCATCCGAGCGAAATTTCACACCTCCGAAAAATGTCATACTAAATTTTGTTACGGTCCGTATTTTTCACACATCGTGATAATCACATTTTATGACAATAGCGTAAACCCTAACACTTAAATTGATTTTCGTATTTTCGATTAGTTACATTAGACACGAAGTAAAAGATATTTAATTAATGAACGTGATTTAAACAACACATACGTTTCAGAACAAGTTCAATAGGCAACAATTGGGAACTTTAACACATACGAGAACTAGAATTATTAAATGCAACATCGTTGCTTTGAACTGACTCGCACAGACTTTTAATTATCGTAAGATAAACCGACGTACATGTAGAATCTTAAATATTTAGGCTCCGTTCGTTATAAAACTGCAAGTCAAAATTATTTCAAAACTTTTCCATATCCCGTATTTCATGAAAACCTGCGAATGTAAGCTTACGTACAGTGAAATTGCACGTGTCCGATACTGAATAAGTGAAGTAAATCAAGTCCGCGATTAAATCCAATTCTAATCGAACAACCCTGAAGAATGGAAACATCGTCGACTTTGTAAAGTAGCAAATTCAATGTCAATTGAATCTACACCATGCAGATTGGCGAATTCATACCGCAGTATGGAACTCTAACGTAACACTACTCCCAACTGTACCGGCAATTTCTTTGATGTGCGGCGCGTTTGAAGTCAGTCGAAAGACCGCCGCGTTTGATGTCTCCAAATTGTCGCGCGCGTTTCAATTGGAAACCACAGGGATATAAACTCATTCAGCTAAACATCATGTCCTAAATAAATTATCATAGATAATATAGTGCATGTTTTTTACTCAATGAGCTGTATCCCACTGCTGAAAACTGGATCGACTTTGCATCCGGGTTTTTTTTTTATCTCGTGCGATTTTTGTGCGTGGGTGTTTGTTCAAACATGTAGGATCTATCGTGCGCTTTGGGTAATGTTATCTTTTTGCCGATCCGAACTTTTATTACAACCGTTAAATGGAGTTTGATATTTAATGTTAAATGATTCATTACGACTTTCATATGTAATTTGTTGAATTCGGCAAATGTCCACACGATTCAAATTGCGTATAGACTTGATAAACAATGACAATATTCGTAGTTACAACCAAATATATGTAGCATATGTGTTTTCATTATAAACACAGTTACACTTAGTCATAACAACAATTCATCATAGACTTCGGATATTTCGAGCACCTGGCTTAACTCGAGCATTTGGCTTGTCCCGATTGGTCCTCGAGATAACGAGGTTTTACTGTACCTGTAATTGTTTAACTTACATGGTGAACCACATAAAGCCTGCAGGAACCTACCAATGTAATTATACCTGTAATTGTTTAACTTACATGGTGAACCACATAAAGCCTGCAGGAACCTACCAATGTAATTATACCTGTAATTGTTTAACTTACGTGGTGAACCACATAAAGCCTGCAGGAACCTACCAATTGATTATACCTGTAATTGTTGAACTTACATGGTGAACCACATAAAGCCTGCAGGAACCTACCAATTGATTATACCTGTAATTGTTTAACTTACGTGGTGAACCACCAAACATAGGTACAGCACCTGGTGGAAGCTTTTTGCCGCTCGATGTTCGTGGTTTCGGTTTCTCTTCTTTAACTTCCTCTTCCTCTGTAACAATATATAACTGTATCAACTAGAGCTGTCATTATTTGCTATAATAAGCCAATATGAGCTTCTATGTAGGATAAAGATATCTTATCCCCAAGGGCCATATTTTAACAATTAAAATTCCAACCCCGACCATTACATCAGGGCCTATCTCTCATTTGCAACGTCAGAGATAAATTTATCCAGTCAATTCATGCAAAATTGACGAGATAACAGGGCGCCTTATAAACTTTGCTATATTAGGTCACCTTGTCATGTGACTAGTGATATACGGTCACCTTACCACGTGATCTGACCGACTTCTTTTTATATGAGATTCGCAAAAAAAAATCATGGCAGCAAAAATTCCTTACTTCATGAACATATACATCAATTCAGGTTTAAAGGAACTCCTGCCAAAACTGCAGGATTTGCGTCCACAAGAATGCATCGATATTAATCCATAACAGTAAGCCAATAGAAATTAGTTTTACTCAAGATTGACCTATAGTAGAATACTGTAAACCAAATTACTTTCGCAAATACTAACTTTTGCTGATCGTCGACATATTTGCGACTACAAAGTTTCACGTTTTTAAGTTTCCTGCAATGTCCATATTAATGTTTTTAGCACTTTTGCGTGACTAAATTTTGAGAAATTCTATCACTCGCGAACATGGCGAAACTAAATTGCGTGAAATAATTTCTTGGTTTATAACTCATTGGTGAGTAGACTAACCTTCATCAGAATCCTCATCTTCTTTATCTGCTGATTTCTCCCCACCAAACAAATCTCCCTGTAATATATAATCATTTATTGCTGATGTGTAGGACTGCTGCCCATTCATAATAATAACTTTATTTTGTAGTAAAGGTTTTTTATTAAAGCCTTAAAAACCAGTGTATGACAAACAAGAGCAGAATATGAAACTAAAGAAAATATACACCATACATATCTCATATCTACTACTTAATCAGTACACTGGAAAAAGCATAGGAGACAAAATTTGTTTTATCTGGGCCATAGAAATTGCCACAAAATAAAGACCGACGCAATTAGGACTCTATGACTGCCTAGAGGCAGTTTCTATAGCAATCTATAGGAACCATGAAACAAACAATTTACAATTGGTGATGATATATCAAGCATAAGAATATATAGAACATGGAGATGTACATGTTAGAATTCATCTGGAGAATTACCATCAAGTTGGGTGTCTTTAACCAATCTGACAGGGAATGAACCAAATGACAACACACTTACAATCATTGTCTCAGTTGTATTCACAAACAAAACGAAACAACAAACAAAATCTGGGTAATGTTGTAAACAACCCGTATCTTACCTCATCAGAATCATCAAAGATAGTTCCCTGTTTTTTACCACCAAATGTACCTCCACCAAAGAGATCATCATCCTCATCATTGGCCGGACCACCAAACAAATCTTAAAATAGAACGGATAACTCATTTACTCCATCGACACCCCTCATAGCATATTACTATAATTTTTTATAGACAGAGACTTGCATTAAATGTGCAGAAATATTAACCTGTTCCGGACCTTTATGAAAGAAATTATTAAAAGGTTCTTACCCAGCACAATATTATATCTATTTACTCAAGTGAATCATGCAGCGTCAGTCCTTTAGATTCGTGTAAGTAGTGTTTGTGCATATTCATAGTACTCCTGTGTATGAAACCAAGTAACACTGGTGTTCAATATAGACAGGACATCAACTGTTAAATTACAATATTGCCAGGGCATCTAAGATAATGTTTATCCCATAAACTGGAGTAAGGAAACACTGCATACCGTCATCCTGAACCTTGGGCGGCTTTTCCTTCTTCTTTTTCTCTTCCTTCTTACTTTTCTTTTTGTCTGAATTATATAAATATATGAGGGGTGTTCAATAAAATATAAATATACAAGGGCTGATCAATAAATTACAAATATACAAGGGGTGATCAATAATTCAAAATAAAAGTATACAAGCAGTGGTCAATAAAATACAAATATAAGAGGGGTGATCATTAAAATATAAATATACGAGGGGTGATCAATAAAATACAAATATACAAGGGATGATCATAAAATATTAATATACATGGGGTGATCAATAAAATACAAATATACAACCAGTGATCAATAAAATACAAATATAAGAGGGGTGATCAATAAATATGCTGAAGTTACTGTTTTTTAATTGACCAATATAAATGAGCAATGCTCATATACTCCAAGTTTATAACTTTAAATGAATGGAACTAAAACAAAACAAGAGCATTTTTCAACATATTTATTGAACACCCTCATCTTTTTGACAAGGTACAAAACTTGTCAGCAATAGTTTTTTTTTATTTTTCATTTAATTTGTAGCTTTTAAAGACCATTGTGTTCATTATTTGGAGGTATTATTGTTCAGTTGGTCAATACAAGAAGTTTTATTCTACCTTTCTTTGTATGTTTCTCCGTTGGAGGCTTGACATCATCATCATCATCACCTTCATCATCGGCTGGTACAGATGGAGGCGGTGCCCCTCCTCCTCCAAGTTTCCTCGCAAGTTCCGAGGCAAAATCCATCGGCGCTGCAGGAGCCTGTAGAATACAAGGATGTTGTTAAATCCATGATAGAAGACCACATTATAAACAAGAGGGTCATTGGCCCTAAAGCGCTCACCTGATGACTAACAGTTAAGGCAGAATCAGTATATTTTATGGTATGACCTTGATATTTGATGCAGATTTTACACATACACACTTTGTGGCCAGGTTTTATACACCAGGTGACCCAGTTGCAAATTGGCCTAGAGTTCATAGAGATACGCATTGTGACCAAGTTTCATAAAGATTAGGCAAAAAGCGTGACCAATGGAGGGTTAACAATATTTTTCTTTCATGTGGCCTTGTTTTTGACCCCAGATGACCCAGTTACGAACTTGACCTAGATTTCATAGAGAAACACATTGTGACCAAGTTTCAGAAAGATGAGGTAAAAAAGGTGACCTCTAGAGTTTTAACAAGGTTTTTCTTCAATGTGACCTGGTGACCTAGTTGCAAACTTGGCCTAGAGTTCATAGTGATAAACACTGTGACCAAGTTTCATCAAGATTATATAAACAAGAAGGCCCAAAGGGCCCTAGGTCGCTCACCTGTCGAACTTGACCTAGATTTTGTTGAGATGATCATTGTGGTCGAGTTTCATAAAGATTAGACCAAAATTGTGACCTCTAATGACTACACAAGGTTTTTCTATGATTTGACCTTGTGACCTAGTTTTTAACCCCAGATGACCCAATATCGAACTTGGCCTAGATTTTGGTGAGATGATCATTGTGACCAAGTTTCATAAAGATTAAGCTAAAATTGTGACCTCTAGTGTCTACACAAGCCAATTGTTAACGGACGGATGACGGACGGACGAAGAGTGATCACAAAAGCTCACTCTGTCACTTTGTGACAGGTGACCCCAAATGACCCAATACAAACTTGACCTAGATTTCATAGAGTCAAACATTGTGACCAAGTTTCATAAAGATTAAGTGACAACTGTGACCTCTATAGTGTTAACAGTCAAATTGTTGAGGGTGAACGACGGACATAGGGCGATCACAATAGCTCACCTTGGATGATAATCTAGTAAGTTGGATGATAATCTATTAATTGGGATAATAATCTAGTAATTTGGATGATAATCTAGTAAATCAGTTGATAATCTAGTAATTTGGATGATAATCTAGTAATTAGGATAATAATCTAGCAATTTGGATGATAATCTAGCAATTTGGATGATAATACAGTAATTTGGATGATAATCTAGTAAGTCGGATGATAATTTAGCAATTTGGGTGATAATACAGTAATTTGGATGATAATCTAGTAAGTTGGATGATAATCTAGTAATTTGGATGATAATCTAGTAAGTTGGACGATAATCTATTAATTTGGATAATAATATAGTAATTTGTATGATAATCTAGTAATTTGAATGATAATCTAGCAATTTGGATAATAATCTAGTAATGTATATAACCATACCTTAGGTTCCTCCTCCTCATCTTCCTCTTCCTCCTCAGATTGTTCAGAGCTACTACTCACTTCTTTCTTCTTCTTCTTCTTAGGTTCACCAAACAAATCTCCATCACTGTCTGTGTCTGATTCATCATGTACAGGGAACGGATCACCACCAGTTCTCTTTGTTGGTCTCTCATCATCCGAGTCAGAATCACTATATGAATACTGTAACACAAATACAGTTGCTGAACACTATAAGTGATGCACCTACCAATATCACGCCCCGGACAGACCCAGGTGTATTTACTTTTTCTTCTTCTTTTTTTGTGTCTAATTCCCCACCCTTGAGTCAAACATTTTGTCTAAATCCCCAGAATGGGAGATGATTGGTTTACCAAATGGCCTGCCATCTTTAAATGGTTGTCTGTTTGTTTGCGGAGTCTAAATTCAACAACATTGGGGTCTAAATTCCGGCAAAAGTTTATTTCCCTGGAATAGTTTTCTGTGTAAAGTGCCGTGTATGCCCACCACTCTGAACCTTGACCTTAGCAACACAGGATTACTAGAGCCCTAGTAAGTTACAAAGGTACTCTCCTATATGAATTGTTATAACTTGTATAGTAATCAATGAAAAATTTATATTAAGTTGACAATAAAATTAAACCCTAATCAGGGCAATTTTTCGTCAATAACAGGGGCTGTTATAACGGCCCCTTCACCTGGAAGAAATTCATTAAAATCATGCAGTTTTCCCCAAAAATGAAGTTAACCTCAACAAAATAATTCCCCATGTTACCAAAATACCAATATATTTTCCTCTAATTAAAGGTAAGACCCTATCCAAAAGGTTAGAAAAAAGGCTTGCTAATATTTAAAATTGACCCCAAATATTTACATCTGAATCGTCTCCCTTTTTCTCGTCTTCGTCTTCACCATCTGATTCACTTTCACTGATACTTCCAGCATCTGATTCATCATCTACAGTATACGTACAGAATAGCAGGTCAGTGACACGCAGCAAGAACTTTTATCAGGGAAGGCAGAGGAATATATGAAGAACTTAATTAGGTCATTCAGCTTTTTTACAGCTGAAACTAGGTCATTTAGCATTTAAATTATAAGCTTATTGTTTTTAATGAAATGTTTCTTTATCTGAGTGCGATACCAAATTTAAGTATGGAAACTTATAAAGCATTAAAAGAAACACGAGCTGTCCATAAGACAGTGCTCGACCATGCATATGTGGTTTTTATATGATTATTTATTTTAAAGCCACATTATCTCTCCCAAAACTTTTTTACTATTTACTCATCATCCAGTAAATTCAAGGAATAAGGCTGCTTTTCGCAAATGACCAATAATTAACTATTATCTGTTGAAATAGTATGCCAAACATCACATTTAGTAAAATGTATGGATGACAAAATACTAATTTTGCAAGAGTTCCTTCCCTTAAACTAAAAATCATGTATTTATTGTTTACAATTTGTTATTTTGTCAAAAAAACCACAAATTTTATGCATCATTCTGCAGACAGATTACCAAGTTATTGATTTTTGAAAATAGCCGTTTGGGGCTTAATTGGGCTTTAATGGTTATATACGTACCTGATACATCTTTGAGTCCAACGTTATCATCTTCCATAAACTTGGGTGTTCCTATCAGATGTGGCAATATCCTATCTATATATGGGTCCTAGAATCACAACAAGAACATGAGTAGAAAAACTCTCAATTATCATTTAAATATTGAACAATACAATTATGAGATATGGATGTGGGAAATATGATACAAGAGGGACAGCCTCAAACCGTAAAGAACGCAGAATTAAAAACTCGCAGAATTAACCTGCTATACGGTAAATTGGACTCCATCAGGAAAGAAGAAACTAGGAAGACCTCGAAATACCTGGGAAAGAACATTTACATCAGAGCTAACTGAGATGCAATACCCCTGTGGCCATGGACAGTTCACAGTGAAGGACAGAGTGAAATGGAAGAAACTTGCTGTGGCCCTATGTCCCAATGGGACGAATAGGATAGCTAGGTAGGTAAATTGTATAGTATCAAACCTTAGCTTCAAGTATAGGATCAACACGATATGACTCATCTTCCTCTTCAGAATCCGAGTTATCTATATTGGTATCTAACTTCTCAAATCCCTTCTCTATCACATCTACCCCTAGTTGGATAGCTTCAGACACTTTGGGTATCAATTCTGCTTCTCTTTGTTCACGTGTCTTCTCCTGTAATTGTACAGCTTTGTTTTACTCTTTACTCAGGAGATCCATGTACCTCAATTCACGGTTACTAAAGTGATACACCATAAATGTACTTTTGAAAATGCCGCCTAGCATGGTGTTAAAAGATGTCAAATGGACAGACATGGTACTTCAAAGAAAATATAATTATTTTATTAAAGAATGAAACCTAGCTCCTCAAGATTTATTTTAGGGATGTAATCCGGAGTCCGGATATCCGAACGTTCGGATCCCTTTTCGAACTTCGGATCCAATTTTCGGATCCGGACGTACATATAAAAACACGCAAACATTTTACTAAAATCGATAATCATAAAATATTATCTAAGTGTCGAACGTATGGAGTGCAATATATATACAGTCATGTAATTAAAATGTTCATACCAAATAGCATGGCAAACATACCAGCCAAACTGTTTATTAGCTTGTATAATTGGGTATATCTAGAGTCACGCTTGAATGACTTCAACAAGCGTCACCAATTTTATTGTTTATATTGTACAAGTGTCAATGCGTGTCATTAGTACAAGCGTGAAAACCATTGGCGTAGATCACCGTTAAGAGTGTACAATTAGCAAGTACATATTGGTCTATCAAGAATTACATAATTTGAATGATTAATACATCATAATAACACAACCTTCGGTGTTTGAGAGACAATCAATTTATTACTATACGTAATCCGACCATATTATACGATTCCAGAAAAAATCGCTAACAATTAATACTTTTGCTGTATCTTAAATCCAAACAAACATCCATTGTCTGCTAGCCTATAAATTCCTTAGATCACAGGGCGTAATTGAACAGTAACAATCAACCACGAGTACACACCTTTAATTCTATAACTCTCTGAAAATAAATTGTGTAATGTCACTGCACTGAGTGAGTTAATTTTACACATTCTACATCACATAGTGCGTATTTCTGACACAGAGTTAAACTTTTTTGGGGGTGTACAGCGATCCAATACATTGAGAATTTGAGTAACAGACTTGCTGTAAATCTACCTAGTTTGTTCATAAAACTGCATAAATTTGGGATATACGGTATGCAATTGTAGCAACATTATACAAGCCTAACCCGGCATGATGTAAAACAAGGTCATCCTGATTCTTTTGAAGTTCACAAGCCTGTAACCTCAAACGTTATGTTACCAACGACCGCTTAGTTCAAAGGCCTTTCATCTTCTATCATGATGCTGACAGATCAATGAATGTATGAGATCTTTGATAGTTTTGAAGTTAGCGTTAGTGGAAACTGAGAAATTATTTGGACAGCCTAGTAGTTTGCTCATGTCAGATAAAAGGGAGATAACTGCTTTAACTCGTATTGACAAACCTGGTTTTCTTGTTTATCTTCAGTTTTTGTTGCCTCTTCTTTTTCTTCTTCATCATAAACCCTCTGAAAAGACATGATTAAATAACTGTTTTAACTTCTACTCTTCTGACATTAGGGGCAAATTCACATGGAACGCCAGTTCGGTCTAGGTAGACTCGGGTTCCATACCAACGCATTTGGTTTCTACACTATTTGTGCCTTCACCACCGAAGAGTCAAACTCCACTAACACCACCTGGTGGCAGTGTTTACTGGTTAGCTGTTTATGTACGGTACGCAAAATGAGCGGGGCAAAAGCTGTTTTAGATATTACCAGGACCAAGAATTTACTGTACAGGTGGGAGTAAACATCATTCCTGTAATATCATACCCTACCCTACCCTACCCTAGAGCTTCCATGTGAACTCGCCCAAGGTTTGCCAAGGAATTTTTCTTCATGTTTTGCAACGTTTTTCAACAATTTCAGTCATACATGTATATGGCAAATGAAACTAGTTTTCAATGGATTAACTGTCAACCAGGGTTCCATTTGATTTGGGAGTAGGGGTTTTGGCCCTTGAAATTTCCAAAAAGCCACATTTTGACGCTTAATATTTTGGTTTGAAGGGTCATTTTCTCTTAAAATCCTGGGTATTTTGCCTATAAAATGTAAAATTTAGTCAAAAGCATCAAAATGACTTCAGATTCAGAAGCTAGTAGAACCCCTGGTATATGGCTGATGAAACAAGTTTTCATAAAATTATTTATCAACCAGTACTAGACACCACCTCCTCGATAGCGTAGTGGATGAGCGTTCGCTTCGAGTGCGGGAGGTCTCATGTTCGATCCCTGGCCGCGTCATACCAAAGACAAAATAAAATTGGTACCAGAAATTCCCTTGCTAGATGCTCAGCGTAAAAAGGGAAACTGGCTTCTCTTCTCTCATACCCTAGTGGCGATGGATAACATCAGGAATAAGGTACAGAGAGTGGTCAATATAATTTGGAAAAACTTGTTTCGCAATCGACCTTAAATAAATAAGTAAAAACTAACCAGTACTATCTCATTTTTATACAAGGGGATGACAAAATGTGAAACTATTATTCACATGTCATTACATGTACTTTGTAATCTGTGAAATGTATGCAAATAAAGTTATTGTTCTGTTCTGTTCTGACAACTTCTCCACATGTGAAGGATAGAAGAGTAAACGTGTCTATACAAGCCAAGTATCCCAGAACCCTTTGCTGCTGATTGGTGATGGAAATTCAAGAAATTTCAATAAAATGCAGAAGAGTTTCCTTGTTCGAATTTTTGACAAAAATTGTTGAAGTTCATAAGCATTTTTTACTTCTTTTACTTGGGTGACAATGCATGTTTTTATGTTTTCTGTGCTCGACTGGTTAAGTTGAAAGTTGCCTTCCCTGTCCAACTTGATATTATCTTTTTGGTTAATTGTCTACTTTTTAAGATTTCTTAGAGCTAAAACTAGGCATTATGGCTGTTAGAACTGAGTCATTCAGCTGATGCGTTCAGCTTTTTGATTGCTGAAACTGGTTCATTTTACTTTTCGACAGCTTGGACTTGGGTGGGTCTTTTCTTGTTAGGTTGGGCATTGTGCCTTGTATGTGTTTTATGTTGATTCGGTTGGGCATTGTGTCTTGTATGTTTTTTAATATTTTCTGTGCTCGGCTGGTTAGGTCGAGTGCTGCATTCCCTGTCTTATTTGATATTATCTTTTATGAAGCAATTTAAACTTAAATTTGTGATCATTTTCATAATGTAAACAACAAACGACAGGTTCCAGTATGTCCAAGAAATGCATGATATTTTATTAATCTGTGTGCATGAGTGAATAGAGTCTAAAATGTGTTAGACTCACACATGATGCAGGTTATATGGCTTGTATGAATGCCATAACCTCACCAACTTTGAAAACAACACAGGGGTTGTTATCAATGTAGTAATCATTTATAATTACCTCCCTTTATAATTAATTATGCATGAAATTCAAAATTCACAGTATGTCATTCATTGTGGGGTGAGTATATAGGCTTGCTATGAATATCCATTTTCGGGATATGGATGGTTCATTCTATGTCTGACTCTTGGGTGGGTGGCTAGATGCTGCTGCAATTTTTGTGTGGCTCTGGATTGTATGTGCGATACTGTATTTGCAGTACCGTGCTCTACCAATAGTGCTCTATAGATATAAACTAACTTACATTTTCTACAAACTGTGTGTTTGCCAACATCATAAAATCATTGAAGACATTGTTGACTCTGACACTAGTCATCTGAAATTACCACATTTACATAGATGAGGATAGTTTGTATGTACATGTATATAATTGATTAATTTTGTCTTTGACATACGCTATAATAACACCCCATCAACCAAACAAATCCAGAAAGATATATAGGTACTGTGGAAACAGCCACAGTTCCCAGCACAAACCAGTACCAAAGCATCTCAATCTCATTTCAAATATTGTCATACCTGTGTCCTTGAGTTAGCTGCCATGTGAGGCTAGACTAAACAGAAACATTATTCAGAATTTATTACAGTAAGAGCTAGAACTACAACTCGAGATCCTGGCCAGTAGACGCAGAAAATTAAAGCACTTAACTGACTGATGTACGCACCTTGGTACTGTAGTAACCAATGAGAAACATACAAGCTCCTTTGTAATGTTTTATCAAAGCACTTACGGAAATTATAAAGTTACGCCCACATTTAAATTCTTCATAATTCTTGAACAAATACACATAAGAACATACATGTATGTGGTTTGAAGGAATGCATTAACTGAAACATCCTTAATATTACAGAGCCCCTAACGACAATTTGCAAACGTTAATGAACTACCGGTACATAGGATTTAAATATGAGCGTAACTTTAAGATTATCGTAAGTGCTTTGATAAAACAGTACCCTTGAGAGCAGAAAAATATTGGAATAAAGGCAATATCAGTAAATTACCTAAATTTAAAAAATATGCACAGTAATTAAAGTTGAACTGATTTTATAAGTATAGAACAAATTTTATACTTAATTAATAATTACCTTTGAGTCATGTACAAGATTTTGTACCTCTGTTTCTATCTCATGAGTTCGAGAAATCAATTTCTGTGAAAATTCTTGTAGATATAAAAGGAGCTGCAATATATGTGAATAACATTATATGTTAAGTTAGTAGTATTGTTTACAAGCCTTCCATAATCTAATAGAAAGGAATATTCCTATTATCTGAACAAACTAGAGCTTTCACTAGAGTGATGAGTCATATCCTGCAGTACTGCCTTGACACAGGAATATTATTTAGAATCAAAGTCGAAAGAACACATGACACATCGTCTTGTGGTGAACATTTGTACCAAGCCATTTTAAAATCCAGTAAGAAACGACAAAACATGACTTGCATGACTATATAAACTTTGACCTCTAAGTGTGACCTTGAACTTAAATTTAATACTAATTGCTGTTGGCTCACTTTACTTACAATCTTTTTAATATGAAAAATATGGTCATCTCTATATAAAGTAATGAAAAGCTCAATCTCTAGAAAAGATGGTACGGTAACCAATAATGGTATATATATAACTAAGACATACCCCAGCATCACCTGCCAGGGACCAGTTTCCGGCCCCTTTTCTAAGCTCATCCAGAGTCCATGCTCTCTCCCATGAACGATCATCCTACAATAAATAAACATGGTGTATCAAATTATAACTCCAAACTTTCAATGATTATTATACCACAATTTATATTGATCATCTATCATAACATTTATTTAAAAAAAAAAGATCACCGCCTACTAGATCTGGACTTTCTCGTACTTGATAGTACTCTTTGACCTAGTGATCTAGTTTTTGACCCCGGATGACCCATTATTGAACTTTACCTAGGTTTCATAGAAACAAACATTCTAACACAGTTTCGTGAAGATTAGTCCATAAGTGTGGCCTCTAGTGAATTCACAAAAAATGTGAATGGACGATGGACGGACAACGGAAGGATGACAGATGAAGAGCGATCACACAAGCTCAAACTGTCACGTTGTGACAGGTGAGCTAAAAACAACTAAAATAAAAGCTCCGCGAGTCGCATGTGTCGCCTGACGAAATGCACATTTGTCATGGAAAACTATCCAGTATTGGGCTACATATCAGACTCACAAGAGTTCTCTAGTCATCTGAACTAAAAACGACAAAGCGATGCTCTGGACAAAAAAATGTCCTGATAAAATCAATCTGAAGGGAATCATTCAAACACTACACAAGCTAGAGTTATGATTCTTGCGCACTGCACTTCATGTCACAGCAAAGAAACATGCATTCTTATTTTTGAGTCATTAATAGTTATGGTGACAAAGTTATGCCACGGACAAGAAATGCTTATAAAATCAATCAAAGGGTAAAAATTGAAAATGGCACAAGGTAGAGTTACGGTTCTTGTGTACTGCACTTGGACTTTTGGTAAGAAACATGCATACCAAGTTTCCAGTCATTCAACCTCATGGTGACGAAGTTATCCTCCAGACAAGAAATGCTCAAATTAAATCAATCTAAGGCAAATAATTAAAAAAGGATGCAAGGCAGAGTTATGGTTCTTGCGCACTGCATTTCGGCTTATTGCAAGAAACATACATACAAAATCTTGAGTCATTTGAACTTAAGGTGACAAAGTTATGCTCCGGACAAGAAATGCTCAAATTAAATCAATCTAAGGCAAATAATTAAAAAAGGATGCAAGGTAGAGTTATGGTTCGTACGCACTGCACTCCGGCTTATTGCAAGAAACATGCATACCAATTCTTGAGTCATTTGAACTTAAGGTGACAAAGTTATGCTCCGGACAAGAAATGCTCTAATAAAATCAATCAAAGGGAAATAATTCAAAAAATATTACATGTAGAGTTATGGTTCTTGCGCACAGCACTCCGGCTTATTGCAAGAAACATGCATACCAATTCTTGAGTCATTAGAACTTAAGGTGACAAAGTTAAGCTCCGGACAAGCAATTTGTGACGCCGCAGCCGCCGCCGCCAAAGTAACACCTATATGTCGCCTTTTCAGGCGACACAAAAACCTGCATGATGGAAGAATCTACACTCATTTTTAAATTGAAGTTGCTAAAAATGTCAAAATTACTCAATATCGTTCAGGTCCAAGAAATACTAAGGGTATTCTGATGTTATTAGCAACTTTCGTCTTCTACCATTTTAATCATACATATGGTAACATTCCTGCAGTAATTGACATGTAAACAAATTATATCAAAAGCATCTTTAACTTTGATCCAAAATATTTCAAAAGCGAACAGAATCTTGCTTCAGGCAGAGAAGTACACATGTCTTCCAGATCAGCCAGAGTGAGTGGATACACCAAGAATAGGATCAAGTGTAGTAGCTTCGTACACAAAGTCAAGAAGCTCCACAAAGCCTATGCTTCAGATCTGACTATCCCCTCACTCCACTTTTTAAAGAAGACATTATAGATCCAGTTCAGAATGACCTGTCAAACGTTGCTGTAAGACTCAGTGTTCCTCACCTACAGCCTGGCAAACAAGAGAATGATTCTATTAGAAAGAGCTTAACCCTTGCAATGATCCATCAGGACTATTCATCAGAGATATGGACTCACATCTATGCTGATGGCTCTGCCACTAGAACAGTCAAAGAAGGAGGTGCTGGCATCATTATTCTACACCTATCAGGAAAACGAGAGACACACCACACAACAACAGGAACATACTGTAGTAATTATAGAGCAGAGACTGTGAGGCACTCATGAAGGCAGTGTTAATGATTGAAGAATTGACTGAAGCTGTCAACTCTGTAGTTTTCTTGACAGATGTCATGTCTGTCTTAGAAGCTCTGACCAACAACAAGGTTCCTTGCAAAGAATCAGCGCCAACATTAGCTTGACTCTCCAATGGATCCCAGCAAACTGTGGAGTGGCAGGCAACAAAGAAGCTGACTAACTGGCCAAGCAAGGTGCTCAGTCCGAGCAACCACCTGTGCGAGCAAGTTACAAGGAGAAAGTCACCATCATCAAGGCACTTACTAGGCTCAGACAAGAGGCAGATGCCTATAATCTCCTAAGCAGGGCAGAGCAAGTGATAATGGTCAGACTCCGGTCCACGCACAACCGACTGAATGCACACATGCACAAGAAGTACAGACTGGCCCTGTCACCGACCTGTCCGAGTGGTGCAGAAGACCAGACATGAAAACTTAAATATTTTGACTTAAGTCTAGTGATGGGCCGATGATCGACTATAGTCGAAAGTTGATCGGAAAAGCCCCAGATCGGCGACAATCGATTACGGTGCTCCATAATCGACGATCGGAATGGTTATTTTCGTGTCTCTTTCCGTTTCTTTCCATTCCTTTTCGTCCATTTCGCTACAAACTTACAAGGGACGCTACTCTGTTTAACTAAATTACAAATGGCTGACAAACCAATATACGACTATCCTGGTGGCAAAGTGAAGTCCAGGGTTTGGAAGGTGTTCGGGTTTTTTAAAACCCACGAGGACCGTCCTCCAACTAGGGAAAACCTCGACATGACCAGGGCAGTTTGCCGGTTGTGTAAAAAAGTATACGTAAATAAAGGTCTCTCTTGAACTGGATGTTTTAGTATGTAGGAGAAATGTATTCCTTTTTGTGTTAACCAATTCTAGTCTATTATTAATTGTTGTTGAGTCTAGGCAAGACGACTGTTTATGTTAAGTAGAAGTATTGCAAGTAGCAGCTGGTGTTGTTGTGTTTTATTTTCTCCTGTAGATCACTAATGGAATTCTGATTTGTGACTAATACTGACAGAAAACAAAACAAATTGTTTACAGTTGTTTCTATGAGTTTATTTCAAAATTTGAGTGATACATAAACATGTTAAAAAACCTGTTGCAAAGTGGCAAATCAGAATTATATTGTGATGAGTCTGATGACACTTCATATTTGGTCATTATTCTCAAAAAATCTAAACATGATTAGCAATCAACACATTTCTGTGACACACTCACTAGTTGACACTGAATCATTAAATAGGACATTGTGAACACCTAAAACATAGTGACATACAGTGATACACACATGCTGCATTCGACCAGACCAGGCTTATTACCAGCAGAGGTGTTCAACCGATTATGCAACCGATGTCTAATCGATTAGGGCTTTCCGATTGTAACCGATAATCGATTGTAAAAATGGAACCGATTGCCATCACTACTTAAGTCAATAATTTGTGCAGCTCATATTTCCCACAATTTGAAAAATATTCCATGTTTTCTTAGTGAATATAATAGCTGTTTACATAATGCTTCAAAACTATGCAATATATTAAGCATGTTGATTTTCTTGCTTAGCTGATACACTTTAGAAAAAATTAAGATTTTAAGAAATTTCTAAGTTTTCTGCTAAGATGCTTTGTGAATACCAGCCCAGGACACTTCCTCCAAAGATGCAAACGTCATGACCAGAAGCAAGATGCGAAGTGGCCCCAAGACACTGAACCCTCCACCAGAAGCTTTATGGAGACGTTGATGACCTGAGACGGACCACATTCTTCATCGCAGATACTGGCATGGTCGTGCAGAGCGAAATGCCAGTAAGTATAAAAAGCAATGGCAATTGAGTGATAATTGCTTAATATCCCATTTGAAGAATCGCTGATTCTTGGAGTCAGAATATGTACTGTTTACCTGTGCTAGTGAATTTCACACCAGTCCTGTGTTAATGATACAACCAACCATAAACAAAACAAAACTAACTTGACAGATCTATTGCAACATTAGACACTGATTAAGACCCTAGTAGGTATACAGTAACCAATGTGACACTTCAGAAGGTGTTAGTTTCAATTGGTAATTTATTGGTTTATTACAATCAGTGACCATGAAATGTTGTCTGATATCCCAAAATTGTGTATCGCTGTTCTCAAAATTAACGCCGACTTGAATGTCACTTTGATGTGATAATGAGGCAAAATGACGCTAATTAAGGCGAAGAAGTAAATGCCCTAGTGGCGTTGGAGAGTATCACGTTGAAGTTGAAGAAGTTGCTCATTTCGTTCCCTAAGTCGCTGGCTGGTCATAGGGTGAGAAAAATGCGCAGCCTAGCAGGGCTTGGACCCTTCACTTACTGGGCAAATGCTCAACATACAGGACTATCTGCCTGCTTAGCCACTTTCTAACCGAAATTTGTGAACTGGTTCAGACTGTGACACTAGCGGTACAAGCCAATGCAGGTACTTAAGGTAGCTACTTCCTTAATGTATTCTGTGCTGGCGCCAGTGAATAACAAGGTGAATATATGAAGCAGTTGAGCACATCTTGATATTGGCAACAATATTTTAAATTGTGTTATCATGTAAGCCAATCCTAATATACCTATATAAACGTAGAAACAACGGCTTACTCAACAATATGTTGATTATAAACTATCCGAAAAAGAACATATCCGAATTTTTGGTAGTTTTTACTAATATTTCATGACGACGACCCACTCAATGGTTGACAAAGATTTCAAATATACTTAAATACAAAGTACATACTCAAGCAATAAATAAGACGTATTTACAAACCTGGATCGGAGCTACAGGGCTTGGTTCAGTGCCATCCGGGGGCGGTGGAGGAGCAGGTACGTCCGCCATTTTGTCTACAGTAGTCACATGACCGAGACACTTCTACTCTCCGGATACCACAAAACTAATCTGCGGACCGTAATACGTATGGCGTATAATAAAACCATTACAATACTGTAAATGTATCTTAACCCTAACCCTTTTTAAATTAATTTCCAGACAGTATGTGTATAGTGAACCGGTTATTACGCATTTTAAATGTACGTACAATAATGGAACAATTTGACCGGTACACCATCTCAGTGATGTAAAACATGGCTCCAGAAAGAAACAATCATCAGACAGTCAGCTTCTCCTAACACTGCAAGATCTTGCCAAGGCAAAAGATGAGAGTAAGCAGGTCGATGTTGTACTCCTCGACTTCAGCAAAGCGTTTGACGAAGTCTCACATGAACGTCTAGCCACCAAGCTTCACCATTACTGAGTCCGGGGAAACGTGCTAAGCTGGAGTAGTAGTTTCCTGAGCCACAGATCAAACCAGATCTTGGTGGAAGGTTGCAAGCTTGACTCCATACAGCTGTTACCTCTAGAGTCCCACAGGGATCCGTCTTGCCCCCTGCTTTCCCTTGCCTATATCAATGACCAAATGCCCGTCTTTTTGCAGATGATTGTGTATTATAGTATAGACACATCAAGTCTGAGGCAGATTCTATTCAGCTGCAAAAGGATCTTGACAGTTTATCCGAATGGGAGGAGAAATGGAAGATGTATTTCAATATATCCAAATGTCATATCATGCATGTAACTAGAGCTAAGAAACCATTAAAACAACTTATACGTTATCAAATCAACATCTGCAGTAAACCAAGCGACGTACCTTGGTGTAGAAATTACCTCCAATCTTTCTTGGTCTTCTCACATAAATAAAACTACCAGTAAAGCCAGCCAGAACCTAGGATTCATTAAACACAATCTGCATTCTTCCAAAAAAGCTACCAAGGCTGCAGCCTATAATTCAATTGTGCGTTCTACTTTAGAATATGCATCTAGTGTTTGGGACCCGTATCATCAAAGATATTGATTAATTAGAAAATGTTCAAGAAAAGGGCTGCACGTTTTGTGACAAACAACTATAATAAAACCCCTGCAACAGTCCGAAATATAATGGGTGACTTAAAATGGAACTCCCTGCAAGAAAGGAGACAATACAGTAGCTAGGCTCACTTTATTTCATAAAATGGTTTATAACCATGTTGAAGTTGATTCAAGGCAGTATCTTACTCCATATACAAGGCAATCACGCCACTATCATCATCAGGCCTTTTATATACCTTTAACTACTGTGGATTACTCTAAATATTCATTTTTCCCTCGGATTGTTGTCCAGTGGAATACTCTACCATCACGTGTCGTCAGCACTGAGTCAATCCCGGATTCAAGTCAGCGTTGGCTACACAGTTGTTCATACCATAGTTATGACGGCACTTGTTTTATCCTGTTTTTAACCCTACTAATATTCTTCTTTCTGCACACCTAGTTATACTGTATATATGTTTTCGCAAGTTAGGGATATAGATTTATCTAAGGTGTATATTATGCACATATTATTATCACTTACTGTTAGGAGGTAACAGGCGGATTGAGTAACTTGGGAAACCTAACAGTCTATTTCTTTTTACCCCCCACGCATGGCAATAATGTTCAAAGTAGGACTGACTATTTGAGTAGGACTGACTGGTGGAGTGGGACTGACTGATGGAGTAGGACTGACTGGTGATTTAGGATTGACTGGAAGAGTGGGACTGACTGGTGGAGTAAGACTGACTATTTGAGTAGGGCTGACTGGTGGAGTGGGACTGACCGGAAGAGTGGGACTGACTGGTGGAGTAGGACTGACTATTTTAGTAGGACTGACTGGTGGCGTAGGACTGACTGGTGGAGTGGGACTGACTGATGGAGTGGGACTGACTGGTGGAGTAGGACTGACTGGCGGAGTGGGAATGACTGGTGGAGTGGGACTTACTGATGGAGTAGGACTGACTGGTGGAGTAGGACTGACTGGTGGAATAGGACTGACTGGTGGAATAGGACTGACTGGTGGAGTGGGACTGACTGATGGAGTAGGACTGACTATTTGAGTAGGACTGACGGGAAGAGTGGGACTGACTGGTGGAGTAGGACTGACTGGTGGAGTGGGACTGACTGATGGAGTGGGACTGACTGGTGTAGTGGGACTGACTGGTGGAGTATGACTGACTGGTGGAGTATGACTGACTGGTGGAGTAGGACTGACTGGTGGAGTGGGACTGGCTGGTAGAATAGGACTGACTGGTGGAGTGGGACTGGCTGGTAGAATAGGACTGACTGGTGGAATAGGACTGACTGGTGGAGTAGGACTGACTGGTGGAGTGGGACTGACTGGTGGAGTGGGATTTACTGGTGATGAATGGTGGAGTAGGACTGACTGGTGGAGTGGGACTGGCTTGTGGAGTAGGACTGACTGATGGAGTGGGACTGGCTGGTAGAATAGGACTGACTGGTGGAATAGGACTGACTGGTGGAGTAGGACTGACTGGTGGAGTGGGACTGACTGGTGGAGTGGGATTGACTGGTGGTGACTGGTGGAGTAGGACTGACTGGTGGAGTGGGATTGACTGGTGGAGTAGGACTGACTGATGGGGTAGGACTAACTGGAAGAGTGGGACTGCCTGATGGAGTAGGACTGACTGGTGGAGTGGGACTAACTGGAAGAGCCGGACTGACTGGTGGAGTAGGACTGACTGGTGGAGTGGGACTGACTGGTTGAGTAGGACTGACTGGTGGAGTGGAACTGATTGATGGAGTAGGACTGACTGGTGGAATAGGACTGACTGGTGGAGTAGGACTGACTGGAAGAGTGGGACTGACTGATGGAGTAGGACTGACTGGAAGAGTGGGACTGACTGGTGGAGTAGAACTGACTGGAAGAGTATGACTGACTGGTGGAGTGGGACTGACTGGTGGAGTAGGACTGACTGGTGGAGTAGGACTGACTGGTGGAGTAGGACTGACTGGTGGAGTGGGACTGACTGGTGGAGTAGGACTGACTTGTGCTATAGGACTGACTGGAAGAGTGGGACTGACTGGTTGAGTAGGACTGACTGGAATAGTGGGCATAGGCGGATCCAAAATCGCCAAAGTAAAGTCAATTCATTTGTTGTATCACACTAAATCACATATTTAAAGTCATTTTTTGAGAGTTTCGGACTATGTACTCTGTGCAATTAGGTGTTGCTGATATAACGAATAAGTTAAATGAAAACATGTCTTCATATTCAATATCTTGCTGTAATTACCAAATTGCTCCCATGCTCCCCCCTCCCTCCTGTCTTCGCCACTGGCCCGATTACATTCGGTGTGTTCTTCTTTATAGCATTTCTTCTGGCTATATCAATCCGTATTACTTATAAAATATGCACTTTTGGGCATTATAAGAAGGTACTTTGATGCAAGCACATAAGGCGCGACATGCTCGAGGAGTGCTTGTCTAAGCATTAAAAATCACTAAAATCTAGGAGCTACCGGGGTGATTTGCCCCCCCCCTGGACCCCCTAGCAGGGCTTTGCCCTGCACCCTGTACCCACCAGAGGCCCTTGTGCCCCCCTGGACCCCAGCTCATTTTTCATTTCACGCCCCCCCCTAACACTAACTCCTGGATCCGCCCCTGGTGGGACTGACTGTTGGAGTAGGACTGACTATTTGAGTAGGGCTGACTGGTGGAGTAGGACTGACTGTTGGAGTGGGACTGACTGGTGGAGTAGTTACAATAGAAAAACTGCTGAAATACCTTGTTTTAGCTGTGTAAAGTCCTTAAACATTAATACAGTAAACAGTATTAAAACGCTGAATGCCATGGCTCAGCTGAATGAAACAATTGGTATGCTTAAGTGAATAATCACATTTCATGATTATAGTGGACCAGTTTAGCAATACCACGTGACTTTTGGCTACAGTTCCAAGAAAAATGTGTAAACATTGACACACAAATATAGCCACAAGTATTTTAATCTATGAAATATACGCCACGCTAAGGGGAAATTATTTTCTTTCCATGAAATACAAGATCCTTTTCACGCAGATGTGCCGTTTTGTCAAACACCCTGTAAAACCATGGATAATACAGTACTGGAAAAACTACACAGCTGCTGAAAAAGTTTTTTTTCGTTTTGAAAATAAGTTGATATACCTTCAAAAGGATAGCCTGTCCATCTGGATGTTTTATTTTCAAAGTTGTTTAATCCGTCCTATTATGCCTAAAACAAATGTCCCTTAGTGACTTTGGTGAATACGATCTATGATCATGATCTATACGCATAGGCTCTGATCATGTATGCCCCTAATTAGCATCATCCTGCTATTTAATCTACATTGTGGCATTATGTGACATTAGTGACTACGACAATTAACAGGCATATGACATTTTGAGCATGATCTCGATGGTTATTCTGTGCGATTGTTTTAAACATTTAATTCTAGTAGCACAACCTGCCATATTTCTGTCACGAGAACAAACTTTGTTTCTGCAACATATGCTATTCATTGGAAAAATGCTTGCTTGAAATCAACACTGTTGTTCATTTTTTCCTAGAACTATAAACTCGAAGGAAACGATAACATATGATAACAGAATTGTCCCCAAATAAATAAAAAGAAACAAACACATGTTTTTATTTGGCCTTACACAAACTATGCTCAACATTAAGTCCAGGGGTGGTATTCAATATTGAGCTTATTAAATTGGAGAATAAAGATAGTCAATCATTTCGCCTGATACTGACCAAGAGTTTAATATGGTGTGATTTTATTGGTTGTCCTTATCCTTATGTTAAGTAAGATCAATATTAATTATTTGCTTTCAATGGATTATGGAGTTTTTTCAGTGATAATAACAGTGAAAATAACAGTGAAATTATCACTTTGTTATTTTCACTGTTTTGAAGCTGGTTCCAGAATCATGCAGAAAAAGAAACGTAACGTCAACGGAACCGGGCTTTAAAATATGCTTTACGTCATCATGACGTCATAATTCTCACGTCGTGACGTTCCAATGTCGACGTAATTTTTTCCAATTTAGCCAATTACGGCACATTTTAAGAGAAATTGAGGCATATAATAAACAGAAAATTTGTTGATTTTAGGTGTAAGATCAATTTTATTTCACTCGTGATCACAGAAAATTAAATTTACACTCGTGGCTACGCCACTCGTGAAAATATTGATTTTCTGTGATCACTCGGTGAAATAAAATTCGATCTTACACCAAAATCAACAAATATCCTCTATTGAATACCATTCAGGAATAAATATTCTAACACGATCCGCGGATTAATCCATATACACATAGAGAATACCGGGGCATGTATTATTACCGCAATAAAACATGGTATCAAATTGGCTGTTACTTTTTACGCCCCGTATCACGTGACATATTTATAGTAAAAACTTCAACGGGTCGCGAATTGCAAGAGTATCCAGTGTTACAGCTATGATGCATCTATTTTTAGAAACTCCAATATACTCTTAAAATTAAAATTCATAAAAACTTCTGATAATCAATACAATTATATTTTTCTTTTCATGAAATAGATACATTATACTCGTGTTATTAAAATTGTTTCAATGTTTAAAATGTGTTATTTTCTTCAAAAAATTACGAAGGTCGTTTTCATTAACGAGGGAGGTAATTGTACCAGCTAATAAGCCACTGAATTTCCGCTTGGAATTATGTTAAATGTCAAATGGGTGAAAATGGAATGCGCGCAGTTAAATAGTGCGAGATATTATCGTATTTAGAATCGAAATAAAAACTCTGTTCTTGTATTTTGTCGGTGAATAAAACACGGGCACTCGTTCGGATGCGGAAAATTAAATCACGAGTGCTTCCGAACTCCTGCCCATTTTTTATTCACCGACAAAATAAGCGAACAAAATTTTATTTCTTAAATAAAAGTCCCTTTTCGCACATAGTGTACTCTATTATCATTCCGTCTCATTACATTAAAAATATCACCCATTCAAATACGCAGTACATTGTATGTTGTCGGACCTATCAAAATGTTGGAAAACGAAACCTTGTTAATTTGTCAAGTTTATAAATACTACCATACTTGTAGCTTTGTTTACGCCAAACCACAATCATAATACTGTAAACGCAGACAATTTCGAGATTTTTTTTGCTACGAGGGAGGTTAAAAAATAACATAGACTTTTGCGGTTAAACCATTCATGTTGAATACAAATTGCATGTGAACATACTTTTTGAATTCGCAAGCTGATGATATATTTTTCGAAACATTTGTATGGTAAATCGGCCATTTTAAAAACCATGGTTACACATACAAGGGACACCGCTCTTTTCCCACATGGAGTCATTACTTTCACTACTTTTGTTTAAAATTCCACCAATGTACCATGTAAGTCAAAACAATGTACACTGACGTTTTGATGACATTTTAAACGTTATAAATACAAATGACTTAAGTTTGAATAAGCATAATTATGTTCTACAGTTTATAGCGTACGTCATGACGCCATTGAGTCCCACGAACAATCGCGCGGTGATAATATGATCAAAGGTTTTAGCTGAAAACTCTACTGAAGTATACAATAAGACAAATAGTACGTATAGGAGAGTTCTGCAAGTTATACTTGGGTGTTAAAATGATATAAAAGACCTTATGAATGAAATATAAAAGAGGTCGAGTTAGAATACAAATAGTGACACCGTTGACGTTAACGTCAATGCGTGGCGAACTTGAAAGAAATAGAATACATTTATACGATATCCAGCAGACTCTCACCAACATTATCGCACATTACGATCACAAGTGGCACTAAACCACTTTTGAGAAGTGCATTGGGTGTCAAGTGGAACATTTCGAGATTAAGTGAGTTGATTGTTGATGTTATTTCATCGACACCGAGATGGTGACGTCAGCGACGTCATAATCGTTGCCCTGGTCCGGTCTATGCTGGTGACTGTTTTTTCAGGAGCACTAATTTATGACAGGCTTGTTACAGGTATATCTAATTCGGTGTACTGATCGCAGAAAGATTCCGAATTATGATGGCGTACTGTTTTCGTACTATAAGATATGCGAACACCACAGTAAAAGTCTACGGTATTTTTGAACATCCCTTGAATATGAGCGATTTCGATATATTCTCGAAAAAAGCTCCTGGCAATAAGACCCACATAGAAACACAGAGTGGTTTGAAATTCACGAAGATATATAATTATCATCTTGCGAACTGACTACAGAAAAAGAAATCGCGATTTTTCAGTAACCTCGCTAACATGTATACTTTTACAGCTTTATAACCACAGCTTTCTGTTGAAAGTAAACTAATGACGATACTCTGTTTAAACAATGTCCGAGTCTACTTCGTTAGTTACTAACTAAGAGGCTATTTACCAAGTATGCACTTAAACTGGTTATATCGAGCATTTCGAGTATTTCTCAGACCCGGATCTCCCTGTGTGGGTTTTCTTTTTATAAAAGCAATGATTGACACTAAATTTCATTATAAGTGGGGATTCTGACGAAGGAGGACCTGCTTTAATTGGAAACTAAATTGGACGTTACGCTCCTGATTGTACAGAAATGCAAGAGGGTTTAATATTCCTGGCTTTATTCGCCACAATTACTGTGTGCTCAGCAGGTGAGCTTAATTCTCATTTCTATGGGTCTTTAAAGATTGGGATAGTACAAGGGGTTGGTTTATTTATGGAGACATTAATATTTAGCTGGACACATATAAAAAATAAACTGATTCTGAGTCTATCCTATACCAGCCCCGAGGATATCAGATTACGGGTTATATCCTCATTCTCGAAAATGACATGTATGCTAGATTCATTGTGAAGAATGAAAGGTTATGAATTCTATCATATTCCACGAAATATCAAAGCTGTATAGCGATATCTATATCATGTTCTTTGTGCCAAAAGTACGTTTTCGAAATTTAACTTCATTTAAGGTTGGCATACTAACTGTTTTCAAATAAAAATAAACAAATTCAAAGTCAATTTTAAGTTGGTATACACAATTCAAGCAAAGTAAGTATGTGTTAAACAAAGCGTGGATAACATCCTGCTGTACGCATTTACATGTACAACAATATACATGTAATTATTTAGCTTAACGAAACCAAAACAGTTCATAACGTTAGGTATGCTGTGTCCTTTATTGTAGCCTTTACAGGATCAGAAAATGAATATATTAAATGACAGATGAGCAGGAGGTTAGATAAATGAAAAATAAGGAGTAGTTAAGTGACAAACGAGACTTAATCATCTTTAATTAATGATATAAGAGTCAGTCTCGTTAACGCTTTCAACGACCCTTGTTACATATGAACGCTTCCGTAATTGATCTGTTTATTTTAAGCTTATATATAAAGTATTAAGCATAGAATAGAATAGGATAATATACTGTAGTTTATTTGCATATTTAGTCCTGAAAAGGACTTTTTACAAACCAACAGTAATACAAATAAATAAATAGCATGGTGATATATGGCGAGAAAGTATGTATATGATATCATACCAAATTAGAAAAAAATATTTTATTCGTGTAACATGTGAGACAAATTCTAGCCCGGATTCGGGAGAGACAGTATTATTCAAAAATTTACAGATGCAGAGCAATGTGTACTGATATCATATGTTAAGCACAACCTCTCTTATTATTCGAGAGATTGTGTATTACATATGATATAATTGTATACACATGACGCAATAATTTTTTCTATGAATTACAAATGTATAATGTTTCCTTTATAAAGTTTACCTGGTCGAAACGAAACACAAGGTATTAAACCTAATGGTGTGTGGTTACATTTATAAATGATTTGAATAACATATTTGAAAGAAAATTGCAATACATGTAATAATGCACGTGACAAATAGCAATAGATAAATAACAATAAACAAGTGAATACAATGTACTTAATCTAGCTTCATATCACGGAAATAAGAAAATGAAACTTGTCACGTGTAGTACTAGTAGTAGAATGGTTATTTATTTTTACATAAATTTACTAATAATTGCCAATAATACAAGGTTTTCATTAAAAAAAATACAAAAAAAGGATTCGTAAAAATATCAAGAATTTTTGCAATCTAAGTAAAAAGTCGTAGACAAGTCTAGATCAGCCGCATGTTAAAAGTTAAAATTACAGACAGTCCGCGGACACAATTGGGGGCCGCATGTTAAAAATTAAAATTACAGACAGTCCGCGGACACAATTGGAGACACCCTGTTACTTTGTTCACACAGCTCATTTGTAAGATTGCATTACTGAGACATTGTGTCGCACTGACAATATTGGCCATTTGTTCCAACCAAATCGGCATAATTATGAAAACACCTTTAGTCATTTATATATGTCAGAAAAATTTAGCCCAGTTAAAAACAGCTAAGTTTTATACATAATACACATGTACACATCTATATCAAAATGTTAGCAAGACAAACATATGATTATAATTATACTCGTACCTGGCAAAACAAGAAATATCTACATATAACATATTGCAACATACAGTGTTAATTTTGCGACTACAAGAAATCAGTTTCTACGCATTATCACTGCCCAGAACCATGAAGTCAACACTCATCCAATTCATGGAGAAAGTTACTGGGATTCAGCCCCTACAGGAAAGGAGAAACACCAAAATTCTTCTTCAAGTCCAGAAGTATGAGTGCCTCGCAAACAACCCCATAAAGGACAAACTACAATGCCTCACTAAGAACAGATTGAAGCAAAGTCGTTTCGTCCATAAAGCCAAGAAACTGAAAAGACAGCATGTACTCGTCTTAAACAAGCCAGTTACTCCCCTGGGTATGACTGACATCACAAACCCACTGGAACATGATCTCTTAACACTCTGCTAGGCGAGCGCTACCGAGCGCATTGTTGCGCCACGGGCCGCTTCGGTAGCGCTCGATAGCGCTATCTATATGCTATGCAACGGGCACCCACCGGTAGCATATACTTTTTCCGCTTCGTCCGCTACGCAGCGCTTTTTTTGAAGCGAGTCGTTTCAAAGCATAGCGCTACCGAGCGCTCGGTAGCGGACTGTTTAGGCAACGGGCTCCAGACTCTAGCCATTATATGTGAATTACATCCATCAGAAGCCTGGACTCATGCATATACTGATGGTCCAGCAACAAATGCCATTCAGGACGGTGGGGCTTATCTGCTCAATAATTACGTTGTTAAACTACCATCTGCTTGAAGCTGAACAACTTACATCCTCCAATACCGGTAGCAGTACAACAATCCCTCTGTAAGAACAAACTGCCACAGCTAGCAAAAGCTAGATGCAAATACTCAGCTATTACTATAGAGTGCCACTCCACGGTGGATACCTGCACACTGCAGTGTTCCTGGAAATGTGTGAAGTGTTCCAGATGCTAATGTAAGCTACGATGACAAGATCACCATTATTAAAGCATTGATGAAGCCATGTAAGGAATGGGACACTTACCACCTCCTTAGTAGACCAGGGGTGGTATTCAATATTGATCTTATTTAATTGAAGAATAAGGATAGCCAATCATATCGCCTGTTACTGACCAAGAGTGTAATATGGTGTGATCTGATTGGTTGTCCTTATCCTTAAGTCAAGTAAGATCAATATTGAATACCACCCCTGGGTACAACCGGTTAAATGCCCACATGCACAAAAAGCTGAAAATGGTACCCACGGATATCGGTCCTTGTGATGAGGACAATCAAATGACGAAGCATGTGCTCCAATACTGTAAACGACACGATCAGGAGAGAACTGCAACATGGTCCACTGCGATAACACTACACTATAAACTACATGGTGGTGAGGAATACCTCAGGCGGACAACCAAGTTCATATTGACATTGGTCTGACTGTGTAATAGCGAACAAGAAGAAGAAGACTAACTACGCATTATGTTTCGATATAATTATGTTTGCTGTACTCTGCCAGTATGATAGATGTGGCTTTTCTTATACCCCTATTATCGCCATGACTTATTTTGGTCCCTAGAGCCCCAAACCTTTTTTGGTTGGATTCCGGGTGGATTTGTCGGACATCACGGGAAGCCAGCCTGCACCGTTACACACCGTGCTGTACATTCTTTTGTGTGGGGGGGGGCGATCTGGTACGATCGCATCCGAGTCCGCTTCCGAGGTTCGTCTACCATAGAGTGATCAACTATACTGTTTTACAATTAACTAGCTATTGTTATGTGAGATTTACAGTCACATTATCGCTTCCAAACCTTTTTTCTGATCATCCAAAAAATAGACTTATTACAAGGAATTAGGATATTTTTTCACAAATTACCTATAATTGACCACAGAATGTTAAATGTATTTGTCGAAATAGTATGCCAAAAATCACATCTAAGTAAAATGTATGGATGACAAAAAAATACTAATTTTGCTTCCCATAGATTATAAATTGTGCATGTTTTGTTTACAATTCATTATTTTGTTAACAAAGCAACTGACTGTTGTATTTCGTTTTCTCCCATCTTATTGTGTTTTCCACCTTTGGGACTCTACTAAAGTGCTCAAAATCCATGGCTTTTCAAACAAGGTACCAAGTTATTGCTTTTTGAAAATAGCCTTTTTATGCCTTATGCCAAATGTTATTAGGACATGTATATAAAGATTTTTTAGCAAAAGGAATCATATTTGTGATATCAGAAAAAATGAAATAATCAATTAAAGAGAATCAATCCCGAAGGATTTGAATTGAAATTCCGTAAAAACATAGTTCCAAAGAAATCAAACCGTGTTGACTGTGGTATATATTTTGTTTGCAGAGGTTCAATGGTCAGAATGGAGAAATCTGACAGTTTGTGATGGTAGGCCATGTGACTGTGCAGCAAATGAAAGAGACACCTGCAAATCAGGACATCAGTACGTACTCTTCAGTTATTGTGAAGCCTATGTCCCACTGAGAAATTCCACATCGGCGATGTTCTCCCGATTTCTTTCGATAACACCCACCGATTCATCATAATACCTTCCGATTTCACAAACTATCTCATACCTTCCCGAAGCTTCCCCTAGACCCCGAGGAACCTGTTCACGATGTCCAGGCCCTAATCTCCCGAAGCATCTCAAGTAGTAATCTCAACTCAAATTGAGATTTCGCTGAAGTAAATAGTATAAATTTAAGATCATTCATCATCAAGTTTGTGTTCGAAACATTTTACTGTAATAAACTCAGAACGATGTATCCGTTTTGTGGTGCCAACGTTGAGTCTGGCCTCCCATGGAAATTATCTCAAAGACACATACCAGTATTTGAGAATAATCTCGACTCAGCTTGAGATGCTTCGGGAGATCGGGGCCTGGTAGCTCATTTATTTCAATCGGGAGTACATCGCCGAGGCAAAAACCAAAAGTTTCTTTCGCACGATTTAAGTTCACGGAGCTCGCCGATGGTATGTATTTAGGCCAGTAGAATAACCCCAAAATTGGTTGATCTGCGGCAAAAATTCTGATGTTATCAAACTCTTCGGATTTTTACTCTCCAGTGGCCCTTGTATCACAGAAAAAAAGTTCCAAAAATAACTTTTGGGGAAACTTTTTTACGATGCTTTGAAGTTTTGCATGTCTTCCACGTAGCCGAGAAATTTGGAAAAAACTTTTGAAAATGAAAAAAGTGACCCAAAGTATAGTCCAAGGTCTTTGACGATGATCATTCCATCCATAAAAGACCATTTAGTTATGATATCCAGAAATACACAAAGTATGGCATGTGACATATTAAACTGACCAGAAAGATATCAGGAACTCGAATCCGATATAAATATTGATGCATATGACATACAGAGTGCGAAACGGGATATTTTGAGGAAAAACATTACAAATTATAAGCGATAAGTGTGAATTTTTGGAATCGATGGACTACATTGTTACTAATCATTTCATTTGAAAATTGATGACTACAATAGGTGTATACTTTTCTGGTCAGTTTGATATGTCACATGCCGTTCTTTGTGTCACTTTTTCATTTTTAAAAATGTTCCCAAATTTCTCAGCAACACGGTAGACATGCAAAACTTCAAAGCATTGTTAAATAATTTCCCCAAAAGATATTTTTTTGGAACTTTTTTTCTGGTGTTCTGGGACCATTGGGAAGTAGAAATCAGAAGAGTTCGATACCATCGATTTTTCTGCAGGTTCGACCTAGTCTACTGGCCTAATGTGCGGCCTTAAATTTCCGCGAAAGTGTTCCTAACTTAACAAAAATGAAATGTCTAGTACATTTAATACGAGTATAATTATATATTGTTGATATTATATAATAAAAAAACAAATCTCCATCTTTACAGTGTTTGGATTGTGTTAAACATTTGAATAAGCATACTGTTCATATACCATGGTATGTTCCTCGTGGTCAAAAATAAAAAGGTAAACCGTCTTCAGAAAATAAATACAAACAATGCAAGTACATGGTGATTCATAATATCTGTCACACTTTTCAAATGAAGCAGTTTTGATATGGTTGAATATAACCACACATAGTTTGAACATCCGAAACACATATGCTCATAAGTTTTATTTGATATACAATATTACATACTTTCATGCATGTTTTTGTGTACAAATGGAATTGAATTTTATGCCATATATTCAATGTGATGTCTATTTGATCGATGATGACGTCAATGCTAATTTTAATGTGACTTAAAATATTGCCATCTTATACAGATACAATTTACTAAAACCATTCAATAAGCCAGTGTGCCGTTGAACTAGATAGTTTATCATAATCGGGGTACTATTTTTGCCTTGCTATGATGGTTATATTATATGAGAATGGCTTTTAAACCAGAGCTGATCAAAATTATGCTGCATTAAATTATGCTTTGAAAACGACGTCTTGAAAATTGCACATCTGATTATGACATCGTTTTAATTCGTTTATGACGCCATGATGTCAACATTATTACTGTCGTTTAAATCAGATAAAACTTTATAATATCAGCTTTCAAATGATATATGATACATACATTTGTTTATAAGCGGATTTGGCTCAGTGGTAACGCACTGGGCTGTCGATCCACAGGTCGTGGGTTCAATCCCTGCCATCGGAACTTAACATTTTCTGAAATATTTATAATATTTCCCGCTATATCTGGCCGTGTGGTCTGCAAAGTATCTGGAAGTGCCAGGAAGCTGTGTATCGGTGCTATACATCGCAGACTGTCTATTCGAAATAAGAGCTAGGCACACCTCTACTGTCTCTCTCTCCCTTTAGGGGCTTTCTCTCAGTCCCTCTGGTCAGATCATGCTGTATCTGCACTGGTAGAGGATGCACCTGTGCCCTTGTGGCTGCAACATGGGTAAAGTGCCTTTGAACGTGCGTTCGCATGAAAAGGGCGCTATATAAATCTGGTATATTTATTTAAAAGTTATAATAGTTTGAAACTGTGACAGATATTATGAATCACGCTGTTGATGTCGACCTAAACAAACAATGAAACAATTAGCAGATAATGATCTGAAAAAGGAAACGAAACACTTGTGGACAAGCATCATAGAAGAAATGTGACACAACATTTTATAAATGCGCAATAAATACCAGTCTATTAATGTCGGAGTTAATAAGATCCGGAAATTGCTTTATGGCGAGCAATCTAAACACCTTATACGGTTCTACAAATCATATAATGGATACATGAGACCATATGGTGGGATTAATTATATTATTTATTACTATTACATGCAGAACTATTATTATGATTACATGTATCATTATGCACCCGGAACCCCCTGTCCCTGATGCGGCCGACTTTCTAACCGATAAACGACCGGGTTCAGAAGATGGAACCCCTATACTGATCAAGCTACAGTATGTTTATTTTCCTTCCTATATAATGTCTTACAGAATACAAGTTAGAATATGTCGGCGTGTCGGGAACACCCAGGAGACGTGCAAATACGATAAAGATGGCACTGGCTCCATTCGTAAATGGAAATGTTGGAATGGTCAAGACACGTGTCCTGGTAAGATTGTATATTTATTTAATACCATAGGCATTTGGTTTCAACTCGCCGTAAATTATTGATTTGCACTAGTCAAAGGTCGACCGGGCACTGAAGAGAATTATAATCTCTTCAGTGCACGGTCGATCTTTGACTAGTGCAAATAAATAATTTACGGCGAGTTGAAACCAAATGCCTATGTTTAATACTTGTAAAATTAATAAGGTTGGATGTGAATGTTACCTATTCACCGCGTATAAACCAGATCACTGTTAGCCTTATTGGGGTACTATACAATTCAACTTGTATGACTTTTTGTGAGAGAAACATCCTGTGATTTCCTATCACTGTACGGCTTATTGCATCACTACACAAATTAACGTGTACTCATTGTTGCAATAACCGGAAGTTGAATCGTTTATACACTGTGCTATTTAGAACGGCCTTCCGTCTAGCGAAACCCATCTTTAGCAACCATATATTAATTATTAATTTTGTTCCAAAAGTAACCATTCTCGTTTATTATTACAATGTACCTCTCCATAGCAACAACGACAGTTCAACAGCCAAACTTTAAGTTTCCGAGTCAAACTGTGTTGCTCTAGAAAGGCTTTACAATAGTCTCAAATGTCATACATGATGCTCAATCAAAGCGGATCCATGTTTCGAATAAACAGACTATACTTGTATTGTGCATTCATTAGGTTGGTCAGATTGGATGTACACAGGGAAGTGTATATGTAATAAAGACACCAAGAATGGGAACAGAACTGGTGCAGCCAGATCCTGCAATAATCCATCACCAATACATGACGAGGTTCAATGTTTGAACCAGGGTAAGTACGTGTATTTATGATTGCAACGAATAGTAGGTATTTGTACATAATAATTAAGAAGTAATGAATATGTACCTTTATTATTTGCTGTCTATAGATTATATAGAGTTTCTATAGTTTTTTTTCAGTGAAAATAACTGTGAAAATAACAGTGAAATTACCACTATGTTATTTTCACTGTTTTGAAGATGGTCCCAGTATCATGCAGAAATAGAAACGTAACGTCAACGGCGCCGGGCTTTAAAATGCGCGTTACGTCATCATGACGTCATAATTCTCACGTCGTGACGTTCAAATTTCGACGTCATTTTTTCCAATTAAGCCAATTACGGCACATTTTAAGAGAAATGAGGCATATAATAAGCAGAAAATTTGTTGATTTTTGGTGTAAAATCAATTTCATTTCACTCGTGATCACAGAAAATTAAATTTATACTTGTGGCTACGCCACTCGTGAAAATATTAATTTTCTGTGTTCACTCCGTGAAATGAAATTCGATCTTACACCAAAATCAACAAATATCCACTATGTGTTTTATCGTAGAATAACGGACGGTCACGAGTTCGGATACGTAGCGATTAAATTGCTTTAATGTACGCATCCGAACAAGTGACCATGCTATATTAATTTTTTTTATTACAAATCAAAATGACAATTAAATGTTAATGCATGTACTCTTTCAATCTACACTGATAACAAGCGTTCAGTCGATCGTGTCATGTTACTATTATCCATTTTTGTTTATACATGCAAGGCTAGAGTTAACCCGGCAAGCTATATAATTATATTTGATAAGTGCATGCACGAGCTATTGATGTATAAGTGTATTTGATATGCACATGTATTTACGAGGAAGCGATACATAACTGATTATTTGTCAGTTAAGAATCCTTTAAGTTCTTATAATTTTATTACTTTGTTTAATTACGCAAACCAATCCCCATTTTTAAGATTAACACCTCATGTGTGTCTTTGCGATGAAAATGATTTTAATTTACAACACGTTGAGTAAATGTATTCAATTATTTTTCTTACAAAAGTAAAAGTAAAGCCTATGTTCTACTGGTGTCCCGATTCATCACGATTCCTCCCGATTTCACAAATTGGCTCATGACTTCCCCGAAGCTTCCCCTTGACCTCGAGGACCCTGTTCCCGATGCCGTCAGAAGCTCATTATTTTTAACCCGGCAGTACATCGCCGAGGCAAAAATGCTGTGTGGGACTTAGGCTTAAGATAGAATGCTTATTGTTTGTATGAAACATATTACAGAGGGTGTACAGAGCTTGCAGGAAGTTGATGATTACATGGAGGAAAACTGTACATGTAGCCGTGGTAAGTTCTACACTAGCTACGTTCGTTCGTTCGTTCGTTCGTTCGTTCGTTCGTTCGTCCGTCCGTCCGTCCGTCCGTCCGTCCGTCCGTCCGTCCGTCCGTCCGTCCGTCCGTCCGTCCGTCCGTCCGTCCGTCCGTCCGTCCGTCTGTCCGTACGCACCCACTTGTAGTTGTGGGGTGTGGAACACTAGGCTATATTTGGATTCTATTCATTCCGTTGCTTTCGGGTGCAAAATGTTGCTTATGGCGTTTTACAAACAAAAGGATGAACAAAAGAAAACCCCACAACGTCAAGTCAGGGAGAACGGCCGTCCGTCCGTCCGTTTTTATAAAATTATAGACAATAAACATACACTTTATTGGCTGGTCAGATCCGCCATATAGAAACACAGACATTTTGACCAGTGATATCAAATTAAATATTTCCATTGTACAAATGGCCTCCAAACCATATACAAACTATATACACATTACACAAAACTATTTGATGAAAATTTACCAAATTACAAATACATCCTATGTATATTGTATTGGTTATTACGAGCGATCGGTTTAACTCGAGCATTTTTACCTGTCCCAATCACTACTCGAGATAACGAAGTTTTAGAACAACCAGCTAACGGAGATATATTACATCGTCTATACAACAATCATGGTTATGTTTATGCACCTATCAATGTTTTCCCCCAGGGGGGGGGGGGGGGAGCGGCGGGCATACACGGGACTTTTGACAGAAGGGTGTTCCCGATAGGTGGGAATTTGACAGACAGAATGGTGCCGATTTTGACTTTGGCCGAAATTTTGATCCCGGGGGTATGTAAAGCATCTCCCAATGAGGGGATTTTGACAAATTGCCCTTGCTCTAGGGTGGGAATTTAGATTTTGAAAAAGTAAAAATGTCAAATTCCCCTGGGTCAGCCCGCCGCTCCCCCCTGGGGGAAAACATTGATAGGTGCATTATGTGCATACTCTCTTATGCACATAATATTTGATAAACAATCTGGTTGGTTTAATATTAAGATACGTGTATTAAACATCTTTAAAACTATGAGTTTTTCTGCCCAGCCATTGAATCGAACCCAAACGTTCCGGGTGATAATGTTTGCTTGACGCACCACTCAAAGTGGGCCAGAAAATTGGCTAGGGTTTGTGTGGTTGTAGGCATGATTTAAAACTCATGTCTATGTATATGAAAGGAATTGGATATAGCATACACCTGATTTTGACTATTTTAGGAAAGTGACCAAACAATGAATATAATTGACCGGAACTTCTCCTTTGTCTCAAGCGAGCATACCGTGATACTAATAAGAGGAATGTTATTTCTACTTTCAGAAACAACAACTCAACATATCAGCCCAACGACTCCGCTTCCGGTTACTGATCAAACTACAGATGTAATGTCAGGTCTGCCAGTAAGTAGTAGGTTTTTGGCACCGATACAGAGGACAACCTCTGTGTTTCCAAACAGTTCATTTCTAGTTGGGCTGAATATACTGATATTCCGAGAATCTTACCAGGGACCCATTGTTCCGTAGTGAAGAGCGTTATAATCCACTCGACCAGCGTGTCACCATTGTGTAATAGTAAAATTACACTTACACTTAATCTCCTGAATCCGTGCCGGATCGTAAGATCGCCATAAGACTTCTCCACCCAGCTCTGTTCTTAGCTTTGGCTTCTGTCTCTCTCTCCAGGTTAGTCCTAATTCTCTCAGATCTGCTTCTACCGTTCGGCGGCAGGTGGTCTTTGGTCTTCTTCTTGGTATCTTACCCTGAGGTGTCCACCGAAGAGCTATGTTCGTGTTGTTTGATACTGGCATTCTGAGGACATGTCCTAGCCATCGACATCGTCTCTGTTTGATGTGTTGGGTGATACATTATGAGGACATGTCCTAGCCATCGACATCGTCTCTGTTTGATTTGTTGGATGATACAGGTAGAATTGGTTATGTTTAGTAGTTTTTTGTTGGATATTTTGTTAGGCCAAAATAGTCTGCAGATCTGTCTGAGGCAGCCATGGTGAAGGTTGATAATGCTTTCATGTCGACTTTTGTCCTTTTCCAGCTTTCACTTCAAACCAATCAGTAATGTTGTTGTTAAGTAGTACAGCGCATTCAAAATTTGTTTAAAAGCACTTGATGAGGGTCACTATATTTTCTGGCACTCAAAATGATTGCAGGATTGTCCAGAGTGTCTCTCTATTAATACTGTCGAAGGCTTTCTTAAAATCGATGACATCGGTAAATGTCAGATCTATGTAACCTTTTTCTCACCTTAATCCAATTCTTGTCTCAATGTTTTATCTAATTCTTCAGGAATTATGTTAAAGAGTATTCGACAAAGGACTTTACTAGGGACCGATAGTAAAGTAATACCTCTCCAGTTGTCGCAGTTTCCAAGACCATCCTTCTTTGCCAATTTTACAATGAGACCTTTTGACCAATCGTTTGGTATGTTAGTTTCTTCCCAGATGTTTTTTCGGACACGATGTAGTTCTAAAGTTGCTGTTTCAATATCTGCTTTTAGTAGTTCCGCTTGAATTCCGTCTAAGCCTGCAGCCTTCTCTGTTTGCAATGATTTTTTGGCTTTAGTTATTTTTTCTTTTGAAGGAGGATTGGTGTTTATATCTAGAATGTCATTGTGAGTTGTTCCTTCAAATAAAACTATTGGATCTGGTATATTTAATGCATCTTTGAAATGCTCAACCAACGGTCTGCCTGTTCCTTGTCTGTTGCAATAATTTTTCCATGTTTGTCCTTCACTGGGGGGAATTGTTGTGTTCTTCCACACAGTGTTTTTGTGATTTTGTATACTGTGTTTAGGTCTCCCTTTGATGCTGCCTTTTCTGTCTCTTCAGCTTGATCTTCAAGGTATATGCGTTTGTCCTTTCTTGCACTCTTTCAACTTATTTGTCCTTTCATTGTGATGTTTTGCATCTGTTCTCTCAGTCTTGATGATTTTTGTGCTGAGGAACTTTTCTTTATGCTTCCCTCTTTCTTCTATGACTGTCGCTGTTGTTGCTGTTAACCACTCTTTGTTATTTCTCTTTTGATATCCTATTGTCTTTTCTTGGTATACCTTTTTGATGTTTACCCATTTGTGTTCGATTTGATTGAATATATGTCTTCTACAGCGTTGAATCTGTTTCTAAGTTCAATGGTGAATTTACGTATAACTTTAGGTTCTTTGAGGCGTTTTACATTATTTTTTTTTCTTTCATGTTTATAAATAGTATCCACCTTTTTTAGCTTCAGTTTAAGTCTAGCAGCAATAAGATGGTGATCACTATAGACATCTGCTCCTCTATATGCCCTTGTGTCTTGCAGGGAGCATCGCCATTTACCGTTGATAATAATATGGTCTGGTTTTTATCTCGACCATTCGGAGAGTTCCAAGTTACCTTGTGAATGTCTTTGTGTTTGAATATGGTTCCTCAAATGACCAATCCGTTGGTTGAACGTTGGTTTCCTCGTAAAATACAGTCTTTATTACAGAACATTATGTTTAATGGTCGAAATTTACTGTATCTTAACGTCTGGTATAGTACGCAGACTTTGACGCGATCCTGACCTTTATGCATCAATACATTACAAGGTGGCTGCGTTGAATATATATACAAATGTATTTCCGCAAGCAAATCGTTCAGTATCGGCCCTTTAGATTTGTCACTTGTTGGTATTATACCTGGAGCGTCTTCGTAACAGTACTATGCAACTACAGTCTAACTTGTATTAAGCGACCACCCTGGGGAAGGTCTGAAAACGGTCGCTTAACGGAATGGTCGTTTAACACAAATGCAAGAAACATCGAGTGTAATTCAAGAATTTCCGACTTTAGGTTGTCCGAATACTACCGGTATTCAACTTCAATTGATGAACATTAGTGTGTAAATATGTTTTATGATGATTTTATATTTGTATGCATTGTCTTCATAAGCATTTAATTTATCATTTTACTCATATATTACACAATTAATGCAATTAATGTAAGTGAGTTTTGCTTGCCCAGTCGACGAACACAACGGAATAGACCGGGTTTTTACCCCATTCCAAATGGAAAGTGACAAAAGCTGATTGCAGCAAAAGGTGCAACAATTAATCCGTTATTATGTGTGTAATCGGACTAAAAATCATCTGTATGACATGCGCTACGGACACAATGGTGATTATCAATGCTGTTAATTGGGGTCCGGTTAACAAAAGACAAACTCTGAAGTGTGAACAAACAAAGCTTTATGGCGAGGTATAGTGTAATTAACAACCTGTCACTGCAGACAACAAGTGATTTGCTTTTTTTCGGTCGCTTAATGAAATTTGTCCAGTCAATTACAGTGCTTAAATAGTGGTCGTTGGTCGCGTTAGACAAAAGTCGCTTAATACAATAGGAAAATAGAACAAAAACGATCGGGAGGAGTTGAAACCGGTCGCTTAAGACTAAGGTCGCTTAATACGCGTGGTCGCTAGTACAAGTTAGACTGTAGATTATAAATATAGACAATATCAGCTGTTAAACTTTATGCTAAATCCTCCGTACTATGTACAGTAATGTATAGTACAAGTTAGCCACCATTTGATGGTCATTTCAATGCGTTTGTTGTCTCACACTTGTCTGTATTTTCAGTGCTGTAACGTTACGGACTATTATGCTGATTATAACAATACCGATGTAAGTAACGTAGACTTGGATATTGGAGGTTTAGATGGCAGTGATCTTGGTAATCCGGATTCATCATCAAGTTCTGAGTCTGCTGGCAATGACTACGGCATGTATGATTATAAGGAAATACCGTTATGTCGGCAGTGCACAGACAACTCGACAGATCAGAATCAGCCAGACGACTTTTTATAATTATAATGTGTAAAGCTGTCTCCGCCTTTTGTTTTGTAAATATCGACGAATGATGAAGATGTGATTTCATACAGCACATGTTTGGACTCAACTGTATCCAATCTTCGGTCTCAGCTGGAGGTCATTGGTCAATGAGGCAGGGATAAAACCGAATAACCACATAGTTATGACTGTCTCAGTCGAACGCAATAATACTACATACAATCTAAACAATACGACCTCAATATAACATGAGCGAGTTCAGCTGTCCTACTAGAGTTAACTCTAGTGACGTAAGAATCTAAAAATAAACTAACTCTAGGAGCTCTTCAGCAAACGAAAAGAGTTAAACTACAGAGTAAACAAACAAGTGGTTCGTAAGAAATTGTCCGAGGTGTCCCGATTGGAACTACAGCAACCCAGCCTCGCAGCGGGGTTGAACTCTAGTACACTCAAGTACACTCGATGGTAGAAACTCTACTCGTTTTGCTGCAAATCGAGTTTACCCTGTAAGTCAGCTGAACTCGCTCCATGGTTTCTCAACCATTGACTACCCGTCTTATCAAATTGTTCAGTAGAGCTACCTGTACTCACATAAATCTTCTTAGATATTTTCTGCAGCAGTTTTCTTCGACGGAAACTATTTCACTTAGAAATAAAATAATCATAACTGAATATCTACTGTTTTTATATTGACATACACGTAGATCTACATAGACTACCAAGACAACCTTATCTAATGAAACAAAAACAACTAAGACATTTTCGCGAACATTTAAGAAAATTATTCACCAAACTTAGACTTTATCTTTTCTTAGTCTAAACATATCTTAGACGTTTTGTGGTTTTTGAGAATACGCACACACTTCCCTCAGCGGCTAAAGCAAAGTATTATGTTTTCATTTTGATGTGGTCTCATTATCAAGATATTCTTTAAAACGTCACACAATGAGAGTACACTATGTTCGTATGGCAAAAATCTAAATAATTGTACAAATCACGGACTGTTTTCTGTTTTACTCAAATTTTGTTGTAGTAGTAGTAGATGTCGTCATTGTGACGTCACAGAAAGTTCTATTTCTAAACAATGAAAAGCGTTGTCATGTTTCAAAACTAAAATGCCTGTTCTAATGAATATTCTGTGGACACAAAGTTAACATAGATAGATCTAATTTTGTTCGATAAATTTGAAAACAATACCTTGCTTAGAATGCTTTTCGTTGCCGTGGTGACAGTTCACAAACTGTTGCTTTTTGTAAAACATGTGAATTCACAGGCACATGGTATAACAAGTTATCTGAGTATACCTATGTATAGAGCGTATTATGTATAGAGCTAAAGATGATTTGAAACCATGTGCCTATGGTGAATTTATGCAAAACTGGTACTTTTTATTTAGCTCTAACACAAGGTCTGTGACGCCTAAATTTTATTTTTCAAAACGGATGTTCTATATGAATCTCAACCCATATGCATTTTTAGATTGTTAGCTTTTTTTCAATAGTTCAGCAAGCGGTGTGGTACATTTGTACACATACAATGTATTCAATTGTTTAAGTAGTTATGGTATATAATAAAACAAAAATAAACTTGTTGGGAAATTCGGTTGTTGAATATAAGGCGTACATACCATTAAACGTGTACGCAAACTTATAGCTTCGGTTGTTTGTCAAGTGCATTGGTCCATTGCCAAAGCAAAGCGCTACCGAGCGCTTCCATTTAGTTTTCCCCGTTCAATTAATATAGGTTATAAACCACTAACAGCCTACGCGGACCAAAATCAGACACTCAAACTCAAATAATCCTTACAGATTGTGGTTGTGCATAAATGGTGGTATGTCTTGATAAAGTATAACTGGAATTATCTGATTGAGTTTACACACGTGTGTGATTTAGTGAAGCGGTTTTATCTTGAATATATTGAGATGTTGGCCTAGATACCAAAGTGAAATCTGATCACCGCGTTTGACGAACTAAACTTTTCTTATATGATACATGACCCCTGTTTAATTGTATTTTCTTAAAGCTGGATGCCCATTCTTTTAAATGATATATGTCTGCAAACTGGTCATAGACTTTAACATGTTGCAACCTGGGGTTGACTTTTGTAACATTAAATTGAGTTAAAGAACATCTATAAAGAGGTTTTGAACCTATAAAATATGGAAGACATGGATTGCCTCCCATGGAATGCACAACGTAGCGCTTGTTTATGTAGCGCTGTCTTCAGATGTATTCATTAGAGGACGATATCTATACATTTTTACTACGCAACTATCACCGACATAACTATCCTACTTAAATACATACTTTTGGCATTGTTAGCAGAAACCAACATTGACCTACTCTTAAGTACATATACAGGGTGTTCATAAAGTTTGTTCTCAAAATTCAAAATCATACTTAATTTTATCTGAGCTATGTATGCAATTGTCATTTCTTCCAAGAATAGCATCATTTAATGATCGAACGATTAAAACAATAGTAAAACCTTCTGGAATTTAGATTGAAAATTTTTAATTCTTCAGACACCAGGAAAATGAACTATTGAAACTTGGAAATTGAGAACGAACTTTTTTAACACCCTGTACACGTTCATATACACTATACAGTTGAAAGGTGCCTAACACCGATAACCTTCTAAATATAAACTATTCTAAAACCACTAAAATTGTTTTAAATAATAATTTATGACCAAAACGCGCTTGAAATCTCAGTTACTTCGCAAATGTCTGTTGGTCATAGTTTTTATTATTATTATTTCTCATTATACATGTACCATATTTATACAGCTCCTTTTCATGTTTATACACGTTCAGAAGTGCTGTCCAATCATGATTAAGATCATGGATAAAACAATATACATAGTATATTACTATGAACAAATTTATAAATCAACTCATCTACCACTAATTTATGCACAAAGGCAAACTACACAATATAGAATGTTTCAAGTTCGGTTGGCTTCGTAACCCGTATGTCCAGTCCACACGCGCATTACTCCACCAGTCAGTGTTCACTGTGCTTTCACTCTGGTAGACTTACACAACACGAGCTATTTGAAACAATAATGAAGCCCATCAGAGAAGAGGTTCGATGATGCCTTCCCTATTCGATCTTGTACTATGTTATGGCAATATCCAAGACAAGACGAACTGTCCAATTAGGTAGAGACCGCTATAACTGTGTAAAACTAATGATAAAGACTTATCCAGACGTGTAAAACTCAACGCGAAACTAAAATACCTGTTCAGACAATGGTTGTTATATTTTGTTTACACATAAAATAAAACATACCTCTCACAGTATCCTAACTGGACAGTATACATGTATGTTTTGACTATATTGAGGTGGCATTTAATTGGTACTCATTAGTAAGTACTTATCTGTCGTTTTATCAGGTTTTGTGCAGGGTTTTATCATTCTATTTTAAATATGGTTCTACAAGATCAATTTGTTCAGGTGAGCGACGCAGAGCCATCTTGGACCTCTTGTAGCTTAAACTAGTATATCATTCAGTCGTTTTTTTTGTTGCTGAAACTATGCCATTCGTCTTTAAGCTTTTTGGCAGCTAGGACTTGGATTTGCGTCTTTTCGACAGCTGAAAGCTGGACTTAAGTTCATTTTCTCGTGTGTTGGGTACCAGTATTATGCCGTGTAATTGTGATTTGTGTTGTTTTTACGTTTAAGTTGAGTGCTGCCTTCCCTGTCCGATGCATATTTTGTTTTGTTATTTTAACGAGTCAAAATATTCTTGCGGTGTTCAATAACGAGGACACACGATGGACAACGAGTTCCAGTCCTAGGTTGCCATACCATGCACTTGCCAGTAACATGGTTGAAAGTAATTTTATCACAACACAAATATCAACATGTGAGCATTAACTGTATATGACTTTCGGATCGTGACTTGTACTTAGATACACCATGGTTTACGCACTGAACTGTATCACATTTTATGTCTTATCTGTAAGATAATTATTATCTCACTGTCACAAAACTGTTCTATGCTAGGCGAGGATATTCTTTACTAGTTAACACCGACGTTCGTCGGTAAACGACATAACAATAATGGCTATTTTTTATATTATGTTGTTTATCGTTCATATGCTGGATTTTGCACTAGGAGACTATCCATGCGTATGTAGTTATGAAGTAGAAACGAGTGTGTACTCAACAAGAAGTCAAAGTGCCAACCTTTTAGGACATATGTATGAATATGATTGCAAGCCAACATTCCCTATTAACGGAATACAAGACAGCAGTTTTATCGCAGTACAGTTTGAAAAGCAGGTACAACGATAGCGACTTTATTAAATATTCTATCATCTAAATCGTTTTTAAAAATCAGGGTACATTTTTGTACATCGTATATCGAAAACCTGTTTCGCCATTATCAATTTGAATAATCTTCGACCGATCGTTTCAAATGAAGACATTTACTTTAGGGAGTGTCAAGCATTAAGCCATTGTCCAACTGAGAAATTCCTCATCGGCGATGAGGAATTACACATATAGTTTCCCCGATGGCCACCGATAGCCACCGATCGCTCCCGACCTCTCCCGATGTTAAAGCAGTATCTGTCCACGAAGCTTCTAATCGTCATCGGGAGTACACATACATCCACGAGGCAGTGGGACCGACGTACCCTCCGAATCATCCCCGATAAATTAATTATAACGAATTAATTTAACGGCGATTAAATCCCAATATCGCGAATGTGTCGCCGAAATATCGCCGAATGTTTGCCAAATATTTAAATATCCACAAAGCTAGTTCCTGACACATCGCCGAAGTGTCGAAGAAATCTCTGGGATGCCTCGAAGATACGTTTTTATCATGTAAGCATCCCCGATCATTACCCTAGTATCTGGGTGCTTCGGGTTGCCTTCGCGAGATATTCCCGAGCTTCTGGTATGCCTCCCGCAATATTCCCGACATAGAATCGCGAGTAAATCGGGCAAACTTCAATACATGCATTGGAATTTCCCGATGTACTCGCGATGTCACTCAAGACTTCCCGAAGCTTCTCCGAGGCATCGAGAGCATCCCTCAGACATCGGAGAATCTCCTGATTTTGATCGGCAGTACATCCCCGGGGCAGTTTGACCGACGCATTAAATCGGGAAAACCAGACCACGAGGAACCTGTTCCCGATGCCTCCCGAAGCTCATTAATTTACATCGCCTATCAGAAAATACTCAATGGGACCTAGGCTTCAGATTTCATAGATATCGTCTTTTCTCGCATCTGTCACGCGACCTATATCTAGTTATTATTGTTTTATAGCTCGGCTTCATAGTAAATACCCCCGGTGCACTGTCTATAGAATCATGTCCAGGAACAATCCCGACATCTGATGTAGGTGAGTCAATTTTGAGTTAAGTCATAGTTAGAACATACAAAATGTATTAAGTAAATTTTAATGATTAAAAAGGGCGGATCGAGCGAAGCTTAGAATATAACATTCTACATTCTGATTGGCCGATAGAAATTAGCGCCAACCCATGACGTCAAGTCTGTGAACAGAAAAAAATAATGATTAAATTTACATTTATAATCCGCCAAAATTCGGCGTTTTCATTGGCTCATATTGAGCAACCCTCATATTGTAGGTTATATTCTAATGTACATTGGAACTAGATACCACGTACGATACAGGTGGACGAAAACTGAACACTAGCATAAGCACATTCATATGACATGTTGACAATTTCGGAGTAGGTTTACATCATGGCTTTGGCCAGAGCAAACGTTCAGGAGATAAAATCAGCTGCAATCTTTTTATTCGGTCCTTTACTTCGATAACACCGGTGTCGATACACCATTTAAACGATAATCAAGTAACGACATTTTCAGGAATTCATTATTTACTTTATTATGTGTTGATGCAACATTTCACCCTCTTGCTGATGAAAATTGAATGGAGCTACATATATTTGATGTACATATTGTGAACGGCACAACATCGGTTGATAGTTGTTCCTGGTACAAATGAAGATTGCGCTGCGTTGCGTTGCGTTGCGCTGCGTTGCGTTGCGTTGCGCTGCGCTGCGCTGCGCTGCGCTGCGCTGCGCTGCGTTGCGTTGCGTTGCGTTGCGTTGCGTTGCGTTGCGTTGCGTTGCGTTGCGTTGCGTTGTGCTGTGTTGTATAACATGTTGGTGACATGCTTGTATAGATCTAGGATAAATTACTATCATATCTACAGCATGCTGCAAGTACGGCATCATCGTCTACCAGCGTATTCTTCTGACACCAGAAGCATTATCTAGAGATTTGACTAACCACTGATTATAACGCTGCATGTACCAATACTGGTTATTTACAGTGTAGTAATACCATGTGGCTTTGACCTCACTAAAGGCTACAAATCCAAGACGAACTTTTGTAATTGAAAACAAAACTATACGCCACTCTATTAAAGGGAAAATGTGTAAGCTGTCAACGAAACGTTGGATTCCTGTCAGTAGTTTTGCCGTTTTGTCTAGCACCCTGTGAAACCTGGGAACAAACCACAGGGTATTGACGCATACTATTTTATGCGTGTGCGACCGGCTTATATCTAATATATTCGTATATGAGATATAAGGCGGTCGCACACGCATAAAATAATATGCATCAATACCCTGTGGAAAAAACTGTCAAGCTACTGAAAGAGATCCTATATTTCGTGTATTTTTTTTTCCATTAGACTGGCGAATGTTTGATAGAAATCGATAAACAATAAAATACTTACGGCTATTTTTGTTTTCGAAGCGAAGTCAATTTTGTCTTTGATGTGTAGCCCAAAGTCACGTGGTATTGCTACACTGAATAAGTAACTTCTCCAGAAAAGCTGACCAACTACCCACAATGAAAAAACCAGACTGATATGCATTTGATGTTTTAAGTACAAAATACAGTAAAGTTCCGCTAATAAGACCACTTTGATTATTTTGAAATCATGCAGATTTTTGCCGGTTTAAGGTCCCAAAGTATTAAATTTAGAACGAAAAAGGTCCGCTATTAAGAATGATTCGCTATTAAGACCACCTTTTTGACTGGTCTTATTAGCGGAACTACACTGTTACTCTGTTAAAATTACTTTCAAGTAAGCACCAGTGGATCTAATACGACGAATCCGTCGACAACGCCTACTCCAACTACCACACCAACTCCAACGACTGCATCAACAACCGCGCCATCTCCAACAACTACGCCTTCTCCAACTACTACAACAACCGCGCCCACTATAACGACTACGCCAATTACAACGACTACGCCTACTCCAACGACCACGCCAACTCCAACAACCACGCCTACTCCAACAACCACGCCTACTACATCGACCACGCCTACAACAACAATGCCTACTTCAACGTCCACATCGACAGCCACACCTACAACGGCATGCCCAAACGGTTGGATACGAATTTACAGCACTTGCTACCATTTCAATATACACGAGAAGCTGACCCATTTACAAGCAACTGTAAGTGTTACATGTTATAAATCGATTCATCAGATCAGACGATTGTTTACATAACATTGTGTATAATTATAAACATTGCAATTTCTCTTACTAAAAGGGGATTTCGGCCGGGAAAAGGCTTCTACTTATTTTTAAGTCACATCCACCTTGTTTATAATGTTGTTATGACATTATAAACAAGATGGATGTGACTTAAAAATAAGTAGAAGTAATTAAAAATTCCTGATGAAGAGCATGTGCCCGAAAATTTGATAGAAGAGTTGTAGTTATTTATTTATCATTTTATGGACGAAAAAATATCAAAGTGATGGATACTCTAGTTTTATCCTCAGATTTTGCTTTCATTGATAAAAGATGACATCCTCTACAAAGACGTATCAACGGGTAAGTGCCGATACTCGATCTGCCCGCGAGCTTCTTCATACGTTTGTCCTTGAATGCTGCAACATTCCCTTAGCAGCACATTTAGAAATCGATGTTGAATATGATAAGCCGTTGCTGTGAATGCACCTCGAACAAATCTTTATACACAAACTCATAAACTGTGAATTTGGTTTTTGGGACTTGAACACATCGATGTCACGTGACGTTTCTACTTTGTTCACTTTTATTATGAAATATGAAAAAGCTTTCTATACACCTACACCAATATTTGTATCACTGAATAAATGTTGTTAACTACATATTTACGTGGTTTGAATAAGTGGTGCGTTTACGAAGTCTTTAAGTGTATCATCTTATAAATTCGAATACTTAGCTGGAGATAATTGGTCAATTAGGCTAGAAACCCCACATGACCCTTCATTTACGACTTGCGTAGTCGTACGACGTAAGCAACAAACTATTTATGAATATCAGCATGTCACATTTAATTGCTATTTTCAGACAAAGTGTTTACAAAGCAATGCACATTTAGCTATAATCGACTCGTCGACAAAACAAAACATATTATCATCAGAAATGGGACGTAAGTATGTCTTGGATAAATCAGTTTGTTTTACAACTGTCAGGCCATCATAAGTAAAAAGTGACAACGATAATTAAGACTTCATTACTAAGCATTCACTAAGTGATATCAACTTTAAACATGATCATCAATATATAAACTGAGAACAAACGTACCTCTGTCAGCTAAACTACGAGGGTCATTCGATATAATTATAATGCGAACTGACAAATAAATTCTTACATCCAGTATTAATCATTCAAACATGGTCATAATCATCAAAAGCACCTTTCTTGTGTTCAATGACCTATTTGGATTCTTGCGACAGATCTCCTATTCCCGTTGCTTGGCCACGACCGATTCTTTCCAATGTAAGATGGTACATACGTCTCACCCATAGCTAAAATTGTGGATAAATCGTTCTGTCCTTCTACAATAGAGCGATAAAGCAAATCGATAACGTGCTTGACGCGACGTCATTTCAGTTCTGACGTCACAAGATGAGACACCCACCCAGCAGTAATCTTACACATGCTTATCTGGCTCCACAAAGTCTAATGAACAGAGCCAAAACTTCTCACCATTTCCTATGCTATCCCTTATCATGTAAATATTGTGTCAGTGTTAGAAAATACTCTTAATTTTTGGGAGGCGTTAAGCCTCTCATTACTACCATTGTCCATTTCTTAACAAAACATTAATCGCCTTTAGGCTGCTATGTAAATCCGCATTCAAGTAGTTCCAGAAACTGTCAACATTCCCAATACTGCTACATATGTTTCTCCAAATTTTTAAACTGATCTTATTCAATCAGCAACATTTGTTCATTCTAAGATCAACATTTATTGTGAAACTGTTCGTTAAATCGATATTTTTGCAGAAAATCACTACGCCGAGCCGATACCGAAGTTGTTTCATAATATGAAAATGACGTGTTCATCAAATGTCCCGGCTGTATAGCTATTTTTAGAAACTTCAGACCACGATCAAGTGATGTTTTTATCAATGAATCGTATATATACCACCTGCAAAGTACTGTTATGCAATCATATGGTGTCGTTATAATAGCTAGCCGCTTTCTATAGACTGTCTCACGCTGTGAGGGAAGTGATTACAAGACGGTACTGTAGAATCTGATAAATAGGCAGCGCGTAGTATTAATTTACGAAATAATTTCTAAGGCCTGTGAACTAACATAAAAGAAATGTTATGTATTCTTAGACTATCTTCAACCAAAGGATGTGTGGACAGCGGGCAGGTATACTGATGGCCAATGGACCTGGGTCAATGACGTGGCCCACGCAAATATTCCATTCAGTTTTACCAAATGGTCACATTTACAAAACACAGACCAAAGTACGTATATTAACATTTTGACATTACATAAGTGAAATTTGTGAGGTTTGAATACTTTTCTTCTTACAATCCACTGCAAAAACTGCACCAAAGAAATATGCGTGCAACATTGAAGCTTTTGCGACCACTGACCACCGATACCGTCGTGTAACACGAAATCCATTGAGACTATAGAACCATCGAGAGTGTGATGTTTACACACAAAATCCATTGTGACAACGCCTCCATCGAGAGCGTCATGTTTACACACAAAATCCATTGTGACAACGCCTCCATCGAGAGCGTCATGTTTACACACAAAACCCATTGTTACAACGGTTTAATCGGGAGCGTCATGTTTACACAAAACCCATTGTTACAACGGTTCAATCGAGAGCGTCATGTTTACACAAAACCCATTGTTACAACTGTTCAATCGGGAGCTTCATGTTTAAACAAAACCCATTGTTACAACTGTTCAATCGGGAGCTTCATGTTTAAACAAAACCCATTGTTACAACTGTTCAATCGGGAACTTCATGTTTAAACAAAACCCATTGTTACAACTGTTCAATCGGGAGCTTCATGTTTAAACAAAACCCATTGTTACAACGGTTCAATCGGGAGCGTCATGTTTTCACACAAAACCCATTGTTACAACTGTTCAATCGGGAGCTTCATGTTTAAACAAAACCCATTGTTACAACTGTTCAATCGGGAGCTTCATGTTTAAACAAAACCCATTGTTACAACTGTTTAATCGGGAGCTTCATGTTTAAACAAAACCCATTGTTACAAATGTTCAATCGGGAGCTTCATCTTTAAACAAAACCCATTGTTACAACTGTTCAATCGGGAGCTTCATGTTTAAACAAAACCCATTGTTACAACGGTTCAATCAAGAGCGTTATGTTTTCACACAAAAGCCATTGTTACAACGGTTCAATCGGGAGCTTCATGTTTAAACAAAACCCATTGTTACAACGGTTCAATCGGGAGCGACATGTTTACACAAAAGCCATTGTTACAACGGTTCAATCTAGAGCGTTATGTTTTCACACAAAAGCCATTGTTACAACGGTTCAATCCTGAGCGTCATGTTTACACAAAAGCCATTGTTACAACGGTTCAATCTTGAGCGTCATGTTTACCCGAAACCCATTGTTACAACGGTTCAATCGAGAGCGTCATGTTTACACAAAAGCCATTGTTACAACGGTTCAATCGAGGGCGTCATGTTTACACAAAAGCCATTGTTACAACGGTTCAATCTTGAGCGTTATGCTTTTACACAAAAGCCATTGTTACAACGGTTCAATCTTGAGCGTCTAGTTTACACAAAACCCATTGTTACAACGGTTCAATCGAGAGCGTCATGTTTACACAAAACCCATTGTTACAACGGTTCAATCGAGAGCGTCATGTTTACACAAAATCTATTGTTACAACGGTTCAATCGGGGGCGTCATGTTTACACAAAAGCCATTGTATCAACGGTTCAATCGGGAGCGTTATGTTTTCACACAGAAGCCATTGTTACAACGGTTCAATCTTGAGCGTCATGTTTACACAAAAGCCATTGTTACAACGGTTCAATCTTGAGCGTCATGTTTACCCGAAACCCATTGTTACAACGGTTCAATCGAGAGCGTCATGTTTACACAAAAGCCATTGTTACAACGGTTCAATCGAGGGCGTCATGTTTACACAAAAGCCATTGTTACAACGGTTCAATCTTGAGCGTTATGCTTTTACACAAAAGCCATTGTTACAACGGTTCAATCTTGAGCGTCTAGTTTACACAAAACCCATTGTTACAACGGTTCAATCGAGAGCGTCATGTTTACACACAAAACCCATTGTTACAACGGTTCAATCGAGAGCGTCATGTTTTCACAAAATCTATTGTTACAACGGTTCAATCGGGGGCGTCATGTTTACACAAAAGCCATTGTATCAACTGTTCAATCGGGAGCGTTATGTTTTCACACAGAAGCCTTTGTGACAACGGTTCAATCGAGAGCGTCATGTTTACACAAAACCCATTGTTACAACGGTTCAATAGGGAGCGTCATGTTTACACATAATCCATTGAAATCATGGCTCCATCGAAAGTGTTACAATTAATCCACTGTAGCCATGACATATCTGACAATGTGTTTCGTGCGTGCGTGCGTGTGTGCGTGCGTGCTTGTGTGTGTGCGTGCTTGTGTGCGTGCGTGCCTGCGTATCTGTTGATTTAGCTGATAATGGGCGCAAACGGATGACCGTTGGATATCAATGGGTTTGGCAATGACTTGTTTTAATTGTTTTAAATGTATTTGATGATTTCATTTTCTGCGCGACTAGTTACCATAACGAAGTAAGTATAACGCTGTATATTGTAGAAACCCAGTCAAATTTGCGAGACAGGTTCTGGAACCACACTACCAAGCAGCAAGCAGTATACATTTCTTATCAGTATTACTTTATCTACTACAGAAAGATGCGCTGCAATGGTCGGTAGTGCGAACTATGATTGGGTCAACTACCACTGCTCAGACAAACATTACTTCATTTGTGAACGACCTGTGTAAGTGAAAAGTCATTATGTCATATATTTGATTATCTTAATTTTCACGCAAACTAAACGAGTCGGAACAATTCATAACATATTGTGTCCTAAAACTGAATGGTGAGGCGAGTTATAAAGAAAATCTTTTCTGCTTTATACGAAGATTCCTTTAATGATTTATTCGGAGTACCCAATGATGTTTTTTTCGTAGACTGGTTCCACGATCCTACTATAAAATATTAGTATATATTGTGTCCGAAAATGAGACAAGTAGTACCAGTCTAGTTTTCCTATGGAAATTAAAGGATTGCGTTTTTGAAGGAACGAATGTGCTTGTTTTTGGAGTTTAGTTAGGATGAAATTCCAGGAGCGAATACAATAATCCAAACACTACGTACACAATACCTATATTTTAGCTTGTCCATCTTGTCATATACGAGTACTGTTAATATCAATGATGCTATAATTTTTGAAGATTTGTATTTTCACTGTACATAATGTCAACAATGTTTATTTATGAGTGTGTTTGTGAGATATGTATGTGTGCGTGTATGTGCGTGCATGTAAGATGTGTGCGTGTGTGACAGTATGTGAGTATATTTAATTTATTACACTATGTATTGTTGTAAACTCATGGGCATAATGCCTAATGTTTTGGAAATAAACCATAAAATACCGGTAATGTAGAAAAAATGACATAAATTATTGAGAATAAATTAGTGTTTATTTATTTATTATTCTAAACGTATGCATTTTTTTCAGACAAACTTATATTCCACCAGCTCACTCACTGGTAACTACACACCCACCGGTAACTACACACCCACCGGTAACTACACACTCACCACACATGTGTAAGTATTCTTAGCATATTCACGAATTTACTCTAGAGTGAAATAAGGAAACAGTACTATGTGTGTGCTCAAAGTCTCTCATTTTAAATAGTTTTAAATAGCTCGAAGTACCGTTCTTAATCAAAGTACTAAAGCTAGTCTTAAACTCACATACACATTTAATTATTTATATTTTCAAGTTCTACCTCTTTAATAACATCGATTTGTTTGTTTGACTTATAATCAGTCGTTAGCGTACGTGAGTCGTACGTAGGTTGGTTCCCGTTCCCAAATCGTACATTACATGAGATTTACCTCGAAGATTGTAACAATCGGGAACCAGACTATGTGATACGTAGTGAAGAATGTTATCAATTCGACCACCATGTCATTCATTTCAGTGCTTATCATCGATAATTCCATACATTTTTCAGCTGCCTGTCCAACAAACTGGAGACGACATTCTGATTCTTGTTATTTAGTGAATTTACATGATAAACTTGATCACCATTCTGCCATGGTAAGTACTTATTTGTATTATGTGTAGTTTTGTTATATAAATCGGATAAAATATACGAATATCACTTCAGTGTTATGATCCGTCGAGTTGCTTGTTAAATGCCGTATCACGCGAGACCGCTAGGTCGAGCGAGATGCGGAATGACGAAAGCAACGAGAGGTAATAGGGGAGGTAATACGGCTTAACGTATCAACACAGCGGCAATCATATTCCTTTTATCATATACCCATAAAAGTGAAAAACGCGCCATAATCTAAACATGAAATAAATGTACCATGTAGTTCCCTGTTATAGGTATTTATTGGTCAATAATTAATGCAACTTCGATGTATATACAAACGTCCTTCGTACGCCAATACCACGTGGTCCAGATGTAGATGTATATAAAAACTTCCTTCGTACGCCAATACCACGTGGTCCAAATATAGATGTATATAAAAACGTCCTTCGTACGCCAATACCACGTGGTCCAAATGTAGATGTATATAAAACGTCCTTCGTACGCCAATACCACGTGGTCCAGATGTAGATGTATATAAAAACGTCCTTCGTACGTCAATACCACGTGGACCGGATGTAGATGTATATAAAAACGTCCTTCGTACGTCAATACCACGTGGTCCAAATGTTGATGTATATAAAAACGTCCTTCGTACGCCAATACCACGTGGTCCAGATGTAGATGTATATAAAAACGTCCTTCGTACGTCAATACCACGTGGACCGGATGTAGATGTATACACACGTCCAAGGTACGCCAATACCACGTGGTCCAGATCTAGATGTGTACACACGTCCTTGGTACCCCAATACCACGTAGTCCAGATGTAGATGTATACACACGTCCTTGGTACCCCAATACCACGAAGTCCAGATGTAGATGTTTACACACGTCCTTGGTACGTCAATACCACGTGGTCCAGATGTAATTGTATACACACGTCCTAGGTACGCCAATACCACGTGGTCCAAATGTGATGTATACACACGTCCTAGGTACGCCAATACCACGTGGTCTATATGTAGATGTTTACACACGTCCTTGGTACGTCAATACCACGTGGTCCAGATTTAGATTTTTACACATGTCCTTGGTACGTCAATACCACGTGGTCTATATGTAGATGTTTACACACGTCCTTGGTACGCCAATACCACGTGGTCTATATGTAGATGTTTACACACGTCCTTGGTACGTAAATACCACGTGGTCCAAATGTGATGTATACACACGTCCTTGGTACGCTAATACCACGTGGTCTAGATGTAAATGTATACACACGTCCTTGGTACGTCAATACCACGTGGTCCAGATGTAGATGTATACACACGTCCTTGGTACGCCAATACCACATGGTCCAGATGTAGATGTTTACACACGTCCTTGGTACGTCAATACCACGTGGCCCAGATGTTCATGTATACACACGTCCTTGGTACTCCAATACCACATGGTCCAGATGTAGATGTATATATACGTCCTTGGTAGGTCAACCACGTGGTCCACATGTAGATGTAAACACATGTCCTTGGTACTCCAAAACCACGTGGTCCAGATGTAGATGTATACACACGTCCTTGGTACGTCAATACCACTTGGTCCAGATGTAGATGTATACACACGTCCTTGGTACACCAATACCACGTGATCTATATGTAGATGTTTACACACGTCCTAGGTACTCCAATACCACGTGGTCCAGATGTAGATGTAAACAAACGTCTAGGTACGTCAATACCACGTGGTCCATATGTTGTTCATGTATACACACGTCCTAGGTACGTCAATACCACGTGGTCCAGATGTTGATGTATACACACGTTCAAGGTACGTCAATACCACGTGGTCCAGATGTAGATGTATACACACGTCTAGGTACGCCAATACCACGTTGTCCAGATGTAGATGTTTACACACGTCCTAGGTACGCCAATACCACGTTGTCCAGATGTAAATGTATACACACGTCCTAGGTACTCCAATACCACGTGGTCCAGATGTAGATGTAAACAAACGTCTAGGTACGTCAATACCACGTGGTCCAGATGTTGTTCATGTATACACACGTCCTAGGTACGTCAATACCACGTGGTCCAGATGTTTACACACGTCCTAGGTACGCCAATACCACGTTGTCGAGGTGTAGATGTATACACACGTCCTGGTACGTTAATACCACGTGGTCTATATGTAGATGTTTACACACGTCCTTTGTACGTCAATACCACGTGGTCCAGATATAGATGTATACACACGTCCTAGGTTCGCTAATACCACGTGGCCCAGACGTAGATGTATACACACGTCATAGGTACGTCAATACCACGTGGTCCAGATGTAGATGTATACAAACGTCCATGGTACGCCAATACCACGTCGTCTAGATGTAGATGTATACTAGGGGTGGGCCGATGCATCGAAATATCGATGCATTGCGATCCCGAGTGACCCGATAGTATGCATCGATAGTTAAAGTCTCGATCCAATAACTATCGCTGATAGTTAGCTCAATTATCGATAGTTACGATAGTTTCCTTTTTATTAATAAAGTTTATAATTAATTTAAAACAACTTCCGTTCTCGTTAAAAACTAATTTTAGATAATCCCGCGCATCAAAACTGCCACAAATATCGCAATCGTGTACATGTTCTTTTTCTGTCCAATTCATTTTAAATCATTTCCACAATTTGTAGATGAGTATGTTGTACAACTAAGTTATATCTTACGCAATGCAAATATGCATTTACAGGTTAATCTCTGGTTTTCAAATTTTGGCAATAACTATTGCAATAGTATCGCAATAGCTTCAAGCAATACAATAGTATCGCAATAGTACTTTCAGCAATAGCAATAGTATCGCAATAGTAAAAAATGGACTCAATAGTCACCCCTAATGTATACATACGTCCTAGGTACGCCAATACCACGTGGTCTATATGTAGATGTTTACACACGTCCTTGGTACGTCAATACCACGTGGTCCAGATTTAGGTGTTTACACACGTCCTTGGTACGTCAATACCACGTGGTCTATATGTAGATGTTTACACACGTCCTTGGTACGCCAATACCACGTGGTCTATATGTAGATGTTTACACACGTCCTTGGTACGTCAATACCACGTGGTCCAAATGTGATGTATACACACGTCCTTGGTACGCTAATACCACGTGGTCTAGATGTAAATGTATACACACGTCCTTGGTACGTCAATACCACGTGGTCCAGATGTAGATGTATACACACGTCCTTGGTACGCCAATACCACATGGTCCAGATGTAGATGTTTACACACGTCCTTGGTACGTCAATACCACGTGGTCCAGATGTTCATGTATACACACGTCCTTGGTACTCCAATACCACATGGTCCAGATGTAGATGTATATATTCGTCCTTGGTACGTCAATACCACGTGGTCCACATGTAGATGTAAACACATGTCCTTGGTACTCCAAAACCACGTGGTCAAGATGTAGATGTATACACACGTCCTTGGTACGTCAATACCACTTGGTCCAGATGTAGATGTATACACACGTCCTTGGTACACCAATACCACGTGATCTATATGTAGATGTTTACACACGTCCTAGGTACTCCAATACCACGTGGTCCAGATGTAGATGTAAACAAACGTCTAGGTACGTCAATACCACGTGGTCCATATGTTGTTCATGTATACACACGTCCTAGGTACGTCAATACCACGTGGTCCAGATGTTGATGTATACACACGTTCAAGGTACGTCAATACCACGTGGTCCAGATGTAGATGTATACACACGTCTAGGTACGCCAATACCACGTTGTCCAGATGTAGATGTTTACACACGTCCTAGGTACGCCAATACCACGTTGTCCAGATGTAAATGTATACACACGTCCTAGGTACTCCAATACCACGTGGTCCAGATGTAGATGTAAACAAACGTCTAGGTACGTCAATACCACGTGGTCCAGATGTTGTTCATGTATACACACGTCCTAGGTACGTCAATACCACGTGGTCCAGATGTTTACACACGTCCTAGGTACGCCAATACCACGTTGTCGAGATGTAGATGTATACACACGTCCTGGTACGTTAATACCACGTGGTCTATATGTAGATGTTTACACACGTCCTTTGTACGTCAATACCACGTGGTCCAGATATAGATGTATACACACGTCCTAGGTACGTCAATACCACGTGGTCCAGATGTAGATGTATACAAACGTCCATGGTACGCCAATACCACGTCGTCTAGATGTAGATGTATACTAGGGGTGGGCCGATGCATCGAAATATCGATGCATTGCGATCCCGAGTGACCCGATAGTATGCATCGATAGTTAAAGTCTCGATCCAATAACTATCGCTGATAGTTAGCTCAATTATCGATAGTTACGATAGTTTCCTTTTTATTAATAAAGTTTATAATTAATTTAAAACAACTTCCGTTCTCGTTAAAAACTAATTTTAGATAATCCCGCGCATCAAAACTGCCACAAATATCGCAATCGTGTACATGTTCTTTTTCTGTCCAATTCATTTTAAATCATTTCCACAATTTGTAGATGAGTATGTTGTACAACTAAGTTATATCTTACGCAATGCAAATATGCATTTACAAGTTAATCTCTGGTTTTCAAATTTTGGCAATAACTATTGCAATAGTATCGCAATAGCTTCAAGCAATACAATAGTATCGCAATAGTACTTTCAGCAATAGCAATAGTATCGCAATAGTTAAAAATGGACTCAATAGTCACCCCTAATGTATACATACATCCTAGGTACGCCAATACCACGTGGTCCAGATGTAGATGTATACACACGTCCTAGGTACGCCTATACCACGTGGTGCAGATGTAGATGTATACACACGTCCTAGGTACGCCAATACCACGTGGTGCAGATGTAGATGTATACACACGTTCTTGGTACGCCAATATCACGTGGTCCAGATGCATACAAACGTCCATTGTGCGTCAATATCACTTAATCCAGAGGTTGATGTATACAAACGTCCATGGTACGGCAATACCACTTAATCCAGAGGTTGATGTATACAAACGTCCATAGTACGGCAATACCACGTGGTCCAAATGTTGTTGATGTATACACACGCTCTTGGTTTCAGGTCCGATGTCAAAATCTCAATGCACATTTAGTATTCATAGAAACTTGGAAGGAAAACGATTTTTTGAAACATTACGTACAATCACTTCCGGGCTACGGTATGTATGAGTTTTACAATCTTTATCTACAGTCTTGTAAGCATCCTTATTAATTTGACTTTATCCTGACCTTTATGCATAAATATTAGAGATGGGACCGAATATTCCAATATTCTGAAACCAAACGAATATTTGATTCCAAATATTCAGTTTTCCGTTATTTTTACTGAAAAAATCTCGATTCCCCGAACTCTCATTCATTAAAATAATAAACTGGGAAGAACTCATGTCCGGACCGCGACACCATCAATTTTACAAACAACCTTGTAATCTTGCCAAAATAGAAGTTAATCAAAATATATCGCAGACGAGTCGTTCCAAATGCATACTCAATTCCGAGCCCATTTACACCAGTTTATCATACTAAAGGCCAAGTAAAGGGCTCTTCACACGGAAGTGACAACCAAAACAACGACATGGTTGGATATAAGTAAACAACTAAATCTCTGTACCTGACACAAGTAATAAAATATAGAAGGAAACAGTTTTTAATCATGGTAGGTTTATGTGTCGAACCATTTTGGGAGTCGATACGGACCCGTATGATTTATTACATTTACCAATTGATACATTTTAATGAGATTACACACACTTAGGCGAATTTGTGTTGTTTATTGCAGATCATCACACCACAATTTGGACTGGTGGAATATTCACAGGCAGTTCTTGGCACTGGATGTCGATTGATCATAATACCTTCATGAATTATAAGAATTGGGATTCTGGCATAATTGCTCCGCATAACGGTACGATATGTATTATAAGAATTGGGACTCCGAAATCGATCCACATAATGATACAATATGTATTACAAGAATTGGGACTCCGAATTTGCTCCACATAACGGTCAAATATGTATTATAAGAATTGGGACTCATAATTTTCTCCGCATAAAGGTACATACATGTATTATAAGAATTACGACTCCGAATTTGGTCCGCATAACAGTACAATGTGTATTATAAGAATTGAGATTCTGGCATATTTTCTCCCCATAACGGTGCAATATGTATTATAAGAATTGGAATTTGCTCCGCATAACGATACAGTGTGTATTATAAGCATTGTGCCTCAGAATTTGCTCCGTATAACAGTACAGACATGTATTATGAGAATTACGACTCCCAATTTTCTCCGGATAACGGTACAATATTTATTATCAGAATTGGGACTCCCAATTTGCTCCGCATAACGATACAATATGCATGATAAGAATTGGGACTCCCAATTAGCTCCGCATAACGGTACATACATGTTTTACTAGTATACTAGTAGTTTATCTGCTGGTCCACTAACTATTTATATACTAAACAAAATAAAAAAGTATCCATATGAAAACTTTTCTAGTTTCTATTCACATATTATTAACTTTTCGTTATCAAAAAGGATTGTCACAAACAGAGTTAAAATAAAACACATGTAGACTACAAATACTTTTTAGTACCAATTCAACATTATCACACTTTCTGTTTCTTTAACAAGTCTCACTATGAACCTCAAAAGAGAGGATCCCATATTTGAGTGTTAGTGCTGAGTTTATTCGTTGTATATCCGAGCCCCTTCATACTATCTTTGTTTGAATCTATGTCAACAAATATAGAATTTATAAAATAATGAAAAGGCAATGATATAAATTATACCTGTGTCAACTCGTGGTACCTTGATGTTTGGACCAAAAAAAAATTCTGACGTCTGGCATGGCGCCGACTATTAAACAATCGTTTTGCACAGAAAGTGTCCTGTGTGCCGGCATAGAGAGGGTCTGTTTTCAAATTTGGGTCCAGTGCGGTTAGTGCGCGAGATTTGTAACCCGTGCGCACTTTATTCCCGGTCGCTGCAGGTCATACCCTTTTGTGAAAGTTTGAAAACAACGTCGATTTCCCCACATATTGAGAAGTTGCTGGTTCTTTGTGGAAAAGTAAGTTAGTTGGACAGTGGACTGTCAGCTTCACACAGCTAAGTTAGTACTGGTTAGGATTCAATCCAGGTAAACTGGTTAGGTAAATTGGCCACCATATATACATAAATGTTTAAGAATCGACGTTTAACCCGTATTTATAAACGAACCATAAAGTGGCACTATCACTTATTGTTGGACCCAAATTAATCGTGTTTTTATCAATATCAAGGCTTTGTTATGTTAAATATTTATGTTCTACACCCATATGTGCCACACTCTTGCAGATAATGTAACTTTGTAAGTAATGTTATTTTTACAGGCGTAGACTGCGCCACACTCTTGCAGATAATGTATCTTTGTAAGTAATGTTATTTTTACAGGAGTAGACTGTGCCACACTCTTGCAGATAATGTAACTTTGTAAGTAATGTTATTTTTACAGGAGTAGACTGTGCCACACTCTTGCAGATAATGTAACTTTGTAAGTAATGTTATTTTTACAGGAGTAGACTGTGCCACACTCTTGCAGATAATGTAACTTTGTAAGTAATGTTATTTTTACAGGAGTAGACTGCGCCACACTCTTGCAGATAATGTATCTTTGTAAGTAATGTTATTTTTACAGGCGTAGACTGTGCCACACTCTTGCAGATAATGTATCTTTGTAAGTAATGTTATTTTTACAGGCGTAGACTGTGCCACACTCTTGCAGATAATGTATCTTTGTAAGTAATGTTATTTTTACAGGAGTAGACTGTGCCACACTCTTGCAGATAATGTATCTTTGTAAGTAATGTTATTTTATAGGAGTAGACTGCGCCACACTCTTGCAGATAATGTAACTTTGTAAGTAATGTTATTTTTACAGGAGTAGACTGTGCCACACTCTTGCAGATAATGAAACTTTGTAAGTAATGTTATTTTTACAGGCGTAGACTGTGCCACACTCTTGCAGATAATGTAACTTTGTAAGTAATGTTATTTTTACAGGCGTAGACTGTGACACACTCTTGCAGATAATGAAACTTTGTAAGAAATGTTATTTTTACAGGCGAAGACTGTGCCACACTCTTGCAGATAATGTAACTTTGTAAGTAATGTTATTTTTACAGGAGTAGACTGTGCCACACTCTTGCAGATAATGTAACTTTGTAAGTAATGTTATTTTTACAGGAGTAGACTGTGCCACACTCTTGCAGATAATGTAACTTTGTAAGTAATGTTATTTTTACAGGAGTAGACTGTGCCACACTCTTGCAGATAATGTAACTTTGTAAGTAATGTTATTTCTACAGGCGTAGACTGTGCCACACTCTTGCAGATAATGAAACTTTGTAAGAAATGTTATTTTTACAGGCGTAGACTGTGCCACACTCTTGCAGATAATGTAACTTTGTAAGTAATGTTATTTTTACAGGAGTAGACTGTGCCACACTCTTGCAGATAATGTAACTTTGTAAGTAATGTTATTTTTACAGGAGTAGACTGTGCCACACTCTTGCAGATAATGTAACTTTGTAAGTAATGTTATTTTTACAGGCGTAGACTGTGCTGCTATAAATGGAAGCCATGATTTCAGATGGTTCGTGTCACATTGTACCACTCACAAGAAATTTATCTGCGAGAAAGATGTGTGAGTACAGTTTTTATCGATCCATTTGCTTGTATAGTCTGTTTATTCAGGTATGTCACTTATATACAAAATTGCAAACTCATAACATTGTATTTTTATTGGTTTAACTTTTAAGCATTGTAATTGGAAAAAGGCAGTGAAAACCAATACCTTGTTCAGTAAGCCACATACTTCATCATATCTATTAAAATAAGACATAATAAGAGAAATTGCAATGATAATGTTTACAATGTTATGTAAACAAGTGACCAACCTGAATAATCGATTTGTAGACCGGAGTAAGTATAGTGCGCATAGGATAATGAGAAATTTAATCAGATTAATCCGATGTGCCTGATTTATCAGTTATGTTTTGAGTACAATACTGACCTTATCTGTTTACTTTAGAAACTTGTAAAACCAATTTTGCAACAGTTGACCCAATTTGTAAATATCCCATTATCCTCGGCGCACTATACTACGTGGCAGTTGTGCACATCGGTCAATCCTGAAACATAATATCTTCTGACCGATGTAAGTAAAGTACGGAGAATTTGACTTGAATTCGACCTTCTATTAGCATAATTCAACAGCTGGTATCTTGTCTATATCTATAACCCCGGTTGCATGTTTTCACAAGCAGACAGTATCACGAAGGCGATCAAAGTGTAATACAAAAACAAATCTAAAGGAACCGATAATGCAGGATTTGCTCGCAGAAATTGATATACAGGGTATTTCATAATATTTGACCCCATTACAACCGAATGCCATGAGAACATGCTTGATCTCATCTGAAGTTTTCATATACCAATTGAAAGCTTACATTTGGGAGTTTTATTCAATATATATTATGACCATGTTACTATTGATGCAACCCAGGAATTCAGATTCTGGCAAAACGTCATTTTTCGATAAATGTCAAATTGACGTCAAATTTGAATCTCGTGGCATTCGATTGTAATTGGGTCAGATATTATGAAACACCCTGTAAACAACACAAGAAGCTTGTAAAATAATCATGTTATAAAGGTTTGGATCAGGTCATTATCTCCGTACTTTACTAGTAATATGTGGAAGTTGTGTACATCGGTCAATACGGAAATAGCTGGCTTAGAATGAGATGGTCTTAAGTACAAAATCGATATTTTGAGAAAACAAAAAAAAACTTATGGAAAACTTACAAGCTTTTTTTCGACGTAACTGTAACAAAAATTTTTCATAAATAGACAACATTTGATCACTTCTTGACATAAACTGTTCAAAATAGTATCTTTTAATTTAAACATATTTTATTACCCAAAAATATACAAAATTTGACATACAAATACATCTATAAATACATTTTATATACATGGGTAAAAGGGTCGAGCCACAAGTTCCAAAACTTAGTTACGGCTCTCCCCTTATACCAACATTAATTACATTATAATATATATATATATATATAGCGTGAATTTATACTTGATAAATAGTATCAAGTTTTAGAAAAGTGTTTTTTCTTATTTTAGAGCTTATTTAAAACCTTGTTTCATATAGTTACTACATAATGTCAAAATAGCAGGTTTTCCTGGAGACTGGCTCAAATGCATTATGTGTATTTTCAGTTGAAGTAGTGTTTGGTTTACTGATTAGCCTTCATTATTTCAGATTTACGACTGTACCATTAATTGGTTGAAGATGGAAGCATCCTTGCTACATGGAACAGTTCTTGCATTCATACAACTTCCTTATCAATTGTCACAATATAGTTCCTGAATAATAGAACAAAAAACGTACCTTGTTAATTACTTGACGTTGAATACCGAACAACACATGTAACCCTACGGGTCATTGTATAAACGGCCTTACGTGATCGCTATAGTGTTTTTTTAAAGTACTGAAATAAAGTTAGAAGTACAAGCTTAGTTAAACACATTTACCAACAAACATCATTAATTTAGAATTCAACATACAATAAAATACCTCTCTAATAAGATGCCCAATACTTTATAAACGTAATACCTAACTTAATTCTAGGAATAAAACAATTTGCCAAAATAATACAATTCCAACAATTAAACCAATCTGTAATTAGTAAAATGATATAATTTCAACCACAGACGCCAAATTTGAGAACAGCTATAAATTAAACATAAAACCCAAACCCTGAATACCCGGAGAGCGTAAAATTATGCCTCCCGCAGATTCTAACATGCTAACCCATGGTTGGTCTGCCCTGTTTTCTCTCCCTAACTGTTCTGATCCTGCTAACTATAGACACGCTTACATATCATATTTGCCGGATATGTCGTGGCATCGATACGTGGCCTTTAATACAAAAAGTCACGTCAAATAGAAAATTTTGGAACCCTTCTCATAAGATGTTCTAACCAATTAATAATGATAAGTAATATCCGCTTAGATATGACAAGTCACCTGCCCTTAGTTTCGCCGGTAGGATAACAAACAATTGAATCAGCAATACTGTATAGTATTATACACATTGCTGGTGGACATGGACTTAATTTGATTTTAGGCCAAACAAATGAATGTTGTAGTTTTGATAACATGTTGAAAAAAACACGTATAAGGTATAAATATTAGGTAGGTGGAAAAAAATTATGTTTTTACTTATTTTATTGATTTTATTCACTGGAAATTCAACGATCCGGACTGACTTCCAGCAACATGCCAATACTGTGTTTAATTACATGTCTAGCATGCCGCGGGATATGGGCGTGAATTACAAAGACGGTAGTCTACGCTTCTATTGTAACGGTTTTTGTTAAAAAAATTGTGTTTTATGTGATATGACTACTGAAAGCAGCCCTAGCATTTTTAATATGTCATTGTTTTGCGCAGTGTGTTTCGGACCTGATATTCTGGCTGTTATGATGTACGTATCTATCAGATTAAGCATCTTTTATCAATTGTAATCAGTTTTAATTGATTCATTAGGTATTCACAATTAAAAAATATTAAAAAAATCTAAAATGTTACACCAGCTTATGTTTATGATACATAGGTTATTTGTTATTTTATTATTTATTGAATATATAGCGTGCTTTAGGGTAACTACTGTCAAATTAACGGCTGTTGTTTATAATTATGACGATGTTTACAAGTGGTATACATAGCATATAAACAACTCAAATTACAAAATTTAACATCACCTAGGTTAATATTATCCGGACTTACATTAATGTAACAATTGTTTCAACATATTAAATAATTATATCATGTATTAGTCCTTTAAAACCACGCAGCCCGGTCTTTAATTATTATTTATGTGCAAACGTATTAAACTTTATTGCACCTCATATTACATAGATCTACGTATTCTAATTTGATGAATACGCTTGTGAAACTTGAAACATTTACATCGGTTTATTCCCACTCAATTATCCCAATACTCAATAATCAATAGTTCTGCTACTAGTAAATATTAGTAGACTATTTCAAGAAATGTACTTTTAATTCCTAAAAGGATCGTTTTTGTCACTTTGTGTGATTTGGATCAAGTTTGGATGTACTATTAGTTGGTATAAGTTATGTAATTGATCAATTTATCAATCAATTAATAAGAACATCATTCGGACAGTTACGACATAGTTTTAACCGGTATCGTATCTTAGTCCACGTTGCGAGTAAGTTTCAAAGTGATAGTTTCTGTGACAGGCCAAGATGTATCGGTGCTTGGGTATATGTTTAACATTTCTAACTATGAGTGAGTTATGTGCAGGCTGGGGCGCAGAAGATTACTACTACTACGATGATGAAATAGTCCCCGTGGAGTATATAGTCCATTTTACCAGTGACGATATGACTGAACTGTTGAGTCTTATGTCACCATCAGGGCTTACGTACCAGAGTGAGGTGAGTGGTATTTTATTGTGGCTTGTGATGGGGATGCGCAATTTGTTCAATTCATTTAGTGCATGAATATGTCGCTGCGTGGTCGTACATATACACATACATATTAAAAATCTGCATCACAATGCGCTTCTGACGAACATTTTTTCGTGAAAATCGAAAGATGTCATGTTGACCAAACTCCGGTAAAAAAAGGTTTCTGTAAATACAGCAGGTTACAGTTTCTTAAAATGACATTTTTTCACTTACGACCTTCTTCTTGTAAGGCAGCGACCAATCCTCGTTCTGTATAGTTCATACCATTGCTTATTTATTCTCGTATTTATATACTATATGCATGAGTTGAGCGTTATAGAATAATATTGTTGTTGTTGTTTTTTCTGTTCTTCATTTTGGTCTTCTACTTTTTCTTTTTGTTCTTCTACTTCTTCTTTTTGTTCTTCTTCTTCGTTTTGTTCTTCTGCTTCTTCGTTTTGTTCTTCTGCTTCTTCGTTTTGTTCTTCTGCTTCTTCGTTTTGTTCTTCTGCTTCTTCGTTTTGTTCTTCTTCTTCTTCTTCGTTTTGTTCTACTTCTTCTTATTATTGTTCTACTTCTTCTTTCTGTTCTACTTCTTCGTTTTGTTCTTCTTCTTCTTCGTTTTGGTCTTCGTTTTGTTCTTCTTCTTCTTCGTTTTGTTCTTCTTCTTTGTTCTTCTTCTTTGTTTTGTTCTCCTTCTTCCTTTTGTTCTTTTTCTTCTTTGTCCTTCTTCTTTTTGTTCTACTTCTTCTTTTTGATCTTCTCCTTCTTCTTTTTGTTCTACTTCTTCTTTCTGTTCTTCTTCTTGCAAAGAAACATAAAAGCATCACATACCACAATTACACGGCACAATGCCCTAAACGCAATTGGCCGAGAAAATGAACTTAACCACAGAAAGTCCAAGCTTTCAAAAAGCTGAAAAACATGTTTCAGTTAAAGCAACTGAATAATTTCAGCTTTAAACAGATAAAACCCCTAGTTCATGCTACTATGCAAAAAGCTGAATGACCTAGAAAACCATGTTATTGTACATTCTTTGCGATATATTATATATTTACAGGTTTTTACACATTATCACTTATTTACTGGCGCAGTGACAGAAGGGTATGACATTCAAAGTCTCGAGGATTCTGGCGATCCCAACGTACGTTTATCGTATTTAGTTCAGTTTGATAACGCATCAGAACTTGTTTTAGTTTTTAAAGAGATTATGCAAGTTGGATATATTATATATGTTATCCAGTACACCATTGATTCACCAAACGTCGCGCCCCGATTTAAATAAATGTTTAAACATGCTTAAATTCCTTTGAATGTTTATGTACGATATAGACTCCAGTTCATTAATAAACTTCAACAACTTTGTGTAGTTTGGGCCTGATGATTTGTTATCCTGTTTTTAAAGGCCCTGACGTCGATTGCTTCAAAACAAGTTATGTACTTGCCTTACTTGTGTTGTTTATGTCCTTTAGTTGGAATGTTTTTCGAGTTGGATGTTGGGAGGTGCTATTAAAACATTTTCTCTTATTTCGTCTTTTCCATAGGGACGATGGTCATTTCTTTACCAATTTTTCCCATGTCGACATCACGATGACCGTTTCTTTACCACCTTTTCCCATGTCGACATCACGATGACCGTTTCTTTACCATCTTTTCCCATGTCGACATCACGATGACCGTTTCTTTACAACCTTTTCCCATGTCGACATTTTTACCACCTTTTCCCATGTCGTAATCACGATGACCGTTTCTTTACCACCTTTTCCTATGTCGATATAACATGTATTTGTATGGCCGAGGATTCACAAATCACATATTATTTCAGCTGCAATGGGTTAATGGGTATGCTGAACACCAACGAAGCCTGCGTACTATTACATTCACTGCTAATGACGCCATGTATATACTACAAGGGAATCTGGTTTGTATCATCATATTTTGGCGTAACATATTATCTATGATGTTGACAAACTTTATTAACCAATGAAATGCTTGTAAATAAATATGCAGTCAATGAATAAGCGAACGTCACACTATCGTTACGTTATTCGTGTAATTATATTCCACACATTGCGCACTTTATTGGCCAAATTGGTCAGTGTTAAGCGCTTATGACTGCTGATATGAAGGTTGTTGTTTCGATCCCGCCTCTAGTCGGATTAAAACAAAAATGCTTTTCAGTGTTTCCCACTTAACTAAAATTACAGCAGTCTTACGGTAGGGACTTTAAAAATCGAGGTCCCGTGTATGATGCTTTACACCAGACAAGTTAAAGAACCAGGGACACTTCTAGAACTGGGGCGTCGTCTTTATCTCTTTGTATCGCACATATGTGTTTCCGGTGGCGAGGACAAGTAAAAGCATATACATCAAGCACTTTATTGAACATTTTACATGTTTCTATTCTAGTGCTTATATACATGTATATTCGTGATTTACAAACTAAATTTTGTGCAGAAATATTAACAAATAGCAATTCTACATTATTTTGAAAATCATTCACACTCACAGTTACGGAGCGCTCCAAATAAATGACTTCATAACGTCAACGTCAAACTAGCGTATCATTGTTTTCAAAATACCTTCAACCACATGCTACTCATTCACGATATCGCTCTATCTAACTATCATACGTGTATCTGTACCGCAAACCTTTATATCTTTTCAATTTTTTTCTTACCTCTCTCTGATTGCTAACAGCATCCCATGATTGTTTACCAAATACTACCCCTTTCATACGGGGAAATACGGTTAAATCCACTAGATTGAAGTCTGCACTATATGGACCGTAATCATTCCATTCCAACCCAACAAAAACACAATGATCATCCATGCCTTAACCATAAGTGATAATGATACTTTTCAGAATAACTTAGCTTTTAAAATGAATTAATATGTCTTTACATGCATATTAAGCCTTTCTGTAGTAGTACATCATAGCCGCGAGGTGCTCCGTGCGTTTTGACGTCGACGTCTATGACAGTGAGTGTCAAAACTCCGGTGCGACGTATTCTTTTAAATATTTCTGTTATTTTATCAGATACGTATTTCGCTACATGCGTTGCCTTAGCAACGATAACACGTGCATATGGTAACTAATACAACATAACATTGCTACATTCGAATTTATAAGATGCTGTTCTATAGTCCAGTCAGGGTAAGAATCCAGTGACGCAGCAGTCGAGTCCACTTTAACGGTGTAAACCCGATTATAAAGGCTTATACTGTACAAACAACTACATGTATAATTTCAATGCTAAACTAACATACTATATTTGCTCTACCTGTTCAGACAATGGATTTAATCTTTTTGCGTACATATGAATTGCAACGTCACCGTCACAATATCCTAACTCGACTGTACATATGGTATGAGTTTTAGGGCTGTAGTCAATGTTTAGGTAATTCAGTTGGGGCTGTCCTAGAACTTTACGGATGACCCTCGTATATACTTTTATCTAGAACACTGTGAATTATGGAATGCTGCTGAATTTTTAAAAATAAAATAAAAAAAACCTGCCAAAGAATACCCTATATATATCTTTATATGACCTTTGCTTCTGTGTATTTATTTTTTTACCAGAGAGCAACAAGTCCGTCATCACCGCCTGCGATGAACGTCATCAGAGCATGGGAGAGAGGTTATAGCGGCCAGGGCGTGGTGGTTGCAGTTGTTGATAACGGAATTGATGAGACACATATAGACTTGGTAGACAACTATGTAAGTGTAAACCTTTCATCCTCATATCCCGTTTAGTCCAACAGTTTTATTATATTTTGGTCCGCACAGTTATTGTTCCACATATCCCAGAAAATCTACATATCTTTATCACGTTTTGATCCGAAAATCACGATGATATACACAGAAATCGTTGGTCTATATGACTGTTTAGTCCCCACACTATGTCCGTGACACTCTGTGGTAGGCACACTATACGTAATGCTATGTGATTGGGACACTATAATATTACACGAGACGCTCTGTGGTTGGGACACTATATGTATGACTCTATGTGGTTGGGACACTATATACGTGACGCTCTGTGGTTGGGACACTATATACGTGACTCTGTGTGGTTGGGACACTATATACGTGACGCTCTGTGGTTGGGACACTATATGTATGACTCTATGTGGTTGGGACACTATATACGTGACTCTGTGTGGTTGGGACACTATATACGTGACTCTGTGTGGTTGGGACACTATATACGCGACGCTCTGTGGTTGGGACACTATATGTATGACTCTATGTGGTTTGGGCACTATATACGTGACTCCGTGTGGTTGGGACACTATATACGTGACTCTGTGTGGTTGGGACACTATATACGTGACGCTCTGTGGTTGGGACACTATATGTATGACTCTATGTGGTTGGGACATTATATACGTGACGCTCTGTGGTTGGGACACTATATATGTGACTCTGTGTGGTTGGGACACTATATACGTGACGCTCTGTGGTTGGGACACTATATGTATGACTCTATGTGGTTGGGGCACTATATACGTCACTCTGTGTGGTTGGGACACTATATACGTGACTCTGTGTGGTTGGGACACTATATACGTGACTCTGTGTGGTTGGGACACTATATACGTGACTCTGTGTGGTTGGGACACTATATACGTGACGCTCTGTGGTTGGGACACTATATGTATGACTCTATGTGGTTGGGGCACTATATACGTGACGCTCTGTGGTTGGGACACTATATACGTGACTTTGTGTGGTTGGGACACTATATACGTGACTCTGTGTGGTTGGGACACTATATACGTGACGCTCTGTGGTTGGGACACTATATGTATGACTCTATGTGGTTGGGACACTATATACGTGACGCTCTGTGGTTGGGACACTATATGTATGACTCTATGTGGTTGGGGCACTATATACGTGACTCTGTGTGGTTGGGACACTATATACGTGACTCTGTGTGGTTGGGACACTATATACGTGACTCTGTGTGGTTGGGGCACTATATGTATGACTCTATGTGGTTGGGACACTATATGTATGACTCTATGTGGTTGGGACACTATATACGTGACTCTATGTGGTTGGAGCACTATATACGTGAAGCTATGTGGTTGGGACACTATATACGTGACTCTGTTTGGTTGGGACACTATAAACGTGAAGCTAAGTGGTTAGGACACTATAACCGTGACTCTGTATGGTTGGAACACAACATACGTGACTCTGTGTGGTTGGGGCACTATATACGTGACGCTCTGTGGTTGGGACACTATATGTATGACTCTATGTGGTTGGGACACTATATACGTGACGCTCTGTGGTTGGGACACTATATGTATGACTCTATGTGGTTGGGGCACTATATACGTGACTCTGTGTGGTTAGGACACTATATGTATGACTCTATGTGGTTGGAACACTATATACGTGACTCTGTGTGGTTGGGACACTATATACGTGACGTTGTGTTATTGGGACACAATATACGAGACTCTGTGTGATTGGGACACTATATGTATGACTCTATGTGATTGGGACACTATATACAAGACTCTGTGTGATTGGGACACTGTATGTATGACTCTATGTGGTTGGGACACTATATACGTGACTCTGTGTGGTTGGGACACTATATACGTGACGATGTGTGATTGGGACACTATATATGTGACGATGTGTGATTGGGACACAATATACGTGAAGCTATGTGGTTAGGACACAATATTCGTGACGTTGTGTTATTGGGACACAATATACGAGACTCTGTGTGATTGGGACACTATATGTATGACTCTATGTGGTTGGAACACTATATACGTGACTCTGTGTGGTTGGGACACTATATACGTGACGTTGTGTTATTGGGACACAATATACGAGACTCTGTGTGATTGGGACACTATATGTATGACTCTATGTGATTGGGACACTATATACAAGACTCTGTGTGATTGGGACACTGTATGTATGACTCTATGTGGTTGGGACACTATATACGTGACTCTGTGTGGTTGGGACACTATATACGTGACTCTGTGTGGTTGGGACACTATATACGTGGCGATGTGTGGTTGGGACACTGTATACGTGACGATGTTTGGTTTGGACACTGTATACGTGACGATGTGTGGTTGGGACATTATATACGTGACTCTGTGTGGTTGGGACACTATATACGTGACTCTGTGTGGTTGGGACACTATATACGTGACCCTATGTGGATGGGACACTATATACGTGACGATGTGTGGTTGGGACACTATACACGTGACGATGTGTGGTTGGGACACTATATACGTGACGATGTGTGGTTGGGACACTATATACGTGACTATGTGTGGTTAGGACACTATAAACGTGACGATGTGTGGTTAGGACACTATATACGCGACTATGTGTGGTTAGGGCACTATATATGTGACGATTTGTGGTTGGGACATTATATACGTGACGATGTGTGGTTAGGACCCTATATACGTGACTCTGTGTGGTTGGGACACTATATACGTGACTCTGTGTGGTTGGGACCACAATATACGTTACGCTATGTGGTCGGGACACTATATATATATTTTATACGTGACGCTCGGGGTTGTCATATCCATAATGTAACGCCCTAAATTATTGAGCATCACACGATAAGGACTTATCTTTTTCAGGATGAATCGATCAGTTTTAACTACGTAGATTATAACGGAAGTGTGGCACATGAGAGTGGAGATAACAGGTATTTAGTTTGCTTCTTGTGATGCGTGTCGTCTGTTTGTTATATTCTTGTCAACTGGCACTTATTCCGACTTATAGTTGGGAGTCCATCAGCACAAAAGTCGCTTATTTTTCATCGTCCATGGCATTTTTTAGTAGAAGTGTTTCAATACCATATTTGAATTGCCCAATACCAGTTGTATATGGTTTGGGTGGATGCCACGCGCAAAACCCTCTGTGAAGGTCATAAATGAGGTCAAAGGTCAATTAAGTGCACATAGCATACATCAACTTGAAATTGCACCATATCTTGGTCAATTCTCCAGGTAGAATGGTCAAAATGGTATCAAAATGAAGCTAATGAATTGGTTCATCATTTGCAATGATTTTATGCAAATTATCACATTTGCATACTCATGAATATTAATGAGGAAGTCAAAAATTTGTAAATTTTCGTTAAAAATCTACTAGTATAGTTGACAAATATATGCCATATCTTCCTTATTTCTATTATTTAAAGATCCGAATTGTACCAAAATCATGTGAAGACATAGGGCTTTCGTTAAATGTATATTTGTATAGATAAATATAATTTAATTCCACCGAGAATAACCGCCAAAGGTGGGTGGGGGTAAATTTAAAACAGAACGTAACAATCTCAATACAGTCAGAATCAACATTAAACACTCATTAAACATATTCCTTATATCAAAATATGATTTATTCGTGGAAATTGATTTTAACTTACTTAAATATTATGCTAATTAACTCATTTGCATATTTATGAATATTGATAATGTATTGAACATGTATGACAAATAGCGTCCAAATAAGGATCTATATCTGAGTGATAAACAAGCAGTGCCTTTTAATAATTATACAAATGCAACACATATGTCTCATTACACAATATATAGTTGTACATGACATGTAGAACTGTATTATTTATTCTTATAATCATCGGCAAACCACAGTAGTTTCTACCGTTATTATACAAATTATACGAATTCCAATCAAAGAAAACATGTAGTGCCGTCAACGTAAAATGTCGCCTGGTATATTAACCTCTCAATTAATAAGTTGGTATTTTTTAACAAACTACCGGGTATACGTATGTTCATTTAGTTGCATGTATAGAGTCGTATTGGAGAACAAGAAAACGTTATTCTTAGCCAATTGCAGTTCATTTCTTTCGTACCCTGACTTGTCCGTACTTTCACAATGTTTATAAAGCCTTAGTTGATACAGTTTGTTGCTATTTTAATCAGTAGCAATATGTAGTAAGTAACGATGATTAGGACGGTATAGTATGCACATGTGAGTAATTTCCTTTTTTGAACGTTTCTATTGTGACTTTACAAATCATAAGCTTATCAATAAAGACTACACAACTTGGATTCAAACGAGATAGAAAAAGTCGCCCGATGCGTCGAATTATATCTGGTCCTGATACTAGTATACCCATGCCACAATCAAACGATTATATCTTCCTAATGAGTTAAACCGAAGTCGATACTCGCTAAGTTACTTTCCTTTAGTTTGCGAACAAAGTCAGAGACGTTACTAAGAAAGAACGAGCTTGGTGTAAGAGAAAGCTACCACAATGTACAGAAGACAACGAAAAGACGCGAAGTTTGCCAAATGTCATCAAAAGATGCGAGGGTCATTTTATGCTTTGGGTGCTTCAAGCGAAGGATGCCTTACTTATTTATTATTCAGTTCTCTTCATTGATTCCGTTTTTCCTCAGGTTCGGCCTCTACTGTCATTCGCCTTGCGGTTTTCAGTCTTGTTCTCGGTCTCTTAATGCCACGAGGTATCAATTGAGACGCTTGAAGCATATACATTTCCCACTGCGTATGTCTTTGTCTAGGGGATGAACTCCCAATATGGATTTGGGAGGCATCGTAAACAGGTTGCTCGTGGTCTAGGGGAAGTATATGGGAGGTCATCAGACAAGTTGTAACATCAGGAGGAATCATGATGATCAAGGAGTATCGGGGTGCATTGCAAAAACTCTCGATGTGCTCGAGACGTTATGCGTCAATTCCTCTTCCTCGGGGCTGTACTTCCGATGGATTTAAGAGTTTAGCAGGCGTCTATGATCCCATGTATCTCAGAGAAGGCATCCGGTGTCTCGGATAAGCTTCATGAATGTTTTGGGGAATCTGGAGACATCTTGTGAAAACGCGAGTACATGTACATACGTCAGGGAAATTCAATGCATGCACATTTTTACCCGATGTATTCGCGCTGTCATGTCGGGAATAACCCGGGAAGGCATCCCAGAAGCGCACCAGAGACTCGGGAATACCAGTTACCATGTTAACTTATGCGCTAGGCATCCCAGTGATATTTGGGACACATTCTCTGTCTCGGGATTACAATTTTGAATGGAAACTTCGGGTACGTCATGAGACATTTTGGGTCATCGTGAGTAATCGGGTGGGGGTATCGGTAGACATCGGATGACTCCCGAGTTGTCCTGAAGTTATACGTTTCACCAACTGCCTCGATGATTTACTCCCGATGGAAATTAGGGACTTCGGGATGTGTTGGGATCAGGTTCTGCAAGAAAATCGGTAGTATCGAGAGACATAGACAAATGTGTAATTCCTTATCTCTGATAAGTTCGCATCGTGTACCTTGGCATAGCCCCGACATATGTTCTGGGGAATTGTCCCAGTTACCGGAAGCCTACGTCTGATAATAGTTGAATGAGACAGGTAGAATTTGTCAAGATATAATATGTTAAAAATATTTGGGCCAAAATATTTTTCAGATTTGTCGTAGGTAGCCGTTGTGGAAACTTGACATGAGTATTTTCATGTTAGCTTAAACTTGCTTGATATATTCGCAGATTCGCAACTTTGTTGTTTGGTTGTACTGTTTAGATTTTCCAAATTTGACGTAATCTATATAATGTTGATCAAAAAAGGTTCGCTATGTTTGTCTATTAAGTGTAATAATGTTGTCAACCTGATCAATGTATAAGTCTTTAGCAAAGGTCTGAAGAATGACTTGTGTTTCTCTGGTGTTGATTTGTAGTCAAACCTAGTTTGCATACTTGATAAAGAAGAGTATGAAGGGTATTAAAATAATTATCGGATGGCATGATATAGATGTTTATAGAATCACCATCTGGGACATTCAAATATTCAAGTCTGTATGAAAGTTGTGCCATCAAAGAAAACCAAACTGTGTACTGTACATATAATTCTCAGAACATGTCCCCAAACGACTACCGTATCATTGTTGGGTTTCTCTCTTTGACGGGATGTGAAACTATTACTCTGCTTGAAAAGATATGAACTTCTGTTGGATATTAGAAGAGACGTACATTCAGATGAGACAGAGAGTTGTACAAACTTGTTAATGACTCCTGTTTGTTAAAGCTCTATAAAACAAGGCTTGAAATACTTCCGCCAAGAAGTTAAAAAAGAAGTTAAGTTACTAATATTCGAGGGCTGCTTTCAGCAGTTCAGCTGTTCAGCCACCCTTTGACATTTTAACTTCCCTGGTCATTGGGTCAACTAAGGAACCCTGTGTTCGAGTTTCCCTAGGGAGACTACTTCTCTCCTGGTGAGTGTGCATCCAACATCTATCAGCGGCGCCCAGAACTATCGAACGTGTATAGACATCGCCCTAACAGGCATCAATTCACACCTTGGTTGAGTGGAGCATGTGGGTTATTCTTGCTCAGAGAAATTTGAGCAGTGGTCGAGACGGGGATTGAACACGGGACCTTTCGACCCGAAGCGCACCTCCCTACCTCTAGGTCACTGCTCCCCCAGTGATGTGAAGTGATGCGCTCGAACTGCACACCGCAAGATCAAACTACCAACCATGCACTTGTATACGGATACAAGCCGCGATGCATCCATAATGAATACAGAAATCAAGACGTGATCTACTAATTCTTCATACTACTTGCATTGAACTGAGAAGGTGTTTGTAAATTCACGTGCTAATATATCCACAGTAAATGTTCACAATCAATCTAAAACTAAACAGCGACATTGTAACTTGTCTTATTTGTACATATATACACTATTGTTTCATGAATGATTTGTGGCGTTTTCTGTATAGATTCATAGTTTAAAATTGCCAAGAACGTTATTGTCTTAAGCACTTAAGGGGGTATATGCACCTAGTGTTTAATGATCAAAGCTCCCACGGACGGGCATTGGTACCTGCTGTTTCTCGGTACTCTGTAGATGTTATAACACGAAAGGCATGCTTTAACTCTATATTCATTCTAATTTAAACAAGACATGAATTAAAAAATCTGGTGCTGTATGGAAATATAATATAATGTAACAGTATTCATGCTTTAAAATGAACCATTCCCCACCTATTTTGAGCTTTTACAAAGGAACAAGTAAAAGTGTATGAACAATTTGCAATATCATTTTGATTATCATCATCTTTTTATATTCCTAAAGCATAATTTGAACCTAGTTTTATGTTTGTTCTTATTTATCATACTAAACTCGAAAATACTAATTGCAGCTCACGTGTATGCCTACGTTTAGGTAGCTCATTCCTCCTTAAATGAATGTTGACATATTTTAAATGAATTGGTACATTTCAAAACCAATATAATAGTTGTTACTTGTAATCCCATTTAAATCAATGCAAACACAATATTACTTATTTATAATACTGTTGACGCTATTATGTTAGTTTGGGTTCATGTGTCATTTTAACCCCCACCCACTTACCGTAAACGTGTGCCCTTAAATCATTGAGAAGGTAAGTGTCAAGTTAACATATCAATAGCTTAGTATCTCACCATTAAATAAGAATCATTTAGGCTTTCAAATAGCAAAAATGACGACATTATAATAAATAGATGGTTCACACACGTCGAATTTTTATGAAAAATATTGCTAATTTTAGGTGTTCTCATCAATATTCATGAGTATACAAATGCATGAATTAATAAAAAGTTATTTTTATTAATAGCCCAGTGCATTAGCTTCATTTTGATACCATTTGTAAAATTTTTGACCGAAAACTGACAGAGATATAATGATATTTTGAGGGAGATATATAAAAAATGCACTCATTTGACCTTTGACCTAATTCTGAGAAAACGAGGCAAAATCACGGATGGCATCCGGCCGTTTCAGATTGCACACATATCAAAGATAACATATAGCATGGATGCCACATTCTACTCTCCGATGCCATGGCTCGTCATATTTTCTCCGTATGGACTCCCGACTATCAGGCGGCATACTTTCGGTGTGGGATGTCGTGATTTTGGAGTTGCGCTGGGTGGGCAGTGTACGTGCCTTTTTGTTATATTGTCGTCTTTCTTGTAGTGTCGGACATTGTTTAGTGTAATTGTAGTACATGTATGTGGTGTTTTAATGTTTCATATGTCTCGGTTCGAATATGTATCTCGTATGTCATATATTTAACCGAATAATCACATCTGGACTGCCCCCCCCCCCCCCCCCCCGTGTTCCTGCCGGGCTCTCTAGTATATAGGCAATACAGACAAGAAATCAGTTATTAATGCAATACTGTACATGTTTGTTGTTACGCACGTAGAAACAATAATTATTCATTTATTTATTTCTGCACTTTTGAACGTGTAATTAATGATAAATGTGATATATAAATATGGTATAATATAAATACGAGGGTTGTTCAAATTGGAATGCAACTTAGCCCATAAAAATTATACTTGGTAGATTCTAACGAAACAAGCTTTTATCCCATTGCGGAATTCATATTCTATATATAAGCAAAGTTTTAATCAGATAATCCATTTTTGAAATGCGATTTTATTATCATTCCTAGGCACACTGTGCATATACTGGACATGAGCCAAACAGAAATCTTTTAAATAACGTACCTGATAGTTTTCCTACAATGCAATTTTAGAGTCGTTTGAAACAAATACAGATCACAAGGGACAATACTTGACAAATAAGGATGGTCGGAAAGCTCAAGAACCTTCACTCTTCTCAGAAAGTCGCGTTAATGACTGCTGCATGTAGCGGCCCTTTGCTGTGCAACAGCATGCCATCCTTCAAACATGTGGCTTTGCAGCGATTGTCAGAGTATTTCATTCCTGAAGGAATTTATCTTTGTTAAGATTGACACTTACCCATTATCCATTTTATTCATCAAATTGAATAGTAGAAACCTGGTTTATATAGAAAAAGGTGTACATTTCTACTGGCACCCATGTTGTGTTTTGCGATGCATACTTTGTTCTGTCTTTGCTGGCCCATGGGTGCCGAAATGAACCCACGTCTGGTTTATGATCATTACATTTACAAACTGTCGACTTTTTTATTTAGAAAATGGTTTCAACTATTTATTAACAGTTTGTAAGGGCATGTGTGCTGGAGTCTGAAAGCAGATAGGGGTATCCAAACTGTACTGATCGCGGCCTAATTTTTATAATATGCTTGATAGTTGTATGAATAGCTCCTAATGATATGCCAACACATTGAGCTACTTGCCTATATAATTGTAAATATTCCATCAGTTTCCAAAACATATTTGATTTTTGCAACCCTTTTTTAGTATATTGTGGTATTTGGATAGCGTGCATGAGGCTCATTTCCAAATAAAATAACACCACTTTTAAATTTCTTAAACTGTCAAACAGTTGATGAGTAAGAAATTGCATTACACCATTTCACCATATGCGTTAATTTATATATGGTATTTGCTCCCGCATTAAGAAAACAACGATTCCTAAATAGGGTCGAATTTGGTCAGAAAAAAGTGACATTTTCCCAATCATTTAAGTATTAGTATACACGAGGAGACAGTATTATTCGACCTATAATTGTTACAGCTACGCTGAACGGATATTAAAATGTGAGGTATAAATTGAAAGCTAATTCAATGAACTTTAATACAGTTTACTATTTTTAAAAATCATTGATGCAAGAAAGATATAGCATCACTTGCATTCCAATTTGAACAACCCTCGTATATATATATATGTATTTATTTATTATAGCCATGGAACCTTGAGTGCCGGAGTAATAGGGGCAGTAAAGAACGAACACTGTGTTATAGGCGTAGCTTATCAGTCGACAATCGCTGGTAAAACCATTTCATATTAATATCCGCATTTTTATGTGCGCTTCTTTTGTATAACACGTTGTTATTAAAATTGTTAGTTAAACGAACAGATTCATTTCGATTTGAATAAACTCAACAATAAATATTTCATTTTGAAGCACCATGACGTGATGTCTGCATCGTAAATTGAATGGTGTCTAAGCTGAAACTTGGTATTTTAGCTTTTTATAGCTGAAACTATGTCATTCAGCTTTAGTACAACTAAAACTAGGTTTTTCATCTTTGAAATAGCTGAAACTAGGTCTTTCAGCTTTTTGACAGCTGGAACTAGCACATTCAGCTTTTTGACAGCTGGAACTAGCACTTTCAGCTTTTTGACAGCTGGAACTAGCACTTTCAGCTTTTTGACAGCTGGAACTAGCACTTTCGACTTTTTGACAGCTGGAACTAGCACTTTCAGCTTTTTGACCGCTGGAACTAGCACTTTCGACTTTTTGACAGCTGAAACTAGCACTTTCGACTTTTTGACAGCTGAAACTAGCACTTTCGACTTTTTGACAGCTGGAACTAGCACTTTCAGCTTTTTGACAGCTGGAACTAGCACTTTCGACTTTTTGACAGCTGAAACTAGCACTTTCAGCTTTTTGACAGCTGGAACAAGCACTTTCGACTTTTTGACAGCTGAAACGTTCTCGTTCACTTTTGTGTTGGGAATATTGTCATGCAATTTGTTGTGGTTTGTGTTGTTTTTATGTTTTCTGTGCTCGTCTGTTCCAGTTGAGTGCTGCCTTCCCTATCCGAGTTTTACTATATTTTTTAATATTATTTTAAACACAACACTGTTATAAAATGCCTGCAGGTTTGCCAAGTAACACGAGAAATATTATTTAAATCTATAAATTAATGTCTCAATTAAAAGTTACAGTCATAGTTGCATTACTTACGTGTAACACATCGTACTTCTAATCAAATATTATGTTCGTATATTTGTATTTATTTCAGCCGTCAAGTTTATAACAGGAACTCAAACATTGGTCTCGACTGAGGCTATGGCGTTGACCCATCGTTTGGACATAGTTGACATATATAGCTGTGGTTGGGGGCCGCAAGATAATGGTAAGACGATAGATTTCGAAGACGCACTGGATGCTGTACAAAGGGGAGCTTTGAAGAAGGGAATTACAGAGGTTACTATTACTATCATTGTGGCAAGCCCATGTCATCATTTTGGCAAGCCCACGTGACGACAAGCCAATGTTTGGAGCCATATTTGTCGACAAAATACACCCCTTTCTTTTGTTTTGTTTTTAAATGCAGAGCATAGCCTTTATTTGCTAGTCAGCTCGCAAGCGTGCGAACCATTGAGCTAAGGAGGCCGAAGCACGGGATAAAAAATATCTTTTTTCTTTGTAAAGTATAACGGCGCATTCCACAAATCACACAATGCTATGCTCAGGTGTGGAGAAAATACGCCGTTGCAAGTTTAACGAATTGCGCAAAATAGTTCTATCTTTGGAAGATCGTTGAAAATGTGCCATTGTTAGAAGCAGGCACTTGTCTCTATTTTGTCAAAATCCACAATTATCAAGAAAGATACACCTGAGTCCATGATTTTTTTAATTTTTGATGATAAACCTTAGCTTTATGCATGTGGGTGCGTCCGTTTGTACCGTTCATTCGCTTCACATATCGCACTCGAGTTTCAGTTTCGGTTACTTCGAAACTTTTCTGAAGCCCTGATTTTGTTCCATCTCTGACTACATTAATTGTTAATGTACATGTACCCATTGGCATGCTAATAAAGACATGTTTAACATGCATGCATGTACAACTATATGAAATATGACCACCGCGGTTTCACGAAATCAGTGTTCAGTATATCAATATTCGTTTAATGCAAATTATTTTCATCAGTCCCGCAACATCAGGTCTAATCGCAATCGGGACACCTCGGACAATCTCTACAAATCATTCGTAAAAATGCCGTACGGACCGTTCCGATTGGTCTAATCGAGGGAAATACTTTGCTGCTGGCCTTTTAAATAAATATCCACATTGCTGTTGCACACGTTAATAGCTTGAGGTACTCCAGCTCGGAGAAAAATGTCTTTAATGCCATCATCGTTGTTGTTACATCCCTAACATTCAGATCGCTGTCAGTTTAGTTCCAACGTGAATTCTATCACAACTAGCAGTTTAACATACTAGTATATAGACATAGAGGGAACGAAGGTCTGTTGAAAATAACGTTAAAGCACAACACAGCTAAATCATTCCGATACAGGGAGTAGTACAAAGGCTATCGTGTCTTGCTGTGTTGTAAATACAAAATATTGGCTATGTTAAAATCGAAATAATAATTTAATAAATGTGTCACCGTGTTTTATCTATAATACTGCGATAAAACACAGGTGCTTATTTGCTATTTCTTCATTAAATGTGTGGCTAACAATATTTTGTAGGGACGAAATGGCAAAGGTGTGATTTACGTATGGGCTGTTGGCAATGGTTATAAAAAGAAGGATGATTGTAATTTGGATGGATATGTGAACAGTATTTATACAATAGGGATAACCACAATACAATCAAATGGCAACAGAGACCCGGATGCTGAAACCTGTGCAGCTGTAATGGCCACCACATACGGTTCATCAAGTGTAAGTAAATAGTTAGCTTTTATAAGAGCTAGAATGCGGCTCAGATTGTTCTTGTTATAAGGAGAGGATCGTTGCTTGATTTCTACAAGGCACGAAGTCAATAACTTTTGGCCATTTTGGAGTTTTTGGAGTATCGTTGTTTTCGTCTCATCGAGCTTTTTATAATTTCATAATGTTTTACTTGTGTAATGCATATAATTAATGTAAATTGCAATTAAATAAAGCCATAGGTCTTTAGATTATTTCAACAGTGTCACACTTAAGCAGCAATGATATTGCGAGATTCAATCCATGTGACGTGAACTTTTAATTAAGAGCTGTTTAATCTCTCCTTTATGAAGGTAATAAAAAGCGTAGTGATGAACCTTCTTCTTTCACACAGGGGTTCCCTTTGACTCAGGAGTAGGGGTGTTTGACCAAATTTTACACCTCAAGATTTAAGTTTGAATGGTCATTTTCTCTTAAAATCATGGGTAATTTGCCTATAAAATAGTATAAATTAATTAGTCAAAGTATCAAAATGACCGTTCGGATTCAGAAGCTTTAGTAATCCCTATTTGTTATGTTTGATATTTCAGCCGACTCTGACAAAGGACGATGCATGTGAAATAAGTTATAGCGGTACTTCGGCCGCAGCTGCTACCGCTAGTGGAATTATAGCGTTAATGCTTGAGGCAAAGTATGATTTGTAAAGCATAATTTATGTTGTTTGTAAATATGATATTTTTTCAAAAATAACAAAAAAATGCCGAGCATAGCCTTTATTTGCCAGTCAGCTTTCCGCTGAAATATGGCAGGCATATATGTGTGCCTCCACTCGGTTTTGAACCCGGGTCGCCAGATTAGACGGCAAGCGCGCTAACCATTGAGCTACGGTTTGCATCACTTAGCAGAAGCAACAGAGCAAAAATAAACACAAATAAATTGATTAATCAATTATATAGAATGTGCCACTGGCAAAACAAGACTAGACACTCCGACAGTCTGTTACATTTTTGCAATATGTTGATTTATTTAGACCTTCCGGTCAAGGGTAACCCATAAAAGTGCAAGCATTAATTCAAACGGAGTCCCGTGTTTTGCTGAAGGGACAACAAGTAGAAACGACAGTGGTGTGATACAAGGAATCCAAATGGGATACCCTAGCTCTATCTGAACATACTTCTTGGTTCTTTAACTTGCCCGGTGTTTAGCACCGATACAGGCGAGATTACCTCTAGGTTACCGACCAGTTCATCTCTAGTTTGGTGGGAAACACTGAAAAGCGTTTACTACGTCCCTAATCGCTCAATTGCAAACAATAATTTTTTGCTAAAAAATTCCCAACAATACATACTCGTCTACACCTCTAAATTGTACATGTTTTATTATGAAACTTGTGTATTTATTGCAGTAAATAAAATATTACTTTGATGACGTCGTTTCAGCGGTGAGTTAACTTGGAGAGATGTACAGTATATAATAGTCGATAATTCGGTAACTACTGATTTAGATCCATCAAGCTTCATTACTAATGGTGCAGGTAAACAAGGTATGTTGTCAGGATTTTCTATTGTCTTATCTTGTATTCATTTCGTGTTCTCCTGTTTCTGTTGTGTGTTGTTTTACCTGTCCTATCCGTATTTACCGACTTTATTGCCGACAGGGACCCTATATAACTATAAACGTTCCTGTTACCGCTAAATTAAGTCTGACTCACTCTACTTAAAACCTGCCCTGCGTTCAAGGAAAAATAACGTGACGCACGTTTCGTACCTGGTACGTACCAGGTACGAAACGTTTCGCACCGTATGCATACCAGATACGAAACGTTTCGTACCTGGTACGTTACATGTACGAAACGTGCGTCACGTTATTTTTCCTTGAACGCAGGGCTGTAGTATATGTACAGTAGTACACGAAATTTACTGCGTCTCCGCGCACCGCTTGTGTGCAGAAGACGAAATAAGAGATAGACTGGTACTTAGTAATATCAAAAAATGCTACTTTAAACTTAAAGACGAAAGCCAGTCTATAACAGTAGCCATTTGGATGTTGAGTCTTGGACACATGCTCCTCCATAGCCAAATCGCTTCATGTATTCAAATAGCCCTGTGGCATGGAGACCGCGGGTAATAATCGTTAGGCTAGATATATCCAGGTTGTTTACTGTAGATTGTATTACTTTTGTTGTTTACTTTAGATTGTGTAGTTTACTGTAGATTAGGTAGTTTGCTTTAAACATGTATTCGTATATTGTTTAGTTTACTGTATATTGTGTAGTTTACTGTAGATTGTGTAGATTACTGTAGATTGTGTAGTTTACTGTAAAGAGTATTGTTTCATATACATTGTGTAGTTTACTGTATATTGTGTATTTACTGTAGATTGTGTAGTTTATTATAGTTTGTGTAGTTTATTGTTGATTATGTAGTTTATTGTAGATTGTGAAGTTTACTGTATAATGTGTAGTTTACTGTAGATTGTGTAGTTTACTGTAGATTGTGTAGTTAACTGTAGATTGTGTAATTTACTGTACAGTGTATCGTTTGCTGTTGTACTGTTTACCGTAGATTATGTTGCATATTTTTCCAGTCAGTCAAAACTATGGATTTGGAGTAATGGATGCTGACGCCATGGTGAATGCTTCATTATACTGGACATTAGTACAGCCGCTAATAGAGTGGTATGGAGAAATAGAGGTCACGTCGAGGTAAATATTACTACACAATACTAATCATTGATGTATGGTAATTTGACTAATCACTGGTGCATGAGGATGTTGGTCTGGTAACTTGACTAACCATTGATGTATAAGGATGTTGGTTTGTGAACTTGACTAACCACTGATATACGAGGATGTTGGTCTGGTAACTTGACTAACCACTGATGTATGAGGATGTTGGTCTGGTAACTTGACTAACCATTGATGTATGAGGATGTTGGTCTGTGAACTTGACTAACCACTGATTACGAGGATGTTGTTCTGTGAACTTGACTAACCACTGATGTATGAGGATGTTGGTCTGTGAACTTGACTAACCACTGATGTACGAGGATGTTGGTCTGTGAACTTGACTAACCACTGATGTACGAGGATGTTGGTCTGGTAACTTGACTAACCACTGATGTATGAGGATGTTGGTCTGGTAACTTGACTAGCCACTGATGTATGAGGATGTTAGTCTGGAAACTTGACTAACCACTGATGTACGAGGATGTTGGTCTGTGAACTTGACTAACCATTGATGTATGAGGATGTTGGTTTGGTAACTTGACTAACCACTGATGTACGAGGATGTTGGTCTGTGAACTTGACTAACCACTGACGTACGAGGATGTTGGTCTGTGAACTTGACTAACCACTGATGTATAAGAATGGTCTGGTAACTTGACTAACCACTGATGTATTAGGCTGGTCTGGTAACTTGACTAACCACTGATTACGAGGATGTTGTTCTGTGAACTTGCCTAACCACTGATGTATGAGGATGTTGGTTTGGGAACTTGACTAACCACTGATGTACGAGGATGTTATTCTGTGAACTTGACTATCCACTGATGTACGAGGATGTTGGTCTGGTAACTTGACTAACCACTGATGCATGAGGATGTTGGTCTGGTAACTTGACTAACCACTGATGTACGAGATGTTGGTCTGTGAACTTGACTAACCACTGATGTATAAGAATGGTCTGGTAACTTGACTAACCACTGATGTATGAGGATGGTCTGGTAACTTGACTAGCCACTGATGTATGAGGATGTTAGTCTTGAACCTTGACTAACCACTGATGTACGAGAATGTTGGTCTGTGAACTTGACTAACCATTGATGTATGAGGATGTTGGTCTGGTAACTTGACTAACCACTGATGTACGAGGATGTTGGTCTGTGAACTTGACTAACCATTAATGTATGAGGATGTTGGTCTGTGAACTTGACTAACCACTGACGTACGAGGATGTTGGTCTGTGAACTTGACTAACCACTGATGTATTAGGCTGGTCTGCTAACTTGACTAACCACTGATGTACGAGGATGTTGGTCTGGGAACTTGACTAACCACTGATGTATAAGGATGTTGGTCTGTGAACTTGACTAACCACTTATGTATGAGGATGGTCTGGTAACTTGACTAACCACTGATGTACGAGGATGTTGGTCTGGGAACTTGACTAACCACTGATGTATGAGGATGTTGGTCTGGTAACTTGACTAACCACTGATGTATGAGGATGTTGGTCTGGTAACTTGACTAACCACTGATGTATGAGGATTTTGGTCTGGGAACTTGACTAACCTCTGATGTATGAGGATGTTGGTCTGGTAACTTGACTAACCACTGATGTATGAGGATTTTGGTCTGGTTACTTGACTAACCACTGATGTATGAGGATGTTGGTCTGGTAACTTGACTAACCACTGATGTATGAGGATTTTGGTCTGGGAACTTGACTAACCTCTGATGTATGAGGATTTTGGTCTGGTAACTTGACTAACTACTTACGTATGAGGATGTTGGTCTGTGAACTTGACTAACCATTGATGTATGAGGATGTTGGTCTGGTTACTTGACTAACCACTGATGTATGAGGATGTTGGTCTGGTAACTTGACATGCCACTGATGTATGAGGCTGTTGGTCTGGTAACTTGACTAACCACTGATGTACGAGGATGTTGGTCTGGTAACTTGACTAACCACTGATGTACGAGGATGTTGGTCTGGTAACTTGACTAACCACTGATGTATGAGGATGTTGGTCTGGTAACTTGACTAACCACTGATGTATGAGGATGTTGGTCTGGTAACTTGACTAACCACTGATGTACGAGGATGTTGGTCTGGTAACTTGACTAACCACTGATGTACGAGGATGTTGGTCTGGTAACTTGACTAACCACTGATGTATGAGGATGTTGGTCTGGTAACTTGACTAACCACTGATGTATGAGGATGTTGGTCTGGTAACTTGACTAACCACTGATGTACGAGGATGTTGGTCTGGTAACTTGACTAACCACTGATGTACGAGGATGTTGGTCTGGTAACTTGACTAACCACTGATGTACGAGGATGTTGGTCTGGTAACTTGACTAACCACTGATGTATGAGGATGTTGGTCTGGTAACTTGACTAACGACTGATGTATGAGAACGGTACGATCTCAGAAGTCCTATGTTTTATCTGTTTTGTCTCAAATTGTTTCAACATTTATTTTGTTTTCAGTATTTTTGCTGGTGTCGGCGGTCTATTTAACACATACGAGGTTACAGATTGTCCGGTTACAAGTATAGAACAAGTTATTATATACATAAATTGTGACTTGCTCTGGAGAGAATATTCTGAGATATATATCGTATCACCGCTGAATACGATATCTAGACTGTTTAAGGAAAGGAAGCTGGATGATCAGTTCGGTCAGGTTCTATGGTATTTTTCTTCCTTGGCGTTTTGGGGAGAAAATCCAAATGGCCAATGGACTATTACTATGAATTCGACATCGACTAATAACCGTAAGTACTTGTAAGTCGATCTGTTGTTACAGTATAGTTTATTTAATATATATTTATGTACATAAGTAAAAATCGAACGACTTTAAGAGAAGGTTTAATATTTATTAGTATTTCCCTCGGTTGAAGCATGCTCGGTCAACTGTGACCTAAATATAAATATACTCCTCCCTATGTGTTATATTAAGAAGTATTTCTAATGGGACCATTCCTGAAGGTTGGTTGAAATTATTTGGAGTATTCGTGAGTTATCGAAAGAAGTGTCCACATTTCAACATAGCCATAGATTTTACCCAGTGTGACAAAGTCGCACGCATTAATACGGAAGCGTCCTTGTGTCAAATCATTCAAATGTTCTTTAAAAAAATCTAAAAAAAAACTAATAAGTAGATAAAATCTCCTACGTTGGAGATAAAAAGTCCTATTTAGGAGATTGAAAAGCCTAATTAGGAGATATAATCTCCTTGGTAGTGGCAGGAACCCGAAAAAAGTGTTATTGGCGGCTGGGTTCGAGCCCTTATAGCGCCAAATAAGGCTGTAAGATCCCGGAAGACCGGGTATGTCGATGCAGGACATGTATGTACGAGTCAAACGAGACCACCACCAGGACTTTTATCTCCTACGTAAGATATTTTATCTCCTAATTATTTTTTTATCTCCTACTTAGGAGATTATTTCTCTTATTAAGGCTTTTTATCTTTTACGTAGGTAATTTAATCTCCTACGTAGGACATTTTATCTCCTAATTAGGCTTTTTATCTCCTACGTAGGACTTTTTTCTTTTTATAGAACATTATGATATGGCACCAGGACGCTTCCGTAAATTAATACCAAAGTGTGACTTATTATTAATGCAATCTTGAGTGTTTAAACATTTTCAAGCAAAGAATTATTGGCATACCTTTAAGTTGTAAATGTCAATTATGTTATGCATAAGACACAGCGTTTTACATGAATGCAGTGTAACACAACTTTTGTTTGAAATAAAAATTATAAAAATTTCTTGCGGAAGTACAATATTGCCGATACGTATTGTTTATTTCCTTCAGAGATTTACTTAAACGCGTGGAGTCTCTCGTTCAGTGGTACCAATGTCACGGGAGCTGTATTAAACCCGAGTAAGTAGCGACAGTGTAACAAAATTACTGCATATAGGAGTGTAGTTGTCTTGCAACAGACTGCAGTTTTAATGTTACCGAGTACAGTTGTCATATAACAGAGTACAGTTGTCATATAACATAGTACAGTTGTCATATAACATAATACAGTTGTCATATAACATAATACAGTTGTCATATAACATAATACAGTTGTCATATAACAGAGTTCAGTTGTTATATAACGGAGTACAGTTGTCATATAACAGAGTTCAGTTGTTATATAACGGAGTACAGTTGTGATATAACATAATACAGTTGTCATATAACAGAGTACAGTTGTCATATAACAGAGTACAGTTGTCATATAACAGAGTACAGTTGTCATATAACAGAATACAGTTGTCATATAACAGAGTTCAGTTGTCATATAACAGAGTACAGTTGTCATATAACAGAGTACAGTTGTGATATAACATAATACAGTTGTCATATAACAGAATACAGTTGTCATATAACAGAGTACAGTTGTCATATAACAGAGTACAGTTGTCATATAACAGAATACAGTTGTCATATAACAGAGTTCAGTTGTCATATAACAGAGTACAGTTGTCATATAACAGAGTACAGTTGTCATATAACACATTAAGTTGTCATATAACATAATACAGTTGTCATATAACACAGAACAGTTGTCATATAACATAATACAGTTGTCATATAACAGAGTACAGTTGTCATATAACATAATACAGTTGTCATATAACATAATACAGTTGTCATATAACAGAGTACAATTGTCATATAACAGAGTACAGTTGTCATATAACATAATACAGTTGTCAAATAACATAATACAGTTGTCATATAACAGAGTACAGTTGTCATATAACATAGTACAATTGTCATATAACATAATACAGTTGTCAAATAAAATAGTACAGTTGTCATACAACACAGTACAGTTGTCATATAACAGAGTACAGTTGTCATATAACAGAGTACATTTGTCATATAACATAGTACAGTTGTCATATAACACAGTACAGTTGTCATATAACAGAGTACAGTTGTCATATAACAGAGTACATTTGTCATATAACATAGTACAGTTGTCATATAACATAGTGCATTTGTCATATAACATAATACAGTTAACTGGTCGTCTGAGAATCATAGTGTCATATCGTCATGTTGCCAATAATGAATATTATATACCATTTGAAAACTATCGGAGAGGTGTACGTCATAGTGACCTTGTCCTTTTTCTGGAGAATCAAATTTTAGAAGTCAGCATATCCATTTTATCCTATCTGCAAATTTCATGTTTTCTGACAACCAGAATGAATCTGCGTTTTTATCACTTGATTGCTCACGTCACATGATAAAATGTAAAACTGGCTGAAGATTGAGTAAAACAGTAAACAAATTCTCAAATTCCCAAAGAACAGTAATCTTGAAGTAGAATGTAAGTTTTCTTTTTTATTATTTATATATTGTGCCCACCAAAAAATAAGTATACAGTAAATAAGTGTTGCAAAATTAAACTTGGTTAAATTATTCAATATCTGTTTATCAGACGGTCAAAATTATACTAGTTTCTGAAACTACAGTTACTAAGTGAGTCAAATAAGAGATAGAAATAAAGATGAAAATGTTTGGAACTGAAATAACCATGTGATCAAAATGGCTGAATTTTCCATGTTTTTGTGACAAAGTTACCATTCAAGCGGGACAAACAAACTGTAGATTTTACACCTAGGGTACCAATTAATGTATGGCCTATCCATTTAATAAACAAAAATATTCCTTTTCTTCAAATATATTGTTGCTTCACTGTTCTGCAAATAGTATTATTACAGACAAGAAAGTAGGCAAATATTTTCTGTATACTTATTTTTGGTGGGCAGTGTATATGAATGTCACACTTTATTAAAAATGGCCAAAGATGAGTGCTGTAAAATTCGGATGAAAACAAATTCGGACATAGGTTATTCACTTCATCATAATACTTCAAAGCTTTCGTTGATAGCATTGAAAGAGACCAAACTAAACAATCGCATTGCAACCACAGTTTAATGCAGCTTACTCATAGACATTATCCATATGAAGGTACATATAACATTATGGTGTGATTGGAATAACGAGGTCATGTTGTAGAATGTTATAACTATCTGCACTAGACAGTTTTCCAGTGCGGTTCTTTAATCCGCAATTCTTTATAATAATTGGTGGCTTTCATAACACATATACAACATGTGCATTTAAGAATTGTAATGTCTCAATTAACTTGGTAAATAAAACAATATTGTCAATGTTTCAGGTGGCCCATCCGTTGTATTCACCAACAATATTGTCAATCTTTCAGGTGGCCCACCCGTTGTATTCACCAATAATATTGTCAATGTTTCAGGTGGCCCTACCGTTGTATTCACCAACAATATTGTCAATCTTTCAGGTGGCCCACCCGTTGTATTCACCAATGATATTGTCAATGTTTCAGGTGGCCCTACCGTTGTATTCACCAATGGTATTGTCAATCTTTCAGTTGGCCCACCCGTTGTATTCACCAATGATATTGTCAATGTTTCAGGTGGCCCTACCGTTGTATTCACCAATGATATTGTCAATCTTTCAGGTGGCCAACCGTTGTATTCACCAATGATATTGTCAATGTTTCAGGTGGCCCTACCGTTGTATTCACCAATGATATTGTCAATGTTTCAGGTGGCCCATCCGTTGTATTCACCAACAATATTGTCAATCTTTCAGTTGGCCCTACCGTTGTATTCACCAATGATATTGTCAATATTTCAGGTGGCCCTACCGTTGTATTCACCAATGATATTGTCAATATTTCAGGTGGTCCACTTGCTGTGAAGAGTATTGAGATTGAAGAGAATGATATGCCTCTGATTGTTGGTGCCAGTCTGGGTGCGGCTGTCGGCTTTGTCCTGCTCGTCATCTCCTGTACGTTTGTAGTCAAAGTATTTGTGCGACAGATGGCTAAAGACGCCTTAGAGACTGTGGAAACGATACAGGACAATAATCCTTATGATGCACAGTACAAATATGATTATTAAACTTCCAGATACAAGCACAGGTAACTGTATCATTGATAACGAGTAAAAAAGATAACATAAATTGTCTGCAAAATATATATGTTTTTACTCTTTATCACTGAAACAGTAACCTGTGGATACAAGATGAAAGATTTATTTCAATAGTACAAGGCCATCGGCCCAAAATACAGAATACATTATTCAATAGCATAATCATAGTGATCATTTTAAACAATAACTATTTATAAGATGATTTATAAATTAATATTAATCATAATTATGTTAATACATTGTATACGTACCTTGTCGTCTTTGCGTACACTGGTTGTTGTCGTCTTTGCGTACACTGGTTGTTGTCGTCTTTGCGTACACTGGTTGTTGTCGTCTTTGCGTACACTGGTTGTTGTCGTCTTTGCGTACACTGGCTGTTGTCGTCTTTGCGTACACTGGCTGTTGTCGTCTTTACGTACACTGGTTGTTGTCGTCTTTACGTACACTGGTTGTTGTCGTCTTCACGTACACTGGTTGTTGTCGTCTTCACGTACACTGGTTGTTTGTAATGTCTCGTCCGAAAGACTGTTAGACATTTTAGTTATGTTAGGTGGGAAACACTGAAAAACATTTCTGTTTTAATCCATGTTGCCTTGTTACAATACTAAAGTACTAATTAGCTTAGACGCATGTGTAACTTTTATTGACATGTACGGAAATATAGGCTAGGTGCGGTTTGAACTATAGTTTGGTGTGAGTCGACTATCTGCGCATGTCGGGTTTCTCCAAACACCAAAACTCATATTGTTTCAAGATGACAAAACAAGACTAAAAGCTACCTAGCATTGGTTTGGCCATAGTTAAACCTCTAGAAGTTTCGTTGTCTCTAGTTAAACTATGGTGACCCTGGTAACCGCCCAAACCCAACCTAGAGTGACTCCTCTCTCGAATACCTTTATGTACGGGAACAAAAAACCTGCACATTTTGTATTTATAATATATACCCGGTGTACTACAATCGGACACATGCACTGTTTCGATATTACGTGCGTGAGTATTGACCTGATTACAGTACATCGTCCGATTTTTTTTCTTTTTCAAAAAGTCAACTCTACCCGGCAAAAGTCATTACAAATTGCTGTATATTCTATATGACAAGATGTCCTGTAGAATTTATTACATGTTCTGTGTATCCTGAAATAATCGTAATTGGCCCCGATGGGTTCACGAAGCCGTAATTCGCCTAATCGGGATGGTTCGGCAAGTCTTCGCGATGTTCTGGAACCCTTCCGTGTCATTCATATACGCTTCTGGAAGCCTTCTTGACACTCCAGGACCGAATTTCGGTACCCAAATGTTAAAAGTTTTAAAATCTGGACACCGACTATATAGTTCGGGACTGCATCGGGGTAATCGTAAACCCACCGACAATCATTCGGCATGTTCTGCGAAGCTTCGTTATCCTTTCGCCATCTAGACTAATCCCAAGCGGCGTATTTCTAGGGCATTTGGAATGGTCAGAACTCCATCCCCGTACTCATAAACAGGACAGTACATGTATACTTCTGTGGTAAAATAGCATACCATTTCTAAAGCAACTCTGAATCCTCAAATACTTATTGAAGGAGGTGACATCTTCATCTCGGATCTAATGTCTCACGATATTTTGCTGTCCATACTGATGCCTTTTGTCGATACGGGAACCAGTGGTGGAGCAACCATATCATCTTCTTTTATACCGCGTTTATACCGCGACATTTCATATGCTTATCTCCGAATACATCTTGAACTAGCCTGATGGCAAAGCTCCGTCTGGTTTATTGAGAAATGAACCAGAATGTGTCATTGTTTGTAAAATTATTAATATAGTCTACTAATATTAACAATTTATCTAAAATAAAATATATTTTATATTTAAACTTATTGAATTCATTTCCTAACAAATAAATATATGTAAATATGAACCGTGTATAAATCCTTAGCGTACTAATATGCAGACTGGCCGGGATGTCCATATCAGCCTTCCTTTGTTTACGTCCTAAATGCCCAAATTCGGGAATGCTGCATGCATGTGGATTCACATGCATCACAGACTTAAGGACATCACGGTACCCACGGGTTTTTGGGCCCACTGACCCATTTAAACAAGCTTAGAAGGTAGATTTTCCAAAACTGAAATTACTGCTTATATCAGCCAATGCGGTACGAGTACATGTGTAATTGCATTTACATTTAGCGCCAAAAAGTTTTTATTTCTCTATAGAAGGATTACAAGGCTAGAAAAAGGGGTTTGGAACAATGCCCTAAATTGGCCATAAAAATTAGGGCTACCTACCAAAAAAAGGTTATCCACGCAAGGGCCACTGTCACATCGTCATTTCCGGTGACCTTTAGTCGCAATGATGACAATGTTGCCTACTCTCACTATCGGTCTGGTGTGTGGCATCCGGATATATCGAGTTTTATCAGTTCTGCAAGTCAATACTGTCTCAGGGTCGGAATATAGGGTCCATATGAACTTCACCTAGGCCCGAACAAAACTTGGTAGCGGAAATGATAAGGATACCCTCTCTTCAAGTTTACTATGAAACACTGCTAAATAATCAGTATAAGCCCCTACGGCCTTCGATTTTCATTTTACAAAACCTATTGATGCGTACTTTTGTTCAATTATCATGCAAATGTATACTTATTATAATGATGTTATAATAAATACAAATGTTTAACTTAGTTTACACTGTGATATTTTATATTTGTTATCATACAGTTCATGTTGTTGCAAACAAGTATTTGTTGCCAATTCTGTTTCTACAAGAAGCTTCAAAGCGGTCAACAAAGTAGCAGAATCAGCTGCAGGCTGGGTTTTAGCGCTAACCATGGTCACAATGGTTCAACTAGAGATCGCGAGAACCTTCAGTGGTTAAACCATCGAGTGTTTGCTTTTATTCTTGTTTCATCAGCGCCATCTTGAAACTACTCCAACTACTCAATCATGAGTTTATGCTTCAGGAAAAACCAGATAAACGAATCAGACTAGACTATAGTTAGCGTCAAAACCCAGCCACAGTAAGACACAACAGCTACATCCCTTGGGGACGAACCAAACTAGACTATAGTTAGCGTCAAAACCCAGCCACAGTAAGACACAACAGCTACATCCCTTGGGGACGAACCAGACTAGACTATAGTTAGCGCCAAAACTTAGCCACAGTAAGACACAACAGCTACATCTCTTGGGGACAAACCAGACTAGACAATAGTTAGCGTCAAAACTTAGCCACAGTAAGGCACAACAGCTACATCTCTTGGGGACAAACCAGACTAGACTATAGTTAGCGTCAAAACTTAGCCACAGTAAGACACAACAGCTACATCTCTTGGGGACAAACCAGACTAGACTATAGTTAGCGTCAAAACTTAGCCACAGTAAGACACAACAGCTACATCTCTTGGGAACAAACCAGACTAGACTATAGTTAGCGTCAAAACTTAGCCACAGTAAGACACAACAGCTACATCCCTTGGGGACAAACCAGACTAGACTATAGTTAGCGCCAAAACTTAGCCACAGTAAGACACAACAGCTACATCTCTTGGGGACGAACCAGACTAGACTATAGTTAGCGCCAAAACTTAGCCACTGTAAGACACAACAGCTACATCTCTTGGGGACGAACCAGACTAGACTATAGTTAGCGTCAAAACTTAACCACAGTAAGGCACAACAGCTACATATCTTGGGGACGAACCAGACTAGACTATAGTTAGCGTCAAAACTTAGCCACAGTAAGGCACAACAGCTACATCTCTTGGGGACAAACCAGACTAGACTATAGTTAGCGTCAAAACTTAGCCACAGTAAGGCACAACAGCTACAAATCTTGGGGACGAACCAGACTAGACTATAGTTAGCGTCAAAACCCAGCCACAGTAAGACACAACAGCTACATCCCTTGGGGACGAACCAGACTAGACTATAGTTAGCGTCAAAACCCAGCCTCAGTAAGACACAACAGCTACATCTATTGGGAACGAACCAGACTAGACTATAGTTAGCGTCAAAACCCAGCCTCAGTAAGACAAGGACGACCATCACAGTAAAGAAGAAAATATGAACATACTAGTACATAGTGACAAACAAACACATATCTAGGAAAAATTACATGGCAGGTTTTGTTGACTGTTCTATGCCATGTTTCGTAAGTTTGGCTCAATAGGTTGTAAACACCTGTTTCGTATATTAGTACAGTTTAGCAATAACACGTGGCGTTGATTTCACTGAATGCATCAAATCCTAGACGAAATTGGTCAATATTTGCCCCGGTTGGAACAGGAATTGACTAGTCGTAAGTGTAGAATTTCCTCATCGATTTCAATGAAGCATACGTGGGTCTAAGGAAAAACATATATGCTTTCCGCGAAATATAGGATCAAATTTTATTTTTATACCGATTTCTACGGAACATACGCAAGACAAAGGGACAACATATAATACGCTTTCCATGCAATATAGTACATTATCAGCAGCTTTAATGCAATGTGGAGCCTTGGAAAATAAGACGATTTGGAATTGTAGTCCGCTCGCAAACAAGTCACTCCGAAGGTTTCATAGGGTTCTGGAAAAAGGGCACAACTGCGGAAAGAGATCCTATATTTCGTGGAAAGCGTATATATAGTTATATTCTTCCTTAGACCCGCGTATGCTTCATAGAAATCGATGAAGAAATTCTCCACTTACGCCTAGTTCTAGATGGATATGAATGCACATGCTAGTGTAGACCACGTCAATATTACTACATTGATACAGATGCGTCATCAGTATTTAAGTAATATACCGAGCTAATGTCCGATGTCAAACACGATAATGCCTTCATTCAGACACCAGGAAACATCAGTATACGAGGCCATGCTGAAGCAAGGACTACCAGCGAACACGACAATGCTTCCACAAGCTGACGACAGGAAACATCAGTATACGAGGCAATGCTGAAGCAAGGACTACCAGCGAACACGACAATGCTTCCACAAGCTGACGACAGGAAACATCAGTATACGAGGCCATGCTGAAGCAAGGACTACCAGCGAACACGACAATGCTTCCACAAGCTGACGACAGGAAACATCAGTATACGAGGCCATGCTGAAGCAAGGACTACCAGCGAACACGACAATGCTTCCACAAGCTGACGACAGGAAACATCAGTATACGAGGCCATGCTGAAGCAAGGACTACCAGCGAACACGACAATGCTTCCACAAGCTGACGACAGGAAACATCAGTAAACGAGGCCATGCTGAAGCAAGGACTACCAGCAAACACGACAATGCCTCCACATGACCACGTGACGGCTACAGACATTTATACACAACACTTATATTGTTTAATATGACTAGGTTTGTATAATCTAGAATACACGTATATATTTGTTCTTGAAGTTATACATTATTATTAAGATTTATAATTATAAAATTACTAGTGTATATAGATCATGGTCCAAAAGAAGCATCGGTGGTACATTGTATATATTTTGTAAATATATTGCCTTGTGACATGCGATATATTGTTAGCCTAGCTGAGGTTGTTGGTATATGTTTGTTAATTTATTGTTTAGTGACACGGAATGTGTTGTTGACCTAGGTGAGACTGATGACCGCATGTTTTAATGTAACTAGGTTAACCTGCCAGATGGACCGCCATCAACGCAACGTAATCTGCAACATTATCTCCATCTATAGTTGTAATCAATTATATTTATTGTGTATGCTTACAAACAAACGGAATCTATGTAACATTAAATATGAAAGATTAATATATCAAATGATCCGAAATTTGTCTTTTTAAACCACCTAGTCTAAACTACAAATACGTTGTCCGTCTGTGCATTGACCTGATTCAATCCGTTAGTAAGAAACGCCTATAGAAATCAACCAATATTGTAACCAGTCTCGACACCGTGAGTTTGAATAGTTATATATATCATAATATAGCAGAAACCGCGACCGTGATACAGTGGTAAGTACCCTGGCTTTGTAACCCGGCGGGTCATACCCCTCCATGGAAATTTGACAATTTGATTTTCCTCATCATGTAGAAACTTTGTGGTTACTTGGGGAAGGGTAAGTCACTTCCCGGAAAACTGATTAGATGAATCGCCACTGTATATAATTTAGAAAAAAATGCTGATAGACGGTGTTAAACCCGAATACATAAACAAAATGTATCACACATGCATCACTCCACTTAATGAGAAAGACAAAAATAAAAACCTGATTACATTAAGTCATCAATGCCTAAGTCGGCCAGATCATGTTCAAAGTGTCCATTATACAAGTACTGATTAATGCAACTCGGTTTAATCATCTACAAGCACGCGTCACATCAGCATTGTGGCAGCGGTACACCTGTCTACGATCACTTTTTGAGGCACCTTTGTGGAAAATCGATGTTCTTTTGGGCGAATGTCGTTAAACTATCATAAAAGAGCCTAACACCGCGGCAAGACGCACGCACATCAAATTTTCAATCCTTGTGATTTGTCGATTTTGCAAATTTTCTCCTACATGTATGTCCAAGCGAAACACATCAAAGCCTTTCGTACATTGTACAGCCGCCTTTACAATTGTGTCGGCGGCATGGTTGAAAGTTTGTTTTTATTATCGGGTTTACAAATACAGCTTCCACATGGGACTTGGCTTTAATGTCCTGCATGCATTTTAAAGCGTAAGAAAAAAAGTGTATACATACGTTAATTTTCGAGTCATTTATACAATATTGGTTCCTTGTACGGTGCACCGAAGTCCTGATTGGAGATGGTTTCCAGCCAACGGGGATGATGTATCGAAGGCAGGTATTCACAAAATAATTATGCAGATTTTTGTCCAGCCACTGACAGTAAGAAAGACTATGGACTACAACAAACATAATAGCTAGACTTTGGTTAGCTGTCACCTGTCCAACAGTCTAATGGGCGTTTGGGCACCACAGACGATATCCATGCCAGCTTCCGCCACTCGTCCCGGCTCTCTGCTTTGCTTAGACACTCGCTGAGAGATAAGCCTGTCCACTCAGTAGAATTTGGTAGTTATGGCAAATGACGGCGAGTAGACTGAATTTTTGATGACTTGGGCATCGTGTCGTGTAATCGTATGTGGGTTTTATGTTTTCTTTTCTCGGCTGGTTAAGTTGAGTGTTGCCTTCCCGATTTTCTGTTATCTATTTGGTTTGGCATACTCAATCCGGTATTTATTATGTACGATGATTAAGATAAGTATATTATATCTTCCATTGGTATGGTCATTTTTATGTTAAACTTGATCTACAAAAAAACAGATAATATTCGTTTTAATTACAAAAGAAATATAACATATTTGTGTTTATGTCTGTATGTCACGGAAAAACGTTATAAATCAATCGTTCTAATTCTATGTACTGACTCAGATACAACAGGCTCGTATAAATCAGTCGGTCAATTGAAACATAATCATCAATTTGACTGTAGAAAAAAATAATAACGACTTTATTTATTGTGAATGGCATATTTGGTTCTAGACCAATTTTCAATATGGTCCACAACAGCATGGCATATATACAGTAAATTTCAGGAAAACAATGTACATGGTCGATATGAGCAGATAAAACATAACAGAATGGCTCATTGAGTTAAAAATATAAACGAAACAAAACATAAACATTTTCCTGGAGTTGAGGTTTAGGAAACTTTTGATTCTAAGAAGAAGATAACAGTTTAACAGTTTAACAGTTTATTTCATATATACATTGGACAATGTGTCCATGAGTACACAATTTTACATTTATAAATATTTATACATAGATATTACATCCAAAGAACATTCCATAACAGTGCATGACAAATTTGATGCATATGTACATAATAGCTTATAGTGCAAAACAGATATTGATAACCTTCAAGAACCATATTTATGAGCCTCGATAATGTCTTTACATTTTGTTAACCTCATTTTTTCATGTAAACATGAAATAAGAGAATAAAAGGTATTTGAAGAAGTAGCATATGTATACAGCAAAGGTAAACACGAGATTAATGAGGTCACATAATAATGTGATACTTAATTAAACATATAATAATGTGATACTTAATAAGACATATAATAATGTGATACTTAATAAGACATATAATAATGTGATACTTAATTAGACATATAATAATGTGATACTTAATTAAACATATAATAATGTGATACTTAATTAAACATATGATAATGTGATACTTAATTAAACATATAATAATGTGATACTTAATTAAACATATAATAATGTGATACTTAATTAGACATATAATAATTTGATACTTAATTAAACATATGATAATGTGATACTTAATTAAACATATGATAATGTGATACTTAATTAGACATATAATAATGTGATACATGTACTTAATTAGACATATAATAATGTGATACTTAATTAAACACCAAATAATTCCTAACGTTGAAAGATTTTTGAACTAACATGGACACTTTCTTAATTACGTTTTCGTTTTTTGACGATTACAGTTTGATAAATGTTTGGATGTTTGGCCTTTTCCAATAGTATTTATGTCAATACAGTTTTCTCAAATCATCGTATACTGGACATTCTAATAAAACATGAAATTCATCTTCTAATTTGAAACACATATCACAAGTCCTTTCATTATATGGTATTGCCTGTGGTTTATGCCATCCCAGTTTCGACTTTAAGTTTATGTGAGGACATTCTCAAACGAGATAGAGAAAATCTAAATTTTTCAATATTTATACATGTTAAATATGGTTGTGCTTGAAAATTGCAAAACAATGTAGAGATAACTAATGATAAATATTGCGAGAATTTGTTCAACCTGACTCTTCCTAAACCTTAACTCCATGAAAATGTTTTTCAATGCATATATACATTGCCCTATATTGACTACTGCTGTACAGTAGGGGGAAACTGCAGTTGGGAATTATTAGAAACTGATCTTAAGTTCCAAAAACAAGCAGCCTGAACAATTCTTGATAAGGAATTTGATGCACCATCTGCCGAACTATTTTGATTTTGGTCTACATGCACTCCTAAATGTTTTTTAGATCAGGAGTTTGTGTTTGGCACGCCTTTCTTTCTCCGGTAAATGGCAGTTCATTCCATCAACAAAAATCTTTAAAAAATAATCTAGCGCGTCACCAGGATCATCATATATGTCTAATACAAACCAAGGCTGATTCTCCAAATCAAGTAGAAATTGATTTTCTTTAAAGTTTCTATATGATCTTTATCTAATTATGGAATGCATTAAGCCATTTTCATTAGTGGAGGGGCATTGTCTAGTAAGCAGACTGGGAAATGATCACTTAATGCAAGGACTAGGACTTGAACATTTATTATATTTGACGGCATATTTGAGTATATGTGAGCAATAATAGTGGACGTAGTGGATGTAACTATGGTTGGTTGCTCAACAAGTTGTTTAAATTTGTTTGCTTAAGTTATGTTGTTCAACAAATTGTTAACTGAAATTTTGTTGACAAAACTATAGTCAAATTCTCCAAGCATTATTATCTCAGAGTTTCTTGATTTTCGTTTTCCAAGTTTGTTTTTGGTTATTTAGTATTGACATATACTATTATTCCTCCTTCATTTGTTTTTCTACCTTTCCAAAACATCTGAAACTTTTTCAAGTGGAATTCACTGTCTGCAAATTTATCATTTAGAAATGTTTCACGAAATCCAAGAATATCAATTTCACTATTCTCATCAAGAAAATATTTAGTTTCATTAAATTTTGGGTAAAGAAAATGGACATCAATGTGCATTATTTTAATTCCTTTTAATGGAACAAAGTATCACTTTTCACATGTTGACTGGAAGGAGTTTGAGTATTTCCAGGGGTCACAGCAGGTATTTCTGTTAGTACTGCATTGGATGCCTCCACTATGCTGGGTATTTCCGTTGCTAGTAATGAGTGTAAGGACTCTGCCGACGATGATTGGTTCTCCTGGGATTGGTAATACGAACATTTTCGGAGTATATTTCCCCTTTGTTACCAATGCTCATATCTTTATGTTGGCAAACAGGGCAGTTATGTGCTTAGATTGTTCATTTATCTTTGCCTGAATCGTTTACATGTATGTGTCTTGTCCAGTCAACTTTCTCAATGTTCTGTCACTTTGTCATCTTGTCTTCTTTTATTCTCGTCATATGAATAATTTTAATCGAAGACAAAAATGATATACATTGTACTTTTAAAAAATGTTAATAAATAATGGTAAATAAAAAACATAGATCGATCAATTTTTTGTATACAGACATACCTCGTTTCGTTATTTGAAATTAACAAGTTTTTCCCACTTATATTAATCACTCTTGACAGCTCATTCTTGATGCTATCCATCGCCAAGAGGGTATGAGAGAAGCAAGCCAGTTTCCCTGTTTCGCTGACGTCTAGCAAGGGAATTTCTTGTATCATTTTTATTTCGTTTTTGGTATGACGAGGCCTAGGATCGATCCCGGACCTCCCGCACTCGAGGCGGAAGCTCTACCACTCGGCTATCGCGGAGGCAGTTTTAAAGGTATAAAAACCCTTCTATTATAAGACCATTCTGGGAGTTAATGTAAATTGGTTTACAAATTAGGTCTGTATTAATCACTGTAAGATAAAAGTACCAAATAAAATATTCTTGTTTATGTTCTGTTTGCTGTAGATTTACATAAAACCCAAGATCATTGAGTCAAACGATGATTGTAACGTTCGATATCCATGGTAACATATCGAGTTCTGACCCTCTCAGGTACCCATGGTAACATATCGAGTTCTGACCCTCTCAGGTACCCGTATATAAACCCGAGTTAAGTTGAGCATTGTGGGTACTTCTTGCTCATAGGTAGCCATGTACCAGACGTGGACCGAACACGGGATCCATCGATCCAAAACTCATACCCTTCGTTCACAATTCTCATAAGCTACCTAAAGATCAAAAATAATATATAGCAAACCGTGAACATGTGATATTAGTATAAAGGTGATCTTATTGTTAAAGTTGGCTTATTATATGGGTGGTCTTTTTATTGAGGTTGTCTTTGTGTGGGATTAATTACGATTAAGAGATTAGTATTGAGGAAATAGTTTCGGATAATATTAGATTTTCGTATAAAAGGGTGTGCAGCTTAATTGATGTTAGCTAATTGGCTAACCATACAAAACACGCGGGACTTACGCATATAAATATCATTTTCAGATATATATAACCCATAAATTCATAATCGTACTCCATTATAATTGTGTATTAAAAAATTAAATTCAGTCATTTAATCAGTAATTAAAACACATGTTATACATGTTATTGCATACAGAGCGTACTTGCTCGTACAATCTTAGGGGCTCGACTTTAGAAATGTGATCCAACACGCTCTCTCATGATCGGGATAAAACCAAATCATTAATGATCAGGGATCTGACCCATTCAGATAGAACCAGCGGTCGAAACAGCACATACATAATTAGCGGGCGAACGAATACAGCCATTATGAAAGGTCGAACCTACCCAGACATGATCAATGGCCGAAACCACCCAGACATGATCAATGGTCGAACCAACCAGACATGATCAATGGTCGAACCTACCCTGACATGATCAATGGTCGAACTCACACATACATGATCAATGGTCGAACCAATACAAACATGATCAATGGTCGAACCAACCAGACATGATCAATGGTCGAACTCACACAGACATGATCAATGGTCGAACAAACCAGACATGATCAATGGTCGAACCAACCAGACATGATCAATGGTCGAACCAACCAGACATGATCAAGGTCGAACCTACCCGGACATGATCAATGGTCGAACTTACACAGACATGATCAATGGCCGAACTCACACAGACATAATCAATGGCCGAACCCACCCAAACATGATCAATTGCCGAACTCACACAGACATGATCAATGGTCGAACCCACCCAGACATGACTAATGGTCAAACCAACCAGACATGATCAATGGTCGAACCAACCAGACATGATCAATGGTCGAACCAACCAGACATGATCAATGGTCGAACCAACCAGACATGATCAATGGTCGAACCAACCCAGACATGATCAATGGCCGAACCCACCCAGACATGATCAATGGTCGAACCAACCAGACATGATCAATGGTCGAACCCACCCAGACATAATCAATGGTCGAACCCACCCAGACATAATCAATGGCCGAACCCACCCAAACATGATCAATGGTCGAACCCACCCAGACATGATCAAAGGTCGAACCCACCCAGACATTATGAAAGGATGAACCAACCCAGATATGATCAATGGCCGAACCAACCCAGACATGATCAATGTTCAAACCAACAAGACATTATCAAAAGTCTAACCACCAAGACATTACCAAAGGTCTAATCAACACTGACATGATAAATGGTTGAACCAACAAGACATTATCAAAAGTCGAACCCACACAGACATGATCAAAGGTCGAACCCACCCAGACATGATAAATGGTCGAAACCACCCAGGCATGATAAATGGTCGAACCCACCCAATCATGAGCAATGGTCGAACCCACCCAATCATGATCAATGGTCGAACCAACCAGACATGATCAATGGTCGTACCTACCAGACATGATCAATGGTCGAACCAACCAGACATGATCAATGGTCGAACCAACACGGACATGATCAATGGTCAAACCAACACAGACATGATCAATGGACAAACCCATCCAGACATGATCAATGGTCGAACCCACCAGACATGATCAATGGTCGACCCAACCAGACATGATCAATGGTCGAACCAACACGGACATGATTAATGGTCAAACCAACACAGACATGATCAATGGTCGAACCCACCCAGACATGATCAATGGTAGAACCAACCCAGACATGATCAATGGTCGAACCCACCAAGACATGATCAATGGCCGAACCAACCAAGACATGATCAATGGTCAGACCAACCCGACATAATCAAAAGTCGAACCAACCAGACATGATCAATGGTCAAACCAACACAGACATGATCAATGGACGAACCCATCCAGACATGATCAATGGTCGAACCCACCAGACATGATCAATGGTCGACCCAACCAGACATGATCAATGGTCAAACCAACACAGACATGATCAATGGTCGAACCCACCCAGACATGATCAATGGTAGAACCAACCCAGACATGATCAATGGTCGAACCCACCAAGACATGATCAATGGCCGAACCAACCAAGACATGATCAATGGTCAGACCAACCAGACATAATCAAAAGTCGAACCAACCAGACATGATCAATGGTCGAACCCACACAGACATGATCATGGTCGAAACCACCCAGACATGATAAATGGTCGAACCAATACAGACATGATCAATAGTCGAACATACCCAGACATGATCAATGGTCGAACCCACGCAGACATGATCAATGGTCGAACCCACCCAGACATGATCAATGGTCGAACCCACCCAGACATGATCAATGGTCGAACCAACACGGACTTGATCAATGGTCGAACCCACCCAGACATGATCAAAGGTCGAGCCCACACAGACATGATCAATGATCGAACCAACACAGACATGATACATGATCGAACCGACACAGACATGATTGAAGGTCGAACCCACACTGACATGGTCGAAGGTTAAACCGGCTAGAACATGATCAGGGTCGTACCCATCTAGATACCATCCGGGGATTACTTAGTTTACTTCAACAGAATCTTACTGAAGTACATAATTAAATTGAAGGTGTTCACCACTAAAATGTAGCATGATACGCCCTGCTTATATATAAAATTACCACACGATAGTCTAATCACTGAACTTGATAGTCACCGAGAGATTTAAAGGGACTGCCTCACATATTGGTGTATTGCAAAAATAAAATAAAATTGTCAAATATCCGCATAATTTTGGTATAATTGTCTGTATATCCCATAACCAACCACACTGACTTCAAAAATAACTTGAGAAACTTCGGCATTTAGTAGTAATTAAGTTTTTTTACATCAAAAATTCTATTGGGTATTAATACCCTATAGAATTAACACCACTATTACTTAAATTGCCTGAAATGTGTTCGCATTTGATGAAAACGAATCGAAAAAAAACCCAAATACCTTACTGATGTTTACGCTGTAGTTAGTTGATGTTACAGTTCGATCACGTGTGAATAACATACTTCACAAAGCATGTTGGAAGGAAACTTAGCGTTTTTTCAAGAAAAAAAACACTCAGTGGGCGATATAGAGAGTGGTTAAAATCGCTTATTTGCACCAAATCTTTCATAAAGCAACCGTCAGTGGCTTTCTATTACATCAATACTTGGTTAGGTTGGAAAATCACAATATACAAAACATTTAGCCCAATCTGTGAGGCAGCACCTTTAAACATATTTTAAAGCCTTCGTCACGTGATCTGAAAAAACACGAATCAATGAGAAACATAATAGGTACATGTAGATGAATAGGTGTTCCACTAATAAACTGATACACAATTGGATTATCTATGCACGATATTAAAGATTGATATTCACAAAGTATCTTGGTAATAATAATAATTATAATAATGATGATAATACATACTTTCTTTTTCGAGGAAACTTATTTGACAACATAAATCAATCTTCCATAAGATCATCAGAAAACTAAGAATTTTCTTAAAAACATAAAAAAGTAGATCAGCTAAATATGACAGTCAGGAGTATTGCTGTTCCGCACAGGTTTACGGCATTATGTAACGAGCTATAATAATCACTAAAACACGGATTTAATCTTTAATTTGAGGAAATTATGCACAACGTATTTTTAATTGAATCAAAATATTAAGGTCTTCCACTAATATGCTTTGTGAATACCAACTCGGAAATGTCTAATAATAATTATTGTTTTCAATAATAAGAAGAAGAAGAGGTGTAGGCGAAGAAGTAGAAGGGGGGTTGAAGAAGTCGAAGTAGAAGAAGTCGAAGTATAAGAAGTAGAAGTAGAAGAAGTCGAAGAAGAAGAAGTCGAAGTAGAAGAATTCGAAGTAGAAGCAGTCGAAGTAGAAGAAATAGAAGTCGAAGTAGAAGAAGTCGAAGTAGAAGAAGTCGAAGTCGAAGTCGAAGTAGAAGACGGCGAAGTCGAAGAAGTCGAAGTAGAAGAAGAAGTAGAAGACGGCGAAGTCGAAGAAGTAGAAGAATCTATCAGTCTGTGGATAGATTAGAATGAACAAATGAAATTTGGATATATTGCGTTCGTGTGCTGTCTGGTGTTGGGTAGTGGATGCGCTCAATCTGATTTCAAAGACGACGAAGAACTTTATATTCCCAATGATGATGAATACGACAATTCGTGGATGTCATACACGTATATAGCAAAATATGTCGGAGAATACGGTGATCTAGAAATTATATTAAGTGGCTACATGTACCATGTTGTTAGAAATGTAAGTTTTTATTGTGTTTTGGGGGTATTTTATGTGGATCTAGGACATACTATAACTTGGTATATAGAAAACGAGTATTGTGCCGTGACTGCACTTTAATTATAGACTCTATGCAATACACTGAAAGGTTACGGGTCAGAGAACAGAATCTAGCAACACTCTCCATCGATTTCTTTTTTCACAAAATTCATTTTTTTGTGAAATGAAATCAATTTTTCCCAACTTTACAAATGCTATAACATTTATACATGTCCATGAATGTCATGTTTGATAATTATCATGACTACCTACTGTGGCTGATAACTAGATCTATATAACTTACCACTCATTACTATCGTGAGATCGCAAAACTAGCCGTAATTTTCTTTTCTGTAATTTTGGCAAAATGATTCTTAAAGCATGTTGTTTCAAAGTGGCCAGAGTTTCGTGGTATCAAAAACAAAAATTGGCTTTCGATATCTTCATTAAGTAAAAATTACATTCATAGACAACATTGTTAGAACTACCTCCATTCAAAATATAATCGAAATTGATTGACTAGTTAAAAAGTTATACCATGAAATGTATATCACGGTGTCCAGTCAATCACTGAGATGCATTCAATAAAAACGACAATGCTATTCTAAACAAGAAAAAGAAAAAGAAGTGGTTTCACGCCCTATGTGTTTATTTTTCTAATTTTTGAAATATTGATATGAAATTAAAGACAAATCTCTAAAGTTTCTGAATAGGTTAATTTATTTAAAACAACACCAGTATTAATGAAATCTTTATTAAAACAAAATGCACCTCAGTGACTGTGTTGACAATTTCCCGTGTTATGACCCTTTCTAAGATATTATAAATTTTATTAAAAAGTTCTTTTTATTTACTCCTTTTTAATGATACAGTTACCTGTAAACAAAATTACATAGTACCAAAATCCACGAAATTTAATACCCATGAAAAAACGTGATCTTACAGTACTCAGAAATTAAAGTTTTGTATGATCCCCTCTCCAGCAGATCTGCTTGGTTCGATAATAATCATAACGAAACAAACAAAATTGTGTTAATACACTGGTATTTGGAGAAGTAACGACTGTTTCGTAGAGAGCCTATTCGGGACCTGTTTTGCCCGACCTTCACAGATATCATTAAATTTTGACGTATCTGTAAAAAGTATTTAAGTTCATAAATCTAGTTACAATCTTTTCAAATGAGCATAATATACCACGTTTAAATATCATTTTTTATTGTTGTTGTTTTTGTAAATAACGTTATAATATTATATCAAATTCGTAAATAGTCGTACATGTAATTAGCGAAAGATTGCTACTTTCTAAATTATATGCTGCGCTTTTTTATAAATTTAATGCACTTTTAGGTCACCATAGTGAAACTCTATTATCTCTTTCCCTAGGATTTTAATAACTAATCTCTAGCTTGTATGGAATTCTTGTTCGGTTCACTGTATTACCAAATCTTAAATAATGTATATGTTTGATTTAAGGTCACCGCAAGCCATTACATACTGGGATCGTATCAACGGTCATTCAGAACGTTAAGCCTGTTCGAACTTCAAGCTGCGGATGCTTATGTACGTATGTTACATATATATCAAAAGAATTCTACAAAACAAATGTAGTAGTGTTTCTGTCCTACACTTCCATAGAGTAGCATTGTTGTCACAAATATGTACCTCAAAACATCTTAACTTAACTCAAACTTCACCCATACTTAACTCAAACTTCACTCAAACTTCACTCAAACTTTACCCAAACTTTACTCAAACTTTACTCAAACTTCACTCAAACTTCACCCAAACTTCACCCAAACTTAACTCAAACTTAACCCAAACTTAACTCAAACTTCACTCAAACTTCACTTAAACTTTACTCAAACTTCACTCAAACTTAACTCAAACTTCACCCAAACTTAACTCAAACGTCACTCAAACTTCACCCAAACTTCACTCAAACTTCACTAAAACTCCACCCAAACTTAACTCAAACTTAACCCAAACTTAACTCAAACTTCACTCAAACTTCACCCAAACTTTACTCAAACTTCACTCAAACTTAACTCAAACTTCACCCAAACTTAACTCAAACTTCACTCAAACTTCACCCAAACTTCACTCAAACTTCACTCAAACTCCATCCAAACTTTACTCAAACTTCACCCAAACTTTACTCAAACTTCACCCAAACTTAACTCAAACTTCACTCTAACTTCACCCAAACTTCATTCAAACTTCACACATACAGCTAAACTTCACACACAGTCAAACTTCACTTATTTATGCTATACCATAATATTACAATGTTTGTACAAATGGAAGTAGGCCTAAGTTACTATAGTAACGGACACTCAAATATGCTGAATATATAGCTATACCTTCATCTACGTTTTAGCCTACAAATGGAATTATATTTTTATCATAGTTTTAATGTGACGTCAATTTTATGATTTTATTTTTATCTGATAATGACGTCAATGTGTTTTTAATTTGGCTTATAAGCTTCTCATCTTCTGTCGGTATAATTTGCTAAAACAAATTAACAATCGTGTGCGTCTTCGGTCTATATCAGGATAATATTTTTCGTTCTGATGGTTATAGTTCACATTATGATTTGAAAGCAACGTCTTTGAAATGACACATTTGTTTATGACATCGTGCATGGCGCCTTGATGTCATTTATTATTCATGAAGTATATTTTATTCGATACAACTTTTATCATATAAGCTTTCAAATGAAACTACAGGAACGAAATGTTATAATAATTTGAAACTTGGACATATATTATGAATCACTCTGGATATATAATGACACTGTTCTTAGCAAACGATAAAAATTAAAAAGATTCGTAGATTCTATTATATAAATTTAGTATGCAATTATTATTTAAGTTCTTGGAGCTATACCGTGAGAGGCGCACCATAAGACATGTCAGAAGCACGTTACCGCAGTGGAACGTGGTTTGTATATTTAAAATTGTTTATATATGAGGGGCGTTCCAATAGTTTGTGGACTTTTCAGTCTATGCCTTTATGGAAACACATAGGAATGACAGTATAGATCTATAAATGATAGGACGATCGTTTTACTTGACCTAAGTTGGGCTCCTCGGTAGTCTAGTGGTAGAGTGTCCGCTTCGAATGCGGGAGGTCCAGGGTTCTGTCCCAGACCGCATCATACAAAAGATGAAATAAAAATGGTACCAGTATTCCCCTTGCTAGACGCTCAGCATAAATAGGAAACTGGCTTCTTTTATACTCTCGTTGCGATGGATAACATCAGAAATGAGGTGTCGAGAGTGATTTATATAAGTTGAAAAAAAATTGTTTCACAATCGACCCAAAATCAAATGATAGCATAAACTAGTTGGGCACTATTGATGAAAGACAGCAAGCGTTTTAACCAATATTAATGTAGATAAAGAATACGTGAAAATCATGTGCAAATCCGTGATACAACATTCTTACTTGGCGAAAACATGTCGCAGTTTTATTTCGTTAGATTCGGTGTGTTTTTGAAAGTTGTCAGATGTTGGTGTGGACAAGCCCGCTGTCGTCATAGAAACTCGATGAGAAGTATTTTATTATTTTCTTTAATAATAAACAATGAGTATATGGTTAATTTCCAGGTGCCGTCTGTACTTGAAAACGTGCCATCAATGAATATAGACGCTGTATGGAGTAGAGGTTATACCGGAAACGGTGTCACTATAAACATCATCGACGATGGGATAGATTCGAACCATATCGAATTGATGGACAACCATGTAAAAACATTTGTACTTTCTATTTTTTTCTAATTTATTACTTGGTGGATTCCCCCAAGTATTGTTACATACCAACTTTAGAAATCACTACGATTTTACCAATGTAATTTCTCCACAACCAATTCATTCGAGCAAAAAACGAGTTCCAGCCAATCTAAACCAAAATCATAATTTTCAATCATTTTTAAAAACCTTTGTCCCTAGCAATTGAATTATTTTTTATTTCATTGTATTGCGAGAAATTTTGTGAATGTTTCTTCTGTGAGTTAATGTTTTTGTGCGAATAAATTCCTACGCGCTGTAAAATGACTAATGGTTTTTGAGGGTTGATAAAAATGTCGCTGTAACAGTACCTGCATGGTTAAGCAGACGAAATTTTCACTGTTTGGTTTCATAACGTTCATATTACAGTTTAGCAACACACTCCTGTTATAATGTATTTATTTTTCACTATTTACAATATTTTGCATTGATAAATAGTATTGATCGACGTTTCATCCATTAAATCTACCTCAGATTTTCGGCTAAATATTCTGCGTCTATCGTTAGAACAACCCTTTTCCAAGCGGTGTTGTTTTCGCATTTTGCGCCAAGATTCGAGACCATAGTGTTTCGTTCCCTTTATGAAACGTTCAAGCTATTCGTACCGTATCCGGGTAGGTTGTAGCTAGAGTTATGGAATTTCGACTAAGTGTAGTTTTAGTTGTTGTTTTTTTGCGACAATTCATCCCCTATCCAATTACTTATTTTATTTTTGTTTACTATCGTCAAACGTTATTTATGCAGGTGCATGATATTACCATTTACTGTTATCCTTAGTCTTTTAATACTTTTTCTCAGCTAAAACTAGGTATGTCAGCCCCCCTTTATAGTTGAAACTAGTTCATTGAGTTTTTTATGGGCGGATTGCCTAAATGGGTTCGTTAGATGAAATTTGAATGAGTCAGCTGTCATCGATATTTCTGAAAAGTTTTCACAATATTCACACTTATTAATCCAATACCATTTAACGTAATTTTCAATAGATTACCAAGATTTGCGTTATCCCCCAAGCTATAGTACTTCAGTACTTTGATTTTTGTGTAGTTTATCAAATTTTCCCCATCATTCATGCACCTGTGACCGCTAGAGTCAACCCAGTCATGCAAATTTGCAGTCACATGGTCACATGACTTCTATCTCGTCTGCAACCATCTACGGAATGCTGGTGTTTAACCAATGGAAATCCGGTATTTTACCACGTGGCTATATTTTTGTTTGTTTGGATTATTATATGATCATTATCAGCCGAAGAGACGCGGGAAAACGCATGTAGATCTACAAATTATTTGAATTATTTTTATTACTACATAGTAGATCTACAATCGATTGATATATACAGAGGATATTTGTTTGTTTTGATTGAATATGGTTTATATCTCATCGTGTTGTGATTCGTATTCAATCAAAACAAACAAATATTCTATTTATTTAATGCTTATCTTGTGTCAAAACTGGTACTTTTTATTCCAAATTACCACTGTGGTTAGGCTGCATATGAATGTTATTCCATTCATTTTTTTGAATTCAAAATCCGCCATCTTTGATTATGGTGAATATGTGAAAATAACTTTTTTGAGAATTTTGCATCAAATCATACAATAACCTGTAGGAAATGGTCTTACTAAGAATATTATCCCCCACATGACATGTTTCCGTTCAATAATAAAAAAGTTACGGACAGTTTAGTGTTGAGTTTTTGGTAAAATTAAAGTAGTCCCTGTGAGGGGGCGGAACTTATATCAGTCACAGGTTTTATTTCACTGATAGAACTCCATATCTCACCAGTTAGCATTAAATAATATAGTATACTCTATGATCAAACTTAAAAGCTAAAATACTTGTGAATCCTTCCTATATAATTATATATTAATAATTTCAGAACGAAACACTTGATTTCGACTATGCATTCAATAGGCAAGGTGCGTCACACAGCTCCGATGACGTAGGGTAGGTTTACAATGTATATATTTTACATCAATTGATATAACGGGCGATGGCGATGAAATTTAAAAACTTGATCTTTTGGTGTATTGGATAGTGTTTTGGGCCATATAAATTAAATTATCAAGTTACTGTGGATGGACGAATGATTATGCTCCATGGCTTTAAACTTAATTGTATATCTAATGTGAATGTTCGCAACATGATCTACAGTTCATACTTCAATGTATATTATGCTTATCATACTCAATATAACGACTTTAAAAGCGTTTGCTCTGTCCTTTATTTACATCAGTATCACAATTTGGACCTTGATCATGCATTTCTCAGCACAACAGTACCAAAATATATTACTGCGCATAGAAAATTAGAATTTTCTTATAATCTAAAATAAAATAATAATATAGTACAATCTTAACAAATTCTTCAGTGTATCAGCTAAACAGGAAAATCAAGATTATCAATGTTTACATAGTTTAGAAGCTTTATGTAGAGAGCTACAATAATCACAAAGACAACATCGGTTATTCTTTGTTTCTTAGTAAATGTATGTGAAGCTCAATGTTTTAACTTAAGTCAAAATATTTAAGTTTTCCCTTAAGATGCTTTGTGAGTACCACCCCAGGAAGTGATGGTATATATATATAACGTTTATTGTTCGCCCAGTTATGTCATTTTAGAACATAAACAAATAGTTTGCTTTATCTTATGGTTTTATGGCATTTTCCAAATAAATGCCCATTTTCAATTCAACACTTGTGTTCTGTTGTTCCTCATTCCATACAAGTTCGACCCAGCTTGGGACTGCACACCCCAGATCTTGAACAATACATAAATATATCGTCGCTGTTCTTCGAAATCCTCGTATATCAATTTTGGCTTCTTTTCAGGAGACGAAAAAAACTGAATAACTTTTTACTAAAAGTGAATATTTATTTAATTCTTTGACACGAACATAGCGTTTGTAACTCCACTTTAAATGCACGTTAATGTACGTGTCGGCTGAGCAAAGGAAAATCCATACTTTAACTTTTAACTCTATTATACGAGCTTTTAGTTCTTATTTTTTGTCAAATTTGTTCCATTTGCCGTTATTCGACTTTTTCGCGGCATTATTCAGTTTTTTCGCATTACGTAATTGCGTTTTCAAAATCCTCGTATAATTTAAATTAGCCATTTATAGATATTTATATTGTTCAACGTTAAAATATTAAAGTGTTTCTACTTATCCGTTGTAATATACCATTACAGGTTAATTGTTTTGCATATTTGACGTAAGCGCAACCAAAAAACAACAAAACAATTTATTCGAGATTTTCGCAGACAAAATTGTGGCCCCATGAAAAAAATCAAGAATTTTCGCACAAGTACTAACTTTCTCGTTTGAGAGGCTATTTTTAGACTATCTTATCCGGCATTTTCGCAGAAGACTTGTTACTGAATGGGCTTTCCGATGTGCGTATAATCGTTTTCGAGCCAAAACATGTATACGAGGTTTTCGAAGAACAGCGACGATATATATATATATATATATATTCAGACATGGTACATGGATGGCTGGAATAATAGCTGCAGCAAACAACGATGTATGTGTAACTGGTATAGCACACGGTGCCACTTTCACAGGTATTGTGCGTTTGGTTATTGTTGTCGGCATGGAGTAGTGTACCCGACCAGGGATATTCGACAGTCAGGTCACATTGTGTTTTCAATCCAATGTTTACTTTATAATTATATTGTTCGACACAATTGTTGATTGTCATTATATTTCTTTACCTATAACCGCATATGACATCGTAGCCGAGAGGATAACGGCGGAGTATTAGATTAAAGGTATTGAGTTTCCAGCTCGTAAAAGTATATACTTTTTACTTGGGGGATTCCAATGTTGCACAAAATGTAAAATAGTATAGTCCGTTAGCGATCAGGCTTGACCCCCATAAACCTTAAGTATCTTAAAAAGTACAATACCGATTAGAATAAAAATTGGTACATCTTCATAAATCTCCTTTACAAACTCTCATAAAATACCACAGCATTTTTAGCCACAGAAAAGTGTACTTTGCATTTACTTCATTTTAGTCTAAAACAAAGTAAATGCGTATGGGTCGTTCAAGTGTCCAGAACAGCAAAAGTCAGCTAATTGGTCCAATATAACTGTACACTAAGTAACACAACGGTGACCATTGCAAATATACATGTATAATGAGGCCCAGACATGTTAATGTGATTGTTTAAACTGACCGTAGGTTGCTTAAATAACTGGAAAAACTGTGTGGAAAAAACATATGTATACTAGATGTGTTTGCACAAATTATTATTGAAATCAGAAGCTGGGCCTCAGCTATATAAGCCTTGATGGTCAATCAAATGTAGGTCGAAGTTACCAATATTTATCCCGTTACAGTGTTTACAAATACAATAGCATTATTCTAACTACTTTACTCCCTGTCCATTTGTTCATTAAAATATCAAAGTTAATACATTAGGCACAATGAGAAAATAATACACGTCAGTTAAAAATTCTAAAATTTACACACAGAGTTGGTAAAGGTAACTTCAGATAACTATTTCAAATTTCAATAAAATTGCTTTATTGCTTTCAAAGATTTAAAGTTTATGGAATCCAGTCTGGGGTGGTATTCAATATTGATCTCATTTAATTGGAGAATAAGGATAGCCAATCATATCGCCTGTTACTGACCAAGAGTTTAATATGGTTTGATCTGATTGGTTGTCCTTATCCTTAAATCAAGTAAGATCAATATTGAATACAACCCCTGACTGCTAACAGACTATAGTACATATGTTAAGTCTATTTGAATAATTTTATGCCAGTCAAAATAAACGAAAGAAATTCAGGATTGTGCATTTTAAAATGTACTGAGTATATATGAACATGTATTTCATGTATTTATATCACAGCACAAAGGATTTTAGAACATGAACATGCACAATCATCAAGTGAAGCCCGAGCGTTTACTGATCTTCAACATATAGCCGATATATACAGTTGTGGGTTCGGTCCCGAGGATAATGGTGTTAGCTTCAGTAAGGTGGATCAGATGGTCGATATAACAGCAGAGGCAATGCGCCAGGTCATAACACAGGTAAGTACGAGTTGATTCAACCAATTTCTAGTAATAAGATTCAATGCATTTTAGTAATCGAAAGGGTTGATAGTACTAAATATTTATACTACATGCGTAATGTATTTATAATATTAATTGTACATTGTATGCAACACGTATAGTTCGCCGGGATAACTCTAGCCTTATCAATAAACAAACAAAGCAAATTATAAACACTGTATGGTCGAATGGCCGCCAGTTATTTAAAGAGTATGTCATTAAAAGTGTATATGCACAAGATTGAACAAAAATTAATATCGACAATGTATTTAATTTTCATTTTTATTTGTAAACAAAGGCTAGTGTTATCTCCGGTGAATTATACTTGTTTAACTAGTGATAAATGAACATTATTGTTCTATAAATAGTGTATTCTAAATGACTTTAGCAGTACAGGGAATCAACCAGGTTCCATATACTCTCGAAATAGCATTTTACAGGAACTATGCCTTAGACGACGTACTGTATTGCTGAACTGAATGTGTTTAGTTGGAAAGTCAAACATATTGCTTTTAATTATTAGGGACGTAATGGAAAAGGTGCGATTTTTGTTTGGGCGGCAGGAAATGGCGGGAAAAACTTTGATGACTGCAATGTTGATGGTTATGTGAATAGCGTTTATACAATTGCAATTAATGCCCTGAAAGCAGACGGCGAAGCTGACGATGATGCTGAAGAATGTTCGGTAGTCATGGCTGCCACATTCGCATCCGCAATTGTAAGTATTGTAGCTTTAATTATTTCACCAACTAATAAATATACGTAGCCAAAACCTCCGTATGTAACGACGTGTTAAATCATACAGTTCAAACACATCCAAACAAGTTCCAGTTAATTGATACTCTGATTCCCGGTCTTTATTTTCTTCGTAGTTTAACTACAGTACTGTAATATTAAGGGACGGGAACCAGACTAGTGGAAATATTACTTTAAAAGAAAACCACATTAATGTCTGCAAAGAAGTGATACAACGAATAAGTTAAAATAAGACAAACTCCAAGATGTTTTCTATTTTTAGACTTCAAGTTTTTATCAGGAATTTAATTTAAGAAATAATAATACAAAATTGTAAAACAAGTGATACAAGTAATAGGTATAAGACAGAAAAGTGATAAGAATTCGAAAAAATACTTATAAGATAAAAGAAGAATAGGACTAATTTCAAACAGGATAAAAACCAGATATACTAGTAGAGCGTTTCAGCAATGACCACTCAGAAAGCCAATAAAGAAACTAAACTTAGAAAAGACAAGTTAGAATACTATGACTCCGATGCAGACGAGACAGGAGCAAATTTGAGTGGCCATTATCACTGAAGAACTAATAGATAGGGAACTTTAACTCATGTACTGAACCAGTCATAGATAAAGTGGTGATAAGGTCGCCCTAGATTATAAGCAAGCGAAACGTTGGGCTGAACTCTTGATTTGAGTACGTACAGAATAGACCAGAACCTGTAGAAACAGTAACTATAGATGACCTCCTGGATAACCATTTATTTAATGACTGTTCTTGTGAAGCCAGAGGCACGCCTAGTGAAATTTCCTAAACTCGTTTAATACGAGTTTATATCAATTGACAACTCGTGGTAGATTCTATATAATTATACTCAACTTTAGACCCATACAACAATCAGAGTGGACATGTCTAAGGTCATTTACAACTGTATAAACTAATGAGTAGCATTTATGTTTGGTCATAATCATCAAATAAACACTTAAGTTTGATACAAAAACATGCAAATTATGTGGTTTCTGAACAATTATAAAGATGACCAGCGATGTGATCATTTTACGGGGCATCATTTTTAAAATACAAGTGTACATACACTTTGTGTAATGTTTAACTTATTTAAGATATATGTCAAGTGTTGTTTGTTTGCAGCCAAGCACAGCCCCTGATGGTCAGTGTATAAGTTCAGTATCAGGATCTTCCGCTGGTGGTGCAGTAGCCTCGGCAATCATTGCCTTAATACTGGAAGCAAAGTAAATATACACATAGATACATGTATAGCATGGCATCATTGAACTGACATTGTTCGTGTATTGTCCGGTTGTATTTTTCTAGAAGCATTAAACAGGTACATTGCAATAACAAATCAGGCTAGGAATGCAGCAAGAAAAAGAAACAGCAAGATCACGAACGATACAAAAAAGGAACAGCGTACAAATTGCTAGCTCTGCATCAACCATAACAGCTCAGTCATTTCCGTTTGTCTCCGGTAAATATACAAATATGCTATTGCGAGGTGATCAGTATGGCTCTGCAAGAGATCAGCCTCAGTGAAAATAACGAATAGGGAGACTTGATGACAATTTATTGATTGTTTATTGTTTGGTATATTCCACAAAGGTGGATTAATCAGATGTGCATGATTTACCAGTGATGTTTAGAGTACAATACTGAACATTACAAATTAAACTGAACAGATATGGTCAAGTTTGTATTTAAAACATCGATGGTTAATTATGCACATCTGATAAACCCACCTTTGTGAAATATATAACATTTTCCCCGCCTTTCTCATTATCGTAGGCGCACTAAATAGTATCTTGTTAATATCAAAGTACACACATTTCTTGAAATACAATGTATCATCATCTTATCATATCATACACAATGTATAAAGAATTCCATTAATTTCAGCCCAGATTTGACATGGAGAGATGTACAACATATCATTGTAGAAACATCCGTGGATGTTCCAAGGTCAAATTCCGATATCACTGTCAATGCTGCCGGAAAGATGTGTAATATTATTATTTAATCATTTATATCGTAATCAACATGTTATCAGGGAAAGATAATTCTGGCCTGAAAATTGTTTTTTCTAAATGTATGTTTAGTTTACTGTACTTGACCCGTGGCGATTAAATTTAAAAATCATCGAGCGGCAAGTAAACAAGTAGAATGCACATAGTCTAATTAACTCGTTTCTGTCTCTGAGACAGTCGTAGTGCATATCACTGCCTGGTTGGCCAATTACTTCCGGCGTCGGGGGAAAGAGGCAGAAAGTTTGTGTTATACAAGTAATACAGGGGCCCTACTTTGCTCTGCATAATCTGTTGAATGTTGCCTTCCTTGTCCGATATGTTATTATCTATTTGAACATTCATTCAAGCATGTATATAGCAACACACGTATTCATTTGATTTGTGTCCCACCGTCAGTGAAGTTCATATGCGTCAAAGACAAACACATAATTACAATGACAATGTATAGTACATGTAAAAAATGCAATACTAAGTGTACAAAACATGTGCGTTGCAATCTATTTTTATTTCATAATATCGTCGCCAGTCCAGATTTTTATTTACATGTATATCTTTAGTCAGTCCATTGTACGGCTTTGGGGCAATGGATGCTGTGGCAATGTTGAATGCTGCCCTGAATTGGACCACTGTACGTCCGTATTTGGAGTTTTATGGACCTTTTCTGACGCCAGATGGACAGTAAGTAATTGATTCCCTACATACATACAGGTCGACTATTTTTTTTATTGACCAACTACTTTTATCATATGATACTTTTCTGATTTTCATTATCTTGGTACCAAAATGATGGCATTAACTTCACCTTAAATATGATCCAGATTAATATAAGAACTAATTTTGTTTTTCTGATATCAATCAGCTTACCACACTGTCACGTTTTTAAATCCTTTAAATTTAGGAAAGTGTAGTGTAGAAAATTACAAATAACCGACAAACCGATAATATCCACTTAGATTGATAGAAAAGCATGCTCCCTTCATCATTTGACACTTTTATACCGACACATGACATCATCATGGTGGCTACGGACTCTGGAAAACAGGGAAAACAGAGAAAATTACATAAAATAAAACTCCCTACAGGGAAAAATCAGGGAATTTCAAAATACCGGTAGAGCAAACATCAGGAAATTATCAGGGAATTTTACAAACATTCGAGGAACAAATGTCTACTCGTAGCTTTTCTTCAGGATCTTATTAATTTGATGTATTTCTTCAAACAGACTCACGGTTAGCAACATGTATTTACTATAAATTATGTATAAGGATATTTATAAATAATGAGTATGGTGGTAAATGTATGGATATACGGGAAGGTTAGAGGCCATTATTTCAGCTGTATCTGAAATCATGGAACATTACATTTCAGTCAGGGAAAAATCAGGGTATCATCAGGGGATTTCATTTTTCATTTTCTGTAGCCACCCTGCATAATCAACCTGTATGAACGAACCATTCTGATGTACTGTATTGAGCGCATTTTGGATTCAATTTGCACATGTTTCGGCATATTTAAAGTAGTTAGTAAGAAGCAATACACGAATAATCAAGTCCAACCAAACATGACAACATTGGAGTATCATGTCCCACATTAGAGAAGCCAATACACTTACTGTTTTACACGACTTGGATACTCTTTGTACAGAAAACACGTTTCTTTCTGTAAATCAAGATTGATGTGCACAATGCAACCACAGGAACTTGCATTTATAATTTGAAGAAAAAAAAATTTAAAAAAAAAATGAAAACAATTTTTTTTTCCACTAGGCCTACTTTACTACTAAAATATAGTACAGTAGGCCTAGTGAAAAAAAAAATATTTTTTTTCATTTTTTTTTCAAATTATAAATGCAAGCTCCTGTGATGCAACTCACCACACGTAAGATTCCTACATCACATTTACAGAGTGCTCAATTTTAAACTGATGTGTTTTTTGTCTTGTCCCGTCCGTATGCATTGTATAAGAAACAATGCTTTTGTGTTTACATTAATTAAGTTTCAAACATATATTTTTCACAGTGGTGTGTCCGACATTGGATCAACAGAGTCGGTATATGAATTAACTGACTGCCCTGTGAACTCAATAGAACACGTTGTTGTGTACATAGTATTCCGGTCTGCCTGGAGGGAATTCACCTCCATATACCTGACGTCACCTAGCAACACAGAAAGTCGTCTGTTACGAGAGAGAAGTTACGATTACCAGTTCACAGACGTTACTTGGTATTTCACTTCCCTTGCCTTTTGGGGAGAAGAACCCACAGGGACATGGACATTGAGGATGGATTCTTCAGCAATGTCTAATTGTAAGTTTACTTGAATCACAGGAACTTTTAAAATTTATAAAAAAATGAAAAAAAAAACTTTTTTGGATTTTTTTTTCACTACTCCAGAGCCTGTATTACAAAGAATATATTTTATTACAGGCTCTACAGTAGTGAACTTTTTTCCAAAAAAAAAAGAATTTTCAATTTTTTTTTAAATTATGCAAGTTCCTGTGCTTGAATGTTACATTGCATACCAAGTGAGATTGTTAGTGAAAACAATGATGATTGCGAAAATAGTTTGAAAATATTCTTAATAACAGTTATGCTCATACGTGTAATACAAATGTATAAAACTTAAGTACGCATGTTTGCAAGTGTGATTACCACTCTCTTGTGACAATGTGCCTCATTTCCTGCGACACGACACCTCATGGTACTTCCTGCAAAGTGGCGTCACATCATTTCCAGATCATATGACGCCCCAATGTCTAGTTACGGAGTGGCTCATTTCCTTGCAACTAGTATATGGCGTCCCATTGTCCTGCCATACGGCACCACACTGACTCGTCACATTTCCGGACTACTACTGCACGGCGTCCCATTGCCCTGCAATACGGCACCACACTGACTCGTCACATTTCCGGACTACTACTGCACGGCGTCTCATTGCCCTGCAATACGGCATCACACTGTTTCGTCACATTTCGGACTACTACTACACGGCGTCCCATTGCCCTGCAATACGGCATCACACTGTCTCGTCACATTTCGGACTACTACTGCACGGCGTCTCATTGTCCTGCCATACGGCGCCACACTGTCTCGTCACATTTCCGGACTACTACTGCACGGCGTCCCATTGCCCTGCCATACGGCACCACACTGTCTCGTCACATTTTCGGACTACTACTACACGGCGTCCCATTGGCCTGTCATACGGCGCCACACTGTCTCGTCACATTTCCGGACTACTAGTACACGGCGTCTCATTGTCCTGTCATACGGCGCCACACTGTCTCGTCACATTTCCGGACTACTAGTACACGGCGTCTCATTGGCCTGTCATACGGCGCCACACTGTCTCGTCACATTTCCGGACTACTACTACACGGCGTCTCATTGTCCTGTCATACGGCGCCACACTGTCTCGTCACATTTCCGGACTACTAGTACACGGCGTCTCAGTCATACGGCACCACACTGTCTCGTAATGAAGTGCCACATTTCCGGACTACTACTACACGGCGTCTCATTGTCCTGTCATACGGCGCCACACTGTCTCGTCACATTTCCGGACTACTACTACACGGCGTCTCATTGTCCTGTCATACGGCACCACACTGTCTCGTCACATTTCCGGACTACTAGTACACGGCGTCTCATTGGCCAGTCATACGGCGCCACACTGTCTCGTAATGAAGTGCCACATTTCCGGACTACTACTACACAACGTCTCATTGTCCTGTCATACGGCACCACACTGTCTCGTCACATTTTCGGACTACTACTACACGGCGTCTCATTGTCCTTTCATACGGCGCCACACTGTCTCGTCACATTTCCGGACTACTAGTACACGGCGTCTCATTGTCCTGTCATACGGCGCCACACTGTCTCGTCACATTTCCGGACTACTACTACACGGCGTCTCATTGTCCTGTCATACGGCGCCACACTGTCTCGTCACATTTCCGGACTACTACTGCACGGTGCCTCATTGTACTGTCATACGGCGCCGCACTGTCTCGTAATGAAGTGTCTCATTTCCGGACTACTAGTACACGGCGCCTTATTGCCCTTTCATACGGCGCCACTCTGTCTCGTCACAAAGTGACTCATTTCCGGACTACTATACACGGTGCCTTATTGACCTTTCATACGGCGCCCCACTGTCTCATTATAAGTACGTGACATAAGTACATATCGAATATATTATTTGTTCTCACAATCTGTGTTTTGCAGTGTAATGTGTAAATACTATATTTGTCCTTATTTCAGTTATACAGATAAAGCAATGGCAAGTAACCATTGGTGGTACATACCAGCCTCCATTGAACACATCTATCCCTGGTAAACTATTATATGTTCTTTATTACTACATGTACATACAAAGCGTATATGACTGGTTACATTCTAACGCAAGGTTTGGTAGGCTAGAAATTGTAAAGTATTATACCATTTGTAATTTTCAAAAATATATAAACTCGGACTAATTTCCAAAATAGTACATTTAGTATGATCGTGTCAGCTTGTATTTAGTATGCTCATGGTAGTACGTATTTCTTTGAGAATGAACAGTGTATGTCAGTATGGTATCTTGAATTGTTCTTGAATGTGTCAGTTTTATAAGAGATCACGTAGTCAAGCAAATGTTTTGTTTGTTTGTGATCGACTGAGATATTAGCTAGTGTGACACAGTGTGGTATTCCGGTTTTGTCCCGTTCGAATTGGCCAATAACCTCCGGCATGGAGGGAAGATAATAGTGGCATACAAGGAATGCTCATACGCTACCCTAGCTCTTTCTTTAGTATAGCACTTATACACGCGAGATTGTCCCTGTGTTACCAACCAATTCACCCAATCAAATAATAATTTCGGAAGTAACATAAAATTACTAATTGTTTCCATACTGAGCGATAATCTCATATTTTGTTTGTTTGGAAATCAATAAAACCAAACCTTATAATGTGATGTTGTTGTTGTTATAGAAGTGAACGTAACAAGCAAGGAAATTACAGAAAATGATCTACCTATCATCGTCGGAGCAGCACTTGGTGGAGCAACAGGGTTCGTGTTGCTGGTGGCATCTTGTGTCATCATCCTGAAAGCTACAGCTAAAGAATTGGTCAGAGATCAGGTACAACATGTAGAAACTATACAAGAAGACTATGATGAGGAGACATCAACTAAAGAAAGGGTTGACGAGTATGGAGAAAAGAAAACTAAAGTAAAGCTTGACGAAGTGAGACATACAAAATTTGATATGATTAAGTTTAAAGAATGAGCTACATGTATTAAACTACGGCAAGACACTGGGGGAACACATATCGGTAGATAAAGGATACAATAATGATGCTATCAATGTATATTGAACCTCATTTATAATGTTTTATACGTCTGAAATTTTATTGTTAATAATACACATGCATGGTACCGGTTTTTTGTTTGACTAACTGGGGCATCATGCTGTCGTGATAGGATGTCGTGTTTTTGAAGCTGTTAAGTTTCTTTTTTTTGTTCACTTTTATGTTTGTCATTGGCACGTGTGCTTGTGGTCTTTGATTATTTCTGTTTGGGCCTCTCGTGCTCTGTTGTTTCCGTTGAGTACTATCTTCTTTGTCTGATGTATTATTATCTTTTTCCATAATACGACATTTTATATAGACACTATCGAGGATCCAATGGTATCAATGGGACATCATTTAATTATCTTTGTTGACCTTGAGCACTCCATGCGAGACATCCACTGATTCTAATAGCTCACCTTGAGCACTTCATGCTAGACATCCACTGATTCTAATAGCTCACCTTGAACACTTCATGCCAGATATCCAATGATTCTAATAGCTCACATTGAGCACTTCATGCTAGACATATACTGATTCTAAAAGCTCACCTTGAGCACTCCATGCGAGACATCCACTGATTCTAATAGCTCACCTTGAGGACTTCATGCTAGACATCTAATGATTCTAATAGCTCACCTTGAACACTTCATGCTAGACATCCAATGATTCTAATAGCTCACCTTGAACACTTCATGCCAGATATCCAATGATTCTAATAGCTCACATTGAGCACTTCATGCTAGACATCCACTGATTCTAATAGCTCACCTTGAGCACTTCATGCTAGACATCCAATGATTCTAATAGCTCACCTTGAGCACTTCATGCTAGACATCCACTGATTCTAATAGCTCACCTTGAACACTTCATGCCAGACATCCACTGATTCTAATAGCTCACCTTGAACACTTCATGCTAGACATCCACTGATTCTAATAGCTCACCTTGAACACTTCATGCTAGACATCCAATTATTCTAATAGCTCACCTTGAGCACTTCATGCTAGACATCCACTGATTCTAATAGCTCACCTTGAGCACTTCATGCTAGACATCCACTGATTCTAATAGCTCACCTTGAACACTTCATGCCAGATATCCAATGATTCTAATAGCTCACATTAAGCACTTCATGCCAGATATCCAATAATTCTAATAGCTCACCAAGTGGACTTCATGCTAGACATCCAATGATTCTAATAGCCCACCTAGTGGACTTCATGCTAGACTTCCAACGATTCTAATAGCTCACATTGAACACTTCATGCTAGACATCCAATGCTTCTAATAACTCACATTGAACACTTCATGCTATGCATACAATGATTCTAATATCTCACATTGAACACTTCATACTAGACTTCCAATGATTCTAATAGCTCACCTTGAACACTTCATACTAGACATCCAATGATTCTAATAGCTCACATTGATAAATTAATGCCAGACATACAATGATTCTAGTAGCTCACATTGAGCACTTCGTGCTAGACATACAATGATTCTAATAGCTCACCTTGAACACTTCATACTAGACATACAATGATTCTAATAGCTCACCTTGAACACTTCATGCTAGACATCTAATGATTCTAATAGCTCACCTTGAACACTTCATACTAGACATACAATGATTCTAATAGCTCATCTTGAACACTTCATACTAGACATACAATGATTATAATAGATCACCTTGAGGACTTCATGCTAGACATACAATGATTCTAATAGCTCACCTTGAACACTTCATGCTATACATACAATGATTCTAATAGCTCACCTTGAACACTTCGTACTAGACATCCAATGATTCTAATAGCTCATCTTGAACACTTCGTACTAGACATCCAATGATTCTAATAGCTCATCTTGAACACTTCGTACTAGACATCCAATGATTCTAATAGCTCACATTGAGCACTTCGTACTAGACTTCCAATGATTCTAATAGCTCATCTTGAACACTTCGTACTAGACATCCAATGATTCTAATAGCTCATCTTGAACACTTCGTGCTAGACATCCAATGATTCTAATAGCTCACATTGAGCACTTCGTGCTAGACATCCAATGATTCTAATAGCTCATCTTGAACACTTCGTGCTAGACATCCAATGATTCTAATAGCTCACCTTGGGCACTTCGTGCTAGACATCCAATGATTCTAATAGCTCATCTTGAACACTTCGTACTAGACATCTAATGATTCTAATAGCTCACCTTGAACACTTCGTACTAGACATCCAATGATTCTAATAGCTCATCTTGAACACTTCGTACTAGACATCCAATGATTCTAATAGCTCACATTGAGCACTTCGTGCTAGACATACAATGATTCTAATAGCTCACCTTGAACATTTCATGCTAGACATCCAATGCTTCTAATAGTTCACCTTGATAACTGCATGCTAGACATCCAATAACTCTGAAAGCCTACCTTGAGTACTGTGGTGATTGTGGTCTCTTTCTGCTCATAGCGCTTTTTCCACTACTGAACCAGTCTAGGACAGGTTGTAGATACTGACGGTCCCAGTCAGATGGACACAGAGTAGTACACAATGCACATCATTGGTCTTCTCAGTAAAGCTTGATCATATCATGCTAGACATTCAGTGTTTCTAGTAGCATCTAGGAGTTAATAATGATCTACATTGTACTACAAATAAAGACAAGCACAGTAATATTCCAACATTTTATTTTTACTTTCAAATACAAGTACTACATTGTGACCAACAATTGTCTACAGACTATGTGGAATTTTAATGTTCATATCAATTTATGGTTTAATATCAGAAACAAACTGGCAAAACGGCCAGTTGGACCATTGCAAAGAATTACAACAAATACTTATACTCTGCATTCAAATCTCTAATTTAAAAAAATCACTCTTTAAAGGTTCATTTGTGTCAATGATATGAGAGCAAGATTGTGTGATCGTGTTAACTTGGTACTAAATAGTGTTTCTGGTTTATTTTCTTGAGTAATTTAGTGTACTTGTAAGCTAAAATTGTAATTTTCTTGTGTAAGCTATTATATTTGTAAGCTATAATTGTATTTCCTTGAGTAATTTAGTGTATGTGTAAGCTATAATTGTATTTTCTTGAGAAATTTAGTGTACATGTAAGCTATAATTGTATTTTCTTGAGTAATTTAGTGTATGTGTAAGTTATAATTGCATTTTCTTGTGTAAGCTATTATATTTGTAAGCTATAATTGTATTTTATCAGTCTGGGCAAAGTGTAACAATTGGTTTCAAAAGTAAAATTTATACCTAATAATTCGAATAAATATAATGCCATAGAAAATGTACCAAAGCGTATTTTCCATACTTATATAACATTTTCAAACACAACATTTCTCATCTATATTGCAATCTAAAAACAATATTAAACAAGAGATGTTAAACTTTGTAAAACACGTATGCCCCCATGGCAGCCCAATAGTCAGAAATGGTGAAGGTCGCAGTGACCTTGACCTTTGACCTACTGACCTCAAAATAATCAGGGGTCATTTACTGTTGCTGACCAACCTCAATGCAAAGTTTGAAGATCCTAGGTCAAAGCGTTTTGGAGTTATTGAACGGAAACAATTTAAATAGTCAGAAATGGTAAAGGTCACAGTGACCTTTGACCTACTGACCACAAAATCAATAGGGGTCATCTACTGTTGCTGACCAACCTCCATGTAGAGTTTGATTCTAGGTCAAAGCGTTTTTGAGTTATTGAATGGAAACCATGTTATACGACCGACCGACCGACCTACCGACAGACATGTGCAAAACAATATACCATCACAAAAAAGGGGGGGGCATAATAACACATTTTTGTTTTGAGATTGAGTTTAAGTATTTGTTGTAATCCGAGCCCAGAATACAGCAACAGCATACAATACTGCAACAAGACAGAGTTTTATTTGTTTACCCTGAATGTAGATAAAATCATCAGCAAAACGATTATCGTGACTAACCAGTCTACAAAATAGTTAGATAAACAATCATCAAGAGTTTAAACCAGTCTATGAAAGACTAAGATAAAAAATTACCAAGAATTTAAACCAGTCTACAAAAGAGATAGGTAAACATCATTTATTAAGATTACACAACTCCCTAAGATGTTGCAGAATACCACAACAGCTCACCATCGAAATCAGTAACAAATCTATATGCCCCCCAAAATATTTGGTGGGGGCATAATTATACACCATAACTAAATTCTTCATAAACCACTATAAAACCCTTTCCAAAATACATACTGGTAGTACATAAACGAATCTACAATAGCAAGCAGGTATATTGTCTGGTTCCTTGTTACAGCCTAATCCTATACTCTATACATACTACATGATTCTGGTAAGAGATGAGCTAGAATATGTACACATCAAATGTGCAGCTTTATGGAACAAATATGAAGAGTGATCTCCCTTGATTGAATATGAACAAATACCAAGAGTGATCTCCCTTGATTGAATATGAACAAATGTTAAGAGTAATCTCCCTTGATTGAATATGACCAAATGTTAAGAGTAATCTCCCTTGGTTGAATATGACCAAATATCAAGAGTGATCTCCCTTAATTGAATATTAACAAATATCAAGAGTGATCTCCCTTAATTGAATATGAACAAATATCAAGAGTGATCTCCCTTGATTTAATATGAACAAATATCAAGAGTGACCTCCCTTGATTGAATATGAACAAATGTTAAGAGTAATCTCCCTTGATTGAATATGAACAAATATCAAGAGTAATCTCCCTTGATTGAATATGAGCAACTATCAAGAGTGATCTCCCTTGATTGAATACGAATATATATCAAGAGTGATCTCCCTTAATTAAATATGAACAATATAACCCCCATATACTTCATATGTTAGGGTATAATAATAAATAAACAAGCAAAAATGGTAATAATTGTCGTCCATATAATTATACACATGGTATGGTTAAATTTGTCAATATGGCAAATACTGTAAAATCCTTATTGCTTGTGGGGGCTAAATTTCATTGATTAAGTGGTTGAACTCTACCACGAAATTTAATATCCATGATTAATTGACTGCCACAATAGGCAACAAGTTTTCCTCCATCCTTTTTTGTAACCCATGAATTACAATCTCATGAAATCACAATTCCCCAAAATCCACAAAATTAAATGCCCACCAAAATAAGTGATTTTACAGTATTCACCTATCAGGCACCAAAGTAATTTATACATAGTTACTTAAACTATCATAGAATAAAATAATTAAATGAACTACAAAATTGGAATCCAAAACTTGATCGTTGTATCACTTTACATGAGACAGACTTAATACATTATGTAGTATTGCATAACAATGGTATTCCATACCAGGGCCTGTATTCACTAAATTTCTTACGATATTTTCTTATGATTTTCTTTAAATGAAAAACATTTCACTTGGATATAAAAAAACTTTTATCAAATCTCAACTTTTTCTTAGACAATTCTAACAGATTTTATAGAGCAATACTTAAGACAAAAAACTTTCTTAGATAAAAAAAACTTAGACATTTTTGTGAAAATCTTAGAAAATAATTCAACAACTTTAGAAAATTATTTTTCTTAAGACTTAAAAATACTTTAGAAGTTTTGTGAATGTGGGCCGAGTTTCATCAGAGAGAATCCTAGTAACAATGAGCATCCAAATTTAATAATAACAATGGCTCGTTTCTTAAAATCTAAAACATTTACATAAACAAATGTACATTACCCTAGCACTATCTATATGAGATGTAGCCATAGGGTAAATGATATTTGTAGAATTTGTTAATAAAGTAAAGATTTGTGGGACTCAAACTGTTTTAAATTGTTTCATCAATAAAATTGCAGTTATTTCCCTTTGTACAAAAAGTAGACATTTGTAATGGTTTGTTTTAAATTAGCAAAATTGACATTAGGTCAGAGCAAAGATTGCTCAAACTTATTGTTTGTCAAAGGCTTTAAAATGAACCAGGTCATGTAAATTACTATTACATTGTATATTTATTAAGTACTAGATTGACAACTGGTCTAATGTCAATGGGGGGGGCTTGGCTGGCCAATGTATGAAGCTGTTTGACCAAAAAGTCACTCAATGCAAATTGTTTCTTGTGCCATGTATATTGTATTAAAATTATTTAAAGCCCCATTTAGTCCGGAATGGCTATTTTCAAAAAGCAATAACTCTTAAAACAGAATTTTTTAAACAAACAAGACTATGCTGTACAATAATTTAATATCACATTTTCTATGAAATGCCTCAAATATGTTGACTAGACAATCATCAATAAATTCAAGTAAATTCAGCATGCATTCAATAGTAGGTACATCTTTATTAACATTTATACATGAATAAATTGTATACTTATAATATATGGATTCCCATAATCAAATGGATTAATGTTTACAGCTTATTTAATGCACATTTGTAATACTTGCATGGTATATGTATCAAGCCTAAATAAATGGTTTCCAGTATACTGACCTGATGGTACATGAAAAACTAGGGAAGTTGCTTTTCTTCATTGCCAAACAAATCAACAACAAAAGATTCTGACTTAACCTATCTTATTTTTGGGGCATGTAACTAGTACCAAAAATAACCAATCAATTTTTCAGCCCAAAGATAGAAAGTTGAAGTTAATAAAGAATAGTAAATGCAATTAATTACTGATTATACCAATAGATGTCCAAAAGAATCAATTTAATAGTATGTGAAAGATTCTTTTGCAAACATAAGTTGTACACATATTTCGGCGGGTCCAATTTACCCCATCCTTAGTGTTCTTGCAAATACACTGCAACATAAACAACTTAATCCAAAACAGAATAATATTGTGGTAACAGTACCTAACCCTACATCCTCTTTTTTGGGCCCCTACCTTTATTCTATGGCATTTCACAGGAGGTCACTGTGGATCAATTATTTTCCAGTAAATAAAACTAACAAAATTAATATGATAATATCGATAAATAATTTAAAAATCATTTTCTCTTCCTACCTTCACTGTATTTTTTCACTATGTTATAGCACGCCAGAGATCCCTCTAGCCTTATCAATATATAAACATGGATATTATAAACACTACAGAGTCGACTGACCGCTTGTTATCAGTTTAGATTGAAAGGGTATATGTATTAAAAGTGATTATGTACTAGATTGAACAAATATGGACATCAACAATGCATTTAATTTTCATTTTTATTTGTAAACAAAGGCTAGTTTTATCATTAGCAACTATACCCGAACCACAATATTAATTTGGTTTGGCCTTATACTCGGGCTGAGTTTACTCAAAATGCTACAATAGAATACCGTATACTTTGAGTATTTAGGTAAAATATCAAACATAAACAATTTAATCTAAGGCTAGTAGACCATTCAGTATCACAGTATGTATCCGATACACCGCTTCTCAGTTCCGTCAGAGAATTGTTCTGTTATATGGCTCTGATGGAACTGAAAACTGATGTATCGCTCTGATGGAAGTCAAGAGTCAAGTATCGCGAGTTCCATCAGAGCATTACATCCTTTTTCAATTCCTTCAGAGCCATATGAAAATAGAACAATTCTCTGACGGAACTGAAAAGCGGTGTATCAGGATTCCTACCGTATGTTAACGATATGTACAGTAGAACACATCTAGTATATAATACAATAATACAACTTTACACTTGAGCTATTTTCTAATGCATAACAATAGTATCACAATAAGGAGTGCAGATAACATCAGATAACAATAAGATCAACTAGAGCTGTCGCCATTCGGCAGACTAATATACCCCTGCCGGCAAAGGGCGCAAATTCCTTTCTTCATGCACATCTATATGTTGAGGTTGTTCATCTGTGAAAGTTTGAGCGAAATCCTGCCAAAACTGTAGGAGTTGCGTCCACAAGAATGCGTCTACAGGCAGATAGACAGACTGACAGACAGACAAGCTGAATCCAGTATACCCCCCTTACAACTCGTTGTGCGGGGGTATAACTAGACAGGTTAGCCAAATATTACTTCACATACCATGTGGTACGACCAAGATGATTATATCAAGCCCGATTCGTGATATATTATCCAGACTATACATTAACCACTAAACATGTTACATTGAAAAATATTAGACGAATGTTTCACTGCATGATATTAAACAAATGTTGCCTTCCATTGTATAATTCAATGGAATTTTTTTTTTTTATTTAACTTTAAATAAAGTCAAATAATTAAGGTAAATACATGTGTAGCGTATATATAAAGTTTAAGGCCATACATGTGACAATTTGGAACATCTGTCGATAAAAATTGAAGTAATAAGAAATCAAAAGAGACAAAATGTACACAACACCGTGTACTGGTAGAAAGTCAAACACTCTCTTTCTAAATCACTCGCTGGATTTTTTTTTGTCATGCTTATCCAACAGAAATTCTATTTCACTAAACTGCTTACTGAAAAGCCATCCTGAAGGCATTGCACTACACCAGGCCAGGGTACTGTTTTATCAAAGCACTTACGGAAATCTTATAAAATCATAAATTTGCACCCAAATTTAAATTATTAATTATTCTTTAACAACTAAAATTGCTGACATATGTTCTGTTGAATTTCATTATCTAAAACATTATAAATATTGCAGATCCCTTTATCACAATTTGTAGTCATTAAAAAATTGCAAATAATGGAAATTTATGAGTAAGATTTCGTTTGATATTTCCGTAAGTGCTTTGATAAAACTGTACCCAGGAGTCTTTGTTAACCAACTACTACTAGGTATCCCTGCAAATTGTCAAAGAGAGTACACACACTGTTATGTCGTGGTACCTGTCTGGATATTGTATATAAATCCCTCGTAACATGTCACTGTAACATGACACCGTATCACGACACCCGGTGACCGTTACATGACACTGTTTGAGCTGCAACATTAACTCACTCAATGTTAGCATCAGAAAATGTCGGGACATTTAGAAAAGTCTCTGTCCCAATAATTGCCTTTAAATATCCAGTCTTCTTTGCCTGTCGTGTGATTTGTACCAAATTGAAACCAACTGAAATAAAAATTCAAAGAGAGAACTATAATAAATAGTTTACTTCAGCTTGATGGTGAACAAGTTCTACAAACTTCTATTAATAACTCTTGACACCTCATTCCTGATGGTATCCATCCCTGCTATGGTATGAGAGAAGAGAAACCAGTTTTAATGAAGAGCTGACCTTAAATTCAATATACATACCCCGGAATTCAATGAAATCTTGTTTTTCCACACTAATACTGCGGTAATAACAACCTTAGTAGCTGTTATCCGTACTGTTGTACAATAAATTTTCGGAGACCTAAATAACACCAATAAATAGCCCCCCTCACACCTAGTAAAAAAGCATGCCACAGCACGGAGACAATCTGCATAGATAAACCTGGGATTCACAATGAACTAAATGAACTCATGTGCAACTATGTGCAGTCATGTTAAAGTCACAGCGACCATTACTGGACAATATACCAGACTGACTGATAAGACAAGTGCAAACAGCAAAGCAATATACCCAATCATCAAAGATGAGGGGAGATGAGGCGGTATAACAAAGAGTAAGATATGAACTAACTGTGGAGTCCATTCCTCCTTTCTCTTCTTTCTATCTCTTCTTGCTGCTCTTTGTTTCTCTTCTAATCTCGTCTTCTCCTCTCCCGCCAAATCTGTACAATAATAACATCAAAGGGAAATAATTTGGTGCAAGATAATCACTCCCGCCAAATCTGAACAATAATAACATCAAAGGGAAACAAGAAATATCACTGAATGTGATGAATACCCCCAGAAACTGCTTGACACAGTCAGATATGCAAAACTAGACTTGGTACTGATCGGTTATGCAGCTTCATTGAAATCCAACCATTGGTTGCTGAGAAATAGTGCAGACAATATTTATAAGTGTAAAAAATCAAAAGGCCATAACTACCTTAACAAGAGGGCCCAAAGGGCCCTAGGTCGCTCACCTGTCGAACTTGACCTAGATTTTGTTGAGATGATCATTATGACCCAAGTATTTTTACAGATTAGGTCAATATTGTGACCTCAAGTGACTTCACGAAGTTTTTATATGATTTGACCTTGTAACCTAGTTTTTGACCCCAGATAAACCAATATCGAACTTGACCTAGATTTTGTTGAGATGATCATTGTGACCAAGTTTCGTAAAGATCAGACCAAAACTGTGACCTATAATGACTACACAAGGTTTTTCTATTATTTGACCTTGTGACCTAGTTTTTGACCCCGGATGAACTCATATCGAACTTGATCAAGATTCTGTTGAGATGATCATTGTGACCAAGTTTCATAAAGATTAGGCCAAAATTGTGACCTCTAGTGACTACGCAAGGTTTTTCTATGATTTGACATTGTGACCTAGTTTTTGACCCCGGATGACCCAATATCGAACTTGACCGTGTGACCTAGTTTTTGACCCCGGACGACCCAATATCAAACTTGACCTAGATTTTGTTGAGATGATCATTGTGACCAAGTTTCATAAAGATTAAGTCAAAATTGTGACTTCTAGTGACTAAGCAAGGTTTTTCTATGATTTGACCTTGTGACCTAGTTTTTGACCCCGGATGACCCAATATCGAACTTGACCTAGATTTTGTTGTTATGATCATTGTGACCGAGTTTCATAAAGATTAGACCAAAATTGTGAACTCTATTATAGACTACACAAGTTTTTTCTATGATTTGACCTTGTGACCTAGTTTTTGACCCCAGATGATCCAATATCGAACTTGACCTAGATTTTGTTGAGATGATCATTGTGACTAAGTTACATAAATATTAAGTCAAAATTGTGACCTCTAGTGACTACACAAAGTTTTTCTATTATTTGACCTTGTGACCTAGTTTTTGACCCCGGATGCCCCATTATCGAACTTGACCTAGATTTTGTTGAGATGATCATTGTGACCAAGTTACATAAATATTCAGTCAAAATTGTGACCTCTAGTGACTACACAAGGTTTTTCTATTATTTGACCTTGTGACCTAGTTTTTGACCCCAGATAACCCAATATCGAACTTGACCTAGATTTTGGTGGGATGATCATTGTGACCAAGTTTCATAAAGATAAGGTCGAAATTGTGACCTCTAGTGACTACACAAGGTTTTTCTATGATTTGACCTTGTGACCTAGTTTTTGACCCCGGACGACCCAATATCGAACTTGACCTAGATTTTGTTGAGATGATCATTGTGACCAAGTTTCATAAAGATTAAGTCAAAATTGTGACCTCAAGTGACTACACAAGGTTTTTCTATGATTTGACCTTGTGACCTAGTTTTTGACTCCGGATGACCCAATATCGAACTTGACCTAGATTTTGTTGAGATGATCATTGTGACCAAGTTTCATAAAGATTAGGCTAAAATTGTGACCTCTAGTGTCTACACAAGCCAATTGTTGACGGACGGACGGACGACGGACGACGGACGACGGACGACTGACGACGGACGACGGACGACGGACAAAGAGTGATCACAAAAGCTCACTCTGTCACTTTGTGACAGGTGAGCTAAAAATGGATCCGTCCAACGTGTGCTGACGATATGCACAACTAGAATTGGTAGCGATCATTCATGCAAAGTTTCATTGAAATCCGACCAATGTTTACAGAGAAATAGCGCAGACAAAATTTAAAAGTGTAAAAAAACAAAGGACCATAACTACCTTAAAATTGATCCGACTAACGAGCGTCGAGGATATGCACAACTAGACTTGGTACTGATTAGTCATGCAGAGTTACGTTGAAATCTGACCAATGGTTGCAGAGAAATAGTCCGGACAAAATTTATAAGTACAAAAAACAAAGGGCTATAACTCCCTTAAAATTCATCCAACCGACGTGTGCCGACGATATGCACAACTAGACTTGGTACTGATCAGTCATGCAAAGTTTCGTTGAAATCCGACCAATTGGTTGCAGAGAAATAGCGCGGACAAAATTTATAAGTACAAAAAAACAAAGGGCCATAACTCCCTTAAAATTCATCCGACCGGCGTGTGCCGACGATTTGCACAACTAATTTGGTACTGATCAGTCATGCAAAGTTTCGTTGAAATCCAACCAATGGTTGCAGAGAAATAACGCGGACAAAATTATACGGACCAACAGACTAACCAACCAACCAACTAACCAACCAACCTCAAGCATGACTCCAATATAGCCCCCATATACTATGTATCTGGGGGTATAATAATTCAGTGCAAGGTAATCTCTCCCGCCAAATCTGTACAATAATAACATCAAAGGGAAATAATTCAGAGCAAGGTAATCTCTCCCACCAAATCTGAACAATAATAACATCAAAGGGAAATAATTCAGAGCAAGGTAATCTCTCCCGCCAAATCTGAACAATAATAACATCAAAGGGAAATAATTCAGAGCAAGGTAATCTCTCCCGCCAAATCTGTACAATAATAACATCAAGGGGAAATAAAAAAATTTAAGTATTTTTTTATTATATACCTATATTTCCTTCTTCCAGAATACGAACATCAGGTCGTAGTCGAGAGTCTGTCGGAGGTAATGTTCTTAGCATGTAATCTTTCAGTTCATTTAATGCCATAGAAAATGTGGTAAAACTGAAATACTAGCAACAAAAACACAGAACCATAAGTTTCATGAATACATGCAGTTATTAGAAATTTTTAAGCAATTGAGCTGAAACTTTCAACACAATCATAAAACTATCAAATATGGAATACTTCAGTGTAATCCATAAATTAAAAGTATATTTTTAGCAATCTACCTATAAATTATAGATTTCATTCTCAGATAGCAATCAACTGAGTCAGTGGTAAGTTATAGTCATTCAGTTTTTTCCCCTGCCAGGGGAGGTATTTAATGTGATCCTCCTTGACTTAAGGATAAAGACAACCAATCAGATCACACCTTATTAAACTCTTGGTCAGTAACAGGCGATATGATTGGCTATCCTTATCTATCTTTATGTACTGCAATATGCCTCTCCAGAGTATTATTGGCAGGGTGCACGCCAGATAGTTAAAGTAAAAAGAGTGAAGAAAAACCCTGGAAGCGAAAGCTTCCAGCTAGACATGGTTAAAATGTTGAAAATAGTAAAAGGTAAAAGATAAGTTAAAAACAACTGCTGGGTATCACTGATAAATCCTGGCCACTGACTACATAAATAATTCCCGATCAGTCAGGGTTGCGATGTGGGAACGTAACCTATTCCACAGGATTGTGGTATGGGGGAAGAAGTAAAACTTGAAGAAGTCTGAGTTGGCTTCAATGGGGCGGAGACTATTGGGGTGCATATTCTCTATTACATAAGATCAATATTGAATACCAGCCATGATTGGCCAATGACCTATGACTTCAAGGGTCGAAACAATTCTGTGATACAAGTAATCCAGGTGTGATACCCTAGCTTTTTTCCGAATAAACTCATAGGTTCTTTAACATGCCCAGTATTCAGCAATGATACATGTGAGACTACCTCTGGATTATCAACCAATTTATCTCTAGTTGGGTGGAAAGCAGTCACTGAAGTGTTTCAGAAATCACCAAGTGTTCCAGTGCAAAATATTATGACCAGCAGAAATATATATGGACCAAATATTTTTAAAACATCTATCCAAATGTAAGTACAGTAAACTGTTTTAGTTGTTGGTGTTACAAACAATGTAACATGTTGCAGGGGTGTCAAATGAGACAAATTAAAAATCCTGAAAATCCTGAAAATCATACGGCGGCTGACCATTTTTGCTAAACAAGATGCCTCCATCCACATATTTCCATATCTAACTCATTTTTCATTGAATAAAATCCTTCAGACCAGACTAAATTTACCATAAATTTGCCATTTCTTGAGACATTTTACCCGTAATCAAATAACTTTTATTTTGGTCGGCAATCTTAGCTCTTTCAGGATAAATAAATCTGGAATTCTGGATTAATCAGGAATATTTTGACACCGCTGATGTTATAATAGGGTAGTACAAACCTGATCTGATTTGTCTGGTCTTGGTGTTGTACGCCACAATGTTACCTGGTCGGGTATATTGAGATTGAATGTAGATAAATGATGAGTAGGAATGTTGTCTTCCATATCTGACGATTTGCTGCCATTCTCCTGTCAAAGCAAGAAATTCATTGAAATAGCTGGAAAGTGTGAAAGATCATACTTTAACCTCAGACAGTAACAAGAGATGTTTGTAAAATATGCATACCCCATAGCAGCAAAATACAGAGGTTCCACTAGCTTTTGAATATAAGGGTCATTTGATACTTTAGACTAAATTTTACTGTTTTATAAGCACAATGCCCATGATTTTGAGAGAAAATGACCCTTAAAACCAAAGTCTTGAGGGTCAAAATGTGGCTTTTTTAAATATCAAGGGTCAAAACCCCTACTCCCAAGTCAAATGGAACCCCTGCAAATAGTCATGGTAATCTATGATTTCAAAATCAATGTGAGTTATCTACAGATGAGGACCAACCTGACTATTTTGTAGATCCTGGGCCTAACTGTTCTTTAGTTGTATAAACAATTTTTCTTGCTTACTTTGCTCGCTCAATTTTCATAGAAAAGGGGGTATGTGAATATTTAGGCTTCCCCAAATGCCAAATCCTGAATTCGCCCGGAGGTTTATATTTAGGACAAACAACAAACATCTTACCGGAGGTTTGTGTTTAGGACAAACAGCAAATATCTTACCAGAGGTTTATATTTAGGACAAACAACAAACATCTTACCAGAGGTTTATGTTTAGGACAAACAGCAAATATCTTACCAGAGGTTTATATTTAGGACAAACAACAAACATCTTACCGGAGGTTTATGTTTAGGACAAACAACAAACATCTTACCGGAGGTTTAGGACAAGCAGCAAATATCTTACCAGAGGTTTATGTTTTGGACAAACAACAAACATCTTACCGGAGATTTATGTTTAGGACAAACACCAAACATCTTACCGGAGATTTATGTTTAGGACAAACAACAAACATCTTACCGGAGGTTTATGTTTAGGACAAACAACAAACATCTTACCGGAGATTTATGTTTAGGACAAACACCAAATATCTTACCGGAGGTATATATTTAGGACGAACAGCAAATATCTTACCGGAGGTTTATGTTTGGGACTAGTATTTGGTTGTTCTTTCATGTAATCTTCATATTTACTGTTATCTACACCAAACATATCATATACCCAGCTACCATATAACGCCTTCACTTTCTGTTTACTGAAATATGTATCACATAACACATATAAAAAGGTTAGTACATTGTACAAGAGTGGCTTTTAAAGCCCCGTTATCTCTCCAAAAACTTTTTTCCGATCTTACAGTAAATATACTAAATACAAGGAATTAAGATGTTTTTCACAAATGACCAAAAATGATGACAGAATGTTAACTATTTCTGTGGAAAGAGTATGCCAAAAATCACATTTAGTACAATGTATTGAAGACAAAATTACTAATTTTGCAAGAGTTGCTTCCCTTAAGACTGTAAATTGTGCATTTATTGTTTAAGTTTCGTTCATTTGTTTACAAGCCAACTGGAGGCTGTATTTCATTTTCTTTCATTCATGGTGTTTCTACATTTGGGATTTAACTAAAGTGCTCAAAATGCAACACAATGCAGAAAGGTTACCAAGTTCTTGCTTTCTGAAATAGCCGTATAAGGCTTCATGGGGCTTTAATATCTAAATATTAAGAATGTTGACTAAAATAATAAAATGTGAGACTCTGCAGAGCCATATGATCAAGTTTAAATAATTTTAATCAGGAAAGACACAACTGTATTGTCAGACAGCTTTTCCGACAGAAACATCAAAAATGCTACATCCTTTATCTTAGGCTTCTAAAAGCATGTCAATTCGGCAACCATCTCCTATAGTCTGAGTGATGTCACGTCAAACCTTTATTACACTAGCGTATTATCATTTTTAAGCGATGGCTTTATTATGCTTGTGCGACATCTAACATGTGATAAAGCACGATATACCACCACAGCAATCTCATGATTTCACAATTTGTTCAACATAATAAAGCGCCACACATCTGAACAATTTATCAAAATAAATATTTTACAATAGATAGCAATATTCTGCTTCAATAATAGAATTGTTATATTATGACAGACAGAAACTGTTAGAGTAAGAAATGTACGGTCATTTTATTGGAAAAGTTAGGAAAGCGTAGCTATGGAAATGAACACCAGAACAGGAAGTTGCTGTATTAATACATGGACCTGTATGTAATTAATATTGACATTATAACATGCCTGGTTAGTCTAGACTGTAGACCCACAAAGAGGTTTTTGCTCTCAGAAGATGGTATGTTAAGCAAGAAAAACAAAAATGACGCGAAAAATTGTCCAATATAGAGAGAGCATATTATGTCATCATACAAAGAACTTGGCAGGTGTCCAATATTTACAAGCGTCTGCTTTGAGTGTGAGAGGTCAAGGGTCTGTTACATGGTCGTGTTCGTCAGAAGACGAAATAAAAATGTTACCAGTACAGTATAACAGAGCAACAACCTCTCTTTAACAACACCTTCAAAAGTTCCCTAAGCCAATACATACTATTGATTTAACCGCTGTAGAGCACAACCTCCTTTAAATGGACAATATTTGCAGCTCCCAAAGGGTTATGTTCAACAGAGGTTGTACTGTATTTCCATTGCTTGACACTCAGCATTTATAAGAGAAAACTAACTTGTGGCGATGGATGCCATCAGATGTAAGGTGTTCACTGTTGAAAGGGACTAATATAAGTTCTTAGAACTTGTTTCAGAATTCATTTATAAATAATTAGTACAAGCTTAAAACTTACTTTGCATCCAATACAAATCCTTCAACTTTATGGAGATCTTTACCAAACCATCCTCCCTGTTTGAAGTTTAACACAGCCTTATGTTTGGTTTTATGATTGAAGACTTCCATTACACCTGTCTGAAATCAAATACAACATATTATACCCACCAGGTGATGGATTCCATCAAAAATGACACGCCGGCGTTAAAATAATTAATGTATATGATTAATATATAATGATAACATAATTTATCAATAAGCTGCATTTTTCTCCATTTCATTATGAACACAACATGGCACTTACATGTTCAATCCAGATTTTTCCAACTATAACATTATGAACACAACAATTAACATTCTGCCACGTGTAGACTTCACCATGCCTGAAACACAAGTATCATGTTAGTTTTGGGTTTACATCAGTTCTCACTGTATAATACTTTATTTTTTGGCTGTATAAAGTAGCCATATTTATCATCCCATAAGACAGAGAGAGCGTCAGGGATTCATCCATACGAGTCAGCGATACGGACGTACACATGAGTATAACACATAACATTAATTTGAAAAGTAAAAATATAAATAAGGCCAAAATGGCATTAAAATCCAAAATTTCCACAATCATGAGGACCCCAACCATAACCACCAACTTCAAGGCTTTTGTGTGTAACATCAATTCAAGCCTGGCAACGCCACTGCATACACATCATAAACATAATGAAAAATCACACTGCTGCATGAGGATGCTGGTCATAGAATTCTATGAATGTGTAATTATTTAGACCTTTCACTCAAGGATAACCCGTTAAGGTGCCAGCACTTATTTCCAATGGAGTCCTGTGTTTAGCTGAAGGGACAGTGAGTAGGTAGAAGAGACAAGGAATCCGAGTGGGAAACCCTAACTCTTACTGAACAGACTTCTTGGTTCTTTAACATGTCCAGTGTATAGCACGGATACATGGGAGACTACCTCTGGGTTACCAACCAGTTCATCTCTAGTTGGGTGGGAAGCACAGAAAAGCATTTCTGAAATTGCATTTCCAGTGCCCCGGCTGAGATTCCAACCAGGGACAATCAGATTGGTCGTCGAGAGTGTTAACCACGCGGCTAACGTACCACCCTAACAATAGGTCACCATGAGGACTTCATACATAGGTGAGTTAAATATAAACACTTCAACAAGCATTCCACTTACTTGAGTAATTCCAGAGTAATCATGCCTTTAGGATTGATTTCCACGGATTTGCCCCAAAATTTCAACTTTGGATGGATTGATCCTCGAAACTTGAATGTTTTTGATTCAATGTGGAACGCACTGATAGGCGGATGATGACAGACTTGTTCTGTGACTAGACGGAATCCAAGGTCAGGTCTAAAATACAAACAGTTAACACATCAATGGTCTACATAGAACATTAAGCAGTCTGCGAATTTAGGATTTGAAACTACTAGACTAAGTTAGAATCAGTAAACTTAAAGTGAATTGATTTCTTTATACTCTAAACATGTTTCCTTCAGAAGTCACTTGTACAAATCACTAATTGCTTGTCCTGGACAACCAGAAAAGTGCTAACTTCCCAGACTGACTACTGGTAAGTATCTTCAGTGAAAAGACTGAATCCAGGGTCAGACAGTTCTAAATTACAAACAGCAAACATATGTCAGTGGTCAACACAGAACAATTAGTGTTCAGAGTTTCAGCAAGATCACGAGTATACATGTACAATTTTTAGAAGGATAACGAAAACGTTTGTAAAATAATAGTTCCCATTACGTAAATGTTTCTTTCCCATTACTTTAAGGTTTTACTGCAGGGATATTGAGCTACTGAGCTGATAAAATTCTGTTACATACAGACTTTGAGACAGACAGCAGACAGACGTGTAACCCTGTGTCACAGCACAAACAGAGAGACAGACATGTCACCCCGTGTCACACCACAGATGGACATGTCACCCCGTGTCACACCACAGACAAACAGCAAGTCACCCCGTGTCACACCTCAGATGGACATGTCACCCTAGGCTACCTCACCATTGAGAACATTAAGAGAACTTGGACATATGCCATCAAATAATAGAAAATTGAAGAAAAAATCAAAAACATTCTGAGACCAATACAATACTTCACAATTCCCTTGGAGGTCTGCCATAAAGTTTTACCATATCTGCCATAATGATTGACATTTAGAATGTTTATCCATGACATCCATATTTTATACACGTCACAAAAACTCACAATAAATTCCTGTAGGATAGATCAATGCTTAAGAATCTTAAGTACTAAAACACTGTTTGAAGCAACTAGAGCCTTCAGTTAGGATAGTGTAGTGGAATCAGTTCATACTCTTTTAATCAAATATAAAATTGCATGATTTCTGTGACATTTCCAATTATTGTCCATGACAAATTTAACTTTCTGCGACATATTCTGACCTTAGGACCAGAGGCAACCACATATTCTCTGACCCTGTTCAGTAGTCAAACATTCTGTACAGATTTTTGGGACATTTTATTATATTTTGCCACAAATTTCAGACTTTTTTCTTATGTTTTTGATATTTTCAAGGCAGAAACTTGAAATTCCAGACAAAACACTACTATTAATGTTCCACAAGTCACATTCAAATTGAGAAGTTATTAGCAAATAAATGCTCAGTATCTTGAAAGTATTGTCATTTAAGCCTGTGAATAAAGCTAATATAGAATATTTGGCGGTATGGTTGCTCAAGATAAACATAGCTGTATCAAATATTGGGTGATCTGGTCGTCCAAGATATACCATATTAAAGTTTGGTCAAGATATTCAACATACCTGTCTAACTCGTAAGTTTCACCGAGAAGTGGATTAAATGGCTTTCCTATACGATCCCAGTTAGAAGATATAGCAGACACAGCAAAGGCAGCCACATACTGAAAGTTCACATAATATAAACTATGAAGACAAGCATAGGTAGTTCATCCAGGTATGTCACTTGTAAACGAAATATTCATTATATTGCAATATCATAACATTGTAGTTTTACTGTTTTAAACATTTTAATTTGAGAAAAAGTCAGTGATATTCACTAGGTCACATACTAATACACATTATGTCTATTAAAATAAGACATCAATAAGAGAATTTGCAATGCTTTTATACACAATGTTATGTTAACAGGTCACTGACCTGACTAAACAAGTCATATTGATATACTGCTAAAGTGTCTCACAATAAAGAGCCTTTTAGTAGTCTGATGGTTGTATTCCCGTTTAAATCACCTAAATTGCATTTATTTTCATTGAAGGAGAGATAACCCAAATTTAAGGGGTTTTTTTTACCCTGGAGTAGGCCCTTACTAACCCCAAAACTCACTAATTAATTCTCAAGATGCATACTGAAGAGTCAATTTTTTATTAATTATTCAAGGTATTTTGGCTTTATGGTAATACCGAGTGCAAAATAATCAGTAACATGTCCCCTTTGGGTCGGCCCCTAAGAAATCCCTGGCAAATCAACTGACCCATCTTCTTTCTGTGTGTTAGCATAAATTAAATATTGTATTAAGTCCCACACACAGATCAACAGCATTTCAGTCATATAGAGAATACTCAGTCGCATTATCTTATCACAGCAGTTACCTGGAGCTAACTATGCTGAGTGTCAAGCAAGGACATAGCTTAAGTATACTAGAGCCCTTTCAACAACTTTAGTATGTCACAGACACACAGCGAAGGATTGAACCTGAGACCTCCTGCACTCAAAACAGACACACTGCGAAGGATTGAACCTGAGACCTCCTGCACTCAAAACAGACACACTGCGAAGGATTGAACCTGAGACCTCCTGCACTCAAAACAGACACACTGCGAAGGATTGAACCTGAGACCTCCTGCACTCAAAACAGACACACTGCGAAGGATCGAACCTGAGACCTCCTGCACTCAAAACAGACACACTGCGAAGGATTGAACCTGAGACCTCCTGCACTCAAAACAGACACACTGCGAAGGATTGAACCTGAGACCTCCTGCACTCAAAACAGTCACACTGCGAAGGATTGAACCTGAGACCTCCTGCACTCAAAACAGACACACTGCGAAGGATTGAACCTGAGACCTCCTGCACTCAAAACAGACGCTCAGCGAAGGATCGAACCTGAGACCTCCTGCACTCAAAACAGACGCTCAGCGAAGGATTGAACCTGAGACCTCCTGCACTCAAAACAGACACACAGCGAAGGATCGAACCTGAGACCTCCTGCACTCAAAACAGACGCACAGCGAAGGATTGAACCTGAGACCTCCTGCACTCAAAACAGACACACTGCGAAGGATTGAACCTGAGACCTCCTGCACTCAAAACAGACACACTGCGAAGGATTGAACCTGAGACCTCCTGCACTCAAAACAGACGCTCAGCAAAGGATTGAACCTGAGACCTCCTGCACTCAAAACAGACGCTCAGCGAAGGATTGAACCTGAGACCTCCTGCACTCAAAACAGACGCTCTGCGAAGGATTGAACCTGAGACCTCCTGCACTCAAAACAGACACACTGCGAAGGATTGAACCTGAGACCTCCTGCACTCAAAACAGACACACTGCGAAGGATTGAACCTGAGACCTCCTGCACTCAAAACAGACGCTCAGCGAAGGATTGAACCTGAGACCTCCTGCACTCAAAACAGACGCTCAGCGAAGGATTGAACCTGAGACCTCCTGCACTTAAAACAGACGCTCAGCGAAGGATTGAACCTGAGACCTCCTGCACTCAAAACAGACGCTCAGCGAAGGATTGAACCTGAGACCTCCTGCACTCAAAACAGACACACAGCGAAGGATTGAACCTGAGACCTCCTGCACTCAAAACAGACGCTCAGCGAAGGATTGAACCTGAGACCTCCTGCACTCAAAACAGACACACAGCGAAGGATTGAACCTGAGACCTCCTACACTCAAAACAGACGCTCAGCGAAGGATCGAACCTGAGACCTCCTGCACTCAAAACAGACGCTCAACCAGTAGTCTATCGAGACAATGGGTTAGCATGAAGCAAATACAAGAACTATTTTACCATCATTCTATCAGCAGGATGTTCTTGCATAGAGGCTGTTTCTAGTAACGTAGAATACTCCAGGTACTCTGTTATTCGCTGTAGGAATGTTAGCGGCTCATTGAACACAACTGGCATAGTGATTTTTGACAATTCCTGGAAATAAAAATATAATATCATATAATATGAACGCTCTCAAAGTCTGGGGTCCATTGGCCAATCTAGCAGGGAAGAAGTCAAGTGAACACGTAATTATGACTGTCTCAGTTGAATGCAAACAATCAAACATAATATGAACAGTTAAACTTGTGTAAAGTAGAGATCCATGATTCATTTAGGAAATAGATCGCTGTTTTGCGTGATATACCGGTGAATAGATAACGGTTTAGAGTTCATATGCGTAGGAATTAATAACTATGCATATGAATGACAAACCGTTATCTATTCACCGGTATATCACGCAAAACAGCGATCTATTTGCTTTCTAACACATGTAACTTGTACAAATTTAAACGGACTATTTGGTTTGTGAAGTTGGTGAGTTATTTATCATGTTGCTATAGACAACTTCTGCTGTTCAAAGAATCGTAACGTACGCCCCTGGATTTTTAAGCTTTACTATTATCTCTTTTTGTCGCCAAACTGATGCTTATTTAACGCCAACGTCCAATTACGTATTTCACATTTACGCATATGAATTGATACATACAATAACATGTTGCTAGAATATAAATATAATCGAATAAATAAAGGCTACGAAAAGAAATTTACACAAAACGTCGCGCTCTACGGCGACGTCACAATTCATGACGTCATGAAATAAACAAGACGTAAATTTCATTTATAAAAATCGCGAATTATATGCGGGAGATAAACAGCCAAAATTCTACCGTAATATACCGTTTATTAGATAACACTACAGCTCTATACGTTTACATGGAGCAACATACAGACAGTGTTAGAATAATCATTATATAGCTGTTGATTGTAATCAAGCAAGATGGCATGCTATAGACATACTATTAATGTGATCCCAATAGCTACTGCAAGCAAAGTACTTTAAGAAAACGTACCAAGTTGAAGTCTATTATCAGACATGCCTATGTTAAACGGACTGTACACTGACTCCCATATCATCGAGTTTTATGTCGGCTGTTACACTCAGCGCCGCTAGCAGCCACAGCAAATTGGTTTATAACCCTCTTAGTTACCCATTTATACACCTGGGTATAGTTGGTTTTTCTTGCTCAGAGAAATTAAGCAGTGGTCCAGACTGGGATCAAATCCAGGACCTCTTGATCCCGAAGCGTGGGCATTTAGGCCACCACTCCCCACTGATCAGCTGAATCACTGAATTCACAAACATCATCAAACCAATAACATGTAACCTGCATATTCTTTATCTATAGCTCTTTATAGATTGAATCTTGTGACCTAGTTTTTCGCCCAAGAGCACCCACTATCGATTTTGGCCAATAATAGTATGTAATTATTTTATCGAGACAAACATTGTGACCAATAATTAGTTTTCTAAATATGATGTCAAAACTGTGACCTCTGTAACACTGAGTCAGTAGTGTAAACAATCTAAATGTGAACAACAAACAAACATGATAGGTAACCAATGACCATATTAGGCTAATAGAAACTATCAGAGGAGTGAATTTGTTACAGTGGTAGTTTATCTTACTAAACCTTGGGCCACAAATCACTGGGACGTCGGACAATATCCATGTATCCGATTTGTACCCATGTCTAGGCATCATGCAGATGTATACCGATGATTGATAGCATATTTCAAAAGAGACTTAAAATTACTCCGGTCGGGCCACTGCTTGCCTGATGACCTACTGGCCGATGTCCATCCGGCCTTGAAAGACCGATTAGACCAAACTGTACCATCCACTCATAGCACGGCAATCAAATTGGAATTGTGCTCCAGGTATAACTAACTCTGAATGAAAAGACTTCAATCATAATCCAGTTTGTTGTAAGATATAAATGCCATTACAGTGTGTGACATACATGCCATGTACAGGGCCATCAACTTTCTGACCTCATAACCCCAATTACAACTGCCCCCATTGCAGCCCAATAGTCAGAAATGGTAAAGGTCACTGTGACCTTGACCTTTGACCTAAATCATTAGGGGTCATCTACTGCTAATGACCAACCTCCATGTAAAGTTTGAAGATCCTAGGTCAAAGCGTTCTTGATGAGGGGGCATAATTAATAATATAATGTCCAATAAGATTAATTTGCTGTAATTTAGTGAAGACAATAGCCCACTATTAATCATGGCCCAATGTGATTAAATACAATGGCATCAGGCTGTTGTTAATGCCGCATACTGATGGAAAGTCTGACATCTTTACAAATAAAGCCACAAAGGGAAACATATAGATCAACAAACCCTATACATAAACTAGTACATAAAATCAGGGGTTCCATTTGACTTGGGAGTAGTACAATGGCATCAGGCCACTTCTAATGTCGTATACTGACAGAAGTCTGACATCTTCACGTATAAATCAACAAACCCTATACATAAACTAGTACCGGTACATAAAACACTTTTATTGAATTATAACTAATCATGACTACTAAATGTTTCATAATCTCGTAGTACAGTCTTTATGGTGAACAAATAAATCATTCATCAAAAAAGATCAATGATTATTGATTGGAAAAATAATTTCTTCCTCTGAGAACTTGGCATCAATACTCGCTGTAGACGAGAATATTTCCTGGCTTAATACTAGTATTCAATGCTACACTCAAAACTAATAATATTGAAGGAGATGGCTTTCTCTCCACCAAAGTAGGTCGTCTTTACACGAAGTTAAATTCTTTTTTATACATTATGTCAGCGATTACGGCATAACACTTGTTGGCAATCAAGTACATAGAACTTATTATTAATTAGTATAAACATTGTGACGACAATTAAGTCATGGTCATTGACAAATAAATTCATTTGAAAGCCTACATGTATGACAAACAACCTTCGACAAACAATGAGGAGGAGAAGTGCAACTGCTGCACTTAAATAATGTCCAATTAATAAAGCTATAACTTGTTATAATAATAGTTTCAAACATTATTATAATTATGTTTTTTATTAATATAGTAGTGTCGAGGTCTTTAATATAAGGAATAATTTAATAATATTGTGCATTTTTCACCCCCCCCCCCCCCCTCCCAAATAAAGACATAGCCTCTACGTTATTAAACGCATCGATTGACTCCAAGTAGGACTTTGATTGATTCGACCTCTCACTGTTTTACTGCTTAAGGTCTCAATTTTCTCCGGTGATTTACAGTTTAGAATATTACCACGAATAACTACCAAGAACATACTGATTTTCACAACAAGTAAGAGACACATTCGCTGAACAATTGACATCATGCCAGTCGTCAATCAATTACCTTAATCTTATTCCAGAAGTAACTTATAAGCACATAGTCAGGGGTTACACTAGCATCTGATACTGAAGGGTCATTTTGATACTTTTGACTATTTTCCTACAATTTTATTGGCAAAATACCCATGGTTTTAAGAGAAAATAACCCGTCAAACCAAAATCTTGAATGTTAAAATGTGACTTTTTGGAAATTTCAAGGGTCAAAACGGGCCTACCCCCGAGTCATATGGAACCCCTGATAGTGCAATTAATTCGCTTGAAATCATCAAATCATTCAGCAAACGACTTCGACAAATAATTAGGCAGAGTGATCTAGTTCGGCGAAACATCAGAAACAATTGAAACAAAAATTTCGCTTAAAATTTAGATGTATGTCAGTTAATTATCACAAAAGCAGTATGGAGAATGTAGTTTTACAAGGAACTGATAGAGTCCAAGTTATCACCCTTGTTCCATATATATAGTCATATAGCATTATAGTGTTCATACACAACTGGAATAATGCTAAAATTTAATAAGGTTTCCAATGTTCAAAAACTTTATTAACAATTGACTGATTTTCATTCTCGTTGCGTCCAAATATTTAGGATCAACAATATTTTGCAACGAAATAGTTTTTGAATAAGTCACTTGGAAAGTACCTTTTCCTTTCAATAAAAAGTTAGTTTAGACATACTTTATTGCCAAACAACATGTACTGGGCCCTTCCCGAGTAACAGCCTCCAATGACGAGGTTTAGTATTGAAACTAAATCAGTGACCTTTTAATATAATATTACATTGTCAATCCCCTCATACTATTTAATCAGCTTACAGACTTATGATACGTTTCAAATTATGTTGCCATAGAGACTTGTAAGCTAGTAGCTCAATACACTTGTTTAAATGAAAATGATTGGTCTGTCAGCCAGGTGGGGAAATAATCAGGCAAGTGTGTGAACTTTCAAATTGCTTTCATCAATTTTGCAGGCTTAGGATTATCTGCAGGCAAAACATCTACTACATGTACCAGTTCTTGTAACCGCACTGAAAGAAACTAGTATATTTTGAACCAATCAATAAATCAAGAAGTATATAATATGAAACCATAATATTACACATCCATGGAGTGTTGAAATTTCAAGTTGTTGTATCTCATTGAATTGAAGGTGTCAGTAACAGATCAGGGTTTTATGTTGTGTTTAACACTCGATCCATATTCAGTGTTCTGCAGATTCAGCATAAAAAACTGATCATGATCAGTTGTACAATTTTAAACTGTCAGATCTATAAAAATAAGTTTGAATTTCACAAATAAGTATAGGATAGACATTGAGTATCATTGGTTATGAGATTTAGACGAAGCTCGCGTCTTAAATCTCATAAGCAGTGATACGAGATGTCTATATGACTTAGACCATGTGACAGACTAATGTACATGTACCATTGTTCATGCACATTAAAGGAGTTTTACATTGTTTTTCTGACCAGATTATGCAATTTGCTCCCAGCAATAATTAAATTCTGCACTTATTGCTCAAAACAACAAAGGATCACAATCACAGGTTATTCAGCTCAAAAGTGTTGGCTACGGGATTTAGGCAATGGCAATACTGGGCTGTGATGGGCTATTTGCGGCTTATAGTGGTCTAAATGCATATATATATCCCAGAGGAAATTCCCCTAACTACAAGACTAGGGCCCTATATCCAGAGTGTCCCCAAATTACATATACAGGACTAGGGCCCTGTAACATCCAAATCACCCCCAAATAACAGGACTAGGACCCTTTATCCAAATAATCCCAAATTACAGGAATAGGGCCCTATATCCAAATAATCCCAAATTACAGGACTAGGGTCCTATATCCAAATAGCCCCCAAATTACAGGACTAGGGCCCTTTATCCAAATTGCTCCTAAATTACAGGATGAGGGCCCTATATCCAAATTGCTCCCAAATTACAGGAATAGGGCCCTATATCCTGAGTGTCCCCCAAACTACAGGACAAGGGCCCCATCTCCAAATTGCTCCCAATTACAGGACTAGGTCCCTTTTTCCAAATCACCCCCAAATAACAGGACTAGGGCCCTTTTCCAAATCACCCCCAAATAACAGGACTATAGGGCCCTTTATCCAAATTGCTCCCCAATTACAGGACTTAACGTGTCCCATCCCTAAATTTTTTAAAGAAAAAAGCGCAGTCAGAATTAAAGAAACAACAAATTCCAACCAGATATAACAACAATATTACACCATTAGAATTATGATGAATCAATAACAACAATACCATAGACTACATGTATTTGATAGCAGCATAACACTAACAGACTAACATAGTTCTACTTGACTTCATGCAGTCACAATATCCACAGAAACCTTGCCAAGTATGTTTCACAGAACCATAAACCTGTCGGTAGACATTATATCAACCAAGCTCATTAGTAAGATGGTTGTTACATTTAGAAAGTTGTATTTTTGTTTTTATTTTTTGCAATTCATCTCATTGTGTACCGGTATTATATAATGTAATATGTGTATACATTTGTATATTTATTGCTCCATGTATGCATCATATGTTATTATATTAATGATGTTTGTGTCTGTGTCATAATTATATCATACTAATGTGTACTAGTGTATGTATGTTTATGCTTTTCATTACCTAAGGCAAATTTGTTTGCTGATTTGCAACTTAGTTTTGTAGTTGTTGTTATTTAGTATTAGGCTAAAGAAAAATACAATAAATATGTTATAGTTTGTTAATGTCGTATAAGCTGGATTTTCCTGATGAAGAATACATTGTTTATACACATGAAACACACATAGAACACATGAAATGCACATAGAACATATGAAATGCACATATAACACATGAAACACACATAGAACACATGAAACACACATAGAACACATGAAATGCACATAGAACACATGAAACACACATAGAACACATGAAACACATAGAACACATGAAATGCACATAGAACACATGAAACACACATAGAACACAATCATGAAATGCACATAGAACACATGAAACACACATAGAACACATGAAACACACATGATCTCATGAAACGCACATAGAACACATGAAACACACACAGAACACATGAAACACACACAGAACACATGAAACACACACAGAACACATGAAACACACACAGAACACATGAAACACACACAGAACACATGAAACACACATAGAACACATGAAATGCACATAGAACACATGAAATGCACATAGAACACATGAAACACACAAAGAACACATGAAACACACATGACACATGATCTCATGAAACACACATGATCTCATGAAACACACATGATCTCATGAAACACACATAGAACACATGAAACACACACATAACACATGAAACACACATAGAACAAAGTCATTCCCGTTCAGTTTGTTCAAAATATGTTGTGTAATGTCAAGAGTTATTTTTATGTTTCTGAAACTAGGTCATTTAGCTTTTATAGCTGAAACTAGGTGAGTCTTACAGCTTTATGACAGCTGGGACTCGGACTTTCAGCGGTTAAGATCATTTTATCGTTCAGCTGTGTGTTGGGCATTGTGCAACGGCTGTAATTATGGTCTGTGTTGTTTTTATGTTTTCTGTGCTCGGCTGTTTAAGTTGAGTGCTGCCTTCCCTGTCCTATTTTTGTTATCCTTTAAAAGAAAATGTTGGCGACTGAAAAACAACAGTAGCTCAACACATTAGGATATTAAATGATAAAGTTATCTTGCAAAATGCAATTTGGATCATTAAAACTGCCACATATTAACTGATAACCGGTATTCAGTTTTATGTTACTTCAAATGTTCAATGCAAGTATTTGCAACTTTCAAGTGTTCACATTTAGGACAGTAGTGCCATTTTGTCCCTTTGGAGCAACAAGGTCGTATCGCACTACAATAATGCACCAGTCAATATGTTGCCTGCCTGGGGGAGCGGCGGGCGACCTAGGGGGGGATTAAACATTTTTTTATGTCTAAATTCCCACCCTGGAGACAATGCTTACTGTCTTTATCCCCACTGTGGGGGCATAATTCTTCATCTGGGTAATTTAATATAAACACGAATAAAAGTATCACTGTCGTCTTTCGCGGTGTAGAAATTCCCAGACCAAAGTCTATTCCGCGGGACTCGGGGTCGATAAGGTTGTCGAATTCCCACCTGTAGGACAGATTTGTCTGTCTAATTCCCCTTGTATCCCCACCGCTCCCCCGGGCGGGCATACTATTGACTGAAGCATAATTGTAGTATATAGTGAAATACAACCTTGTTGTGCCAAATGGACAAAACCTAGGCTTGCACTGAGGGTCCTAATTAAGGGCAGTGTAGACCATGACAATAATACAATATTAATTGTACATGTATATGATATAACATCTGTAGTTACTTGTATCATGACCTATAATCAACTAATAATTTTATTCTAGGTCCTTCAACAAGCCGCCAGCTATCTAGACAGTCAATCGAAGATTAATTAATCTTTTTAAACTTTTAAAATGATCATAAGATTGTAATATGGTGTACTATGTGACCTCCTAGGTCCTTTTACTGAACAGCTCCAAAACAAGTACAATTTATAGGTAGTACTGAAAATTTAACAATGCAATTTAAAATTAAAATACTTTAATTTTAGGAATGTGAATTTGAGAAGGCAACTTAATATAAGCAAAAAAGAATTGTGACTGTGTATTCAAAAGACACATCTACATGTATTAATAAACTGGTTGTTAAATGGTCACAGAGTTGAAGTTCAATTAATACCAGCTGTCAAATTTATAGATTTTATACTGGTCATAATTGGACGAGAATGTCACGCAAACAATAATATGACACTAAACACTATCATTCTTGTGCGAGTCTGTGAGCTAGGCAGCACACAAATTGTCAAAATGTGTGAGAAATACGAATATAACTCTCTTCATTTTTTTTCCATGTAATTTAAGCCGATCTTTACACATTTTATGGTCTACATTATAATCTCCTTCATTTATAGAAGTGTGAGATTTATGAGAAATGTTTCCCATGAATCCTTATGGCTCACAATGCAAGTTACAATGTATATGGTATACAACAATCAGAAACAGGGTCAGTCAAAAATACCATATAGTTTATTCTAATGTTTTTAAGGTTGATTGTGAAACAAGTTTTTCCAATTTATATTAATTACTCTCGACACCTCATTCCTGATGTTATCCATCGCCACAGGGTACGAGAGAAGAGAAGTAAGTTTCCCTTTTATGCTGAGCATCTAGCAAGGGAATTTCTGGTACCATTTTATTTCATCGTTGGTATGATGCGGCCTGGGATCAAACTCAGGACCTCCAACCCCAAAGCGGACGCTCTACCACTAGGCTATTGAGAAAGTGGTAAATGTTATATACCTTAATAAGAGAACCAAGATAGTCATAGCTATAATGAAGGGGCTCACCTCAGTAATCTTCACAGGTTAGACCAATAGATTCTGGAAAACTATCCCCTATATATTGGTACAAATGTATGTAACAAAGCCCTAAATCAAAGTAGGCAGCCATGTTTTAACACACCAACATGGTCGGATTCTGAAGGAATTAGGTAGAGGATCACACAAGGACCATTTCTCTGTTCATGTTTTTAATCAGGTTTAATTTTTTCAGTTATATACACTAGCTGATTTACTGAAACAGTTTTCCTGGACTGTATCCTAACCAGTACTAACTTACCCTTCCACAAGAAGCGAGCACCTTTCCGGTATGTGGTGGAAAACCAACATTGTTGGTGACCAACATTGTTGCCAACTTTTCATGAAAGGATGTGACCTGCCCAGTGCCGTGACAGAGAATCGAACCCAAATTGCAGGGTTTCAACTCCACGTACTAACAACTAGAACATGGCTGGCCATTTCTCTGTAAATTACTTTAATAATAATTAGAGAAGCATTTTCTTAGAAGAAGAGTTTCAAAAAAAGTTTTCGAGATAAACACTTCATTTTCACCAAAACTTAGCTGACAACACTGGATTCTATACATGTGATTATTCATGCAAGCAGCCGTTTAATGCAGTTAGCGTTGATTACATAAATAGCAACCTGCATACATTTGTAAATAAACACCAACAACAATTTTAGCAACATAAACATATACATGTAATTGCAAATTTGAATTTTTAAATATCTGATTTTATTACACGTAGTTACATAAATGTACAGTGTGTAATTATGTTAGAAATGTATGTCCATGTCTTTGTACTAACACATACCTCTTACCTACATGTATGAAGTGTTGAATTAATTTCAATAAATTTGAATATATTCTAATTTCTAGCCTAAGAAACCCCAAGATTGATTCATGTGGAAAATGTGGTGGGAAGAAATCAATGAAAGTACATTAGTATTATGTATTCATACAGAATTATGTATGAAATGCACCAAAACTTCAATGACAGAAATATATCATTTTAAAATTTTAATTAAGTTATTTATTTATTCGATAACATGGCAAGTTTAATTATTGGTGACAAAAAGGCCACGCTGATTCAATTTGAATGAGTTATTGGTATGTTCAGCCTGTGAAGTTATGATATTTTAAAACATGTCCAAACCACCAAAATTGAATAGTTTTCCTTTATACTCCATTCAATGACATAACAAGACAATAACAGTTGCAAGCAATACAGTAGTCCCCAACCAGTTTGAAGCCATTTTCACTTTTTCTGTCGCCATAGCAACCACAATTTTAGTCAGAATCAAAATATTTTTAGACGTGCATAATCCCCTTATTGCCCCCATCCACATACAACTGTACCAAGTTTAAACCTAGCTTGGAAACTGTTTGAGTTATGTCAGGATCCAGATTTTTAGACGGACGAACTGACTGACTGAGGGCAAACCTATAGTCCCCTCCAGTCAAAAACTGGTAGGGGACTAATTACTGCTAAAGTTACTTGTCCTAATCAATAACTACTTTTCCTGGATAACGGACAAGTGCTTTAAATATAACTTTATATCTACCCAGCAACATCAGACACTTAATACATTATTACACGGTACTGGCCTGTTCTTCTGTTCTGTTAGAATTTGTGAGTCAGGTTAATAAATGTACTTGTCTTCATTTATTTTAAACTTAAATTGTACACTTGTGGTGGTAATGTTCATATAATGCAGAAAATATGTGCAGGAAAGTGTGCTAAAATAGCATGGAGTTATATATAAGTATAATGGTATAAAACAAGCAGTGATCACTGATCATGTCATGTTTTCACTAAAACAGCTACAGTCTAACACCTGCGTTAACACAACCTGCCAACAAAAACAACTATTACCAACAGCTCTGTGATTTCTCAGAGAGCTAAAGGCTGAAATACCCCAACGCCACACCCTCACCCTTGCAAAACACATCATTTTTTAGTAGGTCAGACTGAATTTAAAATGCTGAGCATAGCCTTTATTTGCCAGTCAGCTTTCTGCTGAAATATGGCAGGCATATACGTGTGCCTCCACCTGGATTTGAACCCGGGTCGCCAGATTAGACAGCAAGCGCGCTAACCATTGAGCTGCGGAGACCATTTTGTTTCAAATATTTCAAGACGAAAATGAGAATTTCAGCCTAAAGTCACCTGTGTCGTCAAAAACCACCAATTTTATGTAGCATTAGGCCATTGTCAATGACATTTAATCTGTGAAGAAAGACCATCTGTCAACAGAGGTTTAGTACTTAGTGCTGAACATTCCTATAGATGACCTGTGGAAATAGGTTTGACTGTATAGCATTACATTACAGTGCATGATAGCTGCAGCTGTCGTCCAGTGGTTAGTGTGCTTGATTTGTCACCCAGTGATCCAGGTTCAATTCCTGGTCACAGCAGGTCATACCCTTCAATGATATCAATGTTACTTTTCCTCCACATGTGGAGAAGTTGCTTGTTCCTTGTGGAAGGGTAGGTTAGTACTGGTTAGGATACAGTCCAGGGAATCTTATAAAGTGAAGCAGAAACCATATAATATTATAACTGAGACATTGTTGAGAAAAGGTGTTAAAACTGAAATAAACAAACATAAACACCATAATAGCCACCGAGGGAAAATATGTCTCTTCATGGATATACTGAAAGGATTCTATTTGACCCAGGAGTAAGTGTTTTGACCCTTGACATTTCCAAAAAGCCACATTTTGACCCTCAAGATTTTGGTTTGAAGAGTCATTTTCTCTTAAAATCCTGGGTATTTTGCCTTTAAAATGGTAAAATTCAGTCCAAAGTATCAAAATGACCCTTTGGATTCAGAAGCTAGTGAAACCCCTGTACCAATGGCAATATGCTAAAACTTTATGCCATGTGTCAATCTACCAGACTTTCCAATATTTCATCAACAATTTGGACAATCTAAAGTTTCTAAACATTATCAATACCGTATATAGCAATGCAAACACTCAATATCATAATAATTATCCCAAGAGAGCATGAACAAAAGGGTATTACCAGCTCAAGTTTATAGTCTTCATGAACCTAACATTATAGGTTTTTATACACCCAGCATAGAGGGAATCATCAGCTAGCTTTAAAAATAATAGATTTTGAGCTTCATTTAGATATTGATTATCTGTGCAGGATATAACAAGACTAGAGACAATTCTGAGTCTGTTCAGTAACAATCATCGATACTTGAATTCTGGGGCATATCTTTTATGGACACAACTATATATATATATCGGTAGCTTAGAATGAGAAGGTTGTAAGTGCTCATGCATATTTGAAATCTGCATCACAAGGCGCTTCTTACAAATGTATTTTCATGAAAATCGCAACAGGTCATGTTGATCAAACTGAAGTTAAAAAAGCTTGTTATACCATAAGTAAAGAGTAGTTTTCCAACAGTTTTTTCTTGTTTTCTCAAAATAGCGTTTTTGTACTTACAACCTTCTTCTAAGCCAAGCGAGTCATATGTAGTCTAGTTCAACACAAACAGTTCAACTTTTTTCTAAGAAATTAATTTGTTTCACACAATGCAACCTCTTAAGAGTGGTCCTCTTTTGAGCAACATTATCATTTTGTCAAAGAACTTATTTTACTTCTCAATAGCATAAAACCTCAGTACAACAACTTACATTTGTGTTTCCCCAATAGGTGTTGCTCTTGAGAGCTTATATCAGGGGTGTTGAAATTCCCAAATTTTTCACTTGCCCATGGGCAAGTTCAACAGAAAAATCCACTTGCCCGAAAACTAAATCTACTTGCCCAGGAAAACACGAAAAGGCAACAAAATTTCAGTTTGATTTATTTATCATGGAAAGGATTAGAGTACTAGATTTAATTCAAAGTTTGTTAAGTAAATCATTTTTTATCAGTAATTTAGGGATTCATCATTGTTAAGGTAAAATATGGCACTTAATATTATTTTCCTCGTGATAATTTTGCACTTGCCCAAGGGCAAGCTTGATGGAAAAATCTACTTGCCCAAAGGCCAAAAATCCCAAGTCGGACATAGGAATTCCACACCCCTGTATACGGTATATTGTAAGCTTTACTTATATACATATATATTAGGATTATAAAGTTTTATATAATTATGGTTTATTTTGTTGTCATGTGACGTCTTCAAGATCACGGATAATCCCCAAGGAAAATATAAGCATTAATTTTATGTAAACAAAGACAGCGAAATGTATTAAAAGAAGTAATCAACTGCAAAAATCAATTTTGAATGAACAAATCTTCAGTGTAATTTGTTAGCTCCACAGGGAACCAACCAAGACCAATTTAAAAACATGTAAACTACAAGGAACCAACCAGCAAATATTTTTTCAATGTCAAACTTACTGTGACCTGTTGAAACTAGAGCTGTCCACGAACAGCGCGCTCCACTATTCGCAGCGCCATGGTAGGATAGTACAATTATTATATATTCAAAACAAAATGCTTCATAACAGCAGCATTACCCTCTGCTTTGTAGAGGTTGGGGCTTCTAAGTCGAAAAGGGGGGATAATTTGGACAAATTATGCAGGACCGTTACCTACTCATGTGTAGGTCCCCTTGGTCATGAAGGTAAACAAATAAGCATTTCATAGTCCAAAAGGGGGCATAATTTCAACAAAATGCTAAGTAGTTATCTTCTCCTGTGTAGGGGTTGGGGTCATGATGGTGAAAAGTATGCAAAGTATCAAAGCAATATATCAATTCAATTTGCCGATATAAGGGGTTAAAACACCTGTACCTAAACTTTAATATTTGCATTTCCAAGTCCAACAGGGGGCATAATTTCAACAAAATGCTTGACAGAGTTACCCACACCTGTGTAGGGGTTGGGGTCATGATGAAGAACAAGTATGCATAGCATTATGTGAATGCACTTTGAAAATAACCTGTACCTAAACTGTAACATTTGCACTAAGTTGAAAAGGGGGGCATAATTTCACCAAAATGCTTGACAGAGTTACCTATCCCTGTTTGTGGGTTGGGGTCATGATGGTGAACAAGCATGCAAAGTATCAAAGCAATATATCAATGCACTTTGAAGATATTAGAGGTTAAAAAACCTGTACCTAACTCACAACTCTGCAAATTTAAGTTACTTTAGTAGGTCCTGAAATAACGGAGCCAGTTAAGCACATGTAAAAATGTCTTAAAGAGGCAGGGTCTATAAATGTCGGCTATACTTACTTTTCCTATACATTGCTTGAGTATACTCCAAATACTGAAATTATTCCTATCAAACATGGCCACCGGTAACTCAGTCCTGAAATGAAAAAATCAATAAATGACTGGCTAAACCTCAACAGTGAACCACCCCAGGGTCTATTGTCTATACTTTTCTTTCGATACATCAAAATTGTCGATCAACCGTTGATCGATCAGTGATGGCTCTAATAATTTGTCATACCTTAAAAAATTAGTGTTTTTAAAAACTATAACTAGCAGAAAAGACAATAGACCCATAGAAGTTCATAACTGTCCAAATGGGTGAGGTGATGACAGGCTTCAGTTCCCTTGAAGTTTCTACATGTGATACATTCCTGAAAGATGTCACACCATACTCACATGCAACAGAAATAATCAGGTAAAAGTGTGATATGAATTGGTACGGGTGTCGATCATAGAAAACCATTAATTTGACCATATTGTTGAATGGTAGCATGATTGAACTAGACAACTCAAAACCAGCAAATTAATGGCTTGCTTGATCTTTTAGGATTAAATGACAACTGGGCCATGTGGCGCGTGAACATATCAGTTATGAAATCTATCATGCTGTGCATCATCGATTTATTAGGAGGATATTTCTATGATATACGGGTAACGCTACGTTAAATGTCACATTTTTAAAACAATTTTATGGTAGGAAAGAAAACTCCCGTCCCAAGCTTGAATTATTCAAGGTTCTTTCAGTGTCTTTTAAAAAAACCTAAGTCCGGGATCTCCACTGTACCAATTAAGGCATGTCTTTGCATGAGTCTGCAGAATCAGGTGTTTCGTTAGGCCTACATTTCTGTACACGCAGATTATTGACTTTTATTATCTTTTTCACAGACATGCACAATAGTAAAACAAACTCTGCAATATAATGTCTCAATAAAATGCTATGCAAGATCCACCCTCTTAAATTTTTGTACCACGAGGAACATCTCATGAACAACAATGTCATTGATCCTAGGGACATATCTGCGATATGGAATACAACAGCACATGCATATTTTGTGTTTAATAGATTATGATGACATAAATAAATAAATACAATGTACTTTACCCCATCTATGATGTATTCCCTAAAAAGTAGGTCTACGTCCCAACATTTAAATTTTGAAACATATGAACATATAATTAATTTCATTAAAAAGGATGTGTTCGTTTGAAGTGTCAAAACTGATGTGTGAGCAAACAAATATTAAAGCAAAACCCATTGAACAAACAAAAATAAATACGGCAATTACAGGCAGCATGATAACTTAATTAAGTGCAGCTGCTGCAGCACACTTCTAATCAACTTGATTTCTAATCAATTAACTATTTTTGAACACATTGAAAGCCTCGACACGATAAAATATATGGTTATATTAGTCAAACCATTTCGACGCAATCTATACAGGGATGCCCGTATAAGCGTCTGTAGTGGCTGGACCGTCAGAATTTAAAGCAGCCACTTGCAGACAGCTTATCTGTCTAATGGTTATATATACAAATGAAATCAAGAACCGGACCTCTAGACCTGGAGTCTGGAGGTCCTGTAACCGGACCTCTAGCCACTTCCTTATTTCTTGGGTAGGACCCTACGGCTATCCTCACCCTCACCGAGCCCTGATATGTCTCGGACTGGTATAGTATGTTAGGAAGAAAAGTACACAGACAAGGACTCAATCCACGACCCCTAGTAAATAGAAGTATTACTCCACAGTCAGCGACAATCAATACACAAAATGCCACCTTGACTTGAGTCAAATGTGTATGGATCGGTTTTGTCACTGGTGTACGGATTACATGCTGATAGACACCCGACTGAAACCTTGGGGGATATACTGGGGTAAGATATTCCAATAAATATATATTAACTAAACAGGCGGACATAGCGTTGGAGGTGACCCAGCCTCCCAGGACACTCACAATTTGCAGAGACCTAGTCCCCAACATTTGCACAGCCACAGGGGAGTTCAATATGGGGAATTATTCTGCACCAGTCAAAATGTAATTAAAACACTACTTTGACATTTTATGAACATAACAAATTACGTCATACCGATATTCCGTTTTCTTTTCTGCATCTTGCGACTCGGCCATGTTGCAATTGAGTCAAGTGACACTCGGAGTCGGAACTGTCAAATTAAATTTTGTCGCACAAAAATAATAACAAATAACAAAATGTATTCCGTTAAACGTTGCTTTCCTTCTTTAATTTTCTTTATCTTATCCCATTAATCGAATATTTATCGATATATTTTTATCCATAATCTGATAATTTCCAGGACGTCATTTTGACAAGAACATTCCTCACTGATAACAAACATCCTCTACGTCATCAACCGAAATTTCCGAGACGGTCCAAGATGATTGCGAAATCAATTATAACGGTGCGTAAGAACTACTAACTGTGACTATTCCCAACTACGGAAGCACTCTTTCCCATCCCTTTGTGGAAGTAGCCACTATTTCTAAGCTCCACCCATGTTATAGCTCCGCCCACAAAATTCAAAAAATCAAAGCACTGGGTGCTCAATATAATATAAATCCGAATTTGGTGGCTATAGCTGTGTGACCTTCGTTTCTACCGTCATTGAATAGACACCTGCCTTATGCCTTGGTGTTCATGGTCATTGGTCTTGTGGAATTAGCGGCTAAGTTCATTTTTAGACAAGTGACTTTGGTGGCTATAGTCATTTTTAGACATGAGACTTTACACAAAGTAGAAAAACTAAACGTGCATAGTCTTTGGCATCCTCATACATCAGTGGTTAGTCAAGTTCGGACGAAGAATACTCTGGTGAACGAGAATGAGTCTTTGGTAGCTACAGTAATTTTAGACAAGTGAGACGTTTCAGAAACAAATGACTCTGGTGGCTATGGTCATTTTTAGAAAGTGATTTTGATAGCCGTGGTCATTTTAGAAACAATTGACTCTAGTATACTTGTAGCTATGGTCGTTTTGAGAAAAGTGATTTTGATGGCTGTGGTCATTTTCAACAAGAGACTATGATAGCTATGGTCATTTTTAGTGGCTTTGATGGCGATGATCATTTTAGAAATAAGTGATTTTAAAGGCAATCCACATTTTTAGACTAGTGACATTGGTGGCTATAGTCGTTTTAGACACAAGTGACTTTGATGGCATTGGTCATTTTTAGACTAGTGACTTCGGTGAATGTGGTTATTTTAGAAACAAGTGACTTTGGGGCTGTGGTCATTTTTAAACAAGTGGATTTGGTGGCTCCAAAATTTTTTTCAAAAGTCACTTTGGTGGCTTGGACATATTTAGACAAGATAACAAACTAATAAACATGCCAAGTATTCTAACAACTGTATTAATTGTCACAATACACCAAAATAAGAACTTGTGGTTTACCTACCTGCCACCAAGCTGGACTTGAAAGTTGAGTAAGGCACGTTGGACAGAAGACTCTGAGGTTTCACCATCTCCTTCAGTTAACTCATTAATACAAGATTTATATGATATAGCATCAGCATATAGCGACAATGATCGCACACCAGGTGATCCCATTGGAAGATGAATATCTGTAAAGCATGAAACACTGACTGAACATTACTTGTATCAACTTTAAATATAAGTTCACTGGACATATCACTGGCATAGAATTAGACGGTTGTAAGTACAAAATCTAACTCTGTCGTCGCCGGTCCCAAGCCCGAATGTGAAAAGAGGAGGGTTGTGCGCAGGGCTAGCGTCCCTGCCACGTAAAAAATTAGCCAGTTACAGAAACCAAAACCAAGTACAAAATCAATATTTTGAGAAAACAAGAATACTACTCTTTACTTATGGAAAAACAAGCTTTTTTAAACTTCAGTTTGGTCAACATGACCACTTCAGATTTTTATGAAAATAGGATAATAAGAAGCGACTTGATATGCAGATTTCAAATATGCATGAGTCTTATAAGGTCGTAAGCAGTATATATAACCTTCTAATTCTAAGCCAGCGATATGAACACTAGCTTTTGTTTAATTTCTTATACATGAGAATGGTAAAGTGCACCATGATAAATATAAAAGAAAAAGAATATGGGAATATTTGGTATATGTAAAATTATCAATAAGGATGAAATCATGCCTGTTTGCTCCTGCGGTTAGAATTCTCATTTATTTTGTATTATCCTCATCATACGTCATACCCAGTAAGGGAGGTAACTTTGTATGCATGATAATCGCTAAAGTGAATGGTTGTATAGCGCGCCAAAGATAATGAAAAAGGCAATAATATTCTGTATAATTCACTCAGGCAGATTATTATAGTGTGCATAAATTATCAGTGATGTTTTCAGTATAAACTCACCATATGTATTTACTTAAGTAATTTAACAAACCCAATTTTACAACAGTTGACCAGTCGACCGTGCAGTGTTTACAATTTGCTTTGTTTGTTTATTGATAAGGCTAGAGTTATCCCCTGCTAGCTATAGTCTCTGTATAGATGGAAAACGAGTATTGAGCTGTGACTGCACTTTTAGCTATATAAACTTTATACAGTGGATACCTGAAAGTTACAGCTCAGAGGTCAGATTCTATCTATATACAGTGGATACCCGAAAGTTACAGCTCAGAGGTCAGATTCTATCTATATACAGTGGATACCTGAAAGTTACGGCTCAGAGGTCAGATTCTATCTATATACAGTGGATACCTGAAAGTTACAGCTCAGAGGTCATATTCTATCTATATACAGTGGATACCTGAAAGTTACGACTCAGAGGTCAGATTCTATCTATATACAGTGGACACCCGAAAGTTACAGCTCAGAGGTCAGATTCTATCTATATACAGTGGATACCTGAAAGTTACGGCTCAGAGGTCAGATTCTATCTATATACAGTGGATACCCGAAAGTTACGGCTCAGAGGTCAGATTCTATCTATATACAGTGGATACCCGAAAGTTACAGCTCAGTGGTCAGATTCTATCTTTATACAGTGGATACCCGAAAGTTACAGCTCAGTGGTCAGATTCTATCTATATACAGTGGATACCCGAAAGTTACAGCTCAGAGGTCAGATTCTATCTATATACAGTGGATACCTGAAAGTTACAGCTCAGTGGTCAGATTCTATCTATATACAGTGGATACCCGAAAGTTACAGCTCAGTGGTCAGATTCTATCTATATACAGTGGATACCCGAAAGTTACAGCTCAGTGGTCAGATTCTATCTATATACAGTGGATACCCGAAAGTTACAGCTCAGAGGTCAGATTCTATCTATATACAGTGGATACCCGAAAGTTACAGCTCAGAGGTCAGATTCTATCTATATACAGTGGATACCCGAAAGTTACAGCTCAGTGGTCAGATTCTATCTATATACAGTGGATACCCGAAAGTTACAGCTCAGTGGTCAGATTCTATCTATATACAGTGGATACCCGAAAGTTACAGCTCAGAGGTCAGATTCTATCTATATACAGTGGATACCCGAAAGTTACAGCTCAGAGGTCAGATTCTATCTATATACAGTGGATACCCGAAAGTTACAGCTCAGAGGTCAGATTCTATCTATATACAGTGGATACCCGAAAGTTACGACTCAGAGGTCAGATTCTATCTATATACAGTGGATACCCGAAAGTTACAGCTCAGAGGTCAGATTCTATCTATATACAGTGGATACCCGAAAGTTACAGCTCAGAGGTCAGGTTCTATCTATATACAGTGGATACCTGAAAGTTACGGCTCAGAGGTCAGATTCTATCTATATACAGTGGATACCCGAAAGTTACAGCTCAGAGGTCAGATTCTATCTATATACAGTGGATACCCGAAAGTTACAGCTCAGAGGTCAGATTCTATCTATATACAGTGGATACCCGAAAGTTACAGCTCAGAGGTCAGATTCTATCTATATACAGTGGATACCCGAAAGTTACAGCTCAGAGGTCAGATTCTATCTATATACAGTGGATACCCGAAAGTTACAGCTCAGAGGTCAGATTCTATCTATATACAGTGGATACCCGAAAGTTACAGCTCAGAGGTCAGATTCTATCTATATTCAGTGGATACCCGAAAGTTACGACTCAGAGGTCAGATTCTATCTATATACAGTGGATACCCGAAAGTTACAGCTCAGTGGTCAGATTCTATCTATATACAGTGGATACCCGAAAGTTACAGCTCAGAGGTCAGATTCTATCTATATACAGTGGATACCCGAAAGTTACGACTCAAGAGGTCAGATTCTATCTATATACAGTGGATACCCGAAAGTTACAGCTCAGAGGTCAGATTCTATCTATAGAAAGATGTGAGGATCCCTGTATAGGAAAGAACAATACAATACTGACCTACATCACCTTCAATATCATCACAGTCAAAGAACTCATCATCATCCACAGAGAATGTTCGTGTACGTATATTATGAGTGTACGACCGCTCTAACTCATGATGTTCTATGGCTAATGCATGAAGAGCTTCCTGTAACACACGATTCTTTTCTCGTTCTTCATGTAAAGTTTTCTCTCTTTCCTGAGCAAAAATATATTGTATTAACCCTTTAAACCATAGATACACAAATGAACCCCCCCCCCTCTATTCATGTCCATCTTCAATTATTTGTCTGTAAATTGTATCCAGGGAAAACAATCAAATATTAAACAGAAATTGACTTAAGAAGACACCCTATCAAGTGACACAGTGTTTTCCATCCAACTAAAGATGAACAAACTGGTAACCAAGACGTACTCACATGTACCAGTGCTATTCCCCTAGCATGTTAATGCCCCATTATCTCTCCTAAAACTTTTTTCCGATCATCCAGTTAATACGAAGAAAAAGGATGTTTTTCACAAATGACCAATAATTGACAACAGAATGTTGACTATATCTGTCGAAATAGTATGCCAAAGATCACATTTAAGTAAAATGTACAAAAGACAAAATACCAATTTTGCAAGAGTTGCTTTCCTTATGTAGACTATAAATCATGCATTTATTGTTTACAATTTGTTATTTCGTCAACAAAGTAACTGTAGGCTGTATTTCGTTTTCTTCCATCTTATCGTGTAGCTGTTTTCCACCTTTGGAACTCTATTCAAGTGCTCAAAATGCATCATTCTGCAGATAGGTTACCAAGTTATTGTTTTGTGAAAATAGCCATTTATAGGGCTTAATGGGGCTTTAAAGAACCAAGGAGTCTCATTGGAAAGAGCCAGGGTAGTGCACCTGTATTCCTTGGATCACACAACTCTCTTCATCGAAATCAGAGGTCATTGGCCAAATATGAAGGGAAAACTGAATGACCACCAGAGTATAGCCGAGTGAAATGTGAGTGTACGCCCAGAGGGATCAGTGAAAAGGTTACCCTCCAATCCAGTACTGGTAGTTCTAGCACGGTACAAGACCCTGGACACATGTATACGCACACTGAGTACCAGTAATTCCAGCCAGGAACCAACCCCTGGACAAATCTATACACACACTGAGTACCAGTAATTCCAGCCGGGAACCAACCCCTGGACAAATGTATACACACACTGAGTACCAGTAATTCCAGCCGGGAACCAACCCCTGGACACATGTATACACACACTAAGTACCAGTAATTCCAGCCGGGAACCAACCCCTGGACGCAAGCATACCCACTCTGAGAAATGGTTTTTCCAGCTGGGTACCAGTCCCTGCACATATAAAACAGTTTACCTCCTGTTCTTGTATAAACATATCTAAACATTTATCTAATGATGAACACATATCGTGTGAATATGTAACCAGTTTCTCCACTTCACCACGTATACCAGCCAAGCTTCCTGTAATATATATACACATACTGAGAACGATTTGGTGCAAGTAACAAACAAGAACATTTATTTGAACGTAATATATACAAGGGGTGATCAACAAATACGCGGAAAAATGTTCTGAAATCTTTATTATGTGACCAATATTGAAGAAAGTCGGTCAGATAATAGATTGGCGTATTACAAATTCATAACTATAAAAAACATTAAACTCAAGGTAATATTTGGTCGAAAAAATATATAAACCACAACGTCACTATGGCTACACCGGCCCAAGGTCATCGCGACGTCGTTACATATTACAGTATACATACTCATTCATTGCACAATTCATACTGTATAGCGCATGGAATTATTCTAAAAAGTAACTGTACAACCAGGTAGACTTCCTAGACCTGTCAACCGAAAATCAATATTTTTCCTTTGCAACTTGTATATAAATTATAAGAATTAACTACTGGAGAACGTTAACATTGATGACGTAATTTGACGTGATTGACGTCGTATAGCCCATTCACATATCGGCATTGATTTCACATGGCTATGTTTAAGAGAATCTGCAAAACAGACACATGTTGTCTATGCTATTACATATTTGTTGCTTTTTGCAATATTGTCATTAGTATTTTATGACATTTCATTCGTCAAGCGACTTTTCGTCGCCGATTTCTGTATCGCACTCATTTTCAGACAACAACTTCGAAGCAAATAGTTCTAAAACAGAATTTTGACGTTAAAACAATTTTTGGAAATAATAAATGTAATGTTATATCATTGTATATTTATAATCAACCCTTTAGAAATTTATAAATTACAAACGCACAAATGATACGTCATCGTTTGCTACGTGCAACGTTGGAAAATATGAAAATTTGGGCCGCATGACGTTGATTGACGTTGCCATAGGAAACCGCCTTCATTCCATCTTTGGTCAATATTGATGATCAGCAGTGAATCAATTTTAAATAAATTTATCTTCCTGTTTAGAAAGTTTCAATGACTTACAATGACAAATAAAGAAACAACAGCACTTTTCCACGTATTTGTTGATCACCCCTCGTATTAAGCTGTTTTCCTCTATAAATTGCATATTTTGCAGGGCCATTATAAAGTCCCATTACTGATAACAGCCCACAGAACAAAATAACCTGATGTAAAATGGCACTTACTGACGACCTCATAATTTAAATTCAAGCTTAAGAATGAATAATATGTTTCTAAGTAAAAACCGACACAGAAATAGGAACAAAACATATTTTGTGTTGTTTGGGAAATTAATGCTTAGAAGGTAAAGTAAAATAAGCATTATAAATGGCAATACACTGTGTTCTAGATTAATCAACCCTCCATTCCTTTAATCACTTGAGTGGCTTTTGCTTTCTGCAGGACGATTATCTAGACTCTGCTCTGTACAGCTGGGTATTATTGTCTAAATAACATGGCACTGATTGGTAAAAAGGCTTAGTACAAATGAGTCTCGTAAAGTCTGGTTCAAATTCGACCAATGTAGACATTTGGAGGGACCAACTTAAGGACCAACCTCAAGTATGGCTTCACTATAACGCTCCCAGAATGAAGTATATTGTATAATGTACTGCAGTATACATACCTGTATGATTAGACTGATGTGTTGATGTAATTGTTTCATCTAAATGTTTGATATGGTTCTGTAATAGACCTTGATGAGCCTGGGCTACCTACAAGTATACAAGGTCGATATGACCACAAACCAATATAGAGCATGGTACATTAACAGTCTATGTATGTGTAATTATTGTTTATTATAAATTATGCAAGAAATTTAACCTATACCAACTACAATCATCAATGATTTTCCAATAATGAGTATGCAGGGGAGACAATCCAGTCATGGAAATGTACTTAGCATAATCAAAGGGAGATCATTCTTGCCTTGGCTTATGCCCCAATTGAAGCATTGTCCATAATAACTAGCTCCCAAGTCAATAAGAAGCAATAATTACCGGTATGTAGAAATGTTGGATAGTGATATGGCATTGACAATGTAAGGTTAACCAGTATGCCAAGTTTGAGAGCAATGCCTTGATGGACTTTGAAAATATTTGAGTTACAAGTACTTTGAAGAATGGACTAATGGGCGGACGAACGAACAAACAAATAGATGACAGGACAATCACAATATGTCTCTCGTATCAGTAGATGCTAGGGCATTAAATAAAACAGAGTGATCAAAAAGTTAATAGACAGATGAACCATGCCATCATACTTACTTTTAATGCTTTCTGCATAGAATTTATTTGAACTTCTTCCTTTGAATCCGACTTCTTTATTTCTCCTTGATTCATGTAATGAGTATTGTATGTTATATGTTCCTTTAATGAGTTCAACCACATCTGAAAAATATGAGAGATCACTTTGAATGTTGTGTTTTGAGTTTAAAGTCAACTTGTGTGGTATGGCGGTCAAGTGGATAATACTGCCAGGTACCTAGTTCAAATCTCGTTCCAGGCATTTGGTAATTGCTTTAACACTTTTCTGTGTTTCCCACTCAACTAGAGATGTACTGGTTGGTAACCTAGATGTAGTCATGTATGTACCTGTGCTATATGCCAAGCACATTAAAGAACCAATGAGTCTATTCAGAACAAGCTAAGGTATCACACCACCATTCCTTGTATCACCTTGTCCGGTCTGGCAGGAGAGAAACCGAATGACCACACTCTTACGAATGTCTCAGTCAATCATTAACAAACAAAGTCACTTCATCAAAAGTGAGAACGGCTAAACCAAGAAGTTGTAATGGTACCTCAAAAGCAAGATTTTTTTATGTGCATGGCAATTTTACTAGACTTTTCAAACATACCACATTAAATTACTCAGTTACAGTTAAATATTCAAAAATTCACAAAAAAACATTTTTACCTGTCTAGACACTACTTCTCCTGTGGCTGGGTCCCGGCCCAATCTTAAATCACCAACACTGGGATCCAATCCCAATCTATGATAGGTACCATCCGAATATGTGACCATAAAATCATATACATTATGATCAGTTACCTGTGAACATATGAGATAAAAGCAATTAACATAATGTAGGTATTCCATACATGACATCATAGAGGTAATTGTTCTACAGTAACTGAGTAGCATTGGCAGTGAAATAATACAGTTGTGAGAATGGAATAGTTTATACAAACTTCCTTTAGGTTGATAGTTCAACAAGTTTTTTCCAACTTATTTTAATCACTCTCGACACCTCATCCCTGATTTTATTCATCACCATGAAGATATGAGAGAAGCCAGTTTCCCTTTTATGCTGAGCGTCAAGCAAGGGAAATACTGGTACCATTTTTATTTCGTCTTTGGTAGGACGCAAATTTAACCCAGGACCTCCTGCACTCAAAGCGGACACTCTACCACTAGGCTATCATTGAGGAGGATGGAATTATTTATACACTCTCATATTAATAGGATCTAGGATCACCAAGTTGTTGCTTTATGCTAAATATCAAAGACCTTGGCTAAAAATGATTTTCATCAAGAATATTTTGGAAGATGTGATAAGTCAAAGATGTGAAAAATTTAGATATTTTTGGAAGTGACATGACCACTAAACTGACTACATGTACTTACAGACTGCTTAATTTGTATCCACTTTTATTGTTGGTAGATGGGGGAGGTAAAAACTGGGAAATTTAGGAGAAAGTGAATAAGCTTATTAAACTTTAGGTAGCAAAGTTTCATGTTCAGATCTCCCGAAGCATTTCAATATGCAGAAAATTCCAACTCAAATTAAGATTTTGCTGAAATATGAGTCTGAATTTTAGACAAATCTGAATTTCAAGCTCTAGAAGTTGTACTGCAATAAGCTAAGGATAATGTTTCTGTGTTGTAATGCCAAATTTGAGTCCAACTGTCATGGAAATTACCTCAAATACTAATCACAATATCTCAGATGAGATAAATTTGAGATTCTTCGGGAGATCTGGGCCTGGCTATATAACTTACACTTAGACGAGCATTATCCAGGTATTTCATACCACGTCTCTTAGAACCAGTAGCAGCATCACCCCTACAACAATATAGATAATTACAGTACAACTTCTGTAGAGCAACACCATTTGGGAGCTGCATATATTGGCAGTTGGACAGAGGTTGTTGCTCTAATGAGGTTAAATTTATATCAAATATAAGCTAAGGGCAATTTTGAAGGTGTTGTTATAGAGAGATTGTTGCTCTACAGAGGGCCACTCTGGAGAGGTTGTACTGTATGCTATAGAGAGGTTGTTGCTCTACAGAGGGCCACTCTGGAGAGGTTGTACTGTATGCTATAGAGGTTGTTGCTCTACAGAGGGCCACTCTGGAGAGGTTGTATTGCATGCTATAGAGAGGTTGTTGCTCTACAGAGGGCCACTCTGGAGAGGTTGTACTGTATGCTATAGAGAGGTTGTTGCTCTACAGAGGGCCACTCTGGAGAGGTTGTACTGTATGCTATGGAGAGGTTGTTGCTCTACAGAGGGCCACTCTGGAGAGGTTGTATTGCATGCTATAGAGAGGTTGTTGCTCTACAGAGGGCCACTCTGGAGAGGTTGTACTGTATGCTATAGAGAGGTTGTTGCTCTACAGAGGGCCACTCTGGAGAGGTTGTATTGCATGCTATAGAGAGGTTGTTGCTCTACAGAGGGCCACTCTGGAGAGGTTGTATTGCATGCTATAGAGAGGTTGTTGCTCAACAGAGGGCCACTCTGGAGAGGTTGTACTGTATGCTATAGAGAGGTTGTTGCTCAACAGAGGGCCACTCTGGAGAGGTTGTATTGCATGTTATAGAGAGGTTGTAGCTCAACAGAGGACCACTCTGGAGAGGGTGTACTGTATGCTATAGAGAGGTTGTTGCTCTACAGAGGGCCACTCTGGAGAGGTTGTACTGTATGCTATAAAGAGGTTGTTGCTCAACAGAGGGCTGCTCTGGAGAGGTTGTACTGTATGCTATAGAGAGGTTGTTGCTCTACAGAGGGCCACTCTGGAGAGGTTGTACTGTATGCTATAAAGAGGTTGTTGCTCAACAGAGGACCACTCTGGAGAGGTTGTACTGTATGCTATAGAGAGGTTGTTGCTCAACAGAGGGCCACTCTGGAGAGGTTGTATTGTATGCTATAGAGAGGTTGTTGCTCTACAGAGGGCCACTCTGGAGAGGTTATACTGTATGCTATAGAGAGGTTGTTGCTCAACAGAGGGCCACTCTGGAGAGGTTGTACTGTATGCTATAGAGAGGTTGTTGCTCAACAGAGGGCCACTCTGGAGAGGTTGTATTGTATGCTATAGAGAGGTTGTTGCTCTACAGAGGGCCACTCTGGAGAGGTTGTACTGTATGCTATAGAGAGGTTGTAGCTCAACAAAGGGCTGCTCTGGAGAGGTTGTATTGCATGTTATATAAAGGTTGTTGCTCAACAGAGGGCCACTCTGGAGATGTTGTATTGCATGTTATAGAGAAGTTGTAGCTCAACAGAGGGCCACTCTGGAGAGGTTGTACTGTATGCTATAGAGAGGTTTTAGCTCAACAGAGGACCACTCTGGAGAGGTTATACTGTATGCTATAGAGAGGTTGTTGCTCTACAGAGGGCTGCTCTGGAGAGGTTGTACTGTATGCTATAGAGAGGTTGTTGCTCAACAGAGGGCCACTCTGGAGAGGTTGTATTGCATGCTATATAGAGGTTGTTGCTCTACAGAGGGCTGCTCTGGAGAGGTTGTACTGTATGTTATAGAGAGGTTGTTGCTCTACAGAGTCGCTCTGGAGAGGTTGTACTGTACAAAGTACTACAAAGGTATTTGACCCAAAAAACAAATAACTCCCACAAAGGACCATTAAGTGTTTTGACCAAGGCTTGGTACCAAGTATTCAGGTGAAGTTTCATTGAAGTCTGACAATGGTTAAGAAGAATAGCTTCAGACAAACTTTTTGTAATGACTTCCATACAGACAGACTGACATTGATCCAGACATCAAGCTCAACTAGAATTGTGTCCATGAGACACGGGTGCCCCCATTATAGCACATATCCTTTCAAATGGGGAAGGAGAGGGGATAGCTGTTTGAGGTAACATAATTATTCAATTTCTTTAGCCTTGTGGACTATAATTCTATTAAAAATATCAAAGGCCATCATAATTAAATTAAAAGTAACAACAGGCCATAATTCTGGTAAAAATCAACACAACACAAATTCCATCCTTTACGGTCACCTATACATTGAGGTTGTTCATCTGTGAAAGTTTAAAGAAATTCCACCCAGTAGTTTATAAGGAGTAGAACACACAAGATTTTCACTATAGGGTATAAAGTAAAAGTAACAAAGGGCCATAACTCTGGTCAAAATTTACGCAGCAAAAATTCCATCCTTTACTATCATCTATACATTGAGGTTGTTTATCTGTGAAAGTTTGAAGAAATTCCAACCAGTAGTTTATGAGGAGATCAACACACAAGATTTTCACTATAGGGTGTATAGTAAAAGTAACAAAGGGCCATAACTCTGGTCAAAATTGACGCAGCAAAAATTCCATCCTTTACGGTCATCTATACATTGAGGTTGTTCATCTGTAAAAGTTTGAAAAAATTCCATCCAGTAGTTTATGAGGAGTTGAACACACTAGATTTGTGTTACGTACGTATGTACGGACGGACAGCACCAATGCTATATGCCCCCCACTTATAAATAAGTGTGGGGGCACAAAAATGATATTTCTCCACCACATAGTGAGAGGTATAAATATTGAAACAATATCACCATGTAACATGATACCATGTGACCTGCAGCATGTGATATGTAGCATGTGACCTGTAGCATGTGAGATGTAGCACGTGTCAGTAACACACAACCTGTGTTGACTTGAGAATTATAGCAATGTCGTATATATGTTAGTCAAAACATGTCGGTGATGTAATATCAATAAATTTTGTAAAGTTGAGACTGATTTTATTATTGAATCAATATTGTTGTAATGTTTGATAATCAAACACAGAACAATTCATTAATGTCTCATTATGTTATTGAAGTCTTGTACACATGTACTGTATTTCTAATGCTGTTTTGACATTGAAATCATGGCTGACAAACAAAATACTTGTGTATCAAAAGTTGTATACTTAAGGTCCAGACTTTACCAATCAAGAATGCCATATTTAAATGGTTACATATTTTCCAACATGAATACATTGATAATGTTGGCAAGAGAAGGTGAATATGAATAGGAGAGCAAACCTGTTTCTGAAATAAGACAGCACTCCCCTCTCTAAAACAACCCATACTAAATTACTACCAACAAACTTTTTCTGAAAAATAAAGAAATTCACAAAATTTTAATATCATCCAGTCAATATTAATACTGTAGAAAGGTGTGCTCTAAAAGTTTATATCAATTGACAACGAGTGTTAGATTCTTTATATCATATGACACTAATAACACGAAAATACACATTATATTTTGAACCTGTTGAAAAATACGCTCTGATATACATGTATAAACAACGCCAAAAATAACGTCATTTTCAATCTCATTAAAATCAGATCCTAACATTTAGCTACACTGTTAGATCTGACTACACTCTGTAGCAGGTCATGTTTAAATGACCTCTCTCCCACGCAGTGAGTCAGTCAGTTTGTAGCCACTAGTTAGACTTGCACCAGTCCTAGTATTTAATTTTGCTACGTCCAAAATACATCTACATCTGCATCAAACATCTGACTACTAGTATTACAGGGTGGCGATGAAGGAGCAAACAATTATTAACAAAACTAGTTTGTTAAAAGCGTAAAAGATAAAAAGACAGTTTGTAACAGTTAAAATAGTATGTGCAATTACATTATGATGGCCGGAATATGCAAAAGAGACTACTCATCCAAAGAAATAATGATCTTACTTGAGCTAAATCCCTTTTATGTTCAGTAGAAATTAAGAAACAGATAAAAGTTACCGAAAAATTGCAAGAGAATAATTGTCACCAGTGATATTAAAATACTATGCACAAGAACATATCAATACAAACATAAAAGCTGGTGCAAAGCTTGCCACCTGTTCACTATCAGATTTGTGAAAGTAACGTTTTGATTGGATAATTGAAAGCTCACTTGGACATGACCCCGTATGGAGTACCATCAGATCCTATATATCAGTGTAAAGTAGTGAAGCATTAGATGGATTTGATTTAAATGAGATTGCGTCATTTTCAGGATAATATATATTTAGGAGAAAAAATGACATCATTTGAATAGTTATACTAAACTAGTGTATTATAAGAATATACATACTCGTAATATCAACCCAGATACCAGGAAAATCATCTGATATAAGCATTGTACTATACTTTATGCAAATAAACTTTCATATTCGTAAACATACTTTGATCAGTAAGCCTTCAAATCTAGCAGGGAGTCGAACAGCTTCCATCTTTGGCTTAACATGTAGTAACTGCTTCATTTGTTCTGTTTTAGCGACATCAGATGGCAATAAACCTACAACATAGTCAAACATCATAAGGCTACAGTTGTTATACATGTATTTAAGGTTTATGGGAAGTCTCCATGAATATTCACGCTGCGATTTTGTCAGTGATAGTAAAGTTAGTTTATGGAAAGAATCCATGACAGCTCTATATCAGCATTGAGCTGAATTATCTGTTAATTGGCATATCTGTATGTGTGTTCATCACCGAAACAGTACAAATAAGTTTGGTATGAACTATGAAGTATTGGTGGGACGTATCATAGTAATCAGACTAATGGATTAGAATAACAAGCACAGACAAACTATGTGACATTCATCCAGAAAGGCAGACAGATTTCTATCACAAAAATAACTATATGTGGGAGACATAACTAGGTTATAGATGTACATATTGTCAGACACTTACAGAACCTTTTTTTATTCTTGGTTCCTGTGTTTATCCCCGACTTACCTTACTTATTTTTGGTTCCTGTGTTTATCCCCGACTTATACTGCTTAGTTTTGGTTCCTGTATTTATCCTTGACTAATCCTGCTTATTTTTGGTTCCTGTGTTTATCCCCGACTTATCCTGCTTAGTTTTGGTTCCTGTATTTATCCTTGACTAATCCTGCTTATTTTTGGTTCCTGTGTTTATCCCCGACTTACCTTACTTATTTTTGGTTCCTGTGTTTATCCCCGACTTATACTGCTTATTTTTGGTTCCTGTGTTTATCCCCGACTTATCCTGCTTATTTTTGGTTCCTGTGTTTATCCCCGACTTATCCTGCTTATTTTTGGTTCATGTGTTTATCCCCGACTTACCTTACTTATTTTTGGTTCCTGTGTTTATCCCCGACTTATCCTGCTTATTTTTGGTTCCTGTGTTTATCCCCGACTTATCCTGCTTATTTTTGGTTCCTGTGTTTATCCCCGACTTACCTTACTTATTTTTGGTTCCTGTGTTTATCCCCGACTTATACTGCTTATTTTTGGTTCCTGGGTTTATCCCCGACTTTCCTTGCTTATTTTTGGTTCCTGTGTTTATCCCATGACTTACCTTGCTTATTTTTGGTTCCCATGTTTATCCCCGACTTACCTTGCTTATTTTTGGTTCCCGTGTGTATCCCTTTCTGTAACAAATACACAGCCACCTCCTTCTGACCAGATTGAGCTGCTATATGTAACGCTGTATTACCAAAACTGTCCTGACAATTTACCTTGCACAAATTACCACTGCTCATCTAAAAAATATTGTTTTATTTTAAAATTTAAAAATTCCCTCAAAGCCAGAGGTCATTAGCCAATAAGGTAGGGATAAACGGAATGGCCACCACGCACTATGACTGTCTCAGACAAACACACAAAAAATTGAGTCACATTTATACCATTTATATATATACAGTTGAACACCAGGAATAGTGATATGGCTCTGTTAGGTATAAATAGTACAATCTTAATGGGCTTCAACCCAAACTCTCCTTTTTTACAAACAAATGACAAAATTGATCAAGGATAAAATGTACAGTCGGCTAAACAAATACATGTCTGAAAGTCAACTTTAAGTTGTTATTTATTTTACCTTTTTATGCAGATTATTTTTTAACACCCCTTATATACCATGAATGCATAATGCTTACCAGTTCATCAAGTTTGTTCACATGACCTTGACGTACAGAAGTCATAAATTCTTCCTCCAGTTTACTGGCATCGTGTAATTCTGCAGCTATAATTTAACAGAAAATCACACATTTTAGAAAAAATACTGCCATCATTTGAAGAAATTTACAATACGGGTTATAACTATCTGACATTTACTTAGTGAATTCTGAATTTCAGACATATGGCAAGCAGAAATATCAGTCATTTTTAACATTTTTGAGAAGAGTTCTATGTTAGCATATCGTCGGCTTAGGTTTATTTTGAGATAGCTACAAAAAATCATTTTTTGAGATAATTACACCCCTGGATTCCTAATATGTTGAGCTATCTAATGCACCAATTGTTTTCAAAATGGAAGCATCTGTTACGAAGTTTGCGCGTCACACCTTGCGCTAACTCCACATTTCTTACTCAAAAGTAAGGGTTATTATCAGCTATCTACGTGAGAGAGCGCACTATAATCCTAACAAATGTTGAACAACCAACCAAAACGAAGCATTTGGTTGCGTGATTTGACACAAAAATTCTTAAAATGACGTCATTCCTTGTAGATAGCTCAAAACAGACAAGAAAATGATCAACAATAAAGGAAAAAGTTTCGCTTAAAACGTTCTTATTTCAAGTGCTATCTCCTGATAGCTCAGTATAATACTAAAGAAAATCAAGATATTGTTACACTTTATGAGCTATCTCTAAAATACTTTTTCAATTTGAGAGTGAACTGTTGGTCATGGGGTATTAAAATTCATGGTGAAGGTAGCTTATTCTAGTACAAATAATAATCTTTTTTATTTCTTGCAAATTGACCAATGTTTAGTGAGATTATGATATCTGAATCTTTGAAGCGCTTTTTCTCGAAAACTGATATTGTGTAGTTAGCGCAAGATAATACTAAGGCGACAATATATTCATGCTTGGTGAAATTTAGTGAATTTAGTAAATTTGCAAAATTCGCCAATATTTCCAAATTACAAACTTAATCAACCACTTATCATAAATTATAGCCCTGCAATATTGCACTTGCATGTAGCAGCTTGTGAGTAGTGACAAATGTTTGAATGACACTACTAAACACCACCCACTGGCGGCCATGTTTTTTGGCAAATCACAGAAGGAAATAAAGATATTGTACCTTCAATCAGCCTGACAATCTCGTCTGTTTTAGCAAGTTTTCTAGCTGTATGTCCCTCAGCATTAATAACTGCCACATCAGCTTCATATTGCAGTAATAATGTCACCACATCCTGAAACCAGCAAACACGTTTAATCATATGTTTGTGTTAATTCGGTAACAATTGCCACATCAGCTTCATATTGCATTAATAATGTCACCACATCCTGAAACCAGCAAACATGTTTAATCATATGTTTGTGTTAATTCGGTAACAATTCGTCCCTTTGGTGCAACAAGGTTGTATCTTACTATATACTATATAGTGAGATACAACCTTGTTGCACCAAAGGGACGAATTGCCACATCAGCTTCATATTGCATTAATAATGTCACCACATCCTGTAACCAACATACATGTATAATCACATGTTAGTAATAATTCTGTTTTAAATCTATTTCACAGCAATTTTTCAATGTTTTCCTGGACTGTATCCTAACCAGTACATGAACTAACTTACCTTCTATAAGAAACTAGCAACTTCTGCACATGAGTGGAAAAATCTACATTATTGCCATATTTCACAGTAGAATATGACCAGCCATGACCAGTAATTAAACCCCGATGTCTGGACTACAAATCCAGCAGACAAACCACTGGACTACGGCCATCACTGACACTACCATTATCATACATACAATGTGAAGGCTCGCATTATTAGGGATATGTATCAAACTCAAGATACAATACCAGTTACTGAGAATGCGATTATTTTAAACTACTGAGTGGAAAAAATGTGTTGCAGACATCCAGATAGATAGATGTCCAGCACAAAATCAATATGTCTCCCCCACGATATGTGGGACATAATAATAAGAGGAATTGATACATGTAATAAATAGATAATTGTAATACCAATCTGCCTGTATGTGCTGCTTTATGTAAGGCTGTATCTCCCATGTTGTTAACATCATTCACCGAAGCCCCATTCTGTGGACAACAAACAGAATACTGTTAAATCATCAGTATTAATTTTCGCAGATTTTGGTAAGATAGTAATTTAGTGATTTCTTAAATTTGTGGATTTAAAATATTAAAAGAAAAATGGTTACATATTTTGTGGTCAATTTTGAGGGGATTTAATTTTGTGATCCAGTTCATCGGTGAATCAACAAAAATCAATCTACCGCAAATATTAATAATTTCTTTGTTAAGATCTATGATGGCAATAATTCGTGAAAAAGGCCAATATTTCCTTTCCTGAAATGTTTTATTGTGTATAGGGGATACTTCCAGTGGTATTTAGTATAGAAACAAAAAGGAATGTTTTATATGAGCAAGTAGTAATAATACAATTCATGCTCTTTAACCTACTACAGTAGTTATCATCAAACTTAAATATCTTACCTGAAGCAATACTCTAACAACATCAGGATGTCCAAAATATGCTGCCAGGTGTAGTGGTGTCCAGCCTCTGTTAGCTTTCTGAGATCCTGTGAATTAAAGAAATACTAGTAAACCAAACCTTTCACTAGTAATCTAGTATGACTGTAGGCAACAGGTGGGTAGAGTAGGGAATGTTTAGGTTAAGTTACACAATAAAGACAGCTATTTAATAGATGTAAGTACATTTACGGTGAAAACGGCAACTGAAAAGGCTACCAGTATAACCTCTGTAGAGTAACACCCTTTGGGAAATATAAAGTTTGGTTACTGTGCAGAGGTTGTAGCTCTGGAGAGGTAAAAGTAATAGTAAATGGTTATTTCAGGTAAAACATGATCATGTTGCTAAACGAAAAGAGAGGTTATTGATCAAAGGAGGACCGCTCTGGATAGGTTGCACTGTATCAATAAAACTGTTTAATTTAACACTACCCAGGACATTGGTGCTTTATTCATTATTATTTATGCTCAAAGTCATATTGACTGCGCATTATACTGAATACTACTTTTAAAAACCCCTCAAATAAGAGCCATCATCATGGGTAGGCGACAAATAACAACATCAAGGCTTAATCGTGATAAATCTTAGGTTCTTATGTTTCAATATAATTATCTTCAATACCTTTACAGTTGATGTCTACTTCAATTTTTCCTTCTTTTCTACTCTTGAGAATATCGTTGATAATATTAGCCTGGCCTCGTCTAGCACATTGTAACAACGACTCCTCCAGAGGGATCTCTTCATCTGGCGACTCTGGCTCAGACATTGTTCAGTAATATCCGCACCTGTGTCAAAAAACATTGTATTCTTTGTATAATATTATATAGGCCACCGGTCTACTGGTTCTGTAAATGGAAACCATTCGGCAAGAACGCATGTCACAGTATAGGAGAGATATGCAAAGTGCCCACCGGCAATCTATTGGATGAATGAACAATAAAAACCTGCTATTCACCAATAGCTAGCTGCTAGTATGAAAGTCTTTGTATACAGGTTATAAACCACTAAATGCATATGCAGACTAAAATCGGATACACTCAACAGAAACTTCTGTTTGCCTGGAAATGGTGATATGCCTTGACTAAATGGAACTAGAATGATCTTATTGAGTTTAAAGGTATTGTATACATATATGTAGTTGAATAAGTGAATGTGTTTCATCTTGAATATTTTGGCAATTTGACAAAGCGAAAGTAGACTAGGGTAAAACCCACATTGGATATGTCCGCGCGTCTGTAAAAATTTGTCTACTAGCCTTTAACGAACAAAACCTTTCTTATATTAAACATGACCCCCTGTTTTTTTGGTCTTATTTTGTAGCTGAAACATACTGCTTTTCAATGATATAGGTCTGTCAACTGGCCATAGATTAGACTTTAACATCGATATAATCTGGGGCTGACAATTGTCACTTTATATCGAGCTAAAGAACAATTTTATTTAGTGGTTTGTGACCTACAAACATGATCTCTCCTATATAGTGGCCTCGGTGAAATTTTGAGAAATTACCAAAAATAAGCATGTAATAAAATAATGCCTATAAGACCATAGAAAGTATATTTGCCTCCGTGCTGTTTGTCTCTGGTTATGACCCTCTTCTTCCTATTAAAGTGCAGGGCTCTCTCTCTGGAGCATCAACACCCTGTTAAATTCTTATATGTAAAATGGGTGGGACTAGACAAGATTGTCAGGGGGACAAAACTGCTAATTAATACTGTAGTAGGACTGATTTAAGCCATCAGGTTTAAATCAGTGTTAAACCTTTGTTCTTGTATACTGCACTTTACTTGGGTAGATTGACAAATCACTGAACCATTCCTAATCATTGTACTTGTGTTTTCATTGGCTGAAGTGATTTGTCAGCTCACATTTTGGGTATATAAGGCCAACATTAGCCTAGTATCATTGCAAAGGTCGGCTGACTGTCCAGTCAGCGCTGCCAATAAAGCTTAGGCTTTGGCTATCTCTCAAGATACTTAGGTATCTGACCTTTTGTTGTGAGTATCTCACGACCCTTGCAAATAGAGTCCGTTGTCATCGAAGCATATTGCTTCGGACATTTCCTATAAATTAAGGGGTTCTTGCATTCTAACTTAAATCTACATTTACATAAATGAGGCTGTAAATTGTATTGTATATATGCTGGAACAAATTAAATGTTATTGTGCTAAATGATATACTTTGATAACTAAATTAAATACTGTTCATTTAACTTGGTGTTGTTTTATTCTTGTAGTTAGGCATTTATTCATTATATTGAGGTTGTTGTACTTCACATTACTACCACTATACGATACACATTTGAGACCACCACAATACTCTACACACCACTGGTATATTATTGCTACGTCTGTAACCACTCAGATCAGACCGACTGAGTGGATACAAACCAGCAATACTTATACCGGGCCAGAAATCGGATCTGTTACAATACATTGTACAATGTAGTACTCTAAAATTAGATCTTAATCCTCCAGGAAATCTGTCAGATTTTTGTGAAAGAAGTGTGAGTATCATAAATAAATAAGTCATACTGCTAAGATTAGACAGTCACTATACAAATGAAGACTACAGTACAGTCGCCAATACTTAGTAACTTACTTCCTACATTGGCTAATTACAATAAATCATTGCTTAAGCATCATTTACATTTCAAAACAAAAGTATGTGTATGATTATCACGTACCACCTAAATACTTACATACCACACACCAGAAATCACCTTGTTAAACCCAAACTTAATTTAGTGAGGCGTAAGTTAGTGTCTTGGTTGGTGAACGTCATGGTAAACAAAGCTTTTCATCACATGACTTATATCCTACTTTCGTTTTAGAGTTCGGTATAAAAACCGTATCATATCCGTCCTTTTCAATAAAATATGTTTAAACTACGGCGAAGTGCGGTCCAATATATTGGAAAGTGCGGACCACAAAGTGTGGTCACTAATGTATCCACAAAAGGTTTTTAAGGCATGCAATAAAGGCTACAAATAGATAATGTACCATAAAGAATAAAAAAGCCTCTACAGGTCTCATATGTTCGTGTCTTCTCCTAAAATTCGTGCTTGGTGTAATATGCGAATAAACTCTGTGCTATTATATAATTATATATTCTGTAATTAATCTCAACTATATGCTCGATACAGTACAGTAAAATATAATATGTCTTTGGCGCAACATTGTCAATGATACAATGTGCTCAGAGACAATTTTGCCACCTTTCTGTTCAATATAAAACGAACAGTCAACATCTCTACAAGCCAAATCAAACATCCTTAAAAAGCTTTTTGTTAGATCAACTTGTTTATATGCTGTTGTTATAACATATTATCAATGTTCTTTTTAGTTGTTATTATGAATCTGTATAACCCTTCATCTAGTCATGATTTATATTTATGTTTGTTCTTAGTAAACGTCTCACCAAAACAAACAAAATTTCGCGATTCTATGTGAATTACCAAAGACCTAAATGAATTACGTTACAGTTTTTGAGCGAATGAAATATAGCACATGCATGTACTTCTATTATATATTCTAACACGATCTGCGGATGAATCCATTAAATATAGAGCGGACCTAACAATGTATTATTACCCCCATAAAACATACCTATCAAATTGGCTGTTTCTATTTACGCCCAGTATCACGTGACATATTTATGAATGAATGATCGTAAACTTATAGAAAAATTTTCTACGAGTCACGATGACAAGGCGAGTTGCACGAGAATCCAGTGTTACAGCTATGACGCATCTATTTTTAGAAACCCTAATATACTCTAGAAACCAAGTTTTATTAAAGCTTCTGATAATCAATTCATTTATATTTTTCATTTTATGAAATAGATACCATATACTCGTGTTATTAAAATTGTTTCAATGTTTAAAATGTGGTATTTCCTTCAGAAAATTACGAAGGGCGTTTTCATTAACGAGGGAGGTAATTGTACCAGCTAATAAGCCACTCAATTTCAGCGTGGAGTTATGTTCAATGTCAAATGGGTGAAAATGGAATGCGCTTAGCGTACTATTGTTGTGAGCTTATGTTTGAAGTTTGAAGTCAATACCTATAATGGTTTTCAAGTTATTTAGAAAAATCTTGAAAAATGTGGACGGACGGACGGACGGACGGACGGACAGGGTGATTACTATAGGGCACGCAAAAAAAATTTGCGCGGCCCTAATAAGTGTTATATCTTCACTATCAACACTTAAAAGTTTTTATGTTTTCAATATTGTTTGGTAATGTGATTCTGCATTGTTGTTCGTTAATTATAATGTCCAAACAAGTTTGTATTATATATACAAGTATATTTGTTTATCTTAGAGATTTAAATCTTATAATAGATGGATTTTATTACCATAGCTGATACATACCTATAAATAGTAGACATTTCATAAATGTTTTTAATCTATTTTATCTGGGCTATTTTATTAACTTACAATTGGTTAAAATACTGTTTTGATGATTAAAAATTCAATCGCAACATGTTTTTCGTCTATCAAACATGTTGTTGATCAGACTGAAGATATGTGGTGAGCTACGTTACCAACCAGTGGCTTTAGACTTCATAGGAGTGTGGATTCTCCATTTAATATGACTATATATATATACCCACAAGACTGCACTGACGTAAGCACTTAATATGTCAGTATTGTAAAGGCAATTAAATTGATGTAAGATTCTCTATTCAGTTTACCTATCAAAAATGAAAATATATATGTATTGTAAAAACTGTTTAAGTGTCGAGTATTTAAAGATTTATTGTACAAATAGTGTATCCTGATGACAAACTAACATTTGAAAACGTTTTAATATTCAGTTTAAAAGAGTTGGACAATTAAACTATCAATAGTTAATTGGAATTTTTTTATTTATACTTAAAAATCGAATAGTCAATTTAAACATCATGTAGTTCACAGGTGGAAATTAGTGAGTATGTATTTCGTAGGAAACAAACATGTTTCGAGATTCTGGAATTTTTTTGGTTGTTGAATTCATTGTCCAAAAGATTCAAACTTTCAGAAAACGCAAAAGAAAATAAAGATTTTAGCAAAAAATATCGTGGACAAATTAGAGCACTGAATTGTGCGTTTGTCTGGTTTTTCAGTGTATAATGGGAACAAATGAGATTTCGCGAAATTTCAGAAGTTTGGTACATCATTCCAATCTTTGTTTTTGATAAAAATGTTTTATCTAGAATCTAGTAAGCCTATAGATTTCTTAAAAAAATATTTCTTGGGCAAAGAAATAATTAATTGTTCTTATTTTTTAGTCAAACCGAACATGGAATTCCGATAGACATTAGTAAAAATCGTCACGAGTGATGTTCATTTTGATGAAAAGCTTCTATGCATGTGTTCATCCTTGCATGAAAAAAATCTTTCTGATGCATATTGCTTTTACATTTGTATTTATCCTCGCAACTGGAAAATCCCATATTGCTTCGACCCTCAGAAGACCCTATTACAGGATCAAATATTAAAGTTTTTGTGAGCAACAATAATTTGCTGGCTAAGAATTAGAAGTTATAATGCGCCTTGAGATGCAGATTTCAAATATGCATGAATCTTACAATTCTAACTGCATGTCAGGGCACTTCTTATGAACCTATTATAATGAAAATCGGAAGTGGTCATGTTGACCAAAATGAAGTTTAAAAAGCTTGTTTTTCCATATTAAAGGAAAGACACCTTTTTCTTTTTTTCTCAAAATATTGATTTTGTACTTATCACCTTCTAATTCTAAGCCAGCAAATTGAGACCAGTCTTTTATTCTCAGTCTCAAATTGTTTTGTGAGTTCGGGCCAGGAGATATACTCGGTCTTAAACCAGCAACAAGTCCAATACACATTCACCTGGATAAATATACTAGGCCTATATCTGGTCATTAAATGTGATATTTGGATGCGATATAAAGAGGGATCACAAAAGTTCACCCTGTCATATACAGCTCAAACTTTGATAAGGGTCAAGAAATCAATATTCATGTCCGGCTTAAGATAGCTGAACATAACCTATTACAAAAATACTGGGCAAATATTAAAATATCATCTAATCTGCAGCTAAATTTCGAAAGTTTCATGTGACACATTCGTTATTCATTGACATAATGTAGTCTTTTTCCAGGTAACTGATAAGCCCTATAGGCAAGGACCAAAGTATTTAGACATCCCATTACGAAGAAATCTTTATTCGCTAACAATATTGCAGACGCAATGTTAGTCATACTCATTGTTGAGTAGTAGAGTTAATATATCCTACAATAATGTTTTCACAATAACAACACAGAGCATACAAGACTTTATTTCTAATGCAATCTTATAAATACAAAAAATTCTATTGAAGGCAATATAAAAAGAATGATCAGACTGCAGTGTCTTGATCTGTTGCAACCTTAGTTAACAATAACAACATAACATGGTTAAATACAACATGTTTTATATCCTTAACAACAGCGTTTTTCTTTAAAATATAAAGTCCCAATGGTCTACAGTATTTCAGTCACATGGATCTATCTAGTCATATTATCCAGACACCAAGGTATCATTTTATCGAAGCATTTACGCCAGCGTACGTCGATAATATTTGCGCAAATCAAATGCGTTTTACTATGATATTTTTTCTGGCAAGGTCGGAATAACCGTAAATAGCAAATATGAACGTTAATATGTGAGAAGAAATTGACAAACACTGAATGAGTTCAGCTGAATTACTAGGGTTAACTCGATAACTAGAGTTGCAGCAAAATGAGTCAAGTTTCAACCCTAATGATGTCATAATTATGACCTTTTGACCCAACTTGAGTTTGACCATGCTGCGAGGCTGGGTTGCTATAGTTCTAATCGGGACACCACAGACAATTTCTTACGAATCACGTATAAATGCCGTACGGACTGTTCTGATTGCCCGGACAAAAGTGTGACGGACGGAAGGACGGACAAAGCAGCGACTATAATTATGCTCACCCTTCGGGGAGCATAATAAACATAAATTGTTTAGGATGTCCAATAAGCAGTAGGCTTATCACTGTCTCCCATGGGGTATTCTAGCCAAACACATTTACAAGCATATTAATTTTCTCAATATGGATACTTTTTTTTCGTTGAAATCACCCCAATAAATACAGACAAAATTAAAAGTGTAAACAAGAGGATCATAGATCCTTGGGCGCTCACCTGCTAAACATACATGGCCAAACTTTATACTTGACCTTAAGGTCATCAAGATAAACATTTTGACTAAACTTGATGAAGGTTAAAGCAAAACTGAGACCTCAAGAGTGTTAATAAGGTTTTTCTATTATTTGAACTTATTATTAAACTTCGAACTTGGCCTATATTTCATTAAGATACAACTACTGACCAAGCTTGGTGAAGGTCAAAGCAACAATGTGGCCTCCAAAGTGTTAATAAGGTTTTGCTATTATTTGACCTTTTGACCTAGTTTTTGACCCCACATGACCCAACTTCAAACTTGACCTATATTTCATTGAGATACAACTACTGACCAAGTTTGATGAAGCGCTAGAGTCTTAACGGTGAAATGTCTAACGGACGGACGACGGAAGACGGACAACGGACAAAAAACAATCACAAAAGCTCACCTTGCCACTTTGAAGCGGGTGAGCTAAAAACAAAAAGCCATAACTCCCCAAAAATTAATCTGACCAACGTATGCACAGCTAGACCTGATACTGATCAGTCATGCAAAGTTTTGATGAAATCAGACTAAAGGTTACAGAAAAATAGTTCAGACAACATTTACAAATGTAAAAAACAAAGGGCCATAATTTCCTTAAAATTTATCGGACCAACATGCGTCGACGATATGCATAACTAGACTTGGTACTGATCAGTCTCGCTAAGTTTTGATGAAATCTGACCAATGGTTACAGAGAAATAGCCCGGAAAAAATTTACACGGACCAACCAACGGACCAACAGATCTCAAGCATGACTCCAATATAGCCCCCATATACTACGTATCTAGAAGAATAATAACACAAAATGAAGATTTTTTAGTATCAACTGTATGTAGTTCTATGCATAAAATATTTCCTGAGTAATTATAATACATGCTCCAACTCTACATAGAAATCTGATTGTAGTTTCGTCAAAGTTGCATTTTGTCTAATATGTGGCCCGTCTCAGTCATTTTAGTTTAGTAATGCAACAAATAAATAAATATCAATTAACACACATTACATTGAAATATTATGGTAAATAAAATATAGCAAGAATAATAACAAGAAATCACCAGCAAGCTAGATTACCTCCCTGCATTAAGAGATCTAAAGTCATTTAATCACAAAATACATCTTAATAATGAATGAAAATTATAAAACTTGGAATGAGAGTTGTTATGAAGTAATCACGGTGCTTTGCCAATTTTGGCTGACATTTGATTTTAAGATATTTAAAATTTATATGATTTTTATACCACAAACAACCCATAAACTAATTGAAATACAAATTCACAGTTTATATATAAGGGGTGAACTCAAGCGGACAGTACAGAAAAACAATTTAAGGGAGAAAACTCCTGCAAAGACAGTTAGTAAAATTATAGTAGTTGTCTCCCTTGGATATATACAAAATATTAAAGAATAATGGAAAATACAACAATCTGGCAACTCAAGAGTAAAAAGGCTGAACATCCCAAAAGCGATATACCCGGTATATGAAAAGGCAAATTTATAAAGTATCCTGTTCAATGCTTTTACAAGAAAAACAGTACTTATATGAGCGTATAATACAAATGTCATTATTAATACAAGTTGGAATGAGTCTCTACACTCAACCAAATTCCTAATCGGTCACTTTTCAAAATGATGTATTTTTGAATACAATACAAATGTCATTATTAATACAAGTTGGAATGAGTCTCTACACTCAACCAAATTCCTAATCGGTCACTTTTCAAAATGATGTATTTTTGAATACAACAATAGAGCAAAATGTATCAGGTACTTAACTCAATCGTCTTTATGCTCCTAAGCAAATTCAATTTTTGTTTTACACAGTGCCGTCAACAATGTCGAGTTATTGCCCATTCTATACAAAAAGGTTTTTGATGTGTAATGCATCATTTATCATTGGGAATGTTACAAAATGTACACAATACCTCTCAATGACGATCTCCATAACAAAAAAACATCAAATACATTTGCTATAATAATTACACCTTATAAGGATACACAGCTTTGAAGTTCATGAAATTGAAATTACCTCCCTTTTAATTGAAAATAGAACAAAATAATTGTCTCAAAATAATAACACTACACCACAGGGTTATAGATAAGTCAAATTTCATACACTCGTTCTTTTGTTAATTGTCTTCTTTGTGTCTCAATTAGAGCAACATATTAGTGCGTTTGAACTTTACAGGCGACGCTGAATTCCTATGGTGAATTGCATTGTAACTATCAAAAATCAAGATAAATCTCACAAGTCGATGATTTTAAATTTGGTAAATCTCCTTAACTAAACAACTATTGGTTGTGAAACTTTGCCTCGTAGTTAAAATTTGTCTAATTGTCCCCATAAATATATTGTTTCTTATATTAAATGTTTAATAAAGGGGCTATTGGTAATGCATTTGATGCTACTATTATGTGATTTCTGGTTTTGAGGGTTGTTGTTAATTTGAGCAAAAAAATATATTAAAGAATAGTAGACTCTTCGTTAATTTTTATTTTTATGTTGTATATACTTAGTTTATACATTTAAAACTGATAAAACATATTTTAGATAATTTAGTGACATTCATTTTGTTACTATGTTAAGTGACCGATTAGGAATTTGGTTGAGTGTATCTGAAGTATGTATTCTAACACAACTAGTAGATTTACTTATATGCGCATAGAGGAAATCAATTACTACGAAAGCACAGGTCTGACACATCACAGTAGCCTTTCAAGGAAGAAAGAAGTGCAACGGCTACTATGTCTTGCTATGTTCAATGCATACCATGGCTATGTTAGAATCGAAATAATGAAAATGTACCTGTGTTTTATCTTTAATAAAGTATGGTCACTTGTTTTGATGCGTAAATTTAATAACTCATGCTATGCACACGTGATTTAATTACTACCCATCTGAACTCGTGACACTGCTATTAAACACAAATACATACTCATTACTTAGAGTACAATGGCTAAAAAACATTTAGCACTTTGTGAATGTAATCATTTACATTATCAACAACAGCACAACAGATAATTCCATTGATATATACTACTCAAAATTTGATAAGGGTCAACAAATTTCCGACTGATAAAATTTTCAGAAGCATAATTTTACATCTGCAATCATCTTTGGCATTTTGGACCTTGCATAATATGATAATAGAAAAGGTACCAAAACATTCCATGTTATTTATGCCACTTTGGTCTGTCAATAGGGCTTATCAGTTACCTAGAAAAACACGACATTATTCAATGCATACCAAATGCAACACATGAATTTTTCCAATTTAGCAGTAGATTAGATGATGTTTTAATATTTGCAAGATGTTTTTTTAAATAGTTACGTTCTGTTAAGGTAAGACGGACATGAATATTGATTTCTTGACCCTTATCAAAGTTTGAGTAGTATAGGTCAATATAGGCTCCTCTTGTGATGATGAATAACTTTATGTATGTTGAGTTTCAAGTGGAAACATAGCTGCAAATATTGGCTGTCATTTAGAGGTTAAATGTAAATATCAACTTCAGGAAAATTTGCATGTGTTGTTACAGAGGTTGTTGCTGTACAGGAGGTTGCTTGGGAGAGTTTGTACTGTACATTAAAATTGCGAAGTTTATAACATGCTTGATCCCGTGATGGGTTGGTGTCATGATGAAGAACAAGTGTGAAAAGACTATCAAAGCAAATTATGTCAATGGACTTTGAAAATATAAGAGTAAAAAACAACAGCAATGATACATGATCTTAACAACAACATAAACATTATTTACGTATCATCTTATAACATAAAATCTTTCTCACACTCGTCCATCCACAAATTCAATACTGTGACACACATAGTTGAAGGTTACAGTATTCTCAGTGCTATTTCCTCATTCTTAACCGTTATTTTCCCCTTTTTTTAAGTATTTGCATGAAGCATATCCATTAGATTCTGACTACTAAATAGTATTCAAACTCATTCAAAAGTCTAGCACAATTTGTATTTCATGTATTTTGCAGACTTTTTCAGTCTAAATGTCCAACACATTTTTCCAAATTCAGGGGTATTTTTACATCCCGATTAGATGTGCAGGATTGTTTTCCATTCATCTATGGTACATGAAGAAAATATCCATCCCAATAACACCAGTGAACACCTGTTGAGTAAAAGCAAAAGTAAGTAAATGTATAACAAGAGGATCATAGATCCTGGGGCGCTCACCTGCTAAACATGGCCAAATTTTGAACTTGACCTTAAGGTCATCAAGATAAATATATTGACTAAACTTGATGAAGGTTAAAGCAAAACTGAGGCCTCTAGAGTTTTAAAAAGGTTTTGCTATTATTTGACATATTGACCTAGTTTTTTACCAACATGACACAACTTCAAACGTGACCTTAAGGACGTTTGATAGGGTTATTATTTTTTTTAAATGATAACAAAAATATGCACAGTTATAGTTTAATATATACTGAAGCAATATGTGAAATAAAAAAGGTATGTTGCGGTACTATTTAAGGGGTCATGGGCCCTTTTGCAACATCACTTTTCAAGAAAATGACCAAAATTTTTATATTTCGCAATATATTCATTTTTTCATTAAAATCGATATTTTTTCTTGTTAAAATTATTTCCATGGGTTCGTATGAACAAACACATATTATTCAAACATTTCTGACACTTTTGGTATTGATACGAAAATTCACAATTTTTTGACAAAAAAAGAATTGTCAAAATATCCGAAAAATGACTGCTAAAAAGACAAAAAAATACACAAAATCGGCCGTAGCTCAAAAACGACCTCTATGACCAATATATTTTTTATTGCTAATTTTGATTTTGACCTAGTTTTGACCCCAATTGACTCAACTTCGAACTTGACCTAGATTTCATAGAGATACAACTACTGACCAAGTTTGATGAAGATCAAAGCAAAATTGAAAGTGCTAGAGTGTTAACGGTGAATTGCCTATAACACCATTTTCCGGTAATCAAGGTCAGTGGTACAAATCCTGGTACTGGGGTTCAATTTGATATGACCAGTTCAATAGTGACACATCTTCTTGGATATACATATTGGCAACCCGAGGAATGCTATGTCAACTGAGTTGTTAGGTAGATCATGCCACAATGTCAATGTTTGAATAACTAGAATTGCAACACAAATAAACCCCCCACAGCATATCCTCGTCACAGAAACCACGTTTTCATGTCAGTTGAACAAACAGGAACAACCGGACACTGTAAAAATTATTATTTGTGGTGGATTAATTTTGTTGATTTCGCAGCAGACTAGATTGCAATATTAAACCCCTTCGAAAAATAAAGCAAAAGATTTTAAATCCATAAATTTAAGAAACCACAAACTGACCATTTTACCATAATCTCCGAAATTTAATTACCCACAAAAAATATTTATTTTACAGTACAAGTTGATTAATCTTCATTCCAAAAAAAAATGCCGAGCATAGCTAGCCTTTATTTGCCAGTCAGCTTTCTGTAAGATTACCGGAATATCAATAATGAAACTATCACGATAGAAAATGCTTCACGACCCATCACGTTGTGGACGCCTATGTCAACGATAAAAATCCACACTACCTTCATTAAAAGAGCAACGAATGCGTGGGGTGTTGGTAATTTAGTTTTAAAGGCTTAAGTCAGGTGGCCTCATCACCAGATGATCGCTGCACGTCCCACGTTGACAAAAAAGGCAACACAAAGCCCGTCTTGAAATTGTCCATGACAATGCAAATTGGGTAATAGCTGTCCGTTAAATAGAGACACTAACTGCACTTACAAATGTATCTGAATGTAGTGTAGATATGACAATCCTTCAGTCCTACATTGCCCAAGTGTGACCATCAAGCAAGCCAGACACCATCAGTGAGTTCTATATATGTATAAATATACATAATTCTTCAGTTTGAAAGTTCTACAACAACAAAATGTAAAAGTTAGGCCAGAATATCATGTCAACACATCTGCTCGGATTGTGGAGTGTATCACTCCACATGTGGAGAACAGACATGTTAGCATGAAATACCGGCCTAAGAAGTCATGGTAAATATGTTTTATAACATCTTGTCTTTTTTATATTATATAATTGTGTACATTGTGAGTGTTCCTACTTCATCAAGAAAAGACTTGGTAGAACTAAGAAGGGCTTTGTCCACAATTTAGTAATGGACAATTTGATATCTTTTCAACACTGATAAGACGATTGATTATAACTACCTAAAGGAAGGCTTTAAAATTACTTATAGATTAAATTAATTACACTGAATTACTTTGGCAACAGAGTCAGGTGGTGATAGGTTGGGTATGAGAACAGTTAGAGATAAGTTTAGGGGATACACTGGACTCTGACATTACACCTGGAACGACACTGCCCACAGAGCAGATTTGTAAGTTACGCATAACAATTTCAACAGAAACTAAGCATGCAAGCAGGACGAGTCTGTGGGGCGACAATCACAGGGCACATATCTCACAGTGACATGTTGTTTGTTCTGATGTATAAACTCCTGATGAACGTTGATACACTCCCAAATAGGCAGTTTCCATATGCAGATGCCCCTATCCACTGGAGACTTGTTGACGTCCGAAGCGAGGGTAAGACTGTACACATTTGATATGAAGCGCTGACTTTCACACCCAATCTAACGATGAACGCGGCCATTGATAGGTCAGGACCTTCTCACTAGACGTGTGTCACTACATCTTTCATTGCCAGTAACGTTTGTGGTGCCAATGAGATCTGCTGGTTTCAGAGCATCTACAAATGAATCTTGTTCCCTATTTGAATAGTTGGCATTCCGGCGTTTTGCAAACAACGTCATGCACAAGAAATTACCGGCTACACGAACCAAGCTGACATAAAGACTTCATCTTGGCCAATCTTAGAAGACAGTTATGGGATAAAGAAAGGAAGAAAGTTTATCAAAGAACAATTGATTAAGTTCCATTAGTTCCTGATGAACGTTGATACACTCCCAAATAGGCAGTTTCCATATGCAGATGCCCCTATCCACTGGAGACTTGTTGCCGTCCGAAGCGAGGGTAAGACTGTACACATTTGATATGAAGCGCTGACTTTCATACCCAATCTAACGATGAACGCGGCCATTGTAAGGTCAGGACCTTCTCACTAGACGTGTGTCACTACATCTTTCCTTGCCTGTAACGTTTGTGGTGGCCATGAGATCTGCTGGTTTCAGAGCATCTTCAAATGAATCTCGTTCCCTATTTGAATAGTTGGCATTCTGGCGTTTTGCAAACAACGTCATGTATGAGAAATTACTGGCTACACGAACCAAGCTGACATAAAGACTTCATCTTGACCAATCTTAGAAGACAGATATGGGATAAAGAAAGGAAGAAATTTTATGAAAGACAATTGATTAAGTCCCATTAGTTCCTGATGAACGTTGATACACTCCCAAATAGGCAGTTTCCATATGCAGATGCCCCTATCCACTGGAGACTTGTTGACGTCCGAAGCGAGGGTAAGACTGTACACATTTGATATGAAGCGCTGACTTTCATACCCAATCTAACGATGAACGCGGCCATTGATAGGTCAGGACCTTCTCACTAGACGTGTGTCACTACATCTTTCCTTGCCTGTAACGATTGTGGTGGCCGTGAGATCTGATGGTTTCAGAGCATCTACAAATGAATCTTGTTCCCTTTTTGAATAGTTGGCATTCCGGCGTTTATGAAAGAACAATTGATTAAGTCCCATTAGTTCCTGATAAACGTTGATATACTCCCAAATAGGCAGTTTCCATATGCAGATGCCCTTATCCACTGGAGACTTGTTGACGTCCGAAGCGAGGTTAAGACTGTACACATTTGATATGAAGCGCTGACTTTCATACCCAATCTAACGATGAACGCGGCCATTGATAGGTCAGGACCTTCTCACTAGACTTGTGTCACTACATCTTTCCGTGCCTGTAATGTTTGTGGTGGCCATTAGATCTGCTGGTTTCAGAGCATCTTCAAATGAATCTCGTTCCCTATTTGAAAAGTTGGCATTCCGGCGTTTTGCAAACAACGCCATGTATGAGAAATTACCGGCTACACGAACCAAGCTGACATAAAGACTTCATCTTGGCCAATCTTAGAAGACAGTTATGGGATAAAGAAAGGAAGAAACGTTATGAAAGAACAATTGATTAAGTCCCTATAGTTTAATTAAATAGACCCCTAATAAAAGACAGGAAGATGTTAATTGAAGAAGATTTGATTTAAATTACTAGTATCTTGAATTAAATATTATTTTTTTAAGAATTGAATATATACAGGGTGCATCATCTGCCAACGCCTCTATTTACATTGGATGTATAATACTTCCTTCTTCCCGAAAACTATATAGGACTGGAATAGACTCCCAACCACCATCACGGACATCTCAACTATATATGTAGAGGCATTCAGACTGCGCTCCACAACACTATATCAGTCCAGCCTCCGTCCTAGGAGTAGACAACAACAAGCTGGTGTAAATACAGGAATGTAAGTAGAACTACTTTCAAGCGTCGGCTGTCTTCCTACACACCTCACCCGGGACGTAGTAAACTCTAGTTGAGGGATTCCTGTCCCGTATATACCCTTATATCTAAAAAAATGTGTGCCCCCTAAAAACAATGGTGCATCAAAGACTATTATTAAGCCCCCTGTGCCGCCACCGGTGGAACCGGGCCTGAAATGAGAGGGACACACCCTACTTTCACCTCCCCCAATCGTGCATGTCATCAATAGTGTTCAGTTAAATGTTCTTTGCATTTTTCCTCGGAAGCCCACACAGTGTACCAGCGATGCTTTAGATGGGTCCTTTTCATGAATATGAAATGATTTTTCAGATTTTTCCAGGGGTATTTGACAAGAGCATCCACACCCCAAGGAATTAGACAGGACAATATGCACAAGTGAGGGAAATTTGGCAGCAAATTTCCACAAATGTCTAATTCCCCTATATAAACCCCTCTGGTTTTTACTAAAGAATAAGGTATCTTTTTACATCAAACTTAGTAATAGCACGCATGTTAATTAAATTAACATGCGTGGTAATAGATCGATGGAGGTTGATTATGACAAGTGTCTTTTGTTTTGGGCTGGGTAGGTCAAAGGACGATGGGACATTGATCATCATTTGTGCATCATGTATTCTACAAGCTCTTAGATCTACAGTACCGTATTAGTAATCCTAATCGTGTCATGTTAGAATCTAGCCCTCTTGTCACAACTAAAACGAACAATAACATGTTTAAAAGTTAGTTTTTAATTCTTTTCTGCCTTAAGGCATGGTGTAAAAATATCATTGAGATACTCTCAAAGGCAAGGAAATCGTTTCCATGTCAATTTTTTTCTGGGGAGCATGCACCCAGACCCCCTACCATTGGGAGTAGATCTACAATCAAATATGCTCCAGGTACGCCCCTGCATGGCACCCACCCCACCATATCATCCCAATAGCTAGCTGTGCCCCCCACTCGAAAATTTCTGGACCCGGGCCTGGTAAAATAGTAGATCTAGTTCTTCTTCTTCTTCCAATTACGTGACCACTATCAATACACTGATTTTTCTGTCACAACGGTGGTGCGCAAATTAACGTTAAAATAGTTCAAATAACAGTGAAAACTTAAATAACACTTTATACAGGTGCACAGTAAAAACAAGAGTCCATATTCAGTTGGCTAGCCGAGCCTTGAAGCATTCAAGACTCGGGGCACTTGCTGTGGTTGGTGGTAAGGTGTTCCAGTCCCTGATGGTTCTTGGGTAGAAGGACATCCTTCGAGCCTCAGTTCTGCATGTTGGAATTTGGTATGAGTATAGGTGAGATGTCCTGGATATTCGACTTGGCGGTAGTAGTCTTGACGAGTCTGAGATGTTCACATGTCCATGTATAATCTTGTACATCATGTTGAGTCTTGTTTGCTCTCGTCTTTTTTCTAGTTCTTGCCATTCTAGTTGATTTAGCATGTCACTTACAGATGATGTTCCTCTATAGTTGTTCATGACGTAACGGGCAGCTCGATGTTGTACCATTTCTATTTTCTTCTTGTGGTTTTGCTGATGTGGGTCCCAAACTGTTGAGGCGTATTCTAGTGTTGGTCGTACTAATGACTTGTAGGCATTTTCTTTCAATTTTCTGTTGCTGATGTTGAGGTTTCTTTTTAGGAATCCAATGGTCTTGTTGGCTTTCTGGCAGATGTTATGAATATGATTGTTCCAATTTAGGTCTGAGCTGATGGTGACACCGAGGTATTTAGCAGATGTTACTTTTTCCAAAACTTGGCCGTGTAGGATGTAGTTTGTTGATAAGGGTTTTCTCTTCTTGGTGATGGTCGAACATTGGACTTGTCGGTGTTGAACTTCATGAGCCATTTATCCTCCCAGACTGCGAGTTTGTCAAGATCTTGTTGTAGGGTATGAGAGTCCGCATCTGAAGATATAGTACCGTACATATATAACACTGATGAGTAGTTATAATAGACTTAGATCTAGATGTCCAGCCATACACAAGTTTCAAAAACTCCCGCGTTCATATACCGTACACACGTGACCTTTAGCCTCTGCAACTCTCATCATTACGCAGACGCTTGAAAGGGAAAAATTGATGCTGATGGAACGAATAACGACAAACGTGCTTGTATGGTCAGTATTATTGTGTTGTTTCTGTATTTTTATGGATGTAAACAGAAACGTATTTATTTGAAAAATGTTGAGCGTTTAAAACATACTTTAAACCCGAAATAATGAATAATTTATCATGTTTATTTCGTGTATCAATTATCGTCATCAACATCATCAGACGCTTATTAAATATTGTGTTGTGTTTCTGCTACGTGTTCAGATATAATTATTAATTCTAAATGATTGTAACATTGTTAAAGGTTGAGTCTAAATTTGGGACTTTTATTCAATTGTACTATCTTTGTGTAGTGATTATAGTTCACTTCCAACACCAGCCTTACTGTTGGGTTAACCCTTTTCAATCTAAACGAATAATTAAGAAACTAAATAAGACCGCACTAGAAACGTGTATCACTACGCGCTTTCACAACATATATCCGTAGTAGGCTAGGGAAATCAGGAATCTACAAACAATTTAGCAAACAAATATTAATTTTGAGTGCCGAATGACGTTCGAAAATATCTGATCTACAACTGAAATCAGCAACAATATTGTTAATTACTAAATATTTCTATGATACAAAGATTTTCCAAGGAAAATTAATCGTGAAAATGAACTGTTCTTGGTCCGCATGTCATAAGATTACGTCATCATTTGTCTCCCTTGATTTAATTTGCATATTGAGGAACCAGTCCATTTCGACCATGACCTTTAATGGAAAAGCGTAAACAAACAGACTAAAAAATTGATGCAAAATCGATCATTCGGCATGATTTGAATGTAAATAGATTGGAACTTTTTGGCATTACAAAATTTGACACATTTTTCGATGGATCGGTAATTATCTTATTTCTTACGTTAATGAAATGCTATTTGATTCATTTATGGATAAGAAGGTCCACTTTGACATTCCTTTATTCGGTTTTCCCGCTAATGACGTCATAACTAAACTATCAATAAAGATATTGAAAGTAGTTCCACTATAACGATTACTAGGGTATCACGATTTGAGGTTACTCGACGGTAATGAATACTGAGTTAGTTTTGATCGCCAGTATCCAACGTCTAGCGGATTTTGCTCAATTTCCCAAAGCAAGCATCCGACGCGAAAACAAGTCGAACACAGATCTACTAAAACCCGGGTTTTGTTCACTTGCTGTCACGGGTTTTGTCGTTATCGTCACGGGTTTTGTACAGTATCGTCACAGATTTTATTCACTATTATGAATGATATTATGAAATGTTATCACGGGTCTTATATTATTATTACCATATTGTCCTGGTTCTGTCACAGGTTTTATTGAAATTATTAACGAACGTCTTGGGTTTTAAACAACAAACACTGGAAACGTCACGGCGACGTTAGGGCCATAGCAACATAGAAATCGACGTCAAACTTACTTTAACCTAATATATTTATAATTTCTAGATCTACAATGTAATGCAATATTCAGCAGAAGCGATATTAGAAAATTTAAGATACTCGGAATCCGAACCAGTATCTTCATTGCCATTTCGTCCTACGGGAGGAGAAATATTTTTATTCAAGGGTGAAGGAGTGAAGGCTCAAGACTGGCGAGCCGATGGTCATCGATGGATAAATCAAGGAACAGTTGGGTTGCCGAGGAAATGCCCCAAAATTGAGTATTTTTATATTGCTACTGAGAATGGGACATCGAAGGAATTTCGAAGTTTGTTTTCCATGAACCTGGCATGGATAAAATAGGACCGTTTTTAATCCAGTACATCGGCAATGACAAAGTTTCACAAGCATAATCACACGGTTGTCATATTCTAGTCACAAAAAGTATAAAACCCTTGACGATAATGTCTCCGCACAAATACAGAAGTACAAGTAAAACAAAGTTTCGTCACGGAAAGTATAAAACCCGTGACAATATTGTTTCCCAACAAATACAGAAGTACAAGTAAAACAAAGTTTCGTCAGGGAAATTTCAAAACCCGATTTTCATATTTGTCACGGGACATTAATCCATCACAGGTTTTAGGCCTTTCTTATATTTTAAAACGTCACAGATTTTGTATCGTCACAGGTTTAAGTAGATCCCAGCCGAACATTTGAACATTGAATTCAAAGTTTGTTTTGCCTGACAGATAAAATACAAGAGTGATAAACTTAAAGCATTTATGTCCCTAGAAACTGAAACTGTTACTTGTTAAAATCCAATAATTCCAATTAGTTTCCAGTCATATCAAAATTTACAGTCGCTGAAAATTGTCACACTTTTATGCTACGATCTGATTGGTTGGCTCGAAAAAACAGGTTGTTACTGGATTTTAAAATTTTTCTTGAACAAAATTAGATTCGTTCTTTTGTTAAACTAAGTTTAAGTTAAAGTGTCCGCATTCCGAAATTGCATGTTTTAGCCCTTACCTGAAATGTATTTTTTACTCAACTACTAAATTTGCATATATAAGATGGCGATGACGTTTGGCCTTCGTGTGTATCATTGTGTTTGAATTTGAACTACATGTAATTAGGATTATAGGATTTAAAATGCATTTCCCATGGTTACAATTTGACTTTATAATCATACAACCAGACCCTTTTGGCATATTTTCACGATAACTCGAGAAATGTGTCAATCAAGTCATTGAAATTTCACCTGAATAAAGTTAGATCCGACTCTGTCTTATTCTAAGTCCAATAGGACCTTTAATCCGAACACAATGTTGTCACGTTTTTTATTGTGAAAATAGTGTTAGATATTGAATTAAACAGCATAATCATTATCAGGCAAGGGAAAGCATCCAATAACTGTTTGTACAAAATCCTGTTGATATTGGAAAAAAATCGATTGAAACCTTGCGCTAAAATTTTATTTAAAATGTTCATTTTTCATAACGGGCATTTTGATACAAAATGACGTTGTATGATGTTTTGAAACTTGGCACATATTTATTAAAGCAATGATTTCCTGGTTGAACTGTTTACAAAACATCTCATCAGATGATGATCAGCTTACCTCATATTCAGTATATTAAAGCACCATTGTTTATATTTCGGGGCAGTGCAGTAGTATTCCGCATGCGCAGTTATGCGATTTTTGTAATACTGGAAAACAGGTTGTGTACATGTAGTCCATAGAGGTCACAAGTTTGGCTTAATCTTTATGAAAATTGGTAACAGTGATGCACCTATCAATGTTTTCCCCCAGGGGGGGAGCGGCGGGCATACACGGGACTTTTGACAGAAGGCTGTTCCCGATAGGTGGGAATTTGACAGACAGAATGGTGCTGAGTCCCGGGAATTTTTTTGACTTTGGCCGAAATTTGATCCCGGGGGGTATGTAAAGCATCTCCCAGTGAGGGGATTTTGACAAATTGCCCTTGCTCTAGGGTGGGAATTTAGACTTTGAAAAAGTAAAAATGTCAAATTCCCCTGGGTCAGCCCGCCGCTCCCCCCCCTGGGTGAAAACATTGATAGGTGCATGATGGACCCAACACAATCTAGGCCAAGTTTGATATTGGGTCATCTGTGGTAAAAAAACTAGGTCACAAGGTTAAATCATAGAAAATTCTTTTGTAGTCACTAGAGGTCACAATTTTGGCCAAATTTTTACAAAACTTATTGACAATAATCACCTCAACAAAATATAGGTCAAGTTCGATTTTGGATCATCTGGGGTCAAAAACAAGTTGTTAGGTCAAATCATAAAAAAAGTTGTGTAATCACTAGAGGTCACAATTTTGGCCTTATCTTTATGAAACTTGGTGAGGTCACAGTGATCATTGCAACAAAATCTAGGTCAGGTTCGATATTGGGTCATCAGGGGTTAAAACTAGGTCACAAGGTCAAATCATAGAAAAACCTTGTGTAGTCACTATAGGTCACAATTTTGGGCTAATCTTTATTAAATTTATTCACAATATTAATCATCTCAACAAAATCTAGGTCAAGTATAATATTTGGTCATCCAGGGTAAAGACCTACATTTGTAGGTTACTAGGTCAAATCATACAAAACGTGTAGTCACTAGAGGTTACAATTTCGACCTTATCTTTATGAAACTTGTTTACAATGACCATCTCAACAAAAACATCTCAAATCATAGAAAAACTACAAGTGCATTGTCTGGTTGATCAGGATGCAGACTTTATTCTTTCATAACCTTGTGGTAGTTGAAAACATCAGGAATGAGGTGTTGAGAGTGATTATTTTAAGTTTGAAGAACTTGTTTCACAATCGGCCTTAAATAAATTAGTATTAACTTCAACTTTACTAGAAATTGTATTTCTTGTAGCTGATTTTGTCAATGGTGAAAATCTGGTTGACTTTTTGAAGAAAAAAATGACTTAATTTTGTTTGACTTATGGACGTATTTTGACTCTTGAATTTTAAAGTGCTCATTTTGGCTCTTGAAAATGTAAGTTGAGCTAAAAAGTCAAATTTGCTTTACCTATAATACAAGTTAGTATTCATGCAATATTTTGAAGATTCTTTAAAATTGAAATTCATTGAGTCATTTTGACTTTGAAGTTCACTGCCGAAGCATTAGACCAATTATATGAAAGCCCTATCAGAATCGTTGATGTATATATTAAGATACATCATTCCAAGTTACATGTTTGTTTATATTATTCAACATATTGTTATTATAGAGTAACTTTTATCTTGTAAATGTTATCAGAATAATGTCGGGATATTTCCAGTGTAAGCCAGGATGTAATTAACCTTTAATTAAATATCTTAACCTACCAGACTCTCTACTCTCAGACTACTGTCAATGTAACAACAATCTGAATCATCCACCTTCTAGGGATGGTATTCACAAAGCATCTTAGCATACATAATACTCAAAATTTTCTTAAAATCTTAAAATTTCGGCTAAACAAGAAAATAAAGATTGTTAATATTTTACATTGTTTTGAAGCTTTAATAATCCATGTTTTATAAGTGATTAAAGTGATTAAAGTAGCTCTTTACATATCTTTGGAGTTTTAATCACTTAAAGAAAACATGGAGTCTAAAATTTTCATGGAAAATATGAGTGGCACACATTTTTAACTTGATGAAAAATATTTTAAGTTTTGATTTAGTTGCAACTACTGAACAAGTGTGCCTATAATGAAAATCTGTCAATATGGTTTCTTGACTGTTACCGCTCACCAGTTATTATGAATGTCAATGTATAGTTTCCCATAGAAATCTAAGCAATCTTGATAGGAATGGATGATAATATTGATCAGAAACTAGTCCTTGTTTAAATAGTAACAGAGTGGCCAAAATCTGATATTAATACACACTCATAGTTTTCGTCAGAATTTTGGAATGTCCTTATATTGATTATGTACCAGTTTGTAGGTTTGATTAGTCTGTCTTATAGCTGATAGTGTGCATTTCATTCATTGAGAGGGAACACAGAATTCTAATACTAGAGTGTGAGCTATACTGCTAAGGAGATTTGATTTTGAACTGTTTGAACTTAATGTCATGAGAGTTTGAACTTATTGGTTTTGACATTAGTCAGCTCATCTTAATGTGAGGCAATTTTGAACTGTGTGAACTAAATGTAAGGAGATTTTGAACTTATGGCAAGTAGAGTTCGGTTTTGAACTGAGTCGTCCTATTGCCAGATTTTCATTTTGAGCTGTTTTAACTTAATGTGAGGAGATTTTGAACTACATGTAATTGAAAATAGTAGGGCTGTTGATCGCCTGCCCAGTGAAGATACGATATGTATCTAGATATGGTACACTCGCAATTCACGATACGTGTCTAGATATGTTTAACTGACCCGTGAAAATAAAAATCAACATGATTCATGAAAATAAAGGAAACTCGGAGATGTATTCATTTATTGAAATCGAAAGTACAAGATTAACAAAAACTAATGACAGTACTGAAGTTACATGTATGTTGTATGTTGTAAACGTTCTTCCTGGGGGAAACCATGGTGGATTTTAAATAAAATCATGTTAAAAGATTTTGTTTTAAAAATGAACGAAAAAACGGAAATTTAATTAATTTTAAGTGAATTGCAATATGCCTTTTATTTTAGCTGCCGATACGACACAATCGTATCAGGCCGTTTGGATCACAATTCACCGGTGCACCAGTGAATAGTTACAGCCCTATAGTAAATAGAGTTTGAGTCTAAATATGGGGCCGTTTTGATTTTAAACTGTGAAATTAATGAGATTTTGAATTAATTTATATAGGGTTTGATTTTGAACTTAGTCATCTTTAAATTTTGATTTAGAACAGTTAAACTGATTGTGAGATTAATTAGATTTTGGTTTTGAATGGTGCAAACAAATTGTACGGAGATTTTGAAATAATTGTAAAAAGATGCTAGCTAACATCTGACAGGGAAGGCAGCACTCGACAGAAACTGCAAGGAGTACTTATTGTAAGTAGAGATAGGTTTTGAACTAAGTCAGTTACATGTAGTGTTAAGAGATTATGAACTGTTTACAGACTTTGTACTCATTGTAAGATAAATTTGATTTTGAACTATGAACTTAAAGTGTGCAAGGAGATTTTAGTGTGCAAGGAGAACTTATTGTTAGGAAGATTTGCCAACTCAATAATCTTTGTAGTTAATCTTAAGTACCATACATTCCTAGTTTGCCATCCATATTAATATAGCGCTGTATAGTATGGAGACTTCTGTTTAATTTAACAGCTGATAACTTGTCTATTTATATAATCCCCGTTATATTGTTTTCGTTAGCGGAAAGTATCACGAGGACGCTCAAGATGCAATACCAACACACATCTAAAGGTCTGATATTGCACGATTTGCTCGCGGAAATTTATATTTTCAACACAAGAACCTAAGTGTATAAAGGTCAGAATTAGGTGAAATTTTCCGCACTATATCATACAGTGCTTTGAGTTTGTCTGTTTGTATTCAGGTATGTCTGACATCTAGAAATCACTCTGGTCAGGTATTGGCTATCTGGCTACATGACAGCTGTATTAGATACCTCATTATATAGTTTGCTATCTTCAATACAAAACTCCTAATTACTGGTCAGGGATTGTGATTTATTCATATTGTTGTTAAGGCTGTTAATAATCATTAATGCTCTCTAATTATTCTCGCTAATTGCTTCCAATTAGTGGCAAAATGTTTTCAGAGGGAAAAAATCTGTTCTTTTGAAAATTGCCATTATTAGCAGGATGGTCGCTTTGTGGAGGTGGCTGTATTTTAGAGATGGTTATGTTAAGAAGATGTCTGTATCTTCAAAATGGTTGTATTGTCAAGGTGGTCATAATAAGGAAGGTTTAACTGTAAATGAAGTAGTTAAAGGTGTAACCCTTATCCCCTCCCTTTCCCTGATATATTTTTTTCTGACATTTCTTATACATGTACCCGTTTGAAAATCTCTTGCTGGACCAGTTTATCAGACATGTAATAAACTGTCAAGGTGCTCAGTAAGTTCACCATAGGATGACACAGTGGTTGGTAACACTCTTTCACTATGGATCAAAAGGTCCCTGGTTCGAATCTCGGTTGTCACACACTTGGTCAATTTTGAAATGCTTTTCAGTCTTTCCCACCCAACTAGAGATGTACTGGTTGGCACATCAGATGCATTAAGGAATTCCATGGAGTCTGTTCGGATTCTCATATTCTTGTAACACACAATGGCCTATTCCCTGGATGTCCGAGGTCATTAAGTAGGGATGACCATCCACCTTAGGCCTCAATGAATCCACTTGTCCGCTCGCCCTGCACAATATCTTCCTTCTTTAATTATATAGCAGGACAAGTAAGATTTTGGGGGTTTCTTCATTGTCTATATCGCAGGACAAGTGCTTTTAAAAATATTTGTTGAGGCCTGCACTTACCTAATACCTCACAAGTCGAATGCAAACAAACAACAACAATTACTTCACTTTTCGTACATGAATACTTTAGTGTCTGGTAACCGGCTGCTGACAATGTGCCTCAAACAAGAAAACAACAACAGTAAACTGTCAAGGACAGTCTAATTAATTAACCTGATTTAATTTGTTTAACTATATATATTGCTGTAAGTATTTTGGTTAATTATTCATAGAAAACTAGGGTAAGTAATGCCTATAGTGATGAGTATAACATGCAAATTACTCTTCTCAGTTCATGTATATGCACATAATTTATATAAAACTCATTTATCAGAACTTTGTATAATTACTGTGTGTGGTAAATATAAGAAAGGGAAATATATAAAACAGTTGGGCTGTGCTATATTTTATATTTATCACACAACCTGCGGTCAAGTAGTGCCGTTAGGGTAGTATCGTTCGGCACTCCCAGACTGTGCATTAAATATTTAAATTAGCTTGACGTGACGTTGGCCAATCCATGCATTGATCCGTCAATGATGTCAGGATAATATCAACGTCGCCATGACGTCACGCTCATTGTACCGCTGCATTTTGGCTGAAACCTATGCAGCGTACATCATCCTTTTGAACAATAATGTGCATTTTTAAGGTTATGTGATAAATAGAAACTCACATTCGTGCTCATTACATACGAGTTTTATTAAACTCGTCGACAAAAACAATATGACACTCGGCAAAGCCTCGTGTCATATCATTTTGTCCACTCGTTTAATAAAACTCGTATGTAATGAGCACTGATGCAAGATCCTCTACTTAAGGGGCTGTACTATGTATATTTTTTCTATTAAAGGGGATGCGCTATATTACAGATTTAAGGGTGTGTACTATCTTTTTTGGGGGGGGAGCAGGGGGGGGGGCTATACTAGATTTGAAATTATGGTGTTGTGTGCTATGTTTTAGTTATTAGGGGCAGTAATATATTTCGAATTTAAGGGCTTGTTTTATCTGTTGGCTGCTTAGTCAAGATAGGGAAATACAGGGAAATGATAAGACACAAGTCATGTCTCCTCCTCCCCCCAGTATTATTGTGTTTATATTATCAATTTCTATTTGTAAACAAGACTAGTATTATCCTCAGCGAGCTATATCTGGTATAATAAACATTGACCTTGTCTGTCAGATGTACTTTATAGGGACATTTCGTACAACTTCTGAATCAAGCAGAGGCAGTTTATTACATGATAATTCTGAATATCTTAATAATATGTGCTTGACATGTTCATAACTTTATTTAGCTCATCATGCTGTCAACTGACATTATAGTGATAATAAAGATTTTGAGTTTTTGTTCCGTCATCCATCTGTTCACCATTGCTGGTGAACACTCTAGTAGCCACAATTTTGGCACAATCTTTATCAAACTTGGCCACTGACCATCTGTACAAAAGCTGGTTCCCTTTCCAAATTGGGTCATCTGCGGTCAACAATTAGTTCAAAACCTTGTGATCACACTGGTTGTCACAATTTTTCCACAAGCTGAATAAAATTTTACAATCCTTTCGATATTGGGTCATGTGGATTAAAAACTAGGCCATTAGGTCAAGTTAAAGGAAAACCTTGTGAAGGCACTAGAGATCACAATTTTGAAATAATATTTATAAAACTTGGCCAAAATGACCTTTGGTACAACATCTAGGTCCCTTTCAATATTTGGTCATCTGGGTTAAAAACTAGGTCACTAGGTCAAATTTAAGAAAAACCTTGCAAACGCACTAAAGGTCACAATTTTTGCATAATCTTTTTGAAACTTTATCACAATGGCCATCGATCTGTACAAAATCTGGGTGCCATTTAGTATTTTCAATGAAACAAATATTCTGATGTGTTTTTGCAACAGTGAGGCTAAAAAAAAATATTGGTTTAAATATGGTCCCACCATATCCTTCGAAGCTTAAATAAATCTGTCTCAGGTCAAATCTGTCAAACTATTAAGTCTATATTATGTATCCTGTTATTTATAGCTTTACACTATTTACCTCAATTTCCTTATATATATATAATGATTATTTTTGAAACATGCTTGTCTATTGTCTCTATATATAGATACAAAGGCCGTGACTGACTATGCATGTGAGTGATGTTATAATTGTCCGCCTGGGGCAGCTATGATAGCTTGCAGATATATGTATAAATTACCAATGTACACAGTACATATCATTATGTGTGTTTCATGTGACATCGTTATATCAGGATGTACTATAAATGATCCCATTAAACATTAATTAGTGCATTATACACTGTGTCTTAATTGTTTATCTAGTGTTTGTATTTGACATTATTGTGGATGGATTTACACCCAATGTACCCAAGGTATTGATTGATCTTGATAATATGGTTTAAATTTTTTAAAATTTTTATGTTTTGAACAGTTTTGTGTAGCCACCTGTTGTGATATATATTTGTGGGTTTCTTACATTTAGGATGTGTACAAAGTTTAATTTTTGGTTTTTGTCTTAATTTGGCCACTTTCAAGTATAATACTGGATACTTAATTTTTACTGAATTGTTCAATTTATTTGTGTTCGGTTTTACTGTAGACAGTCGATCTAACATTGAATTTCCGCTTATAGCAAATTCCGATACATGTGTGAATTTCTGCCTTAAGCAAATTGCGTTATTATAGTGAATTTTGTTTGAAGTAAAGTCAAGATATGGTAGTTTATGCTTATAGCAAACTCAGAGAAAGTAAGTTTCTACTTAAAGTGAAATCAGAGTCAGAGTTCACAGTTATTTTAAGGTGGGGAGACATATAATTTATTGACATTTTCTGCTGGACGTCAGACATCATCTGGATGTTTTTACTTAAAAGTAAAAGCAAAATTGGAGTAAGTGAACTTCTACTTATAGTTTGTAAATTCTGCTTAAAGCATTATACTCAAATGTGTTGAAGTTTGTGAATTTTTGCTTACAGAGCACTCGCCATCGAGTTAGTAAGGCCAGAGTTCTTTTATTTTTCGTTACTCGGACCCTCCTGCCCAATTTTTTGGCATTTTCAAAAAAAAAAAAAATTGAAAAACTGGAAAAAAACAAAATTGCATATAATGTTTTGATGATAAATGGACAAGCCTGGTATTATTATTTCATTATTTTGTTAATAATAAGTTTTATTATATTAGTGTTTCATTGCAGTGTATTAGTCTTAAGATAAATTGGCTGTTTTCTTGAAAACTAACACTGTTGTTGAGTGTTGAATGCTTTCAATAGGACCGTCATTGACTATTCTACCACCAACCGCTTGTGGAAGCTATATTTTTTTATTTTTTTCCCTCCTGTGGACTATTTTCTGAAAAATGTCCGAGTAACAAAAAATTAAAAATCTCTGGCCTAAATGACTTAATGTCTTCTCATGGCATCTCACGATTTCTGCTCATAGCGATCAAGAAATGTTGATACAGTATATTTTCTCATTATGGCAAATCAAATTCCAATATGTTCCATCATAGATAGTTGTGAGTGGAATACCATAGTCAGAGAGAAATTGTCTTACTGATATATATATACACCAATATATGGTTTAACCTTGAGCAGTCATCCTCCATTGAAGCAAATATACGGTATTTGTGGCTCGGAGGACATCAATATTTTAATTTAAATGGTTAAAAGATTTCTTTCCTGATGTCATAGATCATGTATTGTCTGTATTATTATATTACACTACTGCATTCAGACTGAGGATCATCTATAAACTCATACTGTCAGCATGTCATTATTTGAAAAAATAAAGATAAAACAATTATTATGCAGTCAGTCAGTCAGTCAGTCAGTCAGTCAGTCAGTCAGTCAGTCAGTCAGTCAGTCAGTCAGTCAGTCAGTCAGTCAGTCAGTCAGTCAGTCAGTCAGTCAGTCAGTCAGTCAGTCAGTCAGTCAGTCAGTCAGTCAGTCAGTCAGTCAGTCAGTCAGTCTTAAAATAATTTAAGGGGTCTTGGCTTCAAACCGGAAGGGAACTTCTGTATTGCTTGTAATTCTAAATTCAGTGTCCTGTTCAATGAAACATCACAATACTCATTTAAGCACCCAGCCCATTTGTACTTATCAGCAGTTAAATTGTTAGGCTATAATAATTATTTACAGAGTTATTGCCCTTTAGTCACATTAGAGACTACATCATGGAAAGGTGAAAGTATATGTGGAACATATGAACAATCAGGCCTCAACAAATATTTTTAAAAGCACTCATCCTGTAATATAGACAATTAAAGAAGAAAACCCAAAATCTTACTTGTCCTGATATATAAATAAAGAAGGAAAAAATTGTGCAGGACGAGCGGACGAGTGGATTTATTTAGGCCTGAACAACTTCCTGCTCCAGTTTTCCTCTATATGATTGTTTTCTAGCTAGCTGCATCTCATGTCATCATCTACTGTGTTCCAGTTTGTTACATTTCCTCTACACTTAAAAAAATGGTTCTATTATCTAGCTGAAACAATATTATTTCTAGAAATCTATAAAACAAGATTCATTACCCTGCACCATGATTTGTCAATACTGATGTAATATGTACATGCCATGTCGGAGTGCATTGTGAAGTATTTTAACTACAATACGACACACACATGTTTTCTCAGGGTGATACTAGATGTTGATATGGCATCCCCCTCCCTCCGGATGTTGGAGGCCAAGAAGAATATTTTCCTTACTTGTTGCTCAACCTACTTTACTTATTGTTCCACGTAGGTTTGTTGTCTTTCAATGGTACATAAGTTTGTTGTCTTTCAATGGTACATAAGTTTGTTGTCTTTCAATGGTACATAAGTTTGTTGTCGAATGGTACACAAGCTTGTTGTCTTTGAATGGTATATAAGTTTGTTGGCTTTCCATGGTACGTACGTTGGTTGTCTTTCAATGGTACAAAAGTTTGTTGTCGTTCAATGGTACATAAGTTTGTTGTCTTTCAATGGTATACACTCACATAAGTCTGCTGTCTTTCAAGTCCTTAGTATTTAAGTTCATTGTCTTTCCATGTCTGACCAAAACTTGCTGACACAGCAAGGTATTTCTATATTGCTTTAGGACATGATGATTAATTACAGATGGAGACTCATGTTTTATCATACAGATGGTTTACTGTTCTTGCTTGCTTAGTCAGCAGGACATAGACTGTGTGTAATCAGTTATTCATGACTTGTTTTAAGTAATTAATAGATATATGATGTGGTATATGTGCTATGACTTACGCTTGCTTTATTGTTTCACTAATTATAGAAACTCCCAGGAATTGATATGTCTGCACCTGGCCTGCTAAATGTTTAAGTGTATAATTTAAGTTTTAAGTCAATGGCTTTTTTGGAGGGAAACAAATATATAGGGAATAAAGTGCCAAACACATTGTCTTATTGCCTTTTTGCATCAGTCAATAATGCATACCGTACATTGATGTGAAGGCCTGTTAAGGAAATGGCCATTTTTGTGGCTTATATTCCCCTGTAAAATTGTCTAATGTAACAGACTTTATAGTTTGCCAGAAGTAGGGTGCCTGACCCGTAACTCATGATTTATGTACAAATAATTGAAATGGTTGTTTTACATGCTTATTCTCATCTGTAATGTTTGCCTAAAGTTGTTGTTGTGGTGTAAGAACATATGTTAGTCTGGATGGTATCTGGTCTACTGTCTCGTGAGAACGCTTCTAGCCAAATGATGAAGTAAAATAATGTATTGTTGTCTTACCCTTCCAGCTATATTGTAAGACATGGAAACTGTTTAAAGAACAAAATTTTAATGCTGTCGTCGTAGAAAAGGCCAAACTTTTTTGTGGATTCGTCTCTGTCAGTGTGTTTAATTGAATTCAGACTGATTGTTAAGAATATATTAAGTACAGTGTTACCTGTATGTATTTGTATGCAGTTACATACTATGTGATATGTAATGTTCACCGTAGATAACTCTTAAGACTTATCAATACACAAACATTGATAATATAAACACTGAACAGTCACCTGACAGCTTTTATCAGTGAAAGAGTATGTGCATTAAAAGTGATTCTGCAGAATATTGAACTAGAATGGACATGGAAAATGTGAAATTTCATTTTTATTTTTAAACAAAGGCTAGTGTTGTCATCGGCTGACTATATAGAATACTTCATTTATACACACAGGCAATCAACCTATACATGAAATAAGTTGATGCTTTTTGAAATGAGCTTAAAACAAGGCGCTCTACCAAGGGAGATTAATCTTGATAATTGTCACAAAAAGCTGCACATGAGATGTGTACACATTCTAGCTCTTCTCTAATCTGAACATTACAGAGTGTATGGAGTAATGGGTTAATACAAGTGAGCCAGTCTCCAGGAAAACCTGCTATATTGACATTGCATTACAACTGCATGTAACAAGCTTTTAAAAAAGCTTTCAAATAAGAAAAAATGACATATCAATGGATTCCATTTTAAGTCATTTATCCATATATTACTATATCTTAGCTTTAAAATTTCTTATGAATAATGTCGAAATCATTTACTTCGTTGCTATGGTGACCAATTTCAGAAAAGTACTCTGATTGAGAAAAACGAGGAGTTAGTTGTTTAAAACAGTAGTAGTCTTTCTCTAAATGTGAACATTTACAATTTGGATATATGTTTTAAAACTTAAAACATCATTCTAAAACTTGATACCATTTTGACCAGTTTACGTCAAGAATTGATCAAATGCAGTATTTACTAATGTTACAACAATGTCGAATAACGTTTGAATGACCCTTGCGACGTCACGCAAAATGGGTCTGAATAGGGCCTCAACTGAACAGCTGTAACCTTTTTTGCATTTTGCTTCATTAAGATTACTCTTTCAGATAATAAAAAATAAAAAAATCAAATGTTTTGTCATAATAGCAGGTTTTCCTGGAGACTGGCTCAAGTATAACATCAAGTCAAGTTATTAGCTGACCACATTAAACTGATACTCATTATAGTTTAGACTTGAATGAGCATTATAAGGTTTGAAGTCTCTGCTTAATTAGGTCAGACAGTAGATGAAATTGCAGGCCTAGACACTTACAATTTTGGCCACTGGTCCGACAGGGCAAAAGCTCCCAATTTGTAAATAGGACAGTTACTGGTCCTCCATAATTTTCACTGGTCCTTCTGGATTTTCACTGGTTAGTGTCAAGCCCTGAATTGTAATCATTTTCTCAATTACATGTATTGGTAGACTGTAACATGTACATACTTATTATTTCTGGTTCCTGTGTCTTAATTTCTAAGGGAAATTAAGCTGTAATAAAGGGAGGTAATTTCACAAATTCACTTAGAGTATTATGTTACAAAATCAATGTAATCATTGTAATGGCGTATATAGTCAGACTGTAATAGTCTCCTTAATTTAAGTTAATTCCATTGATGTACTTATAGAAAGAGATCCAATGTTTAGTACACCCTGTAAACTAATTGAATTGTCCATTTAGGAGCAGTTATACCTAAATGTAAGATGAAGAACCCAATAGTTATAGTATTTTCATTAAATTTTCTATTTTAACGTTTTTTTAAAGTCTGAGACACAAATGAATTAGAAGTATTGTTCAATATTCTGTTTTGTTTGACTACCAAGTTTTAAGCTCACCTGAGCCAAACAGACAGAATATTGTCATCGCCCAGATGTCGACATACAAATGTACTGGGTTTTTTGGCTCACCTGTCACAAAGTGAGCTTTTGTGATCACTCTTCGTCCGTCGTCCGTCAGTCGTCCGTCCGTCAAAAATTGGCTTGTGTAGACACTAGATGTCACAATTTAAGCCTAATATTTTATGAAACTTGATCACAATGATCATCTCATCAAAATCTAGGTCAAGTTTGATATTGGGTCATCCAGGGTCAAAAACTAGGTCACAAGGTCAAATAATAGAAAAACCTTGTGTAGTCACTAGAGGTCACAATGTTGACTTAATCTTTATCAAACTTGGTCACAATGATAATCTCAATAAAATCTATGTCAAGTGCGTTATTGGGACTAGAACTAGGTCACTAGGTCAAACCACAGGGGCTTCCATGCACTACTACTACAGGTGAGTAACCTTAAGGGCCCTTTGGGCCCTCTTGTTTTCCTTCTATAGCAAGGGTCGTTTACCGGCGTCTTCCCCTATGAAAAATTCTTTAAAATCATGCAGTATTTCCCTAAAATCTAAATGCACAAAGTTTTTCTCCCCTTTTGCAAAAATTATGAGTCTTTTTCCCCAAATTCAAAGAACATTGGGTCATCCAGGGTCAAAAACTAGGTCACAAAGCCAAATAATAGAAAAACCTTGTGTAGTCACTAGAGGTCACAATTTTGACTTAATCTTTATGAAACTTGGTCACAATGATAATCTCAATAAAATCTAAGTCAAGTGCGATATTGGGTCTAGAACTAGGTCACTAGGTCAAACCACAGGGGCTTCCATGCACTACTACTACAGGTGAGCGACCTAGGGCCCTTATTGAGCCCTCTTGTTTTCCTTCTATAGCAAGGGTCGTTTACCGGCGTCTTCCCCTATGAAAAATTCTTTAAAATCATGCAGTATTTCCCTAAAATCTAAATACACAAAGTTTTTCTCCCCTTTTGCAAAAATTATGAGTCTTTTTCCCCAAATTCAAAGAAAGTGCCCCTTCCCCTACTTTTGGAAAAAAAGCCCTGACACACATGTATACTATAATGGGGGAGACATATTGATCTTGTGCTGGGCGTTAGTCTGTCTGGATCTCCTGAAGCATTGATTGGATTTCAATGAAACAAATCACAAAAATACTTGGTAAAATTTCAGTGAGTACTGTGATAAAATAGTACCTTAGGTGCTCAGGTGAGCGCTTTAGGGCCAATGGCCGTCTTGTTTATTGATCAGGTGATTTGTTGTTGGATTCAGTTGGTTGATCATCTATATTACCCAGATATGATGATATGTTAGACTGACAGTCTGTGTTATATCTTGTCTGTGTTTTAACTCACTGATTTCCTGTAATTAGTCTTCTTTATAAGTCTTCTATAGAGACAGTGTATGTAAAACGATTATTGAACATCATTGCTAGGCAACGGATGTTCTTAATACTAGTGGATGTTACAAATACAAATATATTCATTTTAAATTACTTATTTTTGTTTTGTTCTATCAAAAATATATAAAAGACCCCTTAATTGTAGGAGATCATATGGCCCCTTATCTTGTATGGGATGTCCACTTACATTCTAAGAGATCTTGTGACTTATGTTGTAGGGGAATATTGACCCCATGACTTTCATGAAACTTGCTCCCATTTCTTTGAGGACATCTAGTTTAATAACTTAAAGTTTGAAACTGCCATGAGCGACATACATGAGTGACATACATGAGTGACATACATGAGTGACATACATGAGCGACATACATGAGTGACATACATGAGTGACATACATGAGCGACATACATGAGCGACATACATGAGCGACATACATGAGCGACATACATGAGTGACATAGGCCAAAACTTGGTAAACTGTAACCAGATCAACCCACTTCAAAAACCCTGTGAAACTTCCATGTGGCATCTAGGCCAATATTGTGTAAATTTCACCATGTTGGCCATTTGAAAGTGGGCATATATCTAATATTTACCATAATACGTTCAACTACGATCTTGCAAAGTTTTATGCTTTTATCATTAAACCCACAATTCTGCTGAAAATATGCACCAGACTGCTAAGATTGATCAAGATTAAACTCTTAAAAATGTCAGCGATTAAGCAATTGTACTGCCAAAACATCAGCAATCGAGCAATTCTACAGCCAAAACGTCAGCAATTGCGCTCTTCTACAAACAAAATGTCATCAATCGAGCAATCATACAACCAAAACATTAGCAATTAAGCAATTCTAAAGCCAGAAGTCAGCATTCGAGCAATTCTACAACCATAACATCAACAATCCAGCAATTCTACTGCCAAAATGTCATCAATCAAGCTATTAAGGACATCCTTGGCCTTCTAAAAATGTTCAAACATGCGGTATGAGCGACAATGCTCCAGAGGAGCGCTGCACAATATTTGAAGAAGGAGAGCCTGACTGTGACCCCAATGCAGTATTATTGTATTTACATATTTAATAACTTGTTTATGTAATAAGTATATAATTAATGTACCTGATGTAAAACCTTCACCTCAAATGTTGTGATATATTATTTATATGCAGATTAACATTATGCTAATAGTTTCATAATTAAATCTATGCCGTTTGTTTGTTCATAAGTTCATGGTCATGTTGATGTCACAGTACTGGGACATATTTACTGGTACATGTGGACAATTACCGGTGACAAACTTCAGTAAACAATCACCCTAGGTATAAATTATCAACATTTCAGCTTCAAGCTTTTTTCAAGATAATAGCATTGGTTTTATGCTGGACTATTTGAAGAATATGTAGAGCTATTGTAATAGGAACGTCGGTGACGCCAGCTTTCAAATATCTCCTCATGTTAAAGTTTTTCGGCACATTTCTACTTCAGAGCATATTGGTTATACCATAGGATGTACATCAATGTACCCTACATCAATGAAAAAAGATTATATTAAGTCAGACAGGGAAGGCAGCACTCAACTAAACCAGCTGAGCACATAAAACATTAAAACACACAAAGCACAATGCCCAACTGAACCAACCGAGCACAGGAAACATAAAACACACAAAGACACAATGCCCAACTAAACAAGCGCAGATCCGCCCAAGTCCAAGCTGTCGAAACGTATAATAAATTATAACTAGCCGAATGACCCAGTTTCCACAGCAAAAGGACTATAATGCCTAGGTTTAGCTGTCAGAAAACTTTAAACAAAGAAGTGCCCAACACACTACCGACCAAGAAAATTAAACATCCCCTGTCCCACTGTTTAAAAGCTGAATAGAAAAGATTCAGCAAACAAAAGGCGGAATGCCTATGCTGAATGACCTAGTTACAACAATAAAACTGCTGAACTACATAGCTGAAACTTGGTATACAAACAGCTCATGTGAAACTTTAGATGGAAAGTTGGGTCGATGTGGTCCAGGCTACTGTTACTAAAAATAGATATACATTCTCAAGTTTTCAGCAAGTTTCTATTTCATAGTATTTCTGATATACCTTTTGATGTATATCAATGAAACTTGGTATACTGACAGCTTGTGTGAAGTCGCCACTTGAGACTTGGTCGCCATGTTTATTTTCCACTACAATTATTTATGTCACATGTGTGTTGATTGGGTGAATTGTAATAACAGACCAATGAAAATATTTTAGAATCACATGCAGTAAAATTATGGAAAGCGAGATAACTCGTACACTGATTTATAGCAGATGCTTGATTCCTTCATTAAAAATATATGAGACAGAATTTTAGAAAAAATGCATCAAAATGCATCTCAAAACTTTCTGTAAAGATAGCTTGAATAAAGTTGCTGCTTGGGGTTGAAAGTCATGTGGAAGACAATATATTTGCAGAAGTGGATTGCTTATCGGAGGAGGTAATTCTTGATATTAAATTTTGTCCTAAAGGCTGCGCATGAAATATGCCCACATTTAGCTCATCTCTTAACAGGATTGTACAAAGTATGTATAGAGTAAAGGGTTGTGATATGACCTTGAAGTTCCATGGTCATATAATAGTATCAGAGTACCACGTGACTTTTGGCTACAGGTCGTAGACCAAAATTTGTTAACATTGGAAAACAAAAATAACCATAAGTATTTGATTTTTTTCATCGATTTCTATGGAATATATGCCACGCTTATAAGGGGGAAATTATTTGCTTTCCATGAAATATAAGATCTTTTTCAACAGCTTGACTGTTTTTTCCAGCACCCTGTGAAACCTACAGTTTCCACAGTTTCACAGGGTGCTGGACAAAACGGCTATTTTTGTTTTCCAATGTTGACAAATTTTGTCTTGAACCTGTAGCCAAAAGTCAAGTGGTATTGATACACTGTGTACAATACATGGGCTATGCTATATGATCGTATAAATTGAAACTAATAAAATTGTGTGTGTAACAAACTTATTGTATAAGTTGTATAGAAGTTATTGACTGATTGGCTACCTGAGAATGAATGGACTATTCTATAATACTAGTGTTATTCTGGACTGATGTTTATTGATGATACTAGGTAATATAGGCTCTGGACTGCTTAAGTGGCTATTAGTTGTATGATAGGATATTTTCTGCTGTCAGTGATATGGTGATGATATGGTATAGGTTTTTCAGTATAGCAACCGAAATGGTATGGTATAGGATTTATTGTATGCAAACCGTGTATCATTGATATTATTATTTCAAGAAATGTGATGATGGACTAAATCAGTTGGGGAAACAATTAGAATGTTTAGATTGGATAATATTTAAACACTAAGCTATATTAATTAATTGTTATATTGTGAGTGATTCATAAAGTTTTCTGGAGGATGTTCCATTAACTCTAGGATTTAGAGTGTCAAAAAATGGTTTTTATTGAAGTAAAATGGACTGTGATGATATTGTAACCTGTAATATACATGTATAATTCATGTTTCAGGTATAATAAAATTTTATCTAATTGTTTTAATTCTTAGAATATTCACATTGATGTTTTAATTCTTTGAATATTCACATTGAATATAATTATAAAGTATAGGTAGTTGAGTTAGTGACATGCAAATATTGGCAAAATTAGCACATTTACAAAATTTGGTAATATTCCCTCCTCTGTAATTTAAATTACATTTCATCCCACTTGAATATCAACATAATTATTAAATACAGTATTATAATGCTTGACAATTTTATAAGAATTTATAAAGTTCAGTTAGTTGAGTTTCTGCATGAATACCACAGGTTTAATTAATGTCTCGAAATCCCTCATTGAACATTAAATGTTCTTGACATTTGTGACCATCAGGGCTAGACTGACTCATCTGCCTGGATAGATGTTGACAAAGTTTTGGGTAAAAACTGTGACCTATTGCACAAAAATATTAAGTTGCATGGATTATTCTCAGCTTGAGCGTCGAAGATGTCGCGTTAAAATTGGTAAAAGAATAAAATACATTGTATGTTTTAACTTGCTTTCTTAGCCTAAAATTATGTTACAATAATTACCATCATTCTGGTATGTTTACACTGGAATTTGGACATGACAGTTACTTGACCTGGTCACTGGCTGCAATACTGTATACAACAGATAAAACACAGGTTAAAATAATGTTTTCCATACTTTTATGTTGGCACTGAGTTCCTGCAATATTTACTTGTCAATTTGCCAGACTGGTCAGCTGACTGGATACATGGGTATAAGTAAATATTGTCAGCCAATTATGAGAGGTCAGTGCTGGATTGAGTGATATCAGAGTGACTGGAAATTTCCACTGATTGCTCAATGATTATGATAATAATAATTCTTAGGGTCATCACTCAGTCTTAATTACTGTCTTATCCGATATATTATACATTTGGTGTCAGAAGCTTTGCATGTAAACGATGGTTTTCTGGATATTTTGGGACCATTTCTAAGGGCCATCAGCATTATAATTTGGGAAAAACATTCAATTTAGTATTTTGGTTCTACTTTATACTTTTGACCTCAGCAAAATTGATTTCTATCCAATTCTGAGAAATCATGTTTCAGTTCTGAGAAATCCATGTTTCAGTTCTGAGAAATCATGTTGCAGTTCTGAGAAATGTGTTTCAGTTCTGAGAAATGTGTTTCAGTTCTGAGAAATCATGTTTCAGTTCTGAGAAATCATGTTTCAGTTCTGAGAAATGTGTTACAGTTCTGAGAAAGCATGTTTCAGTTCTGAGAAATCATGTTGCAGTTCTGAGAAATGTGTTTCAGTTCTGAGAAATCATGTTACAGTACATTGTATGATTATAAGTCTTAATTTGGTATAGTAGATATTGTATATTATAGGATAAACAGCAAGGTGGCATTGCTATATGGTGCAAACAAATTAAACTGGTCAATTTCCACACCAGAAGTTGGGTAATTTATTTATACACATAAAGGTTGAAGATCAGGTTAATTTGTTGGGACTATAATGACAACAGCTTATTGTATAGCTGGTAACATTTTACATGGCACCCATGAATATACGAGCTCATCCATGGCCATCGGTCCTATCGAGTTTGTTATTTAACTGGTCTTACAGTACTATAACTAAAACGCCAGGCTCCGTGAAAACTTTCAGCCCTCCACTCACTCACTGTCATGACGGACAAATTTTGATTCAGACTGACAGAAATTCTGTGTTTTCTATTAGACAAAAGGAACATTCACTGATTTTACCAATTTGATCTGACAAGTGTAAAAACATTTCACAGAGCCTGAAACCCACAAAGATAAATTAGCGCCTGGTCAAATGTTATATACTATATCTCCCTATCTTTACACATATTGTACTTGAAAAACCATAACGATCAATATATGACCAGCTTTGTCTGTTTCTCAGTTTTTGGCACTTTAAAGGTGTTAATATTTATTTAGTTCTATAAGATATCAATATGGTATTAATTTTGCTTAACACTTTATTGACATTGGTCCGAAGTGTTATGTCTATTTGCAATGCTGACTTTCGGAGAGTCTCTACTTGTCTACTTGCTGGAGTCTGCAATTAGCTCTGTCTAAAGTTACTGTGTTTTATAAATGTATTTTGGCTTGATATTATGGTGTGTTGGAATATATATATGCAGTTTGACACAGTTGTAATACATTAGACTAAGATTGAGTAATTAATTACAGGTGCTTACAATTACTGTATTTGATTACCCCAAGTCTGTCATTAGTACAAGTAAGAAAGATATTATCTGAATAATTTGCACATAAATGTGAACTTTTAACTTGAAACAATTGTAATAATACATGTACAGTGTCAATGTCAACACTGCCTGCTGGTTTAAGATTGGTGCAGTAATTGGAGAAAAACAACTTCTTGATTAAATCATTTCAGGAAATCCTGTATATATTTACTATTTAAGGATTAAACATAGTCACATATATTCAATAGTCACTTATGTTTATGTGTCTGAGATTGTTCAAGATGTCAATGGATTGTTTATATGAATGTCTCAAGAAACTTTTCTGATTAATTGAAATGATGGGTGTTGAATTATTTTATTTTATTTTTATGCCCCCGTATCGATAGATCGGGAGGCATATAGTGATTCACCTGTCCGTTCGTCCGTCTGTCTGTCCGTCCATTCGTCCGTCCTGGTTAACCCAAATTGACCGTTTCTTCTAGCATTAATATGGCTGGCTACAAAGCTTTCAAACTTGCATGGATGTTGTATATGAACACTCTCCACACGCCTGTATCACCTGACCCCATTTTGACCTTCACCTTGACCTAATTTTGGACTTCGACTTATTTATGGACAAGGATTCCACAGGGGGCATAAGCGTTTATTGAACGCAGTCTTGTTTGTTATGAAATTGCTGTTTACAAACAATTGTTTTCACATTCCTCTCACTGTCTAGACTTTAGAATGGGCACTTTACTTCGGTACTCTTATTTTGCTGTGAACAAAATCTTCTCTTCAATTGAGCCTTGAGTTTTAAATTCTCTAACTACTAAGAGTTATCAAATTTTTTTTTAATTTAAATTTCTGGATCTACATTTATATTGTTGATCATGTTTAATTTCGTTTATTTTCTTTCTATTACAGGTGGCTTGTCGACTGATGAACTGTGTGTGGTAAAGATGAAGTGTTTATGCTGTATGTGATGAATTTAAGTGTCAAGGTCATTGGTTCATAAGGTCAGCAAACACACATTTGATTACCATGGCAACGCGACCCGATCACATCGACCTTCAGTGTAAAGGTCAAGTCGTGTTTACACAGCTACAAGATATGACCTCAACTCCTGGAGGTCAAAGTTTAGGTCAGAGGTCACTAGGTGTTGAAAGTTCGACCAGTGGATATTCGGTCAGCAGTGGGTCAAGGTTATTAAAAGGCGGCACAGAACGGGATGTGATAATTGATGACCAGTTGTGTCAGATACAAGATGACCGCCAATGTGGTATCGGTAAATTTCGTCCGCAATGTATCCAGAACTGCGCAAGTATCAAACTGTTTGTAATTATGATGTGTCTTCTAATCACCATGTCAGGAACGTTATCTACGGGATACTTAAACAGTGTGATCACTACGATAGAAAAACGTTTTGAGATTGGAAGTACGATATCAGGCCTAATCGCTGCCTCATACGAGTTTGGGAGTTTAGTTGCTGTGATATTTATTTCATACTTTGGTGGAAGTCGCCATATTCCCCGCTGGATCGGGAAAGGCATTATTCTAATGGGATTTGGTGCTCTTTTGTTTGCATTACCGCATATCATTGCTAAAAAGTACACTGTACATCAAGGTATTATATCAAACGTTACCGACGAAAACATTTGTCGTGTAGTGACCTCGACACATGGTGATGGAAATTGTATTGATAAAAACGCTGGCAATCTAGTGTACGTGCTTATACTGATTACAGCACAGATATTGATAGGCACTGGTGGAACACCGATATTCACGTTAGGGACTACTTATATAGACAATCATGTTCCAAAGGACAAGTCACCAGCCTACCTTGGTAAGTACTACATGTAGTATGACCCTTATTGTACAATTACGTCATGTGCAATGAATCAATTCATAAAAATTTCAAATACTGTAAACCAAGAAATTATTCCGCGCGATTAAGTTTGGCAGAGTTCACTAGTGGTAGAATTTTGCGAAATTGTATCACTGCTAGTGCTAAAAACATTAATATGGACATTGCAGGAAACTTAAAAATCATTAAATGGGAAAGTTTGTAATTGCGAATATGCCAATGATCAGCAAAACGCGAAAGTAGGGATCCGCGAAAGTAAATTGGTTGACAGTATCTATAAACCTACTGCTCAGATGTTGGTCAAAATTGGCACAGCTCTATATGATAATCATTGATTAAGACCGCAACCCTGTGTATTTTTACTTTGCAATTGCATTTATATTTATACTTATAAATACTACATTGCCTCTTGTAATTAAACATTGCATATCATGTATTCACACTTGATTCTGTTACATTGAAGCGTTTTTGTGCAGCTTTGTATACATTTCTAGATGGTTATACTTGAATATGAATGGTACAGTGGTAAGGTGGATAACGCTTTTGACAACGTCTAGAGAGGTCCCTTCTTTGAATCTTGGTCGGGTACTTGGTCTTTACTAAAACGCTTTTCAGTGTTTTCCACCCAACTTGAGATGAACTGGATGGTAACCCAGAGGTAGTCTTGCATGTATCTAAGCTGTAACTAGAAAAACTAAAGAAGCAAGGAGTTTAATCATTTATACATGAATAGTTTGGTAATAGAAATGGGATTTCTTATATCACACAACTGTCTCCTCCCTTGATGTAGGAGCTCATTGGTCAATCTGGCAAGGGAAAAACAAAGGACTGTCTCAGTCAAACGCAAGCAACCTACATGTGTCAGGGTGACCTCTGTCAGGGAATTATCAGGGGGTTTTATTCTTCATTTTCTTTGGCCACCCTGCTGTGTGGGTACATTATAATGTTTAAAACGCTCTATTTGACTTTTCAGCCTTCACCTATGCTACAGGAGCGCTAGGACCAGTGGTTGGGTATGCTTTAGGAGCTCTACTACTACAGTTCTATGTGGATGTATTCAGTTACAAGGTGGATCTATCTCCCGCACATCCACGGTGGATCGGGGCGTGGTGGGGTGGATTCATCATATGTGGACTGGTACTGTTTACTATTGCGGTACCTTTCCTGATGTTCCCACAGGTGTTGGTGGAGGAGAAACGTAAAGTACTGGAGAGTAAAGCCAGGGAGGAACTTCTAGCACCGAGTACAAGTGATAGTAATAATACACCTAAAGAGGAATATGGGAAAGATGCTAAAGGTAGGATAATAAATGTTTTGGTTTTATGTAAGAACATTGCAGTCATTATCAATAGTCAAGTCAGGATAAAAATCCAGTGACACAGCGGTCGAGTCCACTATAGCAGTGTAAAACCAATAATAAAGGCTTATACTGTACAAACAACTATAATTTCAATGCTAAACTTACTACTAAACTTCGCTCTACCTGTTTAGACAATAGTTGTGATTTTTGCTTACACATAAACTGCAACGTCACTGTCACAATATCCTAACTGGACTATATCACTGATTAATAGATACTGTACAGACATATTGCAGCCCACTAACATTATCAGCTTGGTTCCACTTATTGTCACTTGTTTCGCTCCTTTAAACCAAGGACCAGCTCAGAGTAGAGGAGCAGTCAATACCACCCATGGAAACAGCCAAAATTAGTCTTTGTTGACAGGTGGTTCCTCTTATCATGTTTGATATCATTGTTATGCTGGGAGATGAAATTTGGGGTCTTATGTGAAGTATATTAATAACACATGGTTGCTTGGGTGTTGGTCAATGATATCAACCTTAGAAATTAAAATAGAAAGACTGTGGACTCAGGATTGTGTAACACACTTCCATCCTGCTTCCAAACTAACCCCACCCAGTGTCTTTACTTACTTGTATTCATGTATGTATGAAATTCATCATTTTGAGGCCCACATGGAAGATTGGGAAACCAAATGTGTAGCCTCGTTAAATAAAGTCTTTACTTACTGACTTACATCATGTTTCACATTGCTTAGTTTATCACCAGTAATACTATGCATGTATCTTGCATTTTGAATAAATACAGGAAGACCAACTGTGTATATAGAGTCCTAGCCACGGCCATGACAGGTCCAGTGGTTAGTGTGCTGGATTTGTAACTCGGTGATCTAGGTTTGATTCCAGGTTGCAGCAGAAAATTTGACAGCAATGTTGATTTTCCTCCACATGTGAAATGTACCGTATGTTTATACTGAAGAAAACTGGTTAGGTGAATCAGCTACATTGAATATATATAACAGAAACGTTGTTGAGAAAAAACGGCGTTAAACTTGAATAAATGAGACAAACAATACGAGGTCAGCTCCTGTCAATCTGTTCAAGGACTTCAGTGTTTATTGTCTAATAACCCAGCATATGTCAATCATTTATCTCTGATTGACCCGGCTGTTCTCAGGCTGTTCTCACGATATTAAAGCTTAATTCCAAATGTAATTATAAGATGTCAATATACCCCCCCTTGTCATGTCTAGGCTAAGGTTATATTATTATATGTATCTTGAGTTCCAAAAGTTTAGCACAATTTGGGATTAACCTGGAGTGCAGAGTGGTAGAGCATCAAGTGTAAAAGGTCTCGGGTTTGATCACGGGCTGCGAAAGTTGTTAAAAATAAGTGGTTCTGTACCCGTAAGGGTAAACATAGTCATAATGACTGAAATCTGCACCAAGTTTTGTTAGAATTCCTCCAGTAGTGAAATGCTGTATCCTTATGATTCACAAACAATTCAAGATTAAAACTCAGACTTATTAACTTGAAGGTTAAATGCTCTTTTCACTCTTGGTTATAATGGACCTATAAAGGTCTGATATACAGGACCATCATGGCCTTCTTGTTTCAAATCTGAAAATCTGTTAAATCCTTGCCTATGCTGGCCTTGAGTTTCATCATTAAACTGCTTGTGAATTAAGATCTAGGTGTTTGATATACAGGGCTATCAGGACCTTCTTGTGTTAAGTCTGAAAATCTGTAAAATCCTGACCTATATTGGCTGAAAATTTTAAGTCTGGAGTTTTAATATTTAAATGCGAATAATGACCTAGGTGGCTGATATGCAATACCATCATGGCCTTCTTGTTTCAAGTCTGAAATTCTGTAAAATGGTAACCTATATTATAAGTATAGGACATTTGACCTGGTGCTAATCAATCCTCGTGTGTTTTCGTTACTGTACCATAAGAATGATTTGATTACTTAAAATAACAACTCTGATTGGACAACGAATATTCAAGGATTCCATGTTAAATGTTCTAAGTTTGATCAGCTTGTTATGGTGAGAATATTGACCATTATAATGTCCAGTCTTTATTGATCTGTGAGTGTTTCTTGTGATTCGTTCACGTCTCAAGAGATTATTGTTTGTTCATGTGTCAGAGATTATTGGCTCATTTGTTCCTAATTACTCTGAATAATTACATTCAAGGCCTAACTGATTACTTATGAGCCAGTCTCGAGGAAAACATGCTATTTTGACAGTATTTACCACATGTAACAAGGTTTTAAAAAAAGCTTTAAAAATAAGAAAAAATGACATATCTATCATCATAAGATTCAATTTTAAATAATTTATCGATATATTACTTTACAATAGCTTTACAATTTCTTACAAGACAAATTGTTGATGCAATGCATCAAAGTAGCCGCAATTTTGTGGTTTACATGGCATGAATACTGTTAAATCAAGCAACGCTGTTATAAATTATTCTGAACAACTGAATTCTCTAACTTTTCATTCAGATAGAATCAAATTGAGCGGGAAATATTCCAATATACACAGGTATTTGACATTATATACTGGGTTTTTCTATGATTTGACCTTGTGACCTAATTTTTGACCCTAGATGACCCAATATCTAACTTGACCTAGATTTTGTTAGGACGATCATTGTGACCAAGTTTCATCAAGATCAAGTCAAAATTGTGACATCTAGTGACTACACAAGCTTTTTCTATGATTTGACATTGTGACATAGTTTTTGACCCAAGATGACCCGAACTTGACCTAGATTTTGTTGAGATGATCATTGTGACCAAGTTTCATAAAGATTAGACCACAATTGTGACCTCTAGTGATTATACAAGGTTTTTCTATGATTTGACCTTTTGATCAGTTTTTGACCCCAGATGACCCAATATCGAACTTGACTTAGATTTTGTTGACATGATCATAGTGACCAAGTTTCATAAAGATTAGACCAAAATTGTGACCTCAATTGACTACACAAGGTTTTTCTATGATTTGACCTTTTGACCTAGTTTTTGACCCAGATGACCCAATATCGAACTTCACCTAGATTTTGTTGACATGATCATTGTGGCCAAGATTCATAAAAATTAGGTCAAAATTGGGACCTTAAGTGACTACACAAGGTTTTCTATGATTTGACCTTGTGACCTAGTTTTTGACCCCGGATGACCCAATATTGAACTTGACCTAGATTTTGTTAGGTCGATAGTTGTGACCAAGTTTCATCAAGATCAAGTCAAAATTGTGACCTCTAGTGACTACACAGTGACCTAGTTTTTGACCCCAGATGACACAATATCGAACTTGGCCTAGATTTTGTTGAGGTGATCATTGTGACCAAGTTTCATAAAGATTAGTCTAAAATTGTGACCTTGAGTGTCTACACAAGCCCATTGTTGACGGACGGATGGACGGACGACGGACGGACGAAGAGTGATCACAAAAGCTCACTCTGTCACTTTGTGACAGGTGAGCTTAAAATGTAAGTACATGTAGCATGCAACCCTCGCATATATACAATTACAAACACATTATAAATCACTGAAACATTATTATGTGACCATTCTAAATAGCTTACTGGCATTGGAAACTAGTCATCATTCCTTTGACCAATTGGATGTGCAGTGTTGCAAAGTCACCAGATTATTTACATAACTCAAAATAAATTTAAAGTACTTGATAGTTCCACATATTTATTGGATTAAAGTAAAAGTAGAATACAATGAATCGGTAAAACCGAATTATGCTTCCCGAAGCAAGTGCTTGTCCCAAAATTGTAAAATAACGTATTACAGATACAGGTAAAAAAAGAAAATAATGTAGAATTATGGTTCTTTGACACCGCACTTCCTCTACCATTATGTGAAATTTCAATCAAATGCCATCAATACTGTTCAAGTTAGGGACCTGCCAAGCATTAATTTGTATTAAAAAGGGAGATAATTAAAAAACAATAACGGTACAGTTATGTTTTTGTGGCACTGCACTTCTCCTCAATGAGATTAATTCACCTATAAAGTTTCAAATCAATACCTCCCATAATGAAGGAGTTATGACCTGGACAAGAAGTAAGTATAAAAGTACAAAAGGCCATAACTCCAAATATTTACAATAAAGAGTTATGTTTCTTGTGCACCGCACTCCCTCTCAATGAGATTTATTCACATATCAAGTTTCAAATTGACATCTCTAATACTGTATGAGACAAGAATTAAGTATAAAAAATTACAAAGGGAAATAACTCATGAAAAAATATATCACCAATGTAGGGTTATGGTTCTTGTGCACTGCACTTCCCCTCAATGAGGTCTATTCACCTATGAAGTTTCAAATTGATATCTCTAACACAGTATAAGTTATGGCCCGGACAAGAATTAAGTATAAAAAATTACAAAGGGAAATAACTCATGAAAAAATATATCACCAATGTAGGGTTATGATTCTTGTGCACTGCACTTCCCCTCAATGAGGTCTATTCACCTATGTAGTTTCAAATTGATATCTCTAACACTGTATAAGTTATGGCCCGGACAAAAATTAAGTATGAAAAAATAGAGAGGGGAGTCACTTAAAAAATATGCAATCAAGAGTTATGGTTCTTGTGCACTGCACTTCCCCTCAATGAGGTCTATTCACCTAAGAAGTTTCAAATTGATATCTCTAAATTATTTTAATACTCTTCAAGTTATGGCCCGGACAAAAGTGTGATGGATGGACGGACAGACGGACAGACAAATGCTCACCCTTCGGGGAGCATTAAAAATACACAATTAGGCCCTCCTGCATTTTGAATGAGGACTTGGGATTCGATGACGGTGCAGTTACATTGTACCAAGGGGTTTTTCTACTTCACTCTGGGAGCTGAAAATATTGGCTGTCATTTTGAGGTATTTCAGATCTACAGAGGTTAAATTTATAGCTATGCTCATTCAGGTTATTGTAAAAAGGTAAACAACAAATTAGGTCCTTGGGCAATCACTTATTAAATATGTTAAAAGCTAAACACGCATTTCTAAATTATTTAGCTCTCAATAGAGCAATTAAAAAAGGTACAAAGGTCTATTTTCATTTTAATATTTTTTTCGAACTGACAAATATTCATACTGACAAATATTCATTCAGACTGACATCATTTTGACTGTCGTGCGGATAAGGAAAATAATCGGCACAACCGTCGTGCGGATAAGAAAATTAATCAATATTATCATCGTACAAATAAGAAAAATAATTTACAAGACTGTTGTGCGGATAAAGAAAACAATTCAATTATTGGCACAACTGTCTTGCGCATCAGGAAAATAATTGGCACGACCATCATGAGCATAAGGAAAATAATTGGTATGACTGCCGTGCGGATAATGAAAATAATTGGCACGACCATCATGCGCATAATGAAAATAATTGTTACGACTGTCGTTCGGATAACCGAAGTAATCGGGACGACTGTCAGACGCACAAGGAAAATAACACAGAAAATAATTGGCACGACTGTCATGTGGGTAAGGAAAAAAATTGGCACGACCGTCATGCAGATAAGGAAGATAATCAACAACATACTATACTGTCAAAAAGGATTTCACGAGCATATGTCGATTAACGATGCTCATCCAAGACTGCCCAGCCCGACTGAATCAATCTAATGTCATAAGTCTGTGATATTTCTTCATTTTGGTTACTAAACTTTTGAAAGATTTCAGATTTATTTAACAGTTTTCAATAGTGTTAAATTCGTACAGTCACAGCTAGTGTAGCACACGATGCCTCGTACTGATGTAAACAATTGGCGTGCAAAAACGAATTAGCAAAGCACAATAGATGCATAACATTGTTCAAAAGTTGTTTACATTTTTTAACATTTTGAGTCGAATCGGTACGAGTACGATAGTGACTTACTTCAAGGTTTAAACTCTGTATCGGATGTTGATGAAATTGCATATCTACGTTCGTTGAGAGTATTAAAGAAGATTTTCCTTGTCCAACAAGTACTCGCGTTCGTGTAATCAGTTATTTGCGGCTATTTTTGATAAGATTTTATCAAAACAATATATCCACTTCCGCCATCATGTTAAAAACGCGGCCAAACTGCGGGCTAGTGCGGCCAAATCAAGCAACTTTAAAATCATCAAGATATTGTTCATAATATATGAAAAATACTTATATAATCACAATAAACAGCACAATATCACAATAATTGCTAAAATACTGATATGTTACCGTTAAACTTTTGGAAGCAGGTACCCGGGCCAACCCATTCTGAAGTCTGGTTCCCTGTCGTTCTATAGTTGTTTAGTAATGATAGGGGATGTAATCCAGACTAACCATTCTGTGGCCGCAGATTCGACCCACTGTTGTTTGACCGCGTTTTAAACAAGTCTATTTATAGTACATAACTTATGAATAATCTAATTCCGGCGACTCAACATTTTTTTTTATCAAATTGATGTATAAATTTCAGCAATTTCTTTTCTTTTCATAATCTATATTTGATAAATAAGAAAATTTATATGAAACTCTATATTATTGTTTTCATGCAAAAACGTCAGCATCATTGGTAAACGAATACAACTAGCGATAAAACTAGCGATCAGTTCAGTAGTAAAAAAAAATAGACACCTCAGCTAGTCTACGCTAAAAGGGATCAGCAATAAAATTATTAAAACGGAAATTTTTTTTGTTTTAATTACTAACATTATCCATTCAAAAAATGTCATTTATGGTGGGACCAATAAGAATTTAAATGTGTTTGTATAGGTATCAATTAATAGCTTCATTATCCACGCAAACAAATTTATTCATTTTAATAACTATCAGTAACTTATCCTTTCACGTCCAGGGGAGAAATTTGGTTTGTACTACATAAGATAGCCGCCTCAAGGGCGGCTATTAATAATGCATTATGTCGAAATCACTTACTTTGTTGCTATGGTGACCAATTTCAGAAAAGTACTCTGATTGAGAAAAACGAGGAGTTAGTTGTTTAAAACTGTTTAACAGTAGTAGCCTTTCACTAAATGTGAACATTTACAATTTGGATATATATTTTAAAACTTAAAACATCATTCTAAAACATGATACCATTTTGAACAGTTTATGTCAAGAATTAATCAAATACTGTATTTATAAAGTACTTGTTACAACGACGTCGAATAACGTTTGAATGACGTTCGCGATGTCACGCAAAAGGCTCTGAATAGGGCCTCTACAAAATAGCTGTAACTTCCTTAATAATCAAGATACTAACAAAATTTCTTTTGCATTTTGCTTCATTAATATTACTCATTTAAATAATAAAAATCTGAAATCAAATTATTTGTCAAAATAGCAGGTTTTCCTGGAGACTGGCTCATATATTTACTTAGTCCTCTCTTGAGATGTTCTACTTTAGTGGAAAGGAATTGAGACAGGGATACTACAAATCTGGAGAAAGAATTAACTTTTCTGCAGAAAATGTAAAATATTTGATGAAAAAGTTCAGTATATTGAATAAGTTATGGTCATTTGAAATTTCATAAGCTGAATTTTGAAACTAGCACAATGTTTGTAACAGAGTTTTGGTGTAGGTATTAATGGCTCCAGAAAAAGACTACTATACTATTTTCGGGATTGGGCGGTATGCCTCAGTAGGACCCCTGCTGAGAGTATAAATTTTAAGTTATTAACTACAAAACTATTTTCAATATTAAAGTCATAAAATGTTCCAGAATCAATATTATATACAGATCTCTAAAGACTAAGGTCCCTGTATATAGGATCCGTCATGAGTTGTCTTTAGAGATCAACATTTCTTAAACGAGTATATAGAAAGCACAGGTTATTGAGTGAGCCTTTTGTGAGCTTAATAGTTTGTTTTCGTGACGAGTTTAAGAAATGTTGATCTCAAAGTCAACGGATGACAGTATATTTTTATCACATTACGATAGTTACTGAGTCAAAACAATGCCATAAATAACGAATTTAAGCCGACGTTGTTACATTTTCGCACCGAAAAGCTGGTAAAAGCTGTTATCACACACATTGTACATCATTGTTCTGTGATTTGTTCTCACAGGGAAGATCACACTATTTTCATGATAAAATATAGATCTCCAGAGATAGAGAAACCTAAAAATGGTGATAAATATTATATTTCATCATCAAAAAGATTGACTTTTATGAAACAACCCCTGTGAAATAAACTGTTACAGTTCATGAATTTTTCATGAAATATATGTGAATAGTTCATTTCCATATATCATGAAAAATTCATAAAAAATCCTTGAACTCTAAATGAGACTTTACTTGAAGTGACCATGAAATATTGATTCATGAACTGGGCATGGTTCATGAACAGGGCATGAGTCATACCATCAAGGATTTTTAAGTACTAATCATGCACAGATGTTCTTCAATAAATCATGAACTGTTGAAGGACAAACTGATTTTATGTACAGTTCATGAAAATAAATGTTCATGAACAATTCATGAACTTTTTGCTATATATCTCTATTGTCTCATTTAGACTTCATATTTTGGACGTGAACTGTTCATGATTACACATTTCATGACAATTTCAAGGACAAACATATTTTATGTACAGCTCAAGAAGATAAATGTATTCATGAATAACCCGTGAAATAAACTAAGTGTATCAAAATGCATAAAATGAAGCTCTATTGTGTGTATGAAGACTTAAAGTCCAAAATGTGTTTTAAGTATAAATAGTAAATATATTATTGGTACAATGATAGCCTCATAATATTAAAAATAAGAAAAGAATCATTGTGCAGGTATATAAATGTTCATATAAGTTGCAAATCGGGAACATAGCTGAAGGATGATGTATGTGCCTGAATATCAGATGAAACCTACTGGAACATTGTTATTTTATCATTACAATTGTTTGCCTCAATCAGATTAATAGTTTAGCTACCTTTTGTACCTTTTGCAACATGATTAACTGTTCACATTGTTGTTTTGAACAGTTTGAGTATATTTTATTTGATATATCTCATTTTCATTTTTACATGCATGCTCAATAGCTTTTCAAAGACTACACTAACAGAGTTGAAAACTACCAACTATTCAATTTACTAAAATTAGCAATTAATAAATATTACATTTATCTAAGACAATATACAGTAACCTTATATAATATAAATAAATAAACATACAAAAAAGACGCATTGTTTCTTGAACACTTCATGAACACTTCATGAAAACTAATTCTTAAAACCTCATGCTAGGCGTACCCCACCCACTTGCTAATTTGTTTTCCTATATTTTTCACAAAACTTTTCTTAAAATTAGATATTTAAAGTCACACAAGATACTTTTAAACTTGACATGCATATGTCTGCAACATACCTTTTATAAGATCACTCATTTAGATAAAAACACTCAATAAAATTTGTCGAACATCAGCACATGTCATTGCTGGCAGCCATTTTGAAAATCTGTGATGTCATCAACATGTGGCAGGAAGTCATGTTTCATGAACTTTTCATGAATTAATTGATGAACATTTGAGGGATGGTTCAAGAACAGTCTAGAAATGATAGTTCATGAAATGTTCATCAGGTACTTTTTATGGCTGGATCAAGGACATATAATGAACTCTTAAGTATTCATCAAAAATTCATGAACTGTTCATGAACACATTTTAAGGTCAGTTCATGTCCAAAAGTTCATGAACCAGGATCAAGAACTTATCAATACCTGTTCATGAACAGTTCTTGATTGGAGTCAAGTGTCCATGAAATCATGAACTACGTTTCGCAGGGGAACAGTCCTTATTAAATAATGCTGTGACTCATGTTGTCATCTTTATATGGAAGATAGTGTTCAATGAAAATATTGAACATGAAGCATTTTAAGATGTAACAGAAATTCCTTAATAACAATTTCTGGATCATATAGAAAGAGTTGTAATAAGGCCGAACAATGGTAACATACCAAACTAATGCTAAAAATAATAGGGACTACGGGTAGGTATGTAGGTTGGGAAATGTTTGGGTTTAGGGTAAGGTAGGTTGGGAAATGTTGGGGTTTGAGGGTAAGGTATGTTAGGAAATGTTGGGGTTTTAGGGTAAGGTAGGTTGGGAAATGTTGGGGTTTGAGGGTAAGGTAGGTTGGGAAATGTTGGGGTTTTAGGGTAAGGTGGGTTGGGAAATGTTGGGGTTTTAGGGCAAGGTATGTTAGGAAATGTTGGGGTTTGAGGGTAAGGTAGGTTGGGAAATGTTGGGGTTTGAGGGTAAGGTAGGTTGGGAAATGTTGGGGTTTTAGGGTAAGGTAGGTTGGGAAATGTTGGGGTTTGAGGGTAAGGTAGGCTGGGAAATGTTGGGGTTTTAGGGTAAGGTAGGTTGGGGGAATGTTGGGGTTTGAGGGTAAGGTAGGTTGGGGGAATGTTGGGGTTTTAGGGTAAGGTAGGTTGGGGGAATGTTGGGGTTTGAGGGTAAGGTAGGTTGGGGGAATGTTGGGGTTTGAGGGTAAGGTAGGTTGGGGGAATGTTGGGGTTTTAGGGTAAGGTAGGTTGGGGGAATGTTGGGGTTTTGGGGGATTTTTTACATAGAGGGAGAGCAGCTACCACAGTGTTTCATTTTGGTTTTGGAAAACTGTGAGTCCTTTCCCACTGAACCTAAACAATCAATGAGTCCTTACATTATGTAAAAATAAAGTATTTCCCAAGTCAATTTTGTGAGTCAGGGACTCAGGACTTGCACCAAAATGAATTCTAAATTTATCAAAAATACGGGAAATATTTTTTTTCAAAATTTTGCTATAAAACATTTAGTGTTGCAGCAAATGTTTAGGGTTAAAGAGAGGATACCCGTAACAAACAATTTTTTATATGCCTAACTTGATGCTGTTTATATATGACTGACAATACTCTAAGTCACTCCTGGGAGTCCTCTAGAAGATGTCAAACAATAGCAAGAATGTCATTATACACAACTAGTCTTGACAATACACCCATCACTCAAGGGAACGCCATATACTTGACAATACACCCATCACTCAAGGGAACGCCATCTAACTTCACGCTCTTACTCACGTTAATTATATCATCAATATATACGCTTTTGTTCTTTGCAAGATGTTTCATCTCTGTATAAAATCATTTATTAGTGAGACCGAAATGATGTGATCATCGGTCTATGAAAGGCATATTTTCTATTTGATGTCTTTGATTGTCGATAGAACATTGTATGTGTATACTTAAACTGTCAACTTGTCAGAAGAATTTCCATGTAATGCCATAAATGGTTTTTTAAGAGCACCATGGTGAGCTTTTAGATAGTAACATGGCCGTTCTGCGTCTTTTGTTGTTTATCAGTTATCTCTTCATACAAAATCTCTTCAAAAACCACTGAATCGAATTTGATCAAACTTTACAGGAATTATAGTTGGGTGGGTGTCTTTCATATATATAATGGTTTTGGGTTATTGCCCTATAGTATGTCTTAAAAGCTACATCTTAAATGTGTTCTTGTCGATAACACTGTGGAATAGAGCTTTGTTATTCCGGGTGTAGCACTGACAGTTATGTAAAAAAACATTCACTCACTCACCGACAGCTACTAGAGGAAAATTGCATGTCCAGTGTTTCATTTTGATTTTGAAAACTTTTTTTGAGTCCTTTCTCGCTGAACTTAAAAACTCAATTAGTCCCACTATGTAAACATAAAGCTGTTTCAAAATTTATTGAGTCTCAACAAATTTTTATGAGTAAGGGACAAAAGTATCGACAAATTTATGGTCATTCAAAATTTCATAAGCTGATAAAGCTGATGTTTGAACTTGGAGTAAGGGTGGTGCTAATGGCACCTGAAACAGACTAGCATGTTATTGTCAGGATTAGGCAATATACCTCAGTATGACCCCTGCTGAGGGTGTATCTACATGTATATAGGTACACAATGATCTCAGGGATAATGTTCACACTTACTCTGATTGTTGTATTGAAATTTAATGTGCAGTATTATATACATGGAGTGATTAACCTTAAAGTCATATCACTTGCACGAATTGGATTTTTGTCTCATATTGAAGAGCTGAATCAATACTTGAATATTAAAAGCTGTGATAAAACCTGTGATAACTGTACTCCTGACCTGGCACGTCGTTCCCATAGGAATGCTGTATGACATTGATGTTAATGGAGACTGTGGCTTTGAACCTCGTGATCAATTATATGCCTTCGTTTAGTGCAGGTTGTGGAATTACAGCGTCCTTAATTACTAAATGGAAAGAATTGACTAATATGGTTGATATCTAATGCCAGGAGTTATTGCATAAATATCACATAGCAATGATGGCGATAGAAGTATTGTCAACTTGAGATACTGATTATTATAGCAATCTGAATCCGGGGGCGTGATAGTCTGTCAGTTTTCAGGGGGTGACTATTTTCATGTCACACTCATTGCCATGTGATATTTATTTTATCACATAAGTACCGGATCTTCTATGTGAGAACAAATCACAGTAGAATGTTCTGCCATGTGTGAGATAACAAATGTGTGATGTCACCAGCTTTCTGGTGCGAAAAACAAGGGCTCGCTAAATATTCTGTGTTTTCTAGACTTGTTTAAGAAATGTTGATCTCCAAAGAAAACTTATGACGGATCATAATTATATTTATTATATAAAATCTATAATATACATTTGTGCAGACCATAATTTCCCTCAAAGTTGCAGGTCATTTGCCAATCTGGTCAAGAGGACATGCAATAATGAATCAGTCAAGGGCAAACAAACAACATAAGGCCATTATAGGGATAAAGAAATACTGACATGTATAGATAAACCACAATCGTTCGGGCGTAACTGTACTTTTAATAATGAAATAATCCAGGTAAAAGGGGTGTATTCGAAATAGAAATCTATTATTTGAAATTGTAGCTTACATCGTCCTCCATGGCGCAGTAGGCTAAGCTACTGCTTATGAATCTAAATAGATTTATTGCTTGGGTTCGAATCCCACCCATTTTGAATATTTTTTTAATTTTGCTAAATAAAACATACGCGTGCATGTCTATTTTAAATATATTTCTAAAATATATCTATTTCCTTTGTATTTTAATCATTGAAAACATTCCCACGTCAAGACTGTTGAACAGAAATATCGGTCAACGGTCACCCAAACTGTGCTCCTTGTATTACCAGAGTAAACGCTTATTAATGTTGACGTTTCTACAGCATATTCTTAGACTGGTGATTCAAATTCAAATTCCAACAAAACCAATGATGAAAATAGTTTGTAATTCAACCCGATTGTCATCTGAGAAATAAATGCAATATCCAGGGCGGGCTAAAATCATAAAATAAACGAAACAAAGCAAATTTGTATTAAACCTAAAACATAATTTTATTATTCATTAAGTAATAAAATATATGAAAAAAACCCTCAAGTATTATGATAATAAAATTTGTGAAAAAGAGTTTAGCAGCGGACTCGAACCAACAGCCAATATGAAATGAATGTTCTGAGTACAAACAAGTTCTGAGTATAGATCATCTTAACCACTAGGCCACGCTGTCAATTTGAAAGATAACGTGAATTTATAAGATATATTCATAATATATCAGAATAATAACGGTAAATATCGTTTCAACCTTAGCAAATGAACTCGTCCTAGGGTCATATTTCGAAGGTCGTTGTACATCTATAGTACCGGACCATCTAACTATAACTCCAACGCGATAAATTGCAGTACAAAAACAAACACAAAATCCGCTATATTTATCGTTTCTGAATATTTAGGAGCATGAAAACTTCACATGTTGTGCTAAATATGTGAATGCTTTCATTGGTAAGTGTTACGGTCCTTGATTTTAATCCATAACAAAAATATAGGCAGTATTGTGTTTGTTTTTGTACTGCAATTTATCGCGCTAGAGTTATACTACTTGATTTTACACTGGGAACTTAATTTTGTCCACTGACTGTATAATTATGTTTATGTACATATGATGAGTTTGTACAGAGCTCTCCATTAGTCCTAGTGGTCAGTGATTTCACTATGTAGGGATTTACCACTGGCTACTTTTCTAAAACAGAACCTTTAAAATAATAAGAAATTATTGTTTGAATAACATGTAAACAAACAAAGTGTATTTTACACACTTGTATTTTCAGACTTGTCTCGCTCTGTGATGAGTGTATATATTTTCAGACTTGCCTCGCTCTGTGATGAGTTTGTTTTGTATATTTTCAGACTTGCCTCGCTCTGTTATGAGTTTGTTAAGGAACAAGATTTATCTGGTGACAAGTTTTGGTATTTGCTGTGAGATTTCTATCGTCAGTGGATTTGTTGTATTTCTACCAAAGTACATAGAAACACAGTTTGGTACATCCAAATCAGAGGCATCCCTCTTCACAGGTTTGTTACTTTCTTCTATTGTTGGTGGTTGATCGTTTATTTTTGTGAAGGATTTAATTTCGTATATTTCAAAGGCAGAAATAATTGTAAACATAACATTAAATATTCCATTAAATTTGAACTAAGTGTAGTTATGGAAGACATGACAGGACACATTGTTATAGTCCAGTCAGGATAAAAATCAAGTGACGCAGTGGTCGAGTCCACTATAAAGGTGTAAAACAAATTATAACAGCTTATAAATACTGTACAAACACCTATAATTTCAATGCTAAACTAACATACTAAACTTCGCTCTACCTGTTTAGACAATGGTTGTGATTTTTTTGCGTACACATAAACTGCAACGTCACTGTCACAATATCCTAACTGGACTATAGTACCAAGGCTAAATGACCTTACAACAAACATTAATCAAGAAATCAGTTGACCTATCTGATGGCATGGGTGGTCGAGTAGATAGCGCTCTTGATAACTGATTGAAAAGTCTTGGGTTTGATGGTCTGCCTGGGCACTTGGTCTTTTCTGAGATGCTTTTCAGTGTTTCTCAACCTACTAGATATGAACTGGTTAGAAACACAAACTAAGGTTGTTTCCAGTGTCTTGTATCAGTGCCATACACCAGGCACGTTAAAGAAACCAAGCTACAGTATTGCACAAAGATTCTGTTTCACAAAACTGCCTCTTCCCTAGAAATCAGAAGTCATTGGTCAATCTGGCAGGGACAAAAATGAATGACCACAGATTATCTTGTAGATATTAGACAAACAACTAGGCATGGTTATCTCTGTATTTGCTAAGTTCAACTGCCAATTTGTGCAGATTTTCTTGGCAACATGTATCACTCTGACACTCTTTTTCACAGAGTTATTTATGAGTTATTTATGATTTTGATATCATATTTAACACACTGAACTTGTTTTATGATACAGAGCCAGTTCTATAATCAGCAGAAATTCATTCTTGCTATTTCACAAATCAGCAGAAATTAAAAAACAGAACCCCCTCCCCCAATTTTTTTGGGCTAAACGCAAAATATTTCATCCGCAGAAATAACCATCTATACGGTATATTATGTTGGTGTATTTCTATTATAGGTGGTATTGCTATCCCAGGCGCTGTATTTGGTGTATTGATGGGAGGTTTCCTGTTGAAAAGATTCCAGATGGGTCTTAAAGGTAAACTATCAAAATAGCTGGATAAATTCTCATGACTGTACTTTTTGATATATCATGTAAAATGTATTTCATTGAATTGTTTTCATTTTTTGATACAAAATGTATTTGCAAATGCATTTGTTACCTATAGATGTATCTCACATCGTTAGTAGGATATTTATAAAAAATCAACACATCGGCCCAATTGTCAGAACTTACATATCTTTGCAAACATCACTATTTTGCAGACAATGGCTACATCTTGTGATGGCTCTTGTTGTAAATATTGTCACATTAATCAGGAGTCATACAATTCCGGAATAATCTGGAAATCCGGAATTGGAGTATTAGAAAGAAGGCACTTTTCTGTAGAAAATAAAAAGTTATTTGATGAAAAAAATCCTAGAATTGACAATGTTATGGTCATTTGAAATTTCACCAGCTGAATTTTACCAAAAGAACGTTTGAACTAAGTTTTGGTGTAGGAATGTGGGCTGATGGCAAGGAAAACACACTTCTGTCTCATTTTCAGAATTGGGCATTGTGCCTCAGTAGAACCCCTGATTAATGTGAATGTATGTGTATTTATTGTAGGAGCCATACAGTTGACCATACTGTTAGATTTACTGGCCCTCGTTGGTTGTGGATTCTTCTTCTTTCTCGGCTGTGATAACTTGAAGATTGCTGGTGCCACATTCCCTTATTTCAACAGGTAAGTGAAATCACATTCAGATCCCAACATTTGCTTCATTAAGCCTAGGTCCCACTGAGCATTTTTTGCCTCGGCGATGTACGCCCGATTAAAATTAATGAGCATTCAGGACATCGGGAACAGGTTTCTCATGGTCTAGGGAAAGCTGCCGGGAAGTCATGAGATAGTTTGTGATATCAGAAGAAATTGTGATGAATCGCCGAGTTAGAATTCCTAAGTGAGACCTAGGCTTTACTTTACCCTGTTAGAGATCCATCTCTGGCCCCATGACTATAAAGCTTTTTTCGTGTTCAATGAAATTTAATTAGTTCTTAACAATCAAATAATCTTTACTGTATCAAAAAATACTGTTCTGTTTTCTTTAAGGCTATCCAAGTAATATAAAAGTTTCAGTGAAGTATGAGAATATTTTACTGTTTGAAACATTTAAAGTTTGAGCATGAAATTTAGTTGTGTATGAAAAAATCTTTATAAGCATGGGGCCTGATGACTTTCTGTAACACATTTTGTTAAAATGATCTCTCTCTCTTTCTTTCTCTCATGTGCACGTTGACACATAATTTCTAGTCATTAGCACACCTCCAGATTTGTGGAAAAAAACGCTTCAATTGGATGATTGAAAGTTCACTACATTATGTTCGCGTACGGTGAACCATTAGATTTTATATTAGCTTAAAGAAGTGAAACTTACAACTTGTGTAATAATGATATGATTTTGATTGGTGTCCAATATAAACATATATAGTTTTCTTACACCATACAAAGTTACAAGTAGATTTTGAAGGAAAAAACTGATATTCATGTTTCCCTCATATGGTGGGGAGACATATTGTTTTTGTGCTGGAAGTCTGGATGAATGTAACAAATCTTGTCCATGTCTGTTCTCCTTAACCGATGGTCCGATTTCAATGAAACTGCTCATGAATTCTTGGTACCAAGCCTAGTTTTACATACCAAAGGAATTTTGGTTGGATTATTTTTACAGGAGTTATAGCCCTTTTTGAAAGCCATGATTTTGTATCAAAACTGCTTCTAGTATCACGAGTCATCATATTTGTTGCTAAATTTCTTTCAGCTCTGGGTATAATCTTGTTGAAGATTTTGAGTTTGAAGCAAACTTGACATCATCGTGTAATATGTACTGTGATTGTTCCAACAATGACCTTGAACCTATATGTGGAATCAACGGGCTAACGTACTTCTCACCATGTCACGCAGGATGTACAAAGTTCAACACCAATCATCTAGCAGCTGAGGATAGAACCATGGTAACTGTTCTCTTATAGCAGACTTCAGCGGTGCCAATTTTCCTGATTTATCCGGAATTCAGGATTTATCAACCCTGAAAGAGCAATGGCTTCTGGCCAAAATAAAAGTTATTTTATGAAAATTATGGTCAATTTAATTTTCAGTACTACTGTGTAGTTAAATAGTGTGACACACCCTTTTCTCTTTGTCAATGTAAATGATACTTATAACCCCTGAACAATGTGTCGGGTATACTGGATTAAGCATGTCTGTCTGCCCTTCTGTCTGTTTGTTGATACATTCTTGTACCAATCCAACTCCTACAGTTTTGGCAGGCTTTCATTCAAACTTTCACAGATTGCCATCTTGACATGTTCATGTGCATACAGGAAAAAATTTGGTTTGTGATGATTTATGCCTGAATTATGGCCCTTTGCAGGCAGGGATTGTATTAGCCTGCCAGAATTGACAGCTCTAGTTGTTTTACGTTTGGTATTCTAAAATAGCATACAATTAACGTGTCATCAGTTTTCAGTAATAATTTAATAAATACAGTCCATGGCTCTCTATAATTATCAGTTGTGATTATATTTCTGTGGTACACTGTCTCGCTTGATTCCTATTGAAAAATGTTGAAAATACAATCAGTATGCTTGTATTTTGACTATAATAATACAAATTAATTCCTGTTTTGTTGTGTAACTATGTGTTCGTGATCATGTCTAAATTTGATGCCAGATATTGTGGACAGATCGAGTGTGTAAACATCCAATCACACAAAGATTCACTATAATATTGGAGACATAGGACAGCTTGTAATTACTAAAGTATTGCTTTCCTAGAAATGTCTTTGATTTAGACAAATCTTTATCAACAGCATGGGGGATATTGTACAATATGTGTCCCTGAAAATTTGTAGAAATGTGTTTGTCTCGAGAAAATTTCACTTCAAATTGAAAGTGAATTTTCATGCAATTATTTGGTGACTGATTGGGTTCCTCCCGACTATGTGATTAACAAAGTGTAGCAGATTGGCTACATATTGGGGTAATTACCCAATGAAAGTTAAAACTCTTAATTGATTTTAAATTGAGAGAATGACGAAAAAGCAAAGAAAATCTGAAATATTCAAGTAAAATGATGGGGTAACAATAAAGAAAACAGTGCATAAGATGTTAGCTAATAAGATATGGGGTCAATTACGTAGCACATGTCAGTTGTTTTGTCTGGCGATCAGTCAGTCGGTCAACCAAATGATTTCCATTTGAACCTTTAGTCATAGGATCTTCAAACTTTATAGGGATGTTGGTTACCTTTATTTAATTGCTATTATTATCTAATTATCTATTTTTTTGTAGAATTTCACTGGATGTTCGTGTATCCTTGGTGACCATCTGGCCTCGGAAGTTATCATGTCACCCATGGCAACAAGCGGTCCGTGTAAATCTACATGTAAAAATCTCTTACCATTCCTAATCCTTCTTGTGTTCATGACTTTCTGTGTGGCGGGCACACATATGCCAATATTAATGGTTACCCTCAGGTATGTAAACAAAAAATACCAAGTAATGGTGATTAATTGACAACTTACGTAAGGTCAATTATAAATTGTCTATCTTCTATACCAAGAATTGTGTTATTGTTGATACTTCCTGAATTATTTCTTCAGGTACCGTATGTTACATGTATAGCTAGTCGGAGATGAATTTAACCATATTAATAAATAAACATGGATAATATAAACACTGCACAGTTGACTGGCCGCTTGTCAGTGTAGATTGAAAGAGTGCATGCTTTAAAAGTGGTTATGTACATAGTTGAAGGAAAATGGACATTGTAAAATTTTTGTAACACCCCCTATGAATATAGATCTGTGAGGGTGATCAGTAAATTCCCAGAAAAAAGCTTTAATCTCTTCAGATATCAGATCATTTTTCCAGGAACTGTTAGATTACCCCTCAGATTTACGTCATACTACTACTATTGTACTAGTGACAGATTGGAAGGTTGAAGATAATTGTAATCAGGAGTGCTAAAATGCCGCGGGCAAAGTTATCTCATACCATACCATGCACCTCACATATTTCAATCATGGTAATGTTGTAAATTTGCTGGGAGATACAAAGTTACAGTTAGAACGTGTCTGATGAATCTCTGAATAGGTGAATCATTTTGCTGTTAGCTTCGAAGCTAGAGTGGAAATAGAATGATATTACATTACATGTGTGTCTCTTCATCATTAATTTATTAAATTTGTTGGATGAAATTGATAAAATGCGAGGCTCATGCTGAGCATTTTGACAATTTTATTCAACTTGTTTAATCAATTTATTGTATGAAAGTCACATATGTATTATTCTTTTTATCACATGATAGCTTGCACGACCACAATTATTATAAAGATATCAATATGAAGAAATTATTAAGGATCCGTCATGAGTTGTCTTTGGAGATCAACATTTCATAAACAAGTTTAGAAAACACAGGTTATTATGCGAGCCTTTGGTGAGCTTAATAATTTGTTTTCCTGAAAGACAACAAGTGGCAGATTCTTTTATCACAATACTTGTACTATAGTTTCCGGGTGAACTCAATGGCCATTCAGACAGGTATAAAACTGTCTCAGTCGAAAAAAAACAATGATATAAAATGTTACTTTCATTGAGTATTTTGTTACTTTCACTTACTATTATGTTACTTTTGTAGGTCTGTGAGAGAAGAAGAAAGATGTTTTGCTCTCGGCATGCAGTTTGTAATTTTACGTCTTTTTGGTAAGACAATACACTTAGTTGCTATGGTAACACAAACCATAAATTACCATATGTAACATCCTCCCTATCCTTCATTTAGAAACACAGTCAAAGAGCCGGGGTTCATTCAATTCATTTTGGTTTTATGTATTGACATGACTTGTTGCATGATAAGTGCTGTAAAAACTCAAGTATTGGTCACAACTGTGTATTGCACGCAGAAAAATGAGAATATTCAGAGAGAAAAGTTTGAGGCAAAATAATTGTGTAAAATTTATCATGACGAAATTGGAAGAAAGTACAATGTACCCAAGACTTGAAAAAAATTCTGCATCATGTGGAAACCACACATCCTTAATGATCATTTTTGAATACAACTCTGGGTTGAATATTGTGCATACAAAGCCTCGTGTCATACTATTTTGTCCACTTGTTTCATAGATTTTGTAATTTCAATGAGCGCTCATGTAAGATTCTGTATTTACAGCGTATATTCCGGCCCTGATGGTGTTTGGACATATTATTGGTACAGCCTGTTTATTATGTAAGATTCTGTATTTACAGCGTATATTCAGGCCCTGATGATGTTTGGACATATTATTGATGCAGCCTGTTTATTATGTAAGATTCTGTATTTACAGCGTATATTCCGGCCCCGATGGTGTTTGGACATATCATTGATACAGCCTGTTTATTATGGAGAGAAAAATGTGGTGGAAATGGATCCTGTCTTATATATAATATTGAGATGTTTAGACATAGATATGTCGGTAAGTACTGATTTACTCGGTGTTAAAACATAAATACATGTATATCGGTAAGTGCATTTGATGGCCATGTTTATATAGAGCTGTCATTTATCAGTAGCATATTAACGATTCTGATATATAAGGAGCCAAGTATCGACCATACATCAATATAAAAATTTGTACTTATAGATGAACCACTTACAGGCTTATCACGCATGATTCACTTATTCAGCCATTCTACACTGTATGTATTTGGTACAGATTTAGCTTCTGATGATAATAGTAATAAGATGATACATGTTGTATGGTTTCAGGTACCTCGGCCGTGTTGAAGATTTTAGGTGGTACATTGTTCACCATTGTGTGGTTTCTCATTCGGCATCAAAATCATAAGGATAAAAATAAAGGCCTTTCTGTGAGTATATCAAGCTTGTATTATACAGTCTGTCTGTAGACATTTATTTTTGGGGTGGTATTCACAAACCATCTTAAGGGATAACTCCAAATTTTCTTAAAATCTTAAAAAATTTCTTAGGTGTATCAGTTAGACAGGAAAAGGAAGATTATTAATGTGTACATTGTTTAAAGCATTATGTAAAGGTCTACAATAATCACAAAGAAAACATGGGCTATTCTTATTTCCTTGGTAAATATGTGCAGCTAAATTTTTTAATTTAAGTCAAAATATTAAAGTTTTTTTATTCTGACAAAAATTGTGGCTGTGGCAGAAAGGATGAAAATGAATTAAAGGTAATGGCTTCAATCCAGTAGGGGACTTCTGTATTGCTTGCAATTCTTAATGACTTGTTTCTTTTATTTTTATTCAGGTTGGAGAAATGATGAATTCTGTCACGTCCATTAACAAGTTAGACTTGTCCTCAAAGTCCAAGGGGGACAACTCTGCCAGATATATTAGTCAAGCCTCTGATGACTCGGATCATGATGACTCAGCAGATTGTGAATTAGAACCAGACGACTTTGATTTTGACAGCAGGCCTGCAAAATTGAAGACTGCGTTGGGAGAATGTAGTATAAATGACTTAGATGAATCAAAAGTCTAAGTGTGTTAAACTGTTACATATATATACATGTATAAAATCTGTCCTAATGATTCATAAAATAATGTATATAGTTTCTGGTTATATGAGGATGACTGGTTATCTGATGATTTCTTTTTTTGTATGTGTTTATTTGAAATAATCATACCAGGTGTTTGACACTTTTAAACATAAATCCCAATAATAAAATTTGTTTTAGCTTATGTTAGAAACAGAAAAATGCAAAAATAATCAAGAGTCAACCATGCTTGTTTAGGGGTTATCTGCCCTTGAAACTTTATTTTCGTTAAATTTATGTAATGAAGGACAGATAAGTTTCGAAAAAGAAACGCAAATATCTCGCAAGAAACTGCCTCAAAATGTTTTTAAAATGAAATACAATGTACCATCAGTTATATGAAAATCATTAATTTTGGTCACATAAAAATTTCCACTTTTTGACACAACATTGTGGTTAACATTCGAGAAGTTGGTACAAACAAAAATGATAGTAGTATAGAAGAGGAAACATGTACGCTTGTTGGTTGGTTATGTGTTGCTGTGTATTTACCCCTCATATACACATCCAATAGTATGATGTTTTTCTTTGAAAGCCTGCAAGTTTTGACAAAGAAAAAACAAAAATTCTATTTTGAGTTAAATTTAAATTTGATATTATTATTTGCCCTTTTATGTTAACAAAAAAATGAGAAATGTATTTCTGTAGTAAAATTGTAAACATTTATTATTGTTTTGAATGCTTGATTTATTCTGGTTATCAATATGTTGAAATTGTTGAAAGCTGTGATGTGTATTATTATGGGTCTTTTTTAAAGTTTTGTTGGTATATATGTGTATACATTAAAGTCACTTATTTTCATGGGCATTTAATTTTGTGGATTTTGGTAAAATGAAATTTCTTAGGGTTTTAAATTTCAAAATTGCAAAACATGGAAGGGGAAACCTTTGCTAGGTATTTGGAATGTCAATCAACTGTGGAGATTAGGTTTCGTGGCAGAGTTCAACTACGAAATGAACGAAAATTTAATCCCCATGAAAATCAATGATTTAACAGTATATGGTTTTATGAGAATTTTGTTAAAGTTGTTTAAGTATATGTATGTATATACGATTTCATGAGAAGACTGTTATTATAGTTGTGTTGGTATATATAGGGGGTGTTAAATAAGTTGGATTCATACAAAATTTATCTGAACTATGTACGCAGTGTACACTTTAATTTCTTACTCTGATAGTTTCATTTAATGCTAGATTAGCACAATGGCAGAACCCTCTGGAAAGACTGGAACATTTTTCATTCTTCTGATGCCAGAAAATAAACTAGTGAAACTTAAACATGGAGAACAAACTTTTTTAACACCCTGTATATGTATAGGGTTTCGATGAGAATATTGTTACAGTTCAGTGTGTTGTGTTGGTTCATTTTTTTCCAGATGTTTTCATATTTTTATAAATGTTGTTTTCATCTTTGATAGGCATATCATTATAATACCCCCGCACAACGAGTTGTAAGGGGGTATACTGGATTCAGCTTGTCTGTCAGTCTGTAGACGCCTGCTTGTGAACGCAGCTCCTACAGTAATGGCAGGATTTCCTTCAAACTTTCACTGTCGCGCCAAACGTACAGTGACATGTACAAGTTCATAAAGAAAAGAACTGGCATGGCAATGATTTTTGCCAGGATAATGCCAGATTTGCTTCAAACTTTCACAGATGACCAACCTTCACAGTGCATAAACAAGTCTGCTTCCAGTTATCACAATAAGTCGTACAAGTTGAATTGTATAGTCTCCCAATAAGTCATACAGTGATTAGGTTTACACGATGTGACCTTGAAATGTACATGTTCGTAACTGAAATCACTGAAGCTGCAGTGTGGGGGGGGGGTATGTTAACCTGAAGATTGGTGATAGTTTCGTTTATGTGTATCCTAGTATAAACAGGGAATCATTATTGTACATAGTGTGTGTGCGTGTTTGTGATTCAGTGAATGTTTGAAATATACTTTGTAAACATTCAAGCATTATGTAAAACAACCTGATTCCAACCTCTATACAGGCCTGTCTCCGTATTATGGGGTTTTTGTTCTAGGAAAACACATATTCATAATTTGTTCAATTTTTCATTGAATTGTATGAAAAAATCGAGCTTTTATCTACGATAGATTTTCAATAGAATTTAATAAAATAAAACACATAGAAACAAATAAAATTAATAAAAAAATGTTTTTGCAATATTTTATAAATAAATTTCAATATTTTTTGCAAATTTCTGTTACAAAAATTATAATTTATATTACTGAAATGGGACACAATGTGACATCTGCAAAGTGCCCAGTAAGGCCAGTATGGGTGAAGAAATGTATTCATAATGTTCATAATATGTTTACCCTTTTGTTAGATTATAGATATATCAAAATTGACAGCACATATTAACACTACCCAAACATGTAGTTGATGCTTTGATTCTAATTGTATAAGTTTATAAGTATAAATGAGATTATAACTTTTTTTCAACAACAACAATGCATTGTTACTAACCCTATAAGGTTTGTGTTTTAGATGATATTATATACATGTATATAAGTTATATATATGATTGTTTATTATGACGTAATGTACATACTTGTTTTTATGGGTTATATTCATATATTAAGAGGTTCTACCAATCCTGATCCGAATAATTCAGGTTTTGAATAGTGGAATTTATATGTATGAAAAATCAGGATTTTGAACTGTTAGTTTGGAATATAGCCTCATCTTGATACAACCAGAGTTACTTCCCTTTCTGATCTATTCTCCATTTGCTGAATAATACAATCAGAGTTACTTCCCTTTCTGATATAATCTCCATTTGCTGAATAATACAATCAGAGTTACTTCCCTTTCTGATCTATTCTCCATTTGCTGAATAATACAATCAGAGTTACTTCCCTTTCTGATATATTCTCCATTAATTTTGCTGATATTTGAAAGCTCTGTTCAGTGCATAAACCAGTTGTCAATTAATTACCTTCAAATCCATTCAAAAGTAAATAATATTCACTTGGGGTTCTACTGAGGCATAACGCCCAATCCTGAAAACGAGTCGTAAGTCTGTTTTGAGTGTCATAAGCACACATCCTTCACCAAAATCTTAAATGACCATTACTTTGTCAAATTGTTCATATTTTTCACCAAAGAACTTTCATTTTATGCAAAAAGTTTATTCTTTCAAGAGGACCCCAGAGATAAGCTTGAAAGCCTTTGCAAACAATGAGGGGGAGTGGTCTTGGCTCTGGTGTTATATCAAGGATCGAAAAATGAGGTAGAGTGAATTATGCGTAGGGTGTGAAATATTGGGATGCGTTGTTGATATAGAGGTATTCATGTTTCAATCAAACATTCAATCCTAGTCATAGTTGTGTAATATTCATTATATACTATGTTCAATCTGTCCAATTGTCCGTCTGATGCCTCACCCAGGACCATGAGGACCGATTATCATGGTCCAACTCGTCAACTTTATGTTTTCACGATACCAATCTTTGTATTGTTGTCATTATGTCTGTTTATATTGTATACAATGTACTTGCGTTTGCTGGTCTACGATAGTTGACCTATTGTTTATAATGTACTTATATTAACTGGTCTATCTTGGTTGGTCTATTGTTTGCAATTAACTATTATGGTTGACCTATTGTTAGCGAGGTAAAGTGCAATGGTATTGACCTGTCAATAATACACAACTTCACAATATCTTCACACTATAGATAAGTCAGCGAGGATACTAATTTCTAGGACTGCGTACCGGTTTACGATATAAATCGAATACCAGTATTTTGAGTTTGATCGATACATCGAATGGAACGTTTCCGTATCGATAAAATAATCGATTAACAACAAATACACATGGAAACCAATAAAATCCCCATTTAAATCGAGTTTTTTCGATGTCCATTTGTTTCGTCACAAAATGTTCGGGTCAGTTCAAACAAAAACTGCTGTGAATTAATCCTCTCGTGGCTTTAGCAATTGATATAAAATATGTGTAAATAGAGTAAACCACGGACCTTTGTGTCACATGTCTTGTTTTAAATGTTTTCTGCAAGGTAAATACTTATTGCAAGTTTATAACTTCCAATTTAAATGTTTTATTGCTTAAAGAAAATATCATATGATATATTGAATATCGATTATTTTGTATTGATACAAATATCGCATCGATCATTCTAACCGATATGCTAATTTCTATAGTTTGCAGCTACTGTATAATTATGTTAATTTTGACATGTCAAAAAAATTGCACTATACAAATGTACTTAGGTTTGCTGATCTTTTATGGATGGTCTATTGATTTAGATGTATTTATGCTCGTCTACCATGTTTGTTCCATGTCAAACAGATGGCGCATGCCTCAACTCAATATTGTCAGGGGTCCTACTGAGGCATAATGCCAAATTCTGAAAATGAAACACAAGTCTGTTTCGGGTGCCATAAGCATGCTTAAAATTCAGCTTATGTAACTTCAAATAACCATTACTTTGAATACTTGGATTTTTTTCATCAAATAATTATATTTTCTGCAGAAAAGTTCATTCCGTCTAGTTTCTGAATTGTATCAGGACCCCTGATTGTTGATTCTAAATAACCATGGACACCATCCTCACCTTCTTTCATTCATTTAAATGAATTGTGATAATTTTAGTGCAATGATGGATAAAAAATTATTTATCCCCAAATACCAATTAAGTATTCACTTGAACATATCAAATGTGTCCAGACATTTTGGTCTCTATTATGTCATAACTTTTCCTGTATGATGGTAAAGATTTTTGAAATGTTTAAAGTAATGACAAAACTATATTTTACAGTGTATGTATAGTATATGTATGTATTTATTGTGCCTTTTCACTGTCATCTGCATACTTAACAAAATCATATTGCTGGTCACATGATTATATCTATTATAGATGATTGGTTATAAACATTGGTCACATGACTAAATCTAACACTTTCGATTGGCTGTTATCATTTGTCACTTGACAACATCTTACATAGTTGATTGGCTATAAATATTGGTCACATGACAAATCTAAAATATTTGATTGGTTATAAACATTGGTCACATGACAAACTTTTATCATGACTAAATATTTCATTGTTGATTTGCTATAATCATTGATCACATGACTAACTCTTGTCATAGTTGTTTGGCTATAAAGATCTATCACATAACTAAATTTATAAAGATCTATCACATGACTAAATTTTATCATAGTTGATTGGCAATAAACATTGGTCACATGATAAAATCTCACATATTTGATTGGTTATAATTTTATAAAACCTTTACCTCCTACATGTATACATAAGATGGGGACACCCTAGAATAACCATGTATCTTGTAATATTATGGGATGTGTATTTGATGTGAATGTGTGTGTCAGTGGACTATACAGTTGACAATTATCAATAACTGAAGATTAAGTTTGGCCTTTGGTTGACAAACTTGATAGTAAAGTTGTTCATAGTCAGTAAATGAACCATATTTGATTTGGAGGTCAGTTTGTGACATGGCTGTTCCATCATACCTGTTGGTATTTACCTTTGGATGCCAACATACGTGTTTGCACCACCCCTAATTTTTACCAGACATCCTCAAGCAGAGAACAAAGTACTTTCCATACAACTTATTGTGTTTCAATAAAAGGTCATTACACAAAACAAACTTAATGTTTCAATAGCAGTTGAGTTGGTTTCTGGCAAAAACTGACCTATTACACAAAAATAATTAGTTGCATGGAAAGTACTCATCTCGGCCTCATTAAAAATTAGTCAAAGAATAGAAAACTTTTTGCTGATTGATTTTTACTTGTGTTCTTAGCCAAAAATTACGCCAAGTAACACATGGTATGTCCATACTGATATTGTATACAACTGTTTTGAATATGTTACATGATTGCCTGTTGAATGTATAGAGAGATTTACTGTATAATATTGTGCTGATTATGTTTATTGTTGTCATGATAATCAAAACATTTTACTGGAAACTTGCCAAGCCCTATAATGTGAACATTAAAATTTGTGATGTAAATTGTTAATTGTTGAACAAATAAAACATGAGAAAACCATCCTTGTTGTATGTTCCTATGTTTCCTGGTGTATTGTTTTTTATGCCCCCCTATCGATAGATGGGGAGGCATATAGTGATTCACCTGTCCTTCCGTTCGTTCGTCCGTCCTGGTTAACCCAAATTGACCGTTTCTTCTAGCATTAATATGGCTTGCTACAAAGCTTTCATACTTGCATGGATGTTGTGTATGAACACTCTCCACACGCCAGTATCACCTAACCCCATTTTGACCTTCACCTTGACCTAATTTTGGACTAAGACTTATTTATGGACAAGGCTTCCACAGGGGGCATAAGGGTTTATTGAACGCAGTCTTGTTTGGGTTTAACACCGTTTCTCAACAATTTTTCAATTGTATACACCTAACCAGTTTTCCCGGACTGTATAACCAGTTACCAGTACTAACTTACCCTGCCACAAGGAACCAGCAAACTCTCCACACTGTTGTCAAATTTTCATGACCTGTCATGACTCGGAATCTTGGTGTAATGTTGGCCCTCTTTTTGTTCCGGACGCTTTCTTGCCTACACTCACATCTCTTGAAAAATATTGAGACGACTATTGTAACGAAGGTTCATAAAGATTGGGCCAAAATTGTAACCTCTTAGTTCCTTCTCAAGCAATTTAAAGAGACAACGCAGAACGAGCCATCACAAAATCTCACCATGTCATTATCTGACAGGGGGGCTAAGAACATGTGTCTGTCTATAAACCACACAAGTGTCTGTCTATAAACCACACAATGTCTCGATATGGAAATGTTACAACTATGAACACACAATTAAATCTTGCCTATGTTTATTTCCATATGCAAATATCATATATACATTTCTCATCTATTAATAATCATCTGATTAATATAAACATAAATAATAAATAGTGCATTATATTGTGTATAATATAGTGTATTCTATCAGACAGTATAAACTTTTCTTTATGTATACCCGTAAATGAAACAATGAGTGCTGTAACTCACATGACAGGCCCCAATCGGCCGACGCATCTCAATATCGGCTAAATCAAATCTCAAATTTTGTCATGTATTTTTTATTTAATTCCAAACTTGGGTTGTACTCAACCGGCATCACAAAACAGAAACAACTTCTGAGTTAGTTATAGTAAACTTTCAAAAGCATAAACATCAGATTTATCTCAAATTCAGACTGATTTAAACAAAGTTTCAAATTGAGCTGAAATTTTTACTTGAGATGCTCGAGAGATCGGGGCCCGTATGTCAACAGTTTTGTGCTAGATAGGGGATAAACAAATTGTGGTCGAGTAAAACAGATTTAACAATTGGAATAAAACGCTAACAACATCAGACAAAAGTTTGGATTTTCACCCAAACATTCAACAAAAACACCTACATTGTAAATAAAGAGTGCAAAATTTTCAGATTTGAAAACAGTTAAGATTAATGCAAGTATAGTATAAGTGAATAAGAAATAGATGACCCACAGTTACAGGCTTCAAATTGTCATGTTGTTTTTGATTGGCAGTAGAATAATATGGTGACAAGTGGTCCTTTAATTAACAAACAGTACACCAATGATAAAGGGGACAATTGACCATGGGCTAGGCCCCGTGTTCACAAAGGATTAGCTTTCAGGATCAAGCCCAATCAATGTCCATTAAATTCAGGAATTATGTTAATTAATGTTAACCTTGATATTTTTTATACAGGTGGATAGATAATGATATATCCTTCAATTTCAAAGAATGTAAAAATAAGTTATTATACTCAGTTATGAAAATATTAAGATCATTATATTTAAGCCTGGTTTTGAAATTATTTTCAGGATCAAATCAGTTAATCCTTTGTGAAATGGGCCCCAGCAGTTAACATATGTATGCAAATCAAGAATTGAGCTCACCAATGAAAGTATTTCATTTTCGTAGTAAACAAGAGAACCCAAATAGCCCTAGGTCTCTTACCTGTCATACTAGTTCACAATGGCCCACATGATGACGTAAGAAATCATTTACAACTTCAAAGAATCAATTAAATGCAGCCTCAGTTGCATGTACAAGGTTATCCTATAGTCCTAACCAGCGACCTTGTTATTTACATCAGATAACCCATATTGATAGATTAGACCAAAATTGTGACCTCTAGTGCCTATACATTTTTTTCTTTGATTTAACCAAGTGACCTATTTTTTTACCCCAGTTGACTCAATATCACACTTGACCTAGATATCATAGAGACAAACATTCTGACCAAGTTTCATGAAGATTGGGCCATTACTGTGGCATCTAGTGTGTTCACAAGCTCTTTCTAAGATTTGACCTAGTGACCTAGTTTTTGACCCCACATGACCCAATTTCGAACATGGCAAAGATTTCATAGAGACAAACATTCTGACCAAATATTGGGTGATAACAGTGACCTCTAGTGTGTTCACAAGCAATAGTGGACAGACGACAGACGAATAGTGGTCACAAAAGCTCACCCTGTCACTATGTGACAGGTGAGCTAAAAACACTGGGAATACGATTGTTTGATGACCCATAACAAAATCTTTGATGCACAAATTGAGGATTTTACTTCACAGACAGCTGGTCAATTATTCAACAACAAATCTCTTGAAGCAGTGTATAAAGCTGCATAGATGTATAAATTTATTTATGTTAAGTGTTTATATCAAGTCTTGTGAATCTTCTTCCTGATACGACATTTCATTTTTAGCTTTGAAATATTTGTTGAGTTTTTTACGACGTCGATAACTCGGTAAATCTACATCTTCCTCTTTCTTCTTCATACCTGTAAAAATATTTTGGAAAAATGAAGTCAGAGATGTGTAGGTTGATCAACTCATTAAATTAAACAACACAGATGAGAAGGTTACTTTTTACTAAATTTTATCATTTTAAAGGCACAATAACCATAATTTTAAGAGAAAATGACCCAACAAATCAAAATCTTGAGGTTCAAAATGAGACTTATTGGAAATTTCAAGGGTCAAAACCACTACTTCCGAGTCAAATGGAACCCCTGATATGTACTGCCAATATGCACAACTAGGCTTGATATTTTAATTATAAGTCTTACAAAGTAGTTAAAATCTGACCAATGGTAACAAAGAAATAGCAAGGACAAATTCATCAGAGTAAAAACTCGTATTAGATGCCAAAATTTATTCAAGCATAACATGCCTTGGATATGCACAACTAGATGTGGTACCAAGTGTTCATGTAAAGTTCTATTGATATCCAACCAATGGTTATTGAGAACAAGTGCTGACAAACTGTGTAACATCCATCTATCCAGACAGTCATATATCCAGGCCCTGATCTCCCGAAGCATCTTGCAGAAATCTCATTTCAAATTGAGATTTTGCTCAAATTCAAGTCTTTAAATTTTACTGTCACATATTAAAAATAATATTTTCTTTTCTTTGATCGAAATTTTGAGTCTAGTCTCCCATGGAAATTATCAAAAAGACGCATGACAATAATGCATATTTGAGATGAAATTTAGCTCAGATTGCAATGTTTCAGGAGATCTGCATGTGATGTCCAGCACAAAATCAATATGTATCAATAATACTGTACCTGAATCATTATGACATTCCTGTGTGTCAATAAATCCTATGGACCAGAAATGTGGAGGCGTGTCAGGAGGTACATACTGTGCACGATGTCGGGAACACTGACACATGTGATCTTTGATTTCTTTGTCCGATCTGCCAGCAGTCTTGTAGTACTGAAATAGACAATCAATGGTTATCAGTTATTGAAATAAGGCAAGGTATATTTCTTTATGTATAGTCAACTGTTTTTAATTTTTAAGGCCCTGGATGCACAACAGACATTAAAGCAACATTAGGCCTTAAAGGTGCTGCTTCACAATTTATAATCTAAGGGAAGCAACTTAGTATTTTGTCATCCATACATTTAACTTAAATGTAATTTTGGCATACTATTTCGACAGATACATTTAACATTCTGTTGTCAATTATTGGTCATTTGTGAAAAATATCCTAATTCCTTGTAATCAGCCTATTTACTGAATGATCGGAAAAAAGGCTTTGGGAGAGATAATGTGGCTTTAAGGGGTTAGAAAAGTTTGTTCACATAAATCCAAATTGATACACAATTTTATACAAGCTATGTACATTTGTTCACTGTACACAGGTATTTTAATTAGCAATTATTCTCAGGCCAGAAAATCCTAGTTTTTACATCACAAAGCTCACAAATTATAGAACTACCTCCATTTAGGCTGAAGGGGTCAAGGGTTCCACTAGCTTCTGAATCTGAAGGGTTATTTTGATACTTTTGACTAAATGTTACCATTTTATAGGAAATATACCCACGATTTTAACAGAAGATGGCCTTTTAAACTAAAATCTTGATGCTCAAAATGTGGCTTTTTGGAAATTTTAAGGGTCAAAACCCCTTCACTCAAGTCAAATGGAACCCCTGCATGTGATTTAATTGATGAGACAAGTTGTTAAGTTACCTCCACACACTGCTTACAACCATGTCCCTGTAGTTTCTGTCTCTCATCTTGTTTCCTCACCACGGCAACATGAGCAATATTCTTCTCCTGCTTCTTGGGACGACTACAAATATTATATAAGTTAAGATACCAATTTCCGAGGGCCGCTTTCAGCAATTCAGCCATATAGCTTCTCTCGGTCATTGGGCTACCTAAAGAAACTTGCATTCAAGTCTCCCTGGGGAGACTTTTTCTCTCTTGGTTGGTGTGCAGCCAACATCGAGATACTGTGCCCAGGAATATCAAATGTACAGACACCGCCTACACAGGTACAAATTCACAAGGGTTTATCTTGCTCAGAGAAATTAAGCAGTTGTGCAGAAGGAGATCGAACCCTGGACCTCTCTATCCCAAAGTGCACCCTACATCACCTACCTCTTAATTAAATGAATATACTGTTTTCTTCCAAGAATCGCCTTCACTTATCAACACGGACAGCGTAACCGAATATTGGATACATTCTTTACACAGCTTAAGACATTTTTCAAGTCTCCAGTGGGCAAATCAGGAATGGTCATACTCTCGTCATATTTGCATGGTATGTTGCATCTGATATTTTCCCATTTTTTATCTTCGTCTGAGGATTTGAACCATAAAATCTATGAAAAATCAGGTCTGTGATTGCACCAAGGGCAAAAATGCTGAAATACCCTACCCCCACTCCATATGCAACAAGTAATTAAGAATTGCAAGCAATACAGAAGTCCCCTACCGGGTTGAGGCCATTTTCAATGTTTCTGTTGCCATAGCAACCACGATTTTTGTCAGAATAAAAATATTTTTAGACGTGCATTATCCGCTTATTGCCCCCTATCCACATATCAAGTTTCATAAACCTAGCTTGGAAATTGTTTGAGTTATGGCAGGATCCAGATTTGGGCATATTTTCACTCGTTCTGTTGCCATAGCAACCACAATTTTTGTCAGAATCAAAATATTTTTAGACGTGCATAATCCCCTTATTGCCCCCTATCCACATACCAAGTTTTATAAGCCTAGCTTGGAAACTGTTTGAGTTATGTCAGGATCCAGATTGTTTGACAGACGGACGGACGGAGGGCAAACCTATAGTCCCCTCCCGTAAAAAACTGGTAGGGGACTAAAAACATCATATTTTTAGTAGGTCAGGCTGAATAAGAACCATTTTGTTCCAGAGATTTTACAGTACATTTAAATCGTAGATACTAAGATCTTGTACCAGTCAAAACTGTTTTCCATAGTAACATCAGGTGATTCCATGGTTATGTCATGTGGTTCCATGGTTACATCATGTGGTTCCATGGTTACATCACTAGGTTCCATGGTTACATCATGTGGTTCTGGGTCATAGTTCTCAATATCTGAAATAGGTGAGACATAAATTGAGACATAACACTCCATCCATTCATCAGTTTACATCAGTTAAATATACACATACAAATATAATTATATAATTGTTTTCAATTCAAATTGATTGCCACAGAAAAATGTAAAACATTGATGTTTTCTCAATATTCAAATCCAGACCTTACAGGTTCATTCAATTTGTTCACCTGCTAATTTCCATATATTTTAGAATGTGTAAGTACTGGAAAATTGATGATCAGCCAAATGCGATAAAACATGTTTAGGGACCTAGGTACAGTTATGAATTATTGCAAATAGACTGTTGTTGCAAAATATTTGGAGGACTGGGTGACCAAAAATGCACAACATATGAGCCAGTCTTCAGGAAAACCTATTTTGACTTTCAGATTTTCCATAGTATTACAAGATAATGTTAAATAAGCAAATTGCAAAAGAAATTATGTTAATATCTTGAGTTTTAAGGAAGTTACAGCTGTTTTTGTAGTGTCCCTATTCGGAGCTTTTTGTGTGACGTCACAAACGTCATTCAAACGTTATTCGACGTAATTGAAATAAGTAATTCATTATTACACCATTTGATCAATTCTTGTCATAAACTGTTCAAAATAGTACCAAATTCTATAATTATGTTTCATTTTTCAAAATATATATCAAAATCGAAATTGATTGCATTCAGAGAAAGGCTACTTCTGTTTTAAACAACTAAATCCTCGTTTTTCTCAATCGAAGTACTTTTCTGAAATTGGTCACCATAGCAACAAAGTATGTGTTTTCGACATAATTCATAGGAAAATTTAAAGCTAAGGTATAGTACTATATGGGTCAATTACTTAAAATAGAATCAATAGATATGTATTTTTCCTTATTTTAGAGCGTTATCAAAATCGTGTTACATATAGTAATTACATAATGCCATTATAGCAGGTTTATATATATATGGCTCATATATATTATGCCTGATGACCCTAGAGATTCAGCAGCTAGTGGGTAAACTGGGTATGTAGATGTAAATTACTGATAGTTTGGCTAAAAAAGATCAACCCAACTAAACAAGAGCTGTTTGTAAAACAAGTAATGATGTATGCCACATAGCAGCCAAATAGTCGTTAAGGTTTAAGGTCACAGCGACCTTGACCTACTGACCTCATCTAATGTTACTGGCCAACCTTCATGTAAAGTTTGAAGATCCTAGGGCAAAGGCTTCTTAATTTATTGAACGGAAACAATTCAGTCTTCTGACAGACTGACCAAGTGACTGACAAACATGTGCAAAGCAATATACCCCTAATCAAAGATATTCAGCATCTAGGGACCCCCATAGATGGATATGTACCGGTAAGTTACTGGTAGATGCAAGATGTATTCTACCTGCATCAAGTGATGGTAGTGATTCTGGACACCATTCTGACAGTTCCACATCAGGATCAACACTTCCATTCAAACCTCTGTATATATTCTCACTATTATCGACCCCAGTGACCTCATTCAGTACACCATGTGCAGCAGGCAAGTCACTTTCATCATCACCAACAATATCACATGTTTTCCTCCTCGTCTTCAAGTGTTTCCCTTGTTTTCCTGGTTGAAATATCGGCTTTTTAAAAGACCCAGCAGCTATTTTATCATCTGGGCTGACACTTTTTCTTCTTTCCGTTGAATCTTTAGCCCCATTTTTCTGCTTTGGGCTAAAAAATCCCTGAGTGAGAGTAGTCTGATGCATATTTTGCAAATTGACCTTCGTTTCTGTATCTGTTGATTCCATATTAAAAGAATACAAATTTCCAGATTTTCGAACTTTTCCTTTGCTTTTTGACTTTGACCTGGATTGTGACCTTGAACCAGAATCTTGCGAACATGACAAAGATTTTCGGCCCTTTTTCGACATCCAATCAGAATCAATTATTTCTACATCACTATCACCAGCGTCTTTCACCTTCTTTCTGGAAACAACGGACGGGGACTCCACGGAACTGTCGGTACTGGAACTGTTAACAATAACTGGAGAGCTCCCAGTGTTACTATGTCCTTGTTTCTTAACCTTTCCACAACCTTGGGAATGCAGTTTTCCTTTGTCATTGAGAATAGACGGCGACTTTAATGTTTCATCAAGCTTATTTGGTGACCATGAGTCTTTTTTGAAAGCAAGCACTTTTTTCTTACTATGCTTATCCTTTGCAACTTTCACCTGAAACTGATTATTAGCGTCTATACGGCCATCTTTAAGTGGCATTACTGTATAACAATCCATAGACTGATTATCCTTCATCGTTGAATCAGTATTACACAATTCTGGTGAAATGGTTTCGTCAAGATCTTCAGCTAAAGTGTCATCTTTTTTACTTTTCCTCATAGAGGAACTGTTCCCGACATTACTTGTATTTTCAGTATCAGTTTCGACAGAGGTAGGATGCAAGACTGGACTTCGTAATTTTATTGCAACTGTATTTAATTTTGAGAGACATTTTCTGCTTGATTTAGCAGGACTGCTTGTTTTGGCAGGACTGTTTACCACTGATGTTCTATGTTTCCGTGGTGACCTTCTGAGAATGATGTCCGCTTGTTTGTCAAGTAGAATCTGTTTGTGACGTTCTTTGTTAGAGGCAGCAGATTTATTATAGCTTGGTTTACTGTCACTGGAACCTTTGCTTGATTCTCCAGTATTTTGTTTCTCAGAACATTTGGATAGAGGTGTTGCAAATAATGCATTCACTTCATCAATGTTCTTACAGGAATTTCTGACACTGCTACTAGACTTGTGTGTCCGCTCCATCCTGTGTAGTCGGATCTTAGGTTTACCGAACGTATGAGAACACGGGATCTTATCCTTATCACTGTCCTCATCAGAATCCTCACACAGTAACTTCTCAGCTGTACTTACACTCAGCATTTCATCAGACACATCATCTTCACTTGACTTTCCACCACTCCCATGTTCTGGACTATCTAACAAACTTTGTAAACTATGAGGAATTTGTTGTTTAACACTGACCTTCCCACTGCTTCTCCCATCACCTGTTCGATGTTCACCAGGCAGAACAGACTCGTCATGATGTGAACTACTATTACTATCTTCTATAGTTTCATCAGGATCAGAATTCTTATTCAAACTTTTCTCAGTCATACTTTCTGGAATATCAGACAAATCACCTAACTTCACCTGTTTATCACCTATAACATCATCAAAGTCTACACCAACATCATCCATTGCCATGGTTTCAGGTACGACAAGAACACTCAGGTTATCAATAACTCCAAGGTCTAATTCACTATTTCTACCCACATCAATGTCTGTTAATCTTTCATTAGTTTTATCACCCATGTCAGGCATACATGTGTCCAGCACCAGAACTTTCTTTCTTGATTTAACATCATGTTCAGTATCTTGCCGTACTTTAACATCTTTCAGAAATGTCTGAGAGTGAGGCGTACTAGCTGAATGCTTAGAGTCGATTCCTACACCATCAGCTGCAGAATTTCTTGGAGATGTTTGTCGAGGTCTCTTCAGTTCCGGAGATATGTCCTGTAATACAAAAATACACTTCAGTTAGTTCAACTCATCTACAGCTGTGGGCTTGATCCAGTGGTTGATATGCTGGATTTGTAACATGGTCATTCAAGTTGGATTCCTGGTCACAACATGTAATACCATTTCATGAAAATTTGACATAATTGCTGATTTGGCTCTACATGTGGAGAAAATGTTGGTTCCTGGTGGACAGGTAAGTTAGTACTGAATAGGATACACTCTAGGAAAACTTCATTTAAGTGAATTGGCTGCTCTATATAACTGATTACTTGTTGAGTACTTGAGTTAAACCCGAATAAAGAAATAGATATATATGCAAAACTTAACCCAAATGCTACCTTAACAACAGAACCACCTCAAAATTATTACCATGATTTTCACGACCGTTTTCAATGTTTTGTTCTTTATTTAACCTCAAGTTAACACCTTCTCAATAATGAGACGGTCAGACCAGGCCTGGATCTCCTGAAGCATCTCAAGGAGAAAGTTCAACTCAAATTGAGATGATTTTGCTGGAATCTGAGTCTGAATTTGAGATAAATATGAAGCACAAGCTCTTGAAATTTTACTGTAATAAACTCAGAATAATGTTTCAGTTTTTCGATATCAATTTAAGGTACAATATTACTTTAAACTATCTCAAACAATCAGTGTAAAAATTGAGTTGCGATTGAGATGTTTGGGTGATCTTATTATCGAGAAAGTTAAGGACAAACATTTTGACATCCATCCAGATGTCTAGCAAAAAAATCGATACATTTAGAAGACATAATTACAAATCAGAATGAGCTTGCAATATTAGAAAGTATAAATCACCTCGGAGTATCTACTGCGTTTGCTTCGTTTGCGATGTAGTTTGCGTTTTCCTTCCGCAGTTTTATCGAAATCTTCACCAAAATCCAGATATTCATCTCCTGATGATAGGACAGGTGAAATCTTCGAGAAATCGTGACTTTGTTTTTTGCTTGATGGAGAGTTAGGTTTCTGACTCCGGTTTGGACTAACTTTGGAGCACAGAGAACAGCTAGAAATTAAAGAAATCTATCATTTTCCCAGCATATAACATTAATATCACTGAAGCTGGCAATATGAAGGCATTCAAGAATGTTTAAAAACTCACTCACTTCCATAGATATTGTTTACAGGTATACACACAGTTTTTTTTATGTTTTTCCATTAATTTTGATGCAATTTTCCACCATACAATCATTCTTTCAGGAATGTATAGTTGTTAGATAACTGAATGCTTCAGATTATATTTTACATTACGTTTTGAAACAAAGAGATGTTTGTAAAATATGTATGCCCCTATGGCAGCTAGCCCAATAGTCAGAAATGGTAAAGGTCACACTGACCTTCACCTTTGACCTACTGACCTCAAAATCAATAGGGGTCATCTTCTGTTGATGATCAAAAGTTCCATACAAAGTTTTAAGATCCTAGGACAAAGCGTTCTTGAGTTTTTTAATGGAAACCATTTGGTCTATTTATTACTCAGTCAAGATGTAAAATTTGTCAGAGGTAACATTTTCGAGGGTATTAAACTTCGCGAAACGATACCTCCCGTGAAAGCCGCTATTTTAGAATGCCCGAAACCATTTCTAGGAATACAGTAATCTCCTTTTTGGCCCCTACCAACATACCAATTTTCATAAACCTAGCTAGGAAGCTGTTTGAGGGTCCAGATTTATTGACGGGTGAACAAATGGACTAGTCCCCTTTGGTTGAAAACCAATAGGGGACTAAAAATGTTTTATAATCATGACACCTGCCGCCAGGTTAATATCTATTAACTACACTAATTATTTTCTACATACCGGTTTATGTTTTGTTGTTGATTCAGAGATATCTGTAGTTCCTTATTTTTCAGTATTAAGTCTTCATTCTCTTTCTGTAGTTGTTGACATTTATCTAAAATCCTGAAGAATAAAATCATTCCATGAAAACACGGTCTACTGAGGCATAATGCCCAATACTGAAAATAAGACGCAAGTCTGTTTTGGGTGCCATTAGAACACAATCCCTTTACCAAAGATCTGTTACAAATATTTTTTAATGGTTGAATAATTCAGCTTATTAAATTTTTAATCACCATAACTTAGTGACAGTCAATATTTTTTTTTCATTTAAATAACTTTTACATTCTACAGAAAAGTTCTTTCCTTCTAGTGCAGAAAATCAGGACCCCTGAATTGAAAAGCAGGTAACAATGCAAGGCAGCACTTAATAAAAACAGCCGACCATGAAAGGCACAAAGAAGAACAGTGTGCAAATTTCTAGCAGTATATGAAAAAGGCCCCAGTGAAAATGACAGAGTCAGGATGTGTTACTAGCATCCCTGGAGCCTTAACTTTACACAATCATACTTACTTGTAATAGGCAGACTTTGTCTTTACTAAGTTTGATGACATTCCTGAAATAGCACAATACAATTTGTACAATGTACATGTTAAGTATGATGTATATTTGTATAATCTTATGACATAATGTTCATACTGTTTAAAGAGCATCACAGGTAAGATTTATATTTAGGATAGGAATATACTCATACTTTTCATTATTAACTGAATGCTGATTGAAAAAAGGGTTTAAAATTGTGTTTAGATCAGTTGTTTTTTAAAAAAAAAAATATTTATTAACAATGACTATAGAAAGGGTCCTGATTATATTGGTTGTTTTTTGCCTGGCAATGCCTGCCTATCTGTTATCACTAATTATAATGAAAACCCATGCAGACTTAAAGTTTTCCAAAATGTATAAACAACAATACTTTACCCCTGACAGATTCTTTATGTACATTAAAAGCTTGTTGCAGTATTTTTTCCATGAGAGCAATGTGGTTATTTCCATATTCTTCCATATTTTCTGTTCTTCTTGGAAAAATCAATTATCCTGAAAATATCAAAACACAAAAATCAAACATGGTGGATCAAACAGTGGAGTGTGTGACTGTCTAAAGTCTAAGAAGGGTTTTCCAGGATCTTTGGGAAAAAGGACCCTGCAGTCACATTGGAATTTTTGAACAACAGGAAGCTTAAAGGTGCTGCCTCACAGATTGGGCTAAAATTTTTGTATATCGTGGTTTTCCCACCTAACCAAGTATTGATGTAATAGAAAGCCACTGACGGTTGCTTTACGACATATTTGGTGCAAATAAGCAATTTTAACCCGTCTTAATATCGCCCACTGAGTATTTTTTTCTTGAAAAAAAAAGCGCTAAGTTTCCTTCCAACATGCTTTGTTGTGAATTATGTAATTCACATGTGATCGAACTGTAACATCAACAATCTACAGCATAAACATCAGTGAGGTATTTGGTTCGTTTTTTTATTCATTTTCATAAAATGCGAACAAATTTCAGGCAATTAAAGTAATAGTAATGTTAATTCTATAGGGTATTAATACCCTATAGAATTTTTTAGGTAAAAACACTGAAATAACTCCAAAATGCCGAAGTTTCTCGAGTTATTTTGGATGTCAGTGTGGTTGTTTATGGGATATACAGCCAACTATACCAAAATTACGCGAATGTTTGACAATTTTATTTTTGCAATACACCAATATGTGAGGCAGTCCCTTTAAATTAAGGCTAAACTTATCGTATCTAAGCAATGTTTTGGTCTGGTTTTGGTTATGCTAACCAATGGTATCTAATCTCTCTCCCTTCAGGGGCTTTCTCTCACTCTGTCCCTCTGGTCAGATCATGCTGTATCTGCACTGGTAGAGGATGCACCTGCCCCCTTGTGGCTGCAACACAATCATGTAAAGTGCCTTTGAACGTGTTCGCATGAAAAGGGTGCTATATAAATCTGGTATATTTTTATATAAATAATTTATAAATGATTAATAATTGAGCCTTAAATATGCCCATGTATAAATGAAGCTTGAATATTCATAGGATTGGGAAATAGGAGTGGCCCCGTGTGTTGAAGGCTGCTGGGTGGAAGGTCTCCCCTGGTAAGTACATGAGTGATACTGATAGATCATTTTGTATATCTCTTATCTTATCCAGCTTGGCGTTGGAGCAGTGTTCAGCGAGAATCATTTGGCTGATGCTCAGCTTGTGGTAGTCCCTTTTTATGTATTTAGCTGCCAACACTGATTCACTGAACTGTTTCCAGTTGACTAATGTTGGTCCTAGTTCTCAAAGAAGCCGCTTTGGAGATTGCTCCTATTCTACAACATATATTTCAACAATCCATCGACTCTTCATCTGTTCCTTCAGACTGGAAAAATGCTAACATCATCCCTATCTTCAAAAAAGGCGATAGGACCAAACCTTCCAACTATAGGCCGGTCAGTCTCACAGCTGTAGCATCAAAAATGATTGAACATATTGTTGCTTCTCAAGTCATGAGTCATCTAGACAGCCAAAATATACTACATGAAAACCAACATGGGTTTAGATCTCAACATTCATGTGAATCGCAGCTACTGCTGACAACAGACTACATATCACAGAGCATCAACGAAGGTCACCAAGTTGACATGGCAATTCTTGATTTTGCAAAAGCGTTTGACAAGGTCTCTCACACACGCCTATCATCAAAAATGCATTTCTATGGAATCAGGAACAATACACTGTCATGGATTAATGACTTCTTAAGGGACCGTCAGCAAAAAGTGGTAGTCGATGGGGAATGTTCTAAGTCAGCTAGTGTAACATCGGGCGTTCCGCAAGGTACCGTCTTGGGACCTACACTATTTCTACTCTTTATAAATGACATAGCCAATAACATAAAGTCGCATATTCGATTATTTGCCGATGACTGCGTTATATATCGACCCATCAAATCTCAAGCAGACCATGATATACTGCAAGAAGACCTCAACACACTAGTTCATTGGAGTAATATTTGGCAGATGGAATTCAACATAAATAAATGTGCCATTATGAACGTCACAACTAAAAAGAAGAAAGAACATTTTAATTATACTATGAAGGGTCAAACTGTGCAAGTGGTAAACAGTCACCCATACCTAGGAATAAACTTATCAGATAATATGAAATTCAACCTACATATAGACTCAATTACATCAAAGGCTTCAAGAGTTCTAGGCTTCATAAAACGCAACCTTAAACATTCTCCAAAAATTGTCAAAGAGCGTGCTTATCAGTCCTTAGTACGTCCAAAATTGGAATATGCTTCGGCTATATGGAATCCTCAACAAAAGTCTCAGATAAAACAAATCGAACAAGTACAACGGAACGCAGCGAGGTTTGTTATGAACAAACCTTTCAATCATCAAAACCCTTCAAGTGTAACTAGCATGATCAAGGATTTGAACTGGTCATCTCTAGAACAGCGCCGCGTCACCTCGGATCTAATATTATTCTACAAAGTCGTATATAGACTAGTTGCAGTTCCAGTGTCATACCTCCCACCACGATCACTCAGACATTCAGATTTATTGAGATTCATCCCATACCACTGCAGAGTTAACATTTATCAACACTCATTCTTTCCGAGGACGGTTACAGTGTGGAACCGCTTGCCTGTGATTACCAGTGTCAAGCCTGGACAGTTTCGACAGCTTCAAATCTGCAGTCCAACCTGTGTTGAGAGCGTGATTTAGATAAACATTTATACAGTGTATATACACGTTGGACGTTTTGTTCTCGTTAAAACAAGTTTGTTCCAGTTAACAGTAAAGTTAAAGTTACCAGTGCCGCGCATGAGCTGCACATTCACCTCTTCCAAGATGTCCAAGTAGGATTTTGCGTGGAGTATTTCATTGAAGTATGCGGGTCCCACACAGAGCTCGCATACTCAAGTCAAGAATGTGCCTGTCAAGGGCCGCCTAACAAAGAGTCTGGTAGTTCTGGATACCATAACTAAATGGTCTTTTATTTACATTGACGTGTCAAACTTTTGAAATGGAATGATCATCGTCAAAGACCTTGGACTAGAGTCTGGCCAGATCTGGTAGCATTGTGTTCTTATCTGTTGCACACAGCTTGTCCAGTTTCTCCCGAGGCCTTTCGTGAAATGATCATTGTCAAAGACCTTTGAGTACCATCCGCTGGATGTCGCTTTGCATATGAATACATAGGTACCGTATGTACACGATAATCGGATATGTGTCTCATGGTCTATCATCTCTATAGATTAAGTAAACATCGCGAATACTAATGACAATCAAGTAAGTTAGCGTTCTCTCAGATTTTATACATCATCCGCAACTAATTATGCAATTTTATATTATAAGTGTTTGTTCAGACGCAAAAGGTTGATACAATATCGTAAATAAAATCACCTGTACGCGAAAATGTTTTTGTTTACTTTCGAAAAACGCGGGGTCCGACTGACATTATTTCACACACGCAGCTGGGCGGAGTAAAAAATCTGGGCGGAGCTAGATACTTAATTATTGTATAAAACCCGTTTTCCGGAATGTTCCGGATCAACGGTCCATATGTTGTTGTTTATGCAAATGTTCAACGTGTTTATACATGTTGTTGTTCAACGTGTTTGTGTATGTTGTTGTTCAATGTGTTTGTGTGTGTTGTTTGTTTCAATGTGTTTGTGTATATTGTTGTTCAATGTGTTTGTATATGTTGTTGTTCAATGTGTTTGTGTATGGTTTTTTGTTCAATATGTGTTTGTGTATGTTGTTGTTTCAATGTGTTTGTGTATTTTTGTTTGTTTCAATGTGTTTGTGTATATTGTTGTTCAACGTGTTTGTGTATGTTGTTGTTCAATGTGTTTGTGTATATTGTTGTTCAACGTGTTTGTGTATGTTGTTGTTCAACGTGTTTGTGTATGTTGTTGTTCAATGTGTTTGTGTATGTTGTTGTTCAACGTGTTTGTGTATGTTGTTGTTCAATGTGTTTGTGTATGTTGTTGTTCAACGTGTTTGTGTATGTTGTTGTTCAACGTGTTTGTGTATGTTGTTGTTCAATGTGTTTGTGTATGTTGTTGTTCAACGTGTTTGTGTATGTTGTTGTTCAACGTGTTTGTGTATGTTGTTGTTCAATGTGTTTGTGTATGGTGTTGTTCAATGTGTTTGTGTATGTTGTTGTTCAATGTGTTTGTGTATGTTGTTGTTCAATGTGTTTGTGTATGTTGTTGTTCAATGTGTTTGTGTATGTTGTTGTTCAATGTGTTTGTATATGTTTTGTTGAATGTGTGTGTGTATGTTGTTGTTCAATGTGTTTGTGTATGTTGTTGTTCAATGTGTTTGTGTGTGTTGTTGTTGTTTCAATGTGTTTGTGTGTGTTGTTGTTCAATGTGTATGTTGTTGTTGTTTCAATGTGTTTGTGTGTGTTGTTGTTCAATGTGTTTGTGTATGTTGTTGCTGTTCAATGTGTTTGTATGTGTTGTTGTTGTTTCAATGTGTTTGTGTGTGTTGTTGTTCAATGTGTTTGTGTATGTTGTTGCTGTTCAATGTGTTTGTATGTGTTGTTGTTCAACGTGTTTGTGTATGTTGTTGTTCAATGTGTATGTTGTTGTTGTTTCAATGTGATTGTGTGTGTTGTTGTTCAATGTGATTGTGTATGTTGTTGTTCAATGTGTATGTTGTTGTTGTTTCAATGTGATTGTGTGTGTTGTTGTTCAATGTGATTGTGTATGTTGTTGTTTCAATGTGTTTGTGTATGCTGTTGTTCAATGTGTTTGTGTATGTTGTTGTTCAATGTGTATGTTGTTGTTGTTTCAATGTGTTTGTGTGTGTTGTTGTTCAATGTGATTGTGTATGTTGTTGTTTCAATGTGTTTGTGTATGTTGTTGTTCAACGTGTTTGTTAGTGTTGTTGTTCAATGTGTTTGTGTATGTTGTTGTTCAATGTGTATGTTGTTGTTGTTTCAATGTGTTTGTGTGTGTTGTTGTTCAATGTGATTGTGTATGTTGTTGTTTCAAAGTGTTTGTGTATGCTGTTGTTCAATGTGTTTGTGTATGCTGTTGTTCAATGTGTATGTTGTTGTTGTTTCAATGTGTTTGTGTGTGTTGTTGTTCAATGTGTTTGTGTATGCTGTTGTTTCAATGTGTTTGTGTATGTTGTTGTTCAATGTGTTTGTATATGTTGTTGTTCAATGTGTTTGTGTATGTTGTTGTTGTTGTTGTTTCAATGTGTTTGTGAATGTTGTTGTTCAATGTGTATGTTGTTGTTGAATGTGTTTGTGTATGTTGTTGTTGTTTCAATATGTTTGTGTATGTTGTTGTTCAATATGTTTGTGTATGTTGTTATTCAATGTGTTTGTGCATTGTACCGGAAGGAACTTCCAAATTCGCAAGCAATAAGATCATATAAGATATGTATGCCTCTTTAGCGTAATGATCTTTTTGTAGAAGGATACTTGTATCGCATTAACATAAATCATATACAATAGCTAAATGTTGCTGACCATTGTGTTACATTGAAAGGAAATTTACAATGATTACAGCGCTGACGATATGTTGATGTAGTTTATCAAAGTGGTTGTCTTCAGAAGGTGACCGTTATCCGTAGACGATATGTACATGTATATAATATGAAGGTCTAGTAATGTTTCAGCAATCTTTGGCAAAGCCTGAAGAGGTTCGTATACTAACATACTTCAGACAGAACACACGTGTACATGAACATGTATACAAGGTGTATTTCACCATATCTTAATTGTTGCAACACGTTCATAGTACTTCAAGCTTTGTTGACAGCTAAGGCTTGGCCTACAATTTTCTCGTTTGGTTCAGTGGTGTTTGTAATTGTGTCGTGTTGTTGTAGTCTGTGTTGTTTCTGTTTTTTTTTGTGCTCGGCTGTTCAAGTTGAGTCACCCATGATGCATTCCCTGTCCGATTTCTTTATTGTCATTCTGTTTCAATATATTGGCCTATTTTTAGAAATGACATGAACACGCATGGTAAATGGTCTGAGAAACTAGGCAAGATGAATAAGACTGTTGTTGTTGGTTTATTGAGAGTTAAATGTTTACGTTTGACCAAAGACGAAAGAAATTGATTGAACCCACGAATACAGTATCCTAGCACAAAGTCAGGTTATTAAAATTACTATATTCATATTATATTTGATTTTTATTATCTGGGCAAGTTAAAGTCTGATGACAATGACAAATTTTATTTCGCAATACCGGTATAAGGTCTCCGGCCCAAAATACAAATAGCATGTTAACTGACATATACAGTGTCAAAAAACAATAAATACAAATGCATGGACTATAGTAATACAGGATGTTGTAAATAACAATGTTCATGTTTATTAATGGAATAATGACTATAACTGATAACTAATTACGTACAATATTGAGCCTCAGTTTATTGTGGTTTACAAATAACCAATCATAATATTTGCATTTGCTATGCTTGAGATGATATCACAAACAAATACAAGTGTATAATTTGTATGTAACGCATGGTAAATTGCTCATGCGCATCGCTGTATATAAAGCTAAGCTGAAATTAAAGACGTTATTTAAACATACAACACCAAATATACTGCCATGGAACCCCGCACGTTCATCATTGTGCTCGGTATATGTGGAGCACTATCACTTGTATTTCAAGCTATTGGATTATTTTCGCCGGCATGGCTGATATTCGATTTGAACATACACATGCAAGATACCCACTTTACCGAAAATGTGAGATTAGGTTTGTTTACGGGAGAAGGTTGTCTGGACACAGGGTCCGGGAAACAATGTGCTGCGTTTACCATGGACAAGCTATTAGATACCGTTACTAAATCTGATCGACCTGGCTCAGATGGTGGTGAGTATAATAATAATAATAATAATAATATCTTTATTTTCTGAAGGTAGCATGTTAAGACATATATATGATAGAACAATACATATCCTATTTACAACAAGGCCTTCCATTATCAAAAGTACATATATCAACAACATAAAACGAGAAACATCATTTACAATGTGTACAAATGCATAACCGTTTACGTTTAAAAATGAAATCACACCACACAGACACTCATCTATAATAATAATAATAGTTTGTTCGTTCGTTCGTTCGTTCGTTCGTTCGTTCGTTCGTTCGTTCGTTCGTTCGTTCGTTCGTTCGTTCGTTCGTTCGTTCGTTCGTTCGTTCGTTCGTTCGTTCGTTTCGTTCGTTCGTTCGTTCGTTCGTCGTTCGTTCGTTCGTTCGTTCGTTTCGTTCGTTCGTTCGTTTCGTTCGTTCGTTCGTTCGTTCGTTCGTTCGTTCAATTCGTTCGTTCGTTCGTTTCGTTCGTTTCGTTCGTTCGTTCGTTCGTTCGTTCGTTCGTTCGTTCGTTCGTTCGTTCGTTCAGATTATGATTCGCTGGCGTAGAGTGAGAAGGTCGTAAGTGCTTATAAGACTATTACATATTTGAAATTTGCACCACAAGGCGCTACTTATGAAACCTATTTTTATGAAAATATGAACTGGTCATGTAGACCAAACTGAAGTTGAAAAGCTTGTTTTTCCATAAGTAAAGAGAAGTTTTCAGACAGTTTTTTCCTGTTTTCTCAAAATATCGATGTTGTACTTACGACGTTCTCGTTCTAAGCCAGCGAATTGTTAAGTATTTCAAATTTTTAATCATGCCTGTAACCATAACGCGTTTGAGAGGACTTCTACATTTACCTCTGGTTCAGTAGTGAAGGCACCAGCCACAGTGTATTTTATGGTTTAGTTAGTGTTTATTAATACTCTGACAAGCGATGGAAGGTCATTCAGTTCCTTTGCCCCGTATCTCAATAAAGACTCATACATAAAACAATCCCGATTGTCTTTAATTAATAAATACTTTATATTTACAGATGCCGTTATAACTCTGCTTGACAAGTTACTACCATTGCAGCTCCTGACCGTATTTGGTGGTATTACAAGTATCATAGCAATGTGCACAGTGATTGCACATAATAAGACAGCTCATCTCGATTCTTCACGGTGGGCTTCGGGAGCATTTGGAATATGTCTATGGATATTATCCGGTATGAGTAAAGTTTTCTTTGATACAATTATTATTTGATTAATTGCCAATTAAGGCCTTAACGTTTTATATTCTCTGAAATAGCGAGTATGCATTATATTATTTCAACCTTTTAGTAAAGTTGTAATCCGCCTCAGAAACATCTGCTGCGAGTGCGAGTGTGTACCTTGCTTGACGCTCAGCAGGGTAGATAGTTCCAGGTAATTGCTGGTTCACACATTTGTAATGCAGATAATAAGCGCTTGTGATAAATGGACAAGATAATCATAGAATTTCTTATACATCGTGAAAAACATCGAACAAGTACAAATATGCTGCATATGTTTTACTATTTCAAGGTTACTAGTGATTTAATAGTCACATGTACATGTTTTGTCATTTTATTTGTCTTAACATGTACTGACTACATATACGAATATAGACATACTGAATGCTATTGGCAACTTTTAGTATGTGTTTTATGTTTCATGTGCTCGGTTGATTCAGTTGGGCATTGTGCTTTGTGTGTTTTAATGTTTTCTGTGCTCGGCTTGTTAAGTCGAGTGCGGTTAAGTCGAGTGCTGCCTTCCCTGTCAGACTTAATATAATATGTTTTCATACACCCATGGGCTTGAAAATGATTAAATAAGGTACTATTGTTCTAATTTTGTATTTCACATGTGTTTATGTAATATTGTAGGTATTCTGTTGATAGCAGCTATTGGTTACGAAGCTCACTTTTACGACACATTTAAGTCTGGCTTGGGGATGTTAAGCAAGACGCCTGAATTCATTGACCAAATTCAGATTTCGGTTCATTTTCCATGGGCTGCTGTTATGACTGGTATGGTTAATTATCTTTAAACGCCTATACAAAAACTCTTCTTTCATCCTTTTGATTGAACATTCTGAGAGCACAAGTTCAATGTATTTGGCACAAAAAAATAGTGTACAAATTGCTAGCTCTGCATTAAAGTGACCCGGTCAAAATGACGAATACTGACGAACGTTTATCGAGTCTTCCATAACACACTGTATAGTATAGTCATTATTCTATAATATTATGTGGAAACGTTGTCAACGTAGTCATTTGATAGAGTGTGAGACATATTGATTTGTGATGGACGTTTGTCTGGGTGTATACATGCCGCACTTGTTCTCCATAACCACTGGTTGAATGGCAATGAAATGTAACACGAATAGTTGGTACTAAGCCTAGTTGTGTGCAATGGTAGGAATGTTAGATCTGATGAGTTTTGGCAGAGTCACGGTCCTTTGTTGGAGTCAAACGTTTTTGTGTCAAAGATTCTAACATGACGTACGGGATTGCCTATATATGTATATATACGTTTGTAAGCAAACATTAAGTGTATCGTTGTATAATGTTAGATATATACCACGTTTTTTTCATATTTCATTTCTTAACTAACCTATAAGCTCATGGATACATTTATTGCATGTTACATTACAGGTACCGGGGCTCTATTGTGCCTTTTGTCGGGCCTCGTGTTCTCTATCCGCTTGTGCTATACCCACAACATAATGTCTACAGATATGGTGGGCATTTGGAACAAGTTCACAAACCAAGCTGTTTGAACGACAAGTTTAAATTTATACATGTTCAAGTTTATTCTTTATATACTAGTATTGCAATTTGAATTTCCTTTTTTTAAGTAATAAAAATATCAAATGTTACAATATGTATGTTTTTCTTCATAGACCACCAATTTTCGTGCACATGTATTGTTAGAAAGCTTGCATATACTGAGGCCTACAAAACCATCTTAACATTAAAACATTCTTAAAGTTCCTGAATTCCTGTCATGGATTGTATATTTTTTTAAATAATGTCTTCATACTCTCAATCTGATTGACATCTATATATGACCATCGAAATAGCGATATTTCGTTCATGAGTTCAGAGTGTCGAGTGTAATTTGTACTGGATGTAATGCCGGGTCTTGGTAGCGCTAAAAATAGAGTACTCGACTCCCAGTATCGAGTCAAAACCAAAGGTGGACAACATTCACCAAACTGGTCAGAACAAGCAAACTACGAGTATATGACTGTGTACAAAATTTAGAATTTGAAAATACATAATTATACAGTATGGAGTAAATTCGCCGGGTCTTCGAAATTTGCTCGACATAGGCCGGGTGCTCGTAATATCGGTAATTTGCTAGACATAGGCCGGGTGCTCGTATTTATCGATGTTCGTTATACCGAAGTTTTACTGTATATGACTATGCATTGTTTGTCTACCCGTACAGGATATAACACTCCTGTAACATATCACCAGATTATTAACCCACGTATATAATGCAATAGGGGATTCCCTCACAGGAGACATAGTGTGGTTTTGGTTTTGATTGGCTGTACAAGTAAAGTTTTAAACGTTTAAACATAGTGGTTTACATCATAGTGCATGCTTGTGGTTTTGAAAACCATTAATCACTTTTGAATTTCTAAGAAAATGCATTAACTACGTATTGTATTTCGCTTCAGTAATTTCCATTAGGATAATAGTACCGGTAATTGTTTTTTTTGAGCATTTATTTAGTTTGAAATAAACATAGGGCCTACATGTAAATTACAGCTATATGTAAGTATGCATGAAGAAAGGATCGGTCACCACGAATGCCTAGTAATAATAATAACGTATTTATTTTCTGTGGATAACATAATTGGCCAATTAATTTTCAAAATGATCCTCAAATTTAAAAGTTGTCATTAAAATTTTACTTGTGTTCAAAAGGGATCCACTCTTTGACATTGTCGCCAATAGAAACTATGTATAACCTAGCTACATTGTGTTCACTGAACAGATAAAAGCTAAACAAAACTGATAAACCACTTTAAGTTTCACTGAAACTCTTTTATGAAATGCCCCAATTATATATAAAATTATGATATTGTGTACGTCATATGGACCGAATTGCCATTATGCTCTTTTCTTTTATCTACTTGTGTTATTGTTCAACTGTTTATTGTTGAGGATTTCATGGATGATTGCTATTTCATATAATTGTCAAATGAGTTTCCTCGTAAAAAAGTCTTTAATATTATTATTATTATTATAAGCGGGTAGATAAGTGGTTGCGGCCCGCTAGACTTTCAGTTTCAGGCTGTAGCGATTCTCACTCACACACCATGCTCTGGCTGCACATGCGGATACCAACTGGAAAGCCTCGGAGTGAGGACACATACCTGTCGTATTGTGTTGCAGCTAGCATCATATATCGTATAAAAGCGAAGATAACTGGAATTTGAAATAAAAATGATGATGGTATTTGTACAGAAGTTTTGTAAAAATGGTCTTTGGTCATTTAGATGGAATTATACACAGGTTGGACTCCTATGCGACCGTATCGATACATCGGTCTGTCATTCACTAATATAGTTGTAAATGAAGGCCGGAGATTCGACACGGACCCCTGTGGTTTGACTGTACTTCCATTTTAGGCTATAAATGTTTAATAATTATATTCTTCTCATGCACTATCACACCATTATCACCATAAACCTGAGCGTAGTACTCACATTATCAGTGAATTGATTAAACGGCCGTGTTCATAGATAAATCTCATACTACACACCAAATGAAAGGAGCACAGTCAGTGGATGATCATGTAGCAATCACAAAACATCGGCCTTTTCCGGTTTTTCCCCGGTAAATAAACCTATTCCAACACTCTGATCACCTCGGCTTTTTATGCAGTACAAGAGAATAGTATACATATGTACAGGGCCAAACGGAAATGGTCGAGTTTTCACGATTGCTATATTGCTATGGTCCAATTCGTAAAACATGGGCCCTTAAACGTCCGTTTTTCTCCAGTTAATAGAGAAGTTGTGGTGCGAACGTGTACGACTACTTGTACGTGTAGCTACCGTACATGTGTATACGTACACGTTGCAATCAAAAGTGGCTTGCGAAACACAACGTGTGCGTGTAAATAACATGATTTCTTCGTGAATCAATAATAAGAGCTTACATAAGCTCAATGAGACTACTGACGATGAAATCTAAGGTTTCCCGTACATGCCCATACCTGTGCTACATAGTACACATTATATTTTCGACTAACACACGTCCAGTTCTTGTAGAAACTACACTTACTTGGATGACGAAATACCAAAATACAGTATTCACGTAGACGTGCTCGTTACACGTTGCCCGTCGCAACCTCTCTAATAGCAGTGGCCACAACACGCAGGTTTAGATATGAACTTATTTAATAAATATATTTTCATCGTTTACACGCGGCACCGCCGGCAGCCGCAGTACTTTGGCTTTTGACCCTCCCAGGTGACCACTCATACACCAGGGTGAAGTAGAGCAGTGTGGGTTATTTTTTTGCTCATATAAGTTGACCAGTTGTGCTGGCGGGGATCGATCCCAGGACCTCTCGATCCCAGAGCGCGTACCGCCTACCTCTAGGTCACCGCTCCTTAAAGTCATGATGGTGAAGAATTTGGAAGGCTTTAGACAGCAATCTTTTATTGTGACCGGGGTGTATGTTATCTACTTTCTGAATAATACGATCTCAGACAGGTTTCAGACTTCATAGATATAATCTAACTCACCACTTGTTTATGTCCCCTAAACTATGACGGTAAGTATAGCTATAATAGTTTCCATATAGAGAGTTCTATTTGACCACAGGAATAACCCATACAGGTAGGTGACCAGTAATATTTATAATTGTTTTACATGTACACAAAAGTATGTTTAATTGAGATTCGACGGATTGTTGGTATACATGTATCCTGCATGTATGTCTGTAAAGACCACTCATAGGGACAGGAAAAACTTGGTATTTGTTGACCGGTGGTCTCTCTGAACAGGTCAAGTAGCATTAAAATTGTTCTGAAGGGAGATATAATGGATTGTCTTTGTAGACATGTTATAGTGGTCTTTGTTTGCAGGTTGTCTTTAATACGTGTTTAACTGCACATATCCGACATGTACAATGGAGTGATGATACGTTAAAGTGCTTTGTGGAAATAATCTGCAATCTTATCTTGCACACATTAGCATATTTTTTGTTCGTGACCTCGGCCTCCAATAGATTGTCACTAGTGTGCCATTTGTCACTGTAATAGTTTCCATGTCAGGCGCGTAGCTACCTATACGCAGCTGCGTACACATGCTTTTTAAAAAGTGAAAAAATAAATGATCGAAAAATACAATAAAAACTGATGCCTAAGCCCTAAGGGGGTAAGCCTTTAGTATTTTCAGCATTAAAAAGCTTTATACAAACAAAAAAACCTGGTTTTATCAGTAAAATATTGTTAAAGACGAAGGAAAAAAACACACCAGAACGCACCAGTGACGTTCTAGCGAACAAAATGCTTTTCAGGGGGAGCATGCCTCCAGACCCCCTAGCCATTTTGCGTACACATTCAAATACCTCTAGCTACGCCCCTCCATGTATGCAGAAACGTTTGTAGGTATGTCAAACTCCGCAACAGACAACGGACGACTGAATTTGACATTTCCGGAGACATCTGAGGGATTTAATCCATACTGTAACCGACAAGGCGATCAGTAAATGTGTGACCTAGGAATTACATTATAGAGGTCGTTGCTGGAAAGAGCTAGATAATGTCAAATACTAATAGGCCCCGTATGTATCGGCATAGAAGTAGCATGTGTACGTCAATTACTCACTTTTATTACCATTATTCACAGGCGTAAGAAATTATATCACAAAATACAGAGTTTTGAAGTTCCCCATCTTCCCGTCATTACTATATATAATAGACTATTACGAGTATATCTATCATATATAGTAATGACGGGAAGATGGGGAATTTCAAACTCTGTATTTTGTGGTATAATTTCTTAGGCCTGTGCATTATTATTGAATACAAGTCTATTTAAAAAGAAATAAAACCCCTTTGGTGAATACCCTATACCATACCTTTATTATTTGATTCCCTCCTGAAATTTTACTCCACGTCAAAATTAAACGACATTTCAAGTACATCCTCCATTAGACGACCTCGTATATTACTGAAAGACTGTTTTAATACAAGCAATGAAATGCTTAGCTCTAGATCGTAGACTGAACTATATCTTCATACCATCCCCGGGGACCCCCACAACAACAACAACAGCAGCAACAACAACAGCAACAACACAGGACAGCATATATAAATATTATAATGTTTGCAGACGACACTATGCCGATTACAAAAGAATTGTATGGTACAACAGACGATGGGAAACAAATTTATAGGTAAGTAGTGTTAGAACAATGTTATATATACTCGCCATAGGTTGTGTTCTAGTTATCTCTTAATACTACCTAACTTGCGAGTATTATTCGCAGCAGGGTGCACATCGGATATTAATGAAAGTAAAGGAGAAAAGAATAAACACTGAAAGAGAGAATTACCAACTAGATATGGTTATAATGTTAAATTAGTAAAACGTAAAGGATAAAAACAACTGCCGGGAATTACTGATATATCTTGACTAGATTCAAGATCAGTGAGGGTCGCGTTTATTCAGTGATAAAACAGGTGTTATGGTATATAAGAAGTAGACTACAACAAACACCTTTCGATTTAGACATTTTACCATTAACAGTTTATGTTAATATTTGACCGAAAAACGCACAGAACATTATATACATAATATGAGATCTTATTTTAATTTAAGGGGGGGGGGGGGGGGGGGGTTGGAACGTACAAAAGTTTAACTTAAACTGCATTAATCTGAGTTCGACATTTTCGGTAGCAAAGTGATTTTGAATACAAGTATGCATGCCCGGGTTCGCTCCGTACAGTAATCGTATCATGGCTTCTCTTTTCTCATACACTCGTGGTAAAGGATATTATCTAATATGAGGTGTCTATATATAGTAATTTATATAAAAGTAAGCACTTGTTCAACGATCGACCTAAATTATTTTTGAAAACTAAAACGAAATTTAAATAAAATGTATATACATATGGCATCAGAAACGGTAACTGAACTACCCCTACCCCAAGATTGAGATAAGTGCTATAGTATTCAATATGTTCGCCGTTCAACTTTCAGATTTACATTGAAGAATGACAAATATGAGATTGATATCATATCGTATGGTGGTATTATAACCAACATATATGCTCCTGATAAACATGGCAATCTATCAGATATAGTGTTGGGATTCGATTCATTTGAAGGTACGCGTTTATGCATTATAACAGTGTTTGTTACTTTAATTAGTAGACACTGTAAAAATTTTACTTTTGAACGTGCTATTACATGATTAAGTGCTACTAGTATATAAATATGGTATATATAAAGTACAAGTTATCTTTGGTCTGGGAGGTCTGAGTTTCATTTCAGCGCGGAGCAGCTAGGTTTTGTTCGCTTGCGATACTTTACAACGATCCTTGGGGTACCACTTAGTGGTAGAGTTGTACAAGAGATGATAAAATCAGATAGGGAAGGAAGCATTCACTTCAACAGCCGAGCACAGAAAACCTTAAAAACAACACAGACCACAATTACGCGGCACAATGCCCAACACACAACTGAACAAGAAAATGAACTAGACCGCTGAAAATCCAAGTCTAACGCTACAAAAAATCGAATGTACTTTGAAGTTGAAGCAAAGTCAAATATGGCTAGTGAAGTTATTAACGAAATGAATGTTTGTTCTACATTTAAGCCGTTTGGTCCTTAAAATTCCAATAATTCGCATTTGCTTGCGGAAATTTATGGTATGCTAGTAAAAACTGAACCAATAAAATTGTGTAGCAATGCTATATTACTAAACATACTGAATGTAATTCCATTAATATTCTCCCAGGTTACAAGGCGAAACATCCATACTTCGGAGCGCTTATTGGTAGGTACGGTAATCGTATAGGGAATGCTAAATTTTCTATTGACGGAACTGAGTACACTCTAGCAGCCAACAACAAGGACAGGAATGCTCTACATGGCGGACTCAAAGGTTTCGATAAGGTATTATATGTATACAATGCACTATGCAATGAATTCTATGCTTGATTCCACTAATTTGGAACTGAGTAAGTAGTAAGTAAGTAAGTAAGTTTAGTAAGTAAAGTCTTCATTGTACGAGGCTAACCTATTTATAATAATGCAATCGTCCACATGGGTCTTTATTAAGCGTGTATGTAAAGTGTTTACATGTATTGTCGAACATTTGGATTGAAAATTAACAATATCGAACATTAAAAATTGTTGGCGGTGATGCCCTTCCATACATGGATAAATAATTCAACATTCGTGTATAATGTAATGCTGGTAGCCTACGTATCACGAGAACAAAATATTTTTGATTAGTTACAATTTTCATTTCGGGATAAAAAAAAGGTTTAGCCCAATTTCCCGCCGTGAGGGAAAATTGGAACGAAGTATGAAGAGCGTTGCATATGTTTGCACTTCTATGTAAAAGTGTTGGTTCTAGTTCGAATATTGGGCTTCTTTTTATCAAGTGTTTTGTACAAAATAAGTAAGTGCTGTACGTTCTGGAAAGCTAAGTGACGTGAGATTTTCGTCTATCATCAGCCGGTCGTGTTTTAATGTAGTAGATATTTGAAGCAATGTTTGTGCTAATCTGTGCTCTGCTGTTTCTGAGTGCTGCTTTCCCAATGTATTATTATCTGTTTATATAGATTGCACCGAATTGCTTAAAAACTGTTGAAAAGCGATCATTATTATTAGTTTTGCGAAGTGAAGAATAAGATTGTGATATTCCAAACCTAAAAAAACGTCAGATTCTATCACTGTTACTATAGACATGTGTAAAGCTCAAACCAACTCATACGGCATATGGAGCCCGTTACCTAACAAAGCTGCTTCCAAATTACGCTATCGAGCGCTTTCCTACGTCTATGCAACGACATGCTACAAGAGGGCAGTGCTCGCCGATAGCATATCGTTTGCTAGGCGAGCACTTTCTTGTGCAACGGACCGCTTATGTAGTGCTTTGCTATGCAACAGTCTGCTACTAGTATCAGTGAGCGCTCGTTAGTAGCATATAATTTTTCTGCTTCGTCCGCTACGTAGCGCTTTTTTGAAGCAAGCCGTTTCATAGCGGTCGGTAGCGGTTTGGTTAGGCAACGGGCCCATGGTCATATTTCAGCAAGGATGGGACGCCACAATTGAAGGAGAGAAACTCGTGTTGACTTATATCAGTGCGGACGGTGAGGAGGGTTATCCAGGAGAACTTACAGTCGTAGTATCCTATCAACTAACCTCCGATAATAAACTAACACTCAACTACTGGGCTGCTACCAGCAAACCTACCATCGTTAACTTGACCAATCACAGTTACTTCAACCTCGGTGGACATGTAAGTATACGTACAAAACAGAACAAAGCCGAATACTTGATTTAGGTGGTACCTCAGTCCCATTTGATTGATCGCAAATTTCAACATTCGAGCTTGTACCAGTATAGATTTGAGTAAATATTCACTAGTTAAGCCATTGGATGATTTATTTCGTGTATCTTTAATGTCGGCTTAAAATTTGTGGTGTATAAGCATATAATATACAGTGTATTGAAAACATATGAAAATAAATGGGAATTAATTCAATTACTTATAATGATGTACACATGCCACATCCCGTAGGGGCGTAGTTTCGGACCCCCAGAAATTATGGATAAATTTCCAGGTTATCTTATGTAGTGACACAGATGTGTCACGGCTAAGAGTTCGAAACATATGGCTGACTGGACCCCCTAAGCAAAATATACTTCAGTTTGTCGGGCCCCTTCCTGAGAAATCATTGAAGAAGTATAACATAAGGAGATATATACACTGTCTGCAATAATGTACGCGGTTTTTTCAGGAATCCGGGACCGTGGCTGATCATAAAATCCGCATCAATGCTCAACATTTCACATCTGTAGACGAATACTTAATTCCAACAGGTAGTTTAATTTTTTGTGCTATACTTGAATTTTCACACGACTAATTGGATGAACGCTTTGGCTCAACAGGCATTCAATTCTTTATATGATTACCACACACACTCGTCTGCATGACATCCATTTGTCACCTGACGCAAATGGCAACCAGTGATTATGCAACCTGCACGGTCGTATTTGGAGTTATAACAGATCACAGGAATTTGAAGTTCTACCAATAAAATATTATACAAGTCGGTCCATCACAAATCACTCTACATACATATATACAATACGTATTATATCTAATTTTAAGTATGTTGAGTGATTTGTGATGGACCGACTTGTATTATATTTTATTGGTAGAACTTCAAATTCCTGTGAACAGATTGACTGTCCTTGTAATTCTGTGTTTTTCCTTTCCGTGTCGTGTACGTTTCTTGCTAACTTTGCGATCTACTTCTTTGTGATCTACTTCTTTGTGATCTACTTCTTTGTGATCTACTTCTTTGTGATCATCTACTTCTTTGTGATCTACTTCTTTGTGATCTGCTATTTCTGCTTTCCCTGTCTGATTTGTTATTATCTTTTCACCAATGAATACACCAATCGACACCTATTAACATTTGAGTGTTGTTTTAGATATTGTTTTTACATGACCATACTAGAGCTCAAACGGGCCTTTCAAGATGGTTCCGTGGAATTGACATTCATACAGCTACTAGGACAACCGTGTCTACTAGTATTATATTATAAGTAACACACTTATTTACAACATGTGTTTCTCTAGGAGAGCTAGGGCCAGTTAAGGATGGTCCCATGGACCTGACAAAAGATGTTCTGATAGGCGATCGACTGGAGCAGGTACCTGGTGGATTTGGATTTGATCATAATTATTGTATGGGAAATCCTAACACCATGAAATGTGTGGCCAGGTAGGTTTAAGTTAAGTTACCGGTTTTCGAGGGCCGCTTTCAGCAATTCAGCCGTTCAGTCACCCTTCGACATTTAAGTTTTAACCTAACAGCACAGGTTTCAAATTTCCATCGTTTATGTTTGATTTGATGCATAGTACATAACTTTTGTATGTGTAATGTTCCAAATAGTGTTGTATCTAGATCTACTATATACATGTATAGGGATTGTTACCTAGGATTGTACATGTATGTTCATTAGTTAAGTACATATAAAATAAACTCATATAACACCTCTGATAAAAATCTAGATCACTTCTATAGGTTACTAAGTTCCACAGATAATACTAAGTACTGTTTACAAAGTTGCATTATATGTCTATAGACTAATGAAGGATCATGTGACACAACTCTTAAGTATATTGTATATTTGTTTTTTATTTTGTACACTTTGTATTTTGGACCGGAGGCCTTTTTTACAGAAATAAACTTACTGAAATAAACATGCGTACATTTTATATTCACTGTTGTAGAGTTTGTCATGAGGCATCAGGTCGGACGATGAATGTACACACTACAGAACCAGGCATTCAGTTCTATACAGGATGTAACTTGTCGGGTATCAGTGGGAAGAAGGGAGCAGTTTATAACAAATATTCAGCATTGTGTCTGGAAGCTCAACATTACCCAGACTCTCCAAATAAGGTAAACACAGTCATCGTATATTTCACTGACTTACCTGCCACTCACAATTATCCAGACATCAGTGTAGAGAAGGCTCCGTCCATTTTTTGTCGAAGGTTAGCAAGCGAATCCATTGAAGTATGCAAATAATTATGCGCTGTTGCAACCAGCCTTGTAAGAAAAATCAAACTTTAAATAATTACGACAAAACTGGGTTTTCATTCAAGAATAGTTGCATTGTCAAACTATTCTTGAAATACCAATAACATTTTCAAGTTGAATCAGATTTTTACAAACGAAATCATATCCTTTCATACGTCAAGTCAGTTCTCGATTTACATATACATATTTACATATACATATTTACATAAACATATTTACATATACATATTTACATATACATATTTACATATGCAAACATCTGGCGTTTGGTCATTAACTACAGCAATAAAATTATTGTTGGTTTGATTTGAATTAATCTGTTACATATTTCCTGAGCATATCGATTTTCATGAATTATTCCGTCCAATAACACTAAAATAACTTCCCATTGTTTTGACGCTCCACCATGAAAGTATAACATGTACGCCATTGGAGTGCAATTGGTGTGTTTGTGTGAAAGGTCAAAATCTGGTAGGAAGCGGCGTGCCGGTAGACATCAGTCAATTCGATGTATTTGTTAAAATATGTTACGTCGTATGTTAATACTTCATGAATAGAATATAGTTTATTTGCATATTTAGTCCTGAAAAGGACTTATGGAAGCCCAAAATATATGACGTCACTCACCTAAAAAGTCCTTAGTTGGAATACCACTAATAGCGGATAAGCTGAGAAACGCCAACGAAAATGCTTTGCGCCTCTGTACCATCTGTCGTGGTATTGTTCATACCCGGTAAAATATGGGTCAACCTCAAAGTTATATCCCCTGTCTGTATTATTCACAATGACGTCACATGAAACTGGCCATCACGTATGTACTACTGTAACATTGTTTCCATTTGTTTAAGGAACAATTTCCATCAGTTATATTGAGACCGGGTGAGAACTACATGCAGACAACTATATACGAGTTTGGTGTGGTTGCCTAGCAACTGTAACATCACCGACCACGGCATGGACATTCCAAAAAAACGACTAGGCAGCTCACTAAGGAGTAGTAACAATCATATACAATGTACATGTACGAGTATATGCATGTAGAAGTACGGAAATCAGACATTGAATAAAAGCAATAAATATCAATCCGGTTGTTTAGTTCTGTCTTCAGCTGAAACTAGGGCATTCGGCTTTATCGTTTTATATTACTGTTAATCTTGAACTTTTGGGGACTTCAGGCAGCTATTGCTAGGTATTTCAGCCGTTTTACTGTTGAAACTAGGTCATTCAGTTGGGGCATTCGGATTTTAGACAGTTGGGACTTGGTCAGCAATGTGTTGGGCATTGTGCCGTGTAATTGAGATATGTGATGTTTTTTGTGCTCGGCTGATTAAGTTGAGTGCCGCCTACCGTGTCCGACTTTGGCAAAATATTGATAACTTGAAAAGCATTTATTTTCTCAACTCATCTTAAATCTAACACTTTTAAAGGATGCTGAGACATAAATACAAGTTTATATAACATTTTCGTAAACAAGTACAATGTACCAACAAAGACAAGATCGAGGCCATTAGGACTTTATATAGCTAACCTGAGTGCTATTGCTCAAGTGTCATGAAGATCGCAGAACAAGGTATAGTCCTAGTGGCAGAGATGTGAGCACCCATGCACCTAGCATTGTATTATCTATAATGTACCTGATCACATTGCAAGCACCCATAATTATGGCCATCTTTGGAGCACCTGAGACCACCACACATTCAAAATAAAGGAAAAGAAAAGCAATGTCCAGTAAAATTAAACAGTACCACATTTATTTTAATACGTAAGTATTTTAATAAATATTATTATAAGACGTTTTCTAAAATACAATGACAGCTTTAAATCACTAAACAAATAAGCCATAATTAAAGATGTCAACTAGTATACAAACAATAAAGCCACCGAGGACAAAGATCAGCGTATCACATTATATAATATTAAAAGCTTTTACAGGCCACATGTATGGAATGTTTGTGAAATAAATATATATCTGACACACTATATATAAAACATTTACATGTATAGTACAGGGATACTGACACAATTCTAGCCTACTAGTTCAACTAATCAAGGGGCTGGCTGCTTGTTTAAGTTTAAGGGACATATTTATATCATATTAAAGAAACATACAACTAAATACACAATTATACACAATATAATCTTTAACGCAACTGAACAAAATAATCAAATATCACAAACAATACGATGATAACATGGAATGTCAGATAGAAACGCAAAGCCATTAATTACATGATTCACTAACAAACAGTGTACATAGAAGATCTATCACCACTTGTCAATGGATATAAACATATACAAGCTCGCTTAATAGAATTTCAAAAACTCGTTTAAGTTTGTATCAATTGACAACAAGTGTTAGATTCTTTTTATCATATGACATTAATAAAATGAAAATATGCATGTCTCTGTTGAAAAACAGACTCCATTATATAATTCATAAACGACGCCAAAAAGTCATCGTCATTTACGGGATATAATAATGTCATTTAGGTGATAAAGTGACAACATTTTAAAGTTATTCTATCCTAGCGATATACTACTGTAATATCAGTGTAGTATAAGAATAAACATACTCGTTATACTAACCTGGATACAAGGAAAGTCATGTGATAAAATGTCATATATCACCAGGTACCAGTAAATGTATCATGTACCAAAGCAACGTCAGAATAACCAAACAATGCCAGGTACGATAACACTGTGGGGTATCCTAACGTCTTGCTTGGTACATTTTGCATTCATTCATTTTCATTCAATAAGCATGGAATAACCCTTTATCCCAATTTGTAGCGCTTAAAGTACCCATCAGTGTTACTGTAAATTATAACAAGAGATGTTTGTAAAACATGTATGCCCCCATGGCAGCCAAATAGTCAGAAATGGTGAAGGTCGCAGCGACCATTACCTTTGACCTACTGACCTCAAAATCATTAGGGGTCATCTACTGTTGCTGACCTATGTCCGTGTAAAGTTTGAAGATCCAAGGTCAAAGCATCCTTGAGTTATTGAACGGAAACCATTAATTTTAAATAGTCAAAATTGGTAAAGGTCACAGTGACCTTGACCTTTGACCTACTGACCTCAAAATCATAAGAGGTCATTTACTGTTGCTGACCAATATCCGTGTAAAGTTTGAAGATCATAAGTCAAAGCATTTTTGAGTTATTGAACGGAAACCATTTTATACGACCGACCAACATACAGACAGACATGTGCAAAGCAATATACCCCCTCATCAAGATGGGGGTGGGGGGGGCATAATTACAGAAGTATAAACCGACAACTATGTTGCGCAGAAAACACAATAAGACAACCTGTAAAAATACACTAATAATAGAATAACAACAGTATACCTTCCAATAAGACATTATGAAATCATTCAGACTATAATATCAGTAAACATTGCCCGAGTGGATTAAGATCTCTACCTGGATATCTCCACGACAACCATTTCATGGAACAACAATATCTCTAACAGATATCTTTCTGACAACCATTTCAGTGAATATCTAATTCTCCCTAGATGTTTTGCGGATGTCTTTCTGATGTCTTCCCCACAATAACTTTATAGAACAACAAGATCTCTAGACCGGATATCTCTCTGACAACAATAGAGCAACATGAAAACAACATCAGCAAATACAGGTATATCAAGGTATAGCCCATTAAAATATAAAATGTGAAACATAAAAAAATTTTGAGCAATAAACAATTTACAACACACATATTCTGCTGTATCAGGTCACCTCAATCTCATAAATTTCTAACTCATTCTTCCCCTATTTCAGTGTGGAAATACCACGTGGTATGTGACGTATGTGGCTTAACATAATATTTTTCAACAAGAGGTCACAGTTGTTGTCCGAAACTGGACAGCAGTAGATCGTTTTTTTTAGGCAACAACTGTGACCTTTTGGACAAAGATATCAAGTGGCATGTGTAGTACTCAATCTTGGCTTGAGCGTCGGAGGAAGTCTTGTTAAAATTGGTCAGAGATTAAAATACTTTTTTAACTTTGTGTTGACAGATTGTTACTTGTGTTCTTGACCAAAAATTAGGTCACATACCATGTTGCATGTCCACACTGATTGGGGGGGGGGGGGGGGCAGATTAGTAGTTGAAACCATCAGAAAGTTCTTGTTTGTGATACAAATATTATATAGCCTTAGAATATTGTTAGTTTTATCTATATCAAGACCTAAGAGGTCAAAATCTTTAAAATAATTTTTTAATGAACTTTTTGCTTGTCTATAACAAGATCTAGATGCAAAAGTCTTAGTCTTGAAAACTGATTTTCTTTAAATTAACTTTTGTCCGGATACATTTAAGTAAACTATGTAAGATCTCCCCAACTTTGACAAACAGACATTTATCCAAAACATGTGATATTTGACTGATTTTCTAAAAATTGAACTGAATTGTATGTTAGAAACATCTTGATCAGCAGTTAGTTTTATCTTTTTATTTGGATGCGCCTTGTCAAAGTTAAACAATACCATTTTGATATGCGACAGTTGTGAATAAAGGCCTGTCAGTCAGATCAGTTCCTGGTTGAACAACATCGGATCAAATCAAAATCTCCCAGACGTGTCTGTCAGACCGGCGAATTTTGGGTTGACAGGTTGTACTAGTGGTATTTCTTTGGTCGTTAACACAGGTTTAATGGTATTATTGTAGTACAATGAATGGTATGTTTTGATACTGACCATGTATACATACATTAATACTCTCAAGTAACTTAATTAAAGTTAAATCTAAAGATAAGTCTGCCATTCATTCTTGTTGAATAAGTTATTTTATTTATGTACAATTATCAATAGTTGCTTTTCTTCTAATAGGTTCCCGAAAATGAACACTTTTGACATGTTGAGTCATATTACTCTTATCACCGAATGCCTTTGAGCAGAACTGACAATTGTACGGCTTCTCACCCGTGTGCGTCCGTCTGTGTCTTCCAAGTTCCCATTTGGAGGGAAATGGTTTACCACATAAATCACAGGCATAGACCTTCATTGGTGTGACACTTTTACCACCAACAGGGCTACTTATAGTATCAGAACCTGAAATGATAAACACATACACTGGATAAACAAGAGATGTCTATGTCCACATGGCGACCCAATAGTCAGAAATGTTCAAGGTCAAAGTGAACTTGTCCTACTGACCTCTAAACAAATAATTCAACTACTTATGGTACCCAACATCCCTATAAAGCTTGAAGATCCAGGGCCCTATGGATTTTAAGTAATTAATAAGAAATCAATTGGTTTATGACCTTAAACTCAGAATCAATAGGGGTTATCTACTGTTTATGACCAACCTCCATTTTAGGTTTGAAGATCGTGGGCCAAACCGTTCTTGAGTTATTAACAGAAACCATTTGGTCTATTTACTCATATTTAAGGTCACAGTGACCTTGATCTTTGACTTCGAAAATCAATAGGGGTCAGTCACCTACTGATGACTAACCTCCATGTAAAGTTTGAAGATCTTAGGGCAAAGGGTTCTTGAGTTATTGAACGGAAACCATTTGGGCTACCGACAGACCGATCTACCGACCGACAGACATGTGCAAAGCAATATACCCCCTTATCAAAGACAGGGGGGCATAACTAAGTGACTTATAAGTTTTAAAACAACTCACATTACCAGAAGTCTGAACAACTTACCAAAATGTTGGAGTATCGGTTCTTGTTTCACTTCCACAAGGTCAGTTGCACTCTCCAGTATATTGTTAACTATCTCATCACCAATTTGAGATCTGCTTTCTTTACTCATTGACTGCGCCATTTCTGATAGATCTACAGGTATTGATGGTAGTTGAACACTGTCTACATGGTTTACCCCACTCTCAAGGTTGGTTTGAAATGCAGAGGAATCTTCCCCAGCAGACTGTGACTGCGACGCTAACTTCATATAGAAATCATTCAAACTAGAAGATGAATTTTCAGTAAGTTCAAAGTCAGCTTCATTAACATTAGCTTCTGTTACCATGGTTACTGTCCCATCTTGTGACGGACAGCTAGATGTTTCTAATGGTTCACTCTTTATACCAGAACTATCCTCGGGTGTAACAGGCACACTTTCTGACGTCATCATGTTAGCGGGTACCGGTAACTTTTTCCTCGATCTTGCTGACATGTATGGCTTACGCCTGGAACCAGCACTAGTCCTTGTCTGCATAACAGACACATCTTTTAGTGAATTTGATTTTAAAACATTGGTAGCGTCCATTTTGTTCGGGGAGTTGAATGAAGGGGCTGAAGGAGATAAGCTTTTCCTTGTATTGTTCGCAACCTGTTTCATGTGAGAGTCTGAAATATGTCAAACATGAATGGTTTGTTTATACGGGAGCGACACTGTTTCTCAACAATTTTCAGTTATATATGGTGGATGATTCACCCACAGGTGCAAGAAACAAAATCAAATTAGTTTAATAGGACTATTACTAGTATGTTAAAAACACATACTGTGTACTGTACATATAACATAATAGGCCAATATAGACAAATTAGATTGTGTGTCTTGCATCTCGCTTGCTTAGAATTAGAAGGTCGTAAGTACAAAATCAGAATAGAATATCTTCATTCAGAAAACCACATGAAATGGTGTCTTCGATACATAGCTGGGTATTGTGGAGACACTTCGTGCTATGGGATAATACATATAACAATACAAAATATACATTAAAGTAAAATCAATATTTTGAGAAAACAAGAAAAAACTGTCTGAAAACTACACTTTACTAATAGAAAAACAAGCTATTTAAACTTCAGTTTGTTCAACATGACCACTTCCGATTTTCATGAAAATGGGCTCATAAGAAGCGCCTTAAGATGCAGATTTCAAATATGCACAAATCTTATCAGGTCGTAAGTAATACTTATGACCTTTTATTCTAAGCCAGCGATCTGTGGATTCAACTAACCAATTTTCCTGAAGTACTAAGGCCGAACTTAAAATAGTCTTGGTTTCCCCTTCCCGACCCTAGCAGATTTAGAAGGGTTAGGTAGGTAGGGTAAATTTTTTTTTTTTTACCTGTTTCAGTATGATAGTTATTGGTTAAGACAAACAAATAATGAAATTTAGAATTAACTCTAAGGTGAAAACCAACAGTCTTAAATTTAAGGGTAAGAAAGAAGCCAGTAAACAAAAAAATAAAATTTTCACTTCCAATTTTTAATAAAAAAATTATTTCAATTTCGGCAATAAAATATTTTGGGTAGGGCCCTTTTGAATCGGGTAGGTAGGGGATGGGGAAACCAAACAATATTTTATTTTAGGCCAAAAAGGTCAATAAATGCAACTAATGAAGAGAGTATCATAATGCTCAATTACAATATCTACCGAATTAAACTGCCGCTTTATCAATTCAAGGGAACTAACTCCAACCTACAACACTGTTTTCCTAAATACTGTACCATAAATATCAGGTTGTTTAGGAAGACATTGGCCAACTTGGATAAAACTGAATGACTGCCACACACAGTTGAACGCAAATAAACAAAACAAAAAACCTCACCTTTGAAACAAAATTGTAGGAACTGAGATTTAATGTCTTCATGGTCCTGTATAAAACCTTTCCCTGACTCGGAGCCCATGTGAGTCATTGTACCGTCCGACACATTGGCAGTAAGTAAAATACACTCTTCATTGGAGTGGTAGGACAGCTGCTCCACCTTAAAATCAGAAATACATATAGGCGTGCCATATAGAATTAATAGTTACATTTTTTAAATTAGATGCAAGATGTTTTGCGTTTATCTTTAGATATTATGTTTAGGTGAGAAAACATTGAACAACTAGACATCTGAAGAGGTTGGGGCGTATGAAATTTGTAGATTCACCCTTATAATACTAAGTAAGATACAAGACTTAGTTTCTTAAGGGCTATGTTAAATATCAACATCATAAAAGCACTAATTTTCAATTAGTATGGAAATTTTTTTTAAAAATATTGTTTTCAGTTATAAATTGCGACCTATACACCTAACCGGTCTTCCTGGACTGTATCCTAACCAGTACTAATTTACTGTTCCACAAGGAACCAGCGACTTCTCCACATGTGGAGGAAAATCAACGTTGTTGCTAAGTTTTCATGGAAGGGTATGACCTGTCACAAGCGGGAATCAAACCTAGGTTTAGTAGGTTACTGGACCATTGGGCCGTCAGCTGTGTCTTTTTGATGGTTTAATAGTATTTCTGAATTTGGATAAATAATTTGTAATATACAAACCAGCTGTTGTATCTGCCCCTTTATGACGGCATTAAGAATGATCTTATAGCCAGGAATAGATTTGATAGCCTCAAAATGATCTAGCATTGCCATGGTAACCTGCTGTCAGTGGAATGTATTGAAGTGTCGTCCTGGTATCCTGGTATCCTGTCTCAACGCAACATTAACTTATCCTGGCAAGTCTGAAAGAATAATCATTATATATCATACGATAAATTGACATGTCATAAATATAAAATATACCAGATTTATATAGTGCCCTTTTCATGCGAACGCAACGTTCAAAGGCACTTTACATTATTGTGTTGCAGCCACAAGGGCGCATATGCATCCTCTTCCAGTGCAGATACAGCATGATCTGACTAGAGGGGCAGACTGAGAGAAAGCTCCTGAAGTGAGAGAAAGTCATTAGATACAGGCATGTCCGGCGCTGCAGAAGAGCGCCTAGCTACTTTGCAGACTGCACGGCCAGATAAAGCGGGAACTAGTATAAGTATTTCAGAAATGTCAAGTTCCGATGCCAGGGATTGAACCCACGACCTCTGGATTGACAGCCAAGCACGTTACCACTGAGCTAAATCTGCTTATATAATATGTCATGATGAACTTTCAAGATGAACTAACGCAACTTGTAAGTTGACTGATCACTAGCTTATTATTAAAGCATCATAAGACATAACTAGTTTATTTGGGTTTGAAGCCACTTCGGAACAATTTTTTAAGTTATATATATACAGCAGTCAATTCACCTACATGTACATATGTAACCATATTTCATACACAGTATCCTAATCAGCACTTAACTTACCATTACACATGGAGGACTGCGAGGAAATGGTTTATAATGACTAGCCCCAATAATTATTGAGAATCGATCCAAGATTCGTAAGGTCCAAGTATATGTGAACACTGAAGATATTCACCTGTATATTTGAGAAGACTTAGTTAAGACAATGAATTAGAAACCAAAGTTGTGTTCAGAATTCATCGAAGACTGTTTGATTTCTTTTAAATTTCATTAAGGGCCATCCAATATAGCATATGAAACGTTTTAAAAGTTAACGGCATCGTTTTGAACTGAAGAGGCGTCGCTTTTGGAGTACTAGTATCCGAATTATACATATCCGAGTACCACAACACGGGTCACACTAATTTACGCATCGGAAATTTTTTACGAACCGGAACGGATCGGACGAATCGGAAATATAAAATATTTTATAATGTTTTATAAAGAAAAATCGAGCAATACATTTGTGAAACTGTTATAAAACGGTTATCGGTGCAAGCTGATATGTATTGATAAGTTAATAATGTATCAAATCAACAAAAGTATACAACAGTCTCCAATTTGCCTTCTTATGGGTAGAACATTTCCGATGAACCAATCGTAGGATTTATGAATAGAACAACTATGTATATTTACTGAATTGTTAATTATGATATATGAGAATTAAACAAAGTTACGTCATGTAATTACTGTAAATTGCTAGTGCAAAGGTATATGCACAATTTCCAAGTCGCCTGTATCAGTGTATGCCTACATAGATAGAGAGAAAGTTTCCGATTCGTAGACGAGAAAATTTCCGATTCGTAGACGAGAATTTCGAATTATGAGCTATGAGAAATTGAACAAGTTATGTCATGTAATTACTTTAAATTGTTAGTGCTAAGCTACCTTCATAATTTCCGATTCGCCTGTACATAGATAGAAAGAGAAAATTTCCGATTCGTAGACGAGAAAATTTCTGATTCGTAGACGAGAAAATTTCCGATTCGTAGACGAGAATTGTGAATTATGAGGTATGGGCAATTAAACAAACTATGTCATATAATTAAGCTAAATTGCTAGTACACAGGTGCATACATAATTTCCTATTCGCCGTTACATAGATATATATATATAGAGAGAGAAAGTTTCCGATTCGTAGACGAGAAAATTTCCGATTCGTAGACGAGAATTGTGAATTATGAGGTAAGGGAAATTTAACAAACTATGTCATATAATTAATATAAAGTGCTAGTACACAGGTGCATACATAATTTCCTATTCTCCGTTAAACAGATATATATAGAGAGAAAATTTCCGATTCGTAGACCCACAGTTTTTTTTTTCACAAACTAATAGCATTTGGATAGCTTTATAATCTCTAAAATTCAAGTAAGTATATATACTGAATCAAATATGTAAACTATTTTAATTACTAAAACTCGATTTTTTTATTGTCTTCTAAAATAATAGTATTTGGGATTTAGTGTGATGTTAGTTTCACACTTGGCCCCTTTATGACAATCAACTAATACATTATCGCATAATTATACTTACGTAAGTGTGCTGATCATTCAGGAACGGTTATAATTATAATCCAATCAAAATTTGATTAATCATTATATAATTGGATTAAATCCCGGTAAAGGGAACGCACACTCTTTTGATGTACCGACAAAAGAGAGCGACATTTTTTAAGCAAACGCAATGTAATTCGCGTGTTATGTCAAAAAAAAAGAATACACAACGTCGTGTATCCTTTTGACATTATTAGATATAATGTATAAATCAACCAAAAATAATCAAACAAATAACAAAACATTAGTTTATTTCACTAAGTTGTACATGATACTACTTATGTGCTAAAATGATATATTTTCTCATATAACATTCTTTATTATTCAATAATGTACTTTGGCGAATCGAAAAGTGTGTCTATTATGTACTTAAGTAACACACATCATACATTTACCCATGTATCAATTCAAATAATATATTTTGTCACGGAAATGTATATCCGTGACATAATTCGTGTGTTGGCATACCAGAAACTCTCCATCATCTCGTTAAGTATCTATACTATTGTATCTGAGATAATAATCTTTATACTGGCCAATTTCAATTATTTGGAGTAATAACATTAAACATGTTGTAGATTTTCTCATATATCATCATTCACAATTCTCGACTACGAATCGGAAATCATCTCTCCACGAATCGGAAATTTTCTATCTACGAATCGGAAATTTTCTTTTATTTTGTTCATTTGATATATTATTAATGTATCATTAGATATCATCTGGGCATATTCAAACGAGTTAGAATAGAAGAGATGTTGCTTGTTATCGTGTATTTAAACCAAAAAATGCAACCTGAGGCTGATGGCGGTTCTGGAATATGTACATGTGCATACAAAATTTTCTATACTAGTGTATTTGAGATTTTATATGTATCTTTCTACTGGCCATTTTGGAGTAATACCATTATACGAGTTGTATATTTTCTATTATATCATCATTCACAATTCTAGACTACGAATCGGACATTTTCTCTCTACGAAACAGACATCTTCTCTTTACGAATCGGAAATTTTCTATCTACGAATCGGAAATTTAATATCAATATCTGAAATTTTGTATCATTTTGTTGATTTGATTTATTACTAACATATCATAAGCTATTATCTGGGTCATTGAAGCATTTTAGAATTGTTTCATAAGATATATTACTTGTTATCTTGCATGTAAGCACTTAAAACCTATTTTGCATTTCCGATCCGTCCGATCCGTTCCGGTTCGTAAAAAATTTCCGATGCGTAAATTAGTGGTACCGCCACAACACTAGACTTGTTTACATTCATTTATTTGCATCTTGATGCAGATGCACATTTTCAGATTACTACAATAATACACATCGAACAGTTAGTTTTTATGGTGCTTTTCACACAACTGAAGCAAAACGTGTTTTTTTTCTAAATAATACCGTACTGGAAGGTAATATCAACATTTTGTTGTTTTTTTTTGTCCAAAAATTATCGATATTCACAGCTGAGCCAGACTCATTTCGAGCATAATTATACCTGCAGACCCGTCAATTTTACAAATGCATCATAAACAAATATAATATAAAAATATTTTAAAAGAAATACAAAAGCGTTTGACTATTACCTGTAAATATGATAATTGCCTCACGTGTACAAATACACGATAGTTGAGTGATCTCCCTTTGTTTGTCGCGGCCGCGTGATCACGTGTCACGGAACGCCTTTTTCACAACAGGGGCGTAGCTGGGTTGAAGATGTTGGTTACACTACAGTAACACCCTAAAGCTGGGAGAAGCACTATTGAGGGAGAAGCACTATTGAACGCCTAGGGGCGTAGCTGGGTTGAAAATGGGCGTACGATGCAGTGTGACCGATTGAATGTAGATTCTTAATCAAGAAATTATAAATAATACTAAATCATGAGACACATACTCAAACTTTGCAAGATGTGACAAATCTGAAGATACACATATATAAATATAGAGAGAGAGATCTATCCACGATCGAAGTAGAAAACAGATTATACTGGTTGGAAACTATGGTCACGGATTAGTACTGGTTGTAAACTATGACCACTAATTAGTACTGGTTGGAAACTATGACCACTGATTGGTACTGGTTGGAAACCATGGTCACTGATTAGTACTGGTTGGAAACCATGACCACTGATTAGTATACTGGTTGGAAACCATGGTCACGGATTAGTACTGGTTGGAAAGCATGGTAACTGATTAATACTGGTTGGAAACTATGACCACTGATTAGTACTGGTTGGAAACCATGGTCACGGATTAGTACTGATTGGAAACTATGACCACTGATTAGTACTGGTTGGAAACTATGACCACTGATTAGTACTGGTTGGAAACTATGGTCACTGGTTGATACTCGTTGGTAACCATGACCGCTGATAAGTATACTGGTTGGAAACCATGGTCACGGATTAGTGCTGGTTGGAAACTATGACCACTGACTAGTACTTGTTGGAAACTATGGTCACTGATTAGTACTGGTTGGAAACCATGGTCACGGATTAGTACTGGTTGGAAACTTTGACCACTGATTAGTACTGGTTGGAAACCATGATAGCTGATTAGTATATACTGGTTGGAAACCATGGTTGCTGATTAGTACTGGTTGGAAACCATGGTAGCTGATTAGTACTGGTTGGAAACCATTGTCACTGGTTGATACTTGTTGGTAACCATGACCGCTGATAAGTACTGGTTGGAAACCATGGTTGCTGATTAGTACTGGTTGGAAACCATGGTCACTGTTTAGTACTGGTTGGAAACATGGTCACTGATTGGTACTGGTTGGAAACTATGAGCACTGATTAGTATACTGGTTGGAAACCATGGTCACTGATTAGTACAGGTTGAAAACTATGACCACTGATTGGTACTGGTTGGAAACTATGACCACTGATTAGTACTGGTTGGAAACCATTGTCACTGGTTGATACTCGTTGGTAACCATGATCGCTGATAAGTACTGGTTGGAAACCATGGTCACTGTTTACTACTGGTTGGAAACCATGGTCATTGTTTAGTACTGGTTGGAAACCATGGTCACTGTTTAGTACTGGTTGGAAACATGGTCACTGATTGGTACTGGTTGTAAACATGGTCACTGATTTGTATTGAATGTAAACATGGTCACTGATAAGTACTGGCTGTAAACAATGGCAACTGATTAGTACTTGCTGTAAACTATGACCACTGATTAGTACTGGTTGGAAAACATGGACATTGTTTAGTACTGATTGGAACTCCTGAGCAATAGTTAGACAAATTTAACCTATGCAACCTACATTGCATATAAATTAGGTGACGACAAGTAAGTCAACTGACTCTGTATCGACGCTTTTTGTATTCAACGAGATATTATGTTTATCAGATACTTCAGAATAACAGCCAACCAGAGAATGTAGCTCGTACTTCGAGGTCGCTCTTCACAAAGGCAGGTGTGGGGCTCTTGTGTAGGACCCTCACTGACACGTGCTCCCCAGCATTCACTGACGTCACGTATACTGCAGTTGACGGGTGTACACCGATACCGCTGCCAGCCGGGGTGAAGTCAGAGTCGGATGTTGTACTGGTGACTGGATGTCCACCAACTATTAATTCCGTGGTGAAACTTACTCCGGATTTCAGCGCAGTCACTGTCCAAGTGAACACATAGACGCCGGAAGTAGGTGCATCAAAAATACCTTCAGTAGGAGAGTATCCATTTAGATGACTGTCGTGCATTGGTTCGTCTATCACCTCTACGTCGAACCGTATGGTTTCATGGGTGTAGTAGGCTTTGGTGATACTTTGGTACGCGTGAAATGCAACATTGTTCGCTACCTGACCTGTAGAAGATATACGATTATACACGTAAATAAACACAAACTCTGCAGCACCTTACTAAGTAATTTACGTGAATTAGTTTAATAATGAGTATTCGTGGTGCATTTAACATAGTGCCAATCACTCAGCCCCTAGGTCCCACTGAGAAATTCCCGTCATCGGCGATGATGAATGATATAGACCTGTGTTTCGGGGATTCCTCCCGTGGTATTCCCGACATGAAATCGCGAGTACATCGGACACAATTTAATACATGCATTGAAATTTTCCGATGTATTCGCGATGTCACTAACTGCCTCAATACTTCCCGAAGCTTCCCCGAGACATCAAGGAACCTCCTGATTTCGATCGGCAGTACATCCCCGAGGCAGTTGGACCGACGCATAAAGTCAGGAAAACATCGAGAGTTCCCCCGATCCATCACGATTTGTCACGATTCCCGCATATTTCACAAATTGTCTCCGAGATGACTCGGCCTCGAAGCTTCCCCTACACCATGCGGAACTTGTTCCCGGTGTCTACCGACGCTCATTAATTTCCATCGGGAGTACATCGCCGAGGCAGAATATGCTCAATGGGACCTAGGCTTTACTTAATTATCTGCGTTAGATAACACAGAGGAGTTGATGTGCCATCAAATGAAAGTGAAATTACATTCTTAATAAAACTATACCCATGCAATGAGCCTAAACAATAATCATTTAAAAAATCGGTTAAAAACTTATATACATGTACATTGTATAATGTAATACCAAAAGTAAACAACAAACGTTTTTGTATATGATCCAGTGGGCCTGTCATCTTGACATCACCAATGTCGCCTCGCTTGTTGCTGTCGTCACCTGATGTCTTGCATTCTAAACGCTTCAACTCGCCCAATCTTTCTTCCAGATTCTCTGCACGCGCTTTTAATGCTTTATTTACAACATTTTGTCGTTCAACTAACTTCTCCAATTCATTTATTCTACCCTCAAGATTAACCTCGTCACAGAAAACACCACAAAATGTAAGAGTTAAAAAACAAACAAACGCTAAAACAGACATTTTAATAATTATTATAGTCGCCGCGATCTTTCGATTGAAGTAATGCAGTGACGACAAACTCTTATCACAATCCCTGGTGTCTGCAAAAACATTTATCTGAACAAGATTACGCAGAATATTTTGACAATTTCTTGTTGTTGTTGTTAAATCATGTCATTACTTCTGTGGCCATAAAGTAGATACAGTAAAACCGTGTATACAGACGACATTACGTTTGTACTTGTAAACATGTGCCTGCTAGAAATCGTATTCCACACTCACATCTTATTGCCGTACAACTAGTACATCCACAGAGTTCATAAATTAGAAAGAACTTTTTTTACCAATCATAACTTCATACCGGTCGCAAGAAAAGCTTCCCTGGTTTTGAAAGACCGGCTTCCAGTTGCTATTCATTTAACTATGAACTTACACATTATCTCTCCAAAGACCTTTTTCGATCATCCAGTAAAAAGACTAATTATAAGGAATAAGAATACATTCACTAATGACCACTTATTGACGACAAAATGTTAAATGTATATGTCAAAATAGTATGCCAAAATCACACTTAAGTAAAATGTATGGATGACAAAATACTAATTTTGCAAAAGTTGCTCTCTTAGATTATAAATTGTGCACTTTTTGATTACCGTTCATTATTTTGTAAACAAACTAACTGGAAGTTGTATTTCGTTTTTCTTTTATCTTATTGTGTTTTCCACCTTTGGGACTCAACTAAAGTGTTCAAAATCCATGGCTCTTCAAATTGGTTACCAAGTTATTGCTTTTAGCTGTTTAAGGCCTAATGTGACTTTAGACCACGAGAAGCCGCAAATGGCCAATTACGTCTAAATCCCATATCCAACACTTTTGTGCTGAATTACCTGTGGTTTTGATCCTTTGTTGTTTTAAGTAATAAGTGCATAATTTAATCCTATTGCTGGGAGCAAATTGCATAATCTGGTCAGAAATACAATGTACAACTCCTTTAAGGTGCATGAATAACGTGAGCCACGTGGTCTAAGTTGGATAGACATCTCGTATCACTGGTTATGAGATTAGACGCTCGCTGCAGCTCGCGTCTAAATCTCATAACCAGCGATACTCATTGTCTATCCTATATTTAACCAATCGCGCTGTCTAATTGTTACCTGTCTGCTTAATGGGAAGTGTTCTGACTTTTAGGTAGTCCCAAAGTAAACTAACCCGAGGCAAGCACAAAAATTATGCGCAGTGTATATCTAAAACATCCTGTCATGGTGTCCCTGTGTTTGCCCATAGTTTGGTCGAGATCAAAATAAATGACATACGCAGTATTGCACTGTTGCAAAATTATTTCATCTTGTCCGGATTGACTTTGTATGATAAGCTTTCAACCTCAGTCACCTTGCCGCATGTCTGCGATATCATAATTACGTGACAAGCACATTGTTCACCTAACTTAGGTACACATGCTTGTATAATCTATTATAGTGTTGATAGAATCATTAAAGTAATCATGAAGTGTTTAATATTGGTTCTGGTGTTTGAAGTTATATCTGTCTGTCTGGCCGATACTCTCATAGAACGGGTTCGAGCCCTGGAGCAGCAAGTACGGACATACACGGAGGATAATACGGTCATCCACAACCTGTTGTCATCCTTGGAAGGAAGAACCGAGGAATTCCACGCACGGTCAGCAATGGACACTGAAACCTCCTCATCCATCAATCAAACCTCCTGGATGGTGGAAAACCACGGAGCGACGGATCTTGATATAAAGAGTTTGTTCATTTCGTTTTCTAAATTTACTGTGTAGGCCTATACTTGTTGTAGACTGTCACTGCTATAAATGGCTCATGGTTGCAAAACCACGTGATTCTAACATCACTAAAGGCAACAAATCCAAGACGAAATTTGTCAACATATGCGCCACTTAGAAAAGAAGTACTTCATGGAATTCTATGAAAATACGCCAGACTAAGAGAAAACATATACATGTGCTCGTGTCTGCTTTCTACGAAATATAGGATCTTTTTCAGCACCTGGACCATTTTTTTCTAGAACCCCGTGAAACTTTCGGAGTTGTTGTATGCGAGCCAACAGCAGTCTTCATTTCCAAGGTTTCGCGGGTTGCTGGAAAAACGGTCCCGCTGCCGCTATTTTCGTTTTCCAAATTTGACAGAATTTCGTCTTGTAGTTGATGCCTTTAGTGACGTCAGAGTCACATGGTAATGTTACACTGTTTGGCATTCGACTGACTACTAGTGTATGACAAAGTTGCCATTAATTTGGTCATTTTGCCTTATCAATACTGTTCTTCATCGCCGTATAAAAAGGAAAATGTTAATGAGAATAACGTATGTGTAAACAATATTAACCTGAAGAGGCCTATTGTCGGACCCAAGTTTTCCAGGGCCGGCTTACGCTAATGATATATAGTAGCAGATTGTGGACTCCCGTGATGGAAGACGCCATTATAGACGCCGTAAAGTTCTGCGAAACGTTGTTAATGGTGTTTGGTTGTTTTGTAACATTTTAAATAACGTACGTGTTACAAGTCATCGGTATGTAAATTATAGAGAACTAAAACACAGTTCAATAAAGGATATCCAGTAGGTGTTAGGTGGTGGCACCCACACGTGCAGTGGTTTTCCAATAGAGCATCCTTTTTCAGTGCTTTATTATAGATAAAGTCGAACACTCTATCCCTGTGTTGTGTTGGAGACAGCACTATTTGTCCAGTGCTGTATCGCAAATAGAGCACTCTTTCCCGGCGTAGTAGGCCCTACTTGTATTGCAGCTAGAGCACCCTTTAACCCAGTAACTATGATATACTTATTTCTACTTTCAGGAGCACCCAGTAATATCCAGACTGCGTTCTATGCCTATCTCAGTTCTAATAGATGTTTAAGCAACAATGAGATGATCATGTTCGACACGACACCCTCCAATCTTCATACCGGGTACAATACGGACGGTATATTTTCACCATATGTTGATGGTGTATACGCCTTCACATGGACTGTCGCCGCACCCGAACATCAGAAAACATTTGGTACCGAGTTGATTGTCAATGGAAGAGTGATTGCCCCCCTAATTACTGATCCTGACTACAATGCCGCACACCCTACCCAAACCGGCACCCATCCAGCCACGACATTTGTGCTAGCCGACATCACAGCGGGGTCCCATATCTTTGTGAGGATGAAATATCATTCCGTAGAATGCCATCTTATACTGAGTGATTCCAACGTACGTTCTTCGTTTGCAGGGTGGCTACTATTCTAACATACATTTAAGTCCAAAATGCATGTACATGTTCTATGTAATGGAAATAAGACGATACAATTAGTGTTGTTTTTTTGTTTTATTCAGTAACAACAAGCCTTGATATTAATCGTGTATCAGAGCCGTATCCAGAGACAAAGCACCGAGGCAACTATGTTCTAGGGTCAATTTGAGGCATTTATTTCTTCAAAGACATGCTTATTGTGATAATTTCTCAAATTTTCACAGAGGCAAGCGCCCCGATGTGCCTCAGCCTGGCTACTGGTTGTATTTACATGTACTGCCTCATTACAATTTGTGTTCATTCTTGCATACCATAAGAAGATTTAATCATGATCATATGCCTTTACGGGTATATAGTGCATTTTCATGCAATCGCAAGTTCAAAAGCGCTTAACTTGTTAAAATTTCAAACGTGATACTAGAAATACGATCACAGGAATTTGAAATTATATCCATAAAATATCATAGCAGTCGATCTTATCAAAATCGCTCTATACTTCAGTATTATATATATACGTATATAGCGATTTTAATTAGATTGACTGCTATACTATTTTATGGATGGAATTTCAAATTCCTGTGGTACTATGTATAAACACGGAGTATCCAAGAATACCAGGTAAATAATTTCGCATCATACATGTGAATATTATTTGTCTGTGTTATTAGAGGAGCATCAACAACAGCACTGGGAAGTCCACGAGAACGTAGGATGAAATAAAAAGTATTATAAGAAACACACCAACTTTTGCAGGCAAACTTACACAACTATAACAACAGACATAAATTTATTCGTTCATTCAGTTTCAACAAAACATTACGCACATATCAAACAAACATAACAGTGTAGTCATACAGCTTTAAAAAGCTTTACAAATACAATAACTTGATGATTGTGTTTAACCTGTCCATGCACGTGCATGCATTGCAGCATTGAATGGACGACATATGTTATTGAATGGACGACGTACTCATATCTTTCATAGAAGCATACCATCACACTTAAAACTACATCACATGCGGTTCATTTCATTTAGACCCCAAAATTACAAAATCTTGCTTCCAAATATGGCTGCTCCAAGAAATTCGTTGCTAACAACCAATACAGCGACAGCAATAAGATTGAGCGCAAACCCGGCTTTTATCTGAAATTAAAGCAGGCTGGTTAGATGATATACGTATTTGCTGATATTCGGACGAATCCGGTCATCAACGGAACAACCTCGGCCATCAACGGTACAAACTCGGCCATTCACGGAACAACCTCGGCAATTCACGGAACATCCTCGGTCATCAACGGTATGACCTCGGCCATTACGGAACAACCTCGGTCATTCACGGAACAACCTCGGTCATTAACGGAACAACCTCAGTCATTCACGGAACAACCTCGAACATTCACGGAACCACCATGGTCATCCACGGAACCACCTCGGTCGTCAACGGAACAACCTCGGTCATCCACAACTTCCCTTAGTCATTGGGCTACCCAAGAAAAACTTCGTTCGAGCCTCCCTGGGGAGACCATTTGTCTCATGGTTTGTGTGCAGACAACATCGAGATAAGGCGCCCAGGAATATCAAACATGTACAGACACCGCCCTCACTGGTACCCATTCATTCCTTGGTCGAATGGAGCATTGAGCGTTAGTTTTGCGTCGAGAAATTAATCAGACGATGACTGGGTTGAACGCGGGACTTTTCGATCACAAATCGCGCGTCTTACCAAGGTCACCGCTCCCAAAGTATAGTTACTAAGTACATTTGTACTATTTACGATAAAACGTAAAAAAGCAAATTGTGTACAAAATCTTGACCAAACTTACCATATCAGTGACCTTGACATATCCGTATGAAAAGACGACAACATTTGGAGGTGTGGCCACAGGAAGCATAAATGCAAACGAGGCAGCGAATGACACTGGGAACATCAAATACAACGGTTGAAGTCCAATCTTTAAACTCTGTAAATATTTTACTATTGTTAACGCTTAACAAACATGATGCTGATATCTTTTAAATAAACACAATATTAGACAATATTCAAAATTAACAGGTGTACTACATGCACCAAGTAACTAAGGTGGGATACGTAATTGCTTTATATTTAAACAACGCCTGGATAAAAAGCGTTTATTATTAAACCCACTTCGGTCGTCACAGAACCGGTCGATACCTAGAGCATTTATATGAATGTACAGTTATGACTGATATTAAAACTAGATAGTCCATGAGCCACCAATAGAAGACCCTCCCCCCCCCCATTTGGTCACTATATTTTTCTGAAAGCATATGGTCCCTGGAGTATTTTCCTGAAGTCTGCACTTTGGCCATTGGGGCGTTAAGATTTTTTGGGGTAAAACGTCAAAAAATATAAACGAAAAGTACCAATTTTCGGAATCGGTTAACTACAATCCTATTTATTATGTTATTTTAAAATAAATCTCAGTAACAGGTAGATATTAACCTGTCCTATCTAGACTGAAAAAATCAGAGTGCTGCTATTGTGCAAAATGGCTTTTTTGGGGTAAAACGCTAAAAATTATAAGAGAAAAGTGCGAATTTTTGGAATCTGTGGACTGCATTGGCATTTTTTTTTTTTTAAAATACTCTTAATTGAAAGATATTATAGTGCAGTTTCATACTGCAAAAAAATTAAAGCCATGTTATTACGCAAAGTGTGAAATTTTTGGGGTAAAACATCAAAAAATATAAACCGAAAAGTGGGAATATTAGGAATCTGTAGATTACAATAAAACCATTCCTATGAGAATTTTTTTGTAACTAAATAATATTAATGTGATAAATTTGTAGTAACATGCAGTTTAAGATTTCAAATATATATTGCCAGATGAGATACTTTGGGGGAAAATTACAAAAATAATAAATGGAAAGTGTGATTTTTGGGAATTGGTGTCCTAGTTGTAACTTACGACCATCGGGTACGGACATTCCTTGTCCTAATGGGTATTCAAAATTACATTCTAACCATATATAGGCAGTTCTGGTACTGTTGGATAAATTATTATTAAACCTCTAAGTACATCCATACATAGTCCTAATTGGTACATACGAATAACCATTACATGCAATATTGGTTCTATTAGCACTAAACAACCCTATACAGACATCAGTTGTCCTATCGGGTATTAACTACCACCATGCACAGACAGTCCTAGTCTAATTTGATAGCATACCCAATACCATTCCTAGTTCTATTTGATATTCAAAACCACCATACTTATACAGATATTGCTGGTCAGGCTGGGTACCCATAACCACTGGTAGGTACATTCATTCCTCGTCTTAATGGGTAGTCACACTTACCATGTTCTAATTGGGTACTCGTAACTGCTTATTGAAGTACATACATGCCCAGTCATAGTGGTGACTTACATATCCATATACAGACATTCCTGGTCCTATTTGGTACTCTAAACCACCATGTACAGGCATTATAGGTGCAATTGGGTACTCATTTCCACCATGTACATATATTGCTGGTCGTAAATAATACTCATAACCACTAGGTTCAGACATTCTCGTTGGATACTGCCGATCATCAATTGACAACTCAGGCGCGCCATGTGGCTACATTCTTGGCCTTATTGACCACTCATAACATATGTACTACTCGAAACCTTCATTTACAAAATCAGTTGTCCGATTGGGAACTACCAACTACTAGGTGCGACCATTTGTTGTCCTATTGGGTAATCACTACCCCCGTGTACAGACTGTGATGTTCTTATTGGATACTCATACATACATTCCTAGTCATAGTGGGTACCCCAACTACCATGTACATGCATGCCTGGTCCTATTTAATACACAAAACCACAATGTACAGACATTTGTGACTGGGTTGGGCACTAACAACCACTAGGTGCAGTCATATGTTGTTCTATTTGGTCACTGATACAGGCAGTCCTGGCCCTATCAGGGATACATAACCACTAGATGCATACATTTATAGTCATAGTGGGTACTCAAAACCACTATGTTCATGCATAAGTGGTATAATCGAGTCCTCACAGCCACTATACTCAGCCATTATTGGTCTCTGTGGGTACTGACTACCATGCATATACATACATTCCTGGTCGTATAGGGTGCCTATAACCACGATTAACAGACATTCCTGTTTAGGATAGATACTGGACATCATCATGTTTAGACATCTCTCAATCACTAGTTACATACATTATTGGTCTTATTGAGTACAGACAACTATTGGGATCACCCATTCCTTGTCCTATTGACACTATGTAGAGACATTCCTGGTCTTTGAAATTCAGCAGTGAGCATGCCTAACCATCAGCTGTGACCATGTTTTTCATCAAATTGGGTAATCACTAACCCCATGTACATGAAGCATGGTCTAATTAGATACTCATATCGACTAGGTACATACATTTCAAGTCCTAGTGGGTACCCACAACTATCTTGTCCCATGCATTCCTTGTCCTATTGGATACTCCAAACCACAATGTACAGACGATTGCAGACGGATTAGGTACTAACAACCACTAGGTGCGGTCATTTTTTGTCTGATTGGGTCATGATTACCACGATGTACAGATAGTCCTGACTTTATTAGGTACTCATAACCACTGGATACATACATTCCTTGACTAAGTGGGTACCCGTAACCACCATGTACATGCATAAGAAGTGTGATAAAGTACTTGCAGCTACAATACACAACCGTTATAGGTCCTATTGGGTACCCACTACTATCATTTACTAGTACATGTACATACATTCATGGTATTATTTGGTATGCATAGCAACTATTCCGGATCCTGTTATGTACATACATTACTGGTCTTGTTGGGTACAGACAACCATTAGGAGCACCCATTCCTCGTCCTATTGACGACTTAGTGCCTAAGTAGAACATTCCTGGTCTTGTTAGGCAATCATAAACACTGAGTAAATCAGTCCTAGTCCATGTATGTATTCACGACCACCTTGCACATAAACTCCTAGTCTTATTAGGTACTCATAACCATTAGGTACATCCATCCTAGTCCTAATGGGTACCCACAACCACCGTGTTCATGCATACTTGGTTGTATTTGGTACTCATAACCACTAGGTGCATCAATTAGAGGGTACCCAATACCACTAGGTACAGGTATTTATGGTGCTGTAGGGTACTGACACACACCATGAGCAGACAGTACTACTGGATACACACATCCATGGTCTTATAGGATGTGCACTATAATGTGGTATCTCATTTATTGCACTATGTGTACTGGTAACTACAAGGTCGAGAGATTCCTGGTCCTCTTGAATACTCACAACCACCCAGAACAGCCATTCCTGACACAACCATGATGCACAGCCATTGTGTCACAAGGAATAGCTGTACAATAACATTTGAAAAAAAATGAATGTATATTTGCCCCACCCACTCTGGTAAAATACATGTTAGTATAACTTAACACAATCCATACAAATGTTACTGATGCCAACTATAACATACATTGCAAACAAAGTGAAAAATGGAAATAGATTTCAAAATCATATTGTGAGTACTTGTAAATAAGTAGAACGGCTGTTTTCAATACTTTAGTCATTTTGGCGGCCATTTTGATGGCCATTTTGATGCCCATTTTCCATAATAGACCCACCTTTTGTGCATTTAAATGTTAAAATACATTTTGGGAATATGCCTTTATTGGTATTCACAATTGCAATTAAAATACAGTAAGGCACAATGTGTTATAGCATAGATAAGTGAATACATCGTTACAATTTGAACACCATTTAAAAGCAGGGGAGATAATCTTATTTTTGCTTTTCCTGCTGAACGCCCCAATGTCTGAAGTGCAGACTTTGGGAAAAGTATTGGTAGGTCAAAGCCTTTCATAATTATCAAAAAAAAAGATCAATGACACTGTATTCTGCCATTAAAGTGTACCGATTCTCAAAATTTGCACTTTTTCATGTATTTTTTAATGTTTTACCCCAAAAATATCCCATTTGCATAATAACATGGGACTAAAATTTTGCAGACTTAAACTATGAGTTAATATCAACCCATGAAAGTGTTTAATTACAAAATAACTTACTAAATGTGATAGTAATTAACCAATTCCAGAAATTAACACTTTCGTTCATATTTTTAACGTTTTACCCCAAAAATTCTTATCGCCCCAATGTCTGAAGTGCAGACTTTGGGAAAAGTATTGGTAGGTCATAGCCTTTCATAATTACCAAATAAAAGATCAATGACATTGTATTCTGCCGTTAAAGTGTACTGATTCTCAAAATTTGCACTTTTTTATGTATTTTTTAATGTTTTACCCCAAAAATATCCCATTTTGCATAATTACACAGGACTAGAATTTTGCATACTTAAACTATGATTTAATATCAACCCATGAAAGTGTTTAATTACAAAATAACTTACTAAATGTGATAGTAATTAACCAATTCCAGAAATTCACACTTTCGTTCATATTTTTAACGTTTTACCCCAAAAAATCTTTACGCCCCAACGGCCAAAGTGCAGACTTTGGAAAAATACTATACTGGTCATACGCTTTCAGAAAAATATAGTGTCCGAAATTCCCTAGGGGGGGGGGGGTTACCCCACTGGCCCATGGACTAAGATTTCAAACATTTGTTTCCCATGTTATAAGGCTATGGAAGCGTGGTGTAATGGGGAGTGGTCAGAATTATACAAACTGTCAAACTGATATATACATGCCAAAGATAATGTTTGTTAGACCAGAGTTGTTACTCGGACTTTGGGGAGTGAAATTTCCATAGGAAACGGGGGAAAATACCAGATCTCCAAAAAATAACTACATGTACCACGCTGTTACTAGTTAATATAAACGGTCTGACTTAAAGCAATCAACAACAGTGTTAGTTTTCAAGAAAACTGCCAATATAGTTACGCTACACTGCACTGAAGCACTTATAATACCAGCTTATCATTAACAATATAATGAAATAATAAAACATAGCAGATACATTGTCATCAAAACATTACATGCAATTGTGTTTTTTCATTTCTTTTTGAAAATGACAAAACATTGGGCAGGAGGATCTGAGTAACGAAGAATAAAAAACTCTTTACCAGTTCAGCAATGATAGGCAGCATTAATGATGTTGTTGCTGTGTTACTGGTTACTTCTGTTGCTGCTGCCACAATAAAACAGATAACTAGATTCAGAAGCCAAGAATCTAAATGTGATAATTCCATCAGCTGACCCCCTATCCACGCTGATAATCCTGATACCTAAAATAGTCAAATATCACCGCTACATTACACACGACAATCGTTATAACATATAAGCACTTTATTAAAGAGAAATAGTCTTTATATACTCAGTACATTTAAAACCGCACACCCTGAGTCATTTTCACTATTTTTAAAAAATTTCATTGCATTCTGATAAAAGTTTATGAAAGTACACGTACATGTAAATTTTAATGGATGACACAGGATGCCCGCAGCACAAATGTAAGACGGTAACTAGTTTCTTTAATTCATTTGAAACAGTATTGTTATGCACGATAACACACTGAAAGAAAATCAGTAACGTTAGTGTGCGTTTCTAAATGTACTGAGTATATATTAACGTATCAGCGCGCAAACCCACAGTTAAATCTTTGAACTTTATATCACAAATATTATCCCGAATGCAGTACAAGCTACATGCATCTTCTCAGTCCAAGGAGAAACGAGAATATTAAGACAGTATTGTATGGTACATATATACAGTAGGGGACATCGTTGTTGAACCCCCTTTCTATAGATTCTTTAAAAATGATATTAAGAATACACAATGCATCGATTAGCGAACACCCGATGCAGGAGACAGCCGTGGCACAGTTTATACATTGTAACTTTATATAATGCTTTATATATACTCATTGTGATGCATGAACCGGTATATGAACAATGTAAAAACAAATAAAACTTGCCTGAGAAGCCTTCGCCATTGCGAAACCACCTCCAAGTAAAAGCACGACACCCCATGGCATTTTCTCATTGAATACTTTCCAAGATAACAGAGGTTTTATTGGAGAAGCATCTGTGTCTGGAATATAAGTAAAACTGACTTATTTATGACATCTGGGGTTTGGACTTTCAGCCTTTTTATAATCGAAACTTTTTTATTGCTGAAACTAGGTATTTGAGCTTTTTTACAGTTCGGACTAGGACTTTTAGCTTTTTGACAGTTCTGACGTCGACTTTCAGTGGTTATGTTCATTTTCTCGTTTGGTTGTGTGTTGGGCATTACGCTATGTAATTGTGTTAAGTTTATTTTTTAATGATTTCGGCTGTTAAAGTTGAGTGCTGCCTTCCATGTCCCAGATTTTTGTTATCTTTTTAGAATATACATTATGTACTACATTGCGTATATTGGCTTGTTGTAATTACTGTGAACTCTTTGATCTTGGCGTGTTTTCATTTAATTTAGTGTGTATAATTAGCTTGTTTTAACTTGATAAAATAGCGAACATAATCTAATGAAAGTACGACGGACGTGCATTGCATATTCATGAAGGGCACGCAAATAATTTCGCCCATTAGGCCTAATTTAAAACACGTTATGACGTACAGCGTATAACTTAATGTACACACATTCCTCCACATAGGGAATATGATATGAATGTAGAAGTACATGTATGATTGAAAAAAAAACGGTTTCATATTTTCTCTTGAAATTCAGTCAATAATTCAGTCCGTACATGTACATGTAATACGTAATGTACAGTCGGTCTTTGAGTAGAGACGTGTTCACGTTTAAATAACTGGACTCAAGACTGTCACATTCAAAAGTTGACGTCTAATTATATTGTTTGTATGATATAAGTGGCATAAACAATGTAGTTACCTCGGTGAAGTCTCGGTAATTCAGATGGGAAAATGAATAAAAGACAGGCAACAAATACAGCTGGTACCGAATCTTTGATAAAACTGAAACCAAATACATGGATGTGGTAAAGTATGAATACATTTTATTCAGTCTAATTGTGTTCATCTTATTTATGCTTTATCATGTAAGACATTTACATATTTGATTGTATCTTTAGCATTTTATATACAAACGCTATCATCATAACATTCATGGCATTTTTAAAATAACCGAGGAAGCTTTCATATAGGTTAAACACTTCTTGTAAAAATCCGCTAATATAAGACCCGGCAGAGCAAACTGGTCTATATTTGTCCTGAATTTAATACTTTGGTTCTTTTCAAAATTCAACAATGATGCAAATGTTCGCAAAATTTCAAAATCACTGAAGTGGTCTTTATTTTCACATTATAACTGTTTACTATGTTGTTTGCAATGAATAAAATGTGAACTATCGTATAACATCATAATATGACACATTATTATAAAAGGAGACAATAATTTACAACGTCACTTACTCGTCTTGAAAGATACCAGCCCAGCCGTATGTTCCACCCATATCACGTGTGATCCATAGTAACGCTATCAACACTAGATGTACCAACACGGCCACTTGGGCAAACCTAGTAATATGATATAATATGTTTTATTTGCTTTTATTCATCCTCGCCGCTTTAGTATTTGGGGGATAGTGCATGATACAGAACATGTCCCAGTTCCAGATACATCCCTGGTTCTTTTATGCGCTGATGTAAAGCATCATACACGGGGCCTCGGTTTTTAATGTCTCGTCCGAAAGACTGTTAGTAATTTTAGTTATGGTAGGTGGGACACACTGAAAAGCATTTCTGTTTTTGATCCGGATGGAGTAGGGATCGAACCCACAATTTTCAGATCAGCAGTCAGTAGACCACGTGTCTGTGATATAATATATTCTTATAAAACTATTATAAACATGTCATAGGGACGGGAACAAATATCCCGAGTATTCGTTCAAAGGTCCGATTATCGAATAGCAAAATCAGTACCAGAGTAGATTCTACTCGGGAAAAAAATGTTATTCCCGTCTAGTACAGAACATGTCCAAGTGATATCATTAAATAAAGATTATTAAACAGTGTTCATGGTATTAATAAATCATTGTTTGAACGTTTGTACGAGTGGATACATTTAATATACATGTACAATTAACGACGTCATACCAAGACGCTATAAATTTAACTTTCAAAACCATATTTACTAGACTATACAACCTGTTTAAATTTCAAAGCTTAAATTCCACATTTGTAAGGCTAGAAACACAATTCAAACATTTTCCTGCATGGGCGTCAGCTTGATACTACCCAGGCTTTGTTGGTCATCCGGTCATGTATCGTGTGCAAAAATAAATTCATTTCATGTAACCCGCATACTAATCTTTTAATGATATTATTCTTTAACTTGTTAGGACTTAAGACAGCTAAAACTAGGTATTTCTGCCTTTTTACTGTTGAAACGAGGTCATTCAGCTAGGTCATTCAGCTTTTTGATTGCTGAAACTAGGTCATTGAGCTTTTATACAACTGGGACTTGGGCAGTTCAGTTATGTGCCGTATAATTGTGGTACATTTTTGTATGTGATGTTTTTTTTATGTTTTCGTTGCTCGGCTGGTTAAGTTCAGTGCTGCCTTCCATGTCCGACTTTCTATTGTCTTGTTGTTCCGCACAATGTATACAAATGTAGAACTTTACAATTATATGAAACAATGATGTACAGGGTGTCCAATAAGAAAGTTTACAGTTTTAGTGTAGTTTATACAAATTTCTACGTTCTGCTATAAAGAAAGCGTATACATATAACATGCAGAAGGTGTGTTCTTACGTAAATGATCCCAGCTTCTTATATTGATGTTTAAGTATTGCTCGTATAGTTTTCTCGTCGTCACGTTTATCTGACCTGGTACAACATCCGGAACCACCCCTGAAAACACGTGATCATACACTATGTTTATATATCATAACACATTGTACGTACACGTAGATTCTATATCGTATCATTATGAAAACGATTTCTGAACGTTCACCATTGCAACATGTAAAAACTCGCCTTTGTACATAAGACGTGTCATTCGGAGCACCTCGTGCAATTCTGCTGGAATCATATTTTATCTGGCGACGTCAGGAAGCGATAAATGCCGCATGGACCGTTCCGATTGAAGACGTGTGTGACGTGTGGCCTCCGTAGCTCAATGGTTAGCGCGCTTGCCGTCTAATCTGGCGACCCGGGTTCGAATCCGGGTGGAGACACACATACAGTATATATGTATATATGCCTGCCATATTTCAGCAGAAGGCTGACTGGCAAATAAAGGCTAAGCTCAGCATTTTTTTTTAGTTTGCATTGTGTACAATATGAACGGTGGTTAAAGATTTGTATATTATGAATTTATGATTCTGACATACATTTATAAAGTGTTCATGTATGCATTTTAAGTATTATTGTTGAACATATGAGATGAAAATTTGCAATGTGTTGAACAATAGTTATGGCGGCGATGGAAATGTAATACAATAAAGTTCAGCGAATAAAACCAGACAAATATGATGTATATAGTAGATACAGCTAGTATACAATAACACATACATTATGGGGATTTGATATGTCTTGTTCATTTGTAATCTTAAATACATTCAAACTAGTTATTCATTATATGCCTGACTCAGCTTCTGAATCTAAAGGGTCATTTGAGACTAAATCTTACCATTTAAGGAGCTGTAGGACCTCCCTCCGACGTTATCGGTTAAAAATTGACTTTTCGCCTAATCATATGAAAATCTGCAGAAATATTCTTTAACATTCTGCTCTCGTGCAGTTTTTAATTTTTAAAAGTATCGCTTCGTTTCCTAGCAACGTGACGCTATGTACAATATTACATAAAATTGACATTTTAAGCGTGTCTGTCTGTCAGAATAAGGTTTATTTTATTTTTCAAACATCCGATGTACATGCAACATTAATAGCGGTTGCAGTTTGGAAATTTCAAGGGTCAAAACCCCTACACCCGAGTCAAATTGAACCCCTGAACACGTCAACAATGGCTTGCGAGTATACCTGTCGCAAAAATGATAGCATTGCATGTGTAATACTTACTTGCACCTAAGGAAGTAAACTTGCAACCACAACCAGGACAGTATGATAATAACGAAGGAGGTAGGAACACCGAATGCTAACCATTTACCAAACGTCAATGGACTCTTTGTACCAAGTTCTTTATAAACACTGAAATATATAATTATGTTGAGCAAACAAATAAATAAAAACTAGACAATATTTAAATATTACCGTATTTACTCACTCATAATGCAACATTGGTTATTAGACGCACGCATACAATGGACCGGCATAATTTTTTTCATATACCATCGTATAAGTCATGCGCCTGATACCCGGGTATATACGGTAGACAGAATGATTAAGTCATAATAAATTACTAGTATATATTTAGTATATATGTTAGAATAATTTTGGGAATTTGCAGTTTAAAATAAAGGCAATCATGTACTAGTATTCCCGTTACAAAATGCATCACATTTCGTCTTGCTTGCAAATGTTTCGCGGATAGTAACTTGGCGTAAGGAATAAATATAGAATATGAAAATAAAACACCGATTTTCATAAAAATCTAATTAAAATTATAATTACCTATACACACGCTTACAAGTCGACCTGACATACTGTAAAGTCACATATTTTCGTGGGTATTAAATTTCATGGACATTTTGATAAAAATGCATTTGTCGTTGGATTGTAAATTCGTAGATTACACAATATGTAAGGGTAAACCCACGTTCCGTATTTGAGAGTTCGATTAATCGTTCGGATTAAATTTCGGGGTAGGGTGCAACGAAATCAATTGAAATTCAACTCCCTCGAAAAGAATAATTTTACAGTATACGACAATCTATGTATTTGCCGGTTCGTTGTGCGGAGCGTCTTATGATGCAGGTCGTCTCATAATACAGTATTAACGGTACAAATGGAACTAAACACATACTGAATATTGTGTTAAATATACGTACATATCAAGTTGTCCTTTGAGGACGAGATTTGGAGTGGAACCTGTCATACTCGCTGTTCCCCCTATATTAGCAGCATACGCTATACACAGACATATAGCTTTAGAGAATCTGGACCAGGCCTCTTCTTCAACTTTATCTAACCGTGTCTCCTTCATGTCCTCACCTTGATGTAAGTCTTTGTCTGATTCTTCACTAGAAATACATAACACTATGAGTAGTCAATGTGCATAGTGATTAATTCCGAAACAATATATTATTCATATATACACTCGTATCTGCGAGTGATGGTCAAAACAAGCGACCATTGCTTTATCATTTTTTGTTTTTAAATAGCCTGGTAAAATACAAACTAAAACCGAAGCACAAGTTACATGTAATATTACGTAGAATTAGAATGCATGTACAACATTACTTGTGTAATATATGATCACTGTTTAACAATATACTGTACTAAAAATGGTAACGTTATATATCGTGTTGTTGACGTTATGATGATTTGGTAAAACTGTGCACTCACCCTGTCGCAACATTCATTTCAATGTCATTATGATTATTTAACACCGTACTTCCGCTAGGTTTTCTACTCTTCATGGACAATACTTCTACAGTAACTGCAGCTTCAGTTGGTCTTGCTACAGAAATATACATGTACCATTAACAGCATTGTATTAACAACGTTTAATAACAACTACAACATAATTATATGTAGTTATGAGTTGACAAACGAAAATGAAGTCACAAACAAGGGCGAATTCGTATGGAATAAGGAATAACAGAGACATGTTTTGAATTGATAACCGTCATTGTATAAAATTGTTTTCAAATAATTCTTATACATCATGCAAATCAGAATAGTTGTCTCATAAGTACAGTAATGTGCATTTGTAGTCGTTTAATGATTTTCACGCCTAATAAACACTTGAACGTTTAGCCGACTTTATACGAAGTTATTCACCAAGTTCCGTGACAATGACTGTATAGAGCTCTACATGTACATCTAGATGAAATTCGTTCTATAATGTAGTCGACGTTGTCCATGGAATTATACTTACTACCGTGTTAACAATGAGCAAGTTTTAATGATGTTGGAAAGTTATACAGTATTTGGTGTACATCACACAAAACTTTATACATACATCGTGCACTCCTTTTTGGAACTATGTTATGCTGTGTTCATAGTGCACTACTTTTTGGAACTATGTTATGCTGTGTTCATAGTGCACTACTTTTTGGAACTATGTTATGCTGTGTTCATAGTGCACTACTTTTTGGAACTATGTTATGCTGTGACATCGTGCACTACTTTTTGGAACTATGTTATGTTGTGTACATCGTGCACTACTATTTGGAACTATGTTATGTTGTGTACATCGTGCACTACTTTTTGGAACTATGTTATGTTGTGTACATCGTGCACTACTATTTGGAACTGCATGATTTGAATTACATTGTATGGAGTGCAACGCGCACTACTTTTAAAACTTAACATTGCAATATGAAGGTGTATTCGTACATCACTGTAAATGTGCAAACATCTTACCACATTGTTTACGGTTCTCTTTGAGTTGTTGAAGAATTGCTGTTGCTATAGGTAACATCATGGCGGTTGTAGCTGTGTTACTTATCCACATTGATAGAAACCACGCTGTTAACATGAGCCCTAGCATTAACCTATATGGCATTAAGAAATAGAAACCACGCTGTTAACATAAGCCCTAGTATTAACCTATATGGCATTAAGAAATAGAAACCACGCTGTTAACATAAGCCCTAGCATTAACCTAGATGGCATTATGAAATAGAAACCACGCTGTTAACATGAGCCCTAGCATTAACCTAGATGGCATTAAGAAATAGAAACCACGCTGTTAACATGAGCCCTAGCATTAACCTAGATGGCATTAAGAAATAGAAACCACGCTGTTAACATAAGCCCTAGCATTAACCTAGATGACATTATGAAATAGAAACCACGCTGTTAACATGAGCCCTAACATTAACCTACATGTCATTATGAAATAGAAACTACGCTGTTAACATGAGTCCTAGCATTAACCTAGATGACATTAACTAATAGAAACCACGCTGTTAACATGAGGCCTTGCATTAACCTAGATGACATTGAGAAAGAAAAATCATGCTGTTAACATGAGGCCTTGCATTAACCTAGATGACATTGAGAAAGAAAAACCATGCTGTTAACATGAGCCCTAGCATTAACCTAGATGGCATTATGAAATAGACACCACGCTGTTAACATGAGCCCTAGCATTAACCTATATGACATTAAGAAATAGAAACCACGCTGACAACATGAGCCCTAGCATTAACCTAGATGACATTAAGAAATAAAAACCATGCTGTCAACATGAGTCCTAGCATTAACCTAGATGACATTAACTAATAGAAACCACGCTGTTAACATGAGCCCTAGCATTAACCTAGATGACATTGAGAAATAAAAACCATGCTGTTAACATGAGCCCTAGCATTAACCTAGATGGCATTAAGAAATAAAAACCATGCTGTTTACATGAGCCCTAGCATTAACCTAGATGGCAAGAAATAGGAACCACGCTGTTAACATGAGCCCTAGCATTAACCTATATGACATTAAGAAATAGAAACCACGCTGACAACATGAGCCCTAGCATTAACCTAGATGACATTAAGAAATAAAAATCATGCTGTCAAACTAAGTCCTAGCATAAACCTAGATGACATTAACTAATAGAAACCACGTTGTTAACACCAGCCCTAGCATTAACCTAGATGACATTGAGAAATAAAAACCATGCTGTTAACATGAGCCCTAGCATTAACCTAGATGACATTAACTATTAGAAACCACGCTGTTAACACGAGTACTAGCATTAGCCTAGATTACATTGAGAAATAGAAACCACGCTGTAAACATGAGTCCTAGCATTAACCTAGATGACATTGAGAAATAGAAACCACGCTGTTAACATGAGCCCTAGCATTAACCTAGATGACATTAACTAATAGAAACCACGCTGTTAACATGAGTCCTAGCATTAGCCTAGATTACATTGAGAAATAGAAACCACGCTGATAACATAAGCCCTAGCATTAACCTAGATGGCATTAAGAAATAGAAACCACGCAGATAACATAAGCCCTAGCATTAACCAAGATGGTATTATGAAATAGAAACCACGCTGTTAACATGAGCCCTAGCATTAACCTAGATGACATTAACTAATAGAAACCACGCTGTTAACATGAGCCCTAGCATTATCCTAGATGACATTAAGAAAGAAAAACAACTAGCATTCTTGTTCCAGGCATCACACATGATCGTGGCAAAACGATGATGACTATAATAAGCATAGATACATGGTTTCAAATTATCTGAGTGTACTTATATGAAATTATCTGAGTGTGTCCTATATATGGGGAAGGTAGTGCAGCGACCGTGTTTAGTCGCAACGGATATGACGTTACGAAAGCTGAACAGTATTTCTACAGTTGTGACAGAAAAAACGGATACCAGTTCCTGTGACATCATATCCATTGCGGCTAAACATGGCCGCTGCACTACCTCCTCTCTATATTGAGTATACTTAGATCATTTGAAACCATGTGCCTAAGCGTAAATTTATACGCACATGTTTTCTGTGGAATTTTAAAATGATCAACAAGTCTGTGGAACACGAAAACCGGCTTATTATCAGTCAGTAAAACAAACATTTACTCACCATACTGGTCTAGCTCCGAGAGTCAGTAATATCTTCAATGCAATACGTTTATGTATGTCCCATTCTTCTATAGCAACGCCCACTGCCATCCCACCAATAAACATTAATGATGTCGACTGAGAGGAAACAAACATCTACATGTAAGATCTTCAACATGCTACATTAATCTCTCAAATACATTCTGGTTTGTATTGTTTTTTAATGACCAGGGGTGATATTCAATATTGATCTTACTTCACTTAAGGATAAGGACAACCAATCAGATCATACCATATTAAACTGTTGGTCAGTAACAGGCGATATGATTGGCTATCCTTATTATCTAATCAAATAAGATCAAGATTGAATACCACCCTTGGTTTTGTATTGTTCAGATTTTGTTTTGCTCTGGTTTGGAAGTGATTTGTTTTTGTTTATTTGTTTTTATTGATCTTTATTTATTGATCCGGTTTTGCATTGAGTTGGCTTTGTATTGACTTGATTTTGTATTAGTTTGGGTTGTATTGCTTAGGTTTTGTATTGATTATGTTTTGTATTGCTCTTGTTTTGTAAATGCTCTTGTTTTGTATTGATTTAGTTTTGTATTGCTCTTGTTTGGAATTGATTTGTTTTGTTTATTTTTTTATTAATCTTTATTCATTGATCTGGTATTGCATTGAGTTGGTTTTGCATTGAGTTGGTTTTGTATCAGTTTGGGTTGTATTGATTTTGGTTTTGTTACTGATCAGTTTTGTCTTGATATGAGTTGCGTTGACTTTGTTATCACAATATTTTAATGCAACAAAAACATATTACGAAGATATTTTTTGTGTGGATATTAATACATGTATAGTTCGTTTAATCAGGTTTATACGTTATTATCTGAATACCTTATTCACTTAGCTACATACTAATACACATACTGTCTGTTAAAATAATACATTAATAAGAGAAATTACAATGCTTATGTAAACAAGTGACCGACCTGATTCAATCGATTTATATACATGTATAACCCAATGACTGATTTGTTTAGGGGCGCTGTGATAATGGGTTCTTATATCGTAGTTAAGTTGAAACACATTCAATTATCGCCGATGATTGTAGTTCTTTTTAAATTATTCAAAATTAGCCTGATAAACTCACAGACCCTTGGGATCTGGACCACGCCCCCTCCCGCTACGCGCCTGGAAATATTGTTTTTATATTTATTATACAAATGTATATCCAGACCCATTCAGTAATCACACAAACATTTGTTGGATGTATTTGATATTAATACAAAAATCTTCGTAATTCCTCTACTGCTTAAATAAAAGTTATTTAAGCTAGAGAGGCATATACGAATATTTTTTATTTGTCCCTGGTACGTTTAATAATGTTTGTGCGATTAATTTATGGGTCTGTGTATACAATGTTGATGATAAAAATATATACAGGTGCGTTGCCGGGGGGGGGGGCGGGGTCCATACCCCAAGTGTCTGTGGATAAAGTACGTGTTGCCGAAACTTTGCATACTGAATATTTGCATACAAGTACAAACGTAATGCTGAAAGTTTACTCTATGATATAAAAAGTATGCATAACTGAAATGAGAAAAGTTGTAACTTCATACAGTAAAGAAAACTTTAGCCACTGCCCCTGCTGACATCACTCCAACCATAGGGAACATAAATACAGGAAGTAGAGCAGTAACGTTCAGTGGAAGCGCCTCTGTGATCCAGAATACAGCCATGATCAGCACCACATAGGCGCATGATGATTCCTGAAGCACAAACATAACGGTAATTACGGAGATATTAACGAGGGCCCGGAATTACAATGAAATACTTATCACACTGCAATCCGCACTCAAATATTGAAATTCCGAACTCTTTTAAGGTTCCTAGTGACCATTGTTTAGAACAAGGAGTTTGGATAATGTTTAAATGGTACGAACTATTACTTGTGACTTATTTTCTTGTGTAATTTGATACATTCGTATATGCTATTTAGTATTTTTGTAATTTTATCAGTCTTGAGTGTACAATGTGGCACTCTGGTTCTATAATTACATATACACCTCATGAATATTACACAATGGCAAATAAGAGATGTTATTTTCCATACTCATATAACATTTTAACCATTTAATTCTCCACTCCAAGACAAACAATAGCTCACGTTATACCAAGGCGTGTTCAATTTGAGTGCTGAGTGTAAGTATTCGGTGTAATTCCTGGCCCTGATCCTCTTTGATTAAGCATAATTTAACGTTGGACTTCTTGTCTTTCTTTATGCACCTATCAATATTATGCCCGCCCGGGGGGGGGGGGCGGCGGCGGGCATACACGGGACTTTAGACAGAAGACCATTCCCAACAGGCGTGAATTTGACAAACTTATTGACTCCGGGTCCCGGGTAATAGACTTTGGCCGGTTTTTACATCCCGGGACTGGGAAATTTTGACACCGCAAAATAAAAAGGGGAGTAACCGCGAAAGACGACGGTGATAATATTTTTGAATATGAATAAATTCGTGTTTTTTTCAATTGCCCGGATGTTGAGCAGACGGCATGTCTTTCCAAGAATTTTCGGTCGATAAGATCGTCAGCTGGGGCGACAAGATCGCCCCAGAATTGGGGACAATATTTAAAGGTATACAGTGATAGTATTCTCCATTTATTTTCACCCATATTATATAGTATGCATTGATTCTAGCAGTTTTCATGTGTGTCATATGTTTCCGCGATTTAGACACGTTTCTTTCAGAGCAAGTCGCATATACCAAAGGAACCTGATATTTTAATATATATGACCCGAAACACTATCCAGGCCCCGTTTATACTGACAATCACCAATGGAGAAAATAGACAGGAGTGAAACGGATCGTATCCCACCCACCGCTAATACAAGGAACTCCTTTGCAACAAGGTGACAACTAGAAACTCCGGCTCAGACCACAGGCCCTCGATGCGATGTTATGGTCCGGAAAATAAATATTACTCTATCTTCTACAAGGTGACTAACAGGGACCGGAATTCTCCGAGGGTAGGGAATACAAGCATGTCCATAAATCCATCATTTATTCACCGATCTTATCAATCTTGGTGTCAATGGTGAGAGGATTAATTGTTCGTTAAGGACAAACAACTGTCATAACATATATTTACACACAGCAAGAAATATCCGAACGCAAACAGTCACAAGACTTGTCAAAATGCCTTTCCGAAAAGATCTGATTGCATAAATTCTCAGATTGTTCAACTATCGACGATATCGTAATGATTGAACAAATTCCTTCGGCAGATCGTTCCAGTAAACATAATAGAATAATGCGGTACCCTTAAAGTGTCGATAAATAGATTAAATGTAACAAATCGAACCTTTTTCTTCACGTTCTTTGCTGTAGTTTCGCTTTCAACGGCCATGGGTGCAATGCGCATGCTCACGAAGTTTTGTAAGACGTCCTTTCATTGGTCTGCGACGAGCACCGACGGAGGTGTGTCTGTCGCTGACTAATGAGACGTAGTCTTAGATAATTCCGTGCGCATCGCGTTGGTCGGTCATGGATGTTTACGAACAATTGAAAACGTATTGTGAAGAAAAACATGTACCAGGGCTTTTTTTGGTGCCGATATAAAGCCCCATTCCCCCTCCAAAATAGCATGTTTTTCCCCAAAATTATTTATCCATGCATTTTTATGCTCCCCGAAAAATTTCGCTGCAGGAGAGCCTTAACTGTTAAAATATGATATTTAAGTATTAAATGTGTTTTAAATATCCAAATAGACCTAGATAAAATAAAAAAAATATTCAGATTTTATGCAACAGTTGACATATTTCAAAAAAGGTAATTAATTGTGAACTAACCAACATATTGAAATTGTATACCACCAAATTTCTAATTTGGTTCATGCTTGTAGTTATTATAGTGTATTTATAGCATGCACTGTTTGGTGATGGTTTAATTATGCAACAAAATATTCTTTGTTTCAACTTTACAGTAGATCTGTCAATATTATCTGTCACACCGAAATGAACTCGGTCATACCGAAATGATACCTGAAACTTAAGAATTATTACTCAGTTGTACCTGTTTTCCAGAATTTGCATATTTTAGCAATTATAAGTTATTATACCTATAGGATTCATAGAGGTAACATGTGTTCAATGTGGTAGAAAACATTTCTCAAAGTGTGATAAGCAGCTTACAATGACCGGTCTTAACGCACTTCGTTAGTTAAAATCATTTCAGACAAATTGACTAGCAAAATGTAGTAAAAATTTGCACTCTTACTATTTACCATCTAATTGCAGTCTTTTACTTTTCTCCATTAGAGTTCATTTAAGCTATATTAAAGGCAGAATTTCAACTAGAATTTTTAAAACATGCATTTTCGCTAGTTATCATGCTAGCCCAAATTTATCCCTGGATGTTTCATGATTATCATAAAACATCCTAGGATCAATTTGGGATATATATAATCACCTTCATTGCTTAACTACATATATACCATATATTCCCTAAATGAACGCCCCTCCCCTAATAAATGCCCCTCCCTTTTGAGAACAAGCGCTTTAGGAAATTTCCAAAAGTGCTTTAGATATTCGTGTTGTTTCTAAGTTACATCTTTCCATAAAATACGAGCTATTTATCAATGCATTTCAAGTGACGAAGACTTTATTTTTACCTAAAATATCCCTTTAGATGATCAAATATGAATAGGTGGCAACTAGGAGAGCATAAGTCCAAAATTATTCAAGTGATTGACTTGAAACTTAAAATATAAGCATATGATATCTAGGAGAAATGCAGTGACCAAGAACAATAACTATGTCTGGTTTCATTTTAGAATTATCTCCCTTTATTCAATTTCCTTCATATTTTTACCCCTCTTTTTTGTCCAGAGTGTAACTGCAAAACTATACACGTGGTGTCAGAAATTAGGTCGCAAGGTCAAATCTTAAATATAATGTGGAACAAATTAGTGGCCACATTCTTTATGAAACTTAGTCCGAATGTTTGTCTCTATGAATATATGTCATGTTCGAAATTGGGTCATGTGGAGTCAAAAACTAAGTTACTGGGTCAAATCTTAGAAAAAGCTTGTGTACATATTAGAGGCGACATTTTTTATCCGATTTAAATGATACTTAGTCAAGTTCGAGACCTAAAAAATAATAAATTGCCCTCTATTTCAGGTATTGATGTGGAAGTATCTAGGTTTGGGCGCAGGAGGAGGAAGAATGTTCTTTGTAGTGATTTTTTATGTTAATTGACAATGTTACTGGAAATAAAATAAGAAATATCATCAAGTGTTGTAACTTTTTAGCTCACCTGAGCATGACGCTATTGTGATCAGTCAATGTCTGTCGTTGTGAGTTGTATGACCTCAACATTTAGAGTGTTTACAAACACTCTAGAGGCCACAAATAATAGTTCAATCATAATTAAACTTGGACAGCATGATGTTTGTCTGAATGATCATACCAAACCTATAGAAACTAAGTTACCCCCGGGACATTTGATGCACCTAGCAGGCTCTAGGGTGGGGATTTAGACAAAATGGTTCTCTCTAGGGTTGGGATTTAGACATCGAAAAAAATTAAATGTCAATTTCCCCTGGGTCAGCCCGCCGCCCCCCCCCCCCGGGCGGGCAAAATATTGATAGGTGCATTAGCGTCGGCTTTCCGTTCACATGCATTTATAAACAGGAAGTAATACGACCATGCACGGGATAAACAGTATGAACACAACTCTGAAGGAGCGGTAATGTGCGGTTTACTGTCGGAACGTGAGAACCTTGTATGTACATGGCTTTAGGTTAATATCAAGTTAATATATCTTAACTATACTTTACATGTATACTATATAATGTACATTTATTTATTCATACAATCTATTTACAGAAATATATAGCCACCACCGTGGACCTGTGAATAGTGTGCTGCATTTGTAACCCGGTAATACGGTTCGATTCTCTGGTCGAGGCAGGTCGTACCCTTCCATTCAAAATTGACAAGAATGTCAATTTTCCTCCTCAAGGTATATTAGTAAGGTGAATCGGTCGATGTATATAACAAAAATGTTGAACCAAAATAAACAAACACACATTAAATGTTTTGATTCAAGTCGACGCACTTGTGTGCTTAATTAAACAATAACTGTTCTTTTCAATTATTTGTATACGCATTATGTTCAGATGTGCATGTGGCACTTGTCCATAAAAGGAGACATTAACTACCAGTATATGGAGTCGTATATTATAACGTTACTTATCTTAAGCATTTCGAACTGTATGACCGGACAGCGACTATTGTTACATAAAGTGGTTCGCAGAAAGTATTTTTGTAATTATATAGTCCACTTTATCCAAACACTCGTAAATATTCCTTTTTTGGGAAAACCCTAATTGCGTTTTGAGCTCAAACAATTCACGGAAACACTTATAGTTTTGTAAATAGACGTGATTGTATTTGGAGATTGTTTTGCAAGAATCGAGTGTTTATACTTTTGTACAGTCATTTTCTTGACCATGAAGTAAAAACTTGAGTAGCGCAATTGGTTGTGGTTAAAACATAAACTTGTATTTCGAAATATTGTTGAAACATAATTCAATTTTGTCGAACAGGATGCACGATCACCCCCTTTTTAATTGTTAATCGTGTTCCATAGAACTAGGTGATTGAATCACTTTATTTTGAACAGATCGCACTGAACTGAGCAAGCTCCTCACAACATTGACTTCCGTTATCACTATCAGTAAACGCTGCCATCATTGGTCCTCAGTAGTCACATAGTTTCTCGTGATGGCCCCCGATGATTTTGCACATTTTATCAAATTAAATGGCCAATGACGTTATAGACTACTTATTCCGAAAATCCGCACTTTTAGATGCAGTTTTTATTGTTTTATCCCAAAAATAACTCCTTTTGCATAAATACACGACACTAAAATTTTACAATCTTCAACTGAAGCTTAATAGTTACATTTTAGTGTGATTTATTACAAAATATGATGGAAAATGACATTGTAGTTCACCGATTCCAGAAATTCGCAGGTTCGTTAATATTTTGAAACGTTTCACCCCAATTTTCTCAAAATTCTCAATGGTGACAAATGTCACCCGTCAGAAATTCCATTCCAACGGTCTAGTCTACTGAAATGATTAAAGAAAAAACATTGACAGGTAAGATCAATTTTGTGGGTTTTCGGGCCGACTATGAAATTTGGACAGGTTATGAGCTGTAATATTGGCCGACATCTTGGTTTCAATGGTAACTGACTTTATTTCAGCTATCCACCCTCTCTAGGATTAAACTTCAAACACCTGCCTACATAAATAAACAAAAAAACGCATGCTTGAGGGAATACTACTCGCTGAAGGAAAAGAAACCAAAGCCAATACACTTTTAACTACATAAAAATGTGACTGGAACAATTGTCTTTAACTTTCACCTTGTAATGACCTTCACCTTCGTGACTTTGGTCAACATATCAATTTGAATGCTGAGATAAATATCAGTGTGTAATAAGGTTGCACATTTTGCACTTTTACACTTGGTGAAGCAAATGCAACGCATACAGTTTTGTCAGGATAATCAAAATATATGAAAATTTTCAATTGGGGGTGGGGTTACGAATTTCCCTCTTATTTCATTGTTTTTCGCCATGTCAACACGAAACAAATTTTATTGTAAGTGCAACTGATGTCAGGCCATGCTTAAATACATTAATCAAGTATATAGACAAAATTTGCGCATATGAATGAAAACTATTTGGGGTAAAAACACATTTTTTACCCATTTTTTGGTCTTTTGACCTCTAAATGACCTTGACCTCGACATTAAATGACCTTGACCCACATATCATTTCAGAGCTCTATACCGGTACCTTAATTATTACACATAATAAAATTGATATGTGGTTGTACATACTAGTTAGAAAGGTTAGATTAAGACGGGATGTGTGCTAAGCAATTGGCGGGAAATTTTGACGCCATCATGGTTTCCATGGTAACCTACAGGATCTCAGATGTCCACCCTCGCTGAAATTAAATTTCAAGCATCCCTCTACACGAATAAACCAAGAAACGCTCTGGACCTTTTTTGCACACTAAAATGTCCAGATGCTAGACTACAAAGAATTCCGGCTTTGATGGAGGAGACAGAAAGTTTGTGCGATACAAGGATTCCGGGAGCGCTGGCCTAGCTTTTTCCTAATGTTTCCTTTAACCTTCACGGTGTATAACACCGATACACGAGATATTACCTCTGGGTTTCCAACCAGTTCATCTCTTGTTGGTTGGGAAACAATGATAAATGTTTCTGAAATTTCCAGTGCCCCGGCCTAGATTCAAAACAGGGATCTCTGGATTGGTAGTCAAGAGCGTTAACTACACCCAACGTAGATCTTAATTAATTTCAGCGAAATACGGGACAAAAAAGTCAATTTTACACCGTATGTATTCAGTGCCGCGTTGCTAGGAAACGAAGTGATGTCCTCGGTCGAAAATCGACTTTTTCTGAATGTAATGAAAATCTCCACAAATAATTAGCTTTAACATACTTTTCGTGTTTTGGAGTTTTTGGTTTTCTTGATGATCATGGTAAACATCACTTAAAACTGCTTACAATAAATGTTCACATATAACTGTATAATATCTTACCTGACCAGGTATACACAGAGATACCGGAAGTAGTAGGAGAGGAGTTAGAACCACAATCAGAATGTTCCGTATGGAAGATAACAGTACCAGAAACCAGTGCATCGTCGTAAACTGTTCTGTTTTAATCGTAAACTGCTGGTTGTAATCGTAAATTGCCTGGTTTTAATCGTAAATTGTCTGGTTTTAATCGTAAATTACCCTGCTGTAATCGTTAATGTCTGGTCGTAATCGTAAATTGTCTGGTTTGAATCGTAAATTGTCTGGTTTTAATCGTAAATTGTCTTGTTTTAATCGTAAATTACCCTGTTGTAATCGTTAATTGTCTTGTTGTAATCGTAAATTGTCTGGTTTTAATCGTAAATTGTCTTGTTTTAATCGTAAATTACCCTGTTGTAATCGTTAATTGTCTTGTTGTAATCGTAAATAGTCTTGTTGTAATCGTAAATTGTCTTGTTGTAATCGTAAATTGTTTCGTTTTAATCGTAAATTGTCTGGTTTTAATAGTAAGTCGTCTGATTTTAGTTATAAAGTGTTGGGTTGTAATTGTAAATTGTTACAGTAATCGTAAACTGTCCGGTTGTAATCGTAACTTGTCTGCTTATAATCGTTAATTGTTACAATAATCGCAAATTGTCCGGATGTAGTCGTTAATAATTGGTGTTTCCTGGATAACCGGGAAAGTGTTAAACTAGTATTGATTAAGTTGTAGGTTGATCTGCGACTTTTCAACTTTTTTTCGTTTTGCTGTAAGAAGAAATGGTGATAATTCTCTTTTTATAGAATTTTGGTACACATACATGACACGACGAACAAACATATGTTTTTGATATGCACACTTTTTCTGTAATTTGATTGAAATATTCAATGGAAATTTGTAATCATAGTGCGTTAATCTAAGGTTAAGTGCATGTCCCTAATTTGCTCAAATAGGGCCCAGTAATTGGTAATAAATGCATGTTCTATTAAAAGTTCTAGTAAATACCGTAAGTAGTATCGTACGCATAGACATAATAATACCCATCCCGTCTGTCACACAAGAAATGGATTCATGGCTAGTTTCTATGGGACACCCACCAAGCTAGGGCCCTACATGCATTGATCCCCATCGAGATGCGTCGTGAATCCATTTCACATGTGAACGAGATGTTCCCCGTTTTATTCCAGCACATATTTGTGTTAATCTAGTGTTATGTGTGATTATGAAACTGACATCAGCCGTGCATATTGCATAATCAATGATAATTGTATGGATGTATACAGATACATATTTTTATGGGAATTATTCCAGTTTAAACACAGAATGATACAGCTATAAGTATAAAATGTACATCGTTGTACACGTAATGTACCCGGTTATATATCGCTGGCTTAGAACTAGAAGGTCGTAAGTACAAAATCAATAATTTGAGGAAACAAGAAAAAAACGTCTGAAAACTGCTCTTTACTTATGGAAAAACAAGCTTTTTAAATTTCAGTTTGGTCAAAATGACCACTTCCGATTTTCATGAAAATAGGCTCATAAGAAGCACCTTGAGATGCAGATTTTAAATATGTACGCGTCTTATAAGGTCGTAAGAAATTCTAAACCTGCGATATCATGATGCAATGTTCTTGTAGAGACCGTACTTTCTGTTAAAGATCACTTAGTCTATGATAAGCCGTAGGAAACACGGAATAAACAACACTCAATGAAACTAAAAACGAACTTACGTTTTGACTCCTCCAATCAAGCTGATATCCTCAGTGGTCAACAATATAACACAGTCATACAATACGTCTTTTATATACATACAGATCTAGTACCACGTACGAATCTCAGTAACGAGTATGGACAGTAACGAGTATGAACTTCCTTATTTATTGTTAAAGTATCACTTATAGCATATGATTATGAGAAATGTGTTTCTTTTCTGGTTATTTTCTAGATATAAGTACATTTGCGGAAGAAAATTCACATACGTATACTTAGTCAAAGTACAATCGAAGCTATTGTTTAAAACATTCGGAACAATGCGATTGTTTCCGTGAAGCAAAAATGATGTTCGACCACTTGAGTATATAGGTGCCTCGGTCCGAATTTGACTATCGCAAAATTCGAACTGTTACCCGTTTAGGCAGCGAGACTTACGTAAAGGAGCTGAACTACAGCCTGATACCATACATGTATGACATATTTTAAACAACTGCACATCGTTTGAATAGTGTGCTCATTAGAACATGCTTATAGTCACGTTTTTTTACCACAAATGAATGTCAACATTTGTTAGGGATGTTGAAGCGGCTCGGTTCCTACATTCATAATCTGTTCAAATTCCAGGAAGTAAATAAATCTATTCTGACACTTACCACACACCTATTTGATTGAGTAATATTTTTCAGAATTTAAACTGTTACTCCAATAAGGATGTTTAACTTTAATGGCATAATACTTATCAAAAACTGTTCAACTTGATAAAATTTAGATATATTTGACATAAGATACATAACATACTACGACAAAGGACGCATGCGCACTAAACGTAAGTGGTACAACATTCACCAAGAAAACATTTTTCCACTAAGACGCTTTTTGCACCAACCCATCTACAATTTGCCAGTATCCATTTGAAAGTCACTTCCACGAAGTTGTTTGTTTGTTTGTTAGGATACTGGTAGGTATTCTGAGGGAAAACTTACACCAATTACCTTTCATTTGAGACTTGTTTTTGGGGGAACAAGTCAGTACTGGTTGGTATACTGAGGGAAAACTTACACCAATTACCTTTCATTTGAGACTTGTTTATGGGGGAACAAGTCAGTACTGGTAGGTATACTGAGGGAAAACTTACACCAATTACCTTTCATTTGAGACTTGTTTATGGGGGAACAAGTCAGTACTGGTTGGTATACTGAGGGAAAACTTGCACCAATTACCTTTTATTTGAGACTTGTTTAGGGTGGACAAGTAAGTACTGGTTGGTATATTGAGGGAAAACTTACACCAATTACCTTTTATTTGAGACTTGTTTATGGGGGAACAACTCAGTACTGGTTGGTATACTGAGGGAAAACTTACATCTATTACCTTTCATTTGAGATTTGTTTATTATGGAACAAGTTAGTTGGTATACCGAGGGAAACCTTACATTAATTTCCGTTCATTTCAGGACATAAATGTGTCAATACTGGAGCAATTTTTGTCCAACTTAACACATTTTTATATATATATATATTCTGGGACACCCTACGTATATATGGTCACTACTATACCAAGTGTGAAGGTAACTATTATGGTTGCGTTTTGTTGTTCACCAGTAAAACTGTTTTATCATTTTGGACCTGGAACCAGAAATTGAAAAGTAGTTAAGCAATATATCGAATTCTGTGTGTTAATAACAAGCATGGAACAATACAATTCCTGATCTTGAGCAATACAGAAATGAGATTGATCCACTAACTGAAAAGTGCCAACAAAAATGCTACTATCACGGTGACTTGATTTCAAACTGATCTAATTTCTCTCTGGCTTTAAAAGTGCCTTTCATTGTTGCTTATTTAAATGGTTAACGATTTGTAAATATTGCTGGTCACTCGGATTTCCTGCCAACTTGTTTAGAATTCGATTTTACTGAAATGGAATATTTAAAATCGGGACACGCACAACTTAAGTATTGTAAACGTTAGTGAGCATGGTGGACTAAAATTGTGTGATTTAACTATTTTTAATAAATATCAACCGCGTGGATTGTTAAATGTACCAGGAATAGTTATAATTATTACACAGTGTTGATTGATTGATTAATTTATTAACTTCAAATTATTTCATTCGCCATCGAATGTTACACGAATTGCAATAGAATGGAGTATTATTTATATACGTACAGAAATTAATTAATACATCGAACTTGTTTATAGTTGACATTATGCTACTCCTAAGTCAACATGTTTTCTTTCTTGTAACGGTTGTGCAGTTATCACAGGAAACGACAACAACAGCAATAACAACAGGTTCGACCACTGCATCAACAACAGCAGTAACAACAGGTTCAACAACTGCATCAACAACAGCAGTAACAACAGGTTCAACAACTGCATCAACAACAGCAGTAACAACAGGTTCAACGACTGCATCAACAACAGCAGTAACAACAGGTTCAACAACTGCATCAACAACAGCAATAACAACAGGTTCAACAACTGCATCAACAACAGCAATAACAACAGGTTCAACGACTGCATCAACAACTGCATCAACAACAGCTACTTTTCCGATAACAACACTCCCGATAACTACAACAACCACACTCCCGATAACTACAACAACAACACCTCCGATGACTACAACAACAACACCACCTCCGGTGACTACAACAACAACACTCCCGATAACTACAACAACCACACTCCCGATAACTACAACAACAACACCTCCGATGACTACAACAACAACACCACCTCCGGTGACTACAACAACAACACCTCCGATGACTACAACAACAACACCACCTCCGGTGACAACAACAACAACCACACCTCCGTTGACAACAACAACGACAACAACAACAACAACACCTCCAATAACTACAACAACACCTCCGGTGACAACAACAACCACACTCCCGATAACTACAACAACACCTCCGGTGACAACAACACCTCCGGTGACAACAACAACCACACTCCCGATAACTACAACAACACCTCCGGTGACAACAACACTCCCGATGACAACACCAACCACACTCCCGGTGACAACAACAACACCCCCGGTGACAACAACAACCACACTCCCGATAACGACAACAACACCTCCGGTGACAACAACAACCACACTCCCGATGACTACAACAACAACACCTCCGGTGACAACAACAACCACACTCCCGATAACTACAACAACACCTCCGGTGACAACAACACTCCCGATGACAACAACAACCACACTCCCGATAACTACAACAACACCTCTGGTGACAACAACACTCCCGATGACAACAACAACCACACTCCCGATGACAACAACAACACCTCCGGTGACAACTACAACCACACTCCCGATAACGACAACAACCACATTCCCAATGACTACAACAACTACACCCCCGGTGAATACTACAACCACAGCTACATCTCCTGTAATTTCAACAACAGCAACAACTGCCGACACTCCCACAACTGTTACATCTCCTGTGATTTCAACAAATACCGGCACTCCAACAACAGTTAGTTCTCCTGTAATTTCAACAAATACCGGCACTCAAACAGCATTTACTTCGCCTGTAATTTCAACAAATACCGGCACTCAAACAACATTTACTTCTCCTGTAATTTCAACAAATACCGGCACTCAAACAACAGTTACTTCTCCTGTTATTTCAACAAATACCGGCACTCAAACAACAGTTACTTCTCCTGTAATTTCAACAAATACCGGCACTCAAACAACATTTACTTCTCCTGTAATTTCAACAAATACCGGCACTCAAACAACATTTACTTCTCCTGTAATTTCAACAAATACCGGCACTCAAACAACATTTACTTCTCCTGTAATTTCAACAAATACCGGCACTCAAACAACAGTTAGTTCTCCGGTAATTTCAACAAATACCGGCACTCAAACAACATTTACTTCTCCTGTTATTTCAACAAATACCGGCACTCCAACAACATTTACTTCTCCTGTAATTTCAACAAATACCGGCACTCAAACAACATTTACTTCTCCTGTAATTTCAACAAATACCGGCACTCAAACAACAGTTAGTTCTCCGGTAATTTCAACAAATACCGGCACTCAAACAACATTTACTTCTCCTGTAATTTCAACAAATACCGGCACTCAAACAACATTTACTTCTCCTGTAATTTCAACAAATACCGGCACTCAAACAACAGTTACTTCTCCTGTTATTTCAACAAATACCGGCACTCAAACAACAGTTACTTCTCCTGTAATTTCAACAAATACCGGCACTCAAACAACATTTACTTCTCCTGTAATTTCAACAAATACTGGCACTCAAACAACATTTACTTCTCCTGTAATTTCAACAAATACCGGCACTCAAACAACATTTACTTCTCCTGTAATTTCAACAAATACCGGCACTCAAACAACAGTTAGTTCTCCGGTAATTTCAACAAATACCGGCACTCAAACAACATTTACTTCTCCTGTTATTTCAACAAATACCGGCACTCCAACAACATTTACTTCTCCTGTAATTTCAACAAATACCGGCACTCAAACAACATTTACTTCTCCTGTAATTTCAACAAATACCGGCACTCAAACAACATTTACTTCTCCTGTAATTTCAACAAATACCGGCACTCAAACAACAGTTACTTCTCCTGTAATTTCAACAAATACCGGCACTCCAACAACATTTACTTCTCCTGTAATTTCAACAAATACCGGCACTCAAACAACATTTACTTCTCCTGTAATTTCAACAAATACCGGCACTCAAACAACAGTTACTTCTCCTGTAATTTCAACAAATACCGGCACTCCAACAACATTTACTTCTCCTGTAATTTCAACAAATACCGGCACTCAAACAACATTTACTTCTCCTGTAATTTCAACAAATACCGGCACTCAAACAACAGTTACTTCTCCTGTAATTTCAACAAATACCGGCACTCAAACAACAGTTACTTCTCCTGTAATTTCAACAAATACCGGCACTCCAACAACATTTACTTCTCCTGTAATTTCAACAAATACCGGCACTCAAACAACATTTACTTCTCCTGTAATTTCAACAAATACCGGCACTCAAACAACATTTACTTCTCCTGTAATTTCAACAAATACCGGCACTCAAACAACATTTACTTCTCCTGTAATTTCAACAAATACCAGCACTCAAACAACATTTACTTCTCCTGTAATTTCAACAAATACCGACACTCCAACAACAATTACTTCTCCTGTAATTTCAACAAATACCGGCACTCAAACAACATTTACTTCTCCTGTTATTTCAACAAATACCGGCACTCCAACAACATTTACTTCTCCTGTAATTTCAACAAATACCGGCACTCAAACAACATTTACTTCTCCTGTAATTTCAACAAATACCGGCACTCAAACAACAGTTAGTTCTCCGGTAATTTCAACAAATACCGGCACTCAAACAACATTTACTTCTCCTGTAATTTCAACAAATACCGGCACTCAAACAACATTTACTTCTCCTGTAATTTCAACAAATACCGGCACTCAAACAACAGTTACTTCTCCTGTTATTTCAACAAATACCGGCACTCAAACAACAGTTACTTCTCCTGTAATTTCAACAAATACCGGCACTCAAACAACATTTACTTCTCCTGTAATTTCAACAAATACTGGCACTCAAACAACATTTACTTCTCCTGTAATTTCAACAAATACCGGCACTCAAACAACATTTACTTCTCCTGTAATTTCAACAAATACCGGCACTCAAACAACAGTTAGTTCTCCGGTAATTTCAACAAATACCGGCACTCAAACAACATTTACTTCTCCTGTTATTTCAACAAATACCGGCACTCCAACAACATTTACTTCTCCTGTAATTTCAACAAATACCGGCACTCAAACAACATTTACTTCTCCTGTAATTTCAACAAATACCGGCACTCAAACAACATTTACTTCTCCTGTAATTTCAACAAATACCGGCACTCAAACAACAGTTACTTCTCCTGTAATTTCAACAAATACCGGCACTCCAACAACATTTACTTCTCCTGTAATTTCAACAAATACCGGCACTCAAACAACATTTACTTCTCCTGTAATTTCAACAAATACCGGCACTCAAACAACAGTTACTTCTCCTGTAATTTCAACAAATACCGGCACTCCAACAACATTTACTTCTCCTGTAATTTCAACAAATACCGGCACTCAAACAACATTTACTTCTCCTGTAATTTCAACAAATACCGGCACTCAAACAACAGTTACTTCTCCTGTAATTTCAACAAATACCGGCACTCAAACAACAGTTACTTCTCCTGTAATTTCAACAAATACCGGCACTCCAACAACATTTACTTCTCCTGTAATTTCAACAAATACCGGCACTCAAACAACATTTACTTCTCCTGTAATTTCAACAAATACCGGCACTCAAACAACATTTACTTCTCCTGTAATTTCAACAAATACCGGCACTCAAACAACATTTACTTCTCCTGTAATTTCAACAAATACCAGCACTCAAACAACATTTACTTCTCCTGTAATTTCAACAAATACCGACACTCCAACAACAATTACTTCTCCTGTAATTTCAACAAATACCGGCACTCAAACAACATTTACTTCTCCTGTAATTTCAACAAATACCGGCACTCAAACAACATTTACTTCTCCTGTAATTTCAACAAATACCGGCACTCCAACAACAATTACTTCTCCTGTAATTTCAACAAATACCGGCACTCAAACAACATTTACTTCTCCTGTAATTTCAACAAATACCGGCACTCAAACAACAGTTACTTCTCCTGTAATTTCAACAAATACCGACACTCCAACAACAATTACTTCTCCTGTAATTTCAACAATAGATCCGGTAACAACCCCAGTAGATGAGATAATTTTATCAACAACTTATACTGTAAAACCAACAACAGATTTGATAACTTTAACAGACCCGGTAACAACAACAGACCCGGAAACAACATCGAATGATCCGGTTACAACTACAACAAATCCGATAACAACAACATATCCGGTAACAACATCAACTGGTCCGGTGACAACATCAGATCCGGTAACAACATCAACAGATCCGATAACAACAACTGATCCGGTAACAACATCAACAGATCCAGTAACAACAACAGATCCGGAAACAACATCAACAGATCTGATAACAACAACTGATCCGGTAACAACATCAACAGATCCGATAACAACAACTGATCCGGTAACAACATCAACAGATCAGGTAACAACAACAGATCCGGAAACAACATCAACAGACCCGGTAACAATAACAGATCCGGTAACAACAACAGATCCGGTAACAACAACAGATCTGGTAACAACAACAGATCCGATAACAACAACAACAGACCCAGTAACAACATCAACCGATCCGGTAACAACAACTGACCCGGTTACAACAACAACAGATCCGGTAACAACAACAGATCCGGTAACAATATCAACAGATCCGGTAACAACATCAACAGATCCAGTAACAATATCAACAGATCCGGTAACAACATCAACAGATCCAGTAACAATATCAACTGATCCGGTAACAACAACAGATCCGGTAACAACATCAACAGATCCGGTAACAACATCAACTGATCCGGTAACAACAACAGATCCAGTAACAACAACAGATCCGGAAACAACATCAACTGATCCGGTAACAACAACAGATCCGGTAACAACAACAGATCCGGTTACAACAACAGATCCGGTAACAACAACAACAACAGATCCGGTAACAACATCAACTGATCCGGTAACAAAAACTGACCCGGTTACAACAACAACAGATCCGGTAACAACAATAGATCCGGTAACAACATCAACAGATCCGGTAACAACAACAGATCCAGTAACATTATCAACTGATCCGGTAACAACAACAGATCCGGTAACAACTTCAACAGATCCGGTAACAACATCAACAGATCAGGTAACAACAACTGATCCGGTAACATCAACTGACCCGGTAACAACATCGGCAGATCTGGTAACAACCACAGATCCGGTTACAACAACAGATCCGGCAACAACAACAACAGATCCGGTAACAACTACAACAGATCCCGTAACAACAACAACAGATCCGGTAACAACAACAGATCCGGTAACAACAACAGATCCGGTAACAACATCAACTGATCCGGTAACATCAACTGACCAGGTAACAACATCGACAGATCCAGTAACAGCAACAGATCCGGTTACAACAACAGATCCGGTAACAATGTCAACAGATCCGGTAACAACAACAGATCTGGCAACAACAACAACAGATCCGGTAACAACAACATATTCGGTAACAACAAAAGATCCGGCAACAACAACAACAGATCTGGTAACAACTACAACAGATCCCGTAACACCAACAACAGATCCGGTAACAACAACAGATCCGGTAACAACATCAACTGATCCGGTAATTACATCAACCGATCCGGTAACAACATCAACAGATACGGTAACAACATCGACAGATCCGGTAACAACATCAACAGATCCGGTAACAACATCAACAGATCCAGTAACAACATCAACAGATCCAGTAACAACATCAACAGATCCGGTAACAACATCAACAGATCCAGTAACAACATCGACAGATCTAGTTACAACAACTACAAGTGCAGTAACGACATCAACTGTTTCATCGATGTATTCGTCGACGTTATCATCCACCGTTTTAGAAACTTCAACAACGGACCTACATACAACGTCAACAGCAGACATGGAAACAATAACAGCACTTTCAGGTATGTAGACTGATCCTATGTCTCTCAGATCTAATGTCGTCTGTGGACTTCATGATAGGTACTGTTTTATCAAAGCACTTACCATGCTTACGGAAATCTTAAAGTTTCGTACAAATTTCAATTCTTCAAATACACATTAGGTTTGAAGGAATGCATTTACTGAAACATCATTAATATAACAGACTCCCTTACCACAATTTGCAACTGTTAAGGAGTTACATAAAATTTAAAGGACAAGTTTCGTTTTTTAAATGACTTTATTTTGCGTGTGTTTTATCAAAAAATAAACATACATATTGCTATAAAGCTGTCCTGTATCTCTAATAGCTTAACACTGTCTTTCAAAATTTAAGCACACATATCCCAATTTCCATAGTAATATGTCGACAAATCTATTGAAAATATGCCATGTTTAGCAAAAATGTCATTTCTAGCCATTTCCATTGGCTTTTCGTGCCAAAAATCCTTCACACAATCCATGATCGCATTCTTGTTTCACTTTCATATTTTGTACATAGAGTCGATATAAAACCGCTGAGCACTGGTTATGTAAAAATATAAAAGTGTAGCAAGAATGCCATCGAGGTTTTTGGGTAGGACTTATGTAATCCTAAAGTCGTGAAAATGGCCAAAATTACATTTAGCTAAACATTACATGTTTGCCGAAGTTTTGTCAACAGCTTACAAGTGAAATTGGGATATGTATGCTTATTTTTATTTTTTGAAAAATCGCAGGGCCAAAATAAGCCTTTCGTTAACTTTGTCCTACGAGCGTAACCTTACTGTTATGGTAAGTGCTTTGATAAAACAGTACCATGTTTCTATCTGTCTCTATCTCCGCCAATACACTATTTAATGGACTGTTACACACAATACACGGTATCCAATAATATGAGATCAATCGTGTTTTTATGGCATTCGGTTACGATCGATGGTAATACATATAATGGGACATTCTGTACGTTTTTCCTGTTCGGTAAATTACGTATAAGTCACGTCCAGTACTCATATACACCCTGTCTAAGCGTATTTTCGAGCGTCGAGATCGAATACGACGGAGCAATGCGAGAAAAGTGGATCGGGAGGAGAGTCAAGGTAATGTTTTGCTACACCATTCTTTTAATTTTAAAATTATGAGATCGGGAATTGGCCGAGGATGACCTACAATAAATGTCCCTGGATCGTGATGTATTGAAATATCCACAGCACTTGTAGTTTTTTCTAACATTCGGGAAAACACCAGCGAAACTCGTCTGTTTTGCTACCGTCCCGTTGTTTTCTCGTCGTAAATGGATCAAATATCCCAAATAATCCTTATTTCATCGTCATACATATAAAATACATCATTTTTAACAAATACCTCACCGCTCAAGCAGTTTAAATCTAATTAAACCCTCGAATACGCGGCCGTCAGAGAGGCGTGTTTTATACGACCGAGGGGCGGGATCGGAGCGTATTTTCGAGATGGTGGATTGTACGGAAAAACGTTTTTCTCACGGCTTTTGAAGGTCGGACCGTGGACATAAGTCACTTTTAACTATTTGTATGATATTATGTCGTGTTTCATTAATGGGTACCGCTAATTTAACACTTAATCGCTTTCTTATAACGATGTATTCCTTCGTGAGGCGCATGCCTCTCGATCTGGTACAATATGCTACACGATGATATTGATGTAGAACATCGCGTACGACTGAAAGTCTTGGACATACGAGTATAACTCTTCAAAACAATCGATTTGTAATATATTTATGAACTGGTCAGGACTAATTATTCTAAGATGATTTATACTTCTAGCCGTCTACGTAGCAGTTGAGCTTGGACGTCCTATTTGAGGAAGGTCGCTGGTGGTCCTCAACCGAAAGCCTGCCAATGTCATCATGACGCACAACAGCTTAATTTACGCTTATAACATGCGGTCAATGGACAGTGTTTTTTTATCCATTTTGATGTATTCGATATAATGTTGAATATTCACTTACAATATTTGATCAAACTCTAACTGTGTGGTCAATGTTATTAGAACATTATGTATTCAGCTCATATGATAGCATTATCGAAATATAAAGTGCACTATAGTTTTTGACGGGAACACCTTGTCAACCATGTTTATCAATTACTTTACGTAATCCTCACCTTGTTATCATTTCCTTGAACTATAGACTATTATTTGATGGCCCTTCATTATTCTGTAGGCTGTTACTTCCCTCAAATAATAAATAAACTAATATAATTCAGAACAGATTCGTGACATAGTGGTTACCAAATCAGACTTCGAATCGTTTTATCAATATAGGATAAGGTATGTTCGAAACATACATTGGAATTGTTTTTAACATTTCGTATTTGGCGTGACATTTATTGTGTTGTCAAATTGGATGGAGTTTTCTATCATTAAGGGGTAGAGCCTAATTTATAGGGTCTTTTTTCTTGAAATTTAGTTGTTGGGTAAAACAAGCATTGTATTATGATGTACTACATTTACTTATGTCGTGAGACAAAAATAAATATCAAAAAAGCAAATTTATCGAAGCATTTCACTGCAATTTCATTGCTAATCTTGCGTTCACCTTATAGCATAAATTCTGTGAATATTTCTTCAAAATCCCTTAAGAAATGTATGAGAAGTTGCACACAAAAGACTCGGAAAGACGGACCGAGGGACGGACGAAATGGCACATATCATTACCATATCCCCTTCGCCTAAGGCATTGGATGATATGCATAGCATCAGTAATGGTATGTAAGAGAAGTTGTAGGATTATTACAAATGGGCTAACGATATCGAGAGGCATGCGCCTCACGAACTAATACATAGTTATAAGAAAGCGATTAAGTGTTAAATTGGCGGTACCCATTAAATAAACACGACATAATATCATACAAATAGTTAAAAGTGACTTATGTCCACGGTCCGACCTTCAAAAGCCGTGAGAAAAACGTTTTCCGTACAATCCACCATCTCGAAAATACGCTCCGATCCCGCCCCTCGGTCGTATAAAACACGTCTCTCTTACGGCCGCGTATTCGATGGTTTAATTAGTTTTAAACTGCTTGAGCGGTGAGGTATTTGTTAAAAATGATGTATTTTATATGTATGACGATGAAATAAGGATTATTTGGGATATTTGATCCATTTACGACGAGAAAACAACGGGACGGTAGCAAAACAGATGAGTTTCGCTGGTGTTTTCCCGAATGTTAGAAAAAACTACAAGTGCTGTGGATATTTCAATGCATAACGATCAAGGGACATTTATTGTAGGTCATCCTCGGCCAATTCCCGATCTCATAGTTTTAAAAATTAAAAGAATGGTGAAGCAAAACATTAACTTGACTCTCCTCCCGATCCACTTTTCTCGCATTGCTCCGTCGTATTCGATCTCGACGCTCGAAAATACGCTTAAACAGGGTGATATAGTACACGTGCAATGTTCAGTCAAACATCACCTGTGTAGTAACTTTCGCTAATAAGACCACTTCAATTACAATGTACATGTCTTTTTGAAATAATGCGGATCTGTGCATTTTAAAGTCTGATATTTAGAACAAACAGGGTCTGATATCAAAACCGTTCTATTCGCCTCGACCGGCATAGTGTTAGAACGTCAGCTTCGAGTGCGAGACGTTTCGGGTTCGATCCCAGGACGCGATCTACCGAAGTCGATAAAATTATACTGCTTGATTGGCGATCTACATATTATATGGCTGAAATACTGTTACCGAATGTAAATGTTTAAACAATACTTTTATTTGTAGATGCAATGTGTGTTTGTGCGCTTATATCACCAAACAATTATACTACAACGGATAAAGAAGTTAAAGAAATCCAGGCGAGATTGAAGGTAGAGAGGTCCGATACATCCAGATACAAACGTCACAAGACGAGTGCTTACGATCCTAGGATCAGCGTACATTTTGTGGGAAGTATCGCGATTGTGGTGACTGTCGTACAACTGTCTGTATTCCTCTCAAGCGACGTCATAAAATTATGCAAACCACGCTTTTCACGAAATAAAATTGCTCCTATTTACGTATAGTGGTTAAGCAGTCCCTGTGTTACCTCTGGTGGAATGCTTATAGCGATTTGGCTATGAAAGTGACCAAGCATTAATATCCTGTTGACTAATGTCTAAGTCTAGTGGAAACGCAGTAACACCGAGTACCACTGTACATAAACTGTTACATACAGGTTTCAAGTAGAGATTGTTAGGTTAGATTAAACGGTAATAAAGTCAGTAAATACTGGTCGGTAAATTATCTGACCGCAGAAAACTATTTGACTTGTATACTATGTATACATTGTATTTATTATGTGAAATTATCATCAACTACTGTATGTATCTATATGGACGAGTCTGTTCCACTGATCAGATGGATATTTTAGAATACGTAGGAAAACACGTGGAAGAGTTTATGTACACGTACTGTATTGTATGGAGACTATACTATTATAACGTGCATACATACATGAATACCGCCGTCGGTTGTTTGTCGAATCTCGTTAGAGAGGCGTCTATAAAGATGCTATTTGATTATGATCACCAAGAAGCAAGCATTCGGACTACACGTACCTTTGTACCTTTGTGTTACTATGGTGATTGTTGACTTATGTAAACTTGGTGGATTTATGCTTCAAAGATTGGACACACTGTGCTCATATACATACCGCGGTACATTGAGTTGTTCCAAAGATTGACAGATCGCATATAGTGATAGAACTAAAGTCTACACATATATGGTACGGTTTCGTTCAAAAAGTGGGTTTGTCACATTATAACGAAAATACCAATATACGGATCCATTTATGGTCGACCTTAGTGTCAGTGCTGTTCGTTGTCACTTCGGCGCAAAAACTGTATAGAGCACACTTTCCCTCAACCGGACCGGCATCCAATTATTCATGTGACTCCCAAAGACATTCGTGAAACCATCGAATTCTCACGTGACATATACATGTGACCCCTTATTCTGCCCATAAAGGATTCATTTATCTTCAGGAAAATATGTACAATGTATAAATTTTCTGTTCAACACGTTTTCACTGGAAATGTGATATGTTCAAACTGAGCGTGTTTTAAGTGCTGCGAAAACTTTGGTGTCGAATCTGTGGATGATAGGTGGACGTCAGGAAGAAATGAACACACTGGACAACGGAATATGCATTCCTGCCTTTCTCTCTGATATACGCGCATGTACATGTACTGTTATAATTGTATTTAGATAAAATTACTATTGTAAGCTAGTATTTATCAACTTGTTCTCGAAACTTCAACACTTTATCGGCAATGTTATTAAATACCCTGATTGTTGGTGTTTTGATTGTGTTATTTGTGTACAAGATTCATTCAAGATTTATTCAGAACATGAAATGCAGACAGAAGAAATATGTTTATACACACGAGCGATGGACCTAAATAACGAATTGAACAAACCAAAATGGCCCATATTTTTGCTTTTGGATTAAAATCAATCATACCACATGTTTGTAATACTGTATATAAAGCTCGTACGTTCCTAAATATTGAAACAATACAATATACATATATAAAGGGTTGTGATGGTTAGTTTGCATTGTAATTTGTCGCGCTAGATTTGTATGTATTTGTAGGTTTATTCGTGTACATTTTGTAAAAAATGTTGAGGTTGATTGGTTGCTAAAGAATATGCCTATTGCATGATTGGTTTACGTTAAAATACATGCTTTCAGTGCGTTTTTAAAAACTCAAGATTTCGATATCGATGCGAGGTCATGTAAACACTAATATGATGATAACTATTACATGTTTTTAGCATAAAGTACAATATATATTAATAAATTATATATTTTGAACGATATTCATGTCGGTTATTGTCCCCCAACATATACTATATGATATAGGATTGATAGGGTGTGTTGGGCATTGTGCTGTGTAATTGTGGCATGTGATGTTTTGTATGTTTTCTGTGCTCGACTGGTTAAGTTGAGTGCTGCCTTCCCTGTCTGACTTCCTATTATCTTTTTCGATAGACAGCATGATATTCATGATCAGCACGACGTAAAACGACGGATACTGGAATTTATTACAGTCCCTTTTGTATATCAAGCTTTATATCAAACACTATCCACCAAAAACGTACTAATATTCTTCTATTGGGTTGTAATCCACATCTGATGTGTCCTGTTGGCGAGCAAATAGAGTAAATAAACACAGAAAAACAAACAATGGACAATGAAACCGGATCTCCTTGAACTAGGCGCGTTTTAAAAACGTCGATGGCATTTCATTATAAAATTAACCCTTCATAACCATTCTTTTGTTATTTATTTTTAACTTCAAATAAACATGGAAATGTAAATATAAGGGCATGGTAGATACTTAAGCTCGCGTTAAATGTTCAGACTTTGTTTTAATTGTAAATCAAACAGGTATAAAATCGTTGAACATTAATAGATTAGCATTCACTTAATTTTTTGGAACAACAAAGTCAGTTATTGGCCTCGCGTTGTTCTGTTAGGTTTGTTTACATGAATGTCGGCGTGTTCCGCTTTATTGTATTGTTTGATTCATCAACCGTCCTTTGTTAAGTGTGTCTATATATAGCCTTTATATAACTTACAGTGAAGTTGAAGCCGCTTTGATGGCCTAGTGGCAGAGCGTCCGCTTCAAGCGTGGGAGGTTCTGGGTTCGATCTCAGGCCTTGTCATACACAAGACGAGAACATGGTACCAGTTTTACCATTATAAGGAATCTGGCTTCTCTACTCTCCTTCCCTCGTGACGATGGATAACATCAGGAATAAGGTGCATTGATGGACTGATGGATTTAACATTAAAAAACTTGAAATATTTGGTTAACATATTTAATGGTAGTGCGGACGGACAATCCCTATATATGCCTTCCGCATCAGTAGATCTGCTGTTGATTTGAACAGCGTGTCAGCTAGACGAAAACGCATTCTTTATTCTAGCAGCATACAGACAAAATTGTTCTCTAATTGATAACTGCTCTAATAACAGTTAATAAAAGCTATTGGGTGCACGAAGCTAGCTAAAACATTTGTGAATTCCACCCCCTCTTCTCCATCATCTAGATTTTTAGCTAGGTACTTCAGCACAAGTATAATGTTGTTACATTTTGTACCATTAACAATGCATTTCTTTCTAGCTCGCTTCGTTCGCACGATAAGGTCACCTTCGAACATCATCTAGTAGAGAACGACGTTGTGTGATGTGGTGCTCAGATAAACAATCCTTATAAATGGGCTATGTCCTAGCTTTGGACCCCGGATGACCCAATATCGAAAGTGGAGGCTAGATTTTGTAAATACGGTCATTGTGATCAAGGCTCATAAAGATTCGGCTAAAATTGTAACCTCTAATGTAACCTCTAGTTTTTGACCGCTGGTGACCCAATTTCGAAAGGGACCCATATTTTGTTTGGATGGTCATTGTAATCAAGTTTCATAAATAGTGTGCTAATATTATGACATCTTGTAGTACACAAGCAATTGTGGACGACGGACGGATGACGAACAAAGATTTGTCCAAGATCCATCCATCCATCCATCCATCCATCCATCCATCCATCCATCCATCCATCCATCCATCCTTTGATGTCAAACCCCTTACCGGGACGTAGACATTTCGCGCGTCAAAACTGCCAAGACGAGTAAAAGGATATAAGAACAGTAAATAAATCAAGGACAGTATAATACAGAGATAAAAGTAGAAAGATAGGTTTAAAAGGTAGTACAAACAGATTTCAGAAGACTGATTTAGAGTGAAACATGCTCAATACGACTGACAGCCGCATTGAACGATGCTATAGTGGGAAGACTGACTACTTGATGTGGTAGGCTATTCCAGTGGGAAGAAGGCAAATTTATAGTAGTCCGTCGTAGTGCCAATTAACCTATATGCTAATGGGTGTGTTGATCTTGAGGGACGAGAAAGGGGCACTAGGTAGTCTTCAATGGGGGATAGCTACAAGTGTGTAGGTGATTTTATACATGAGGCATAGCCGACTGTCAATTCTTCTAAGGTCAAAACGCCTCAAGTTAAGGGAGCTCAACATATCAGATACACTAGCAGTTCTTTGGTAATTTGTCTTGATCCATCTGGCTTTGGGTATGTGGGGACCTGGTATTGATCGTATTGTGGTCTCATAAAGTGATAAAGTGTCTCAATATGTCAGTAGCTTGTCGCAAATGCGCAGCAAAATACTGGTCATTTTTTGATATAATACCTTTTTTGTTGAAAAATTGTCCGTCACAATCGCTATAAATTTAAATGTACGTATTCAACAGATGAGCGGCTAACATATAGAGCTTTGAAATTTAAAATATACCTAATTCTGGTAGAAATAAACGCTTTAGACCTCAATTTTACTACTAACCCATTAGCTCACATTATCAATCTGTCTCTTATCCAAGGTACTGTCCCTGGTTGTCCCTTTGTATAAAAGAGTGATAAAACTGAAGTCGGGAACTACCGTCCAGCGTCTATACTTGGCGTCATATCAAAAATATTAAAATTGAAAGGGTTGTCCACGACCGAAAAGAATAATACCTTAAGGATAAAAACTTGTTATACAATTTTCCGTCTGGATTCAGAGCCGGTTATTCGACAGATACCTGTATTGTACATCTGTCTGATGATATAATTATACATATCCAGTCAACTTAAGGCTATCTATCTTGAATACCTTGGTGCTACTCTTGACCAAACGCTTTCCTGTGACTCTGTGGCTATGATTGTACTTGTACCTATGAACTTCATAATCAATAACTCAAAACTACAAGTAATGCAAATACCTTGGCGTAAATATTAGTGAAGATTTTAGTTGGAAAAACAAATCGAAACAACAGCTTCTAAGGCAAATAACACACTAAGATTTATAAAAAGAAATGTCCAATGTAATAACAAAAAACATCAAAGAAACTGCCTATACAACCTATGTAAGACCACAAGTAGAGTAATGCAATACCATCTGGCAACCATGGCAAAAAACACTTACAAATGAACTTGAAAGGGTGCAAAGAGCAGCAGCACGTTACGTCATGAATGACTCCTCACACTATAGCAGCGTCACATCTATGCTCCATACACTTAAATGGCAAACGCTTGAAAAACGCAGAATACATGCCTCTATCATTATGCTTTACAAAATTTCACACAACCTCGTTTATGTAGACCATAATCACCTAATACCCACAAGAAAAACCCTAAATTACAACATTCCACCTTCAAACTCTAATTATCGAAAGAACTCATTGTTTCCCCAGAACCATCAGATACTGGAACGCTCTGCCGTACATATGATCATGACATCCAGGCCAGTGTGGATCTCCAACACTTCACATCTGGCCTGGATGCATACATGCGCTAATACCATCATACTGTTTTTATCCTATTTTTAACAAGCTGTATACATGGGCGTAGGAGATATGTGGGGGGTAACATTATGTGTTAATAATAAGCTATTGTGAAAGTTTGTGTTTATTTTCACTAAGGTAATGTATATCTACTTAGTTGTTTGCTTGTGAAAATACCGGGTTAAAACATGAACCCTATCATAAACTATTATTGTAAGTAGGGGGGTCCGGTGGCATGCTCACCCGGGAATTTTTTAAAACATTGGATCAATCTGGTGCGTTCTGAGATATATTTTTGGTAAGATCAATCAAAATTAAGTCCTTATTTTGTAAATATGTTTTACTAATTATTGAACAGATGCCCGAATTCTGAGAGTTTTAGTGGTTTAGTAAGGGAATTTAACATAGCAATGACAAAGTTTAAAAGCAATATAGGAGCTGGTGCAAACCTTATCGTACAATGTATTTCTGTAGTCCTTGTAGCTCTTTTCAACAGTTACGTGATCGGGTGATAACAAATTTCATAGATTAAAATCATTTTGGGAGCGAAGCGAGCACGAAAATTCTCATTTTATACTTTTTAACCAAGGATAAAAGGCAAATTACCTTTTACAAGACTATTGTAGGCGGAACATTATGAATATGGTCTGAATAATTGGGGGGGGGGGGGGGGGGGGCAAATGATATGTTGGCCCCCCTGTCCTAACATTGGGGGGGGGGGGGGCTGGCCCCCCTGGCCCCCCTTCTCCTTCGCCCATGGTATATAGAAATTTTAACACTGGATCAATGTAAATCACATACTTATTTATCATGTAACTACAAGTTTATTTTTAACAACTGTCCCCGACCAGCAATTGATCGTTGGGAGTATACCAGTAGCATGTGTAGGCCTACCAAATGAATATTATTAGGCCCTATGATTATTATTGATGCGTAACAGGTTTTTAACGTGTTTTACCGTATTTTTTTTATATTTATGAGTGTTTCAGCATGAAAGTTTGTGTACATGCTATTTTATAACACAAGATTGGATTAATAAAGTGTTTCCTCAATATTAAATACAGCGGTTCACTGAACCATGAAACACGGCTACACCCAACAGCATAGTTTTGTGATTTCGTCAATCAAATTACACAATTGTTCGAGAAATTAATAAATTATAGAGCATGGAAATAACGATCAAGAAAATTAAATGAAAGTATTGTATATCTATAAATTTCTAAACATATAGACACATTTTGACGGTCTGGCTCAAAAGTCAATGATAGGCCTATACGTTTTATCAAGGGACGTAACTCGTATAAGTGAAAGTTGACTGGCGTCCATAGCGACGCGTGACAACCACACATGGGTTACTCGCGTTGAAAATGGCGACCGCCACAGCTGATGGTGAGAGCTCTTTCTGTCAAACATTTTTGGATATTTTGACCTCGCTGTCTCTGTATGAAGATTATAAGTTATATTTTTATTTCAGGAACATCTGGCAACAGCAGGATAGCATTGTTAGCGAGACCCAAACAAGTTCCTCCGGAGTTTTTAGAAGATAGGTAAGCGAAGTGAAAGTAGATTTTAGTGTCGATCAAAAACATGTTTTTCATCAATATGTTAAAAGATTGTTGTTATGTGAGATAGCTTGAAAATATAACTGATTGATTTCAATTGACCAATAATGATTTAAACGCATGTGTATGTATTGAATTCACGTTTTATATCGATCGTTGATGATTTCATTTCTGTCAAAGTCAAAATGTTTAGGCCAACCTAGAGAATATTGGTTTTACATCACCCTACGTAGTAGAATAGGTAGTAAAGTAGGCATGCAAGTAGGTAGATAATCAATGAAATCTATGTATTTCATGGTTGTACACAATTGAGTGCCATTAGTTCCAGTATTCAGAGTGCCAGTAGTTGGCTTGTACTCTAGACTCCCACAACATGAGTATTGGCACTAAACTATCGCAACCTGAGTTCCTGCACTAGACTATCTGAACCTGAGTACTGGCACTAGACTCTGGCAACATGAGTGCTTGTACTACACTCGCTCAACATGGGTGCTGGCACTAGACTCTGGCAACCTGAGTCCTGGCACTAGACTCCCTCAACATGAGTGCTGGCACTAGTCTACACAACATGAGTATTGGCACTAGACTCAGTACTGGCACTAGACTATCTGAACCTGAGTGCTGGCAATAGACTCTGGCAACCTGAGTACTGGCACTAGACTCTGGCAACATGAGTGCTTGTACTACACTCGCTCAACATGGGTGCTGGCACTAGTCTCACACAACATGAGTATTGGCACTAGACTCAGTACTGGCACTAGACTATCTCAACCTGAGTACTGGCACTAGACTCTGGCAACATGAGTGCTTGTACTACACTCGCTCAACATGAGTGCTGGCACTAGTCTCACACAACATGAGTATTGGCACTAGACTCAGTACTGGCACTAGACTATCTCAACCTGAGTACTGGCACTAGACTCTGGCAACCTGAGTGCTGGCACTAGACTCTGGCAGCATGAGTGCTTGTACTACACTCGCTCAACATGAGTTGTGGCACTAGACTCACACAACATGAGTTGTGGCACTATTTTCACATCACATGAGTGCTGGTACTACACTAGACTAGATAATACTACACTCATGTGACATGCCTGAGTATCATGAAACAATAATTAGTACCAGCACTACAAACATACCCGACATGTTAAGTGTTAGCACTATATTCACATTACATGAGTGCCGGTAGGGCAGACACTTCATTCCGGTGACTGTATATAAGTGCCAGCTATAGAGTATCGTACAACCATTTACCCAGTATATCATGGAGAATTCAACCTGATTCTGACCTGTATGCATAAAACGTTACATTAAGGTTCTTGCGCTGAATATATAAATTTCCGCGAGCAGATCGTGCAATATTGATAATTTAGATTTGTGTTGGTATTACACCTTGAGCATCTTCATGATACTTCCCGCTTATGAAAACATACAATTGGGGTTATGAATAATTATAGACAATATATCAGCTGTTAAATTATTCTTATAGAAGGTCGAAAGTAGTGTAAAATTCTCCATACTCTACACATTAAGTTTTACAGATGGACACATATTAGTATTTACAACATTGCCTTGAGTGTACACCATTTTGTAGTTACAATCTGCATTGAAATTCTGTGTGAGCAATTTAAGTGGGTCCTGTGTTAATTCAGTCCTGTAATGATTAATCGAAACATTTCATTTGCATTGTTCTAATAGTACAGGTTTCTGTTTACTTTCCTATTTATTTGTTGAAAGGTAAAATCATTGTAAGCAGACACAAATGAAACCTGACCCTAATGGTTTAATCGACTTCAAAATCATGGCTATTGTTTAATTCTGAAGTATTTTAAATGGCTGTCTGTTATAGTATTGTTAAGGCAAAAAGTTTTAGGTAACCATACATATCACCTGGTATATATAGTTTACATTATTATTCACTCAGATCCGTTGATTCATATAAAAAAACATTAAATATGAGAAAATTAGGATAACATATTGATTCCTTTCAGTAAAATGAATTCATTCTCCTTCATTAATTTACTGGAATTTTACTGTTAAAACTTTAATATAACATTTAGTCAATGTATTATTGATACAATCATTTAGATTGATTGCATGTGTTTGGTTCTAACATTGAGTTAGGACTCGTTCCAGCTGAGTAAATACAAAAAATCTACAAGTACCAGTATAATGCGAGTTTAGAATAAAATGTATGTGTAATAATATACCATATTACCTGTTGAAACTGTTGAAGTGGTTCTGTTGAGTATAATGTGTCAACCTCTTGATGTATGTATAAATTCTTTCTTTTTTAGACCTGAAATAAAATATTTTTTGTTTCCCCATCCCCTACCTACCTGATAAAAAGGGCCCTACCCAAAATATTTTATTGCCAAAATTGAAATCATATTTTTTTATTTATAAAAGATTGGGGATGAAAATGTTATTTTTTGTATACAGGCTTGTTTCTTACCATTAAATTTGGTACCTATGTTAAATTTAAGACTTGATTTTCACCTTAGATTTATTACTAAATTTCATTATTTGTATGTCTTAACTAATAACTATCACTCTGAAACAATTACAATTTTTTTTTAACCTACCTACCCATTCTAAATCTGCTAGGGTCAGGAAGGGGAAAGCAAGAAAATTCTAAGTTTGGCCTTACATAACACTGGGAAACATTTTTTGGCCACCATTCTCGTAGTTATGGAGTTTCCTATTCTCCTCTCTTGTATTATAACAACCCTCTTAGATTTTCAAATGTTTGAAAGGTAATTTGCCGGATACTCAAGCAGTCATAAATCTTATATAGCTTTCTTTGTTGATTTTATTCGATTAAAAAGCTCCTGATATTTATTTTAACCCCCATCACTCGGCACGAGCCATATATACTCTCCTTGTCATAATAAGCTACAATTGTTGTGTTTGTTTAGTACTTTATAGGACTTTCTTATATATCTCAAAAAATAATATTATCTCTTGTGATTATAAAGTAAATAAACCTATCCATGATACCTGCTGTCAAACAAACTTAATTCATTCCACTTTTAGTCAAACTTAAATCTGATCTACAATACTATATTTATTAACTTTCCAAGCCGATCTACAGTACTTAAACTACTCTTGATCTGGTAATACTCACATGCTGTGATCTTTTATTTAATGAACAGTTTTTCTCCAAATGGAGCAAACAGTTTATACAGTGCAGCCTCTCTAGAAGGGACCACCTCTCCTTTGCAACATTATAAATTTAAGTTTTAGAAGTTACTCTTTATTTTACTATCAAGTTTACCTCTCCAGTGCAAAAGTCTCTGTGTAATAATCAAAAGTTGTGTTTCCCTTAGGGTATTCATGTAAAATTCTTGGGGTAAGGGGTCCGCAACCTTTTTTTGGGGGGGGGGTCCAAATGGGAGGATTTTTTAACAAAAAAGAAACTAATTTATTATTTTACTTCAATTGTGAACCACACTTTCCTAGTCGTTATATAAAATGAACTACCGGTACCTTTAGTTGATGTACATGAAGTATCTATTGTTGGTACTTTGTGTGATTATTCTAATTGTCCGATAATAGTTTATCATAAATCATAGTACAATGATCTATTTAAATTTTCTCACCATACAATGACGGCTATTTTAAAGTGTCAATTAAGCAAAAAATCGTCATATATTGTTTAAGATGGTTTTTAATGTTTACTGAATGATTTAACACCAGATTATATTGGGGTATCAATATACCGTAGTGGTTCTAAAATAGGACATGTTAAAGGGGTATTGGAGGACTATATATGATATAAACCACAAGATGGTGTTAGGGCTGGTTTTCATATAAATTATTCATTCTAATAGTAATACACATACTATAAAATGTCTGTAGTTCAGCAGGCTGATGAATGCCTGCAGCCTCTTAACCCTAGACAGTTTTTAGAATTGAGAATCAAAGCGCTGTAAGTGCTGGAAATACAAAATCATGTACTCGCAGTATGGTGTGTTTGATAGGTACATTACGGTTGTTCATGTAGACATCTATATATTTATACCCATTATAATATGATACTGATAATCTGCTTTGATTGACATTTAACTCATTATTCAATAGAATTATATCCTTTATTTTAGGAATAATTTGGTTTTAAGGTTTTGGGATACCAACATACTTGTGGTTTGATGAGTTGCTCTAGTGGGTGAAAATTGGTTTGCCAATTATGCTTTCCATTGAAAATAAAGACATTATTATTATTATTATTATATGTGTCTTTGTAAAGAAGTTTTAAGATTTATAACTAGCTAGCCAGATTTCCAATAATTATAATTCTTGTAAAGTGATCAGTTTTGAAAACTGTAAATTTTATTATTTCTACTAAATTATTCCCAAATCCTAATAGGTTCACCAGCCCATGCTTTGGATAACAACTACCTTAACGTGAGGACTCTAAGCATTGCTATTTGTTCAAAGATGAATTACGTAGTGTTACATTTGAAGTACATTCAAATCACATGGATTGATATGACTGTTTACTTAAACATGTCTATAACAGATATAGCTCCAAAAATGTTCAATAATGTAATAATATTGATATTAATGTTAATTATAATAATAACATCTTTATTTTTTGTGGATTAACTAATTTGCAAACCAATTTTCCATGATGGTTAAACCAAGTGGATATTTGACACAGTCAAAATGTAACTACACATTTATACAGGGTGTCCTCCAACATTAATCTAATTGAGAATTCCTCTTCTATTGTTTTATGGTGAATACCGCTAGATACAATCTTTTATAGAGTCGGTTATGTGAATCGTTCTTTTCAAAGTTATATGCTATATTTCAAACTTGTACACCTAATTAAATAACCCAAACTGTAGCTAGTTCAATGTAGTTACGGCAATTGGTAAAAGGACGTTATGTAATTTGAATTACGATTGCTTGGACTTCAGATAAATATACCAGTGGATTATTCTTTATTGTGAATTAATGATAGTTAAAGTGTTACTCTTTGTGAACAGATATACTTGATGCTAATTGGGTTTCATAGTTGATGTAATGTGAAATAATTTGTTGTTTCGATGGGAGGGTTGCTCAAGCAGTAATATTACAAGTTGTCCTCACACAAACATTTCACAGACTGTGGGGTGTATATAAAGTTTTGGATTTATAGTGATATATTGTAGTGGTACTACTAGGTACATATAGCGACATGTATAGACATCCTAAAGGCACTGTGCCTGCGTTAGACTTAGAGCAGTTAGCAAGGCTCACTCAGTATAGCAGGTACTATACGTTACTTTAGTTATTCTACAGGATTTGTATTTTTGTATTGTCTGCTATGAGTATCTATATGATAATTTACACTGTATATAAAGTTGATCATAGTTACGCTGTAGGAAATGTCAGCAAATTGTGAATTTTTAGCTCACCTGAGCACAAAGTGCTCAAGGTGAGCTATTGTGATCACCCTTTTGTCTGTCGTCCACCGTGCGGTGTGCACCGTCAACAATTGGACTGTTAACACTCTAGAGGTCATAATTTTCACTTAATCTTTTATAAACTTTGTCACAATGTTTGTTTCTATAAAATCTAGGTCAAGTTCGTAACTGGGTCATCTGGGTTCAAAACTAGGTCACGAGGTCACAACAAAGAAAAACCTTGTTAACACTCTAGAGGTCATATTTTAGACATAGTCTTAATGAAAGTTTGTCATAATGTATGTCTCTATAAAATCTAGGTCAAGTTCGCAACTGGGTCATCTGGGGTTAAAATCTAGGTCACTAGGTCACATCAAAGAAAAACATTGTTAACACTCTAAATGTCATGTTTTTTGCGTAATATTTATGAAACTTGGTCACAATGTGTGTATCTGTAGAATCTAGGTCAAGTTCGAAATTAGGTAATCTGGAGTAAAGATATAGGTCACCTGGTCACATCAAAGAAAAACCTTGTTTATACTTTAGAGGTCACATTTTTTACCTCATCTTTATCAAACCTGGCCACAAAGACTTAGTGTGTCACTGTAACATCTAAATAAAATATCAAGGTCATATATCATAACAAACACTAATTCTGCCTAAACTGCTAGTTATCAGGTGAACGCTGTAGGGCCAATGACCCTGTTGTTGTCTTTTATCATGCAGAAATACTCGTGAGTTATATGTCTCCCTTATATAGTGGGGGGATGGGTGAATCTTTGATTTTGTGGTGGACATCTATCTGTCCGGATGGATGTCCCTAAGTTTGTCCGCACTAAAAGTCTTGTTCTCCTAAACCATTGGTCAGATTTCAATAAAACGTCACATGAATTCTTGGTACCAAGCCATGATGTGCTTAATGTCAGGAATTTTAGGTTTGATAATTTGGACAAGAGTTATGGGTCTTAGTGGGAGACGTATGTTTTTGTGTCAAATACCCTCCTAGTTCTATTTTGATATGTTGAAGATTTCAGTTAATGAATGCATGTTTTTATATTTCAGACGTTCAGTATACTGGGTAGATTACCCCCCTCCACAACCAGGTCCAAATGGAACTACTAGCAGCAGTAAGTTGTTAACATCTCTTTTTATGCCTCCCATATTTGATGAGGGGGTATATTGCTTTGCACTTGTCTGTTGGTCGGTTGGTAGACCAAATGGTTTCCGTTCATTAACTCAAGAACGCTTTGCCCTAGGATCTTCCAACTTTACATGAAGGTTGGTTATCAACAGTAGATGACCCCTATTGATGTTGAGGTCAAAGGTCAATGTCACTGTGACCTTTACCGTTTCTGATTATTGGGCTGCCATGGAGGCATACATGTATGTTTTTAAAATATCTCTTGTAATTTTTTTTTTTAATAAAATAAAAGAATTTTCATTACGATGTTCAATCAGGGTTTTCATCAACAGAAATTCTAATTGTGTTGCATGTATCTCCGAAACTTTTGTAGCTATCACGGTGACACATTGCAAGGAAAATATCTAGGAATAATACATATTTATCAAGATAAGACAAGTCAGGCATTCACTTTAAGTGATTTTCAAAAATCTTAAGTTTTGTAAACTTTATGTTATCAGTACTATAGGTAATACTGCAGTGTTATAAACTTCATTGTGTCAATCTGGTCTGTTTGATTATTTATTATACACTACTGATTCAAGTCGTACAATGTCTGTATAGTATTCTAACACCTTGTACAATCAATTACCTATAACCTTTATATGTGTAAGGTATAGAACTAGGCTATCTACTTGTTAGGCCTGTAGAACTAGGATATCTACTTGTTAGGCAGGTTTTGTTCTAAGGTTTACAGGATTTTTCTAAAATTTTGCAGTTGGGAGGCTAGATATGGAAGAATGACAAGAGGCCCTTCGGGAGCCCTAATAGGTCACTCACAGTTTGGTATTTGAGCAATCTACGGCCTTTTAATAGGTCACTCACAGTTTGGTATTTGAGCAATCTATGGCCTTTTCGGCTTTTTGTTATTTTTTCATTCTCTCCTACAGACAGCAAAAATTAAAAAAAACTAAATATAAAAATAATGGTGCAACTGCCTTGTGTCTACTTACAGTAGTTTTGCATTGATTCATTTAGCTCAGCGAAATCTCTTTAAATATTGAATGATAAATAATTGCCAAGTGTCAACTATTTTGGAGTGTGTGATAAAGGTTTTAAGTATTGAAGACCCCCAGCTTGGTGTATTGAGTAATAATAGTCAATCTTATAGTGCATGTATATTATAATAATTTCATGTGAAGATGTTATCCATTCTTAAAATAATAATTTCCAGCAGGTACGGTAACTGACCCATGTCACTCAGAGAAAGTATTTATTAAGTACAAAGTTAATATTTAATTATGCTATTCTTTCATCGCTGTGATTGTATAAAAATTTAATTTCTGACTTTTTAAAAATATTTTTCAACATTAATTGATGTACATGTACTTAGGTATTGTAAACTTATAGAAAGAGGTACTGAAAGGCCTCTATAAAATTATGTCTATGGCTTCCAGGCCATCCTACAACCTGCCTATGAACTATGTACTCTGGGGCCTTCAATAAAATATTGTTTGTTTCCCTTCTAAGATACATCCACAAAGTTTTATTGAAAAATGAGAAAAAAATGTTTGGGACAAAATCATAGGTAACTGTATCATTGAAAAAAAAACTAAATGATTTTTTTGGGTAAAATTTATTCATACTACATGTGTATATACATGTATATCAATTTCTGTAAAAAGAAATGATACATTTACCTGTGAATAAAATTATCGAAAGTTGTTCAATATTACTTCTGTAAAAAATTACGTACAATTTTCATAGAATGTATACTCAGTAAATAAAAATATATTTGAACCTGAAAGACCTCTACTAAAAAGATTTTTGTTTGAACTAAGTTTAGATTGAAAAAAAAGTGTAATGCATATTATATCAACAAGCTTTTGATCTTCCATAAAGTCTGACATTCTGTAAGACTTTTAGTGTATAATATTAGAGTTAAACTTGTAATGCTCCTCAGCTGGGTTTGTTATCTTACGAAATATAAAACATATTCATATAAAAGCTCATGCATTGGTTTGTGGATTGGTTGACAGCCAAATAATTGTATACGTAGAGATATATTAAAGTATGTTTAAATATTTGTGACAGATTGTTTGGATTATAAGATTAGAATTGTTTAATCGGTAGATATATAACAATGATAGATTGGCTACGTTTATTGGTTATAGTAAAATATACGCACTATGTAAATTACAGCTTTAGAAAATTTCAATAGCAAATAAATATCTATTACAAACTGTGAACTAAATGACAATTTAAAAGTCATTCAACGCCCACTGAATGTCTTGTGTAATACTTTTAATAAGTAGATAAGGTTAGGTGCAGTGGTCGAGTGGATAATGCTCTTGACTACTGATCTAGAAGTCCCTGGTTTGTGCAGCTCTCCACAAGCCCCAGTAGTCAGAGATTTTGCCAACTACTCAAAGATTACCACAGGCTACATTTCTCAAACTGAACCAGTTTTGAACAAGTTCAATTTAAAAATAATAAAAAAATAATGGTCAAATGACACAAAATCTAAGAAACTGCATTTTGCCCCAATCACAGGCTACATATAAATTTATGGAGAGCCCTGGGTTTGAATCTCAGTCTGTGCCCTTGGTCATTTCTAAAGCGTTTTCCAGTGTTTCCCACCAACTTTGAATAAACTATCGAATGATAAACATTTGATGACATCAAAAGTAAATGTCTGCAAAGTTGATTTCAACAAGTAAAGAAGATGAAGTTGAAATTCTGATTTAATTCATTAAACTATTTGTTCTTATTTTATTTTCAGTTGCCACACCCCGTGTTCAAGAATTGTCGAGACACAGAGCTCCACACAACAGCTGGAAGGGAGACAGGTAAATACAACTCATCTACAATATCCATTATCACATGACCTTAAACGGTCATCCTACCATTTCCATGCAATTCCTAATTTCCATTCATTGCCTGATTTTCCATGCATTTCCCAATTTTCTTATGCATTTCCCAATTATTCATTCATTGCCGGATTTGCGATGCATTTCCCACTTATTCATTCATTGCCGGATTTTCGATGCATTTCCCAATTATTCATTTATTGCCAGATTTTCGATGCATTTCCCAATTACTCATTCATTGCATGATTTTCCATGCAAAAATGTTTCCCCAATATCCATTCATTGCCGAATTTTCCATGCATTTCCTAATTATTCATTCATTTTCTTCCTTTCCTAGCATTTCCCAATTATTAATTTATTGCCCGATTTCCTCATTTCCCCATGCATTTCTTGATTTTACTCACATTTCCATATTTTGCTTGTAGTTCCTTGTTTTTCATCCATTACCTAAATTTCCTTGTTATTTCCTCATTTTCCTTTCATTTCCTAATTTCCTTGCATTGCCCGATTTTCCTTGCATTTCCTAATTCCCATATTTTCCTCATATTTTCATTGCATTTCCTAAATTTCTTCGTAATTTCTAATGCATTTCCTAGTTTTACTACCCAATCTAATTAAGGGGCATTGTAACTAACCTCGGACTCGGACACTAGAAATACGACCATGCTTCTAGTCATTGCATTGTTCTTTCCAGTGTAACTTGTACATGTATAACATTATATAGATCTGGAACATGGCTGATAATGAAACCCCTCAGACTTGATGATCATAATATATCACTTTCCTTCTTTGCCAAATTTCACTAGACCGGCAAGATGATATAATATACAATGTTTTCAGACTGTCACCAGTTGCTGTAAGTAAACACGCTCTAACTGCTGTCATCACATCTCATATCCAATCATTAAGTGAACCTACACCCTTATCTACCAGCTATATGTTTGATCGTCCACAACCGGTACCCATCAAATTGCTTGCCTTGAAAGCCATAGCAACCGCTGATATTGAACGCCTTGCTCGACCAAGGTACACTCAATCAGAAGAGGAGTCTTGGTTTAACCGCTATTTCATTGACGAAATAAAATTACCACATGTTACTGATGGTTTTAAATTTGGTCAACCAATCAGTAAACGCTTGCTTGCTATTTCATCACCACGAGTATATCCACTGAATAAAGTCAATCCTCCAGGTGAAACGGATCCGTATTCAGTGAAGCCAGGTGCTTTACAAGCTTCCATGTCACCCAGACTGCAAGAAATATCGAAACCAAGATGTCGAGATCATGTAGGAGAGGTCGTTGATCCGTACCGTGTATCCCATCATGCAATGCAAGCACAGTGTACACCAAGATTACACGAGTTGTGTATCCCAGTAAAATGTAAACAAAGAAGGAAAAAATCTGCAAAAATCACCAAGAAAAAACCATTCCGTCTATAAGACTTAGTACCTTTAGTTAGTAGTTAGTTGTCAATATTGTACATTAATCTTATTAATGACTTTATTGTTGAATTGGTGTGAGGTAGTAACTGGAATGTAGAGGTTTCTAGTGTAGGTTTTGTATACTGCACTATATGACAATGAAGTTCTTACAATATTTCTGTACAGCACCTTCCCTGTAAGATATGGCTCTATCATAGAGTTATATAGTTAGATGTGCACACTACACAAATACATTTGAATAGTTTGCACCTGTAGTAGGACCCAATCCCATACACACAGTGTAGAAACGAGTCAACTTCCGGTAATCGCAATAATCAGTACAGTGATTTGGTTTATACACGGTGATACCTATTCCTCGTCATCGCCTAGCGATGCATAGTACAAAAGCATTAGACTACTCAACTATTGCAAAAACCCCTAAAAGATTTTACACAATTCATCAGTATCAATGTGACCTTGATATGTAGATTACAGCTAGGAAACAGAACAAACGATTATCTTCTAACTTTTAATGTATGTAAGGATTGTCACACTTAAAAGAACACCTTACTACCAGATCATTGTTACAACAGTTATCATTGTTAAAGGCACTTTGTTTTGGCTGTGTCCGAGGAATGTGGCACAGCTACACCTTGTATAGCAATAGAAAGTACATAATGTGTGATAAGCTGTAGTGTAGTTCATGTACTGGTGATCATGTGGTAAAACACAGAAGAGGCACAAGTCAACCAGTGCTTAAAATAATCATCATTTATCATGTTGCAAGATTGTCTATCTTCATTCCTTAACTCTTTTAACCCTATAAACCCTACACTGTTCTGATAAGTGATAAGCTAGATTCTGAACACATTCTCATGTGCAGCTTTTTGGAACAAATATCAAGAATTGTCTCCCTTGATTAGGTGTCTTGTTTAAGTCTATTTCTGTAATTGGATTGTCTCCCCTCCTTATCCTCATTATTGGAATTTGATTATGAACATGGGATAGGGACATCAATTTATGGGGGAAATGGTTGTATTATTATAATGACATGTTTACTGTGTAACTGATGTGTACATGAATACGAAATGTGACAACATGCTTCATGTTGCAATGGTACACACTACATACATGTACATAAGTTTTGTGCTTCCCCTAGTTTGCAATTTAAAATCACCTTTGTTTGCCATTTACAGATGAACCCTAACTTTTTGTTCCAACTAGTAAAATTTTAATAAATATTTAGAATATTTTTTATACAATTTACATGGCAGTGGACCAAAGTTACCATCATAACATTAAATAAATCATATAATTATAAGTTACAGTGCTATAATTCAGTCTTGCAAATGATTACTTTATATAAAAGAATCAAATATAAAAATTTCTCAATACATAATGTAAAATATAACATTTTACCTACCATTAAAACTTAGGGTCAGTAAAAGGCAAACAAATAACATTTTTAGTGTACTAGAGTTATAGTTAGACAGGTGTTTGGTTATGCACTTATGTGTGACATTATTTCAGGATAACACCAATGTGGCCAGTGTCTGACGAAGCCAAGACTGCCCCAACTACAGAAAGAATACTTGCTTTAAGTCGCCACAAGACATACATGGGCCACAAGTTAGAACGCTCTCCATATATGGAAGTCAATGATTCAGCTAAACGTGCCACACCCAGTCAGCGTATAGAGCAACTTAGCGTACCAAAACAAAGGCAAGATAGATACGGTGTATACGAGACAGAGTGGGGACAGTTCAACCCTGTTTCTACAGCTGCCATGAAAGCCTCTCACACAGAAAGAATAGAAAGTCTGGCCCAGTCAAAGGGTTACTATCGTGGATTCCGTGATGAACGCCCCATTCAGTGGGAGGTAGAGAATTCCGCCCTGAATGCTATCGCTACCTTAAGATTACAACAGCTTGCTCGACCTAGAAGCAGAACCATGATTAAAGATGATTACGATCCTTACAAAATCTCACCATCTGCAAAACGTGCACGGGCAACACCTAGGGTAGATGAATTATGTGTACCTGTACCTAGAAAAGTAAGAGCAAAGAAAGTTTGATAGGCGTGTCTGTGTGTCACTTGTTAAGTTATTATTGTCGAATTAAAACAGTGGAAGTTTTCATCAATCTCAGTCATTATTTTGCTCACAAAAAACAATGCAGTATTAAATGAATTACATGTGAATTCAGTACAACCTCTGTAGAACAACACCCTTTTGTTAACACACATTTTGGTTGTTATACAGAGGTTGTTTTCTGGAGAGGTCAATGGTTACAGTTATAGTAAATGGTTATAATCTGACCACATTAAACTGAGACTCCGCACCTATGCTTATTCATGTTTGATGAGTCTTAGTTAAATGTGGTTTACTAATACTTCTGGCATAGATAGGGTAGCATTGCATTGATATGTTGTGATTTTAAAAATCTGAAAATTGATGCATAACTTGAAAGTTAAGTTTTTCATTGTCGATTTAAGTAAACTGTGATAAAGTTACTTCAAGTTGAATGTTTGAACTTGTTTATTCATATTGTACATTCCTGATATTGTGTTGTTTGCATGAGTTTTCAGATTGTATTTTTACTTACGTTTGTGTATACATGTAATGTTTGCAGTTATTGTCAATTAGTTATGGTACAAGGCGGCACTAAACTAGCTCCATGCATTTATACACCACTCCTGGTATCATACATTGTTCTCACAACATCTTACCTCGTTACTACGTCTTACTGTTGTGTTACCCTACTTGATAGTATATAGTGAGATACAACCTTGTTGTGCTGAAGGGAAGATTGGTAGACGAATATTCTGCACACTAATAGCCCCATATTTTGGCTAAATGTCAAACATGCTGCATGTATATACAAGTTGAATCGTGATGTTGTGAAAACTGTGTGTGAAAACTGTGTGTGAAATAGTGGTCAATTGTTTTCACTTTGATCTCACAAGTTATTGTTGTTGATAACTAGCAAATTAGCCGTTGAAACACCTTAATATCAATAAAGTCACCTTAAACAGTTGAACAAGAAAACCTGGCACAATTTTAGATTTAAGGTACCTATAACTATTAATAAAGTCATCAGTAGATGGAGGCTCTTTTAATAGACTCTGTTTCGAAGTTTTATAGAAGTTTTTTTTACATTCTGACCTATATGGCGTATTGTTATATTTTTACATGCATGTATTTCACTTACAGTAATTAAAGTACTGTATGCTCATTTTGTATATATTGTATAATATTTCTATATTATGTTTGATGTTTTTGCACATACCTGCCGTACGGCGAATATTTGGGATGGTGAACTTTCAAAGAAAATTTATATAATATTTTTACTGGGTCAGTAGAATTATTTAGTGTCATTTTAGTACTAGAGGTTTATAGGTAAGATGAGCTTCCCCAACTTGTTGCCTCTTAAGTTGTTATTATTATTTATGATTTATACCTGACCTTAACATCAAAGATCTGTTAATCATTTTGTTAATTTACTGAAAAATAGTGTATGATGTTATACTATACTAGTAAGTAAAGCGCCTTTGAATGTGTGTTTGCATGAATCTGGTATACATTCTCTTTATTTATTATTTTTTATGTTTCCAGTCAACATTATTTAAGTCCCAAATATTCTCCGTACCTTGTATACTGTTTGCGGTGTCGTTTATCCTGTTTTCACGTGCAATATATGTAAGCCTGTGATGTCTATACTGTCAGTATTGTTGATTTTATACCATTTATACATTCTGCCTTATTAATTATCATTACCGTCTATGTTTGTAACAGTATGCTCTGAAACATTCTAAGAATGGTGAAGGAATGTTTAATGATACCCCTCCCTGTCTGGATGGAACGTATAGGGTTGGGGGTATGGTCTGGAGGTATTAACGTGATCCTGACATTTATACATGTATTAAATAATTATATTACAAATTATACAATATACATCAATTTCCACAAGCAAACCATGCATTATCAGATAATCATTCAAACCTTAACATTTTATGTTGGTAATACTCGTACATATTCGTAATATGTGCCACTTAGGAAAACAAAAATTAAACAAAGTTAAATATACCGGTAGACAAATCAATTGTTAAGTCATGGTTAAATAGATTTTGCTGATGAGGTAGACAAGCTTGATGCTTGTAGTGGCTGCTTTGTAATTTCTGACCTGGGCTGCAATTTTTATTGTGTGAGGCGGATTGGATCGACTAAGGATAAAGTTAATATCTGCAGACTGTATCGTGTTTGTTTATATCTTTACAAGTCAGTATTTGGAAGTTATTTTGTACAGTGTGTTTTACTGTAATCCTTTATCTATGATTGTTGAACTATATAAATATGAGTTTATTATATTTTAAAGCAGTATTTTTGTTAAACAATATAAATGTGTTTGAGTTTATTATATTTTAAAGCAGTATTTTTGTTAAACAGTATAAATATGTTTGGGTTTATTATATTTTAAAGCAGTATGGGCAGACTATATATTTTGTAGCTGTCGAGTATAAGCAGGGGTGTCAACAGGACCAAATTAAAAATCAGGAAAATCCTATGCGGCCGACCATTTTTGCCAAACAAGAGGCTGTCGATGACATTGTTTCCAAAATTAACTCAGTTTGTATCAAAGAAAATCCTTCACAGCAGACTAAATTTATCAAAACTTTGCCATTTCTTGAGACATTTTCATCAAAAAACATTTATTTTGGTCAGAAGTCATTGCACTTTCAGGAATGATAAATCTGGAATTCCGGATAAATCAGGAAAATTGACACCCCTGTATAAGGCTATTGGAAAGAGATGTGAACAGTCTAAGTTTGTGTCTGTTAATATATCAGATAGGATTCAAACTACGATTCAGTATTGATACTTTTGGTGCATTAACTTGGTAGGGTTAGAAAGTTTTGTATTTTTTACCTGTCAGTATTACGACATGTTTTATGTACATATTATACCTGTAGACAAGATTTCCTCAGCTTTTTATATACATCTTGCCTTTATAAAATATACTTACTATTATTTATTGTGTGAAGCTTTTGCAAGTCTTTCCGCTTAGTGTATTCCATTTAGCTTATTTAGGTACTTGTTAAACTTCAAGAGGTACCAGCCCTGTGTTCAACGAAAAACCATGTGACGCACGTTTCGTACCTGGCAAGTTACAGGTACGAAACGTGCATCACGTAATTCTTCGTTGAACGCAAGGCTGGTACCTTTTAAAGTGAGTTTTTTTACGATAAACTATTGTCATTTTTACTGTATTCACAAGTATTATGTGGACATTTTCCCATCCTTAGTTTGAGGACTTTTAAGGGTAAAACAATTTACAATTTTTTCTACTATTTTGCTCAAATTTATTATTAACTTCCAGTCATAGCTTCAGTCAGTTATTATTAAGCATTATATATTGACAGAGAATGTCGATGACCAGCGTTGAAGTTGGCTAGTTATTATTACATATTTACAAATTGAATGTTTATTATAAGAGTCACAAGTGTCAGGGGCGTTGACTTGTCCCAAAACCTGTCTAGAAAAGGATGTCAAATACCCTGGTAACGATGAAATAAATTTCTTGACCTTTTAAAAAAAAAATTTGTTCAGAAATGTTTTTTTGCGACATACTTCAGACTTGCCAACGCACCTGACATGTGTGATGTGCGTGGGATGCATGTACTAACCTAGCGTTGATTATATGAGTAGTCTGGTCCAGATATAACTGTATTACTTACATACATACTGTAAACTGTGATATGTATTCATTCTGTGATTATTGTACACACTGTCATATATTTGTTGTGGTTTGACAAAAAATAAACACTTTGTAAGGTGATTCTTGTTTTATGTTATTTATGTCAGTCTGACCTGTTGATGATTTATGTCTGTCTGACCTATTGATGATTTATGTCTGTCTGACCAATTGATGATTTATGTCTGTCTGACCTATAGATGATTTATGTCTGCCTGACCTATAGATGATTTATGTCTGTCTGACCTATTGATGATTTATGTCTGTCTGACCTATTGATGATTTTTGTCTGTCTGACCTATAGATGATTTATGTCTGCCTGACCTATAGATGATTTATGTCTGTCTGACCTATTGATGATTTATGTCTGTCTGACCTATTGATGATTCATGTCTGTCTGACCTATAGATGATTTATGTCTGTCTGACCTATTGATGATTTATGTCTGTCTGACCTATTGAAAAAGATGTTCTTTGAAAGATGAGTCTTGATTAAAACATGAAATTGGAGTCCACAATACAATACTCTTGTTCGTACATGTTACAGGCATAGTACATGGCAGGCTGGTCCCGAGTCTTGTGTCACTATACAAACACACTGGTTCAGGTGACAAAGTGTGAGTGCAAAAACAACAGTGATGTAGTAAGGTAGTATAGTCAGACATTGTGTCAGAACTGCTATTGTAAGACTATTCTGACATCATAATAAAACTGGGGAGGGGTGGCCTAGAGGTAGGGCCCACACTTTGGGATTGAGAGGTCCCGGGTTCGATCCCCGTCTGCGCCACAGCTTTCTCTGAGCAAGAATAACCCGCAATGCTCCAGTCAACCAAGGTGTAAATTGGTACCTGTGAGGGTGGAGTCTGTACATGTACGATATTCCTGGGCGCCGTACCTTGATGTTGGCTGCACTCCAACCAGGATAGACTTAAACGCAGGCTTCCTTAGGTAGCCCAATGACCAGGGAAAGTGTCAAAGAGTGGCTGAATTGCTGAAAACAACCCTCGAAAATTGGTAACTAAACTGCACAAACTTTTCTCATGCCATAAAATGGATAAGATACACAACAAATGCCAGGTTCAGTTATATATATGGTTAACTTTTATTTTGACAAGTTTCAATTTACTTTATATAATATATATGGACAAAATATACCTAACCATTTCTAGATAACACAAGAGATAACGCAGAGCATAATGTATCACATGAAAGGTTTTATACAGTCATCATCCAAGTATTGCACACAGCTGTGTATTGTACACGGGTAATAAATGAGAGAAAATTTATAACAAAAAGTTGGATACAAAACATTGTGTGAATCTGACGAAATAATATCACTGATCTCAATTTGCCCATTGGAGACCTGGAAAATGTCTCAAGCTGTGTTAAGGAAGTATCCAATGTTTTGTTACTATTCTGGGATGACAAGAGTGCAGACAATACTTGGAAGAATATGGTAGTTAAGGATCTAAGTATTTGAGATCAGAATCCCAAACATTGGTAGATTATGAAACAAATCAAAGACAGAACAGAGTATCCCTGGGTTACCAACCATTTACTCTATGATTGAACATTTATAACATTACTAACTGATCATTTTGAAACAACTTATAATAAATAAATAAATATGAGTCCTACTTTAGAATTGTTTTTAGTGTTTTATATTGGATCAAAGATGTAACATGGATTTAATGTGAAAGAAGTCCTATGTATAGGTGTCAATGTGTCTTTCTGAAAAATTGTCAAGACTAGATTCGTTTCAATTGCTTGTTGTCATATTGTTATAGAAATATGATATTTGAGTAAGAATACTGGAGATACTGTAACCTTTGGCTCAATAATGTAACCTTTGGCTCAAAAATGTAACATTTGGCTCAATAATGTAACATTTGGCCCAATACTGTAACCTTTGGCTCAATAATGTAACCTTTGGCTCAATAATGTAACCTTAAACCCAATAATGTAACCTTTGGTGCAATAATGTAACAATTGGCTCAATAATGTAACCTTTGGCCCTATACTGTACCTTTGGCTCAATAATGTAACCAGCTCAATAATGTAACCTTTGGCTCAATAATGTAACCTTTAGCCCAATAATGTAACCTTAGACCCAATAATGTTACCTTTGGTGCAATAATGTAACATTTGGCTCAATAATGTAACCTTTGGCTCAATGCTTTTTCTATTGTTAAAACTGTTCTTTAGTTATAAATATTACAAGCATGATAATTATCACAACCGACAAATGAACAAATTTGGTGCGTTTTTCAAATGTTAACCAGGACACTGTCTCCCAAAACATCTCAATATGAGCTTAATCTCCCCACAAATCAGTAAGGTTATCATCATACGAGATCAAATTTGTCTCTGATTTGAATAAAATCTCAATTTAAGATGGGATTTGTGCTTGAAATGTTTCAGGAGCGTGGAGCCTGGAGACCATACGGACGTTGAACACGCATCAATGGTATACTGTTACCATTCCACAGTAAAGCATATAATATATAAGTTATTGTATTATAACAGCACATCTGCATGTATTGCATCATCTATATAATTATATTAACAATAATGGATTTACAGGATCATTTAGACATGAGAAGATATAACATCTACATACATCTATTTAGTGACATATAGTACAGTGCAACCAATGCCATAATGTACAGTGTAGCCATAAGATACTTTGCAGATCAATACATAAAATCTATGTTCAACAAAGACCAATCCAAAACAAGATATTCATAACATTCAATAAATCATATACAGAAATTGCAATAAACAATAAATATGAAAACATAATCAAGAAATAACAGAAAAATGAAAATATGTAACAAAACAAAACATGAACAAATTTATTATATATATAGAGATGAACATACATAAGAATGACAACTAAAGGCTGTAAGAGTGTAATATTTCTGTTACCATGGTGATCCCAGATGAATGTAACATTTCTGTTACCATGGTGATCCCAGATGAATGTAACATTTCTGTTACCATGGTGATCCCAGATAAATGTAACATTTCTGTTACCATGGTGGTCCCAGATAAATGTAACATTTCAGGGACCATAACTAGGACCAGGACTATTACCAGTTCATAGTTTAACTTGGTATGAAATCGAAACGGTTAATCGACAGCCATATTGAAAATGGTGTTTCCTTTCATGACGACCATATCAAGGCACTTTCAGCAGCTGAACTAACTTGTGTTTATTTTTGCCCTTCGAGGTATACGATATCAATATAATTTTATATGTTAAATAAGACCATATATGGATTAATGTATCACATGGTACCCAAACACATCCAGCTAGTTTGCTTGTATATGTGTCGGTCAACACATTCAGGCATATTGTTGTCAAAGATATAATGTATACATGCAGTATCATACATTTTATTGCCATTGTAGGAAATGTATTGTTTTAAAATGATTAGCGGTTTAGCAAAATTGTAACCGGTTTCATCTTGCAATCGAATCGTATCCGATTTAACTGAGTAATCATCCTGATCATAACCATGGTGACCATTGTCTCTTTTCATAATGGTATGGAGGTTCTCACATATGAAAGTGTCACTATGTAACAGAAATGTGAAACTCATCAGCATGAGTAAAATATCAAACTTAAATCTCAAAGGCAAAAACAAAGAACTCAACTCATATAATACATAATAAAGCACAGCACCAAAACTGAGTGTGGAGACCAGTGTCAGAAAGCAGCAATACCATTGGTTTAGTTTGAAATTTGTCAGAAAGCAGCAATACCATTGGTTTGGTTTGAAATTTGTCAGAATGCATCAATACCATTGGTTTAGTTTGAAATTTGTCAGAATGCAGCAATACCATTAGTTTGGTTTGAAATTGGTCAGGATGCAATAACACAATTGGTTAATTTTGAAAATGTCATAATACAGTTATACCATTGGATAATTTTGAAATTGTCAAAATGCAGCAATAGTATTGGTTAATTTTGAAACAGAGATCAGAACCAACCAATCAGAAGCTTTGATTGGTATACCAGTCTTCAAACTGAGATATACACCATATAATCCAAGTTTCAGTCAAAGAGATATAACAATGTTGCAACTGAAGTATTTTATAACGATAAAACTGAAGAAGCAAGTTCATTAAGTAAAATCAGAACTGTTATTCAATGATCGTGAGGTTAAATGTACAGTCGGCAGACCAAACACTGCAGAGACCAGACAATGAAAGGTCACATGCCATCATGAAAGATTAACAGACAACTTTAAGTAGATTAACATAATGAACATAATAAATACATGATAATAAACATAAAGTAACAAATATACAATCACTGTAAATACAAAGGAGAATTTTGGAATGCTGAATGACTCTATTGGCAGCCTATACTTATCTTTGGACTTATCAGAGTAAATCTGAGTCAGACTCTACAATTCTATTTGTACATAAAAAACTCTTAAAGCCTGATTATCTCTCCCACAACTATTTTTTCGATCATCCAGTAAATAGACTAAATGCAAGGAATTACAATGTTTTTTTACAAATGACCAATAATTATTGACAGAATGTTAACTATATTTGTCGAAAAAGTATGCCAAAAATCAGATTTAGTAAAATGTATGGAAGACAAAATACTTATTTTGCAAAAGTTGCTTCCCTTCATCTATAAACTTCATATTTATTGTTTACATTTCGTCTGCAAACCAACTGCAGGCAGTATTTCGTTTTCTTCCATCTTATGGTGTTTTCCACCTTTTGGACTCAACTGAAGTGCTCAAAATTAATGCATTATTCTGCAGATAGGTTACCAAGGTTACCAAGTTATTGCTTTTTGAAAATATCTGTTGAAGGCTTAATGGGGCTTTAAAGATATATCTTAATTGATCAGATTGATTTTATTCATTTATGTTTTAATGCTGTTCTCAACAATTTTTCAGTTATATACAGAGGCTGGTTCACCTAACCAGTTCCCCTAGACTGTATCCTAACCAGTACTAACTTACCCTTCCACAAGTAACCAGCAATGTCTATACGAGTGGAGGAAAATCAAAAAAGTTGTATATTTTTCATGGAAGGGTGTAACCTGCCATCACTGGGAATCCAACCTGGATCACTGGTTTACAAATCTAGGGCACTAACAACTGGGGCACGGCTCACTTACATTGAGGCACGGATCACTAACCACTGGGGCACGGTTCACTCAATCTGAACAAAAATATTTTGAATTATATCATACCAGATGATTCTACCCAATAAATGATGCAACGAATAAGGAATAAATATATCATATGTTACATACGAGGAATGACTTTGGTTGTAAGGTCTCATTTACCTTGAAACACACAGTATGTATTGTATAATGACAGCAAAATAAATATTGAAGTTTGGAAAAAAAAATCCAAATCTTGATTTCAAACTTCAGAATCATCAAACATTGACTAACACTTGCCATATCGATCACATAACAGTTTTCATTTTTGTTGTATTCACTCGAAGATGGTGTTCATAGGTCAATTAGGCAGGTATAAAACCAAAGGCCATGCACTACAACTGCCTCAGTCAACGCTAAGTTTTTTATATTGTATCAAATCATATTGTCAGAGTCTGAATTTTATTACTTATTGCAAAATTTTTGTTTCATAAATTAACAAGTTTACTATATTCAGTTGATGACATCACAAGCGATCTATGATATGTACAAACACCAATAATTCTAGAAATATGTTACATCAAAATTTAAGATACAATATAAAAATAAATAAACTAGAACTAGAAGGGTTTTTGTTGACACAATAAATGTATGTCTCCAACAAAGGGCCATAACTCTGGTAATATTCATCCAACCTAAATTTCCAGACAATATGCACAACTAGGCTTGGTACCAACTAGAACTGTCGCCATTTGGCAGACTAATATACCCCCCGCGTGGCAAAAATCATTGCAGCTAATTTTTTGCTTCATTCACAAAAAACTGTAGGAGAAGTTGTGTCCACAAGAACTGTTCACTATATATTGTATAGTGCATAAAAATACAAAGGGCCATAATTCTGTCAAAAATTGTCGCAGCGCAAATTATTTCCTTTATGCACATCTACATGTTGAGGTTGATCATCTGTTAAAGTTTGAAGCAAATGCTGCAAAAACTGTAGGAGAAGTTGCGTCCACAAGAACTGTTCACTATATATTGTATTGTCCATAAAAGTACAAAGTGCCAAATTCTGTCAAAAATTGTCGCAGCGCAAATTCTTTCCATTATGCACATCTACATGTTGAGGTTGTTCATCTGTTCAAGTTTGAAGCAAATGCTGCAAAAACTGTAGCAGGAGTTGCATCCACAAGAATGCGTCTACGGACAGACAGACGGACGGACGGACAAGCTGAATCCAGTATACCCCCCTTACAACTTGTTGTGCGGGGGGTATAACCACTCATATTAGGTTCCATTTAAACCTAACCAGTGGTTAAGGAGAACAAGCACAGACAAACTTTGTGACATCAATCCCGTCCTCTAGCACCTCTTTATGACTTCTGTGGGAGACATAAAAATAGTTTGATTTAAACAAAACTTTGGCCATAATAATTAGAATCTATATAATCTGAAACTTGGCACAAATATTGCAACTTTGGCTAGAACAATACATCCACATACTGAGAACATAGTATATGCCATTTCAAATTACAATTTAGAAAAAATAAATCAACAATATAAAACATTATAAAATTACCTAACAAATCAATCTTATTACTACATTGTTAATGTTGACATATTGCACAATAGTAAAAACACAGTGACTTTATTGTTATTCAATGGTCAAAGTTTGGTACAAATCCCTGGTTTAGTATTAAGTATAATTGTGCCACTCCTTTGAAAGGACAAGCCAGTTTGGCTTATGAGACTTTTATGTTCTGATCACAGTATGTCTTAACACCTCCTGTCCCGATACCTCCATCGACACCAGTACAACAACCAATCTTTGTGGAGCTATAGACAGGTTGTACACAGTTTAAAATATTTTGATTTAATTAAAACATAATGTCCCTAACTATGGTTTCAGTAATAAACTGCTACTACTAATCCTGTTTTGTTATGCGAATGAAATTTGGAATTTATGCATATACATGTATTTAGTGACAGTTTTCATAATTATTTTGACAAGGAACGAAGGTTGCTGTACTGTGAGATTCTTCTTCCAACACTGACTCCAACTTTATGTAAACATAAATAGGAGAGAGTTTATAAGGTCAATATTGGTCCCATGTCCTGTTCCTTTGAAAATCTTGCAACAATAACTACATTCAATGAATTTTACGAAAAATCAAAGACCTAAATATACATTTATATTTAGGTCTTTGGAAAAATCAATTTTTCGGGTTTACATATTCAAACTGTTGCCATGACAACAATAAGTATTTATTAGCTACAAACTCTCATGTTCATTGTGATCAGACTAGGAATTGTATCCTTAACATCAGCAGATGTAGAAAATTATCTGAACAAATATTGGCAATATTTTATCACAGAAAGTCAGCGAGACATTGGTGTTGTGGTCCAGATAACTTGAGTTAGAACTACATGGATATACTATAGGGATCCTACTGAGGCCTCATGGTTCAATCATGAAAACAAGATGCAAGTCTGTGTCGGGTGCTACAGTCAGCTGCCAAATTAAAGTTCACAAAGTGCAAATTTCATTCAAATTTTGACAGGTTGTCTGTACCGGTAATTGAAATTGCATGACAGCATATTTAGAAATCTGCCATGTTAGAGTGTGACACCATATCGAGGGGTTAGAGCCAAATCCTGCTATGTGCTATTTCCTTATGTTTTCAGCAGAGCAGTTTTTAATAACCATTTGTTAAGATGTGGTTATTGTTAAAGTTAAACTATTAAATTATGTAGACAGTTGAATACTTTAAACCCTAATATGAAATATTTGTGAACATTGTAAGGAATAATGTGATTTAAATGCCAAAATATTTTTGGGTTTTCAAACCCTCACTCAATGATACAATTTGACATTTGCCAGATCCAAATGTAATACGATATATATATGTGGCAAGCAGCTGATGATAAAATAATGGGAAACCTGTCCACACTATACCACGCTTATTTACACTAGACCGGTAGGCAAATCCACTTTCCTCCTGATACCAAAACATTTAAAATGTCAAACCATATTATTGTCATATATATGTATATGGAGTTTACGATAAACGTCCATGTGATGAAAATTTTAGAAACTTTTTATCATATTCAGTGATGAAATCCTCTGGTATCATATAAATTGATGTTTGTGGACTAACAAAAAACATCAAGAAAATATTATATGGTTCATGGTCTGATTAAGCTTAAATGTCGGTGTAAATCAGAATATCATTCAATGCTCAAATTGCTTCCGTAACAGATGTAGCATTTTGGCATATAAAATGTAAAGGAAATGTGACTTGAAAACATAAAAATTATGCAATTGCGATTGTAAATACACGTATATAGGATAATGACCAATACGGTTATGTACTATAATTGCTGTTCACCATGGCCACAAGCTACGAAACCTTTAAAATTAATTACGAAAGTCAGTGTTCACTGTGATATCCATCACTGTATTCATATACAATTAGAATTACATGCCGTAATTAATAGTTTTTAATGAATTTATAAATGTCATGTCGTAATTAATACAGTTTTTCATAAATTTATAAATTCATTAAAAACTTTAATATTTACGGCTTGTAAATTAAAATTTAAAATGTGTTGGTATGTTTGAATTACAAGCAGGTATGAACATTTAAAATATTAACTGGGTAATAAAATACAGAATATGTTTAAAATGAAAATATGTTTTAGGATTGACGCAGCAACTTAGATATGTACTACAGAAATTGAAAACTTCAATATCTTTGAAATGTATGATTTATCTTTTTTGCTTTCGACAGACAGTTGTAGTGCTGTTTTATCTCTGCCTAATTGGCAAATGACCTCAAGGAGAAGAGACAGGTTGATGCATGCGTGATACAAGGAATTCAGACGGGATGTCCTAGTCCAGTCATTCTGACTAGACTTCCTGTGTCCAGACAGAGATTCAAACCATGAAATTCCAGATTAGTAGTTGAGCGAGCTAAGCACTCGACCACCGTTCCACTATGATATATAATATATATCACTTGCAACAACTGGACCACGTGTCATTCAATGTGGTATTTTTTATTGAGATAATACATAAAGCTATAACAATCTTTTGCATATACAGTAGTGTTGGAAGATATTGTCATAAGAGATGTATATTTTCCTGATACACGTATTTGTCTAAGAGTATAAATGAATCAACTTCCAGTTATCGCAATAAGTCATACACGTTGAATTGTATAGTCTACCAATGAATCACACAGTGACGGGAAATCACAAGTGCTTTTACTCACAATAAGGCACATACTTTGCATTGTATAATATCCCAATAAGTCATACAGTGATTAGGTTTGAACGCTGTGATTGTGGTCATTTCTGTTCTACCTTAGAAAAGTTAATTAATAATGCTTGACCACTACTTGATGCCAAGTTAATGCATACTAGCACCTTCCTTAAGTTTGCTTACGTAGTGGCTAAACAGTATTTTAACTGAATGTCTTAATACAAATTCAAGTGTTTAAAAGTTTTTTTCTGTTTTTCATGTATTACAATTCTTACTTTATACACCTTTATAATCAAACATTACACAGCTATGTTAATATCCATCTCGACGAATGAAAATCATTAATTGATTCGTAATAAATATTTTATTTGTTTAAATAATACATGCACCGTTTCAAAAAATAATTCATATTACTCTTACAAAATTAACAAATTCAAGCACATACACGTTTACTAAGTAAGTTATACTTACTGTTATAATTAAGAATTAGCTAGTTTTATGTTCTTTATTTAAGATTATTAGAAGAGCTTCTCATTTACAAAAAGATTAAATAAATGAAAGCAATTTAATGTGTTTCTAAACGCACAACATTTAAATTCATAAGGAATACTAGTAGTCAAAATAAATTTCGCCAAAACTACATTTTTCTCTCTGTATAAGGTATTCCTGTTTCAATCACACATAGCTAAATGTATACAATCCATTTTAGTCACACTTTGACATCTTATTCGAGTGAAGCTGCTATTATTATGCAGCAATATAAACAACAACTGTGGTTTGACATTTAACTTACAGCGATGAAATTGTATGTACTACAGACCAGCACCCGGTGCCTTGTTGTTGACTTATATAAATTGACAAATCAAGGCTGATGTCATTTAACCAAAATGTCATTGTTTTATATGGAACAGTTGAGCGGGACAAATATTATATTAAGACACACAAATGTTATTGGTAGAGATTGATATACAGATTTGATTCATTCTAACAGATGTTAATGTTACATCTACGAAAATATTAAGAGGCCATTGATTTAAAACTGGTTTTGCCTCCAGTCAGTTCTGTAGATACATGATAGCTCAAAATGACTATTATCAATATTTAATTAATTAAGTTCGATATTTTGAAATAATTTTGAGAATAAATAACAATGGTGATACGGAACTCATTTAACTAAAAAAGTCAATTTGGCCAAGTTTATCAGATAGAAGGTTTTGGCTGTAACCCCTCGATATGCTAGAATAATCTTATAGTGATTTGATTCAAATAAGAAAATATGTTTTATGTATTACGTTTCTGGGTTTCTAGGCAATTTTAAAATGTCAATGAAAATCCTTGACCAATGGAATAAGTTGTGTTGCCATGGTTACAAACATTCAGAATTTTGTTGATCTATGATACAGCATCACAAAGGAATGATTGCCATTCATTGATATCTAATTCATTTCTTACTAAGATATTAGTTTGTTAAAAGGCAAGATTTTAATTTTGAAAGTAGTACAACACAAAATATGGTTCCCATTGACTCCCATGTAAATTTTGTCATTTTTTGTTTAAAAAAATCGAAAACAAAATTTAAATGCTTGCTATTTTCATCTTAGAATTCAGATTTTCTTCAAATAAACTTTATTGAAAGGTTCAATCTTTTGTTGTTAACAACAAATTTAATTTAGAAATGTTATTTGGTTTGTGTTACAATGGCAACATTATCAAGTGGACTAGTGGTAGATTTTTAGTGGTGTTCTAGAATTGCTTAGCAACCGAGAATGTGCAACATAGATAAGTAACATGCATTACAGTTCTGTCAGGAATTGATTATTCTACTTAATGATAGTCAACATAGTCAGGTAAAGTTTAACTGACCTTTGTTGTAATGCTTTACCTGAGTAAATTTACCAAATATTTTTGTAATTTTTGTATTTTGTGAACTTTAATTTGGCACATGAGTGTAGTTAGCACACATCCCTCCCTACACCAAACTATGCTTCAAATATTGTGCTTACTGAAATTTTAAATGACCATAACTTGACCATAGTCAATACTTGGAATGTTTTCATCAAATAACTTTTTCTTTCAGCAGAAAAGTTTTTTCTTTCTAGTACAGCAACTAGCAACTTTGGAATTCCAGATCATTCCTGGATCTCGTACAGCAACTAGCAACTCAGGATTTCCAGATCATTCCTGGATCTCGTACAGCAACTAGCAACTCAGGATTTCCAGATCATTCCTGGATCTCAAGTAGAAATCTCGGCTCAAATTTATCGTAATGAACTTATTATCATTGTTTTTCTTTCTTGTAATACCAATTTTGATTTCTGGGCTTGCATGGAAATAAACCCAAAAATATGGGGCAATATTAGGTCTGATTGAGATGCTTTGGGAGATTGAGGCCTGGAACTGTAGGACCCCTGATAATTATTCTGACAACATGGATTACCAGACAAACAAATAACAACCACCAACATACACAATGTACAAACAATAATAATGGAAATACTGTATCGTCAAACATATACTTCATTATAATAAATATATCATATACACACTATGTACATATATACATTGTATAAATAAAGTACAAATCTTAGTCACAACAACAACAACAATAACAACAGCTTTTGCTGTCAAGTAACAACATTGTATTCACCAACTAGACATTATAGAATAAAACCAGTTCCCCAGAGTTTCAGCATCAAGGTCAGGGGGAAGAATATTCGGCCATTAATGTATAGAACAATTGGGTACAATATTTGCATTTTTTTTACCAAAAGCTTAATAAACACAATCATTAAATAAATGATATTCTGCTATGTTTTATTTATTCATTTCCTTTGAAAAGGGATACTAGAAAAAACTAAACACCATGCTATACAGCATAATGGCCGACATCCAATTCTACTCCTCTGACCAAGAATCAGGCATTTATTTATATGCAGCTAATACTGGAAAACTAGACTTATCCTATAATATCATTATCGAGAAATTCAGAATACAAATTCACCATGAATACAGGGGTTCCACTGGCTTCTGAATCTGAAGGGTCATTTAGATTCTTTTAACTAAATTTTACCAGTTTATAGGCAAAATAACCATGATTCTAAAATTTGAAGTCTGACCCTTCAAACCAAAATCTGGAGGGTCAAAATGTGGCGTTTTGGAAATCTCAAGGGTCAAAAACCCTACTCCCGAGTCAAATGGAACCCTTGTCAACATAGTGTTATACATGTTCAAACATGTTTAAACATAAATATCACTCATCTCGCAAACAGCCACTCTTTCACAAATCAACAAGTAATCAACATATAGTCTGTATGTTACGTTTTCATCGTAGTTTTTAAATGTTGTTTATTGATTCCATTTAATTGTCCAACATGACCGTTCGTTTTCTTCTGATTCACAAATAATGTCTCTTCATCACTTGAGAATTCCGATTCTGAGATCATAACACTGCTGTTCTGTATATTGGCTGCAAATATAACAACAAACATGATGCAGATGCGCCATACAGTTTAAAGCGCCTGTGACATAATTCTGAAATGAATCAGTATATAACAATATATGGATAACATCAGGAAAGAGGTGTCGAGAGTGATTAATATAAGTTGGTAAAACTTGTTTCACAATCGACCCAAAATAAACTAGAACTGTCGCCATTCGGCAGCCTAATATACCCCCCGCGTGGCAAAATCATTGCAGCTAATTCTTTTCTTTATGCACATCTACATGTTGAGGTTGTTAATCTGTTAAATTTGAAGAAAATGCTGCAAAAACTGTAGGAGAAGTTGCGTCCACAAGAACTATTCACTATATATTGTATAGTGCATAAAAGTACAAAGGGCCATAATTCTGTCAAAAATTGTTGCAGCGCAAATTCTTTCCTTTATGCACATCTACATGTTGAGGTTGTTCATCTGTGAAAGTTTGAAGGAAATGCTGCAAAAACTGTAGGAGGAGTTGCGTCCACAAGAATGCGTCTACGGACGGACGGACAGACAGACGGACAGACAGACAAGCTGAATCCAGTATACCCCCCCTTACAACTCGTTGTGCGGGGGGTATAATTAGTATAGGCTAAATATAACACTATACCGTACATGATGCTCATGCACAAAAAAGGTTAAGGCTCCTGTGACTTAATTCATACATGAACCAAAAAACATTTGAATGACTTTGTAAGAGGACCAACTAAGGATTCAAGGATTATTCCTGTGAAATTTTGATTAAATTACATCAATAAATTCAGGAGAAGAAGTTATCTAAAGGAATTGTTGCCAGATACCAGTAGACGGCCATCTATCCCAACAGTTCACCAGATGGTCAGAACAGCTCAACAGACGGTCAGAACAGCTCAACATAGAGTGAGCTAAAATATCAAAGGGCAATAACTCAATAAAAATTGATCAGAGCACAACTTGCATAGAATGCACAACTTAACTTAGTACTAGACCCCTTCCATGTGGAGTTTAACAGTTTTCCTGCATGAAATTCAACTCTCATATGCAAGAGAACACCTACACAGTTTTAACATACAATGTGTGGCACAGTGCCAGTGTTCACACAATTCTATCCAAACTTCCATTCTAACATAACAATTTCAGTCACTTACAATTTTTTAATTCTGTAATTTCTATATCATCCTCAGCATCTTTTAACAAGGAATAACGATGACGTCTCTTTGTTTTCCGCCAACATTTATGGCAAGGGCATCTATAATAGTACAGATATACAGTTAAACATTATTTTAAACATCACCTCAAAATGGATAAAATTCCATTTTTACTCCTCGTGCCTTCATTCAACCTAATATTCAGGCCACTCCATCAGTAAGAAAGATTAACAAGTCGCTAAGAATTGCAAGCAATACAGAAGTCCCCTACCGGTTTGAAGCCAAGACCCTTTAAATTTTCAATGTTTCTGTGGCCTTGGCAACCACAATTTTTGTCAGAATCAAAATATATTTAGATGTGCATAATCACCTTATTGCCCCCTATCCACATACCAAGTTTCATAAACCTAGCTTGGAAACCGTTATGTCAGGATCCAGATAGACAGACTGATTGACGGACACGATGGACGGAGGGCAAACCTATAGTCCCCTCCGGTTGAAAACCGGTAACTGTAGGGGACTAAAACCCTAGACTGACAGAGGAGGCTTAACACACAACTTGCAACAAGTTATTTCATTTATGACTTTCATAACCGAAAACGATGATCCTTTAACTAATTTCTGATTTAATGTAATTTCACACACACTAAAACTAAGAAATAAAATCATTTGAAGACTGCCAGAATGAGCATGATCAAAGAAGCATAAGTTTTGTTTTATTCATGTTTAACGCGTTTCTCAACAATCTTTGAGTTGTATATGGTGGCAGATTCACCTAACCAGTTTTCCTGGACTGTATCCTAACCAGTTCTAACTTGACCTTCCACAAAAAAACCAGATACTTCTCTACATGTGGAGGAAACTCGGTTTTTATGAAAGGATATGTCCTGCAGTGATCAGGAATGAAACTTGGATTGCTGTTTTACAAATCCAGCTCATTAAGACCATGGCCATGACTATATATTCATTTGAAGTCCGCCAGAATGTGCATTATTCAAGAAGCAAGATGTGAGAGCAGTAAAGCATGATAACAAACAAACATGGTTACCATGGAAACCTACCTCTTCCTTTGCCAGCAACATACACACGCCCACAACGCACCAGTACATGATATCACAATCAAAAAAGATACAATAACAACATATAATATACTCCAATCTGAAAATATAAACAATCATAATCAAAATAAACTAAAAGAACAAAAACATATGTTTCCCACAAAGGGCCATAACAAAGGGCCATATTCAAGCGACCAAAAATTCTTCACAATGTGCACAACTAGACTTGGTAACACGTATTCATGTGATCTTTCATTGAAATTTGGTCAATGATTTAGAAGAACAAGCATGGACAAACTTTAAGACATCTGTATGGACAGACAGACGTTCCGCACATATCAGTTTATCCCCCCAAAATGCTATATTGAATGTATTTATAGTCCACATCGGGTAACAACAATTATTCAGACAAATTTTCATTGCTTAATATACTATGGGAAAGAAATTCTAGTCAGTTTCATTTTTTATCACATTTTAAAATTAAATCTAAGATGGAGTTTCAGTCTTAAACTGTTTGTGTATAACATATTCTTCCTAGAAGTGCCCGCACTTTTATCAATCCAGAATGGTTACCAAATATTTGAGCGTCCTTTATAAAACTCTAGACATTCGACATTTTGGAAGTATTTGATGGGCAAATGAGGAACATTCCTATTCTTTTGTGTTAATTTAACGATTTTTTGTACCTGACTTTTTGTTCATTGAATCTTCTCTAAATATTTTCCTGTGTTCAATACACAGCTGCATACAATATTTGGGTAAATACGGTATAGTGTGTCCACGATAATGAGAAAGGCAGGAAAATTTATATAGTCCACAAAAGTGGATTCATCAGATGTGCATGATATATCAGTGATGTTTTCAGTACAAAACTGACCATATATGTTTTTTTTAGTACTTTGCAAAACTAATTGTGCAACAGTTGACCTAACAGATTCATGTTTGTAAACATCACATTATTCTGGTCACACCTTAATGGCTGTTTTGAAACAACAATATAAACCGATCAAACTTACCACAGTTACTGTCACCATGTAAGAAATATGTAAATATATTCTGTGTCCAGAACGCCTCACATACACACAGCTTGCTTCTCAAATCACAATGTCCGTGATTCGAACAATTATTTTGGCATACTGAAATATAGTTAATAAACCATATAAAAAGCATTCATACAATATATGGAATTATACTTCATTTTCTAGGTAAAACACATAGAACTCTTCTCAAGTTAAGCACTAGTGATCTTATTACTATGCACCCCAGCTTGTGACCATACTTGATTGTATGTTAAAACACAGGTACATATTTATTATTTCTTAATCTAAGTGGGAGAGGTGACCAAGAGGTATGGTGGGTGCTTTGGGATCAAGATGTCCTGTGTTTGATCCACGTCTGCGCCACTGCTTGATTTCTCTGAGCAAAAATTACCCACAATGCTCCACTCAACCAAGCTAGAATTGGTACTTGTGAGGGTGGTGTCTGTACATGTTCGATATTCCTCGGCGCCGCAGATCTATGATGGCTACACACAAACCAGGAGAAAAATAGTCTCCTCAGGGAGACTCAAACTCAGGTTTCCTTAGGTAGCCCAATGACCAGGGGCAGTTAAATGTCAAAGGGTGGCAGAACAGCTGAATTGCTGAACGCGGCCCTCGAAAACTGTTAACTTAACTTCAGATATTTCAATGTCAACTTAATCATGTACATACCTTGGGTATCTATTTTGACAACTTTATATTCGGTTATATAGGGAGAAGACAGCAGTTTATTCTTGAGTACATGTAATGTTTCCACACCATTCCTGTATACATGTACATCATTCTTCACATTCAGTGCATAAAACAAGATCCTGAGGCTGTAATATATGGCAATACATTACAGGGGTGTCAACAGGGTCAATTTAAAAATCAGGAAAATTATATGTGTCGGACTATTTTTGCCAAACAAGAGGCCTTCAATGACATCGTTTCCATAATTAATTCAGTTTGTATTAAGAATATCCTTCAGAGCAGATTAAATTTACCATAATCATTTCTTCTGTGATATTTTCATCAAATAACTTTCATTTTGGTCAGAAATCATAGCTCTCCTAGGATAGACAATATCGGAATTCCGGATTAATCAGGAACATTGACACCCCTGAGATTACAAATACAATGTGGTGTTGTTTTTTGCGTAGGGCAGAGGCTAAAAGTTTTGTGTCATCCATGGAACCCGGGCACGCTACCCTAGCTCTTCCCTAATAGACTTCTTGGTTCTTTTAGGGTGTCTGGTGTATAGCACCGATACACAATAGACTACCTCAGGGTTTCCAACCAGTTTGTCTCCAGTAGGGTGGAAGACACTGAAGTGTTTCTAAAATATCCATTGCCCCAGCCAAAATTTGAACCAGGGACCTCTGAACTAGTAGTCCAGAGCGCTAACCACTTGGCCACTGTTCCACCTTGAATGCAATATAATAGTTATTACAAATAGACTGTCATATACATGGTATGGCCTTATTACAGACTTCCAGAAAGTTTGTAAAAATGATCAGACATTTGGTCAGACAAGCCTTTGAAATCACAGAAGTCACAAATAGACCGTTTTTAGTATATGAGCATGTAGTAAATGAACTTACTTTCCTGAGGTTTTATCCTCCTGTATACTTTGTATATCAATGATAGGTTCCCCCTGATCTGGTACACGGGGTAACAGTAGTGACAGCTGAGACTTCACACGTTCCTGTAAGTATAAACACTACAAGTATACTATATATCACAGTTTCCCCCTGATCTGGTACACAGGGTAACAGTAGTGACAGCTGAGACTTCACACGTTCCTGTAAGTATAAACACTACAAGTATACTATATATCACAGTTTCCCCCTGATCTGGTACACGGGGTAACAGTAGTGACAGCTGAGACTTCACACGTTCCTGTAAGTATAAACACTACAAGTATACTATATATCACAGTTTCCCCCTGATCTGGTACACAGGGTAACAGTAGCGACAGCTGAGACTTCACACGTTCCTGTAAGTATAAACACTACAAGTATACTATATATCACAGTTTCCCCCTGATCTGGTACACGGGGTAACAGTACCGACAGCTGAGACTTCACACGTTCCTGTAAGTATGAACACTACAAGTATACTATATATCACAGTTTCCCCCTGATCTGGTACACGGGGTAACAGTAGCGACAGCTGAGACTTCACATGATCCTGTAACCATTTATTAAATAATGTTTCTTTTATTCAGGTTTAATGCTATTTCTCAACAACATTTAAGTTATGTATGACAACGGATTCACCTACCCGGTAACCAGTTTTCCTGGACTGTATTCTTACCAGTACTAACTTACCTTTCCACCAGGAACCAGCAACTCCATCACATACATGTGTCAAATTTTCATGTAAGGGTATGACTTTGATTCGAACCCGGATTGCCCGGTAACAAATTGAGCACAAACCCATTGAGCACACTTATAGTGCGCCCAGGATAATAAGAAAAGCGGGAACATTTGGTATATTCCACAAAGGTAGATTGATCAGATGTGCAAGATTTATCAGTACAATACTGACCTTATCTGTTTATTTTAGTGATTTGTAAAACCAATTTTGCAACAGTTGACCAAACCGATTCATGTTTGTAAATATCACATCATCCTGGGTCACTATACCAAGACTTATTCTATACGTCACCGTTAGATATACCATAACAAACTGACAATGATGTTACAGTTGATTCTTACATGAATAAATTCTTCAGTTGAAGCAAGAGGTTATGGAAACTATTCCATATATTGTATATAAATTGAAAGCAAGTTTTTATTGATGCTTCTTTACAATAGTAGTATAAGTCGATGAGTTAAAACTGGTAATGTACAGTACATGTATTCAGGTCTCAAGAATCTACTCGTCCACTCGTCCTGCAGATTGTTTCCTTCTTTATTTCTATAACAGGACGGGTAAGTTTTTGGGGTTTTCTTCTTTGCCTATATTGCAGGACAAGTGCTATTAAAAATATTTGTTGAAGCCTGGTATTTAAATGTATAATGGTAAATTCCGTGCAAGTCATGTCTTGTACCATTACAATGTAACTATTTGTGTACCTGTATGGGAAATAGGCTGTTCTCATTACTAAGGATCAAGCAGGTGACCAGCAACAAGTCATAAAAATCTGACTATAATAGTGAGATATAAACATTAAAAATGTAATAAACAACAGCGAGGTAATAAACAAACAACTGTACTCACCAAGTTTTCTTCAGTAAACTGTGATATATCAGCATTCAATGTGAGCTCCAACAAATCTTTCTCATGTTCACCTATAAACACATCAAACATATATAGGGTACAATACAATAATCTTAACTAGCGTAGTTAGCCAAGCATACTTTGTCGCAAACTGACAATGAATTCAGTATTTGAAACCACTCGCCCAAATCAGCAAAATTTAATGTGAATAGTTTTCCTTCATACACTCTACATTTTTCCTGCAGAAGTTACTTGCCTGAAACAAAAGTTAATTGTCCAGGACAATCGGACAAGTGCTAATTTTGCAGACTGGGCAAATGGCTACATGTGGCCCCTCATCTAATTGCAAGTGTCATCTTCAGACAAGCTACCTACACAGCAAGTTTCATAATGATATCTCAAACAAACCTAATAACTTATTAAGTCAATTTAAGAACCCGTTTTTTCTTTTATAGTCCATAGAATTTGACATGACTCTCGACCTTCAATTGGCATAATTTTACAGCTGATATAATGTCTATATCTATAAACCCACTGTATGTTTCCATAAGCGGGGAGTATCACAAAGACGCTCAAGGTGTAATACCAACACAAATCTAAAGAACCAATATTGCACGATTTACTCGCGGAAATTTATATATTCAACACAAGTACCTTGTAATATATTCATGCATAAATATCAGGATCATGTCAAATTCTCTGTGCTATAACTGTTATAACAAGGAAAGTATTAGCTAGTGTTTTACCTGATTTAACAAGGACGGATGCCTTGTCGACACTAGATAATCCTTCTACATCTGTGACAGTTAATGTGAACATATACCTCCCAGCCACCAGGTTCACTAACTGCAGTATTGCTTGATGATCAGAATTATTCAAAATGGTCTGAAATAGTCAAATCAATAAATGAATCTATAGTTATAAAACAGTGTATTAACAAGTGAACTTCTCATTATCGCAATAAGGCATACACATTGAATTGTAGTATTCATATAAGGCATACAGTGATTGAAAATCACAGATGCTTTTGATCGCAATAAGTCATACAAGTTTAATTGTATAGTATCCCAATAAGTGATACAGTGATTTGTCTACAGTGCGAGCAAGGTACACAACATTTTATACACTGAAAGAACTGGATTGTTCTAGCAGGCACTATTCAGTCACTTCAACCTGTCAGTATTGCTAGGAGTGCCGAAAAATGATATATAAACCAGTAGTTTTCACTTGGTTAGTGCAAAATATGACATAAATTTAAACTAAAACAAATACATATATCTATGTGAGTGCAGGTGAGCACAAAATGTAATTACTGAAAAAAATTATTTTTATTTTTCATGGAGGTTAAATTTTTGTTTATTTCAAGGTCGAATTTGACCACTAAATCTAATTCCCATGATTAATCAACCTTCCGAATATTGAACTATGGTTTCCTCTTATATGTAATCCACAAATTAAGGAGCCCATGAAATCGGTAATTTTACCTTAAAACCACGAAATTCAATACCCACAAAAAATGATTTTACAGTATAACCCAAAGTCTAGAATTGTAGAACCTCTGTGTTTAGAATATTTAGAACTGGATGTAACTTACTGCAGCAGCGAGTGATTTAGCATCCCGTTTCCAGTGATATGCCGTTATTTTATGATCATCGGTAGATTTTGAACCATCCAACGTAATCAACGACTGAGGTAACTGTATGACTCTATCTCCTCCAGCGTTAGCCACCGGTCTCTCATTCTCAACTGTAAAACCAAAATATCATAGTAAGTAAGTAAGTAAGTAAAGTCTTTATTTTACAAGGCTAATATATTTACAATAATGCCATCATCCATATGGGAGAATATGGGATCATCAATTACAGTAATTGATTACAAAGTACACAGGAAAAACTTAATGTATGAAAACCATGTTTTTGACGTATGTGTTTCATGCGTAATGAAAAATGCATGGAAAACATATGTTTTTCATATGAAAACGATTAGGTGTAAGAAAAGTATGTTTAACATGCATGGAAGTTTTTCCTGTGCAGAGCAGTTTCAGACACGAACCAAACACGTTTATAGATTTTGATTCAATTTTAATGTTGGTAACACCACATCACGAACTTCGAACAGGTCAGAACAAGACTGCATCCAATAAACGCTTATGCCCAGGTGGATTGTGGAAGCCTTGTTTATAAAGGTCCATAATTCTGCTGAAGAAATGTAGGATAGTGATACATGGCTTTGACAATGTAAGGTGTTTATGATGGTAAACAAGTATGCCAAGTTCGAAATAAATATCTTGATGGACTTCAAAAATATTTTAGTTTAAACAACTTGGAAGTGTTGGTGAATATTTTCGAAAGAACAGACTAACGAACAGACAAAATAAATGGACAGACAAGACAATCACAATGTGCCTCCGCATCAGTAGAAGCTGGGGCATAAAATTCTGACTATACCTTGTACTATATTGACAGTGAGTAAAGCAGATGAACTGAGCTCTTCTTTGTCTTTCACTGTCAGCTTGAATGTATATTGTCCAACATGGATACTACCACCAGCGGTAGCAATAGTTTGATCAGCATCCTCTATCGTCAGTACTGTAGGTCCACTACAAAACATAACATAAGGTCAATAAATAGTAGTTGCTAGATTATTATACAATTCTATTTAAAATAGGTTGTCAATGAGAAGGAACATTATTTTTTTCAAAAACTTGATATAATATTTGTGAGGGTTTCTGTTGTTTCCATTTTGACTGATTTCCTTACTTTTTGAAACATTTGAACAACAAATTAATATATTGTTTTAAAGTAAAATGACCAAAATGGAGTGCCATTTTGTATTTATACAACTTAGGTATAGCACAGAGAATTTGACCTAATCCTGACCTTTATGCTTGAATATATTACAAAGTTCTTGTGTTGAATATATAAATTTCTGCAAGCAAATTGTGCAATATCGGTCTTTTGTGTTGGTATTACATCTCAAGCATCTTTGTGATACTTTCCGCTAATGAAAACATGCAACAGGGATAATAAATATAGACAATAAATCAGCTGTTAAATTATGCTAATAGAAGGTCGAGAATCGTGCCAAATTGTCTGTACTATATGTTATACCTACACTATAGAATGACTTACCCAGTCTGTTGCCATAGATATGAGGTAATTTTCTGATCATCTGTACTCAAACTTCCATTCAACAATATATTATCTAGTGGTAGAGACATCTCCATGGTACCCGGTGTTATAGCAACAGGAGGTGTGTTCTGTTCTGTTAGAAGGAGAGATAATATAGTACTGTATACATCACCATTTACCAGTATTTCTAATCAGATTTGTATGTACAAAATCTGAACAATTAAACAAGGGCACTCACCTGTTGTAGCAGTACATGCAAGACTTGTGATTTGACCTTGTGACCTAGTTCTTGGCACAATATCACACTTGACCTAGATTTTGTTGAGATGATCACTCTGACCAAGTTTCATAAGGATTAGGGTAAAATTGTGACCTTTAGTGACTATACAAGGTTTTTCTATGATTTGACCTTGTGACCTAGTTTTTGACCCGAGATGACCCAATATCGAACTCGACCTGGATTTTGTTGAAATGATCATTGTGACTAAGTTTCATAAAGATTGTGACCTCTAGTGACTACACAAGGTTTTTCTATGATTTGACCTTGTGACCTAGTTTTTGACCTTGGATCACCCAATATCGAACTTGACCTAGACTTTGTTGAGATAATCATTGTGACCAAGTTTCATAAAGATTAGGTCAAAAGTGTAACCTCTAGTGACTACACAAGGTTTTTCTATGATTTGACCTTGTGACCTAGTTTTTTACCCCGTGATGACGCAATATTGTACTTGACCTAGATTTCGTTGATATGATCATTGTGACCAAGTTTCATGATGATTAGGCCAAAATTGTGACCTCTAGTGTCTACACAAGCAAATTGTTGACGGACGGATGGACGACGAACAAAGAGTGATCACAAAAGCTCACTCTGTCACTTTGTTACGATTAAAATACCAGTTTTTGAGGGCCGCTTTCAGCAATTAGGTCACCCTTTGACATTTAACTTTACATATTTTCTAACACAAATGATTATTATATTATATATGATAGAAATGACGACAGTCAATATTTTCATCAAGTTAACTGTCAGGCTTAATCCATGCATGTATGACTTATATAACGCCATGCAGAGCAGTGAAAAGGCCGTTATAAGGGGTCTTTCCTAGGCTAAAATCTTTAAAATCCTGGTGCATTGTCCAAAAATGAAGCCTACAGTTCCCCGTGTTACCAAAGTACTGATATTTCCCCCAAAATTCCAGGGTTTGGCCCAATTTCTGAATTCCAGTGCTATGGCCGCATTCCCAAGTTCCCAAGCCGGACCCTCATCCCTGAATTCTAGGGCTATGAACCATCCCTAAATTGAAGGGCTAAGGCCCATCCCGGAAGTTTGAAAATAATTTGCATCATATAGAAGAGAGTAGAAGATTTACCTGGTCTAACATAGACATGTACATCAGCAGTGGACACTTGTTGGGCAGCGTCAGTAACTTTCAGTGTATATGTATAATCCCCCACTTCTAGGTTAGATAAATGTAGCTCTGACGTCCTAGCACCCTGTAATACAATGATAAATGTAGCTCTGACGTCCTAGCACCCTGTAATACAATGATAAATGTAGCTCTGACGTCCTAGCACCCTGTAATACAATGATAAATGTAGCTCTGACGTCCTAGCACCCTGTAATACAATGATAAATGTAGCTCTGACGTCCTAGCACCCTGTAATACAATGATAAATGTAGCTCTGACGTCCTAGCACCCTGTAATACAATGATAAATGTAGCTCTGACGTCCTAGCACCCTGTAATACAATGATAAATGTAGCTCTGACGTCCTAGCACCCTGTAATACAATGATAAATGTAGCTCTGACGTCCTAGCACCCTGTAATACAATGATAAATGTAGCTCTGACGTCCTAGCACCCTGTAATACAATGATAAATGTAGCTCTGACGTCCTAGCACCCTGTAATACAATGATAAATGTAGCTCTGACGTCCTAGCACCCTGTAATACAATGATAAATGTAGCTCTGACGTCCTAGCACCCTGTAATACAATGATAAATGTAGCTCTGACGTCCTAGCACCCTGTAATACAATGATAAATGTAGCTCTGACGTCCTAGCACCCTGTAATACAATGATAAATGTAGCTCTGACGTCCTAGCACCCTGTAATACAATGATAAATGTAGCTCCGACGTCCTAGCACCCTGTAATACAATGATAAATGTAGCTCCGACGTCCTAGCACCCTGTAATACAATGATAAATGTAGCTCCGACGTCCTAGCACCCTGTAATACAATGATAAATGTAGCTCCGACGTCCTAGCACCCTGTAATACAATGATAAATGTAGCTCTGAAGTCCTAGCACCCTGTAATACAATGATAAATGTAGCTCTGACGTCCTAGCACCCTGTAATACAATGATAAATGTAGCTCTGACGTCCTAGCACCCTGTAATACAATGATAAATGTAGCTCTGACGTCCTAGCACCCTGTAATACAATGATAAATACAAACATGGGTACAGTCCACAATGACATATGAGGTTTATTTATCATGAAGCAGAGGGTGACCAGGAATATAAAGATTGGGCCAAAACTGTGAGATCTCGAGTTACTTGATTGTCATAAAAGAGGGAGGTCATTTGGTTGAGACCAAACATAATTATAAAGATTTAGCCAAAACTGTCGAGTTACTCGTTTGCCATACTTGGAAGTCATTCGGTTGTTTTCCAGCCAGATTGACCAATGACCTCCAACTTCTAGAGTGTTTGTTAACAAAATCATTTTCCAATCGTAGCCGAGATTTTATACAGACTAACTTTGTGACCATGTTTTATAAACATGTGATAAAAAATTAAAAGAAAGTTTAGTAAATTAACAAGTAAAATTGTTGATAAACACAGGGTGATCAAAAATAGCGCACATTGAGGAAAAGACCAGCATGAACTATAGAAGTACGGAGAATTTGGCCTGATTGTAACCTTTATGAATGAATATATCAGGTCATTGTGTTGAATATTATATATAAATTTCAATGAACAAATCGTGCAATATCGGTCCTTTAGATTTGTGTTTGTATTACACCTCAAGCGTCTTCATGATATTACCAGCTCATGAAAACATACAGCCGTGGTTATAAATATAGACAAAATATCAGCTGTTAAATTATGTAAATAGAAGGTCGGGGATCACGCTAAACTCTCCGTACCATACCAGGTGAAATGTTACCTGAACATCAACAGCCAGATCAGAAGCTGCTCCATCTTCTGACGACTTTTTGATCCACTCGTAACTAACAATACCTTTATCATCTGTACTCTGATTACCGTATAAAACAACAGAGGTCTGTGGTAAATGTATGATTATATCTGACCCAGCATTCGCTTTAGGAGGATAATCTGTCTCTGTAAATATACACATTACATGTTACCAACAGTATATACCGGTATATACAGTGCCCACCAAAAATAGGTATACAGTTGCAAAATTTTATACTTTGTTAAATTATTAAAAATATCTTTTTCTCAGATAGTCACAATTATACCAGTTCTGAAAAAAACAATTTCTAAGTGTGTTAAAAAGAGACAGAAGTACCTGGTAAAGATGAAGATGTTATGAATTAAAATAATGATGTGATTCGAAGTGATGAATTATTCCATCTTTTCATGACAAAGTTTCTTTTCACTTCTGGCGATGAACCTTTTTATTTCGCACTTAGGGTACCAATTAATGTATGGTCTAACATTGAATAAACTAAAAATATTACTTCACAAATGTTTGACAAGATGTGTTCTAACAGGTAAGTGAATGGTAGAAATAACCTCTATGCACTTATTTTTGGTGGACAGTGTATATATCTTTAAATATTGAGTACAATAATTAAGGGAGTAAGTGGAACCACACAAATATTGTTTAAAAGTCCCACAGTATTTCAGTAGAAGGGAGACAAACCAATCATATTATTCGGACACCAGACAAACCATCAGTTACCTGGAACTAACCATGCTGAGCATTAGGCAAGGGAGATATACCAGTACCATCTTTGACTTCAGTATGTTGTGGCCTCGGATCCAACCCGAGACATCTCACAAATAAAGCAGACATGCTATCCCTGGGTTATCAAGGCAAACTTATCAACAGTATTGGACAAACAAACTACAGGCAAATGTTTACCTTGTCAGTACATAATCAAGACGTGTCCATACAACACACATTGCTGAACTACATGTGTTGCTATGTGGTGAAATTTTCTGCCAAGTTATTACAAAACCCCTAAATGCATGCTTACATATCAACCTTTTTAGATTCAAAGCAATTAGATGATTTTCCATGGTAGGAATTATTGCAATATACAGCAGGACTCTATCATAGGATTATGAAGAGTTTGAGAGATCCATGTATTGAATGAATGAGTGTGATTGATGATTGTACAAAACCTGACACACGCTGTTTCTCAACAAGTTTTCTGTACTATACGATAAAAAGTTCACCGAAATAGATTTCCTGGACTGTATCCAAACTAGTTCTAACTAACCCTTCCACAAGGACCCAGCAACTTCTCCACATGTGGAAGAAAATCAACATTTTAATGGAAGGATATGACATGTCCTAACCGAGATTGGAACCCGGTCAATGATTCAACAACATACCTTTTATCACAGTAACATTAGCTGTTGTAGAATTTGTTGCCCCATCAGAATCTGTCACAGTCAATCTGAATATAAGAGAATATTTATAAAAACATGTATACCCCCATGGTCAAATAGTCATTAACGTTATAAGCCATGGCGACATTGGCCTTAGACCTAATGACTTGAAAATCAATAAGCGTCATTTAAGGATGATGAAAAATGTTCAGTATGAGGTTCTTACGGTGAAGCATTGTGTTGAGTTGATGGGAAACAATTTGATCTGCATACAGGTGGCATAATAAAACAAACCAGTTTGTAACATCTCTTAGCAACAGTTTATCAAAGTCCAATAAAGATGATCATAAAAATAAAACCTTTCCTTTCTGCACAAGACAATATCGTAAAAGCTTTATAAAAATGTTTTCTACCACTTGCATAAATTTACAACATAATTACCTTCTTGCTTAAAACAACAATCTAGATTTTTTTTTAATTTCGAGAATGTTAGAGGAATTTCTTGATTCGATGGTTCCCTGTACAGTGATTGAACCAGGCAATGTAACTTACTTGATTGTGTAATTGCCGGGTACCAGAACCATGATTAGATGGTTCCCACTACAGTGACTATACCAGGTAATGTTACTTACTTGAATGTGTAATTGCCGGGTACCAGATCTTTAATTTTGATTGTTTCAGTATCACCAGTGATTTTGTTGTCTTGTAACGGTCCACTAACCACATCCCAATGATAGTTCACTATCTTATCATCATCTGTACTATCTGTAAGAAATACATTCATGATTGGTACCTTGCTCGCAACACAAATTGTTAGTATGGTACCCTGCTCTGGACAAAATTTGTTAGTATGGTACCCTGCTCTGGACACAATTTTGTTAGTATGGTACCCTGCTCAGGACACATTTTTTTAGTATGGTACCCTGCTCAGGACATAATTTTTTTAGTATGGTACCCTGGCCAGGACACAATTTTTTTAGTATGGTACCCTGCTCAGGACATAATTTTGTTAGCATGGTACCCTGCACAGGACACTATTTTGTTAGTATGGTACCCTGCTCAGGACACAATTTTGTTTGTATGAATGATGAGCGGTTTAACCGTTTTGCAAAATTGAAACCGGTTTCACCTTGCAATCGAATCATACCCGAGTAATTGTGCTGGTCCTAGTTGTATACAAAGAGACCCTGATAAGTTATAAGTTTATCTGATTACACCATTGAAAGGTTGTGTGTAGAGTACAGTCTAACTTGTATTAAGCGACCACCCTGGGGAAGGTCTGAAAACGGTCGCTTAACGGAAGGGTCGTTTAACACAAATGTAAGAAACATTGAGTGTAATTAACGATGGTCTTCATAAGCATTTCAATTTATCATTTTAATAATCTTACTGATATATTACGCAATGCAAATAATGTAAGTCGAAGAAAAAAACCGGAATAGGCCGGGGTTTAGCCCAATCTAAATGAACGGAGACTGCAAGCTGATTGCAGCAAAAGATACAACAATTAATCCGTAATAATGTGTGTAATCGGATTAAAATTATCTGAATGACATGCCCTACGGACACAACTGTGATTATCAATGGTGTTAATTGGGGCCCAATTAACAAAAGACATACTCTGAAATGTGAACAAACAATGATTTATGACGAGGTATCAGGTATAGATTAACAATGTCACTACAAGCGACCAGTGATTTACATTTTTGGTCGCTTAATGCAATTTTACCTATGAATTATAGTGCTTAAACAGTGGTCGCTGGTCGTGTAAGACAAAAGTCGCTTAATACAATAGACATATAGAGCCAATATGGTCGGGAGGATTTGAAACTGGTCGTTTAAGACAAAGGTCGCTTAATACGCGTGGTCGCTAGTACAAGTTGGACTGTATATACATACCAGAGCCATCAAGTATCGCAGAGTTTGGTAGTTTGATCTGTAACTGTGTCGGTGTAATCACAGCAATCGGATCCTTGTTGTCTCTGGCAGCTACAAATATACAATATTAACAATTCAGTTTATTCGGATTTAACACTGTTTTTCAACTTTTTTCAGTTATATACGGGGTTGATTTACCTCACCAATTTTCCTGGACTGTATCCTAACCAGTACTAACCTACCCTTTCTCAAGGAACTAGCAACTTGGAGGAAATAACATTGTTGCCAACTCAGAGATTCAAAGGACACAATAATGATAATATTCAAAGTAATAGTGAGTTTAACAACAGGTTGACAAATACAGACCCTGTTTTTCAGAAATTAATTTGAAACAAGTAATGTTTGTTCAAGACCACTGTGACCATATGACCTATAAATCAATAGGGGTCATCTACTGGTCATGACTAACATGCATATTAATCTGTTCCTAAATTATTGATCAGACACCATGTAGGTATATCAACCAATCAACCAATCAACCAACAAACTCACTGACATACTATAATAGACGGACGTGTGCAAAGCAATATACCCCTACTTCCCTATGCATACCTGCAAATATTGCAAATAATTAGAGCAGTGTTAGATGTATCACACAAACACCTCTACACTTGTAATGAAGTCACATTGACACGTTCTTCACAAATTAACCTGATCTATTCTTGTTTAATTAATGCTATAAGCATAATTCAACTATCTTGTCCATAGTAATCTTCAAACTTTTGTTTTCATTAGCAGGGTGTATTACATACATGTATCATAAAGGTGCTCAGCTCTATAAATAGTAACAATAAGGCATGACTTTCTTCGGTAATTGATCTACTTAGCACAATAACCTAGATATATACAGTGCCCACCAAAAATAAGTATACAGCAAATAATTTTTGCAAAATTAAACTTTGTTAAATTATTCATTATCTGTTTATCAGACAGTCACAATTATGCTAGTTTCTGAAACTACAGTTACTAAATGAGTCAAAATAGAGATAGAAATAAAGATGAAGATGTTTGGAACTAAAATAACCATGTGATCAAAAAGGCTGAATTTTCCATGTTTTTGTGACAACGTTACCATTCAAGAAGGACAAAGAAACTTTAGATTTTGCACTCAGGGTACCAATTAATGTATGGCCTTGCCATTTAATAAACAAAAATATTCCTTTTCTTCAAATATATTGTTGCTTCACTGTTGTGCAAACAGTATTATTACAGGCAAGTAAGTGCGCAAATAACATCTGTATACTTATTTTTGGTGGGCAGTGTATATATTCATGAGCCGTTCCCAAGGAAAACTATGCTTAGTGACAAAATTATGAAAATCATGATAATATAGAGTTAGAAAAACAAAACACTTGTGACTATTTTTCTGAAAATTTGAGCAAAATGTAAAGTCAATTTACAAAGTAACAAACCTTTAAAACTAACCTCTCCTGCATACTTTTTGAGTGACATTACCAACCACTCCACAAATGTAGTACAATTGTGTATTTGATAAATTCTTGACAAAAACTTTTCAAACTTGTTCTACACATTTAAGAATTATATTCTTATTTTGATAAATCAAATCAAAACCGTGAATGTTAGCTTTTAGGCCAGAGTTTTCTAATTTTTAGTAACTCGGACACAGGAGGAGGGAAAAAAATAAAAACTCCCAAAATGTAGCTACCACGTTGTTGATGGTGGACTGTAGTCAATGATGGTCCAATATTGAAAGCAACAATGTAAGTTCTAACAGCAGACAAATACAGTGCCAAGTATCAGTATCATTGATAAAGAATTTTAAAAAATCTACAGAAATTTATTTACATTTTTATCCAAAAATAAATTTCTGTCAGTTATTTTTTCAATGACACCTGTGGCACAGTCACTGTGGTGAATGAGAACACAATTAAACAAGTACTATACCAAGATATCATTAGTGAAATACGCAATAAAACAAGGTGTATAGTATCATAATACATGTACCATCAAAACATTTGACATAATAAAATATATGCAATTTAAGATTTCCAATTTTTTTTTTTAAAAATAGGGCAGGAGGGTCCGAGTAACGAAAAATAAAAGAACTCTGGCCTTAGAGAAAGAGATACTCCAGCCTTATGGCAAATACAGACAAGATATCAGCTGTTAAATTATGCTAATAGAAGGTCGAGGACCGAGTCAAATTCTCTGTACTATACTTACGTGGTATCACTGTAACATTTACACTAGCTTCACCAAACGTATTGGAACCTGTAACCTGTACACGGAATGTATACAACCCAACAATCAGCTGAAACAATGATGATAATAATAATAAATAATCAATTTTAACACGATCTGCGGATTAATCGTTTAAATATAGAGCGGACCTAACAATGTTTTATTACCCCCATAAAACATACCTATCAAATTGGCTGTTTCTATTTACGCCCAGTATCACGTGACATTTTTATGAATGAATGAACGTAATCTTTATAGTAAAATTTTCTACGAGTCACGATGACAAGGCGAGTTGCACGAAAATCCAGTGTTACAGCTATGACGCATCTATTTTTAGAAACTCCAATATACTCTAGAAACTAAGTTTTATTAAAGCTTCTGATAATCAATTCATTTATATTTTTCATTTTATGAAATAGATACCATATACTCGTGTTATTAAAATTGTTTCAATGTTTAAAATGTGGTATTTCCTTCAGAAAATTACGAAGGTCGTTTTCATTAACGAGGGAGGTAATTATACCAGCTAATAAGCCACTCAATTTCAGCGTGGAATTATGTTCAATGTCAAATGGGTGAAAATGGAATGCGCGCAGTTAAATAGTGCGGGATATTATCGTATTTAGAATCGAAATAAAAACTCTGTTCTTGTATATTGTCAGTGAATAAAACACGGGCACTCGTTCGGATGCGGAAAATTAAATCACTCGTGCTACGCACTCGTGATTTAATTTTTCCGCATCCGAACTCCTGCCCGTGTTTTATTCACCGACAATAAACGCGAACAGATTTTTATTTCTCAAACAAACAAGCATAGGACATTAACACTAGAATGAGCCTGATCTGGATTTCAAAACTTGGCAATTAGTAGCAATTTTGTTGATATATATGAGGATAGCATAATTAGCAAACCAATTTTTCTCATGGTCCATAATTTCAATACATAATACAATGTACATATATAGCACAGAGAATTTGACATGATCCTGACCTTTATGCATGAATATATTTCAAGGTACTTGGATCAAATATATAAATTTCCGCGAGCTAATCGTGCAATATCGGTTCTTTAGTTTTGTGTTCGTATTAAACCTCGAGCATCTTCGTGATACTCCAAACTTATGAAAACATACAGCCGAGGTTATAAATATAGACAATATATCAGCAGTTAAATTATGCTAATTGAAGGTCAAGAGGCGTGTCGAATTCCCTGGACTATACAAGATTTACAATAATTAATAATATTGAAACATACCTATAATACTGAAGTTTCTACTGTCAGAATTGATTTTTGATAATTTGTGAAACAAGTTTTTTAACTTATATTAATCACTCTGGACACCTCCTTCCTGAATGTATCCAATGCCACATGGTTATGAGAGAGGAGATGCCAGTTTTGCCTTTTAATGCTGAGTGTCAATCAAGGTTCAATGGTACCAATTTTACCTCATCTTTGATAATTCATATGATATGACAAATTCATATCTCCAACACTTAAAACATATGCTCTGTACTAGTCTATCTAGATCTATACAGTACAGATCTATGTCACAGTCTACAGAAATCACTTTGCCATGTGCCAATTGGTTCAATCACCAGAAAAAATCAAAACTGGCCCAGGAAAACTCAAATAGGCCAAAACCATGTAAAAGTATGTCTTTTCAAATATTATAAAATCATGCTACATGAAATCTGGCTGTGATAGCTGTTTGACAACCCAGTTTTTGGTATGACACAGTCTGGGATTAAACCCAGGACCTCCCTTGAAGAACTAACCTGTTTCAGTTTGAGTGTTTTAGTATTATGTCCTTCCATGGTACCATACTCCTCAGCCTCTGGATGGGCTTCTATTATCCAATCATACTGATACTCAGCTCCTAAAATACATAGAAATACGTGTACACCAAATACCACAATACTCAGCTCCTATAATACATAGAAATACATGTACACCAAATACCACAATACTCAGCTCCTATAATACATAGAAATACATGTACACCAAATACTACAATACTCAGCTCCTATAATACATAGAAATACATGTACACCAAATATCACAATACTCAGCTCCTATAATACATAGAAATACATGTACACCAAATACCACAATACTCAGCTCCTATAATACATAGAAATACATGTACACCAAATATCACAATACTCAGCTCCTATAATACATAGAAATACATGTACACCAAATATCACAATACTCAGCTCCTATAATACATAGAAATACATGTACACTAAATACCACAATACTCAGCTCCTATAATACATAGAAATACATGTACACCAAATATCACAATACTCAGCTCCTATAATACATAGAAGTACATGTACACCAAATACCACAATACTCAGCTCCTATAATACATAGAAATACATGTACACCAAATACCACAATACTCAGCTCCTATAATACATAGAAATACATGTACACCAAATATCACAATACTCAGCTCCTATAATACATAGAAATACATGTACACCAAATACCACAATACTCAGCTCCTATAATACATAGAAATACATGTACACCAAATACCACAATACTCAGCTCCTATAATACATGTACACTAAATACCACAATATTCAGCTCCTATAATACATAGAAATACATGTACACCAAATATCACAATACTCAGCTCCTATAATACATAGAAATACATGTACACCAAATATCACAATACTCAGCCCCTATAATATATAGAAATACATGTACACCAAATACCACAATACTCAGCCCCTATAATACATGTACACTAAATACCACAATACTCAGCTCCTATAATACATAGAAATACATGTACACCAAATATCACAATTCTCAGCCCCTATAATATATAGAAATACATGTACACCAAATATCACAATACTCAGCCCCTATAATACATGTACACTAAATACCACAATACTCAGCCCCTATAAAACATTGTACACTAAATACCACAATACTCAGCCCCTATAATACATAGAAATACATGTACACCAAATACTACAATACTCAGCTCCTATAATACATAGAAATACATGTAAACCAAATACTACAATACTCAGCTCCTATAATACATAGAAATACATGTAAACCAAATACTACAATACTCAGCCCCTATAATACATAGAAATACATGTACACCAAATACCACAATACTCAGCTCCTATAATACATAGAAATACATGTCCACCAAATACTACAATACTCAGCTCCTATAATACATAGAAACACATGTACACCAAATACCACAATACTCAGCTCCTATAATACATAGAAATACATGTACACCAAATACCACAATATCCAGCCCCTATAATACATAGAAATACATGTACACCAAATACCACAATACTCAGCTCCTATAATATATAGAAATACATGTACACCAAATACCACAATACTCAGCTCCTATAATACATAGAAATACATGTACACCAAATACCACAATACTCAGCTCCTATAATACATAGAAATACATGTACACCAAATACCACAATACTCAGCTCCTATAATACATGTACACCAAATACCACAATACTCAGCTCCTATAATACATAGAAATACATGTACACCAAATACCACAATACTCAGCTCCTATAATACATAGAAATACATGTACACCAAATACCACAATACTCAGCTCCTATAATACATAGAAATACATGTACACCAAATACCACAATACTCAGCTCCTATAATACATAGAAATACATGTACACCAAATACCACAATTTACCTAGATACCAATTTTCCACAAAAGATATGTTTGTCTTCCACAAAGGAACCATAATGCAGGCAATAATCCTCTGACAAAAATCCTAACAACATGCACAACTAAGCTTCGTACCAACCACTAATGAGAAATTTCAATGAAATCTGACCAATATTTATGGAGAACAAGCATAGACAAATTTATTTTTGACCATTAAATGACAATAAATCTGAAATAAAACTTCGTGACATCCATTCATCCAGACATCCAGTGGGAGATATGATTAATTCTTGTTTAGCAGTAAGTCTAAGTCACAATGTATAACGTCTCCAGTATTAATATTCACATTATAACAAGATCTCAATATATCTTACCAGAGACGGGTTCAGGAACAACAAATGCCTTCAGAGTGACTTCATTCACTGGTAGCTGTATTTGTTTATTCTCTCCCACTGACACAGTCAACATTACCACTGTAAGTAAATCAAACATATGTGTCAAGTGTATAAAACATATGTGTTCAAGTGAATAAAACATATGTGTCAAATGTATAAAACATATGTGTCAAATGTATAAAACATATGTGTCAAGTGAATAAAACATATGTGTCAAGTGTATAAAACATAAAGTGTATAAAACATATGTGTCAAGCATATAAAACATATGTGTCAAGTAAATAAAACATATGTGCCAAGTGAATAAAACATGTGTCAAGTGTATAAAACATATGTGTCAAGTGTATAAAACATATATGTGTCAAATGTATAAAACATATGTGTTCAAGTGTATAAAACATATGTGTCAAGTGTATAAAACATATGTGTCAAATGTATAAAACATATGTGTTCAAGTGTATAAAACATATGTGTCAAGTGAATAAAACATATGTGTCAAGTGTATAAAACATAAAGTGTATAAAACATATGTGTCAAGCATATAAAACATATGTGTCAAGTAAATAAAACATATGTGCCAAGTGAATAAAACATGTGTCAAGTGTATAAAACATATGTGTCAAGTGTATAAAACATATGTGTCAAATGTATAAAACATATGTGTTCAAGTGTATAAAACATATGTGTCAAGTGTACAAACCATATGTGCCAAATGTATAAAACATGTGTTCAAGTGTATAAAACATATGTGTCAAGTGAATAAAACATAAAGTGTATAAAACATATGTGTCAAGCATATAAAACATATGTGTCAAGTAAATAAAACATATGTGCCAAGTGAATAAAACATGTGTCAAGTGTATAAAACATATGTGTCAAGTGTATAAAACATATGTGTCAAATGTATAAAACATATGTGTCAAATGTATAAAACATATGTGTCAAGTGAATAAAACATATGTGTCAAGTGTATAAAACATAAAGTGTATAAAACATATGTGTCAAGCATATAAAACATATGTGTCAAGTAAATAAAACATATGTGCCAAGTGAATAAAACATGTGTCAAGTGTATAAAACATATGTGTCAAGTGTATAAAACATATGTGTCAAATGTATAAAACATATGTGTTCAAGTGTATAAAACATATGTGTCAAGTGTACAAACCATATGTGTCAAATGTATAAAACATATGTGTTCAAGTGTATAAAACATATGTGTCAAGTGAATAAAACATATGTGTCAAGTGTATAAAACATAAAGTGTATAAAACATATGTGTCAAGCATATAAAACATATGTGTCAAGTAAATAAAACATATGTGCCAAGTGAATAAAACATGTGTCAAGTGTATAAAACATATGTGTTCAAGTGTATAAAACATATGTGTCAAGTGTATAAAACATATGTGTCAAGTGTATAAAACATATGTGTCAAGTGTATAAAACATATGTGTCAAGTGTATAAAACATAAAGTGTATAAAACATATGTGTCAAGCATATAAAACATATGTGTCAAGTAAATAAAACATATGTGCCAAGTGAATAAAACATGTGTCAAGTGTATAAAACATATGTGTCAAGTGTATAAAACATATGTGTGAAATGTATAAAACATATGTGTTCAAGTGTATAAAACATATGTGTCAAGTGTACAAACCATATGTGTCAAATGTATAAAACATATGTGTTCAAGTGTATAAAACATATGTGTCAAGTGTATAAAACATATGTGTCAAATGTATAAAACATATGTGTTCAAGTGTATAAAACATATGTGTCAAGTGTATAAAACATATGTGTCAAATGTATAAAACATATGTGTTCAAGTGAATAAAACATATTTGTCAAGTGTATAAAACATGCAAAACTAAGTACCACCATAAAACCCCACATTTCATACAGAATTTTCATTTTACCACATAACCTGTGGTCTAGCAATGCCATAAAGCCATGCCAGAAAATTTCTTAAATATTCTTTGGCGCTCACAGAGTGTGCAATGAACATTTAAATAAGCCTGACGTGATGTTAGCTAATCTATGCCTTGATCGGCCCATGACATCAGGATAATACCAACATTGTCAAGATGTTGCGCTCATTGTACCGCTAAAATTTAGTTCACACCTATGCAGCAAAGATCATCATTTTGAGCGATAATAAGTGTTCTCTAAGGTTATGTGAAAAATACAATCCTACATTTGCATTACATGCAAGTTTTATTAACCTTGTCAACTAAAACAATGTGACACTCGACAAAGCCTTGTGTCATATTATTTTGTCCACTTGTTTAATAAAACTTATATATAATGAGCACTCATGCAAGATCCTTACACACATCATACACTGACAAAATGGAGGGTGCATTTTCAAGGAAGGCCAAGACATCTCCAAGAATATTAAACTTTATATTCTATATACAAATTTGGGCTGAACGCGGTTTATCAGTAACAAAATTATTTTGTTCCCTTCGTCTTTTTATTTTCAATGTTGATATAAACTACATACTGCAGCATGTATGGTTGTGACAACAAGAAATATCAATAGAATGTATAGAATTGAAGATATATCAACTTTCAGCCAACCTTTACTACAACAGGTGGAGACTTATGATTTATGTCAGACAGTCGCTGAAAATATCACTATACACCTGCCCTCTCAAAACATTCTTTAGGAATTTTGAGATAAATTTGGCCACACTGGACAAGAGCCACACTGGACAAGAGGCAACACTAAGAACTATATTTCGTAGAATGAAGGTAAATGATTTTAACAGAGATCTTTGAATCGACAATATCAACTTGATTATAAAAAAATATATATTATTTACCTTTTGGTGTTGTAACGATAATTTTGTGGGTAACCACATCAGTGGTTGAGGTAGTTGAACGTATTTTAGGTGAAGTTACACCATCAGTTGTATGTGAAACATCATTAAACGGTTCAGGTTTAGTTGCAGACTGACATTTACCCTCGCTATCCTCCACATAGCCTTCAACACATTCACATGTGCCTGTTCTAGATTTACTTGTCTTATGTACACACTCTCTATTGTCAGCACATAAATCCACACCAAACTCACACGTTATAGAATGATGTTGTTCACCAACAGCATCATCATTACGTACACAAGCTCCGGTATTATCCTCACTATAACCTGTCTTACACATACATACACCATCAGTAGATCCACCATGGGTCACGACACACTCCGCGTTCACTCCGCAATCTGTTACACCATGTACACATGCAGAGTAATCCTCGTCTATTGTAGTCGTACCAGAATCATCATCATCATCTGAAAAATTCCATTAGAAAATTGAAATACTCAACAAGTCTAGGCTTTTTTTCGTTATATTTTTTATAGGGGCCATTATAAGGCCCATTCCCCTGTAAAACAAGACTGCGTTCACTAAACGCTTATGCCCCCTGTGGAAGCCTTGTCCATAAATAAGTCTAAGTCCAAAATTAGGTCAAGGTGAAGGTCAAAATGGGGTTAGGTGGTACAGGCGTGTGGAGAGTGTTCATACACAACATCCATGCAAGTATGAAAGCTTTGTAGCAAGCCATATTAATGCTAGAAGAAACGGTCAATTTGGGTTAACCAGGACGGACGGACGAACGGACGAACAGACGAACGGACGAACGGACGGACAGGTGAATCACTATATGCCTCCCCATCTATCGATAGGGGGGCATAAAAATCTTTAAAATCATGCAGTTTTCCACCAAAATAAAGTTTACCTTGACACAATAATTCCCCATGTTATCAAAACTTGGCCTAGATTTTGTTGAGATGATTATTGTGACCAAGTTTCATAAAGATTAAGTCAAAATTGTGACCTCTAGTGACTACACAAGGTTTTTCTATGATTTGACCTTGTGACCTAGTTTTTGACCCCTGATGACCTTATATTGATTGAGGCCTAGATTTTGTTGAGATGATCATTGTGACAAAGTTTCATAAAGGTAAGGTTGAAATTGTGACCTCTAGTGACTACACAAGGTTTTTCTATGATTTTACCTTGTGACGTAGTTTTTGACCTTGGATGACCCTATATAAAACTTGACCTAGATTTTGTTGAGATGATCATTGGGACCTAGTTTCATTAAGATTAAGTCAAAATTGTGACCTCTAGTGACTACACAAGGTTTTCCTATGATTTGACCTTGTGACCTAGTTTTTGACCTGGGATGACCCAATATCGAACTTGACCTTGATTTTGTTTAGATGATCATTGTGACCTAGTTTCATAAAGATGAAGTAAAAATTGTGACCTCTAGTGACTACAAAAGGTTTTTCTATGATTTGACCTAGTGACCTAGTTTTTGACCCAGATGACCCAATATCGAACAATATCGATTTTCTAGGTATATAATAAAAGGAATATTACTGCAGTTGTGTTGATCCGTTCAATGACATATCATGGTCTTGCGTTTATATGACAAAGAATATTGTTAGAATGAATAAAACACTGTGCACAGATATCTTGTGCATATACCTAACACCCAACCATACACAAATACATTTTTATATAGACCAGGTAAGCTGATTTGAAACTATCAATTAATTTTGCATTACTGTAACGATTCACCGGTGATATCTCTTATATCACATGCATAAATACATGCTTAAATTATTAAGTAGTGATTAAATGGGAAATTAAATTAAAATCCTCTACACAAATCAAATCAATATCTAATCAAAAGCTATCACTGTAAACGATGAAAACCCTCAGATAAATTTTAATACCCGACCACAATTAGATACCAATCAAAAATCAATGTCTTGCTCTATTTTAAGTAACAATAACAAATCACGAAATGCCCAATAAAGTCTATTTTCGCCATAAATTTTAAGATATAATATTGTATGTATTCACAAACACACTTACAGGCTCTTCAGTATTGAAGAAAGAAAATTATTTACTAAACAACGAAAAAGTTTATTTTGAAGACACACATTCAAGTCCATAGCCAAGAAAGATTTTTGAAGTTCGTTAAGACAATTTGTATAAGTATGTTACCATGAGACAGAATAAAGGACTAAAAAGATAAGGTCAATTAGTTTGTTTAGGAGATATTTGCCCTTGAAACTAGTTTTTAATTAAATTTGTGTATTCAAAGGCAGATAATTTTTAACAAGTAGTTAGTACTATGACCTCTGAATATTTTTGCATTTTTTTGTTTCTTATATGATATCCATATACTTGTACATAGTTTGAACAAATTCCTATTACTGGGGAAATGTTGCCTATCATTGCTTCTGTATGGTTTTGATTTGTTCGTGCATTACAGTATTTCTAAAATAATAAAATCTTTCCTAATTTCCCTCACCTGCCATGTCACCTATACTGAAAGGTTCATTTCAACATCACAACTCAAGTAAGTTTTCTGTTTTCCATGAACAACCTTGACAACAGCCAAATAACCGTTGATGAGAGTCTTTAATAGTTAATCATATGTTATAATTTATACCTATCTTATGATAAATACATACTGCTAACAGTCTGTTTAAAGAAATATATCTAACAGTATTTAATAAAATACATCTATTTAATAAAGTCCCGGGGCGTAGCTTGGTGTAAATCGATGTGTAGGCCACGTTATTTTAGGGGGGACGGGGGCATGCTCTCCCGAAAAAAAATTGATTTCTATATTGTCGCAGGTGCATTTTTAGCAGTTTTCGGACAAAAAAACAAGAACAATTACAACTCTCAATTGTGATAGGTTAACTATAATTCATGAATACATCTAAACATGAAAACACACACGTATAACTCTACAGCAATGTATAGATAACATAGACTTCCTAATTGTAGTGGGTACGGAATTATTTCAAAATATAAACTGTCGTATATGTGAGTTTTACACTTCTATATCCAATACCCCATTGATTTTTATTGCATATTTGGCACTTTTATTTTTTCGACTTCTGTGAAAAAAGTGTAGGCCACGGCCTTTACGGCCTATAGGAAGTTACGCCCCTGAAGTCGAAAGAAGCCACCAGTAGACCTTTTTTTCTCCATTTTTTGTAAAATTTCCTGATAACTCCATGATTTTTGCCCAATTTTGAAATTCCCTGATTTTTCCCTGCAGGGAATTTGTTAATGGCATTTTCCCTGTTTTCCCTGTTTTCCAGAGTCTGAACCCTGAACAACTGTCTTCCAATTTTGCGACCGGAAGCAGTGAATATGTAAACAACAAAATCAATACAATGTAGTTGGACAAATTTCACCACGGACGCCGCAGATCTTGTTTTCTTGTTTTTGTCACATTTTGTTACATTATTCAGATGGATAAATGTCTTCTTGGTAACTAAGTGAATCTGGACACAAGAAATGCATTTATAGCAAAGCAATTGACGTTTTACAAACAAGCACGATCTTGTAGGGATAGATGCTAATAAGTGAGTTAAGTGAATTAATATCGCAGTAAATTCATTCCGACCTAAATGTAGCACTCAGAATGGTAGAAGATACTGCAAACCTAGAAATTATTTAGCGTGATTTAGTTTTGCGGCGTTTGCGAATGGTAGAATTTTGCAAAATTAAGGTGCCACAAAAGTGCTAAAAACATTAATATTGACACTGCAGGAAACTTCAAAACGCGAATTTGTAGTCGTGAATATGCCAACGATCAGCAAAACGCGAAAGTTAGTATTCACGAAAGTAAATTGGTTTACAGTAGTTTGACCATTGACAGCAAAAATGAACTATCAGCAAATAAGAAAGCTAGTAGCTCCTTTTGCAGGGGTCCTGCTAAAGTCTAACGCCTAATTGTGAAAACAAGGTTTGCCATGAACACACATTGGTCATCCCTACAACAGAAACTGTTTCAAACATTGTTCTATTGTTAAATTAATATCGTTAAATTGCATAACTTTGAATTTTTTAATCACATGACATTTATTTTTTGCAGAACTGTTCATTCTTTCAAGTGCAGCAAATCCAGATTTCGAGATCATTCCCGAAGAGCAGAACCTCGTGGACGAAATTATGTATGTACAGTGGTTCCACTACTTTCTGAATCTGAAGGGTCAACACTTTTGACTAAATTTACCATTTTATAGGCAATATACCCATGATTTCAGGAGAAAATGACTCTTCAAACCAAAATTTTGAGGGTCAAAAATGTGGCTTTTAGGAAATTTCATGGGTCAGAACTACTACAGCCGAATCATATGGAACCCCTGTATGTACCTGGTACACATTCCCTGGATCGATTATTTCTCCTGGTGTAACCTTGCTGACACACACATCGTTTCACTTGGTTAGTATTCAGTTTACACTGCTCGTGTCTATCACAATCATTCTTCAGTAAACTACACTCGTTTGTATGCATCGTCTTCTCTGTAACACAATAATACATCAGAAACTATACCACATAATACAGAACAATGCACCTATATAGTGTGCACAGGATAATATGATGTTTACTATAGCTAAATTTCTAGGTTATGCATGTTATTGTATTTGTTTATTTTGCTTTTATTTATCCTTGCCACCGGATAATCCATATGGGCGAGGCCCCCAGAAGAGGCTAGTCTAGTTTAAGGAACGAGTTTATAAATAAGCTTTGCTTTCTACTCAATCCTTAATATGTGTAAATGAATGTTATCATATTATATGTTTATAAAGAAATAAATATTGTTTAAACTAAGAGGCTAGTCACTTTAGTGTTTGGGGGATAGTGCATGAAACAGAAGATGCTCCAGTTCCAGAAGCATCCCTGGTTCTTTTACGTGCCGATGCAAAGCATCATACACAGGACCTCGCTTAACGTCTCGTCCGAAAGACTGTTAGTAAGTTTAGTTATGTTAGGTGGGAAACACTGAAAAGCATTTCACTTTTTGACCGTCTGGAGTAGGGATCGACAGGGATTTCCCCCGACGCAGGTTTCTTGCGTCTCTGACGCAACATTTTGGCGTTGGACCCGCATTTGCAATTGTGTGTGCGTCCTCGGGACCCACAATTACCAACGGCCGCTGTAACTGGTTCGCTGCATTTTCAATTTACACATTATTGTATAAAATATTAATTGATTATTCTCCGCTGCGATATTCCGCGATAGGATTTGTTCCGAAGTAAACAGACTTTATTGTTACCCAGATGTCCGAAATGACGACGCGGTCTAAAAAAGCAGACGACTAATAGCAATATCGCTGTCTACGCGAAGGTTTCGTACCCAACACAATTCGTACCGTTCGTGAAAAAAGTCGGGAACAAAATGACATTGTTAGGGTAGGCTACTCACTAGTGTATGGTACATCGTATAAATGTTGAAAACAATGGTACATGCGATTTTGCTATTTTATTTATAAAATTGATCTAGTTTGATGCAGTAAACTTTACTCAAGCCCTTGAGCTGTGGTTTTATCAGTTTTTTGGTTTTCAAAATGTCAACAACCAAAATACATATCTGCTTATGAGGGACCCTCAAAATTTGCCCGCGACCCCCAAAATGCAAACCCTGAGGGTCCTCAGGGACCCCCATATGAAAATTCCAAGGGAAAACCCTGGATCGAACCCACACCCTTCAGATCAGCAGTCAGTAGCCCTTACCACTAGTCCACCTATGTTATTGTACTTTAAGCAGATAGTTTATATAGTAAATCTGTCCATTTAAACTACCAAGGTCTACAATTTGGAGTTGTTGAAGAATGATAAAGAATTTGAATTTGAACGTTGCTTTGAAGTTTTCGTAAGTTCTTTGATAAAGCTGTATCCAGGGGTGCAAAGAATAGAATACTTACCTATAGATCTAACTTGTATGAAGACGGTATCGGTGTACTTTGATCCATTCTGTGACACTGGTTCACATGCCGTCTTGTTTGTTTCAAAACATTCAATAGTAAAACATTTATGTTGAGTAAACCATGCAACATTACACAATGGCTTGTCACAACAACTTATTAGGCACTTAGAGATTTCATCAGCTTCCAGATCGTGCTCAAAATATCCAGCATTGACACGCCCTTTAGGGACAGCAGTACGGAACAAATGCTCCTTCATTATCTTGGGTGACAAAGTTTCTACTTGGTCACATATCTGTCCATAGCAAACTGAAAATACAACAAGATATATTTGTTAAATTCAATAGGGGTCATCTGCTGTTGCTAGCCAACCTCTATGTAAAGTTTGAAGATCCTAGGAAAAAGCGTTCTTGAGTTATTGAATGGAAACCATTTGGTCTACCTACAGACAGACTGACCGACATATGTGTGCAAAGCAATATACCCGCTAAATAAATATATAAAGTACCAGACAAAATAATGGCCTATTCACAAAAGACTAATACGTACATGGGGGGGGGGGGGGGGGTCCAGCAATGTTTCTAAGGGGGTTCTGATCAGCCATTTATTTTTCAAATATTCAAAAATTCATCAACTTGATTTTCTAGTCACTGACAACTCTTCAGGAAATTTTTAAAATTTTAATCTCAAATTTTCTTCTAAGAAGATTTGTGAATACCAGTCCTGTAAAATCATTGTAACATAATATTATTTGCTTAGCTTTAATACCAGTATAAAGTTTTCATAGAACTAGAACTCCTTTCATTTACATTTACATAGTACAGAGATTTTAACCTGGCCCCGATCTCCCGAAGCATCTCAGTCTGAGCAAGATCTCATCCCAAATAGTGGCATATGTCTTTATGTTAATTTCCATGCGAGGCCACAGGTAACTGTATCATTACTAAAGAGTAAATAAATTTATTTTTTTTATAAAATTTATAATATCTTAGAAAGCTTTATAACACGGGAAATTGACCACCCGGTCACTGAGGTGCAGTTTGTTTTTAATTAACATTTCATTAATACTGGTGTTATTTTAAATATTTGTATATAATCAGAAACTAGAGAGATTCATCTTTAATTTGATATCAATATATTAAAAATCCGTCCATGAATAAGAAATAAACCCATAAGGCGTGAAATCACTGTCTTTTTTTCTTGTTCAGAATAGCATTGTCGTTTCTGTTGAATGCACCTCAGTGACTGACTGGACACTGTGGTGTACATTTCATGGTATAACTTTTTTACTAGTTGATCAATTACGATGGGATTTTGCATGGAGGTAGTTTAAACAATGTTGTCTATGAATGTAATTACTTTATGAAGATATCGAAAGCCAATTCTTGTTTTTGATATCATGAAAAGCTGACCACTTAAGTACAAATGTACCTTCCTAAGATAACATAAATTTTGTAAAAGAAACTTTTTATCAATGATACAGTTACCTGTGTGCGAGGCTGGACTCAAAATTAGCACCACTCAACTGAAATGTTATTTACAGTAAAATTTCGAGGGTTGAAGCTTCAGATATATCTCTAATTCCGACTCTGATTTTAGCAAAATCTCAATTTGAGTTGAGATTTCTACTTGAGATGCTTCGGGAGATCGGGGCCTGATCCTCGACCTTCTATTAACATAATTTAACAGCTGATATCTTGTCTACCTTTACAACCCTGGTTGTAATTGTTAACATAAGCAGGGAGAATCACAAAGACTCTAAAGATTTAATACAAACACCAATCTAAAGCTAAAAGGACGATTTTCTCGCGGAAATTGATACATTTTCACCGCCACAACCTTGTACAGTTATATATTCATGCATAAAGGTTAGGATCACATCAATATCTCTGCACAATAGCTTCAAGTATGCTTTATAGCATATTTGCACATAAATGTAGAATTCTCGTTGCTTTATTTCCCATTTATTTCTCTTCAATCATTTATATGTAAAGTTTGTATTTAATGCAGCAACAAATATTCAAATTGGTGAATCATCAGCACAATTTAAGTGACGTTTAATTGTTTTCCAATATTTAGTAAACAATAGAAAATCTAGAATAAATCTCACAATTTACAATAACATGGAATTGATTATCACTTTGGGATGATTATCAGCACAGTGTATTGACACAATCAACTTCAACAGCTGTTATAGTGTCAGATAAACAAAATCATTCCAATCCTGCTATAGTGCGTCCATGATAATGTGAAAGGCGGGAAAATTTGTAAGTTTTAAATATTAAAATCTGAGTTAAGTTTGGAATCACTATCGCTACAATTACCGGGTATAATGGACAGTAGAATCTAGACTTCTACACATACCTATATTATTATTCTTTTTTTATCTATTGACAAACAATTAACAAGTCATGTATAAAAAATAGATTCTAGTTTGATTTGTGTTTTTCAATTTCAACGAGATGAAATAACTTCCGCATCTTCATTGAAAAAAAAGTACACTTTTCTGCTATCTTAACGCTGTTTATCTTTTTTAAAGATATTTCTTGTTTTATTTCACCTTTAATTTTTAGAGGTCAGTATTATAGGTCAATCTTTGTTGATCAACATACACTGGTACGCTAGTCTTTGTCAAATATCTGGTATGTTTTTTGAAATTTTAAGTACTGGTACAAGTGTATAAGATATAACAATCATGTCAGAATATTTATATATAAATCACATCAAGTGACCAGCTGATCAATCATTTATTAACTGTATTAACTGAATACATGAAGGTTCTGATTCTGAATGATTGAGCTAGCAGTAAATGTATGCCAGTATGCCGTCTCTAGGCGGAGATACAGAAATCAATACAGATAAACTAGCCAACAATGAACACTGGATTTAGTTGTCACGTTGGCTCTCCTAAGACTTCACTAATGTCCAGAAATACAATGTAGCAGAAGGAAGTCACTAGTACAGACAATCAGGGGCTGTTCATTAACGACTGACCATTAGGGACTACTAATTAAGGGCTACTTATTACGGGCTTCTCATTAGGGACTGCTCATTAGGAGATACTCACTAGGGACTGCTCATTTCAATTTTGGGCTAATTCTGAAGGGTAATTTTGATAATTGTGTACTGGATTTTACCATATTGTCACTTTCTAAAGAAGTATTGACCCTTCTGTCATTTAATCCTGTACTGTTAAAATGCAGACTTTCAGGGGTAAAAGGGTCTTTGAAAGGGTCAAATGAAAGCCAAGATGACAACACTAAAACCACATATCATTGAGACTTCCAATGTTAAACTTTTTGAAGTATTTTCATAAGCACTTGTGACAGATGACAACAATGATCCTAGCACACTGGTCACATGATCCAAGCAGACAGATCACATGACACTAGCAGACAGATCACATGATCCCAGCAGACATATCACATGATCCAAGCAGACAGATCACATGACACTAGCAGACAGGTTACATAATCCCAGCAGACAGGTCACATGATCCCAGCAGACAGGTCACGTGATCCAAGCAGACAGATCACATGATCCTAGCAGACAGATCACATGACACTAGCAGACAGGTCACATGATCCCAGCAGACATGTCACATGATACAAGCAAACAGGTCACATTATCCTAGGACACAGCTGACATGATCATAACAGACAGATCACATGATCCCAGCACACAGGTCACATGATCCTAGCAGACAAATCACATAATCCCAGCAGATGGGTCACCAATCGTGAAAGCTCGGCCATTTCCGTTTATCTCCGGTAAATAACCTTGTGTCTAACTGTAGTAATACACCAAAGCCAACAGGCCGTGAGTTAAAAGTGGCTACCTACGCGTAAAAGTAACAAATTATGTATCCGTCAATAAGATGGTTATTTTATCTTTCCTGAACAGTTTTCTTATTTTATGATCATACGAAGACATGTCATAAAAGAAATAACCGATATCTTTAAATATTATTCATAATTTATATTTCCCAAGCACGTGTCGAAAACATCAACAAACATGACCCATATTTAAGCGGGTTTGTTTACAAAATATACTACTTGACTTTCGGATCATTTCGAGTTAACTTATCGCCTGGCACACATGTGATTAATCGTTCCGTGGAATTTTGTAGCGCGTATTTACTGGTATAATATATCTATATAGATCTATATATTTGTGTGAACATGTATTGACATAATGTGTACTGAAGACTGGGGGCTGCCATTTTCTAATCATGTGACTGAAAATAGTTTCAATATGGCGCCTTGTTATGTCAGAGGTCTATTGCAATGCATAAAGGCCGAGGTGATCAGAATGATGGGTCACATGATCCTAGCAGACATATCACACGATCCCAGCACACAGGTCACATGATCCTAGCAGACAAATCACATGATCCTAGCAGCTGGGTTACATAATCCCAGCAGATGGGTCACATGATCCTAGCAGACAGATCACATGATCCCATTTTCCCAGCACACAGGTCACATGATCCTAGCAGATAAATCACATGATCCTAGCAGCTTGGTTACATAATCCCAGCAGATGGGTCACATGACCCTAGCAGACAGATCATGTGATTCCAGCTGACATATTACATGATCCTACTATAGCAGCTGGTTACATAATCCCAGCAGACAGGTCACCCGATCTCAGCAAATAGGTCGTATGATCCTAGCAGACAGGTCACATGATCCTAGCAGACAGATCACATGATCCTAGCACACAGGTCACCTGATCCTAGCAGACAGAACACATGATCCTAGCAGACAGGTCACCTGATCTCAGCAAATAGGTCGTATGATCTTAGCAGACAGGTCTCATGATCCTAGCAGACAGGTCATATGATCCTAGCAGACAGATCACATGATCCTAGCAGACAGATCACATGATCCTAGCAGACAGGTCACCTGATCCTAGCAGACAGGTCACCTGATCTCAGCAAATAGGTTGTATGATCCTAGCAGACAGGTCACATGATCCTAGCAGACAGGTCACGTGATCCTAGCAGACAGATCACATGATCCAAGCAGACAAATCATGTGATCCCAGCAGACAGCCCATATGGTCCCAGCAGACAGACCACATGATCCCAGAAGAAACTGAGATTACATGACACTTGCAGACTTATCAGAAGAAGTAGAGTGTATAATTATAATGAAGTGTTCAATCAAGGTGGAGACAATATATCACACCATTCATAGATTTATCCACACAACAATAGGTCAGAATCAATAGGGTAACTAGAGTATATAGAAACAATATAGCCACACAGATCTACAGTAGTGTATCAATCAAACAAGACTGAAGAATCTCCGCAAACCATTAAATACAGCAGAAAATATAAACAAACAACATCAATTCTCTAATAGACTACTTGTATCATCCCAGATTGTCTATACCAGATGTTGCCAGTATTGTTACAAAAGGTTGGAATGACATAATATATCAAATACCTGCATGAATCGATGAATGTATAATTGATTATAATTTATTGCTGACAGACAATACAATGTCATATAACATATAATTCAATGTAACTAACTTACATGTAGAACAATTGTTAACTACAGTTGAACTCCTACCTTGCAACTAAGCTACTAGCAGTATCAGTAAGTTAAGTCCTTTTTAAGGTTCATCGCGACAATTTTTTATATCAAGAAGTTGTAATGATGTGAAATATTTTTTTTTTGGTACTAAATATTATTTTTGGCTTATTTCCTAGAGTAATTATTAAAGTGTATTTGTTAGCTATAATTGTGATTTATCAGTCTGATTCAATTATTACATATTACATATATTTAACACTTATAAATATAACAATTTATATATAATTTATATCTATATTATTATTATTATATTATATATAATATAATAAAATTTCAATCTAGGACACTTAGTAGCTCATTATATTACATTTTCAATATCTGAGTGTTGAGTGCTGAGTGTAAGTATTGGTTGTAATTTCGGGCCCAGGTTTTTAATCCCAGATGGTCCTGTATTGAGCCTGGCCTAGATTTTACTGAGACAAACATCATTCATAGCCAGGTTTCATAAAACATAAAGTATTTCAAGTACCATTCAACATCTGATATGAATGAGTTTAAATTCTCAACTAGAAACATAACATTTGTGGATTCTTTTGACTATTTAAAAGCAGCTGTTCATTTCGAAGGGAAAACGATATTAAGACGAACAACTGAACAGGAAAGAAAAAAGCTTGGATGGAACAGCAACGACAGTTGCATAAGACAGGACGCAATGGAAACTACAAATTAATGCAAGGCCTTATACACTAATGAGAGTGAAGAGGATAGGTGAGGTGATATATCAAGAAGGTCCAAAGGGTCCTCAAAAGAGCTCACAAATGGCAGGTTAGGGACCAAGAGCCCTTAAGCTGAATAAATTATATTCCCATGCCCTCCTCCCAACAAAAATATGTTCAACAAATTCCATAAAACTTAAAAATAAAATATATATGTCAGAATTATTTGTTTCTGACCATTTCAAACAATTTCAAGATGCTGAATCAGAAAATGATTATTATTTTTCATAAAGCCTATGGCTTTCACATGTACAATTAGCATTTCAGTCATAGTACTGGAATGAGCGCTTTTTTAAAGACCCGAGAAAAAGTGCAGTGCACCGTATAGTATATATCACGTGTGCACCTGTAATCAATCATATTTAGTCTAGCGCTTGAATGAGCAAGACGTTCGTGCGACAATGTCGCGTGGTAATTTTTGGTTTTTGCGGCGAAATTACGACTTTCGTTGGCAGTTTACATTCGAGGAAGGTAATTGCGATGAATGTATTGTATTTTTCAATCGTTATGAGTTTTTTATCTTCCGTTATTATCCTTTATTGTTGAACTACGAAGACTTTTTTGGGAACCGGAAGCTAGTTTGTAAAACAGCTTATGTCACGATAATGATTACTTTGGCAGAGTTTTGAGCCGGTTTTGTCCCATGTCTTCTATTTTCATTGCTAGTTTGTGATAGTAAAACATGGTTATTATTAAAATATGTCCTCTGGACAATTTTATAGACGAATTACGTCTTTGTGCATAGTACGTAGTACATGCTTTTCGGATGTTAAAATTCGGACAAATTTGTTCCGTTATCCGAGTGAACGCGTCTTAGGACGCCGATTATAATGCAATGACCTAGTCTTTTGATTAGAGGAAATGTTTATTTACATGCCAAAAGTGTTGGCTTTAAAATTTGTTCCGTTATCCGAGTGAACGCGTCTTAGGACGCCGATTATAATGCAATGACCTAGTCTTTTGATTAGAGGAAATGTTTATTTACATGCCAAAAGTGTTGGCTTTATAACATTAGTATGATATTGTCTGTGGGTAAGTTTTGAGTTTAACTGACTGTTAGGCAGTTATCAGTTTTTAGATGAATTGTGACTGTATATGGGCTCTGTCTAACAGAGTTTTGTGAAAAGCCTGAGAGCACATGCTCATTTGATATGAAGGTTACGTTTTTGTACCTTTTATGAGAATATGAGAAATTAGCTTTATTAGCAGTTACAGTAAGTCACTTTGAGTCTGACACGGTTTATTTGATAATATAACAGTGTGTTATGAGTACATAACCTTAGATGGAGACCATTTGTATATCGGATATTTATTCAGAGATTATTACATGGGCAGTACTTATTTTATATTTAGAAAGGTACTAAGAGTGTTATATTTCATGACAAACTCAGTTTGCGTGTAATTAGTTGATAGTTGAGAAGAAGTTACGTGATTAAGTAAGACCTGTTTTGAAGCATAATGTAGAGTTCTTTGACATTTGTCAGGGGAGAACGTGTTTGATGCGTGTTTATGCTATTTTTAGAATCCATATGAACAAGCATTTAGGTTGCTTTTTGTCTGCTATGGGTATGTTTATATATGAATTTATTAATTTGCATGCTTATGCAATCAAGATATATTTTATGTAAATTTAGATTGGTTATCCTATGAGATAAATCAATATTTGGTAGTTTGGATAGTTGCATTGAGTTGGAGTAATTCTAAGTATTTGAAATCAGGTATAACGTATTGCACTGAGTTATTCTGACCAGAGACTTATGCAGTTTGTCATTTGCTTTTGTGGTGTGTCGTCAATCTATTAGATTTGACATAAGTGTGTATTTGGTTCTTTTTTTAATTAATATATTTTTGGTCATGGAACATGATTTTGTATTTGAGGGAAGTTATATTTATATGACACTGTTTTTAAGTGACATGCAGGATGGTTTAGCATGTTTATGATTATAATTATATTTTGATTTCGCTATGAGTCTGTCAAAGGCATCTAATAGTGGGTATTTTGTGAGTTAAAAGGTTTCATTTGAATAGAGATATCAAGTTCATGTTTATGAATTGTTTTTAATGATTACTTTATTTATACGGCAGTATTATGATGGCTTATATTTATATATGATACTGAATAACTCAGATGTTTGGTGGAGGATTGGTTACAAGAGGAATGATGTTCATTTTGATGAATTGGTACATTTGGATACAGGCTGAACTTATTTAGATGTATCTGCTTTTAGGTATTCATGTCATGAATTTTGGAAATATATGTTGCTGTATTCTTAAATTTAGCCATATATCAATTATACTTATGATATACTTGAAATGAGTGACTCAGTACCAATTACTTATAGACTTATTACCCAATGCTTTTTGCATTCTGAACATTATCACTGTAGCAACAAGTGTTGTGTTTTTATGACCGATGAGAGTACAAATTTTTAGTTGTTTATATTCATTTATTTGTCATGTGATGATAGGATGTTGTCAGTTGTTAGTATAAAATCTACTATAATCTAGTATTTTTACTATAGTTCCTCTTGAGAAGGGATATATATATATATTATGTAACCAGTATCCCTGGATATATATTTATAAGTGAGACTGTTTTGGAGTATCATGTATTTATAAATACACTGGATACGTGTAGTTTTACGATGCATAATATTTTAACAGACTTATTTATGCGCATCTACATGAGTAAATTTTTTCAGACCTTATGTCTGAACTTCAGGTTTTGGGTGTACCAAAGAGTATGTTTTGCTGTATTTTCCCAATATAATGGTCCTTTTCTGAGGATTTCAGGGTTTTCAGGATTTTAACTTTCACCTATGCTTTAGTGATTATCAACTATAAACTTTAGGAGTGAAGCTGATATTTGAAAATGAGTGATTGATTATCAACTATAAACTTTACGGAGTGAAGCTGATATTTGAAAATGACTTTTACAGTAAAGTTTAGCAGGATTGTTTAGTCATTGTTCATAGTTGGAAAGGAAGGGTTGAATTCACATACATTTGTACTTCTGTTAAGCAACCTGGGAATTTGAATTAAAAGTTATTTTTTTAGAAACCTATTGGTAATAGTTGTAAAATATTAACAACTTGTTTACTGTCTTAATGTAGTGTTGTTTTTATGGTTGTTTGTTTTATATGTGCTGCTAGTGTTAATTAGTTAACATGGATCCAGTTTAGCTTTTTGGAAGCGCTTATATGTTTGCTTTATTATATATGTTTCTTTGGAAACTCCCTAGCTTATTATACATGTTTATTGGGAAACTAGCTTTTTGTGTCCAGGAACATTTCAAGCATAGATAATATTTCATAGTTTCGGCTAATGGTAATGTATATATAGTGGTTGTTACTTTTTTATATGTAATTATATGAGTATTTGAGGTACTTTATTCTTTAAGTTTTTATTAAGAGTAATTATAGACGTATCTGTTACATTTGTGTGTTATTGTAATGGATTTTATTTCTTTTCGAAGAAACAGGGTTAGTGTTACCTGAGCGGAATTTGGTTTAGATATTGACTTTACTTATTTTAATGAGGAATTTAGGGATATAATGGCCTTTGTCATTTATTAGTGGTATCTTTTATCATAGTCATTTAAGATGGTCATGATACGAATATGGCAGTATTGTGTCTTTGCAGAATGATCTATTTATATATATTATATATGGAAAGTCTGTAACAGTACTATTCTTTCTTATATTCCTATAAAGGTTTTATTTACTTTAGTTTTATTATTTATATTACATGTATATCATGTTTTAATACGTGATTTCTTTATTGTCAATAAATAGCACTTAAGCTGCATAGCAGTTTTCTTTACGGACCATATTGTATATTTTTATGATTTAAGAAAGGTTTGATGTCATTTTGTTAAGGATGTATTGGAGTGTTATAAGTTTATGATCTTGACATAAACTGGGCTTTGATAGAATTGTATTTGCCGTATACAAAGAGTGGTTATTGCTTGTGTCTTGTATATATGTTAAGAGTAGAATTATAGGTGTTTATGTAATGGTTATTTATTAACCACTTTTTCAATTTGAAAAAGATACTCTGATTCAATGATGGTCTGAAGTTGATGAACTATTTATTATATCATTTAAATTCAATTTATTTTTTTGTTAAAATCTATAAGCTTTAGCTTTTGACAGTTAACAACTGGTTGTTGATTTGCAGGTTTAGAATGTTTATTTGAGGATTTCTGTATCGGCATTGTTCTTTTGAACGATCAAAGTGTTATAAGGTTCATTTTTTGTTACTTAATATTTTTAATGGTGTTTGTTTGGTTGAGGAATCCTTTTTATAAGTCACCTCATGAGTTCATGTTTAAATTTTATTTGGTATTTTCAAGTTTATATAAAGTATTTTCCTTTGAGATATATTTGAATTTCAATTATTGACATAATAGAGGTTTTATTACCTGTGGAGAAGTATTCTAACTCTATGATGGTATTAATATATATTGTTCATGTATATATTATTGTTACTCTTGATTTACAAGGTGTCTAGTCTGTTTTACATTATTGTATTACACTTTTATTTGTAAGAGGGTTTTTGTTTTAATGGCAATATGTTTTGTTGCCCTACTTTGAAGATGCTAATTGTACATGTGAAAGCCATAGGCTTTATGAAAAATAATGTTCCCTCATCCAAGCTTTAGTGCAGGATGAGGGTCATTATTGGAATAAAGCCGGAGGCTGAGCATGTACATACCCTCCCTTTGTGTCAGATTATCATTATATTTAAAGTGTATATTTGTATACATACAGGTATATTTATTTTATGATGTAATGTTATAATTTGTGTTGTGATATTATGTGTATCTTTCAGCCTTTTATGCTTTGCCCTCCCTAGTACATGCTTATCACTTAGATTAGAGATTAGCCTATTGTTTAGGGCGACAAAACTTTGGCTTTGAATTATGATTGATTACAGGTGCACACGTGATATATACTATACGGTGCACTGCACTTTTTCTCGGGTCTTTAAAAAAGCGCTCATTCCAGTACTATGACTGAAATGCTAATTGTACATGCTCAGCCTCCGGCTTTATTCCAATAATGACCCTCATCCTGCACTAAAGCTTGGATGAGGGAACATTTTCTCCCTAATGTATGAAGAACAGTTCACACACACAACAAGATTGCGTTCAGTAAATGCTAAAATATGCCCTGGTGGAAGCCTTGTCCATAATAACTAGCTACGGTAAGTCAATCAGGGGCCATAATTCTGTACAAATGTTGGATAGTGATACATGGTGTTGACAATTAGTGGAAGGTATGTATGATGGTGAACAAGTATACCAAGTTTGAAAGCAATGCCTTGATGGACTTTGAAAATATTTTAGTTTCAAGAACTTCCAAGTTTTGGTTAACATTTGCAATTGAACAGACGGACAAACGGACAGACCAAATCACTATATGCCTCCAGCATCAGTAGATGACCGACATAAAAACAAACTGGTGATACACAGTGACTGATAAATGATTGTTGGTATACATTGATAACATTACCTGTTATGATAACACTAAGTAATATCCATTTTAACATTGTTTTCACACAACAGATTGCAGTGGTTTCCATGTTGCCATCAGTACAACTATAGTCACATCCTAACACAATGATTACACTATCAGTATACTACAGTATGTCAACATACACATCAACACCTGAAATAGAGAAAACAACAAATTAACACTGATTGTATAATAGTGCATTGGTGAATTTAGGATTGGAAACTTCTTGCTTGAATCAGCAAAACTGAATAGTTTTCCTCTATACCCTATATGCAAATGACCAAGTATCAATGCCTGATTGGCTAATGTCTCAGTTTTACTGTCTGGCTTTCGACATGGTTCATAGTCATACGGAACTTCCAAAACAAAATTCTAGTACTTTTCAAGTACTTTTTTCCCATTTTCAAGGACTACAAAATCACACTTGTCGCGGCAATTACCATTGCTTAAAACTCTTTAACATGCAATTTTAGTGTCGTTTAACCACTTATTCCGTTTATTCAAGATTATCAACAACTATTTTGCACACATGCAGGTCAAAAACCACCAAATAGATTTGTTCTGTAACTTAATGTAAAGTGACAACTTTTTGTCCATTGGACCCTCTCAAAATCTACTAATCCGTAGAATCATATTATATAAGAAAAGTTGGTACCTCAAATGTGGTGAAAATATTTTCCACATGCACAGATTGACCGCAAGTCCGTTAGCCACTTGTAACCCTACTTTCACTTTCATATCTAGGCCAGAATGCCAAATATTTCTGAATTAATCACAAATCATATATGTGTTTACGAAGCAATTTCATGATTCTAATGCCTATTTATCAAGACACAGCACCATTTCCAGTCAAAGTTTTTTAAAGGACTACTGTACGAACTGGAAATAAATGCGCGTCTTAAAAATCGCATATGATAATTGCAATTGGAGAATAAAACCCGTCCTGTAACGTACCGTATGTCAATTTACTCGTCGGCAAGCCCTATCGACGGTATGTCTGTCTTTTGTTCGTTTTTTTATTCGATATTTGGTCTAATATGTTTGTTATTTCTGATATTCAACTCGCAAATCATGAATTACAGGGCATTTTATCAAATTTTACTCGTTTTTTTCAAAATTCAAGTACTTTTCAAGGACTTTTTGGCAGTTTCAAATTCAAGTACTTTTCATATTCAAGTACTTTTCAAGACTGGTGCAAACCTTGTTCAACCTCAAGTTTAAAGTAGCAATTCTAACACTACTAGGTATCAGTCTACCTTTTTTCTTGTCTTTTTTTATAATACATGTATCTACTGTACACTAGCAAAACATAGTATACAGAAAACACTGTGTACCACTGTACATAAACTATTACATACAGGTTTCAAGTAGAGTTGGTTAGGTTATATTAAGCGGTAGAAGTCAGTAATTCTGGTCAGTAAATTACCTGGCTGCTGAAAACTACTTGACTTGTCATAATTTATTTTCAGATTGATTGATTGATTGTCAACACTATTATAACTGTAAATATATAAACTGGGCGTCACTGAAAAGTTACCACGTATATATATACCTCTGTGTTTTGTATACAATTTGACAAAAAATTTATAGCCTGTGCATTTGAATATTGTTAAATACTAAGGATAGCTGTGACTACACAGTAAGGTCAAAACAAAGTCATGTTTGGCTTTTAACACAGCGTAACCTGAATTTTAAAATATAAGAGTCAACAGGCTGGTAACTTTTCATTGACGCCGAGTATATATAAATATAACATATAAACACTTGACATGTCATTCCTGATCTTATTCATGATTTCATCACAAGTGCTGACTTTTTTGGAATTTGCAAAACTTGATTTAACCTGACTTATGGACAAGCATAACCATACAGTATGACCAAATTCGTGCAGTTTTGTATCATTTACAAGATCATGAAATACTGAGAACAGAACTGACAGCAGCTTTTTTATACATTGTACATCAACTGCTATTTAAATATAAACTGATAAACAAAATGTAAATAATAAGAAATTTAAATGAAATACCGGTAGATCAATAATTTCTAAATATTACCATACAGTTTCTCAATATTACCGAAACTTGGACTTTCAGCAGATAAGTTCATTTTCTCGTTCAGTAATGTGTTAGGCATTGTGCTGTGTAATTTGTGGTACAGTAGTAGTTAGTACATGTATGTTAAGTTTTTATGTTTGATGTGCTCAGCTGGTTAAGTCGAGTGCTGCATTCCCTATCCGATTTTCTATTATCTTTTTACTTCAAGTTGAGGCCAGTATGAGACTACAGGCCTAGACACTAACTATTTTGGCCACTGGTCCGACAGGGCAAAAGCGCCAAATTTGTAAATAGGACAGTTACTGGTCCTTTAGAATTTTCGCTGGTCCTTCTGGATTTTTACTGGTCTCGGACCAGCGGACCAGTGTTAGTGTCGAGCCCTGGACTAGCATTAGTATGTCACTTAGTAGTACTATGTACAGTAACAGGCTATAGATGACAGAATCTTTTTTACAATCTGAGGAGTAAGTATTATCATATGATATCTATCACTCCAATTGTCAGGGTTTCACTAGGTTTCAAAACCCATCACTCATGACCCCAAATTTCCAAGAGTCAAAATGACGCGTTCTACATCTACATTTTACGTTGTACTGTCAGACTTGACCACTATACAATGGTGTGCAAGAAAACAGGTAAAGAGTAACAGAAAAACACGAAAGTGTAAGATAGAAGCAGTCCAGTAACATGAGTGGTAATGCAAACGAGAAAAGAAAGAAATACAAATAGGATCAACTACTGCACTCGTCAGAGGGTTGGTGCAACCAATCCGGCTGGCGTAGCGCTACCAGGATTCTAGATCCCGCCGGCACAGCTCGCTCTCGTCAGAGTGCAGCAGTTGGTGGATAGTTCCCCTAGAAGGGTCGGGTTGAAAGCTCCCTCTTGAAGAGTGCCAAGGAGGGAGCCTCAGCTGTAGATGCTGGCAGCTTATTCCATGTGTTGGTATAGTATGTGGGAAGAAGCTGTACTTCAACTACTTGACGGAGTCAGAGGATGTAGAATACTGGCGGTACTTGAACGAATGTGCAGCCCTAGTCCGGGAGTTAACTGGTGTTAGGTAGGTGGAAACTGGTATATCCACAAGATCATGAACTACCTTGTATAGCATGGTAAGTTGTGACTTTTCCCTTCTGGTCTTGAGGGATTCCCAGGCCATCCTTAAAAAAATGTTTGTTTGCCCTTACGCGACCAAGATTTTTTTCAGTGGGTAGGTAGGTTTTTTTTGTGTTTTTTTTCCTTAGGTTGGTGTGTGTCTGATTTTTCTTATATATGTTGTATGTATGCTGTATCTGAGATTTATTGTATTAAATTGTACACATACTAACCCTGTTGTATGCACCTATTGGCTATTAGCACCCCTCTGTAAAATTCTAACCTGCTTTGTAACATACCTGCACTGGTTTGCACTATTTCATTTTAGCCATTAGCCAGGCTCCCTAAGTGCTTTAATATGGCTCACTCTGGAAGTGCAAGGATACTATTATATCATAACTTTACAAGAGATGTTTGTAAAACATGTATGCCTCAATGGCAGCCAATATACTGGCTATATCAGACAGGACTTTCTGGCAAGAGAAAGGTTATCGTCATTTCATTTAATTATTTTACCATTAAAAATCAAACATCTTTAATATTAATCACGTTTTCATGTAAAAAAAGCCCCGTGACAAATCGTCAAAACAAAAAAATATTTAGACGGGATGCACGGCGCGGAAATTCCGGAATCGTACCGTTTACGGGTTTTATCGCCATCCAAATATGCAATCAGTTTTCGCGACCTTATCCCGTTACATTTGTTGACGATTTCGGAAGGTTTCTTACTGCATCTCGGCGAGGAATTAAGAAAATACTTTCTTTACAATAATATTCAACTACATGTACGATGTGGGATTATCACCATTGTCACTCAAAATCGCCGACATTCAATCAATTTTCGCCGGACCAAACTTCGAAAGCAATTTTTGTCAGTAAGGACAGACGGTTTTCGCGATGCCTGCATTTTGTTTCAGCATCTGACAAGCTTCTAATTACACAGACTAACTACGCAGTGATCTCCCTTTGACAATCGCGGCTGTATATCGGACTCAAACGAATTCGAACATGACATTTTCGTCCCCGATTTTTTCGTACAAAATAAAAAAAATATAATTTCAGTTTAGGCAATAAATTTTTTTGGGTCAGGTCGTTTTTTTCGGGTCGGTCGCGTAAGGGCAAACAAACACTTTTTTAAGGATGGCCCCACTTCAGTTGGTCTAACATGTCGGTGACGCTGCTCATGTTTCTGTAGCGGTTCGTCACAAAACGCGATGCCCTGCGCTGGACCATCTCGATCTGTTGTATGAGGTCTTTCTGATGTAGGTTCCAGACTGAACTGCAGTAGTCGAGGTTGGATCTTACCATGGAGTTATAGGCATTCATCTTAGTGACTTTGTTGGCTTTAGACAAGTTGCGCCGAAGAAATCCCAGCATATTGTTGGCTTTCTGGGTTGTCCTGTTGATGTGTTGCCCCAAAATTCAACATACTTAATCGGTCGGATCGAAACCTTAAGCACCATCAATCTATCTCTCTGCCAGTAATGTCATTACAAAATGGGCGTTAGCAGGTGCACCTGTAAAGTAGTGACGCCCTGGGGCATTCTAAGATCTCCCTCTTGAGCAACGGCCACGATGTTAGATGGCTGTCATTACTGAGATTGTGGCGACATTGTTCGCAAAATATACCTCGACGACTGTTAAAGAAGGAACCTTTACTAATTACATTTTCCTGTGTTTATCGTAGAAAAAATAACTGCTCAAATTAAGTAAAGGCAGTGGCTAGTCGTCCGGCACCGGACGACTAGACAGCGATATTAGTCGTCCGGCGCCGGACGACTAGACAGCGAAATTAGTCGTCCGTCATATGACGGACGATTAGCAAACGCTATGTACATTGGATAGAGAACCGTCATTCTGTTTCTATGCATTAGGCATCTACCATATGATAAAGGCTATAAGAAAATTCGAATATAGGCAAGACATGTCAATGCATTATCTGGATGCATTTTGTGACCGCCCGTGTAATCTCCGTACATTGGCCGCCATTTTGGAATGGTATAAACTGGCACGAATGAATGCGGAAATCGCTGTCGGGTTTTATGTAGCGCGACAAATAGCTATGGTGCAGCTGTGTATTAGATATGGTGTAAGAAATAGAGTAGGGAAAAAAAGAGTGTTTCAATTACCATTTTATGAGGATGGTGAAAGTATACTACTTCATGCTGAAAAAATAAAATTGCTGTGTTAGAGGGTAATTGACAGTTTGGATTGTTACTGATTATATAATAGTGTGAAAACAATGTTGCCGTTAATTTTATCATGGTAGGCCCTATTGTATATTGTATTTAAATGAAAACAAATAAAAATTGTTAATTGTATTGTTTTGTATATATGTGTCATTAAAACTGCGAATAAAAAATAATTAATTGCCATATTAGCTTTGTTTGTGATACCTCGGCAAATTAACGGGTATACCAAACTGTCATCATTGGGTAAGTTTGCAAGTGATTAACAAATTAAAAACACATACTAATTACTTAATGTGTTCTAACTGTCTCTTTAATCGTATTGTATCTTTTAAAGTTAAAAGGTCGGCACGTGTTGGAACTTAATCTTGTTTGCTCGAAGTTTTTCATGCAATGTCTGCGGTGGAATGTGAATTTATGCCTTACCGGGCTATATATGGTATTTATGGGTTGGAAAATATATCATTTGAAGTTAATTCATAATGGCTTCTGTGTCATTCTCTGTTGGAGATACATTCTCTTCATTCAAAGATTTTGAAAGTAAAATTGAGGAATATCAGAAAGTGAAATGTGTTCAGTTATATAGACGTGATTCACGTACGATAGAAAAGTCTTTAGGTCATTTCCCAAACAAATCATTTAATCGGGACATTAAGTACACCAGCATTAGTTACAGTTGCATCCATGGAGGGAGAAACTTCAAAAGTAAGGGCAATGGGAAACGAGCAAATAGGTAAGTGCCGGTGCCGGACGACTAGCCACTGCCTTAAGTAAAATATCAACAACAGTAATTTAGTACCATGAGACTAACTTCATGCAAAATTGAACACAGGCCAAAGATAACAATAAAACATGTATGATAGATAAATCTGTTAGCAATACAACGTCCATTTACCCAGTGTGTTTACCACTGTTTACATTATCATGAAAGCATGGCCACAGAACTGAACCAGTGCACACTCCCACAGCGCATTGACAGTTATTAATTATAGCGAAGATTAACCACAACGTCTGAAATAGTTTCTGAAATTATTACCTACTGCAGCGGTTGTAACAAATTTTCCAATAATAAACACTCTAGAACGAACTGCAACCAGAGACTGTCTGTTGTGTTTTTCGTCATCAATTTTGATGTACAATGGCATGGTTTATAACCCGAACTTCCGTGTAGGTTCGGGTGTTATACCTATCCATCATTTTTGTGATCTTCACGACTGTGTTAGTTGCACGGCGCTTGCAACTGCTAATCAAAGCACTGAGAGTATTCAGGGCGATCTGGTTGCTGCTACTAAAGCTTAAACCGACTTTACACGTTTAATGTTCGTTTTCTTACTGCCGATCTTGTCTTGAATGTCAAAATAGGCATATGTGACTATTATATATAGGCATGTTGGGTATCCAAATAATTGTTAAAGGCAGTGGCTAGCCGTCCGGCACCGGACGACTAGACAGCGAAATTAGTCGTCCGGCGCCGGACGACTAGACAGCGAAATTAGTCGTCCGTCAGTGGACTACTAGCAAACGCTACGTGCATTGGCTAGATAACCGTCATTTCTACGCATTTTGCATCTACCTTATAATAAAGGTTATAATAAACTACGAATATAGGCAAGACATGTCAATGCATTATCTGCAACTATTTTGTGACCTCCCGTATATCTCCGTATATTGTCCGCCATATTGGTAAGTAGTAAGGGAACAAAGAATGTTTCAATCACAGTATTATGAGGATTGTGAAAGTATTTTACTTCATGCTGAAAAAATAAAATTGTTGTGTAAGGTAATTGGCAGTTTGGAATGTCACAGGTTATATAATAGTGTGAAAACAATGTTGCCGTTTATAAATGTTATCATGGTAGACCCTATTGTATATTGTTGTATTTAAAATGAAAACAAATAAAAAATTCAATTGTAAATTGTATTGTTTTGTATATATGTGTCATTAAAACTACGAATGAAAACATAAATTGCCACATTAGCTTTGTTTGTGACACCATTTCTTCTACATCTCTATTACCTACTACTTATCATAATGAGCATAGCATAATGCTACTGTATGTCACTTTAACACAGCATTACCATTTTAATCAACTTGGATATTTTTGCACTATATATAGATCTCATGCCGACAGCGATGTCCGCATTCATTCGTGCCAGTTTATACCATTCTAATATGGCGGACAATATACGGAGATAAACGGGAGGTCACAAAATAGTTGCAGATAAGGCATTGACATGTCTTGCCTATATTCGTAGTTTATTATAACCTTTTTTATAAGGTAGATGCAAAATGCGTAGAAATGACGGTTATCTAGCCAATGCACGTAGCGTTTGCTAGTAGTCCACTGACGGACGACTAATTTCGCTGTCTAGTCGTCCGGCGCCGGACGACTAATTTCGCTGTCTAGTCGTCCGGTGCCGGACGGCTAGCCACTGCCATTGTTAAAAGGTGCATATTAATTGTTATGTAATACGTGTATTGAATGCGCATATCAAAAGTGGCTTTAAAATAATACTACGCGCCTATTTATCAGATTCTACAGTACCGTCTTGTAATCACTTCCCTCACAGCGTGAGACAGTCTATAGAAAGCGGCTAGCTAGTACAGCGACACCATATGATTGCATAACAGTACTTTGCAGACCGTATACGATTCATTGAAAAAACCATCACTTGACCGTAGTCTGAAGTTTCTAAAAATAGCTTTACAGCCGGGACATTTGATGAACACGTCATTTTCGTATTATGAAACAAGTTCGGTATCGGCCGGTGTAGTGATTTTTTTGCGAAAATATCGATTTAACGAACAGTTTCACAATAATTTTTGATCTTAGCTGAAATCAGTTAAAAAATTTGGAGAAACATATGTAGCAGTATCTGGAACTACTTGAATGCGGATTCACATAGCAGCCTAAAGGCGGTTAATTTTGTATTAAGAAATGGGCAATGGTAGTAATGAGAGGCTAAACGCCTCCCAAAAACCACAACCTTACCCGTCGCGTTCCGTTCCGTATTGGTAGTGTATTCCCCGGCACTAAACAAGGAAAATGATAACAATTAAGCACGATCATGACAGTGAAAGAAGTTGGAGAGTTGTTCGTCAGTGTTGAAGCTTGACACATAAAACTGCAAAGTATGCTATGTACAGCCAAGGCAATCGTTAATTAACGCATACTAAGATTAGATTGTCACATTACACTCAACATCAACATCATCAACATATAGAGTGGGTTAACCAGTGCCAATGATTGAACCCACGACCTCTGGATTGACAGCCCAGTGCGTTACCACTGAGCTAAATCCGCTAGATCAGTCTCCGTCATCAGTAGGCCTACAATAATACTACCTTAATGATATGTATAAATTTGTGTATATCCTTAGATTAGACGGTACCGTAAGTGATCATTCAGAAATCAACGAAAACACATTAAACCTGTACGAAATGCGTAACCTAAGATAACTGTGCAAATCTATCTTTTCAGCTGACCCCGAGCAACAAAGCTGCCCTCGACGTAACGGTAGTGTACACGTGTGTTGTGATAACTTAATAGAACTTCAAGCAGAGGTTCTTGTGTATATTGAATCTTGATGCATGCATGCCATTGTGCAGCTCTATGACACAATGAACAGGGTCGGTCTTAGTAGAAGTAGAAGATTTTTCTTTAATCATATTTTCCCTAAATTAAGTATAAATAAGTAAGAAAATTAAGATTTGAAAAGTTTACATACTGCTTTAGCATTTTGTGAAGATCTACAATCATTATTTGGAAACATGGATTATTCTTCGATTTGTAAGGGATCGATATTAGCTGCAAAAACGTTTTAATCACCCCCGTCGAAGTCGAAAATATGGGATAAGGTAATCGGGTAGGCGTCATTCTGTCTTGGTCCATCCGTCTGGACGGACGTCCGTCCGTCAGACCCTGAATCACACCGTACAACCCGCTGTGTGTAAGGCAGTTATGTATGTTGAAGGCAGAGACACACGCGTTTTACGCCACTAGAGTGGGGTAAGTATTTGTTATTTTATATGTGTTTTGTGTTGCTTTTGAAAACGATCACATACATATATCGTTCACGCGATGAATGAACAATAAGTATATACAATTTATGTGCCCTAAAATGCCATATTATTCGAGTAAACAGGGTTTAGGTATGCGATGTTTGCCAAAAGTTCGAAACTTTCGCCTTTGACATTGAATTCTCAACTTAATTCGTGGTTGGGAACAATTCTAAAACATTGAATACAAACTTCAATCCTTTCTCAATATATCTGTCGTTTCCGTTTTGGAAATTGTGCATTTTCTGTGAAGATACAGAGGTTTAAATTGAACGAGGTACCAAATAAATGCTAACGAAATAGGCAGTTCTGTTTTTCGAATGATAGCGACAAAGGCAGAGCGTTAAATATTAATGCTAACGCAGAGGCAGAGATAATAGACTTATGCTAACGTTAAAGGCAGAAATTCTAATGACTTGACAGGGCCATAAAACCCCTTTGTACGATTTGTATGTTATAAATATAACCAAGATTCATGTTAGGCTGTATTCCAAAGTCTATTTCACCAAGAATCACGAGTGTTTAGTGGTTATTTTAGTCCAGTTGATAAACGGAATATATAATTACATACCTGGTGATCGCTGACGCCGGCAATTATCGGTTGTGAGTGGCCCTTTATGTCTGTAAATGACGAACTGGTGTGTTTGGGGGGCATTAAGCGCTCCATTTGTTATCATGAAGTTAAGAAACACAAAGTTTTTAGCATTCTATAGAAATTCAAATTACTTGACAGGGAACTAAATGCACTGTCTTGTTTGTTCCAAAATGTATGTTATTTGTATGTTACAAATTTTATTTGACTATTTTTCGTGAATAACTCACACGAAAAACATTAGCCATAATGTCGTAAAACATCGTCATGCCCCGATACATTGCTATTCATGTGCAGTGGAACATATGATCTTAGTATTAATCTTCTAAGCAGTCAATGTTGATTAAAATTACCTGTATTTTATAAATAAAACAGTCAGGTTATTTAAACAGTCACAGAGTATACGGTCTTACATCTATTTATGGGCTGACTGCTTAAAACAGTTGGGCAACACGTGCTCATGTAGCATCACGTATATCATGTAACATATTATTCCATGCTAAGTTGTTTGGTCTTAATGACATCATCTAACGTCACCCGGACCGCAGATAATTATGCAACGGGGCGTAGCATAATACCAATAAGACGAGACGCAAGTTCTTTATGTATAATTAGACTTACGATGAACAAATGTAGTTGTTATCAATAACATTTCAGATAAAATCAAAGCGCTGAAAGCCAGCAGTTGTTCGAATGAATACCATATTGATCACCTCGGCCTGTACATGCATTGAAATATTTACCGGAGACAAACGGAAATGTCCGAGCTTTCACGATTGGAATGAATGCATGCAGGAAGTACAAGTCAAATAGTTTTCTGCGGCCAGATAATTTCTAGTATTTCTCAGCAGTTTGGATGCTGATCGAGTTTATTCCGGTGTATGTTTAAATGTGTTAGTCCAAAAAACCCAGATACATGTAACATCGGATACTACCGTACGTCTGATTATTCTAACCTAACCAACTACGTGTATGGGTAACAGTTTATATAGAGTGATGCTCGGAGTTATGGATATTACGCGTATCGCTCGTTGAGAGTAGCTAGTTTGATAACGCATGGAACCATGACCTCGATATAATTAGAAATACTGGGTCTGTACCACAGTATATGATTACGTAACAGTTTATGCCGACGAAAAAGGTACGGAAGGCAGTCAACAGAAGTGGTAATTGCTTTGTAAATACAAAGAAATACTGGAAATAGGTTTAAATTATTTATTGGGATGTACAACTGTCCTATAGATTTAGAAATATGAAGTAGCTTTGTAGTATATATATATGCTGCAATTGATGGAACTATTTTGCATGACGGTTGACATCCGTGTCGGTAGTTATGCAATACCGACGGACCGGTTTACTATTGCAAAGATGGCACTGCCTAGCGGCGGTGTAGGAAGAAAAGTAGTTTCATCAACTAAAGTATAGTCGATTGTAGAAACGTGTGTATATAACTATAGTTGGTCGATTCTCGAACAAATGAAAAGTATTTATTTAATGCTAACTGATGAGATATGGAGTTCTATTAGTGCAATAAAACCTAAATCAGTCACTGGTTATCACCTACAATGTGACTGATATAAGCTCCGCCCCCTCGCAGGGACTACTTTAATTTTACCAAAAACTCAACACTAAACTGTCTCTTTTTACTTTTTTATTACTGAACGGAAACATGTCATTCGGATTTTTTATTCTTAGTTAGAACATTTCCTACAAGTTGGTGCAAAATTCTCAAAAAGGTTGTTTTCACCTATTCACCATAATCAAAGATGGCGGATTTTGAATTGAAAAATATGAATGGAATAATATATTCATACGCAGCTTAACCACAGTGGTAGATTCTAATTTGGCATAAATAGTACCAGTTTTGACACCCGATAAGCATTAAATAAATAGAATATACGCGCTCTTGAAAATATTGAATTTTATCACTACACGATGAGATATAAACCATATTCAATCAAAACAAACAAATATCCTCTTTCTATATTACATAAAGCAGTTTAATAGAGTGTCACGTAAAAATTCCAGTGTCGATGACTTACAGTTCATGTAAACTGCTGACAAACAAGTGCTGTATTTGTACCTAACTGTCATAGATCTACATTTATTAAATATGCAGACGTGCATGGACATGTACTTAGAGAATTAAAGCTCCAGCACGAATAAGATGTAAAGTACAACCTCCTCGACAGAGCAACAACCTTTGATGTCCGGCCATTGTATGACTTCAATGATTAGGAAACTATAGAATTCAACTTGTATGACTTATTGCGCCTCCCAAAAACTGCAAATTTCACCGTCATTTTGTTAACATTTTGCTTATATTATCGATGGAATACTAAGAGAACCATTCGTTTCTAAACTCTAAGACAGTGCTTGAAGAGCTTACGCCCAAAAAAAGCCATGCACTCATCATTAACAGACATAAAAGGCCAATCACAACCGACAATTGCCGGCGTCAGCGATCACCAGGTATGTAATATATTCCGTTAATCAACTGGACGAAAATAACCACTAAACACTCGTGATTCTTGCTGGAATGGACTTTGTAATACAGCCTAACATTAATCTGGGTTATATTTATAACATACAAATCGTATAAAGGGGTTTTATGGCCCTGTCAAGTCATTAGAATCTCTGCCTCTGCGTTAGCATTAATATTTTACGCTCTGCCTTTGTCGTTATCATTCGAAAAACAGAACTGCCTATTTCGTTAGCATTTTTTTGGTACCTCGTTCAATTTAAACCTCTGTATCTTCACAAAAAATGCACATTTTCCAAAACGGAAACGACAGATATATTGAGAAAGGATTGGAGTTTGTATTCAATGTTTTAGAATTGTTCCAAACCACGAATTAAGTTGAGAATTCAATGTAAAAGGCGAAAGTTTCGAACTTTTGGCAAACATCGCATGCCTAAACCCTGTTTACTCGAATAATATGACATTTTAGGGCACATAAATTGTATATACTTATTGTTCATTCATCGCGTGAACTATTTATGTAAGTAATCGCTTTTAAAAGCAACGCAAAACACATATAAAATAACAAATACTTACCCCACTCTAGCGGCGTAAAACGCGTGTGTCTCTGCCTTCAACATACAGAACTGTCTTACACACAGCGGGTTGTACGGTGTGTGAATGCAAACAGCAGTGTAGATAGACTTGGATGGGTGCTACACAAATAAGCAGTAGGCTAATGTAGGTGGTAGGAATTGGCCGGTGGCTCAGATTATAGATTAACTAGAAAAAGTAATATATATTCAAAATTAAAACTTTTCGAGTTGTTTGAAACAATTTAGATGCTATACTGGGAAATAATGAGCTTAAAGCAAACAAAAAGCTAATAAACTATCTACTGATAATATTAAGAAATTTTATATACCGAATAAAGTACAGGAAGATTATCCCAAGGTTCTCAGTATTTAAAAATTATCGTACTTTTGATGTAAATTAAAAATTGATGCTGAAATTGCACTTTAAATAATAACACATATCGCTGGCTTATATTAGAGGGTCTTAAGTACTACTTACGATATAATAAGACTCATGTTTATTTGAAATCTGCATCTCAAGGCGATTCGTATGCGCCTATTTTCAAGAAAATCGGAAGTTGTCATGTTGACCAAACTGAAGTTTTTAAAGCTTGTTTTTTTCATTAGTAAGGAGTAGTTTTCAGACAGTTTTTTCTTGTTTTCTCAAAATATTGGTTTTGTATTTACAACCTTTCTAAGCCAAAGCTATAAGTCCTACATTAACTGTCAAAATTAGAACACATTTTCATGTACGTAATCAAAAACTTATCAATACTTATGTTACAGAAATTCAAGTACATGTAAATGCAAAAGATTACCTTAAAAAAGAAATAAATAAACTCTTTTGTTCCTATTTTTGAATAACTTTGAGTATGAGTTATTTTGTATTGTACTTTAAGTTTAGACTATGCATGATAATAGTTACAAGTATGTAAGTATATTATGTATAGAACGTAACCGTGTATAATTGTCTGGAATGCACGAGAGGGTGAAAGGGAATGAGAGTGTGAGAAAGAAAAAACTTTATAAACACTTAGTGTGCATTTTTGTCATTATTGTTATAAACCAATGCATTAATGTATTTCAAAATAGTACTTGAAAAGCAGCCTATGCGTCGGTATGTAGTGAGGTGAAAATATGCAAGGGAGGTAATTTGCTGATTGTACGAGTTGTCTTTCTTTGACCAGCATTAATTTTGTTGTCTGTCTAAGCACCAGTCTAGGCATACAGCTAATGGTTAAAACGCGACATGTTGGTCATTGGGTGTATGTCCTCATGTCAGTGATTGAACTACTTGATAGCCTAGTGACCGGTAGAGCATCCGTTTGACTACGGGAGGTTCTGAGCATACTTTGGTTCGATCCCCAAAGTCGAAATAAAAATGGTACCAGTAGTTATCTTACTAGATGCTAAGCATAAAAGGAACTAGTCTCCTTCACTTCTCTCATACTCTCGTGGCGACGTGTGAACATCATAATTAAGGCGTCGAAGGTGATTGATATACAAAATGTAAATTGTTTTAGCCTGGAAAAGCGTGTTTCACAATTAACCTAAAACAAAATAGTATAAACAAAGCTTCAATGTCCCCTCTTCTAACTTGAAAGTACATAAAATGTAGTTCTATTTACATCTTAGAACGTTCCGGTATGTACAAATTAAAACTATGAACACGCTGTTGCTGTCTACTCCTGGGACGGAGTCTGGACTGCTATGGTGTTGTGCACCGTCTTTGAGACCTCTTTAGTGTTGAGATGTCCGTGATGGTGGTTGGGAGTCTATTCCAGTCCTGTATAGTTCTCGGGAAGATTATATGTATATGGTGGCGTTGGCAGATGATACATATACTGTGGGCCTATCTGTTCCTGCTGTCACTAGACCGCATGATGCTTGACGCCGTTGGGATATCCACCAGGGAGTGCCCGGTCTTGAATAGCATAGTCAGTCGTAGGACTCGGCGGTGATCGACAAGAGGCTCCCAGCCGAGTGAACTAACCATGCCTGTGACACTACCCTAGTTGTTACGCACATACCAGGCAGTCCGGCGCTGTACTTTGTCCAGGCGGTTGATGTCATCTGATATATTATTATTATTATTAATGCATACGCCTAGTTGGCCGGACCAATGTCTTGTAGGTGGTATCTCTCACTGCCCTGATGCAGTCCCCGGGGTTGCGTCTCGGAGGAAACTTAGTAATTGTTGTTTGCAGGTCTTAGTAGCTGTGGCTTATGAGTGTCTCTCCCAATGGACTTGCAGACGGAGGACAGGTTATTTATGTAAACGAGGCGTTGGTCCAGTACAATGCCCTGGGATACTCATGGTAGTACCTGTAGTTTCTCAGATGTGCTCTCCTCTACAAGGACTTGTTGGGTTCTGCTAATTTAAGAAATGATCAAATCCATTGCAATGTTTGAGGAGGAAGCGTAAGAAAGGTACTTTATCAAAAGCTTTTGCGAAGTCCAATATTATGATGTCCACTTGCTCGTTTTTAGTTTTGAGGTTTTTGCTATGTTCTGGATGGTTGAAATCAGCTGTGTTTCACAGGAGCATTTGGAGTGAAAGCCATGTTGGTTTGGAGTAATATGTTGTTGGTATCATGAATTGTAATACAAATTAACGTGCGTGTTGGTATAGAGATGTTTCATGGTTGAGCTACAGATGATATGCTCTAGCATTTTGCATACAACATATGTCAGGGAAACTTATCTATAATTTGACGTGATGGTGCGTGCACCCTTCTTGTAGATCTATGGAGTGGTCAGGGCTTCTCTACAGTCCTTGGGTACAGATCCGGTGTTCAGTGATGTCTGGAAGATGCGCGTTAGGATCGGTGATGGCTCATCGGCTGCCAAGCTGAGGATTCTATTTGGAGTACCATTTTGCTCTGGTGCCGTGTGAATGTTGAGATTATTCATGAGTTTCGAACTCAAAGGTTGACCTGAGTTTTTTATTGAGCACGAACTTAAGTTATTTCGTGATCCTGGGCCAGGTATAGATACCGGGATGGGATCTATGGATGGAATATTGCTTGGTCCAAGGCCTGGGATGTGGTAGTGTTTTCCTTTCGTGCAATCTGATTGGAATTGTTTATTTAAGATCTCATCGACTATGTAGGAAGCCGTCCTATTTGAGTACCGGCTTTGTTTCTGCTTTTACTCTTGATATAGGAACTGAGATTTGTAAATGAGGCACTGCGCTGATTAAAAAATAGCATTAGTAGATCCATTATTAGAGCATTAACCCCATAGAAATACTCAATAACAAAATATTAATAGATCTACATTATTTACACAGTTAAAAATGTCGTCTTTACAAAATTACACAACAGGTTTTGGCACAAATTCTTGTAGCGTTTTTCTTAGTAAAAAGAACCCTTAGTTTCATGAATGTGGTCTGAATTATGGGGGGGGGGGTGATATTGGTCACTTTCCTGATATTGGGTGGGGGCGACTCCTACGCCTATGTCTTTATGTTGGATAGTTATGTGTTCATGTCACACTTTATATAGACCTTAATGTGCTTGTCTGAGGCTACGCCCCCCTGTAATTAATGTGTGTTGTGAAAAACTGTGGGGCACATATCATGATTGTGTACACTAAACATGTCTTGTGTCAATACCTTATTTGGTATTTATGATCTTAGACCAGCCAAATCGCAAATTCGCGTCCGTTGGCGGGTAGGTTTTGAGCTCATAAAAGGAAAAAACAACACATTTATTCGCTATATTTTTTGCTCGAAAAAAAAGTGAAATTGCATGCGCAAATCCCGAGGTCATTCCGTCGAATAGGGTCAGTTTCGTGAAAGTCCAGTGTTTTATTTGACACTTTTTTGTTCAAATGTACGTGTTCATTGTTCAAATGTGTTCTAGTCAGAAATGGACAGAAATTTTAATATCTATTATATTAATAACAAAATAATGTACGCAAATTGCCGTCCAGGTTTGTCATGTCGTACAGAAAAACGTTGGTGCATCAAACACTGGTTTTTCAGTCCTATCAAAATCTGTTCTGTATCTATATTGTTATATGATACAGGTGACGGTCCTTATTCCCACTTGCACTAATTTTGCACATGCATTAATTATACAATGCAAACATACATAAGTTGAACACTAACAATGACGGTCAGTTCGAACTTACACATTCATGAAGTGATGCCTTGGACAGGGATCTAACTATTTTCCCAATCAAGTAGGTAGTCAAGGCATCCTAGATTGATTGTATTAAATTTGTATGTGAGTCTGACTTTAGTATCTACATAAACAATTATATCGTAGTGGGCTAAAAATTACGCAATGCTCAAATAATAGTAATTACACGTGAATAAAAATACAAACATACTTATTTGCCGTGAATATCGCAATTGGCAAACCTTTTTGTATTATATATGGCCCAATATAGTTTTTAGTTATACAATAGTCTTATTAAAATATTTATTAACTGTTATCGATATTGTGGTTTGAAAGATTCTGAATATTTTAAATTACAACGTTTAGATCCAATCACTCAATAAGCAGTCTCACATAATCTTCTAATGGTCAAATTGAATCTTTACGAGTATATGATTAACGCTTAAAACAGATGGTTGCTTAATAGGGATACATGGGTCCATCTGGCTGTATTTAATCAATTATCAACAATTGACGCTTAAAACAGATGGTAGCTTAATACGGATACACGTGTCCAGTTAACAACAAATTAATGCGCGAGACTACAATTCAGTGTCACGGAACATGATTCGGATGTAGCATTATTATCAAACATGAATGGCAGAAGTGGTTACTAAATTGTGTTAGTTTTTATATGATCAAATAATGATTATCAAAGTTAAATCCAGACATATTTAAACGCAAAATCGATAACTTAAAATAGTTATCGGGTAATTTTAACAATCCAGATTCAACATTTTAATTTGTAATACATGTATGTGACATGTAGTTTTCGCGTTGTCTAAAAGCGCTAACATTACACTTTGAAACAACATTCTTTATTACTATAAAACAAATATTTTAAAGTAAATACTACATACTCAAAAAATAGAATTAGACCTGACTTAATTTATAAAATAATTATATCACGTATTTCGAAATCATAGCATCATATAATTTATCTTTATGATATTTAAGTTTTATCAAATTTAATTACAAACATTACCATTTAAAGTTCAATCTTTCAACATTATACCAGTTCACTATATAATTTTCACAAATCGCTAAATATGTATACGCATATATATGTATGTACAAAATGTATTGTCGGTCATTATAGGCTGCACTATCTTATCAGTCAATCAGCGTCATGCTGGGCGAAGTGTCATATAGTAATAAAACACCCGCAAATATACTGTTACAGTTATGGTATAACCACCTATCGCTAGTTGATGCAAAAAAATGTAACTACAGCCATGGGATGAAAACTTGGGTATGAGCACTCAAGTTATTGAGTTAATTAACCAGAAAACATAAAAAACATGGCAGTGGCTAGAGTCCGCTCAATAATAAGACCAACTCAATAAAAATAATGATTGGTCTTCAGGTCCATTTTAATTAGATCTCAATATTTCTACTTCTACTTGTATACTCCCAACGACCAATTGCTGATCATGACTGGGAGGTCGGGGAAAGTTGTTAAAAATAAACTTGTTACATGATAATTAAGTGATTTACATTGATCCAGTGTTAAAATTTCTATATACAGCTTGTTAAAAACAGGATAAAAACAGTATGATGGTATTAGTACATGTATGCATCCAGGCCTGATGTGAAGTGTTGGAGATCCACACTGGCCTGGATGTCATACGGCACAGCGTTCCAGTATCTAATGGTTCTGGGGGGAAATGAGTTTTTATGATAGTTAGAATTTGAAGGTGGAATATGTTGTAATTTAGATTTTTTTCTTGTGGGTACGAGGTGATTATGGTCTACATAAACGAGATTGTGTGAAATTTTGTAAAGCATAATGATAGAAGCATGTATTCTGCGTTTTTCAAGATTTTTGCCATTTAAGTGTATGAAGCATAGATGTGACGCTGCTATAGTGTGAGTAGTCATCCATGACGTAACGTGCTGCTGCTCTTTGTACCCTTTCAAGTTCATTTGTAAGTGTTTTTTGCCATGGGTGCCAGATGGTATTGCAATACTCTAATTGTGGTCTTACATAGGTTTTATAGGCAGTTTCTTTGATTTTTCTGTTATTACATTGAACATTTCTTTTTATAAATCTTGGTGTGTTATGTGCCTTAGAAGCTGTTGTTTCGATTTGTTTTTTCCAACTAAAATCTTCACTAATATTTACGCCAAGGTATTTTGCATTACTTGTGGTTTTGAGTTCTTGATTATGCAGTTTGTAAGGAAAGATGATGTTTTTCTTATTTTTTGGAGATTCTTATTATTTCGCATTTATCAGGATTAAACTCCATAGACCACCTTTTCCCCATTCTTCTAATTTATACAGATCTTCATGTAATTTGTTAGAGTCGGATGATGAATCAATAGTAAGATAGACAATTGTGTCATCGGCGAATAACCGTATTCTGCTTTTAATTGAGTCAGGCATATCATTAATGAAACAAAGGAAGAGACATGGACCAAAGACAGAACCTTGTGGGACCCCTGACAGAACTGGTAGAGAGCCTGTGTTTGAACCTTCAACTACAACAGATTGCGTACGCTGGTTAAGCCATGGTTGTATCCAGGATAGTGTTAATTTATTTATACCTAATTTCATTAGTTTGTACAGAAGAAGTTGTTGATCGACCTTGTCAAAAGCTTTTGAGAAGTCCATTACAATAAGATTGTTTACTAGCTTGTAGTTTATCGAATATTTCTTGTGTGAAAGATAGGAGTTGAGTCTCGCAACTATGTTTGGAACGGAAACCATGCTGGAAAGGTGTGAGGAGGTTTTTACTGTCAATATGACTCATGATATTGGAAACTAAGATGTGTTCCATTAGCTTGGATGCTATACAAGGAATATTGGTCGGTAATTACTGGCTTTATATTTCGGACCTTTTTTGTAGACAGGTGCAACAATAGCAGTTTTCCAGTCATCTGGAACCATACCAGTTTGTAAGGAAGCCTGAGAAATTTTAGTGAAGAAAGGAGCTATTTCGAAAGAAAGTTCTTTTAATAGCCTTGGTGACAGCTGGGAAGAATAAATACTCTATTATACTGTCCCTGGTGGCAGTTGATCTGGCCCGGAGGCTTTGTTTAGATTAAGATCCTTAAGTAGTTTTTTCACGCCGCCAACAGTTATATAATTATTTATGTCATTCATTTCTTTTTCTTGCTGGACTTTACTATTTTTGTAGAGATTAAGTTCACATAGTTGTTTTAGTGTCATTGGTTTTTGTTTAGAGAATGCATATTGAGAATATTTGCCTTATCGGTTGAATAGTATGCGTTTTCCCTTCAGATTTTAGGGGCGCAACACTAGGATTATCGGTTTCCTTGTTTTTAACAAAAGAGTTTCACGAACCGTTGCAAACCCATGCCCTCCATAGGTAACTCTGATCACGACATAGTACTACTCGATACCAGCATTGTGGCAAGGCGCCCTAAACCAGTGAAACGAGAGATCAACTTATGGAAAAAGGCCGATATTGAAGGGATTAAGTCAGACTTATCCACTCTACCTGATATGATAGAAGATGAAACAGACATCAATAAAGCTTGGACCCTGGTTAAATCTACCATCCTAGAAGTTATTAAGAAAAGAGTACCATCCAAAATGACGACAAGGCGCTACACCAACCCATGGAACACTGAAATTAAAAGGACAATCAAGCGGAAGCAACGAGCCTACAAGAAAGCCAGACGCACAAAGCTAAAGCGGGACAGGGACAGATACAAGAAGTTACAACAGGAGGTGCAGTATCAGACGAGGAAGGCACACATAAGGTACCTAGCAGAAACGGTGAGCGGTGACTTCACAGACAACAACAAACGTTTCTGGACGTACGTGAAGAGCCGAAGACAGGAAGCAGTTGGAGTTGCACCATTGAAGAATGCGAACGGATTCCTAAAAAGTGACCCAGCAGCACGGGCCAATATACTGAATGATCAGTTTCAGTCTGTCTTCACTGAAGAAGACCTCTCAGATATGCCCGACCTTGGCACCAGCCCTGTACCGACAATGCCTGACATCATAGTTGACTAGAAAGGGATACACAAGCTACTTGTGAACCTTCGTCCCTTCACAGCAGCAGGACCAGACTCAATACCATCCTTCATCCTAAAGACGACTGCAACAGAATTAGCACCAACCCTAGCGAAACTGTTTCAGCTGTCTCTCAACCTTGGTAACATACCTGACGACTGGAGGGAAGCAGTGGTTGTGCCCATCTTCAAAAAAGGAGATAGACACCAGGCATCAAACTATCGCCCAGTATCTCTTACCTCAATAGTCTGCAAACTACTGAAGCACATCATACACAGTAGTATAATGAAGCATTTCGACCAGAATGACATTCTATCTGACAGTCAACATGGTTTTAGACGAAAAAGGAGCTGTGAAACACACCTAATCACCACCGCCCATGAAACCGCCTCCGGCATGGCTTCAGGAAAGCAGGTAGATGCCATCCTGCTAGATTTTGCCAAAGCTTTTGACAAAGTGCCCCATAATCGCCTACTCCTGAAGATGAAGCACTACGGGTGTCAGGAACAATACCCTCGCCTGGATCAAGTCTTTCCCACTAGACAGGAACCAACAGGTCGTATTGGATGGAGCTAGGTCAGACCGTGCCAAGGTGAAGTCGGGAGTACCTCTGGGATCTGTTTTAGGCCCACTATTATTTCTGGCTTATATAAACGATATCCCTCAGTCCATCAAGTCATCTACATCCAAACTGTTTGCGGACGACAGCCTGCTTTACAAGACCATTCATAGCCAGGAAGACAGTAAACTCCTTCAAGAAGACCTGACCGCCCTAGAGTCCTGGGAAAGTAGATGGCAGTGTGTAGTCCTGCGAATCACACCAAAGAGGACCAAGCTCATTGAAACCAGCTACCAACTACATGGTCATACCCTGGAGACTGTCGAAGCCAGCAAGTGCCTAGGGGTGACACTATCTGACACATGGAGCTGGGACACCCATGTTCGAAACATTGTCAACTAGGGTAACCAGACTGTGGGATTTCTACGTCGCAACCTGCGGGAGGGTACACCAGAAGTCAAGGCGGCCGTCTACAAGACATTAGCCAGGCCCACAATGGAGTATGCTGCTACAGTTTGGGACCCCACTACACAGAACAACATCAGAGCCCTGGAACAAGAACAAAGGCGTGCGGCAAGGTTTGTCACCAACGACTACTCAACGAAGACCCCTGGATGTGTCACGAAGATGTTAGAGGACCTCCAATGGGCATCTCTTGAAAGCCGTCGGAGACAAGCCAGGTTGCAGATGCTATACAAGATCGATCGCGGAATTGTGGACATCCACTCAAGCCAGTTTCTGAAACCAGGAGACTCACGGACAAGAGGAGGCTTGAAGTTTTACCAGGAGCGTCACCACAACACAACACTAGGAACCTCCTTCATACCAAGAACTGTCAGAGACTGGAATCAGCTTCCAACAAAGGTCACGACAGCAAGCACACTGGAGAGCTTCCAGACTCTACTCCGAGCCTCAGTTAGTTGGCTGCACTGTATATAGTTTTAACAGTTTTTAAGGAGCAAAATCTGAGACAGATTTTAGTTTTACGTATGTTGTAATTAGTTGCTGAGCTTAATACAGTCCGTTAGGACTCCTGCTCTGTAAAAGGAAGAAGAAGAAGAAGAGTAGAATTGTTTATTGAGCCCGTTTGCAGAAAAAATCACTGATTCTAAGTATTCCCAGTATGATTTTCGGATTTATCTTTGGATGGTCGATTTAAGGATGTTTAACTGTTGTCTAAGTTTACTATCATAGTATGATGTTCCTTTCCTTTAGATTTTTTACATTTAGTGTATAATTTATCTCTCCTGTGAATCATGTGTGATAGGAAGACCAATAATCAATGGCACGAAACCCGTGGATCCAATAAAATATCCGTGGTTTAAACATATTTTGGTGGGCGGAGTTATAATGTATTTTGCTGTCTGCTCTTCTCTCAATGGTTTGCATTTAGCTTCAATTTACTTCCGGTAACCTACATTATACTTTCGCCAAATTGGACTTTTTTAGCAAAATAACCTTATCTAGACTGTCGAAATAGATGTAGTGCTCCACTTAACAATACTGGTGTTTAAGGCCCATTTCATTTTGAAATCCTAAACCTAAGGTAGTTATTATAGTGAGAATTTAGGGAATCAGTTGATTCGTCCCAATACTGAACGTACCCAGACGAAAACATCCCTAAAATATTGCTTAAAAACCTGCTATAAAAGTTAAATAGTTGTTTATTTGCAAGGTAAATGTTTCTTTGGTTGCATTTCACGGAGACAGTTGTAACTGCTGTGTTGCTTTTGGTTTTGTTGCCGTGGACGAGGGACAGACACTTTAGGTATTACAACTACCTGACCCTAGGCAGTCAGCAGGTCAGCACGTACCCAAATACTCCCCAGACATATCAGATTTAACCACTCTTTACTATCTATGACAGGCTACTATCAGAATTGGCGATTATTAAAGTGCTTGTCACATTTCATGATTTGTAGCCGTGTAGGTTTAATTATTCATTGAAATGGTACATGTATATTACGGGTATCAGCATGTAGCTACTATATTTTTCTTTCAGGATTTATCAACACTTTAGTCCTTAAATACACACACTTCACACAACGAACGTCAGAATCACGAACCACAATTCCTTAATTTGGTCGCTAATTTAGGCGTTCAGCACCTACCAGATTTCCTGGCATGTAATCGTGAATTTTGCCTTGTAACAGGATGTATGCTTCACAAACGGGCCTAGCTGGTCATTCTTTTAGTTAGTGTAACTAAATAACTTACCTCACATGCCAATTAAACATCGCAACATTTCACTTGATCGATAATTAAATATTTTTTTTCGAAATTCGTCTCCGTCAATTTCCAATTCTATTTAGTATTCAGATAACCTTTCGACCTCAACAGACCTCGAAGCGATTGTTTGATTGGCTAGACTGTATGTCGCATCATCCATAGTTGTTCAATCGTGAAAGCTCGGCCATTTCCGTTTGTGTCCGGTGTATGTTCTGAAAGCCAAAATTAGTGACCAAACCAAATTCGCGATTCTGACTTATATTGTGTAAAGGGTGAATATTTAAAGACTGAAGTGTTGATATATCCTGAGAGTAAAATATCTTCGCTACACACTGATACCCATAACATAGCATTTGAATGAATAAATAAAAAAATACGACAAATTATGTGACAGGCACTCCATTTTCTGATATTCGCCTTTCTTAATATAGGTAAACAATGAGAAGGTTGAATTGATTGGGGGAGTAGTAGGGTATGTGCTGGCTGCCTATGGTCTGGACCACGCCCCTCCTGCTACGCGCCTGGAAATATTTTATTTATTATATATCCAGACCAATTCAGTAATCACACAAACATTTGTTGGATGTATTGGTAATTAATACAACAATCTATGTAATTCCTCTACTGCTTAAATAACACATAGATAAAAATGTTTCGCTGAACTTTCTCGCACACCGACCTAGAAAAATTGATCGTGTAAAACTCGTTTTGCACCTTTCCCGTATATTTCTGGTGCCCTTCGGTCGGTGTCTTACACTTAAGAACTGGCGCTAGCGTTAAGATCTGGCCCTATAATTCAAAAACCAAACTCAAATGTGAAGTTTTTATGCTTTAAAATTATAAATAATGGTATTTTGGGTTTATTATGTGAATTTCAGTACAATTGGATCAATAAAACATAACTTTAATATGACCAATTTTGGGATAAAATACTTGTATTACCTGCCTTTCATTTAGAACTGGCGCTTAACAATCGATAGATACGACGAGAACTGGTGCAATAACTCAATAAAAATAAATTTGCTCTAATGTTATTGTGTCTGGATTCTTGAAACGCAGGTTTTAATCATCACCTGATTGGTATTTTTGACACAACCAATGAATTTGTACAAAAATGGTGGACTAAGTTGTTGGTCGTGTGTGAGAATTTTTTAATTTTTTAGTGGGTTCAAAGTGGTAAACGTTGTTCATATTGCATGGAAATGTGAATATTGACTTTTATATTATTTCAGACAAAAATGTCTTCAAACTATTTGAGAGATCAATTAGAGGAGAATGCATCATGCAGAGAATCACGTGTGGAAGAAGCTGAACTTATCATCAATTTGAAATCCTCAGCTCGTGTCAGACCTCTCTCTACTAATCCTACATTGACACAGGTAATATTACATGAATTACAGCTTCAAAAATCTACTAGTTTTACCATTACGTGCAGGACAATTAAATAAATAATTAAAATTTTAAAAAATTAAAACCATAATATTATTTAAGAATGTCAAATTGTCATATTGAGTCCTTTTTGTTCTGAAAACTGAGAATAGAGTGTTGTTCTGGATGTTCTGATATTCACATTAAGTATTAACACATTTATTTTTTTGAAAATCAATGTGTTATTAATTAATTATTACATGGCTTTGCATGTTACTCTACAATGCTTGCTTTCAAAGTTTGTTTAAGAGGTGTGTCAATATGTACTGTTAATTAGTCCCCTACCAGTTTTTGACCGGAGGAGACTATAGGTTTACCGTCAGTCAGTCAGTCCGTACACGCCCACTTGACATTGTGGGGTGTGGATAATTGTTTATTTATAAGGCTAGAGTTATCTCCGGCGAGCTATGCATTAAAATGTTTATGATATTCTATTATATAGGTAAATACGAGCATAGTTGGTACTGACACACTAAGATCTACTCTATCTGACAGCCATACAGAAAACTTTGTGAATTCAATGACAAGCTTGAATGATACCAGCTCACACATGGAGATAGAGTCTGACCATACGCCCGGTGCATCAGTAAGCAGTACAGTGGATCCTATAGGCCTACTCGAGGACAATGCAGTGTCTATAATAGGACAAGTTAATGCCACCTCAGAACTTTTGACAGATAATGTTGATTCTGCAGCTGATTTAAATATTGAACAGGGAAGCAGCAAGAATCCTGAAGTGAACCCTAATGTTATAGTGATATCTGTGAGAGACGATAAAGGTGATAGCATGATACCAAATAAGGTGAAATCTTGTCCGAGGAGACTTCGAGTACAGACTGAGTTAACAGAAAGTCAACATCAAAAGTTAGTGCTGGCAGACGCAGTGAATGAATGTGATGAAACTACGGATTCGGACGAAGCAGAGCTTACTATAGAAAGGAAAAATGTGACTAAAAGTGAACTGAAGGAAACTGAAGGTTTGGATAATGCTGACATCACAATAGAAAGGAAAAAAGTTGGTGAATTGATGATTTGATGATTTTATCTTCACTAAATTGATTAATGTTGTAAAATAAATGGGATTTATTATTATAAACTGTTTAAAATACTACAGTCATTGTAGAGCCTTGATGTATTCTTGTATAAACACTACCAGTACTATATTTTTCATGAGAATTGCATTTAATTAAGGTTATAAAATCCATTTGCTTTAAGTACTTTTAAAGTTAGCGATGTGGAAAAGATGTGAAAGTATTTTGGAAGTGTGAGAATTTACAAACTTCGCAAACATTTCCTCACACGTAAATTTAGGCCTACAAAGAACTCTACTAAGAAATAAAAAAAAATCAACTATTATATAGTCTAATATTTCTGAACACCTATGTCTGAAATTCACTAACTTTTTGACCTGCGGAAGTATCCATTCATGCAGTACCCGGAAAGTGCTGAAGCAATGGTAGGGAATAGTGATTGCAACACTGCCAACACATTGACAATACTTAATATTTTCTTTAATCTTTTCGTTTTCTTCAGGTACATGAATGTGTTGTGTGTAAGGCCAAGTTTACTTCGATCGTTGCTTTGTTTCGACATAGAGTGGAACATAATGAGAATGTACCAACAACGTTCAGATGTGAGAAATGTAACGTGACCTTCACAGAACCTCTTGACCTTGAACAACATCAGTTAATGCATATAGAAAACAGGTACACCTCATAGTGACATTCCCAGTTGCTTGTGCAGTAACATTTTGGCATAAGAGTATTGTTTCATCAAAGCACTTACAGAAACATATAACAATTCTATAATAGCTTCAAAAAATTGTAAAGGGTTGTTCAATATTGATTATTATTCCGCCAACCAACTCCTGCAAACCATATCTGTTCAATATTTTAAGGTTTTAAAGAATGAAATTAATGAAGAATTTAAATTTACGGTAAACAAAAGTTTTTTGTTAAAACAGTAGCAAGATTATGATAAATCTGAAATTATTAAAATCTTTCAAAAGTTTCTAAAAGTCAGCTCAAGGTAATATTGGTGGCACAGTGGTTTAATAGCGCTTTCAACCAATCAGCTTACCAGTTTCCACACAACTAGAGATGAACTGGTTTCTAACCCAAAGATGGTTTTGCATGTGTTGATGCTATACACCTGGCATGTTAAAGAACCATGGAGTCCATTTGAAAAAGGTTAAGGGTTGTGCACCTGGATTCCTTGTATCAATCTCTCTCCTCAATGCCGAAGGCAGGGATAAAATAGAATGGTCATGCACTATGACTGTCGAGCACCAAAAAACCCCCAAAAAAACCAAGGCATTTATACAAAAATGTCAATTCATAAATTAAATTCATGCAATTAGAAGTTATTTTGTTATTCTCTAGTTACCTAAGGTGACATACTTGTATATTTTCAGGGTGTTTCAATGTACGTTCTGTCAGGATACATTCACGTCATTGCGAAACTTCAAATGTCACCTGAGAATACACAACACTCCTGGACCTATTGTATGTAATATGTGTTATCAGGTAAACATGTCTTTTATATATACAACAAGTTGTAAGTGAGGGTGTGCTGGATTCAGCCCGTCCATCTGTCTGTCCATTTGTAGACACATTCTTGTGGTAGCAACTCCTACAGTTTTAGTTGGATTTCCTTGTAGCTTTAATACCGGTAGATGTCCAACTTTACATGTGCATATAAAAGTAAAGAATTTGTGTGATGATTTTTGATAGAACTATGATCCTTTGTAGGCGAGGGTATGTTAGTCTCGATCCTTTGTAGGCGAGGGTATGTTAGTCTCGATCCTTTGTAGGCGAGGGTATGTTAGTCTCCCAAACGTTTCTTCCTCAACTCTAGTTTTAAATTAACAACTCTTAGGAACTTATGGGGTACTTTACACCCATGAAATACGATTATGATATCACCTATTGTTTCCAGGTTTGGTAAATGTCAAAAGGCAATAGTTACTAGAATATTTTCAGTTTTTGTGCATTTGAGATGCCGAAAATAAAAACAGCTACAACTAAATGTATTCATTGACAGAACACAAACATATGCCATTCCTTAACTTGCAAATACTTCAATTATAAAAATATAACATGTAAATAATATTATGGTTGACGCTTCAACAAAAACACAGGACCCAATTGGAAATAAGTGCTTGAGCGTTAATGGTTTATCCTTACGGGTAGGTCTAAATAATTACGCACATTTATCAAAGTTATTGAAATAAAATTGATGAAATTCTTTTATACAATTTCAGGTGTTTGACAAGAGAGCAAGGTTTATTGCACATATGGATGATCATGCCTGGGGTAACAGTAATTTTCGAGTGTGTCATCAATGTTCAGTGTGCAAGAAATACTTTTCCGACCAGCAGAAGTTAAAACGCCATCTGTTACGCCATTACTCCCCGAAAAGTTACAAGTGTGAATTATGTCCGAAAGAATTCATTGAACGTCATAAACTGACTCGACACATGTTGAGTCATACAGGTCGCAGAGAATTCACGTGTCCGCATTGTGATAGAGCATTTAGTTTAAAACATAATTTAGCTACACATATTAAAATACATATAAATGTACGCCAACATCAATGTAATGTCTGTAAACGAACATTTGTACAGAAGGTAGTGTTACAGAGACATATGAGGATACATCAAGATTATATTACTGACGTACTGGAGAAAGGTGTTCCCAGCTGAATCTGAAATAGACGTTTGTAGATGCATGTACCTTCTTCACCAGAGTATAACACACAGCTGTGTATATTAGACACAAGTAAAAAATGGTAGAAGATTCACAGGAAAAGTGCAAAAAATCGAGAGATAACAACAAAAGAATATGTTTATATCCGATTTGACCATTGGTCTGATTGGAGACTTGGAAAATGTTAAAAGCCGTGTAAAGGACGCATCCATTTTTTTGTTATGATTCTGGGTTGATAATAGTGCAGGAAATACTTGGATGAATATGGTAAACATTGTAACCATGGCTACAATATATACCTCGTTCTGTATTCTGTCTGCCATTTTAAAGGGCAACTTTCTAGTCTGTTAACGAGAAAAGGGTTCCAAGTTAAAACAGGACAGTTGATGAATGTGTATTATCCAATCAAATTAACCTAGTTCTCAACCTTTATGCATTAACATTATTATAAGCTTCATGCACGGGAATATATCAATTTCTGCCAGAAAGTCCTGCCATACCCGTCATTCAAATTAAGTCTTTATAGTACACGTCATAGGCTCACTTATAAACACATGCTGAAGTTAAATATAGGCAATGAATCAACTGTCAAATTATGCTTATAGAAGGTACATTTACTAGGCTGGTTTGTTCGAGTAATACATAGTTCACATAATTTCTATGATATTTACTTCCCTTGTTTTGAATCGTCGACGATTTTGAATGGCAACTTTCTAATCATGTTAATGATATCGAGGACACTCGGTGCCATCACAGCAATGGAACGGGACTTAAACATACCATTGTGTACACTGAAGAAGCGCTACACAGTGAAATTACCAGTTTATATTTCACTGATAAATCTTCATAATCTACGGATAAGCATACAATATACACTACGCCGAGGTTCTAATTGGCCACCCTATAAAATCTGATACTATGTGATATATTCAATCAATACATATGAAGTTGAGTTATGTTTTTATTCCACACGTTTATCTATCGATTTACAGAAATAAAACAAGTGTTTTTGTGCAAAATCATCCATGCTGACATAAAATTACTTTATTATTCAGAGTTTGAAATATATGTAATATTACATCATATTGTATTTCAACAAAAATAAATGCTTTATCTTAGTTTGTTCATCAATATCTAGAACAGACTGTAAGTCCATATACAGTACAACCTCTCCAGAGTAGCCCTCTGTAAAGCTACAACCTCTATAACATACAGTACAACCTATCCAGAGTAGCCCCCTGTAAATCTACAACCTCTATAACATACAGTACAACCTCTCCAGTGTAGCCCTCTGTAAAGCTACAACCTCTATAACATACAGTACAACCTCTCCAGTGTAGCCCTCTGTAAAGCTACAACCTCTATAACATACAGTACAACCTCTCCAGTGTAGCCCTCTGTAAAGCTACAACCTCTATAACATACAGTACAACCTCTCCAGTGTAGCCCTCTGTACAAATTTAAAGTTCAATACTATACAGATTAAAATACTAGAATTCCTATATAAATGTATGTATAAAAAACCATTAATAGAAATAAACGTATAGTATTGAACATAAAATTCACTGATTATACATTAAACCACGCATGTTAATTAACATGCGTGATTAAACAATGGATAAAGGGTTCGTAACTTGTGGATCCAGAACGTTTCTTTGCATAAACGATCAATTTGATTATTAACTACATCAATAGGCATGAATGTGAAATCATGAATACTATGATTATCGACATTAAAGTAGTTTTTTGTTTGTTTTTTTTATAGATTTTTGTAAGATAGCTGGTCAGATTCATGATAGGTAGTAAAAACAATAGCTGGGTTGAACATAGTTGTAGTATCTACTTCAAGAGACTTTGTTTTGATTTAACCGTACGTATTAATAATAAAGTCTTAATAAAGGTTAATAAAAACATGCTGTAGGTCTGTAATTTTTCTTGGGTTTTTTACGCAAAGGGGAGTAACTGCTGCTGCAGAAGTCCGCGTTTTATACATAACCATTCACCGGAAGTCGAATAAATTAAACTAGGAAGTGACGTTCTACACTACTACACTGTACATGCAAGATGTCCGATTTTGACGCCTTCGAAGATTCTGCTCCCCAGCAAACTGAAGTTGATCCGGCTGCTGAATTTTTGGCCCGGGAACAAGATGAACTGAAGGGTCTAGAAGATGATAACTTCGGGGAGTCAGCACCTACTGAAGGTGAGGTCTTGATTTCGTCTATTTCTTGTTTGTTGTTGCCGGTCTGACACTCCCCCTTACTGAGGCTGATCAATAGTACCCGAACAAAAAACAATTATATTGTGTAACGGCATTATCACTAACAACGATTATCATTGAATGATCTCAATTGGGGGAATAAATTTAATAATCCCAACAAAATACCAAAATGTAGAAATTTAACTGATTAAACACTGTTAAACAAGGTTAATAATATGACAGTGTCTAGATGTCCCCATGTTCCCAGTCCTGCGGCACTTTTTATACGCTGAAATACGATGTTAATGCGTTAAAATTATTTAACTTGATTCTCATCGATCCGATACTTCTCATTGACCCGAGTCCTAATTATTTTGGCCGAATATATGCACATATTGCGATGGTTCCTATCCAAAACATATGCAAGTTTGGTGGTGGAACAATGACATAGACTCTTGACTGGTACTTGCTTTACAGTAAATATTTTAAGATAAAACTATTTTATGGCAAAAAGGTTTCATTTTATGATATTCAGTAATTTCTCAATCAGTAAATAAAAATTAGTTACTGGGCAAACACTGAACAAAGTGTGCATGCTAGGTTTTTATCTCTTACTAAGAGGAGATCGACTCTACGAGAAAGCAGTATAAAGCTCACTGTGAATGAAGTCAGTGACTTTACTTGCATCACTGCAATGAGTGAATTTTCAACCATGCCGAGGGAACTCACTGCGAAGATCAGAGTGAAATTTCATTATCATGCTTGTGAAAATGACCGTCGGAAAATCACTGTGAATCGCCGCAATCAAGTCGGTAATTAATCAGTGGTTTTTTTGTACAGGTAAAAGTGCATTGTATTCTTTCAGACGTAAGTTTTTACACTGTGAATCGAAAATATGTAAAAATAGCAGAAAATGTGTGCATATGACTAACAAACATGGGAAGGATCAGCAAGTAGTACAGGCCCATACCTCTGCCTTATAATAAATATATTAATGGGTTTATGTAGTGAAAAATATTTTTACTAGAAAGAATCCATTTCCTAGCCCATTGATTAATGATATGTAAAATATAATATTGGAATCATGCAGTAAAAGACAATAAGATTTCTGCTAATTAAGATTCTCAGACTCTGAATATCAGCCATATTGTTGGAGCAGTCGAGCACAATCTGTGTCATAGACTTAAGAGACAACTCTTGCAGGCCTCAACAAATATTTGAAAAAGCACTCGTACTGCAATATAGACAAAGAAGATAACCCCAAAATCTTACTTGTCCTGCTATATAAATAAAGAAGGAAAAAATTGTGTAGGACGAGCGGACAAGTGGGTTTATTGAGGCCTGTCTTGTTATTAAATTGTATAAAATGTTTTTATTTTGAAGACCAAGGTCAAGCAGATGACTTTGATCCATTTGGTGGAGAACAACAACAACAGCAACCATTAAGTGACTCCCCGCAGCCAGCCGAACCTGAACAGGTTGGTACAGAACATATATCACTTTATATTTCATCCTGGTCCTGATCTTTCGAAGCATCTCAAGTAGAAATGTCAGCTCAAATTGAGATTTTGCTCCAAACAGAGTCTGAATTTAAAGATAAATCTGAATTTCTAGCTCTTGAGATTTTACTGTAATAAACTTGTTAAAATTGTTTCTTTCTTGTGATACCAATTTTGATTCCTGGCTCGCATGGAAGTTAATAAAAAAAATGTGGCAATATTTGAGCAGAGTTTAATCTCGGATTGAGATGCTTAGGAAGATAGATGCCAGTATGAAATGAAGTATTATATAATGCATCTAGAATGTAAATATTTTCATTTGACTGTGTTGTGGTCTGCAGAATATATTGTAAACATCTTGTGATACTGTACACTGTGGTATTAAAATTTAAATCCCAATACACTGCTTCTCAGCTCTCTCTGAGGCTTGTACACTTTCATATTACTATGGCTTAACTGAAAGTCAGCATAACCTTGAATGAAAGTGAGATGTTGTATGTCTTGAGTTATGCTGGTTTTCAGCTCCATCATTGGCTCATGGCAATATGAAAACTGTACGAATCTCTGACTGAGAACTTTAGAGAAGTAAGAAGTGGTGTATCGGTACCCTGATATATGTGACTACTACCGGGTATATCTGTTGTTGTATTTGCATGCAAAGTAATTAGTATTAATGGGGTTTATCTGAAAGATTTTAGTTCAGTAATAGATACAATATTAGTTTATGATCAAAACTGTCTGCTTACAAGGGTTTAATCGTTATAGTACAGTCGTGTAAGAAGAACAACCAATTGTCTGAGGTGAAGCATGATTTACCTACCTAGAGTACGGGTATGGGTATGGTAATTATCTCACTCATTCAGTTGCATGGAGGTAGTTTAAATGTACCCAGTACTATATTCCTGGCTTAGAATTAGACAATTAAGACTTGTGTATATTTGAAATCTGCATCTGCCTATTTTCACGAAAAACTGAAGTTTTAAAAGGTTGTTTCTCCGTAAGTAAAGAGTAGTTTTCAGACAATTTTTCCTTGTTTTCTCAAATTATTGATTTTGTACTTACGACCTTACAATTCTCCGTAAAAAAATCTTGATCCTGACATAACTCAAACAGTTTTCAAGCTAGGTTTATGAAACTTGGTATGTGGATAGGGGGTAATAAGGGGTTTATGCACGCCAAAAAATGTGGTTGCTATGGCAACAGAAACATTGAAAATTGCTTAAAACCGGTAGGGGACTTCTGTATTGCTTGCAATTCTTAATAACTTGTTTCGTCCAACTACAATGTGTTCGAAGGAAATGCAAAGATAAATCTTAAAACGATCAGTGAATTTACAATTTAAAACTACTGACTAGTTTCCTTTATACTCTACTTTAATATTTTGTCAATTCCTGCAGTAGTTACTTGCCAATAACGTGTCCCATACAACCAGACATATGCTAATTTCACAGACTGCTCAAATTAAATCCAAACATTTGTCTCTGTCTCATATTTGTTATAAATATCCGATAAAAAAGTTAAGTTATCTATTTTCGAGGGCTGCTTTCAGCAGTTCAGCCGTTCTACTGTCCAGCCACCCTTTGGCATGTTAACTGGCTAGTAGTACATTGTACCCTTTATTATACGAGTGTGAATCTGGCTACTGTTGAGAGGCATATTACTGATACAATACTTACTTCAAAGTGTATAAAATTTAATTTTCCAATGGTTTCATAATTAATTTTTTTTTATGGTTATCAGCACTTATTCAATGCCGAATGGACTTATAAATATTTGTGCATGTTATGATGTTGGTAGACAAAATGTATGTAACTTTATTGTAAGATGTTTGTTGGTGTTGTTGTGGCTTGAAATTGTAAGTGAATACTTAAAATTCTATCTAATAGTGACTAGGTTTATAATGCTGCTTGTATAATATTATGCGCAGTTTTGTATTTATCATAAATTTTTTGAAATGTGAAATTTATTTCTGCATTTTCTGTCTATCTAAATTCTACTGAACTTTGTTTTTGCACTACATACATATCTGTTTCTGTATTTTCTATTCACCTGAAAAGTTACCGGTAATAAAAAACATTGAAAAGGTGAGATGATAGAATTACATAAACAGTCTGAATTATGGCTTTTAAATTGTATTTTATTTAATAAATTGTGTTAGTTTTTGCGAATACATGAGTAGCAGCATAATTGGTTTGGACTGAAAGTTAATTAGGGAATAGGTAGGGTCAGTATTCTTTTTCGTCTCAAGGGAATGGTGGTGGTGGCCATCATTAAGCAAAAGACTGAAGAGGGGAAATGTGTTTTAAAGGGGGCAATTGGAAAATTAAGTTATTTCATTTATATTACAATGAAATCTCTTTCGTCTTTAAGATCAAAATTTCGATTTTCATGAATTTTTCACTCGCAAATAATTTTGAGAGGGGAATCTCTTTTGAAAACGGGAAAAATTAATAATTCTTAGAGAGGGGATTGTGGTCTAATATCCACCTTAAGTCAGAAATAAGAATACACTGAGACATAACCTGTTTTTCACTGTAGCAATATGGTTATTCGGGGGATTTTGATGACACATACGACCAGGATTTTGGGGTAAGAACTTTGAGCTACAAACAGTTCTTTGCTGTGCTTTGGGGATCTTTGCTTGCTTATATATTTGTATGTTTGTGTGTCTACTAGACTAGATATGTTTATAACAGTGTGTACTTCATAGCTGATTATACTAGTTTACTAATTATGTCTTCATGGTAAATATGCCAATTACAGATTAAGTGACCCCAGATGATGTTTCCTTCGTATAATGGGGGTAGACATTGATTTTGTGCTGGGCGTCTAAATGGATGTCACAAAGTTTGTCTGCACTGGTCTCCCTAACCACTGGGCAGATTTCAATGAAACTTCACATGAATACTTGGAACCAAGCCTAGTTTTGTATATTGTCAGGAATGTTTGGTTGGGTGAGTTTTCCTAGAAAGTTATTGCCCTTTGCCGGAGACATTCGTTTTTATGTCAAAAACCCTTGTACTTTATTTTACTTTCTTGTAGCTTATCACTCCCTTGAACATAAATCTCATAGCAAACTTAATATTATTCTGCCTATTCTTTGAGTAAGTTATTATATTAACCATTTGAACACTCTATGGAACTTATTGATTATGGGCTTTGTTAAAATTTAGTTTTGGCCAGAACCTACTGCCCTGGCCCAAGGCAAAATTTTCAGGTTTTTGGGCTTTGGCCAGAACCTACTGCCCTGGCCCCCAGCAAAGTTTTCAGGTTTTTCGAGACTTCCTTAACTTTCACTTGTGTGACTTTGTCTAACCTACAGAACAACTAATTGTACAAGTGTATTGGCCCCCACACGGTAGTTATACTGATGCACCGCTTCTCAGTTCCGGCAGAGAATTGTTTTGTTTTCATATGACTCAATCTTACGGAACTGAAAACCAATGTTTTTCTCTGACAGAACTCAAATGTCATGTATCCTGTGTTCTGTCAGAGCGTTACATCGGTTTTAATTCTGTCAGAGCCATATTAAAACAGAACAGTTGTCTGACAGAACTAAAAAGCGGTTTTTCAGGATTGCTTCCGTTTCCGAGTGCTTATAAATAAATGTAAGTCTTATATAAAATTATAAGTTGATATATAATAATACTAGTAATCAAATAAGTTTTGATGTACTGTATTTACTCTGTGTAACTGTATACAAGTTTTATAGCTTCCATGTATCATATATACCGAATGTTACCCAGAGTGTGATGTAATGTTGATCACCGACTCCCAGTGATTGATCTCCTCTAACTACCGGAGATTGTTATATCAGTGAGTTGGGACATCAGTTATTGCTAGAAGCTATCGCTGAGGGAAATTTATAACATTGCTCTACCTAGGTTGCTGTGCTGCCCTCCCTTCTCTAATGTGGTTCTCTCTAACACGTCTCATGCTTTCCTCTGGGTGGCTTTAGTTCAATATTCAGAATAATTTTCTTTATTGTATATTTGAGCTTTTTATGCCCCCCCCCCCCTTCCAAATAGTATTTGAGGGGCGTACAATTTTGCCCTTGTTATGCAGGGTATTTTATTATCCATTTAAGCTTAAAATATTGTGTAGAGTGGTATTACCATTCATGTATGTTTTGAGATAACTATGTTCTGTGACCCCGGGGGCCCCTATTCATAGTATATGCATCATAATTATATGATATTACATGTATATTGAACAAAAATTGATGTTATACTCGTTGCAAAAGTTGTATACACCTAAGGCCTGTTTCCTTTTCCCTACATATTCAGCAAAAAGGCCCTTTCTCAAACTTTTTGACCATCTAAAAAAAAATTAAGTTATAAAAAAGTTGGGTATGAGAGTACCCAGTACGAGAGTACGAAAACAAAAATTATTGACAATAAAAAGAGGGGAAAAAAGTTTAACCTTCCTACCTAACCCAAATTGGCCGAGGTCGGGAAGGGGAAACAAACACTTTTGGCCTTATATTTCTAGTGATTACCCTTAAATTGGCCCTTTTGTTAAAAATCAGGTAGTAAATATATCGCATTGAATTTCTGAGCATCTTTAGTTCAAAATAAATGTTTTAAATTATGAGACAGGACTTAATACCCGATTTGTGGGCACTCCAGTGAGGCATTTCCTGTCCAGTCCCCCAGTTTCAGGTGGCGGCTTGAATGATACTGTGTCAGCTGTCTTGTTTAAGGCACTCAGGTAAGGTATACCTGGTTGGCTGTTGTATTTCAGGTACTCATGTGAAGAATTCACTCAGTCACTGTAAACCAAGAAATTGTTTTGCGTGAATTAATTTCGCGGAGTTCGCAAGTGGTAGAATTTCATGAAATTAAGTTGCTGCGAAAGTGCTAAAACATTAATATGGACATGGCGGGAAACTTAAAAACTCGAAACTTTGTAGTTGCGAATATGCCGACAATCGTCAAAACGCGAAAGTTAGTATTTGCGAAAGTAAATTGGTTTACAGTAATGGTACTTTAGTTTTGTCAATTTAATTTTGTATCTGTCTGAGTGTCAGACAAAGTAAACAGGTATTTGTGTGTAGCAATGAGAAATCACTTATCTTATTATATTATTATGATTGCAGAGAAACGATACATATTCAGCAGTATCACAGGTGGACAAACTGAGGGCAGAACCTGAAAAAATACGTCTGTGGAGAGAGGAGAATGAGCGTAGAATTGTAAAGAAAGGTAACATACACACTCATACACTGAGTTACAGCTGACCATGTTTAAGTGGTTTGTGCAACCAGTATTATTTGAATTTTATATCCATTTATTAACACAGGGGTGTCAATTTTCCTGATTTATTTGGAATTCCGGATTAAATTTTATCATTCCTGAAAGTACAATGGCTTTTGACCAAAATAAAAGTTATATGATGAAAATATCTCAAAAAATGGCAAAGTTATAGTAAATTTGATCTGCTCAGAATGATTTTCTTTAATACAAATTGAGTTAATTATGAAAACAATATCATTGAAGGCCTCTTATTTGGCAAAAATGGTCTGCCGACTGCCGTATACGATTTTCCTGATTTTTAATTTGGCCCTGTTGACATCCCTGTTAACAGGATTAATTCAATAAGTTTATGAGGATATACTTACATGTGTTTCTATATGAAGTCAAACCATACCTCTCAACCACCTCAATGATTAGACCACCTTAAAATTTGACCATAAATGTCTTATTATTTTGAACATTGAATGCCTTCAAAATGGTTTAATTTGGAGTAATGTAGCCGGTGGTAAATCCCTCAGTAGTCAGCAAAATCACTGACGGTGAGTGACTGCTGGGGCTTTTGGAGAGCTCTATTAGCTATATAATGTTTAGGAGACTTACTGTACATGATATATATTACAGATGAGGAAGAGAGTAAGAGAATGGAAGAATGGAGAGATATCGCTAAGAAGGAATTAGATGATTGGTATAAACATCACGAGGAACAACTCTCCAAAACCAAGGAAAATAATCGGTAAAGTCCACCATATATCTCACATATATACCACACACTTATAACTGTCACAGCTTGGCTTTTCCTCCATATGTACTATCAACATTAATCAACTACACAAAATTTATAAGGGTCACCAAAATATTAAATGTGGTTTCCCAGGTCGCTGACAGGCCAATTTGAGCTGAATGATAAGTGTCATTTGAAAAAATACCCTAAAGACAGAACACTGACTGGAATGAGGTTCAAAAGTGGCTTTTTGGGCATTTCAGGGTCAAAATGTTGTGTCATTTGAAGGGTCAAATGGAACTCCTGTATAAGACACAAAATATTGGTCAAATTCTGTTTCAGCACAGGTGATTCATTGTAGCATAACAATTGAATTGAGGCTGAGCTGATCAGCATATTTGTCTGCAATATCTAAAAGTTACATCACATTCATCTGGTAAACTATCTTAAACTATTAGGAAAATCTTAAGTTAGAGGAAAATTTGGTGACTCTCGTCAACTTTTGAGTAGAATAATTTGATTGAGAGGTCATTGTTGACCATGTATTCTATAAGCTTTACCATCTTTCAATCTGTCAATTTGATAATTCTACCTTAATATGTTTGTGTTATCTAACTTGGCCATGTACATACAAGCCATGATGTGCGCATATTCTTGGGTATCAAAAAAAGGAGTTATTATTTATATTTCCATACTCTTGTTAAATCATCATAAGCACATGATTATCACATTCAAGTTAACAACATAATAATAAAAGTATAATAATCAAAACACGTCAAATACAAACACAATATAGATTTTGCAATGTTAATGGCGCGTCTCAATGTCACGCTTGTTTTGTTGTGACGTCACAAGCAGGCAAGCTTTTATTTCACTCCATTGATTTGATGAAAAACTAAAGCCTTGGTATTGTGTGGTATGTCTGGATGGATGTCACAAAGTTTGTCCATGCTTGTTGTCCTTAACCATTGATCAGATTTCAATGAAACTTCACACGAAAACTTGGTACCAAGCTTAGTAGTGCATATTGTCAGGAATTCTAGGTTGGGTGATCTTTGCGGGAGTTATGACCCCTTGTGAGGGACCTACATTGATGTGTCAAAACCCTCTTAGTTTACACAACTGTTTATGGAGCTGGCTTAGCCTCATTAAATTATTATATTTGCACACTGACACTAATAACTAGTGTACTAGAACTTGTAGTGATCTGTAGCTACTAATGAAGGACAATGTATAGAAATTGAGGCATGAATTTGTCATCATTCTTATTCACAGCTTTTGTTCCTTGCTTTGGACATTGGGCCTTGGCCCTGTAATTTTGAGGGAAAAGGTATTGGTAACCTGGCCCCTTTTTCCTTAAGCATCTCAATCTGAGCAAGATCTCATCTCAAAGATGTATTTATGTTAATTTCCATAGGACACTGGACTCAAATTGAGGGCTTAGTGAAAACAGTTGTAACTCTTTCTAAAATCATATGTAGTTACAACTGTTTTGCACAGAGCCCTCAAAATGTTATTCTGAGTTTATTACAATAAATTTTCAAGAGCTGAAGCTCCAGATTTATCTCTAATTCCGACTCTTGATTTTAGCAAAATCTCAATTTGAGTTGAGATTACTACTTGAGATGCTTTATGAGAACGGGGCATGGGCAACTGATTGTGGAGGTAGTCTATATTTCTGAGAAAAACTGTCATTTTTAAGATTTTTTCTTAAGATGTTCTTATTAAAAAATCATTGTATCATCAGTGTTAAATCAAAGATGGATGTCACAAAGTTTGGATGCACTTGTTCCCCTTAACCTTTGGTTGGATTTCAATGAAATATTTCAATGAAATTCCTCATGAATAGTTTAAAAAAATAAGTTTCAAGCCTAGTTGTGCATACTGTCAGTAATGTTTTGTCCTATGAATATTGACAGAGATTTGGCTCTTTTCGGGAGGTGTCATGTTTTTGCACCTAGGAAGATAAACCCTTGTAGAGTTCTAATCGTCATCTACATTCAGCATGTTGTACTCATAGTGTTTTCATACTTTTAACCCTTTCATACATACGTACAGAAATGGACCGTAAGTTATATATATTGTCTTCTATGGTCTCAGTGTATTATACAGATACAAGTAGCTGTTTTCATCTAGCTTGCACACACGCTCTAGTTTGAAAGTTTCTCACGTGTGAAAACATTGGAGTTGTCTCACATACTTATTCCTCTTCATCTCTTCTGGGACATAGGGCCTCTATCACAGCTCGCCAGAGGATTGGTCTAAAGCCACCTGCTTGGCTTCCCACATAATGAAGTCAAAACATTGTTGGTTTGGTATATTTACCCTACATAAGTATTTATCTGTCACTTATGTATCTATATTGCTTTGCTCATGCCTTTCTGTCAGTCTGCCAGTAGACCTAGCGGTTTCCGTTCAATAACTCGAGAGCGCTTGACCCTAGGAGTAGGCAGGCGCATAGCTACCTGTACGCAGAATACGCAGCTGCGTACACATGCTTCTCAAAAAGTGAAAAATTAAATGATCGAAAAATGAAATAAAAACTGATGTCTAAGCCCTAAGGGGGGTAATCAGGGTAAACACTTAAAAAGCTCTATACACAAAAAAACCTGGTTTTATCAGCAAAAATAATGTTAAAGATGATGCAAAAAAACACCCCAGAATGCACTAGAGACGTTCTAGCGAACAAAATTTTTCAGGGGGAGCATGCCCCCAGAGCCCCTAGCCTTCTTGCGTACACATTCAAATACCTCTAGCTACGAGCCTGGTAGGATCCTCAATCTTTACACAGAGGTTGGTCAGCAACCGTATTATAGCAATATTTAATAGTAGAAATGAAAACAGCTACTTGAACTCCATAATATATTCAAGATAATTCACTATATGGATGTATAAGGAAATGTGTTGATGTAAATATATGCAGGGTATAGCATTGATTGTATTGAATTTTTCACAAACAGTTTTAGTTAATATGCAATGCGTCGTGTTTCCTGTATATGAGGGATGATCCAAAATAAACTGGACGTGCTGTCTCTCAATGATATGGTGTCGTCTGCTGTTAGTCTGTAACATTAGCAGTGGCTCACAATGGTCCAGGGGTCGTATTCAATATTGATCTTACTTGACTTAAGGATAAGGACAACCAATCAGATCACACCATATTAAACTCTTGGTCAGTAACAGGCGATATGATTGGCTATCCTTATTCTCAAATTAAATAAGATCAATATTGAATACCACCCCAGTACGCTGGATTTGTTACCCAAATAGACTATAGTCCATACCAGCTTAAACCATCCTGTATGTCATGCCATTTCATTGTGAGACATGCTTGTACTTCATGTATACTAATATCACTATCATGGTTCCTTTAGATACCTTAGCAACACATACCTGGTCTGGTATTCACAAAGCATCTTGAGGGAAACCGTAAATAGTTAGACTTAAGTTAAAAAATTGGACTGCATTATTTATTTCCCAATAAATGAAGAATAACCCATGTTTTCTTTATTATGATTGTAGCTCTTTACATAATGCTTCTAAACTATGTAAAAAATTGATAATCTGGATTTTCCTATTTGGCTGTTACACTTAAATAAATTTTATCAATTAAATAAGTTTTCTTAAGATGCTGAGAGAATATCATCCCTTGAAAGTCACCAAAGTAAAGGCGTCTTTAGTTTAACTTGATGTATCTTAAACAAAATTTTGGATCATCTCTCAAAGCTAGTACTAGTATATCACAGGCCTCAATGAATCCACTCGTCCGATCGTCCTGCACAATATCTTCCTTCTTTATTTATATAACAGGACAAGAAAGATTTTGAGGTTTTCTTCTTTGTCTATATTGCAGGACGAGTGCTTTTAAAAATATTTGTTTTTGAAGCCTGTATCAGGATGTTTCATATGAAATTCATGAATTGAGCAAATGGTTTTATGTTAGTACATTGTACATGTAGTCTGTTAACTGCACTTGGTGTATTGTATATGTGCATGAATTGTGATATTGTTTGTCAGTGTAGAATCATGGTTTGGGAACCGTAGTTATGTATGTTATATGTGTACTGTCTGTTAACATGTAGTAGCTTAATGTTTGTCGTTATGGTAACCACTGTGATGGGGCATGTCACGCTAGAATTAGGAGTAGTAACCTTACACTCACAATTTATATCTTCACTTGTAGTTAACACTAATATACATATATGTTACAAAAAAGATATGCATGTGTACATATATGACATTCTATTAATTTTACCATGTACATTGCTGCATGTCTTTACATTGTATTACAGGTTCCTGATAATTTTATTTATCACATAAATACTGTGATCTTCCACGTGAGAACAAATAACGGAACAATGTTCTCCAATAAGTGTGATAACAAATGTGTCATGCCACTTTTAGGCACGAAAACGTAACATCGCCGGCTTAATTTGTTATTTCTATAACTATAGAAATGTGATAAAAAAGAATCTGTCACTCTTGTCTTTGAGATCATCATTTCTTAAACTTCATTTCATTTCACGAAAACTAATTATTAAGTTGCCTAGAGGCTCGTTTAATAACCTGTGTTTTCTAGACTCATTTAAGAAATGATGATCTCCATGACAACTCATGACAAATTCTTATATATGGCCCCAAACACTATCCAAGACATTGCTGGTCAGTAATGGGGTATTGGGCATTGTTTCGGGCCGTATATGAAAATATCAGGTTTTCGTGATCATATTTACTTACTATTTTTTGGTAACAGATGATAAAATATTATAAGCATACATTATTCATTATGTGTCATAGAATGTTTCAGGTGACATACTTCTACAGCTTTCTTATTCCTAGTTATTTTGATATCTATGTTATAAGTTGTATAGGTAAGCCACATAGAAATGTTGGCAAATTTACTAATTCCCTTGTATTTCATCTGGCATTTTTGCCAACATAGAACTGTAGACACTGTGTCTCCAATTTGTTATAATGTATTTTTGTTGTATTTCCAGTGAATCGGAAGCAGCATTTGTTGCCGAGCGAGACCAAACACAGCCTGGTGAGGAATGGGAGAAAATATGCCGACTTTGTGAATTCAACCCCAAAAATTCAAAGAACACAAAAGATATATCACGAATGCGATCAATTCTCCTGCAGTTGAAACAAACCCCATTAGTCAGATAAATACTCCTGAGAAAACTTCATTATACCGGACCACTGACCAGTGTTTGAAAAGTTGACAATTTCAAATTTTACTTCAATATAATTTATAGAATTTTTTTAATTGACTGCAAGATGGTATACAGAATATACACAGGGGTTCCATATGACTTCGGAATAGGGTTTTGCCCCTTGAAATTTCCAAAAAGCCACATTTTGACCCTCAAGATTTTGGTTTGAAGGGTCATTTTGCCTATATAATGGTAAAATTTAATGAAAAGGATATCAAAATGACCCTTCAGTTTCAGAAGCTAGTGGAACCCTTGTACATACATGTAGTTTCAAGACTATGTTGAGACTTTAGTTTTGTGAATAAACAGTTTGTACCTTACTGTATGTTTGTTTAAACAAATTAATAAATATATCCTGTACTCAACTTTAATTTGCTGTGTACATAAATAATTAAAGAACTACTTGGAGATTCAAACACCATGCTTACACGTTTCAGTGACCATTTTGTGTTTTTGAGTTTTTGTTGCTTCTCAAACTATTTAACATCACGGACCTTCAATTCATCATCTGCAGTATATGGGGTAGTATTTGTCGTACGCAAAATTTGTGCAAGACATGACTGTTTTGTATGTTCAGGTATTCTAGTTAAATAGGTTGATTGACTTATGAAGGAAATACATGTAATGAACTTAAACCTTTACTTCATAGACATGTTAATTCACACATGCACTCCATGTCCGTAATCAATTATCTTCCAATCATGTGTATGGAGGGGAGACAATCCAATTACAGAAATGAACTTAACATGACACCTTATCAAGGGAGATCATTCTTGCGCATGAGATTTGTATGCAATCTAGCTAATCTCGTATCAGAATGATGTAGGTTGTATGGAGTAAGGGGCTAACCATTACATATAGAAGTATGTGTAACGTTGGTAGGTGTCACCGTGTGAGACTCAATCATTTTATACTGTTGTTGTAGTTGATATTTGATTAAATGTGAATATTCACGATATGTAGCCAATTATGCAATCTTGTGAATCCCGGGTAATTTTGGTTTCATTTAGTATTTGATTTTAAATAACTTAATTCACTCCAATAACTGTGTATCATCGATATTGTAGAAGTTATTGTTTTGAAATTTATTTTATTGGCGTTAATGTGCAATATTGGTTCACTAATTACAAGTAGAACTAGCGCATGCAAAGTGTTGTTCTCGATATAATGGTCAGGTTGGAAATGACATTCATATGGAATCTTTGATATTTTTCTATGTAGTAGAAGTCTTTAAACCCGAATGATTTAAGTCAATATTTCAGCGAATCAAAAGGTTAGTGAATTCTAAATTTTAGACATTTTACCATGTGAAAGAATTAGCACATTTTCTATGTCTTAGTAGGGTTTTCTGTTGGCTAAACTTTATGCTTGAGAAAATAGTATCTAATTCAGTAAATTTGCAAAAGTCGCCAAAATTTTCATGTTGCATACATGACCACCTGTATCGTCACTGTGCTATACCTGACTATTAGATATAGAGACATAGTGTAGATGTTGTGATGTTGTAAGTATCACATGACTATACATTCCACTTATGTTCCCTGGCCTCAATCTCTCGAAATATCTATATCTAAGTTGAGTCTCTGCTCAGATATTGTCATGTCTATGAGTTAATTTCCTTGTGAGAACAGACTCATTGGTATCACAAAATCAAAAATATTGGGAGTTTATTTGAGCAAAATCTCCAAATTGAGATTTTTTCAGACATTTATTTAAGCAAAATCTCAAATTTGAGCTGAGATTTCTCGTCGAGATGCCCAATGAGATTGGGGCATGATATCATCAAAACAATGCCAAACACCGTCAAGTACTGATTTGTGTACACGGTACACTTTATAAAACCATGTCAGCGGATAACACTTATTTTGTGAGTGAAATTAGTGAATAACTTAATTCAATCATCTGGTAGGATTTACATAATGTTGGCATGAAACGTTGATTGTTAATGTACAATATTATATTCTGTTTCATTATGTGATGTTATATATATGTAGAACAAACCTAGACATGTAATAAAGTATAGAAAATATCCGGGCTTTGTTATATGCTGGACATCTGGCTCAATAATTTGTGCTTGGTAATATGCAGTACAGTATAGTTGGCTGATATTAACTTGTTTATGACATTTAACATTGATATAGTAGTAAGTAAAGAGTAAGTAAAGCCTTTATTTAACGAGGCTACACATTTGGTTTCCCAATCTTCCATGTGGGCCTCAAATGTAGTACGTTGAGTTTAGCCTGATCCTGATAATAATTTGTGTTCGTATACAGAATGTTACACAGAAAGCCGAAGTACTAAACTGTTAAAATTATACTAATAGAGTAGATCAGGTTAATATCACTGGCTTTATAAGTAAGTAAAGACATTTCAACTAGGCTACACATTTTGTTTCCCAATCTTTCATGTGGGCCTCAACATACACTCTGCCAATGATAACTTTAGCCTTTGTTTACAAATTTTAAAATTAAATGCATTTTAATGCTCCCCAAATAGCCGCCGTTTTGTCAGTCCGTCAGTTTGTCCGATATATTTTTGCCAGGATGATAACTATAAAACTATTACACCTATTGATGTGAAACTTAGTACCGGTATTTGCAGATATCTCATTAAGGGGAAATGCAGTGCACATAACTCTTCATTGCATATTTTTGGAGTTATTCCCCTTAATAATTTTTCATACTTAATTCTTGTCCAAGTCATAACTCATACAGTATAAGAAATATCAATTTGAAACTTCATAGATGAATATATCGCATTGAGGGGAAGCGCAGTTTACTTCATCCTGGTGGAAGGGCAAGTTAGTACTGGTCAGGATATAGTTCAGGAACACTGGTTAGGTGAATTGGCTGCTGAGTCAGTGAGTATTCTGGATAATGACATTATAGGAAAAAAACCTGTTTTCAAGAATTTAACGGTGAGGGTGAACAATTTCGTACAAATAATTCCTGAAGAGTGTTATCCTATAATGTTGATACATTGAATGTAACTGAACAATTCAATTGTTGAGAATGATCCAATCGGCGTTAAAGTTGAAATGAACAATGTATAGAGTGGATGTCAGAGATTTATTTCTAGTCTATCTTCATACAAGGCTAGTAACATCATCATCAGATAGCCAGTCAACAGTCCAACATTCTGTCCCAGTAACATGGTCAGTGTGGGTTTCTTCTTGAAATATTCCTTACATTCCGGCACCTATAGAGACAAAAACTATGATAATATTGTATAACGCATGATGATTTGTATAGTGTAGCAACATTGAATCATTGTATATTTTAATTTTTTTAAATATCGTAAAACAAATATGTTTATACATCTAAATCACACAGTAATTGCACAGACACTTTGGGTCTGGACCACACCCACGCCTGATATGCCGGGATATATTTTATTATTATTATATACCCATACACTAATCACACATGTTATTTAAGCTAAAAGAGGAATTATGTATATTTTTTATTTGAACCAAATACAACCAATAATGTTTGTGTTATAATAATACATTTCAGGGGTGTCAATTTTCCTGATTTATCCGGAATTCCGGATTTATCATTCGTGAAAGAGGTATGGCTCCTGACTAAAATAAAAGTTATTTGATGGAAATATCTCGAGAAATGATAAAATTACGGTAAATTTAATCTGCTGTGAAGGATTTTCTTCAATACAAAGTGAGTTAATTATGGAAACAATGTCATTGAAGGCCTATTGTTTGACAAATTAGTCGGCGGCAGCATTCGATTTTCCTGATTTTTAATTTCGCCCTGTTGACACCCCTTGTATTAGTGTATGGGTCTGGATAGTTGGAGCAGGTACGTATAGTGGAAAGGGGGAGTGGTCCAGACCCCAAGTATCTGTGAGTAATTGTGTATAATTGATGAAATCTAGGGTTATACCAAAGATCCAGCGTTTCTCATTGTCTTGGGTGCACAAACAAGTACTTCATATTCCTTAGAAACAAACTATTGTTATAGCTGTCATGGATTTAACTCAAATTGTAAAAGAGTTTGATCGAAGTTGTCATACTAGTTCATGCAGTATCTTACAAAATCTGTCAACGCCACGTAGAGAAACATGCCAGCTCCAACAGAGATGATATACTTACCAAATCTGTCAGCACTACGTAGAGAAACATGCCAGCTCCTACAGAGAAGATATACTTACCCTGTCAGCACTACGTAGAGAAACATGCCAGCTCCTACAGAGAAGATATACTTACCCTGTCAGCACTACGTAGAGAAACATGCCAGCTCCAACAGAGAAGATATACTTACCCTGTCAGCACTACGTAGAGAAACATGCCAGCTCCTACAGAGAAGATCCACTTACCAAATCTGTCAACGCTACGTAGAGAAACATGCCAGCTCCAACAGAGAATATCCACTTTGATGCTTCCTCTTGTGAACCCAATAACAGCCCCACATACAGTCCAGCGAACGCTGTTAGACTGGACAGGAAGTTCAGTAACAATGCCTTCTTTATAGACAGACCCGTCGAAATGAGCACTGCAAAATCTCCTGGAAATGTAATAGTTACGTCGTCAATATTAAAAGCCTTTAGCAAATGAACAATACAGTACAACAACTATAGAGCAACACCCTTTGGGATCTACATATATTGACCGTTGTGTAGAGGTTTTTGCTCTACCGAGGTAAATTTAGATTAAATGTTACCAAAGGGAAATATTGAAGGTGATGTTGTAGAGAGGTAGTGGCTCTACAGAGGTACGCTCTGCGGAGGTTGTACTGTATATTTCATATTCCATGACACAGTTTACGTTCCAAATTGAGTCACCATTTGGTCACCTTAATTTTCAATTTAAATATTATCGTGAAAATCTCACGAAGTTTGCTCAAAGACGAACCTTGGTTTGATATTTATAACATAATGACATGATAGGGATTGGATATCATTGCCGATCGGAACCTGTTTTTGTAAAGGTCTACATGACAAAAACAAAAAGAAAAAAAGTTTTAACAAGGAACTCACAGATATCCAAAACCAAACCTATGCCTGTAGTGGAGTAAAGATTTGAGCATTCTCAATGCGTATAAACCTAATCACTGTGTAACTAATTTGGATATTATACAATTCAACTTGTACGACTTAATTGCAAGAAAAAGCATACGTGATTTCTGGTCACTGTACGACTTATTGGGAGACTACAATTTAACGTGTGTGACTTATTGCAATAACCGGACTCGTTTATATCTTAAGTGATTGAGTATCATCCTACTTGCCTAACTCGTGTGGTATCTCGTGACACAGCACTGTGATAGATATGGATAAACCTTTGGTGAAGGTGACAGCGAAGGCAGCACCAATAGCTAACCCATCAGCAAAATTATGTATTCCATCTCCGATAATAATCATCCATGCTAGTGCTTTTATTCCTGAAAATAACCAAACCTATACATCAAACATGTGTTCCCTTGACAAGCAATGCTATACATCAATTTGTGACTGGCTTTTGGTGCATAGTTCAACTAGAGACCACGAAAACCTCTAGTGGTTACACTATGGTCCAACCAATACTAGTTCACTTTTATTATTGTTAAGTCATCGCCATCATGGCTTTCTGGTGACTAAATAAAACAGCGTGCAGATAAACCACTCACTATATACGTCAGAATATATTTAGCGCCAAAACCCAGCTAATATCTCTAGCATGCACTTTCTACACAAACAATGTCGCATATCAATAAAGTTGGGCATCAATGATCATGGTTACCCAAAACAAGCCAGCTCACGTAGAGAAAATCCATTTTAATGCTTCCTCCTTGAAACCTTACAAAAGTTCCATACATATACTTAAAAAAATAAATAATACAAGTTAATTCACTTCAACACTAATCTTGTTGATGTTGATATTTATCTTTATACATATACTTCTACATGTGTACTTTTTCCTTACCTGATATATTAATCTTCCTTGTCAGATAAAAATTTCTCATCAATGTCACTGAACATTTATTCTCTGTAGGTTCCCTGTGTGTAAGGAATCTACAGAAGCTTCTCTGCACATGTACCTGCTTCAGAAGTCATTTGATATAAAACAAAGGCGACATACCTGATTGAGAATGATGAGTTGTGAGTCTGTCACTAGATACAGAAATTCCATCTTCGTTAATTCTTTGGATGCCGTTAGAATTATTTCTAACAACTGCTACATTCCTACCCATATCAGTGTTGATTGATTTGGCTAATTGTAGATTTATTGACTTCTGGGACTCATTTGAATTTGTTTTCTCGACCTGGTTATTCTGCAGAAAAGGAGTCTATGTAAAACTAGATACATAGATTATATATGAAACCTAGATGCGTGGTATGTGCATTACTGGTATATTTACCCTCGGGTGTTTGAATGCTCAAAGCAATTTGACTATGGAGGAGCACGTGACCACATGTCAATGCCTGATTGGCTAATGTGTCAGTCTGGCTTAAAGTGAGTCGTAATGTCTGAAGACTAAATTAAAAGAGCATCGGTATTCTTTCAGATAAATCTACATGTAACACTACGCTTAGAAGAATAAGGTCGTAAGTACATTAATGCATTTTTGAGAAAACATGAGAAAATTGTCCGAAAACTTCTTTTTTGTTGCGAAAAACAACTTTTTCTACTTCAATTTGGTCAACATGAACTTTTCCGATTTTATCAAGGTAGGCTTATAAGACTGTGCATTGTGATGCAGATTCCCATTACGCATTTGTCTTTCCAATTATTTATATTATTTTGTTTAATAAGCTTGTTGTGACTGGGCCATTTAGCTAAGGCATTCAGTTTGTTGAAACTAGGTCATTCGGCTGCGGCTTTCAGCTTTTTGATTGCTGAAACTATGACATTCAGCTTTTTATAACTGTTATTCTTTTTATGGGTTCAGGCAGCTAAAACTAGGTATTTCAGTCGTTTAACTGTTGAAACTAGGTCATTCAGGTAGGGCATTCAGATTTTTGATTGCTGAAACTAATTCATTCAGATTTTTTTATTTTTGAAACTAGTTCATTAAGGTTTTTGACAGCTTGGCTTTGGGCAGTTCATTTTCTCATTCGGTTGTGTGTTGGGCATTGTGCCATGTAATGGTGGTATGTGATGTTTTCTGTGTTCAGCTGGTTAGGTTAGGTGCTGTGTTCCCTGTCAGACTTTCTATGTTTTTTTGTCTGAGTTGATAAGTGCTTGCTTATACCAACTATTTGATGAATCGCTAACGAGAGCTGTAAGGACTGGGGCTTGTAATACATGTATGTGATTTTGATCATTTTGTGGCATACATATGGACGATGAACAAGCCTATGATGTATTTTTAGGCATCATACTCACAAGATTGGTTTCTTTAATTCCCATTCCTTCTTTTTGGTAAGCAAGGATCTGTAAAAAGAGACATGTACTTTTGTCTATCATCTATGGTTATATACTATAGATGAACAATGCATTTTGTACATACATTTGTATGTTTTCCATGAAAAGCCCATTCAGCCTTATTTTTGTTAAAAGTGCCTAATTCACTGAACCATTAGACCATGTCTTATAATTAACCAATAAAACGTACTTGATCGACAACAGGCGTAATTTTGATTTGTTGAAATGTTAACTTTGCGATGAACCTAAAAATAATTTGACGTAACTTGACTGGACTTGGCGTAATGTCCATTCCAGCGTATGCACTTTATGGTTTATGCTTATGTTGTTCTGTTATTATATGGTCATCGATAGACATAAAACAAGATTATCAAAACTTGTTGATGAATATTAGACACAAACACTTGCCTGGATGTCAGGGTCTATTTCTATTTCCACAGGTATACTGTGTTTATGAGTGTGAGTCTGACGTTTAGACAGGAAGAGTTCTAGGACAAAGAATGCATATATGCTTGCAAGGAACGCACACAACTTCTTTTCATGATCGGGAAACAGGGCGTCGTCCTCTGTAGAGGGCTCATCTTGTAGAATCACCTATAATACAGTCATGACGTATATCTAGTACGTGTGTTTGTGTTATTAGAATAATCAATCTACTTGTACATTACATGACAATTGGACATGGTAATGTATATCAGGGGTGTCAACTTTGTGGATTTATCCGGAATTCCGGATTTATCATTCCTGAAAAAGCAATGGCTTCTGACCAAAATAAAAGTTATTTGATGACAATTTATGGTAAATTTCATCTGTTCAGAAGGATTTTCTTTAATACAAACTGAGTAAAATATGGAAACAATATCATTGAAGGCCTCTTGTTTGGCAAAAATGATCAGCCGCTTAAGATTTTCCTGATTTTTAATTTGGTCCTGTTGACACCCCTGATATATGTAACTTGACATAGGTCAGTAATACCAATATGGTAAAGCACTAATTGCATGAAAAATACCATGTGTGTTACTCACTCAAGGCAACATGTATTTTTAAGGTGACATTTTAAGGATGAACGAGCTGAACAAAACGAGTACATTGCACCCTATAGTGGTACTTTTTACAATCCAGGGTCCGCTGATCAATTATGGCAATTTGTTGTACACAAGTTGTTCATACTATATTTGAAAATTGTACATTTCCATGCGCTGATAATCATGTAATCGTTATAAAAGATAATAAAGTACATGAACTGTCGAATATACATGAATGTTAGCTGAACTTTTTAAAATTATTATTACTGGGCAACACATATTTTAAAATTCTCTCCAAGGTGAAAGGATGTAAGAGCTGAACGGATATATTGTACCATAGTGATACTTTTTTATATTAAATGTGGGATTGATATAAGTGCCCCCAGTTTTTGACAGCACACAGACAAAAATAGTCAGCTGAAAGTTGAGCATACTTTATTTTTAGAATAGCATAACGTAAGCAATAAAATTAACCGTTGCGAAAGATGATAAAATACTGAATAAAACGTATTAGAGTAATAATTTCTGTTCTAGTTACCTCCCTTTAGCTGAAAATGCCTCATTTAGTCATCTTATCTGTGTTGCTTTAATCATGTGTTTAAATGCTTATATGTTACATTATATTGCCGTCTTATTGAGTCATCGCATTGTGCTGCTTTAATCATGTGTTTAAATGCTTATATGTTACATTATATTGCCGTCTTATTGAGTAATCGCATTGTGCTGCTTTAATCATGTGCTAAAACACTGCTTAATCGCTAGCTATTTGTGCCTTCGTTTGGTGTTGGAAGTACCCGTATAAAAACAATGTCAATCTGTTGATATGAGGTGATACGCTTTCTTAGCACGCTTTTAGTCACCGCAATTTGCTTCACGGTTCCTCACAGTTTCTTAATTTATTCGCTTTAATAAACGTTTAGGATGCTTGTCATCCATTTGATTGACACTGGTTGAATGTGTTTTATGTTTGTTTGTTTTGCTTTTGCATGTTACTTGTATGCTCTCATAATCAATACAATGTATGTTTCTTAGTTGACTGCTTTGCTATAGCTTTGTACATGTTTAGTTCACTTATGCTGAAATCAGTTCTTAATCTGTACTGTTTGCTGTTTAATCTGACAATTGTACTCTTATTTATGCTGCCCATGTCTGTTTTTGTGAATTAAACTGTGATTTAACCCTGCTGTCTGTTGTTTTTCCTTAAGTATGTGATTCTATTTATACTACTCATGACTGTTTAATGAATGTGCTTTAATTCTGCTGCTGCTTGTGTATCATATATTTTTACAATGTACTTATTTTGATATCTTTTTTTGGCCCCTAGGCCTTAGTGGTAATACCAATTTCTCAGCCTGTGCGAATTGGCAGACTGTCAAATCCAAATTCCCAATACACCCACTGATTAATATTAATACCCTATAGTATTTTTGATGTAAAAATACTAAAAAACTACAAAATGCCTAAGTTTCTTAAGTTATTTTAGATGTCAGTGTGGTTGTTTATGGGATAAACAGGCAACTATACTAGAATCATATTTTTGCAATACACCAATATGTGAGGCAGTCCTTTTAAGCTTATGTTATATTAGTGAAATCATAACCGACTTTAAATAAATATTATCTTATATGTTGCTAACCATTTAATCATTATAAACGATGTTAAAATACTGTAGAATGTACAGGTAAACCAAGAAATTAATTTCGCACAATTTTATTTCGCGGAGTTCGCGAGTGGTAGAATTTCGCGAAATTAAGTCGCCGCGAACGAGCTAAAACATTAATATGGACATTGAGGAAAGCTGTAAAACGTGAAATATTTGTAGTCTCGAATATGCCGACGATCAGCAAAACTTGAAATTTTAGTACTCGCGAAAGTAAATTTGTTTACAGTAAATGACTAAATGTACATAAAAGTGTCATCTGAACTGTCGGAAATCATGTTTGACTTCAAAGTTTGATATGTTGTATATTACCTCGGGCAGTAAATGTAAGGCAGCGTCAGCAACAAGACATCCTACTGCTAGTGACAACAGTGCTCCCATGATATATATCTTTACATCAGCTTGTGATAACTTCATGAAGACCGCACCCAACATACTACAGAGGCTGATGACCAACACAGCTGATGAGCCATACATATAACCTGGAATATAACATCCACCATACTACATAGGCAGATAACCAACACAGCTAATGAGTCATACATATAACCTGGAATATAACACACAACATACTACATAGGCTGATAACCAACACAGCTGATGAGCCATACATATAACCTGGAATATAACACCCAACATACTACATAGGCTGATAACCAACACAGCTGATAAGCCATACATATAACCTGGAATATAACACCCAACATACTACATAGGCTTCATGATAACCAGTACAGCTAATGAGCCATACATATAACCTGGAATATAACACCCAACATACTACATAGGCTGATAACCAACACAGCTGATGAGCCATACATATAACCTGGAATATAACACCCAACATACTACATAGGCTGATAACCAACACAGCTAATGAGCCATACATATAACCTGAAATATAACACCCAACATACTACATAGGCTGATAACCAACACAACTAGTGAGCCATACATATAACCTGGAATATAACACCCAACAGACTACAGAGGCTGATAACCAACACAACTAGTGAGCCATACATATAACCTGAAAATTATAATAATAAATTTATTTAAAGATGAATTACCCAATAATCCAAAAATCTCATAATCTATGTAAGCAATATAGCACCAATGTCATTCAGCATCTACACAATACTGCACTACATTGTACATGGCGATCTAATATGGTTCATCCAATAACCACACACCATCAACATACACAGACATTGGATACTCAGACATTGGCCTGCGTCCCCACATTGCCTAGTGATAGGCTACACATCAGATACTCAAACATCCGCATGCGTCCGCACAATGCCTAGTGATCGGGTACACATCAGATACTCAAACATCCGCCTGCGTCCGCACAATGCCTAGTGATCGGGTACACATCAGATACTTAAACATCCGCCTGCGTCCGCACAATGCATAGTGATAGGGTACACATCAGATACTCAAACATCCGCCTGCGTCCGCACAATGCCTAGTGATCGGGTACACATCAGATACTCAGACATCACGATACTCAGATATCGGGTAAACATCAGATACACGTACATCGGTCGGCGTCCGCACGTTGTCCTAGACATCGAATACACAGACATCGGTTGGCGTTCCACACGATGCCTGGACATCGAATACACAGACATCGGTTGGCGTTCCACACGATGCCTGGACATCGAATACACAGACATCGGTTGGCGTTCCACACGATGCCTGGACATCGAATACACAGACATCGGTTGGCGTTACACACGATGCCTGGACATCGAATACACAGACATCGGCCAGCGTTCCACACGATGCCTGGACATCGAATACACAGACATTGGCCAGCGTTCCACACGATGCATGGACACCGAATACACAGACATCGGCCGGCGTCCAACACGATGCCTGGACATCGAATACACAGACATTGGCCAGCGTTCCACACGATGCCTGGACATCGAATACACAGACACTCGCCGGCGCCCCACACGATGCCTGGACATCGGCTACAAATTGGCTATACATTAGTCAGTGTCCACACGATGTCTAGACATCGGGTACACGTTGGATACACAAATATCATACGTTTGATTTGTGACCCAGACCTGTATGAAACTTAGGCCTAAAGCATTTGAAATCCAAAAGAACTACGCAGTACTGTAATATTGTAGATCTGTTTTCTGGAAGTTTAACTACTTTGTTAAAAAAGGTGACTCACTCTGATACGAAGATATAGTTGGCTTGGATGTTACATTTCTCGATGTATCATTGACTGTGACTTGGGACAGTGGTAACGCAGTGGTAGGACCCGGTGCTGATGTAGGTGTTCCTGCTCGTGATGGGTGGCCGTAAGCAAACAACATCTGGTGAATAATGACTGGACATATATCAAGAAACGCAGAATAACTCAATTGAGATGGTTTGTGGTCTCCATAATATAGATGTGTCATGTTCTCCACACTAAGAGGCTGTAAAAGAACAAAATAATGCATGTTTCAACAAATACTAACAGCTTCATACAGTACAACCTTAGCAGAGCAACAACACACCCAAGCGCTGCAAATATGGGCCGTTGTTTTAAATAAAAGATTGATGCGCTATAGAGGTTCCATTTATATTGAATATTGGCTAAGCGATATTTTGAAGGTGTTGTTATAGAGAGGTTGTTGCTCTACAGAGGGCCTCTTAGGATGTTGCACTGTATTATTATTTTGTCTATATGTATGATTAAGCTTGTTGAACTCGGATCCATCAATATATTTAAATGAGGATTCAGTATTCATGTACCTAATCAGGTCAGTTTATTTAATTTCAAATATTGTTTCAAGTCCCACTGGTCAATAGTATTTCAATCATATGAAGACTACCCAGTCACATTATCCTGTCAGAGACGAACCAACAACTTCCTGGAACTAACTATATAATACTGAACAGTATGCAAGACTGATCATTTATATACATTGTATATCATTACCATTTTAACGAATTTGATACGTTTAGGCCTGTGATCGAACATTGAACTCTCGCCGTGGCACCCAAGGTGGACACTTTACCACTAGGTTATCGTGGAAGCTATCGTGTGCTAACCCAAGTAACACAAACAACAAGAGAGGATGCATAAAAAGTCAGCTGGAAACATGTATACCTTATCCTCAGGTTTCCATAAATGTCGATTAAGTACTGATGTACTGTGACTTGTGTGCAGAAAGTTGGAGGAGGTGTGATAGCACGGTCTGTGCCAATCACTATCCTCACTCGAATGTGGCCCGAGTCCAGGATGTTCTGCATTGAAACCCGGCCATCGTTGATCACTACTTATATCTGGTTTATTCTCTACACGATACTGGTTGTCAGGTCCGGTACGTTCTGTATTGGTATCCAACCTTGGTTGATCACCGTACATTTCCGGTTCATAACCTGTGTGACCATGACTTGCGTCAGACGGGAACATATTCACGTGTCTGCGATCAACAGACGGGAACATATTCACGTGTCTGCGATCATCAGACGGGAACATATTCACGTGTCTGCGATCATCAGACGGGAACATATTCACGTGTCTGCGATCATCATAGTGATTGTGTGAATCATGGTTTTGATGAAATACTGGTGGAGGTTGTCCATGTATCAAATCATGAAACATCCGATCCAATGCTGAAATGATATACATACATGTACCTGTATACTTTGTATGTACGAGAGAGTAAGCAAAAGTCTGCTGCAAAGAATTTTATTGAATTGCTTAAATTGTTTATTTATAAATATGCAATCTAGTGATTATAGATTCATACAAACCCCTGGTCCAATGGCTTGCAAACAGGTGGTCCAATGGCATGCAAACACCTGGCCCAACATGGCCGTAACTAGGATTTTTCAAAAGGGGGTGCGAAATCGGGTTTTGTAGAGGTAATGGGAATGTTTAGATGATGGGTGTTGGGCTTCCATGCACTTCTGCTAGGGAATGTAGAGCTACCAAATCCTTCTGGTGGAGGTTGCGGGTCCGTACCAACAAGAGTGTTTTAAAATACATTGTCGACCCGATGGACAGGGTGCACGAACTCGAAAAATGCGCTGTCGCGTAAGCTGCTTGCCACACAACCTCGTTTTCTAACCTTAATATCATTAACTGCTAACCGGGCGAAGCGTGCTAGAAAAATCACAATTTATCTGAGTTGCATACCGCACAAACTCGTTCTTATGCACTGATAAAAGTTTTTTTGTGATACCAAACACTGACTAGTCAAATAGTTCCTGCGAGCAAATGATGTACCGACTTCATTTGACAGAGAATTGACAGGATCCTCGACCTTCTATCTGCATAATTCAACAGCTGATGTGTATAAAATTAAGCATGAAAATCTCAAAATTGTGAGAGAAAAATAAGCGCGATAGGCCGATAGCTTTCAAATTGGGAAAACTATATGCACGATAATTTGACATACGAAATTTATCAACAAATTGTTAAATAATTTCATGTATAACAAACCAATTTTCAAGACACTTAATTGCATATTATGACTCCGTTGTTCCATATAATATTTATATGCTTATAAATAAAACCTCGTATCAGTTCATTAAAAGGTATTATCATAAGACATTTTTTCAGTGTTCAACAATATCAAAGATCATAAACCAATGCAGCTGCAGTTACCTGCTGTTTAGATCCATGGTCTCAATATTGCCTAGCGCTCACTGAAATTTCTGACAGTTTTGATTTCTTCGGTAAATAAACTATTGCAATGCGACAAAGACCGATGTTATCCGCATGGAATAATGAAATTAGTCTGGTTCACGACATTCTTACAAAATGCATCTTTTTTTGGATTTTTTTTTGAAATCGTAAACCATCGAGAACAGGTCACGTGTCCCTCCATGGACTTTTTACTTTATGCTATCCAATATACCTGCTCGCTCAAGGCTCACTGGTAATAAAGTGTTTTTGCGAGCGTAGTGAGCTAGATAAAAAAATGCAATATCTAACTGAGCGGCATACCACACAAACATGTCATCAGTTTTATATCGTTCACTGAATTAAAGTTGTTGTGTCAGCCAACTGAGCTAGACAAAAATGGATTGTTTTCTAAGCTGCATAATGTTCATGGGTGCAGGTAATGTGCGAGCGAAGCGAGCTAGAAAAAATGCATTCATTTATGTAAACAGCATTCCACAGACTCATTCTATACTTGATTGGATAACAAAGTAGATTCTAATATTGCGAGCGAAGCGAGCTTAAAAAATTGCAAAGTTTATAAATTTCACCAACATTTTTTTTAAAGGACTCCTTTGGTGAAAAAAGGGGGTGCGTTCGCACCCGACGCACCTCCCCTAGTTCCGGCCATGCCCAATAGCTTGCTGCAAACAGGTGGCCCAATGGCTTGCAAACAGGTGATCCAATGGCGTATAAACACCTGGCCCAATAGCTTGCTGCAAACAGGTGGTCCAATGGCTTACAAACACCTGTCTCAATGACTTACACACACCTGTCTCAATGACTTACAAACACCTGTCTCAATGGCTTACACACACCTGTCTCAATGACTTACAAACACCTGTCACAATGGCTTACTAACACCTGTCTCAATGGCTTACACACACCTGTCTCAATGACTTACACACACCTGTCCCAATGACTTACACACACCTGTCTCAATGGCTTACACACACCTGTCTCAATGACTTACACACACCTGTCTCAATGGCTTACACACACCTGTCCCAATGGCTTACAAACACCTGTCTCAATGACTTACACACACCTGTCCCAATGACTTACACACACCTGTCTCAATGGCTTACACACACCTGTCTCAATGGCTTATACACACCTGTCCCAATGACTTACACACACCTGTCTCAATGACTTACACACACCTATCCCAATGGCTTACACATACCTGTCCAATGACTTACACACACCTGTCCAAATGACTTACACACACTTGCACAATGACTTACACACACCTATCCCAATGGCTTACACACACCTGTCACAATGACTTACAAACACCTTACCCAATGACTTACACACACCTGTCTCAATGGCTTACACACACCTGTCACAATGGCATACACACACCTGTCTCAATGACTTACACACACCTGTCCCAATGGCTTACACACACCTTACCCAATGACTTACACACACCTGTCTCAATGGCTTACACACACCTATCCCAATGGCTTACACACACCTGTTACAATGACTTACACACACCTGTCTTAATGACTTACAAACACCTGTCACAATGGCTTACAAACACCTGTCTCAATGGCTTACACACACCTGTCTCAATGACTTACACACACCTGTCCCAATGACTTACACACACCTGTCTCAATGGCTTACACACACCTGTCTCAATGACTTACACACACCTGTCTCAATGGCTTATACACACCTGTCCCAATGGCTTACAAACACCTGTCTCAATGACTTACACACACCTGTCCCAATGACTTACACACACCTGTCCCAATGGCTTACACACACCTGTCTCAATGACTTACACACACCTGTCTCAATGGCTTACACACACATGTCCCAATGACTTACACACACCTGTCTCAATGACTTACACACACCTATCCCAATGGCTTACACACACCTGTCCAATGACTTACACACACCTGTCCAAATGACTTACACACACCTGTCACAATGACTTACACACACCTATCCCAATGGCTTACACACACCTGTCACAATGACTTACAAACACCTTACCCAATGACTTACACACACCTGTCTCAATGGCTTACACACACCTGTCTCAATGCATTACACACACCTGTCTCAAAGGCTTATACACACCTGTCCCAATGGCTTACAAACACCTGTCTCAATGACTTACACACACCTGTCCCAATGACTTACACACACCTGTCCCAATGGCTTACACACACCTGTCTCAATGACTTACACACACCTGTCTCAATGGCTTACACACACCTATCCCAATGGCTTACACACACCTGTCACAATGACTTACACACACCTGTCTTAATGACTTACAAACACCTGTCACAATGACTTACACACACCTGTCTCAATGGCTTTCACACACCTGTCCCAATGACTTACAAACACCTTACCCAATGACTTACAAACACCTTACCCAATGACTTACACACACCTGTCTCAATGGCTTACACACACCTGTCCCAATGGCTTACACACACCTGTCCCAAAGGCTTACAAACACCTGACCAAATGGCATACAAACACCTTACCCAATGGCTTACACACATCTATCCCAATGGCATACAAACACCTTACCCAATGTCATACAAACACCTTACCCAATAGCTTACACACACCAGACCAAATGGCTTACCAACAACTGTCCCAATGACTCACACACACCTGGCCCGATGGCATACAAACACCTGTCGCAATGGCTCACACACACCTGGCCCAATGGTATACAAACACCTGTCCCAATGGCTCACACACACCTAGCCCAATGGCATACAAACACCTGTCCCAATGGCTTACCAACAACTGTCCCAATGGCATACAAACACCTGTCCCAATGGCTCACACACACCTGGCCCAATGGCATACAAACACCTGTCCCTATGGCTCACACACACCTTGCCCAATGGCATACAAACACCTGTCCCAATGGCTTACTAACAACTGTCCCAATGGCATACAAACACCTGTCCCAATGGCTCACACACACCTGTCCCAATGGCATACAAACAACTGTCCCAATGGCTTACAAACACCTGTCTCAATGACTTACACACACCTGTCCCAATGACTTACACACACCTGTCCCAATGGCTTACACACACCTGTCTCAATGACTTACACACACCTGTCTCAATGGCTTACACACACCTGTCCCAATGACTTACACACACCTGTCTCAATGACTTACACACACCTATCCCAATGGCTTACACACACCTGTCCAATGACTTACACACACCTGTCCAAATGACTTACACACACCTGTCACAATGACTTACACACACCTATCCCCATGGCTTACACACACCTGTCACAATGACTTACAAACACCTTACCCAATGACTTACACACACCTGTCTCAATGGCTTACACACACCTGTCACAATGGCATACAAACACTTTACCCAATGACTTACAAACACCTGTCACAATGGCTTACACACACCTGCCTCAATGACTTACACACACCTGTCCCAATGGCTTACACACACCTTACCCAATGACTTACACACACCTGTCTCAATGGCTTACACACACCTATCCCAATGGCTTACACACACCTGTCACAATGACTTACACACACCTGTCTTAATGACTTACAAACACCTGTCACAATGGCTTACAAACACCTGTCACAATGACTTACACACACCTGTCTCAATGGCTTTCACACACCTGTCCCAATAGCTTACACACACCTGTCCCAATGACTTACAAACACCTTACCCAATGACTTACAAACACCTTACCCAATGACTTACACACACCTGTCTCAATGGCTTACACACACCTGTCCCAATGGCTTACACACACCTGTCCCAAAGGCTTACAAACACCTGACCAAATGGCATACAAACACCTTACCCAATGGCTTACACACATCTATCCCAATGGCATACAAACACCTTACCCAATGTCATACAAACACCTTACCCAATAGCTTACACACACCAGACCAAATGGCTTACCAACAACTGTCCCAATGACTCACACACACCTGGCCCAAATGGCATACAAACACCTGTCGCAATGGCTCACACACACCTGGCCCAATGGTATACAAACACCTGTCCCAATGGCTCACACACACCTAGCCCAATGGCATACAAACACCTGTCCCAATGGCTTACTAACAACTGTCCCAATGGCATACAAACACCTGTCCCAATGGCTCACACACACCTGGCCCAATGGCATACAAACACCTGTCCCTATGGCTCACACACACCTTGCCCAATGGCATACAAACACCTGTCCCAATGGCTTACCAACAACTGTCCCAATGGCATACAAACACCTGTCCCAATGGCTCACACACACCTGTCCCAATGGCATACAAACAACTGTCCCAATGGCTTACAAACACCTGTCCATATGGCTTACACACACCTGTCCATTTGCATACTAACACCTGGTCCAATCGCATACAAACACCTGGCCCAATGGCTTGCAAACACAGGGTCCACTGGCCCAATGACTTACACACACCGGAGCAAATGGCTTACAAACACCTGGCCCAATCGCATACAAACACCTGGTCCAATTGCATACAAACAGATGATCCAATGGCTTACGAACATATGACCTTTAGGCTTAAAATATGAACACTTGACCCTATGGCTAATGAACACAGAGCACAATGGCATACACACCTCCGGCCATATGGTACACAAATGTCCGACCAAAAGGCATACAAACCTTTGGCCAAAATTCCTCCAAATGGTTTACAAACACCTGGTTTGCTAGAGATACGAGTGTGAAGCTATTTCAATGTATACACGTAGTATGAACTGGTCAAACATTGTAATTGTAAGGGAATTACATTATGTAAAAAAGGTTCTGCTGAAATAGAGTATTGTCTATACTTACATCTCTCGGTCATACATCTGTACCGTTTAAATATGTCATGAAGAATAGCACCCGGACATATCTCACCAAGTTTTAAAAACGTGTAACCTGAAAACATATATATAAGATGAACCTTTTAGCATAACAAACATGATTTATACAATGTCATGTACAAGTAGTTAGATATTCGTGTGCGAGTGTTCTGTTACCTAATTTCTCTAATGTCAAACCGGGCGCTAAAGTTTATATGTTTTCATGAACAGTCTCCGTAAATTGCAACGTATTAGTGGTGTAGTCAACGTAAAAACAAACATGAAAGTCTAACAGGTTTCGAATTTTCAAAACTCATTTCATGTGAAAATATCTGCTATAGTTGTAATAAAAACTGTTTAACATATTTATGTAATGCATGCACATGGTATAAACTATAAAGCAGGTACATGCCATTGATATTCGGTCACTTACCTTTTACTATCCTAAATACGATAGCAGCGGACCAAACGTCGACTTGGTCTACATGGATTGTGTCATGTTCTCCCGTCTTTGATCTACTGATATCTTCCTCGTCAGTGCACTGAAATATATTTACGATAATAACCAGACAGCACTCTACAGGAGCACGAAATGCCATTCTAAATATATATAAAAGTGCAGCATTAAGACCGATACATATTAAACATGTAGTGAAATGTTCAAAAAGGATTTGTATGTTGATGAAAACAAGTATGTACACCACATATGCCGATCATAAATTACTAGCATTTCAAATCAGAGGTCTAACAACTCAATATGCATTCTAAACTAGAAAAAGATTTAACACGGTAAAATTACGGATACTATTGTACAAAGGGTTAAAAGTCGGTGAACACAAAATCTTCACCATGATAGGCCTATGTTAACATGAAACATGAAACAAAGATATTACAGTGAACGTCGTAATATCCCTGTAGGATGGGAAATAACAATATACAGTAGGCCTACACGTGTGTAATAATAATAATAAATACTTTATTTTACGACGAAACTTATTTGACAATATAAATGGCAATCTTCCATAAGATCCTCAACAATGAACAATTGAACAAGAACATTAGTATATAAAAGAAAAGAGTAAAATGGCAATTTGGCCCATATGACGTTCCACAATATCATATATCATAGGGGAATTTCATAAAGAGTTGCAGTGAAAGGATGTGCGAAAACTGATATGCATGTGCTCTACAATTAAAGGAAGGTATAAATATAAATACTTAATCAATTAAATTAATAATTACTCACTATAAAGCTTAATTAGGTTCAGGGACATCATAAGAGCCTGCATGTCATATAACAAACATGTAAATAAAAACAATGACATTTTTAAAAGCATAATACAGATTCAAACATAAAACACACTGCATGTCATTCTGCAGACAGATATGGATATACTGTATACATGTATATTGAAATGTGTCTGTTACTGTAGCAGATCGCAACAGAGGAGACTGATGGAAATGTAAAAATATTTTTCAAAAAAAAACGAAATGAAACACGTACACAGCTACACACGCAGTGGAAGAAACGAAAACTGTATATTCAGGGAAGGTGTGAGTAGTTGTAGAAATAAAGAAGGCATAATACCCATGACAACGAATTATCAATGACTGTTTTTGCGCATCACTTACCAGAAATCTGTTAGAGTACATCTCGACAGCAATGTTATTTGGAGGACCGCCTATATTGAGATCAGCTGATCGCTTGATGACCGAACTGATGTGTGTATATAAGGTCGAGAGAGAGGTAGTGTTATCAAACATGTCCAGGTTAAAGGTTGGTCTGGATGCAGAACGGAAATGATGGAAACCACAATCATGACTGTATGTTACAGCGGCTGATAAGATATATCGACACAACTGGTTGAACTTTCCTTCTTCATTCCTCATCAACTCATAAGTGTCAGGAAGCGGGATATTGTTCAACTGAAACAAGAAAGATGTTACCATGGTTACTATTGGCGCGTTTTTATCATATTTTCAATTAATCTCTTTTCAATAACCAATTTTAACGGAGTAACTTCCAAGACATGTCGCGATACAAATCAATACACGTGTTCCTACATGTAGATGTCATTGCGAAAACAATATGATAATAGCATTACCAGTGATTTTATAACATCGGGAATGTGGCCATGGTGTGAGCACTTAGAACGTTCCAAAACACCGAGCTTGTTAAACACGATCTGAACTGTACTTGACAACATACTCGTAGGTGATAGCTCGGGATCAACTCTGTGGAACCAATCCATTATACTGCTAGATATGGAACCCCCATTGTGACCATTGCCATCTGAAATAGATCTCATATATGTGACACCCTCACCAACGTGGCTTGGGCTTGGGCGGATATGCGCTTGTTTAGTTGGGCATTGTGCTTTGTGTGTTTTTAATGTTTTCTGTGCTCGGCTGGTTAAGTTGAGTGCTGCCTTCCCTGTCTGACTTAATATAATCTTTTTGGACTTCAGAATGTTGACATTATATATGGTTCTCAGTGAGACGCACGTGTACTGTGAAACTCTCTGATAGTAATATCGGATATACAAGCTCCGTCCAAGCAGTCAACAACATTCTAAAAGTTTGAATATTATCAGCATTTAGACACGGTTTGCTCGACTTACTCGAATAACCATCAGGCATGTAATCCCCGATGAACGTTCTATTGTGTGTGCAAATTATAGACCGTGCCTCTTCGTGAAGGTCGTGCTAGCGACAGCGCGTGTAGAATTTGGACGTTAGGCAACGTCATTTGCAATTATGTTTTGGTGAGCAAGAATGGAATTCTACAAAAAAGCATGTCGATAATTTTTTCAAACTGCTTCTTGTTGTGTACGACTGAGACATTCATGCCCATTAGGTTTTATCCTTACCTAGTTGACCAATGACCTCCGGCTTCGGAGACAAAAACAAACTGCTTTAAAATCATATTATATGTTGTTTAATACAAAAAGAAGCATGCATGATCATGCATTGCGTATGGATTTTCAGATCAAGCAATATCAAAATTTGATGTACATGTATAATTATATATATAGTTGCATATATATAGTCTTTATGAAACATTGATGCACAAAATAACATTGTGAGCAATATAACGACAATATGATTATAAGACATTCGAGCAAAATGGTGTTTGTTGTAAATATCTGTTCATTATGTTGAGGATGTTTTCATTGTTGTTTGCGAGAACCAGGTGGTCATATCCACACTTCGAGTACCTGTGGGTGGCACGATCCATGACAACGACGCATTGTAAAATCACAAATTTTCTGGCGTATTAAATTTCGTGGATTTTGAAACGCGGGATCTTAATTTCGTGGAATACAGAACACGAAATGGTAAATTCATGTCTCAATTTGTGAGGTCGATTAATCGTGGGGACTAGATTTCGTGCTCGAGTTCAACAACATTATCAACGAAAATTCAACTCCCTAAAAAAATAATGATTTTACATTAGTCAGCGGATAATATGATTTACATGAACACGTTTCTACATACCATGATTGTTTGGTGCATTGAAATGATTGCTGGACACTATTGCAGGAACTAGTATCCACAGCAGGAATAGAATGCTGTTCACTTGTTTAGCATGACTCACCATTATCTGCAATAAATGTCCAACATTGTCGTTCAAATTATACCCATACATATCATAGAAGTCGATCCATTTAAAATCGCTCTTTGCATTTACTATGAGTGACAATGATTGCAACGCATCCACCCGCACAACGTGGAATCCCGTTGCCAGTGCTAACAAAATAAAAGACACACGCGATCAAGTTGGCTCAATCGACGAAGACTTATTATATGTATCTCATACGATCGACGATATTCACTTTCGCCTGATATTACAAGATATATTCATTTCCTTCGCGATAATTATGTCAATATCTAGTACATCGTCGGTGGCAAGCACGAATTGCAATAAAAGTGCTGTCATACTTTGATAAATTCGCTTTAATAATGCGTATTTGAAGATTAACACCAAGTGTAAATGTAATACATTGTAATTTTAGTTTCAACTTGAAGAGAGAGAGAAACGATTTTGAAAAAAATCCCTAACACACTATGGAATACACTTTAATACCCTCAATGTGCTTATAAAAAGTTGCAGTTAATTACTCTAGATTTCACATTGATCATTTTACATTTACATATCTGTCTCCGCAGCACTTTTTCCATGTGGCAAATCAGTAATATTTACGAACCAGTGGCCATTCCTTAGCTATAAACACTCTGATCGGTGCACGAGTTTATCGTGCGTAAAGCATGTGCCGATATGTTCATAATGACAAAATAAACTGACTCACGGTACGAATGGAACCGACAATAGACCAGATCGTGGAACTTCTTGAAGTAAATCACGAATATTTCGCGTAAAATCGGACACATATATAAATCGTCGCTTGGATAAAATTATTACAAAATTACTTAGAATGCTTAAATTTACATGTACAGCTACAAATAGGGGACAGGTACTGTTTGTATGAATTCTTTAACTGAAGCATTATTTATAGTGGACATCTCTTTACCACGATTTGAATTTGTGAAATAATTATATGTGCGTAATTGTAAGATTTCTTAAAGTGCTTTCTTAAAACAGTACGCATGACTGATATTCCCGAATCATCTTAAGGGAAAACTTAAATATTTAGACTTAAGTTAAAAACATAACACTTCGCACATTATTCCCAAGAAAGGAAGAATATCCCATGTTTTCTTTTGTGATTATTGTTAACTTGTACACATAGCTCTCTACATAATGCTTCCAAACTATGTAAATAAATAAATGAGCTTAATTTTCCTGTTTAGCTTAATATACATTAATGGACATTTTAAGTTTAAGAAGTTTCTACGTTTTCACTCAAGGTGCTTTGTGAATACCAGCCCTGGTCCCTATTATTGCCCCTACTGCGTAATGAAGAAAGCAGTACCTGATACAAGTAATGTCTTTATCCACAGGCTGTTCTAATTTAAGAGAACGAAACGTGATTCAAGGATTTCACAATTTTCTTATCAATGCGTAGGGGCACGGTGCGTCACGACTGTACTAGGCATGTATGTAGTCTCAAGCAGGTGGGGGTGATCCAGAAATAAAAGGACTCCGTATATACTTGTTGCCGTGAGAAAAAGGACATCACTTCAAATTTTCTGAATAGATCTACTACATGTACTAGTATATTTTGAGTTATTCCTACTCAATAATATTCACTACGCCATACTGCGAAAATAGCGAAAATAGGAAATGGTCAGTACTGCCATGTGACAAAAAAGTCAAATGTCGACAATTTAAGTTGCCCGATTTCTTGAAATCGCCAACACCAAAGTGCGTTTCGATTCATAATGATATTCAACATTTCAACGCAACAATTTGCGTTCGTTAAACCACAGGCCTAAGAAATTATATCACAAAATACAGAGTTTTGAAATCCCCCCACCATCCCGTCATTACTATACTGTATATAATAGTAATATCTTTTATATATAGTAATGACGGGAAGATGGGGAATTTCAAAACTCTGTATTTTGTGATATTATTTCTTAGGCCTGTGGTTAAACACAGAATAGCGAACGCTACACGATGATGTTAGCGATTTCCACACTATATTAAGCACGTTGCATTTTGGTGACGTGTTCATCGTCAAGTTGCATTCACGACCGGCCTCCAAGGTAAACAATGCTGTAACGACTATATATATGTGAATGAAGCGTTTAGCATCTCAAATACCACTTAACCAATTAAAAGGTTAACTTGGGTCAGCTTTGGTAACGTGAAATTACATATGTGCACTCCATATATAGACAACAGATAAGGCATTTGAAATCTCCACTGATGTGTAACAGTGCCGGCGGGAATTTCCGTACACCGGATGGGACACCCATTTTAATATTTTATAAAGCAATTATGATCAGATTTTGATTTAATACGTTCATCAGGAGTTTATACGTCATTACAAACTACATGCCCACATCTCTGTGATCGCTGAAAACTTCTGAAAACTTCAAATATCCGTTACAGCGTGTATCAAACCAGTATTGTGAACCTCTACCTGTAAGTGTCATCCCCATGGACTCGTCCTGCTTGCTTCGTTCAGCAAAACTAATTTTCTACTGTTATAAATACTGGCCTAACCCATGTCTGCGCTCCACATCGTAAGTACGACACTGATATAGTCATCTTACAGCGTGTATGAAACCAGTATTGTGAACCCCTACCTGTGTCACCCCATGGACTCGTCCTGCTTGCTTCGTTTTCTACTGTTATAAATACTGACCTAACCCATGTATGCGCTCCACATCGTAAGTACGACACTGATATAGTCATTAGTGCGTGGTCATTTGGTTTATTCATTGACTAATTGGCCTCTTTATTGACCTCTGACTTGGAGTGAGAGACATTTGTATGCTACAAATAATCTGTGTATGTGATTCTATGAATTATCATTGTCCTGGCTGCTGATGGACATCCGGATTCAAACAGTTCTGTAAGACTAAAATACACGTATAAACTTACTAGCATTCTGTCGGTATCCCGCGTCCTGGTTGCCAGGATTCGAACCATGGACGACCAGATTGGTATTGTTCTGTATGTTTAAATTTCTCAGTAATATTCTAGCACCTCGTCCGTATCTCCCTGTCTTGGCTGCCAGGATTTAAACTGTGGACATCTGGAAAACCTCAAAGTAATATCCTTAAACTGAGTTCCGGCAAATAATATAAACAAAATGCTCAAAATCTGGCAACAAAGAGTTGAATTGTATCCATTGACACCCTTGCTCCAAGAAGCAGATAATACTGAATGTGTAATATGCCAGAGAAAAAAACTTATCTTAAGTGTGCCTCTGTAATTCCCAACAGCTCCAGGAACATGTTTTATATATCAAGTTGGTTTCATCACATCTTTGTTGAACAGAACAAAACAGAAGTTTATTTTCGATTTGTGCGTACTTCGCACCTCATCACAATACAAACAACATTGTTTACAAAAGAACATAGGCCTATAGACTATTAGACATTTTCAGTATCAAACTTGTTTTTCTTAACAACAATACGTGTATTCGTGCTTACAACAGTAAAACAGGTCAACAGCCCACGAACGGATAGTTTGAATATAGTGTTGTTTGAACAAAATCAGTTATCCCCCCCCCCCTTTCCGTTTGTTTTCCCTGGAATTCTTCAACGGGGTGGGCAGTTAAATGTCACAATGTCAGAACTTGGTTATTTCTTTAATGAGCATTGAAATATCAATACATGAATAATGTAATGTTTCTTTTTATGTTGAGTATATAATATTTGTTATTGCCTGAGGTTTATACTTTAACTGACATTTGTAGTTGCTATGGCAACTTAAAACATTAAAATAGTTTAAAGGGCCTTTGCTTAAAACCTGCAAAGGATGATCGACTTTTGTAATGCTTGCAATTCTTCAGTGGCTTGTTTACTATTGTTTTTAATTCCACAGGACTGGTGTTCACTGGAGTTAGGGGGATGGATATTTTCTTCATGTTCCATAGCAAGAATATAATTTATTGTGCTGGATTTTGTTTGCAATCAGGGTGTAAAAATACTCCTTGCAGTTCATTCAGATTTTATGTTGTTTTCTTTTTACAGTGGTTCTACTGCGGCATATTGGTCAATCCTGAAAATGAGTCGCAAGTCTGTTTCGGATGCTATTAGCTGATACATCACTACAACAAGTCAGTTCAAACATGCTTATAGTTAAAATTCAGCTGATGGGATTTCAAATGACCATAACTTGGTCAATTCTTTGAATTTTTTCATCACGTAACTTGTATTGTCTGTAGAAAAGTTTATTCTTTCTATTGCAATAAATCGGAAATAAAGTCTGGATTATTCCGGAATTGTAGGACCCAGAAGTATATCACAAAATTACATCATACCTACTGACATGTTCAACCTGTTGTATTTTTATGCCCCGAAGGGTAGCAATTATTAAAATTAAACTGTCAGTCCAAGAGAGACAACTACTACTAATGTACTAACCGTCTGTGCACGAGTTCTGTCCCTTCAGTTGTTTCTGTATTATCTGCAGGAGTTCTCCCCCTTATATTAAATTTGTATTTCATAATTCTAAATTACCATTTTTACTGTGTTTGTATTGTCAGCCATTTTATTGATGCGCATTGGTTTGTTTATCTGTATTTATGCTTGTAACTGTGTTTTGCTAGATGACCCCAATGGAGATAAGCCCATTGCTTATTTGGCGATTCATTTACCAAAACTGCAAAACTATTTCAAGAATTTGAAGTCACCTGGATCACTCAGATATTTCCATACAGAAATTGAGAATTCATTACAAAAAGGCAATATTGATGAACAAGTCACTAAATCGCTGGTTTGGTACATGTATCTCTATATACAACGATGATCATAAAAATATCATTTTAAGGTTTGTAGCTGCAGGGGGTATGAGGTCCAGTCTGCAAGTATCTGTGTCAGGGCAGGAGATAGAGTCCTCAGACATGAGGTTGGAAGTTTGAGCCCTCAGAAGTGAGAGCGGAAGTTGGAACACTCAGAGGTCAGGGTTTGAAGTTGGAACCTTTTGTTCCAATTCTACAGATATGTTATTCATATTTTGTTAAATCATTTATTTAAGATTATAAGTTACCGTAACACAAAAGATATGCAGATCTCTGAAGTCAAATATCCATAGAACAAGACTGCGTTCAATAAACGCTTATGCCCCCATGGAAGCCTTGCCCATAAAAAGCGAAGTCAATCAGGGGCCATAATTCTGTAATAATGTTGGATAGTGTTACATGGCTTTGATAATGTAAGGGGCTTATGATAGTAAACAAGTATGCCAAGCTTTAAGTCAACACCACGATGGACATGATGTAAAACTAACCTGTCAATTTGGGTTAACCAAGAATTAGACGCTTAATAAGTCTAAGTCCAAAATTAGGTCAATGTGAAGGTCAAAATGAGGTTAGGTGATATAGGTGTGTGGAGAATGTTCAAATACAACAACCATGCAAGTATGAAAGCTTTGTAGCCAGCCATATTAATGCTGGAAGAAACGGTCAATTTGGGTTAACCAAGAATTTGGCCCTCAAATAAGTCTAAGTCCAAGTAAGGTCAAGGTGAAGGTCAAGTGGTGTCAAATGATACAGGTGTGTGGAGAGTGTTCATTTACAACATCCATGCAAGTATGGAAGCTTTGTAGCAAGTCATAATAATGCTAGAAGAAACGGTCAATTTGGGTTAACCAGGAATTTGACCCTTCAAAAAGCCTAAGTCCAAAATTAAGTCAAGGTGAAGGTCAAAATGGGGTCAGGTGATACAGGCGTGAAGAGAGTGTTCATATACAACATCCATGCAAGTATGGAAGCTTTGTAGCAAGCTATATTAATGCTAGAAGAAACGGTCAATTTGGGTTAACCAAGAATTTGGCCCTCCAATAAGTCTAAGTCCAAATTAGGTCAAGGTGAAGGTCGAAATGGCGTCAAATGATGCAGGTGTGTGGAGAGTGTTCATATACAACATCCATGCAAGTATGGAAGCTTTGTAGCAAGCCATAATAATGGTAGAAGAAACGGTCAATTTGGGTTAACCAGGAATTTGACCCTTCAATAAGTCCAAGTCCAAAATTAAGTCAAGGTGAAGGTCAAAATGGGGTCAGGTGATACAGGCGTGTAGAGAGTGTTCATATACAACATCCATGCAAGTATAAAAGCTTTGTAGCAAGCAATAATGATGCTAGAAGAAACGGTCAATTTGGGTTAACCAAGAATTTAGCCCTTCAATAAGTCTAAGTCCAAAATTAGGTCAAGGTGAAGGTCAAAATGAGGTTAGGTGATACAGGCGTGTGGAGAGTGTTCATATACAACATCCATGCTAGTATGGAAGCTTTGTAGCAAGCCATAATAATGCTAGAAGAAACTGTCAATTTGGGTTAACCAGGACGGACGGACGGACGGACGGACGGACGAACGGACGGACGGACGGACAGGTGAATCACTATATGCCTCCCCATCTATCGATAGGGGGGCATAAAAAAATGTATACCACAATCAAAGTGAGTTGTGAGTGACTTCGTCGTTTGTACCCTACATAATGAGGATACATAGGCCATAAAACTTGTTACAAGAGAAAACTTCAGCAAATATCCAGAGTTCAATCCTTTTTGTTCTACCCGCAACTAGACAACGGAGATCACCTTTTGTCATTGTGCATGATATACCTGTATACAACGCCTGTATTGAACAATGGTTGTGTTCTGACATGTCTTTAGTTCAAATCTTCGTCATGGCCGAGAAGAATTTAATAAGTGTAGAATGGATTTTTAATCTCAGATCAACTCTTCATCGCATCCAGGTCATTGGCCAATAAGGCACCGAACAAGAATGACGTTTCCCTCATTGCACTCGTTCTTTGAAGCTACCAATTACATTTGAACATTTCTTAACTTTTCTCCTTACCTTCTTTTTTGATGTTCTTCAGGAGCATAGATGTGTCCATTGGCATTAGGTTGTCCACTAGCAATTCGGATAGCGCAATAAAAAGAAATAAACTCAACCCGTTACTAGCCTTTCTTAAACCAGCTCATTCCTAAACGCCGCAGCTGATTTATTGTTTTGACTGATGCATAGTTTATGCAAGATGTACGAGGGCCACACATTGTACATACAGGGTTGGGTGAATTACTTGAAACAGTTGGTATCAAAGTAATATCCAGGAAATACTACTGTGGTGTGACCCGGCCCGCTAGTGTACAGCACAAAGCTAACAGACACGTCTATGCTCATGAGGAACATCAAAGAGAAGGTAAGAAGAACAGTTTAGACACATGTGCAAATTGTATCAGTAGTTTGATAGAACAAGTGCAAAAAGGGAAATGTTAGAAGGGTGGACATCTTGAGAACGTCATGAATTACTGAATAGACGTCAATGGTAAAATATGGTTATTTGACATTTTTCTAAAAATTAAAGTTATAATCTTAAAACTGGTCCCAGAAAAAACTTACATCTTTTGTCCAAACATATGCAAATTTTCTTTGCGAAAGCAGAATGAAGAGGTTTGATAGATAGGCACGAAAACTGTGTACCATACTTTCTTGTTGGACACCCTGTATGGTGCCAAGTTTCGATGCGATAACACTGTTGATAAACGAACTTTTGTCCTGGCATTGGTTAATATTTCTTATAGACAGACCGTTCAATTTTAATACCCTTTTGGGGCATAAAAACAACTGTCAGTGGATTGTAAACAAACAACCACATGCAACAACCAAAGCCAACAAAACATAATTATGTGTCTTTATTTTTAAAAACAACAAAATGCAATACAAATTGCATACACAAGGGAACTAACTCTGCCTCAAGTTCAATCAGAATTATAAAATTGGTCAATTACATTTTGTAGTTCTCATTATATTGAAGGACTTATTAGTATAAAACTTTCTCATTCAACCCACTATAAATTATATAATAACTAGCAAAGTGATACTACCAATGGCTTCAAGAATTAATAGTTGTCTTCATAGAATCAACAGAGAATGTAAACCAAACTTTCAAGACTTAGTTCCGAATCACACTGGCGCGCAGTACTGCTATGTACAACTGAACTGTGCACATACAGTATAAATGTCAATATAACTTTTTCTCAGTATTTAAAAGTCTTTGTACAAATCAATCACATGTCTACGAGGCTTGTTTCTGTTTTTCATACATGGCCATTCTAGCTTCAATTTCAGGTCGGAAGTGTCGAATCAAACCCTGAAATAATCAAAGAAATATTTTTACAGTTTAATGGCTTTAACTCTGCCGCAACTAGTCACATGTAAAAGTTGAACAGTTTATGCTCAACTACACAAGAAGATCAACGGTCCTGAAGACCAACGGTCCTATCAATTTCCATGAATCTATGTAAATATGCATGGCACAGTTCATAAAATAAAGCCCCGCCTCTTTTATTCATACAACATTCTGGATGAATCTGCAGGGTTAAATATAAGCAAAACCATAATTTCGAGGTTACAAGTAACAACTTAACAGTATTTCTTTAATTTTAACAAGTGTTATTTCTAAAACATGAATGCCCCCACAAGGGGTGATAAAATCTTCACAATTGCTGAGTTATAGCTCAGTAGCATACACAGGAATATTTGCTGAGTTATAGCTCAGTAGCATACATAGGATTATAAGGGTGAATCTATCAGCACCAGGTGAGGGCATAAGCAGGAGTTCTACTGAGCCATTAAGCCCAGGCTTCGTGAAAGTCGCCGGACCGCCGGTCATGACCGGTGAAAATCAGTTTGGTCCGACAAAAATTATAGCTCGCCGGTCCGAATGTCCGTCAAAATTTTCGTATCGTCTGGTTCGAAATTTATCGGTACGAAGCATTATTTCCAGTAATTTAACGATGCGCATGCACAGGTTGGTTGTTTAAAGGACGGAAAGAAACTAATTTGCAAAAAGACGCTGATTTGACGAATACTTATACTGTACTCTGTCTTCAGTATGTTATTTTCCGAAACACATTTTGTGAATACAAATCTCAACAAAAAACTGTTTCCTATTAATATTGTTCGGTCCGGCCAAAATTGATTCGGTCCGGCCAAATTTATTTTATGCCGGACCGGATGTCCGGCCTTTTTTTTTCTCACTTTCGCGAAGCCTGTAAGCCAAACCTGAAAATACATGCACATCTGTTTCAGTAGCCTGTTCTTTGTTTCAAACATTGTACTACTGTTAAAATTCAGCATATGAAGTTTCAAATGACCATATACAATAACTCAATACAAGGATCTACATCTTCAAATAACTCTAATTTTCTGCAGAAAAGGTCATTTTTTTCTTTTGACCAAATCTGGATTTCTGAATTATTCCGGAATTGTAGGATCCCTGCATAAAGATCAGACATGCAATCAGTATGTCATATACCTGAACAGGCCAAGCAGCTCCGTCACCTAGCGCACAGATTGTATGTCCTTCTATCTGTTTACTGATCTCCCATAACATATCTATCTCATCAGGACGTGCATTTCCTTGTACTGAAAATACAATACAAACCACAGGTCCATTATACATCACCACATGTATACCATTACAATAATACAGTGCAACCTCTGTAGAGCAACACCCTATAGGAGCTGCATATATCAGATGTCCTACTAAGGCATAATATCAAATCTCTTGCACACATCCCTACACCAAAAACACTTTTTCAAACAATGTTTTATTGTTAAATTCAGCTTTAAAAACTTCAAATGACGATAACTTTGTTAATACTTTGAATTTTTTCAGTAAATTACTTTTGCTGCTGCAGAAAAGTTCATGCTTCCTAGTGTAGCAAATCGGGATTTCCGGATTATTCCGGAATGGTAGGACCACTAAAATAATAACTGTTGTACAGAGGTTGTTGCTCTACAGACGTTAAATTTATAGTTAATATCAGCTAAGGAAAATTTTGAAGGTTTTGTTATACAGAGGTTATTGCTCTACAGAGGGCCACTCTCGAGAGGTTGTATTGTACCTAGACACATTAATATTCCATAATGGTATGCATGACCGCAAGGGTATAAGAAAGAGAGGTGAACCTAGTTTCCATTTTGTAATACTGGCAATTGTTCAACAAATCTATAGAGAAAGTGCTAATATTAAATGTACATTCTTTTGATAGACAATATGCCAGTGGTCAATTAATTTCCTTTTAATTGATTTTAACGAAGAATTATAATCACACCTTCGACAAACAATCAGGCTAGCCTGGTGTAATGTCAATTGAGAATACTTACATATGACGGCAAAGCTGAGTTTATTTAAATTATGATGCATACAATTAAATATGATGGTTTGCAGTTATTAATGTATACAAGTTTGTTGCAATATATTAACTCAACTACAAACAGGGGTGTCAACAGGGCCAAATTTAAAATAAGGAAAATCATATGCGGCCCACCATTTTTGCCAAACAAGAGGCCTTGAATGACATTGTTTCCATAATTAATGCAGTTTGTAACAAATAAAATACTTCAGAGAAGATTTAATTTACCATAACCTTGCCATCTCATGAGATATTTTCATCAAATAACTTTAAATTGGTCGGAAATTATAGCCTTTTCAGTATAGATAAATCCGGAATTCCAGAAAAATCAGGAAAATTGACACCCCTGAACAAAAGACAAATCATCATTCCTGTGCTGTAAAATAACTTTTATTCATTAAGATAAACTTTACGGAATCAATTCCCACAGGATCAATAAATATTTTTAAAAATTTACACCCATAAATATCAAGGAATCACATTTATATATTCACTCACCAAATCTATTCATCATTTTCATCATCCAACCACATCCTTCTCTGCATGGTGTACACTGAAATAGCAAGAGCAGGGGTTCAAAATATGAATAATTTCCCTCGTTTTATACTGGTTGAATACATATAATACCAGCACACTTTTATACATACAGAAAATACAAATAGATATTGTATGTATTCTCCATATTTTCATTTTAGCTATTTCCTTGCAAATTCGTAAATGTTTAATGTACTTTCATAACACAAAGGCCTATATTGGAATGTTCAATACTTATATCAAGAAGGTTTGTTGACACAAACTGTATGTATCCCATTAAGGGCCGTAACTTAAGAAATGATCATCCGCTGAAAATATGCACAACAAGGCTTTTGGTTCAAAGTATTCAAGTTTCATTGAAATCTGACCAGTGGTTAAGGAGAACAAGGGTGAACAAACTTTGTGACAGACATCTATCAACTTTCATGCCTCCCCCACTATATGTCACCTGCTCTATGTGTGAGTAATAAATACACGATTATACCGACCTGTCCACAACTTTCATGTTTGTAAAATTCAATAAGTCTAGCAATACAGCGTATCACATCAGCTGATTTGTTCATGACGATGATGGCAGCTGTACCAAGTCCTGTCTGTGCTTCAATCAAGGCATCAAAGTCCATTAATACATCGTCACATACTCTGTAAAAATATTCATTCACTCAGTTATTTATAAAGTTTCTTTATTCGATTTTACAAGTACTAACTTCCCTGCCACCAGCACATTCTCCTCATGTGTCAATAGAGCCAAATTGAAAATCCTGAAAATCTTATGCATCAGACCACTTATGTCAAACAAGAGGCCTATGAATGCTCTGCCCATTAGTTTGTCAAAGTTAATAAAGTAAATCAGTTGATTAATGCAAACATATGCAATATTTCCAATGATGTTACAACCAAAATAAAATTCTTTCATTGGTCAAATGAATATTCGATTTACATTTATGTGAACATCTAGTCTACAGTCAATTAGACTAAATGGAAATAATGAACATTAATTAAACAAGAGATGTTTGTAAAATGTGTATGTCCCAATGGCAGCCCAATAGTTAGAAATGGTAAAGGTCACAGTGACCTTGACCTTTAACCTACTGACCTCAAAATCAATAGTGGTCATCTACTTTTGATGACCAACCTCCATGTAAAGTTTAAAGATCATAAGGCAAAGCATTCTTGAGTTATTAAACGGAAACCATTTGGTCTACAGACTGACATGTGCAAAACAATATACCCCTCATCAAAGATGGGGGGGATCATAATTAATGTTTATGAACTGAAGACAGATCTTACGATTTTGGAATCAATGGAGTAGATGAGCCACCAGGTATAACACACAGTAAGTTGTCCCATCCACCAATAACACCACCAGAATGTCGCTCTATTAACTCACGTAATGGTATAGACATTTCTTCTTCTACAGTACACGGGTTGTTGACATGTCCCGAAATATTGAATAACTACAAGAGAAGACAAATACATTCAAACATGGTGTACGTACGTAGTGCTGACACTAAATGAATCTGAATAGTCACATAACATTTTGGGATGAGTAGACAACTCAAATTTTTTATACTTATGTGGCTTCCATATGGAATGAAGGTACAGTACAAACTTTGTAGAGCAACACCCTTTGTGAAATGCAAATATTGGTTGTTATATAAAAGTTTTGCTCTACAGAGGTAAAATTTAAAGTAACTATGAGCTAATTGAAATTTTAAATGTGTTGTTATAGAGGTTGATGCTATAGAGGTTGATGCTATAGAAAGGGCCGTTCTTGAGTATTCTGCATAGGTTGCTAATTTTAGCATCATAACAAAAAATTTGTGTGAAGATTCATTTATTTTTAAATCAATTTTAAGGTTTGAAAGTGTTTATAGTAAAACTTTTATAACAATGTATTATTCTCACCTTGGTTCCACGATTTCTGTCCCGACCGAAGCCAGCAAACCATTCACCACCTCGTCTACAGATTGTCTACAAGGATAACTCAAACATAACAAGCAATCAATTAACATCCAATTAACAATGCTTATTCAAAGATTGTGTTAAGTCCCACTTGCTAATCAGTATTTTCAGTCATATGGAGATTACCCTGTCACATTATTCAGACACCCATCAAAGCACCAGTTACATAGAACTGACTATGCTGACAGAATGGAAGGAAAACCAGTCAATTTTAAAGACTTTGATACATCACAGCCTGAGATCGTACCCAAAACATCTCCCACTTGAAACAGATGGTCTACCACTAGGCTATTAAGGCAGGACTGTATAACAAAGTCACAATACTATAGGTGAAGTTGGTGCCCAAGTTAGACAAGTACAATAAGAACATTTTTTGTAATTAATATTTAGTGTTTTTTTTCATTTCAATGCCTCCAATAGTTTTATTTGGTAAGGTAATATGTTGATTATATACCAAGGACAAACCATTCTGACCTTGACAGGAACTCATCTTATAAACAAATACAATACAGCAAACTGATCTAAGGTATATGTTCATTAACACTCAGTATATAGCTTTGGCTGACCTTTTAGAGTTCCCCATCCACAAAAATTTAGTTGGGTAGGTTGCCAGGTTGGGATTTAAAAAAAATATTTTTAAATTCAACCTTCAGTGAACAAAAATAAATGTTGCTCAGAGGTTCTCGAGTAGGAAGGTTACTTTCAAAAAATAGTTTTTAAGATCCATCTTAGGCTTGAAAGATTATGACCTGTGTCACAGACAGACGCTTGGTGAAACAAGACCTGTAATATCGTACTGCCAATAAAGGAAGGGGGGAGGACACAGAGGTACTATACTTACTGGTGCTACTGCCACAGTTTCCACATTAGCTACTGTAGTAGGACAACCAAACACACCGACATCAGCTGGAAATGGAGGCTTCAATCTTGGCTTGCCTTGTTTACCTTCTAGAGATTCAATCAATGCCTGTAATAAATGGTACAATCTTCATATTTCATACAAAACATCGCAATCCCAGACATTTTCAAGCATTTTGTTTCAGTATTTAAGGATTACTGCTTACCATCAGTAAGCAAGATTTCACTCAAAACTGAAGAGTACAGAAAACAAATATTGAAATTGATTGAAAAGTCAACTAATCTAAGTTTCAATTTAGCTTTTCTGTCACCAGTAAGTTAATTAATGATCATTTTTGCCAACAAAATACTTTTCATGGTATTGCATCTGAGAACTAGTACAGATCCCTAATATCCTTACAGTCTGTTATAAGCTTTCAAGACAGAAATTCATTTAAAACTGAATTTTTATTTTCAAGCTTTAAGGGCCAATTTCAAGTAATATCCTACTATTTTAAATTTCCAGTAAAAGGGAAGCTTGCTTCTCTTGTACCTTCATGGCGATAAACAACAATACATCAGAAACGAGGTGCTTAGAGTAATTTATATAAGTTGCAAAGTGCTAACTTTATTCAATTAGTATACACTAATCCCAAGTTAATTAGATTAAACAGGCCTGTAGTCATGCAGAGGCACACCTAGGCAGTTGCCATGGTGAATATTTGAGAAATTACCAAAATAATCTAGTTTTTGGAGGACAAAACACACTGAGTGTGCCTTAGAAAATATGATTGTGATTTTTTTATCTCTGAAAATGGTCCTGGTAAAGAATGGTTACTCACAGTCTCCTCTCCACAGATATAAGCTCCAGCACCCCTGTGGACGTATACATCAAAGTCATAATCTGTGCCACAAGCATTCTTTCCAATCAGTCCATTGTCATATGCCTGAAAATAACAACAAAAACATATTTAAAGGTACAGAACTCCTGGGTATAATTAAAATCTACAAATTTTCTAAGAGTTAGCACAATGAAAAATACTACACGATATTTCCAGCAGATATATCAAAATTCCAGGAAAAACAAGACTGCATCCAAAAAAGGTTTGAACCGGTGGAAGCCTTGTCCATATTAAGTCAATTAAGGGCTATAATTCTATTGACATGTTAAATAGTGTTGCATGGTTTTACCATGGTAAACAAGTATGCTAAGTTTGAAAGCAATGCCTCAATGGTCTAAAACTCTTAAAAATATTTGAGTTCCAACAACTTGAAAGGTTTGGTTAACATTTTTGGATGGGCAAACAGACTATGCAATCACTATATGCCTCCTGCATCAGTAGATGCCGGGGCATAAAAATAAAATATATGAAAACTTTAAGCTCATTTTAACATGCGATAAAAATGATATTTCAAGCATATTACAACACATTCAATTTTTATTTATTTTAATAACAAATATTCGTCATTAAATTAATGGGTAAATAAATTGGAATTGTTGAGACACAGGAGAGGTTTGCATGTGAGACAAACATAGAACCAAGTCAGGCTACTTGTGACTGCCTTCAAGCCAACACTACCACATACCTCTTTTATAGCAATCTGCAGATTGGAAGCTTCATTGTAGAACTCTCCTCTGATGTAAATGTATGCTGAAATTTAAGAGAAAACTATCAATTTTTTTACGCAAAAAAAATGTCTCACAAAGGGGCCATATGTCAAGCAAAAGTCATTCCACCTAAGTTTCATCACCATATGCACAACAAGGTTTGGTACCAAGTTTTCATGTGAAGTTTCATTATAATCTGACCAATGGTAAGGGAGAAGTAACGTGAACAAACGTTTTGAAATCAATACAGAAATCAGCACAAAATCAATATGTCTCCCTCATTGTACATAGTTTTGATTAAGGACATTCCTAAATAAACACATAAACAAGAGATGTTTGTAAAACACGTATGCCCCCATAGCAGCCCAATAGTCTGAAATGGCAAAGGTCACAGTGACCTTGACCTTTGTCCTACTGACCCCAAAATCAATAAGGGTCATTAACTGTTGATGACCAACCTATATGTAAAGTTAAAAGATCACAGGGCAAAGAGTTCTTGAGTTATTAAACGGAAACCATTTGAATATTCAGAAATGGTAAAGGTCACAGTGACCTTTGACCTACTGACCGCAAAATCAATAGGGGTCATCTACTGTTGCTGACCAACCTCCATGTAAAGTTTGAAGATCCTAGGGCAAAACGTTATTGAGCGGAAACCATTTGACAGACAGACCGACAGACATGTGCAAAGCAATATACCCTCTCATTAAAGATGGGGGGCATAATAAGGATGCTTAGGAGACAGCTAATTTCAAGTTGGGACAAAAAGTGGGGAATTTTTTTACCACTCGCGGATTTTCAAATAGAAAATATCATAATTATGCTGATGTTAACCTATACATTTAGTTCTCACTTGCAACCAGTTCTAATCCTACATAAAAACACAGCATAAAGTAGTACCCACCTGCTCTAGCCCCCATGGCTCGACCAGCAACTAGACATCCTTCAACAAGGGTGTGAGGATCATGTCTCATGATTTCCCGATCTTTACACGTACCAGGCTCACCTTCATCGGCATTTACTACAAGGTATTTTGGTCTGAAAGAATATAGAATTATATAACAGACCATTTTATTTATAAGGGCAAAGACCTAAGCAAAACAAATTTTAGGGGTCGCTTTAGGTTGCCAATACAAGATCTGGCATTGGACACTATTCACCACTATTGCACTTTCATCTACTGTGCTCCTTATAAAAGCAATATGGCAATTGACTTTGAAAATATAAGGAGGTGGTACATAAACTTTAAAGGTGCTGCCTCACAGATTGGGCTAAACTTTTTGTATATCGCGATTTTCCAACCTAACCAAGTATTGATGTATTAGAAAGTCACGGACGGTTGCTTTATGAAAGATCAGGTGCAAAAAAGCAATTTTATCCACTCTAGATGTTGCCCACTGAGTATTTCTTTCTTGAAAAAAGCACTAAGTTTCTTTCCAACATGCTTTGTGAATTATGTAATTCACTTGAGATCACACTGTAACACCAACAAACTACGGCGTAAACATCAGTGAGGTATTTGGTTCGTTTCGCAATTCCTTTTCATCGAATGGAAACAAATTTCAGGCAATTTAAGTGATAATAGTGCTAATTCTATAGGGTATTAATACCCTATAGAATTTTGGGTGTAAAAATGCTAAATTACTACAAAATGCTGATGTATCCCAAGTTATTTTTTATGTCAATGTGGTTGTTTATGGCATATTCAGGAAACTATACCAAAATTACAAGAATATTTGACAATTTTATTTTATTTTTGCAATATACCAAACCATGAGGCAGTCCCTTTAAAATTGATTTTTATGTCAAAATGGGAGCATAATTTCGACAAATTGATTCATAAAATTACCTTTTCCCATGTAGAGGTTGGAGTTATGATAAAGGTTGAGTCTAAACTTTAAACATTAGGCATTTATTACACAGTGCTCAGGTGACCAGACTAGTGCCTCCTATTCATTGAATAATGGAGCAAACAATTATGATATTTACATAGCTCCCACTGTTTGTGGTGAGAGTATTTGGGCAGTTATTAAAACCAGGGGTGTCAACAGAGCCAAATTAAAAATCCTGAAAATCATATGCTGTCTACTGTTTTTGCATTTATACATTATTTCCATATTCAACTCAGTTTTTATTGAATAAAATCTTTCCAAGCAGATCAAATTGACCATAACTGAGATATTTTCATCAAATAACTTTTATTTTGGTTAGAATTTATAGCTCTTTCAGGATAGATAAATCAGGAAGTCCGGATAAATCAGGAATATTGACATCCCTGTATAACTGATTGACCTGATATATTATGACTGTGTATTTTCCATGTCACTTAAATACACTGTGCTGTTGTAAGGAAATTCAAACCCCGAAATTCATAAACTAAGATAATGATGAAGGCATTCCAAACAGCTGGTATAAATTCTACAAGTTAGTCTGGAGTTACTATCATCCTGAATCTCTTACCTTCCATCGCTTGGTTTATTCATGAATCCCCATTTCATGCCAGAAGGGAAACCTGCTCCACCTCGACCACGTAGACCTGATGCTACAATCTCTTTGAGTATCCAGTCATGTCCCTTATTAACAATTTCCTTTGTCTTATACCAGTCACCCTGAAATGGAAATTAACAAAACAAAAATCACAGGGTCCCTGTCCCAGTCACCCATACAATTCTTTACTCTATATATCTATGCAAAGTGCAAATACTTCATCAAATTTCATATACTGGTAACTCTTGTTTACTCTGTATATTTATAAATCTCTGCAAATACAAGTACCAGACTGTCCCAACAGAGGTCATAGTGATCTGGACATTTAACCTTCCAACCTCACAAAAGGTACAAGGTCCTGTAGAACTAGGTAAGGGAAAGCCACATTTGAAATTGAAAGATCCTCTGAAGAAACTTTGTGACTGACAGGCCAAATACAATATGGCTTCAATAGATAGAACAGGGACATAAAATTCTCACTCAGATCCCTAAATAAACGAACAGACATCAATCAATTAGAGCTTCAGTGTTTATTACTCACCCTTTGCATAGCTCCTTTAAGTCGGAAATCATGTCGGCCAAAAATGTTCTGGAAGATTCTGTCATCATCGCTAAGTGGACCAAATTTAGTCTGGAAGAAAAAAATATTATACGTATTGTACAATTGTACAACCAGCAGTATTCTTTAGAAGAGACTGTGTTACTCAGGCTTTGATACTTCCCTGTTTCCCATATTGGCCCAAACACCAGCAGCTTACAGAACCTGCTGGTCTGACAGAATATTGCTCTTTGAGCAATTTACACTTAAGTCTTAAATAAATACATTTCACCAGAGTATCCTTATAAATGCAACTATATTTTTACTTTTTGTTTTATATCATAATTTTGCAAAGTCATTGTGTGATTTCATAAAGCAATGTCTATATTCAGTTTGTATGTTCAATTTGAAAAGCAATAAAATCATGTTTAAAAATATTTCCTTGGAATGTTCTCATAGTCATATCTGAGTAGTAAGTACTGTTAAACTGGGAAATTTCACTTTATTTTAATATTTGTGAATTCGATATGATACTATAGTGAAAATTTATTTTGCTTGTGAACTCAAAATATAGCAGTTAAATTGCAGTAAGTAGCTCTTTCTGAAGTTAAAATCAAGAAATTTTCACTTGTAAAACTACTTTAAAATTAATGCATATAAATTTGCAATTTGAAGACTCACCTTTTCTGGCTTCTTTGTTTCTGTAGTTTGGTTTCTGACACTAATTAAGGTGGCAGGACTGAAGTTATTTACAACTGAAATATACAAAGATGCAAAATTAGGACTCAATAATAGTGGAACAAGTCACTAAGAAAATTGCAAGCAACCTTGCTAACTAAGAATGTATTTGGACACGAGAAATGCATTTATATAGCAAAGCAATCAACGCTATACTAAAATGCATGATCTTGTAGAATGGCATGGGCGTAGGAGAAGGGGTGGGGTAATGCATGTGTAAAATATGAAAAACTGGGGGACACTACTTGGGCCATATATGTCATCAGGAGGCCGTTGCCTTACTATAATACTAAAGCACCACTGAGCAGGGCTTTCATTTGACCTGGGACTACGGGTTTTGACGCACAAATTTCGAAAATAACCCCAATTTTGACGCTCAGAAATTCTACATCGTGCGTCATCTTGACCCTCGATAAAATTGGCCTGTGCGTCATCCAAATGTTCAAAAATCAGAATTACGTATGGCAAATGCTTTATTATTATTATTTTTTATTGCCTCCAGCGTATTTCCTGACTTCAGGAAATCTCAACTAACACTGTAACAGTGCGCGCGTGTCATTTAAACATCGGACAAGCCGACAGACCACCCGCCGTCGTATATAATCTGACAATTAGCTGGTTATCGAGTGACACCTACCGCGCTTGAAGAAACAATCTTATAATTGATTAATCAATTAATCAAAAAAGGCTGTCAATATTATACCCCGCCTCCCAAATGGTTGTAATTGGATAAAACTTGGTACTAAATTATTAAATTAATGATAATATGCTTACATGCGCATGTGCGCGTTGATTATGTTACGAATGACGAGTAATTAAAGTCAGTCACAAATTGTCGATCCATGAAAGCAATGCATATTTGACTTGCTAGAATCAATGAGAATATGCCAATACATATTTACACGTCAAGTGACTTCGTGATTTCTGCAAATATGTGACTATGTCGAGTTTTTACGAATGTAAACAGTTATGCCAATGACAGCGCTGGTATATTATGAGCTTTTAAGACATACTACAGGTATTTACCAAAATGGCGGCGTTTCTCCAAAAATTGAGAGAATTGGCTGAATAGTTATAAAGATTTTGCTGTTACAAACAGGGTTGATGAATTCATATAGGATTAATGGTAAAGTTAAATATAGTTTGCGCATTTTGCAAGAGCATTTTTTTACAAACGCTCTTTATCAATGTTGATATTTGATGATAATGGATACATTTGTGCACTTTGACGATTCGCAACCAACTGGTTCCAAGTGATCGGAACGAAGTTTACCCTAGCTATTCATTAATTTAAGCTCGATCTGGCAATAAAAGCCTGATCGAGCTTTTAAGCCCGATTGGGCAATGTTACCAGCCTGTTTAGCGTATCTATAAGAGTTTAAATGCATTAATAACGGCAAATGGTCGGAAGTATGATGCAGCCTGCCGCCCTGGGATCAAACCAGGACCTCCAGTGCTCTAAGTGGACGCTCTACCACTACGCTATCGAAGAGAAGGAGGAACACTATATAGAATGAGCTGATGGCACACTACAGATATAACCATTACTGCAAAATTTTGTACTATTTCTGGTTTGTCTAACTACAATGACATCATGAAGATTTAATAAGAATAATGAATTAAAACAACAGTAAAAATTTACAATTAATGGACAAAACAGAGTTTGACCTCCAACTGTTATGGTTTTTATAGAACTGAAAACAGAGATATAAATCAAAATGACAACATATTCAAATACATCCCGATACATACTATTTGTTACACGAAGTGCAGGTGAGACTCGACACAGGCTGGCCATCGCTACGTATTAAATAATCGCCTGTTATGTAAAATTAATTTTTGGCAAGCCGTTGCACACCGGTGCCTCCGTGCGAACTCGTATTTCGTGCGAATTACTCAACCCAGTACGTAGTGATCTCCCTTGGGTGGTAGTAGGACAGGGCGGTCCATGGGACAAAGCGGGACAGACAGGGTACCAGAAACTTCGGCATTTTGTAGTTATTCAGTATTTTTACATACAAAATTATATAGGGTAATACCCTATAGAACCCAGCTCATTTCATTCATACAAAATCTCTGTCAATCATTTAATAAAAAAATTCAAACTGACGTAATCATAATGGACTTTGCAAAAGCATTCGACAAAGTACCACATAAACATCTTCTTTATAAACTAAACTATTATGGCATTAATAGCAATGTTATTGACTGGATTTCAGACTTCTTAGGAGATAGGACCCAGACTGTTGCCCTGGACGGTACCATGTCAGAAAAAGTCCCAGTGACTTCAGGTGTACCCCAGGGCACAGTTATGGGTCCAATCCTATTCTTAATTTACATAAATGACTTTGCAGACTACATCTAACATAGCACACTCAGACTTTTTGCCGATGATAGTTTTATTTACAAAGAAATAAAAACTACTAACGATGCTAAACTCCTCCAGTCTGACCTGGATGCTGCTGGCAGGTGGGAACAGGACTGGCTCATGCACTTTCATCCTGATAAATGCAATATCCTTACCGTTACACACAAAAAAACTCCAATAAATTTTCAATATAAACTACACAACCACATTCTCGAAAAAGTTGACTCTGTTAAATATCTAGGCGTAACACTACAAAGCAATCTAAAATGGGACAAACATATAAACTCAATCTCCAACAAAGCTAATCAATCCCTAGGCTTCTTACGTAGAAATTTAAAAATAAACTCTCCAAAAGTCAAAGAACACGCATATAAAGCCATTGTGAGACCTAAATTAGAATACTCCTCTTCTGTCTGGGACCCACATACCAAATGCCAAAAAATTCAAATTGAGAAAGTCCAGAGAAGGGCCGCTAGATTTACCACCAATCGCTACCATAACACAAGCTCAGTTTCAAACATGATGAACACTCTAAATTGGCCATCCCTAGAAATTAGAAGAACACGAGCTCGCTTAATTATGTTTTACAAAATTATACACCATACTGTCGCAATATACCCGGAAAATAATTTATTAATCACATCGGATCCCAGAGCTAGATACATGTTTATGTGTGGTATAACATAACCAACATAAGATTATAATAACTGATTATAATTAGCTTTAATATTGCAGCACATACATCCACGCATCAAGCATACAACTATAAGTATATCATAGAGCGTATATATCAAGACTGGTCATAAGAGCACGTAGTATACGTCAGAGTGTGAAGCATCATGGGAAGGTTTAAGGGGCGTTAACCAAATACTGTTACAATACAGTAGTAGGTATGGCTACAAGCATATCGGTACATCCCAAGATCAGTATAAGTTTTCATTCTATCCCAGAACAATAAGCCAGTGGAATATGTTGCCCGTAACCGCACACCAAGCAGACTCAGTGGATGTTTTTAAGACCATTGTCACTGTTCCTGTCTTGGTCTCCACATTCACATACTAAATGGCAACCATTGTACAAAGTTTTAATCTTAATGTTTGATTATAAAATCAATCTTTTAACTTGCACATGTATTATAATACAAACCATTATTTCTGTGTATCATACACTCACATTCAAAATTGTTTTTAAAACTAGCGCCTACACATAATCTTCAGAGCTTTGAAGGAGTGTAGTTCATTTAAGAAGAAGAAGAAGAATTAACACTACTTTTACTTAAATTGCCTGAAACTGATTGCATTTGACGAAAACAAATCGAACCAAATACCTCACTGATGTTTAAGCTGTAGTTTGTTGATGTTATAGTTCAATCATGTGTGAATTACATAATTCACAAAGCATGTTGGAAGGAAACTTTTTTTTCAAGAAAAAATTACTCAGTGGGCGATATTGAGAGTGGTTAAAATTGCTTTTCTGCACCAAATATTTCATAAAGCAACCGTCGGTGGCTTTCTATTACATCAATACTTGGTTAGGTTGGAAAATCACGATATACAAAATGTTTAGCCCAATCTGTGAGGCAGCACCTTTAATGTGTGTAACTTTATTTATATATTTGTTTAACATACATAATTATGTATTTATTAATTTAAACATAGAGACAGAGATCTATAGTCTCTGATAGAGGGCATACGTACTTCAAGTCAACGTAACAATGTAAACAACACATTCTGTTAATTCAGTAACTATTGACCATGGACTCTGTATACTATCTGGGACAAACAAAAATATTATTAAACCAAAACATTTTCCCTTGTAAGATGGTTTGTGAATACCACCCACATGCATCTTGCCGTTTTCCTTAAATGGTACTAACCATAATGGTGTTTTTCACCAACGGGTTAACGTAGGACCAGCATTAATGTTTGCCAGTTCGTCAATGCATTATTGTTAATTCAATGAAATTCCCAATATACCGAGGAAGATAATTACGTTGAGCATGTACTAGTCTCCAGCAACATCACTCATTATGATGTCAGTATAATTACAATGTACACCATTACTTTTTTACTAGTGATGGTGGTTTTAAGAATTTGTATTCTGAGTACAGAATGGTTTCTTTCACAATGTATTATCATTCGTTTAAACAGTTGCCTAAAGTAGGCTTGTTTACAATATAAATAACTTGTCTGCATGCACAAACATATACTTACGGTAAGTAATCTTTTTACCTACGCAGACATGTGTGTTATGTGTGTTATGTGTCTATGTATACATAAAAATATGCACAAATGTATTTAGTTTAAATGACCTTGTACATTGTTGTGTGTCTATATATGTATGCAAGGTTCTACTAGGCTTACACATTGTTGTCGCATGGTTAGATGGCAGTATACATAAATGTAAGGTTGTATTAACAAGAAGGACCAGTCATCAGATTAGTTTCTGCACCATCCCATGTTTATTGTGACTGCTCAGATGTTGCATGGTCCACTCCATTTCAATGGTTGTATTCATATTTTTAACATTCTTGTGGAAGCATCTCTTATATTTTATACTCAAATATTTGGCGGAATTGTGCCAAGATTAGCGCGTTAAATCTCTTATTTTTGACGTTGTTTGAAGATAGCTTGTCTCACATAGTTACAACGAATACCCGTAACTATGGGGGTGGCCACGATGCATCTGCAGGATGGTCAATTGTTATGTACAATACTTGTATTCCCTTTGCGTTTGTCGTTTCGTCTTATTTACTCGCTGTTTCTTCATAATTAACTTCAGCTTATGTATGGCACTATATCCCAATGGATATTTACGCATGCGCAGTCGTTACTTCTAGCTATGTGTGCGTTGATATCTAACTGTAATATGTGTATGTGAACGCATTGTCCTTTAGTGTTTGTCTGTCCATATGGTCGTTCACTTGAAATGTTTGTATTTTCTATTATACAAGATGTGCTCCTGTATTTTTTTGCAAATACATGTATACATGTACACACGTACAGAAAAGCAATCATACTTCATTGGTTTTGTAAAAAGCAACATATTTGTTTTCTATTCACCTTTCAACTGTTTCATAATCCTGTATTTGGTTTATCCATTCATTTGTGGGTTGAAATATTACTTATAAGACTCTTTCACATACATAATACGATTCAGCTTGTACTAGTATGTAATATTCTCTTGCCCATTTTCATTATATCTGCTATATGAAAAATGCATCTTCAATGTTTTTCCATAATAAATAGGTATTTATCTTACGTTTCATAATTGTCTTAGCACAGTATTTGGCTGGTGGTGTTGTAAGCTAGTACCGTTTATAGTACATTTTGTACATGGAAGTACATGTAATTAGAAAACATAAAAACTATAGCGGTTGCAAAGTTGTTTTATTTCTTGTTATAACATGCATATGATAACATATGCCAGTTACAGAGTAGGCATACTACACACAGTTGCCACACGATGATTTTATCCAGTCATAGAAAAATGACACCCTAGCGTAGACACTAGGATACTCCACAAGACCATTGACATGGCAACCAGAGCGACCCCATGACGTCACACCAGCAAGTTGTCCGTCGCACACCAGAGGACCACCACTATCACCCTAGAAGAAGATATTTACGTGCATGACATGTTCATTGATGCAATATGCTTTAGAAACGCTTACATTAAGTCAACACCATTGTTACAGCGACGGATTTGGTAAAACAATATGACACATCCATCGGTTGCAAGTTTTTAGTCTTGTAATACTGTAGCTATTCATCAATTCCTTGTTGTATAATTTCGTTTCAGTATTTCGTGGTAAAGCGAGTTTACGATCGATGAAACACAGATTACAAAATGCGAATACAAGCAAAGATGCAAGGCAAGTCTCGAGTCATAGAAGGCACATTGTCACCCGCTTATTGAGAATGACTGATTATATTCCTCTCGATTATATAACTTTCTAATTGTGTTTCTTAAACGAAAAGGTCTAAAATAAAGTGATATATACCACGTATAAAAGGTAAAGAATGGTCAAGAGTTTGCAAAAACTGCCAAGAAGTATGTGGACAAAATGCCATTTTATAGCATAAACATACATTACATGAACCCGATCCATTTGGAGTGTCATCTCCTTTAATGCAGATACAAATGTATGTTGATCAAGAATGTTGGATCCCCAGTGACTCACACATTCTGAGTTAGGATACGCCCGCACGTCAGCTTTCATCAAAACACTTGACCCCGATCCAGTTTCTGTTATAAAGAAAGATAATTAGCTCTTAGAGCAGCCTTTTACTATAAATCGATGGCTTAGAATTAGAAGGTCGTAAGTACAAAATCAATATTTTGAGAAATCTGAAAACTAGCCTTTTCAAATTCAGTTTGGTCAAAGTGACCATTTCCGATTTGCATGAAGATAGGCGCATAAGAAGCGCATTGTGATGCAAATTTCCAAATATTTTCAGCATTAAAGGTCGTTATTCTAAGCCAGCGAAGTAACCTCGAAAACGGAGCATGAGCTATACATGTAGTTCGTACTACTCAGATAAGGGTCAACACATTTTCCCTGGGAATATTTTGGACATTGAATAAGATGGACTGGTGGAATTTACAAAAACATAATGCTACATCTGCAATATAGTAAGCGAATAAAAATTGCTTCAAATGTTGATGGCTATGTGCTGATAAGCCCAACCTCATTAAAATGTTTGTGCTGCATTCAGGCATTGTAATAACAGAATTCGGTCATTTTTGGCATTTTGGCTCTTACACAATGTGAATATAGAAACATAACAAAAATGTACATGTTATTCTTGAAACTTTGGTTCATGTCAATAGAGCTTATCAGTTACCTGGTCAAAGACGACATTATGTAAATGCAAACCAAATGCAAAAATATAATATTGAGTCAGACAGGGAAGACAGCACTCAGCTTAACCAGGCGAGCACAGACACATGTAAGCGGCACAGACAATGTCCAACGAATAAATCTAGCAACTACAAAAACACGACATCCCGTCCCGAAAGTCTGCCGCCTCAGTCAGTCAAACTAAAACGGAACGAGAGCCAGGTGACGAGAAAATACCAACCGGGCATTACACACCACAAGGACAATCTACAACATACATGTAGAGTACATGCAATTTTGAAAGATACGAAGCAGCCTTGTGTTGGACTACGAAATTGCAGAATGGCACATACAAAATGAACAAAGTTTGACAGCGACAAAACTAATGTCACTGGGGGCTTAAACGTTTTACAGTGCACCAAACCTCACACTTACCCAATAGACAACCTTATAGCGCATTATGTAGTGTATGTCATGTCATGCCATGTCATGCCCTCTATCAATAAGGTCACAGTGACAGGTAATAAAAGAATGTAAAACATGAAACATTATATAAAAAACGTCCATCGAGTAGCACAGAAAGTACTCAATAACCTATCAGAAGTCAGAGCAACAAGAGAGCAAAACATTAAAGGGTACGGCAAGACAATGTAACAGGCATGCATCAATGCCAGCCGTCCAAAAAGGCTTGAGGTTAGGCATATCATAGAGTCTGTATATTGTCCGGTCATCGCACAATGAAATAGGAAGCATAATGGCGAGCTGGAAATGGACCCACTACTAAGCATGCAGTCCTTTGCAAAATTAAAGGGTCATATTCTTTATTCAGAAAACGTTTTATAATCTTGATAAACACACCATGCAAGTGACTATGACCCAAAACCTTTCGAAATTTGTAATGCACATCACCATAAAATTCAGACTGAGATAGACCTTGTCGGAGAAGTGTCTTCTAATTAATAATATACATGTATATAGAAATGAGATCTGAATTACGCCTATAAAATTTTGCAAAAGTTTTACGAAATTTATGGAAGCGATAGCCTTGTTGCGGTAACTTATTAGTAATACAAATATTTCGATTATTAAAGTCGTCCACTCGAGAACAATCTCTAACAAAACGGATTAATTGAGAAGCGTAAACACCATATGAAGTTGACGGTGGAACATCTCCATCCAAGTGTGAGTAATTTACAGTATCGAAATTAAAATCATCTCTCTTGTCGTAAATTTTACTAACAATTTGACCTGCTTCTATTGCAATATCGAGGTCTAGGAATGATGCGCTTGTATCGGATGAATTAGCTTTATTAAGTGTTAATGCGTCAGGGTAAATTTCTATGATCTCATTCGAAAAGTAAGGATTATCATTATTTAAAATGTCATTAAGGTATCGGGAAGTATTATTAAACGCTGTAATTTCATCAGATTGGTGTTCGGGAGACAATTTTAGCATGAAATCGCGTTCGTAATAGTATAAACACAGATCTGCGACAAGAGATGCACAATTTGTTCCCATTGGAATACCGATAATTTGTCTATAAATGGTAGTGCCCAGCCTAACAACAATGTTACTACTATCTACTTCTGTTTATATCATCAATACAATTGCACTTTGGCTATTACGAGCACTCGGTTTATCTCGAGCAGTTTATATGTCCCGATCACTCCTATGGGTAAAGACGTTTTACTGTAGTCTGTTGTAAGGATAGTATCAAGTTAATTGATTAAGCATCTCTGGAGTAATGGGTGAATGGTAGTGAATCCAAAGTAGTAAATTAAAACTGTACATTAAATACCTGTTACTCCCCATCAACTGATTGTACAAATCTGGCCATCAAACAAGTTAGAACCACTTGAAAGTGTAATGGCGTTACTGGAGATATCAGCAGTATTTGGAACAAGTCTGCGAAGTGTCACATCGTTCGGAAATCCGCCTGGTCCTTGATTGTAATTATCATGCTGAAATATTTTCAGAATAAGCGTGCTTGTCTGATTGCGTTTTAGTCTTTAATTATATCTGTATATACAGGCATTTATTGAAAATGAATCAATTTAAATAAAATGACATTTTCACATACATTGAGTCTGTTGTTATTATAACATATGCACATCAAACAAGTTAGAACCACTTGCAAGTGTAATGACGTTACTGGAGATATCAGCAGCAGGCCCTATTTAAAGAATCAAGTCAGAGAATTGCCAATATTATAACTCGGATGTTGAAATATTTTTTTATTTTTTAAACGATTGTTCTCAATCAAATTAGTTACACATGTTTAATTAATTAATCATACAATGTACTGTCGATTAACAGATATCTGTCAAAACCACCAGAATGTTCCATTTCTGTAATGGTAAATGTCTGTATTGACCAATCAGCCCTCTTATTTTTCTCATACCATCTTTGACCACAGTTTTATGTATTAAAATAAGCATTGGATCTTTCGTGAGCGTTCTTAGCGTAGTATGTTAAATCATTGGATCGAATCCAGCCTGGTGCGCTTTTTGTTTTTGTATTTTTGTTTGCTTTAAATGATAGATAATCCGGACGACCGATTCTTTCAACCGGACGAAGATGTAGTTCAGTTCATTTTAATGAGCGATTTTTACAAAATGAATCGATAATAATGTTCGCAGAATTAGACTTACCGATCACAATAACAGAATTAAAACAGGGTATCTCAGAGTTATGGCTAGGAAGGGCAGCCGGCCCGGGTGGTATTTTAAATGAATTCTAAGTCTATGGTAAAACTGTCTTTGAACCATATTTATTAAAATTATTTAATGTTATACTTAATGTGGGGTATTTCCCGGAATCGTGGAGTGAAGGGTTTGTCATTCCAATTCATTGGGTAAATTGCTTACGAGGATATTAAATAACCGATTATCATACTAGTATTGGGCGGAGCATTACTATGGGCCCAAGGGGGTTTTATGGAAAAAATGGATATTTGTATTACATGGTTTAATAAATCACTTTTAAATAACAATAAAAAGCTATACTGTGCTTTCATAGACTTTTTTTCAAAAGCTTTCGATTATGTTGTGCATGAAAATATTTGGTACAAAATGTTAAAACTCGATGTAAGGGGTAAAATATTCAATGTACATGTATTAACAGCGAACTCTCGGGTAAAAGTATTAAATCAGTTAGGCGATTCGTTTCGAGTGCCTGCTTGGGGTACGACAAGGCGAGTGTCTCAGTCCGTTTCTTTTTGTTGTTGTATGTTAATGATTTAGAAGACGAATTGTTTTTTAAATGGATTTAAAGGTTTAAATATAAATAATACAAAAATATTCTTTTACTTTACGCGGATGACATCGCAATATTGGCTGAAACAGCCGAAGATTTACAACATGGGTTAGATAGGCTCCATATTTACTGTAATAGGTGGGAATTGAAAGTAAACAACGAAAAATCCAAAATAATGATTTTTAGAAAAGGTGGTCGTCTACCAGCAACTCTAGAGTGTATGGATGATAATACTAGACTAGAAATTGTAAATGCGTTTGTGTATTTAGGTATTGTTTTTACATATGGGGGTTCGTTTAGCAAGGCTCAGCAGACACTACCAGGACAAGCCCAGAAAGCAATTTACACGCTCAGACGGCATTTAAATAAATTTTCGTATATAGGGGTTAATCATTCTTTAGAGTTATTTGATAAACATGTATTTCTTCATAAAGTAATGTCTACCCGTATAATTTTATTATGTAATACCTGTTTGTTAGTATGCACTATCATAACATGCATATTGATTGATTGTGCTCTAACACACTTTTAACATCAATTATGGTGATAGCATTCGTTAGGTCATGTGAATGATTTGTAATGTCATTTGGCAAATTATATATTTTTATTTGATTGAATACAACTGATAGGTAAATATGACTAATTATACTGATGATTAGTGGATTACTTTTACTTTTAAGTAGCTTTTCAGTCTGTCTTTTGACCTTGACACTAATAAGATTATATAGAAAGATATGTATGTTGATATTGTGATCAGCGGTCATCTTTGACCTATTTCACAATTTTATGTATTGTTATATAATTGATGTTCATAATAAATCTTAAAAAAAAACTTGAAATAAATCTTATAAAAAATGTTTTGATGTTTTATATCGACGAATTAAATGCATACTTTTCTTTGCGAAAAAGTAGATGAATATAGAGATACTATGTTTTTGTTGGCATGTACTACTACATTGTATATTGAATGCAAACATTATTAGGTAATTTCCAGCTTCATAGTATGAACTCAATCATGGTGTGCTGGATTACAAATGCGAACAGTTTATTCATTAAACATGTATTTAATCACCGGAATGAGCAAAAGCATTAATATATTTATATAATTTAAGCAAAATGAAAAAATATAAGCACTATTGGACTCACAGTGAATTGTTTATGTTTTCAAAATAATACTCACTAAACCATAGCAGTTAACCACTCGGCCATATGGCAGCTTAAGTTTTTATCATTTAAATGTATTAATGATGCTAGGACTTAGTCCTGGCACACCTGTAATAATCGATCAACTTGAATGTTTATTTACGCGGTTGTGACAGATATTTTTTTTTTTAATAACTTTGAGCCAACTGTATAATCCGTTTATTCCAGTCTGTCACTTGTATACAAACATTGCAATATCATAAAATTGTGTCATTATTTTATAAACATTTGAATTGGAGAAAAGGCAGTGAAAACCAATACATTATTCACTAAGCTACATTCTTATACACATAATATCTATTAAAACAAGACAATACTGAGAGAAATTGCTTATGCACACAATGCTATGTAAACAAATACGAGCCTGGTGACATATCATTTTTATGATTTCAATGTTGTTCTAGAAGATTATTCTGTCATTTTAAGATGTTTCAAAGAAAATTCGATCGTTAGATCAAAGGTGTGCGTACCTCCTTAACACAGACAAACTTCATTAAAAATCGGAAGTTATGTCATTATATTTCCTATAACAAATATATTGATACTGAAGTTATCTTTTTTGCCGTGCACATTAAGTCACATTAGCAACCAGGGCTGTACTATAGCTATGACGGATGAATGTCTTCCAGGTGCCCTCGTAACTTGTTCTTTGGCATTATAACACTATAAGAGGCCAATGTTATTTTACTATCACACACATATGAACATGACCATAGTTTAGTTGACTAAGATAATAACGATACTCACTGTCCGTCAACGCAATGTGCGGCGGCCAGTACCCATCCATTACTGATTACAGAACCACCGCACATATGGTAACCATTGTTCAACAGTGTGATTTGATGAGGGAATTCTCCAGGAGATGCTTCTTCGCCATTTATGATACGACTGTTATTTAAACAGGCTGGCTTCCACAGGTTTCTCCAAATGCAGCGTGGCAGCAGCAGCAACTGCTGAATACGAAACAAATATCATGAACAACAAGGGGAGCATAGTGGTGAAAACTAAATACGTGTAAGTGCTTTGACAAGTTAGGAACTCATAATGAAAGGAAATACGAATGATAATATGGTCCACTACTCATGACAAACGCACCATATGGAATTTCATAAAGCCGCATCCAAATTGCGCTTGAAAACTATCTAACTGAACTATGAAGAAAGACTGACACGCTAAATCAACTAGCCCGTTGCTATAAGGTTTCGACGAAAGTCATCGCCTTTATAAAATGAAAATGCAGTAGTTTATTCGTAAAAACTAGTTTTACTGAACATACATCCTGCTGGAAATTTAGAGAAAGATCATTTAAACATAAAGTATGTGGTTAACTTTAGATACGCATCAGAAGTATAAAGTTCTTTTGTAATTTGTTCATGTGCACAAAGAAAGGTTTGGTAAGATATAGTAAAAACCATTATCGTCGAGGCATCTCTAAACCTTTTTCTTTAAACCTTGCAATGTACTTCATTAGTATAGTTCGATTTATCAGGTCCGGCATTTTTTACATAACATTTTGTGCATAAACATTGCCATAGGTCTTATTTAAGTCGTATTTTACATCATATTCACCTCAACATAAGTCAATAACAGTATAGTTATTATTAAAAATGTATGTATAATTTTTTATACTAAGTATTTGTATTTGGCTTAGTAAATAAGGTATTGGGTTTCACAGCCTTTTGCTCCAATTAAAAAGTTATAACAATAAAATTACAATTTTTATGACTTTGCAATGTTTGTATACAAGTTAGATACCTGAATAAACCCACCCTACTGTCCAGTTAGGCTACCGATAATAATAATAATAACGTCTTTATTTTCTGTTTACATGACTTGTTTGTACAGTATACCATAATTGGCACACCAATTTTCATTATGGTCCACATAACAACTACCCGGAGAGTGATGTAGTTGTCGATTCCACTATTGTGTTGTAAAACCAATTATAAAGACATATCCATGCATCAATAATTTCAAGCTAAACTAAAAGTCCCAACCTGTTCAGAAAATGGTTGTAATATATTGTGTACGTATAGAATAAAGCGTCACTCTCACATTATCCTAACTGGACAGTACTAACATAATGAAAACTCAAACAATTCTGCAAAGTTGCACATGTTTTATATTGACAAAAATTAAAATAAAGTAATAAAGTGACTTACTGAACAATGCAAGTAGACAAGCTACGGTGGTGGTATACATCTTGGGTTAGCAAGATGTAGTTCCTGTCTTAAACTTACATATCTCTGTCCTTATATAGTGTATGCCATGCTCATGAGAACTGCGCGTATGATGTTTTATGGGCGGCTGTTCGCCATATGTGCTAACAATTGTGCAATAAATGCATCAGAAATTAACTTCAATTTGAAAGTCATGCCAATTATATTGACCCTTAGCAACAAACATTGTTTGTCAAGTATGACAGCATGTTCATTTACGCTTTCTTCAAAAATCTGAAGAGACACAATAAGTTAGGTTCCCATACACTCGTATGTAATTGGTCACTTCAAGCATAAATATTACACCATTGACATTAATATAAGTACCTTGTTTTCGTGTTTTGTAACTTTTAAGTAAGCACGGAAACCCGCCATGTGCATACTATTACGCATACTGTTTCCCTTGGCTGGTTATTAAACTATTTGACTTTCTCTTTTGTGTGATCAATGCTCTAAAGCTGGTCATCAATGTACAAAGTGGTACTGGAAATTCCCGTATTGCGTCCATGACGATGTATGACAAATAATTTGACTTAATGACGTTTGATACAGTTGTTTTTGCGCATCATTTCTGCGCATATACCTTAAACCCGGATAGAGACCTTGTTTTGCACTGGATCGTCATGAAAATTGGGCAAAATCTTTGTCGTGATACTATCTAGAGTTAGTATAAATAAGGGTATTTTGGGGGTAAAAAATAAATTCAATGAGTAAATAATATGAAAACACTTTGCGTGAAATGCGGTTACATTTTCAATCATTTTTTGTGAAATTTGAAATTATTACTTCGGTTACATGTACCCATTTATAATGAGTGTTTGTATTGCTTGGGACTACACAGATCCCCTTTACTGTTATATAGGGAATACATAATGCTCTCTTGACTAAAAGTGTGAAGATTATTCAAGTGAGAAATTCAGGGCCCATCTGTGCCCGCTTGCTATATGGAATGCGACGTCATTGCCAAATTGAGAAAAGGGGGAGGTACTTCAGTTAAAATAGCACAAAGCGTAGCGTCATAACCTATTTTAGATAAAGTACACTTTAATCAACATCCTTAGCCAAAAATAAATTATGACAAGCCTAGAAATTACGTGGAAAACATATGTGCATAATGTACTAATTTTGCCTTTTGTGCGCCAATTTACCGCCATTTTACCGCAATTTACATTGCAAAGAGACACAATTACGACGTAACTGCACCTAAAGTAATTATTGTAACTTCTTAATTCTTCTTATTGTTGTTGTTGTTTTTCTTCTCCTTCTTCTTGTTCAACTTCAACATCTTCCCTTTTTAGTATTTTGATTTGCAAACAATGTACCGAAGAAATAAATAGTAACAACTTAAGCAAGTGATAACAAATAAGTAATAACAAGTAACAAAAATGTCTCCCAGGGCTTCCGTATAGATATAACATTGCTAACTGTATAGTATGCGTATAAATGTTTGTGTTCGTCCATTGTACAATAGTTACTGTGTTAGTTGGAAGAAAATAAAAGATAAGATAATCATGTACGTGTATGTATAAAGGCGTGTATTATTCTATACACCAAACATTCTAACTCCTAGTTTGTTTTATAGTTCTATTCTATCTTATATTGTCTTAGTGTTGTATTGGTAAACAACGTCACACACACCAACTGTGAACTTCTGAACGACACAGAAACACGAGATAAGAGAGATTAAATTTACCATCTACTACAGTACGAATAATTTGACTGAATCCTCGACCTCGTATTAGCATAATTTAACAGCTCATGTAGTGTCTATATATAATATATAATATAAATCGATGTATCAGGTCGGACACTTGTTAACGTAGCATTGTGTTTACATATATATAAACATTGCAATTTCTCTTATTAATGTATTATTGTAATAGCATTAATTGTATTAGTAGGTAGCTTAGTGAATAACTTAGGTATTGGTTTTCACTGCCCTTTTCTTCAATTAAAATGTTTAAAACAATAAAAATACAATGTTATGATATTACAATGTTTGTATACAAGTGACAGACCTGAATAAACGAACTATATATATAATCCCGGTTGTATGTTTTCATAAGCGGGGACGTTTCACGAAGACGCTCGATGTGTCAAACAAACACAAATCTAAAGAACCGATATTACACGATTTGCTCAAGGGAATTTGTATATCAAACGCAAGAAACGTGTAATATATTCATGCATAAAGGTTAGGATCATGTCAAATTATTCGTGCTACTCCACCATGTCAACAAGTCTTTGTCGTATGTCTATAACTCCATTGGCAAGATTGATAGGATAACATTCCGCGATAAGATAAACTGTCCTAATTGTAAGGCAAGTCGTTCGTGTACATGTACCATGTACGTACAATTGATTAACAGCACATTATTGTAACGTACCTTTAAATAGTTTAAGCCCAGACACATAAACAACAATCGACATTGTGGTGATTTATATTTTTCAGCATGTATGTCTGAAGAAGTCCAATCGATACCCGGGCTCATGTACAGATGTATATTCCTTTCAACAATTTCACCAACCAGTTGAGTCTGCTATTTTGAATTTATCATATGACTACAATTATAGTCATTGTTATCAGAAACTGTAAATACTATATTTATTGCTCAATAATAATATGGTTGATTTTTGTATGAAATGCCCATGGCAATCCAACAGTAATGAAAATAATTACCCTTGCACTTAAGCTTTTTATAACGTCAACTTAAGTTTTCAATAGGCTTATAAAATAGCAGTCTTAGCTGAGCAATAACTTAAGTTTTTCGTGGAGTTGGGCTCGGTGGCGATACAATATCCGTGTTGGGATCTACACCCTGTAGCATCTATAAGTACATGTAGCATGTATGTTTCTTGTTAACATGTGTAGTTACATTCAAACTGAACCATCGCTATCTTGGACTTTATTACGTTGTTTAAATTAAAATATTGAAATAGCGAATATTTTAACTCACAAAACAATAAGTTAACTTTAATTCGCGAAAATACCTGTGTTTACAGTAAACATTGACTTTTTTATTTGAACAAATAAACAACTAGTTTATTTGTTTTTAGTCTGTGCTGTTTATTGTATGTTTATTCTATACTATATATGTCTTTCTTTGTGTATTAGCATGTAAACCGAGGAATAATGTAAATGCCAAATACGTCTAAGCTCTTGATAAAGATTAGCGTATGACCGAAGGCAGTTAAATGGACAATCGCTGTACTCTTTCATTGTATATATATTCAATTGTTTATTAAACTTGGTGTTTTGTTTTACAAATGTGCTTATATTTTACCTCAAAGGTTGGTGAATTTCTTTCATTTTTACTTGTTATTACATGACGTAGAATTTGAGTAATGTGCAAAATGTTTGTCTTGGTATGGTATTTATGCGACTGAAATGCCTCAGAGTTTAATTAACTGCCTGACTTTGACCAAGTGTTTGAATAATGTACAAACTACTGTTGGAATAAATTGATCTTCTATTCAGTCCAATGTGTAAATGCCGTGTTCAACAATTTCTTGTTATGCTGTAAAGTTCCACTTTAATCATTTGAAAAGTATATAGAATTTTGCAATTTTACTGTTTTTACTGGTTTTATTAGCAGACATTTACTGTACATGTATATGGCGGTCAGTAGTGTGTCCGATTTCTTATTTTCTTTTTACCACATTAACCGAATTAAGAATCAACCAGTATATGACATAATGATATATGATCTAACCTACTCGGTAATCGAACCTAGATCTTCGCGTGATAGGTCAGTGCTCTATACCGATCTCAAAGCAAATGTTTCCATGTTGCTTATATCGCAAAGCCAATGCATCTCCCTTGCACATATTTCAAAGCCAATGCATCTCCCTTGCACATATTTCAAAGCCAATGCATCTCCCTTGCACATATTTCGAAACCAATGCATCTCCCTTGCACATATTTCAAAGCCAATGCATCTCCCTTGCACATATTTCAAAGCCAATGCATCTCCCTTGCACATATTTTGAAGCAAATGCATCTCCCTTGCACATATTTCAAAGCCAATGCATCTCCCTTGCACATATTTCGAAGCAAATGCATCTCCTTTGCACATATTTCGAAGCAAATGCATCTCCCTTGCACATATTTTGAAGCCAATGCATCTCCCTTGCACATATTTCGAAGCCAATGCATCTCCCTAGCTCATATCTCAAAGTCAATGTATCTCCCTAGCTCATATCTCAACGCCAATGTATATCTCTTGCTCATATCTCAACGCCACTGTATCTCTCTTGCTCATATCTCAAAGCCAATAAATCTCCCTAGCTCATATCTCAAAGTCAATGTACCTCCCTAGCTCATATCTCAGAGCCAATGCATCTCCCTAGCTCATATTTCAGAGCCAATGCATCTCCCTAGCTCATATCTCAGAGCCAATGCATCTCCCTTGCTCACATCTCAACGCCTATGTATCCATGTTGCTCAAATCGCAAGGCCAGTGTATCCCCTTTGCATATATCTCAAAGCCAATGTATCTATCTCTTGCTCATTACTTCAAGCAAGTATATCGCTCGTGCTCTTGTCTCAACGCCAATGTAGCTCTATTGCTCATATCTCAAAGTAAGCTAATTCATCTCTATTGCTCATATTTTAAAACAAGTTACTTAGTATATCGCTCATGTCTCAAAGCCAATGTATCTCCCTTGCTCATATCTCAACGCCTATGTATCCATGCTGCTCAAATCGTAAGGCCAGTGTATCTCCTTTACATATATATGTTACTGTTATACTTGTCCTTAGTTAATTGTATTGCTACTAATCAGAATCAAGACTGGTTTGTTTTATATACCTTATGTTCTTGTACATTGTACATCTGTTATTGTGTGAACTATATGCCCGAGAGGGCCCATGATTGGAAATAAAATTTATTCTATTCTATTCTAGAAATTATGGACTTTTCTACTCTAAATCAAAGACATAAATATACATGTATATTTAGGTCTTTGTCTAAATCCACGTAAAAATCGATGCATTTATGGGCAATGCACATTTCGAAATATAATCATTGTTTGAATTATATTTACTGTATATTTTAGTGAAAGCGTATGCAACATATTAAATTTCAACTTTATTATACTTTGCGAAAGTTTGAAATAATGTTTCCGGAAAACTTCCGGGTAAAGCGGATTATATACACACCACCGAGGACTTCCGAATAAATTCGGCTCAGTCCAAGATAACGAAAATTGCATGGAGAAAAAAGAAATGTCAAGGCGCATTCATAGAAGGGTCGGCGAATGAATTCTACACCATCTACGCATATATTCAAGTTTATTATCAAAACAATGAGCAAGTATGTACAAACTGCAACCAATGCGTTGGTTGTCACGTAATGACATCGGTGACAGGATGGTTTTAAACGTAAATCGTTGTAATTAGCCGTGTATCCGGACATGTAATATTTCGGACAATGTAACTTCGAAGCCAGCATTATGGACATGATGCTGGACTTTCACAACTGTTGATATTATAGTGATAAAACTAACAGCGAGGGATAATATAATAATGTAGCCGTTACTTTGACAGTGTGGATGCACTCTCTCAGTACTTGCTTGAAGCACGCATGTTAATTAAATGTATATGACACTCTATATTAACGTACGTAAAAGGGGTAATATGCTGTCGCTCACACATATCGATAGGCCGATTAACAATGTTACCGTGTTAAGCGTAAAATGCACTAGTCAAATTCTACCCTGCTTTATGTAAGACCTCATGATTTTCGTATCTATTATCCGATTTTAAATATTTAAAGCTTGTAATGAAGCAGAGATATATGCCTGTCTATTAATACAACATTTGTCACGATACCCTAGTTATTAAATCCACGGCGACGAGTAAGAATCCGTTCCGCGTAAAAGTAAGTTTAAAATATCCTGTTTTTTACCAAATAAAAATTCAATCAACGGTCGAAAATCATCAAACATGAATTTAATTTTGGGTCACTTGCAAATTTAGCCATTCAATTAAAAACGTTACAATATCAACCTGTATTATACCTAGGTAACATAGAGCTATAATCATATTGTTTGTGAACCTGTTATACATCTATTAGACTACAGAATTTCAGCAAGTTGTAAATTTGTTGGGAGTCATTTGTGACCTCTTCTAGCAGAAGTTTGTTGGCATCTTTATGCGCCCGAGACCCCGGAAATTATTTGTAGTTGTACTTGCAAAAAATAGCAAGTGATGATTTTATCCACTTGCATTTTGGGAAATCTACTTGCATTTTGCAAGTAAGCAAGTGCTAAATTCGACCCCTGAACTTCGACATTACTCTCCTCCAAACTCAGCAATTTTGCAGTATAATTTTTCAGGTTAGTTAAGCATTGTAGATCATCCTTTGTGGAAACATATGATAGTGTGATAAAACGGGCCAAAATGACTGATACAAAATCCCACCCAATGGAAGAATTGATGAGTATTTCCAAAGAGATAGGACATGGTATTGACACAGTCGAGTTTGCAAGACATATGGACTCCATAGACCCACTGAGACAGTTGCGTCAAGAATTTCATTATCCAAAAATGAAAACACTTGGATCAGGTTAAAAGTCTTATTCAATTTAGGGTGACTCAAATACCAAATATGTTTCCAACTTTGTGGATGAAGCCTCAGCACCGAGGCTGTAGTTAGGGTAAATATTGGTTCATAGAAGACATCTTTCAAAAGTAACAGAAGTACACAGAAGGGAAAAAAGCCCTGAAATTTATTTTGATGTGTAAAGATTTTTTTGCTCTTCCAATCAATGTGTTGTAGTTCGAAATTTACCAAAAAGTAATAGAAAATAATATGTGACCTACATTCTAACCTTAAGTTATAAAATTTAAAAAAAAACTGACTTCTGTATTGTGTGAAGCTCTTTGTTCTCTGTAGATGTTTAGTGTTTTAATGTTCACTTTTTCAGTGGACCAAAGTTTGGTTGACCCAGAGGAGGACTGTGTTTATTTCTGTGGAAACTCTCTTGGTATCTGTCCAAAAAATACCAAGAAATATGTGAACATTGAAGTGGATAAATGGGAAAAGACGTGAGTATTTTGATGCTAATATTACTGTGTAAGTGGATATTTCTGTGGCTTGAAAAGTCAGTGAATGTTTAATCTCAGACATTTGGTGTGCAGAAATATGAGCCATTGTTGTTTTTTCTTTGAACAATCTTAGTATGCCAAAATTTACCTTAGTGTGAAATTTGCAAATATGTATCAATGTGGCTAAATAACACATAATTTTGCAGTACATGGGGTGTCTTAAAAATAACATATATTGTACATCAAAACTATATTTGGCCATTAAAGAATTTATTTCTCGACATATTTCCAAAATTTTATTACATTTGTTTAAAAAACGGACAAAGTGTGTACAATTTACTAACACCAAGTGAGGTCATGTACTCCGCACAACATCAACATTAACACTCACTCATGACATCACAGTATCACAGTTTTTCAAAGTACTTTCCCGTTTATACTTTGGTCATATATGACGTCATTGTTACGAAATGTCGCACATGCAAATTACGCTGATATAATTTTCCTCTGGATGTGACTTATACTTTAGTCTTGCTGTTTAATTCTTGAAATGATTTCCGTGAGCATTTTTTCTACTGTTTGATTTAGGTACAGTTATAGTGCACAAGCTATGAGAACTACATCTGTTAAGCTGGATGCCATTCATATTACCGTCAACTCTCATTATCTTGAATTTTTTGGGACATAATAAAAATTTGAGATAAGTTTCTAACCACTGAGCTACGGTTGCAATATCAAAGTCATGGTACGGTATGGTGTCAAGAATTTCCCCTTTTTTTGTTGTTTTATTACTAGTGTTTGGTAGTATCGCGAAGTTGCATGAGATATGTTTGTGCAAATTGATGCAAACACTTAATTGATTAACAATGGAAGATCTATGTGAAAATTACAGGTAAATAGAAGATTTCATACAGGCGAGGCGTGAAAACATTCAGATACAACTTGACTTTGAGTTGAACAATATATTCAGTACGAATTAGGTAATCGTGATCTAAAACAGAATTCGAGATAACGAAAAACTTTAAGACAAACTTCGAGATAGGTGGCCAGATTTCATCAGATTTCATATAGACAGAGAAGGGAAAAAATCAGGACTTCAAAAAACTTTGACATAACTGAAAATTTGATATAAGCAAGTTTGAGATAGCTAGAGTTGACTGTAAACATTTTGGACTGTGTTCTTGGCACCCATTTGATTTGTACTGTAATTCAATAATGAATATTCATGTACCGAGACAATATGTGTACATTTTAGGGGTTTAGAGGGTCATACTAATGGAGATTTACCGTGGGCATGGTGTGATGAAGGATTGGATGATCAGATGGCTTCTATTGTAGGTAAGGAGTTCATGCACATCTAAATCTGAATCATGCATCACCGAGTGTGTTTACTCTGTTTTGTCTCACACCAACATTATCTATCACAGTCTTGTTGCTTTAACTTCACTATTACGAGGGGTGATCGCAAAGTTTGTGTAATATGCTTATAAATTATTTATTTTTAGTTAAATATTGATGAAACTTCACTATCGGGATGATCAACATGATTGAAGTTGAAATATAGAACGGAAGAAAATTCCGCCAAGTTATGCGACAATTAAGGGTACCCTTGGCAACGTTACTACACGTGGTTGCCGCACACCAAAATTGCTACATTTTTCATCTTTCGTTCTCCTGAAACTTTGCCGTTTTTAAAGTCTTATGTGTGACTAAAATTCACGCAAATATAACACATCATACGTCAACGTCATGGGGTCATTTCCATAAAATATAATGTTGTTTACTACATCCGCTATCAAATTAGCACTGTGTTTATCTGAACAGATAATGAAACGGAAACAACGTCATGACGTCAACGGGTGACACTGAATTGAGGCGCGTTACAGAATGTTGCGTGGAAATATGAAAAAACACTGACTGAAACAAATGAAAAGATGAAAATGTGCGATAATTTAAAACGTACAGTCCGGCAGTTACCAACAAACAACACAGACGATTCAAAGTGCACAGGAGATCGACTGAAGTCAACAATAGAGAAATGTTGCCGACGACAGTGATTCCGTGTGTACGTGAAAAGTGTGAGGAATCATCCAAAAAGATAGACGAAAATCCATTAGACTGATAGTCAGCGAGCTCGAGAAATCTCCTTTAACTATGTATGGGTTATGTACGAAAGAGCTACGTAGGCCGAAAATCAGTCATTCGTAGCATTGTGTTGTGACTTCGTGGGGAAGTGCTCCATACAGTGGACCTACATTGCGTTTAACGTTATGTGACGTCGTTTAGTTTTCTGGTGTGCGGCGTCTATGCAAAGTGACTGTTTAAGAACCGTCGTTACTATGTAACTGTTTGATATATTTTTCTAATTTTTATAAGAGAGTTTGATAATGAATTTTAATGCATAGAAGATTGTAATGGTATTATGTATTATTCCTCATGAGCAAAACAACTCGATTCACAACAAAATTACACAAACTTCCCGATCAACCCTTGTATTTACAAACGTATAGTTTCTTCAACTGAAAAACATTCTAGCTCCAATCTCCCAAAGGATCTCAATTTGAGTTAAATCTCATCTCAAATTTTGTCATTCATCTTTGAAGTAATTTACATGGTAGATTGGACTCAAAATAAGCATCACAAACACCCACTTTATTCTGAGTTTATTACAGTAGAATGTCAAGATTTCATACTTCTGATGTATCTAAAATTTTGACTCTGGTTTGAGCAAAATCTCAATTTGAGTTGAGATTTCTACTTAAGATGCTTCAAGAGATCGGGGCCAGATCAGATTGGACAATTCAGTCGACAAATGTTTGGCCAGTTGGAAATCAATATCTTTTGTTGCTCATACATTTATATATCCAAAATTAGTTTAGTGATGAACATCGTTGGACTTAATTTTAAGGGAGTCATTACATTTTTATTTTTCTGCAATTTGTCTCATTATTTTCCAATCAGCTTGTTTAAGGATTTTAAGCAGTTACACAGTTACAATGTGACAGTGCTGGAGGCAGTTGTTAAGATAAATAAACATTCAATGTGAATCAAGACTCCAACATGACCAATGGCAATAATTCAGTATTTGTTTTACATTACAGGTGCTAAGAAGGGTGAAGTTGGCATAATGAACGGACTTACTGTAAATCTTCATTTGTTACTTGTAAGTCATTTTTGAGCTAGTTAACTGATCTTGAATTCATGTATCTGACTGGTTGTTCCTGAGATCAATTTCAAATTCATGTACCTGATTGGTTGTTCCTGAGATCAATTTCAAATTCATGCGTCTGATTGGTTGTTCCTGAGATCAATTTCAAATTCATGCGTCTGATTGGTTGTTCCTGAGATCAATTTCAAATTCATGTACCTGATTGGTTATTCCTGAGATCAATTTCAAATTCATGTAACTGATTAGTTGTTCCTGAGATCAATTTCAAATTCATGTACCTGATTGGATGTTCCTGTGACCAATTTCAAATCCATGTATGTGATTGGTTGTTCCTGAGACCAATTTCAAATTCATGCATCTGATTGGTTGTTCCTGAGACCAATTTCAAAATCATGTATCTGATTGGTTGTTCCTGAGACCAATTTTAAATTCATGTATCTAATTTATTGTTCCTGAGACCAATTTCAAATTCCTGTATCTAATTGGTGGTTTCTGCGACCAATTTTAAATCCAAACATCTGATTGGTTGTTCCTGAGACCAATTTCAAATTCCAACATCTTATTGGTTGTTCCTGAGACCAATTTCAAATTAATGTATCTGATTGGTTGTTCCGGAGACCAATTTCAAATTCATGTATCTGATTGGTTGTTCCTGAGACCAATTTCAAATTCATGTATCTAATTGGTGATTCCTGAGACCAATTTCAAATTCATGTCTAGGACTGGTTGTTCCTGAGACCAATTTCAAATCCAACCATCTGATTGGTTGTTCCTGAGGCCAATTTCAAATTCAAACATCTGATTGGTTGTTTCTGAAACCAATTTGAAATCCAAGCATCTAATTTTCTTGGACCAGTCTGTACATATACCATTGATAGAAGTTATGCTGTGGATTATTGTGAAACAATCAGATACCAAGGAACAATCTGAAGTACTAGTATCAATGCACATGGAAACATTCTCATTTATATTCCAATAAACTCACTGCCTGTAATTGTTCCTGTCTTTAATGCTTAGAGTTGTATTTTTGCAGATTTCATTTTATAGACCAACTCCTACTAGATACAAAATTCTACTTGAAGCTCATGCATTTCCATCTGATCATGTAAGTATATTAAATCAATGCACTTCTTGTGCTTATATTCATAAAACATCTTTAATGCAGACACACTAAAGCTTGGTATTTTTCAGGCTTGTGTCTGATTTCACGTTTTTGAATGTTTATATTGAAAAGTAGAATTTCAGGCTTTGAAACTTGGATTTTTAGGCCTGAGAACATAGGCCAATTACCAGGTCTGGTTATATAAAACAGTAATTACGTAATGGTTGAAAACTAGGTAAACAAATTGCTAGTCTTGATTTCTTGTTTGGCTGATACACTTGATGAAATTTTAAGGTTTTAAGAAAAAAATAAGTTTTCTAATAAGATGCTCTGTGAATACCACCCCTAATGTTTTATTCATAATATTATAATATCATAACTAATTGCATATGTTTAAAGTGTAGCACAGCTATGTTGCTGTTGAATTGTAAGCTTGTTGGATAGAGCTTGATTATTACCCTGAGGGACCATTATATAATTCCTGGACAGGGCCCAAATGAAACAAGGTTTGGCCAGTTTGGAAGGTAGGCTTCCACATATAAATTGTGTTTTAACTTTGGCTATGAAAGTTCATGTGTATATATTATAAGTGAATTGCAAGCATGTTGGATTATAGGATAAAGCTTGGTTATGACCCTGTCAGGTACCATTATATAAGTCCTGGGCAGGGCCCAATAAAACACGGGTTGACAAGTTTGGAGGCAGGCATCAACATATACATTTTGTTTTAATTCTGGTCATGAAGGATTATTCAATCGGCATATTAAGTTATGCACCTTTGTTGGGGTTAAATAATAGCTGGATTTAATGGAATTTTCCTAATTTTCTCTTGCAGTATACAATAGAAAGTCAAATTAAGTTAAAGGGTTATGATCCAGAAACTGCTATGGTATTTGTTGAACCAAGGGAGGTAAGCCTAATAATTTATTTTATTATCATTTTTACTTGGGTATCATTTGTTCTTGGTTGTTTACTTCTGTCATGTACAGTCAGGGCTGTATACAGAGGGAAAAAGCATATAGGCAATTATTTTCTATGGTAAATTTTGGGTGTTTTTTTCCCCGCTAAAACATGCTTATTAGTCCCCTATCGGTTTTTGACCGGAGGGGACTATACGTTTGCCGTCTGTCCGTCCGTCAAACAATCTGGATCCTGACATAACTCAAAGAGTTTCCAAGCTAGGTTTATCAAACTTGGTATGTGGATAGGGGTGAATAAGGGGATTATGCACGTCTAAAAATATTTTGATTCTGACAAAAATTGTGGTTGCTATAGCAACAGAAAGAGTGAAAATATGCCCAAATCTGGATCCTGCCATAACTCAAACAGTTTCCAAGCTAGGTTTATGAAACTTGATATGTGGATAGGGGGCAATAAGGGGATTATGCATGTCTAAAAATATTTTGATTCTGACAATGCTATGGCAACAAAAACATTGAAAATAGCCTCAAACCGGTAGGGGACTTCTGTATTGCTTGCAATTCTTAATTACTTGTTTTGGTTAATTCTCAAATTTTCACCAAGGGAAGTGCCTCAGTGGTTCTTCTGTGTGGTTGTGGGCCTGATAATATATGTAACAACACTATATTATAGAAGGGTTGACTAAAAAATGCATACACTTCAATCTATTGCATCTAACTGTGTAACTTGGTTTGTAAACATTTGTAAATCTTAGAAGGGTTAATGTACAAACCACATTTACAGTGATATAAATGATAAGATTGACCATTTTTACCTGAAAAAACTTATGCTACTATTTAAGTATCTTATCAACTTTTGTTAGTTGTCTGTTCATTTATAATACATGTTTATAATTTTTGATATATTTTACGCCCCTGTATCTTCAATCACGTGTGTAGTGGTTTTTGGCCGATTGACAAATATCAATCTTGCCTATAAAACAAGAACATTTTCTCCCTCTTTAATCTTCATGTCTAGCTTGCCTTTGTCATACAAGACCTACCCTTCTGAGGTTAGGAGGTCCAGGATCAAAGCCATCGTGACCTCTGTTGCAAAATTTTGATCTTGTCTATACAAGAAAAAAAAGAAAAATACATATTGAGACATAATTTCAGTTTAAAAAGGGGCTTTGTGTCTCAAAAACACATTTCGTATATTTTAAGTCTATTTTCATGTTTATTTAGATGAAGAAAAAGGTAGTAAAATAATGAATATTATACAGTACAATTCAACCTCTTCAGAGTGGCCCTCTGTAGAACATCAACCTATCTATAACAACACCTTTAACATTTCTCGAAGCTGATATGTACTATATATTTAAACCTCTGTAGAGCAATAACCTGTTAGCCACAACCAATATTTGCAGCTCCAAAAGGGTGTTATTCTACAGAGGTGTAAATACTGTATGTGTTTCAGGGAGAGCATGTGATAAGAAGAGAGGATATTTTACGTACTATAGAAGAGCAGGGAGATACACTGGCTGTCGTCTGTTTATCTGGAGTACAGTATTATACAGGACAAAAGTTTGATATGAAAACCATCACACAAGCTGGTCATGATAAGGTATTTTTGTACAGTCATTTTGAATTACACTTAGACACTAAATGTAATGTAATCTCTCGATCAAAGCAGGTGATGTTTTTTAAAAAAAACACCCAACATTTCGGCTTTATGATGCTTTTGTCAGGGTACATAAAAGGGTCTCATGTATGCTATACTTATAGAATATTGTCACTAGTTGACAATTGCCTCTGGCAAGCTTAATCATTTTTCCTGAACGAGTTTAATATAGATTTGTATCAATTTGTCTGTTTTCCGTGATATGATTGTTTATGTTCTAGTATTCACGTTTCTCAAACAATCATATTCCTAACCAAAACAGTTCACACATATTGCTGGGTCGTAAGTACGAAATCAATTTTAAGAAAATAAGAAAAACAGCTATATCGAGACCTGACTGTATTTAAATGTAAGCCAGTATACAGTGTTGTATTTCAGGTCTGTGTAGTGGGTTGGGATTTAGCGCATGCTGTTGGTAACATTAAGATTAACCTCCACTATACTGTGTTGTATTTCAGGGTTGTGTAGTGGGTTGGGATTTAGCGCATGCTGTTGGTAACATTAAGATAAACCTCCACTATACTGTGTTGTATTTCAGGGTTGTGTTGTGGGTTGGGATTTAGCGCATGCTGTTGGTAACATTGACATTAACCTCCAGTATACTGTGTTGTTTTTCAGGGTTGTGTTGTGGGTTGGGATTTAGCGCATGCTTTTGGTAACATGGAGATAAACCTCCACTATACTGTGTTGTATTTCATGATTGTGTTGTGGGTTGGGATTTAGCGCATGCTGTTGGTAACATGGAGATAAACCTCCACTATACTGTGTTGTATTTCATGATTGTGTAGTTGGTTGGGATTTAGCAAATGCTGTTGATAATGTTGTAGAGATGGCAACGAGTACTAAAATCTGTACTCGAGCACTGGGTCATTCTTCCGATCGAGTACTCGGGTACTCGGAAAACTATAAATGTGAATGATATTTGGGACACAGAAATGTTGTACTGAAAACGTGCGTGTTCAACTTCAAATAGAACATTGCTTATGCCTGTCCTTTCTGTTCAGTTGATGGTCAAATCTAGATCGGTAGAAGAATGTTGAAACAATTGTAGTGGGTTGGGATTTAGCGCATGCTGTTGGTAACATTGACATTAACCTCCGGTATACTGTGTTGTATTTCAGGGTTGTGGTGTGGGATGGGATTTAGCGCATGCTGTTGGTAACATTGAGATTAACCTCCAGTATACTGTGTTGTATTTCAGGGTTGTGTAGTGGTTTGGGATTTAGCGCATGCTGTTGGTAACGTTGACACTAACCTCCGGTATACTGTGTTGTATTTCAGGGTTGTGTAGTGGGTTGGGATTTAGCGCATGCTGTTGGTAACATGGAGATAAACCTCCACTATACTGTGTTGTATTTCAGGGTTGTGTTGTGGGTTGGGATTTAGCGCATGCTGTTGGTAACATAGAGATAAACCTCCACTATACTGTGTTGTATTTCAGGGTTGTGTAGTGGGTTGGGATTTAGCGCATGCTGTTGGTAACATGGAGATAAACCTCCACTATACTGTGTTGTATTTCAGGGTTGTGTAGTGGGTTGGGATTTAGCGCATGCTGTTGGTAACATGCAGATAAACCTCCACTATACTGTGTTGTATTTCAGGGTTGTGTAGTGGGTTGGGATTTAGCGCATGCTGTTGGTAACATGGAGATAATCATCCACTATACTGTGTTGTATTTCAGGGTTGTGTAGTGGGTTGGGATTTAGCGCATGCTGTTGGTAACATGGAGATAAACCTCCACTATACTGTGTTGTATTTCAGGGTTGTGTAGTTGGTTGGGATTTAGCACATGCTGTTGGTATCATGGAGATAAACCTCCACTATACTGTGTTGTATTTCAGGGTTGTGTAGTTGGTTGGGATTTAGCACATGCTGTTGGTATCATGGAGATAAACCTCCACTATACTGTGTTGTATTTCAGGGTTGTGTAGTGGGTTGGGATTTAGCGCATGCTGTTGGTAACATTGAGATAAACCTCCACTATACTGTGTTGTATTTCAGGGTTGTGTAGTGGGTTGGGATTTAGCACATGCTGTTGGTAATGTTGAAATCAGTCTACATGATTGGGATGTTGACTTTGCCTGCTGGTGTACATACAAGGTTAGTACATGTACATAGTATAGCACAGATGATTTGACATGATCCTGACCTTTATGCATGAATATATTACAAGGTACAGTAAAGTTCCGCTATTAAGACCACCGACCGTTCTGACAAAAAATGGTCTTAATAGCGAGTCGGTCTTAATAGCGAGTCTTTGTGTGTAATTATCTTGAAGAATCTAGTGCATGTACTGGTTGTTACTATATAGTGTACTAATGAACATTGTCATTGAAGCCAAAAACATATATAAACATAATAAAAACAAAAACAATACACATCTAATTAATACAATACAATATAATACATACATATTAATTAAAACGGCATAATTAGGCAGCAATAAATAATTATAATGCTTATATGCTCTGAAGCACAATTTATCCTAATTTCGAAGTTGTCCGAATACTATGCAAGTTACAATAACAGACCGTGATTTGAATCATTCCTGAGAATAAAATTGGGGCATCTTTGTTATGATTTGACCCAAAATATATTTAAGGAATGATTTATTGATTAATATAAACTACATTAATGCTCTTCGTTATTAAATTTCTGAACGATCTACATTGGTAACGAAATTCCGTGACGCAGTATCGTACCTGGCTTTAAACCGCACCGTAATGGAAGACAATTTATTTTTATCGTCGGCAAATTCAACATGTTTTTCACAACTTTAGTGACATTTAATTGATGCTAATCATTGTCTTAAATTGGTTAATCTGCTTGTTTGCCAGTGATGCATACTGCCCCAGGCAATTATCGATTGTTTATAAAATCTAATTGACTTTTAATTGGCTGTCATAAATGGACACACAAGTTTCAATCTCTTGCTGAGCTGGTATGTTACTCTCCTGACTGTAATTCAAGCGCCCCGCGACCTTGATCAAGGTGCAAGATGATTTTCAAGCGCCCCGGAGATACGCATAGGTGTGAAGAAAGTTGTTTACACAAAATTATACATGACACATACAGTACAGCTCGCGCGACTTTTGCCTAACATGACGCATCACCGCGAATGGGGTAGGAGTGATTTTCCACTTGCATCACCCAAGATCACCGCGATGCGTGAACATGAGTGAAATCACGATGTCGCTCAGAGTGAAATTGCCCTCGCGTTATCGGGCTTGATCGCGGAAATGAGCGACGGGGAAATCACCGCGATTCACCGTGATCACTGCGAATCGCGGTGATTTCGTTTTGATACAGGTAAGTACATTGTATATGAAGAGAATCTTCTGAATTGGCATTGAATTATTCTCGATTTCGCGTCCATTCCGGACAGTGAAAATAGTCAGATGGTTTTTCATGTGCTAATTACATGTACATTTGTGTTTCACGCATTTTCGGTAACAAAATTGAGTGCTAATTGCATTACTCGTGAACAGCGGCACTGCTTCTTGTTTGTTTATATTAATTATTTCCGACACGTATTGAAGTGCAAATTAGAATGTGGTGAAATTGTACTTACATAATAATTACATAAGTCCATTAATTAATTCCTTAAAAAAATCCTAGTTTTCTCGTAAATAACACTAAAAATAACCATGTCAACATTTAGTTGTTTGACACGTACGCATGTCCGACTATAGGCGTATAAATCTGGGTAAATTACCATTGCACCTGTTAACCCATTTCGATCTTTGGGCGTGGCGAGTCTCCTTGACGTCGGCTTGTGGTCTTTTATCGGCACACATAAAACGTCATCGGCGGCAACTTCAAACGACTAGTCTACTAATACAAGACGTCGTTTGTAAACTTTATTCACGTGATTGTCTGTGCGGTGCAATTGAAGACGTGCTATGGAGGATATTAAAGAAAAAAATGCCGCTCTGTGGAGGTCGGTTGTTTTAGACCACATGGTATTGACGCAAATTATGTTTGTGTGTGCAATTGTGTATATGAGATATAAGGTACTCGCACACACATAAAAACTGTAAAGTCTGTCGTTTAAAGACAGTTGACTGTACATAACCACAATTTTATAAATTGCTGTCGATTGAAACGTGGCGATTATTGAATTAAGATCGCTAAACAAAAATACGTTAAGTTTACGAGTTGTATTTTTAGATCTTTGTTAGTATTTATTGCGAACCCTCAACATTAATTCATAAATCGAGTCCACAATATTTTTACGCACATGCCGTAATTAACAAGATGATAAAAACACTCGAACAGGGAAAGCAGCACTCACTAGTACACAGTGGACAGTCAGAAATTAAAAAGCGGTCACTAGGAGACAAGCCTATCCGGCGGGTGAATGGGCGCAAGAAAATTAAAAAAACCAACAAAATAACAAATAAACTTTATTGCAAATCGGCAAACACAAGTACACGCAAGGTGGGTTTTCCAAAGTCCACCCGTCACGGTAGCGACGACTCTGGGTGGCAACGCAAAATATGCCACCGTGATCCCACCCAAATCCACATAGACTTTAAATTAGGGTGGACAGCCCATCGTGGCCATTGCCACCGTGACAACGCGGTGGAAACACGATGTTTGGCGGTGGCAAGAGTGGAATTAACAAACAATTAATTTTTACCTACAATGTGCACTTGTTTATTACAAGCGTATAATTGATAGTAATTGACACCCCTGTGTAGCCCTTGATATGCATAAAGTTCACAGGTGTGACCTAGTGCGTAAGTGTCACTGGAAGATATATATATATATATATGTGCTGGCAGTACGGGAGTTTAGAACTATTGTAAGGCCACAAAAATGCTTCAGTGTTAAAACCCACCACAAAATTTCGTAAAGAATTATTTTATTTTTCAGTCCCAACTATGTATTCCTTACTAAAATTTGCGACAGAAGCAGGTACTCGTTTGTACGATCCATAGCAACGGCGTTACGTATACGTTCGCCCATAGCAACGTATACGGCAGCCTACGTGCGTAGATGTACGAGCGAGAAAATGGTGAAGTATTAATAAAACGGGTGCAGGTTATGAAATAAATTATGAAAACATTAATTGAACGTATGTAGTCAACAAATAGCAGGATGTGGATGTTGACAAAAACGCAATTATAAATCACTATGCCCTTACTATTCCGATCAAAGACAGTCGTACCGACATTGTAACTTCAGAAGGTAGATGAATAATACTCAGACGCTGCCGACCTTTATCGGGCAAAAGAAACTGTTGTGAACTGACATCAAAGATATCGTAGCCGATGCACATTCGAATTTTGACTGTTATGCGAATATTTGCACGCTTTGACTCAATTTATAGAAACATATTGAAATCATCGCTCATTTATAATCTGTTAATCAGTGTTAGTGTAATAATTCATGATTATTATAAATATATTGCATTGATAAAACACATGTGTAACAATAATGGATTATATCTAATATTTGAAGGTAATTCAACTCTCCTTGTCTCAATTCAAAGTCGGTTCGACCGCGTATTTTCAGATATAATTCCGTAGTCTCGCCGTTTTTGACTAGTTGTCACAATAATGCGATGTACGAACAATATAGCATCCTGGAAAATAGTAATTGGTCACACTAAATTATAAATTAATCAAAATATACAGGCACTTGCGCACGCAGTTAACTACATTAAATTACATGTACAATTTGGTCACTGTTTACGTCATCCGTCTATTTACAGAAAATAGAGTCTAGTTTTTCGAAAATGAGTCCACCTAGTTCACTTGACCTCAATATTTTCCCCAGTTTGAGGGTCGTCGGTTTTGTAAACCAGAAGATATAAAAGAAGTGGCCTTAGATGTTTATAATTGCTATACATGGTTACGCATTTTAATATTCTCCGAACCGAACTTTTAATATTCTCCCAACTGAACTTGACAAATGAAAACACAGCGACATATCTGTATCGAGTGTAATTGTGTTACTTGGTGTCTTGGAAATACTATTATGAGTAGGCCTACGTGTAAAATATGTTAGAAAAAAGTATTAAAATATATAATTCCAAATAAACTCTATTGCGTCATATTGCTCGCTTAGTACACGTGCGACATTGTGAGTAATCGGTAATTGGCATATGCCGACGTCTGGTCAGTTGGTAATTTTAAACGATGTGATAATCATTAAGACGTGTGTACATGGATTTGTTTTCCTTAACGGATGGATAACGTGTTTTGATATGACATTCCCAATTGTTAATAACGACTTGGATATAAAATTTGGAGTTAAATGCATCTCACCAAGTACATGTATGTAAGTACGGTGTTATTGTGTAATTACCGTCGAGAAAAAAATATTTACTAACGATTTCTAAATATTTTCTACTGCACATGTACATCAATTCAAACATTACAGTAGAACTTACCTGTATCGAGTGGATTCACCGCGAATCACCGACATTCACCGCGTTATATCGGCATCACGCTTCGCGGCGGTCGCGGTGACGGGTGATTGACTGACGAGTGGAATCACTCGGAAAATCGCGGTGATTTTCCACTCCAAGTCAGATTTGGTCGCAGTGACAAAGTGATTTAGGCAAAAGTCGCGCGAGCTGTACTGTAATTGGTCGTATTAGCGAGACCAAACACAGTGGGAATTGACACAATGGGACTGATTAAAGTGGTCGTAATACGGAATAGCGGACCGGTCGCATTATAGGACCTTAAAACAGTTGAATATAGAACAAAATTATTTGGTTCTTTTAAAAATCGGTCGTAATAGCGGGACGGTCGCATTATCGGACCGGTCGTTAGGTGGAACTTTACTGTACATGCGTTGAATATATAAATTTCCACAAGAAAATCGTGCAATATCGGTTCATTAGATTTGTATTGGTATTACACATTGAGCGTCTTCGTGATACTCTCCGCTTATGAAAAGATACACCCGGGGTTATAAGACAATATATCATCTGTTAAATTATGCTAATTGAAGGTCGAGAGTCGTGTCAAATTCTCTGGACTATATATACAATGGAAATTCGAACAGCGGCCTATGTATGTTCGTACGAAAATTTAAAACTCACAAGAACACAATAAGGTTACACATTTGATGCAATTAATCATTAAATATGCTTGTATCAGTGCAGTACGCTGGCCAAGTTAAAGAACGAAGAAGTCTAATCGAAAAAGCTAGGGCAGGATGCTTGAAATCCTTGCATCACACAAACTTTCTGTCTCTTCCCTTAAAGCCAGAGACCATGGCACCTGTAACAGACTTATTTATATCTTTAGGCATTATGCCTAGTAAGTGTTAAATATTTACCGTGTTGCTTTTAAAAATATTTACAGCAGATCGTGCCTAATTAAACAAAAATCCATGTGGTTGTCATAAAACTGTGTATAGGCATAGATGTCTATAGGCATAGTTTTGTCTTGTCTGGTTAGATTATCTGGTTTCGTCAGGTGCCAAAAGACGGCAACCTCTGTATTTTGTATACAATATGACCTATTGGTTCAAAAGTTTTATAGTGTGTGCATTTGATTATTGTTAAATAGGATAGTTGTAACTTCACTATAAGATCAAAACATAGTTGTGTTAGGCTTTTATCACAGTGTAACGTGAATTTTAAAATATAGGAGTCGATAGGGTGGTAACTTTTCATTGACGCTGAGTATATAAAAGTTGTACACCTCAGTGGTGATTTAGCTTGAAACTATTACTGTTAGAAAAGCTGGTTTTCATACAATATCCATGTGTCTCGTTAATTAAGTAGTATATTTCAGTATTTAAACTGTGGTGCTGGATGCCTGGCTGGGTTATATATACATGAACGACATTTTAACCACGACTATCCGCGACTGATGGGATGGTGGGGACATAAACTTGAGACCAGGTTTCAAATGGACAACAGTAAGTCATGGTTGTTTATATTAAATTGAAATTCTTATGTCCTCAAAATCTCAAAAAGTGTTAACCAATGTCGCAAATGTTTTCACCACTTATCACTTATTATGTTAATTTTGTTTGAGCAGCTATGAGGATATCTGACAATGGGAAAACAAAACTTGGTCCACATTATCACATGAACCTTGCTTTTTGTTGTTTCAGAATTCCAGCCATACCCTGGAGCCTTGAGTTACAGATTGAGCAACACACCTGGTTTATTATGTCCTCCAATTAAAGCTAGTTTAGAAGTAAGAAATTATAAACAGCTTGTTATTTCTAAATTTCATGTTCACATGTGTGCTATTTACTTATGTCACCCTCCCTCTAAGCCGGATGTCATTGGCCATTTTGCAAGTATAAAACCCGAATGACCATGCACTACGACTGTCTCAGTCGAAAAAAACTTAAGCCAAAAACAAAATTACTTACTTCATATAATAAATAACAATCTTGTTGGGGAAAACATTCAAAAAGATTCTGATAAAATTTCTTGATTTTGATAGGTCAGATTTCTTCATCACCGAGTCTGCTGTCATTGTGGAACTGTGATGGTATCTTTTCATGTATCTGCAGCATAATTGTCTATGAATTAAGATAATTTTAGGTGTCTGCTATCTTGTGTACTCTGACCCTTGAGTGAAAAAATTGTCAAAAATGGTAATTGTGGAAATATTGTTTGCTTTTATATGAATGACTATCATTATTGTTGACTCTGTTTTGTCCTTTCAGATATTCCAGAAAACCTCAATGTCAGAGCTGACTAGGAAGTGTCGTCTGCTGACAGGTTATTTAGAGGCGAGAATAATTCAGGAGTATGGTTACCCTAGCAACGATCTCAAGAACAGCATTAATACAGCAGACGATACAGTGAATGGCACTGATAAACCTGTGAAACATGTTTACGTTGAAATATTAACGCCGTCTGATCTGGATCAACGAGGTGCTCAGTTATCTCTGTCATTCTCGGTCAATATCACTCGGGTGTTTGATGAGTTGGTGAAACGTGGAGTTGTGGTATGTACTTGTTGTTGTGAGAATCATGAACTGAATGTAGGCTAAATTCTGTCCGAATACAGGTTTTTTAACCTCTTATATTTTCAAAGTCCTTTGAGATATTGCTTTCATACTTTGCATATCTGTTCGCCATCATGACCCCAACCCATATGCAGGAGTAGGTAACTCTAACCTGTATTTTGTTGAAATTATGCCCCCTTTTTCTACTCAGGGCAAAAAGTGCACATGTTAAAGTTTAGGTACAGGTTTTTATGCCCCCCTATCGATAGATGGGAAGGCATATAGTGATTCACCTGTCCGTCAGTTCGTCCGTCCGTCCTGGTTAACCCAAATTGACCGTTTCTTCTAGCATTAATATGGCTTGCTACAAAGCTTTCATACTTGCATGGATGTTGTGTATGAACACTCTCCACGCGCCAGTATCACCTAACCCCATTTTGACCTTCACCTTGACCTAATATTTGACTTAGACTTATTTATGGACAAGGCTTCCACAGGGGGCATAAGCGTTTATTGAACGCAGTCTTGTTTATCTCTAATATCTTCAAAGCGAAGGGATTCGACCCGGTAAATATATCAATCAATTCTACTCTATAGGTATAGTAAGGGAAATTAGTTATGACTGATCCTCAAATACCCAACTCAAAATTATGTCCAATATTTTAAACAGGTCAAATGCAATCATTTGATTTGTACTGCGCACTTCACAAAAATATAATATCATACATAAAAAACACAACTTTTACCAATACACGTACACAATTTCGCCTGTTTTTAGGATAGAAAGTTCACAAAATGCGTAAAACCCGGTTTGGAGACACACATGTGAGCTGCCAGAAACTAGAAAACGGCCTTCGATAAAGGAGAGAAATCATTATTTACGCATGATCTCAGTAATTAGTATGACGATTTGACGAAGGTCACTGTGACCTTTACCATTTCTTACTATTAGGCAGGCATGGGGGGCATACGTGTAATACAAACATCTCTTGTTTAATTAGAAATAAATGAAGATGGTGATCAGTGTTTTATGTTGTTCCTTTCAGTGTGATGAAAGAAAGCCAAAAGTAATTAGGATAGCACCTGCTCCATTATACTGCTCCTTTGAGGATGTTCATCGGTTCATGAAGTACTTAGATGAGGCTCTGCATGCTGCACATGCCTTGGAATAATCTACAGCATCCGTTACCATAGAAACACTAATAATTTTGTGATTTTCAATAAATGACTATTATATGTAATAAACAGATTTTTTCTAACTACAATGTATGTTTTACTTAACCCAGCTGGAAGCTTGCCATAGTATTGTTTATATGCTGCTTTTTATCACAATTTTTTATTCACCTTTATTCAAGGCTCATCTTTTCTCAATCAAAACTACCAAAAAATGTAACATTTTGCATTGTCTGTTTTTTACTGATTCGTGAATTCTGATGCACAGTACTGACTGGTTCAGTATCAAGGAACATCATACAGCAGATATTGTAAACCATTGACCTCAATCCTATTTTTGTTGAAATCCATTTTGCCGGCCATTTGTATTTTCATCATATTAGTTGTTGAATTGTTTTTAGCTCGACTATTTGAAGAAAAAAGTAGAGCTATTGTCATGACAGGTTCGTGTGCGTATGCGTTGGTTAAGTTTATTGTCAAAGTCATTTTCTCAAAGTCTATCAAAGGTATCAACTTGAAACTCAACATAGTTATTAACCATCACAAGGGGAGTATATAATGACAAGGAGGGTAACCCTTTGACCTAGTTTTAGGTCACCTGAGCACAAAGTGCTCAGTGTGAGCTATTGTGATCGGTCTGTGTCCGTCCGTCGTCAACAATTCTTTCAAACATCTTCCCCTCATAAACTACTTGGCAAATTTGGATGAAACTTCACTAGAATGATGCTAGGATGGTCCTCTTTCAGATTCCTAAATTGTGGCAAGTGGCAAGGTGAGCTTTTGTGTCCGTCTGTCAGTCCGTCCGTTAGACATTTCACCGTAAACACTCTAGCTCTTTCAATGTTGCTTTGATCTCCTTCAAACTTGGTCAGTAGTTGTATCTCAATGAAATCTAGGAGTTGGCCACATTTTTGCTTTAATCTTCATGAAGTTTGGTCAAAATGTTTATCTTGGTGACCTTAAGGTCAAGTTCGAAGCTTGGTTATGTGGGGTCAAAAACTAGGTCAAAAGGTCAAATAATAGGAAACCCTTGTTAACACTCTGGCGGCCACATTTTTGCTTTAATCTTCATGAAGTGTGGTCAAAATGTTTATCTTGATGACATTAAGGTCAAGTTCGAAGTTTCTTCATGTGGGGTCTAAAACAAGGTCAAAAGGTCAAATAATAGGAAAACCTTGTTAACACTCTGGGGGCAACATTTTTGATCTTCACCAAACTTGGTCAGTAGTTGTATCTTAATGACATCTAGGCCAAGTTCGAAGTTGGGTCATATGGGGTCAAAAACTAGGTCAAAAGGTAAAAAAATAGGAAAACCTTGTTAACACTCTGAAGGCCACATTTTTGCTTCAATCTTCATAAAGTTGGTCACAATGTGTATCTTCATGACCATGTTCGAAGTTTGTTCATGTGGGGTCAAAAACTAGGTCAATAGGTCAAATAATAGAAAAACCTTATTAATACTCTTGAGGTTATATTTTTGCTTTAATCTTCATCAACTTTGGTCAAAATGTTTATCTTGATGACCATAAAGTCACGCTTGAAATTGGGTCATGTGGGTAAAAAACTAGGTCAATATGTCACATAATAGCAAAACCTTGTTAACACTCTGGAGGCTTCAGTTTTGCTTTAACCTTCATCAAGTTTAGTCAAAATGTTTATCTTGATGACCTTAAGGTCAAGTTCAAAGTTTGGCCATGTTTAGCAGGTGAGCGCCCCAGTATCTATGATCCTCTTGTTTTCTAAATAACTTGCAAACCATTATAGGTATTTACTTTAACCATAAGCTCACAACAACAGTACACTACGATATGGCAAGTTACATAACTCTAGCTACGATATTGGAAGAATTATGGCACTTTGTAAAATTCAAATTTTCCTCATTTTTCAGCTTCATTTCTTAATTACTTGAAAACTATTAAAGATATTAACTTTAAACCTAAGCTCACAAGTCTAGCTACGTTATTAGAAGAATTATGGCCCTTTGTTCAATTCCAATTTTCTTAATTTTTCAAGTTTTTTTCTTCATAACTTCTAAACCATAATAGATATTCAAATGAAACCTGTTGTACTTATTGCCAGTGATAATACACATATCTGAAGTAAAAGGCAACAACTCGAGCTTTGATAAATTTTGCCTTATGCCCCTTTTTTAGCTTCAAAAACTTTAATATTGGCTATAGTTATTTAGTAAATAGCTATAATTAATCATATTTTCTGAATCAAAAAAGGTGTGATGTAATCAGGTCAGTCACTTGTTTACATAACATTGTGTACTTAAACATTACAATTTTCCCTCTTAATTTCTTATTTTAATAGATATTATGTGTATTAGTATGTAGCTTAATTAATATGGTATTGGTTTTTATTGCCTTTATCTCCAATGAAAATGTTTAAAACTATAAAAATACAATGTTATGCTATTGCAATAATTGTATACAAGTGACAGTCCTGAATAAATGGACAATAAACAATGAACCATGGGCATTATGCTTTAGATTTTTAAATAAACTGTATTTAAGGAAGTGTAATGTGTGTTTGTGTGTCTGTTTTGTCAACTTTTATTACTTGTACATGTTGCTGGCTTAGAATTAGAAGGTCGTAAGTACTACCGTATATGACTCAAGTATATTTGGAATCTGCACCTCAAGGCGTTTCTTACAAGCATATTTTCATGAAAATCGGAAGTGGTCTTGTTGACCTAACTGAAGTTTAAAAAGCTTGTTTTTCATTAAATACAGAGTAGTTTTCTGACAGTTTTCTCAAAATAATGATTTTGTACTTACAACCTTCTAATTTGAAGCCAGTAATGTATTTGCATTTGTTACATGTTTGCATTTAATTATTCTTATATATGAATTGTTGGAATAGGGATCTGTGTTATTGATCTGTGGTTGTTACATTAACTATGATAATAAATTATTCTGTTAATTCACTTTGGCTTATGATTAACTCAGCAGAACACTTTCATTGTTAACTCACCTGAAAATGTTGTAGTTGGACGTACGCCATCTTACCCCCCCCCCCCCCCCCTTAAATCATTCCTTGCATTTTACTTCAATCCTGGAAATTCAATACACACAAATGAGAAATATTTTAAGATAGATTTATACACTTCCAACAGATGTCCATTGACCTAATCAGGCCCCATGAATATAAAAAAAATTATGCTCAACTTACTCAACAGTAAATATATTTGTGCTTTACAGTACTGAAACTTTTATCTTAGATTGATAATCTTAGATAAAGCAGTGTAATATCAAAGGACTAAATAGATCTTTGGTAATATGTTTTAATAGAATAAAGATGATTTAATTGTTGTACTGTAAAGGATCAAACCAAGTCTCATGCTCAAATTGAGTGGAGCATGAAACATGTTTTATAATCATGGTGCCAGTACTGCTAGACTACCAACTACAGCTTATTTGTTCCCCTTACATCCTCTATATAGAGTCATACTGGCAGACTTGGGATTATGAGATAGAAAATGACGTATGAATGAAGAGTTACTTTCCTTTGCATAAAAAATACTTCCCTTTGAAATCAAGTGAGAGAACTATTCCGTAAGAGATATTTCCCTTTGAAATCAAGTTGGAGAACTATATGTAAGAGTTATTTCCCTTTGAAATCAAGTGGAATAACTATATGTAAGATTTATTTCCCTTTGAAATCAAGTGGAAGAACTATAAGTAAGATTTATTTCCCTTTGAAATCAAGTGGAAGAACTATATGTAAGATTTATTTCCCTTTGAAATCAAGTGGGGGAACTATATCGTTAGTTATTTCCCTTTGAAATCAAGTGGGAGAACTATATCGTTAGTTATTTCCCTTTGAAATCAAGTGGGGGGACTATATCGTTAGTTTATTCCCTTTGAAATCAAGTGGGGGAACTATATCGTTAGTTATTTCCCTTTGAAATCAAGTGGGAGAACTATATCGTAAGAGTTATTTCCCTTTGAAATCAAGTGGGGGAACTATATCGTAAGAGTTAGTTTCCTTTGAAATCAAGTGGGAGAACTATATCGTAAGAGTTATTTAACTTTGAAATCACGTGGAAGGACTATTATGTAAGAGTTATTTTCCTTTGAAGTTTAAAAGGTTTCGAACTCTCGCCTTCTGAATGAGAAGTTAATTATGAAGATGCAACTCATGTAGTAAAATTCTACACCTATGTAGAGACTATAGATAACTATATATATATAGTAATATATCGTCTCTGACATGTGTAGTGAAAAAGTTATTTCCCTTCCAAATCAAGGGAGCTAATATAAGTATGTACTTCAAATCAAGGTTGCAAGAGTACATTCCCTTTGACACAAGGGAACAGTTGACCATGCTGAATCTGGGAACATGACCACTGATGTATGAGGATGTGACAGTGACATTCTCTCATTGCGGTTCATCAATGCACGCGGTGACTTAACATAGGCTAAACAACACGAAATGAAGCCAACAAGTACATACACTTGATACAGGTATTCATTTACAGCAGACATTCCTTCTGTTTCCTAATTTAGAATGTTATCGTAGTTTTAACCAACATTTTCGTCACGTAAACAAATGTGGAAATGTGACACTCAACTTCAAAGAGACATGAGCTGTTCTATAGATATACTCGTACAGGTAGTCACAGTCCTGAAATTGATCAATCGTAAACACACGGCGCATTTGAAGTAGCACGTATTCATGATGATCATACCGCTTATATAAATATTATAAGCACCAAATACACTTTAAAGACACCAATGGTAAAGATGATAAATACAATTAGGCACTCCGTCTACAGTTGTGTGATGACGTAGATGGCACTATGGCAACACATGCTTGTCTCTGGTTTTCAACTTCTTGTGATACTTAAAAGTTGTTCATGAAATAAAAGTATTAGATCTAAAATGACCAGCTGATTGATGAATCAAGCCCGGCAAGCTGACGCTATTGGTCACTATTTCTCTATCCCATTCACAGTTGATTCTGGGACACTAGCTGGCCATTGTGATGTTTTAAAACTATGGCATATGATCGTAGCCTAACGCTTGCTCGATCCTGGTTAGTACTGCCTACTGGTTGATTGTTGCTTAAAAAATTCGTTTCAGTCTACGACAGATAAACTGTTCAACAACGATACCGCCCTGGTCAATACAAAACTTAAGCTCGATGCGTTTATGTGTCTTTGAAACTCATTGTCCTTATAAAAGAGTAAGAGCATTTTCTGCCTAATCGTCGCTGTAATCCTATAAAACTAAAGAATCCGTGGATTTCTGTTGGTTCATCTATTTCAAATTGAATCACCATTCATCAGTGTGGACTATATGTGACGTAATTTGTCGCTAAGACTAAATTTGAAAAAAAGTAGTACATATTTTTGTGCAAAAGTTTTTGTCTGAAATCGACTCAATGTTCAGCTACCCAGTGTGGCTGTGACATTTTATTGATAGATAGTATGTGGCATGGATAGTACATGTATATCATTCGTACGTCTGTAATACCAATGGGTATAACGTTTGGACTAGAAGTCATGAAGACATTGGGTCGGTGTAGTCATATTTACGTTACGTTTTTTTTTATAGTTTTTAGACCAACTATATTCTTTGACTTAATGTTCTTAAAGCTTTGTACATGTACACGATTTCCAAAATTTATTTTCTGAGTATCAGAGAGTTCCAGCAATAGAGAAATGTTACCATTTTCCGCATATGTTGATCACTCCTCGTAATTGTAAAAGTTTTTTGAATATCCGCTAGGTGGACGCATTATCTTTTTATAGGTAGTATTAAATTTGTGTAACTGACAGACCAAACACGATATGTCCCATCTATGATCGGGGTACAACAAGGCACTGGTCTTTCAAGGCAACAGTATGCGGATCACGGTTACCACTAATTAATGCAAATTTTAGAATAAAACCACAGGGTGTTGCCGCATATTATTTGATAATTTTACATAGGTATACGGCAAACATAAATACACAAATAATATGCGCCAACAAACAAAGCCAACACATCCGTTACCAATACTAGTACTGCTCTTATGCCTGTATTATAATTAGCTCGAAAATTGACAATGTATGAAATAAATAAAAAGCGAATTAACACGATAGACAGCCTTCTACCAAAAGGACATTTGGGACATCTTAAGTACATTTTCTTTTCCGTTGTACAAATGTACGGTGTGAACAATTAGGGCGGATTGTTTTATAAAGCCTAGGTTCCACTGATCATTTTGGCCTCGGCGATGTACTCCCGATTGAAATTAATGAGTTATTAGGAAATCGGAAACCGGTCCATTGTGTTCTTGGGGTCACGAGACAATTCGTGATATAGAAAGAGATCGTGATGAATCGGGTGGAATCTGAAGATATCGGGAGAACATCGCCGATGAGGAATTCCTCAGTGGGACCTAGGCTTAACATCGTCAATCATTCATTGAAAACATGTTGATAAAGTGGGTACTGTTGTGGTGTTCACTGGTCCTGTGTTCAATAAATGTTTCATTGGATATGGAAGATATGGGACAATTTATTGCGTTGTTAAAATGTCTGGGCTGGCAAACTCCTCGGTACTTTCCCGAAACGTGAAACATTTGTACCATAAAGACATTTCTGTACTTCTCAAAACGTGAAATATTTGTACCATAAAGACATTTCTGTACTTTCCCGAAACGTGAAACATTTGTACCATAAAGACATTTCTGTACTTCTCAACACGTGAAATATTTGTACCATAAAGACATTTCTGTACTTTCTCGAAACGTGAAAAATTTCTACCATAAAGAAATTCCTGTACTTTCTCGAAACGAGAAACATTTGTACCATAAAGACATTTCTGTACTTTCTCGAAACGCGAAACATTCGTACCATAAAGACATTTCTGCATGAAACATTTTTATCATAAAAACATTTGCGTGAATCACTCTGTCAATCCTGATGGTATTAAGTAAGTCACGACATCTGATATGAAGTTTCATAAAAGCAGTAGTGACAATGTTTTAAAAACCCGTGTTTGATTTATATACGTGCCTGGTTTTATTCTCTTATAGAAACCACGATTGGGACAGATAACAAAATTAGAACGTATAAAATAGGTTTGAGTTCGTTAACTGGTTTAAAAGATATACATGTAAACTGTTGTACTCTTTGTGCCACTAGTGTGGGTTTCGTGACCTATTGTAATGTCATTAACCATTGCATAATCCATTTATACATATTTTATATAAGTGAAAGGAGAACTATGCTTCTGATTTGAGTGACATGATGATTGTTAATTCTATGCTCAAAATACAGTCAAGCTTGTGTTGAAGACGGTCTGCAAAAATACTACTTTTACAAACACAACTAATCAGAATCAGATATTAAGAATTAAACTGCTCCAATTGATCCCAAGTGTAGCCTCCTTTTTACCAACCTTATTATCTCGTTCCCTGTTAGACACTTTCTTTAAAAACAACACACTCGTGGCCATATGTCCTGCGTGAGGTAACTCTCCACTGTCTGAGAAGTAGGCGGCCAAACTCGGATAGATTTTAAATTGTCAAATGGCATGACGAAACAAAACTCTAACACAGCCAGGAGCTGGAACCAAGTATGGTCTTCATTAAAACGTAGGTCAAATTTCCAATCGCTCCTTGGATAGAACTGACCGCAATATGACCGGACAGCGGTCAGTATTAAGATACCACGTGATAACCCTGTCTTTAATTACTCTTTACGGTCAAGCACAAACTCAGTAGTTGGCAATTTGTGAGCGGAACACATAGAATATCAAAATGAAAGTTGTGTTGGTGTCCCTAGTGGTGGCTATTGTAGGTAAGAAGGTTTTGTTGCGAATTCACCATCTAATCAAGCTGATGGTTACACGTACAATGTATAAAGTGTTTCATTATGACAAATAATCTATCCACATCGTTTTATTCGAAGTGCATGCGACTAATACCACATGTAACTGTATCATCAATTAAGATTAAAAAAATAATTTTGGTCAAATTTATATATAAGATTAATAAATTTTAAAAACTTTTTTTTTACTCTTAATCAATAATACAGTTACCTGTGACTAATACTGGTGAATATGTACAAAGATAAATGTATACAAGTCATGAAGACATGTGTACTGTTTTATCAAAGCACTTACGGAAACCAGAAACTTGCGTTCAAACTTAAATTATTGATAATTCGTTTACAGCTGCGAAATGGGGTAAATGAATCTGCAATACTTATATATACATTTAAATTTGAACGTTAATTTACGACAGGACCTTAATAATTCTTGTGATTTACAAATATTTCGGCCACAGTCCGTTGATTGATATTAAACAATATCAACAATATTTTGAAAAGCGAAGACCAAAAACAATGGGTAACAGGTTGTTACAGATGCGGATAGGCCTACCAGAGGCCGAAAGAACGAGTACTTGTACCTGTGCATTTATGCTGGCGAATGTTACTAGACCTGCTGGCGTGGCTTCATGTATGTACTCCTGCAAAGATGAGTATCTGCTGAGCTTGTATGATGTCCAATAGGCCACATCATGGTAGCCTGAGCGATTGGCTTCAAGTGAGACCCATACAATGTCCTTTGTTATAGGTTTGTCGATGATGGTTTCTCTAAGGCGAGTGCATGCTGTTTTTCAGTTTCTTGGCTTCATTTTAAAACTACGTCGCTTCAGTCTGTTCTTAGTGTAATTTGTCTTCCATGGTGTTTGTTTAAAGGCACTCGTACGTCTGTGTTTGGAGAAGAATGATTGTGTTTCAGGCTCCTTTCCTGTATTGGCTGTATCCAAAGATATCGAAAGTATTCTTTTTTGTTTTAGTTTTTGCAGACTGAAATGTTCTCTTTATTACAATTAATTCAGTCAAGAATAACCTAGACACATTCATGGGAAATGCACAGTATATAACCCTCCCGGAACTGAACTGGATGTTAAACCAGGGGGGTTATAGAAGACCAATACTATCTAGCTACACTAACGGCAGATGTAATTTAACAGGACCTTGATTATAAGGTTTTTTCATGATCAACTCAACTGGAGTATGAAAATTGATTAGCTCCTAGAACGTTCAACAACTAAATCATCTTTTCTATAACATAACATAGTGCTGTTTCTTCAAGACTATCCAAGTACTCGTAAAATAAAAATTTTCAGAAATAGTTTAGACATTTTAGGACTACTGTTTGAAACATTTCAAGTATGAGCACGAAATTTGTGTTGATCATGAAAAAATCTGTATAATCATGGAGCAAGATGTAAGATCGATCGCCCCCGAACGGCGAACTTATTATTTTAAATATCAAGGTTTCGGTGCACATACGTACATTGTTGTAGATGGCCAACGCATTTTAGTTATGACTCTGTGAAAATACGAATTGTTTTGTTATCTTTCAGTGGCTTGTGTGTATGGTGAAACATGTACTATAGATAATGATTGCCGGGCAACACAATGTGGCAATGGTTATCACGTGATATGTGAACATAAAGATGGCGCTGTGACGTCAAGGGGTGGTCTGTGTACATGCGCTAAAGACGAACTGAGTGAGTCACGTGACAATCAGTTGTATAATATACTTTAATTTTAAAATACGTACTTAGTGGCAAATTTAATCTCATACGGCATATACGTAAGACTCAACTTGAATGCTAAAAGAAGAACCGCGTTCTTAACACAGACCCTTTAATGTAGCGCCACAGGAACCTGATATTTTAATATATATGGCCCAAAACACTATCCATCCAGCACCCCTTAGATATATAAATCTATTTTCTCTGGTGCTGGTCAGTAACTGGGTCTTGCTTAGTGTTCAGGCCCGGATCCACCGGGGGCACTGGGGGCCCGTGCCCCCCAGTTGGCCTCGGAGTGACCATTTTATACATACCAAAACTGTTAAAATCCTTAAAATATTACCAATCGATCTGGCTATGGACCGATATTTTGTGATAACAGCCTCTGTATATTACACATAAGTATGATAACGGAAGCGAGTGCAATAAAATGTGCCCCCTGTGGTTTATCCAGGCCCTAATTACTCCCGATCTGTATCATTCAGACGCTTAACAAATGATTTTGAATCGTCTGAATGATCATGATTTAGGGGATCACTAGTGTTAAATACACTTATCTATGTTACTATATAATGTGTGAACTGATCGATTTAATAATAGTAACAAAATAGAGCTTAAATTACATTTCGAAATTTTCTTGTTGGTATATTTATTACTGATTATGTAACAATGCAATTTTAATAAAATAATAATTTCACGTGAGTTTTTAGAACATAAAAGCCGCAAAAACGATTTTAATGCATAATTGACAAAAATCTTCGCAAGGGGAGGGCACATTTTTAAAGTTCATGTGTCTAGCGTTGAATATTTTTTTTAAAGTTACTGAGCGGAAATTTCATGATTTTTTATTAAAATGTTACAAAAAATCGATCTGAATCTGTAAACAATTTTCAGTTATAGATCTTATAATGTTTATTTCATGGGTTATGTTATTTGATTTGTAGCAGTAGACCTACACTTTCAATAATTTAACGACTAACTCAAACAAGAGCACCGCCTTGCGGGTGCAGACGCTCATCTGATCATTGTATTTGTAAAAAGGCCCATTACCCTTGCATGAAGTAGGACAGTGTTATTGGTCTTGCTTAAAACAGTTGGGTATTGATGGTGGAAAAAAGGGGCAATAAGTCTTGCAAAATGCTAATCAGAGTTATGGGTCTTGCTTGACATGGTCAGGTATTGATCATAAACAAGTGTTGAAAAATTCAAAGCAATAGCCCACATAGTGTATGAGAACAGTGGACCTAAACGCAAAACTTAACCAAGGAATTTTTTAAGTCCAACAAGGGGCAATAGCTCATGCAAAATGCAGATCAGAGTTATGAGTCTTGCTTGACATGGTCAGGTATTGATGGTGAAAAAGTGTTGAAAGTTTCAAAGCAATAACTCAGATAGTTTAGGAGAAAAGTGGACCTAAACACAAAACTTAACCAAGGAATTTTCAAAGAGTCCAAAAGGGGCAATAACTCACGCAAAATGCAGATCAGAGTTATTGTTCTTGTTTGATATGGTCAGGTATTGATGATGAACAATTGTGGAAAGTTTCAAAGCAATAGCCCACATAGTGAGAGAAAAGTGGACCTAAACGCAAAACTTAACCAATGCATTTTATTTCCTAAGTCCAAAAAGGGGCAATAATTCTTACAAAATGCAGATCAGAGTTATGTGTCTTGCTTTACAGGCTCAGGTATTGATGGTGAACAAGTGTTGCAAGTTTCAAAGCAATAGCTTTGATAGTTTATGAAAAAAGTTTACCTAAACACAAAACTTAACCATGCAACGCCGACGCCGATCAGGTGATGACAATAACTCATCTTTTTTTCAAAAATCAGATGAGCTAAAAATTAAAGTTCATCGTATTTTCTGTTGATGTAGCAGTACAATTTTAGTATCTTTACTTCTGATTTTAAAAGCTTAAAGTGCAGGAAATTGCATGATTTTAAGTCGAAAAGTGGAAAAAAAATTCGCCAGGGGGATAACCCTCCACCCCACCCCACCATTTCATCCCAATAGCTAGCTGTGCCCCCACTCGAAAAGTTCTGGATCCGGGCATGGTGTTTATGGCCATATATATAGAGGATATTACATGAGTGTCTTTCCATATTGAATTTATTAAACGAGTTGAATAAAATAATAAAATGCGAGGCTCTGCCGAGCATTTTATCGATTTTTTCAACGAGTTTAATAAATTCAATGTGGAAAGTCACAAATGTAATGTTCTTTTTATCATATGTTAGCCTTTTCCGGCCAAAACATACAATAGCTACGTATTTTTCACTATAATAAACGCGCAACTTTGACGACGTCGCCTATACTTTAAATGACGTCGCGTGATAGCTTTATTACACTAGTGTATTATCAAAAATAAATAATGGCTTTATTACGCTACCGCGACGTCAAACATGTGATAAATAAAAATATCAGGTTCCTGTGGTAGCACAAAGGTTTGAATTGAACTTATCAACACACGAGACGGCAAAGTTGGTATCAGATGGTAGATGCAGTGGTCCTACTGTTCCGGAATAATCCGGAAATAGTCTCAGGATTAGCTGAACGACAAAAAATTTGTCTGCATAAAATAAAATTTATTTGATGAACAAATACCAATATTTGACGGTGTTATGGTCATGACAAATGTTTTATATGTTGAATTTTAACGAAATAACAATATTTGAAACAGAGTTTTGGTGTAGGGATGTGGGCTAATGGCATTTGGGAAATACTTGTATCATATTTTCATGTCAGAAGTTTAATGCATAATATAGCACGGAGAATTTGACACGACTCTCGACCTTATATTAGTATAATTTAACAGCTGATATATTGCTTATATTTATAACCCAGGTTGTATGTTTTCGTTAGCGGAAAGTATCACGAAGACGCTCGAATTGTAATACAAACACAAATCTAAAGGACTGATATTGCACGATTTGCTCGCAGAAATTTATATAACCAACACAAGAACCTTGTAAATATAATGTCAAATTTTCCGTGCTTTAAAACATGCATAAAATGAGATAAAAATGTATTTACATTGTGTTTGTATTTTACAGCGTGTACTAACAAAAATGACTGCGTGTTGAGCACATTGAAGTGTATTTCTGACGATCACAAGCATTGCTATGATGGAAAATGTATTTGTACAAGATGGTAAACATCTAAACTTCATGAAATAAATATGTTATGTTTCTCAAAAGTCTTCTTGTAAATATAATGCTATCTTACTAGTAATTTCTTACACACAACTTACGTCAATATCAACCTTGTTATTTTGAGACGCAATACATATGGCACACACTAGAGCTTTCCACTCGAAATCGATAAATTGACGAGTTTTTTCATACAAAGGGCACCTTAAACGTCAATTTTGATGCATGCACACATGCAAGCTACTAGTCTACGCTCCTTACTCTTTAAATGGGCAAACCAGAGAATATAGATAACAATAGCCTCTGGGCAAACTATAAATACATGTATAGCCTCGATGCTCGTCGTGGTTTTTTAGAGTAATATTTTTTTCCAGACCACACCATCGCATCGAGGGAGACAGTCATAAGTTTATGTAACTTGTATTTTAATAATGTAAGAAGAATCAATGTCAAAATCCGAGTTTACTGAAACATGCAACAAGAAAATTATAATTAACTCTTTCGAGTTACATGTATTTGTGACGATCATGATAAGAAAAGAATTCGATCACATTTAAAACAAAACAAATCATAGCATGGGGCGTCTGTATTTAAAAAAAGAAAATTAAACGTTTTCAAAATGCACAATAAATATATATAGCTCGGGTAAATTGCTATCTGCTTTGAATAATATAAGTAGAATCTATCGTATGCCGAGTTTTTTTTTGATACATTATAATAAAAAACGAGCGTCGCTATAATAAAGGACAAGACGCATGACACTTGGCGATACAACATTGCGTCAACGCGATACGACAATGCGACACGGCACTCGACAATGCGATGCGACAATGCGATACAACGCTCGACAATGCAATACGAGATTGCGACACATTGTACATGTACCAAAATTGGCACGACATCGACACGAGACATCGCGACATTTTGACTAATGTCGTACCACATAGCCATCCGTCGTATCGCGTTGTCGCGCGTCATATCGCATTGTCGTATCGCGTTGTTGTGCGTCGCGTTCATGGGCGACGGACGACATTCGACATGGCACTAACAGGATTTGGTAGTTTTGTCCTAGTTGTGTTTCGTTTCTGGAGAGACATCTTTGTTTACACAAAAGCTGACACCAGTCCCCATCACCACAATCTGAGACGCAAGATCGAGTACGTAGTAATTATTACATGCACATACACTTAATGCTTTTCTCAGCGTGTTGCACTTTTGCTCTTTAATCACATACACCATAAGGATAAGCAAATGATTAACCATTATAAATTCAACAAGCTAAAGGTCTGTCAAGCTGTGAAGTTGAAGAGTGATTCCAGCCAGTACACAGAGAATACATGCCGAGTAAAGTTCTAGATCATTCATAGCAACCCAGATTTGACCACAAAGGAACACATTATTTGACATATATGTTACATACTTTTCAGTAAAGGAGCTATAGAAATGGTCTCATTGTAGATAACAGACCACGTCATAAGCAGATCATATTAAGTCACTATATAAGATACATACGGATTTTTAACTAACAGTTTGAAATCTGGGTTTCTTCATTTCTGTTCAACAAACTTTCTGTCCGGCGTGAAAGATGAAGTTGGTGTTGATGATTGTATGCTTTGTTGTCGCGGGTAATACATGTAGTTCTTTTTTTAAAATATGTATGTTACATTATATTAAGGAAAATACGTCAATATGAAAATATCCATGATATCGGACGGAACTGGTCAAAGTAGATTGTGTTACTGTGTCATTATTGTTGCCGAATTCATGATTATAAGTAGAAATTACCTTTTGGTAGGAGTTAATAGCTGCATGGAAAGTGTTATTTTTGATGAAGATTCATGGCGATGGCTTGTAGTTCTACCGTAAGCTATAAGGTAACATATTGTGTTCCTGGGAAGAAAGTGCCTAGAGTGAAGAAGCATGATATGTGAATATTTACTACCTAAGTATGTTGTATTGTACAAATGAGTTTTATCTTTATTAAGACGGCGTAGGAGCTCCCCATTTATCGTAGATGTTAGGTTTGAGCAATATACAACATTTACACCAAATATGTCTTCAATAGCACACGGTTTCATCGATTTCAACAAATTAAATGCGAAAAATATCTCTAATTAAGATACTCGAAAATCTTTTTTTTCACATAAGTTGAAGCAATCGATGAAACCGTGTGCCTGTGGTGTTATTCTGCAAATTTAACTCATGTCGCTATTATTTCAGCCGCATATGTCAACGGTGAGGTGTGTACGGTGAACGGTGACTGTACTGCCACAACCTGTGGATCTGGTTTCCACGTAATTTGTCAGCACCCACCAGGTGCCGGTGTTGTCCCGAATGGAGGGCTATGTACATGCGCAGCCAATGACTTAAGTAAGTTAAAGATTGAAATAAATGTAGTTATTTATGATTGAAAGTATCTGTATAATTTTTTGTTGTAGACACCAATAATAGACTTTATTCATAGAGACAAAACAGCTCCCTATGAACCTCTTTCAAAAACTATAGTATAATTAAGCTCAGTACACGCAACAAGGGTGCCTTGAAGATCTAACATCGCTCACGTGTTATAACAGTGCAAACAAAATGCAAAATATGTTGTTATGCACCAGTCAATAATATGCCCGCCGGGGGGGATACAGGGGGAATTAGACAGACAAATCTTCCCGACAGACGGGAATTTGATAAACTTATCGACTCCTAGTCCCGGGAAACATACTTTGGTCCGGGAATTTTGACACCGCGAAGACCACAGCGATAATTTTATACGTGTTTTTATTCAAGTACACGGATGAAAAACTATGCTCCATGGTGGGGATTTAGACAGTAATCAGTGTCTCCAGGGTGGAGATTTAGACATCAAAAATCGAAAATGTCTAATTCCCCTGGGTCGAACGCCGCCCCCCCCCAAGAGGCACGTGAAAGAACCAACGATGCTTCTGGAACTGGGGCATCTTCTGTATCATGTACTATCCCCCAAAAACTGTATCATGTACTATTATCCCCAAAAATTGTATCATGAACTATCCTCCAAAAACTAACGTGACTAACCTCTTCTGGGGGCCTATCCCATATGGGTTGCCCGATGGTGAGGATAAATAAAAGCAATAATTATATAAACAATCTAGAATCACTCTCTGTTAAAAATCACTGATTAAACTTAGTTAGAGCAAACTTTGTACAAGTCTAGTTCTAATATACCAAATACATGTACATCATCTACAGACAGGAATTACCAAACAAGAGGGCACAAAGGGCCCTATATCGCTCACCTGTCGTAGTAGTGCATGCAAGTCCTGAGATTTGACCTAGTGACCTCGCACTTGACCTAGATTTTGTTCAGATGATCATTGTGACCAAGTTTCATAAAGATTAGGCTAAAATGGTGACCTCTTGTGACTACACAAAGATTTCCTATGATTTTATCTAGTGACCTAGTTTTTGACCCCAGACGACCCAATATCGAACTTGGCCTAGATTGCGCTAAAATAATCATAATGTCAAAGTTACAAAAATATTAGGCCAAAATTGTAACGTCTAGTGACTTTACAAGGTTTTTCTATGGCCAAAATTGTGACTATACAAGGTTTTTCTATGGCCAAAATTGTGACCTCTGGTGACTATACAAGGGTTTTCTATGAATTGACCCAGTGACTTAGTTTTTGACCCCAAATTACCCAATATAGAACTTGATCTAGATTTTGTTGAGAGAATCATTGTTATCAAATTTCATGAAGATAAGGCCAATATTGTGACCTCTAGTGAATACACAAGGTTTTTCTATGATTTGACCTTGTGACCTAGTTTTTGACCCCAGATGACCTAAAATCGAACTTGGTCTAGATTTTGTTAAAATGATCATTGTGACCAAGTTTCATAAAGATTAGGTCAAAATTGTGACCTCTAGTGACTACACAAGGTTTTTCCGTGATTTGACCTTGTGACCTAGTTTTTGACCCCAGATGACCCAATATCGAACTTGACCTAGATTTTGTTGAGATTATCAAGTTTCATAAAGATTAAGTCAAAATTATTACCTCTAGTGACTACACAAGGTTTTTCTATGATTTGACCTTGTGACCTAGTTTGTTACCCCGGATGACCCTATATCGAACTTAACTTAGATTTTGTTGAGATGATCATTGTAACCAAGTTTCATAAAGATTAGGTCAAAATTATGACCTCTAGTGACTACACAAGTTTTTTCTGTAATTTGACCTAGTGACCTAGTTTTTGACCTCAGATGACCCAATATCGAACTTGGCCTAGATATTGTTGAGATGATCATTGTGACCAAGTATCATAAAGATTAGGCCAAAATTGTGACCCATAGAGAGGACACAAGGATTTTCTATGATTTGACGTTGTGACCTAGTTTTTGACCCCGGATGACCCAATATCGAACTTGACCTTGATTTCGTTGAGATTATCATTGTGACCAAGTTTCATTAAGATTAGGTCAAAATTGTGACCTCTGACTACACAAGGTTTTTCCATGATTTGACCTTGTGACCTAGTTTTTGACCCCAGATGACCCAATATCGAACTTGACCTAGATTATGTTGAGATGATCAAGTTTCATAAAGATTAAGTCAAAATTATGACCTCTAGTGACTACACAAGGTTTTTCTATGATTTGACCTTATTACCTAGTTTTTGACCCCGGATGACCCAATATCGAACTTGACCTTGATATTATCATTGTGACCAAGTTTCATTAAGATTAGGTCAAAATTGTGACCTTTAGTGACTACACAAGGTTTTTCCATGATTTGACCTTGTGACCTAGTTTTTGACCCCAGATGACCCAATATCGAACTTAACTTAGAATTTGTTGAGATGATCATTGTAACCAAGTTTCATAAAGATTAAGTCAAAATTATGACCTCTAGTGACTACACAAGGTTTTTCTATAATTTGACCTAGTGACCTAGTTTTTGAACTCAGATGACCCAATATCAAAGTTGACCTATATTTTGTTGAGATGATCATTGTGACCAAGTTTCATAAAGATTAGGCCAAAATTGTGACCTCTAGAGAGGACACAAGGTTTTCTATGATTTGACGTTGTGACCTGGTTGACCCAATATCAAACTTGACCTATATTTTGTTGAGATGATCATTGTGACTAAGTTTATTAATGATTAAATAAAAAATATGACCTCTAGTGACTACACAAGGTTTTTCAATAGTTTGACCTAGTGACCTAGTTTTTGACCTCAGATGACCCAATATCAAACTTGACCTAGATTTTGTTGAGATGATCATTGTGACCAAGTGTCATAAAGATTAGGCCACAATTGTGACCGCTAGAGAGGACACAACCCAATTGTTGATGGACAGAAGGCGGATGAAGAGTGATCACTTTGTGACAGCTGAGCGAAAAAATGGCAGTTACATGAAAAAAATGCTTTTAGGAATTTGGCCCTCATTAGCATTTTAGGGATGCTAAAATAGGTTTTTTTAGGAATTTTAGTGCTACTTGAAAGCCTGAATATTAAACAAATTAAACTGAATGGGGGTCATTTCACATTGACCTATTGGTGAGGCATTTGTTTTAGATAACATACCGCGTTTTTACGATTCTAACACATAGGCACATTGTTTCAAGTATCTGAGTTTACCATATATAGAGAGAAGGTTGTGCAGCGGCCATGTTTAGCCGCAACGGATATGACGTTATAGGAACTGGTATCCGTGTGCTGTGACAACTGTAGAAAAACTGGGTACCAGCTTTCGTAACATCATATCCGTTGCGGCCAGACATGGTTACTGCACAACCTTGTCTATACACGTATATAGCGTACACTCAGATTATTTGAATCTCGGATAATTTGAAACCATGTGCCTATGTTCTAACATACATGTACTCATTCCATTGCAGGTTGTACAAGCCAACAAGATTGCATAAATGCTGATTATAACTGCATTGATGATGCTCATAAACACTGCTATGATGGAAGCTGTATTTGTAGTCGTTGGTGAAATGTTGTGTATAAAATATTTATGGTTCTGAATACTTATATATAAGCAATAAAATAGTTTAATACGGTGCCATATACTATTTATCTTCTGTAATGCATGTTAAGCATAACAAACACCAGGATAGATCTATCTTCAACTAGAGATGTTTGTAAATACATGTATGCTCCCATGGCAGCCCAATAGTCAAACTGGTAAAGGTCACTGTGAATCAATAGGGTTTATCACCTGTTGATGACCAACTTCCATTTAGGTTTGAACATCGTAGGGTAGAGCCTTCTTGATTTATTGGACGAAAACCATTTGATCTACCTGTAGACAGACTAACCGACATGTGCAAAACCGTATATACCCCCTCATCAAAAATGGGGGCATAATAAGTCAAGGGGGTTGGCTACTGGGAACATTGTATTTCACCATGTCTACTGGCTTATGAAAATAAGCAGTCTGAGCAATGCACTAAACATGACCTCCAGAAGTTAACCAATCAAATAAACATTCATGACATGTTCTGAGTGTGTCATGCTCTGAGTGTGTCATGGTCTGAGTGTGTCATTCTCTGAGTGTGTCATGGTCTGAGTGTGTCAGGGTCTGAGTGTGTCATGCTCAGAGTGTGTCATGGTCTGAGTGTGTCATGGTCTGAGTGTGTCATGCTCTGAGTGTGTCATGCTCTGAGTATATCATGGTCTGAGTGTGTCATGCTCTGAGTGTGTCATGCTCAGAGTGTGTCATGCTCTGAGTATATCATGGTCTGAGTGTGTCATGCTCTGAGTGTGTCATGCTCTGAGTGTGACCACAATCAAATAAAGGTAGCTATCACTTGTGAAATTGAAGCCCCTGAGCATACCTCTACGGTAGAAATCCAACAATTCAAATTATTAAATATAGCAATCGCAGTTAATGGGAATTGTCATCACGTTATTCTTAAAGCTCTTGCTATCTTCCAACACTGTTTTAAGATCAACCAGTAGAGCTTTCTCCTCAGCAAAACCAAATACATATATGTATCCCCTTTGTTTTGAAAGAGGGCAGATAATGTGAAACCTTGGTACCACTGAACCTTTTTTGCCTCTGGGATTAAAACTAATGAGCTTTTGGAGGCATAGGGAACTGGTAGCTGGTGAAAGCTTTGAACAGCGGGGAGACGATTTTTGACATCAGGAGGAATTGAGATTAGTTAGGATTCCAGTTATGCGCTGGTCCCACTATCTCGGGATGTATGCACATATCAACATTTTGCCCCGGGGAGCGGCGGGAATACACAAGACAATTCCCAACAGGTGAAATTTGAAACACCGAATGATAATGGCCAGATTTTACACTGGGGAATTCAGATGTCGTAAAAAGTGACATAACATACATACATGTATAACCATTAACATCGTGACTACCATACACGAAATTGTTTCTGATAAGACAGTTAAGGATAGGACAGTTTAAACATAACAACTTTAGCTGATGTTTTCACATACTATAAAGGTTGAAGTCAAGACATAAATGATTAACCTTGTAAGTGAACAGCATGTATATGTTCTTCCCAATCAATATTCTTAAAAGTGACGTTGTTGTTCAGTCTTTGTAATAGTAAACTACCACTAAGCTTGTTATGTCATGGTTCCATGGTCTGTAGTAGGGGGGGGGGGGGGGGGGGGGGGTTATTGCTACATGTAGTATAATGTCAAAATTATCTTCAAGTAACACAATTATGATTTAATTAATTACTCATACTGTTAATCACCTGATGATAAAATGATGAAATTATAACAGAGAATATCCGACAGGGGATATAATGTTCCATTTATTGCAGTCCATGAAAATATTGAGTGTTTCGCTTGACATGCAAATGTAAATTATAAAATACAGTATGCACATAACACTTTTCTTACATCTTGTGATTTGCAATGCATTTTTTTATTTCTTTTAAGGCATGTTTGTATTTCCACATGAGTAAAATGAAACAAAATAATGAATGATTCCAATGGCTTATATCAATGTAACACTGAACTGACTTATGGACCCCCACAAGTGAGCATACCGACAGCTCTTCCGCGGTCTATCATTGACATACACAGTGTGTTTTCGACTAATTAATATTACAGTAAAACCTCGGTAATACGAGCAGCGATTATTCGAGCAACCGGCCTAATTCGAGCAAATTTCAAAGTCCCGAAGAATTTGCTCTATATTGTACATTAATTTATCCCTCTTATTCGAGTAATGTTATTACGAACATCCGGTCTAATTCGAGCGCAGGTGTCTGTCCATTCAACAATTTTCATCGATAATTAGTTACTTTATCTCGAGGCAATCATCCAAGCGAAATTTCACACCTCCGAAAAATTGTCAGATTTAATGTTGCTGTGGTCCGTGATTCTCCCACATCGTGATTATCACATTTTATGACAATAGCGTAATCCCCAACACTTAAATCGGTTGTTTGTCTACAATAAAGGTGCCAAAGGACAAGATTGAATAATACAAATCTATCACGAGGCGTTAATTATTAGAAATTCAATGACGAGTCAACATTTGTAATAGTGAAAGTAATTTTCACACCGCGTGTAACTCTTATGATTCACCGATCTAAATGTTAACCGTATCCAAGTCAGAGAAACAATCACAAAACAATGAAATTTTTATCACTTAATGGTCGTAAATCAATTCAAATAGAACATTATGCATGATGCCACAGGTCTACAAAGGTAACGTTCAACGAATGTCTGCATGACTCAAAATGCGTGTAGACTTGATAAACAATGACGGTATTCGTAGTTGCAACCAAACACGCGCACCAAACACGTACGTGGTAAAACACAGTTACACTTAGTCTTAACAACAATTTATCATACAATTCTGATAATTCGAGCAACTGGCTTAACTCGAGCATTTGGCTTGTCCCGATGGGTCCTCGAAATAACGAGGTTTTACTGTATTTTGTTTTTCAGACTTACCTGTTCCCGTTCTATGATAAAAATATACACAATAATCGGGAAAACCGCGATTCGGGGAAAATGTCGTGCAAAAGTGTGATTTAAAGCTATTCTGCTATGGACGAGTGATTTTTGAATGTATCGTCACGGGCTTAGCTATAATCTGTACATAATCTATGATGCTAAGACGATGCAAAATTTGAAGTCTGTAAGTTAACATGTTACGGTAATATTCAAGTTTAAAAAGTGTTCGGTTAGCAGTTTTGCTTAGTATAGGAGACCAGGCGAACAAATACTTTTCCGTGTTGCACAGATAGGCACTATGAATATTTATTATAGTTTTACACTCGTCTTTTATTTGCTATTTATATTTTAATTAACATATTCACAAGTTGGCGCGCTATGCTGTGCGATGACGTCGCGTTATTGTGCGATGATGTCGCGTTAAATGATGTGACGTCATTTCCGACGTAGCCATATTGTTTTTTACGTTGGATTAAATAAGATATGTATTTTTCAATAATTTTCATGATTTCAATCAGGCTTATATGTTAAAACGTTATTAAAAGAGTGGAATTGTATTTATATTTCATATTGGAAAAAAATTAATTAAACGAGATTGGTTCTCAAATCTTGAGCAACAACTTTCCTCTACCGGAAGTGGGACGTGAAATTCAGTCAACCGAAACATTATTCTGTATCCTGTCTGTCAAAAAAAAATACGCCGTAGCCAATGCAAAACTACAACAACAACAATCATGTGTTTTCGCATGTAATTGTTAATGGGGATAAATCCCCTAATATTGCACAGTAGCTGAATAACCGACAGAAACCAGCTGCCAAGACTCAACAAATACCAGTAGGTCTCTGTCATGTATAACTCGATTAAATGGATTGTCATCAATACTGTGTCAAGAGATAATATTAAGTCAGACAAGGAAGGCAGCACTAAACTTAACCAGTCGAGCACAGAAAACATAAAAACATACGAGGCACAATGCCCAACACACTGCCGAACGAGAAAATGATCCACCGTAGTCAGAAATAGTTTCAGCATTCAAAGGGCTCAATGCCCAATGACTGTGTAAAGTTTTGTCGGTTTGGTGTACTTCATATCCTATCAATGAACCTTTTCATCATTGTGACTCCAAACTGGTTTCCTTTTTTCAATAAATGCTCGTATTCCCTCCTGGCCGTCAGTGATTGACAGATTTTCCACCATCACTTGTTCTGTTAATCTGTATAAAATGAAGTATATGTAACTCGATTAATCAGGTCAGTCACCTGTTTACATAAAAGTGTGTATATAAACAGTGCAAATTCACTATTTTGAGCATTAGTATGCGGCTTGGTGAATAAGGTATTGGTTTCCACTGTCTTTTTCTCAAATTAAAATGTTTAAAACAATAAAATAAAATGTTATGATACTGCAATGTTTGTATACAAGTGACAGACCTGATTAAACAGACTATACATTTAAACATGTGTTAGTCTACATCCACAGTCAACATCCACAGTCTACATCCACAGGGTACTGTGGCGTATTATTTTTAAGGTTGTGTTTACCTTATATCTCGGAATACAATATGGTTTTGTGACATATTTATATAATTTTTATAAGACAAACATAAAAACATGAGATGTTTGTTAAGCATGTATGCCCCCATGGCAGCCCAATAGTCAGAAATGTTAAAGGTCACAAAGACCTTTGACCTACTGACCTCAAAATCAAAAGGGGTCATATTCTGTTGATGACCAACCTCCATGTAAAGTTTAGGGATCATAGGGCGAAGCGTTCTTGAGTTATTGAACCGAAAACATTTGGTCTACCTACCGACCGAACGACAAGTCCAAAGCAATGTACCCCCTCATCAAAGATTGGGGGCATAATAATATGCGTCTGTACTCTGTGTGTCTACACGTGTGTCTACACCTTCTGGCCCAGACCTCAAGGAGCATCTCAAGTAGAAATCTTGTCTCATATTGAGATTTTGCTTAAATCAGAGTCTAAATTTGAGAAAAGTCTCAAGTTCAAGCTCTTGAAATTTAACTGTGATAAACTCAGAATAATGTTTATGTTTTCTGATGGCAATTTTGAGTCAAGTCTCCGATGGAAATTAACATAATTAAAGGCACATGACAATATTTGAGTTGCTATTTAGCTCAGATTGAGATGCTTCCGGAGATCAGGGCCAAGTGTTAGTAGCAGACTGACAGAAGCCGACAACAAGCTTTTTTACGTTACTGTATAGTGAGTAGGGTCAGTAAACAGAGACGAGACGATTGATAGTGTAAAGTAAGTAACATGACATATCTGGATGTGTTCAAAATAAGTGTTTATCTTCACTTTAAAGTTGGTACCTTAACTAAACCAATGTCTCTACGAGGATTGACAGATGATAGTACACGATATGTGAATAAGACAAGATGTTACACTATCTACAGTAAAATCACATATTTTCGTGGGTATTAAATTTCATAGATTTTGATGAAAAGTGCATTTTCGTGGGGTCGGAAATTCGTGGATTACAAAACACGGAAGGGTAAACCCATGTCCTGTATTTGGGAGGTTGATTAATCGTGGGCATTATATTTCATGGTCAATTTTAACAACGAAATCAACAAAGATTCAACTCTCTCGAAAAACAATGATTTTACAGTGTTATAGATTCCACACATATGTTTTTGTTATACAATCTTATCATCAAACTATCATGTATAACATGTACTTAACAAACCTATATACATACTATTACATGTATACTTTACAGTACTATATACATACTAGTACATGTATACTTTACAGAACTGTATACATACTATTACATGTATACTTTACAGTACTATATACATACTAGTACATGTATACTTTACAGTACTATATACATACAAGTACATGTATACTTTACAGTACTATATACATACTAGTACATGTATACTTTGTACTAGAACTGATAAGAAATGTGTAAGGTGTTAAAAAGCCTCCTCGGGGTCGATCCCAGGCCACCTCATACCAAATATGAAACAAGAGGGCCCAAAGGGCCCTAGGTCGCTCACCTGTCAAACTTGACCTAGATTTTGTTCTGATGATCATTGTGACCAAGTTTCATACAGATTAGGCCAATAGCGTGACCTCTAGTGACTACACAAGGTTTTTATATGATTTGACCTAATGACCAAGTTTTTGACCCCAAATAAACCAATATCAAACTTGACCTAGATTTTGTGATTGTGACCAAGTTTCATACAGATTATGAATATTGTGTCCTCTAGTGACTACACAAGGTTTTTCTATTATTTGACCTTGTGACCTAGTTTTTGACCCCGGATGACCCAATATCGATCTTGACCTACATTTTGTTGAGATGATCATTGTGACTGAGTTTCATAAAGATTAGACCAAAATTGTGACCTCGAGTGACTACCCAAGGTTTTTCAATGATTTTACCTTGTGACCTAGATTTTGACCCCGGATGACCCAATATCCAACTTGACCTAGATTTTATCGAGATGATCATTGTGACTGAGTTTCATAAAGATTTAGTAAAAATCGTGACCTCAAGTGACTACACAATGTTTTTCTATGATTTGACCTTGTGACCTAGTTTTTTAACCCGGATGACCCAATATCAAACTTGAACTAGATTTTGTTCAGATGATCATTGTGACCAAGTTTCATAAAGATTAAGTCCAAATGGTGACCTCCAGTGACTACACAAGGTTTTTCTATGATTTGACCTAGTGACCTAGTTTTTGACCCCGGATAACCCAATATCGAAATTTACCTAGATTTTGTTGAGATGATCATTGTGACCAAGTGTCATAAAGATTAAGTCAAAATTGTGACCTATAGTGACTACACAAGGTTTTTCTATGATTTGACCTTGTGACCTAGTTTTTGACCCCGGATAACCCAATATCAAACTTGACCTAGATTTTGTACAGATGATCATTGTGACCAAGTTCACCCCGTGTACCCCGATAAGACGTGCTAGCCTGAATACTGCTGTGTTAGCCTACCGCAAAAAATTCAACATTCAAGAGATTAGGTATTTTGTGCCTGTTTCATTTATTTCGTGTCTACACCATTAAAACGAAGAACGTGTACATGTGCAGTGGTTCTTCCTCGACACGAAGATGTGGTTTTTTTTCGATCACAGACGTCACATTATATTTTAAACTTAATAAATGTGTCAAAAAGTCAGCAGTTTGTCTTTAAAAAATAATTAAAAATACTTATAGACCGCGGAGAACGCTCAAATTTCATGAACATGTAGTGAAATAATAGTAGCATATTTCATCATATTGATGTATGCACTGGCATCGGTATCTTTCTAAAAAATGACAGGTTTTCCGCGCTTGGTGGCATAAAATGGATAGTGCACGAGTTATACCGTAGATACTGCACATGTCCACTGTAAAACAATTATTATACTGCCTGTGTTGTCTGTTTTAATACTTGTTTCATGGATAAATGCAGGCCTGGAATAGATAATGTAACATTTTCACGGGATGAAATCTACATAGTTCTTACTAGAGGTAATAATATAATAATATTGTTCGGCATCAATGTTAGTCTGTCTACTTACGAGTAGAATCTACGAGTAGAATCTACACGCAATTACATAAATCGAGTAAAGATCGCATTGAGCTACCTGTAATCACCATGAGAGTTGAAGACATGAGAAGCCAGATTTTTCATTCTATACAGAGCGTCTGCTTGATCCGCTCATGCGAACCCAATAATTATATCACTTTTCGTTAATTACTTTCCACGTCACTTTACTTGCGAGTAGGTCCATATGTGTATTTTGAAACCACTTGTCCCCTAGACATAATAACCCCTACTAACAATATGCTCTCTCAAAATGTAAAAGAGAAGCCCCGCTGAATGTTGTCTTGAAGTACTAACAAGCCTGCTCATGATTGAACGATGCCTATCGGCCTACCATCTACACATTTATTCGCATGGCTATTGATAATATTATAAAACAACATTGAATACATGTGTCCGGCCTATTCCGTCAACAAGAATGCGGAAACACTGCGGTATACAGTACACCGGCTATTGCTAGTAAGGTGAGTAATGTTATCCATTTTCGCAACCTTCAAGTGCACAACAGGGTAAGTTCAGAGACGCTGTTTTGTCTTTCTGTGTGTGTTGAATGTAAATTATATACAAAAGTATCTACCGGCAAACGACCAGGGACTGCTTAAAAGGGCATTTAAAAGACCAAACTCGTATCGTTCCTCACGCAAAACGTATGCTCGGTCTGTCAAATAAAGATGTTTTTGTTTATATTCCTCGTTAAGCTACACAATTTGAATCGAGCAAAAGAACATCCCAGTGACCAAGCATAATATGTTGTTAATGTTTTACCAGGAACGGAGTCATAAATAACGGTGCATTTTGAGAATTTTAGTAATGCATTAGTATTGCTCACTGTTGTACAGAGTATTGCTGTTCAGTGTACGGAGTATTGCTCACGGAAATTTAGTAAATGCTAGGTATAACCAGATATATTACTTATTTTGTCTATATAATTATGTTGAAAATTGGAGAGTGTAAAAACTACATGTACATGTACATAACACATGCTGGAATGACGAATTCTGAGGTGGGTCCCTCGAGATTTTAAATGTAATACTGTATATGAACACAAGTTTGAGATATACTTATTTTAACTATGATATGGACGCTTTTTTGTATTGTTCAAAATTACAATCAATACTTACACTCAGCACTCAAATATTTGAATTCACTCTTCTGAGGTTCAAAAAAATAGTTATAATGTTAAGTTGGTACTAAGTATTATTTTTGGTTGATTTCCTAGTTTAATAAGAGTGAGCTAATGTGCAATACTCTGTATGTAGTAAATATCAGTACGCTGTACACGCACTTATCTACATTTGTATTTTGGTGTGTATCTTTGCTGAAGTTCAATCATTTTTTTCTGAAATTTGGACTTAAAACATTTAAGTTCAGTATAACTAGAATGCCCAGTTCAAACGCATTTAAAGTGTTGCGGGCAATGTTTACGAGTGAGCAGCGGACAATAACTGAGTAATTTGAACACTTCTATGAAAAATACCTGTTATAATATGGCGTACCATAAAGTTATGAAAATATCCGAATACATTAAAACCTACTTGAGATGAAGAAAGTAGTCAGTAATTTGGAAATTATCGTCTCTGAACTAATCCCAGTGAACACTATAATGTCGCGAAAATCGATAACATTACTCCCATTCACTAGCAATATCCGGTTTACGGTATACCGCAGTGGAAATACATTATGTATAATTATATAATAGCACTTACGTAACATTTGTCTCATAATCAGACATTTTTGCAAATGGCAGATTTCATACAAACGGAGATGACATGAGGCGTTCAACAAGAGGATAATTGAAAGGATAAATCCCGTTTGTTGCGTGTTTTGTTGTTGTCTGTTATGTTACGTTTAGTTACCAGTTTTCGAGGGCCTCCTTCAGCAATCAAGCTACCCTTCGACATTTAACTTCCCCTAGGCATTGGGCTACATAAGGAAACCTGCGCTCGAGTCCTAATATGGAGACTACTTCTCTCCCGGTTTGTGTGAAGACAACATCGAAATGCGACGACCAAGACTATCGAACATGAACAAACACCACCCTCACAGGTACCTATTCACAGCTTGGTCGAGTTGAACATTATTGGTTAATTTTGCTCCGAGAAAATGAGCAGTGGCGCAGACGGAAATTGAACCCGGACCTATATATATCTCCAAGCGCGTGTCCTACCTGTAGGCACCCACAGTGAGTTTCGTGCCCAACTGTTTCCGTTTAGTCCTGCATTCCCTGTCCGATCTGGTATTATCTTATCGAAAATCCGCTGAATAGCTGCAGTACACTGAAAGTAGCCTTGCGGCATTTGTTTTCTGGATTCCAGTTTGATGTATAGTGGAAGACAAACATTAAATAATTTTGGGAAAGGAAAAAACGTCACTAGCGAGTTGTTAAATTGAGTGTCAGTGACTTCACTGTGAAATATTAAGCGTTTACGACTTTCTCATAAACGCTTTAACAGATAAGCTGCGATCTAACCCACGACAATGGTTTCTTTATATTTGTTAATTCAGAGTACTGAAAACTCATGGTACTTATTGGATACTAATTCGTGAAACGGGGCGTCTATGTGATTATAAAATGTAAGGTTCAAACTGCAAACCACTTGTGATCGAGCGACGTACTAACTTATTAGACCGCTCAGCTATTGCAACAACCCCTAAAAGGTTGCGTAACCAGGATCAATGTGACTGCATTACACCACACCGGTAATTGGTTGATATAGACAAGATCTTTATATTCTTATTGACAATTTTGCTATATGTATGTGTACGTCTATATTACCTAGGTCATATTTTTCTGATTTATAAGAATGGTTAAAGGTATCTTTACATGCCGATTTGCTTTAAATAAATGGTAAATTGATAAAAATAACACTCGTTACATAAACGGAAAACGCACAAATAGCGCTTCTGTGAAATAAAAAGCAAAGAACGAACGCATTAGATATATACGTCCATGCGAAGATACCTTGGTATATGTGTGGTGTAACTAAGAAAATGGTACACGGGATTTAGACAGTATATTATATGGGGATTTATATTAAATTCAGCAGATCAATGCAATTAAAACTAAATACATGTTTAATATAGATAGACAAGAATTGTTGTATGAAAGTTGTGTCGTGAAAATGTTGTTTTCAGTCCTAAAACATTAAAACTGTGAGCAACAAGGGCAGTATTCATCTACGACACGGGCAGTATCTAGACAATTTCACCATATAACTCGTGCACTATCCATTTTATGCCACCAAGCGCGGAAAACCTGTCATTTTCAAGAAAGATAATGATACCAGTGCATACATCAATGCGAATAAATATGCTACTATTATTTCACTACATATTCTGAAATTTGAGCTTTCTCCGCGGTCTATAAGTATTTTTAATTATTTTTTAAAGACCAAACTGCTGACTTTTTGACACATTTATTAAGTTTAAAATATAATGTGACGTTTGAGATCGAAAAAAAACACATCTTCGTGTCGAGGAAGAACCACTGCACATGTACACGTTCTTCGTTTTACTGGAGTCGACACGAAATAAATGAAACACGCACAAAATACCTAACCTCTTGAAAGTTGAAATTTTTGCGGTAGGCTAACACAGCAGTATTCAGGCTAGCACGTCTTATCGGGGTACACGGGGTGAAGTTTCATAAAGATTAAGTCAAAATTGTGACCTCTAGTGACTACACAAGGTTTTTCTATGATTTGACCTTGTGACCTAGTTTTTGACCCCGGATAACCCAATATCGAAATTTACCTAGATTTTGTTGAGATGATCATTGTGACTGAATTTCATAAAGATTAAGTCAAAATTGTGACCTCTAGTGACTACACAAGGTTTTTCTATGATTTGACCTAATGACCTAGTTTTTGACCCAGGATGACCCATTATCGAACTTGACCTAGATTTTGTTGACATGATAATTGTGACTGAGTTTCATAAAGATTAAGTAAAAATTGTGACCTCTAGCGACTACACAAGGTTTTTCTATGATTTGACCTTGTGTCCTAGTTTTTGACCCCAGATGACCCAATATCGAACTTGACCTAGATTTTGTTCAGACGATCATTGTGACCAAGTTTCATAAAGATTGATTCAAAATGGTGACCTCCAGTGACTGCACAAGGTTTTTCTATGATTTGACCTAGTGACCTAGTTTTTGACCCCAGATGACCCATTATCGAACTTGACCTAGATTTTGTTGACATGATCATTGTGACCAAGTGTCATAAAGATTAAGTCAAAATTGTGACCTATAGTGACTACACAAGGTTTTTCTATGATTTGACCTAGTGACCTAGTTTTTAACCCCAGATGACCCAATATCGAACTTGGCCTAGATTTTGTTGAGATGATCATTGTGACCAAGTTTCATAAAGATTAGGCTAAAATTGTGACCTCTAGTGTCTACACAAGCCAATTGTTGACGGACGGACGACGGACGACGTACGACGGACGACGGACGAAGAGTGATTACAAAAGCTCACTCTGTCACTTTGTGACAGGTGAGCTAATAAAAATGGTACCAGTATTTCCCTTGCTAGATGCTAAGCTTAAAAGGGAAACTGGCTTCTCTTCTCTCATACCCTTGTGGCTATGGATAACATCAGGAATGAGGTCTCGAGAGTGATTAATATAAGTAAGAAAAACTTGTTTCACAATCAACCTTAAATAAATTGGTATATTTTGTTAAAAATGGTACTGATATATCTGCCTTGTTTGGTGCTCTGCATGGTAAGTTCCAGGTAACTGCCGGTTTGCCAGGTATTAAGATAATGTGACTGGGTAGACACCCAGTATAACTGAAATACTGTTGACCAGTGGAATTCAAAGCAATAAGAAGCCTGTGTGGTTATTTGGTGGAGTGCTAGACTGCAACCCTGAAGGTTAAGGTTCAATTCCCAGGTTGAGTTTTTTGTAGCACAAAATTTACACTAGAGGAAATGTTAAAGAATTTTGCAAATTTGCAAACTTTGCCAATATTTGCATGTCACTAACTGAACCACTCATTCATATTCTTCTGAGACCTAAGTTATTAATGTCATGTCCTCAACACATGGAAAAGTTGTCAGATGCTAGTGGAAAAGTAGTCAGATGCTAGTGGAAAAGTTGTCAGATGCTAGTGGAAAAGTTGTCAGATGCTAGTGGAAAAGTTGTCACATGCTAGTGGAAAAGTTGTCACATGCTAGTGAAAAGTTGTCAGATGCTAGTGGAAAAGCAAGTTATTGACAACAATCTCAACTTTCCTCCAGATGTGATGAAATTGCTGGTCTGTAGTGGAATGGTAAGCAGTTAGTACTGGTTAGGACATAGTCGAGGAAAACTGGTTAGGTAAATTGGATGCTGTATATAACTTAAAAATCTGAATAAGTGCATAATTTCAGAACTGGTAATCATAAAGCATCTCAGTGGAAATCTTAAATATTTTGACTTTAGCAAATCGTGCAATATCTGTCCTTGTGTTGGCATTACACCTTAAGCGTCTTCGTGATACTTTTCGCTTATGAAAACATACAACAGGGATTATAGATATAGAAAATTTAAGCCTAAGTCCCACTGTGCGTTTTTTGCCTCGGCGATGTACTCCCAATTGAAACAAGTCATTAAGAATTGCAAGCAATACCAAAGTCCTCTACCGGTTTGAAGCCATTTTCAATTTTTCTGTCGCCATAGCAACCACAATTCTTGTCAGAATCAAAATATTTTTAGACGTGCATAAAAATTCCCTTATTGCCGCCTATCCACATATCAAGTTTCATATACCTAGCTTGGAAACTCTTTGAGTTATGGCAGGATTCAGATATTTTTAAGGATGGACTGACTGACGGATGGACAGAGGGCAAACCTATAGTGAACACGTTCCTCATGGCCTAGGGGAAGCTTCGGGGAAGACAGTTGGGGATATCAGAAGGAATTGAGATGATCGGGTGGTATCAGAAGAAATTGGGAGAACATCGCCATGTGGAATTCCTCAGTAGGACCTAGGCTTTAGCTGATACACTAAAAGAAATTCTAAGATTTTACAAAAAGTCTTTGTTTTCTATTAATTTTAAGATGCTTTATAAATACTGGCCCAGACAATTTCTTTGATCAACTGACTGTGGTATGTGTATATGATGAAAAAATTGTTGAATCACAGCATAAAACTTCAGAAAAGTTTACATACTGGTAAGCCTGTTTCCTATCCAAAGCCATCTGTCGATAAAATGTTCTCTTTCCCATAGCAACAACTGACTTACTGGTCTCGCAGATTTTCCGAGCAACTTTCAACGTCTACAACAATAAACAAACATTGTATAAATAAACACTCATGTTTTTTACAGCAAATATATCTCCTTCCTGCAAGGCAACACACACACAGCCTCCATTTGTTGTAGTTTGTTGTTGATGCTGACCCCTTTCTATGGGAAAGATTGACTTGGAAGCTATGAAAGAGTAAAGTCCATACCTTTGTTTAACGTTATCTGTTTTTCTTTCAGTCTGATAACTAGTTTCTGATGTCCAATTAAGAACCTGTCTCAAGTGCAGTTCATGTTCTTGTTCGTTATGTGTTGGGCATTGTGCCTTGTAATTGTGGTATGTGATGTTTTTCTGTGCTTTGCTGGTTAAGTTGAGTGTTACCTTCCCTGTCCTACTTTACATTACTGTAAAATCATTGTTTTTCGAGGGAGTCGAATTTTCATTGATTTCATTGATGTACTCGACCACGAAATCTAATCCCCAAGATTAATCGACCTCTCAAATATCGAAAAAGGGTTTATTCTTTAATGTTTTGTAATCCACGAATTTACGACCCCACGAAAATGCATTTTTATCAAAATCCACGAAATTTAATACCCACGAACATATGTGATTTTACAGTATCTTTTATTTTACTTCCAAGAATTCACTGTCACTACCGTAAGTATCATAAAAGTTAAACTTTTCACTGTGGTTAGACTGGCTATTGGGCTTATGAACACACATTTGTATGATGTTACCCACAATGCAGCAACCAATTTCGGTAACATAATAACATTGATATATTTTTATACCAAAGCGTTATACACATATTACTACACATTAAATATTATGTTTGAATTTTAGAGATATTTAGACATTATAAGAAAACTGGCATTATCATACAAGAGGGCCCAAAGGGCCCTAGGTCGCTCACCTGTCGAACTTTACCTAAATTTTGGTGAGATGATCATTGTGACCAAGTTTCATACAGATTAGGCCAATATTGTGACATCTAGTGACTACACAAGGTTTTCATATGATTTGACCTAATGACCCTAGTTTTTGACCCCGGATAAACCAATATCTAACTTGACCTAGATGTTGTTGAGATGATCATTGTGACATAGTTTCGTAAAGATCAGGCCAAAATTGTGACCTCTAGTGACTACACAAGGTTTTTCTATTATTTAACCTTGTGACCTAGTTTTTGACCCCGGATGACCCAATATCGAACTTGACCTAGATTTTGTAGAGATGATCATTGTGACCAAGTTTCATAAAGATAAGGTAAAAACTGTGACCTCTAGTGACTACACAAGGTTTTTCTATGATTTGACCATGTGACCTAGATTTTGTTAAAATGATCATTGTGACTAAGTTTCATAAAGATTAAGTTAAAATTGTGACCTCTAGTGACTACACAAGGTTTTTCTATGATTTGACCTAGTGACCTAGTTTTTGACCCCAGATGACCCAATATCGAACTTGGCCTAGATTTTGTTGACATGATCATTGTGACCAAGTTTCATAAAGATTAGGCTCAAATTGTGACCTCTAGTGTCTACACAAGCCAATTGTTGACGGACGGACGGACGGACGGACGGACGGACGACGGACAGACGACGGACGACGGACGAAGAGTGATCACAAAAGCTCACTCTGTCACTTTGTGACAGGTGAGCTAAAAATGATATACAGTACAGGTGTAGTAAATTAAATATTTGTAGCTATAATTTGCCTTAGCGTTATTCTAAAAAATGTTAAATGCGAATAAAACAACTATTAATGTAGACGTTTAAAACAACGTTTTAGTAAGATTTGTGCCGTGGTTAGATTTAGCAAAATATAAATAACTTATTATACATTTTTGTGTGTATTACAACAAATATTTTTGCAAAAGAAACTCTGATAAATGAGTGATTTTAGGGTGAATATTCTAACCACTGAACCATAATAATTTTGGGTATATTGAACATGTAATACAAGAAGCATGGTTTGAGTGTTATCAGTATTATCACAGAAAACTGGAATATTGTCCAAACAAGGAACAAAGATTTCATTCCCACGAACAAGCACTCTTCAAAGAAAGAAGAAAGAAATTACAACATTATCAGAATCTGAGAATATGAAATACCTAACAGTACTTCAACAAGACTGCGTTCAATAAACGCTTATGCCCCCTGTGGAAGCCTTGTCCATAAATAAGTCTCAGTCCAAAATAAGGTCAAGGTGAAGGTCAAAATGGGGTTAGGTGATACAGGCGTGTGGAGAGTGTTCATATTCAACATCAATGCAAGTATGAAAGCTTTGAAGCAAGCCATATTAATGCTAGAAGAAATGGTTAATTTGGGTTTACCAAGAATTTGGCCCTTCAATAAGTCCAAGTCCAAAATTATGTCAAGGTGAAGTTCAAAATGGGGTCAGGTGATACAGGCGTGTGAAGAGTATTCCTATTCAACATCCATGCAAGTATGGAAGCTTTGTAGCAAGCCATTATGTTGTTAGAAGAAACGGTCAATTTGGGTTAACCGGACGGACAAACAGACGATAACAGACTTTGGTGGATTACTCTGAAGAATGGCGGACATGTAAATAAACACACTGACATTATAACATTATAGATCTATAGATCCAACTTCAACTCTCGATTATTTTGTAGTAGATATCTTTGTCTAGAATATAATTGCTATTTGTTTCAACTAAATTGGTATTGTTGTATTTCTATTGTTTGTGTACATTGATCCACGTCCACCCTCCCCCCGGCCACAAGTCAAGCCCGCACATAATATCGTTGAGACCGCTGTCCAGTTACAAACATAACAACATTATGGCTTGCTAGAAAGCATGTATGTTGTATAGGAACTCTTCACATGCCTGTATCACCTGATAGGTGAATCACTATATGCCTCCCGATCTATCGATATGGGGGCATGAAAACTAACAACCATAAACAATAAATTTGTTATATGTGTTCAGTGAAAGCGGGCGTCATTACAAGTAGGGAACTGTCCCTTTCAAACATGCCATCACTATATGGTGAATCCATGTTATTTCAAAATATCCTTGTACAACCCAGACACAAAGATTTCTGACTGACAAACTAATGGACTGGGTACTGTTTAATCAAAGCACTTAAAAATATTTTAAACTTAGGCTCAAATTTAAATTCCTCATAATGCTTTAATAATTGCAAATAGGGGACATAAAATTATATGGTTTGAAGGAGTTCATTAACTGAATCATTGTTAATAGTGCATATCTGTACAATAATTTGTAGTTGTAAATGAATTATGAATAATTCAAATGTTTGAAGTTAATATCTTTAATGGTTTGCAAGTTTTTAAGACAAAAAGCTGAAAAATGAGGAAAATTTGAATTTTACAAAGGGCCATAATTCTTCCAATATTGTAGCTAGAGTTATGTTACTTGCCATATAAAAGTGTACTGTCGATGTGAGCTTATGTTTAAAGTTTGAAGTTGATACATATAATAGTTTTCAAGTTATTTAGAAAAAACATGAAAAATGTGGACGGACAGGGTGATTACTATAGGGCACGCAAAAGAATTTTTTGCGGGGCCCTAATTATAAAATGATCACACAATACCTGTCATTGAGATCATACAAATTATACAAGAGGGCCATGATGGCCCTATATTGCTCACCTTAGTACCATGTCCCTAGGTAAGCATGTACAAAATGTGAATATTAACATTAGACTGACCAGCTTGTTGGGAGTCCCTGAAAAATGCTATAATGCATCAATGCAGTTGGCCTAGCAGTGTTCCCAATGTAACCAGTCCCGTTTTTTTACCAATTAAAATTATTCCAAGGAACTCTGTAGAGGGTCACCAAAGGAACATATGTGTAGAATTACTTTGAAATCGGACCAGTGGTTTCAGAGAAGAAGATTTTCAAAACTTCACTAGTTATAGTATATAGCTCTATAGGAAAAGAGCCCCAACCCCTAGCGGCCATGTTTTTTGACAAATCAAATTTATTTCAAGGAGTTCTGTAAGGTCACCCAAGGAATTTATGTGTAAAATTATTTTGAAATTGGCCAAGTGGTTTCAGAGGAGATGTTGTATGAATGAAATGTTGACGCACGGACGCACGGACGCACGGACGCATATACGACGGACGAAGAGCAATCACAAAAGCTCACCTTGTCAGGTGAGCTAAAAATGATCACACAATAACTGCCATTGAGATCATAAAAAAAAAATATTCTGATGAAGGCGCAAGCCGAAACGTAAATTATAATATAAAAATACGGAATACGTGTTGTTGTCGAGTTATTCCCAACTATTGAGATCATACAAATTATAAAATTATCACACAAACCTCATCTTCAAGTTTATTGTCAGGAACCACTTTGCTGACCAGCCCGTGGAGGAGAGCGTCTACAACAATACAGTATGGCTAGTATAAATAAATTGTTTAATTGTCATCTGCATATGTCTTACAGTTTTCTTATCCGACTCAAAATGAAGATTGTTTTGAACCAACAAAATATTTTGCCCGAGTTAAGTTTGTTGAGTTCTTACATCTCACTGGCTTGATGCTTTGCATTGAAAACAGGCTTGGGAGGATCATTTACTCATTTGTTTGTTTGTTGGGCATTGTGCCTTGTATGTTTTCATGTTTTTTGTGCTCAACTGGTTAAGTTTTTTTTCACTGGCTTATTTTCTCTCATAAGACTTCTCATTAACAATTCAAAATAAAACAATACATACATGTAGTAAGAATACAGTAAGAATGCACTGTATGATAAAAGTTATTTTTTTAATTGCTCAATAGTCAGTAGGACCACCTGGAATTCTTTCGGACTAGCATGTTTCATAAGCTGCTGGTCTTTCGGGCAAAAATTAATGTCCAGCCCTGTAGGGGTATGAGTAAGTGTATTGTACCTTGGGCAGATATAGGATTTCCAGTAAACAACATCTCCATAGCAACCTTTCTCGGAACAGATCTTCCCACGGCAACGGCTGGGGTGGAACAAAATAAACCAACGTTCACCCTGTTAAAGTAAAATAACCTATCAAACAAAGTACTTGTACGAGCTTATTACAATGTGAATTTATATTGTACAGAGATTTTAGCCTGATCCTCAACCTTCTCTTAATATTATTAAACAGCTGATATATTGTCTATATTTATAACCCAGATTATGTGTTTTCATAAGCGGTGAGTATCATGAAGATGCTCTGTGCAATACAAACACAAATCTAAAGGAACGGTATCTTTACAATTTATTGGCAAAAATGGATATATCCAACACAAGAACCTTGTAATATATTTATGCATAAAGGTCAAGATCACATCAATATCTTCGGACTATACCATGACAGTAGTCTTCATGCACATGGGCATTGTACAGTTATAGATTCATCTGTACTATAACAGTTGACCTTTCCTAGTATGTTGTTCTGTTATACAAGGTGACTGATTCACCAAACCAGTATTCATTGACTGTATTCTTTTGGAAACAGCAACTTCTCCACATGTGGAGTAAAATTAACATTGTTGTCATTTTCATGGAATGGTGTATTATTATGGCCTGCTGTGACAGAGAATCAAACCTGAATCGTCGGGTTATAAATTAGAACAGTTCATGTCTAGTTCGGTGGGAAACACTGAAAAGCGTTTCAGATATAACTAAGTGCCCGGCAGAGATTCGAACCAGAGACCTCTCGATCAGTAGTCAAGTGTGTTACTACTTGACCACTGGGCCAACTATGCGATATTATTACTGATTTCTACCGGTACAAAGTAACACCTTGGTTACCAAGGAAGCAAACCCCTAACTACCATTGTACATTATAGTGCTACATACCCTGGGGTAGCGAATGTTGAATTTTCTGTTACTATGGCGATATCACAACTAGCAACCAACTGACAACCTGCTGCCGTAGCAACCCCTGTAAACACACACTGAACATCTAGAAACAGTCGAGTATAAAACCAATTCACTTTTCATTAGAGAAGCCACAGAGAATTATACATTATTTTGGGTTATTCATTTGAAAGAAAACGAAATTGATGGATGTACATGTACATAATGTGTCATAATTTAAAATATCAATGTGATTTTAACTTCACTATTATCAAATTTCTTGGAGTTAATAATATATACTATTAATAATAACGACTTAATTTATTGTGGATTACATATTTGACAGCAATATCAATTTTCAATATGGTCCACCGGAAAGAAAACAGACAACAGACAAAAAATAACAATAACAAAAGACAATGTGCATAATAAACAACATGATTAAAGTGAACTTCAATTATTAATGGGCAGAGGTTAGAGTTTAGGGGTAAGGGGTAGAGGTTTTGGGGAAGAGGTTAGGGGGTAGATGTTAGGGGAAGAGATTACAGGGTAGAGGTAGGGGGAAGAGATTACAGGGTAGAGGTAGGGAGAAGATATTACGGGGTAGAGGTAGGGAGAAGAGATTACAGGGTAGAGGTAGGGAGAAGATATTACGGGGTAAAGGTTAGTGGTGAAGGTTATGGGTAGAGCCTAGAGGTTAAGGGGTAGAGGTAAAAGGGTAACTTATTGTACCTGATATTTGTGCAATGACTGGTACAGGTAAATCTTGTAATGAAGACATCATGGAGGTACAGGTAGAAAACACTTGAGCATGATACTCTCTGCCTTCTTTACTGGTCTGAAAGTCAAATATAGAAAACACTTGAGCATGGTACTCTCTGCATTCTTTACTGGTCTGAAAGTCAAATATAGAAAACACTTGAGCATGGTACTCTCTGCCTTCTTTACTGGTCTGAAAGTCAAATATAGAAAACACCTGAGCATGATACTCTCTGCATTCTTTACTGGTCTGAAAGTCAAATATAGAAAACACTTGAGCATGGTACTCTCTGCCTTATTTACTGGTCTGAAAGTAAAATATAGAAAACACTTGAGCATGGCACTCTCTGCCTTCTTTACTGGTCTGAAAGTAAAATATAGAGAACACTTGAGCATGATACGCTCTACCTTCTTTACTGGTCTGAAAGTCAAATATAGAAAACACTTGAACATGGTACTCTCCGCCTTCTTTACTGGTCTGAGAGTAAAATATAGAGAACACTTGAGCATGATACGCTCTACCTTCTTTACTGGTCTGAAAGTCAAATATAGAAAACACTTGAACATGGTACTCTCCGCCTTCTTTACTGGTCTGAAAGTCAAATAAAGAAAACACTTAAATATCGTACCCTCTACCGTCTTTACTGGTCTGAAAGTCAATCACACTATTAAACACAAACTCAATACTTGAAACTAGATTTCAAGGGCCCACCAGGTATTGTATCGCACTAATGTAAATTTTTGTGGTTTTTCTTGTAAATGTAATCTGTGACTTTTCCATTTTGAGCCTTTCGTGCTTGACTGTTTCTGCTGAGTGATGCCTTCCCTGTCTGATTTGTTATTAACTTTAAGTCCAGTAATACTCACCAGTTCCTTCAAGTCATGTCCAGCAGAGAATACAGGTCCATTATGTGTTAGTATAATCACTCTAAGGTCATCTGATTCACGATATAAGTCCTTCTGTATCTCTTGTAACATACCGAGTGATAAAGCGTTTCTATAATACAAACAGTACAAAACTACAGTCATTCTAGTTTTAGTGGTCACCTCAATTAAGCAGCCACCTGTTAAACACTAACTCAATTAGTAACAAATGGTAATTTATAATCAGCTTATTCAGTTTTACGCCAATATAGCTCAGAGAATTTGACCTGATCGTAAGATTTATGCATGAATATATTACAAGGTTCTTGCGCTAAATATACAGTAGACCCTGCATTGAGCAACCACCTTCGGGACCGGGAAAAACAGTCGCTTAAGAAAGTGGTCTCTTACTAGATCAGGCCGAAATTGTTAGTTTAAGTACAATGCCAAGTTTTCATATCTTTATTCAGTACTGCTACTATCTAATACAGTACAGATGCAATGTTATATGCACTGATATGGACGATTTATATGCTTTTATTTATCCTTGCCACCAGAATCCATATAGGCAAGGCCCCAAGAAGAGGTTAGTCACTTTAGTTTTTTGGGGATAGTACATGGTACAGAAGATGCCCCAGTTTCAGAAGCATCCCTGGTTCTTTTACGTGCCTGTTGTAAAGCATCATACACGGGACCTGGTTTAACGTCTCGCACAAAAGACTGTTAGTAAGTTTAGTTATGTAGGGAAATGCGGGATCGAACCATCAACCTTTGAATCAGCAGTCAGTAGCTCTTACCAAAGGACCACTTGTCCAACCGTGTAATGTTAATTGACCATGATTGACATTGTTCTAGGTCTGGGTGATAGTGTCTGCACAATGCCTAGACATCAGGTACACCTCAGATACATGGACATTGTTCTAGGTCTGGGTGATAGTGTCTGCACAATGCCTAGACCTCAGGTACACCTCAGATACATGGACATTGTTCTGGGTGATAGTGTCTGCACAATGCCTAGACATCAGGTACACCTCAGAAACAAGGACATTGTTCTGGGACTGGGTGATATTCTGTACAATGCCTAGACATCAGGTACACCTCAGATACAAGGACATTGTTCTAGGTCTGGGTGATAGTGTCTGCACAATACCTAGACATCGGGTACACCTCAGATACATGGACATTGTTCTAGGTCTGGGTGATAGTGTCTGCACAATGCCTAGACATCAGGTACACCTCAGATACATGGACATTGTTCTAGGTCTGGGTGATAGTGTCTGCACAATGCCTAGACATCAGGTACACCTCAGATACATGGACATTGTTCTAGTTCTGGGTGATAGTGTCTGCACAATGCCTAGACATCAGGTACACCTCAGATACATGGACATTGTTCTAGGTCTGGGTGATAGTGTCTGCACAATGCCTAGACATCAGGTACACCACAGATACATGGACATTGTTCTAGGTCTGGGTGATAGTGTCTGCACAATGCCTAGACATCAGGACCTCAGATACATGGACTCTGTTCTGGGTCTGGGTGATAGTGTCTGCACAATGCCTAGAAATCAGGTACACCACAGATACATGGACACTGTTCTAGGTCTGGGTGATAGTGTCTGCACAATGCCTAGACATCAGGTACACCTCAGATACATGGACATTGTTCTAGGTAGAAACCAGCACTGTACATTTACACAGAACAATGTCTTACCTTTTCTTCACGTCATTTAAGCATATGGTTCTGATTCCTTCAGATTCTGTTGTAATGGTGTATGCCTTCTTATCCTGGGACTGTAAACAAACACCTGTAGACAATCCCCTCCATACTGGTGCTTCATGTAGAATCTACAAAACATACATTTCATTAATATCCATAATTAGTATTAATTAAGAAATAATGAATAATTATGTACCTGTGTTTAATCGTGAAATAAAGCACGGTCACAAGTTGAGATGTGTAGTATTACCACATTGCATGTTTTTGGCCTCGGGTGATAGCCTTAATCAGACTGGCCTTAATTAAGGCCATAGTACTGATGTGATACCACATTTCAGATCTTCTTCTTTCAAAAAAGAGCACAATCCTATCGGACTGTATAAAGCCCAGATATCATTTACACATTCACAAAACTAAACACTTTCTCAAATTCACTCCTTTAAATCAGTTAAAACTATATACAGCTCTTGAGAAGTGTCTCCATCGTGTCAGCTGTGATGACCTGCTGCCTTCCCTGTCTGACTTATATCATCTTTTTGTAGCCGACAGTTTCATTATTTTGCCAAACAACACTCCCATCCAACTGTAGCATTTGGGATAAGTGGAAAAGACAGTGAAAGACATACATACCGCCCTTAGTGGACAAAATACAAAAATTAGTCACAAGGTCATAGTCATGTCATGAATTTTAATCTCTGTTTTCAAAGATCAAACACACAGATTGGTCACACAATTGAAAGCTGGAAGAAATGCAAAATAGCATACAGCAGCTTTTGTTATTTTGCATCAAAAGTTTTGTTTGTCATCCTTTTTTAATGACCAATGTCTCATTTTGAAGAGCTAAGTTTCTTCTATTTTATGAGGTAATTTGTTTTTGTCTACCTCTTATATAATTTAGACAATTATGATTTGAATAAGGCAAATGGGGTATTTTCTGATAAACTTTGAATTTCGTATTTGAAGACATATATTATGGCACTGGTCCAACAATATTTGGTCTAAATTTTCTCAGCATGTAGTCTCTGATTTATAAGATATCTACCAGTATTGCACCCTATTATGTAATATTACATAATATTGCATACTCTGTTAATTAGTTGACTAGAGGCCCTAGTAGTAGATAATAAAACAATAAGAGTTCCCTTTATGACAGGAAGTTATAAAGCATGTGTATAATAAAATAAAGTCCCATATAAGTTATTTCAAACAACTTCATGATCAAACATAACATAGAGCATATTTAATGTACATAGGAAACTAATCAATAAACATACTAGGACGTATAGAGAAAATATCACTGTAAAAAGTAAGTAGGCAATTATTGGCCCCTAATTTTAATTTAAGTAATAGATGATATTCTACCACATGTGTTTTAATTGATGTACCACAGGGGTGACACTTATTTCACAATTCACATAGTTAGCCTAGTGTTACCATTGCATTTGTGAAGCTAGGAGAAACAGTGTGAATATACATTTATATAAAAAAATACTTTTGAGAACTTTGAAAACAAAAAATAAATTTATAAACTATTTATTTATTTGTATTAAATTTTGTATGTAATTTCAGTGTGCTCAATTGTTAGTTTTATATTTTACATATTAATTTTATCTAGTTTAAACATAAAATAATTTATTTAAACTAATTTTATCTATATATATTAAACTGACAATAAAATTGCCAAATTTATAAACATTTTGGCTAAATAACTGTTATACACTCAAACTAGATAGAAACAAAAATAAATGTATATATCTAAATATACAAATTTAAAACAAACACATTTGTATAATATGACACACATTTTCAAGTGTACATACAGTAGCACAGTACTATCATGGATATTCAGTAGATAAGGGCCTCTTGTTAATTACATTGACCAGTTTTGGTGTTTTATGACCCTAGATAAACACTGATAGTGATCTCCTGCTGACATCATGCGGTTCCTTCTATAAAGTTCTGGTCCAGAAATAAAGAAGGGCTAATATAGGTCTTTAAAATAAATAAATATACCAGATTCATATAGCGCCTTTTCAGGCACTTTACAATATTGTGTTGCAGCCACAAGGGCGCAGGTGCATCCTCTACCAGTGCAGATACAGCATGATCTGACCAGAGGGACATACTGAGAGAAAGCCCCTGAATGGAGAGATAAAGACATTAGATACAGGCATGTCCGGCGCTGCAGAAGTGCACCTAGCTCTTATTTGGAATAGACAGCCTGGTTCTTTAATGTGCCCGGCGTATAGCACCGATACAAATCTTCCTGGCACTTTTCACCAAAAAAATGATAAACCGTCTGGCTTGAACTGTTATCATAAGAAATGAAATTGTACTCTTAATGTTTTCATGTGCTCATATTGACACCAAACCCCAAAGGAAATTATTCTAGTTAAAAGATTTTAAAAATGCAGGGTTAATCTAAACTGGTTGACTGACTGTATTCTTACTAATCTTAGATCTTTGCTATTTTAAAATTAAAGAAAAGTGGAAAATATGATCACTTTCTAGGATTTAAATCAAATTTCATAAAAATATCCCTGGTTGATTTTTATTAATAACACGGATTTAGAATAACAAAGCACAAGACATCAATAAAATCGAGTAATTCAAAAATAGAAAACTTAGTACTGTAGTTAAACTTTATCTATCCGGGAACTGGTGCACTTAAACACACAAATCTTGTACACGAGTCAATACGAGAATGTCAGTCATGGATTATGAAACAAACAAACCTTTTGTATGCCTCGTCGTATTACAAAAGTCATTATTTACTCTATATAAAGTTGTTTCAATAGATATTTCACAGAAATGTAACCTCTTCTAAACGTCACAGAATTTGACATTTGTCCATGCTAAAACCCAGACCAATGACAGACAGGCATCAAAGGGATATACGGTGTTCTTTTAATTTGTATGATTTATGACCATATATGACGCATGATGCCTCATGATTTAAGAATCAGATTTATTCTCTAGTTTTAGATTATATAAATCATAAATGAATTAATAATTTCAATAATAATCAGTTGGCATCCGGATTTTCGGACACGGACCGGTTGGGAGTAAAATTTACGGGAGAGGCATCCCCGAAACACCCAAATCCTCGGTGAAGGATCGTGGATATTTCTTAAAACGTATTCCGCTAGATATCCCAGAGGCTTTCCTGACACGCTTCAGTGTCAGGGAGCTTCGGGGATATTTAAATGATTGGCGATAATTCGCGATATTTGGTGACACTTTTTCGGTCTTGGGATTGAATCCCGTATATTCGTTGATAGTAATCGTGAGAACTCCCGATGTGTTCCCGATGTTATACGTTAGTCCCACTGCCTCGGGGTGTAGTCCAGATGACAATTAGGAAATCGGGGGGGGGGGGGGGGGTCGGGAACAGGTTCTGCAAAAGCATCGGGAGCATCGGGAGCCACCAGGGTAACTATATAATGTTAATTCCACATCACCCATGAGGAATGAGGGACCAACTAGGCTTTACAGTTAACGATGGTTGTGACAGCAGAGTATACAATGGGGCCTTGGGTGGTTGCACACTGAGACTCATAGGGCTTGGAGTGGCTGTACTTCATGGTCGTGTGTACACTAAAGGGGTGTAGTAGGTCGTGATTTGTACCCCAAATAGCTTGAAATTATTTAACTTAATTGTAATTGATATCACCCAAGGGATCTTTTACATACTGAAATGGCTGTACTTGATGATGGCAAGTACACCAAAGGGCTGTATGTGTGCACACCATTCTGGAGAGAACCCAATATGGCATGAAATGTCTCTAGTAAATAGCGGTGAGGGCCATTAGCATAGAATGGTTGTACTCTGCTGTGGTCAGGATTACATACCTGGTAATGCATCAGTTTACGCACCATTGCCTGGGGGTCCGGGGGCATGCCCCCCCCGAAAAGAAATGTCCCCTTGTACCGTCGTACGTGCATTTTGAGGTGTATTTAGAAATAAATAACTAATTAAATAAATAAAATGATAGATTAAAATGATAAAAAAACATGTACTGAAAAAAAATCCTCTTGTGACGTCGTACGTGCTGCGTTTTGAGGTGTATTTAGAAATAAATAATTTTAAAAAAGTTGATTAAAATGATAAAAATACATGTACTGATTAATTAAAATAGTACAATAACCTCATAAAATGAACAATCTAATTTATTTGTTTCTCTCTGCGAATAAAGCACAACATGCCAATAAAACAGACGTACAATTAATTAAATTACTGTTTTTCAACACAACCGGCGCCTCGTATTATTACACCAACTTCAAGCATGGCCGTAACTAGGCCTTTTCAAGGTGCATTATCTGAGAGACAACAGACAAACTCGTTATGTAAATAGTGTGCGAGCATGAAAACATTCCTAGTATACGATGAGCAGCCTACCGCACAAACTCGTTCTCTACTTAATAATATGCACCAATAAATTTATTATATATGGTTTGAGTTACATAGCATTATATTAAATTCGTTTTTAGCTTTATTTCAGTCACTGATTATGATAAAGTTAGTGTACGAGCGAAGCGAGACAGAATGATTGCTTTATCTTAGCAACCTACCACACACATTCGTTGACCACCTAATACTTTACACTAACAAATTTAATGCGCGAGCGAAGCCTCGCTAGAAAAATGTATTGTTTGCAAGGCAAATACAATTCGTTATCTACTTGAACACATTGCATTATTTATCTAAGCAGCATACCACACAAACTCTTTCTTCACTTGATATCATTCACTTTTGATGTCAGTGTGCGAATGAAAAGTGTAAAATATCATTTAGTCCAGGAGCCAGATTTCAAAAGGGCCTTAAAATGGATTTCCATTTACCCCATCTGGTAGAAAAAGTCCGTTGGTATTTTCGAATAATAAAGACATTCAGGCTTTGGAAAAGGTGGATGCCAGATCTGACAGTGGTGCAAAAAATTTTAACAGGGGCAACAACTTTGGCTTCCGAACAAATTTACGAAAACACCCGATAGTCTATGTTCTGGTGTGAAGTTTTTGTTTATTTATGTATTGTCACATATTTGCATGGATTTTATTCATTTAATAATGTGCATCAAATGGACATAAAACACTGACCAGTTTGAGGTCAAGGTCAGTTCAAGGTCAAAGTGAGAAAAATAGCTAAAATGAATATAAATTTTGCTCTCTCTTTTTTTAAGTATAGCATTGTTTTTAGTTCCATTTGATTATAAAAATGATATTTGTGTTTGTTAGCACATATTCGCTCATAAAAAACCATTTGTTTGATTAAAGATATAAAAAATGGTCAAAACAGCCATTTTATGCATATGCATGTTGGCCGAGATGGCATTGTTACGAATACCCCTAGCATTCTATGATCTAATGTGATTAGTTTGTTTACGTATATGGATATTATTCATATGATTATACAAATCAATTGGTTAGTACTTATGAAAAGCCATTTTTTAAATTAAGATTGTATCAATGAAATATGTTCTGCGTTTTACTGCCTTAATTTATGTTCACGAGCATTAATTTTGTGAAAGCAAATTTCTCACAAAAAATTCTGACTTTGCAGTACTACAGGTATGATTATTTTCTTTCAGATGGGTATATAAACTTATGTCATCCATATCAGTACATATATGTAAATGCATAATGAGGCTCACATGGAAGACTGGGTATTATCCAACTGTGTTGCCGCTTCAAATAAAGTCTTTATTATTATTACATGTATTATTATTATTATTATATCATTTTATACTTGCCGATATGGCATTCATACGAAAACCCCTGGCATATTATGAGCTGATGTGTTTTGTTTGTTTACGTATGTAGTGTCTCATATTTTCATGAATATATCAATTGGATTGTATACATCAAATGGACATACACCTATGACCAAGTTTAGGTCAAGGTCAACGCCATTTCAAGGTCAATGTGAAAATAAGAACTAACAGAAATATTGATATTTACCCTCTATTTTCCATATTTTCAAGAGTATTTTTAATTTTGTTTTGGTAATGAAAGGTTAGCACATACTCTCCTCTCATTATAATAATATATTTAATTAAAAAGGTTATTAAACTAGCTATTTTCGTGGATCGTGGTGTTGGCAGAGATGACATTGCTGCTTTCGTTATATTGATCGTTTTTAATTAAAATTGACACGCATTTATAATAATATAACAACTATAGATGATGTGGACTTTATGTCATCTGTAAAATGCTTCCTTAAAGTATTGACATGATCAATGTCATCTAAGGTCAACAGTATATTTATTGTACGTGCAATTTTGATTTGTCTCATTTTGTATGAAATTTGCTTTGCTTTAACCTGAATAAACGACCATTTAATGAAGTTCATGCATGTATACACTACTTATACTCTCGTACTTATTGAAACAACTAATTATCTGTTTTCGTAACAGCCGTTGATCATTTATATAGTAAACATTCACCCAGACCCCAGGCGGACTCACCACCAAATAATACTGCAATCCCTCGTTTCAATGGACCAGGTATATTCACCGCTGCTATATGAATAAATATCAGGCCTTTATGTCGTACTCACTACAACATAATCCAACCACCCATGCCCTACAGGTTATCACTGGCACGTATAAGAGTCATAGGCTTCATGAGGTACACGCCTATGCCAAGTACTGGCATCTCAGATCCTATGCGGTACGAACCACTGCCAGATACAATCATCCCAGCGCCTATAGGGTACATACCACTACAGGGTACTGGCAACAAAGACCCTATGTGGTACGCATCATTACAAGGTACGGATATCAGAAAGCCTATGTGGGTATCCATCACTGCAAGTTATATGCATCTCATGACCAAAGGGGTGTACAGGCATCCTATACCGAAATTTCACGATTTACAAATTGAGTCAAACACCAACCTGAGCTTGATTGAGGACCCTTGGGGGTAATATAAGTCATGTGACTAACACAAGTCATGTGACTAACACAAATCATGTGACTAACACAAGTCATGTGACTAACACATGAACAAGGTACACGTAATGATTCCACGTTCCGTGTCAGCTTTGGGAATGTTTATATATAATCAACAAATGCAAGCTTCATTTACTGAGGACTTCAACACTAAAAACAGGACTTATAGCTAGCTCGTCTATCATACTTACTAGTACATGTACTCGTAAGAACAGATATTTTCATACACAGTGACAGAAGAAAAGGATGATGAATATGAAATACTTCTTGTGCCTCGTCTATTTGGTTTACTTTGGAACAATCGTTGACAGTGCCCCTGAAAAAGGGTTGGCCCAACAATTAGCCCAAGTGGAGAATGAAGTGACGAGTTTGGAGGGCACACTTGGAGTACTGCAGACAAAAAGTAATGCCCATTTTTTTATTTTATTTTTATTTATGCTTTTCTTAGCGGTCTTTTTGGGGGGGTGTATGGTAATTAAATGCCGATATAATAAGTTACATATTTTTTTAAGTGTTACTATTTATCTTTTCAAATGTTTGTACTATGGGTTTGACGTTGTTAGGAACCCTCGATTATTATCCTTTCAATGTATTTGAAAACCAAGGAGTCTGACGCTAAAATGTTGGCTTAAAATTAGGGGTAGCATCATTTTCTAGTCAATCGTGTTGAAATGCAACACTCGGGAATTAGAAAGGGATGCAGCTTGCAGCAGAGCATGAAAGGCGCGAAGCTGCTTGTTCATCCGAATACTGGTTACTAAAAATGTTTGAAACGTATGAGTAATTTCACATTATGGTATATTGCTGGCTTAGAATGGGAAGGTCGTTAAACCCCTTTCACAATTGCCGTAGAATTTTCTCCGTCGTATGTCGAAATGTACCGACCTACGTCTGGAAAAGGAAATTTTGTGGAGCGGCCACAATTGTCGTACGGCGGACGCACGACGGGTCTGCGATGGACGTGCGATGCTCGCACGACAAAACATTCGACGCACGTCAGCCCTACCATGAAAAGTTGTTATAAAACATTTGCACGATCGACGTACGTCCGTCGTGCGATCGACGTACGTTCGTCGTGCGATCGACGTACGTTCGTCGTACGATCGACGTACGTTCGTCGTACGACAATAGGATTGTGGAACTATTGTCTTCGTTTAGAAAATAAGTTTCAGCATTTCAGATATTATTAATCACAATATGAAACCGATACGATTTTGAATAATAAATGAAATATCTGCAAACAGGAAACTTGAAAGATATTAAGCTGAAATACATACATGTATAATCAATATATCAGAACGCTTGCCTCAAAAGCGGCATGTTTATAACTTTAATTCTTTGTTTTGTTTCGGGGTATTTTTGATGTCCATATGCTATGAAATAGGTGCAACATATTCAGTAATATAATAACGAGCTCTCTTGGAACTAAACTAAAAACCCGTGTAACCTGTTTAACCGGTTTTGCTATGGACGAATGGTTTTGGATAATTACAATGATCAACTGCATTGTATCACTTGTATTACAATAAGACTATCAAAAATGTTTCAGGATAACATGAAAGGCGGGAAATTTTGGTATAATCCATTTAGGTGGATTAATCAGGTGTGAATGATTTATCCGTTATGCTTTTAGAACAAAACTGACCTTATCTGTTTTCTTTAGTAATGTGGTAAACCAACTTTCCAATAGTTGACAAAACCGATTCATGTTTGTAAACATCACGTTATCCTGGGCGCACTATACACTAGTCGAATGTTCTAAGTACACACTTTGTAATTTTCATTTAACAGGAAAAGTATTAGACCTATAAGTGAATCGAATATACCATTGGAATCAGGAAACTATTGTCTATGAAGTTGAGTTAATCACCATTCTGAAATATAATAACAACATACTAGAAAAGGACCATTTAGTTCACTGTTTAAAACAACGAAGTTGCACATCAATATTATGTATGACCACCATCTGCCCTGATGATAGCCTGACATCCTCTGAGGCATTAAATTGATAACGATGTGTACCAATTGCTTCTGGAGTGCATTCCATTCTATTAAAGGGTTCGTTGTGAGTTCATGTACGTTCTGGTGATGCCGTCGTGCTCGGATGCGTCGCCCTAACTTATCCCAGACGTATTATATCGGATTTTGGTCCGGGCTACAAGGCGGGCATTCAATCGTGCAACCTAAATAGGAAATTGCATCAGAGAATGTGCTCATATCTTACAAAATACATGATTGATCGAAAAAGGTGAGTTTTTGTTAAATTCTAGTAGTAATTCGGATGACGAATGTCTATTGAAAGTTACTTCCATGCTCAACTTCAAATTGCTCCATACAAATAAATGGACTTATTCTGTTGAATTCAACGATTCCACATTATATTCATATTATTATATCTTTAAGTGATACAACCATCAGTCAGATGTTGTCATTAACATGTTTTTACGAATTTAAGGACTAAATGTAAATGACGCCATGTGACGTCTCAATTTTAAATTGAGTCAATAGAAACATGCAGCTATTTCGAGAATACAATGCAACGACCATAATAAAAAGTTTGTGCATGTGTTAAGAACCCCAAAACAGCCAATTAATGAATTAAATCTTACCAATCGTATTGGCATGCCAATTTCAAGCACTTGCGCACTCCTCAAGCGTCATTTGCGTCAAATGATACGAACTATTTTTATGGCTTTATGTTTGGGGTCGAACGTTAATCTTGAATGAAATGATTTAAATACATTTACACATATTTGAGGTGCGAGCACGAGAAAAATATGATTTTGTCATTTTCGTCACGCATCAATGATTAACACGTAGATCTTGGTTTTTCTTCTTCTGTATTAAAGACAATCACCAACATATGCTATCTTAACAGTTTTATTGAGTTGAGATGATTATGTTTCTGGTTTATTCTAGTTCTAAAAGTGTGTACATTCGTCAAGTGTAGTCTTCCAGCCTTTTTTTAAAATGCCACCTCCAAAAAACAACAAACCAGCCCCTAGGAAAGGAAAGAAAAGGTCAATAGACATTATAGCATAAAAACGGTGACTTTGCCCATACGTTAATGGGACGAAAACCATGCGTAAACATAAAGATTCACGCGAGAACGCGCTGTTAACGTCCAGTTTTACATATGCTCATTTCAGGGCCTAGCCGACTAAAATAAACGAGTTTACAGAGTCTTATGAACTGCAATTCCCATTTTATTTGTAACTACAAATTATTTTTCTATAAGATTGAAATATTAAATCTAAACAAACCCGCATTATCTGTGTTTTCTTGGTATTTGCCTATCCCGGAAGTCGACGCTCATAACAAAAACTGTTATGACGTAACGTTCGTTTTCGCAACGTTACGTTTGTTTACGCGACGTCGCCACAAAATCTCCCGCTAAAATGTATTTATTCCGAAATATTATAGCATATATTGATGTTTTGTGTGCTATAATAGCGTTTACGCACGTTTTTTTCGTGCTATAACATATGCAGAGTCCCTCGAGAGCTTGGGCACCAACCGTCCCTCGGGACTCTGCAGATGTTATAGCACGAAAAAGCATGCGTTAACCCTACAATGAAGTACATGAAGTGTTGGTTCTAGGAGCAGAGGGGACAGAGCCTGAGGGACATGTAAGTAGTGTACGGGGAGATGAGGAAATGGGAATTCCCGGGAAAACTGTAGACAAAGTATTGTCGTCTATTCAAGAACAAGCATTGGCTGAATTTTATACTGAAAACCCTAAATTCTATGACAAGAGCCTAGAACATTATAAGGATACAAAGAAAAAAGGGAGACTGTTGCAGCAGAAAGCAGATGAATTGGGCATGACGGGTTAGTTTTCTGTCAACTTATGTTAATTATTCATCAAACATGTATTTCATAACAGAACATTTGTCTAAACTCACCGACGTGCGCGCGTGCGCGCGTGCGTGCGTGCGTGTGGGGGTGATTGGGAGGGTAAGGTTTTGGTTTGTATGTGTGGAGGGATTGTCCTTAAAGTAAATTTCGAAACGTTAATATGATATACAGTTCATGTCCTACTTTGTATATAATTAATATTAAAACAGGCAAATATTGTTTAGTATATAAGAATGTTTGGTTGTCAGATGACCATTACGTGTAATTACCCCTCACTTTTTCGTAATGTTAATTTCCCATAGACAAACAGGTAGTTTCTTACTATTACGATCAAGCGGATCAATATACCACGTGATTGAACATTTTTTTACTGTCAGCAGGGTAAGTGAGGGTGATAGTACGTTTTTGACAGTGCATTTTTGTATTTTTTGTCACGTGACATTTTCTTTCTAAAACCAATATGGCGGCATGTAAAATAATTTCTTGGTTTACAGTAGATAGTCGCTGAAAAAGGTTTGGGGTAATAAAATAAATAACACATAGCTTCGAGGGTGACAGTAAAAATGTCAGCCCTCGGAAAGACATTTTTACTGTCACCCTCGAAGCTATGTGTTATTTATATATTGTCTACCTGTTATCAGTAGTTCCCTTCGTCTACGTAATAAATAAAAGCTTATTTTGTACAATATGTTCATTTACAGCAAAGGACACCCCCAGATGGCACAAGGCAGCAAGTTCGAGCTTTGGCAGAAGTGGACATGGAGCTTCAAACATGACACCACGACAAAGATGGTTTTGGATCAGATGTAAATTCTTACTGAACCACATCTATCATAGGAGTAGACAGACTACTGTGTTTGGACAGGTATGACATATAATATCAACTACCACATTTAATGAAAACAAAACCATTGTTTATAACGTATTAAGCGTACTTTGTAATTTTGTTAACAATTCCCTTTTATAGTAATTTACCTGTGATAGTTTTATATGCGCACACGTTCGTTATTAATTACGTGCGTATACATATGTGCATGCAACCGTATACATTGGTCGATTTCTTTTATTGTTTTAAATATATTTATTCAGACGCTATTGCCTTGTCAAGTTTTTGCAATGAAACTTGTTAACCTAGACGAAAGTTCATTCTGTGTACATTTTTACCCTTTTCTGCAAATAGCATGTAAACTAAGCAATAGTTTGTGTCTGTTTTCTGTCTTTGAATAGGTGCCTCAGAAACCTTCGTCGGAGTCAGTGGCTCATTCTGACGATGACGGCGCGGAGTCCCTTGAAGAAGATGACGGAAAGACTGGTTCATTTGCTGTATCCGCTTCCGTGAAACCGGCACGCGTGTCTAAAGCGCCAAAGAAGATAAAGGAGACCTCTATCGTAGATTCCGCCATACTTGACTTTATCAAGACTAGTCAGACTCAAGGTATACATCTTCAAGCAAAGGTAGATGAAGCCCTCACTTCAACAGACGAACTAGATAATTGGATACGATGGGTGTCTCTGGCTCTCAAGCCCTTGCCTAGGCACCTATGGAGGGAGTTCTACGAGGAGAGTTATGCATTGGTGATGCGATATGTAAGACAAGCATACGCTCAGCAACCACTTCAGTCGACCCCTGGTCATCAGTTCTCCCAGCAACAGCCATTCCAGTCACAGCATACTTATCGTCCACAGTTTTACCAACAACAGACAAATCAGTCACAACCAATTGTACAGCAACCATTCCAGTCATACCAGCATCTACAACATAGACCCGCTTCGAATTTCCACCAAAGTTCTCAGGTATGTTTTAGAATTTAGAACATTGTAGTAAAATGCGTTTACTTTGACCTTTTTGTTACAGTATGACTCAACCGTACACCAACATTTAGCTCGTGAGCATAGATATACATGTAATACATGTATTTCTTTTGCACTATGTACAATCAGACTCAGTGATTACTTTATAATCATGGAGCCAGGTCTCAATATAACGATACCAATATACTGACATAAAGTTATAGGGGCAAATGTTTCATAACGCACTTTTTATCAATTTAGTATACTAACCTATTAGTGACATTTTGATTGTAATTGGACTGTGTCGTAGTAACGTCGTAAACTGATTGGATGTGGTGCAACATACTGTAGCATGCCTCAAACCTAAATAGTAAATACACACATGTACAATGTAAGGAAAAATGCAACAATTTATTTTTATATCTTCCAGGGAAACGTGCAGCCGTCGACGACCAGGCACAGTCAATGGGGTGGTCAGGACAACAACATACCTTTACAAGCATCACATCGACCAGTGTCAGACACGTCTCTTATCACCTCCGATGAGTTTATAGGTACGGGGGTTGGCATCTCTCCCATCATCGTAAGTATTGGTGAGACCAGCACATCACCCATGAAGACTTTTACAAGCCTATCTTCTGTCAGCAAGGCCGCATTGTCTAGCGTAAAATCAAGCTCTGCAAGGACGTCAGAGACGAAGATGCAGTCACAGTCATCACAGTCTTACGGGGAGTCAAGTGATGAGGATTAGTTTGTAGAGATTGTATATACAATTACGCCTAGTGTTTTTTAATGAAAAACTATTAAGGAATTGTAAACCAGTACTAATAGCTGGAAATGTGTTAATGAAGTAATAGCAGAAACATATTTTCATTGTAGTACGGTTTAGGCTCATTTTCGAGTACTTTTTATGAGGGCTTAAAATGGGCTGTTTGACATAGAAATGACATATAAATTAGCTTTATAGGAGCTTGTGCATGCAGATTCTCTAGAGCATAGGCGTCTTATTCACAGCTACTTCTTGTTGATATATTTTCAGTGAGCAATGCTATTTTGTCAGCTTATCGAGTACATTCATAATGTTTCAACTGTAACGGTTGTTGGGTGCATAAAGGGAGGTAATTGGATAATTATACACAAAGTAAATCTTGCAGGTTGTCATTAGAGTAGAATGGCATACATGTATATGTCATATATAAGGCCAGCAAATCACCCTCAGTGGTGAGCTAGCTTTTCACTGACGGGATTTGTTGGTGTATGTCTGTCCGTCCGGCACGTTACTTAACTATAACAGATAAATTACTACACAATGTACAACGGTCATTTAAGGAATTTATGTAGCTATAATACATTTGGTAGATTGAAACTATACATACTCCTTATGGTGTATCGTTTAAGTGTAGATTCTAGACATGATTTTCATGCATTTTTAGTCTGCATATTTAAGTCGAGGCGACTGCCTCGTCGTGCCTCAGCATAGTTACGGCACTGTTATTACATTATGTAATTGTTTTTTGAGTTAATTTATCTTCATAAAGAGAGATAATGTACTTTTTGATATGGGGACATGGAACGTATATCGGACCTGAAGTAGCGAAAATATGATATATTTGTCGGCCATTTTGTAACTGTTGGAGTGTAGTTAACCTCGTGTTTACAGCTAAACTTCAAACTAAAACAAAGTGCCGGAAGTACGAAACCACTTCGAAACCACCAAATTAAAACCAAAACCGGTTATTCGCCCATAGTTTCCCACACCAAGTCCGTTAGCCACTACCCTACTTTCACTTTCATATCTAGGCCAGAACGCCATATCTTTCTGAAACATGTGTACAAAGCATTTAAAACCAATTTCATGATTTTACTGCAGATTTGTCAAGACATACCACCATTTACAGTCAAACAAAGGTTTTTTTACAGGACTACTTGATTTTGGTCCGCGTAGGAATTTGGTGGTTATTTACGTCTATCTAATAGGGGAAAACGAAAGTAGTAGTTTAAAAGTCAAACGTAACAATGGCTTCCGGAGGGCGTTCTCAACTGAAGATGTCAGAAGAAACGTTTGATTTTGTTTGTACTGCTTGTGCTAGAAGTGACAAGACAGTAGAAGCCGTCAAATATTGTGTTGAATGCAGTGGATATTGTTGTCAACCATGTACGGACATACACAAGAATTTTCCTACTTTGAGTGGTCACAACATTTCGGATATCACCAAAGTAACCACAGCGAGCGGTCAGCAGTCGATATTGACGGAATTTCCTACAGAAAGATGTAGTATACACAAGAGCAAAGTACTAGATATGTATTGTGAACACCATGAGACTGTTGGATGTTATGTATGCTTCGCAAAAGATCACACGTAAGTCTATTTTATCGTTAAGCCTAAAGGATCATAATTTAGAACAAATAGTTCATGTACAGTAACGTTTGAATCAAGTTTACTTGTATTAAGATCATAATTCATGTATATCAATAGAAATAACTTTACAGATCTAGTTAGTAGAGGCGGCAGGTCAGTGGTGGTATTCACAAACACAAATACTTAGATTCTCGACCACGCCCTCTCCCATGAATATATTCTTATAATCATCATCACCCCAAGTGGCTGTAGTCACAAAGCATCCTACTACATGTACACACTATCGGCAAAACGCAATGGGTCCGGTTTAACGACGCGGGTACGGCTAACGTAACGAAAATGATCCGGCTAAAAAATGGTGGATATCAACAATAATCAGCAGGTGAGTGTAACATTTTTACGTACTTTGTATGGTTATTCTTGAATTCTGAAGACAGGAATACTCTTACGGAATGCCCAAGTTTGTCCTGCATACTCGTAGCTACTTGGTTTTGTCTTTCATCAATGCATATGCACATAATGCACGTTGAAAGTTATGATTCAATCGTAAACAATGCAAAACAGACATGAAATGCGGACATTTTAGACAAATTAGACAAAGTAAGAGCTTACCGAGTCTAAACTATGTACTTGCATGTATTGTAGGGTTACATTTCTTGCCCAGATACTCATCTTTTATTAATAATGTATTTATATAGGCCAAAATCTAACGTTTTCAAAGTTGAACGAATCATGGTCCGGTTGTCGATACAACGAAAATGGTCCGGCTCGTGTTTTACTCGCCATAACAACTACTGCAATGTCATTTTCTTGTATTACTCTGACTAATTTTGCCATCATTTTCTACTTTTTGTTGCTTGTGTATAACTGAATAATTAACACGCCCTCACATATTGCACTTACTGCTGAATAATGGGTTAGAGCCTCGGTCTGGTTGCATATTTATAGATGAAGAACAGATTGTCATAGATGAATCTTTAAAGTTGACTTGAATATTTGTCTAGGTGTAGATATTTTGACATGCAGACATCGATAGGAACGTGTATGTACAACCAATCAACTGATTCTTCTTTTTATTTATTTTCAGGGGAAAAACAAGGCTCTAATGTGACTTATGTGCAAAGACATTCATATTTATTTCGACCATGTCTAGGCAAAGACTAAGTCGTGGACAAAATTTTGAAAGACATTAATGTACCCAGTGTGGCAAAAGTTTTACCGCAAAGTCGTCTTCCTTTCCAATGTTTCACAGGGTACTAGAGAAAACGGCCCAACTGCTGATAGGGATGCTACTTTTCAAGGAAATGTTCCTTTTCCCTCAGACTTGCGCATGTTTCATAGAATCTGGTATAAAATACCGCTATTTTTGCTTCCGAAGCGAGACAAATTCCGTCTTGGATTGGTAGCAGTTGGTGATGTCAAAGTCACATTGTATTGCTACACTGCTATTGTAGGTAACTAGTTCATCATCATCAAAGTAGACATTCCACTTGGTATGTGACGTAATTGTTGGCTAGGAACGCAAGTAAAAATCTAAAAAAAAAACAATCGTAGGTACTTTATTCTTTGATCGAATTTGAAGACACTCTTGATGCTCAACCCCAGAATAGGTGCTATCCAAGCCAATTAATATTCTTGAAACCAACACAACTGCTATCAAGTCGATTCTACAGAAGTCCTTTCGGAGAAAAATATTACGTCGCATGGACAGTACTCAAATTTGGCTCGAGTTTTGAAATCGGTCTAAGAATAAAATAGTTACGTTACTTGCGTTAAATTCTTAACCCCCAAAATTATGTCACATACCACATGATATGATCACATTTTTCCTGGGATAAACGTGTCGAAAAAACCATTACATCCAGAACATATTATATGTTCAGATTATTGAAACGAATAATGCACAAATCGAACAGTTTACAGTTTATTTGAAATGCATTAGGCATTATGCCGATGAGTAAACAAAGATACAAAATGTACAAGAAAAAGTAATTACATATATATACATGGTCAACAGTCAATTAATATTCTAATTATGTAACATATGCACCTATTAAAACCCCATCACTCCAAACTTGATCTTGTTTTGTTCTATGTTCCTTATTTTATGATGTATTCTTTTGTCGAGAATTCAATGCAGATACCTTTCGTGGCTGATTTGTGTAGAGTATAGCGCTCTATCCACTTGTCAATGTTTTCACAAATAGGGGGGGGGGGGGGTTATATGATAATTATGCTTGGATTGATTGAATTTTGGAAATTGATTGTCAAATTTCCCTCCCATATGCAGATAGTCCTGTCTAATTCCTTGGGGTGTGGTTGCTTCCCTAGAGTAGATTTTCACTACTAAACATACATGTGGGAAAACATTGCATTGCACTACGACTTATTGTCTCGACTGTTAGCAAATTGTATTCATTCATAACTCTAGAAGAATAATATGAATGCATTGGATATTTTGTTCGTTAAAGTTGCTGAAATATAGGAAATTCGGTAACGTTTTAAATGAAGGTTTGAAAGGCTCATGAAATCTCATTTATGTCAAATATTTTTTATATCACCATTGTACTTGGTTCGCACGTATAATGGAATTAAAGTATGTCAATATATAATTATGCAATATGTACAGTGGTTTTAAACATAGGTACAATGTTTCAAATTATCTGAGTTTACCCTATATACGTTTCGAAAGCTGGTACACAGTTTTCAACGGATGCAATTGTCTTAGCAAACACGGATGTCAGTTCCTGTAACGTCATATCCGTTGCGGCTAAATCGCTAAGCGGCATCCATTAGCCGAGGCATCAATATAACGTAGGTTTTCTGGTGAACTTCGTAATCCCACCTTCCATGCTTAACCTATGTCATATGGATGGCACGGCAATTTATGTATGCCGCTTAGCGATGACCAATAGACTAGTATTAATAGTCCCAACGCATGTCACATAAGCCATGCCCCTCTGACAGTTGTAGGCGGTGTAACGGAAATTACCGTATCCTACGTTATATATGGTTGTCTCGGCTATATGGATGCCGCTTTGTATATATATAGACAAACGTTCTTGTGTCGAAACGATATTTTAGCCGGAATTACAAACATGTACCGTTTGTTAACATACTACATACTATTATATTTTATCTTCAGTGAAGAAGTGTTTATTTTTCTGTGATTCTGATGTATAGTATTTAACAACTGAAGCAAAAAATGCAAAATAAATAATATGCATACTCCAACTTTGTGTTAACTAGCCTAGTAGTATCCATACAGTACATGCACATTACACGTGATTTCTAAGTTGATATCCTGCTCGTTTTAACTAGCGGGTCAATTTTGGATTCATCACATTTAAAATATTTTTCCGCACGGGGCTTCATCCAAATTCCTGTTCAGTGTTCCAGTCTTTTTGTGTGGTGTGGTCATTCTTTTATTACACTAGCCGAAGCTTCGATCCCTACAAAATATAAACAAAAACAGGTAGAGCATTAGCTCAATATCTCGTAAAAATGTCAATACGTATTTGTTATTATCCATGGGGTTTTGAAAGACGTTTTTATAAAAAAAACCTATCAGAGGTGTCCTTTAAATAAAATAAATAAATATACTAGATTTATATAGCGCCCTTTTCATGCGAACGTACGTACAAAGGCGCTTCACATAGAATGTTGCAGTCACTAGGGCGCAGGTGCATCACGGGACCTACCAGTGCAGATACAGCATGATCGGACCAGATGGACAGACTGAGAGAAAGCACCCGAAGGCATGCGCCTAGCTCTTATTTCGAACAGACAGTCTGGTTCTTCAATGTGCCCGGTGTATAGCACCGATACATACAGCTTACTGGCACCTTTCACCAGATAATTTGCAGTCCACATGGTCCGGTATAGCAGGAAATTACTACGAATAGAATTTCAGAAATGTCAAGTTCCGATGCCGGGGATTGAACCCACGACCTCTGGATAGACAGTCCAGTGTGTAACCACTGAGCTAAGTCCTTTATGAAGCCGTTTTGTTCAAAATAATATTACTACGTGAGAAATGAAGTGATATATAGTCCAGTTAGGATATTGTGACAGTGACGTTGCAGTTTATGTGTACGCAAAAAATCACAACCATTGTCTAAACAGGTGGAGCGAAGTTTAGTATGTTAGTTTAGCATTGAAATCATAGTTTTTGTACAGTATAAGCCTTTATAATTGGTTTTACACCGTAATAGTGGACTCGACCGCTGCGTCACTGGATTTTTATCCTGACTGGACTATACGTGTATTTCAAAAATTGCTAAAATATTAATGTCCATATCTGTACATAATGCCGATGAAAATATAATTGTAAAAGCGAACCGGACCATTTGCGCTGTATCGACAACCGGACCCTGATTCGTTCAACTTTGAAAACGTTAGTTTTTGGCCTATATAAATATATTATTAATAAAAAATGAGTATCTGGGAAAGAAATGTAACCCTACAATACGTGCAAGTACATAGTTTGGACTCGGTTAGCTCTTACTTTGTCTAATTTGTCTAAAATGTCCGAATTTCATGTCTGTTTTGCATTGTTTACGGTTGAATCATAACTTTCAACGCGCATTACGTGCATATGCATTGATGAAAGACAAAACCAAGTAGCTACGAGCGTGCTGGACAAACTTGGGCATTCCGTAAGAGTATTCCTGTCTTCAGAATTCAAGAATAACCATACAATATACGCAAAAAGGTTACACTCACCAGCGTATTATTGTTGATATCCACCATTTTTTAGCCGGATCATTTTCGTTACGTTAGCCGTACCCGCGTCGTTAAACCGGGCCCATCGCGTTTTGCCGATACAGTGTGATGTATACTAGTCAAAACTTCCAACGCAACACTGTATATAATAGTAAATATTTATTTTATTAGTAGATAGAATGAAGGATTTTCTTTACAACAAAATAGGCCAATCAGTTTATCACAATATTGCAATAAAACATTTAACAAATATTGCATCAGGACGACGGAATGTATATCACTAGCACGTGACCACACTAATTCAAATTAACGACGTTAACAACAATACTGTCTAGTAGCTGGTGCATTAAGAACTGCTTGACACCTACGTCTCATTGAGCTTATTAAGCGCCTAACAAAGGCTATCGGAATATTGGCAAACTCCTGAATAAGAGCGTTAGTCAAATCTTGTAATGTTTGGGGCTGAACTTGACGTCGCCGAACCCTCCTATCAAGTTCATCCCAAAGATGTTCTATGGGGTTTAGATCCGCCGAGTAGGCTGGCCAAGGCAGAGTGTCAATGTTGTTATTCTGAAGGAAATTCATACAAACACGAGCGACGTGAGGACGAGCATTGTCCTGTTGGAATATGACGTCTCCATGATTGACGCCAACGTACGGAAGAATGACGTTGCGTAAAATAAGGTCACGATAGGTCAGTGCGTTAAGATTGCCCGGAATAACGACGAGCCCAAGCTTATCATTATGGGTAATGCCACCCCACATCATAACGGATACACGTCGAAATATGTCTGTTTCCACAACACAGGCGTCACTATATCTCTCACCTCGACGTCTATAAACATGTACACGACCATCTGTCTTCTTCAGGGTGAACCTTGATTCGTCTGAAAATATGACGCGATTCCAATGAACAGCTTGCCATCTTCTATGTGTAGCGCACCAAAGTACACGTGCCTGGCGATGTCTAGGCTGTAACACAGGTCCAATATAAGGACGTCGGCAAAGAATACCTCGCTCACGTAATCTATTTCGGACGGTCTGATCACTAATTGGTCTATTATGCGTGACAATAACTACCAGGGCAGTTGTTGTGGCTGGTAAAGATTTGCTACGAAGATGGCGCAATCGAATAGCATTGTCTTGCTGTCTACTTGTAACACGTCCACGGCTACGTCTTGGCAAGTCGGCTACGTCACATGAAACGTCATAAATGAACAGAACTAAGTAATGTAAGAAATAATTAAAATTGGTGATAGAACAAAAGAAAACAATTTTTAAAAAACAGTTTTTGTAAATACGGAAGCTTACCCGTTTGGTTGAATTTATCAAATAGTCTGGAGATAGTTGACGTAGATCATCTAAGAATTCGAGCGACTTGAAGTTTTGACATACCAGCATGGCCCATACCAATGGCCCTTCCGCGTTGTTCTATGCGTAATCTCGGCATTGTGAAGCTAAATTCGAACAAACTCAATGTGCTATAGTGACGGAGAAACGTTCGAGAAAAAAATCGTGATTTTTAAAAATCTCTGATTTGCACGTGATTCACGCACCATAGTTGGAGCTCTAAATGTCAAAAATCGATAATTTCGATAAAATCACGCGAAAATCGTGCGGATTGCAATAACGCTCTGTAACAAATGATCTCGAATAGAACAGGTCAATTTTTTTATTAAAACTAACAATAAATGATGAAAATGCGGAAAGTTATAATGTTGCGTTGGAAGTTTTGACTAGTATATTATCACTGATAAATGTATGAATGGTCATTGATGAAGATTATTTTACAAAATTTGATATAGACAAATATGACTGATTGTCTTCATGGATATGGGTAATTCATGATCTACCAGCAGTGTTTTATTCATCTATATGGACAATTTGTCTTAAAAACCTAACAAGACTCCCTCTACAAGATGGTTGATTTTTGTTTGACAAATAATGAAAATGTGATACAAAATTTGTATATAATTTACTGACCACATTTTCGTACATGTGTCAAAAGAAATTAATCGATTTTATTATGTTAGTATGACAAAATCCGATTTTCAGTTTTGTTAAAATATAAGTTGAACACCTCTCGTATATATACAGTGTATAGTATATATACTGTAGATATATTTTTACATTAAAAAAACCCACAAAATTATACGATTTTTCACTCAACAAAATGTTGATTTTTAAATTTCAAACAGTAGCATAAATACTGTATACATGTAGCAAGATTTATTATTTGATCAATAATTATTAAAACAACATTTTTGAAACATTATACTTGTTATTCATTCATGAAAGATACGTTATAGCAGACTGGTTGTTTAATAGTTTAACTATAGTACAGAACACTGCACAGGTTGGTGTCTTCTTAACGGAGTTTAATAGAGCACCGAAAAAATAAATCTAAAACATTCGATATCTAGAATATCATTTACATGTATATCTCTCATGTCACTTCAGTTCTTGCCAAGATCATATTCATTCCATACCAGACATGATTAACACCATATTTAAACTGTCAGACAGCAAGCAAACTCACCACCTTCTGAAGGATATAATGGTATCAATGAAAACATTGCGCAAGTCTAAAGATGCAACCCTTGAAGCTTTGAATAAAGCAAAGAAAGAAGTTCTGGAAAAGGTGATGACATTCCAAAAAGCGCTAGAAGCCATATTGAAGAAAGCTGCTGAGTCGACAAGAAATGAAGTAGAAGATGCTTACAATGAACTGAAAAAAGCGATTCTACAAGACAAGCACACTGCTGATGATATATATGATGTTTTGAAGACGACAGACGACAAGCTGAAACAATCCGAAGGTAATAGAGCCCAGAAGTTTGTTTGTACCAAAATTGCACAAACTATGACCAAGACAGCAGAAATGGAGAAGAACAAACAAGAATTACAACACAACACAGACGTACAGATATCGTTCATTCCAGAACAATCGTTAATTGAGAATATGAAAGCTTTACAGGGCATTGGTCAAGTACAGAAACGTGAACAGCCGATGCACAACCTGTCTCAACAGAAGAAAACAGATCTTTACAAAATCAGACAGAGTAAAGATATTGAAATTAAACTTTCTGGTGATAGTCAATGCTGGTCTTTCGATTCTTGTTTAACACATGACAACCAGCTACTAATTACAGATTATTACAATATGAAACTGAAGCGTATTGACCTACAGAAGATGTCAGTTGTTGATTATTGTACTTTAGATTCTAATCCCCGTGGCATATGTTGTATCAGTAAACATGAAGTTGCTGTAGCCTGTCACAGTGCCAACAAGGTCCAGTTTGTTTCTATTCAAGGCAAGATGTCTCAAACAAGACAAATTAAAATGCTGCATGAGTGTTACGGTATTGCTTTCAATGATTGTAAACTTTATGTAACAAATGATGGACAATCGGTGTTTGTTTATGATATGACAGGTACCTTGTTGAAGGAGATTTCTCAAGACAAAGCTGGGAACCGTCTGTTTAACCATAGTAAACATATTACTTTCAGTGAAAACGGAGATGTAATGTTAGTTGGAGGTGGCAATAAGGGACTTGTATGTTTTGATGGCCTGGGAAATTATGCTTCTTCGGTTAAAGACTCTGAGTTATGCAAAGCTAATGGTGCTTGCGTTGATGGTCGAGGGAATATATTTGTACTTGGGCATAATTCAGATAATGTGGTGCAATTCAGTGAGAATGGTAAGAAAGTCGGTGTGGTTGTGAGTAGAACAGATGGATTACGCCATCCACAGTCAGTGTGTTTCTACCCGGGACTGAATGCTATGTTTGTTACCATGTATAGCAGTGATGTGGTGAAAATGTACGAACTATAGTTAGCATAGATAGTGTAAGATAACAGAATTGTCCATTCTGTATGCATGTATAGAATATATTGTTACAATGGTCAGATTTGTATAGAGATATGTATTTATACATACAATGCACAATTTTATTGACATAACATTGCTAAAATAATTACACCTTATAAGGATACACAGCTTTTAAGTTCATGAAATTGAAATTATCTCCCTTTTAATTGAAAATAGAACAAACTAATTGTCTCATTGAATTAACACCACGGGGTTATAGATAAGTCAAATTTCATACACCCGTTCTTTTGTTAATTATCTTATCTGTGCTTCAATTAGAGCAACCTATTAGTGCGTTTGAACTTTACAGGCGACGCTGAATTCCTATGGTGAATTGTATTGTAACTATCAAAAATCAAGATAAATCTAACAAGTCGATGGTTTTAAATTTGGTAAATATCCTTAACTAAACAACTATTCGTTATGAAACTTTGCCTCGTACTTAGATTTTGTCTAATTGTCCCCATAAATATATTGTTTATTATATTAAATGTTTAATGAAGGGGCTATTGATAACGCATTTGATGCTATTATTATGTGATTTCTGGTTTTGAGGGTTGTTGTTAATAAGAGTAAAAAAATATATTAAAGAATAGAAGAATCTTCGTTAATTTTTATGTTGTATATACTTAGTTTATACATTTAAAACTGATAAATCATATTTTAGATAATTTAGTGACATAAATGTTGGCACTGTGTTAAGTCACCGATTAGGAATTTGGTTGAGTGTACATTTGTATATAAAAATATGATATCAATGGATATTGAAACTGATGTATATGTGAAACAAACTAATATCCACCAATATGTAGAATATTCATTATGTCATCCTAAATCATGTAAAAACGGAATACCGTTTAGTCAAGCTAAGAGATATAGACGCATTATATCTAATGACGATTCCTATCAAAAGTCTATTGCTGAATTACGCGAATATTTCTTAGATCGTAACTATCCTTGTAATATTGTTGACGATGCAATAAACAAGGCATCTGGGTTAAGCCAGGAACAGGCGTTGCAAGTTTCTGAAAATAGTGAGAGTTCCTGCATACCTTTTGTTGTTGAATATAGTCCTTCCCTGCCAAATATAGGCGTTATATTAAATAAATATTGGGATTTACTTAAACTGTCACAGAAAGATAGCGTTAATTTTGTCCATTCTTATAAGCCGGTTCTTGCTTTTAAACGTCCTAGAAATATAAAGGATATTCTTGTACGAGCTAAATTTTCTTCTAATCAAAGTCAACATCATTTGTCACAGACTTGTAACAGGCGCAGATGTTCACATTGTAAACATATTGTTGCCGATAGTCAGTTTACTAGCTCTAACACTAACGAGTCATTTAATCTCAAACGCTCTGCTAATTGTTCATCGCAGGATGTCATTTATCTTATAACCTGTAAAAAATGTCAGAAACAATACGTTGGACAAACTAATCAACAAGTTTCTAAAAGAATGAACAGTCATCGTTTTGACATAAATAATTTTGATGAGACATACGCCACTTATTCGTCTAATGTCGCTGTCCATTTCAATTCTATGGACCATTCTATATCCGAATTTTCATTCATGCCAATTGACATTGTACATGATACTATGCAGCAACTATGTAAAGACACATTCTGGATACATAGACTTAAGACTTTGTATCCAGATGGAATGAACGCAAAGGTCATTTATGACAAATAGATTTAGCGTCTTTCACGCATGTTGTATAATATGATAAAAATCGTTAGTTCCTATTACTCTGTTTTATATATCTTACCAATAGGAATTATTGAGTATCATGTATGATCCGGTTTTTTAATTGCAGTGCTGTATAACCTCTCTACAGCGACCCCTGTTTAGCAACTACCTCTTAATATAATTATGAACATTCATTTTTTCACTAGCCTTTTTTCCTTCAAATCTTACCTTTGGAGAGCTACTACCTCTTAATTACGACCACCCTTTGTAGTTCCTATTTTGTGTTGCTTTATAAAGGTTATACATGTACTGTATAGTATATATTATTATTGTTGTTCTTTACAATCCAATATATGAAACGTTGTTCATATGTATTCATATGTATTTTGCGCTGCATTTACTATGTAACGTCTTTTGGCGCCACCGCGTTATTATGCATGACGTTACGTCATCATTGTTTTTGTATTATTATAATCATTACCTGAAGAAGCCTTCTGGGCGAAACGTTGTAGTCTAATGAATATACATTAAATGTTATTCGTGTTTGGTGGTTTCTCTCTATTTTCGATATGTTGAGTGTATATGCCATATTATCATGTTTCGGTGATTATGCATTGATATTAACTTATATACACTTAACTATTAACTTATGTATGACTGCAATTTATAGTCATGTTTAGCTTTCATTTAAGTACTGCACCAGACATGTATCCTTATTCATAGTAACCAGGGACTATCTGGTTGTAACATAATAATCCCTTTGGTACTATTCTTCACATGTAGCTATGCCAATGTTCTCATGTCACATATTGATATAGCATGTATTACTCTCACAATATGTGCTACTCTCATAATATACCTAATACAATTCCCTGCATAGTATGTGATTTGTATGTGTATCAATAAATGGGAAAAAGTGTGTTGGCTTGTCATTAGATGGTATATAACAATCTATTCAGGACAGCTTAACTTTATTTGTATTGGATGATGAATGAATACCAGATTTATATAGCGCCCTTTTTATGTGAGACACATTCAAGGCGCTTAAATGGTGCTACAGTCATAATGGCGCATGTGCATCCTCTACCAGTGCATATAAAACATAATCTGATCAGAGGGACCAGAAAGCCCCTGAAGGGAGAGAGAGAGACATTAGATACATACATGTCCGGCGTTACAGAAAGGCACCTAGTTTTTATTTCAAATAATGTGCTTGGTATATAGCGCCGATACACAGTTTCCTGGCACCTTCAAGGTAATTCACAATTAATTTGTTCTGTACAAGAGGTATCAAACACCTGATTTTTATGAAGAACACACCCATGATAATAATTGTGCAAACCCATAACAGTTTTGCTCGGCTAGTTTTTAAGATATTTTTTAATTTTGGGGAAGCCCCCTAAAAACTGATATTTGCATTTTACCGAAAAAAAATAACATTTTATTTAATGCTAACTGATGGGATATGGAGTTCTATCAGTGAAATAAAACCTATATCAGTCACTGGTTATCACCTACAATGTGACTGATATAAGCTCCGCCCCCTCACAGGGACTACTTTAATTTACCGAAATCTCAACACTAAAATGTCTGTAACTTTTTTATTACTGAACGGAAACATGTCATGTGGGGTTTTTTATTCTTAGTTAGACCATTTCCTACAAGTTGGTGTATGATTTAATGCAAAATTCTCAAAAAAGTCGTTTTCACCTATTCACCATAATCCAAGATGGCGGATTTTGAAGTGAAAAATATGAATGGAATAACATATTCATACGTAGCCTAACCACAGTGGTAATTTGGCATAAATAGTACCAGTTTTGACACCATAAAAGCATTAAATAAATAGAATATTTGTTTGTTTTGATTGAATATGGTTAATATCTCATCTTGTAGTGATAAAATTTTAATATTTTCACTCGCGCTACGCGCTCTTGAAAATATTGAATTTTATCACTACACGATGAGATATAAACCATATTCAATCAAAACAAACAAATATCCTCTATATATTACATGAAACTTGGCATGCACGAAATTTCGTTGTAAGATGTTGGCATACTCGTATAAGATATCCGCGAATTTGTAAAAACAATAGTGTGATAGGGTGTTGGCAAAGTACCCCAAATCCCGCGAATGAGTCACACAATGCATCTATTAATTTTTGCGCGGCTCAAGAGGGTTGTTCAGACCCACTTGAATTTGGTTGTCCTGTAAATATAAATACACGAGTTGTGCAGGGCTTGCAATTTGATCAGGATATCCCACTGAGATCACAAAACTGGTTTGATCCGTCTGAGCAAATGGTGGCCCGACTCGACCTTTGTTGAGAATAAATTATTAGGATGCCCCCCCTCCCTTGCCCTGAGAAAATGTTCTGCGACTGCGCATGTTAAAAAGTTAATTTAATTTCACTGAAACCGTCAATAAGATTATATTAAGTCATACAGGGAAGGCAGCACTCAACTTAACCATAGTTAATTATCATAGTTTTGGTTATTTATCACTGCTAATTTCATTAAAACATCGAGATATCCGATTTACGGTAATCTGAAAGATTTGATTATTCAATTAATACAGAGTTCCGTGGGGTCCGTGGAATTAATTGAAAAATAATTTCTGATTAAAAATGGTAACATTTCCAGGATATCAAAAATTATATTCCTTATTAATACAAAGTTATTTACTGGCTGGCGACCATCAAAACCGATTTTTCTGAAAGTGGTTATGATAAGTTTTATTATGAGACTATAATCATAATGTTTGAAATATATAGACACATATAAACTTTATTGAGGGTTCCGTGGGTAACGTTAAGTTCCGATTAGCGTAAATTATGAGTGAAAATTATGACATTTCATGGCTGTATTGTAACAATATAAAAAAATATAGAATCTATTAATTTTAATAATATATTTTTATATATTCATAATGGGGTTAGGGTAATCTTTAATATAATACTAATCTAGTTAAAATATATGCATAAATAAAAACGTTATTATGGCTGGGGCGGATCCAGGATTTAGTTTTAGGGGGGGCGTGAAATGAAAAATGAGCTGGGAGTCCAGGGGGCTGCAAGGACCCCTTGTGGGTGCAGGGCAAAGCCCTGCTAGGGGATCCAGGGCGGCGAATCACCCCGGTAGCTCCATTTAATACGCATCCATCTTTGTTGTCATAAAATGCAGCGAAAAGAGAATCAATGTGCAAAAAGAGCGATACATCAGAATCGCGAAGTTCGACCTGACTAACGGGGCGGCAGAGAGTCTATCGAAGTGTCTGTTTTAGAAAGCAGAACAAAAATGACTTTAAATATGTGATGTAGTGTGATACAAAAAATGAATTGACTTTACTTTGGCGATTTTAGGGGGGGGGCGTACGCCGGGCCGCCCCCCTTCGAATCCGCCTATGTATGGGTTCCGTGAGCTTCGAGATAACGGGTGTTCCGGTTTTTCACCTGATCGGGATTTATCATTAACCTAGGAATGTAAACAAACATGGACGACAAATATCGTTAAATTGTGTCGTTGGTCAGTTTATTAGTAAAATACTTTTATACAGCTCTTAGAATGACTCAGTCAATAGTGGTGCAAGGTAATATTAAGTATATTTGGCTTTTTCAACGAATGTTAAAGTTGCATTATGCAAAATAGCTTGTAAACTTTTGTTTGTAATATGATTTCGCGACTTGATTCATCGACTGTGCTATGAAATCTACAAATTGAGGTCACAAGCCACTAAATAAAATTGTTCTTTAGCTCAATGTAAATTGACAATTGTCAGCCCCAGATTATATCATGTTAAAGTCTATGGCCAGTTGACAGACCTATATCTTTGAAAAGCAGTATGTTTCAGCTACAAAATAAGACCAAAAAAACAGGGGGTCATGTTTAATATAAGAAAGATTTTGTTCGTCAAAGGCGATCGACAAATTATTACAGACGCGCGTACTGATCCAATGTGGGTTTTACCCTAGTCTACTTTCGCTTTGTCAAATATGCCAAAGTCTCAAAATATTCAAAATGAAACATATTCACTCATTCAACTACATGTATACAATACCTTTAAACTCAATAAGATGATTGTAGTTCCATTTTGTCAAGGCATATCACCATTTCAGGCAAATAGAAGTTTCTGTAAGGACTTTTTGAGTGTATCTGTATTCCGATTTTGGTTTGTGTATGCATTTAGTGGTTTATGACCTTAAAATGAACGGTGGTAATTACCCAATAGTACATTTCACTACGGATTTATATAGTGACCAAGTCAACTGGTAGTCACCATGTCTCTATTCATCGACTTTACAAACACATGCAACTGCGCAGTGCTTTTCCTAAAAAAATTATATAGCCAGTGTCAGTGATATTGACAAAGTAGCAATGGTACTTAGGTGCATATAATTTATTTGGTATTTTATGTGTCTTTTGACCATTAATTTGTTATTATTTTGGACATTTAACTTGTTCATATTGGTTTATTTGGAGAATAGTTTGAGATATATAGCCTGTGGACTTGTGGCATAAAAGCCCTCGGTACATGTAGCTGCCGAAATCGCTGATGAATCAGGCATGTGGTGCGAATCTTAGCTTTATTATGTTGTTTAAATACAAATGTACATGCTAGCAGCTTTGGTTTTACTGTTGGCTAAAACTTAAACCTGGGTTTACTTGAGAATGATGGGTATACATTGCATGCATATATGTTGTTGTTATTATTATGTGATACATTCTATCATGTTCTAGTGGGACAATGTGGAAATCAAATTGGATGTCGCTTTTGGGACTTAGCTCTGCGGGAACACGCTACAGTCAATAAAGTAAGTTTTATAGGCTGGAGTATACTGTAAATTATGTGCAAAACTTCCCAATATCTTACTACGAGTGTCTAAATGAGAATATTTATTAACTGTGTGTGTAAAAGATGTACAATTTCCTAATTTGTTAACAAAAGCCAACAAGTTAACTTCTTGTTATAATATATTTATTTTATAGAAACTTTTATGATTCAAGTATGTTTATCCAAGTGGTAAAAACTGAATCATGCTATATTTTATTTCAGAATGGAACATACGATGAATCATTGAGCAGTTTTTTCCGCAATGTAGATAGTAGATTTGAAGATCCGGCTAATATTCCATTAGATCAGGGAACTGGTAAAATAAAGGCTTTAAAAGCTAGAGTAAGTCTAATTACACATACTATATATTAATGATGATAATGCTAATGTTCAATAGAAGCTATAATGTTTAAAGTATAAATCCACTGTATTTATTGGTTAAATTTCAGTTTGAAAATCAATTGAGCTTTAATAAAAAGCTGCAGAAAACTACCATGCATAGTCGAGTTTTTAAAAATTTGGAACAAAATCCTTAGCCTAAGGGTTCCCTGTCTCACACACAAGACCAATGACAAGGTCACTCTTACAGCCAAAGGTCACATAGACAGCCCAGGGGTAGTATTCATAATGCATCTTAAGGGAAAACTTTTTTTTATTTATTTTTTCAAAATTTTAAAATTGACTTGAAGTGTATCAGCTAAACAGGAAAATCAAGATTATAAATTGTTTACATAGTTTATAAGCACTATGTAAAGAGCTACAATAACCATAAAGAAAACATTCATCATTTCTTGGGAAATATTTGCAGCTCAATTTTTTACTAAAAATATATTCATGTATGTTTCCATTAAGATGCTTTGTGAATACCAGCCCATGGTCTTATAGACATGTCTTGTTTTATGGTTGCAAGTAGATATTTGTTTGAAGTATAACTTATTAATGCTTAATTTGAATGTGTATAAATAATGATTCAATGTAAATGTTTCATACATTTATGTAGGCAGTACTGGTTGATATGGAAGAAGGTGTGGTCAGTGAAATGATGAAAGGTCCATTACGTGAGGTGTTTGATTTCAAACAATTACTCACAGACGTATCAGGAGCAGGAAATAATTGGTAAGAATTTCTTATCTCATACTAATGACTGATCCCTACATGAGCTTAACATCTGAAATTAGTTTTTGCAATTTACAAGTGACTGATCCCTACATGAGCTTAACATCTGAAATTAGTTTTTGAAATTTACAAGTGACTGATCCCTACATGAGCTTAACATCTGAAATTAATTTTTGAAATTAACAAGTGACTGACCCCTACATGAGCTTAACATCTGAAATTAGTTTTTGAAGTTTACAAGTGACTGACCCTGCATTAGCTTAATGTTTGAATATTACAACTGACTTGATTCCATCGGGAGGTTAGTATCTGGTGTTTACAAGTGACTGATCAATTCCTACACAAAATATATTAAGTCAGACAGGGAAGGCAGCACTCAACTTAACCAGCCGAGCACAGAAAACATTAAAAACACCCTAGGCACAATGCCCAACTGAACCAGCCGAGCACAGAAAGCATAAAACACATACAAGGCACAATGTCCTACTGAACCAACCAAGCACAGAAAACACAAACAAGGCACAATGTCCAACTGAACCAACCGAGCACAGAAAACATAAAACACATACAAGGCACAATGTCCTACTGAACCAACCAAGCACAGAAAACATAAAACACATACAAGGCACAATGTCCAACTGAACCAACCAAGCACAGAAAACATAAAACACATACAAGGCACAATGTCCAACTGAACCAACCAAGCACAGAAAACATAAAACACATAAAAGCCACAATGTCCAACTGAACCAACCAAGCACAGAAAACATAAAACACATACAAGGCACAATGTCCAACTGAACCAACCAAGCATAGAAAACATAAAACACAAACAAGGCACAATGTCCTACTGAACTAACCAAGCACAGAAAACATAAAACACATACAAGGCACAATGTCCAACTGAACCAACCAAGCACAGAAAACAGAAAACACATACAAGGCAAAATGTCCAACTGAACAAGTAAGGTGCGTCCAAGTCCAAGCTGGCAAAAAAGTAGAATGAATTAGTTTCAGCAATCAAAAAGCTGAATGCCCTAGAAAAAAAACCCAGTTTGCACAGTAAAACAAGCCTTACTTTTGAATTTTAAGAGTTTCTGACCTATAATCTGCCCAGCAGCTACATGTGAACAAGATGTAAACTTGATTCTCATTGACCTGAGCCCTAATTATTTTGGCAGAATATATGCATGTGTCGCAATGATTCCTATCCAAAACTATGCAAGTTTTTGGTGGACTATTTCCTGTTGCTGCAGTAAAAGAATGTGCATAAAAACACATGTAAACATTTTTGTTCACTGATTTACAACCAACCTTGAAAAATCCTTTTTGGTAAGCGGTAACACCTAAGCTTGTTACATGTACCATGGGTTTTTGTCCATATTTTTGTCAACTTACTCGTCCAGATATATTATATAAGTCTGTGAATTGCATCTCTGATGAAAGAACTTTATGTTACAACTGTGTTTCAAAAAAATTCAGTCTTTGGATTAATTATATACTGACCAATCAGAGGGATCGTCTTGATGAGAAAGGTTCCGAATGACGTATGCTCTTGACTGTTACTGGCTTTACAGTAAATATTTTAAGATAAAAGCTTTTTTATGACAAAAATGTTTCATTATACTATAGTTCAGTACTTTCTCAGTCAGTTAATAAAATTAGTTACAGAGTAAATGTTTCAACATGTGCATGCTAGGTTTTTATCTCTTAGGGGATCAACTCCACGAAAAAGCAGTATATGTATTGTTATTGTAATATCCTGGATGAATGTTTACAAAGTTGTATTACACCTTGTCCTGCTGGTTCCTATTTTCAGGGCTGTAGGTCACAAGATGTACGGGAACCAGTACAGGGAACATATCAGTGATATCATTCGTCGTGCTGCTGAATTCTGTGATTGTTTGCAATGTTTCTTTATACTACACTCTATGGGTGGAGGTATGTCAAACTCTACAGGCTCCGATCTCCTGAAGCATCTCAACTTGAGCTGAATGATGAATATCATCTCAAATCTCGTCATTTTTCTTTGACATATTTCCATGAGAGACTGGGCTTAATATTGGCATCACAACCCAGTTGTAAACAGCATTCTGAGCTGATTACAGTTAAATTCCAATAGCTTCAATTCCAGATATATCTAAAATTCAGACTCTGATTTGAACACAATCTCAATTTGAGTTGAGATTTCTTCTTGAGATGCTTCAGGAGATCAGGACCTGGTATGGGATCTAAAATATAGATGTTATACACTTTCACTGCCTACCAGTCAAAATTGCCCCTACTAAAAAATATTTTTTTGAGAAATCAAAGTTTCCAACGAAAGTAATTCAAGATTACTTCTGTAAAAAAAATATTTTTCCTTCGTACCTACCCAATCCTAAATGACTTGGTAAGCTGAAGGGGAAACAACCAATATTTTATTTTAGGCCTGCTCTACATTCTGTTTCAAATCATGAAACAACATCATTACTTGTACTTAACAGTTTCTTCAACTGTTTGCTCCATAGACTATTTACCTACAGTAATCCTGACTACTATGGAAGGGGATATCCGCCATTTCACACATTATTGCAATTCGTATTTCAATATGCCAATTCCTTTCCGATGCTGGCAATTCATGTCACTCTTTAATAGTCATTATTCATATTTGTATTGAAATTGTGATATTGTAATGATAACACGATCTTTAATGTTACAACCATTGAAAACTTATAAGTTCTTTTATAATTTAGTCATAAGAATTAATATGTAGATATTTTAATTATGATGAAGCATTTGATTTGCTTACTATGCCAATAATAAGAAAACCGCCGAGTTATACTTTATTTACTGGACTTTGTATCCAAATATTTAAATTATAATTAAGAAGTTATTTTGCTAACTTTTTGAATGTATTCATAATTCTTTAAATTCCTAATTCCTATTTTCAAATCTATTTTGATTTGGTCCTATGATTGATAGTTTAGTCTTTGCACTTACATATTGACAATTTCTTTGCGCTAAAATGGGCCCTTTTAAAATAAAAGGGGATAATTTGTACAAACGGTTCACTCCAATCAAGAACTGTTCATGGACAGGCCTTGATAAGTTCTTGAAATGAGTTCATAAAAACAGATAAAAAGGCTAGTAGATCATCCTTCAGCTATGTTCCCAATTTGCGACTTTTGTGAACATGAACATACATGCAAAATGATCCTTTTTTCCTTTGAAATATCATGAGTCAATCATTGTACAGTCAGGACTCGTTACAACGACACCCGATATACCGACAATTTCGTTATAACGACATCAATTGGTGGGGACGAATTCTATACAACGTTAATAGTATCCGTTATAACGACATATTCACTTACCGACACCGACAGCAAAAAGATGTGAACGAATGGAAATAATTACACAGTAATTAATACTCGATATACTGACACTATCAAGGGTCTATTTTTCACACCTGAACTATTTATCGGCTTCACAAAGTCACCGTCTGAGCAAGGAGCCTAATTATGTAATTACACTTGTGAAAATCATCTTAATAGCTCTCTTTATAATAGTGGAACCTTTCACAGTCGAATCACAATTTGTGTGCTTAGTTTATACGGCGCATTCGTAATCAAGGGAGATAAGCGAAGTCATCGCATATATTCGTATTTTAGAAATTGTACGGTTCACGAAATAACCAATGTTAATCGTGATTTCTCGACTTGGTTTATTAATGCATCAATTCTTAAAGACGATATTACCAAATTATTCTCTAGAGCGTTAGATTTTATAGTTTACTGTAGTAGTATCGGACATCTTTAAATTCGGACGCCCTTTATTTTGGAGCTCTCTTTAAGACATTGTTTTTCATTTTAAATATTATTTTATGTAATTATAATAATTTCATACTGCTGATTATGCTGATTATGTCAATTTTATGACATAATAAATTTTATGTTAATCATTAATTGATTTCTATGAAACAATCACCAAATCAAATTTCTCGTCACTAGGGAAATTCAGTATAATGACAAATTCGTTATAACGACATTTTGATCGGGAACAAACAGTGTCGTTGTATCGAGATCTGACTGTACCCATAATATATTTACTATTTATACTTTAAACACATGTTAGTTGAGCTGTGTCTTCAGGCACACAATAGAGCTTCATTTAATGCATTTTGATACACTTAGTTTATTTCATGGGTTGTTCATGGGTTGTTCATGAACTGTTCATGAAGTGTTCTTAAACATTTCACAGAAGCCTCAGTTCATGAACATTTGAAGAACTATGGTTCATGAACTGTTCGCTGATAGTCCGTGAACAGAAAATGGGACATTAAAAAACATAACAGAACAAAAATGTTCATGAACAGTTCATGAACCCAAAATACTTAAGAATATTTCATGAATATAGTTGGAATGAACAGTTCATGAACACTTCATGCCATAATTGTTCATGAACAGTTCATGAACCTCAAATTTCAAGAATACATCACTGACATGTTCCATTTTCTGTTCACTGACTATTCAGGAACAATTCATGAAATTGGTTCATGAACAATTCACGAACTACTCATGAATTATTCATGAACTGTAAGGCTTCATTTCGCAGGGGATATGATGACCGTATCCTAGTATCAAGATGATGTTTGATTAAAGTAAATGGTAGAATTAAAGTAACGGCACAGTTTTTAAAGTAGACTAGGGTCAGTCTGAATGTCTGTCATCTATCGTTTATCTTTCACTGACACTGTTTATGTCAAAGATATAACACTGATAAAGTAACTAGGGGGAAAGTGCACACGATGTGGGACTCGAACCTACGACCGCCAGGATACTAGTTAGTAGCTCTACCAATTGAGCTAGCAGTGCGCCTGTTACTGCTACGTACACTCCATCCACCCCTTTTATCTTTGATTCCCCAACCAGGCCAGACAATTCCATTGAATCATGCGGAATCGACAGAAAGACCCGAATCGTTGCTATTGCCGGAAAGGGAGCGGTTATTTATTATACGGCGCCCTCTGCCGTAAAAATGCGGTCTGGTGCCCGGCTTCAACTTTGTATGTCAAAATTATTACGAGAACATCCGTATTTTGTTTCGATCATTTTTATGAGGACGATTATATGTTACGTAATGTTTACATTTATTTAATTTAGCATATATTTGCAGAACAATAGTGTTAACTTGCAATCACTGTTATGAGGACCAATCAAATATTTTATCAAGGATTTTGTAGAACAGGTCCTTGTTTTATGATGATTGAAAAAGTTAGTAAAATAACTTCTTAATTATAATTTAAATATTTGCAATCAAAGTCCAGTAAATAAATTATAACTGGGCGGTTTTCTTATTATCATCTTAATTAAAATATCTACATATTAATTCTTAGACTTAATTATAAAAGAACTTATAAGTTTTCAATGGTTGTAACATTAAAGATCGTGTTATCATTACAATATCACAATTTAAATACAAATATGGATAATGCAGTATTAAAGAGTCACATGGGAAATGAATTGCCAGCATCGGAAAGGAATTGGCATATTGAAATACGAATTGCAATAATGTGATAACAATTACAATAATGTGTGAAATGGCGGATATCCCCTTCCATAGACTACAGACTGATTATGGTACATTGTGTATAGTATAGCACAGAGAATTTGACCTGATCCTGACCTTTATGCATGAATATATTACAAGACTCTTGCATTGAATATATAGATTTCTGCGATATTGCAATATTGGTCATTTAGATTTTTCGTTGGTATTACACATTGAGTCTTTGTGATACTTCCGGCGAATGAAAACATACAACCGGAATTACAAATACCGACAATATATCAGCTGTTAAATTATGCTAGTAGAAGGTTGGGAATTGTGTCAAATTCTTCGTACTATACACCATCTCCATATTGGTTATTCGTTCAGGATGTCCCATAACATGTGTTAACATTTAACCCTTATGGCATGAGATATAGAGGATATTTGTGTTTTTCGGTGCAAGATTGAATGTTATTTCACCGAGTAAGCAGCTGACACAATATTTTCACGTGTGGCGTAGCCCACGTGAAAATTTAAGTCAGACGCTCACATATATAATTTTAACTTTGTAAAAGTTATGGTGCATACCCTTTGAAGCTGACACGACTCTCTTCCTATGAGTCAATCTCTGTTTACACAGTAGAACCTCCTTAACCTTGTAAAACCTTAATACCCTGCAAACTGCACATCGTCGCCTGTCTTCGCAAAGGACGTATCTTCATTTTGGCGCCAATTTTTTTATTTGCTAATTAGAAAATACAGTGATTTATACGTCGTTTGCGAAGACGCCTGTACCTGTAGTCAATCAAATAAAAGTATGACGTCATGCTTTAATATGTGGTATATTTCATTGGTCCATTTTTTTTTTTAGAATTTGCATACATCGTATAAATCAAATCGCAGAGTTCCAAACGTATTGTTTGATGGAATCAAGATTTTTGCTCAATTTTCATGATGGGGTATTATTACCAGTCAGTATTTATACAGTTTGTATTCCATATAATGGAATAAAAGATGTTTCAAAATTATACGTTGTTTGCGAATGGATAAAATTCGGGAATTCTGAAACTATTATACGACGTTAGTACATACACAGTTTATTGTCATGACAACCGACTATCTGATGGTTATTCATAGTCGAAATGATGTTATTGGCTCAATTATGCAATAAATAAAAATTTAAATCAAATACAGCTGCTTAAGGCCAGTTTAAATTAATTCCTAGATTAGTATCCACCCTATTTAGTTTAATAATCATTAAATGATCATTTGGTTATATGCGAAATTAATTTTAGAAACCATATACCGAATTTTGGATAAAAAAATAAAGAAATAAAAAAACAGTTTTTCGTCTTTTTCTCAAAACAGTGAAATTTGAGATACGACCTTTGCAAAGACAGGTGACGACATGTTTGATAGTCAACAATTTATTTTGGTCAATATTTATTAATTTATATAAAAATGCTCTAAAAACTCCATCTGTAAACCAGACACCTGGTTCCATTGTTTAATGTGTGTAATACAGGTCAGATGCATAACAAAATGCAAGGTACATTGTAAAGAATTTAATGTGTTTAACTTGAACAATAAATAGAACAATTAATAAACTCTAAACATAAGGCACATATTATAAATATACATTTGACCCGCACCTTGAAAAACAAGACCGTGTTCAAATAAACACTTATGCCCGGTTGAAAGCATTGTCCATAATAACTAGCTAACTTAATCAGGGGCCATAATTCTCTCGAAATGTTGGATATTGTTTTATAGCGTTGACAATGTAAGGTGTCTATTGATGGTAAACAAGTATGCTAAGTTTGAAAGCAATGCCTTAATGGATTTTAAAAATATTTGAGTTTCAAAACCTTAAAGTACCAAACCACCAAATGCCTACGCGGACCAAAATCAGATACACTCAAGTAGTCCTGTAAAAAACTTTGATTTGGCTGGAAATGGTGGTATGTGTTGACAAATCAGCATTAGAATCATGTAATTGGGCTTAAATACTTTGTACACATGTATGTGATGTAGTGAAACTGTTTTATTTAGAAAATTTTGATATTCTGGCTTAAATATGAAAGTGAAAGTAGGGTTGTGGCTAACGGACTTCCAATCAGTCCGCGCGTGTGAGAAAATATGTTCACCGCGTTTGACGAACCAAATTTTTCTTATATGATACGCAACCCCCTGATTTTTTTTGATTTTCTTGAGGCTATTTCTATTGATTGGTGGATTTTGAGAGGTCCCCATGGACAAAAGTTTGACATTTTTTTGGTCAGCAATTTGTCACTTTACATTGAGTTAAAGAACAAATCTATTTGGTGGTTTGTTACCTTAAATGTTTTGGTTATTCTTTTCAATGGGATGAATAAATGAACAGACAGGACAATCAATATATACCTCCGCATCAGTAAATACAGGGGCATAAAAATCTTTTTAGTAATACATTAATTATATGTACATTCAAATTAGTTCTTATTAAAATAAATTACAAAACAAAGGTAAAGTCAAACCTGTCTTCAGCAGTCAGTCAATGAATACATGAAACGTGACCCAATTAAGCAGGTACTTGTCTACTGAACATGGCACAATTAAGCTGGTACTTGTCAACTAAAGGTGACACAATTAAGCTGGTACTTGTCAACTAAATGAGGCACAATTAAGCTGGTACTTGTCAACTCAAGGTGGCACAATTAAGCTGGTACTTGTCAACCGAAGGTGGCACAATTAAGCAGGTACTTGTCAACTAAAGGTGGCACAATTAAGCAGGTACTTGTCAACTAAAGGTGGCACAATTAAGCAGGTACTTGTCAACTAAATGAGGCACAATTAAGCAGGTACTTGTCAACTGAAGGTGGCACAATTAAGCAGGTACTTGTCAACTAAAGGTGGCACAATTAAGCATGTACTTGTCAACTAAAGGTGGCACAATTGTGCAGGTAATTGTCAACTAAATGTGGCACAATTATGCAGGTAATTGTCAACTAAATGTGGCACAATTGTGCAGGTAATTGTCAACTAAAGGTAGCACAATTATGCAGGTAATTGTCAACTAAATGTGGCACAATTGTGCAGGTATTTGTCAACTAAATGTGGCACAATTATGCAGGTAATTGTCAACTAAATGTGGCACAATTGTGCAGGTAATTGTCAACTAAATGTGGCACAATTGTGCAGGTAATTGTCAACTAAATGTGGCACAATTAAGCAGGTCATTGTCAATTGAAGGTGGCGCAATTAAGCAGGTTCTTGTCAACTTAAGGGACATTCAGTTTAATATATTTTGTGTTTCAGTTAAACCAGCTGCTTAATACAAGCGGATAATCAAATTAAGTGAATACTAGCTGAAGTTCATCTGTTCATGTGAGCTTAACATTTGAAATAAATTTTTAAAATTTACAAGTGACTGATCCCTATATGAGCTCAACATCTGAAATTAATTTTTGAAAATTACAACTGACTGATTCAAACATGAGGTTAACGTCTGTTGTTTACAAGTGACTACTCCCAGCATGAGCTTTTAAACGTCTGAAATAAAAGTCTGAAACTTACACTGGTTGATTGATTCCTGCACGAGCCTTACTTTTGAATTTTAGGAGTGTCTGACCCAAAACATTTGAGGGCAATCTAGAACTTCAAACAATGCAGTGTAATAACTATAATTTCTAATCTTGTTTGTGTTACTATGGGTGTTCAATGCCACCATCTTTCACCCCGGTTATCAAAATGCCTCTTTCATCTTTCGAAGAGTTCCTACTGTATAAAATGTTTTACACATATAATTTAAATTTAATTTAAACGAAAAGTTAAACAACATTCTACAGGTACAAATAATATTGCATTGACATAAAAATTAAATATGGCGATTATTGCATAGATAAATGAATGATTGTTTTGATTTGAATGATATGTGTGTATAATATGATAATAATGCCAGATAAAAATATGAGTGGTTCAGGTCACTGGATGAAAAAATAATTTATTTTTTTTTATCGGAAATTTCAATTTTAACAATTGTGTAGATGATGATAAAGACAGTGATTCACCAAGTATATGTGGAATCAGAATACAGAATACTGTAGCAGAATACAAACTTTTTGTTCAGCAGAAATAGTAATATAAACTTCTGTTTCACCTGAAACACTTATTTATTTATTCCAGCCTTGTTATTAATTGAATATGTTTGTATATTTTGATAAGAAATGTAATGGATACTCTAACATAACACAAATATGGCAGCAATGGAAGGTCCTATAATGCCAGTTTAGTTGTGCAGTAATGTAGTACAGTACTTACTAAACATATAAAACAACAATGAACAGTACGGTACCTCCCGACCCCAAATGAGGAACTTAACATTAATTTAGTTTACATAAAACACCATTTTATAACAGGACAGTAAGAGGACCATCAAATAAATCTGTAGTCTGCCGATGATAACGCTAGCTTTTGTTTACAAAAACAAAAGACAATTAAATGTATTTCTGATGTCCTATGTTGTTTGATCATGTGCATAATCACTTATAATACAATATATAGGGCCTACTCTTTCAATCTACACTGATAACAAGCAGTCAGTCGACTGTGCAGTGTTGATATTATCCATGTTTTGTTTGTCTACAAGGCTCGAGTTATCTGCAGCAAGCTGTACATATCAGATATCCTAACTCTGTATTTAATACTGATCCAGACTAGATTGTCACGTGTTTACATACATGTAATTATTTTTTGCTCACAAGACCTACTTCAACTGACTTCTGCTTTAGACCATTGTACTGTTTTATCAAAGCACTTACGGAAATCTTGAAAATATGTTCACATTTAAATTCGTTATAATTCTATAAAAATTAATAATTGCTGTAAATAGATCTGCGATTTTAATGATGTATCTGTTAATGAAAAGTCCCCTACAAACCATCACGGTCCCTGACAAGAAGCTGTTTAAGAATGATGAAGGATTTAAATTTTAATGTAACTTTATTATTTCCGAAAGTGCTTTGATAAAATGGAACCCTCAGACAGTTTTACAACTTTGAATAAGCCCTCCTCAGTAGAAATTCTGAAATGTTTGGTTAAACTTTCAAAGTCCATTTAAAAAGATGATGAGGTATATTGTTTGATAGAAAGGTTGATGCACAACAATCTGAACCTACTAGTAAAAGATCACCATCAGCACTGTGTGATAGTTTGCATGTGATTGAAATACAAGAAACAACTTTAATAATATTTACAATAACATCCTAATGCAAGTAGACACATTTAAATTGAAGTGAATCAACAAGGCAGTGTTTGATATGCCCGTTGCCATGGTAATCAACCTTATATCACATAATAGAAGTACAAAGTTCAATGCAGCACCTATTACAGTGTATACAATTGTAAACATATAAATATCAGTATAATCATGTTTGTACTAAAGTTACGCATATTGTTAACTATTCTATAATAATCATAGCACATTTTTTAAACACCGTTATAAATAAGTATCCACAGTATAACAGACCTACACTTGAATGTCGTTGACTCAAACTGCCTTCGGAAATGGGAAAATACTTCCAGCAATCCAGTAGTAGTACCTGGTTGAGGCATCTACTATATGATAGTACATCACCATTTTGCCAAGACCAAAGAAACTGTTCTGAGGTTTTCAGGGTGTTCAAGGCAAATCTGTTACTAGCATCATCGTTCTACTGTACATTCAAACAAACTTTAAACTTCTTCAGTATTCACGTATAGGAATCACACAGCAAGACCATGCATTGCCAACGGTTTCCATTGGAATACACGAACTTCACAGAATCCAGTTCCAAACAGTAGCACAGCAATATTATTTTTAGGTGTCACTGCCACATTGATTGGCCTAACATCTGGTCCTATTAAATTAGTGTCCTTAACCAGAGTAGTGTAGAAATCACCCTTCACTGTGAAGATTTCAACACGAAAATTTCTGGAGTCTGCAACAATGATAAAATCTTCATTGTCAGTGGCGACACCAAGTGGAGAGTTCAGTTGCCCATGGTTACTTCCTGGACTCCCAAAACTTCGCTTAAAACTACCAGTGATATCAAACAACTGTATACAGTTATTCCCAGTGTCCGAAACAACAAGATAGTTCTTGCTTGTAGATGCAACAAAGCTGGGTTGTTTAAACTGACCCTGTCCATGGCCTTTCCGACCGACCTTGACTGATAATTTCCTCTGTTCAGTGAACACAATCACATTATCAGCTTCCAGGTTGGTGACTGCTACATGGTTGGATGGTGTAACTGTAATGCCGCTGGCAATGTCATACTTATGGAAGTTACCATATGAATTCACTAGTTTTCCCTCCATGGAGTACAACCTCATGATTGCAGAGCCTGACTTTGAAACAGCCAGTAGAATCTTATTGTCAGTTGTTACACAGACTCCATTAACCATACAGTTTATTATGAAACTTAATTTAAGCTCTCCTGTATTGGAAAACACAAACACTCTATTACCCGCTTTATCGGAGAGCACAAACTCTCCTTGTTTTCCCACTGCTAGTCCGTACGGTTTCATCAAGCCATTTACTGTCTGTCCATATTTTCCGAAAGATAATAAGAGACCTTGGGAACACGGTGTAGCACCACTAGTAGGAATCAAAGCTGGGTACAATCCACCTGTCTGCCCTTCTTGTGTCTGAGAATTATAATTAACATTTTCCTCAGGTCTTGGTACAATTTCAAATGGTGTTGTGGAAGGGTCTTGTGTGTTTCCTGTTTTCAGAGGTTTAAGATAACCTGAAATGTCTGATAAAGCTGTACCAACAGCCCCAACAACACCCCCTATACCATCAGTAACCAGTTTCCCAAAGTGTCCTCCAACGACACCAGTCTGATGTTGTGTATGTGGTTCTCCTGAACTTAAATGATTTGTCGGTATCGGGCTGACACTCTTAGGGCGTGGAGGAATAACAGGTGAGGATGTCATTGACCTAGGTGGTTGTGGCGAGACGGAACGAGGTGCTGGAATGGGTTTGTCCAATCTGCTGGCATCACTGGGTCTTGGAGGAACGACCGGTGTACTGGTGTCTGGTACTGGTTCTTCTATTATTCTGTTGGTAATACTGGGTCTTGGAGGCACGACAGGTGTCTTACTGGTCTCTTCAACGGTGTCAACAAGGTTGGAAACCATGTAATTATCTGGCAGTCCTGAAATCACATGGTAAAACATCATGAATCGATCACGGAAATATTAACAAGCCTTGTAGCAATATGCTATTACAATTGTTTATTGAGGTATACAGTATTCTTTCTGTTTGCATTTTAATGACACACATAGGGGGGGGGGGGGGGGGGGGGGTATAGAGTGGGTTATTAAAATGTAAATGGCCAGACTACGATGCAATGAATTTCTGGTTATCCAGCAGACTGTAGGTTAGAGTATATTGGTAGTAGGTCCAACAAAATATTTTTGTTATCCTGTGAGTTCTTGGCAGTGCTAAATACCAAAGAAGCCTCGTTTCACTTTATCATAGTAAGAAAGAAGTTTTAAACATGACAACAGAACTAATTGTATGCATTCAGAATTTATACCAATGTAAATGGCATGGCAGCTACAAAATATGAGTAAAAAATGTTCATAAATCTGAAAGACTTAGTATTATGAGGCAGTCCATATCCTGGATTCTGGAATTATAGAAACTTGATACAGTTGGTTCAACCTCAAAACTTAAAATCCAAAAACTGTTACTGAATGGGGGATATTAAACTAATATAACAATACTGGATACCATTTAATCCCTGCTGTGGTATAGGGACAACTTGTCTACACATCGGGCAAGGAAACGTTCCTTCTGTCGCACAGCTAGTAACATAACTTTGCAGACACTCTAAGCAATAAGTATGTAGGCAAGGCAATGCCTTTGGTTGTGTGAAATTGTTGAAACATATTGAACACGTCAGGAAATCCTCTTGAATACGACTTCGCAGAGACTGTTGAGGAATTAAGTCTGACATGGTTCACAATTTATCTTTCTGAAATAAATACAAAAGGTGTTGAAGATAAAACAACACAAATATATTGTAATGGTGTAAGTAATGTATCACATTTCAGAAGTTATATAGATTTCAAATGAACATGGTTTGAAACTTTAAAGTAGGTTTTGACAAGTAATTTAGATCAGAGGAAATTTGAGTACGTTTTGTATTGGGTACGTTTCAAGGTAACCAAACTCCAATACAAAAAGGAAACAACTGCAAATAAACGTAGTTTACGAAGCAGAATTAATTAAACATTAATAATTCCTGTCATTAGGTATAATTAATTTTACCAGGTGACAAACAGAACTGTCTAACTAAACTGTCAAAATCATCAAACAAAACCGGAAGTAATCTTCATCTGAAAATTAGTCACACAATAATGGATTGTCTCCCTTAGACACAACTTGTGTACTGACTGTAGTCAAATTTTGTTCTACCTAATAATTACGAATTTTGAAGTACATGCGTTCAATTGTTGCTTGCTGGCATTGAAAAGGGACACGAAGGATCTTCCACCCACCTTGTTTACATGAGCAACGTATCTCCATAATGAAGAGTAGCCTATAGGTTGCACACCACTAACATAAATATGGTTGAACACCAGTAAATTTGTTTAAAAAAAAATTATTGGGGGGATGCCATAGTCATAGGCCTATATCAGTTGTAGATTCAGACGAAAAATACACTCAAGGAGAATGAAATCGTGAATAAAATGCATTCATAAAATTGCATGATTTCTATGCCTTATTAAGCTGTATTGAGGGGGATGCCATAGTCATAGGCCTATATCAGTTGTAGATTCAGATGAAAAATACACTCAAGGAGAATGAAATCATGAAAAAAATGCATTCATAAAATTGCATGATTTCTATGCCTTATTAAGCTGTATTGATCTATCTTTCTTTAATGTTGAACCCCTTACGGGGACATAGACATTTCACACGTCAAACTGCTGAGAGGAATACAAGAACAGTAAATAAATATAGAACAGTATAATACAGAGATAAAAGTAGAAAGACAGGTTTAACAGTAGTAAAACAGATTTCAGAAGACTGATTACAGTGAAAGATGATCAATACGACTGACAGTTGCATTGTGGGCAGACTGACTACTTGGTGGGGTAGGCTATTCCAGTAGTAAATGGTCCTGGGGAAGCAGCCAAACTTACTGTTGTCAGTGGTAGTAATAAATTATGCTAGGGTGTGTGTTGATCTTGAGGGACGAGAAAGGTGTACTAGATAACCTTCAATGGGGATAGCTATACAAGTTTGTACATTGTAGGTGATTTAATTTGTACATGAGGGAAAGCCGACTGTCAATTCTTCTTAGGTTTCAACCTGTGGTTGCGCTCAATTGTTTAATTTTATCATGAAAATATCTTGGGTTTTCTTAATCCAGATACCTAGACCTAATGATTCTTCAAATGTTAAATTAACAAACCTCTGATCATATTTGTTAGAATATGGTTTTCCAGAAAAACAAAAGTGTGTAAAAACTCTGTTAATCATCCTCACTTCTTTGTAAATTTGAATTTTTTTGGTAACAAGCTTAAATCTGATAATAAGAGCCTTATTATAAAGCAGAGTCAAGTAGTGACTTTTCTATAACAAAACAGAAAAATGGCACAGTATTGTTTTACCATTTATTTGTATTGGAAAAAATATGTTTAAACTAAACTATGATATTATCACAGATCTCCCATATTCTTTGATTTTACTGCAGCAGAAAAATTCAATATACATTGTATTATATATTGTAACAACTTTATGTACTGTTCATCCATTCTTATACTTAAGTGGTTAGTCAAGTTTCCAGACAACTATCATAATGAATTATATATACTTACAGGTACGGGGTCTGGTGTTGGTACATTCATTTTATATATACTTACAGGTACGGGGTCTGGTGTTGGTACATTCATTTTAAACCTCCTGGAGGAAGAGTATCCAGATGTCTACAGGTAAATAAATCAGAACAATACCAAGCTAAGGGACTATGCCAGTGCCATTTTGGTATGTCTTAACCCTGAGATTGAACCTGTAACCTCAAGTATTATCTCTATACTGCTGGTACTGGTTGATTGAGGCACCTCAAAAATGTTCTTACTGTTACATGTATTTTATTACATTACCTTTATATCATAGGGCTTTTTCTTTGGTATTGACTCATTCTATTACATTTGTTCATGTTTATTGTGTATTTTTGTAAGTTATTGTATATATGTGATGCTTATGTGGACCATCTTGGAAATTGGTCCAGCACCAAAGAAAGTCATCCACATAGTCATTATTATTATTATTTATATAACTATAAGTAGAACTTTCCCAGATGTAGTAGACAAATTTTGCTGTTAAAAACAATGTTATGACTGCTTACTTCTAAGTAGACAAGGCTTCTCAAAATTAAACTCTTAAAAATGGCATTCAGATAGGAATTTTCAATGCATAGTATCTTGCTTAGGAACATTAACACAAATTGTTTGATAATGCTACAGATGTCCTTTTCATTCATTGTAATTTGATTATCTTCTAGACATGCATATTTCAAGTGCATATACAAATGTAGCTATAGCACTTCACTAATTGAATAAAAGTAGGAAACACCTGTTGTGCCAATTTTACTTGTTTTAAAAATATGATTACAAACAGGTAACTTCAATGATATAATTTATTAATTATAATTGTATACCGTATGAGTAAGATTACTGGTGTGGAGTAATGTTTATGATTTAAATTATTGATGTATGTTCCATCATTTTAAAGGATATCATGCAAATGATGTAAATAAGGAACCAGCCATCTCTGATTAGAATATAGGGGTTATATTGGAGTAACCCTTTAAGTACATTTATTGGTCTCACGGTCTGTAGACAACATTTTATCGAGTTCTTTCCATTTGATGTTAATTTTTTGTCATCAATGTTTCTCGCAACTTGTTCACAATGTTCTGATGCTAGCTTAACCATGTCAGGGCAGTATCGAGGGTCGGTCAGAATGGTATTCATCATCTTCAGTGATAGCTCGTGCTTGATTATTACTGGCATCCTCATCAACATAATTATTTGACTTAAAATTAAATAAATGGGCATGAAAACATGGAAACATTTCGTAGTAGATGTGTCAATAGGGGTTTGTATGGAGTAATGGGTTAAGTATTGATTGATTGATTGATTGATTGATCGATCGATCGGACGGTCGGTCGAGCGAGTGATTGAGTGATTGATTGCATATTTGTTTTTTGTTTGATTGATTGCAGGATTTATTGACATACTATTTGTAGGTTTGTTACCGCCGTGTATCCATCCATAGATGATGACGTGATTACCTCACCATATAACAGCGTCCTGGCTATGAGAGAACTTACAGAAAAAGCAGATTGTGTCCTGCCCATAGAAAATCAGGTAATAATGCACGCTCAAACCTCCTTAATTGGCATACATTCAAACCTACATTGTATAAAAGGAATGAGGCGTCAACAGTGATTAATATTATTTAGTACAGGGTGTCCTAAAAGAAAATATACAGTTTCAGTGTCTATTTATCAAATTCCTAATGCTATTGCAACGAAAATTTGCCCATGTATAGACTAAAGATGTTTTTTCTGTGACCAATTTTAAGATTATAACCCTGGATAATTTTTAGAAAAATGTCAATTTTCTAAAATTACCTTATTTTGTCTATGACATCATTTTGTAGTAATTAACGAAAAGGTTATAAGATTAGTTTAGACACATGTGCAAATGTTATCAATAGTTTAAAAGAAGTGCAAGAATGAAAATGTAAGAAGGGTGAACATCTTCAGAACATCATAAATTACTGAATAGACGTCTAGGACAAAATAGGGTCATTTCAGTAAATTTACATTTTTCAAAAAATCATCCAAGTTATAATCTTAAAACTGGTCCCAGGAAAAACTTACATCTTTTGTCTACACACATGCAAATTTTCTTTGCGATATCAGAATGAAGAGATTTTATAAATATACATTGAAACTGTATATTTTCTTTTTGGACACCCTGTATATATGGTAAATGTGATGGAAAGTTTAGCCAAATAGTTACAATGGGTGTACTGGATACATAGTTTTCTTGGTGGCAATTTTGATTTGCTGTTATCTGTTATATTGTGCCAAACATGAACACTTACAGTTCAAAACCAACGAAAGATTTACATGTATTTAGAATTTGCTCAATTTAGATCCCAAAAAATAATAACCTCAATGGATAATTTTAGTTTGTGAAAGAGCCAGATTTTGACTCAGCCAAATAAAAATGTATCATTTGTATTTGAATTCATATAAATTATTTCACAAGTTGATAGAGGTGAGTGATCCATATATTTGAGATGTTTATGTGGGTTATTGCATCATATTTTGTTACATGACCACAAGGGAGATAAGCCTATGGCTTATTGGGTGCTTCATCGTTATTGTTATTATTTAACATTTCAGGCCTTGATGTCCCTTGTGAATAAAATCAATCAATCAGTGCCGCCTACGAAGACGGGGAAAAGAACATATACTAGTGTGGGCGGCGACGTTAAAGCTGGAAGTGCTATAACAGCTAGTGATGGGAGTGTGGTGAAACCTGCCAGTGAAAAACCATTTGATTCAATGAATAATATTGTTGCTAATATGTTGTTGAATATGACAAGGTTTGTAACATTGCCAAATCATCATGGTTATAGTAGTATATGGCCACCATGGTTATGGTGGAATTCCGGTACTTTTAAGCATAGGGGTCAAAGTATAATAAACAGTGTAAGAACTCATGTCGAGATCGTGACACCACCAATTTTACAAATGGTCCTGTAACTTGTACAAAATAGAAGTGAATCACATATTCTTTTTAGCTCACCTGTCACAAAGTGACAGAGTGAGCTTTTGTGATCACTCTTTGTCCGTCATCCGTCGTCCGTCCACAATTAGCTTGTGTAGACACCAGAGGTCACAGTTTTGGCCTAATCATTATGAAACTTGGCCACAATGATCATCTTAGCAAAATCTAGGTCAAGTTCGATAATAGATAATCTGGGGTCAAAAACTAGGTCACAAGGTCAAATTATAGAAAAACTTGTGTAGTCACTGGAGGTCACAATTTTGACCTAATCTTTATGAAACATGGTCACAATGATCATCTCAACAAAATCTAGGTCAAGTTCGATATTTGGTCGTCCGGGGCCAAAAACTAGGTCACAAGGTCAAATCATAGAAAAACTTTGTGTAGTCGGTAGAGGTCACAATTTTGACCTAATCTTAATAAAACTTGGTCACAATGATCATATTAGCAAAATCTAGGTCAAGTTTGATATTGGGTCATCAGGGGAAAAAAACTAGGTCACAAGGTCAAACTATCGAAAAACTTTGTGTAGTCGGTAGAGGTCACAATTTTGACCTAATCGTTATGAAACTTGGTCACAATGATCATCTTAACAAAATCTAGGTCAAGATTGATATTGGGTTATTCAGGGTCCAAAACTAGGTCACAAGGTCAAATCATAGAAAAACCTTGTGTAGTCACTATAGGTCACAATTTTGACCTAATCTTTATAAACCGTTGTTACCATGATCATCTCAACAAAATCTAGGTCAAGTTTGATATTGGGTCATCCAGGGTCAAAACTAGGTCACAAGGTCAAATCATAGACAACGTTTGCTTAAACTCTAACATGGGTTTATGTGATGTAAATTAGTTGCTTGTACATACAATTGAGCCTGCATTTATTTGGTGACCTGCATGAACTACTATGACAGGTGAGCGACCTAAGGCCCTTTGTGCCCTCTTGTTCTTCAATAGCAAGCTTATACATGTATGTACATTTATCTTTAAGTTATAACCAATCTAGCTGTTACAAATGCTTACATGTTGAAAATATGCAGACAGGCTATATTATATTTCAGTTCAGCGAGATTTGAAGGTTCTCTTAATGTGGATTTGAATGAGATCACAATGAATTTGGTACCGTTTCCACGGTTACACTATCTAGTCTCTAGTCAATCACCGTTGTTTACATTAGCTGATGTTCATCTACCACCTAGAAGGTTAGTTCTTTTGTTTATTCAGGTTTAACGCTTTTCCCTATCAATTTTTTCAGTTATTATTAAGGCTGCTGATTCATCTATCCTGTGTTCCCAGAATGTTTTCTAACCAGCACTTAATCACTCTTTCATGAACCTGCAACTTCTCTTCATGTGGAGGAAAATTGACATTGTCTTTTGATGTCAAATATTTATGGAACGGCTTGACTTTCCGCGACCATGAATCAAACCAAACTTGCGAGGTTACCAACCTGGCACATTTACCACTAGCGTGCCTCCGGTCAGTTCTTAAACTATTGCAAAATGTGTCCTAAAGTTGTATATGTCATAGTAACATCACAGAAATTACTAACTTTCAGTTAAGAACATTAATATAGATTAGCAGATTATCTTTACAAACCACCAAAATCAATTTGAAAACACTGTCATCACTCAAACTTGTCTTAAAATGAATCCTCAGCCAATGCCCGATCATACCATGTTTTATTCATTTCTTCTTGTTATCCATACCTGTCAAGATACGTGTATTGAAATTGGGTGTGTCCTACACAATGAAGCCCTATAGATCATACTCACAAGTTGAGTATTCCAAGTCACTCGCATTTTGAAAAACATCATAAAAAATCATTGATAGATCGGCAATGAACATTTGGTTTGTCCGCCCAAGGTATATACATGTATTATGAATTAGAATTTGTTCTGGTTTGGTTGGTTTAATTTTTAGCTCACCTGCCACAAAGTGGCAAGGTGAGCTTTTGTGATTGTTTTTGTCCGTCGTCCGTCTGTTAGACATTCTTGCTTTGATCTTCACCAAACTTGGTCAGTAGTTATATCTCAATGAAATCTAGGTCAAGTTTGAAGTTGGGTCATGTGGGGTCAAAAACTAGGTCAAAAGGTCAAATAATAGGAAAACCTTGTTAACACTCTTGTGGTCACATTTTTGCTTTGGTCTTCACCAAACTTGGTCAGTAGTTGTATCTCAATGAAATCTAGGTCAAGTTTGAAGTTGGGTCATGTGGGGTCAAAAACTAGGTCAAAAGGTCAAATAATAGGATAACCTGGTTAACACTCTGGTGGCCACATTTTTGCTTTAATCTTCATGAAGTTTAATCAAAAGGTTTATCTTGGTGGCCTTCAGGTCAAGTTCGAAATGGGTCATGTGGGGTCAAAAACTAGGTCAAAAGGTCAAATAATAGGAAAACCTTGTTAACAATCTGGTGGCCACATTTTTGCTTTAATCTTCATGAAACTTGTTCAAAATGTTTATCTTGATGACCTGAAAGTCAAGTTCGAAGTTGGTTCATGTGGGGTTAAAACTAGGTCAAAAGGTCAAATAATAGGAAACCCTTGTCAACACTCTGGGGGCCTCATTTTTGCTTTAATCTTCATGAAGTTTGGTCAAAATGTTTATCTTGGTGACCCTAAGGTCAAGTTCGAAGTTGGGTCATGTGGGGTCAAAATCTAGGTCAAAATCTAGGTCAAAAGGTCAAATAATAGAAAAACCCTATTAACACTCTTGAGGCCATATTTTTGCTTTAATCTTGATCAACTTAGAAATTGTTTGTATCAGATGCAGCTTGATTCAGTTAGACTTGTTTAAAATCATGTTTAAATTTTCTTATTTTTTTCCAGACTGGATCAGATGTTTTCTGATGCATTTTCAAAAGATTATCAGTTATTAAAAACAGATCCAAAGCACAGTCTGTATCTAGCTTGTGCTTTGATGGTTCGCGGGAACGTTGAGGTGTCTGATGTCAGACGAAATATTGAAAGGTAAGATAACTGTGTATTGCTTCAGTATTAATATACTGGAGTTATCTGTCCTCGACAAATAAAGTTGTGTATAGTCTATTTCATATTTCACTTAAATTGTGTATCATTGCTATACACCGGGCACATTAAAGAACCAGGCTGTCTTTTCGAAATAAGAGCTTGGCACACTTCTGCAGCACCGGACACGCCTGTATCTAATGCCTCTCACTGGGGGGCTTTTTCTCAGTATGTCCCTCTGGTCATATCATGCTGTATTTGCACTGGTAGAGGATGCACCTGCGCCCTTGTGACTGCAAGACTATATTTAAAGCATGAAAAAGGCGCTATATAAATCTGGTATAATTTTAAATGTTTGTAAACTTTTGTAGTTTTATTTGGAAATTTCCCCATGGTTTCTTTATAAGGATAAACAATTGTAAAACTGTTGTCATCTCTTGACTACACATGTAGTAAGTGCCTTCGTATTTCACCCTGAGAAATTTATTGATTCCCCCAGAACTTTATATCTGGCACAATCTCTCAAATAATCTCACATTAACAAAATTGAGTTTTATTAAAATCTCAAGGTGGTAGTCTTGAAATGTTGCTATGGGATGAACTTCTGACATTGTTTTTACTGGAAGGTACAAAAGGCTCTCATGTATTTTTGTGTAGACTGGGTACATGTTTTTAGTTTGATATATTTCAGACTGAAACCAAACCTGAAGTTTATACATTGGAATACGGAAGGATGGAAGACTGGCTTGTGTTCTGTACCACCTGTCGGACAGTCCTACTCCTTACTTACACTCGCCAATAATACATGTATACATAATAACTTCACAGAACTCAAAGATAGATTTGTCAAACTTTATAAAAGAAAGGTAGGGGTAGTGAGATATTAGAAAAGTTGGAAGTTTGTCATCCAAAAAATATTTACAAGCATAAATTTTGGACTATAAAAAACTCTTAAAAGAAAGCTCATATGAACCCTCACCCTGTGTGTGTGATGCGAACCCACGACCCAAATGGCAACAGTGCCTAGCACTGAAGTGACTGCAACCATACCAACTGCGCCACTGAAACAACTAAAAAACAAGCAAATTTGTTGAATTGATATCCCCCACCTACAGGTTATCAGTATTTCATTGCACAGTTTGGATAGTAAACTTCCATGGGATAACAATTGCTCATTTAAATCAAGGGCAATAACTAAACAGAAAATTGACCAAAAAATAACTTGACAGGCATCATCACAGTATATTTGTTCATATTTTATATATTTTAAGTTTCACGAAATTCTACCCGCTAGTTAGTTTATATATAGGGGTAAACAAGCCCCACCCACTGGCGACCATGTTTTTTTACGAATCAGAAAGGTCAATTTTGTAAGAGAAATGGCTGCAGATGGACGGACAACGTCATTTCAATACCCCCTACCGATTTCATTGGCGGGGGATAATAAGTTGCTCAAATGAAGCTGATATGGTCGTTGTCACTACATTACATGAGGTATGAGGCGGGAAATATTAAATTATCTCCGATAATGGCGTGTCTGTCTGCGAGGAAAATAAGTAGTTAAAATTGTTAAAATCTCTTATATTTCCGCGCATCAAATTGCGAAATTCAGAAATATCCACTTATACAATGTGTGCATACAATATTATGCCCATTTTCAATATTTCATTCCCCCGGACAAAAATCAATTGCTTGTACTATAGTTATAACTACAATGAATATATACATGTAGTATCAAAAGGATGAACATCTAGACATCTGGCACTTGTAGATCTCTTGTCTGTCTAGAGTGCGGTTAGAGAATTTCGGTGCAATACACAAATTGAAATTGCTTGTTAATTGTTTGCAGTTCCTGCTTATTGTGAGATAGATTGGATTTCGTGTAAACTTTGCTGCACTTAATGTCTGTTAATCAAGTTTTTCTGATTACAACACATGGTTGAGATACTTGTTTTTTCTCCATGTTTTATCGAGCAGTGAAACTGCCAGGGATTATTGGACCATGTTGTAATACAGGAAATTACAGACAATCAATATAAAGTGCACCTGCATCCTTGCAATTAATGTAATTTGATGGATTTAATGAAAGCTGTTTTGATTATAAAACCTAATTAATGTTTATGGCATCATAATAGATAAGTTTACATCGTGCAGTGATTCTCACTACCAGATGTGCTTAACTACAAAATTTGGATCGTTTGTTTGTATTTGCTATTTTCTATTGTATAGATAATAACATATGGGGCTACACCCTGTGGGAAATACAAAGTTTTTCCATCTTTGAATCTGCTGCTTTGTTTTTTTTGGAAATGATCAAGAAAATAAAATTAACACACACTTAGCATTTTGGACTCTTGCCATGTCATGTTATTTTAAATACTACATAGATTTGACCTTTTACTCTATAGATATGTCAAATCACTGCACTTTCCCTTGTCCATTATCAATTATTAAGAGGTTATTACACGACACCGCCGGGCAGGGAGGTGAGAATCCGTCTAGAAAATTACCTCACAACCAGGCTCTGAAGTGTATTAAAGTCTTTAATACAATTGTTCGTTTTCATACCGTAATATTTACTGAGAACAAATAAAGTTAATATTACTGATGCAGATATACACTTAATTAGCCACCAATGAAATGCACTAACAGTCAATTAAATTGTAAAAGAAATCATACATTTAGACAACGTCATTTTGGCTCCAATGTGACGTCATGTTTACATGTATAACGTAATGTGTGACTGTTCAACTGTGTAAACCATTCTCAATTATTATCCAATTATGAGTATGGAGGAAAAACTATCCAGTTCACACCTATTGACTATAGGTCACAAACCACTAAATAAAATTGTTCTTTAGCTCAATGTAAAGTGACAATTGTCAGCCCCAGATTATATCATGTTAAAGTCTATGGCCAGTTGACAGACCTATATCATTGAAAAGCAGTATGTTTCAGCTACAAAATAAGACCAAAAAAACAGGGGGTCATGTTTAATATAAGAAAGATTTTGTTCGTCAAAGGCGGTCAACAAACTGACGCACGGACTGATCCAATGTGGGTTTTACCCTAGTCTACCTTCGCTTTGTCAAATATGCCAAAATCTCAAAATATTCAAGATGAAACACATTCGCTCATTCAACTACATGTATACAATACCTTTAAACTCAATAAGATGATTCTAGTTCCATTTTGTCAAGGCATATCACCATTTCCAGGCAAACAAGTTTCTGTAAGGACTATTTGAGTGTATCCGATTTTGGTCCGCATATGCATTTAGTGCTTTATGACCTATTGGCCTTTTCGACTGGGCTGTTTCGTAGAGCAGGTTACAGTCTGGTTCCCGTTCTAATTTTACAGTTGTATTACTGTAGTAGTGCTGTAATTGTGGGGACGGGAACCAGGCTAAAACTTGCTTCACAAAACAGCCCAGTCGAAAAGGCCTTATATAAGACACCTTATAAAGGGAGGTCATTCTTAACATTTGCCCTAACGAGAAATGACTGATACTGCACAAGTTTCTCACAGAAATCCATATATTCCACACCTTATGTCCCTTTTCAAAATTTTTTATTATGCCCCCCTATCGATAGATGGGGGGGCATATAGTGATTCACCTGTCCGTCCGTCCGTTCATCTTGGTTAACCCAAATTGACCGTTTCTTCTAGCATTAATATGGCTTGCTACAAAGCTTTCATACTTGCATGGATGTTGTGTATGAACACTCTCCACACGCCTGTATCACCTAACCCCATTTTGACCTTCACCTTGACCTAATTTTGGACTTAGACTTATTTATGGACAAGGCTTCCACAGGGGGCATAAGCGTTTATTGAACGCAGTCTTGTTCTTTACACAATAACCTTGTAATATATTCATGCTTTAAATAAATTGAATATACTACCTATACTAGTTACTTAAATGATATGTTTCAGGCACACATTCATCACTACACGACTGTGGACAATATGGAGATGTCAGATTTCTCTCAAAGTTTGGAGTCGTTGAATTCTATCATACAGGAATATTCTGATCTGGAGAAACAGATGTTTAACCCACCACCAGCTGAGCCACGCCTTCAAGTGGTCACATGACACACCTTCAAAATGTCACATAACACTCATAGTTGTCACGTGACACACATCTTCAAGTGGTCTCATTACACACAAGTTTGCACACATGACAGAGTTCTTCAAGTTGTCACATGACACCTTTCTTCAAGTTGTCATATTACACAGAAGTTCAAAGTATCACATGACACACTCCTTCAAGTTGTCACATGACATGTGTTACATGAGTCAGCATGTTGTTATTGACCTTATTAAAGATAACTCTTGCCAAATGGGGACAGAGAATGAAAAGAGGGTATGGTTTAGTTTGAATCTAAAGTTTGACTTTGACTTAGTTACATGAAGTTGTTCAAATATGATAAACCACAGGTAACTGTATCATTGATAAAGAGTAAAGAGTTATCTTTGAAAGGTGCATTTGTACTTAAGTGGTAAGATTGTCGTGGTATCATAAACAAGAATTGGCTTTAGATATCTTCATAAAGTAATTACATTCATAAACAACATTATTAGAACTACCTCCATGCAAAATCCCATCGAAATTGATTAACTAGTTAAAAAGTTATGCCATGAAATGCATATCATGGTGTCCAGTCAATCTCTAAGGTGCATTAAATAAAAAACGACGATGCTATTTTAAACAAGAAAAAAAGAAGTGATTTCACGGCCCTAGGGCTGTATTTTCTTATTAAAATTTTTATGAAAGGATTTTTTCAAAATTAAAGAAGAAGCTCTCTAGTTTCTGATTTATGTTAATATATTTAAGATAACACCAGTATTTATGAAATGTTTATTAAAACAAACTGCACCTCAGTGACGGTCTGGTCAATTTCCTGTCAAATGAACCTTTCTAAGATAACATAATTTTATATAAATATTTTCTTTTACTCTTTATCTGTGATACCGTTACCCGTGGATAAAACATGGCATGGTGATAAGTACCAATTAGGACAGGATGTAGGTTTGAATCTCAGGTTGAATAGAAACACAGATTTGAAAATAGTGCTAACTTTATCTGTGTGAATAGAAACATAGACATGAAAGTACAGTGTAATCTGAGAAAACCGAACACCTTTCGGACTGCCTGTTTGTTCGGATTTCTCAAAAGTTTGGTATTGTGAAGCTACAACTATTTTGTAATCTTAAAAGCGTTGTAGTAGGCCTTCATTGGTGTTGTTTGGTATCAGGTGCCAATATGTGCATAACATGTGTCGGATGTTTAATGAGGGGCTTCGAATAACAAATATAAATAAAAAAATACCTTTTATTTATACCAATCGTTATAATGTCAACGATGATATCTGAAGTATCACAAAATAAAGTGTCATCGTAATTATTACGTTACACTACTATCGACGAGATTTAAATGGACAATTAACACCTTCGTAGCAGAGGCCTACGACTGCTCTGTATACAGTTTTTCACACATTCCCTAGGGTTATTTAACAAATTGATTGTTTGTTCATTTGTTTGTTCGGTATTTAAGATTTAATTTGTGGGTATTGATACTTAAAGTTGGGGGACAAAGTAGCTGTCGGTATTCAGATTTCGCAAGGTTCCGTTTTTTCAAACAGCTTTTACATTGAATAAAAGAAGAGAAATTTCAGGACCAAAATATTTGGTCGGTTTGGACAACATTATGGTTTTCCCACGTGTCGGTTTTCTCACATTACACTGTAGTGCTAACTTTATCTGTGTGAATAGAAACATGGACATGAAAATATTGCTAACTTTATCTCAGTGCTAATAGAAACATAGACATGAAAATAGTGCTAACTTTATCTCAGTGCTAATAGAAACATAGACATGAAAATAGTGCTAACTTTATCTGTGTGAATAGAAACACAGACATGAAAATAGTGCTAACTTTATCTGTGTGAATAGAAACATAGACATGAAAATAGTGCTAACTTTATCTGTGTGAATAGAAACATAGACATGAAAATAGTGCTAACTTTATCTCAGGTAAGACAATTGGAGAAAAAGAGGGTGATGTGATGTAGCTTTGAATGTTTTCACCAGGACTTGAAACTAATTTACATTCACAGGGTCCTGTCTCTGTCACACAAGAAATGGATCGTGATGAGTCTCTATGGGAGCATGTTTATGTTGTAATGTATTCATGATGGTGGGTCAGCTATGGTAGTTACTGGTGTCTCAAGTTCTTCTATAACATCAGGCCTGGATCTCCCGAAGCATCTCGGTACAAATCTCATTTCAAATTGAGAATCATACTCAAATCATAGTCTGATTTTGAGCCAACCAGAAATTGGAGCTAATTACTGTAATAAATTCAGAACAATGTTTCTGTTGTTGTTATACTATACTTTTGAGTTTGGTCTTGCATGGATTGGAAAGTAACTCAAATATAGTACAGACAGATCTCGTTACAATGACATCCGATATACCGACAATTTCGTTATAACGACATCAATTGATGGGGACGAATTTTATACAACTTTAATTGTATTCGTTATAACGACATATTCACTTACAGACACCGACAGCAAAAAATTGGGAACGATTCAATAGTTTACACAGTTATTAAAACTCGATATACTGACAATGTCAAGGGAGTATATTTCACATCTGAACTATTTATCGGCTTTCCACAAAGTCACCGTCGAAGCTTGGAGCCGAATTATGTGATCATACTTGTGAAAACAATCTTAATTGCTCTCATTATAATAGTGACGCCTTTCACAGTCGAATTACAGTTTGTGCACTACGGCTCAAGGGAGATAAGCAAAGTCATCACATATATTCGTATTTTCGAAATCATACGGTTCACGAAATAAACGATGTTAATTGAGATTTCTCGACTTGATTTATTAATTCATCAATTCTTAAACGATAGGGTAAATTTTATAACAAAATTAATTACCAATTTATTCTCTTTAGCGTTATATTTTATAGGTTACTGTAGTAGTATCCGTACACCTTTAAATTTGGATGCACTTTTTTGTAGCTCTCTCAAAACATTGTAGATCTATTTTATTTTAAATATTATTTTTATGCAATTATGATAATTTCATACTGCCGATTATGTCAATTTATGACATAATAAATTATATGTTAATCATTAATTTATTTCTATGAAACAATCTCCCTATCAAAATGATAGTCACTTCTGAAATTCAGTATACTGACAAATTCGTTATAACGACATTTTGATCGGGAACAAACGGTGTCGTTGTATCGAGATCTGACTGTATGTGATCATATTTGAGCCAAGATTTCGCCACATGAGATGCTCTGAGATTGGGGCCGGGCTGTGTGAACATTTGATCTGATTGCACACAATTGATTCCATCCTGCAGACAATGTATGTTTTATACCTGTAGTCTTTCTTGTATTGATATTTTATATAATACTATGCAAACTACATTCTCATTAAATTCTGTGATAATCTATTTCTTGTGACATTTTATCTCATGAATGATTAAGTTCTTGCAATTTTATATGAATTGCTCCTTTTGATGGCTGCTTCCTGTGTTACTAGGTTATGGCCCCTTCCTGTGTTACTAGGTGATGGCCCCTTCCAGCGTTACTAGGTGATGGCCCCTTCCTGTGCTACTAGGTGATGACCCCTTCCTGTGTTACTAGGTGATGACCCCTTCCTGTGTTACTAGGTGATGGCCCCTTCCTGTGTTACTAGGTAATGACCCCTTCCTGTGTTACTAGGTGAGGGCCCCTTCCTGTGTTACTAGGTAATGGCCACTTCTAGTGTTACTAAGTGATGGCCCCTTCCTGTGTTACTAGGTGATGGCCCCTTCCTGTGTTACTAGGTGATGGCCCCTTCCTGTGTTACTAGGTGATGGCCCCTTCCAGTGTTACTAGGTGATGGCCCCTTCCTGTGTTACTAGGTGATGGCCCCTTCCTGTGTTACTAGGTTACTAGGTGATGGCCGCTTCCAGTGTTACTAGGTGATGGCTGCTTCCTGTATTACTAGGTGATGGCTGCTTCCTGTGTTACTAGGTGATGGCCCCTTCCAGTGTTTCTAAGCGATGGCCCCTTCCCGTCACTACATTAACATAAACAGATTGTAGTCCTGGCTCAGTGAGGCATGATTTCACAAACTTCTGATCGGGAGACAGAGGCTATACTCAAATACATACACCTTTGCTGATCTAGCCTTATTTTCAAACACACAAAAACACATTTTTCCCACAAAGGGCCATAACTCTGACAATATTCAACAGACTTGGTACCAATACAACAATTCCTGTGAAGTTTCATAGAAATCTGACCTGTTGTTAAGGAGAACAAGTGTAGACAAACTTGATGATATTCGTCTTAATGGACATCTACCACGTTATCATATTGCCCCACCACTATATTGACTCAGAAATATCTGCTTAAGTTTAAATAAAGTTAAACAGAAGTTTTTTTTGTCATAATTTTTTGTTCCTATGAAACAGAAAATAAAAAACAACTGTGTAAGTAACTGCTTTTATTTGATCATGTTATAACAACTCCGCAGCAAATAGCATAAAATCATATACAAACATCAGTACAGAACATATTTGTTTAAACACATTTTCTGAGTACAAAAAGCAATTTTACATATAATGTATTCAATCAGTATCCATGGCAACATAAAACAATATCTAAAACAATACCAGGTACTTTGTAGTACTTTGTACATAACTTGTCATTTATACAACTTGGCCTACACCAGGGGATTTTTTCTACAAACATTTTAAGACAGAAACAGGGACATTGACTGTAATTTTTTCAACATTTTTATATCGCTGGCTCAGAATGAGGTCTTAAGTGCTATTTACGACCTCATAAGACTCACGATATTTGAAATTTGCATCACAAGGCGCTTCTAATGAGCCTTTTTTCATGAAAATCAGATAAGGTCATGTTGACCGAACTGAAATTGAAAAAGCTTGTTTTTCCATAAGTAAGGGGTAGTTTTCAGACAGTTTTTTTCTTGTTTTCTCAAAATATCAATTTTGTACTCACGACCTTCTAATTCTAAGCCAGCAATATATTACTATAATTTTATTTCCTATAGTCTTGTCAAATAACAAGACAAGAATAGAATAAATGTATAAAAAGAGAAAAAAACAAATGAGAATTTGCCTGAATATTTATTATTATCCATTTTTGTTCTATACTTATAATGTCAATTTTACCAAATTCTATACGGAAATAGAATTTATTTTCAATTTTCCTTATACATTTCTGACGTCAATATATTTAAAGAGCAACAAACCTTTTATGTTTTGTTCCATCTAAACTATTTATTTTGATCATATTAAGTTTATTAACAGCAGTTGACAAAATTAATTAATGTTCGAAAAAATCAATGTTTATCTTATTACATAGTTTTAGAATGAACTTGGCAAACCCACATATGATTAATAATTGCATACACTGTACCAAACACATATCAGAACAAAACATGAAAAATAAAATACTTCCAATCAATCTTAGAACAGTTTTCTGGGGTTAAACCTTAAGACCAATCAATCTTAGAACAGTTTTCTGGGGTTAAACCTTAAGACCAACTCAATCTTAGAACAGTTTTCTGGGGTTGAAACTTAAGACCAATCAATCTTAGAACAGTTTTCTGGGGTTGAAACTTAAGACCAACTCAATCTTAGAACAGTTTTCTGGGGTTGAAACTTAAGACCAACTCAATCTTAGAACAGTTTTCTGGGGTTGAAACTTAAGACCAATCAATCTTAGAACAGTTTTCTGGGGTTGAAACTTAAGACCAACTCAATCTTAGAACAGTTTTCTGGGGTTGAAACTTAAGACCAATCAATCTTAGAACAGTTTTCTGGGGTTGAAACTTAAGACCAACTCAATCTTAGAACAGTTTTCTGGGGTTGAAACTTAAGACCAACTCAATCTTAGAACAGTTTTCTGGGGTTAAACCTTAAGACCAACCCAATCTTAGAACAGTTTTCTGGGGTTGAAACTTAAGACCAACTCAATCTTAGAACAGTTGTCTGGGGTTAAACCTTAAGACCAACCCAATCTTAGAACAGTTTTCTGGGGTAAAAACTTAAGACCAACTCAATCTTAGAACAGTTTTCTGGGGTTGAAACTTAAGACCACTCAATCTTAGAACAGTTTTCTGGGGTTAAAACTTAAGACCAATCAATCTTAGAACAGTTTTCTGGGGTTGAAACTTAAGACCAACTTAATCTTAGAACAGTTTTCTGGGGTTGAAACTTAAGACCAACTCAATCTTAGAACAGTTTTCTGGGGTTGAAACTTAAGACCAACTCAATCTTAGAACAGTTTTCTGGCGTTGTCTTATTATAGAGATTTTACTGTTTATTCAACAAATTTCACAGAAAATTGTGCCCAAACTGTACAAACATTTCACAATTTAAAGTCTTTGTTTCAATCCTGTAACATGTATGAATATTGCCCCCTGGTCTTACACTTACAATAACATGACAGTTAATAATCAGATTCCTTCTTCAAGCGAACCTCTTCTCAATTTCAAAACAAAAAGTACAATTTTCAATTAACAAAAACATGAGCTATTATGTTCTAGGCCAAAATATATCTTGCACTGTACAATTTTCTTCAAAAAACCAAACAAAACCATCAGCAGCATCAGACACCCACGTTCTAATCATTATGTTACTCTCCATTTCTATATAGACGGAGAAGCAAAATGAGCAGCCAGGGGTATTTGAGGATGTAGAAAAAGTGAAAGAAGAACTTCAGATTCACAGAGAAAAATGTCCAATGCATAAAACATACAGTATAATGAATTCTACTAAAAGGTTCTAATTTACAGCAGGCTAAATTCTGTGAAATGCAAAGCAAAGAATTCCCCCCACAAATCGCCCACTTTCAAAAAGATATTCTATCAATTTTATAATTGAATTCTTGTATGTCTTTTCTCCTCGTAAAATTTCTGCAATTAAATGATGATATGTTATGTTATTCAAGTATTGTGTAATGAATCATTAAGAAGGAAATATTTGTTTGCGTGGGTGGGGTGATGAGTTGCGTTATTATTTAATATTGCCATAGCAGGATTGCTATATGCTGTTAACTGAAATAATGGCCAAAGGGCAAATCAGCCCTAGGAGGATTTGGTAGGTAGGTTAATTAAAATTAAACTTAAAACTAAATTCACTATACTATACCTATCCAAGAATGCCTCAGAAATATATCTTTAATCTTTATAATTTTACTAAAGCAGTTATTATTTTGTTATTAAATCACCATAAAACATACAAGCAAACTAGACTGTCGGTGAGTGTGGTTAAATTGGAAACCCTCATGCAAATAAATGCTACATATATTGATACGTTTGATAGTAAATACAGAGCAACCATTGAACCCTGTCTGGATTATACCAGTTGTTAATCAAGTAATGGTCAATTATAGCGCACGTTCCAATAAAATCATTTGAAAACCTTGGCCTAGCCATGTTCGACAAACAACAAGGTTGAGCGATCTCTGCTCGGGCATCATTGTAAATTGTAACCAGGTTTATAATGTGAACCAGTCAATGTTCTAGCCTGTAACGTGTATCTGTCCATGCTACTGTCTGGTATCATCCAACTTTGATGAAAGAACTACTTTTCAATGAAATAGTCTCAAATAATCCTGCCACAAGAATTTACGTTCAACCTAGTATCCTCTCTAAAGCCAAAATTTACAGACATATAATCAAAATATGTGTCCCTACAGCATGTTGCTCGGGTGAGGTTATGCTCTGTATATAATAACACGATGTCAGGACTCAGATGTCAGGGCACAGATCGCTTAAACTATTTAACTATCAAACTTCGTTTGTCAAAGATTCTCTAACATTTACTTGAATTTTGCAACCAACACTGTGTTAATCATATTAACAACTAATAGAATAACATCATCATAATGGTCAACAAAATGCTTGATTGATAATAGTCTCTATGTTTAATTGGTCAAATTACGGTAGACAACCATCATGTATGCAGGTTTAACCACTTCATGTACATCAACATGGCCTAGAGCAGTGTTTAATTTCACAAGAAAAACCAAAAAAATAAATTATTCTGTAAAATAAAGGTGATCATTTTGTGAGTTATTATAATAAATCTATAAAAAGTTTACAGTAAAGTGGCAACCTGTACATATCTTTTGTTACTTTTTGTACATTTAAAACAGCACATATTACAATACAAAGGATGAATGCGAAACTGTTCTATCTTCTTCATTTACAGACAAAGAGATCACCCATGGCAACACCAGAAAGTTGTCTAGGTTGACAGGTGCTCTCTTAGGTTAAGTATAATCATTATTCAAAATGGCCAAATGAAAGACTATAAATCCATAACCTCGGGCAGATTATATCGAGCCTGCGCACCCACAAACGGGTACTTAGGTGACTACTTTATATGGACAAACCAGTTGAAAATAGTTAAAATGAAAGTAGAATTTTCTTTTACGTGGCTAAAATTTTCTTTTATGTGGCTAAAATTAGACACATAACTACTCTTCATTCTGTATTGTAGTCACATAAATACCGTTTCGTTAGAGCGTCCGCACAGACTTAGGCACATACATACAACAAAAATGGTGACTATGTCTCGCTCACCGCAAGTGGGCTAGACAATAAAATTGGTGGTCATTATACATGTGTCTTTGTTTGCAGGTGCTCTTTAATACAGGTGTGACTGTAAATGGTCTTAGAACAGAAAGACAGTTTCTCATTCACCCAGCATATTCATAGAGAAACATTTTATAAAAATGTTATTCCCCATATGGTTCAGTGATATGATGACACAAATAACAAATTGAGTTTTATACATTTCTTGTGTTTTAAAAATGTAAACATATTAAAATACATGAACATGTAGCTTAATACAAGGCACTTCATAACTTCCAATTACCTCACGAGTAACATTCATGACAACAGTGTCCCTCGCTTGTCAATACCCACTTTGGCAACAACCTTTCATCCTTGACAACCCTTCTATAGCAACCATCAACAATCTTAACAACCCCTCAAGTCAATAAAATGGACAACCTCTCATTAATGACAACCCTCTTTTCAGAACCTTTCTCTAATAAAAAGACAATCTGTATTTAACCCTTTCTACTAAACCCCAGATGAATGTCCACCTTCTCACAACAACCTATGTTCAGCCTGGGTGGATTTTAACCAAGGGAACACTGTGCATGATCAACATGTATATAGCAAGTTATATAATTCATATACCACATGACCAAGTTAACAGTATGTCACAAAAGCATTTCAACAGATTTTGTTCAAAGCAATATTTTTTTATTAAAATCTCTATCTAGCAAACAACAAATAATTTAAGAAGAAAATAATTCAATTCAAATGCTATTCAAACAAAAATATAACAGCAGACTGCAAGAATTTCAAAGAAGTGAACATCCAGTTTTGTATTATGTCAATGAAAATAGTAAAAATGATAGTGTTTATATTGGACTCTTCACTGATAAAGGTACAAAAGTGTTTTCATTTTCAAAAGTTGTAAGAATTTGTCAACAGAAAAGCTTCCCCTATTTATTGAATTTTCTGGGTTTTTTTTGACATATAAATGTACTGTATGGGTCAATATGGTATATATACCCTGTATAGTACCTTTCAGTAGTCCAATTTCTGGATATAAGAACAAAAGTAGCATGTGTTGCGATTATAAAATTGTACATGTTAAAATATTAATTTACAACCTAGCAACAATGGACAGTTAAGCAGAAACAAAAACGGAAAGCGCAACTTAAAACAAAACACAAATTAGACAGGTAACTTAATGGTACAGTAAATGTGTTTAACTTCATTGAAAATGCAAACATTTGATTTTATGAATGCCGCCATCATATGACAACCATTCAGAGATAAATATGGTTACACTGTGATTCCCCGCTATCACATGTATACAGACAGTTGACTAATAACAGATATGACAGACCATGCACTGATAATCTTTATACATCACATCCTATTTCATAAAAGCTGCAAAAATATTGTCCTGTAATAAATTATTTTTTGGAAATTCCTAAAACTCAGGGTTTTCAAACAAGACCTGTTAATCATGTAAAAACGGTTTCAGCAAACTGGAAATGTCGGGTGCACAAATATTCGTGCAAATTTTCATCATAATAAATACTTCTGAAGACTCATGTGTCCAAAACTTACTGCCGCAGTATGCACACTGACTTCGCCATTCTGAATAAAACCCTGGTTAAATATATCATTACAAAGCTTATAACAAATGCCACATGAAAATACTGAAGGACCCAACTCGATAAAACAAATGAAGCTATTCACAATTCGATTGTTTTAAAAATAAAAAGCATATTACATTGTTCTAATGGAAAAATGAATTTTGGCTTTATACATAAATACGCAAGCATTAAGGTTACGCATACAATTTTATAGTCGTATAACATCTCAGATGAGTAATTATTTGTTTACAATTGTCGTAAAATTTAAATACACTTAGAGTTATCTATGCTGATATGCAGTCATACGAAAAATACATATAATAAATTTGTGCACAAACAATAAAATTTTACAACTTGACTTTCAAAATAACACACATACATCAAACCCATACACATGTACACCTAAAGAAAAATAAAAACGCAAAAATTTCACATGCATAAATTTCATAATATTCAGCTATTACATGAAACAGTCTCTATTATTTACATATTAAATACCATTATCGCACTCTTACTGTCTCATTTACACAAAAACTGGCCTTTAAGGCAGAAAAAATATGATACAAGTAACATATAACTTATGTTTTTTAATTTTACAGAAAACAGTATAATAATTAATATACATGTATGAATGAAATACTGTTCTGACGTATATTTGATAAAATGATTTGAAGTATGTAAGGCCGCAATTTTTTTATTTTTAGGTTGACATAATTTTTAGAAAATTTAATATCAAAGGGGTTCAAAGGGTCCTAACTTGCTCACACGATGGCAAGTGAGGGACCAAGGACCCTTTCAGTCCTCTTTTCAAATATCCATTCTGCCCTCCCAAAACCACTTTTATTTAATTTCCCGTAAACCAAAAAATAAAAAAACTTTGGCCTTATTAATGTAAAATCAGAAAATAAACCTACATGTAACATGATATATGAGATTTCATACAGTGGCGTTACTAGGCAACAACAAACATGACCTAGCAACAGACTGTACATATATTACTACGACAACCTTTACGTTACTATAGTTTCCATCCTTGTGCTATATATACACGGGATAAAAGCAACCATCCAATAGCAATGTTAATAAATAAGCATATATACATTTTTTATTTTCCAAGTTATTGAATAGCAATGTTTGGTAATTCATTGGGCAGAGTACCAGACTACAGATCAAGTAGTAGCTGTATAGGACAAAAACTACAATTTTTTAAATAATTACATTTTAATATGTTCAGATGAAGTTTACAGGTGTCCTATCCATTAATTCATGTACAGTCAACTATCCTTATCTTGAATTTTTTAAAAATTACTTCTACCTAACGAAAATTCGAGATAGGTTCAAAAGCCATTTTGTTCTGTTTGAAGTCATAGCACGGGCTTACACAGGTTTATTGTGTCGCCATTTCCTTGTATTATTAAGAAAAAGTTCTCTCCATGTTTGGCTTCGAGATAGTTGGCCAGATTTGATGGGAAAATCGGGACTTCAAAACAACTTTGACATAACGGAAAATTTGAATGAGGACTGACTGTATGTTGTTGCCTTTTCATTAATTAATTTGTTCTTTTTTATAATCAGGTATGACATTTATATTTCTTGACAAATATAGCAACCATTATTTTCAACAAAATACCTCAGAACATGGCATTACTATTAAGATACAGACCTCATTAAGAATTTAATCTGGGGACTTTGATCATTAATATTTAAATCACTGTAGTGAATCTGTCAACTGTGTTCATTATAAATAATGTCTGTAAGTTACATTCAAACAATCGTTATAAAGAGCCTGCTCCTTTTGAGTCTTCAAAAATAAAACAAATAATTATACACAAACTTCATCTAAAATTCATTCGATCACTGTACCGAATCTGCTGCATGAATTCATTCGATCACTGTACAGAATCTGCCGCATGAATTCATTCAATCACTGTACAGAATCTGCTGCATAAATTCATTTAATCACAGTACAGAATCTGCTGCATGAAAATTTTCCATCACTGTACAGAATCTGCAGCATAAATTCGTTCCATCACTGTACAGAATATGCTGCATGCATTCATTTAATCACTGTTCAGAATCTGCTGCACAAATTAAAACAACTGCGAAACAGAAGATGATCTGCTACTCAATAAAATAAGAATACATTTTCTGCATTTAATGAACATTCATATGTACAAGTTAAAAGTCCTAATGTTTACAAAACATCACAGCTTAAAATTTGATGCAATTACGTGAAAGCACCTTGAATATAATTGGTCTGTACATTTTATGTTTTTGATTTCTTGTCGTAGAGATACGGCAATATTTACCTTCCGTTTTTGAACAACTCAACGATACACACTATTACATTTTTTTCACACTAAACAATGTCACAAGCTTCATGAATTAACGACCTCTATTTGTCGGTATTTTTTCCGTAAATTGGATACAGGGTCTTTGAACAGAATAGGATCCATGCGCATTTTTGAGCGTAGTAAGGGCATATATCCAAATATATTGGCAAACGCATCAACACAAATTTGGCGTTGCGCAAAATGAAAAGAATCCAACCATTGTGAATTTTTTGAATTATTTGGCAACAACGATTCACGATACTGTTTTCTGTGAGTCACTTTGATTGGTGGAAGTTTGGTCACATGACTTACAAGAAAGTTCATAAGAATGTCTTCACAGTTCTGAGATTCGTCGACTGTTCTTGTGAGAGATGAGCTTAGACCATTTGTATAAAGAAAGTTATAATACCTGGAATAAAAATAAAACATCAATTAGACCGAGTTTCACATTGCAAATACTGTACAATATTATTGAAATAAAACATCAATTAGACCGAGTTTCACATTGCAAATAATGTATGATATTTTTGCAGAGACAGCGTTATTGTCCTTGCACAATGCATACACTTTATAAGGGGATACATTTTTTGGCAAGAGGGCCCAAAGGGTCCTAGGTTGCTCACCTGTCGTAGTAGTGCATGCAAGCCCCTATGGTGACCTAAGTAACCAATTACATTTTCTGAATAAGATTCATTTTTTATGATTTGACCTTGTGACCTAGTTTTTGATCCCTGATGACCCAATATCGAACTTGACCTAGATTTTGTTGAGATACTCATTGTGATTGAGTTTCACTATGATCAGGTCAAAATTGTGACTTCTAGTTTTACTATGATTTGACCTTGTGACCTAGTTTTCGACCCGGATGACTCAATATCAAACTTGACCTAGATTTTGTTGCGATTATCATTGTGATTGAGTTTCACTATGATTAGGTCAACATTGTGACTTTTAGTTTTACTATGATTTGACCTTGTGACCTAATTTTTGACCCCGGATGACCTTATATAAAACTTGACCAGATTTTGTTCAGATGATCATTGTGACCAAGTTTCATAATGATTAGGCCAAAATTGTGACCTTTAGTATCTACAAAAGCAAATTGTTGACTGACGGACAGCGGACGAAGAGTGATCACAAAAGCTCACTCTGTCACTTTGTGAGCAAACAAACAGGCATGAAATCTATGAGAATTACAAATTTCATGCAACTCTTTTTGCTCGAAAACAAAATGAAATGAATTTATTAATCAGCATCCGAGCGACACAAAAACAATTCACTGGAATGAACATTTCGGAAAGAACTTTACAGAGAAATACAAATTTCATGAAAATATTTTTGCATCAAAAAAAAAAAGTGCAAGAATTAATCAGGCTGGTGACACAAAAAATGAAGTTCAAAACATTTCAATTGAATACATGCTGCCATGGAAACACATAAATCAAACATAACTACAATACTACATCAACTCAAACAACAGGAAAATTGGAACTGAATGATTACTACATGCTCATACATCATTGGTTGGTCATCAACCCAAGATAGGGGAAAAATACGCTGGTGAACGAGAATCGTTTTCTCAAATCCTGTTTTTTTAACAATCTGTTGTAACAAGAGCTTGTTTGTTCAAATAGCAAATTGCTGCCTTTTTAACCTTTTACTGAAAATGCCGCTAATCTGTTTGTAACAAGAGATAATTTGGAAAAGGGAATAGGTTCTATAGTGTACATTGGTTATTTGAATATAATTGGTGATACACTAATAACATAAATTTATCGGCATCAAATTTTGGAAATGTGTGGAAATATGTGTGTGGAGCTGGATTGTTGTGCGGAAGTGTTGTCTCAATGGAGTAGAGGGCTGACTGCTGATTTATAGGTCATCAAAGTTATAAGAGCACAACGGAAACAAGACTGTGTTCAATATCCGCTTATCCCCCGGTGGAAGCCTTGTCCATAATAATGTTGGATAGTGTTACATGGCATTGACAATGTAAGGTGTTTATGATGGTAAACAAGTATGCCAAGTTTGAAAGCAATGCCTTGATGGACTCTAAAAGTATTTGAGTTTTCAACATCTTGAAAGTTTTGGTTAACATTTTCGGAAAGAAAAACATACAGACAGACTGAAAGGACAATCACTATATCAGTAGATGATGGGGCATAAAAATACAAGAGGGGTGCAGTTATTCAACTCAGTGTCTGTCTATGACAGCAGAGACTTTGCTTAAAACAATATCTGAGTTTGAAACAAACCTCAAGTTGGAGTTTTTTTAATAAATTACACAATGTATTCATTTTGTGATATTGATGTTTTTAACATTGTTAGAAGTCCCACAGGTCGGTAGTATTTCAGTCATGTATGGAGCCTATTGTCTCACTTGAAAATATCATCAATAATGTGCAACAAAATTTGAGCTGAGATTTAGATTTGATTATTGAGATTGGGGTCTTGCTCGACTCATGATAAACCAAACCCCAGATGAATGCTCAACCATGATGTTACCAAGCTAGTAAACCGTAACCATGGTAACATCAACATTATGTTCCATGATAGGTATTTATTTACCTATGATATTTCTTAACCACTGAAAAAAGCCCACTGGTCAACAGTAGTTCAGTTATATGAAGACTACCCAGTCACAATATCCTTACTCCAGAGAACCAGCAGTTACGTAAAACTAACCATGCTGAGTGTCAAGCAAGGGAGATAACACCAGGAACATCTATAGCAAATTTGGTATGTAGTCGGCTGGGATCGAACCAGACCTCTGGAAGTGGACACTCTACCACTAGGCTATCATGGCAGACTGGAAGTGTACACTCTACCACCGGGCTATCATGGCGGACTGGAAGTGGACACTCTACCACTAGACTATCATGGCGGACTGGAAGTGGACACTCTACCACTAGACTATCATGGCAGACTGGAAGTGGACACTCTACCACTAGACTATCATGGTGGACTGGAAGTGGACACTCTACCACTAGACTATCATGGCGGACTGGAAGTGGACACTCTACCACTAGGCTATCATGGCGGACTGGAAGTGGACACTCTACCACTAGGCTATCAAGGCAGACTGGAAGTGGACACTCTACCACTAGGCTATCATGGCAGACTGGAAGTGGACACTCTACCACTAGGCTATCATGGCGGACTGGAAGTGGACACTCTACCACTAGGCTATCAAGGCAGGCTGGAAGTGGACACTCTACCACTAGGCTATCATGACGGACTGGAAGTGGACACTCTACCACTAGGCTATCATGGCGGACTGGAAGTGGACACTCTACCACTAGGCTATCATGGCGGACTGGAAGTGGACCCTCTACCACTAGACTATCATGGCAGACTGGAAGTGGACACTCTACCACTAGGCTATCATGACGGACTGGAAGTGGACACTCTACCACTAGGCTATCATGGCGGACTGGAAGTGGACACTCTACCACTAGGCTATCATGGTGGACTGGAAGTGGACCCTCTACCACTAGGCTATCATGACGGACTGGAAGTGGACACTCTACCACCGGGCTATCATGGCAGACTGGAAGTGGACACTCTACCACTAGGCTATCATGGCAGACTGGAAGTGGACACTCTACCACTAGGCTATCATGGTGGACTGGAAGTGGACACTCAACCACTAGGCTATCATGGCGGACTGGAAGTGGACACTCTACCACTAGGCTATCAAGGCAGGCTGGAAGTGGACACTCTACCACTAGGCTATCATGGTGGACTGGAAGTGGACACTCTACCACTAGGCTATCATGGCGGACTGGAAGTGGACACTCTACCACTAGGCTATCATGGCAGACTGGAAGTGGACCCTCTACCACTAGGCTATCAAGGCAGGCTGGAAGTGGACACTCTACCACCGGGCTATCATGGTGGACTGGAAGTGGACCCTCTACCACTAGGCTATCAAGGCAGGCTGGAAGTGGACACTCTACCACTAGGCTATCATGGCAGACTGGAAGTGGACCCTCTACCACTAGGCTATCAAGGCAGGCTGGAAGTGGACACTCTACCACTAGGCTATCATGGTGGACTGGAAGTGGACACTCTACCACTAGGCTATCATGGCGGACTGGAAGTGGACCCTCTACCACTAGGCTATCATGGCAGACTGGAAGTGGACACTCTACCACTAGACTATCATGGCAGACTGGAAGTGGACACTCTACCACTAGGCTATCATGGCAGACTGGAAGTGGACCCTCTACCACTTGGCTATCATGGCAGACTGGAAGTGGACACTCTACCACTAGGCTATCATGGCGGACTGGAAGTGGACACTCTACCACTAGGCTATCATGGCGGACTGGTAGTGGACACTCTACCACTGGGCTATCATGGCGGACTGGTAGTGGACACTCTACCACTAGGCTATCATGGCAGACTGGAAGTGGACACTCTACCACTAGGCTATCATGGTGGACTGGAAGTGGACACTCTACCACTAGACTATCATGGCAGACTGGAAGTGGGCACTCTACCACTAGACTATCATGGCGGACTGGAAGTGGACACTCTACCACTAGGCTATCATGGTGAACTGGAAGTGGACACTCTACCACTAGGCTATCATGGTGGACTGGAAGTGGACCCTCTACCACTAGGCTATCATGACGGACTGGAAGTGGACACTCTACCACCGGGCTATCATGGCAGACTGGAAGTGGACACTCTACCACTAGGCTATCATGGCAGACTGGAAGTGGACACTCTACCACTAGGCTATCATGGTGGACTGGAAGTGGACACTCTACCACTAGGCTATCAAGGCAGGCTGGAAGTGGACACTCTACCACTAGGCTATCATGGTGGACTGGAAGTGGACCCTCTACCACTAGGCTATCATGGTGGACTGGAAGTGGACACTCTACCACTAGGCTATCAAGGCAGGCTGGAAGTGGACACTCTACCACTAGGCTATCATGGTGGACTGGAAGTGGACACTCTACCACTAGGCTATCATGGCGGACTGGAAGTGGACACTCTTCCACTAGACTATCATGGTGGACTGGAAGTGGACCCCCTACCACTAGGCTATCATGGCGGACTGGAAGTGGACACTCTACCACTAGGCTATCATGGCAGACTGGAAGTGGACCCTCTACCACTAGGCTATCAAGGCAGGCTGGAAGTGGACACTCTACCACCGGGCTATCATGGTGGACTGGAAGTGGACCCTCTACCACTAGGCTATCAAGGCAGGCTGGAAGTGGACACTCTACCACTAGGCTATCATGGCAGACTGGAAGTGGACCCTCTACCACTAGGCTATCAAGGCAGGCTGGAAGTGGACACTCTACCACTAGGCTATCATGGCGGACTGGAAGTGGACACTCTACCACTAGGCTATCATGGCGGACTGGAAGTGGACCCTCTACCACTAGACTATCATGGCAGACTGGAAGTGGACACTCTACCACTAGGCTATCATGGCAGACTGGAAGTGGACCCTCTACCACTTGGCTATCATGGCAGACTGGAAGTGGACACTCTACCACTAGGCTATCATGGCGGACTGGAAGTGGACACTCTACCACTAGGCTATCATGGCGGACTGGTAGTGGACACTCTACCACTGGGCTATCATGGCGGACTGGTAGTGGACACTCTACCACTAGGCTATCATGGCAGACTGGAAGTGGACACTCTACCACTAGGCTATCATGGCAGACTGGAAGTGGGCACTCTACCACTAGACTATCATGGCAGACTGGAAGTGGACACTCTACCACTAGACTATCATGGCAGACTGGAAGTGGGCACTCTACCACTAGGCTATCATGGCAGACTGGAAGTGGACCCTCTACCACTAGACTATCATGGCGGACTGGAAGTGGACACTCTTCCACTAGAGTATCATGGTGGACTGGAAGTGGACACTCTACCACTAGGCTATCATGGTGGACTGGAAGTGGACACTCTACCACTAGACTATCATGGTGGACTGGAAGTGGACACTCTACCACTAGGCTATCATGGTGGACTGGAAGTGTACACTCTACCACTAGGCTGTCATGGCAGACTGGAAGTGGACACTCTACCACCAGTCAATCATGGCGAACTCTTACCTATGATAAACAGCAGCTCCGGTGAGCACAATGGAGTATTCATTACTCCATCTAGAAGAGTAGCTCCAACGATTTTTAGCGTCATCCCAGTGATGAGATCGTGCCGGATATCCCACAATTCTCTCTGGAAATTCACGCCATACACTCAATGCAAAATCAATCTACAATTAATACAAAGTTCATTAATATTTTGTGCATATCAATTTATCCTTTCCGATTCACCACACCTGCTAGCGAAATTTTCATTTCAATAGGGCTGTACAAGTTAAATATAGTTGAACCTATCTTTGCACACACTTAAGGCTGACATTAAGACCCACATGGAAGATTGTGAAACACAATGTGTAGCCTCGTTAAATAAAGTTTTAACTTACTTACTTACATTAAATATGACTTTTGAAAGCAAGTGACTGTTTAAAACAGAAAGTGTTTAATTGGAAATGGCTGATTCAGACTCAATAATATAAGCAGTCTAAGATAGATGGTTGGTTAATTGAGATGACCACTAACACAGGTTTGACTGCATTGTATAAAAGAGGTATGCCTTAAGTAGTGATGACCAATTATCGACAGTAATCAAATTGTTGTCAGCAAAAGTTTTATAATTTTCATCGTCATGTTTCATCATTTCATTAATTACTGGGTATTGAATCAGCACATTACGAATGAAAACTTCACTGGTGTAATATGAATCATTTTCAAAACGCGTAAAACATAAAACGATTTAGATCAATATTACTTTTCTTTTATGCATGTTTTTTTAATCAAGAGTGATTTTCATGCTGGGAAAGGCACGCAGATACTATCGTGTATTTGTCAGCTGCAAGATGTACAGTTCTAAATCATCAAAGGATATAATAGATTCTCTGATTACGTCTATTAATCCCATCGGGTTGGTTAATCCAATTGTACTGACAAATTGATTGATAAATCAGGATCAATATGTCCATCAGTATTATCCAGGGGCGTAAGCCGTAAGCTCAAAACTGATCTATCTAGCTATAAATCAAGAAACCAATAGAACTGTTTGAAAAAGCGTCAAACCTCGTCTGTAGTCAGTAAAGCATCTTCGTCAAAACTGAACACAGCATCTGTCTCAATTTCCTGGTACGGGTAAAATCTAGAACTTATTGTCTGGAAAAAATAATAATATCACTATGGTTATTTGGAAGAAATTTTTGATTGAAGAACAAGTCAACTGTATGTTTCATTGCAAACTTTCACAACAGTAATTAAAATACTTAGGAGATACCAATGACTAAAATCAAGACTGTGTTCATTAATGCTTCTGCCCCGATGGAAACTTAGTCCATAAAAACAAGCCAAGTCAATCAGGAGCCCTAACTCTGTTAAAATGTTGGATAGTGTTACATAAGGCTTTGACAATGTAAGGTGTTAATGATGGTAAACAAGCATGCTAAGTTTGAAAGCAACGCCTTGATGAACTTAAAAAAATATTTGAAAGCAATGCCTTGATCAACTAAAAAGAAAATTTTGAGTTTATACAACTTGAAACAACATTTTCTGATGAACAGACTAACGAACAGACAAACAGAACAATCACTTTATGCCGCCTGCATTAGTAAATGCTGGGCATAAAAATATTAGCAATGACCAATTTGCCACATAAATTATCAGCATTTATACGTTAAAAGACATGACATATAAACAAATCATCAGGGGAAACAACTCTTCTAATAATACAAACATTTATCTCCTTTTGTATATATTATGAATATGTGTTGATCAGATCAGCACTCTAAGAGATACCAAAATATACCTAGGGACAGCACTCTAAGAGATACCAAAATATACCAAGGGACAGCACTCTAAGAGATAGCAAAAGATACCAAGGGACAGCACTCTAAGAGATAGCAAAATATACCAAGGGACAGCACTCTAAGAGATACCAAAATATACCAAGGGACAGCACTCTAAGAGATAGCAAAAGATACCAAGGGACATCACTCTAAGAGAAACCAAAAGACAACAAGGGACATCACTCTAAGAAATACCAAACTATACAAAGGGAGAGCACTCTAAGAGATACCAAGGGACAGAACATATTTTACACAGTAACTTACCTTGATATTCCTTGTTTTAACTAGTACAGGCACACCTAGATCTGCTGGCCATCTATGAGAGGGGGGAGGAGAGACATCACAGTGCCAGATCACTATCATCTGTAACAGATAAAATATACTTTGTTAACAAGTAAATTCTTTAAGTCCAAAAGGCCAACAGTAATTCAGTCACATCGAGACTTCACATTCACATTATTCTGACACCTGGCGAACCAGCGTTTACCTGAAACTAACTATGCTGAGTATCAAGCAAGGGAGATAAACAAGTACCATTTGTAACAACCTTTGGTATGTCTCCCGGCATGGAATTGACCCCGATACCTCACACACATTAAGCAGTACAATCACTAATGGCCTCCAGCATCATTAGATACCAGGGCTTAATAAAAAAAACTTTCAAAATGTTTATGTCAGGTTTTCAAGTACAAATAACGCTGCTAATACTACTATGTCTGAAACTATTCACTCAGTCCTATAGTATAAAACTTTTCATTCCTTTGCAATTTCTTATGTGAAGTTATCAAGTGCAAAGTAACACTGCTCACTACCATGTGTGAAACTATTCACTGACTACCGAAGTATAAAACTATTCATTCCTTTCTTGACTTGATGAAATACCACTCCCAGAATGTGGTTTTCTTGCAAGTTATGTGATACTTCATGATTTTAATTGCATTTCAGACAGTGGTTAATTCTAATCTGGGTAATCATGCTATTTCACATTAACTTTAAATACCATACTACTCCTATTACACAAGTTTTAGCACTGACATTAATTGGTAACTTCATAATATAATTAAATAACTTTGTAACAGCAGTAATAGCATGTAGTCAGGAGCTACCAGGTAATGACTGAATTTTATTTCATAACAGCAACCACCTGTTATTTTTAAGTTAATTAGCACCAACTTTATTTTTATTGGGGAACAATTGAATACTCCATCAGAGGAAACAACTCCTTGAATACAGTACAAACAAACCATCAAGGGACACAACTCTTTGAATAATACAGTACAAATATTCCTTCTACGTTATTTAAGCATTTCAATATTTTAGATCAGACAACATTTTGACTCTTTGATTTTATTGTTATGAAGTCATAATAGACCATTATTCGTTCTTCAATATTATGTGAAAAATATATTAATATGTAACATTTTATGCCAGACAGAGAACTTGCGAATGTGTGGTAAGAAGAGTAATGCATGTTACAGAGAAAATACGGTAGAATAATTTAATACCACAAGAATTTCACTTAATTTGATGCCAAAGTCTTCATTTCTAACTCAAAGACTCTACAGAAAACAGTTTAACATTTATGAGATTTTACAAGTTTGATACATTTCATGGGAAATTAGCAGACACACAGTCTGTAGGATTTCTTCACATACCAGAGCAATTACCCCTGGAAATCATGAGTTAATTTAATCATGCCTTCAAATAAAAACTTTGCCCTAATGTTAGTTTTGTTCAGAACTACACCAATGAATGAAAAAAGACCAGAAAGATGCTGACTGTTATTGACATGCATTTGTTTCTACCTCAATGGATGAAATCAAAGCACTGAAAGCCCTGCAGTTGTTCGAATGATTGCATGCAGAGGAGGTATAAATTAACGATGATGTAGCTGTATTTTTTACAATCTTAATGTTTCTTATGACTTCATTGTGCATTGATTTCTAGCGAATACATAGAGGATATTACATGAGTGTCTTTCGATATTGAATGTATTAAACGAGTTGAATAAAATAATAAAATGCGAGGCTCTTTTATCGATTTTTTTCATCGAGTTTAATAAATTCAATGTGGAAAGTCACAAATGTAATGTTCTTTTTATCACATGTTAGCCTTTTCCGGCCGAAACATAAAAAAGCTACTTATTTTTCACTATAATAAACGCGCACATTTGACGACGTCGCCTATCCTTTCAATGACGTCGCGTGATTGCTTTATGACACTAGTGTATTATCAAAAAAAAATAATAATGGCTTTTTTACGCTACCGCGACGTCAAACATGTGATAATATTTAATAATACATACTTGAATGCCTCGATGTAAAGACACCAAATTTGTATAGACTGGCCATTCCATAGTTAACAGGAAATGTTCAAATCTGTATAGTACTTAAACTAAGACGTGACTGTATTTTTTACTAAAATATATACATATAAATATGCTCTATATACAAGGCGAATCGGCCACCTTATATATCAATAACTAAAAAATTGATGACAAACAGTATGGCCCCTACTTATGAACCGGATCTTCTGAAGGAATGAAAGGCAATTACGGGTACTAGTGCACCTAACTAAAACAGAGACTATAAATATAGCCTCTGACGAAAACAACGAAATACAATTTCCAAATATGATAGAAACTACCCGCTTGTCAAATGTCATGATGAGATATATATATCAAGATTCACTTTAAACAAACAAAATATCCTCTATTTATTTGGATGTGTTATGTGCCGAACGATTGAACGAAGTCAAATTAATGTGACCAATATTTATCTGTATCAATACCATGTTTTTGTAACCAAGCAATGTGTTTTCTACGGGATGTTAATAAACGTTATGTTATGTTATGTAATCTTTATCATTGACCGGCTGGCAATTGGAAGGGTTTTGCTGATGCAACAGACTCCCACTGTTTTCGATGTACAGAAACATGGTCTCGGTTGTCAGATTTCGTACGTTTGAAACTTCGGATATTTCTGCCTTCTTTGGTAGCCAATAAACTATTGCATTGGGACAAAAACCGATGTTATTCGCATGAACTAACCAATTTATTAGACTTTCGTCCATTGATAGCCAAAAATAGCTATCAATCGTTTTATTCAAACGCTGATAGTTCAATTTGGCTGTCAGTATATGCAAGATATTTTTGAATTTGCGATTGTTAATTTAACCCTTAACTCATTTAGTTGGATGATGATGGGGCAGAAGTGTCATGAAATGTCTCAATAGGGGATAGGGTAATATCTTTACTCCAGAATTCTGCTACAATATTAACACATCTCATATTGACATCAAGAATGATCTCCCTTGATAATGTGCCTTGTTAAGTCAATTTCTGTTATTGGATTACCTCCCCTCATACTCCTAATTGGGAAATAATTGATGATGAGTATCCTGGGTTATGGGTGTAAATTGTTGTATCTATGGATTCAAGGTTTAAAGGGTTTCTGAAAATTTAATGCAGCAAAGAAAAATTATTAGATGGATATCGTATAATCAGAAAGGACCAATGCAACATTAAAAGGACTTTTCTGGATATATTTCAAAATTACCATAATTCAAATTTTATTTTAACTGCAAGCTATTTGAAACTAAAACACAATAACTATTGTACAGTTGGCAATAAAGTTTAGATGACATCACATTATGCTACATAATTTAAAACCCTATTAAGAGATTTAAGAAAACTGTATGAAGCACACAAATAATTCTCAATAAAAGAGGGGACATTACAAATTCCAGAATGCAAAAATGCAAACTCTTCAGGAATGAAGACATAATTGTTAAAGGCATCTCCCCAAGAGGTATTGCGCAATCTTTCAGAGGAAACATTTTTTACAACTATAACTTTTGTACTAAAATCCAAGCTAATTTTCCATCCTGATCATTTTTACCCAATTTATGTTTTGGAAACAAGATCAGATGATGGTGTTAATGGGAGTTAATGACATGAATTTAACCCTGAGGTATAAGTTTAATGCAATCAGCTACACAAGATAAAATGAAAATGTTCCATCGGAAGATCCGGTGTTCGGAGAGATAGGAGAAATGTTCACCTAGTCACATTGAAGTAATACAATCAGTGAGCTTAAAAGATCATCAATTTCTCAGCAAAACACCTTCAGAAACAATAAGAGGAGAAACCCTAATTTGTCAGCCAACAAAAAAAATCGAACCATAACCAGGAGAAATAATCAGTTTACTTAACTATTGATTCTACAGTAGTCGAGACTAGAAGGGGTTTTTGACATAAAAATGTATGTCTCCCACATGTACCAAGGACCATAACTCTGGCAGTAAAAATCTAACCTGAAATTCCTGATGATGATATGCACATCTAGCAAGCTGCCTCATGGTAATGTTCATGTGAAGTTCATTGAAATCCTATCAGTGGTTAAGGACAGTAATTAAGGACAGGAAGTGTAGACAAACTTGATGACATCCATTCCAGACATCCAGTACAAAACTAATATGTCCCCCCCCCCTCACTGTGAAAGACATGATAAGAATGCTCCGTATTCACATTGCCTATTGGCTGATCATTTGTTAAACTTGTTTTTCATTGACCAATCATTTGTAAAACTCATTTTCATTGGCCGATCATTTGTAAAATAACTTTCATTAGTCAATTATTTGTAAAACTTGTTTTCATTGGCTCTCAGCTTCAATGTTTGTTTATAACATTCTGAAGTAAATACAAATTGACTTAGAGCTAGTTCATCCCGAACATTCTGGAACAATTTTCCTACTGTTTTATTTCTATTGGGTTTTATGGAAGTATTTAGTTGTACAAGGTTATGTAGGTGTCAGTGGACCCAATTATCCGACAGAGTATTTAGACTGGAAATTCAGTAGTTGTTAGACCAGGGAACAATCTATTTCTTACCCAACATTAAATCAATATACAAGCTAGGTGTTAGAAACTGTTGACCCAGACCAGGAAGACAATTACATGGTAAAATTGTCTTCGTAACAAACACTGATTACATGACAACAAAAGTCTAATTTTTGTGTCATCTTACTGTGAGAATTAACTCTCCCATTATGACTGGTCGAATTGACTTCTCCTGGGATGTAAACACAGCAATGACATTCAACTAGCTTCCTGTCTATTTGCAGGCATTGCTTTATACTCTCAAAACTGAAGATGAAAGGAGACTCACCAAACATAATTTCAAAGCTAATTCGTCTAGAGACTGTAGAGACTAGCAAAAACAGACTAATATTCTGACCTAAATGTCACGCTTACCAGAAAACAGCAAAAGATCGCGAGCTACAGATAGCAGCATTGATACACATGGCGAGCTACAAATAGCAGCATAACAAACTTCACAGCACTGATGCACCATAGCACTGATACACATGGCATCAGCAACAGCTTAACAGCATTGATACTTGTTGTGTCAATACTGGAGGTAAATATATAGATGTTTTGAACTCTTCAAATAAGAAGGTGAGAATTAAGTTTCCTACATTGACTGCATAGACAAAATTACTGAAGTAAAAACTTCCAAAGTACAGTCTTAAGAAAAACAACTTGACATACAATATAATTACAAACTATGTTTTTTGTTATTTTAATCTAATACCCAGTCGCATTATCCTGACAGTGTTCCATGCAGCTCAAAAGGGGGGTGTGTTCGCACCCGACGCACCCCCCTAGTTACGGCCATGTAAATACAGGTGTATTAAATTGACTTGATTGGGATTTAACGGTATTGGCTCATTAAGACAGGTGGTTGTTTAATACAGGTGACTAATCACTTTTCAGGCCTTTTCAGGTGTCTTCTGGATTTTTTTAAAATCAGGATCAAACAGTGGAGTTGGATGCACCTATAGCCTGTATCCCTGAGGTTTTTGGCATTTTTATTTTTTTCTTATCTGTAAAAAATGTGAAGGCACATAAAAATGTGTAGGCACGTAAAAATGTGTAGGCACATGCCTTCTGTGCCTAGAGCAAAACAATTTCCTGTCATTAACACAGGTTTGTCTGGACATAGAACAACAATCAATAAACCAGTACAGGTTCAACCAACTTGTAGATAAAAACTCTGTATAAGATTCATAGGAATATTATACAACCTACACCATCTTTTTAAAGGATAACAATTGTCATTAACGAAACCAACTCCAGCTTTTCGAATCAAAAACAAAATGTATATATAATTACTGTTTAGTATAAAGCAGACAAAACACGAAATAAAAACAAGTCTTACATTAAAATTCCAATTTGCTTAAAATCTATTTTACTGTTGTCAATTAGAAAACACTGGGGAACCATTTCAGACATAAAGAAACTCGATTATATTCTTCTTAAATTCTTGAAAATAATTTGCGCAATGAAGTGCAAGCATTTGATTGATCCTCTATGTCAGGAAAAAGGATGAGAAATAACTCGGCTAATTACCGCACCATTACGCTGAGCAAACAGTTTACATTATCTATCGACTCCCTTCATAGAATTTTTTTTCCCCGAACTTTTGAATCATTTCCAAAATGTGTTTTTGTATGAGTGTGTTGCTGTATGTTAATTTGTAGTGCCGGAACAATTCCATCAATTTTACCCATGAAAGCAATTACATGAATTATAACTACCACTGTAATGATTTTTAGCAAATACTTCATCTATTTCTGAGAGCATTGAATTGCCATAATCATGCTTCATTTGCAACAATTCTACCATAGCCATTTACAATAAAATATTTTTGGCAAAAGTTTGATGGATAATTTTTTTTCTTCGTCATACTAGTTAAATAGTTTCAAAATTCTAAAACCGGTTAATCGTTTATATGAAATTGAATCAAACCGTTTAATCGGTTGCCATATTGAAAATGGTGTTTCCATTCCTGACAAACATATCAAAGTACTTTCAGAAGCTGAACTCATTTGTGTTTATTTTATTATACAATATAGATATAAGATTTATATGTTAAATTCGATCACTCATGGATTAATGAATTACATGTTACCCCAACACAGTGATACAGCTAATATAAGAGTTTAAAATGTTTCGATAAACACATTCATGTTTGTTGCTGTCAAAGACATAATGTATAGATGCAATAACATACATTTTATTTACATTTTAGGATGTGTATTGTTTTAGAACGATAAGCTTCTTTGCAAAATTGAAACGGGTTTCACTTAGTAATAGGATTGTGTCCGATGAACCTAGTAATTGTCCTATTCCTGAACATTCCTAATTCAACTTTTGACCCCTAACCCTAAAAGACAGTCATCTGAGAACATCAATTCATCCAGTGAATAAAGGAGAATAATGGGTGGGGTTTGTTTATTCAAGTTAAACGCAGTTTCTCAACACTGTTTCAGTTTTATACGGCAGCAGGTTCACCTACCAAACCAGTTTTCCATGATGTGCATTATTCTAACCAATACTAACTTACCATTCCACATTAGGAACCGGCAACTTCTCCACACGTGGAGGAAATCTACATTTGTTGTCAAATTGTCATAATTGGTGGGGTAAAATATACAAAAAAGCACTTTGAATGAACATACCTTGTGAGTGAAGGCCGATTTAGCAATGGTCCGAATTAACCTAAATAATGGTGACGAGGAGAACATCACAGGAGATGTTGCATATATAACAGCAGTAAATTTCTCTGCCGGCGGAACACCAAGTTGGTCGTAGAAGAACGGGAACGATTGTAGTGTGTCGGAGAATTCCGGTAACAACATGGTACTTCCTGGTAGAGAGTTCCACATCACTAACGACCTTGACATCTGTTTGTCTATACGATCTTTGATGATCTAAAAATAGAAGAAAGTACTAGATAAAGCCTAATTAATGATCAATGAAAGTAAAATTTCAATAAATCAAAGGGCAGTAAGTAATCTTCCTGATAAATTGTACAGTCAAAAAGAAAAGTTCAAACAATTATTTCCGTGAAATCAGGCAGCATCAAACTCTCCCAATTACTAACAGATTTTACACTTCGACCAAAGGTTCATGTCGACACCTCTGACTGCATGGACTCCAACTCTCCAACAATTTGTCAGTGAACATTGAGATAAAGAGAAAATAATGATAAATATTTCTAATCAATGTCGTGTTTTCTACAAGATCTGATCACATTGTATAACACAATACGACAAGACAGGTAACTCTGTGAAGACACAATAATCAAACACCTGTATAATCTGATAGACATCGGGGAATTTATGTTTACAATGAGAATATACCATTAATGTCACCAAATATTGTGGGGGAGGTAAAAGCCTATACCCTATACCATACCAACTGCAGGCGATATCTTATAAACCTATACCATACATGTTAACAATAGAATAATTTTATGTCATTAATGTCATTAATGTCATTAACAAGGTGTTGAGGACGAAGTTAATGCCAACTGAAGTAATTTTAAGATATGGAAACAGACCATTATTCCTTTGTATGCCAGCAAAAAACCTATTCCATACCGTGATGTATAGCAAGTATCATTAAAAAATACAGACGTTTGCTCTTTGAAACCTTGAAAATAGTCATTTAAGACACATATCTCATGTGAGAATTTTTAAAATCAATCAAAATCTATTTTTAAACCTGGCCTAAAAACTCTTTACCATACTGTATCATACAACTTGGAAACATTAAAATGTCTACCATACAATATCTAAGATGTCTAAATAGTCTACACGATACTGTGCTAAAATGAACACGATACATTCTTATACCAGTGATCATCCTAAATGAAATTTAAAACCTACCACACTAATGTACTGTATAACCTGAGATGAAAATGTATCTTTGAATTAGTATGATCATTCCCATGCAAAATGAATATGTATCAGGGAAAACTTAAAAGCCTGTACTATACTGTAAAATTCTGGGTGGACATTTATGATGCCTCACCTTGATTTAAGATGTATTCATTAGTGTCAAAGAACAACAAGAGAACTACAGGTAACTTCTTGTGTCTGTCAATTCTCATATTGCGCTAGATTCCAGCCAACAAAGATCCATGAACCCAACTACAAGACACATGATAGTGGTCACCAGAATTAGGCATCCACTTGATTTGAGCGGCCATTATCAGCACATTTACCATGGTGACTTAATGTAGTCAAGTTAAATATACTTATAATGTATATTTTTATACAAAAACTACCTGTATCTAGAAAATGTCTGAATTAATCAAACTGAGTCCTACAGTCAAGTGTTAGTAGTCGAACATGTAATTTAAGCAAGCACCTGCCTCAATTAGCATAGTAATCTGCTAATCAATACTTGACTGTAACACCCCAATTTACTAGTTTTATATTAAGATACACCAGCATAAGTTAGAACAACAATAGATGTATCCCGTGAATCAGGGTTCTATAATTTAAGGTTAGACTGTATACAAGCATAAGTTAGAACAACAATAGATGTATCCCGTGAATCAGGATTCTATGATTCAAGGTTAGACTGTATACAAGCATAAGTTAGAACAACAATAGATGTATCCCGTGAATCAGGGTTCTATAATTCAAGGTTAGACTGCATACAAGCATAAGTTAGAACAACAATAGATGTATCCCGTGAATCAGGGTTCTATAATTCAAGGTTAGACTGTATACAAGCATAAGTTAGAACAACAATAGATGTATCCCGTGAATCAGGGTTCTATAATTTAAGGTTAGACTGTATACAAGCATCAGTTAGAACAACAATAGATGTATCCCGTGAATCAGGGTTCTATGATTTAAGGTTAGACTGTATACCAGAGTCCTCCAGTAAGACATAAATCTAGGAATAACCAAGTACTAATAGTCATTAACATTTCTGAACAGAATAATAGTGACATAAACTAACAATTAGCTAGATAATTGACCGCATCTCTCCACCTGCTCTACTGTTGTAGCCACACAATTCCTGCCACTATATTACCCACAGCAAGTGAACATTCTCCAAGTACTGTAAACCCAGAAATTATTTCGCACAATTTAATTTCGCAGAGTTCGGGAGTGGTGGAATTACGCGAAAATTAAGTAGCCGCGAAAGTGTTAAAACATTAATATGGACATTGCGGGAAACTTAAAAACGCGAACTTTGTAGTCGCGAATATGCCAACAATCGGCAAAACGCGAAAGTTAGTATTTGCCAAAATAAATTGGTTTACAGTAACAGACAATTTATCCCTGAAGGAGAGAATCTTGTCTTTCAGAATACTGTCAGGAAACAAGATTCCCTAAAGGCTGATGTACCATTTGTATAAGAGTATTCCTAACATCCATAAAAACTCCAATATAACGGATTTTATTACTGACAAAAATTCAGCTACAGCAGCATGAGTTTTAACGATTTTGTCCAGCATGGCCATCCTGAATCCAAGTAAAAAGAAAGCAGCAGTCTTGAGGATTACAATGCAAGAAAAAACAATATGCTATCAGGGATTTTATACTTAAAGTGATCAATCATTGTGTTTTATTTGCTTTTCGTTTGATTCCGATTTTACGCAATTTTTCAAAAATGTTTCAATCAAACTAGTGATAATTGTTGTGAGTTGTTTTTTTAACCATTACTTATACTCTTGCTTTTCAGCTAGCACAATTTACAACTTCTCCACATGTGGAGGACATTACCAAAGCCTGAATTTCAAAGCAGCTGATCATAACCTCTTTGCCAAACCTAAGAAACGATCCCTGATCAGTGACTTTCTTTGCTTCTTTGGGAAAGGGTCTGGGTCAGTTCAGGTTGGGAATTTTCGCCTTGTGACAACTTGAAATTGGGAATTTTCATGAAGCAGAAAGGCCAAATAAAACAGACAAAGAGATTACAAGTGACTATTTACTGGTTTCTGTAAACTTTCATGCTTGACCACTTGTCAAAAATGTTCATAACTTTGTCATTTTATGTCTGATTTTGAAAATAAAATTTTCAAATGTTTATTTGGAATTTCTCTCTTCAAATTTGGCAAAATTATAGCCTTTTACAAATTGGGAAGGTTCCGTTTACCGGTAGCAAACAAAGAATCTTCTGACAGGGGGGGGGGGGGGGGGGGGGAGAGAGAGAAAGAACATCATCCTCTACCATACTAAAGCCAGGAGGCAAGTTCTCAAACTGGTTAGAACAGTATTGTTACATTGTTAATAATCAGAGCAATTATGTAAAATTTTATTCAAAACTTAGACAGACAGACCATTGCAATGCTCACAGAAGCTATCTCCTGTAAGCTGTCATTAACCATTACTCAATACATTGTACAGAATCTTTGACCACCAACTTGACTGGAATGTGGAATATCTTAAGATGAAATTGAAAATTTGGAACTGCTGACAACTTGAGATTTAACGATGATGAAGCACGGTGGTTTTTCCCCAATTATTTTAAAATGTAAACCTTTTGAAGAAAATTGCCAGTAATAAGGACAGAAAGTGAAAATTAGACAACAGGACAGATTGAATTAAAAGTTGTAAGGTGTTATAATTTATAATTAAAAGTGCTTTAACAAAATGTTCTAGAGTAATTCCAAACACCTGACAGGTAATATGCGAGAAATGTTAACTATGCAACAAGCAGTTAATAGAAAACGAAGTACATTTTCAGTAGAAAAACCTGCTTAATTGATGCTTAATTGATTATTCATTCACACATACAAATCTACTGTTAATTAAAAACATAAAATCTCCATTATTAGATGAAGACCAAATGTTAATTAATTAGGGATCAGAGTTAAGGGAGAAATTAATGAGATATAATGAGGTCATTGCATTTGTTTTCATGGAGTTTTATGCAAATTTTTTAACTAATTTTCTGCCCTACAAAAAGGCAATGTGTTCATCCCGCTCACGATATCTGGAATTAATTATGAACCAGTAATTTACATGCTCTACTGAAAGTGTTATAAAAAATAGCGGCCTCCTCGATAGCCTAGTGGTAGAGCGTTCGCTTCGAAAGTGGGAGGTCCCGGGTTCGATCCCAGGCCGCTTCATACCAAAGCCTAAATACCAGTAATTTCCTTGCTAGACTCTCAGCATAAAAGGGAAACTGTTTTCTCTTCTCTCATACCCTCGTGGCATGGATAACATCAGGAATGAGGTGTCAAGAGTGATCAATTCAAGTTGGAAAAACTTGTTTCACAATCGACCTTAAATAAATTAGTAAAAACTAATAACTGCAATCTTCTCTAAATAGTGCACCCAAACTTTGCACAAACCAACCGACCAACAGACCAACCATCCTCAAGCATGACTCCAATATAGCCCCCATATATTTATAATGTATCTGGAGGTATAAATATACTATGTATCTGAGGTTATAATAAATATGAACCTGCCAAACATAATCTCTGTATACAGTATATTTTGTTCAAGTCTATTCCATTGCCTTTTTGCTTTTGCTTTTTAGGCTTTGCTGCAACCCATCATATGAAACAAGACATTTTGCATTAAGATTGTAAACAAAATTAAATCATGAAGTACCAAGGACAAAAACAATTGTTTGTACCATTTATTCTCAATAAGAAAAATTGAGAACAGTTTTCTGATAACAGTAAAATATTAAAACTGAATTTATGGCTTTTCTTATCAAACCGTAAAACTACCATGGAAGCCTATAAAACTAATGGCTCTCCCAGAACATCAGAAGAATAAAATTTTCCTGGCCATTTTACTTCAGGATTAATCAAAATCTACAATAATTTCCTGTAATCCCTGAAAGATATTATTTTTGTAGGGCTGAAGAATTTAAACTCTTAACCTCATATTAATGGACATTTCATACTATCATAGAAGGGAAAATAATATAAAACCTATGGTAACATGTACAATATAAGAATCCACCATGAGCTTCTATGTAGGATAAGGATATCTCACCCGAGGGGTCGAATTTTAACCAGGGACGAAGCTTGCTGAGTTCCTGATTAAAATTCCGACACCGAGGGTGAAATATCCTTTTCCTACATCGACTGTCTCATGATGGATTTTTTTTCGAAGTAATTTGAGAAAATGGGACTTTATATCATTATTTAGCTTTTATGGCGTCAACATGACGTTATCTTAACGTGCTGTTTGCCGTATGTTCACATTCAAAACAATCATTAATAATAACGTAAATAAAGCGTACGTTGTTATGTTAGGTTCAAGTACATGCTTTTTAAATGATATAGAGCCTATTGGCTTTCGTCTTCATTAGGTTTATATCGCCATTAACACGTAAATTTCGAAAACTAAGCTCGGAAACTTAGTTTTTGTACCAACTAAGTGCCCCAGCAGAGATTCAAACCAGGGACCTCTCTATTCGTAGTCAACACCAATACTCACTCCACCACTGCGTCATGTCTGGTTAATTAACCTTCAGATTCTGAGTGCCAGTAGCAGAAGACGCCTTTAACAATGTGATGCAGTCTAGGAATGAGCCCATGACAAAGCAGACACTCACTCACAGCTGTCAAAAAGCTGAAAGTCAAAAATCTGAAAGTCCTAGTTCAGCTGTCAAAAAAGCTAAAAATCCTAGTTTCAGCTGTCAACAAGAGCCGTCAGAGATGGCTGATGCTCCCCGTGGGGTGTTTGTCACAGAAAAAATGCTCACAAAATAAGTAAAAGAGAGTTATTGTTCTTTGCTTCTGGACCGCGGTCTTCGATATACACCAAACTTACCTCTAGTGTAGAGAGGACTATTTTTTCTACTGATGAGAAATATGTGTCCCACAGAAACTGTGTCTGTTGTCTCATGTCGAGAATATCCGGATGGGACACTGATCTAACTATAGAAGGCACCTGCAAATATACAAATACAACACATTAGTCAAGAATATCCGGATGGGACATGGATCTAACTATAGAAGGCACCTGCAAGTATACAAATATACAAAATGTGAGTCAAGAATATCCGGATGGGACATGGATCTAACTATAGAAGGCACCTGCAAATATACAAATATACAACATGTGAGTCAAGAATTTCCGGATGGGACACGGACCTAACTATAGAAGGCACCTACAAATATACAACACATGTGAGACAACAAAAATTACGTCCATCTGATTGTTCAAAATATGCTCTACCCACACACTAGTTCTACAGCTTGCCCAACAGTGCATTAGAACTTTCAGAAAAAATTCTCATCACTGAGGGCCCTATATATATATATATATATATGGCATTATATGGAGTGGCTAGTCAGCCCTATAGGTGTATACATATGATCCCAAGCAAGGTGAGGTACACTATACTCATTATTTTCGAATTTATGTTTGGTAGAAAGTCTCACTGCGGGTATTCAAGTTATTTGGAGAACATTATCAATCATAACCAGTCATAACTGGTACTAACTCTGTCATATTACCCAGACTCCTTCGCAGACCGCAGTCTATTTGGCCAGTCTGGCAGGGAAACATTGGAATGACCCTCACACTTACTGTCTCAGTAGAACACCAACAAACAACAACATTATGCTGACACAGAGCCGCATTAACCATGCAGACATAACTGCCAGGAACCAACAAACTCTATATAATACACTGAAAGCACTGAGTATAAGTCGTGATCATTATTTGGATGCAGGTAAAAACTGACTGTGGTACATAATACAGTGAGATCAAACTTGCAGCCTTATAAGCCTGTATTCCATGACTCCGTGTGTGTGGTCCGCAAGAGCGTTCCGCATCCATGCTGCGTATTCACAAAAGCAACTGTCTATTGTCCCTTTTCCATGTTTGTTAACCCGTACAATACAAAATTCACTGATCAAAATCTATTCAAACTGTATGGATGCAGATTGGGCTCACAGAACTGTAAACAGAGTTGAGGAATACTGGCCTTAATATTGAGAAAGCCGACAGACCCAGATCCATAAAAATTCCAAATAAAATGTATAATATGTAGCAAGAATGCTTGTACCCACATATAAAGGATGATCATATTTCCCACACAACACGCCCACAACATTATGATCAGAGAAAAGAAACATACATCCATAAATATTATCACAGCAGGCGGGCTGAAAGCATTCTTTACCAGAACATATAAATATTATAGAGTAACATTATACAGTCCAACTTGTACTAGCGACCACGCGTATTAAGCAACCTTTGTCTTAAACGACCGGTTTAAACTCCTCCTGATCGTATTTGTTCTATTTTCCTATTGTCTTAAGCAACTGTTGTCTAACGCGACCAACGACCACTATTTAAGAACTATAATTGATTGGTTAACTTTCAATAAGCGACTGAAAAAAAAATGTGAATCACTAGTTGTCTTTAGTGACAGGTTGTTAATTACCTTTTACCTTGTCATAAATCATTGTTTGTTCACACTTCAGAGTTTGTCTTATGTTAACTGAACACCATTTAACAGCATTGATAATCATCATTGTGTCCATACTAAGGGCATGTCAAACAAATTACACAAATTATTAGGGATTAATTGCTGTATCTTTTGCTGCAACTCATCCATTTGGAATGGGCTCCCTGTCTATTCAGAGTTTTTTTTCTTTGAGTGCAAGCAAGTTACATTGTGTAATATATGAGTAAGTTTACCAAAATAGTAAATTTATGGAGACAATGCATTTAAGTATAGAATCATCATAACACTTATTCACACACTAATGTTTATCGATTGAAGTTGAATAGTATTTGGACAGCTTAAAATCAGAAATTTTTTAATTTCACTCCATGTATCTAACATTTGTGTTAAACGACCATTCCGTTAAGCGCCTGTTTTATGACCTTCCCAAGGATGGTCGCTTAATACAAGTTATAGGCTGCATTCATAATTTTTCCTATTCGACTTCCAATGTTTCAAGACAGTGACCTAGTTATGTAGACTAAAAGCTTGCATGACTCATCATGAGACAGTCAGTGACCTTAACTTAAGACAGGCAGTGACTTGAAATTAAGTATACTTAAAGAGCTTGCCTGGCTCAGACAGACAGTGTGCCTTAACTTAAGTATACTTCAAAGAGCCTGCCTGGCTCAGACAGACAGTGTGCCTTAACTTAAGTATACTTCAAAGAGCTTGCCTGGCTCAGACAGACAGTGTGCCTTAACTTAAGTATACTTCAAAGAGCCTGCCTGGCTCAGACAGACAGCGACCTTAGAGTATAGTTTAAAGAGCTTGCCTGGCTCAGACAGACGGTGTGCCTTAACTTAAGTATACTTCAAAGAGCCTGCCTGGCTCAGACAGACAGTGACCTTAGAGTATAGTTTAAAGAGCCTGCCTGGCTCAGACAGACAGCGACCTTAGAGTATAGTTTAAAGAGCCTGCCTGGCTCAGACAGACGGTGTGCCTTAACTTAAGTATACTTAAAGAGCTTGCCTGGCTCAGACAGACAGTGTGTCTTAACTTAAGTATACTTCAAAGAGCTTGCCTGGCTCAGACAGACAGTGACCTTAGAGTATAGTTTAAAGAGCTTGCCTGGCTCAGACAGACAGTGACCTTAGAGTATAGTGTAAAGAGCCTGCCTGGCTCAGACAGACAGTGTGCCTTAACTTAAGTATACTTAAAGAGCTTGCCTGGCTCAGACAGACAGTGTGTCTTAACTTAAGTATACTTCAAAGAGCTTGCCTGGCTCAGACAGACAGTGACCTTAGAGTATAGTTTAAAGAGCTTGCCTGGCTCAGACAGACAGTGACCTTAGAGTATAGTGTAAAGAGCTTGCCTGGCTCAGACAGACTGTGTGCCTTAGAGTATAGTGTAAAGAGCTTGCCTGGCTCAGACAGACAGTGACCTTAGAGTATAGTTTAAAGAGCTTGCCTGGCTCAGACAGACAGTGACCTTAGAGTATAGTTTAAAGAGCTTGCCTGGCTCAGACAAACAGTGACCTTAGAGTATAGTTTAAAGAGCTTGCCTGGCTCAGACAGACAGTGACCTTTGAGTATAGTGTAAAGAGCTTGCCTGGCTCAGACAGACAGTGACCTTAGAGTATACTTGGAGAATATTCTGGAAATAAAAGTGTGAGAGGGGTGGGGATTATAATGTAGGTATCTTTTTATTTATTTTAGCCTTAAGAAGTATTTCAAAATGACAAGGAGAGGTGTGGTATGATACTGGCCACCCATTTTAAGAAGCCTCATTGATTTCTATATAAGCAGCAGTAGGATTGAACTGTTTGCATTAGCTACAAATAATGTCTTTGATTCCAAATTCCATCAGATTGAATGTCGGATAGTATCTATTGGGAAAACATATTGTACTCTCTCCTTTAACGATGTTAGCACTTATAGGCCAAACATATACCAATTGGATAATTTATCGGAAAGCAGTATAGAGGGTATAAATTAACAAAGAATCGCACAATACAAACAAATAAAGTGTGTTGCCTAGGCAACAGACGACATAGATTTTTCAACAAAAAATGCTCAAAAAACATTTTTCAAAAAAAATGCTAGACAAAGTCGGTGAGGAAAGCATTTACAGGGCAGCTAGCTTGACTAAGTCGGTGAGCAAAGCATTTACAAGGTAGCTAGCTAGACTATCAAATTGTGTAATTCCACTTGAAAATAAGAATGATTTTGTCAGTAATGATGTTTACCCACTCAGTGTTTTCAGGGAGGATTAATATATTTACCACAGAAAGATGGATAGCTATCTACAAAGCTGTAGATACTTTATGGGTTTGTTACAGACTGGGGTACTGTTTTATCCAAGCACTTACAAAATTCTTAAAGTTACGCTCAAATTTACGCTTTGTACTTTATACTGAAGCCTAAACTCCCAATCCTTAAAAACAAGGTGCGAGTCTCATCTCGTTTGCCATTAGCACACATCTGTATGCCATTAGCACACATCCATACACCATTAGCACACATCCGTATGCCATATGCACACATCCATACATCATTAGCACACATCCATACACCATTAGCACACATCCATACACCATTAGCACACATCCGTACACCATTAGCACACATCCGTATGCCATTAGCACACATCCATACACCATTAGCACACATCCGTACACCATTAGCACACATCCATACACCATTAGCACACATCCGTACACCATTAGCACACATCCGTATGCCATTAGCACACATCCATACACCATTAGCACACATCCATACACCATTAGCACACATCCATACACCATTAGCACACATCCATACACCATTAGTACACATCCATACACCATTAGCACACATCCATATGCCAAAAACAGTGTAAAACATCGTTCTATTGTTTAATATTATTTCAGCTTATGAAATTTCAAATGAGCATATTAAACCTGTCAATACTTTGATATTTTCAACAAGTAACTGCATAAAAGTTTCTAGCCATCCAGTTTCAATCTTTCGCTTCCCCCCCGGTCAAATTTTAATCGAAAATTTCTGTGATGTGGGTACATAATATACTCAACAAAAATAGAAACTTTACATTATTCATATATTGATATTTCAATGCTCATTAAGGAAATAATCAAATTCAGACATCGTGACATTTTAATCACCGGCGGCCCCACCCTGTTGAAGAATTTCGGGGAAACAACACAGAATTACTGTACGGAAAGGACGGAATAACTGATTTTGTTCAAACAGCATTATATGCGCATTCAAACTATTTGTTCATGGGTTGTTTGACACTGAAAATGTCTAATGCTGATTAATGCAGTTTGAGTCAAACATTGATATGTTTCAAATTATCTCCCTTTGAATTAAAATAAGAGCTAATATTTACTGTAGTGTTTTTGGTCAACTGTTTGCATAAACTGTTAATTTCTTGAACGAAATGTGTCGGTTTTAGTCCACAGCATAATTTCGTCAACGTGCAGGACCTTTAGGTGAATTCATAGTCAACAAAAGTTGCACCAATGGAAATCTTACCTAAAATAATGTAAAGTTTCTTTTTTTGTTGAGTATATGTTATATGGGTTATTCAGCAACATGGAACAGTTCTTAGAAACATATCCGGCTGAAACACACCCAGTATTATGAAATAAAAGGATTTTTGCAGGTAATTAATAACATTACATTATATATGTAAATGAGAACTTTCTACACATAAAATTAGCATAAATTTGTTTGGTGTATCTTTCAAAAATAAACTTAAAGCAGACACAGACTCCAAAAGTACTTTTTTAAACCAAAATAATTCTTTTATCTTTCCCTGTAGTTACAGGTCTCAATATTCAATCATTTCAGGTCTTCTTTTAGGCGTTAAGTTTTGTTGTAGAGTAAATCATATGTATCGTCTGTTTTTTCAGGTCTGTCGCTTGTATACAAACAAAATATTATCAAAGCAAAGCATGTTTGTTGATCAAAATTAATACTTTATGCAACAAGCCATGGACTCATGCATATATAAAATATCTATCAAATTTATAAATTAATAAGAGAAATTTCAATGTTTATTATGTACACAATGTTATGTTAACAGGTGACTGACATGATTAAACGATTTATAAATGTCATTTTTTTGGACAACAATAACATTCTAACATTGATGCAGGTTTTCTTTTCCAAGTATAATGACCTGACTACTGTAATCTAAATTACTGGAAATTAACGAGCACGACATGCTATTAATTCCAGGCACTTTGGCTTAATCTCACATTCCTTGTGGTTAATTCAATTCCTTTGATTTAGTTTAATTAAATTACCCAGTCTGCTAAGAGATAAAAAAAATATCAGGACAAAGGGAAAGTACCAGAGACAAAACATGGAACATTTTTAGACACATGAACTGTTCACAAAAAAAACATGTATTCACACAAGGTCCCTTACTCCCCTCAGGGGTTCTACGGATCAGGCTTCAATTATGCCCAATCCTGAAAACCAATCGAAAGTCAACGTTTCAGATGCCATTAGCACGCACACCTACACCAAATCTCAGTTTAAATAATGTTCTCCGCTAAAATTCTGCTTATGAAATTTCAAATGACCATAACTTTGTCAAACTTTTTTCCTCAAATAACTTTTATTATCTACAGAAAAATTCTCTGTTCTTTTTAATGCAGCAAATCCTGATTTCCGGATAATTTCAGAACTGTAGGACCCCTGTCTCTTAAATCAATGGTTCCAGGAAAACCAAACCCTCAGCAGCATAACTCCATGCTTTTTATTGATAAACATTTTTATGCAAAGTTTCATCATGCATCAATGCTAAAATAGTTTTGGAGATTTGTGGAGACAAATTAATGATGTTTGACTACCAAAATATTACATAACATGAAAGAGTTCAATACTGCATGTAAGTTGAAGCAACATTAAATGATCCTAGATATAAAACAGCTTTGGAGAATTGTGGAGACAAATCATGTTTGACTACCAAAATATTGCAAAACATTGAAAGAGTTAAAGATGCATGAAAAGTTGCAGCTGACACTTAATTATTTATATTGACAAATGCTTACATGTGATACAATATTCAGAGAAGATTTCAGAGGAAATATTGCGAAGAGTGACAGAAGATTGGACATTTTGCCATGACAACAGAATCTGTAATGAATGATAATTTTCCACCTCACGACTGTCTGACCATGTTATATGTGTCTGCTAATTTCTGCCGAACTGAACCGTTAACAAAATACTAAATCTCTGCTTTCTCATAGCATTAACCCTCAATTATGGGTTCTAGCCTGCAGAAAAAGCCAACAGAAATCTGCATTATCTGAACGATTTGATCCATCAAGAACAATGTGATTTATCAATGAAGATCGCAGAATTACTGTAGACCAAGTTCATTATTACAGAACAGAACATACATTTATAAAGGCTTGTAACAAGTATATTGTCTATTATACTCTGATATATATATATATATATATATATATATATAAATAAATATATATATATATATATATATATATATATATATATATATATAAATAAATATATAATACAAATATATACAGTATTATAATTTTATATTTAAGTGTACATTATCACCTTGGACTTCTTTGCCATGGCCTTTAATCCTTGCCTCCATAATGCTACACTTATATCCAATATCTAATAAGAGATAATTGGTACATTTTATATATCTGTGCAGCTTTTTAAGATTCATGAACACTCCAGCTTGTAATTTTAACGTTTCTACTTTATTAAGTCTTCTTCAGGGGTATAATCATATTGACCAACCACATTCAAAATGACACTCTGAGACTATGTTTGTTCATGTCTGACCAGTCTCGATTTAATGTGGTTAACTAATATGGAGAACTAAGTAAACAACGTCATGAGCATTTTTAGACAAATATTTAGAATGATCTCCCTTTGTAAAGTATCTTGTTTCCCATAATTGAATTGCCTCCCTTACATGACCTGCATCATCATTCATGATGTAGCAATCTTTAAATAGATCTAGTACATATTTATTATTAATATAAAAAGATTGAATCATTTATGTTTGTTTGATATCTTGGCCAACAATTACTTCCCCTTAGTAGTATATTGTATTGGCAATAAACATAACATTATATTATTTACTATATATTTTCGTAAAATAAAATATTGAAGTGGAATTCTACATCCCTTTAACTATTGTTAAACAAATACACAAACAGCAGAGAATTAACTCTTCAATGTTTTAAATTTCCGATCAATTTGTCTCCAACAAAATTAATACTCCCTCGGCTAATTCTTTGTTCACTAAAGCTCCGTTAATTAATTATGTAATTTTTTTTCCTTTTTTCTTTTTGTCTTTCATTAAATATTAGAGCAACCATTTTTGCATTACAGACATCTGACATTTTTTACCCTATCAGATTTTTCAGCCTTTGTCAGTCGGAAAGTTTGAATGTTTTTTGAGAAGATAATATTGCGCAATATCTGTAGGAGAAAATCTGCACAGTCAGAAACTTGTTTTCAATGCAAAAATAAGTCAGACAAAAAACTCATCATGAAAAGTACAAATTAACACACGCAAAACATATGAACCAATTTCCATGGAAACCAATAAATAGCTTTACCAGGAACTGTCAAAAAAATGAATATTCCACCAGGCCAAATAATTTAGCAAATTCAATTTCATGCTTTTTTATAGAAAAATAAATATGATATAACAGGTCTGATCAATATAGCGTATTAAAGTTGTGCAGTGAGAATATCTCAGTCATACCAAATCAACTTGATTACAATTTAAATTAAATAATATTATCATGAACTGAGAAACTAAAAACAATGGAAACACTTTAAAAATTATCTGGTCTTTGATTTCAAAGCGCCATTTTTCAATTAAGATTGCGTCATTTTTCAATTTAGATTAAGTAAATTTAATTTTCTGCAAAACAAATATTGCCGATTCACAATTATTGTGCACAAATTTCATATAGATTTGTTTTACTCCCATTTCTATAGCTCCCTTTTTTATCCCTAGATTTTGCTCCTTATTTTTCAAGCTACCTTAGTCGGACAAGTAATCCAGTGGTAAGAGTTACGATCTTGTCTCTCTGTCCGCATCTTTGTTTTCTTTCCATTTAAAAATGACATACTATAGTATGGAACCTCAATAGCCATTTCAGTAAAAATTACAAACAATTAAATGACAAGGTGACGTTCTGTAGAAGCAAGAAGACACTGATTTATTTTGTTACACTCTATTCATACTTGTCACTGAGTTTCAGACCATATTCTAAAATACGTATGCCCAATGGCAGTCCATTATTATAGTCAGAACTGGTTAAGTTCAACAAAAACCTTGACCTTTGACCCACTAACCTCAAAATCAATAGGGGGTCATCTACTGGTGATGACCACCATTCATGAAAAGTTTGAGGATCCTAGGGCAAAGTGTTCTTGAGTTATGGAATGGAAACCATTTGGTCTATCAACCAACAAGTGCAAAGCAATCAATATACCCCCTCACTAAAGATGGGGGGATAATAAACAAAATTAGCCAGCATGAACATTTCAATTCAAACTGTAAGTACCAGATATCGGGGCAAAATTGTCACTCATATGACAAATTATTCACCTTTAAAGTCTTGTCTACATATGAATGATGTGCATAACTTGTCATTTTGGCAACTTGATGCATTTATCAAGAATGCCATTTCAAACAGTATGAAAACCAAGCTTTAATAAACTTGGGTTTGAAGTTAAATATATGACATGCAGTTCAAAACTTATATATCTATATTTAATTTGAATGAAATAGGTTTTTTTTTGGAAAAATGAAATCTTAAATATTCAGCTTTCTCTTTGTGAAAATACATTTTTTAATGCTCTTAGTGAAAATCAATAAGTGAAAATCAATTAGAGAAAATCAATTAATGAAAATCAATTAGTGGAATAAAATCTTAAAATGTTGAGTAGATGCAATTTGTGAAAATAAAAAAGTTCAAATTGCTTTCTTTGAAAATATCTTAACTTAGCAGGGTGCCAAGATTGAATTAAGATTTAAGACTGAAACTTTGTGAATATCTTTCATGTTTATTCTATAATATGTGGATGAAATTTTTGTCGGAAGCAAATTGTACTCATTATAGGAAGAGATGCCTGATTGATGTTTATTTTTACAATAGAAAATGATCACAGAATTTTTTCTTTTTTTTTCTTTCGATGAAAATAAATTGATGACAACTCATGTTACTTTTGTATTTTCAGACCTCAACAAATATTTTTAGAAGCACTCATCCCGCAATATAGACAATGAAGAAAACCCCAAAATCTTACTGGTCCTGTTATATAAATAAAGAAGGAAAAAATTGTGCAGGACGAGCGGACGAGTGGATTTATTGAGGCCTGATTTTTCTTTCTTTTTTTTTTTTTTTCTTTCAGAATATAACGGAGCAATATCTTAGAACAATATATCATGTTTAAATCCAAGAAAACCAATATTAATTGGTAGTCACACAAGAAGTAATAAATGGTAACAAAATGTTATGTCGTACAGGAGAAAATGTTCTCTAGAAGACGGATTACATCACCCTGTTATTCCCTAGTGCATATAGAAACTTCTCCTGCGTGCCATTACATCCCAATTACAAAGACTATAAAGGCCAATAAGTCAGTATAAGCACAGAAGAAAGAAAACCTAAGACATTTCCACATCACAGTGGAATTTTTTTCTTTTTACATAAGAATCAGCACTGAGGAAATGATATTTACACTAGATTGACAAAAGATCAGAATTTTCTGGAGTGAAAACGAAATAACATTAGGTTTGTTTTGAGCCATTTTTGGAACAATTTGACATTTATGTTATAATTAAGTTAATTGACAATGGATAAGCATTTTCTAGAATGAAATTGAAACATTACTGTATGTTTGTAAGCATGCAGTTTTTTCTAGAAATTTTTCTGTCTTATTTTTTGTTAAAATAACCAATCATTTAAACTTGCACCATATTTTATTATAAGCACAATGTCATGTGCATCAGGACTGTTGAATACCATGACAATGACAGCCTGGAGTATCACAGAATTGCATAACAAAACCAGGTCAAACTGAGGAACTTCGGTTACTGGTACAACTTGCCAAACTCTGTTTCCATAGCGACAGGGTACTGCCGTTTGGCAATCTCATTAAAATCAGACCCTTATTAGGCTTCACTACTTTACGCTGATATAGATTCTGACGACACTCCACATAGTGTCAACTCCGACAAGTGTCATGTAGATGTGAACTTTATGTCATCCAATGAAATTGCTTCTTTCACAAATCATTGTGCGCCAGAAAGGTCATTTAAACATGACCTCTTACAGAGTGTAGTCAGATCTCTAACAGCGTAAGGAATGGGGCAAATATTAGGGTCCGATTTTAATGAGATTGGCAGTTTGGTGTCCTTAATCACACAGACTTAAAAATTTGAAACGTGGAATATTGACAAACTTTACATTAAATTAAATTTCTTGAAACCATACACAGGCCTTAAAACAGTAATAAGCGGGTTTTAAGGCATGCTGACAAAACAACAGCTACAAATGTAGTGGATAGGTAAAATTGACAGCTAGACCATGTGATCCATCACTAGCCAGACAATATAAATAGATTTCAAATCTCCGAAAAAAAATCTTATTTAACCGCAAGTTTTGTTTAAGATGGTGAAGATATAACACAGACCGATCATTCAACTTTTATATTTTATTATAGAAACAAGAGAGAAAGCGAAGATTTGTGATTTTTTCAGCCATATTGATTAACAATTTTAACACATTCTCTCCTCCGCCATTAATACAGACTTAATGATAACCTTCTCATTTATCATTTTAGCTGTCAGTATAGGACTGCAGAGAATAATTAAATAGTCTGCCTTTTATAACTATTGATAGGCTAACACTCCTGTGCCTATCTTCATAGTTTTGGCAACACAATATACACAGAAGATTTTTTTTTAAGTGCACAGACTGGGATTTAAGCGCAGTGTTTGTTTTTCTGAAGAGTGCATGCATTATAAAAACTCACAGCTTTGTAGTGTTCATTATTCAATTAAGAAATTCAATTACAACACATGAGTAAAAGTATATGTCTTTTATCATTAAAGCGAAGCCATAAAAAATTAAATAGACTGTGTAATGTACTTTGTTATAACAATATAACAATGATTAACCTGTGTTAAGGGCAAATAAGTCATTTAAGACATTTATTTAATTATAAATTTATTTACTGCTGCGCTTAATAATGTGCTTATTCTACTGAAACATTTTTAATTAGTTCACTCCCTTAGGTATAATAAAAACTAAAACTTTTATCCCATTATAATACAGAGTTTATTAACCCAACGGCTCTAAAATCAAAACCTTCTACCAGATTAATTTTTCGTAAACTCTTATTTCCTCATTCGTTAGGTTATTAACATCCTTTCTTCAACCAATGTTCAGTCATCTACAGCCCCAGATTTACCAAACCAGTTTTCCTGGACCGTATGCTGTCCGGAGTCCTTTCTCAACCAATGTTCAGTCATCTACAGCCACAGATTTACCAAACCAGTTTTCCTGGACCGTATGCTGTCCGGAGTCCTTTCTCAACCAATGTTCAGTCATCTACAGCCACAGATTTACCAAACCAGTTTTCCTGGACCGTATGCTGTCCGGAGTCCTTTCTCAACCAATGTTCAGTCATCTACAGCCACAGATTTACCAAACCAGTTTTCCTGGACCGTATGCTGTCCGGAGTCCTTTCTCAACCAATGTTCAGTCATCTACAGCCACAGATTTACCAAACCAGTTTTCCTGGACCGTATGCTGTCCGGAGTCCTTTCTCAACCAATGTTCAGTCATCTACAGCCACAGATTTACCAAACCAGTTTTCCTGGACCGTATGCTGACCGGAGTCCTTTCTCAACCAATGTTCAGTCATCTACAGCCACAGATTTACCAAACCAGTTTTCCTCGACCGTATGCTGACCGGAGTCCTTTCTCAACCAATGTTCAGTCATCTACAGCCACAGATTTACCAAACCAGTTTTCCTGGACCCGTATGCTGACCTGAGTACTAGTAGTCTAACTACCCGACTAGATAATATTTTGTCAATCAATAATCGAAATTTTATTTTCAATTTTACATAGATTTTATTTTGGGCTTGATTATAGCACAGAGAATTTGACATGATCCTGACCTTTATGCATGAATATATTACAAGGTTCTTGCGTTGAATATATAAATTTCCACGAGCAAACTGTGCAATATCGGTCCATTAGATTTGTGTTGGTATTACACCTCGAGCGTCTTCGTGATACTGTCCGCTTATAAAAACATTCAACCGGGATTATAAATATAGACAAGAAATCAGCTGTGAAATTATGCTAATTAAAGTTCGAGAGTCATGTCAAATTCTCTGGAATATATCTATGTTTGAGGGTGCACAGGGAAATAATTTCATGAAAATAGAGTAGGCTGATGAGTTGTCTCCTTTAATTAACACAGGGTCTGTATAGACAGACTAACTGACCAGTACTATACTAATATAATTACACTTCCACAAGGAAGCAGCTGCTTCACCACATGTGGAGGAAAATCAGCATAATTTGTTGTCAAAATTTTCAAAGAAGGGACTAAATAGTTACCAGTTTGAACAGAGAATCGAACCTAGTTTACCAAGTTACATATCCAGCACACTAATATCTGAAACACGGTTTAAACTGTTTAGTACATAATTGTGAAAATAATTTTTTTTTCATGCTAAATACTCTGAATAGTCGGCACATCGAAAAGTAAGGGAATGTAAGATTATCTGACACCAAGCGTGCGGAGATTGCTAGCACCTTTTTTCATTCTTTCTAGAATTTTCTTAGTAGGCTGAAATTTATGCTAGAGGAAATGTTAGCGAAATTTGTAAGTTAGAGAAATTTGTCAATTATTTCCCCTTCAATAGCTTTAAAACTACTTACCGTATACAGGAGTTACAGTTATTTACACGGACAAAAACATAGACATTGTTACCCCCCCACATGATTAAATGATCCTAGCAGATAAAATAGTTTATAAATAACCTGTGGGGCATTAAAAATGAATACTTTTAACTTAGTGAGATGTATATTCCTAATATCTTAAATGACGCATTTTACTGCGTATTAATAGCAGCTATGAGAAAACTAATCTCCCATACTGCATCAGCATACCACACGATGCAATCATTACGACACGCCATGCTGAGCTACATCTTTGTAAGTCATCTTATCAATTATTTGAAAGTTACATAATAATATACAGATTTATATCAAATCCCAACAGTCTCATAGAATTGAAGCCAAAGTTATAATTTGTTACCCCTACCACATGATGTAACCAAAGGGATTCGACCCGATAAAAATATCTTTCACATCTATACTATGAATATCTAAGACAGGGATCTTACTTTATGACTGACCCTCATTTACCCAACTCAACATTATGTCCAATATTTTAAACAAGCCGAATACAATCATATAATTTGTACTGCACACTTCAAGACAATATAATACATAAAATACAACTTTTATCAATACACGTACACATTGTCGCCTGTGTCGGGCATAGCATGTTCACAAAATGCGTAAAACCCGGTTTGACGACATAACCCTGCACAGACAATGGGCAATTAATTTAGTTATCCCACTTAGTGCACTTTATGTGAAAAATGTGTAAAAACAAAATTACATTAACCTGTAAGCCAGTACACAGTAAATACTAGTCTACCGATTGATATAGCTTAGAGTATATGGAAAGTTAAACTCATTTACTGGTAAAATTAAAGAACATGCAAGACCTTAGTACAAGAAAACTAGTACAAGAAAACATTATTTTCGAACTACTTTCAAAATCACAGCATGGATAATAAAGCTAATAAGTTTCCAAATTAATCAAAGGTAATTAAATATTCAATTTGCAATCAAATCATCTACAAAACAAGATGCATGGAATTTTTCTACGAAAAACCAGGTTTTAAACAAGGGCAACAACTCTGATGAAACTTGGCTCTAGTGACCGAGAAAATTCCAAGCAGTTTAGTGGTTTCTGAAATCTTACACTCATTGTAATGTATTCGAAAATGAAGCCATAATAAGTAAGAGAGTCGACAATCAGTTTAATGGGAGACTGAGCAAAAATATGGACCGGAGAAATTGTAGGGTCAAGGGTTTCTCAAACCAGGTCCTGGTTTAAGCATTATAAGAAAATATAATAAGAATGCTAACTTTTATACCTATAATCCTTTAAACTTGACCAAACATGATTCAGATTAAATATAAAATTCAGTTATACATTATAGTTAAAATTTGCATATTCATCATGAATGCACACATCTTATTTAACAAAAACTGTCGACAGTGACTATATGTAGCTGTTGACAGTGAGAGGTGTTTCCGTCAGTATTCCACATCAACATCAGCTCACTACAACATTTATACACCACCTTACTGCAACCCAAATCTTGTCTGCATATTAATTATGTAATTAGACAATTTACATTATACAGTACTAAATGTGGTATTTGCTTAATTTCTTAACACTAAAAATAAGTAATGTAATTTATACAGAAATTTGAGATAACAGGGTGTAAACTGTCACCAGAACATCTACCAATGTATGTAATGCAGTCAATCATGAAAGCTCGGCCATTTCAGTTTGTCTCCAGTAAATATTCCATATAACAATGCATAAAGGCCATACAATATTACAATGCACAAAGGCCATACAATATAGCAATGCATGAAGGCCGAGGTGATCAGTCTGGCAATGAATTACATCAAGAAACATTTGTAATCGACCTTTAGACCAATAGACCAGCAGTATCTCACATAAAAGGAAAACCTGCATTGGCTAAATATATAAATGTGACATAACTTCACATGAATCACAGAACAGCTGTTTTTGTACCTTTGACTTTTGGACCTGTTAGATAATGCCAGTATGTGTGGAAACATGACTCTTTCACTGACATTTGGACCTGCTTGTCATGAAACATGAAAGAACACATGTTGTATTCATAAGCTGCGTCTATAAAAGACACTTGTTTCTACCTTTGACTTTCAGACTTGTGTGCTAACTATGGAAACAGGATCTGCCTTTGTTTGAAATATTATAATGAAAACTGCTATGAATTCAGTGAACACCCAAAATGGCCATTTAAGGTATCAGAGTATAATTTATAGTGAAATTGAGCATGTTTTTTTCCAAAGCATTTTATTCTTAAAATTGAAATGTGTTGTGTACAGTTAGCATAGTATTATGATGCACTATATTTACCCTTGAAGTTAAACAAAAAATAAACATCAGTAAAGTGAATTTATTGAAGCATGACAGCACTTTCATTACAAATCTTGCTCGTTCACAAACAAAGTCAACGTAACATGAGTCAAAGTTTGTTGTTGGCGACATAGTCAATAGTATAAGGAACAAACTCTTACAAAGAAATAATTATAAAACATATCTATGAACCTGTATCATGCAAAACTTCAATGACCTTGCAAACCAAAAGTAGAAATATGGCAATATTTCTTGAATATCTTTTAAAGTATACATTTTTCAGTCAAAAACTAAATAAGAGTTTGTTCCCTGGAGTTATAATGTAAGCATGGTATGAGTTTTGGCTTGTGTCATTTGCCAATTTGTGTGTTTAGGAACGAGTACTGAAAGGTACACACATTCTTTGAAACAAACTATTTAAAAGAATGGCCCTTTGTAACTGGTTGTTGGTGTTATGTTACAGTGATAGTATACATACAATACAAGTCTGTCTGCTTGAGACCTTATATTTTCTCAAAAATTCTAAATTATTGTTTTCCCCACCCCTCCCACTTTTGTTCTCACTCTACCCCCTTAATTGTTTATTTTATTAGTATACTCATCAAATAAGTTCTACAAGATACAAGTCTGTTTCAGATGGCATAAGGTGTCACATCCCTACACCAAAACTCTGTTATAAACATTATTCTATTATCAAATGAACATAACATAGTCAATACTTTCATTTATTTCATCAAAAAACTTTTATTTTCAGCAGAAAGAGCTTTATTTCGATAATTTCGAGTGTAGCAAATCCAAAATTTCTGGATTTATAGGACCCCTGAATTAATAAACAAACAAATGTATGACAGACAGACAACAACTGGCAAATATAAAACATCCGATCTACATATACAATGTCTTTGCATCAGTTAATCAAAATTTTTACCCTTCCCGAAAATTTGAAACCAAAGCAATTTCAGGGCAAGTTTCTGCTAAAATATTGAATTGAGAAACTGAATTTACAACACAAACGGTGAACATCATGATTAGAAATGCATCCTGTCAAAGTATGCTGACTTTAATGCATTCCTCTGCCACCAATACAAATACAAACACACAGGCTTTTGTGCAAGCTAACAAACAGAAGCTACCTCCGGCATAAAATAAATGTATAATACGAATTGAAAATAATGGCTGGATTCAATCAGGGAATAGCAAAATAAATCAAAACACTTTCACAATTTGCATGTTTGCTTGTTCTTCGTTTGCCTTTGACTGAGACAATGGTATAGTCCAGTTAGGATATTGTGAGAGTGACGTTGTCGTTTATGTGTACACAAAAAATTACAACCACTGTCTAAACAGGTAGAGCGAATATAGTATGTTAGTTAAGCATTGAAATTATAGTCTGTATAAGCCTTTATAATTGGTTTGACAACGTAATAGTGGACTAGATCGGAGCGTCAACTCTATTCTTACCCCGACTGGGCATAAGCGCATGGTCATTCAGTTTTTTCCCAGCCAGATTGGTCAGTAACCCATTTAGATTTCAAGGCTAACAGGATGGACGCTACCTTATTTACAACCCAGGTTCCTAGCTGGCCACCCTATTGGAAGGACCTAATTCATCACATGGGTAAAGCTGCGTTGCACATCACAACAAAACATTGTATACATCATCTAATGTTTAAGAAACCATGAGAAAATGGTATCAAATAGTCACAAGGATGTTCAAGTGTCTTTTTCACAAGGATGTCTGAGTGTCTTTTACACAAGGATGTCCGAGTGCCTTTTACACAAGGATGCCCGAGTGCCTTTTACACAAGGATGTTCGAGTGTCTTTTACACAAAGTGTCTTTTACATAAGGATGTTCGAGTGTCTTTTACACAAGAGTGTCTTTTACACAAGGATGTTCGAGTGTCTTTTACACAAGGATGTTTGAGTGTCTTTTACACAAGGATGTTCGAGTGCCTTTTACACAAGGATTTCCAAGTGCCTTTTACACAAGGATGTCCAAGTGCCTTTTACACAAGGATGTCCGAGTGCCTTTTACACAAGGATGTCCAGGTGTCTTTTACACAAGGATGTTCGAGTATCTTTTACACAAGGATGTTCAAGTGTCTTTTACACAAGGATGTCCGAGTGCCTTTTACATAAGGATGTCCGAGTGTCTTTTACACAAGGATGTTCGAGGGCCTTTTACACAAGGATGTCCGAGTGCCCTTTAAACAGTACACTGTTGCATCTTTAATCATTATTAAACATAAACATTTGGCCGTTGAGCACTTTTGTCAAAATACTGCAAATCTAAGCATTTTTAAACACAACAATATCACCAATGCCCAATGAGCACTTTTGACATCTTCTAAACAGTATAATTTTACAGCTCAGCACTAATAAATAGGACCATGCAGATGACAAGCACCATTGCATGCAGACGAACGAGAAGTACAATAACTCAATGCAATAAACAATAAAGTAGGGCCACCCAGGAATATAGTTGAGGAATTATTCAGCAATATTAATAATATACATATATATAGAATACAAGGTACCAGAAAGCATGCTAATCAGGTTGATTTATAGTAATGTACTTCAAATTATGTGTTCCCTTCTGTGAATTAACAGAGAAACTCGCATACAATTACGCAATTATCTTGTATATTTTGTATATTCATCGCTACTATAGCTAGTGAAGTTGATGATGCTTGGCTGAACAGTACTACATATTAAAGGACTACTCCAAGCAATGGAGCTATACCAATACCTTGTCAGTGTCTTAGATTAACCCAAGCCTTAAGCCTTCCAGAGGCGGATTTATTATAGAACAAATGGGGAGTAACTCACATATGCATTGAATTAAAGGGCAACAATTCATTGAACTATCAAATCATAGGACATTAACTTACAAAATTTATAATAAGAGATGTTGTAAAACATGTATGCCCCCATTGCAGCCCAATAGTCAGAAATGGCAAAGGTCACAGTGACCTTGACCATTGACCTACTGACCTCAAAATCTATAGGGGTCATCTACTGTTGATTAACAACCTCCATGTAAAGTTTGAAGATCCTAGGGAAAAGCATTCTTGGGTAATTGAAAGGAAACCATTTTGTCGACCGACCAACGACAGACAGACCGACCGACATGTGCAAAGCAATATACCCCCTCAAAGATGGGGAGCATAATGACAGCATTAAAGGGCAGCAACTCGTAATAGAACGTGAAGACATATAGAATTGAAGTGAACATTTAACTTACCTGAAACAGTAGACGTTCATCACCCCATAAAGCTGCTTTATTCCAATTGACAACTTCTGAAAAAGGCAGTTCCCATTCGTTGCTTAGCAACACAGGAACACAACCTGCCTGAAGAACTTCTAAAAATCTGAAAGTAAAAACACAAATTATGAAGACAAAAAGAGTACAAGTTTGACTTATACAGATAACTTAATATTAACTGCCTTTATGTATTCAATGATCTGGTTGGTTCGTTTTATGTATTTAGGGATCTGACTGGTTGGTTTTATGTTTTCAATGATCTGGTTGGTTCATTTTATGTATTTAGGGATCTGATTGGTTGGTTTTATGTTTTCAATGACCTGATTGGTTCGTTTTATGTATTCAATGATCTGGTTGGTTGGTTTTATGTTTTCAATGATCTGATTGGTTCGTTTTATGTATTCAATGATCTGGTTGGTCCGTTTTATGTATTTAGGGATCTGATTGGTTGGTTTTATGTATTCAATGATCTGGTTGGTTCGTTTTATGTATTTAGGGATCTGATTGGTTGGTTTTATGTATTCAGGGATCTGATTGGTAGGTTTCATTTATTCAAGGATCTGATTGGTTCGTTCTATGAGTTCAAGGATCTGATTGATTGCAAGGTTATATGTATTTAAACATCAGATTAAGCGGTTCAAAGGACCAAAGCATCTGATTGGATGATTCTATGTTGCCATTAGTAACTAAAAGGTTTGTTCTTATAATGAACATGAGTGTCTGATTGGTCAGTTTTGATTGGTTCTAAAATTAGTCTGAAAACTGACCAATGGCAGTATAGTATTCTTAGACGACTGGTTATTCTTATTCTCTACTCTGCATTACATTAGTAAGCACAGTAAATGTCAGTCTAAAGTCATCTTTAAGATGTTTCTAAACAATTTAACTGATGTAATAAACAACAATTATGATAAAACATAATTTATTATGCAGTGGATGGACTTTATTTATAATGCCAATGCATGTTTGTACAAAATCAGTCACAACTATAAAGTAGCAAATACAATTTGAAAAATAAAGTGATTAATGCAGATAAAATTGTTGCACAGAAAATGAGATAAGACGTAGACTATGTAAGTGCTGTTTTGTCTGGAAAGCCACAGCTGTCTTATAAGCTGAAATATCATTATATTAAGGCCATCCAAATTGCAAATTCTGTTTAGCGTCCGCGGGCTGGTAGGTTTTGAGCTATTAAAAGAAAAAACAACCTTTTTTCACTAAATTATTTGCTCGAAAAAAAAGAGTGAATTTACATGCGCAAATCCTGAGCTGAACGTCTACATTTGGCCCATTTTGTTGAATAGGATCAGTTTCCCTCAATAGTAACACCGCTGTTCATAGGCGCTTGATGGGTGCGTGCGCGGCGCTGATGTAAACTGTGGCAGTCTGTTTTATACATATCAAACCATTTATAGTTCATAATAAGTTTGTGTGTGTTTTTTTCTTGAGGGTAGGTAGATTGGTGAAAAGAAGTTGACACTAAACAAAAATAAAATTTGGAATGGCCTAAGTGGATACATCTTCATATTGAGTAGTTGATACTTTATAGTTAGTGGATACATCTTTATATTGAGTAGTTGATACTTTATAGTTAGTGGATACATCTTCATATTGAGTAGTTGATACTTTATAGTTAGTGGATACATCTTTATATTGAGTAGTTGATACTTTATAGTTAGTGGATACATCTTTATATTGAGTGGTTGATACTTTATAGTTAGTGGATACATCTTTATATTGAGTAGTTGATACTTTATAGTTAGTGGATACATCTTTATATTGAGTAGTTGATACTTTATAGTTAGTGGATACATCTTTATATTGAGTAGTTGATACTTTAGAGTTAGTGAATACATCTTTATATTGAGTAGTTGATACTTTATATTTAGTGGATACATCTTTATAAAGACTGGTTGTAACTTATACCCACTAAATATAAAGTAACAACTACTCAATATAAAGATGAATCCACTTAATATAATGATATTTCAGCTTATAAGACAGCTATGGCTTTCCATACTTTTGCATATCAAAGACATTAATTATTCACTGCACACAGACTGAACTTGTTTCATATCTAAACACTTACGTCTTACCAAGATACAATATAATGTAAAGATTACAAGAACACAAAACACATATTCTTGTAGAAATGAGTGTCCCGTTATAGCCGACCAGTTAACTACACATCTCTTTTGTCCCCTGGTAGACAGACACAGCATTTATCAGACGCACCTTGTCACAATAACTGACTCAACAAAATTCAACCGCAAATCAATTTAGACATAAAGTCATCTTATTTTACTTTCACATTTTTACTGCCCATGTAAAAATCTTCATCTTGTCTTGAAATATATCCTCGAAGGACCGAGTTCCTGTGGGATACAGGGTCAATTCAGGAAAAGGTGCAACTCACCAATTCTACAAGAAACTACACTTTTTTTTTAATACTTTGATAGAGCTTATGATCCTTTTCCAAGATTTTTTTCTTCCTCTGACTGTTGGTTGCATGTTGGTCTTATTATGATATTTAACCAAGGTGCGTGCGTACGATTTGTTGTACGTGTAAACTTAATTCTCAAGAAACGAAATGTCACCAAAATTTGGGATACTAAGGAATGTAAGGGCCTTGGATGATGAGTAGTTTAAGTCAAATAGTGTCTGCATAATGTGTTTCCAAATAGAGAGCTCTTCAAAAGGAGGTAATATTTTGCAAGTCTTTGATTGGCTGTTCCTGTTTTTTGAATTTGACCAATGATAAGGCTTCATTCAGAGACTTAGGTCTCCAAATTCTTGTGTTTTATTAAAATCCTTCAACCTCACATTATGTAAGTTTTTTAGATTAATTTTTAAAGGGAGATGATAAATAGATTACAATGAAAGGTTGTTTTTGAGTACAACAGATCTAAAATCATATATTACTATAGTCACGTAAAGCTACCAATGGATACCAAGATTATTTCTCATAATACAACTTCATAACTATACTTACAAGCATATCTATTTGGACAAAAACAATCTTGTCAAGAATGCGTACCTTTAAAGTACACAGGTACAAGTACGATGTGTTACATAAAAACAAAATTCATGACGCAAAAACGAATTTTATTCATGAATAACATTATTTAGTTTCGACAGTCATTAAATCACCTAGATATGGCAAAAACACGGACACGAAATTAATATAATCTAGCATGAAACGTATCATTTAGTTACGCTATGGCAAAACATGGGGTGTACACACATCACATCAAAATTCATGAAATATCAAAATCTGTTTCCAGAACATTTTCATTACAATCTGCATTAACACAGCAACTGCTCAGAAGACAATTCTTGAAATTCCGTCCTCTAGAAATAACAAGTTCCGCGAAATTGCTGAGTGAACAGCTCATTAATGGAACGTCTAGCGTTTAGCTTATTATGCAATAGCATGTTGACGTGATGAATTTTGTTTACAAACAAAGAAACCATCAATTCAATCTATTTTGAAGAAAATCCGCCCTCCGAGAGAGCAGATACAGTTTTTTTTAATGAATGGCCCAATGTAGACCACACTTAAGACAGACGGCATGAGTCATTTCATTAAATTCTAACATTGCTTGGATACAAACTGCACTGCATTTGGTCAATCTTAAATAAACTGGCAATCACACAGTTTTATCAAGTATGCATAGACAGGCCTCACTTTCATATCAAATAAGATCTTTAATTACATACCAACGCATCACAAACCATGGTTCAAAAAACTAAACTGTCAAATTATGTTAGACATTGCGTAATATCACTGCACTGCATCATGACACGAAAATATTCTCTTTCAAAATACAAATCAATCAGAATAGAATATCATTTATCATATTCTATGACACCTCCATTTGAAGAGGAGCAGTCTGTCTTCCTAATTGAAAGAGCAGCAAACTTTCCTTCTAAATGAAGAGCAGCAGCTTTGTCCTTCTAATTGAAGAGTAACAGTGAAAAGCTTGTCCTCCTAATTGAAGAGCAGCAGTGAAAAGCAGCAGTGATTCCTCCAAATTGGAAACTATACATTATATATCTCCATTATGAAGAGCAGCAGACCACTTCAAACAAGCTAATCAATTCCAGACGTGTTATAATGATGCGACTGACAGCATCTTAAAGGATAGCACAATGGTGGTCACTAGACAGATCCACCAATGATATAAGTGTTGTTACCACGGACACATAAGAAGAAATCATATTTGATGAATAAGAGATGTCCCTATACGCCATAAACCACATGTAGGTTTGTCATTGAAACTGATATAATCATAAGTAAATCTTCATATTTATACCAGAGCTGTTTGTCCGAGCAACACATATGACTAATGGTTATCAGAGCAGACTCTATTGTTCTTTAAAGGTATTTGCAACAGTCACATTCATCCAAATGTCTGCTGAAACATTACTAATAATTGTGTTGATCAAGGCATTGTTTATAACTGGTTTTTTCCTGGATTACAGTATTTATCCAGGTAGTATGTATCACTGTGTTTATCAGGGCAGTATTTATCACTATGTTTATCAGGGCAGTATTTATCACTATGTTTATCAGGGCAGTATTTATCACTGTGTTTATCAGGGCAGTATTTATCACTATGTTTATCAGGGCAGTATTTATCACTATGTTTATCAGGGCAGTATTAATCACTGTGACTATCAGTTTATCAGGCAGTATATATCACTGTGTTTATCAGGGCAGTATTTAACACTATGTTTATCAGGGCAGTATTCAAAACTGTGTTTTATCAGGATAGTGTTCATCCCTGTGTTTTTCTAGGCAGTATTTATCACTGTGCCTATCAGGGCAGTATTTATCACTGTGCCTATCAGGGCAGTATTTATCACTGTGCCTATCAGGGCAGTATTTATCACTATGTTTATCAGGGCAGTATTTAACACTGTGTTTATCAGGGCAGTATTTACCACTGTGTTTATCAGGACAGTATTTATCACTGTGTTTATCAGGGTAGTGTCTATCACTGTGTTTATCAGGGCAGTATTTACCACTGTGTTTAACAGGACAGTATTTACCACTGTGTTTATCAGGGCAGTATTTAACACTGTGTTTATCAGGGCAGTATTTACCACTGTGTTTATCAGGACAGTATTTACCACTGTGTTTATCATGACAGTATTTACCACTGTGTTTATCAGGGCAGTATATATCACTGTGTTTATCAGGGCAGTATTTAACACTATGTTTATCAGGGCAGTATTCAAAACTGTGTTTTTATCAGGATAGTGTTCATCCCTGTGTTTTTCTAGGCAGTATTTATCACTGTGCCTATCAGGGCAGTATTTATCACTATGTTTATCAGGACAGTATTTACCACTGTGTGTATCAGGACAGTATTTATCACTGTGTTTATCAGGACAGTATTTATCACTGTGTTTATCAGGGTAGTGTTTATCACTGTGTTTATCAGGGCAGTATTTAACACTATGTTTATCAGGGCAGTATTCAAAACTGTGTTTTATCAGGATAGTGTTCATCCCTGTGTTTTTCTAGGCAGTATTTAATACTGTGTTTATCAGGGCAGTACTTAACACTGTGTTTATCAGGACAGTATTTATCACTGTGTTTACCAGGTTAGTGTTTATCACTGTGTTTATCAGGGCAGTATTTATCACTGTGTCTATCAGGGCAGTATTTATCACTATCTTTATCAGGGCAGTATTTATCACTGTGTTTATCAGGGCAGTATTTAACACTGTGTTTATCAGGGCAGTGTCTATCACTGTGTTTATCAGGGCAGTATTTACCACTGTGTTTAACAGGACAGTATTTACCACTGTGTTTATCAGGGCAGTATTTAACACTGTGTTTATCAGGGCAGTATTTACCACTGTGTTTATCAGGACAGTATTTACCACTGTGTTTATCATGACAGTATTTATCACTGTGTTTATCAGGGTAGTGTTTATCACTGTGTTTATCAGGGCAGTATTTAACACTATGTTTATCAGGGCAGTATTCAAAACTGTGTTTTATCAGGATAGTGTTCATCCCTGTGTTTTTCTAGGCAGTATTTAATACTGTGTTTATCAGGGCAGTACTTAACACTGTGTTTATCAGGACAGTATTTATCACTGTGTTTACCAGGTTAGTGTTTATCACTGTGTTTATCAGGGCAGTATTTATCACTGTGTCTATCAGGGCAGTATTTATCACTATCTTTATCAGGGCAGTATTTATCACTGTGTTTATCAGGGCAGTATTTAACACTGTGTTTATCAGGGCAGTATATATCACTGTGTTTATCAGGGCAGTATTTAACACTATGTTTATCAGGGCAGTATTTAAAACTGTGTTTTATCAGGATAGTGTTCATCCCTGTGTTTTTCTAGGCAGTATTTAATACTGTGTTTATCAGGGCAGTATTTAACACTGTGTTTATCAGGACAGTATTTATCACTGTGTTTATCAAGGCAGTATTTATCATTGTGTCTATCAGGGCAGTATTTATCACTGTGTTTATCAGGGCAGTATTTAACACTGTGTTTATCAGGGCAGTATTTACCACTGTGTTTATCAGGACAGTATTTATCACTGTGTTTATCAGGGTAGTGTTTATCACTGTGTTTATCAGGGCAGTTTTTATCACTATGTTTATCAGGGCAGTAGTTATCACTGTGTTTATCAGGACAGTATTTATCACTGTGTTTACCAGGTTAGTGTTTATCACTGTGTTTATCAGGGCAGTATTTATCACTGTGTCTATCAGGGCAGTATTTATCACTATCTTTATCAGGGCAGTATTTATCACTGTGTTTATCAGGGCAGTATTTAACACTGTGTTTATCAGGGCAGTGTCTATCACTGTGTTTATCAGGGCAGTATTTACCACTGTGTTTAACAGGACAGTATTTACCACTGTGTTTATCAGGGCAGTATTTAACACTGTGTTTATCAGGGCAGTATTTACCACTGTGTTTATCAGGACAGTATTTACCACTGTGTTTATCATGACAGTATTTACCACTGTGTTTATCAGGGCAGTATATATCACTGTGTTTATCAGGGCAGTATTTAACACTATGTTTATCAGGGCAGTATTCAAAACTGTGTTTTTATCAGGATAGTGTTCATCCCTGTGTTTTTCTAGGCAGTATTTATCACTGTGCCTATCAGGGCAGTATTTATCACTATGTTTATCAGGACAGTATTTACCACTGTGTGTATCAGGACAGTATTTATCACTGTGTTTATCAGGACAGTATTTATCACTGTGTTTATCAGGGTAGTGTTTATCACTGTGTTTATCAGGGCAGTATTTAACACTATGTTTATCAGGGCAGTATTCAAAACTGTGTTTTATCAGGATAGTGTTCATCCCTGTGTTTTTCTAGGCAGTATTTAATACTGTGTTTATCAGGGCAGTACTTAACACTGTGTTTATCAGGACAGTATTTATCACTGTGTTTACCAGGTTAGTGTTTATCACTGTGTTTATCAGGGCAGTATTTATCACTGTGTCTATCAGGGCAGTATTTATCACTATCTTTATCAGGGCAGTATTTATCACTGTGTTTATCAGGGCAGTATTTAACACTGTGTTTATCAGGGCAGTATATATCACTGTGTTTATCAGGGCAGTATTTAACACTATGTTTATCAGGGCAGTATTTAAAACTGTGTTTTATCAGGATAGTGTTCATCCCTGTGTTTTTCTAGGCAGTATTTAATACTGTGTTTATCAGGGCAGTATTTAACACTGTGTTTATCAGGACAGTATTTATCACTGTGTTTATCAAGGCAGTATTTATCATTGTGTCTATCAGGGCAGTATTTATCACTGTGTTTATCAGGGCAGTATTTAACACTGTGTTTATCAGGGCAGTATTTACCACTGTGTTTATCAGGACAGTATTTATCACTGTGTTTATCAGGGTAGTGTTTATCACTGTGTTTATCAGGGCAGTTTTTATCACTATGTTTATCAGGGCAGTAGTTATCACTGTGTTTATCTGGGCAGTATTTATCACTATGTTTATCTGGACAGTATTTATCACTGTGTTTTGTCAGGGCAGCATTTAACACTGTTTATCCGGGCAGTATTCAAAACTGTATTTTATCAGGGTAGTGTTTATCACTGTGTTTTTCTAGGCAGTATTTAACACTGTGTTTATCAGGACAGTATTTATCACTGTGTTTATCAGGGCATAATGTATCACAGTGTTTTCAGGGCAGTATTTATTAGTGTGTATATCATAAGAGCAAACTTTACCATGGTGTTTATTGAAAGAAGGGTCATAAATGAACCAAACAAAAAGTTACAAGAGCCAGTTGTTAGGGCATGTGTGGAACACATACCAAGTTGAAAAACAAAGTAATGAGAATGGCAGACACACAGAGAAAACAAGCATGATTATTCTGGTAAGATCAATGACAACATTACACTGATAAATGTAACACTGATAAATGCAAGCCAGGGCGTGAGAGAAGTCATGTGCAATTTGAACAAATTTCAGATTTTGAAATGAAATGGTTCTTTTGTTCCCACTGAACAGCCATCATATAGAGAATCTTGCATGGTCACTAGATACCAGTGGATTAAAATAATATGACGAGGGTGAAGTACCTGATTTTATAGCTAGATTTAAAGGCTGATTTTATAGCTAGATTTAAAGGTGAAGTACCTGATTTTATAGCTAGATTTGACCGTGGCTATGTCAGTTTATGGCTATTGGTCAATCCTTGTTAATCTTAGAAAATCGTAAAAACTGTTTTTGTTCGCTCATCAAGATTGCCTCAGTTACAACTGTTCATAAGTAAATACAAATTAATGAAAATAAAATAAATGGACTATAAAGTTTTACCCGCAAGAGAATATAATAGACCTGTTTCAATGCCAGAACTTTATTTCATAGTACAATAAGCACCGGTTCTTGCAGTTTTATTGAATATTTAACCAATATCAGATTCTGACCAAGAAATTTGCACAGTTGAACTTGTGTAGAGTGATTTAAGAAAGCTTAATTAACCCGGAGTCCAGTGTCATTGCAGATACAGAAATTCAAGCCCTTTTCCCATGTCAATTACTATTTCCAATAAAAGGTATGGAGGGGAGACAATCCAATTATGGAAATGGACTTAACATACATTTTATCAAGTGAGATTATTCTTGATATTTGTCCCAAAAAGATGTACATGAGGAAATTGTACACTATTTAACTCCATCTGACACGTATCAGGGTAGTATGTGTAGCTATAGGGTAATAATATATGCAGATTTATAAGCAGACACCTGTCTTTAGGAGTCATTCAAATTTATACCAGTATTTAAGCCACTATCACAGAGTTAATAAACGAGTCAACTTCCAGTTATCTCAATAAGTCATACAGTGATAGGAAATCACCAGATGTTTCAATCACAATAAGTCATACAGGTTGAATTGTATAGTATCCCAATAAGGCATACAGTGATTTGGTTTATACAAGGTGAATTAATAATCAATTACAGTCAATTGCCTCAGTTGTAAGTAATTAAGCAACTACCTGTTCTTTAAGTTGTAAGTAATTAAGCAACTACCTGTTCGTTAAGGACATTGTACATACATCCCTTTACTGGCTGCCTGAGACAGGGTCATGGGTGCAAGTTAAAAACAAGTAATTGAGAATTGCAAGCAAAACAGAAGTCCCCTACCGGTTTTAAGCCATTTTTCAATGTTTCTGTTGCCATAGCAACCACAATTTTGCTCGGAATCTAAATATTTGTGGACGTGCATTATCCCCTTATTGCCCCCTATCCACATACCAAGTTTCATAAACCTAGCTTGGAAACTGTTTGAGTTATGTCAGGATCCAGATTTTTTGACGGACTGACTGACAGACGGACTGACTGACAGACGGACTGACTGACGGACGGACGGAGGGCAAACCTATAGTCCCCTCCAGTCAAAAACCGGTAGGGGACTAATTATGGAAACCCTGAATTTCTGAAATAATCACAATTTATACAGCGAAAACAAAGAAAAAACCTGAAATCAGGTATAAACCTGAAAACTTGCGTCCATGCAGGTTCCATTGTATGTCTAAACCACTTTTATTCAAAGGAAAAAAATAATTGTTGTGGAAAAAACTAATTTTTACTACAGTCACTTTACAATTTAAAGACCTTGACTGATTTGTATGAAAACTGCTTCTTAAATATATTGAATCTCAGCAAATTATTGAACTTCTCGTCAGATGCAAAAACATATTCTGTAATATGTGTTACAAAGTCCAGATTAGCCTGAATTCCGTAGGTGTAAAAGCGTTATTTATGTGCAACTCCATGGCGAATAGCCAAAAAATACTATCAATAAAGCATTTATATTTGCAATGATTTGAATCAAACAAGTTGCATACCGGTATCAAATCCAGAAATATTTTATTAAGGATTGTGACTGGCACAATCATATGATAGATGTTCAAAATGTTAGTCAAGTCTCGATAGCTCTTCTTATCATATTGTCACATATTGCATGTGTCGTATTATGACAGATATTATAGTCTATTTAAAGTTGCGTACTAGAATAACCAATTAAAAGACATTGGCAACATACTGTACAACTGACATATTTTTTTACAGGTTTTAAAGAGTCCCCCAGTGACTGCCATGCAGCCTTAATTTGGTGCCACTGGGTCAACCAACCGCCTTTCTTCATTATAAGCGCTAGTGAAGCATTAGGGAGCTGGTATATAATAGCCTCAAAGTCAGATCCAACCCACAACCTTCCAGTTTAGGAGGAGGCTTGTAACCACTCGACCATTCAGGTACCGTGGTTTCCTCATATAAACTCAGCATACAATTCTCCGACAACCCTCCACTTCCAGTTTAGGAGGAGGCTTGTAACCACCAGACCATTCAGGTACCACGGTTTCCTCACATAAACTTAGCATACAATTCTCTGACAACCTACAACCTTCCCGTTAAGGAGGAGGCTTGTAACCGCTAGACCATTCAGGTACCACGGTTTCCTCACATAAACTTAGCATACAATTCTCTGACAACCTACAACCTTCCAGTTTAGGAGGAGGCTTGTAACCACTAGACCATTCAGGTACCACGGTTTCCTCACATAAACTTAGCATACAATTCTCTGACAACCTACAACCTTACAGTTAAGGAGGAGGCTTGTAACCGCTAGACCATTAAGGTACCGCGGTTTCCTCATATAAACTAAGCATACCATTCTCCGACAACCCTCCACATTCAGTACATAAAGTGCAGTTCTTATATCTAGACAAGGACGTTCATAAGTGCACATAATATACCAATGTAATAATAGGAAGAAAATTCATAGTTAATTAATTAATTTACGATTGCCCTAAAGCAAGTAAGAGACTTAAATTAGTTTAATTTAACTCCAGCAAGAACAATTAATACTTGATGTTATTGTGTACACTCTGCAATATATAGCACACAGAAGATAAATAACATTTCATTACAGTATTGAATATACTATTAAAATGTTTCTAAGATTATAACGCAATACTGTTGTATCGCATGTAACATTTAATCTTCAAATTCAGTAAGTTACGACAGTTTTGTGTTTCTGTCCTTCGTTGATTTGCATCATCAGCAGATTTCATTGGTTACCCGCAAAAAACGACAGCTGCAAATTCATGTAACTCAGTGGAGCACTTAAACTTGAAATGAAATCCATCACGATTTACCCAAAATTATGAGCTTACCCAACATTATAATGTTGTTAAATGATTGCATTTTTTTGCATTAATTAGCCTAGGAATGGTGTGTTTTAAGAGTTTTCAGAAGGAATGGTAAATAACAACAGATTTAGATCTGAAACAAGTTCCCTGCAATAGAAATAACAGACAGTGCCTACGTGTGGTTAAAATTCTTAATGTATTTTTTTTTTCGATGCCGCAGACAGACGTTGAAAGTGTCATCAGGTGCAATAAATGTTGCACCCCATGTTCACAGTGTAAGCATATCTTATCAGATGATAAAATATAGTTTATATAGTGTAAGCAGTATTCGATCATACCAAGAATTTATACATATTTGTCTGTACTGAATAAAAATAAACATTTCAAATACCTGTACATTTAATGTACTAGAAGCTGTTGAATTGAAGCTGACAAGGCAATAACGCAATATTAAGGTACATATTTTTGAGATACAATTTTTAAATATGGATTTGTATAAGGTATCTTTAGAGTTATGGGGTAAAATACCAAATACACATTAAGCCATTATTCAGTGATATTTCAGACAAAATTCAGACATATTTCAGACATATTTCAGACAAAACTTAGACATGATTAAGACAATATCTTTTCATCAGGGAAGGTATCTATAATACAGTAATAAGTTAAAAAGACCAAACGCATTTAATGATTATCAAAGTATCGAAGAGGTATACAGTGGTATTTTATAAATATTTTATTTGACTTTTTGATAAGGACAACCAATCAGATCAAACAATATTAAACTCTTGGCCAGTAACATGCAATATGATTGGCTATTCTTCTTCTCCAATTAAATAATATTGAATACCACCCCTGTGTACTGTTTTTTAAAAGCACATAAGGGAAACCGTAAACTTATGTTCAAATTTGAATTATTTATCAGGTCTGTAGGAGTTGATTAACTGAATCATTATTATTATCGCAGATCCCTTAACCCCACTTTGTACATTAGTAGCAGTAAAACAGTCCTAATGAATTTAAATTTGAACGTAACTTTAATATTTCTGTAAGTTCTTTGAAAAAACATTGAAACCTGCCTCGTATAAATAAATAACAATGTATTGTTATTATAATTAGATAAATAATATACTGTAAAATCACATATATTTGAGAGGTCGATTAATCGTGAGGATTAGATTTCGTGGTCGAGTACAACAACAAAATCAATGAAAATTCAACTCCGAAAAATAATGATTTTACAGTATACAGGTAAACTGCTAGAGTTATGTGAACAGATTGTTCACAGATATCATGTGAACCGCGGCTCTAACATCAAACGTCCGTACATACATATATACATGGTTCAGTAAAACCAGCCTTCTCCTCACTTCCTCACAGCTTGTTCAAGTTCATTTAGTTTCCTTTCAACGTTTGATGCATACAGGAAAGCCTAGTTGTCATGACAAAAACAGAACATCCTTCAATCAACAGACCTACAGGAGGAATGAAGAAAGTTCCCTTCTAAATCTGCTCAATTCACAGCGCTGTATGTTTCATTAATTTGTTACAATGCTGATTTCCTTCATTTAATTGTCTATTTCAATTAAGTTGGACTTGGATTCTGGACTTTCATTTAGAGTCATTTCAAAACAGTTGTTTTTGTACTTGTAATAAACTTTTTTAACAATCCTTAATTATAACAAATTTTTTTAATACAGATCTATTTAGATTTCAAACAATTCTTTGATAAACTTTCAATGAGCATAACAAATTGTACCATTTTGTTTAAAAATACGAAATTTACATAAATTATGCACTGCAGACGTCTCAAGAGTAGTCATCTTTTAAGCAACAACCTTACTAACAGCACTGCATGCAAATCATATTTAGCCATCACATCTACACTTTTATCAACCAAGAATCATAAACAAAACTTGGATGCCTACATTTACACAGCTTTGAACAATGTTCGAGCCTCCAATTTGCTAATCGCGCACGCAGGCATCATATCATTTTGTGATTTTTAGTGTCTTGACTTTTTCTTTGAAATTCTTTTATCTTTATTTTACCTGCGTGTAGTACTTGGGATACATATTTAAATAGGGTAGTTTTCTAGCTCGGATCCATGCAGTTAAAGCCTAGGTCCCACTGAGCATTTTTTGCCTCGGCGATGTACTCCCAATTGAAATTAATGAGCTATAAGGGAACAGGTTCCTCGTGGTCTAGGGGAAGCTTCGGGGAAGTCAATTGAGACAGTTTGTGATATCGAAAGGAATTGTGATGAATAGGGTGGTATCGGAAGAACATCGCAGCTGAGGAATGCCTCAGTGGGACTTAGGCTTAAGATTCAAAAATACATGTTATCCAAACATACAATATAACACAAGGTAATAAAACAACACGTCAGCGTTAATTGGATTCAAATTAGCTGAATAAACAGGAAAGCATTGTATAATTGCCAACTATCAACAATATAAAACATCCAATGAGAGAACATGTTTCAGAGGTACTGGATCGAAAGTGATTGAAAACAGGTTGACTTTTTTCCTAATAAAGTTGGGTCTGGAAAACACTGGCCAATTCCCAATCGAAAAAAGTATGTTTATTTTCTATAATAAAAAGTCCAGAAAAATGCCAGACACAACAAGGGCGTATTTTAATGAATTGAATATTGATAGGTTTGAGCCTTTAGTGGCCACCGTCAACAGTAAAATTGTTGAGCATGCATGACGAACAATACATGCCAATAATTTATGAAGGTTCAATAACAGACCCTGAAATTAATTCAAATCAATCATTCATTAGGATGCAATAACAATCCCCTTAATTGAAAAACAACGAAGAAATAGATAGGTTTTGATGCAGTTATAGTGTACTGGGTACTGTTTTATCGAAAACTTAAACTTCCATTTTTAAATTTTAAATTTGAATTCTTAATAACTTTTTAACCACTGCAAATTGGGACAGATATCGCATACTTGCCAAGTTTCCAAAATCCAAACGTTGAGTGGTAACGCGAAACATGTCGCGAGACGCGTCTGGAGTCACGTTCAGTTGAATTATTATTATATAAAGAGGGTGATAACCTTGTATAATTCACCATGTTTAATAATAAACATCCAATTATTCAATTAAAAATATCAGCCTATATATGTGTGATCATTTTCATAATGTAATTAACTAGGGGTGACTATTGAGTCAAATTTTGACTATTGCAATACTATTGGTATTGCTGAAAGTACCATTGCGATACTATTGTATTGCTGGAAACTATTGCGATACTATTGCAATAGTTATTGCCAAGATTTGAAAACCAGATATTAACTTGTAAATGCAAATTTGCACTGTGTAAGATATCACATTTTGTACAACATAAAAATTTACTATTTGTGGAAATGATTTAAAATGAATTCGACAGAAATAGATTTATAAAATTAAGGCTATTTTGGTCCATTGTGCCAATTTGTGGCTGTTTTGATATGTGTGGTTATCTACAATCAGTTTTTTAACGAAAACGGAAGTTGTTTTAAATTAATATTAAACTTTATTTATATAACGGAAACTATCGTAACTATCGATTGTTGAGCTAACTATAGGCGATAGTTATTGGATCGAGACTTTTACTATCGATCCATACTATCGGGACACTCGGAATCGCAATGCATCGATATTTCGATGCATCGGCCCACCCCTATTATTAACAAATGTCATGTTCCAGTATTTTGTAAGTCTTATTGATTCACAGTTCAAACTATTTGTAAGTTACTTGACTTAAAATGCTGACTGCACATCAAATACAATACAGTTTATATAACAGTTTCAATAAAATGTTTTCTGAATACCATGCAAGTTTCAAATCACTAACCAAAAATTATTTGATCTTGAAAAAGGGCCCTACATCAGTGACTGATTGACTGCAAAGGAAAGTAACTGCTCTTTAAGGAGTTCTGTATTGTCCGGGGTAACCTTAAACCCAACCAATGTTGACGAAATTTTACATGTTTTTAACACTTTCAAAACCTATCACAGGCAATTATCGATTGTTTTTTTGAAGTGACAACTCTCCAGCGGTGTCAAAAAAGTTTGTTATGCAATTACATGCTCATGAATTGTTAGTTTATCACCGAAAATTTACGAATGAAATGTATTTTCTGATAAAGATTCAAAGTGTTGAAGTCACACAAATCGGAAAATTATTATGTTTTAATATTTTTCACTTTGTGACAGGTGAGCTAAAAACAGCACCCAGCATACTGAACAAAGCTATTAGACAGTTTACTACACTGGTGGCACTCTAAGTTCTAATGTCACAGACTTAATCTGTATACTAGCTTAGGTATATAAAAGAAAGCCGTTCCATAAAAGGAAATATCCACTAGGAGCATTCTAGTACATGTCATGTTGTTTTACATGTTTACGAGGGGCGTTCAATATATATTGTCCATCTCCTTCGCATTTTGCTATGACAATATTTTGAAGAATTCTACGATTACTGTCTAAAATGTATATGTTTCTATTCTATATCAGAAAAAACATAGCCTTTTGTCAACAATTAAGTAATTTATTGAACTTACAAGAGGGTCTACTGGAGTATACTGGCCTTTAATAATGTTTATTTTAAGCAAAATGTGTGTCATCTTTGCAACAGGGGTTTAGAAAAGTACTGCAACATAAGATACGATAACTGAATCCTTATGTTTCCAGCAGAACTTTAAATCAAAATGAAATTATGTGTTGTCTACTCGTGTGAGACAGTCAAAAATAAGGGAGACCACTCTTGTTTATACCAAATGATGTTTGTTGGTTCACGCACCAATAGCTTCATATCAATTCTATTTTGCTTGTGAATTCTTCCCAGAAATTCATGTTGATGGTCTACGGCATATGCCTATGCGTAATATGCCAAATTCCAAACAATAAAACTAATTAAAAATATCAAATGAAAAATAGCATGCTTTTTGGGCTTATTTTGACACCTATTTTCGCGACTTTAAAATGATCTTATTTTGTACAAAAATGGTAATCACATGCAGGAAATCATGTTTTTATTAAAGGCATTTACATAACTTACGGTATAATAGTTGTGGAATAAGATTATTTCCTGAAATGAAATTTTGATGGACAGTAATTCTCAAAAAGTCGCAGTGTTTATTACTAACCCTTGAAAAGGACAACAGAAAGATTAGTTAAATTAAATTTTATTGAAATTTTCACGAAATGTTGGGGAATGGTTGATGGTTCAAGAAATGTAAAAAGATTACCAGATTTCATCGAACTTTCTAATTTGTGACCAAAAATAAATTATATATTGAACGCCCCTTGTATTGTACTGAGAGCTAGACTGCGAGAATGATTACATTATATAACAGTACGTATAGATCTGCTGGCACTCTTTCTCTCATATAAATTGACAGTTTTACATGGGCGACTTGCCTCTGTCATGTCATGAAACACGAGGAAACACCACTAGACTGCCACAAACTGCCACTGGTTACACAGTTATAATCAACTGAGTACAATACTGCAGACGTTATGATACAGACAGCAAATATTTATGACATATCATTCCTGTGCAGACAGTGTGTTAACGAAATATTTTCCTCACTTTTCTGCAAGAAACAGTTTGAGATTTTATATTTCGATATGGCAACTCCTAATTCACATTGACATAGTACTAAACTCAAGATAAAAAACCTTTCAATCTGTCAAAAAAAAAAATACATTAGGGTATACAAGTCTTACAAGATTCCAATTAGAAATGATAGATGGCAGATTCATGATAGTAGACACTAACATTGTTCCAAATCCGTTACTGCAGTGATTTTTCTTGAACAAAATTAAACAGCCTGTGCCTTTAAAATTGGGAGATTTAGCGCAATTTTGGGAATTATTGAAAACGATTGTTTTGGTTGAAATTGTTCATAAATTGCTTTTTTTCTACTGATTATACTCTAGTCATATGTGACAATGACTTGCAAGTTTGAATATCCATTGCTTTGACTTTAAAACAACTATACTGTAGTTGCTTTGAAACCAGCAAGCACAAAAGGGGGAAAATATGCATACTTTTTTGGGGGAAAAAAAGCTTTTTTGGGAAAAATGGAGGTTATTTTGCTAGGGGAAGGGGCCTGTATTCAGCCGACAATTTGTGACATGATCAGATCAGGGGGTACGTACTTGCATATATGTATAGTGCGGAGAATTTGACACGACTCTCGACCTTCTATTAGCATTATTTAACAGCTGATATATTGTCTATATTTATAACGCAGATTGCATGTTTTCATAAGCGGAAAGTAACATGAAGATGCTCGAGGTGTTATACCAACACAAATCTAAAGGACCGATATTGCACAATTTGCTTGCAGACATTTATGAATTCAAGGCAAGAGCCTTAGAATGTTATATATTCATGCATAAATGTCAGGATCACATCAAATTCTCCATGCTTTACCAGGGTATGTTATATAGGGGAAACTTGACCCAAACATTATTATAGGTCTTACCGATTTTATTCAATGACTGCAGTAACGAGATTCTGTCAACTACACAATGTATTTTTACTATTTAATGTACAAATTAATTACTATTTAAATAGTCTGCGCAAGATATCTTATCATTTTTTAAGTTATATATAATACCGACTTTCAATTCAGCCAACTTTCAATCGAAATCAGGGCAGATACAAAAAATAAACTATTAGATTGTTCAACCTCACATTTCACAGCCTTATAACCTGCACATAGCAATCTGTTTAACCTCACATTTCACAGCCTTATACTGCAGCATATAGCAATATGTTTAACCTCACATTTCACAGCCTTATACTGCAGCATATAGCAATCTGTTTAACCTCACATTTCACAGCCTTATACTGCAGCATATAGCAATCTGTTTAACCTAACATTTCACAGCAATACACTGCAGCATATAGCAATCTGTTTAACCTCACATTTCACAGCCTTACACTGCAGCATATAGCAATCTGTTTAACCTCACATTTCACAGCCTTATACTGCAGCATATAGCAATCTGTTCAACCTCACATTTCACAGCCTTATACTGCAGCATATAGCAATCTGTTTAACCTCACATTTCACAGCCTTACACTGCAGCATATAGCAATCTGTTTAACCTCACATTTCACAGCCTTATACTGCAGCATATAGCAATCTGTTTAACCTCACATTTCACAGCCTTACACTGCAGCATATAGCAATCAATTTAACCTCACATTTCACAGCCTTATACTGCAGCATATAGCAATCTGTTTAACCTCACATTTCACAGCCTAATACTGCAGCATATAGCAATCTGTTTAACCTCACATTTCACAGCCTTACACCGCAGCATATAGCAATCAATTTAACCTCACATTTCACAGCCTTACACTGCAGCATATAGCAATCAATTTAACCTCACATTTCACAGCCTTATACTGCAGCATATAGCAATCTGTTTAACCTCACATTTCACAGCAATACACAGCAGCATATAGCAATCAATTTAACCTCACATTTCACAGCCTTACACTGCAGCATATAGCAATCAATTTAACCTCACATTTCACAGCCTTATACTGCAGCATATAGCAATCTGTTTAACCTCACATTTCACAGCCTTACACTGCAGCATATAGCAATCAATTTAACCTCACATTTCACAGCCTTATACTGCAGCACATAGCAATCTGTTTAACCTCACATTTCACAGCCTTATACTGCAGCATATAGCGATCTGTTTAACCTCACATTTCACAGCCTTATACTGCAGCATATAGCAATCTGTTTAACCTCACATTTCACAGCCTTATACTGCAGCATATAGCAAACTGTTTAACCTCACATTTCACAGCCTTATACTGCAGCATATAGCAATCTGTTTAACCTCACATTTCACAGCCTTATACTGCAGCATATAGCAATCTGTTTAACCTCACATTTCACAGCCTTATACTGCTGCATATAGCAAGCTGTTTAACCTCACATTTCACAGCCTTATACTGCAGCATATAGCAATCTGTTTAACCTCACATTTCACAGCCTTATACTGCTGCATATAGCAATCTGTTTAACCTCACATTTCACAGCCTTATACTGCAGCATATAGCAATCTGTTTAACCTCACATTTCACAGCCTTACACTGCAGCATATAGCAATCAATTTAACCTCACATTTCACAGCCTTATACTGCAGCATATAGCAATCTGTTAAACCTCACATTTCACAGCCTTATACTGCAGCATATAGCAATCTGTTTAACCTCACATTTCACAGCCTTATACTGCAGCATATAGCAATCAGTTTAACCTCACATTTCACAGCCTTATACTGCAGCATATAGCAATCAGTTTAACCTCACATTTCACAGCCTTATACTGCAGCACATAGCAATCTGTTTAACCTCACATTTCACAGCCTTATACTGCAGCAATGGCAATCTGTTTAACCTCACATTTCACAGCCTTATACTGCTGCATATAGCAATCTGTTTAACCTCACATTTCACAGCCTTATACTGCAGCATATAGCAATCTGTTTAACCTCACATTTCACAGGCTTATACTGCTGCATATAGCAATCTGTTTAACCTCACATTTCACAGCCTTATACTGCAGCACATAGCAATCTGTTTAACCTCACATTTCACAGCCTTATACTGCAGCATATACCAATCTGTTTAACCTCACATTTCACAGCCTTATACTGCAGCATATAGCAATCTGTTTAACCTCACATTTCACAGCCTTATACTGCAGCATATAGCAATCTGTTTAACCTCACATTTCACAGCCTTATACTGCAGCATATAGCAATATGTTTAACCTCACATTTCACAGCCTTATACTGCTGCATATAGCAATCTGTTTAACCTCACATTTCACAGCCTTATACTGCAGCATATAGCAATCTGCTTAACCTCACATTTCACAGCCTTATACTGCAGCATATAGCAATCTGTTTAACCTCACATTTCACAGCCTTATACTGCTGCATATAGCAATCTGTCTAGAAAGACAACAGATGCGGCTGCTTTAAGCCTTCCTGCTGATCCGCTGTGAATCGCTAATCCATCGACTAAAAAAAGTCGTCGATATATCCACAACGTTTCTGCTACGATGACAGCGCTGGTCTTCAATACACATGATTTAACCACTTTTTTTAGTATAATGGTTACCATTTCATTATCAGGGGTAAAATTCTACCGAGGTATCATGCAAAACTTGAAAATTTGATGCAAGTGAAATGACCATAACTCAGATCAGTCAATAATTGATATTTTTTTATCGAAAAAACTTTTGTTTTCTGCAGAAACTTTCCTTCTTTTTTAGTGCAGCAAATCCTGATTTCCGGATTATTCCAGAATAGTGGGTCCCCTGATTAAGAATATGACAGAATGTTAGCCTTACCTGAAAGACCCAAGTCTGCGACCCCTCGGTACCATACAGAAAGTAGCATTATATAACAACTTCTTATAATCGTACCTGAAAATATACAATAATCAAACATATAATTATATTACAAATAATATTATTGAATTAAATTATTCACATAGAGGATCTAACACAAGTTGTCAATTGAAAACTTATATAAAACAAGTTCTGGAAATTGTAATAATATTACCTGATCGAGTTAAATATAAGTTTATATTGTCGGACAAAAGCTATACATAGCTTATGTTATTTTGTTTGTACCAAATTTCTGACAATAAATAAATTCTGACTTGACTTTGACTTGACTTAATATCAATTGACGAGTGTTAGATTCTTTTCATCATATATATAGCACCAATAACATGAAAACACACATCTTACTGCTGAAAAACTGACTCCATTATATAAACGACGCCAAGTATAACATCATTTACGGCATATAATGACAATTATGACATCATTTAAAAGAGAAAGTGACGTCACTTAAGCGTTATATTACACTAGTGTAGTATAAGAGTATACAATCATACACCGTGTTTCGTCATAATGTTATGTATATATATAAATGTACACCATAAGAATGAATGTTTTGATTGGTTAAATTGATAGGACAAATATTTATTGTTTCCAGGGTACTGTTTTAACAAAGCACTTACGGAAATCGAAAACTTACGATCAAATTTTTCATTATTTGTTTACAGTTCAGAAGTGTGGTAAATGAATTTGCAATACTAATAATGATTCAGTTAGTGAACCCCTACAAACCATATATGTCACCAATTTGCAGTTGTTATAGAATTATAAAGAATTTAAATTGAGTGTAACTTTACGATTTTTGTAAGTGCTGTGATAAAACAGTTGTAACCCTGGTGAATAGTTTAAAACAACAACTTTAAATTGAATATGATTTTGTTACCAAATATCAATAACATCAAAGGAAACCACTATGACTTTTAAGTTTTTTGCTTTTTATTGGTTTTCTATAAGTGTATCAACCATTGCCAAGAAACTGTCAAAACATCAGCCACATTGTTTTGATAAATATTGTGAAACAGGTGTTAAAGTCCCAACAATTGTTTTCCATTGGCATCTGGAGCAATGTTAACATAAGGCAAAACTTCTTTGCTTTTTCGTTTTTACTCAGACCCTGAGGCTGACTCCTGCCCATTTTTTTTGTAATTTTAAAAAAAAAATTGAAAAGCATGAAAAACCAAAATTGCCGAGCATAGCCTTTATTTATGCCGAGCAAAGCCTTTATTTGCCAGTCAGCTTTCTGCTGAAATATGGCAGGCATATGAGTGCCACCACCCGTGTTTGAACCTAGGTCGCCAGATTAGATGGCAAGCACGCTAACCATTGAGCTACAAAGGCACATCATATAATGTTTTGAGGTGTGAAATTTGTGTATATCTTGACACAAATATCTCCCAATTTACAGTAACATTAATTGTATTGTGAGATGAATAAAGAAAAGCTATAATTACAACACAATAATGCCATAAAAACAAGATTTATGAGTTTATCTCATATTCATCCACAAAAACATATCCTCCTTCCCGAAGCATCCAAGTCAAAACTTAAATCAATCATTTTGACATTCTTAGAACAAAAAGAGACAAAAATAAACTTTCGTGAAAGTTTCATTATTCATATATCATTTGTACAGAACATACTTGTATCACAATATTCAGTGCATTAAACAATGACTCAGTAAATGCAAAGTTTTGCACAATTTTAATTAAGCATGTAATACAACAAAATGTTAACTGTGTATGTCTGGGGATATTTTTTGGATGTTATTTCTCACTATTTGATTAGCATTATATTTCTCACTAAGCATAAAATTTGCAAAACTTGAACACGGCAAAACTTACTGGTCACTTCTTAACATTAATCCACGAAATACTGTTCTCATGCACGTAACGATTTGTCATATGAAAAGGGTGGTCTCACGAAAATATCTAAGTCTCATGAAAGTTTGGTTTTACGAAAATATCAGATTTTACAGTATCAAATAATTATTGTATAGTGCGGAGAATTTGACACGCTACGACTATCGACCTTCAGCATAATTTTAACAGCTTTTGTATTGTCTATATTTATAATCCCGGATGTATGTTTTCATAAGCAGGAATTATCACAAAGACCCTCGAAATGTAACACCAACACAAATGTAAAGGACCGATTATAGCACGATTTGCTCACGAAAATTTACATACTCAACGCATTAGAACCTTGTAATATATTCATGCATGAAGGTCAGGATCAGGTCAAATTCTCTGTGCTATATACTGTTTGTGCTGTAGGAATCAACGAACATAACGAAACATCTAACATAGCCTGAAGTGGTATATACTTAAGGATTACAGAAAACATGAAGGTTCGGTTTCCAACGCTACAATTGATATAAACAGCTTTAATGTATCTTAGAACATTAACTGAGCTCTGAGTGTTACATGTACCAGAATTAAATCATACAAGAAAAGCTCAGTTCTTATCATAATAGTGATGTTCTTATATTAAGAGTAACAAAGGGCTATTACAATATAACAAGAGCCTCATACAACACAATCAAACAGAAATCAAACAACAGTTACATAATACTTGCACTCTCAGACAGTCAAGATTTTTTCGTTATTTTTTCTATAATTATGAATAGAAGGAATTTCCAGTCTAGACCTTCTTTCTGAAAGTGGACGTCAGTACTTTTATTTGTCTTGGCTCAGTGGTTTTTAAAGGAAGAAAATATTGTATAGTATACGTATAACATATACAACTGCCCTGCATTCAAGGAAAAATCACGTGACTCACGTTTCGTACCTGTATCGTACCAGGTACGATAGGTTTGGTACCTGGTACGCAAACGGTACGAAACGTTTCGTACCTGGTGCGTCACGTTATTTTTCCTTGAACGTAGGGCTGTATTTGATCACATTTCACTAAGGAACGGCAGATTTTAAAGGCTTGTCCGATGGCGTGTCCAATAGATTTTTTCAACTTTCCAGAGGTCTATACTCTATAATGAACATTCAGTCACAAAGCATGTTTTAATCTTCTACACAGTAGATAACTTTTTTTAATTAATTATTATTATTTCATTCTAAATTTCCTCTACTTTTCATGTATTATTTTGTATTTCATTTCCAATTGAGAACTCTTTTTTGTGTGAAATGAGGGAGGTCCATGTTTTATAAATATGGTGAAGGAGGCCCATGTTTAAAATCTATATGGACTGATCCCCTGAAATAGAAATTCTCCATTTCAATATTTGAAAATCATAATAAAAATACAAAATTTTAATATTCACTATATAAACTTAATGTAGTACTATATACGTTTTAATCACAAGTATTTTGTATCTAGTCACATTCAAGTTCAAATGAATGTCTAACGCGTACCACTTAAACGAGATCGGATCATTTTACGACAATTTAAGTTCATGGTTGATTTGACAAATGCAAAATTAATAGATCTATTACAAATTATCCTAATAGCATGGCAACCAATTTTTCGCATGAATCATAACAGTAAGAATATTTATAGTATGTTAAACTGCAGACAACAATTGACAGCCTATAAGCAGGAGAGACGTTTTAATACGCTTTGACAGAGTGCAGCCACTGCATAATGCACAAATATAAAGACGAAATTTAGCAAACATTTTGGCACTGGAGAACGATCATAAAAATCAGATAATATCAGGTGCATGACGACCAGTTAGTTGCAGTTCACCATGTAATTTCTTACATTAAACATTTTATTTCGTAGCAATTATAGCAAATGGAGCGATGAATACGAAGTACCTCATGAACCAACTAGCACATCAGATAATCCACGATAAGAAAATAAGACATATAAAACTTTACAATAAAAGTTCGCGTTTAACTTTGCATTTTAACTTTTAAGAAAATGATTTTTTTTGTATTTGACAATAAATTTTGAGGGATTGAAATTAATGAAGCTTAATTAACTGGTATCCTCCAGGTATTATAGCTATTTGTGGCAATGTTGTGACATTTATTGATATATAATTAATGTAAATAAATCATATTTATGGATGTCGCATAATTTATGGTGCATTTACCATGAAGTCATTATGACATAGACACTGTAAAGCATACCGCATGACATAATAAATAATAATTGTAACCTTGGACAAGCTCATTATAAATAATTAAGGTAAAAAGAAAAGTCAGATGAGAGATAAGAGAGTTAACTTTATATTGCTTTATCAAAGCTCTTACCAAGAAGGGAGTTAACTCTAAATTACTTTTCTTAAAACTCACCAAAAAGGGAGTTAATTCTGAATAACTTATATAAAACTTCCACAAGAAGGCAGTTAACTCTGAACAGGCCTCGGCAAATATTTAGTCCCTGCAATATAGACAAAGAAGAAAACCCCAAATCTTACTTGTCCTGCTATATAAATAAAGAAGGAAAAATTTGTGCAGGACAAGCGGCCGAGTAGATTCGTCGAAGCCTGCCAAAAAACACCAAGAAGGGAGTCAAAGAATCCTAGTAAGTTTAATGAAACTTGAATTTAATTTGATTTAGAAGATTTGGCTAGGAAATAATTTCTCCTATGGAGTCATAGCAAACCAAAACTTTCACAACCGATCAACAAATACAATGACACTAATAAGAGGTACAAATTGAATAACTGTGCAATTACACATGCATTAGCCATGAGAACTCGGGAAGGATAATTTGAACAAAATTGCGATCTAGCGAATCAAACCAGCATGTCAATATTGACTATAGAACATCGCTGAATAACTTGTTACAGTAAGGGAGAAAGCAAGATGTGAACTCAGGCTAGATGACGTGTTCTTGTAATAAAATATTACATATTACTCATCATAGAATCAGGATTGGGAATAAAACACAAATTCAGGACATTGTGGGAAACTATATAGCTGAATCATCAATATTTCTTATCGTAGGCCAAAAAAAAGAATTGTGTGGTTCAGGTGAAAAATTAAAATTGACAAAGGGACGTAAAAGAATTTGTCTTTTTTAAGGATCCACTGAATGCCCTAAGATTGAAAGCATTTGTTCTAAATCATCGCCATGGAAGGAATATGCTAAGGTGTATTTTCCAAATGCCTAACAGAGTCGACATGACTATGATGTCCTGGAATTGATTCTTTGTGTCGAATCTGTCAAGAATTATCATGCCCACCGCCCCACTGTAACACCACCACCCACCACTTCAAATACAAAACACTTTCAATGCATAATTATTGAGAGCTAAAAGCCAAGAATTTATATTCAGCTACATATTTACAGTCATTTACAGCAGTCTTGCTTTCACCTTCCATTGATAAACTGTATCACTTTATATTTGTTTGATCTTTATGATTTATTTAGGGGAGCTACTGAGATATAATGCCATTAGCAGACATACCTACACCAAAACATTGGTCTATTGTCACAGACATACCTACACCAAAACATTGGTCTATTGTCACAGACATACCTACACCAAAACATTGGTCTATTGTCACAGACATACCTACACCAAAACATTGGTCTATTGTCAAAATTTAGCATATAAAATTTCAAATGACCATAACTCAGTCAATACTTGGTATGTTTTCATCAAATAACTTTTATTTTCTGCAGAAAAATATATTCATTCTAGTGCAGCAAATCCAGAAATCTGGATTAATCCGGAATTATAGGACCCCGGTTTATTAATAAATTCATGGTCGAAGGATCAATGAAAGAATTAATGATGTGAGAAGTATGCTGTTGCCAATTTATGAATTTGCAAGGAACTACATTTGCGAACAATACAGAAAATAAAAACATTGCAAATTATACCGGATGCACAGTAGGCCTATAACACAAACAAAAACATCATTCCTTCATGCTTAGATGATGACAAGTTGAGATGCATCATAGAAATGTTGCAAGAGAAATGCATGTTGTATAAGTAAGGCAGACAAATCTAATAAGCGTCTTGCTGATATAGATGAGGAATCTGACATAAAGCATCTAGCTGACACAGATTCCAGATAAAACATCTAAATGACAAAAATCATGAGAACAATCAACATGTGATTATCACTAATTCATGGAATGTCTAGACACCTTGCATCTCTACCTGATAATAACAATGCATCACCTACATACTGCACCAATGATGCCAAACTTAAAATATTCTTTGTTTCCCCTTCCTGACCCAAGCAGATTTAGAATGGGTAGGTAGGTAGGTTAATTTTTTTTTTGGATTTGTTTCAGAATGATCATTATTGGTCAAGACATACTTAAAACAAGAAGATTTAGTTAACTCTAAGGTGAAAACCAACAGTCTTACTTTTTAAAATAGGTACCAAATTAACAAGTAAGAAACCAACCTTTATACAGAAAATATTTTTTTAATTCCTAATATTTCATAAACAAAATATTATTTCAATTGGGCAATAAAATATTTTGGGAAGGGCTGTTTTTTTTCAGGTAGGTAGGTAGGGGAAAGGGAAACAAACAATATTTTATTTAAGGCCTGATGTAGGTTGACAGCATTGATAATACCACCACCAGACTGTAATAATGGTGGGTAATAAAATATGCTTGTCGTGCATTATCACAACAATCATTCTGCTAACTATGCAGGTTATATGTGCACCGCACGGTGGTCTAGTACGCCTCGCGACAGAAGAGGTACCAGTAAGTTAGCAGGTTATATGTGCACCGCACGGTGGTCTAGTACGCCTCGCGACAGAAGAGGTACCAGTAAGTTAGCAGGTTATATGTGCACCGCACGGTGGTCTAGTACGCCTCGCGACAGAAGAGGTACCAGTAAGTTAGCAGGTTATATGTGCACCGCACGGTGGTCTAGTACGCCTCGCGACAGAAGAGGTACCAGTAAGTTAGCAGGTTATATGTGCACCGCACGGTGGTCTAGTACGCCTCAAGACAGAAGAGGTACCAGTAAGTTAGCAGGTTATATGTGCACCGCACGGTGGTCTAGTACGCCTCAAGACAGAAGCGGTACCAGTTAGTTAGCAGGTTATATGTGCACCCCACGGTGGTCTCGTACGCCTCAAGACAGAAGAGGTACCAGTAAATTAGCAGGTTATATGTGCACTGCAGGGTGGTCTAGTATGCCTCAAGACAGAAGAGGTACCAGTTAGTTAGCGCTCACCAATCCACATGCAAGGTGCACATACAGCAAGGTTTTTCTAGGAATGCCATGGTTGCAGGTCCTGCAGTGTGTCATGATATTATAACAACCAGTATAGCTACCGTTCGTTTGTTTCTGAACATTAGTCTCAAGCAGGAATAAAATTTAAAAATTCAAAACTTTCAATAATTTTCCATTTTTTTTTATCCATGTGGCTAAAAAATTCCTTGAATTCAAAGGTCATCAGCCAATGTGGTAGGAAAAAAGCCGAATGATCAAGCATGACCTCCAGCCAATCTGGGAGGGAAAAGTCGAATGATCATGCATGCATGCACTTTATAAGGCTGTCTTACAGATTTATAAATGACTAACAATCAATACAAGGCTCGTGTGAAAGCCGCATCAGAGGACTACACTAGGTTACAGAAAAATGCACAAAAAACCCGAAATCATCAGTCATGAGAAATCATTGAATGAATGAAGGAAAGAGTAAACAAATTACAAATTAAGGATAAAAGCATTTCATTTCCGTACATTAATTTTCATTACTCCAGAGAAATTGACATTCTAAAATCATTCCAAAAATGTTAGCCAGCATACAGACACTACGTAGACATTATTAACATAGCGCAGCAAAGTGAAAGTAATCAGTACTCATTTAGCTGCAGTAAGAAATGTCCTGGTTTCGCTATACTTTTATCATGCCACAGATAAGTACATTTCTCCCTATTCTGAGTCAATCTGACTCATAAATTATACAAAACTTGATTTATTTTCTACAGTTTAAATCATACTTAGTCTTATAGGCATATGACAATTAATTACATGTAAACCAACTAATTATTTTGCGCGATTAAAGTTTGAGGTAAATGCAATCACCTGTCTTCAGAAATACAGTCAAACTTGTGGTTAAAGACACCTGATTTATGGGACCACCTGTCTTAAACACTGTTAATTTAATTACTTTTTAATTAGACTTCAGACTGATTATTATTAAATACATCGATCAGCCCTATATTAAACAACCAATTACTTCAAGCAAGTTTGATATGCCATATTAATTGTTAATAAACATTCATTAATAGGGGATTTTACTGGCTGCTAAAGGCAGGGCTATATATCATTTTGATGAAGGGAGAAATTGAAATTGACAAAATAAAAACCTCTCAAGAATGTTTTACCCTTCTTGGTAGATATTTAAATAGCACAAATACAAGACATGCATGCATCTGTCCACATAATGCAAGGGTTCAGACAGTGAACCACCAACCAAACACAGACTTATTCTTTAAATGAAGAATTTTAGTCACAATGTGGGTATAGCTCAGCTCGTAAAGTATACCGGGAAATCCAGGTGGATAATGCATTATGCATTGTGCATCTAGGTCACCATGTCTCCAACATGGGACGATATACATCTAAATGGCTTTATCAGACATCGGTGCATAAATGCGACCAACCCAGCACACTATATCTATCTGCATACAATACACTACAAAAAAATTATCAAATTTTTGGGCCAAAGCCATTTTTGCAGTCTTTAAGCTTTTATTAATATATCTAGGAGTGAAAATGTAATAGGTTTTATCTATGTTTTACTTAAATACAGATACGGCCAACCTTAATATATTTTAAACACTGTTAATTTAATTACTTTTTAATTAGACTTCAGACTGATTATTATTAAATACATCGATCAGCCCTATATTAAACAACCAATTACTTCAAGCAAGTTTGATATGCCATATTAATTGTTAATAAACATTCATTAATAGGGGATTTTACTGGCTGCTAAAGGCAGGGCTATATATCATTTTGATGAAGGGAGAAATTGAAATTGACAAAATAAAAACCTCTCAAGAATGTTTTACCCTTCTTGGTAGATATTTAAATAGCACAAATACAAGACATGCATGCATCTGTCCACATAATGCAAGGGTTCAGACAGTGAACCACCAACCAAACACAGACTTAATCTTTAAATGAAGAATTTTAGTCACAATGTGGGTATAGCTCAGCTCGTAAAGTATACCGGGAAATCCAGGTGGATAATGCATTATGCATTGTGCATCTAGGTCACCATGTCTCCAACATGGGACGATATACATCTAAATGGCTTTATCAGACATCGGTTCATAAATGCGACCAACCCAGCACACTATATCTATCTGCATACAATACACTACAAAAAAATTATCAAATTTTTGGGCCAAAGCCATTTTTGCAGTCTTTAAGCTTTTATTAATATATCTAGGAGTGAAAATGTAATAGGTTTTATCTATGTTTTACTTAAATACAGATACGGCCAACCTTAATATATTGTTTGTGAGGCAAAATAATGTCACTCAAAACCCGGTCACCCAAAATCTGGTCACTGAAAACCTGGTTACCAATGATCACGGTCATCCCCCTGAACGCAGTTACACAATGCCCACTGGTAACCCAGAATCCAGCCAGTAAAGTTTGTGTCAGAGTTTCAGGTAGGCTGTTTTGATGGTCCTACTTTTTACGGTGAAAAACACCACTTACACCCCTGTAAATGGGCTGATTTCGTACATGTCTTCTTTTTCAATGATAGGAAATGGTGTCATAGGAATCATAACCCTGTCAGGAGAGGGAGTTATTATAATCCAGACTTATGAGGTACCTTTTAATAGCAAATTGTCCCCCCTTTCCCATAAAACCCACATATAAAGTATTTCTGTAACAGGTCAATGAAACTTGACATTGCAGAACTAATGAAATATAACAATCATGTTTGGATGACCTCCCTTTTGTAATAGACCCCACATAGTGTAAAATAATCTTACCACCACTTTAAACCTTTAACTTCAGAAAATTCAACCGTTTTTTTTCTTCAGATTTTCAATGGCATAAAAAGGGCAAACTAAAGTACGCCCCGAAGTTGTTCAGACGTAAGATTATGTAAAAGTTGATCAAGTACCAAGCCACGCAATCAGTAACGCTCAGCGATCATTATCGCATCAATCAGTCGGCGAGGTTCAATTTTAGAAAAATTGTCAACAAATAAAGCAAACAAATGTGAAAAGTGTACACCCTCTTATCACTGATACACTTCGTGTAGACGGTGTTCAATTCTAAATGATGTGGAAACTAACGTTTGAAAGAAAAACGAAAAACAAATAAAACTAAACTGCACCCTTTTCTTCGAGGAGTTTTTTTTGTAAAATCAAGCAAATCGTGCAAATTTTCGCAAGCTAGAATGACCTTATAGCATTGTTTAGAAATTTACGATATATTTCATAAATCAGGAAACTTTTAAATCAAATTTAATGAAACTTTAATCAAAGCAACACTGAGGTAAACTTGCCAGTCTTAAATGTTCTCCTACACCTACATAAAGTATATGAAAACTCTTATCAAAAAGAAATGTGCACAAAAATCGTGACGAAATTAACTATTTCATAGAGTGGTGGGTCACTGAACGAAATTGCTACATCAAACGAAAGCGAAAATGAAAAGAAGTAAACAGTAAGTGTGTACAAGTGTGCACCGAGAAAAAACTCCTGACAAAAATCTGACAGCGACATCTTTTGAAGTCGATGTAATTGCAAAAACATTCACATAATAATCTTCTGTTTCCATACTGAGCAAAAAGTGGGCTGATCACTATCATATTTGGCAATTTGTTGTTTTGTACTGACAAAAACAGGTGGCAAAAATTCAATAAGATGATTTAATTTATTGTCACTTTATATAAATACATTTACAGTAAAACAGGTACATTACTTTTTCACCAACCCTCGATTTGTTAAGTTTAAAAATACAATAGTAAACAAGACTGCGTTCAATAAACGCTTATGCCCCCTGTGGAAGCCTTGTCCATAAATAAGTCTAAGTCCAAAATTAGGTCAAGGTGAAGGTCAAAACGAGGTCAGGTGATACAGGTGTGTGGAGAGTGTTCATATACAACATCCATGCAAGTTTGGAAGCTTTGTAGCAAGCCATAATGATGCTAGAAGAAACGGTCAATTTGGGTTAACCAGGACGGACAGACGAACGGACGGACGGACAGGTGAATCACTATATGCCTCCCGATCTATCGATACGGGGGCATAAAAATTACTGAACAACCCATATTAAATTACAAAACATCAAGGCAAATTCAGTCTTCAAATTCAATAAGAGGATTTAATTTATCATCACATTAAATACATTATTAGTTACATTACTTTTGCTCCAACCCTCAATTTGTGAAGTTTTATATGAAAGCCAAAAATTACCGAAACATTCATTAACATCCTAATTACTGAACATCAAGGTCTTCATAATATTAATGTAATATTTTTAAAACAATTTTTTGAAAATTCTGTTCTTTAAATTTAAGTTAATAGAATATATTATTCAAAATCTGCGTCACTTAAAGTACTTAGTATTAAAAAATGGAACAATGTGAATATTTTATTAAAAACTGCTATACACAATCATTCCCCAAACCTAATTCAACACTTATACAAGAAGTGAAGAATTGTGCAATTCAGGTCACACTGTCTCACACATGGTTTCAATAAGAAACTCTAAACTGAACCATCTAGATGTACGACATGTAAATGTCTCAGTTATGTTGTGTAATAGACTCACTTACAAACAACCTGTCAACAGTGATTGTATGTATGGAAGTTATGTTCAAACTGTCAGTTCATTGACCTAGCTATAAAACATGTACAGTGTATGTACCTGACTGTCACAAGCTGAGCACAAGCCCCGGGTCTTCCACAAGCAGACCACAAGCCCCGGGTCTTCCACAAGCAGACCACAAGCCCCAGGTCTTCCACAAGCTGAACACAAGCCCCGGGTCTTCCACAAGCTGAGCACAAGCCCCGGGTCTTCCACAAGCAGACCACAAGCCCCAGGTCTTCCACAAGCTGAGCACAAGCCCCGGGTCTTCCACAAGCTGAGTACAAGCCCCGGGTCTTCCACAAGCTGAGTACAAGCCCCGGGTCTTCCACAAGCTGAACACAAGCCCCGGGTCTTCCACAAGCTGAACACAAGCCCCGGGTCTTCCACAAGCTGAACACAAGCCCCGGGTCTTCCACAATCTGAGCACATTAGCCCCGGGTCTTCCACAATGGAACCCACTTATTGACACAGGTTGTTAGTAAAGCGTCTGAGCAACCACATCTCCCCTGTGTATGTTACTTTGACAATGAAAGAATAATACAAAACAATAAATTACAGAAATACACCACACAGTAATTGAACTTGTCAGTTTAAATATCAAACTGTCTGCAACAGTAGGAGTCTTAACAAAAAGCCAACTGTACAGTTATACACATAGCAGAGGTGGGTATGGGGGGAGTGCATTATGCTTTTACGAAGATTTTTGCAACTCAAAGATAATGCCAGTTCCTTGATCTTACCACACATGATAACATCTTGATTGACGGTGAATAAAAACCCATAAATCATCAACAAAATAAAGCAACATATAGGCCTGCATGCACCTGAGATGCATTAAAACCTGCTATGTGAACTCTTCAACAGCCAGAATGATCATTTGTAAAATTGATTTCCCATACATAAATGTATAAGTTAATGCTAATATGCATAATTGTTTGAATAATTAAAAAAATGTAATTTTTTTGCAATTTCTTGGCAAAAATGTGTGATTTCCTGAACACATGTTTTCTAAGTGAAATGTATTCAGACCAGCTGACACCCCACCCTCTATCAGTCTATGTGACAGTTTGGAGCTCAGGCACCCTATCCTAAAGTGACATGATTGTGTGGGAGGGATTCATGGCAACCAAACCCCTTGATGTCAACTTAGGTCGGAGGGAATCCCAGCACCCCTGCTAGAAATCCCTAGGAAAACCAGCAGAAAAAAAACGATTCTCTGGTCACTGTTCTGCAATGTTTAAATTGAATAAAAACACCCGATGTCGCGGATTGCTTGGTCTATAAACATGGTGTTAATTTGATTACCTCATTTTTCATGCCAGAAAAGGGGGGTAAAATCCTTGCACACAAATACTCGGATACATCACTGACTTCTTCTTGGTCCTCAGATAACAATAATAATGGGAAAAAATGATGTGGAATAAATAACTGTGTTAATGTTTTATTCACCACGCAGCACGTTATATGATCGTAATGTTTGATATTGCCGCGCCTTCTGTAAATTAAGCCAACATGCAATATTGCAATACACCAGTCTCATCTTCATTCTTATAATACCGAGGAAATATGTGTTCACATACATGATACAAACTAACAATTAACTCTATATCTTGAAGATAGATTGTCATAAGTTTTTCACAAAATATTCTAAATCAGGAATTTCTGATTAATTGGTTACCAGGTTATAATTTTCTTCACATAGATACATTCTACAGCATGCAATGGCCACATTTCTTAACAATAAAAAGACAGTTTCCAAAAACTACAAATACATAGTGTCTGTCAGGGCAGCAGAATGTTCACATTTATAATGCTGGGTTAATATCCAGAGGTGTCAACAGAGTCAAATAAAAAATCCTGAAATCATACGAAGCCGACCAATTTTGCCAAACAAGAGGCCTTCAACCACATTGTTTCCATATTCAACTCAGTTTGTATTGAATAAAATCCTTCATAGAATATTAAATTGACCATAACTTTGCCAATTCTTGAGATATTATCATCAAATAACTTTTATTTTGATCAGAAATCATAGCTCTTTCAGGCCAGACAAATCCGGAATTCCGGATAAATCAGGAATATTGACACCCCTGAATATCACTATTGACTGCCATGCAGCACTGGGTCCAGATGAGCAAGCCTGTGAGAACAAGTTATAATGATGGTTAACTTTAAGATGTCAGCTTGACCTCATGTCACAGTCACCTGGTATCAAGTGTAAAACTGCTGTATAAGTACTTGATCGAGTGTAAAACTGCTGTACTAGTACTTGATCGAGTGTAAAACTGCTGTACTAATACTTGATCGAGTGTAAAACTGCTGTACTAATACTTGATCCAGTGTAAAACTGCTGTACTAGTACTTGATTGAGTGTAAAACTGCTGTACTAGTACTTGATCGAGTGTAAAACTGCTGTACTAATACTTGATTGAGTGTAAAACTGCTGTACTAATACTTGATCCAGTGTAAAACTGCTGTACTAGTACTTGATCGAGTGTAAAACTGCTGTACTAATACTTGATTGAGTGTAAAACTGCTGTACTAGTACTTGATCGAGTGTAAAACTGCTGTACTAATACTTGATTGAGTGTAAAACTGCTGTACTAATACTTGATCCAGTGTAAAACTGCTGTACTAATACTTGATCGAGTGTAAAACTGCTGTACTAATACTTGATTGAGTGTAAAACTGCTGTACTAATACTTGATCCAGTGTAAAACTGCTGTACTAATACTTGATCGAGTGTAAAACTGCTGTACTAATACTTGATCCAGTGTAAAACTGCTGTACTAGTACTTGATTGAGTGTAAAACTGCTGTACTAGTACTTGATCGAGTGTAAAACTGCTGTACTAATACTTGATCCAGTGTAAAACTGCTGTACTAATACTTGATTGAGTGTAAAACTGCTGTACTAATACTTGATCCAGTGTAAAACTGCTGTACTAATACTTGATCGAGTGTTAAACTGCTGTACTAGTACTTGATCGAATGTAAAACTGCTGTACTAATACTTGATCGAGTGTTAAACTGCTGTACTAGTACTTGATCGAATGTAAAACTGCTGTACTAGTACTTGATCGAGTGTAAAACTGCTGTACTAGTACTTGATCCAGTGTAAAACTGCTGTACTAGTACTTGATTGAGTGTAAAACTGCTGTACTAATACTTGATCCAGTGTAAAACTGCTGTACTAGTACTTGATCGAGTGTAAAACTGCTGTACTAATACTTGATCGAGTGTAAAACTGCTGTACTAGTACTTGATCCAGTGTAAAACTGCTGTACTAATACTTGATCCAGTGTAAAACTGCTGTACTAGTACTTGATCGAATGTAAAACTGCTGTACTAGTACTTGATCCAGTGTAAAACTGCTGTACTAATACTTGATCCAGTGCTAAACTGCTGTACTAGTACTTGATCGAATGTAAAACTGCTGTACTAGTACTTGATTGAGTGTAAAACTGCTGTACTAATACTTGATCCAGTGTAAAACTGCTGTACTAGTACTTGATCGAGTGTAAAACTGCTGTACTAATACTTGATCCAGTGTAAAACTGCTGTACTAGTACTTGATCGAATGTAAAACTGCTGTACTAGTACTTGATTGAGTGTAAAACTGCTGTACTAATACTTGATTGAGTGTTAAACTGCTGTACTAGTACTTGATCGAATGTAAAACTGCTGTACTAATACTTGATTGAGTGTTAAACTGCTGTACTAGTACTTGATCGAGTGTAAAACTGCTGTACTAATACTTGATCCAGTGTAAAACTGCTGTACTAGTACTTGATCGAATGTAAAACTGCTGTACTAGTACTTGATTGAGTGTAAAACTGCTGTACTAATACTTGATCGAATGTAAAACTGCTGTACTAATACTTGATCGAGTGTAAAACTGCTGTACTAATACTTGATCCAGTGTAAAACTGCTGTACTAATACTTGATCGAATGTAAAACTGCTGTACTAATACTTGATCGAGTGTAAAACTGCTGTACTAATACTTGATCCAGTGTAAAACTGCTGTACTAATACTTGATCCAGTGTAAAACTGCTGTACTAGTACTTGATCGAATGTAAAACTGCTGTACTAGTACTTGATTGAGTGTAAAACTGCTGTACTAATACTTGATTGAGTGTTAAACTGCTGTACTAGTACTTGATCGAATGTAAAACTGCTGTACTAATACTTGATTGAATGTAAAACTGCTGTACTAGTACTTGATCCAGTGTAAAACTGCTGTACTAGTACTTGATCCAGTGTAAAACTGCTGTATTATAAAGTACTTGATCGAGTATCATACTTGGGTTTGTATGTTTTCATTGTTTGTTTTATACTCAATGTTTTATCAAACATATTCAGTAACGTACACCACAGCTTTCAGAGTAGCTAGACGTATCAAACCTGTTTTAATGAATGCAATGAGTAAGCAGTCCACAAACAACTTAATGTCCTGTTACAAGCGGAGGACAAAACTGTTGCATGTGTCACAGAAGAATTGTTAACATTAACGAGACTTAATCAAACTCATTAAATTTCTACGAGCCATGGACATTTAAATTTTATAGTCTTTATTTTCCTATATTCAACATGTATGAACTTCAGAATACGTGACAGTCATGACCGTAGTCAATATTCAATATCACCAAAGAACATAACCTTATAATGAGGCTTAATCCCAAATAGAAAATTGTGACCGACAGTCAGATAAAATTATACTTATACACTCATGCATATTTTAATTATTTAAGATGTAAAATTTTCACTTTGTACAGCAGACGTAGCATCTTGTCACATCAGCCGACAAATTAATTTTTTCGTGAAACTGTGCACATGGTTGACTGGTTCTCTGGTGTATCAGACTGTAGTTAACAGTGACAGCATATGTACGATACAAGCGCGTCTGCTGCAGACAGACGACCAGTCACATATTTTATACAAGAGGATCATAGATCCTGTGGCGCTCACCTGCTAAACATGGTCAAACTTTGAACTTGACCTCAAGGTCATCAAGATAAACATTTTGACTAAACTTGATGAAGGTTAAAACAAAAATGTGGCCTCCAGAGTGTTAACAAGGTTTTGCTATTATTTGACATATTGTCCAAGTTTTTTACCCCGCATGACCCAACTTCGAATGTGACCTTAAGGTCATCAAGATAAACATTTTGACCAAAGTTGATAAAGATTAAAGCAAAAATTCCCCTCAAGAGAGTTAAAAAGCTTTTTCTATTATTTGACCTTTTGACCTAGTTTTTGACCCCACATGACCAAACTTCAAGCATGATCTTAAGGTCATCAAGATACACATTTTGACCAAACTTCTCAAGATTGAAGCGAAAGTGTGAGCTATAATAATATATATAATATAGAACGGGTAGATTAGGATCAGGTCAATATCTCTGTACTACAAAATGTAGAAGAATGGAGAATCAATTCACCCACTCACAGACCACAGCATCTATTCGGTCAGGATGAGTAAGTGTATTAACTATGTGTACAGGAAACATATTAAACCACTTTAATCAAGAGTAAATGGATATTGGACACTTGATCGAAGTCCATCATACGTAAGCATGACATAAGGGTGTTTTATATTTCGAAGAAGTAGCACTAGTATGACAAATTGTACTTTAAGAGCAGCAAAACGTGTCCAATATCTTCTGTATATATACATATGTACGCACTTTTGTGGCTGTTTTGTGGAGTATGTTAATGCCAGCTGGTTCCTGACTCAATGTTACAGTAGTAGTATTGTAAGAGTACTGTAACATTTGAGACGGGAACCAGACTACAAACTGTTCTAAGAATTAGCCTAGTCGAAAATCTGATGTAACCCTTTTTGGACATAGGCTCAAAATTCTATATTATATGCATATTAAGATGACGATTTCTTGCAGTTTAAAGTAGTATAAACATAGACACAGTAACCTGGTTGTCTGGAATACAAGAAATCTTCTGTCGTACTGTCTCAGTCGTAAACAGTGAAACGCATTGCTCTCATTCCTATGACTGATCACATTTAAAGAGAAATTTATGCAGGTATTGCAACTATGAGATTAGTGTACGCGTTCGTAAAATATACATAACGTGTAATACAACACATATCCTAACTATAATAAATATAACATTCTCACACATTTCAATTTCAGGGCTCCTGATGGCAGGTGGACAGCAGCCAACCAACTATACATTGTAATACTATGTACTGGTGCATACTTCAAGGGGTGGCAACCAAACTGTTCTTAATGAGTACAAATAAAGATGAAATTACAACACTTTTGCTTACACTGTCCACAAACTGCATATTTATAATGTCAATGACTATAAACATGTACTATACATATTTAGTTATATCATGATAAATATCAACACACTGAGAATTAAAGGTATAGTTCGCCGGAGATAACACTAGCCTATGTTTACAAATAAGGATGAAAATTAAATACACTTTCGATATTCATTTTTTTTTCAATCTTGTGCATATACACTTTTAATGATATACTCTTTAAATCTACGCTGATAACTGGCGGCCATTCGACCGTGCATTGTTTATAATTTGCTTTATTTGTTTAATGATAAGGATAGAGTTATCCCCGATGAACTATATGTTTTTATTTTTTTCAAATGTTTTTCATGGAAGCCTGTCTAGTGTGGTGTGGTATTCAACCATTGGTATTTATGACATTTCAAAATGATATTCCCAGGCAGTGTAATCAGTACAAAATGATGCAATACTTTATAATATAATATCATGATGAAAATATTATTCTTGGATGATAATTCACTGTCAAAGGCACATTTGGATTATAGTCAGTACGGTAGACTAAGAAGAAGTCAAGGTCAAGGACACAACATGGGTTCCTACCTGTGTTGACGAAGCAAGCTTACGTACCATGCCTGGTATGTACATTGAAGGAAATCATACCACATGAATTAAGCAACCACCTGTCTTTAACCTGTCAAATTGGAAACAAGTTTTCTATACTTTGGTATGAAGGTGGATAAACTGATACTTTGTTTGTTATTAAAGTTGTACATATTTGGGCTTTTCGACTGGGCTGTTTCGTAGAGCAAGGTATAGTCTGGTTCCCGACCCCAGTATTACAGTACTACTGAAGTATACTAGTAGACTTTAACCTGCTCCACAAAAAATCCCAGTTGAAAAGCCCAAATATGTACAATTTTAATAAACAAAGTATCAGTTTATCCACCTTGATACCAAAGTATAGAAAACTTGTTTCCAATTTGACATCGTTTTTGAAATCTGCCCTCCAAGTAAGCTGTCAATTTAAAGCAAGCAGTATCTATCTGGCATCATTTGTACTACAGACAAAAAAAGCGTAAAATGATCAGTCAAATAATCAGTCGGTTGAACAGATTATTGGTAAATGATCCATAGTGTCTAGAGAGAGACAATAATAACACCATGACAATACGTCCACAATGGACAGACCTTCTAATTGGGTAAAAGTTAACGAGCGACTGTCGAGCAACTGTCGAAAACTATCCACTCCCCTATTCACACATCATGGGTGGTTTTTAAATTTGTCCGGTGATAAATGACATCGTACAGATAAAGGTATGTACAGAGATAGTTATAAGTACCTTGCAGACATAGATAATTACAGTCATTATAGAAATGTATATCATACCATATAAGGATACATCGTGTTTCGAGACGAGGATAAATTTAGATAAAGATCAACGGAAATAAAGTAAGATCTAAAATGAACCATAAAATATCAATATACCCTAATTACTGAAAGTATATGATGGATGATAAAATGGTCTGCAGTGCTATAAATGAATGTAACTCAATGACATTATATATAATGAATTGCATAAAGTAGTTCCACTGCTATCCAAAATGCACTTTATCAAAAAAGACAATTAACTGTACATAGCTTTTGGTTTTCATTTATTAATCTTTTCTCGTCCCTCGAAGCCAGAGGTCATTGGCCAATTAGGCTGCAGGGATAATAACGGAATTGCTACACACGACAACTGTCTCAGTCCAACGTAAAATATTTTCATTTATCGCAGATAACAATAATTTTTAAACACGATTGAAAACACTAAATAATTTCCCTGTCTTCAAATGACAATATAGTATAGTCTCTAGCTCATCATTCTACTCCAATATGTTATTTTCGTGAGGGAGTTTTTTTGCTATTTTCATTTTTAACATTTTTTAAAACAAAATGCTTATCATAAAGCATGTTGTGTTAATTTTACAACAAAACTGAAAGTAGAAATTGGCAAACATTAACTGCATGCACTCTTCCATTCATGAAATCTTGGTATCACAAAAGGTTTGATTTGACGGTATTTTTAAATGACATGTAACGTAAGTTTATTGTGCACTGCATTTGTTGGTGCAAAGCCAAAGCACGGTACAAGTTATAATACACCTCCTAACATTCAAAACCCAACATAATCCAACTATTGAAAATATAAAGGACAATCCTTTTAAAAGCTTTAAATTTTGGGTCAACAGAAAAACTGTCAGTGAACACAAATATTTCAATCATAAATGTCATCATAAAATGTCATTATAATTTCATATATATCGCTGGCTTAGAATTAGAAGGTTGTAAGTGCTACTTATGACTTATAAGACTCAAGCATATTTGAAATCTGCATCATGCACAAGGCGCTTCATATGAGCCTATTTTCATAAAAATCGGAGCTGGTTATGTTGACCAAACCAAAGTGTAAAAAGCTTGGTGTTCCATGATAAATAAAGAGTAGTTTTCAGACAGTTTTGTCTTGTTTTCTCAAAATATCAATTTTGTACTTACGACCATCTAATTCTAAGCCAGCGATATATACAATCAAACCTAATCTAAAGCGTCCAATTACGAGACACATCAGTAATGTAAACCAACAGGGTGCATTAATGTACAAATACAGGCCGGTAGCCACGCTGTGGCACACCCCCGCACTAATGCCTTGGTGAAAATTTAACAATAATTTACCAAAATAAGCATGTTTTTGAAGGAAAAAATTCCTCCAATAGACTCTAGAAAATATTTGTCTCAGTGCTATTTTGTCACTGGATACAACCCTTAAATGGCAAATTGCAATTTATTTATATAATTAGCAACTTAATTGATAGGACAGGTGGTTGCTTAATTGAGGTGACCTGAGTAAGACAGGTAAGTCTGTATATGGAGCATCACATATCTAAGTAACTAAAATACAATTATTCAAATTCTCTAAAGTGTGAACCTGACTAAAGTTGCGATATATCATTTTAATTTTTAAATTCAGAAAATAATCAAATTCAATTCAATTTATAATGCGTCATAAAAGTTAATAAATAATAAATTGCATCTGCTTATTATTATAAGCCCTTACTGCAACTTGACATGACCAAAATATCGAAATAGGTTAGTTAAACTTAACAGCTATTTCCATACAATAGTTGAACTGGGTTCACAAACTTGGGCGAGGCATAATTATATTATTATACTTCTGTGATATTATTTGTCCGAAAGGTATCACATATGAGTACATTAAATCCATTAATTATTGTCTACCAGGTCTGATTAACGAGTGCAAGTTGTTTAATGCAGTTGCTTGTGAAGGAGGAGCTGTCAGGTACAAGTTTAACTGTGGTTTGGTCAGACCCTCAAGCACTGGGGAGGTCACCTGACCGCTGCCTTGCTATCATCAAAATACTGTTGAAAATTGTCACAAAACTAGCAACATGCAATCCATCAACCATACAAAAGCTAAGGGACTGCATTTATAAATAACTGGTAAAAACGCCTAAAATTCGACATGTGCTAAATCTCCACTAATTTGTCAATCTGATAATTGCACAAGAAAAGGCAAAACAAATTTAATATATATAATTACAAAATAACCGTAATTTGAAACTTGTAGAAAATTTCACATAATTTACTGTGAGGCCAATTAACACTGAATTTCAAAAACGTATAACCAACTGACAAAAGACAAATATCCGCTGTTAGAAGCCGTTATAAAGAGGTTACAAAGACGGGCCAGTCATGCACACCTAAATACACCATTTACTGTCAACTGTAAATCACCTATCGTTTTAAAAATAAATCTCACAAATGGTCTTAAAGTCAAATTATATTCAATACAATTACACCTTTCTTACTTTAACTGCCATGAGAAAGAATATAAATATTTGTAAATGTTTTGAGGAAACTTGTTACCGGTCATATAAAATCTGTACTTACAGCTGTCCAATATTAAGTGCACCCCAACAGTGTAAACATATTGTGTGGTCCTTCCCATATGGGGTCATTTGGGAATTGTGGGCCACTGCCATATTGTGTGGATGGCCCTTCCCATATAGGGTCATTTGGGAATTGCGGGCCACTGCCATATTGAAATTTGATGAGTATTTACAGTCAAGCATTTTTTTATGGTAGCGGAAAGAATATGCCATTTTGCCGTCGTTGGACATTTCAGATTTTTAATTGGGGAATAACCGGGCCATTTTCCAGCCCCTTTTTGTTCGTTGCTTTGCGTTTGACTGAGACATCATGTGATCTGTATTTTTTCCCTAATAGATTGGCCAAATTGAGCTCAGACTGTGAGAGACTTTGGTATGAGACAAGGAATCCAGATACTAGCCGTGTACAATACCCTATCTCTTCCTAAATAGACTCCTTGGTCCTAACATTGACATTCCCGGAGTACAAAGCCAATTAATACAAGCACTGTTACCAACCTCTAACTCTATTTGGAAACATGCAAAATCACATTGTTTCAGAAATTGCCAATACCCAGGCAGAGAATCGAATCACACCTCTCAACATGTAGTCAAGAGATTTCCACTTGACATTTAATTTACTCATGTGAGTGATCTAGCTTGTTAAGGTGCATGATTTCAAAGCCTTGAAACAGAAAAATATTTTTAATATTAATGAAAACGAGACACAAAACATACACATATACTGTTACAGTGATCAGTGTATTAAATAATGTATATAATATCCTAGTTACAACTGATACAGACCAACATGTGTCAAGTTACAAAATGCCAGAAGAATTGATAGCCTGGCGGTCAGTTACACTCATTTATTAGTCTCAAGTTTTCTTGGAACATTAATCAGCACTAAAGTAAAACCCACAGAGAACAATTAATGTCGTTTTTTCAGGTATTTTTCAGGTATTAAATTATCATATTATATAAAATATTATTCTCTGTGTTTTTAACATTGTAATACAAGGAGCATAGTGTGTGCATATATTGTATAATCACATAATTATTTTCAAGGGTATTTAATTTCATGGAATTTTAATAAGAATCTATTTTCGTGGGGCTGTAAATTCGTGAATTACATAACATGGAAGGGTAAAATCATGTTTCGTATTTGGGAGTTCGATAAATCGTGAGCATTAGATTTCGTGGTCGAGTTTAACAAAAAATCAGCGAAAATTGAACTTCCTCGAAAAATAATTATTTTACAGTACGTAAACAAGGGTAGGTTTGTAACTCCCTATACGAGTAACATGAGAATGGATTCAACATTTTTCACTTGAAAACCTACCTAGTCTAGACGTCTTATGTAGAAGTGATAGGTTTATTCTTTAGTACAAAAACTGTTATTTTATGTAATATAATCAAGTGATATTTGTACATATTTAACACTGTCACGTAAAATACCATGATGACATTCCAAAATTGAATGCAATACATGGTCGTGTTTGAACCTGGTTAACAAATCATCTTGCATGGCCTAACCCTTAGTAAAACATGTTTGCTTCTTGTTACCTTAAAGCATTTTTATCCTAAGACCAATTCTTTTAAATTTGGAATACAAGGAATACCATAATACCATATATATAATTTCCATACAGCTAGACTACTTGGTTCGTTATGTGTCCGGTGTATACATTGTATGTGGCACCATTATACATCGACTTCCAACCTCTGATTTACCAGAACCAGTTCTTTTCTAGGTGTGTTGGTGAAACATTTTCTTCGGCAGTACATATACTAAATTGCTGTCTTAAATCCTTATAAAAAATTCATAATCTGGACAGTTGAAAACTGGGGCCATTTACTTTCATACGTTAAAATTTAGCAACTGCCATTCAACTTGAACTTCTGGTACGTGTGAAGATGTTGTTAACTAAGCTGTCAGCAGAAAATACGGCAAGCTAACACTGTTGGTTATTCAATTCAAGAAATAACATGCATGTGTTTTGTTATAGATTTAACTGGTTATAATGAGATGATATGAATTGAAAAGATCATTACACTAAGAATTTAACAACTTGAAAATATTGCCTCATACTGCAATAATATTTTGGACTATTTTAAAAGAAAACATGATTGCAAATCATGATTTAAAGTATTAAATTATTTGAAAAAATAGAACACATCTCAAGATGAGCCATAAGAATAACTACTATATAATATTATAATGAAATCCAATAAGAAAACACCTATGCACATTGCATCTAACAAAATCTGCTGATTCGGCGAGATGTTACTTATTGATAAAGAAATGGAAACATGGTGCAATATTGCATGAAAACACGGTACAATACTGCGGAACATTGCATGGCAACCATGATTAGACTGATCCACACGCAGGAATCAGGTAATCTACCGAACTATCTAAGATGCACTGAAATCACATCAAACAAAACACGCAGAAATTCACAGGCGGCATGAAAAAAATCAACAAGGTATATATCAGATTTTTTTGTATTAATCATTATGTTTTATCAGTATTATTATAGGCTTATAAAATTTTCTTCGAAACTGATTTTGTCTGAAAAAAAATGGGTACAGTTAGGCAATTTTTAATAATTATCCCTTACTGATTCTTATGGTCAGTGTTTGTTCCTAATCATTAAAAAAAATATTTGATGCAAATTCATGAAAAATGCTTCGGATCTGCAAGCAAAAAGGTGGGGCAATTTTGTGGACTCATGGTGGTTACACGAAACATGAATAGTTTGTTGAAGCCTTTATTTTGTTTTATCTTGATCAATTATACCACAACAGTTTTATGTTACAACAGTTTTATGTAACATAGGTTGCTTTAAACAAACATTTGGGAGATAACAACTGAATAAATATACAACATATACAGGTAGAAGAGCACAGAACAGGTGTTTCTGAGAACAATTCATGTCTTGTTTCAATTCCCTTATCATCTAAAACATTCAGTCATTCACAGAAAATTATCCCCCTAAACATTTGAATTTCAAGACCAGCAACTGATTGGTTGATATGATTTTTTAAATTAGCCAATCAATTGACAGATCAGACAAATTTTGTTGAGGGATCAACCAATCAGTTAACAGATCAGCTGATTAAATTGAAGCCACAAAAACCGAAGCATGCAACTCTTCATCATAGTTTCTAGAAATCACAGATCATTGCTTCGGAGTCTAAGGGTCACAAATTAAGCTAAACTTTTTAGGACTTTTTGATGGCTGAAACTAGGTCTTTCTGCCAATTTAATATACACTGCCCACCAAAAATAAGTATACATATGTTATTTGCCCACTTACTTGCCTGTAATGATACTATTTGAAGAACAGTAAAGCAACAATAGATTTTAAGAAATTGAATACTTTTGTTTATTAAATGGAAAGGCCATACATTAGTTGGTACCCTAGGTGCAAAATCTAAAGTTTCTTTGTCCCACTTGAATGGTAACTTTGTCTCAAAAAGATGGAAAATTCAGCCTTTTAGAACACATGGTTATTTTAGTACCCAACATCTTTAATTTTATGTTTATCTCTATTTAGACTCATTTAGTAACTGTAGTTTCAGAAACTGGTATAACTATGACCGTCTGATAAACAGATAATAAATAAGTTAAACAACTTTAATTTTGCAACAATTATTTACTGCATACTTATTTTTGGTGGGCACTGTATTGTCAGACCACATTATAAATGAGACTCAGAGCCTATGCTCTTCGTTAAGTCTGACAAGTATCAGTGTAATTTGGTTAACTAATACTGACATAGTGAAAGCATGCAATGTGTGACAAGTAAGGCACACTTGCCTCATATTACAGTAAAAAGTGTAGGTGGGACATAAAACCAATTAACTAACTGATTTGCCGAAAAATGTCATTAACCAGGAATAGCTTTATAATAGCTAAAACCACTCCCAATTAATATTCGACATGGCAGAATGCTCACTCTGCCTGACATCAGCAGGATATAATATCCCTAGACAGACAGACAGATAATACAGTCCAAAATGAGACGCATATCAGATATGTAATTAACAGGCCAAATAGATGATGGCAAACTATACTTTCTGACATAAAAAGGAAGTTACCCCACCCACTTGAACCTGATTGAGTACTTTAAAATGCAATAGATGATAATATGCATTCATACAACCTGAACATATACCGGTACACCCAGTATGACTTTGCACTGATATTTAAGACCATATTCTATCCAAGATTTAAACATGTCTGAACTGTTTCGAGGATATTGCCTTGGCTAAAAATATGACTGACCCTGATTTATTTAGCTGCATTTACCTTGAATCATTAAAATGATATTACCTGGGGGTGATTCAAGTTTAGTGACACCCTTCACTGGCTAAGACCTTCTTAATAGCATTTGTTCAGACTTAATAGTCTATGAAATTGCATAGATGAATTTAGTGGCTACCCCTAACCTAAATGTGACATTACCCCCCTGACCTAAATGTGACATTACCCCCCTGACCTAGATGTGACATTACCCCCCTGACCTAGATGTGACATTACCCCCCTGACCTAGATGGGCCATTATCCCCCTGGCCAATCTAGTGACATTAACTAGCCTATCTAGTAACATTATCCTGACCTATCTAGTGACATTACACTAGCCTATCTAGTGATATTACCCTAGCCTATCTAGTGACATTACCCTGACCTATCTAGTCGCATCACAGTAACCTATCTAGAGGCATTACACTGGCCTTTCTAGTGACATTATCTCTGCATAAACACATTAGATGCACACAAAAACCTACACAAAACAAAACCTCTATATTGCTGACTGGAAGGTTTCAGCACAATTAAGTGGCTGACTAAAGAGAAAGTCACAGTAACCACATGCACTATATTCTATTCTATAGCACAGAACTCACGTCTGTCACATGATAATTGTATGACAACGCCAGACACAATCTCAACAATTTCTGTCATTTTTTGTAGCAATTCCGCAAAACCAAGAAGCGTTTTTTCACCCCTAGACAAGACAGGCAAAAATGAAATTGATGAGGACAGGATAAGAAGATGGTTTCTATACTGTCTATATAATATTATTAAGTGAATATTTTCACAAGTCATGAAGTTCAAGTACCATATACTATAGATACAGGACATTCCACAACCAAAATTTTTGTGATTCACAAAAACAAGTTAATTTACTGTAAAATCATTATTTTTCGAGGGAGTTAAATTTTCTTTGATTTTGTTGTTGAACTCGACCACGAAATCTAATCCCCACGATTAATCGACCTCTCAAATATGGAACATAGGATGACCCTTTCATGTTTTGTAATCCACAAATTTACGACCCTAAGAAAATACATTTTTATCTAAATCCGGGAAATTGAATACCCACGAAAATATGTGATTTACAGTAATCCTTTAAATTGTTCCATATATGGAGACAAGATTTGATGCATCAGCTAACCCTATATCTATAATACATACATACTAGATTTCCCAGCAGATAATGCATAACAGGTGTCATATTATGCAATAACCATTAAAATAATTTAATTTCAAATCACCAATTTTTAATATGGAGCTGGTGTTAAAATTACTTATATCAGAATAAGGCCTAAAATAAAATATTGTTTGTTTCCCCATCCCCTACCTACCCGACTAAAAAGGGCCCTACCCAAAATATTTTATTGCCCAAATTGAAATAATATTTTTTTAATTAAAAATTGGAAGTGAAAATGTTAATTTTTGTTTACTGACTTCTTTCTTACCATTAAATTTAAGACTATTGGTTTTCACCTTAAAGTTAATTCTAAATTTCATTATTTGTATGTCTTAACCAATAACTATCATACTGAAACGGTTCCAAAAATTTTTTTTAACCCTACCTACCTACCCATTCTAAATCTGCTAGGGTCGGGATGGGGAAACCAAGAATATTTTAAGTTCGGCCTAATGTAGATAATTATATTTGGTTGCATGGAGTAAAGGGGTAAAGTTTTTGTTTAATCATAAGAACCACACCAGAAGGGTGTAAACCTAAGGAAAGTGAACCGAAGAGCTTTCAAAGGGAGATAATACATGCCCACCATATATAGTTGAATGGGAGGTAACTAAAGGAAAGGCGCTACATATAAACGTAGAGCTTTGAGTTTGGCAACAGGCCCTTAGTGGTATAATACATACGGGAATGTAACTACGGTGAACATGGAATATCAGGCTAGATTTTAAATTCATTAATTGGTGGCAACCACTTTTCCACATCACAAATATTACCATTTATACAGTATATTTCAGGTACACAGCAACAAAGATATTAACAATTACTTTTAATACCAGTACAATAATTAATCACACCCATGCACTGTGTTACACGCAGATATACATACTGTCTGCTGCATATTCTGACATACAAGACAGACCATCACCGCAAGATTTTTAAATTATTTGAAAATACCACTTAAACATGACTGTATGCCTTTTGAAGTCCCACTGACAGGTCAACAACTAGCATGTCTCAGTCCTTATAATGACTACCCAGTCATTGACTACCCAGTCACATTATCATGACATGGAGCCAGGAACCAGCTCAGTAATCTGGAACTAACTCATAGCAAGGGAGCACCATCTTTAATGACTTTTGTATCATCATCACAGCACGGGATTGAACCCGCTATTAACCTTCCGTTCCAAAGAAAAACGCTTTAAACCTCAGCCAACGACAGTAGTATATACTATGCTTATTGTTTGAGAATGTCATCATTTTCAAACATGTTTTAATTTGCTTATCATCTCCAATTATGGGGATCTTGTTACTGAGCTGTTCAACGAATGACCTCGGCAATTAAATATTTCCACTTTTCGTTGCACATATTTAAAAATTTCTGATATAGAATGAAATGTCAGGCTTTGTTATGCAGACATTCAGTGTTAAAAAAAGATACATGCATGGGAAAATAATTGTAATTCAATTTTGATTATTTTTCAGATTCAAGATTGACAAGTCACATGGCCTTAAGTCAAACTGTTAAAACTGCAAGCAAAGCAAGATTTCATTAGGCCAAACTTAAAATATTCTTGGTTTCCCCATCCCGACCCTAGCAAATTTAGAATGAGTAGGTAGGTAGGGTAAATATTTTTTTTTGAATTTTTTCACTATGATAGTTATTGGTTAAGACATACAAATAATGAAAGTTAGAATTAACTCTAAGGTGAAAACGAACAGTCTTAAATTTTGGTAAGAAAGAAGCCAGTAAACAAAAAAATAAAATGTTCACTTCTAATATTTAATAAAAAAAATTTTAATTCAATTGGGGCAATAAAATATTTTGGGTAGGGCCCTTTTTAACCGGGTAGGTAGGGGATGGGGAAACAAACAATATTTTATTTTAGGCCTTATGTTAGAAGTAAATGCTTTAAGAAAACCAACTTTAAATAATTTACAAAGATTTCAAAATAAAGTATTATTGGTTGTGACAGGGTTACTTTTATAGACATGTTTATCTCCAATTCTCTCAAAGAATGAAAGCATTCATTGCATGGAGACATTGAAAGCGTTCACCCGATTTATTCGAGCCCCGATTATAATGACTCACTGTCTGTTCACAATTAATCACATCCCAGATACGTTACATGCATGTTTTCCTACGCTACAACATAGGGTTGCAATATATACCAAATAAAACATCTTGGTTTGAATTGCATTCAACAAGAGATCTTTGTAAAACATGTATGTCTCAATGGCAGCCAAATACCCCGGTAGTCATTTCCTAATGTTAAAGGTCACAGTAACCTTGACCTATGACCTACTGACTTCAAAATCAATAGGGGTCATCTACTGAATGTGACCATACTCTATAACGCTTTTTAAAGATTATCAGTCTAAACATAATTACTTCCTGAGGAGTTTAAACTATTTAAACAAAATGGACGTGCAGGCGCAGGCAGCACAGCATGGAAGCGATACATTGCTGTCAATATGGCTGATTACAGATGATACGGTATGCTAATAACCCAGGGAGCTTTTTAGAGGTCCTTAAGTCGGTACTGAATCAGTTTGGGTTGGGTGGTGAAAGAAGTATAACATGTAGGATAGTATTCAAAGAGCTCTCAATTAACAATATCATGTTGTACACATAGAAAGTTACTACCTATTACGACACAAAAAAGACAAAATTTAAAAGTCAGACAGAGTAAATATTTACACAGTATATTAGGTCAACGTAGCTTTTACAATAAATTTATTGACAGATAACGACCAATATTATATTACAATATGTACAAGTAATAATAATTTCCCTACCTTGAAATTTGAAATGGTTTTATAGCATGCTGAACTAACATAGCCTATAATAAATTATATTTAATCAAATATCATACATATTTACACAGGGTATACCCAGACAAGAGTTACAACCAAGCAATCAAAACAGTGTCACAGTGTGGGATATCAGACAAAAATCTTTCCATTTGCTTGTGCACTAATTTACAATATCAAGATACCAGTTTCTTGAATACAAGAATAATTGCAATACCAAGTTACCAGTTTCTTGAATACAAGAATAATTGCAATACCAAGTTACCAGTTTCTTGAATACAAGAATTATTGCAATACCAAGTTACCTGTTTCTTGAATACAAGAATAATTGCAATACCAAGTTACCAGTTTCTTGAATACAAGAATAATTGCAATATCAAGTTACCAGTTTCTTGAATACAAGAATACATCTCTTAGTCTATATAGATCTAATTTTTAGATTTGCATCCCTTCTTGCACGCCCCCACCCTCAACATTTCTTAAACGTGTCCAGAAAACATACCGTAACTTAATTTGTTCACGTGACAAGTTTAAGAAATGTTGATCTCAAACGCTAGTGACAGATTCTTTTTATCACTATCCTAGAAATAACAAATTTAAGCAACAAAATTACTTTTTCGCACTAAAGCTCAGGTGACGTCACGCATTTGTTTTCACAAATGTTGGAGAACGTAATGTTCCGTGATTGGTTCTCACACATAGAAGATCACAGTATTTAAGTTATAATAATGTGTCTTGACTCTTAATCTGGAGTTTGATTTGAATTGCAGAATGCAATGTTATCGTAAATTCAAATTTAAAAAAAAAAAAAAAGTCAAAACCCGGTATAAAAATTAAATCATAATTGACCTATTATGGTAAAATATCAGACTGTCTCAATACCAAATAGTAAATAAGCTTTATGGACTGGTATATGGGTATATTACACCAGCTTTATGGACAGGTATATGGGTATATACACTATGTGTATGACTGACCTAGTTTTGAGAAATATAATAAGTCGTAAAATTAAATATTCATTCAAATTTGAATGCAATAGATTTCAAATCAACTTAGATTCGAGCATTGATATCATGTTTTCAGTTTTTTCACAACTGTAAAATGACAACTTTCGTTGGAATTAAATTTTATGGATTTTATAATAGGGGTCATAAATTTATGGATTACAGAACACGAAAGAGCAAATCCATGTCTGAATTTGAGAGGTCGATTAATCATGAGGATTATATTTCCTGGTTGAGTTCAATAACAAATTCAACGTAAATTCAACGAAAATTCAACGAAAATTCAACTCCCTTGTATAAAATGATTTTACAGTAATTAATTTAGAGAAAACAGACTGTTTATACAAAATACATAAACACAAAGCCATTAAGTACTCAGATTTCAAAAAAGTTATTCCATGCATTTGATCACAGTATGCTATACGCCTGCTAAAGCAAAGAAGAACAGATAAAGCCAATTAATTCTCAATTAGGAAATAGAACTCAGGTTTTGTTTCTCATTCAATTAGCATTTTTTCACAGGTTTACAAGCATATTTGATTTAGTCAGCTGTTTAAATGATAGTATTGTTTACCATGGTCTCATCTGATACTGTCTAAACCAAACACGATATTGATCTCGATATTAACTTTAAAGGCAAAGGCGTAAACAAATAGTTTTGTTCTTCAAGGCAAGGAGTAAACAAATAGTTTTGTTCTTCCACAGTACATCGCTTCATACCTGCCAACAAAATCCAGATTTTATCTATTCTTAAATTGTAAGTTCAAAACACTAAACATTCAAGTGCTAATAGGTTCAACAGTTACCGTAAATAATCTAATTCAAGCTTGAGATTTCTGAGAAAGGTTAATGTCCCCAACCATCAACCACCATGATATTTGAATTTATCCAGTCACTTCCGACCGTTTGTCATGCATTTGAGAATAGCCTTTTTCACATACCATTATGTGCGTAGACAAACAGTTAAATTGTATAACACATGATTCACCTGAAATTTACCATTATACATTTAACAACTATACCTACTTTAGTTCATCGACCTGTCCATGCTACTGTTGAAGGGACATTTATTGAAACAAATACGGAAAACCCATAAATAATAAGCCATAGCATATAATATATAATAACAAAACTGTATATAATATATGTACTCTGAGCCCACTACAAAGGGTATCGACTATAATCAGATACAAGCCCAGATAATTACGATAAACAATTAAAAAGTAATGTAAAGAAATATAGGACAAAATGTCAACGAGATCATCAAAGCAATCAAAATGTCAATTAGGCAACAAAAAACCTGAACTCCTAGTTTTTTTTCATTAAATGATATTTTTTGTATAACCCAAAGGGAGAAAAAATATAATATGTATCAGTCGAATCTTTTACCTTGTTGGCTCACTTGAGACGTCAGAAATATATACATGAGACTCTAAGTTTGTATATATACAGGTGCGTATGAGTAGCCATCTAGATACCCGAGTATTCCCCCGAAGGGACAGGACAATTTTTTATTGGTCCTAATGACTTGGCCGTGGACAAACAATGTTTTCTATTCAAGAAAATCAACATTAGAAAGTTGGGACAAAATTACACAGACATTGTAACATTTATACCTAGATGATATAACATAATACGCATGAGAAATGGGTGTGGTACTTCATGCATACTGAGAGAAATCTTTTAATACCAAAAAATTTAAACAATGTCTTTATGTAACAAAACACGGACATTAAAGCCTTCAGTGCATTCCAGAAAATGTAGGCTAACATTATTGTAGAAGACTCATATTTACACGGCGAGGCACTAATTTAATCCTCATGAATGTGTTTTTGTCATTGTAGTGTAAGAATCTTTTGACAGATAAAAATACCAAATCTGATTGGACAACAGATAAGCACAAATTTGAATATTCATGGATGCCAGACAAATAGTTTTCTACCACGCTAACTGTCTTGTAGTTGCACAAATGGTTGAACCCTTTTTCTAAAAGGGCCACATGACACAAAAGTACATGTAACATGTAATGATTAGGTTTACCTGATGATAATCTAGTTATAAACAATAATTAAATGTTTACAAACAAGCCACGCCCACTTCTGAAGAATGATAACCTGACAATACATCTATTATGTTCAGGCATATTCACCGTACACGATTCATCAGATTTAGTACTAGACATGGTTCAATGTAACATAGTAGTTGACCTCTTCCTCCACAGAAATAGCAATTTAAGACCACATGACCTTGTTGTTTGACCTTGGTACGTATTTGACCTTAGAGTTTGACCTTGGTGTTTGACCATGGTGTTTGGCCATGGTTTTGACTTTGGTATTTGACCTTGGTGTTGAACCTTGGTATTTGACCTTGGTGTTTGACCTTGGAGTTTGATCATGGCATTAATTTTGATCTTGGCGTTTGACCTCTTGATGTTTGACCTTGGTATTTGACCTTAGTGTTTGGTCTTGAGGTTTGAACTTGACTTTTGGCATTTGTCCTTGATGTTTAACCTTGGCATTTGACCTTGGCATTTGACATTCCAATATGGGACTTTACGTCCCAATTACTGTACACTGATCAATTTACCATTATAACATAATGATCATGAGGTGAGCTGATTATAAGTGTATGAATATATAGGAGAATCTTGTGTGCAGTAAATCATTAACTACCAGCATTAAACGGCAATCATGAGACTCTAACGATACGCTAATTATTCACAGGTCATTAATTAAAAATATCAATAATTTACCAGATAATTACATGTAGTACAGGATCATAAAGTCTGACCTCTATGGGAAATATTTGGATTATTCGGTTGTATGTTACCTCAATCATCAATACGTAAATACAGACCTTTGTATAATAGCACAGACTAGGTGCTAATCTCTGAAAACGGAAATATTTGGACCATTCCGTTGTAAATTAGTCTGTTTATTAAGGTCTGTCACTTGTATACAAACATTGCAAAATCACAAGATTGAATTTTTATCGTTTTTAACATTTTATTTTGAGAAAAGGAAAGTGAAAACCACCATCTTTTTCACTAAGCCACATTTTTAGTATTAAAAAATTAAGAGCACCGCCTACGAGTGCTCGACTTTCTCGCACTTGATAGTACACTTGCTCATCTGTGAGTGAAACTTCTAAGAGTTACGTGCAGATAACTCATAAATATAGGTCACAGAGTAACCAGCCTTGTCAGGTGGTCCCCTTATAATGATGTATAACTATGTTGAGTTTCAAGTGTAAATTGTAAATTCTGTGTTGAAATTCTAAGTCAGAAAAGGGGAATAACTCTCATAAAACGCGGGATAGATTTGTTTCCTTGTGACTTAGTACTCGTACCTCATGAAAAAAACGCTCCTAACTGATCATGATGCCCAAACTTTGGTTTCAACCTTATAGACGTTCTATATCAATTCATTCACAGGTTAAATGGGTTTGCCGAAGTGTAAATTACTTATTTAATTGTTATTAACCACATAATCAACAATTAAAATATTAAAATAGATGAACAAATAAATTAAGCGGAAATGGTGTTTCCATATTGATCTTAAAACAAACAGAAATATTAAAATTTATTGGTATTAAAATAACTTCACTTACTCATAATGAAAGACAAATATTTAAATATATTTGTAAAAACTGAGCACTTAAAATCATTCTTTTTAGGGATCAGTATGTTTAATTAGTTGGATTGCTGGGATTCTCAAGTCTATCATTTCGGCGCATATTTCACAGTTTGTGTGACTGGAAAAGAATGTTAAACCAGGTTAACCAAGCCAGATTTTAAGTGCTATGCAACAGCCACTATTAGGGTTGCCCCACCCCTATTTACATAAATTGGTCCCTAAATTTGCTCTTACAATAACTTATCCCCTTAACATAGAGAATTTAAAGTGCATACCTGCGAATTTAGTTACCTCAAATCTTATCAACTTTCAAAAGATAAAATTTGACTTAAATTACAATGTATAGTAGATTTAAAGTTTGTATTACATTTTAGATAATCTATTATGTATCACTCGAAATTCAGACGCATGATATGATATACAGACAGTCTGTACAATAGCACACAGAAATATCAATGTAAAAGAAACCATAGAAAAATTTATTTGAAATTTATGTTAATGACCTATAAAGAACAATTGCAACTTGTTTCGAATTTCGGCCAAGTATTAAATTTTATACATTTTAGTATAGACTATATCACTTCACCATAGCTAACCAATAACTCACATCTGACAGACTACATAGTAATACTAGAACCAAATTACTGTAAAATGTACCCCATATAATCTTATCAAGTCCGGACTTATTTTTTATTTCCCTGAGTTGACATTTTGATTTGAAGTCAATGGCTATCTATAGTATAAAATGTCAGCAGACTCTGGCTAATAATGTGAAAGTTGTACATTTGGTCTATATGAGAATATTATACACCCAATCTTCAATGATACCATCAGTGCTTTGATTTCAACTAGAATGTTACAATTCCTGGCTGTTTGAGTGAAGGACCGAAATTATTGGTGTATGGTGAGAAGGGTACCCATGTTGTATATCTGCCAGATTACCGTGTTCTATATGTCGTACACAAATATTTAATTAAGCACTGTATAGTATGATATGACTCATATTATGAGTTTATCTTGAAAGGGCTCTCCTTGCTGAGTCAGGCCAAGTGCTGAGTCGGTTGACTGGTATATCTAGGTTGAATTCCCAGGTCCAAGTTTCTGTCCATGGTTACAGTAATTCATCATCTCGGAGGTTTCATGCATAAAATTGCATCTACGTACATTGCCATTAATATAGGAGTTTCAGCATTATATTGATGATTTTGATAATGTCCAATTATAATTTATATTTTAGAAGCAGTGGAAGCCACTCCAGACTCCCACATACATTTAACGTGGGAATTTCAAATCTGATGACACTGCACAGTTTACTGCAACAGATTTCAATAATTGATAGGTTCACCAGATGTGAACAAAAAACTGTCAGCAACAGTAAATGACACTGATTGTTCAGATTTCTCTGACATTTCATTGTTCACATTCAGGCCGACCCAGAATCCAAAATCCAAGAATTAAGCCTGACACATATAGGTAAAACATATAGTTGATTTTTCTATGAAAACATTAAGTTTTTTTATTGCTCAATTTTCACTGACATTAAATTTTTCATTGTTGATGTTGGCACAGATTCGCAATTCCCAGAATTCAGCCTTCAGTCGACAACTAAAACATGCATGTAGTTGACTTTTCTTTGAAAAAGTTTAAATTTTTTGACTGCTGACATTTCATTGTTGATGTTGGCTGGCCCAGATTCACAAATCTGTGACTTCTGAGCCATTGCCCCTTTAATATTTAACATTGTAACATCAAGTTGTTGTTTTTGTAATAAATCATCTAATGTCCTGTAATTGATCAGAAATTTTCAAACATCAAGTACACAATCGGTTCACTGACAGCTCAAACCATAAATACATAAACAACCACACTGACGTCTAAAATAACTTGTGAAACTTCGGCATTTTGTAGTTATTTTTACATCAAAATTTGATCAATTAACACTACTATTACTTAAATTGCTTGAAATTTGTTCGCATTTGATGAAAACGAATCGGAAAACAAACCAAATACCTCACTGATTTTACGATATACAAAAAATTTAGCCCAATCTGTGAGGCAGCACCTTTAAAATTACTATAAGACAATTACCAGTTAGTTGTTCAATTCCTGTAGTATGTTGTTAATCTCATATAAATATGTCTTCATTTAACAATGACCCTCATACATAAGTACCAAGAAAAGACAGATTTTACAGCTTTCATCATTCATGCTTATTTATTATGTACGCAGGCTGAGACAGAAAATGTAATTGACCAGTTTTTGTTTCCCACTGAAAATTGTTCAATTACCGCTATCTGTCTTATAGCTTTTTTGGGGGAAAAGAAGTAGCAATTTTACTGCATAAATGCATCTGTGGGGGAAAAGAAGTAGCAATTTTACTGCATAAATGCATCTGTATGGACAACTATTAATTCATATACTCTGGGAGAAATTAAGGTCAATATTTGCCCCTCCGATCTCAGACTTGTGGAATTGTCAGTAACCGAAGTGGTTGTCAGTAACAGATTGTCAGTAACAGAAGTGGTTGTCAGCAACAGAAGTGGTTGTCAGTAACAGAAGTGGTTGTCAGTAACAGAAGTGGTTGTCAGTAACAGAAGTGGCTGTCAGTAACAGAAGTGGTTGTCAGTAACAGAAGTGGCTGTCAGAAACAGAAGTGGTTGTCAGTAACAGAAGTGGTTGTCAGTAACAGAAGTGGCTGTCAGTAACAGAAGTGGTTGTCAGTAACAGAAGTGGCTGTCAGTAACAGAAGTGGTTGTCAGTAACAGAAGTGGCTGTCAGTAACAGAAGTGGTTGTCAGTAACAGAAGTGGTTGTCAGTAACAGAAGTGGTTGTCAGTAACAGAAGTGGTTGTCAGTAACAGAAGTGGCTGTCAGTAACCGAAGTGGTTGTCAGTAACAGAAGTGGTTGTCAGTAACAGAAGTGGTTGTCAGTAACAGAAGTGGTTGTCAGTAACAAAAGTGGCTGTCAGTAAGAGTAGTGGTTGTAAGAATAGTAGTATTGTAACCTGGGTTGGAGCACAAGACAGAAAGCTCTAGTCATGACAATGGGCATAACATTAGGACTAGGTACATATACGATATAGCTACTTATAAAACACTCAAACTCCATAAAGCTTAATGTAAAGCAACCAAGAATTTATGAAACGTTTATTTCAGTATTTTAACCCAATTTTCCCTTGCATGCTCTGTGCCGGCGGGCATAAAAACTAAAGGACTAGGTAGGTAGGGCTCTGAATACTCAAATTCCATCTAATAGCTTTAATAGTGAAGCAAAGCAACCAAGAATTTAGAGAAAATTCTTCTTTCTTTTTAACCCATTGTATGGGTTAACAAAGTGTGACACTAATAATTGACCACAGGCACCAGGCAGACTAAAATACACATTAATATTACTCTATTTTACATAAATGTCAGGAACACAATAATTGCTTAATTAAAACCATAAGGTTACAGTTCATTAAGTATTTATTAATGTTCTAGACTAAATGTTTGATAAAATGGCGCAATTTGAGATTTGGCTCTTGCAATTTGAGATTCTGCTCTCTGCTTGTATAAGATATTGTTTATTAATTGTATCGAGCAAACAGTAGTGGAGAAACAAAGTACTGGGTTACTATGTGTATCGTATTTCATGATCGTGTTAAAAAGGCTTCTGAGTAAGTTCAAGTACATACATGCAAGTGTACCATTACTTAGGTCAATTAAAAAATATGTCTGTTTCTATAAATACATAACAAATGAAAAATGTTAATGCAGGTCAGTTAAAAAAAATCTTTTGATTTTTTAATTTAACGTTAATAGGTCATGAAATATTTTGAGTTTTTTTTATTAAAAAGTTTACAGTTAACTTTTAAATTTAGGGTCACTTTCACGGATGAAACTAAGGTTACCAGTATAATTGCCACCCACAGGGCTTTTATTTATTATCGGACAATTAGGAGAGTATTGGTGCATAATATGTCATATGCCCGCAGGTTAAATTTCAAATTTGAACTTACATGTAGTCCATGACATTCAGGGCTTACATTTGCATGTATTAATCTGCAATCAAGTCCTTTTCACACATGAAGAAGTAATGTTAGTTTGTGGTACTGGAATACTAGATTTTAATTACCGGTATGACTAGGAAAGATAAGGTCAACTGGCTGGCATAATTATGAATGAATTTTTTTTTGAAAAACCAAACTATTACTGAAATACAAAAGAAACCAATTAATATAGACCATTTCGACATACAATATATTTGTTGGAGATCATACATGTAGTTTAATTTTGCAATAAATGTAATGTCAATACATTCATTGACATAAGTAACCAATCCTTAGGGTATGACTGTACTTCAAATGACCACAAGCCTCACTACTTATAATGTCTGCAGTTTTCTCTTTTCAATAGTACTGTAAACTAATTTACTTTCGCAAATACTAACTTTCGCGTTTTGCTGATCATCGCCATATTCACGACTACAAATTTTCGTTCCCACAATGACCATTTTAATGGTTTTAGCACTTTCGCGGATACTTAATTTTGTGAAATTTTACCACTCGCAAACTCCACGAAATTAAATCACACAAAATAATTTCTTGGTTTAGAGTAATTGCAAACACAGGCCATAAAGTGATGAAGTAGACATTGGTGGGCAGCATGTGGTATGTGAAGATGGTATTTTTATTACATTCCAATATAAAGGAGCTTGCTTGTAGATTCAGTACTTGTAGCCAAAATAATTAAATGATAAGAACTTTAGAACTCAGGCTTATATTATTAATGTGTTATAGAATTTAAGCTTGGATAAAAAGTAGAGCGAAGTATACTTTGGAATTAGAGAATGGATAAAAAGCCACTAAGACATTTTTACTTAGACATTTTTTTGTCAACTGTAATATTTCATCAAACTAATAAAATGTAAAATTATGCTGTCTAGCTAACACATATTAAAGATCAAATATTATTATATATGACATAGCATTGTTTTGACACAGACACCTTACAAAATGCAGCTTTATTATTGGTCTATCTCGAAGGTGTTTCAGAATGCAGCTTTATTATTGGTCTATCTCGAAGGAGTGTCAGAATGCAGCTTTATTATTGGTTTATCTCGAAGGTGTGTCAGAATGCAGCCTTATTGGTCTATCTCGAAGGTGTGTCAGAAGGCAGCTTTATCATTGGTCTATCTCGAAGGTGTGTCAGAATGCAGCCTTACAATGGGTCAATTTCTAAGGTGTGTCAAAAATGCTACACTGCTGGGTATGTCATATTAATACTGGTAGAAATAATCTGCTGTGACAATAAAATTATGCACAATATTCACGGACAACAGCTAATGTGTAATGTGCTAATTATGCAGGAATAATTGTTTTTTCTAAACAATTTAACTTTCAAACTTATTTCAAAATTTATTTTTAAAATCCTTACCCTAGCTGCTTTAATACATATCATCCCTATTTGTCTTGCGTAAGGTTTATTATTGGCAATAATGCAAGCAGTGTTATATCAATCTACTTGGTGAATGGAGACAACATGATAAGTATCCTAGTAGTTAAGTGTTCCTAAAGAAATGCATAAAATGTACACTAACATCTACATGTATTATACCACTCATTTCTATACAGTACATAGCTTTTAAATTCCACCATTAAAACGAAAATTGCACCAAATACTCAGTAAGCTCATTTGTAGCTATTAGTCACTGAAGTGCAGTTTCCAACAAATATTTAATTATAGATGAGTGCAGCTTAGTGAGCTCACTAACAGAATGTACATTGATATACATTAAACATCTATATAGACACTAGGGCTGCGTACCGGTTTCCGATATAAATCGAATACCTGTATTTTGCGTTCGATCGTTACATCGTATCGAACGTGTCAGTATCGGTCAAAACATCGATCAACAAAAATACACAGCAAAATCCCCATTTTCAGTTAAATTTTCGATAGTCTACTTGTCTCGTCTCAAAATGGTCAGGTCGTCGACGCAGCATATGTCCGAGTGAATCTTAATTTTCTAACAAGATTCTGCTTTGCAAACTACTCATGCAATTTAAACATGAATAAATAGGTTGTTTATCACATATCTCAAGCCTGACGTGATTGTGTTCCACAAGTTGAATGCATGTTGTATGTCTGCAAGTGCCTATATACAGTTTTTAGATTGTTTATTGTCAAAACAAAATATCAAATGATATATCGAATATCGATCATTTTGTATCGATACAAATATCGTATCGATCACTTTAACCGATACGCAGCCCTAATAGACACATGGTTTCAAATTATCTGAGTCAAAATTATCTGAGTGTACCCTTTGTAGAGAGAAGGTTCGGCAGCGGCCATGTTAAGCTGCAACAGATATGACGTTAGAGGAACAGGATAATCAGTGTTTGCTATGACAACTGTAGAAAAACTGGGTTCCAGCTTTCGAAACATCATACCTGTTGTGGCTAAACATGGCCACTGTCCAACCTATTCTTTTTATAGGGTACACTCAGATAATTTTGACTTCGATAATTTGAAACCAAGTGCCTATGGCATTAAACAGTCTAGGATTTCAGGTAAGTTTCAATATTGTACATGTACTGCTCTGACAGGCAGATTGACAAACAAGAAAAATTTGTCAGACTGAAATTTAAATTGTATATTCAATGCTCAATACATTAATGTACATGAAAAAACTAAGGACCATAACTCTTCCAAACTTCCGTAGATTGTCACTGAAACCAAGATTGTAAATTGCCGAAGGTTTTCAAGTGATTTATTTCATCCCAGATACATTTTAAGTACAACCCGGGTACTGTAGTGTATTTCCTTTGAGTGTATTTACTCCTGTAGCAACACAATGATTTTGTCATAATTAATGCAGCAAATGGAACCATGTTTGTGCTCTAATTCGGGGCAATCATTTCCTATGTAGGATTCGACCACACTGAGTTTCACCAGGTAACATACAGGTTGTGAACTTATTTCTAGACCGTTATCAAATAAACCAAGTACATGTTAATCTCCAACAATCTCTGACAAATATATGGATACATGTGAAACAGTCTTAAAACACTTCACACTGAATAAACCACCTTTCATGTTTCAAAGAGGAATCAAGATATTCTCTACCAAACATCATGGTTTGTAAGTAATTCACTAATTGAAATTTATAAACGACTGATAAAAACTTACGTTCCCCCATGTAGGTATTTATTATGATGTACTAAGATAGAATCCCATGTTTTGGTTTCTCTTCCCAAGGTCAACATTTGGAAAAAATTGTTATTTCAACTTTAGTATTCAGAAAGTATTCCCCCCCCCCCCCCTCCTTAGGCAATGTGTGCAATAGTATTTCTATTTGAAAGCTTTATTTTCCTGCACTAAACTGAATAAAAGTTCTTACTATATTCTCATAACTATTTGTGAACCAGACAAACTACCGAATAATTGTGTAATTTAATGATATATTTGTGAGTATGAATACAGGAACTATTTCTTTGGGATGTTGGAATGTCTAATCAAAAAATTTGCATTGAAGAAATATTCTATATTTCCTTTTTGACATTTCAGCCTGCTTAATTAGGCAACAGCCCCAAAAACTATCATTCTCAGAGAGTCTGAGACCAGACACTGGGTATTTGCAACAGGTTGCCTCAAATTGGAAGTGATTTTTATCGGCATCAAATACACTATAGACTCAGAATAGCATAGCACCAATATTAAAGTAGCCAAATAGCCATCAGCTATTGTCATACGTCCAAGATGGCTACGTAACCTTGGGCAAAATTGTCTCAAAGTGAGCAATTTTGTCATAAAAACGCACAAGTTTATCAAATTACATGTACGTACTGCCTTATTGCTGCTTCAGGGCTACCATGGAACGTTTGAAATGGAGGTTGCGGTCTATAGTAAATATATTTTCTTACAACTGAATAATTAGTATACTATTGTCTACATGGTTCTTTTGTTGTTGTTTGTGATCGGTGATATGTATAATGTATTGATGCCATGAAGACAGAGTGGTTTTAAACTTACACCAGGCAACTGATCTTCATACAAATGTATCTCTTGTCTGAATTGTGACATCAGAGATGTTGAATTAGTTATCGGCAGAAAGCTGTACTGGCACGTACCGACTGAAGCAGGCCAAAGTTACAGATCAGTCTTATGCACCATATATGTGGTATTCCTCCAAATAAATAGAAGAAAAACATTAAGTAACATCAATGACCTTGTCTGAGTTTTTTTTTCAACTTGAAACACTTTTCCTCCATAAGAAACACATGCTGTTTACACATTACTAAAAGAGCCATATACGTCATCAAAGGACTTAAAATCCTCTTAAAGAAAAGCCACTGCAGAATCAAGCATGACATAATACGATTTATGTCAAGTGTTGCTTTTAAGATCACCAAGTGGCAACAACTAATGGCCATGTTTGATCTAGGTTCCACCAATATTGGAACACATATCCGCAGAGTTTAACACAATGTCTTTTAAAGTTTTGTTTCAAATACCAACATTACAGGCTCTGCCAAATATGTTATCCACTATAAATAAAGTCATCGTTACTTACTTACATACTTCAATCTCCGAGGCTTTTATATAGCTGAAACTAGGTCATTTAGCTAGGGCTTGGGCTTTCGGCGGTAGGGTTTGTTTTCTTGTTCAGTTGTAGGGGTGACTATTGAGTCAAATTTTGACTATTGCAATACTATTGGTATTGCTGAAAGTACTATTGCGATACTATTGTATTGCTGGAAACTATTGCGATACTATTGCAATTAATTTATATAGTTATTGCCAAGATTTGAAAACCAGATATTAACTTGTAAATGCAAATTTGCACTGTGTAAGATATCACATTTTGTACAACATAAAAATCTATTATTTGTGGAAATGATTTAAAATGAATTCGACAGAAATAGATTTATAAAATTAAGGCTATATTGGTCCAATATGCCAATTTGTGGCTGTTTTGATACGTGTGGTTATTTACAATTAGTTTTTTTAACGAAAACGGAAGTTGTTTTAAATTAATAATAAACTTTATTTATAAAACGGCAACTATCGTAACTATCGATTGTTGAGCTAACTATCGGCGATAGTTATTGGATCGAGACTTTTACTATCGATCCATACTATCGGGACACTCGGAATCGCAATGCATCGATATTTCGATGCATCGGCCCACCCCTATTCAGTTGTGTGTTGGGCATTGTTTTCTGTTCTCAGCTGATTAAGTTAAGAGCTGCCTTCCCTGTCTGATTATCTATTTTAATCTCCTCAACCCATTCATATCATTCAGGCACTCATCCTCGTTTTCACCCATCTTGTCCAACTTGAGGGCACCACTGATCTAGGACAATGTCAGACACTGTTAGAAATGAGCAATATCTTGACTTCACCACTGATATAGGACAATGTCAGACACTGTTAGAAATGAGCAATAACTTGACTGCACCACTAATCTAGGACGATGTCAGACACTGTTAGAAATGAGCAATATCTTGACTGCACCACTGATCTAGGACAATGTCAGACACTGTTAGAAATGAGCAATATCTTGACTGCCCCACTGATATAGGACGATATCAGACACTGTTAGAAATGAGCAATATCTTGACTGCACCACTGATCTAGGACAATGTCAGACACTGTTAGAAATGAGCAATATCTTGACTGCACCACAGATATAGGACAATGTCGGACACTGTTAGAAATGAGCAATATCTTGACTGCACCACTGATATAGGACGATGTCGGACACTGTTAGAAATGAGCAATATCTTGACTGCACCACTGATATAGGACGATGTCAGACACTGTTAGAAATGAGCAATATCTTGACTGCCCCACTGATACAGGACAATGTCAGACACTGTTAGAAATGAGCAATATCTTGACTGCACCACTGATATAGGACGATGTCAGACACTGTTAGAAATGAGCAATATCTTGACTGCACCACTGATATAGGACGATGTCAGACACTGTTAGAAATGAGCAATATCTTGACTTCCATTAGTACAATGACATTGGAACAAAATGTAAACTTCCATGGTATTGTAACTCACAACCTATCTAGAGTTAGTGATTTATATGGAATGGTCAAAACCTCTTCTCAAGTTCAGGTCCCACTCTCCCGAAACATCTCAACCTGAGATATATCTCATCTCAAATATTGCATACATGTGTCTTTGAGATCATTTCCATTGGAGGCTGGACTCAAATTTGACACTATTCTGAGTTGATAACAGGTATATTTCTTGAGCTCGGACTTCAGATTTAATTCTCAATTTAAGCTGAGATTTCTATGAGAGATGCTTTGGAAGATCGGTGCCAGGTCCAACATAACTTTGGTCATATTTTTTTCTTGCAAAATTCGGCTTAATAGACAGTGGGGTGAATATGAAGCAACTCATCTTGCTCATTATTTTTCTTACCACAATGGTTGTTCAATAAGTAATACTAATAGGGACACAAATCAAGTTTGTCCTTTAAACATTTTCTTTTCTGTTTAAATACAAACAACCATTACACATTTGTGCAAATTTAGTTTCTGAACTGAATAAACTCAAAATCAAATGTACAAAAAAAAAACTTTTAAGTTGATACATGTACTATATATAGTGAGTGAATCTATGCTTTAAAGTGGATGTTTAACAAAAACTGTATTATTAGTTACATATCATCCTATGCCACCAACAAGCATGTATAACAGTTTTTATCATTAATAACAAGTGTGTTTAAATTACAGCAGTGTGAGCGACTGTGAGCGACTGTGAGGACACTTGACAAGAAGTACCAACACTTGATAACTAACTTATCTCCTGCCTCAAGTGGTCTGTTTGGAATGCAGGTGACAAATTTACTTTGAAGTTGTTGAGACTTTTGGTCACAGTCTGGATTTAAATTGTTAGGTCACACTGTCACAGTCTAGGTTGGTATCAAATGTTACTGCTTGAATAATGAAAATTAGGTCACAGTCTAGGTCAGGACTTAATGGGTCACAGTCTGGAATGATAGAATTAGGTCACAGTCTGGGTTGATAGAATTAGGTCATAGTCTAAGTTGGGACTTTTGGTCACAGTCTGGAATGATAGAAAGTGAAATAGGTCACAGTCTAGGTTGGGACTTTCGGTCACAGTCTAGAATGATAGAATTAAGTCACACTCACATGCAGACTAGATTGAGACTTTGGGTCACAGTCTACTTTGATACCAGTATAAATGTCACAGTCTAGGTTGAGACTTTGGGTCACAGTCTACTTTGATACCAGTATAAATGTCACAGTCTAGGTTGAGACTTTGGGTCACAGTCTACTTTGATACCAGTATAAATGTCACAGTCTAGGTTGAGACTTTGGGTCACAGTCTACTTTGATACCAGTATAAATGTCACAGTCTAGGTTGAGACTTTGGGTCACAGTCTACTTTGATACCAGTATAAATGTCACAGTCTAGGTTGAGACTTTGGGTCACAGTCTACTTTGATACCAGTATAAATGTCACAGTCTAGGTTGAGACTTTGGGTCACAGTCTATGTTGATAGCATTATGTCACAGTCTAGGTTAAGACATTGGGTCACAACCTGAACAGATAACATTATGTCACAGTCTAGGTTGAGACATTGGGTCACAGTCTACGTTGATAGCATTATGTCACAGTCTAGGTTGGGACATTGGGTCCCAGTTTGCTTCGATAGCATTATGTCACAGACTAGGTTGAGACTTTGGGTCAAAGTCTACGTTGATAGCATTATGTCACAGTCTAGGTTGAGACTTTGGGTCACAGTCTACTTTGATAGCATTATGTCACAGTCTAAGTTAAGACTTCGGGTCACAGTCTACTTTGGTAGCATTATGTCCCAGACTAGGTTAAGACTTTGGGACATAGTGTACTTTGATAGCATTATGTCACAGTCTAGGTTGAGACATTGGGTCACAACCTGAACAGATAGCATTATGTCACAGTCTAGGTTGGGACATTGGGTCCCAGTTTGCTTCGATAGCATTATGTCACAGACTAGGTTGGGACTTTAGGTCACAGCCTACTTTGATAGCATTATGTCACAGTCTAAGTTAAGACTTTGGGTCACAGTCTACTTTGGTAGCATTATGTCCAAGACTAGGTTGAGGCTTTGGGACATAGTGTACTTTGATAGCAGTATGTCACAGTCTAGGTTGGGACTTTAAGTCACAGTCTACTTTGATAGCATTATGTCACAGTCTAGGTTAAGACTTTGGGTCACAGTCTACTTTGATAGCATTATGTCACAGTCTAGGTTAAGACTTTGGGTCACAGTCTACTTTGATAGCATTATGTCACAGTCTAGGTTGATACTTTGGGTCACAGTCTAATTTGATAGCATTATGTCACAGTCTGGGTTGAGTCTCCCAAATTGGGACACAGTCAAAGAGGGTCAGTGAGAGTCTGTGCTGCTCTGCAATTTGCATGATACCATTTCTAACATTATTGATTAAATTTTGGGTCCCAGTCTGAATCGAAATCAAAGGCATTAAACAGAACGGGACAAAACAATCAAACTAAACAAACTGTAAAACACACCCGTATTAATGCTTCTATAAACATGGAATCAATCCTCGTCAATGAGATCAATGTATTAAATCAGTATTGTAGGAAGGGGAGGGTAATTACGGATCTATAGTAAAACTACAAACTGGAAGCCCTACAGAATTACAGTATCCCATGGATGGTCGATTCTGTCACATCTGTCGGAGCAGTCAAGGAAGTGTCAACAAAGCCTGGAAGTCACCTGACCCGCGACAGAAAGTTAATTACATAGGCGTGTGTGTACGCGACAATTTTTCAGGCCGCCCCCTGAGGATAAATATTGAGGATAAGATAAGGAATTAAGTGATAGCTAGAATATGATTAAATCTAATTCACAACCTATATACTACTCAACGTTTCCTAGTAAATTATATTTCCTGCGCATCGTAAATTACTCACTAAAGTTCAACTACAATTTGTCACAGAGACCGACTGAATCAATATGTAAATACGTGTGTACCAGTGTAAGATGATGCAAGATAAATGGTTCTTCATTGTACTGACTTGAATATTGCCCCATATATCTTAGTGGTGTCTAACCTATGCTTTCCTTTTCAAAATAAAATGATATAGAGCTCTACACTAAGACTTGAATATTGCCACATATATTTATTGGTGTCTAACCTATGCTTTCCTTTTCAAAATAAATGATATAGAGCTCTACACTAAGACTTGAATATTGCCACATATATTTAGTGGTGTCTAACCTATGCTTTCCTTTTCAAAATAAATGATATAGAGCTCTACACTAAGACTTGAATACTGAGTCTGCCATATATTTTAGCGGTGTCTAACCTAAACTTTTCAAAATAAAATGATATATGATATAAGATAATATTCCATACAGAATTATAGCCTATAATACATCAGATCTCAAACATAAATATCCTATTTCCCATGATAATCAAAAATCAATTTATGCTATAAATTTTGTATCTATGAAATTAGATCTTAATATTATTTATTAATTATCTAACAAGGCTGTATAATGATTTGGTAACTGCACTATTAACTGATTTATTGTGTAAGCTTTTAGTGGCATGAAGTCAAATTTTAGTCAGGCATATTGTCAAAAGACTAGATTTGAGATTTCACAGTCAGTTAACGCAATAAGTCATACACATTGAATTGTATAGTCTCCCAATAAGACATACAATGACCAGAAATCACAGATGCTTTTGCCTGAACAAGTCATACAAGTTGAATTGTATAGTCTCCCATTTAGTCATACAGCGATTAGGTTTATACGCAGTGGATTTTAGATGCATGGGACACAAAATAAATTTTAGAGACATTTTTCCTACAATTTGCTTATTAACGCCATTTCTCAAAAATGATATGGCAAATTCACCAGTAAGAATTTACCCTTTCACCAGGATCCAGCAACCTCTGCACGTGTGAAGGAACCAGCAACCTCTGCGCATGTGGAGGAACCAGTAACTTCTGCACAGGTAGAGGAACCAGCAACCTCTGTGCATGTGGAGGAACCAGCATCTTCTGCACATGTGGAGGAACCAGCAACTTCTGCGCATGTGGAGGAGCCAGCAACTTCTGCACATGTGGAGGAACCAGCAACTTCTGCACAAGTGGAGGAACCAGCAACTTATGCACATGTGGAGGAGCCAGCAACTTCTGCGCATGTGGAGGAACCAGCAACCTCTGCACATGTGGAAGAAACCACGGGTCCGTTGCCTAAGCAAAGCGCTACCGAGTGCGTTTATTCAGTTACCTCCCGTTCAATTAAATATAGAACTTAAGGCAAGGGTTACCTCCTGTGGAAAGCGCTACGTTGCACTCGCCCATGTTAACGGTCTCTTAATTGATGCCAAATTTTCATGGAAAGGTACTGATGTATGTATGACCTGTCTCAATCATGAATCGAACCCAATCCCGCGCAGTAACAACTGGACCATGGCCAGGCCTAGACATAAACTATTTTGGCCACTGGTCCGACAGGGCAAACAAGTCAAATTTGTAAATAGGACAGTTGCTGGTCCTCCAGAACTTTCACTGGTCCTTCTGGATTTTCACTGGTCTCGGACCAGCGGACCTGAGTGTTAGTGTCGAGCCCTGATGGTCCCAGCTTTTTTTTCCTTTTAAAGTTTAATAGTTAATAAAACGAATTTATGACAATTTGTTATGAAGATTTATACAACCTTGTACATGTATCGACCATCTGTCAACATCCATGTATGTATATATAACTGTATATAGTATAGTGTTAATTTTTTACTCATGCAATGCATAAATAATAGATGTAAATTAGTCCACATGGTGAAACTAAGGAAAGCATTAAAACCAATGAAAGTAGACCGCAGGAAATCAATGGTATGGTGTGTATGATGCCAAACACTTTCAGCCTCATAAATATTACATTTTTCTAACTGCTTTTTCCAACTCATTGACCTAATAGAGGGATGGAGCTTTAGCCCTGAGTAAACCTTTTTTTGGGGAGAGGGAGGGGGTAAGTATTTTGATACATGTAACATGGGAAAACTTACATTTGTAAAGTGGCTTTCATTTTGGAGGGGAACTATGATTTTAAAGACATTTATCTGAGGAAGACGTCTCTAACTGGCACCTTGTTTGCTTATTCGGGTCTAACACGGTTTCTCAACAATTTTTCAGTTCCCTTTATTGATCGGCCCCTATGATAAAGAGAACATAATAGCCCTATACCAATTCTTAAATGGAGTAAAATATGAAAAAATCTGCAAAATAATATAAGTATTATCTGTCCTGATTTAATATTACAACAATTGCCTAAATATGGTCAATCTAATATATACTGCCTATTAATTAATAGTACACATGTATATAGAGAGACAATTTTAAGTCGCTGGACCGCCTGTAAAGTGTAACATATTTACGTATTATAAAACATGTTACCAGTAATCATGAAACATTCATACATAATGAAATATATGACTCAAGTGATTCACTAAACATGTACATGTTTAATTGTTCATTCAAATCCACTCAAGCATTCCCAGCATTTAACAGTACAGAATCAACATTCAACAGAACAGAATCAACAATTAACAGTACAGAATCAACATTTAACAGTACAGAATCAACAATTACAGTACAGAATCAACATTTAACAGTACAGAATTACGGCAGACTATATAATTACTGTGTATCGAAGAAATGACATAGTCACATACTTAATCGGTCTATTATACTGCCTTCCACCCTATATCAAGTCGGGTATATAAATCAAATTTCATATTTTGTACATCTCGGGGAGGAAATCTACAGTGTAACACTAGTTGCATTATGTCTGCGGCTCATAAACTACGTGCCATACACTGTAACTGGTACTTTACTACAATAACGTCTTTTTGATTTTTTCCTCATTTTCACAAAACCTGTAGCACAAACGATAATGTTACAAGTACTTAATTATAAATAACAACAAGCTCAGACATTGTACAAATGTCAACATATGTTACTGGATGGATGAAAGCATAATTAGAAACTTCAATGTAACCCTAAACTGAATTTAGAAAGACGCTTACAAAATTGTGTGTTTGGTAAAACTGTACCACACAATTATATAATTTATTGAAGCCAAGAACTGTGAAAATATACCCTGCCGTTCAGGGGGGTTCTGCGGAGGCATAATGCCCAATTCTGAAAATGAGACACAATTCTGTTTCGGGTGCCAATAGATTTTTGGATTATTCTGGATTTTAAGACCTCTTAAGGTCTTTTTATATTCATAATGTCATACATGTATAGAAGACAACTAGACTCATTTACCTATAAGTGTGCAAAGATATTGAGGCTATTTGTTAATAATAATTTAATGAGTCTACACATAATGACTGGAATACTAGAGATGAGGCTTCAACAAAGACAGATAAAACATAACGAAAATTGAACTAAGACGGGCCTTCCGCTCTCATTCAATCAAAAAGAAATCAATAAGACTAATAAAGTCGGCTATAGTTACAGTAAAACTTGTAATCGCAAAAAAAATCCCCGAAAGTGAGAGAATAAATTATACCAGTATTATTTTCATAAAAATACCATTTATATGAATAATATCCAATAATGAAAACATTGGAAGAAAGACTATTTTGCATATTTAGACAGTGTAGTCGATAAATCTTTAGACAGAAAATCGTATTTTTGCCTTTGCTGTGAATATTGTAAAAAGAGTTGTAATATCAATCATAGCTTTAGGCCAAAGTTTTTTTATTTTATGGTTTAGAGGAATTTTAGAAAGATTTTGCTAATGTGCACAGAGAATGGAAAAATAGCAAGAGGCCGAAAGGGCCCTATGCAACTCAAAGTTCTGCCATTGTGTGACAACCTAATAGAGCCCAGAAAGGGCCCATGATGTAACTCATCTGTCATTGTGTGAGTGACCTAACAGAGCCCAGAAAGGGCCCTATGTAACTCACCTGCCATTGTGTGAGTGACCAACTAGAGTCCAGAAAGGGCCTCTTGTTAATTTTCAATTTCTTTCTTGGGACAGAAATTTTTTCCAAAAACTTCCCATAAACCCAAAAATAAACAAAGTTTGCCCTCTTAGTGTCAGAGACGAGTGACTCAATGTGAATCAATCTGTGAAAGTATTTGTTTAGAAGCAATCTTTCCCGAAATTTGTTCAGAGCACTAGTGCAAAGTTCTGAGGCCAATAACTTGGAAGAAACCACTAACCCTGAAAGTTTAACTGGTGGTTGACTGACTTTTACAATAATAAATAAGGACGATACCCTGTGCTTTTTTCCCCAAACTGTCTATAACAAAATGATGAAAACTGCCAAGAGTAAACTGCAGGGCTTCCACTAGCTTCTGAATCTGAAGGATCATTTTGATACTTTTGACCAAATTTTGCCACGTTATCTATAGGCAAAATTATACCCATGATTATAAGAGAAAATGACCCTTCTAATTGAAATCTTGAGGGTCAAAATGTGGCTTGGAAGTTTCAAGGGTCAAAAACCCTACTCCCCAGTCCAATGGAACCCCATGAAACTGTTTTATTTACTTTCATTAAAGAAAAAAGTACAAGTTCACTCAGATTTTCAGATCATAGCTCCTGCAAAATGTAATAGCTTCAACGTAATCAACAACTTGACAGCACCAATCATAACAAAGGCACTTTAATAGGTTCAACGTTCAATTAGGATAGTACATGTATATACTTATATACAACAAATTTCCAGTAGGTTCTCCTGAAGATTGCAATGTATTCAGAGGTTCCATTTGACTCAGGAGTACTGAGGAATATTGACCCTTGAAATCTCCAAAAAGCCACATTTTCACCCCCAAGAATTCTGTTTGAAGGGTCATTTTCTCTTAAAATCATACAAATGTAGGTATTTTGTCTATAAAATGGTAAAATTCAGTCAAAAGTAACAAGATGACCCTACGGATTCAGAAACTAGAGGAACTCTGGGTATTGTAGAAAATTAACACTGTGTATGTTCAACTTGACAATGTCACTTTATGATCTATCTAGTATAGGGTGTTTGTTCTCTACCTGTTTTATATCTTTTCAAGTGCAGTATTGCAGTTACCGCACAACTTTCCGCAGTAACTAAATTGATACAAACTGGCAAAATCACATTATTCATAGTAGTATAGGCCAATTTTAGGCTTGACTCAAGTAATTTTATTGGTTCAATGCTTGGAAATACAGCATTAAATTATTATTGCTAATGGAAAGTAGGTTAACTTGTGCTTAAAACAACAAAAACAGACTTAAAGCAAAGAACCAGATAAACATCAAACTAATAAAAACAACTCATTTCAGCTGATGTTACATATAAATAAAAGTCCGGCCAACCATTAAACATCTAACAATTTATACGCATTGAAAAGAAACAGTGAAATTTTCCAATGAAGGGTTTTAGCTTAAATGTGTAATTGGGCAGACGAATATCAATCACGTGCCAATGAGACTAATTTCACAGGACCCACTGTCAGTGTGGCTCAGTGGACTGGTGACATGTCAATACACCGACACAGAACAATGTATCATCAGTAGTATTGAGACGCAGATGTTCACTTTAATTTCCACCATCTCAATGAATGGAACACTAGCGTTAGGCCAAAGTTTTTCAATTTCCGATTACGGGATTTTTTTTTAAAAACTTGTCGGGAGGAAAAAATAAAGTATAATTGAGAGATGGAAAGTGCCCATTATTTGAGCAACCTAAAGCCCAGATAAGCCTCTTTATAATATTATACCATGCCCTTCTCCGAACAGCAAAATATTCAAGACTATCATGTAAACCTACAAGGTAATAACGACAAAATAAAACATTGGCCTTCAACCTGATTGTTCAATTTCAAAGCAGTTAGGACGTACAAAGGCATTTGTGTCTGTGAAACAATTTAAGGACAAAATTTTCACGATACAATTGAAATGTGAATATAATGTGGAGAGACTTCTGTCGTAAAACATGGTTAAATATTATGATTTGCATATCAACTTAAATCATGCAGAACTTGACAGCTGCTGCTACCAATAAAAGACCTTATATGGCAATATTTAAATTTAGTAAACCAAAGTCAGATAACATTATATTAAACGAATAAAAACATAGTAGGTTAAAACTGAGTACTTCTACTCTTGATACAAAGTAACATGTACCCTAGTACGGTATTATAACTATAATTATTTACTATAAATAATCACATTATGTGATGTACATGTAGTGAAACAAAAATATGTTTCACTCTAAAAAATATAGCCCGATTTTTTCAAGGATAATAATAAAAAAATTTAAGGAAACAACCAATGAAAGAGTACAGGTATGGAACGAAAACGTACATTCCAGACAGCTAGCTAGACATTCAGAGTATTAGTTCTGCCCGTCACCGGCCACATGACATACTGTTGATACAGCATTTATTTGTAACAACAATAGTAATACACCAATATAGGGATTCGAACCTATGCTGTAAAGTGGCATGATTGCCTAGCAATGACATTATGTGAAGTACGAAAGCATTAGATTCAGCAATCACAATAATCCCCAAAAAACAACCAGTGTCAATGCAATTAATACAATTATTATCTACCCTCATTTGTACATGTGTATATCACACCATACAAGTAATTGGTTTAGTATGGATACAATGGGAACAACACGGACTCAATGTAAAGGGCAATTACGGCCGCCACACGACACATATATTGTAGAACACCAGGATTTTTTCTGTTCATTTTGGGAAGGTGCCTTAGCCTCTCAATTTTGGGATAAAATATCGGTGTATTTCCTGTTTTTGGAAACAAAAAAGTAGGTATAACTTGGGATTTTTTGGAAAAATGCATGATTTTTATTAGTGAATGGGGCCTTTTAAAGGCTCCTGGAACACTGTTGATGCAAATAGAACTAATTCAATATAAGTGAAAGATGCACACATATCACTGCAAAAGTGGTTACCAGTTATGCAGTACCTACCATATAAATCTACTATGACCTGTAACTTGTAAGTAATTTGGGGAAAGTTAAGGCAAACATAAGGAATTACAACGGTTTACCTAAAACCTTGAGATATTAATCAGGCTTTACAAGTCACAATAAACCCTAATCCAGTATTATACCAGGGTACTTGTACTGATACCATTACATCAACCCTCTGATAAGCACAATGTCTTTGTTTCCGGCCCTTTTACAGGCATACATTCAATGGTATATCTGTAGCCACACCTAATGGAATTAACAAATCAAAGATAACAACTTAAGAATGAAAGAGTGATTAACTTCTGGTAGGGTGATTAACCTAGCAGGGTGTGTGCCCTGTTAGACCATAGTGACACACACTGTGTCACATACCCTGGTTGTTTGATCATGGACATATTTCTTTCATGATAATGACCAACCCCTTTTTTGGCACATAATGTGCAGGTAATTGACCCCCTTCTGTGCAAATATATTGGCCTACTTCCAAGAACTAACTACACCCTAGACTAGGGCCTAAGTATAGTAGTAAACTCAAAGTATTCAAATTTATAATTATGAATGACCATTTTTCAACCATACTGTGCAGGTGATTGACCCCCAAAGTGCAAAGTCTTGGCACACTTCCAAGATTAAGAAGCTCAAATCAAGTAGGGTCCATACTATGCATGGTGATATACTGTGATATTAAAACATTGTTGATCCATTGCCCAGAAATACCACTGCAAGGTTTCAAGTATGGTATTCAAAATACAGGCTGTAAATCACCATAATGTAAAAAATATTAACTGTTCAACAATATCTTTGAACAGAACTGTTTGCATTTTCTCAACTTTCATGGAAGCTTATGTAAATAAACATCATATAGACATCATATGTATCCAGGAAACAATAGACGAATCTTTAGTATTTATTAGACTCTTAATTAAACAAGTTTTATAAGTTTATATTACACATGTCTAAATAGGGTTGCTACTTTTATTATTCATTGTTTAAACAAACTTAATGGAGTTAAACAGACCGCACAATATTGGTATACAATGTAGTAATACTTCATAAATTTGCTAAATTATAGTAAATATATTATATGCCACAAATTGTTAACTTCTAATTTCTAAGAAACTGAGTAAAAGAGCATTGGTTGTGTTCTCCTCAATCAAAATCCCTTTCTTTGGCTGTTTGGTACGATTCAGCCCCTTCCCCAATTATGATCTTAAAGAAGTGGTCCTTGAAATTAATTATAGTTATCACCGACACGGTCTCGGTATGTATATAATACTAGTTTCATCACATGCGACGTCCACAGCAGGATTTTAAATACTACCTTTTACAACCATTGACAAGTTGAATAAACTTTCAAGTTGAATGTTCTGTTCATACCTTATAACTTTCATTCATATATATGCTCATAAAATGTCTACATTAAATACCTGACTCATCAAATTAAATATTACAACATGAGGGTTTATCACAGCGAACACAAGCAAGATCAGCTACAAGAGTAAAAAAGCATTCATAAACTTTTTGGGGCAACAATTTTTTACAAATAATTTCCATTCAATCTATTGATGACAGATAACGACTTAACGTAGACGAACACACGTCTGGGTGAGACATCTGGTGCGCTAGATCAGCGACAAAATGGACAACCTGGCAAAAAGTGAAATTAAGTCACCAGGTAAAAGATAATATTTTAGTACACGATGTTAGTATAACATGGATTCAATGCAATGTAACATACATGTATGTATAACTACTGCAGTGCAGACAGAGTTGTAGATTAGTTTAGTTTGATTACATGGTAGAGTTACTAAGTACTTACTTATCATATTCCTCGTTGTCTGTATCACATCGTGTATCGTTGAGCTTTTTGGCAGTTTTCTGCCAATTTTTTCCATGGCGACAAGTTGTTAATAAAATAATATCCTTTTTATTGTGTATATGATATAAAGAATTTCTAGTTTCTGACCCAATCCCTGTTAAATAACGTTTTCCTTTGAAGCCGAGAAGATAATACCTAGTAGGTGGAATATTGTTCGCTGACGTATATAAATGTCCCTTTTCGCCCCCTTTTTGGGGATGATCTTTGGCAAATAAGGGAAAAGATATATCAAACCCTGGTCGAAAAGTATTTGTAGACATACTGGCTTTGGCGAGCATAGCTTGCCCAATATTAAAGTCAACATTTAAAACATAATCCGGCCACGTACCGGAGTACAAATTAAAAATAAGATGATTTTTTCCATTATTCCAATATGGCAATTTAGTAAGTTTTGAATCCATATCTTGGACCATGTCTGGACTCAGGACATCTCTATCTAACGTATCCACAGCTAAGACGAACAAACAAGCTTGCTTTGGGTCTGACGTATAAAATCGTGATTCTTGTAAGGACACAAGAATTTTGTTATAGCTATGCGACACTTTCTCTTCAATTGGATAGACATAAACTCTAAATCCATTCGTACACAATGAATAATCGAAACAGCTTTCCATTCGACATTTTGAATAGTCGACGATGGAGTGCGGCGACCTTCGTTGTCGTGCCGACACATGCATATCCTCATTGAAGGTGTAATCGCTGCCATCGAGAAATGAAATAAATTCTGACGTCTCCAAGGAAATAGATTTTCCATTTTGAATAAAGCGACTTGGAAGCTTTTTCAAAACAATTATCAACACAATAATTATTAAACCACATATAAGTGCGGTTGTATATCTTTTCTTAGCCTGCATGAGATATTCAGGAACATTATTCCATAAATTCCCACATATCCTTAAACTTTCATATCATCGGTATAATAAAAGTATCAAGTTTTTAAACTGTTCTCAGACACAAATATAATAGCGTCGGCCATGTTATTCATACACGCTAGATGTCAAACAACCAATTCGGTTACATGTGACTTTAAAATCACTTCCCACAAAATACTCCGACACTAAAATTACTTTCAATTAAACTTTTCAGACACATCTAACTATAAGATTTCCGTATCTATCAATTTTAAACACCCAAGTGAAACCAACACGCGTAAAACAATTAAAAACTCCCTTCAATGAATCACACTGTTAAGCCACTTACGGAATCCCGCTGAGTTAGCATCGACGTCACGCGAGCGCTTTCATGTTCTAAAAATAACTTGGGAAAATCCCTTTGCTAAAAATCCTCTATTTGCTTCGTTTTCTTGGGACGATTGCTCTAATATCTTCATTTTTTGTTTTTCTTTTTATCAAATCGAAAACCCAGTATATATCAGGGTAATTACACGATAAACCATTTAAGAAATTAATAACTTTAAAATAGCTTATGTAATTACCTCCCTTGAAAAAATTTAGCAAGAATACACCAGTGATCTCCCTTAGTTCTATTGAAGCATCACTAGAGACTATTGATAACACATCTATAGTCTCTGATTTCACCAAGTGTTGTTATGGTTTGAGGCTCACATATTCGCAACAAGTACACCTTACACTAGTTAGCAACCTAAGATAGCTTCAGTTTTTCCTTAAAAAGACCCACCACAAAATAGCACACAATTGAAACTGCCTAAATTGCGCAAGAGTGCATGCATAAATGCACATACAATATATATCTAACATTCTATTCCAATGGGTTTAAAACCAAATATGCCCATATTATATTGTTACCTGATTTTCTTTCTCATAAAGTCGGTAGCAGTAGCTGTGGCCTTTAGGTAGAGCATGCGCTTCGGGATCAAGAGATCCAGGTTTGATCCTCAAAACGTTAATGTATTTTGTAAACTCTTCTGGTTTTCGACATTTCCGAAATCACTAAAGTGTCAATTAAAAAAATCTAGCCGAGCAACTGCCATGAAATTTGGGATAAAACTTCTATAATAGTTACTCTACTGGTTGCATGTACGAAAACAGTATGTTGTTCAACTATTTTTTTCGTATAAATTAAAAATGATAAATCACATATTTTAGAATATCATTTAAAAATACATTTTTAAACATGCATAGTCTAAAACAAACGCTATCGTGTGATTCCGTATATACGAAATTTCGTGCACGCCAAGTTTCATGTAATTAAATGCCAAACTTTTTCAGTGAAATGCAAATATCAGTTTTTAGGGGGGTTCCCCAAAATCTTAAAATATCTTGAAAACTAGCCGAGCAAAACTGTTATGGGTTTGCACAATCACTATCATGAGTGTGTTCTTCATAAAAATCAGGTGTTTGATACCTCGTGTACAGAAAAATTTAAGAGTTGGGAATTACCTTAACTAAAGGATAAATATACGATGATCATCAAATATGGCAATTGAACAAGTCGACAATGTGCTATATTCTTAGTGAGAGCATTAAAGCAAACAGGGAGGCTCGATAACCATCGACAGTACAGGATATTGCATAATTAGAGGTTAACTCCTCTTTATTGAAATGAATGTTAAAGCTTTATTTTTGTTTTTCTTTCAGTTGGTTCAATATATTTGTGTATGGTTTACAACTCAATTTTTTACATTTAATACACAATTCATATCATCAAACTTAAAATCAACAGTATAGTTCAGAGAATTTTACACGTTCCTCGACCTTCTGTTAGCATAAGTTAACAGCTGATATCTTTCCTATATCTACAACCCTGGTTATATGTTTTCATAAGCAGGGACTATCACAAAGATGCTCGAGATGTAATACAAACACAAATCTAAAGGACCGATATTTCACGATTTGCTTTTTGAAATTTATATAATTTATATTTTTAACGCAAAAACCTTGTAATATATTCATGCATAAAGGTCAGGATCAAGCCAAATTCTCCATACTATACTAGTACATAAGGTTTTAGTGATGGGCCTATCAACCCGTTACTTTATAGACCCCTTAATTCATTTAGTTTAGTATGTTTGAGAAACTTCAGCTTTTCAATAATGATTAATTCAATAGACCTCATAATTAATTTACATACAGTTTTCTGATAGAATGGAGTTGTCAAGTAGCGTTAAGACACATCACTCCTTTTTTTAATTGACCTCAGTCATTTCATTTGCACATTGTATCCTGAAAAGAGACTGGTTGATTACAACATTGCAGGTAATTGAAAATTATCAAAAATCCCGCAGGTATCGGTGCTTTATACCTGACATTTTAAAGAATCAAGGAGTCTATTCAGAAAGAGCTAGGGTATTGCGCCCAAATTCCTCGTCACTTAACTGTCTCTTCCCCTTGAAGTCAGAGGTCATGAGCCAATTACGCAGGAGTGGCCACACACTTACAACTGTTTCAGTATAACGCTAACAAACAAATAAACATTGATGGTCTCAACACATATACAGAAGGGGTGTAAAAAGGCCATCATAAAGTAAAGGGTTCTAGAGCGTGGCCATGATAAGGCGGGGATTAATCAAATGTAAATGATTTATATCAGTGATGTTTTTAGTACAAAACTGACCATATCTGTTTACTTAAGTAATTTATAAAACCAATTTTTCAACAGTTGACCAAACCGATTCATGTAAACATCAAATTATCCTGGGAACACTATAGGAGAGATCACCGTATTCATATGTAAAATGCCCATCAGCAATCTATTGGATGAATGAACAATAAAAACCTGCCATTCACCAATAGCTAGCTGGTGGTACTAATAACAGACCCAAATGGTATATTATTGAGCTTTTACTGTACATGAACCATAGACCATCATCATGTATATAGTGCGCCCAGGATAATGTGAAAGGTGGGAAAATTTGGTATATTCCACAAAGGTGGATTACAATTATGTGCACCAATTATCCGTGATGTTTTGAATACAAAACTGACCTTATCTGTTTATTTAAGTGATTTGTAAAACCAATTTTGCCACCGTTGACCAAACCGATTAATGTTTGTAAATATCACATTATCCTGGGCGGACTATATAACAGACCCAAATGGTGTTATTATTGAGCTTTTACGGTACATGAACCCTAGACCATCATCATGTATTATATATTTCCGCTTTGTTCTACCAAGTGGCATAATTTTGTTGTCTTACTGCTGGTGTCTGTGTTGATCTATGACAGTTTTACAGCCAGAACAATGCTGTATACTCACACAACCAAACAATTAACCATCACACAGATCAATTAAAGTAAATACCCCTACAATTAATGGATGAACTTACTTAGAGTACAAACAGAAATCAATATGAAGATGTCTAGTGACTGTATACAGAAGTCCTGTAAGTATGTACATGATTACCAGAATTCATAAGAAATTAAGCTATAGTGCGCCCAGGATAATGTGAAAGGCGGGAAAATTGTGTGTGGTCCAAAAAGGTGGATTACAATTATGTGCACCAATTATCAGTGATATTTTGAGTACAATACTGAGCTTATCTGTTTATTTAAGTGATTTGTAAAACCAATTTCGCCACATTTGACCAAACCGATTCATGTTTGTAAATATCACATTATCCTGGGCGGACTTTAGCTTGTCCAACTTAGTGATGGTCTGTTGTATAGTACAGAGAATTTGACCTGTCCCTCAACCTATTATTTGCATAATTCAACTGCTGATATAAATCTATATTTATAACCCCATTTGTATGCTTTCATAAGTGGGGAGTATCACAAACACGCTTGAGGTGTAACACCAATACAAATCTAAAGGACCGAGATTGCACGATTTGCTCGCAGGAATTTATATATCCAACGCAAAAACCTCGTAATATATTCATGCATAAAGGTCAGGATCGAGCCAAATTCACTGTACTATAGTACATGGGGAACAGCCTAAAGCATGCAAGACAACAACAGCAATACTAGTGAGCACTGATATATCTGCAAGATATATTGTATGTGTTATTGATATTTTTGTAAGATCTATTGTAATGCTATAGATATTTCTGCAAGATCTATTGGAATGCTATTTCTGCAGGATCTGTTGTAATGCTATTGATATTCCTGCAATCTCTTTTATAATGCTATTGATATTTCTGCAAGATATATTGTAATGCAATTGACATTTCTGCAAGATCTATCATAATGCTATTGACAATTCAGCAAGATCTATCATAATGCTATTGATATTTCTGCAAGTCTATCGTTATGCTATTGACATTTCTGCAAGATCATTTATGATGCTATTGACATTTCTGCAAGAGTTTTTTATAATGCTATTGCTATTTCTGCAGGATCTGTTGTAATGATAATGACATTTCTGCAAGGTCTATCATGCTATTTACAATTCTGCAATGTTGATAAGTGGTTAAGTGGTAAGAGCTGCTGACTGCTGATCCGAAGGTTGTGGGTTCAATCCCGCCTCCAGTCGAATAAAAACAGAAATGCTTTTTAGTGTTTCCAACCTAACACTAACTTCACTAACAGTCTTTTGGGTGAGACTGTTAAAACTGAGGTCTCATGTATGATGCTATCAGCAAAAAACTGAAACTACTGACTAACGTCTTCTGGGGATCTCGCCCAGATGGGTCGCCAGATGGCGAGGATAAATGAAAGCATATTAACAAAGGACTTTCATACACAGGTCTATACTGTGTAACTTCATAAATGAGCAATGAAACTATTAACAAACTAAAGATTTCTACATTTTATTATCACAGTTATTTTTTAACAAAATAATCAACAAAATACATTAAATTATAGAACACATCCCTGTCTCTTCCTGAAGGTTATAAACCACAAATTGAATTTTTTCTGGTTAACCCCCAACCCTCCTTTCACTTTCATATCTAGGCCAAATGCCAAATATTTTTAACAAAACATTTTCACTTTGTCACATATATGAGTACAAAGCATTTAAACCCAATTTCATGATTTTAATGCAGACTTTTCATGGCGGACCACTTTTTTTAGTCAAAACAAAGTTTTTTTTAGCAGGACCTAGAACTCTTCACTGCTACTTTCAAACTCCACTCAGTAGTTACCTCCCCTTGTTACACGGTACTCTTATTACTGCTTTCAGGAATTTTTTAACTGATTTTGATTATTTTTTAATTTGCATTGTGCATACTTTCATGTGAATTTTAGTAGTCACAATCTTTAATAATATAGATATGAGAATAAATATACCCTTATGGGTTACATCGTTGCTGAAGTATCGAAGAAAATATTAATAAATCAGTTATTGTTCCAAACAGTAAATTGGCTTTCAAAAAACATTTAAATTCGAGATTTATGTCATCATACCATATTCTCAATCGAATTGGGTCACATTCGATTTCCACCGAATGATATTTATATTGCCAGTCTTCGTTTTGCCTGCTTCTGTTTATATAGCGTCTATTTTATCAATGAAACAATGCGTAGGGACTCCTTTAAACAGCTTCTTCTCCATTTTGATATGTCATGTGATGTTTTTATCAACACATGGTATATCATGAACAAATTCTAGAACTCTTCACTACTACTTCCGGAACAAATTATAGAACTTTTCACTGCCACTTCCGGAACAAATTATAGAACTCTTCACTGCTACTTCCTGGAACCACCAACCCATGAGCCAGGTTTTAAACTAGCAAAATGTTTCACACACCTCAACATGGAACTTAATTCCAGCATAAAATTGTTCACATAGGAATCCTTCTCGGATTTTTTACATTCATAAATTACTACAATGTAAATTTTTGCATCAACACACGTGATGAAATAAGTGCTTGTCACACCCTGAAAATATACAGAAATTAACAGTGGATAATGGACAGTTAAATAGAAGAGTTTTTGGCACAAAAAACCTATGTCTCCAACAAAGGGCTATAACTCTTGACACAAAAAACCTATTTCTCCCACTAAGGGCTATAACTCTTGACACAAAAAACCTATGTCTCCCACTAAGGGCTGTAACACTGGCATTGTTTGTCTGACCTAAAATTCCTGACAATAGGCACAATGAGTACAAACAAACTTTGTGACATCCATCCAAGCATCCAGACGTCCAGCACACAATATCAATATGTCTCCCCCGACACGACATCTTAACATCACTGCTAATTTGAATATTATTGCACTCTGTAGCCATGCTGAACCATAATTTTGGCACTGGTGTATGTGATGAATATGTTGCCTTGTGTCAGCAAGAGACTGTGCACGCATTATCAAAATTAGGGAAAAAATATCATTATCATACACATGTATGTGGGTTTACCGAAACATGTGAGATGACAATGCAGTGATGTGGAGTACACCAGTCTGTTGGAAGACATTTATCATTTATTTTGGCATATTTAAAACTGGGTATATACAGTCATATCTCGTTATCTCTAATTTAACGGGACCGTGGAAATTACTTCGACATAACGAAAATTCGAGATTTCTAGTTTCTGTCATTTTACGCCGCCATATTGTTACGTTCGTAAGAACGACATATGCGTGAGAATTCTTGTTTTAATATTTATGTACATGTATTCCTCCTCGATAAAATGCATGTTATACTTTTTCGTTTGTGTACGTTGTTGTTTAAAGCACTCACTCATTTTGACATCTTTCAACATCTTGCGTTCTTTAATTATTATTTTTACATACAACTGTTGGAAATGACATGTTCATTGATGTCAGGACGTAACTTGAATCTTTATGACACGTTTGTGCAAAATGTTGCAAACAAATATTTGTTCAATAATGGAAGGCGCAAAAATTACTGGTAAATCGAATATTTCAGACTGGCGAAGTGCGAAAAACATTCGACGCTAGTCAAATACGATCAGACTTCGACCCGACTTCGAGATGAACAATAGATTTAAAGTGAGTATTAGTTAATCGGGACCAAAAATTAATTCAACATAACGAAAAATTCGAGCTGACTTCGAGCCGAAACTTCGAGATAGGTCTCGAGATTTCATATAGACAAAGAAGGAGACAAATCGGGACTTGAAAAAAACTTCGACATAACGGAAAATTCGAAATAAGCGAGTTCGAGATAACGAGAGTTGACTGTACGTGTAGTCAGACAAAAGAATGTGAACATGTATGTTAAAGTCAAATATAATACCTTGTCAAATATACAGCAGACTTTGTCTGTTTCTATTGGTCGATCAGTACTGGACAACATCATTACTACATTCGGCCAATGACTAGCTGGGTACTCCTGAAATACATGTTGTATTGTTGTGGAACGGTAGCAAAGTGGTTAGCGCTCTTGACTACCAATCTAGAGGTTCCTGGTTCGAATCATGGCTGGGCCATTGGAAATTTCAGAAATGCTTTACAGTGTTTCCAACCCAACTAGAGATGAACTGGTTAGAAACCCAGAGAAAGTTTTGATAAAATCCAAGCAATGGTTACAGAGGAATAGCCCAGACAAAATTTATAAGTGTAAATAAACAAAGGGCCATAACTCCCTTAAAATTTATCCGACCAACATGTGCCGATGATACACACAACTAGACTTGGTACTGATACAAAGTTTCGATAATATCCTACCAATGGTTACAGTGAAACAAAACAAACATACACATTTCAGATGTACTGCTGTTATGTTCGATCTGATAATAGAGTCAATTCCTCGTTTTTATCACCAACTACAGGGTGTTTAAAAAGTTCGTTCTCAATGTTAAAGTTTCAATAAACGTTCAGGTTGAAATCCTGGAGTTTCTATCATTGTTCTTATCTCTCTATCATTAAATGCAGCTATTAGAGTAAGAAATTAACATGGTCTGCAGCATACATAGCTCAAATAAAACTATTTAAGAATATTTAAACCATGAGAACAAATTTTTTAAACACCATCTATACACAAAGGATTTTTGTCACTGTATAGAATATGCAATTAAATTAGAAATATATCACCTTAGAATGAAAAGGACATATCTGCAATTAAACAAATAGGAAGATTGGACCTGGAAGGCGAGGACATTTTACCACTTCAATCAAAGGCGAGGAAATTAGACCTCTTCAATCGAAGGCGAGGAAATTTTACCACTTCAATCGAAGGCGAGGACATTTGACCTCCTCAATCGAAGGCGAGGACATTTTACCACTTCAATCAAAGGCGAGGAAATTTTACAACCTCAATCGAAGGCGAGGAAATTTTACCTCTTCATTGGAAGGCGAGGAAATTTGACCTCTTCAATGGAAGGCGAGGAAATTTGACAATGGAAGGCGAGAAAATTTGACTTCTTCAATGGAAGGCGGGGAAATTTGACCTCTTCAATGGAAGACGAGGAAATTTGACCTCTTCAATCGAAGGCGATGAAATTTGACCACTTCAATGGAAGGCGAGAAAATTTAACCTTTTCTACCGAAGGCGAGAAAATTTGACCTCTTCAATCAAAGACAAGGAAATTTGACCTATATGACGGATATGAATATATTGCTGGGAAACCAGTATAACAAGTGTAAATATTTACCCCCGGATATGAATATATTGCTGGAAAACTATCAAGCCCCTTAGGTTGTTCAATCTGCCTGTCGGGATGATGATATCCTGGACCCTTATACACATAATCCAGACCCTCAGTGTGAAGTACCAATGATACATTGAATGCATCTGTTTTCTTCTGAAACGCCATCACTCTGTAAATACACAGTACAAAAATTCAATAGTATATCTCATGACAGGACAGAGGTTCAACTATAGCTTCTGAATCTGAAGGGTCATCTTGATATTTTTTATTACATTTAACCATTTAAATACATATGATTTTAAGAGAAAATGACCCTTTAAACCAAAATTTGAGGGTCAAAATGTGGCTTTTTGGAAATTTCAAGGGTCACAACTCCTTATTCCCGAGTCAAGTGACAAAAACAGAAAACCTGTCAGACTGAAAAAATACTGTTTGTTTGTTTATTTGGGTTAAATGCCATTTCTCAACAAGTTTTCTGTTATACATGTATGTGACTCACTTAAGTAGTTGTCCTGGAATTTGTTCTGTACTGACTTACATTTGAGTTTCCACAAGGAACCAGCAGCTTCTCCATATGTTGAGGACAATCAACATTGTTGTCAAATTTATATGGAAAGATTTGACCTGGTACAACCCGGGAATCAAACCTAGGAAGATAGGTGATCGTTGGGTTACAAATACAGCACACTTACTACTAAACCACAGCTGAGATAGATACTGTAGTTCATTAGTGAACTGACCATAAATAAAAATGCCAGCCTTACCTGGCATGATAATCTTCAACATTTTTGGCAGATAAAGTTTTCATGTCTAACGGAGTAGTTTGTTGTGCGAGAACATCATAGAAGAACAAACTGAACTGAAAATATAATAAGAGATTATCTCACATACTCATAAATTAGAAGAGAGAATGTTGGTCTCCATGGTAACAGGGCTACCTCCATGGTAATAGGGCTACCTCCAATATAGAAGAGCTGTCTCACAAAATAAAATTTAGTGCAAATGCCATTATTTTTACAAGTGCTTTCTTTGCAAATGCTCTATTTAAAATTTATTTGGGAGTTTGTGATTTTTTGAAATTCCATGAATCTGACCTTGAAATTTTAGCAAAATGTATGAACTTACCTTATGATTATCCCTTTGTCAAAAATGGAGTGGCATTAACAAATCAGAAACTAGGGGTTCCACTAGCTTCTGAATCTCAAGGATGATTTATAGGCAAAATACCCATAAATTTTAAGAGAAAATGACCAAAATCTTGAGGGTCACAATGTGGCTTTTTGGAAATTTCAAAACCTCTACTCCCATTTCAAAAGGAACCCAGTGATTTGCTCTTAGCATTTCAAATAAGTATTGTCAGAATAGAAATAGCTCTTGAGTTTGTCTGGTATAGTTTCAATATAGTTCATTGACATTAGAACATTTTCCATTGCCGTAAGCACTAGGCATAGGGTAAACATACAGGCCATGTCACACAGACCCCTTTGTGCGAGATTGGTGATTTTACCTCCGATCAAGCATGAATAGAGTCTCAAATGCGTGAGACTTGCGCATGATGCGAGAGATCTGGCATTGCATGGGTAAATTAACAGAACAGCATGTACAAAAGTATGCAATAAAAATGAAAACAACTTAAGATAATACTGAAAAGCACAAAATACAGTTCAATTATGATGTTTTTTCAATTGTGGCAAACTATAATACATTTTTAATGTTTAAATTAAACATAGGCAAAAACACCAAATTAGGTTCTGTATAACTCCACTTAATCTTTTAAATGAAATTGTTTGAAGGATATTTAACAAAATTTGTATTCTAAAAAACATGAGGAGTTATATTATCCAAGTTACCTTAGCAACCAATAATCCTTTGTACCTTAACAACCAGAGATACAAGGGCGGCCATGATGAAACTGTCTTGGTAGAACTACCAAACATACCTTTCCTCACTGTCTGAAATACACAAGAAGTAAGAAATAATCAAACATCTGAAACATAAACCATGAATAATCTGTTATCAATTAGCGACAGAAACAAGTTAAACTAGAAAAGTGTCCATGAGACACGGGTGCCCCCATTATAGCACATATCCTCTTAAATTGCAAGGGGAGGGGAATAGCGATTCACAGATCATATCGCGAATCAGCAGTTACTAAATTCATGCAGACAAAGACTGTCGGAGTGACTTTTACATTTACAATTGTGCTGTGTATCGATACAGAATGATTGATATCTGATATATCGCTTGATATTTTATACCTATGAAATAAAAACAGAGAAACATTTCCTATGTGTTGGATATTAGACTTATTTATCGAAGTAACATTTTTCCAGGCAAAGAATTGGTGGGGCTATATGTTGAGCTTATAGAATCTGAGAAGGTCGGGTAATGACGGCTTGTAAAACGATACATTAACTTGCACTAAAGGAAACAAGATTATGATGCCCCTTACTGTGAAACATGAGCTGAAGTCGGCAATAAAAAACAATACAAAAACCAAGCAAAGCACGCTTTTTATTAAATTTTGTTTTGGTCGATATTTGTTCGATACGGTTTATCGACTGAACCCTAAATACCGGTCTTCGATTTGATACATGAACCGGTACTCAGCCCTAATTTACAACATAACATACTTTGTGAAACACTAATGTACATACATGGAGAAGGGTACATGAACACATTTAAAACAAATAATCTGTTATCAAATAGCGACTGACGTAAGTTAAAGAACACAAAACAACAATGTCTTCTCACTCTATTGACTAGTTAATGATTCATTTGGACAGCTTTATCATATTGCCTTCTTATCATCCTTAATGGAAATACCGAACTTGGCTGGTGGATTTCGGTACGTTGGCTCAGCCATTGCAGATGGTTCATCATATGACGTCATCTAACTGACAATCAAATGTCTTTTGTCATGATAATTGTAGTTCATTTTCAAGATATGAGGTACGGTAAATTATTTAGTTGACCTATGAACTAATGTTTCATTTCAATTTAGTAACTTTAATAAACGACCATAATTTATTCGAATGTAATGATGTTACTTTCGATTTGCAAATTAAGGATACTATCTTGTTTACTGTCAATGTTTTGTCTCTATGTTATCTTGTAAATTACTTGAGGTAACAAATTTAAGAGACATCTGTACAGGGAAGGTAACTATATAAAAGATCGCGATCCAACATTTTTGAAGATGACGAATACTTGAACTAGGTTTTTTAGCCTGACTCGTGGATATCCAAGTACCCTGTTACTCGCAACAGCCCTAATGCTGAATCCCAAATATTTTCCAATACATGTATATTTCTATACGTGGTATACAGAGGTTCCTGATTTGATTCTCAACCGGAGCACATGATCATTTCTGAAACTCTTTTCACACCCAACTAGAGATGAACATGTTTGTAAAATGCTAGACTTGCATGTTTTAGTGTTGTACACCAGGCAGTTTAAAGAACGAAAGAGTAAATTTGAAAGAGCTAGGGTATTGCACCCGGGTTCCTTGAATCACACGTCAAAGTTACTGTCTCATCCCTTGAAGTTAGAGGTCATTGGTCAATCTGTCAGGACAACAATTAAATTACCACACACTTATAACTCTCTCAGTTGAATTTCAAACGAACAAACACCTAAATAAACTTCAACAGTAAATACACAAGGAATCGACTAATCTCCTGTGTCTGAGCGGAGGCACTACCTCCCTTGTCAGAGCAGAGGCACCCCAGCTAGATAGTTAACTGTATGACTTACCTCCCTTGTCTGAGCGGAGGCACCCCAGCTAGATAGTTTACTATATGACTTACCTCCCTTGTCAGAGCAGAGGCACCCCAGCTAGATAGTTTACTATATTACTTACCTCCCTTGTCTGAGCGGAGGCACCCCAGCTAGATAGTTTACTATATGACTTACCTCCCTTGTCAGAGCAGAGGCACCCCAGCTAGATAGTTTACTGTATGACTTACCTCCCTTGTCAGAGCAGAGGCACCCCAGCTAGATAATTTACTGTATGACTTACCTCCCTTGTCAGAGCAGAGGCACCCCAGCTAGATAGTTTACTATATGACTTACCTCCCTTGTCTGAGCAGAGGCACCCCAGCTGGATATTTTACTATATGTCTTAACTCCCTTGTCTGAGCGGAGGCACCCCAGCTAGATAGTTTACTATATGACTTACCTCCCTTGTCTGAGCAGAGGCACCCCTACTAGATAGTTTACTATATGACTTACCTCCCTTGTCTGAGCGGAGGCACCCCAGCTAGATAGTTTACTGTGAGCTTGATGGAGCTGAAGTAATGTCTCTAAAAACTGAGCTTGTGACATGAGAACCTGGCTTGTCAGTAAATGATTGATAATGTCACACTCAGACCTAAAAATACACCAAATATATCCATTTTAATTTCAAATACATATATATATATATACAAGACACCGATATGTTATGTAAGCACACATTCAAAGCATGTTAAGTATTTTATAATTTATTTATGACCCATGTTTTGGCTTTCACTATGCCTATATCCACAGGAAACTGTATCATTGATAAAGAGTAAAAATATTTTTTTTATAAACTTATATTATCTTAGATATTATAACCAAACTGACAAATTATAAAATTCCAAGTAAACGTCATGAAATACAGAGATTTTTACTTACGTGAAACTTGATTTCAGATCGACTAAGATAGGATGATGGAAGTTTTTACTGTGCACCTGTATTATGTCTGCTATAACATTCACCAAATCTTCGTAATTCATGTTTTTGTTGGTCCCCATTGTGCTAACTTGTTCATAGCTAATTACATGTTAAGTTGAAATTCAATGAAAATTGATAGAACTGGCATGTCTGGACTACATACCCTACCTTAGGTGGTGTTTTCATTGTTTAAGATCAAAGGAATGACCACATAAAGGACAAAAGAATTAAGTGGTCAAGGAATAAATTCAAAAGATTTTTATTGTGTTAGGTCATACCTCTGACCCACTAAGGTAGCATCCGTGTGTGCTGATACTGTTATATCATTATTATTCAGTAATTATTTAGGGAATAATTTTAGTCACTTTGTTGACAAACTATACCCAATGGTTAAAGACCCCACTTAATTGCTTTTAGCCAAATTTCACAAAAAATCAGTGACTACAACAATTAAGTATTTTACAGTACAGGATAATTCATGGAAACAGATTGACAAGTCAGCCTAATGTGTATTGCTTCTTGGTGTTGGAAGCTTTCCATAATTAATTTCATGGTAGTGGTATGGTAGTGAGTTCTGGGAAATATGAGAAACATGAATGGTCACATAGATGGACAGACAAAGTGATCAGTATAAAAGGTTTAAAGTATTTGTTTATTATAGTGTCACCTCTATTGAAACCAGCCAATTTGACTTATGAGACACATATTTTTCGCGAGCAAGGTACATCCCAAATCACATCTCGTATTGCTGGGTGGCTTGCAGAGATGGGCCTACGGTAACCTGTAAACCATTCTTTAATAACTAGCTGGTCCCTCATCAGTTCTAACCCATCTCCGCCGGGATTCGAACCTTTGATCTTCCATTTTCCTGCTTCCAAGGTGGACATCCTAACCAGTCAGCCAAGGTCACGGTATATGCCGAATGAACAGAATGATGCACAATATGATGACCATGTGCTCCTCCATTGGAGAGCTAAGTAAGTTATACATTTACCATATAAACCACCTAACAATATATAATTGAAGAAACAAGACTGCGTTCAATAAACGCTTATGCCCCCTGTGGAAGCCTTGTCCATAAATAAGTCTAAGTCCAAAATTAGGTCAAGGTGAAGGTCAAAATGGGGTTAGGTGATACTGGCGTGTGGAGAGTGTTCATACACAACATCCATGCAAGTATGAAAGCTTTGTAGCAAGCCATATTAATGCTAGAAGAAACGATCAATTTGGGTTAACCAGGACGGACGGACGAACGGACAGATGGACGGACGAACGAACGGACAGGTGAATCACTATATGCCTCCCCATCTATCGATAGGGGGGCATAAAAAAGAAAAAATATTGTTGATTTATATTTTTCTTTAAAAATAGTAGGGCGGGGGAACGTTTATTCAAGGGAATACGGTATATATAAGGATACAAGTCCATGGTTTTCTGTCGGGCAATGATGTATTCACAAAGCTGTCCACATAGATGAGACAATAGAAGCTCAAATTCTATAGCAGGACCTGGTAGACCATATTCTGTATGTTCCTGCTGCTTTACTGAGTTCTCAATCTGTCGTAACTCACCAAGTAAGGCATTATAGGAATTCTTTAGGGTCTGAAACATCTAAAAGATAATTTTTTTTAAATACAGAGCATAGCTTTTATTTGCCAGTCAGCTTTCTGCTGAAATATGGCAGGTATATGAGTGCCTACACCCGTATTCGATTCAGGGTCCCCAGATTAAATGGCAAGCAGGCTAACCATTGAGCTATGTAGGCACATTTAAATCAGGTACAGTACAACCTCTGTAGAGCAACACCTTTCAAGAAGTACAAAGTTTGATTGTTGTACAGAGATTGTTGCTCTGAAGAGGTAAAAACATGATAGTAAATGATAACTGCTTGAATACTAGATTACATTGCTAAAGTGCGGTTGTTGCTCAAAGAAGGTTCAGTCTGGAGAGGTTGTGTTGTATACTGAAAACCCTCATACAAGTAAACAGTGATACAATTTAACAAAACAAGAGTCAGTGTTGTTGTCCATATCAACTGGTGTGTGGTGGTGCGGTGTGGTATTGTGTGGTGTGGAGCGGTGTGTTTTGTTGTGATGTGATGTGGTGTGGTGTGTCTTGTTGTGATGTGATGTGTGGTGGTGTGGTGAGGAGCGGTGTGGTGTGTTTTGTTGTGATGTGTCGTGGTGTGTGGTGGTGTGGTGTGTTTTGTTGTGATGTGTGGTGGTGTGGTGTGTTTTGTTGTGATGTGTGGTGGTGTGGTGTGGTGGTGTGTTTTGTTGTGATGTGTTGCGGTGGTGGTGTGGTGGTGTGGTGTGTTGTGATATACATTTGTACTAGTAGTTACATTGATACTGGTTATTTGCCAAACCTTTATTTGGGTTGTAGCAACAACCGAGTGATCTAATGCATTCACACTTCACGTTATCAGGCAATGGTGCCGTACTACAGTATAGGTTCTAATCCCACTATAGGTCCAGTCAAGTATTTTAATAGACTACCAAATGGCTTAGAGAGCGATTCAGGTGAAGAAGTCACCTTAATTAGTCTCATATTGCTTAATTAGCGCTTTAAATTGAAGTCACTTTGAATTTGAGAACAGTGTTACATGATTTTAGACATCCAGATTACTAATAGACTGCATTGTAAATAAAACTACTCCTTACTTCTTTTGCACGTCCAAAGCGCTTCTGCTGAAGAAAGCCTAGCGACATGTAAGTCTTCTCAGCAACTGAAAACTGGTTAAGAGAGTGTACCATCAGAGCCCATGATGATCCAAATGATGGTTTATGCAGTTCTCTTTCTTTGTCCTGAAAGTAGGTGAACTAAAATATCAAAACTCTTATCACGATCGGAGGCCTCTAGACATATACTCTCATTTCACATGTATAGTGAAGTTTTTGAGATGAAAATTCCAAGGTTTTAAAAAACGCAAAATGTTGTATCGGCAAACGTTTCTACTTATACAGTATTCATTCTTCAAATCACACGTGATATTGTAATAGTGTAGATCAGTAGAAATCAAACCGGCGCTGTGGAGAGCATACACAACTTATTGAACAAGAGCTGTTCATAAGGACGTTCGACTATTCGCAGCAATAACTCCATTTTTATTTTTATAGGAGTTGTACCCCTTTTTAACTTAGACTTTTCTTGGTTAAAGTTTTGCGTGCAAGTTGTATTCATACCATGTCTCACATACTATCAATGATATAGCATTGACACAACAGCCTTCTTCATCATCATAAGTCAACAGTACTGGTCGAGTACAATAACTCCATTTTGATTTTAAAGGTGTATGGAAACAAAGGTTGAAGGCAACACAATATATTAACATCAGCTCCTTGGCTTTATCAAATGCAAACTGTATGGAAACAAAGGTTGAAGGCAACACAATATATTACCATCAGCTCCTTGGCTTTATCAAATGCAAACTGTTTGGAAACAAAGGTTGAAGGCAACACAATATATTACCATCAGCTCCTTGGCTTTATCAAATGCAAACTGATTGAGGCACAAGAAGAATGACTGAAGAATGCTTTCTTCTTTAGCTCCACCAACTGGTGACGTTGGACTTGCTGGGGTTGATGGCTGAGACATAATGCTAGTCCTGCAAATATAAAACTGTTACCGTACAGCAAAACACTGCCAAAAGGAAAACAGCAGAAGCATACTGGACTTGATATAAAGTATCATATCATAGATACATGTACATGCATGTTTGGGACAAGTGGACAAAATATGAACTAACATCTGAAAAAATTTGGTATCATAATTTGATGATATATCGCGTTAAGTTTTTCACAATTTGAAAAGTTTCCACTTTTTCACAATTTTGAGAATTATCGCGCTAAATTTTCACAAAACAAAATGGCTTGGGCAATTAAACGACTAATCCGTTCATGAATAAAGGAATTATTGAAAACATTATAAATCTAGAACTGTCGCCATTCGGCAGACTAATATAAAATCATTGCAGCTAACTTTTTTCTTTATGTGCTACATGTTGAGGTTGTTCATCTGTTAAAGTTTGAAGAAAATGCTGCAAAAACTGTAGAAGTTGCTTCCACAAGAACTATTCACTATATATACACTATATATTATTGTATACCGTAGTGCATAAAAGTACAAAGGGCCATAATTCTGTCAAAATTCGTCGCAGCGCAAATTCTTTCCTTCATGCACATTACAAAGCGTTGTCATAGAAACCATGTAACACACAGGTGGGTAACACTATACATTTTCAATACTAACCATACTAATCATGTGAATATCTCAGTAACCACTGGATATTAAATAATATCGGCAAATTATGTGGCATTTCCTTAATAGCACTGATGTGTGCATGCCAACTTACGAAACAATCGCTGTTTGTGTATTTTTACCAGTTACACAATACCAATGTTGAGCACTGACAAATTAGCCAATTATTAAATAATTACATACCAACTTTAGAAATCACAATGATTTTACCTATGTAATTTCTCCACAACCAGTTTATCTGAGCAAAAAACGAGATGCTCGAGTTGTTAACATTTCTAGATGGGGGAAAGGCTAAAGTTGATAAAATTGCAGGTTACTTTTGTCAACAAATAATTTTGATCATAGGCAGCCAGCACGAACCCTACTATTTTATACTTCCCCAGTCAATTCAATCTTCACATTGTTTACCTATATTAAGAAGTGCGAATATCGGAAAATTGAGTGTGTGTCACATAATTTGTCGTATTTTTTTATTTATTCACACAAATGCTATATTACAGGTAGTGATGTAACGATTAATCGATAAAATCGATTAATCAGCTATTTGAAGCCTGCCGATTCAATCATCGATTATAAGTTTTTATAATCGATTAATCGGCTATGAACTACATGCATGTGCATTCCTGTTTAAGAACAATTTTTCCAAGTTCTTAAATCTATATTCTGGCTGTAAAATCTTCACATTAAATTGATTTAGTAATAATATTAGAAATAATGAAAGAACCTGTTTACTAAATGGCAGTGTATGGTGTTTGAAATGGATAATTTGACACAGCAAACTTTAAAAGTTACGTGTTGACTTGAATATTACTTGCATTACTCAGCAAGGTGCGAATGTTGAATGGATTTTTCCTTAACTTCAGGGTTTTCTGTCTGTTTTCTATAATTTTACTATGAGAATTGACAACTTTTCAAATTCTTAATGATGATTGGGTCTTTAATCCTGTTCAAAAATTTTAATGTTAAATTTAAAGATGGAAAAAATGAAATGCATAATAGTGACTGTTGTTTGACGATACCAGTTTTATAGTTACATGTATTGTTAAAAAGTTTATGTTTCAAATGTTTAATTTTGTTTTTGGAGATTTTGAATATGCAAATCTTGTCTGTGGTTTGTTTTAATAAATAAAATATAGTAAACAATAAAGAAGTTTGTGGAACAAACAACCAGCAAGCGGATGTGTTAATTTTGTTTAATAAAATATAGTAGTCTGAGGCAAAATCTTGCTAATAGTGGCTCAGATAAATTAAGTAAATATTTTCGATTATTTACCGATTTTAATCGATTGGCATGTGTTCGATTCAATTTGATTATCGATTATGATTTTCGTCCGATTTTGCATCACTAATTACGGGTATCAGCGTGTAGCGAAGATATTTCACTTTCCGGATATATAAACAGTTCAGTCTTAAATACACACCCTTAACACAATATAAGTCAGAATCGCGAATTGGTTTGGTCACCAATTTAGAAGTTCAGTATATACACCAGAAACAAACGGAAATGGCCGAGCTTTCACGATTGAACAACTATGAATGACGCGACACACAGTCTAGCCAATCAAACGATCGCTTCGAAATCTGTTGAGGTCGAAAGGTTATCGGAATACTAAATAGAATTGGAAATTGACAGTGGCGAATTTCGTACATTTTTTTAAATTATTGCGATGTTTAATTGGCATGTGAGGTAAATTATTTAGTTACACTAACTGAAAGGATGACTAGCTAGGCCTGTTTGTGAAGCATACATTCTGTTTCAAGGCAATATTCACGTTTACAAGCGTGGAACTCTGGGTTTTGCTGTACGTCTAAGTTAGCAACCAAATTAAGGAATTGTGTTCTTGATTCTGATGTTCGGTGTGTAAAGGGTGTGTATTTAAGGACTAAAGTGTTGATATATCCTGAAAGAAAAATAAAGTAGCTACACGATGATATCCGATATACCATTTCAATAAATAATAAACCTACACGGCTACAAATCTGACAGGCACTTTTATAATCGGAAATTCTGTTAGTAGCCTGTCATAAATAGTAAACAGTGGTAAAATCTGTTTTACCTGGGGGAGTGTTTAGGTACCTATGGTTTTGATACAAATTCATTTTCGTTCGGCTACTGGTCCGATACAGTAATGGCATCTTCATGAAAATATAACTAAAGAAGCAATCTATGAAGGAAATAGACATACTTTACATGGATTATACCTGCCAGTTTATCTGAAATGCCTTAGTAGTCTTAAAAAAATAGCAACACTGTTTTTCTTTTGTATTACAAATGGCGTAATTTATTAAAGGGGAGTAATCGTAAGAATGGAATAAAGTCCGTACTGCAGGTGTAATGCGCGGCGGCGTCTTCAACTTCAACTTCTTTACTCGTCCAAATCTATTTGAGGACATTTATTAACGAGGGCATACTGTTCATGTTAAAAATTAATAAGTCTTTCACTAGCTCACATTACGGTAAAAGTTAACATGTATTTATATATACACTGTACATCTTTAATTCTCCCCTTACACTGTATCCGCTAGCACTTGCTGGATGGCGATTTTGAATGCATCCAGGCTTGGTGCCGACACCACTGATTCTGGCTGTTCTAGTATGTGACGGTTCTTGGGAAGAAGGTGTGGCGGTAGATATTCAATCGGCAAGCTACTTGTATCAGTTTTGCTGAGTGGCTGGATCTTGTGGCTCTTGTGATGGCAAACTCGGGGAGGTATACAATGGGGATTGCAACCAACCTATGTACAACCTTGTACATGAAAGTGACATCTGAGTTGAGTCTTCGTTGTTCCAGCGGTTTCCAAGATAAAGTGTTAAGCATTGATGTTACGCTGGTAGGGTTTGGTTGATTATATGGTTGATTAAGTACATATGATAAGTACATCATGTCATAAACGACTTTTAGCTAAAAAAGGGTAGAGTAAGCGAGTAACAACAGTTACTGCCAGCCCCAGTTTGTCTTAAATATAGTTTACGCCCAGTTCCACTACGAATAATTTGAACTTAGCTTATTGTTTCATTATTGACATCACGAAGTTTTATCAATATAGATTCTATTAATTAACGTGCGTGTTGACATCCTTGTTGGATTATGGAACGTTGTATTAAATTTGATGTCAGGTAATAATCTGAGCACAAGTCTAATCACCTCATGGCGAGCTTTGTACTGTAATATGTCGCCGACAAAATTGTATCGTATCGTTATCGCATGATTATTATTTCATAAAAACGACATAAATAAATATTGAATATCAAAATACTTTTTCACCAGTCCTTTGAACACCTCACCCGGAGATTCATACAGCAGTTCTAAACCATAACAAACATAATGTGAAATTACTTTTTAAGCAAATAGTCAAGGGAAACTTTATCATACTTGTAAACACCAGGGACCGTCTATTAGATATAGCATTTATCATGTCTAGCAGTTTGAACAAAAATTGTCATTTGTTTTTGCAGACTTGTAAGAAACTATTTTAAAACATGTAGATGTTAGATTTTTGTATAGGTTATGATTTTATATTTTCAGATTAACTTGAGCAGTCTGTGTATACAGTATGGTTGAACAATGGTGTGTGTTTTGGGCTACGATGTCGACAAGACCATGTCAAAGATCATACACACAAGTGAAAATCACTTACAAGTTCGCCGATCGCCCGATTTCTTTCCAATATGGCGGCCTATAAAGGAGATATAATGGGGGTCGAATGAAGTTACTTTTCCATCTATCGTATTCTTTGACCATGTGAACTTAATGTCGGAAGTGAAAATCACTTACAAGTTAGCCGATCGCCCGATTTCTTTCCAATATGGCGGCCTATAAGGAGATATAATGGGGGTCGAATGAAGTTACTTTTCCATCTATCGTATTCTTTGACCATGTGAACTTAATGTCGGAAGATAAAGATCTATCAAACATGTCAAAAGAATTGTTTCATTAAATTGATTGAGTTAATACGTTATTTATTATTCCTTATCTTTCTACTGTACTTTTGCCCAAATTGTATAGTAAATTAATAAAATTATTATTGGGCTTCAGACAGTCATATTTGCCTGAGGCCGAAATATGACAGTCTTCAGCCCAATAACAAGGCCATTATAAAAACACTTAATTATTAACATTATATTATAAAGTTCTCAGTGATAATAATACCTAAAATAACTTTATTTATATGAATTAGGCACACTAGTTCCAGGTATTACGTACGATTTATCGGAAAGACACCAGTTTCGTGCGTAACGTCACTGTAAATTGTATTGTATAGACGTAACGCACGAAATTGGAACCACTAAACATTGCGTCAAATGACGTTGTTTGTTGACTTTACGCGGAGTGCGTTTTTAGGTTAACCAACCATTTTTAGACATAAAATTGACATTTATGTATATATTCTATTTTCACTGTTAAGCTAGACTAACACGTTGTTACTGTAAAGATTTGGGTTGGACAATCGATAGTGTTAGTTTATACTGAACTATAACTGAGTACATTGTGCGACGTTATTTCTCGCATGTCGGACACATCAGTGGAGACAGCAAAAATAACGATATAAGTTGAGTAAGTCTCCTATCTAAAAGTTAAAATTTCATTTATAAACACACATGGAAAAGTATTCTGGCATGGGTTTTTTTCGCGGTTGTCTTTGCGTTAAGTGGTATAAAACGATCGCTGAAAGTTCATGTTTAATGTTTAACGTTATTTTATGCGCATGTGACAAATCACCGGACACAGACAAACTTACGGCATTTTTCGAGTATGTCCCCGATTTTGAAATCAAAATTGTTTATGTTAATAAAAATAAAAAGGTATTTTGATATTGTTTTCTTATGCGGTTATTTTAGAGATAAATGTTTAAAAATTGTGGTCGAAATTTGATGATTTATTTCTAACGTTATTTTTACACGCGTGGGACAAATCACTGGACACAGGCAAACTAACGGCAATTTTCGAGTATGTCTCCGATTTTAAAATAGAAATTATTTATGTAAATAAATTAAAAAGGTATGATTTCAAATTCTTTCTTTAGCGGTTCTTTTAGCGATAAATGTTTTAAAATTGTCGTCTAAAGTTTTTTTTGTCGTCTAAAGTTCATGATTTATTTTTAACGTTACTTTTTGCTATTTTTACGCGCGTGGGACAAAATCGGGGGACACAGAAAAACTGACGGCATTGTTTGAGTTTGTATCCAATTTAAAAATCAAAACTATTTATGTAAACAACAATGAAAACGTATTCTAAGTTATTTTTCTTTTGTGAATCTCTCTGTAATAAATAACGTAAAATAATCGCCGTAGTTCACTGTTTTAATTCTTCAACGTTATAAATAATTTTGTGACACATTTCGGGAAAATCTGTGGACAAATGAAAAAGGGCGGCATTCGCCGAGTTTGTCTCCAATTTCAAAATAAAAAATACGTATGTAAGCATCAATACAAATGTATTCTGATATTCTATCTTCAGTTGTTCTCTTTACGATAAACAATATAAAATTATCGCCAAAAGACCATGTATTTATTTCTCATGCAAAAACGCAACGTTGTGACACGTCATTTTTGAGTCAAATTTTATCTTTGTTGCCTATTTTTCATTTTAAAATTATTTGTCATCTCCATGAAACTTATGGCATTCGATTCGTCATTGTATATGCTTTCTAACGATATGTATATTACGCACATAGAAACGTTTGACATTATTAGTATGGGCTTAATTAACGACGATAATCGATATTGACGGGGTGGTGCCAGTATTGTGCGTTACGTCATTGCATTGTATAACATCTCACTATATTGTATTTTACCAGACTTTCTACTCACTAGCTCCACCCACAAGTGTAGGGTGCGCTTTGCGATCGATCCGATTCCCCGTTTGTACCACCAAAGAACACGATTGTGTGTATGATCTTTGGTACCACTGCTTAATTTACCAGAGCAAGAATAACGCATAATGCTCTACTCTACCAAGGTGTCAATTAGTAACTGTGAGGGCGGTACGTTTAGGTACTAGTATATATTCGATATGCCTGGGCGCCATATCTCGATGTTAACTGCAAACCTGGAGAGAAAAAGTATCCACAGAGAGACTCGAACGCAGGTTTCCTAAGGTAGCCCAATGGCAAGGGGTGATTAAATGAAAAAGTGTGGCTGAAAGCGGCTCTCGAAAACTGGTAACGTAACTTGTTTTATAGGCCTACATAACAGCTTCTAAGAAGCTAAAGAAAACAAGCAAAGCATGGGAACAAAACAATTGAGGATTTCTTACCTGTTCCAAGGTGACATCATTTTAACTGATCAGTGTCATATCGGACATAATGTTATGAGAGCAGTGGGGAATGTTAGATCAAAATTTCGGCCAAAGTCAAAATTTCCCGGGACTCGGCACCATTCTGTCTGTCAAATTCCCACCTATCGGGAACAGCCTTCTGTCAAAAGTCCCGTGTGTGCCCGCCGCCCCACCCCCCCCCCCTGGGGGAAAACATTGATAGGTGCATAATCGTGTGATGTATATATTGATACCAGTTTGTACTCATATATTCAACTGGAACAATCTATAGATACATGTAGATATATTTATTTATTTCTACATACAGTGTACAATTTACATTACAAAATATGATCAAAACATACATTTAAACAATATACAAGCATGCATGCAATAATAATGGCATGGCAATCAACATTACACGTAAAGGGTCGCACAAAAAAGAACTACAGAGGAGTTAGTTGTTTAAAACAGTAGTAGCCTTTCTCTAAATGTGAACATTTACACTTCGGATTTATATTTTAAAACTTAAAAACAGCATTCTAAAACGTGATGCCATTTTAAACAGTTTATGTCAAGAATTAATCAAATGCTGTATTTATAAAGTACTTGTTACAACGACATCGAATAACGTTTGAATGACGTTTACGACGTCACGCAAAAAGGCTCTGAATAGGGCCTCTACAAAACAGCTGTAACTTCCTTAAAAATCAAGATACTAACAAAATTTCTTTTGCATTTTGCTTCATTAAGAATTACTGTTTTAAATAATAAAAAATCTCAAAATCATATTTTTTGGTCAAAATAGCAGGTTTTCCTGGAGACTGGCTCATTTACATTTGATCATCATAGTAATCACTATGTTATGCACCAACGGATGATACCGAAGTTGAAGTCACTGACGGATTTTACGATGGACTACAGAAAGCAGTAGATGAAACGCCAACTCATGACGTAATTATACTCATTGGAGACTTCAATGCCAAAGTCGGCACAGACAAAACAGGAAAGGAGAACATCATGGGGCGTATGGGAACAGGATAATGTAACAACAACGGAAGAAGACTCAGTGCATTTTGTCAAGAGAACAACATGGTTATAGGAGGGACTCTGTTTAGACACAAAGACATCCACAAAATAACATGGAACTCCCTTGATGGAAGAACTTAAAATCAGATTGACCACATCATCATTAATAGGAAATGGAGGGGAAGTTTACAAGACGTAGTTGTTAAACGTGGAGAGCAGACATTGGAAGTGACCATTCACTAGTAACAGCCAAAATTAAGTTGAAACTTAGAACAACAAAAAAGGGGAATACAAGACCGCCGCCTCTGGATGTTGCCAAACTTAAAGATTCAGCAATTAAGAGAGCTTTTCAACCGGAGCTTATTTCATGTAACAGATTCTCAGTTTTACAAGATCAAGATGAAAAAGATATAGAAACATACAACCAAGTACTGTTAGTGGAAAGTAATGCTAAACACTGAAGAACCTGAACAAGAGACAGAAATTCCATCGTCAGAGGAACAGCTAGACGGAACCACCAATTATAGACGAGGTTAAAAAGGTCATCAGAGAGATGTAGAATGGAAAAGCAATTTCTTTCTTAAATTGACAGAACAATCATCTAGAACATTGAAATCATAAAAATGATATGTTACCAGGCTTGTTTTCGACATACATGGCTTTCTTATGACCTACCATTGTATTTTGTATATTTTATCTATTTCCTGCATTCATGGCACCATTATGTTCTTTTTAAGATTTATACTATATGAGACCACTTTTAAGCAATGCATGATATTTTATGTGTTTAATGGTCATTCCAAATGACATTAGTGACAATTCCGGCTGCCTGGTGAACAAATTCAGTATTTGAACATGATAAATGATACTCCACCCACTTGCAAAAAAGTGCGATTTTCAAATAACGCCAAAAATAGCTAACGATCGAAAATACTTTAGTATTGGCCATAAGTTGAGTATCAAATAGAACACCAGTTTAGTCAAATAAAAAATGTGGTTCACCAGTCTTTTTTTGGGAGCTATTCATCAAAAAGTACTAATTGTGAATAAATTTGCATAAAATTAACCTAATTTGCATATTGTAACGAAATAGAATTTTATTAAAAATATTTCAAAGTGTGGCTACTTCACAAAACTCAACCATGCACTACATATTATATAAAAGCGTATGCATTTGAACAATTGTAGGAACTAATTGTGAACCCATATAATTCACAATTTTGCCGTTCCCCATCCACTTTTCATACATGCAAATAATAAAAAGTTGAAAAACTTTTTTTAGCGACAGTATAATGTTTATTGTCCTTAATCAACATTCATATGCGATCATTGAAACTAAAATTCACGTTTGTTCTTATCTTATACGATTTTGAAATTTCGTGCATGCGCACAAGGTAGCTCGGACCTCCTTAAGTCATGTCTATTTTTATTCTTTGAGTATGTAGTATGCTTTAAAAATAGTTGTTCAACGGTTATGATAAGCATAAAGCCCCTAGAACAAGGAAGACGACTACATGCTGGGAATTCACAGTGGGGTATCGTGATATTAATTTTAATACTAAATTTGATGTATATGTATCTACATGCCATCCATTTTAATATATATTCTTGATTCTAAATTTGTTGTACACATAACTTCCAATTTGATGAACCAACATACCTTCTAATTATATATTTACTTGTCTGCTGAATAGTTCCTCACGTCAGCACAAATAAACGGACTAGAACATCGATATAAATTATGCACATATATACATGTAGCTGCTTTTTTGATATGCTGTGTATGCTTACACTGTATGTAATGTAAATGTATGTATATATTTTGTCTTGACCATCTTTTTTTTATTATGTAAATGGTCAAAGGCATTTCAGATGCCGATTATACCAATTAAACTGTAAACTGATAAAACAAATTACAGGGCTATTACGTAATTTCTGTATCGGTTAAAAATGGAAAGATTTTTTTTTATTTTTTGACAAAACAATAAAAAAGAATTTAAAATAGTAAATGAACTGACAAGGTAACGACTATTTCTCATTCCTTCTTTATTCTTTATGCATGATAGTGGTTATGAAAAAGGAACTTTTTTCCAAATTAAGACTGATTGAAAGATGAATAATTAAACTAAACCATAACTCTATAATTATGTACCTGTGCGTCTTATGTTTTGGTAGGAAATGGTATTGTTTCGAAAAACTTAACCGTCATGATATTTAATTTATATAAATTGTAAAGATAAATTGTGAACAAGTAGTATTGCACTAGAGTGGTTTAACTTTTAATATATTTGTTTGACTTATTATCAATTCACATCTTCTGTTATGATTTTGCCTATTTTCATTATTGACATCATAATAATTGTATAATTGATTGCAGCAGTTTAATGAACTTGAACTTATTTATTAACACAACATTTCATGTAAAACATTGCACAATCTTTACGATAAAAAGTTACGTAAACAAACTGAATTAAATAGACAAGAATGCATATACACTCGATGACTTTAAAAACGCTTCACATGACTTTAAAGTCAAATATCGCTCAAATTTATTATTTGATTCATGATGCCACTCACTCAATCTGGATTGTACTTGTAATGTTTGTACGTGCGAATATAAAATAATTTACAAAAAACCATGCATAATTTATATCTGGATTAAGAAAATATTTGATAATAAGCGAAGTGATCTTGTTGTTACTAACATACTACCACACGCGTACCAAAATTTACCAGAAGTATATAGAGGATCTTGCATGAGTGCTCATTACATACGAGTTTTATTAAACGAGTGGACAAAATGATATAACAAGAGGCTTTGCCGAGTGTCATATTGTTTTGTCGACGAGTTTAATAAAACTCGTATGTAATGAGCACGAATGTAAGATTCTATTTATCACATAACCTTAGAAAACGCTCCTTATTGTTCAAAAGGACGATGTACGCTGCATATGTTTCAGCCAAAATTCAGCGTCACAATGAGCGTGACGTCATGGCGACGTTGATATTATCCTGACGTCATTGACGGACCAATGCATCGATTGGCTAACGTCACGTCAAGCTCATTTAAATATTTATTGCACAGTCTGGGAGTGCCCAACGATATTTACGGCACGGCTTTACGGCACTCCTGGACCGCGGGTTATGTGATAAAGAAGAATATTTGTTCATTTGTAATAAGTATAAGTATATAAGTATAGTCCAGTCAGGATAAAAATCCAGTGACGCAGCGGTTGAGTCCACTATAACGGTGTAAAACTAATTATAAATAGAGGATATTACATGAGTGTTTTCCATATTGAATTTATTAAACGAGTTGAATAAAATAATAAAATCCGAGGCTCTGCCGAGCATTTAATCGATTTTTTTCAACGAGTTTATCACATGTTAGCCTTTTCCGGCCGAAACATAAAATAGCTACTTATTTTTCACTATAATAAACGCGCAACTTTGACGACGTCGCATATCCTTTGAATGACGTCGCGTGATAGCTTTATTACACTAGTGTATTATCAAAAATAAATAATGGCTTTATTACGCTACCGCGACGTCAAACATGTAATAAAGGCTTATACTGTACAAATAGTCAAACCATTTCGACGCAATCTATACAGGGATGCCCGTATAAGCTGGACCGTCAGAATTTTAAGCAGCCACTTGCAGACAGCTTATCTGTCTAACTGTACAAACAACTATAATTTCAATGCTAAACTAACATACTAAACTTCGCTCTACCTGTTTAGACAATGGTTGTGATTTTTTGCGTTCACATAAACTGCAACATCACTGCCACAATATCCTAACTGGACTATAATAATTATATTTGAATACCATGCATAGCAAAGTAATAATCTATTAGCGGGTTTACATCGTTATTCACAAGTCTTTCAATACCACGACAGTCATAAAATAAATCGATTGAAGTATGTTCCCTCCGCAAATAAAGCCTTTATTATTATCATTATAATAAATAAAACGCTATTAAATCATTTAATGAGAATACATATGAAAGTCAAACAATCAATGTAAATCATTAAGAATTTATCACCCACGCAGTAGTTATGACTGAACTAGACATTAGCGTAACCCACAAATGGAGCTGAAATGTCGGGTATCACTAGTTTCGTTCGGAGAATTTGACAATATGTGACTCGCCATGAGACTTTGGGTCCAAATACGGCAAATGACGTAACGTCGTAAACAGAGAAATGACGTCACCGTATAATCTCAGTATGTTGATTTTGATTACTTTAATGTGCAGTCTCGACAACTGTGTATACTTATGTGGTAGAGTTCAATATATCATTTGGGATTAGACAATAAGTATTAAGTATAGATTCCATAAGTATGTAATGTAAACAAGTAATAACACCAGGGGCGTAGCTAGAGGTATTTCAATGTGTACGCAATAAGGCTAGAGTGGTCTGGGGGCATGCTCCCCCAGAAAAAAAATGTTCTCTAAAACGTCTCTGGTGCGTTCTGGCGTGTTTTTTGCATCATCATTGACAATATTTTTACTGATAAAACTAGGTTTTTTTTGTTTGCATAGAGCTTTTTAAAAGCGTTTCTAAGAAAGGCTTAGGCGTCAGTTTTTATTGCATTTTTCGATCATTTATATTTTCGCTTTTTGAGAAGTATGTGTATGCAGATTGGTATTCTGCGTACAGGTAGCTACGCGCCTGAACACATATTTATAGCGTACATTCTAACTACAACCATAGGCATTTGGTTTCAACTCGCCGTAAATTAATGATTTACCCTAGTCTCTGATCGGCCCGGGTACTAAAGAGAGTAGAAGGTTGGGAAGCGGCCATGTTTATCCGCAACGGATATGACGTTACGACAGCTGGTACCCAGTTTTTCTACAGTTGTCACAACAAACACGGATGCAAGTTCTTGAGACGTCATATCCGTTGCGGATAAACATGGCCGCTTCCCAACCTTCTACTCTCTTCAGTACCCGGGTTGATCAGTGACAAGTGCAAATTATTAATTTACAGCAATTTGAAACCAAATGCCTATGACTACAACCAATGTTTCTAAAAAATGTCTGAAGGCAATGCAGATTGGATGGACTCCGTGAATTTGTAATCTCAAGACTACAAGAGTCGTGGCCGACACTCGACGATATTCGCCTATTTTTTCTTTATTAATACTCAGTTGTTATTTTTAAAAAGAGCATTAAATATTGACCGAAGATACGACGATCGGGTCACTTTTTAGTTTCTCACCGAGTGACATTATCATCATAGACACCAAGAATATTGTAACAGTTAGATCTACAGCCATTGTTAAATCCAGTAAACAAGTTGACTCTGTAATAGTTAGGTATATTCCATTCTAATAAATATATCTAGAATATATTTCTGTAAACAAATAAAATGACGGAACATGATAAAAACTCCATATTTTTTATAAAATTAATGTTATCTTAGAAAGGTGCATTTGTACTAAAGTGGTTAGATTTTCATGGTATAACATGGAATTATCGGAATGGAAAGGACACTGTCTATAGCTGACCTATACGATCCGACAATCTGAAAGAAAATAACGTGATACTTTTCTTATTTATGGACGGATTTTTGAAATATTGATATCAAATTAAAGATGAAGCTCTTTTGTTCCTGATTATGTAAATAAATTTAAAATAACACCAGTATTAATGAAATCTTTATTAAAACAAAATGTACCTCAGTGACTGTCTGGTCAATTTCCCGTGTTAGGAACCCTTCTAAGATGACATATTTGTTTACTCTTTATCAATGATACAGTTACCTGTGATTGGACCCACATAAACATTGAATATCTTTAACAGTAATTATCCAATTTTATTGAAATTCAGCCCATGCCGCTGAATTACCTTACCAACTCTGTTTATACTTTTGAGAATTTTTGATTCAATCATTAAGATTTTTTCCCATTTAGTCATATGCAATTATTTTTTAAATACAGAGAGTAAAATAATTCATTACGATCATGTAATTAAACAAATGAGGTTATGATCTCTTGTATTTTTTTACACAAATAGTTCTTGATTGTTTCTTTAAACTGGTACAAACATGCGTACATATAGTCCAGTTAGGATATTGTGACAATGACGTTGCAGTTTATGTGTACGCAAAAAATCACAACTATTGTCTAAACAGGTAGAGCAAAGTTTAGTATGTTAGTTTAGCATTGAAATTATAGTTGTTTGTACAGTATATGCCTTTATAATTAGTTTACACCGTTATAGTGGACTCAACCGCTGCGTCACTGGATTTTTATCCTGACTGGACTATACTGGTGGGTTTCATTTATCTTTGCAATGGCCACTGGTGTGTGACATTATGTACAGTAATGTTGAATCAATTTGCTGATTTGTACTGTTTTGATCACTTAAATCACCCATAAGTATTTTCCCTGTTTTAGACTAGAAAATTTACACTGGAAATCAATGCCAAGTACACGTTTCTGTGCTTCGAAATTTTTGTTTGGTTTTATGAGATTTTGCGAGGTTGTTATAGATTCAACAAGATATGCAAAATATGGTTCTATTCAGAAACGTTTATTTTACGATAGTTAAGGTTTATGGGGGTCCAAGCTGTTCGCAAACTGACTGTACTAAAATATTATGAAACAGGACAGGGAAAGCAGCTTTTAACGGAACCAGCTGACCACGAACGGTACAAAAGGGAAGACACAAAAATGAAATCAGAAGGCCAAAAACATATGTCACAATGTCCAACAAAAGTTTAACTAAACCGCTACAAGTAATAATTTCAGGTGTCATAAAAGTCCTAAAAAGGTTAGAAAACATCACACAAACATTTGATGGAACCTGGGAAGTGGTGTTTCGGGATTACTACAGATGTGGTGTAATCCAATCTTATTATAAACATAAATATGATACCCAATTAAATGAACGCTTTACATAAATAGATAGAAACTAAATGAGCGAGTTCAGCTGTCCTACTAGAGTTAACTCTAGTGACGTAAGAATCTAACAATAAGCTTACTCTTGGAGCTCTTCAGCAAAACGAGTTAAACTACAGTGTAAACAAACATGGCGGACATGTGGAAATACAGCAATTGGAACGGTTCGTATGGCATTATACGTGATTCGTAAGAAATTGTCCAAGGTCTCCCAATTGGAACTACAGCAACCCAGCCTCGCAGCGGGGTTGAACTCAAGTACACTCGAGGTTTGAAACTCGACTCGTTTTGTTGCAACTCTAGTTAATCGAGTTTACTCTCGTAAGTCAGCTGAACTCGCCCATTTAAATTATAATAATGTCGTCCATGAATAAATCACAAGGTTAACGAACAACTTGATGTTTTATGTTAATACTGTCAGAAACATATCATTCCGCGGTTTATATTCAAGATATAATAAAGATAGTTTTAGAGACAATTTCGTTTCATGAAGAGAAAGGTGAAATAATCATTCCAGTACATTTTTTTCAGATTTTTGATAGCTGAAACTAATTCATTGTAAAAATTCCGACAGCTTGATTAATTGTCTACTTTTTTGTCTGCTTAAACTAGGTACGTATATTGAATCCGTTTTACTGTTATAACTGTTTGAACTGGGTCATTAAACTAGGACATTCAGCTTTTGATTGCTGAAACGAATTTATTCTACTTTCGACAGCTTGGATTTGGGCGGATCTTTTACTTGTTTAGTTGGGCATGATCCCATCTTACCTTGTATGTGTTGTGTGTGCTCGGTCGGTCAGTTAAGCATTTTGCCTTGTATGTTTTAATGTTTTCTGTGCTGGGCTGGTTAAGTTGAGTGCTGCCTTCCCTGTCCGATTTAATTCATCTTTTGGCATCGATTTACTCAGTATTGGTTTAGGAGATGTCATATAAATGCTTTTCAGTATTAACCCTAGCTTTTGACCCCGTGACGTTTGAAGAGGATCGGAACAAGTGCCCGACTAAAGGTTCTAAATCATATATTGGCGTATTGCAGAAATAAAATTGTCAAACATTTGTGTAGTTTTGATATAGTTGCTTGTATGTCCTTTATATAAACTCCCTGACATTTTACACAACTTGCAAAACATCGGCATTTAGTAGTTATGTTATATATTTACATCCACAATTATACAGGGTACTAATACACTACAAGTACTCAACAGTGCTTAACCGCCAGTTCATATTTCATTCATGTTTTCAGAAGAATACAAATATTCACATGAAATTTGGCATACCGATACTTGATTAGGAGATACAGATATAGTTCGATTTCGAGCATTGAGCCGTGATTGCACTTTTAAGGTTTAAACCAATAATCGATATAGGTTGGTATAGGTCTGACGAGTCAGATAAGTAATACAATTAAAGCCAAATATTTCATGTGTCTGAATGGTCGTGACAGTAAAGCGCTTGATACAAATGTAAAAATAACTTTGTCAGACCAGGTTCGAGTCCCACAAAAAATTGTTTTATTTTATATTTTTGTATATGTGACAAATCATATTTGTTGCATGTATATTGTAGAACATAAGCTCGGAATACACAAATCATATAAAAATATATTGAATCGACACATTTTCATGGATGAATTATATTTATAAACAAAAAATATTTCAACTTTTGATCTCTTTAAATAACATTAAAACAATGAATTTAAAAAAACGAGCGAATTGGGGATTCGAACCAACGATTTCGTGGTTAGGAGTTCTGATCGTTGCCGACTGCACTAAACTATGGTTCGATTACAAACAGATATCTGTAAGAATCATATCACTAAATAATGGCCTCCAAACGTAATAAATCATATGTCTACCTGCCAAAATGGACTAGTCGGATAGGTCATGGCTCAGAGTTCAAAATTGAACTATAATTACTTATTTATTTAGGCCGTTTTGAAGCTAAATTTAATGCATTCGGCATACAAGTATTACGTAATAAAGTAAGTTTTGCATGGCATGTGTACCAACAATCACATGCCCATGAAGGATTTAGGCTTTGCTGATGACTGTTCATCTTGAAAAACGAATAACATGCTGTTGTTGACCCGAGAGGAACACTCATGAGAAACATCACTATTATTAACAAAAATATTATACAAAATTGTTGTCGCGGTTTCGCACTTTGAGTAGTGTACTTCCCCTAGACCACGATAAACCTGTTTCCAGACCCTCCCAAGGCTCATTAATTTCTTCGGGAATACACCGCTGATGCAAACAAGGCTTCAGCTTAATAAAACTCCGGTGCACTCAGTCCTGGCCCCTCAAACACTGACGTAACATGTTTCGGATGCAAACAGAACGTCGCCATTACTTGAACGGTACTTGGTGGTAATAAGTATTGTGAGAACTAGTTTAACGGTTATGTAACAATATTTCTATAGTCCAAGAATTGAATTAATTATAAACAGGACGTACCTTTTTAATATTTTCAATACGGAAAGTTTTATTTGATAGACATTATATTCTTACAGCCCTGTTAAACGTTCCCTCGCGGTTATATGTATGCTCGGCACTGGTGTCACATATACTTTTCCATTTACTTATATATTATACAATTTACAGTTTTACTACATACGACAAACCAATGACATCCTAATTATTGCGACATCGATTACTTCTGTCGGTTTAATAAATAATAATAAGGAGGGATTTATTCTATTCAAAAGAATAGGGGAACCATTACAGTTTCATATAGTTTTACAGTTTATTCAGAAATATGATTAGACCACCCGCCCATACACAACATAATATAACATACATAATTATATACCAAATGTAGTGGTAAGTGTGATATTGATAATGAACATATACAATTTTATGACAATAGTGGTTAGCGTGGTATTGACAATGCAGATATACAATTTTATAACAATAATATATATATATTCTTTATAGTATGTGGTACAGTTATGAATGTGAACAACAATATTTGCAATTATAGCATGTATAAACAACAAAATTTACTGTTCAACTGATCACAAAATATCCTCTCGTCTCTGAGAAGCATAATAGAGGAACAAATTGCTAGCTGTTTTATTGTATCAGTATTATTATCGGATAACAATCTTTAGAAACGAAGATTTAACCTGATTGTACAATGTACTATACAAATAACATGCTGTTGTTTACTCGAGAAAAACTCATGAGAACTATCACTACTATTAACAAAAAATATATACAAAATTGTTGTCGCGGTTTAGCACTTTTGAGTAGTGTGCTTCCCCTAGACCACGATAAACCTGTTTCCAGACCCTCCCGAGGCTCATTAATTTCCATCAGGAATACACCGCTGATGCAAACAAGGCTTCAGCTTAATAAAACTCCAGTGCACTCCGTCCTGGCCCCTCAAACACTGACGTAACATGTTTCGGATGCAAACAGAACGTCGACATTACTTGAACGGTACTTGGTGGTAATAAGTATTGTCAGAACTAGTGTAACGGTTATGTAACAGTATTTCTATAGTCCAAGAATTGAACGGATTCCGCTTCAAAGTTTTAGAACTTTCTGGAATACTACAATAGCTGCGTGTCCATTATTGTCCGGGTCGGTCGGTCACGACAATACAGTAAACATCAATTTTCATAGCTGACACACGTGGACGTAAACATGCACAGAACCATGAACATTTCCTCAGCACAATAAGTCGGCTTTCTTTGAACCATAGAACATACAGAAACGGATCCAATAAGCAGTTAATCAAGGAAACAACATCCATAGCTACCCTTAAAGGAGTCAACTGTAAATTAATTGTGTTGATTAATGCAATAATACTCGCATATGCGATGGAAGTTACAAGTATGACTATTAGGTAGGCAAACGACAATGACGTGGTTTTAAGTTTCTTCAATGTAAATTCGGGTTGCTTGAGGAAAGAAGTTTTCTTATTAAGCTGTACACGCAAACACCTTGCGATTCTACCATAACATGTCAACGATACCAACACAACCATACCGACTATAACCGCATAGAACAATGACATAACCTTATTACAACCTGTCGGAACAAAATACACTTCAGTTGTTCGGTGATGAAAGTAACATACGCCGTAACGCACGAATATACAGATGGATATGTCTAGAATCCAGATTGCGAACACTATGTGTCTGAACTTCCGTTTGGAAAAATTGTTGAGATAAAACATAGGTTTGAGTATTAAGATGTATCGCTCTACCGCCATCATACCTACAGTCAAGAAAGCAAGTTGTAGCCAGAATACAACTGTTGATTGTAAAATAACATTAACAGTTGTGCTCGTGATGAACTTCCTAGCAGTGGAAGAAATAATAAATAGGACATCAAATGTTAACAATCCTGTTGAAAGCACTTTAGCGGTGTATGGTGTCTTTTTAGTTTCCTGCATGACTACTAGCGCCAACATACTGCTAAACAAAGACACACAAGCGATGAAAATAAATAATGCTTTGATTGAATAATTTTCTATTTCTATATCGTTATCTACACGCATATTCAGAATAGAAGAATTAGTAATAATTTCCTTTGAATTTATCGACATGTTCCCCATATTCATTTTCAGTTGAACAGCAGAACATTAACTCGTAGATTATTTTTTCGATGATTTTTTCAATCGTTTTGATGAATGACACACTATTCTTTTATTCTGTGATAAACTATGTTCGTAACAAGAGTTTAATGAACAGCGTTTTAGCTAACACTGGACGTACCCTTTCAATCTCCGACAGCACGACGAACAGTGTGTTAGCTAACACTGGATGTACCCTTTCAATCTCCGACAGCACGACGAACAACGTTTTAGCTAACACTGGACGTACCCTTTCAATCTCCGACAGCACGACGAACAGCGTTTCAGGTAACACTGGACGTACCCTTTCAATCTCCGACAGCACGACGAACAACGTTTTAGCTAACACGAGACGTACCCTTTCAATTTCCGACAGCACGACGAACAGCGTTTTAGCTAACACTGGACGTACCCTTTCAATCTCCGACAGCACGAGGAATAGTGTTTGAATTCAGAAAGTTCTTGGTGTACTCTCACAGTTCTGTGAAAAGGTTTACTCGCCGCTATATGTCTGTGCAAGACGCTGGTCTCATATCTATATCTGACCACCTTTTAGTGTTTGTTGTTTTCTTTGTTTTTGCCTTATATCGGTAAATGTTTGACAGATCGCGGGGACAATGACTCTGAACCACCTTCACATTTTCATCCAATGAAAACGGACACTAATTTCGATCGATTAATGTTTATATCAAGTAAATACAGAGAGGGCAGGCCAGCACTCAATTGAAACAGTCAAGAACAGAAAGCAGATCAAGTTGGCGTTACTTTAATTTTATGGCGTAACGCACGAAACTGGAACTACTCCGTAAAGATCGATTGTCGTCGTTAATTAAGTCCATACTTAATTATACCAAACGTTTCTATGTGCATGATATACATATCGTTAGAAAGCATACACAATAACGAATCAAATGGTTTAAGTTTCATGGAGACAACCACTAGTTTTAGAATGAAAAATGCGCAACAAAGATGAAATTTGACTCAAAATGGCGTGTCGCGTCGCGTTTTGCATGAAATTAAACCATGATATATTTGGTTATAATCTTATAGAACACGTGCGCCGTGCGCATAATACTACACATAATATGTGTTTGAATTAAAGCAATATTTAGACATAAATTACAAAACAAGCATTATCTTTTAATGATAAATACATGTAGTACAGGGGTAGCAAATTATTTTTTTGTAGATTTTATAGCCATAGCATTGTCTTATATAAAAAAAGTAAATGTGAATAAACTTTGAAAATTATTAAGGCGTTTTATACAATTACGTTTTAGTAAGAATTACGCCGTGGCTAACACAGCAGCTACAGCAATACAAGCAATAGAAATAACCCAAGTACGCATAGCCATTGTAACAAAGTAAGCAAACACATCAGCTACAGCAATACAAGCAATAGAAATAACCCAAGTACGCATAGCCATTGTAACAAAGTAAGCAAACACATCAGCTACAGCAATACAAGCAAGGGAAGTAATGTCTACACAAGCAAATTGTGGACAGACGGATGACGGACCGGCAACAGACGACGAGTGTCCACAAAAGCTCACCCTGTCACTGTTTGAAAATATGTATTTTTGTTGAGTTATAGCGCCAGTTCTCTTTGTATCTATCGATTGCCTTTAGCGCCAGTTCTTAATGCATGGGAGGTAATACATGCATTTTATCCCAAAATTGATCATAAGTTATGTTTTATTGATCCAATTGTACATTTGTACTGAAATTCACATAATAAACCCGAAATACTATTGTTTATAATTTTAAAGCATAGAAACTTCATATTTGTGTTTGGTTTTTGAGTTATAGGGCCAGTTCCTAACTCTAGCGCCAGTTCTTAAGTGTACGACACCGGACAAAACAGGATTTTCCCAACACCAAAACATTCATTCGATGATTTCTGATTTTTTCCTTTAAATCACATGATACATACACTACTTCCGGTAACTTCCGCTGTCAAAATATAAATTTTAGCAAGTTATCGTTTATATTTCTCAAATCATGTCTGGGTTTGGAACGATTATTGGAAATATTGATGATATTGAAAAAGGTACGTTTACCCATCGTATCTTTTTCGGCGCTCGCAATTTTGATGGAAAAAAATCAACTAAAAATACAAAATACAGTATCTTTGAAGTTTGACGATGATCATTCCATTTCATCGTCAAAGCCGTTTGTTCTTTGAAACCTAACAGCTGAACGACTCAGTTTGGGTCGCGTTTGTTTTATGACAAAACGCACGTTTTCAACAAAATAATCATTGTCACCCTATCAATTTGACCATATTCTATCAATGGTCCAAAAAAAATGTTTCGCAAGAAATACCATCAATTGTTTAACACCTCTACAAGTTCACAATACCTCACTATTTAAGCAAGACTCATAACACTGCTCTACTTTATGCAAGGGTAATGGGCCTTTTTTACAGTGACAATGATCAATGAGCGTCTGTACCCGCAAGTCGGTGCTCTTGTATTTTCAAAGGCAGTGGCCTGTCGTCCGGCACCGGATGACTGACTACATGTAGACAGCGAAATTAGTCGTCCGGCATCGGACAACTAACAAACGCTACATGCATTGGCTAGAGAACAGTCATTCTGTTTCTACGCATTAGGCATCTACCTTATAATAAAAGGCTATAATATTAATAAACTACGAATATTATATAGGCAAGACATGTCAATGCATTATGATTATCTGCATCCATTTTGTGAACGCCCGTGTATCTCCGTATATTGTCCGCCATATTGGAATGGTATAAACTGCCACGAATGAATGCGGAAATCGCTGTCGGGTTTTACTAAGCGCAACTAATAGCAATGGTGCAGCTGTGTATTAGAAATGTCATTAGAAATAGAGCTAGAAGTAGTAAGGAAAAAAGAGTGTTTCAATTACAGTATTATGAGGATGGTGAAAGTATATTACTTCATGCTGAAAAAAATGAAATTGCTGTGTAAGGTAATTGACAGTTTGGAATGTCACTGGTTATATAATAGTGTGAAAACAATGTTGCCGTTTATAAATGTTATCATGGTAGGCCCTATTGTTACTTATTATTGTATATTGTCTGCTGAAAATTCATGTTTTTCATCTTTGTTATTTGTATTTATTTGTTATAAGCATTGTATTATGCTTTATGCAAAATAAACTTTCGTATTCGTATATATTGTGTTAAAATGAAAACAATAAAAATTACAATTGTAAATTGTATTGTTTTGTATATATGTGTCATTAAAACTGCGAATGAAAATAATTAATTGCCATATTAGCTTTGTTTGTGACACCTCAGCAAATTAACGTGCATAGTTTGTTTTCCGATATGGCGGACAATATACGGAGCTATTTGAGTTGAAAATGTATATATACAGGGCTCTACAAATCCTATAGTCCGACGTCCGGGACAACTCTAAATTGACTTCGGACAACTGTTTAAGAGCAAACGTTTAGTCCCGGACAAGTCTAATTTAAATTGACAGCAAAATCGGACAACTGACCAAAAGTTTGTATAATCAACATCTACCTGCTTTGATACTTTGCATACTTTTTCACCATCATTGCCCCAACCCATGCAGAGGAGTAGATAACTATTTAGCATTTTGTTGAAATTATGCCCCCTTTTGGACTTTGAAATGCTTATATGTTCACTTTCATAACCCAGAGGACCTTTACTTGTATCATTGTTATTTATATTTGGATTGATTAGTGGTATGGGGTGAAGTTGATTTTACAAAAAACCAAGACGCAATTTTAATTGTGAAGGGGCCTTTAGGGGCCTATAGGAAATTGTGAAGGGGCCTTTAGGGGCCTATAGGAAATTGTGAAGGGGCCTTATATAGGCCCCTCGTATATAGTGAAAAAATCCCTGTATTGTTCAAACAACATAAAATAACGTTTCATTAAATATCTGAGATTACATCCATTGGTGTCACATATCACCATATATTTGGAAGGTGAACATGATGGAAATCCACGATCAGTTACGACTCAACTTGATAGAAGCCCCGTAAGTTCTACATAAATAGGCCCAGTTTACAACTACTACATGTAGCTGTTTTCATGTGGGGAGGATGCCTGCAGGGATGTGTCACAATCATGTGACATTTGATTTTGTTCTCAAACCTAGCAGAAATATTACTAGGGTTTTCGTGTCGCCTGAAAAGGCGACATATAGGTGTAACTTTGGCGGCTGCGGCAGCGTCACAAATTGCTTGTCCGGAGCATAACTTTGTGACCTTAAGTTCAAATGACTCAAGATTTGGTATGCATGTATCTTACAATAAGCCGAAGTGCAGTGCGCAAGAACCATAACTCTACCTGTCATAGTTTTTGAATTATTTCCCTTTGATTGATTTTATTAGAGCATTTCTTGTCCGGAGCATAACTTTGTCACCTTACGTTCAAATGACTCAAGATTTGGTATGCACGTTTCTTACAATAAGCTGAACTGCAGTGCACAAGAACCATAACTCTACCTGTCATAGTTTTTGAATTATTTCCCTTTGATTGATTTTATTAGATCATTTCTTGTCCGGAGCATAACTTTGTCACCTTAAGTTCAAATGACTCAAGATTTGGTATGCATGTTTCTTGCAATAAGCCGTAATGCAGTGCGCAAGAACCATAACTCTTACCTGTCATAGTTTTTTAATTATTTCCCTTTGATTGATTTTATTAGAGCATTTCTTGACCGGAGCATAACTTTGTCACCTTAAGTTCAAATGACTCAAGATTTGGTATGCATGTTTCTTGCAATAAGCCGAAGTGCACTGCGCAAGAACCATAACTCTGCCTTGCACCGTTTTTGAATTATTTCTCTTAGATTGATTTAATTTGAGCATTTCTTGTCCGGCGGATAACTTTGTCACCAAGAGGTTGAATGACTGGAAATTTGGTATGCATGTTTCTTACCAAAATTCCAAGTGCAGTACACAAGAATCGTAACTCTACCTTGTGCCATTTTTTATTTTTGTCCCTTTGATTGATTTTATAAGCATTTCTTGTCTGTGGCATAACTTTGTCACCATAAATATTAATGACTCCAAGATAGGTATGCATGTTTCTTGCTGTGACATTTTTTTGTCCAGAGCATCACTTTGTCGTTTTTAGTTCAGATGACTAGAGAACTCTTGTGAGTCGATATGTAGCCCAATAGTGGATAGTTTTCCATGACAAATGTGCATGTCGTCAGGCGACACATGCGACTCGCGGAGCTTTTATTAAGGTGAAGTAATAAATCTTTATTATTATCAACTAAAGACACCAATGTGTAAATGTAGCTAAACGATCAACGCATTTAAGGTTATTCTTTATTTTTGTTTAATGGGACATAGCCAAAGCAAGTTTATATCAATGTATACCTCAGGTGATATAACATTGTGAGAATCTGCTTTGGTTTCGAGAAGTACTTGACCAAACCACAATGTTTTCATAAATGTAGCTAACATATATCCAAATCACTAGAAAAAGTTTAAGTTTCATAAGCTGAATATTATCAGTAAAACAATGTTTGAAACAGAGTTTTGCTGTAGGAATGTGTGGTAATGGCACCCGAAACAGACTTGGTAATATTTTCAGGATTAGGCAGTTTGCCTCAGTAGAACCTCTGAATTACAAACAATTTGAAATTTCATGAAGAAATTCTTAATTTGTAACATTCTTTGTAAGCTGAAATTTATGCTTAAGAATATGTAAGCTAATTTTACAAATTTACGAAATTCGCAAAAATGTCCTCTTCGCTAACTAAAAATTCGCTTACTAAACCATGTATACAGTAATGATATTTTAATTACCATATTTTGCTGTAATTGATCAGTGTTGTTAATTTATGTATATTTCATGTTGATTTCCCTTCAGGCCATACTATACTGTTAGATTTACTTGTCTTACCTACATTACTGTATACTCTGTGTGTTTGTGTCTGTTAAAGGCCCAGTTGTACGTTGTATTAAGCAAATAATGCAATGATTGAAATTAGTAAAAGGATTTTCACATCTATTGAGATCTAGGATACTGTTTTATCAAAGCACTTACGAAAATCTTTTACAACCACAAATAAGGGACAGATTTTGTTTGTAGGGGATCATTAATTAAATCATTGTTAATATTCCATATTCCTTTATCACAACTTGTAGCAGTTAGAGAATTATGAAGAATTCAAATTTGGGCTTAAATGTACGATTTCTGTAAGTGCTTTGATAAAACAGTGCCCAGGCGCATAGTCAGGCATACATCAGTACCCACACTCCATGAAAATAATTACCATTATGATAAAAATTACAAAGGTTAAGCACTTACATTTGTCCTAATCACAAATTAAATATAAAGTCATTGGGTCAGTTATGTTTTGACTTGGCAAGCATATGGTTAATTATTACTTTTAGTTGCTGTTTAAAAGCATCTGATTTAAAGTTTTAACATCCTAAATTCATGAGACTATGACATCTTCCCGAGCACCCTAGTTAACCCCAAATTTGAACACCCCGTCGGGCGTACACTCTCATTCGACCATTGAGAGCCCTGTTCCCCGTGTCAGTATGGTAATCCTCTAGAAAAACCATTTACAACATTTCCATAATAGAATTTTACAGAAACCTGCCGGTATAAAAACATGCTTTCATGCCTCGGACTTGGCCTTTAATTTTTGTGTGTTTGATTCACTTTGAAACACGGAAGTTTGATTGAACAAATTATTGTGAAAGATGTGTAAGATATAGCTAGGTGTTGAGGACATGTACATGTATTCAACGAAGGAAAGCTATCTGTTGTTTATTTTCTGTGTTGTTTGGATGTGCCTGCTAAACTGACTACTCCTGGATTTCTCAACTAAACTGACTGTTCCTGGATTTCTTAACTAAACTGACTGCTCCTAGATTTCTCAACTAAACTGACTGTTCCTGGATTTCTTAACTAAACTGACTGCTCCTGGATTTCTCAACTAAACTGACTATTCCTGGATTTCTTAACTAAACTGACTGCTCCTGGATTTCTCAACTAAACTGACTGTATCTGGATTTCTTAACTAAACTGACTGTTCCTGGATTTATCAACTAAACTGGCTGCTCCTGGATTTCTCAACTAAACTGACTGTTCCTGGATTTCTTAACTAAACTGACTGCTCCTGGATTCCTCAACTAAACTGGCTGCTCCTGGATTTCTCAACTAAACTGACTATTCCTGGATTTCTCAACTAAACTGACTGCTCCTGGATTTCTTAACTAAACTGACTGCTCCTGGATTTCTTAACTAAACTGACTACTCCTGGATTTCTTAACTAAACTGACTGCTCCTGGATTTGTCTGCTAAACTTTCTAGACTTCTCAAGTATTTTTTACTTATCGGTCTGCTTGAGGATTTTTTCATTTTCAACAAAACTGACTGCTCCCAGAGTTGTCATCTAAACTGACTGCTCCAAGAGTTGTCATCTAAACTGACTGCTCCCTGGGTTGTCATTTAAACTGACTGCCCCCTGAGTTCACTAAACTGACTGCTCCCTGTGTTGTCATCTAAACTGACTGCTCCCTGAGTTGTCATCTAAACTGACTGCTCCCAGCTCCCAGATTTTCCCATTGAACGAGCTGCTGCTACTTTAAGAGAACATGGAAGAGAAAGGATTTTCAGATTATGTTTTTCATCAACTTTCTGTGGAAGTTGACATGCTGAGGAGATTATCTACCTACTCTCTGGCGGGAGAGAGAATTGTGACCCCACAGGAATCAGGGATTCATACATACAATGCTAACTCCCGGCGATTCTCTATACCGACCCCGAAGCTCCAGTCATCTACTCCTGAATTATTGTCTATGGATATTCCAATATCCTTGGAAGGTCATATGTTTTGCATTAATGACTCCTGAGACCTGGGGTGGTATTCACAAAGCATCTTAAGTGAAAACTTAAATATTTTGACTTAAGTTAAAGATTTGTGCAGCTCACATGTCCCGCAATTTGAAAAATATTCCATGTTTTCTTAGTGATTATAATAGCTGTTTACATAATGCTTCGAACTATGTAAAATATTAATCATTTTGATTTTTCTTGCTTTGCTGATTCAATTTAGAAAATGTTAAGATTTTAAGAAATCTCTAAGTTTCCTGCTAAGATGCTTTGTGAATACCACCCCAGGGCGTTAAATTTAGGGAGTGCTCACCTCCCCCCAAAGTTGAGATAACTGTTGATTTTGTAGTCCCTAACAGTTACAGTTAAAAATGATTGGACCCCATATTTAACTGTTAACCTATAGATACTAAGTACAAAATGTAGAAATTTATAGACAAGTTGACCTTATCTGTCAAAGTCTTATAAGGATCAGCATTTGTTTGTCTGGAAACTTGTATGGTCAACGGGTTAATTTACTAGTGAAATGTAATTAACCCCAGATTTGTTTTCCTCCAGGTTTGTGTCTTTAAATTAAACACTTTTGTAACAATTTTGGCCCTCAGCAAAATTTATTAATGTACTATTAATTTATTGTGTTTGAACTTTGAATTCACACAAATGATTTATTTTTCAGGAGCACAAGTAGCAACCTCGTTACTACAGCAACGAGCAAACGATGTACGTGCTAACAGGGTCAACTGGCAGTCTTATCTTCAGTAAGTTTAGTCATACATACTTTCTTCCTTTTCTACTTCTTCTTGCAGTCATATATACTGTACCCCACTCTAACATACAATTTATCATGCCATTCTCTACCTAAATACTAGAACATTTCCACTTTATACATTCATCTTTACACTATTCGCTGAAGATTTTTTGTATATGGCCCAAATAAATGCATTCAATCGTAGATTATCAATATTATTTTATTTTTTAGCCCAATTTTGAAAAAAAAATTAGTGAACATACATACATAGTGTTGAGTATAATTTTGATACACCTCATGTGTAACTTTTTGGGATAAAAATCAAGAATGATCTCCCTTGATAAGATGTATTGTTCAGTCTATTTCCATTTTGGATTGCATCCCTTCCTTTTCACTAACCTCGAAAGTGAAGAGTCAAAATAACTCCTGACCATCATTTTCAAAAGTCATCAAAATATTGCAAAAAGCAGAAATGTCAATTTTCCTGATTTATCAGGAATTCTGGATTTATCATTTCTGAAAGAGCAATTGCAACTGACCAAAATAATAGTTATTTGACGAAAATATCTCAAGAAATGGCAATGTTATGGAGAATAGTAAATTTTACTCTTCAGCTTTAATTTTCAAGAGTCAAAACAGGCACTTTTGTCAAATTCAAGTCAGCATGCAGTTTCAAGAATCAAATGAAGACGTTAAATACTCATTATAAGAAAATAATATGTCACACAAAGGATTGGGGCTTTGAATTGAAGTATCTATGAAGTAAAGCGTGAAACTGGCAGTTGGTTGGGTAGCTTAGCCCTTAATGTGAACGTATAGGTTCCGAAATTACCGGATATAGCCTCGATACTGAATTTTGGCACACCGGAAGAGGGCCAAATATCGATATTTTGTACACTAGGCCACCATCAGCATTCATATCTGTCTCACATTGCTAATATTTGTTAAAATACAGTGCAATTTTGTTACTATATATAGTAACACATGTGATAATTATGATTTGCTTTATAACACTTATAGGGGTCAGATGATCTCCAATGAAGACTACCAGTTTATTTCAAAGTTTGATTTTGCCAATGCAGAACAGAGACAGATGTTGTTGACAGACCAAGAAGGTAAAATGCAGGTAAGTTACTTATATGGCTACCATAATAACATAACGTTACTATAGCGACGTCAAATATATTTCAGTATAAACTAAGGGTGTAACGATATACTGTTGGACGGTATACTGAATTTGTTTGGTCACGGTACGGTTCACGGTACGACGATGGTCCGGAACGGTACGGCTACGATACGGTCTCTAGCCATTCTCTAGTTAAAATGAGGTAACATTAAGAATAATTTGCTTGACATTATTAATATATCGAACGTGGGGACGGCGCCCATTGTTATTGATAAACTCCGAATGCGACATCACTGAAGCAATAATGCATTTGTTATCGTCGAGCGTGAAACTCGCGGCGACATCGGCAGCCATTTTTAAAAATATGCGGAATGACGAAAGTCCGTTTGGGACCGTACATATCCGGACTGAAAATACGAAATACGACGGACAAAAAATGTGGACTCCTTGATAGTTCATACAACGAATACGTTATTTTTGTTTTAAAAATAACTTTAAAAGGAAGCATGATAAATGACTAAGTGAAACTAAAGGTGATAGTTGATGGCTAAAAGGGGGCTATTGTTGGCATTCATGAGAAGTATTTTTACCTTCATTTAAGACCTTAATTAGGAAAAAGAACTGACTGATACATGTAATATGGCCTTGGGGAACTGATTTTGTTTAGGAAAAACACATTTTCCTTGGAGAAAAGGTCTCGTAAAGCCTCTGCTTGATTACAAGGGTAAAATCCTGTGATGTTATAAAGTTTAAACAGAAAAGAAGCTCATTATCCTGTCTTCATGTTAAACTATTTGTATCGCGATACGTATTGTATCATATACTCCGTACCGTGATACGTATCGTATTGCAAGGTTAGCGTATCGTTACATCCCTAGTATATAAACATCACACTGAAGAAGGTAATTTTTAACAGAAACATGTATGTGATAAATAATTAAAAATACTTAATGAAGTAAGTTGTTACTGACATATTTTATTTAATTATATGTCTACCAATAATTCATATAATAAAGAATGTTCAAGGGTTCCATTTGACTCGGGAGAAGGGGTTTTGTCCCAAAAAAAATCCAAAAAGCCACATTTTGACCCTCCAGATTTTGGTTTGAAGGGTCATTTTCTCTTAAAATCATTGGTATTTTGCCTTTGAAAAAGTAAAATTAAGTCAAAAGGATCAAAAATAACCATAGCTAGTGGAACCCCTGATGTTAGAGAGCAATATATTTGCTGTACATGTATTACTATTTATATAATGCTGTCTTACTCGTATTATAAAGGTGGCCCTAATACTGTTTCTTTTACAATTTGAGTAACTACAGGGTCCTGCAATTTCAGTATGATCCGGAAATCATCTACACTTGGAAGAATGAATTTTTCTGAAGACAATTAAAGTTATTTACTTGCGTCTTTATGCATGATTGGGCATTATGATTATGCCTCCATAAAAAGTCTGTAATAAGTTCTATTTATTATCTGCTATCATTGGATAACAGAGATGTATCAGTAAAAATAACAGATAATAGAAGCTGGTTACATTACCATACAGAAAAAGAAACATAATGTCAACGAAGCTAGGCCTCAAATAATGTGTTATGTCATTATTTCGTCCTAATTGTCACATCGTGACTTTCTAATTTCACCATAAATTTTTCCAATTAGGCCTATAACTGAACAATTTTATGAGAAATTGAAGTATATAATAAACAGAAAATTTGTTAATTTTTGGTGAAAGATCAAATTTTATTTCACTTTTGATCACAGGAAATTAAATTTTCACTCAGGGCTACGCCACTGAAGAAAATATTGATTTCTGTGATCACTTGGTGAAATAAAATTTGATCTTACACCAATATCAACCAATATTCTTTATCAGTTATACTTATAACACAATTTGTATAAACAATTCAACTACCTGTGATAGTACTAAGTAATGAATCTGGATCAAAATCCTCAAGTTTTATAGCAAAAGTTATGTTATAGTTTTTCTTATACTTTTCTTTCAGTTTGCGAAGACATTTTTCAACTTGATGAGTCACATTGCGAAGGATCAAACATTACAGTACATTCTTACAATGCTTGATGATGTACTGCAGGTGAGTCATCCAATTATTAAGCTCTTCATGAGGTGACTGACGTATCAGCACAACTGCAGTAATATTCCTTTTATTATATACTCGCAAAAGTTAAAAAAGCATTTTTACGCAAGAAAATGAGTTTAATGTGTATATTTTGACGTCATGAACGTCGGCATATAACGCGACGTCCATTCATCAAAAGTCAAATGTTTACGTCATTGACGTTGGCATATGTTCAGCATATAACACGTCAGACATGCATGATACAGATTCGGAAAACTAGACATATATGATACTGAATTTACAATCTGTTGTGTTGTAAACCACTGTGCGATTTTGCCTGTATTCGTGAGAATACATAGCTAGGTATATAATAAATAGTAAGATTGTGTTTTGCAGGAGGACAAGACGAGAGTGGATATATTGAAGCAGTATTCAAGACGTAACAAAGAATCCGTCTGGACTCCATTCCTTCATTTACTGGACAGAAATGACCGGTTCATTGTTAATCAAGTAAGTTTAGTTAGCTGACTCCGATATGATGTATTATTATACCTCACTTTTTTATGCCCCGACATCCACTGATGCAGGAGGCATAATTATAGTGATTGTCCTGTCCATCCGTCCGAAAAATTTTGTCAAGTTGTCGAAACTCAAATATTTTTGACGTCCATCAAGGCATTGCTTCAAACTTGGCATACTTGTTTACCATCATAAATACCTTGCATTGCCATAGCCATGTAACACTATCCAACATTTCAACAGAAATATACCCATGATTGACTTTATCATTTTGGACAAGGCTTCCACCAGGACAGAAGCATTTATTGAACACAGTTTTGTTCTACAATGCTAAACCCCATTACACGAGAGAGGGAGACACTATGACAGTCAAAGGTATTTTCAACCAATTTAACACGTGATTGACAAAAAAGTGACTGTCAGGACATGTGAGCGACATGTCATTTTGAATGTCGCGCAAGTGTCAATGTGTAGTTCTTTGACTGTTGAAATATACAAGATATTCTAGAAATAGAATGTGAAATTCAACAATATATCATAGCAGAGTCGTGTCTACTGTTTACAACTAACACAATCATGGCAATGAACATTTTGCTAGTCTTGTAATATTGTTTGGTAAAATAAAATAAAAATATAGCCTCGAGAGTCATTCTGGTTTCGGGTTGGCAATATTTATATAATTAACCTGTTCCTAATTTACCTATCAGAGACTATAGAGAAAGAAGATCTATGGTGATGTTTCAGTTTTTACCTCGGTATGTATTTGCTGTTTCAGACGAGCCGTATAATCGCCAAGATTGCTTGTTGGAGTAAGGACTTGATGGAGACGACAGATCTGAAATTTTACCTCAATTGGCTCAAAGATCAACTGAAACTGCCTGTACATACTTAGAAGTTATATTGTTAACTTATCATAAGGCAAAATATCAGAAAAATGCAATATTTGTTACAAACTTATCAATTGAAAAATTTAACCACTATTTAAACAATATTTCAGGTAAAAAACATTTTCATATCAGAAAATATATACTAAAATGATTCTCCTTGTACAAAACTTGCCATTTACACTTTTGTCAAATACTGACTGCTTACAATAGCTGGTTGATTAATTCATGTGGCCACTATTAAGGGTACCACCTTCCTTGAAAAGTCAGGGGACATTTTCTCTCTCTGTTACATAACCACACTTATTTTCCTGTACACAAAGTGTACATTCCAAACTGTGCAATAATACTGATAACCTGTAAGGCTGGGGATATCAGTTAATCAAATTCGCTTGTTTTATGTTGCCAGGGAAACGAGTACCTACAAACAGCGGCCAGATGTCTACAGATGATGTTAAGGGTGGACGTCTATAGATACATGTTTTTCACGGTGGATGGTGTGACAACGTAAGGAATATCTTGCATCAACAGCATTATTTCCTCTATCCTGATATTACCATAACCAGGGATCATACAATTCTGGAATAATCCGGAAATCTGGATTTGCTGCATTAAAAAGAATGATATTTTTGGCACAAAATAAAAGTTATTTGAAGAAAATATTCAAAGAATTGACAAAGTTATGGTCATTTTAAGTTCAATGATCAGAAGTTTAATAATAGAACCATATTTGACACCTAGTTGAGGTGTAGGGATATGTGACTCATTTTCAGGATTGGGCATCATGTCTCTGTAGACCCCCTGCATAACAGGGTTTTAATTATCAATACAGGTAACAGATTAGCAGAAAAAAACAAGCTATGTTTTCATCAATGTCATCAATTTTCCTCCACTTGTGGAGTTATTATGGAGAAGTTGCTGGTTCCTAGTGAAAGGTGACAACTTGCCAGGAAACTCTGAATGTGCCTCCATATAGATTGTAAAATCACATATTTTCGCGGGTATTCAATTTCTTGGATTTTGATAAAAATGCATTTTCGTGGGGCTGTAAATTTGTGGATTACAGAACATCAACGGGTAAACCCTTGTCTGAATTTGAGAGGTCAATTAATCATGGGGATAAGATTTCGTTAGATTTCGTGGAACGAAATCAACTGAAAAATTGTTGTGAAAAGGTTTATCGTGAATAAACATAATTAAGGCTGATATAATTGAGCTAAAATATGTACACATTTTATGTGCAGCTTTTTGGGTAAAACATATTTGGTGAATGTCCATATGATCAGGGTGTTATAGTGTTAAAGTGTTAAACACTTGCTATTCTCTTTCAGTATTATCTCTGTGCTAGATTCGAGCAGGATGGGCTTCCAGATACAGTATCAGCTGATCTTCTGTCTATGGTGTTTGACCTTCCGATCTGATATACTCGAAGGAATGAGCAAGTAAGTTATTTTTAGCCTGAGGTACGGACAAACTGATGGACTGGTGGACATACGGACCCCCCCATGTACAATATCTTAGGTGGTATTTCCATTGTTTAAAAACAAAAGAACGACAATTTAAAGAACAAATAAATTATGTGGTCATGGAATTAATTCAATACATTTCTATTTTGTTAGGCCACACCTCTGACCACCTTAGGTAGCACACATGTAAGCTACCTTAGTGACAGCGTGAGCTTTTGTGATCACTCTGCGCGAGTTGGTCATCCATCCATTATTTGCTTGTCTAGTCACAAGAGGTCACAAGTTTGACCCAACCATTATGAAACTTGGTCATAATGATGATCTTAACAAAATATAAGACAAGTTGTATACTGGGTCATCTGGGGTCAAAAACTAGGTCACTAGGTCAAATCAAAGAACACTGTGTGTAGTCACTAGAGGTCACAATTTTGGCTTATATTTATGAAAGTCACAATGATTATCTCAAAAAATCTAGGACTGGTTTGATATTGGGTCATCGGGATTCAAAAACTAGTTCACTAGGTCAAAACATAGAAAAACCTATTGTAGTCATTAAAGAGGCTTTATTTTTCACGGGATCTTTGTGAAAGTTAGTCAAAATATTTGTATAGATGTAATCAAAGTTAGAGTTTGAACATGAGTCGTCTGGGGTCAATAATAAGGTTACTGTGTCAAATCATAGAAAACCCTTGTGTATGCTATAGAGGCTGTGTTTTTCACTGGATCTTTGTGAAAGTTAGTCAAAATGTTTGTATAGATGTTATCAAAGTTAGAGTTTGCACATGAGTCGTCTGGGGTCAGTATTAGGTTACTGTGTCAAATCATAGAAAACCCTTGTGTATGCTATAGAGGCTGTATTTTTCATGGATCTTCATGAAAATTGGTCAGAATGGTCATCTAGATGGAATCAGTGTCTAGTTTCAACATGGTTCATCTGATGTAAATAACAAGGTCCTTGGTGTAGGCAATATGAAAGCCTTGTACTTCGTCAGAAATTGTAAATGATTACTCAGTTCACTCACCATAGTGGCATGCATGCACTACTATGACAGATGAGCGAGCTAGGGCCATTAGGGCCTGCTTGTTTCTTTCAGGTTTATGGGAATTTTTGAAAATTTTGCTTTTCTGGAGTAGGGAATGGAATAATCTTAGGTTGCTCACATGCCATTGTGTGGGCGACTTCGGGCTCCCAAAGCCTCTTGTTATCTTTCCATTCACTTAATTACCACAACTCGTAATGTATTGGCCACTATTTTATACTACTGATTATAGTACCAAATACTGTCAACTCATGATATACCTTACATTTATGTTTGTGTATAAATCACTATCATCCCACATTATAATAACAGCGTTAGTACCATAGATTTATGTTTGTGTATGTTTTTGTCAACTCATCCTAAATAACAACCTGTATGTTTACTGGATATATGTTTCTATGTAATATGCGGTCAACAAAATGGTTGCTACAGAAAATAAAACCAAAATAAATAAATATGTATCACAATAGAAAACATGAGATGACGTTAAAGTGACGTCATTCTGTTAAGTTATTGATATTCGCGGTGGATTTATTTTCGTTGATTTCAAGGATGAACTTGATGGCGAAATTAAATCCCCTCTATTAATTGACATCAAAAAACATTATCTGAGATTTTTCTTTCAATTTTTGAAGTCCACGAATTCAAGAAACCACTATTTTACCATTATCTGCGAAATTTAATGCTTGCGAAAATTATTGATTTTACAGTCATTGTTTGGCTATGGTACCTAATTGTTTTGTCCACTACGTTATACCGTACACTTGTGTATTGCGAGAAAAATGAGTTTGTTTTCACAAGGTTGTTCAATACTCTTTACACAGGGGTGTCAATTTTCCTGATTTATCCGGTATTCTGGAATTTTCATTTCTGAACGAACAATGGCTTCTGACCAAAATAAAAGTTATTTGATGAAAATTTCTCTAGAAATGACAAGGTTAAAAATTTATGTGTCCTGTGTATTAAATGTAAATTTAATCTGCTCTGAAGGAATTTCCTCATTACAAACTGAGTTAAATATGGAAACGATGTCACTGAAAGCCTTTTTTTAGCAAAAATGTTCAGCCACATACGAGTTTCCTGATTTTAAATTTGGCCCTGTTGACACCCCTGTATACAATAACTAGATAATCAGCAAAATCAATACCCGATGCACTCAATAGCGCTGTGCTAGGAAACGGCTTGTTTCAAAAATGCGCTACATAGTGAAAAATTCATATGCTTCAGGCAAACGCTCATGGATAGCAGGCCACAGCAAAGCACTATCGAGCGCTTACAAAGCAGTCTGTTGCAAAAGAAAGTGCTCAGTAGCATTCGCCTAGCAAAGTACTAAGAAACTGTATGCTATTGGCAAGAACTGCTCGCTAGTAGCATCCTGTTACATAGATGTAGGAAACCGCTAAATAGCGTTGTTTGGTTGTGGTTTGGTCAGAAAATGGCTCCCATTTTCTTTTGATAAAACTGAATTATATTATTGCAGACAACACAATGTGATCCCTATTCTATCAGATGTATTAAGTGATACAGTGAAAGAAAAGGTCTCGAGAATTATACTGGCAACATTTAGGGTAAGTCAGACTGTGTTTTACTTTGAGGATTTTACATGGTTTGGCAGGGTGGGGTCTAGATAATCGGTCGGATATTTAGACCCTAGAACCCAGGCCTTTTAGTGTACATAATACATATTTTACTTACCTTTAAGGCATTAATATCCCAAACACACTGAAGATGGTTTGTTCTTATTTCTGTGTCTGTTCCTGTTTGTGCTCTAAAAACATGTTCTTCGTAACGTTAATTATGTTCTGTGGGTCTTTATCAGTAATCAGCCATCATGTGAGGGTCAGTTATGTTATAATGGTCCGGTATAATATATAATCAGAGAAAAACAGCTCTGGTTTGGATGTATCTACTCTTTGCTTAGACTTACTTAAAAGCTGTCTGCTCCTTTTTGCTGAGCCTTATTTTAGACAGGGGTCCTACAATTCCGAAATGCTCCTGAAATCCAGATTCACTGCACTAAAAAGAATTAACTTTTCTGCAGAAAACTAAAAAAAATGATTTGATGAAAAAATTCAAGTTAAGGTCAAGTTATGGTCATTTGAAATTTCATAAAGTGGATTATAACAATAGAACTATGTTTGAAACATAGGTTTGGTGTAGAGATATGTGCTAATAGCCCCCCAAAATAGATTTGCATCTTATTTTCAGGATTGAGCATTAGGCCTATGCCTCAGTAGGATGCCTGAAATTTTTGGAGTTATCTGCCCTTTTGTTGAGACTTAATTTAGAATTATCTGCCCTTTTGTTGTGACTTAATTAAGAATTATCTGCCTTTTGTCGTGACTTAATTTAGAATTATCTGCCCTTTTGTTGTGACTTAATTTAGAGTTATCTGTCCTTTTGTCAAGATTTAATTAAGAGTTATCTGCCGTTTTGTTGAGACTTAATTTAGAGTTATCTGCCCTTTCGTTGAGACTTAATTTAGAATTATCTGCCCTTTTGTTGTGACTTAATTTAGAGTAATCTGTCCTTTTGTCAAGACATAATTTAGAGTTATCTGCCGTTTTGTTGAGACTTAATTTAGAGTTATCTGCCCTTTCGTTGAGACTTAATTTAGAATTATCTGCCCTTTTGTTGTGACTAAATTTAGAGTTATCTGTCCTTTTGTCGAGATTTAATTTAGAGTTATCTGCCCTTTGTTGAGACTTAATTTAGAGTTACGAGTTACCTGCCCTTTTGTTGTGACTTAATTTAGAGTTATCTGTCCTTTTGTCGAGATTTAATTTAGAGTTATCTGCCCTTTTGTAGAGTCTTAATTTAGAGTTATCTGCCCTTTTGTCGAGACTTTATTTAGAGTTATCTGCCCTTTTGTTGAGACTTAATTTAGAGGTATATGTCCTTTTGTCGAGATTTAATTTAGAGTTATCTGCCCTTTTGTAGAGACTTAATTTAGAGTTATCTGCCCTTTTGTCGAGACTTTATTTAGAGTTATCTGCCCTTTTGTCGAGACTTAATTTAGAGTCGAGACTTAATTTAGAGTTTTCTGTCCTTTTGTAGAGACTTAATTTAGAGTTATCTGTCCTTTTGTAGAGACTTATATTAGAGTTATCTGCCCTTTTGTCGAGATTTAATTTAGAGTTATCTGCCCTTTTGTACAGACATAATTTAGAGTTATCTGCCCTTTTGTCGAGACTTAATTTAGAGTTATCTGCCCTTTTGTTGTGACTTAATTTAGAATTATCTGCCCTTTTGTTATGACTTAATTTGGAATTATCTGCCCTTTTTTATTAGAATTTATTAGAAAAGCCAGAAGAGCGTGAGACTACACAGGAGAATGCTCTATCCATGGTACAATGTAAAGTGGTAAAACAGCTGGAATTATTGGATGCTAGAAAGTTTGATGATCCTGATATCGTGGAAGATTTACAATTCTTACAAGAAGAGCTCGAAAAATCAGTTCAAGATTTAAGGTACCTGTGCTGTAATATCATAATTTTTCGAGGGAGTTAAATTTTCATTGATTTCGTTGTTGAACACAACCACAAAATTTATTACTTACGGTTAATCAACCTTCCAATGCAAAACATGGTTTCACCCTTTCATTTTTTGTAATCCACAAATTGACGACCGCATGGAAATGCATTTTAATGAAAATCCATGAAATATAATACCCTCGAAATTCTGTGATTATACAATATATAGTGTACAGCTAATGTATGGTTTGTGTGGAAACACATTGGCAGTGTCCGTCGGGACAGTTGGTTCTCAAGACTGTAAGGCATAAAACAAGTTACGCACTTGTATTTCAATATAATGGTATTTTGGCATGAGATGTTGTGACAATGCGTCCAAATGAATGTTACGTAATACTAATTTTAGTTATGAGCTTCTATTTCGGGGACCAGCAAATATCAAGAAAACACATACAATTGGGGTTTGTTTTTATTCACAATTTGAATCGTATAGAAAACATTGATTAGTAGTTACAAGTGAAATAGGGATTACAGCTCATACAACAAATGGTGTAGTGTCTATATTGGAGCCCTGTAATGTGAATATGTTGAAGGGTATGAACAGCGGGTGAATCATATTGTTGCCAGATTTTTTTGTCCCGTTAAAGCATGGGCAAAATGCTTAATTACAAAACCTATCTGCAAAGACTATCAATAGCATGAGACTATTTCAATGATATTTAACTTGTTAATTGAGACCACCTGTCAACAAAGTTTGTATAAAGTTTGCACCTATAGTGGGATTAGGAACTTTGCAGTTGGGTAGCATTACCTGTCAATGTGAAGTATGAATGCATTTGACCAATTGGTTATTGCAACAACTCCCACAGAAGGTTGTGAACTAACCAGTATCATTGTGACAATATCCCTTCACAACAGTAACATGAATAAGAACACTGACTCTATCGCTGGCTTAGAATGAGAAGGTCATAAGTACAAAATCAATATTTGAGAAAACAAGAAAAAAATGTCTGAAAACTGCTCTTTACTTAATATAGAAAAACAAGCTTTTTAAACTTTGGTTTGGTCAACATGACCAGTTCCGATTTTTATGAAAATAGGCTCATAAGAAGCGCCTTGTATTGCAGATTTCAAATATGCATGCGGCTTTTAAAGGTTGCTTCAGCACAAATAGCACTGTATTTATAAGTTGAAACATTATGTTATGTTTCAGTTCATTTGATGAGTATGTGACGGAGATCAAGTCTGGAAGGTTGGAATGGAGTCCTGTACACAAGAGTGACAGATTCTGGCGTGAAAATGCTATCAGACTAAATGAAAAGAATTATGAATTGTTGAAGTAAGTCTCTATTTTCAGTGTTTGATGAAAAGATCAGTTTAAAGTTATACTATGTGCATCTGAACTTTTTTATTTAAGGAGTTATGGCCCTTTTTAACTTAGACATTTTGGTTAAAGTTTTTAAAAAAAGTTCAATATGCTTTTGCATTGAAACATGGCACATATGTTAATTTTCACAAGACAATCATGCTAGACAAGGGGCATAACTCTAGGGTGATTTTGTAAGGAGTTATGGCCCTTTTTAACTTACACATTTTAGTTGAAGTTTTTTTAAATTTCGAAATTTGTTTACTATCAATGCTATTGCATTGAAATTTGGCACACATACTTACTATCATTAGTCAACATTACTAGATGTGGGACACTAGGATTAATGAATTTATGATTGTGTTTTATAGAATCCTTGTAAGGTTATTAGAAGGAAGCAGAGACCCCCTGATATTATCTGTAGCAGCACATGACATTGGTGAATATGTACGTTATTATCCCCGAGGAAAAAAGTAAGTACAAAATTCACAGTATATGCAAGGTATATACCTGGTAATATCATTTATCTATATATCAGGGGTGTCAATTTTCCGAATTTCCTTGAAGAGCTATGCTTTCTGACCAAAATAAAAGTTATTTGATGAAAATATCTCTAGAAATGGCAAAGTTATGGTCAATTATATATGCTCTGAAGGATTTTCTTCAATAAAAAGTTTGAAAAACTGAGTTATATATGGTTGAAGGCCTCTAGTTTGTCAAAATGGTCAGCCGCGTATGATTTTCAGGATTTTTAATTTGGCTCTGTTGACACCCCTGATATATATCAGTCGGTACTGCTTCCTCCGTTGGGGGTGCAGTACAACTTGGTAATATTGTATTATTATTCGGGCTTTTTAATCTCTCGTTACCTTGATGGTTACAATTGCTGGAATTGAAACCCAGTGATCTAGGTTCAATGCCTGGTTGCAGGAAGTCTTACCCTTCATTGAAAAAAAGGCAGAGCATAGCCTTTATTTGCCAGTCAGCTTTATGCTGAAATATGGCAGGCATATATGTGTGCCCCCAGCTGGATTTGAATCCGGGTCGCCAGATTAGACGGCAAGCGCGCTAACCATTGAGCTACGGAGGATAAGAAGTTGTTGATTCCTTGTGGAAGGGTAAGTTAGTACTGGTTATAATCACAGTCCAGGAAAACTTGTTAGGTGAATCGGCTGCCATATTTAGCTGAAAAATTGTTAAGAAATCCCACCGTTTATCCCAAATAAACAGGAATAAGGTATCGAGAATGATCGATATAAGTTACATCAGAATCAATCTAAAATAAATTTGTATAAAAATGAGTTGAGAATTCTCTGATTTAGATGTAGTCAATACATTGTTATGGGTAAATATTCCTTTTTGCGAAAGTGTATGTCTTGATGTTGTACTACATATCTGTAGTAGAACTTTGATGCCTCAAACATCGTAGAAATTTCGAGGAAGTCCTTCTGTCTGTCAAAATGATGATGTACTAGTGTACAGTAGATGTTTCAAACAGGTAGATGGCTCAAAATAGTTTCCCAATCAGAAGGCAGTTTAAGGCATCAAAGTTCTATTGTAATTTGATTTAGATGCAGATATGGTTTGTGATTTATTGCAAAGCAATCTCTGTTTTATTTCAAATGTTCATTATGTCTAACTTAACATGTCTGCACCCCTGTCCTCAATGAAAGAATTCTTATTAGCTCGACTTTTCGAAGAAAAAAGGTCGAGCTATTGTCATGACAGGTTCTTGTGCCTGGGCGTGTGCGCAAGTGATGGTAAAGTTTTTTAAGAACATCTAAGGTATCCACTTGAAACTCAACATAGTTATTCACCATCACAAGGGGAGTCCATACTCTCAAGGCTGATAACCTTGTGACTATATTTATGGAGTTGTCTGCCCTTGTTTCGTCTTAAATTTACAAATTTTGTTACTATCAAGTACAAGAGAGTTGACGTCCAGCACCCGTAGGCGGTGCTCTTTTTTTCAAGATTTGTGAATACTGTAAAATCATTATTTTTCGAGGGAGTTTTTGTTGATTTCAATGTTGCACTCGATCACGAAATCTAATCACCACGATTAATCGACATCTCAAATATCAGGGGTTTATCCTTTCATGTTTTGTAATCCACAAATTTATGACTCCACAAAAATGCATATATATTAAAATCAACGAATTTAATACCAACGAAAATATGTGATTTTACATTATTTGAGCTGCAGCCATGGTCCTGTGCGCTGGATTTGTTTTATTCTCATTCATGTCAGGTAATTCCCTTCCCAATGACATGTAAGGAAGTTGCTGGTTCCTTGTGGAAAAGGTTAGTTAGTACTGGTTAGGATACAATCCAGGAAAACTTGTTACCATAGATGAATCAGCTGTACTGATAACTTGTTGAAAAACGGCTTAAAAAAGAATAAAAAAATAATCATACTCAGAAGGTGAAATTATGTAGTCTCCTTTATGCTATTTTCTATTTCAAAATCAGACTATTTTATCTCCATAAAAATTCACTTTCAAAATAATTTACTTAGTGTATCTGCAAATATTTCTTAGCATTAAATTTATTCAATCTCTAAGATTAAATCCTCTAGTAGGCTTTGCCTTAGTTCTTATTTAATTTTGTTCTGATCGGGTGCTTATCCCTATTCACCTGCTCTGAGTATATCCTAGGTGAAGTGGTCTTTCTAGTACAAGGGTTCCAATTGATTGGGAGTAGGGGTATTGACCCTTGAAATTTTCAAAAAGCCACATTTTGACCCTCAAGATGGTCGTTTTCTCTTAAAATCATGGGTATTTTGCTTTAATAAATATAAATGGTAAAATTTAGTCTAGAGTATCAAAATGAACCTTTAGATTCAGAAGCTAGCGGAACACCTGTAGTGTTATTAATTGAGTATTTTGTTTCCATGGTAACACAAGTCATATTTATATTTCAGTGTTATTGAACAGTTGGGTGCTAAACAATTAGTCATGCAATATTTAGCACATGAAGATCCTAATGTAAGATATGAGGCATTAATAGCTGTACAAAAACTTATGGTTCATAATTGGTGAGTATATGACCTTTAAATTAACTTATTTGAGACCCTATAATATGAAAATATTTTGCTGTAAAAGCATATGTTTTCGCAACCTTAAAATTGCACAAATGTTTTATTTTAAAGAATCTTGTGAGGTTTTAAAAAAGTTCATAAAGGACAAGGTTCACTAATGGCTTAATTTGGCCCTGTGATTTTTCACAAACTCATGCTTTCCAACTTATTTCATGAGCTATCAGGGAGATTTACGATTTTTGTCCGTGATATTTCAACTTTCATCCGTGAGATTTTCAATAAGAAAAGGAATGTAAATCTTATTAGACTAATGAACGTATTTTCGGTCCGGATACGGACTTTAACCATTCCTTAAAATAATGGCTGCCAATGGCTGTAAAATCTTCCGAAAAACCATGATGACATTCTTGCGACACTTTTATATTCTTACATTACCAGTGTTCTGCAAGTCATTATATATGTACAAAATATATAAGTGTCGCAAAAATGCCATTGTGATTTTTTGGAAGGTTTTACGCCACGAAAAGCCATGAAAATGGCCAAAAAATGACATTTTTTGGTAAATATAACAATTTCAAGTAGATTTGTTGACATATTATGAGGGAAATTTGGAAAAGTATGCTTAATTTTTTGATAGACATTGTTAGGTGATTAGAAACTTAGGACAAATTTATAGAAAGATGCATTTCTATTTTTCGATAAAACTCAGGGCCAAATTAAGCCATAAATGAACCTTGTCCTTTTAAACTTCAGAAATTAATATATTCTATGATTTAGTGCCATTGTTTAAGTTCACAGGCATAAATTTAGGCGCAAATTTATGAATATAGCAAAAATTAATTCATCTCCAAATTTCCTAATTTTACAATATTTCATTTTTTCTTTTATTTCAGGGAATATTTAGGTAAGCAGATATCACAGGCTGCATCAGAAGAGGGTCCCGGACAAATTCCCGCCAAGGCGTAGTTCTATCCATTCCAATATTATCTGTATATAAATATAGACTGCTAGTCAATGTGTTGCTATAGAGACCAAAATGTTATACATATTTGTTTTATTGTGATAAATATTTCTGGTTTTGAGAGTATGGAAAGAACATTAAATAGCTGGAAATTTTGGAACATTCTACTGTAAGATTTGTCTCCCTTAGATATTTGTGTATTCACAGACCTTAATTTGGGCCCGGAAATTTATTAGCTTAAGATAACTAGGATCGTATTGAATAAGAATCTTAGATAATTATTTTTTGGCCTGAGAAAAACAAATTTTCTGAGTTTGTTCATTTTTTAATTTTGATCTAAAATGGGTATTTCGCTAAGTATGTCAGTCTATGAAAACAAATAGATAAACATTTGAGATTTTTATATCATGTTAAATTATTTCTAAAATCTTTAAAATCTAAGAAGCTTTGGGAATGCAAGCCTTGTACACTGGTTGACATACTGACCTTACACAACTCTAAAATCCATCCGCCTCAATCCTAGTAGACACTAAATCACATCTGAATTAATTAAAACTTTGTCAAAGGGAGAGAAATGTAGCTGTATCTGTATAAGGTGTTTTATAGAGCGTGAATTACCTCCCTTGGATATCTTCTCATTTTTGTCAGAAGGTTGTTATAATTATGTTGCTCTTTGCACATTTATACATGTAACAAATCTGTCCGGAATGAAATTAAGAGAAGATGTGTTTTTAAAGTAATTATTATGGTATATTTGAAATCCAAACAGTTGTATTGCTGTCTCTTGAAGTGCAAGTGACAGAGATAGTGTAATCTCAGACCTAAATGTCAAAGAGAAAACAACTGTTACCAACAAAAATTAAAGTCTCATGAAGATTGTGCGCAAACAGGAATTTACAAATATTTTTTCTGAGGGCAAAAAGTAAGTAAATAAACAGAATTACTTCAAAGTTCTTTTGGTCCATCAATTAATGGGATCATTTAGTGACATATTTTTTGGGACTATCTATGCGCCTGTGATGTTAATATTTGGCAGGAGTTGTACACCTTTGGTATTAAGGTCTGGTGTAATGTATAATATTATAATCCAGAATATGTGTATTATGGATTTATAGAGTAAAAGACAATAAACAAGTGTCCATATAGTTTAGATTCATAAAGCATTGATTTAGGCCACAGTTGCTATATTTTTAGGTTTATGAGAAATTTTATAATTTTTTTCCAACGAGAGGAATGTTAATATAACAAGAGGGCAAAAAGGGGCCATAAATTGCTCACCTTCCATTGTGTGATCAACCTAGGACCCTCAAAGGGCTCCTTGCTATTCTACCATTCCCTCCTGACAACAGAATTTCTTTTTAAATATCAGCAAATTTTAAAACAATTCAGTAAAATTTCAACAAATTAAAAAAAATAAACAAATTTTAAAAAAATCAGCAAATTTTAAAAACATTTAAGATTTTTTTTAAATTTCAGCAATTTTCAAAAATCTCAGCAAATTTTCAAAAATTTCTAGTAAATCTAAAAATACTCAACTTTGGCTATAGTATGAATGTGTTCAGTCAACTACACAGTGAGTTTGATTTGTAAATTTTGTTTTTGTTTAATATGCCAAATTGTTAATATATACATGTATATATATTGTATAGCTTTATATGAATGGTCTACATTTGTACTTCAGTTTTTACATTGAAAATCTTTATTATATACTATGTATGAATGTTTTATGTTAGTGGTATAATTGTTCAGCTCAATATGCAATTAGGGGTCCTATAATTCCAGAATTATCCAGAAATCCCGGATTTGCTGCACTAGAAACTAAGAAAGAATGTATACTCAGTGCATTAAAACACACACTTTCTGCAATCCACAATGTTTGCGAAGTATTTTTTTGTATTCTGACACAAATTCTATGCAAATACTTTTACATTTTAATAAGATACAGCATACATGTTGCACAAATGTAAAATAGCGGTGAGTTATGAGTATCTAAAGTATTCTTATGCGAGTCAAAAAACCTAGAGAAAATTGGTAGTGTGCATTTTTAAATGTGCCGAGTATACTTTATCAAAGAAAATTAAAGTTATTAAATGAAAAAATACAAAATATTGATTGAGTTATGGTCATTTGAAATTTCTTATGCTGAATTTTAACAATAGAACAATGTTTGAATCAGACATTTAGTGTAGAGATGTGTGCCAGTGGCAAACAAAACAGACTCGCGCTTTGGTTTCAGGATTGGATATTTTAGGCTTCAGTAGGACCCTGTACAATGAACGTGTTATCGTGTGACATAAAACACACGAAAATGTCATATTATTTTGTAATAAATTGTAATCAAACAGAAATTTGGGGGTTTACACTTTGTGATTTGTCCGAGTGTTGTTGGATGTAATAATGTGTTTCAGTGTTAACATTGTTTCTGATAAAATGCCAGCAATTTTCTCTACATATGTATGCATGTAATTGTATGTATGTTGGTAAGCAAATAGATGTTACACATTTAAGTTCAATAATAACATTCCATTGATGTAAATTGACATATAAGACTAATGGTTTTACTGTTAGACTTGGAAAAATATTGTTTAAAACTACATGTATTGCTTTGTATCTTCAAACAACTTGTTTTAATGTTGTGCATATCTTTAAGCGTTTTTAGTATGGTACATTCAAACTATTTGTCATGTCTCTCAATAGGAAAGTTATTGTACAATATAAATAATAATTACTCTTTGTTCTGCTCTATGAATCCCAGAGTCTTGAACAAATAGTCATTATTAGTCCCCTTCCGGTTCCGTCAAAAATCTTGATCCTGACATAACAGTTTCCAAGCTAGGGGATTATGCATGTCTAAATATTTTTTGATTCTAACAAAAATTGTGGTTGCTATGGAGACAGAAGGGTGAAAGGTTATGGCTTCAAACTGGTAGGGGACTTCTGTATTGCTTGCAATTCTTAGTGACTTGTTATGTATATTATTTGTCTTGTCACACATATGTCTCCTAGTGTTTTCAGTATAGTGCATGTGCAAAAATTAAGCAAGAATGTTTAATCACCATGGGAATGTACTAGTATAAGGGGATCACCTGCAGTAGGCACAGGGGTTCCACTAGCTTCTGAATCTGAAGGGTCATTTTGATACTATGGACTAAATTTTACCGTTTTATAGGCCAAATACCCATGATTTTAAGATTTAAGCAAAAATCGTGAGAGTCAAAATGTGGCTTTTTGGAAATTTCAAGGGTCAAAACTTCCTGTGTCAAATGGAACCCCTGCAAGCATGAGATGTATGGATGTACATACCTGAAGTAACTGCTTTCTCATCCAGATCCTGGTGATGCTATAACCCTTAAAATCTGAATACCTTGAAGTTTGATAACCAGCCAGATTACAATAGAAATGACAATAGAGAGTAATACCATTTTTATCAGGGTTTGTTTGAAATATCCTTTCTGGGGGTATGGATGGTTCATTCTTTGTCTGATTTTAGCGTGGATGGCTAGGCGCTGCTGCTGGTTCTATGTGGCTTTGGATTGTCTGTGCACTATAGTATTCATACATAATAGTTATGAAGGACGAACAAGCATTTAGCGTAGAACCCCATCCTTCTAACTTACTGACTTTCTAACATTCAGGACTGGTCAGTTCATTGATTAACAAGCCTGCATTTATCACATACCATACTTCCTGAGTATTCACACATAATATATTCAGACAATAATATCATAACAGGGAGAAGTAAGAATAGAAACCAATTAGTGATTACCATACAGGTACATGAAACCTATAAGTGAATACCACACAGGTACGTGTTAATGTAAAGGAAGATCATGTATTACCATAGTATTTATGATAACCATATAAGGGAATGTTGCTACCTGTGGGGTAGCTACCTGGGGAATGATAAGGCCATCCTATATACCTTCCTGCCTTCTTGTTTTTTTTTCAACCTAAAATAGAGGGCTTGCTAGAATGGTCATCATATTATTCTTGTCGGGCGATAATTGGTCTTGAAAAAAAATGCCGAAACTCTTAGATATACATGTAGGTAGGTCAACAATCTATTATTATGCCTTTGTGGGAGACATAATGCTTTTGTGCAGGATGTTTGTCACAAAGTGTGTCCTGCTATCTCTCTATTAATTACCACTGGTCAAATTTCAATGAAACTTCACGTGAACACATGGTACCAAGTTTGCCATGAATTGTAGGCACATATTTAATTTGCCAGAGTTATGGCCCTTTGTAGGAGACACTTTTTTGTGTCAAAAACCCTTCTAGTTTATGTTCTGAGACCACATATTGATCCATGTACTTGTATTATTGTTGTCTTATAGGATATGTTATGATACACAAGAATAAAAACTAAAAATATCAGTACCTGTTGTTGTTTATATTTGATGTGTTTTACACAGTGGCTCGGCAATCAGCATACCAGCCATATATTCGGATGTACCTCTGTGAACTCTAGGTCAAGTTCGCAACTGGGTCACCTGGGGTCAAAAACTAGGTCACCAGGCCACATTGAAGAAAACCCTTGTTAACACTCTAGAAGTCAAATTTTTACCTAATCTTTATGAAAATTTGTCAAGTTCATAACTCGGTCATCTTGGGTTAAAAACAAGGTCACTTGGTCAAATCAAAGAAAAACCTTGTTATCACTAGAGGTCACATTTTTAGCTCACCTGTCACAAAGTGACAGAGTGAGCTTTTGTGATCACTCTTCGTCCGTCCGTCAACAATTGGGTTGTGTCCTCTCTAGAGGTCACAATTTTGGCCTAATCTTTATGAAACTTGGTCACAATGATCATCTCAACAAAATCTAAGTCAAGTTCGATAATGGGTCATCTGAGGTCAAAAACTAGGTCACTAGGTCAAATTATAGAAAAACCTTGTGTAGTCACTGGAGGTCATAAATTTTTATAAATCTTGAAGAAACTTGGTCACAATGATCTTGGTCACAATCTAGGTCAAGTTCGATTTTGGGTCATCTGGGATCAAAAACAAGGTCACAATGTCAATTATAAAAATCACAATGTCAATTGACATTTTCCTGAGGGCCGTGGGTTCAACCCCCACTGGAACAATAATTTTTATTTTTTTAAGTGTTTAGGTATTGTTTTGTCTTTATAGCATGTATTTGTACAGTTATAGGTCAAATCATAGAAAAACCTGGTGTAGTCACCAGAGGTTACAATTTCAACTTAATCTTTATGAAACTTTGTCACAATGATCCTGTCAACAAAATCTAGACCAAGTTCGATTTTGGGTCATCTGGGGTCAAAAACAAGGTCACAATGTCAATTGACATTTTCCTGAGGGTTGTGGGTTCAAACCCCACTGGAACCATAATTTTAATTTTTTTAAGTGTTTAGGTATTGTTCTGTCTTTATAGCATGTATTTGTACAGTTATATGGAGGAAAATATTTTTTCCAATATATTATGTTTAAATTATAGGTCAGATCATAGAAAAACCCTGTGTAGTCACCAGAGGTCACAATTTCGACTTAATCTTTATGAAATTTGGTCCTAATGATCATCTAAACACAATCTAGGTTAAGTTTGATATTTAAGTCATCTGGGGTCAAAAGCTAGGTCACATGGTCAAATCATACAAAAACTTGCAATAGAGGCTGAATTTCCTTAAATTTTATTCAGAAAATGTGTAGGGTCACCATAGGGGTGTGCATGAACTAGTATGACAGGTGAGCGACCTAGGGCCCTTTGGGCCCTCTTTTTTACCTAATATTTATGAATCTTGGTCACAATGGTTGTCTGTATGAAATCTAGGTCAAGTTCGTAACTGGGTCATCTGGGGTCAAAAACTAGGTCACCAGATCTCATCAAAGAAAAGCCTTGTTTAAAACCTGGCCACAAAGTGTGTAAAATCTGCATCAAGTATCAAGATCATATCATAAAAAATACTGCCTTAACTGCTAGTCATCAGGTGAGCGCTTTAGGGCCAATGTACCTCTTGTTTAAAGGGAGATTTGGGTGAAAATAAGGGAGACTTTAATTTGCTCATTTTAACATTTTGACCAGAGTACTGAAGAGTGTAGATGGGTTGGGCAGCGGCCATGTTTAGCCGCAACGATATGATGTAACAGATATGACGTCACAGGCACTTGCATCTGTGTTTGCTGTGACAACTGTAACGTCATATCCGTTGCGGATAAACATGGTCGCTGCCCAACCTTCCACTCTCTTCAGTACCCGGGTCGATCAGTGACTAGGGCAAATTATTAATTTACGGCGAGTTGAAACCAAATGCCTATGCTCAAAAGAGTGAATTTCAATATTGGAGTGCTGAGTGTAAGTAGTAATTTCAAACCTAGGAAGTAGTTGTGTGCAAGACCCTGGAGGATAAAACTGACTGGGGGAAGACGGGGCCTGTTAAGCCTAGGTCACACTGAGGAGTTTGATATTAGCGTTGTTCTCCCATTTCTTTCAATACCACCTGATGCATCACAATTCCTTCCGATATCACAAACTGTCACATTACTTCCCCAAAGCTTCCCCTAGACCATAAGGAACCTGTTCCCGATGTCTTGACAGCTCATTAATTAAATCGGGAGTACATCTCCGAGGCAAAACATGCTCAGTGGGTTGCAGAAATATGCTTGAGAAAAAATTAGAACTTTAATAGTAGTCTAGCATTTATTGAACAAATTTGTTTTTACAAGATAACATTAAAACATGACAAGAAAACAAAATGGCTATATTTACATATGGCAAACAGAATATGAAATAGTTTCCATAACGTCTAGCAATGATTACACTTAGTCTAGCCTTTGTTTACAAATAGAAATTACGATACAATGCCATGTCTGATGTTCATTTTCATATGATCTCATTGTTGTGTGTGCATTGTTGATATTATCCATTTTTGTTTATATACAAAGCTAGAGTTATCTCCAGCGAGCTATACAATATTTACCTCCCTTGTTCTATATAGATTTCCGCTGAACATTTCTAAGAAAAGATGATTTTAAACGGGATCTTATTGCTTTTCAAATACAGAACACAACACAGTAAGAATATGTTGATAAAATATGTTGAAAATCATGAATAAATTGCTCAATAGGCAGTAGGACCATCTTGTTTTTGGACTGCCTCACATATTGGTGTATTGCAAAAATAAAATAAAATTGTCAAATATCCATGTAATTTTGGTATAGTTCCCTGTATATCCCATAAACAACCACACTGACATCAAATATAACTTGAGAAACTTCGGCATTTAGTAGTTATTTAGTATTTTTACATCAAAAATTCTATAGGGTATTAATAACCTATAGAATTAACACCACTATCACTTAAATTGCCTGAAATTCGTTCGCATTTGATGAAAACGAATCGAAAAACGTACCAAATACCTCACTGATGTTTACGCAATAACAAAGCATGTTTGATAGAAACTTAGCAGTTTTTTTCAAGAAAAAAACACTCAGTGGGGGACATAGAGAGTGGTTAAAATAGCTTATTTGCACCAAATCTTTCATAAAGCAACCGCCAGTGGCTTTCTATTACATCAATACTTTCTTAGGTTGGAAAATCACAATATACAAAATTTTAAGTCCAATCTGTGAGGCAGCACCTTTAACAGTCGTAGTGTGTGGCCATTTGGTTTTATCCCTGCCAATGATCTCCCGCTTGGTAGGAAGAGACAGAAAGTATCATGCATGTACGACGTGTTAAATGCTGAAAATATGTCAACATCAATGACGTCATGATATAAACAATTACCTCATTTGTAAAGGATGATACGTTATCTGTCGAAAGAATGCTCACATTCAAGATATCAATGTATACACATTTAATGCATTTTCGTTTATTTTCCCTTTGTAGTTGTATAATAAAGGAGCTATATTACCTCTAATGGTCTTTTCTATACATGTATCAATGAAAACGTTAAAATGATTATACATAACACATGATAATACATGTATCAATGAAAATGTTAAAATGATTAAACATACCACATGATAATACATGTATCAATGAAAATGTTAAAATGATTAAACATAACACATGATATAATACATGTATCTATGAAAATGTTAAAATGATTAAACATAACACATGATGAAACATGTATCAATGAAAACACTGAAAGGATTAAACATAACACATGATAATACATGTATCAATGAAAATGTTAAAATGATTAAACATAACACATGATAATACATGTATCAATGAAAACACTAAAATTATTAAACATAACACATTAATACAAAGTATCAATGCAAAATTTAAAACACATGATTTAACGGAACACACTTAACACTTCAGAAGTTTGTATGAACTCATCTTGGTTTTGGTTGTAAAGCTTCTCCGCTCCACACTATATGATCATCACACCATGTAACAAGACCTTGACCTTGGCTTCTATTTAAATGACCTTGACTTTGTTGTCCGTGATAATGACCTTCAACTTGGTGTCCAACAAAATGACCTTGAGACCCTGAATGTAATATTGGAATAGTAGTAAATGTGTGGTTTCCTCGAGAGCTGGATAATTCCGGTTCTTTGTGTTTCACTTTTGCGTTGACCTTGTCATTGACCTTGCTGTAACGAGACCCAGATCCTCGGATGTGTTTATTGTCGGAAACAGTTTGTGTTATACATGTATACTCTCCTGAACTCCCAGAATTCCCTGTTTGTCGACTTTCACTTCCTTCCCCTCTCTTTCTTTTCAATTTCTGTCTTTCATTTTTAAACCAGTTTTTCAGTTTATCCACTGTAACCTTCGGTCTTTCCAGCCGTACAATGCTCGTATTTAGTTCATTCATATACTCTTCTAGCTGTCTATCACACGGATTATTGTGTTTTTCAAACCACTCTTTCATCTTAGGAACTTCTTTCAGGGTGTGAAAAGTTAATCGAGCATTTGCTGGTTTGTTCACCGATGGTGGAGCTGAAATTGAAACAATAAAATTACTGTAAACAAACTTTTGCGTTTTGCTGATCGTCGGCCTATTTGAAACTATAAATTTTCATGTTTTTAAGTTTCCTGCAATGTCCATATTAATGTTTTTAGCACTTTCACAGTGACTTACATTTGCGAAATTCTACCACACGCGAACTCCGCGAAATTCCGTATAAATTTTAACAAAATTGCATTAATTGCAAACAAAAATGAATAGATTTTATAATCATTAACACAATTATTATCAGTTTTTTTCATGTTTTTCACCATTTTGTTACATTTGTAGTTATTAAAAGACAGAAAACAATAATATAGCACGAAGAACTAGACGTGATCCTGACCTATATGCAGGTATATATCACAAGGTTCTTGTGTTGTAAATATACACTGAACCATTTTTCTAATTGGTCACTTTTCTTACCTCAACTACGTTTAACTGTGATCATAATGTTTGATGATATTTTGCACTGAAACTTTTTTATGACATTGTCCTAACACTTAATTCATTTAAAATCAAAATCATGTTCCTGAGTATGCATGGTCAGTCATGCCATCAATGTTAACATAAAACCTATGTGTACAAAACATCATCAAATAATATGATCACAGTTAAAGGTATTACAGGTTTGAAAAGTGACAAATTAGAAAAGTGGTTGAGTGTATAAATTTCCGCAAGCAAATCGTGCAAAGATTTATGTTGGTATTACACCTGGACGGCTTCGTGATACTTCCTGCTTTTGAAAACATACAACCAGGATTATAAATATAGACAATATATCAGCAGTTAATTTATGCTAATAGAAAGTCGAGAGTCATGTCAAATTCTTCATACTATACTTTCCAACATGGACATAATTCTTTTGTTTTTGATAAATATTGTCTCACTGGTATTTCAGTCACTTTATCCTGACACCTGGGGCTAAGAAGCGATTCCTAAAACTACCCTCATCTGCTGGGTGTTTAGCTTAAACCACTCGGCCACCGTTCGGCCCCTCCGCAATACAGTCTAGAGCTTTATTAATAGCGCTACCCATGTAGGTTACTGTAAACCAATTTACTTTCGTGAATACTAACTTTGGCTTTTGCTGATCATTGGCATATTTGTGACTACAAACTTTTGCATTTTTATGTTTCCTGCAACGTCCATATTAATGTTTTTAGCACTTTAGCGGTGACTTAATTTCGCAAAATTCTACCGATCGCGAAATCTGCAAACCTAAATCGCACGAAATAATGTCTAGGTAAACAGTATGTAGTACTTACCAGACTTATGATGTCTATACTGAACGTACCAGTAACCAAATGCTTCTAATGTCTTCATACTCAATGTTGCCTTGTACTTTGAGTTGATAAGGTTTGATATCATGGACTGAAATAAACAAGTCTTGTTTCAAATTTTGAAGGAACCAATGAATACTCGAGAACGGAACGGACACATAGGTGAAATGCCTATAGGATCCACCATTTTGAAAAGAAATACACGATTGGCTAACATGTACTGTACTTGACGCTATTTTCAAGATGACGCTATTTTTGCTGCTAGTCGCCGCCCTCTTGAATTATTGCACCATGTTAGCCTGCTTTATCAGCGAGATATTTGGAATAATTTAAAGCAATCGTCTAAATTATTTATACAACAACATTCCAAACACATAATGGAAGAAATGAAACCCACCTTCACTAAATTTAGACGATTCATCTTTCTTTTGTGAAATAAACCAATGTTCCTGTGACCTTTCCGGGTCGAAGATTTTTCAATCAACGGGTTTTGGATTGCTTTCAAGATTTAATTTTCAGATCCCTGAAGGAACTTATTTACAGCTATTATTCTTATGAATCATTATTTGTTGTAATCTTTGGGATGTTCTCCGTCTGCTGCAAATGATCAAACCACTTCGTTTTTTGTTTTAACAAGAAAATTATTTCTTTTGGATACACTACTATGGTTGACTATAATGACGGAAAGAAACGTGATTAAATCTTTGGGAAACGGCCAATAATTACCGAAGCGCGCGCAATGCATTATGGGTCTTCAGTCATAATTCCGATAGTTTTAGACTTTCCTATCCATTTTTTATATGATCTCTGAAGGAATCAATTCCTGCAGGGAACCAATATTTGATATCATGGACTAAAATAAACAAATGGTTCAAACTTTGAAGGAACCAATTCATGCAGGGAATCAATACATTATATCATGTACTGAAATAAACAAGGGGTTCACACTGTGCAGGGAACCAAGGTTTGATATCATGGAATGAAATTAACATATGGTTCACATTTTGCGGGGAACCAAGGTTTGACATCATGGAATGAAATAAACAAATGGTTCACACCTTGCAGGGAACCAAGGTTTGACATCATAGACTGAAATAAACAAATGGTTCACACCTTGCAGGGAACCAAGGCTTGATATCATGGAATGAAATAAACAAATGGTTCAAACTATTATGGAACCAATTCATGCAGGGAACTAATTCTAACAGGGAATCAATATTTGATATCATGGACTAAATTAAACAAGTAGTTCAAACTTTGCAGGGAACAAATTCATGCAGGGAACTAATTCCAGCAGGAAACCAATACTTGATTTCGTGGACTGAAATAAACAAATGGTTCACACTTTGCAGGGAACCAAGGTTTGATATCATGGAATGAAATAAACAAGTGGTTCCATTTACTTTGAAGGAACCAATTCCAACAGGGAACCGAGATTTAGTGTCGTGGACTGAAACATGACAATATAATTATAGTTAAAATGTGACACCACTAAAAGGACAGATGTATGTTGAGCTAAACTAGGCACAAAGCAAGTCTTAAACCTGGTGTTATCATCTTTATAGATATTTTACTAGATTGACCAAGTCATGTAAGGTTGTCCCCCCTTTGTTAAGCATAGGGAGACCATGTAAAATCAATTGAGTGTGCAGATTGTCAATTGAATGTGATATATTTGATGTTCTTCATCAAATGTGCTAGCTTGATCAATTGTATCCTTTATTCTGTTAGCACTGCCTAAGTGATTCCCATCATATGCACACAGAGATTTTAAATGGACCAAAATGCTGCGATATTTTACAGCTGAATGATTCAGGCCTGTTTTAAAATTGCCACTGTTTCATGCCTGAAAATCCCGGTTTCAAAGTCTGAAACTCTACTTTTCAATATAAACAAAGAAGGAAAATTTAGGATTCAAAACCTGAAAGCTGAATTTATTAATATAGGCACAGGTCTGAAAAATAAAATACAAGGCCCGGAGTGCTATGGAATTATCAAAGTATCATAAGGGAAATCTTAGAATTTTCTTAAAATCTAAAAAAATCTATATTATTAGCGTATCAGCTAAACAGGAAAATCAAGATTATCAATTTCTTACATAGTTTAGAAGCATTATGTAAAGAGAGGTACAATAATAACCAAGAAAACAAAATTCATCAATCTTCATTTCATGGACAATATGTGCAGCTCCTTATTTTCACTTAAGTCAAAATATTTAAGTTTTCCCTTAAGATGCTTCTGGAATTTCCTGTGGTTTACCTTACCTGTGGAAGATTAGACAAGGTAGATAACTCTGTTTGTGTCATTTCTTGTAGAAGTTCCAGTACGATGGATCGTACATTGTCCCCTGTCCATTCATTGAATCTATGCTCCCTGTACAATAGAAAGGTTTCACTGTTGACACTAGGTAAGCTTGGGCCTCCAGCTTGGGCATTGGGCCTCCAGCTTGGGAATTGGGCATTCAGCTTGGGCATTGGGCATTCAGCTTGGGCATTCAGCTTTTGGATTGCTGAAACTAGTTTGTTCAGCTTTTTACAGCTGGGACTTGGGCGGATCATTTTTATCGTTCGGTTGTGTGTTGGGCATTGTGCCTTGTATGTTTTTATGTTTCTGTGCTCGGCTGGTTTGGTTGAGTGCTGTCTTCCCTGTCTGACTTAATATTATCTTTTTCAGTACCAAATCATTAAAATGAATAGATGTATTACAAATATTAGTTTAATGAAGCATGCATGCCTTCATGGTATAGGTTGTTTGTGGTAAACAAAATGGAATAAATTGAAGATTGCTCAGTATCTATTCAACGTACAGGTATGAAATTTTGCACTAGTAAATGACATATATCCACCTACTCTACATAAAAACCTCAGCAGTAAAGGTATAGATGGTGTATTAAAAAAGTTTTATTCGTAATTAAGTTCTGTATAAGATATTTACAATTTTTACAGTAAACAAGACTGCGTTCAATAAACGCTTATGCCCCCATGGAAGCCTTGCCCATAAAAAGCTGAGTCAATCAGGGACCATAATGCTGTAATAATGTTGGATAGTGTTACATGGCTTTGATAATGTAAGGGGCTTATGATGGTAAACAAGTATGCCAAGTTTTAAGGCAACGCCATGATGGACATGATGTAAAACGAAACGGTCAATTTGGGTTAACCAAGAATTAGAAGCTTAATAAGTCTAAGTCAAAAATTAGGTCAATGTGAAGGTCAAAATGAGGTTAGGTGATATAGGTGTGTGGAGAACGTTCAAATACAACAACCATGCAAGTATGAAAGCTTTGTAGCAAGCCATATTAATGCTAGAAGAAACAGTCAATTTGGGTTAACCAAGAATTTGGCCCTTCAATAAGTCTTAGTCCAAAATTAGGTCAAGGTGAAGTTTAAAATGGGGTCAGGTGATACAGGCGTATGGAGAGTGTTCATATACAACATCCATGCAAGTATTGAAAGCTTTGTAGCAAGCCATATAAATGCTAGAAGAAAAGGACAATTTGGGTTAAACAAGAATTTGACCCAAATTAGGTCAAGGTGAAGGTCGAAATGGTGTCAAATGATACAGGTGTATGGAGAGTGTTCATATACAACATCCATGCAAGTATGGAAGCTTTGTAGCAAGCCATAATAATGCTAGAAGAAACGGTCAATTTGGGTTAACCAGGAATTTGACCCTTCAATAAGTCTAAGTCCAAAATTAGGTCAAGGTGAAGGTCAAAATAGGGTCAGGTGATACAGGCATGTGGAGAGTGTTCATATACGACATCCATGCACGTATGGAAGCTTTGTAGCAAGCCATAATAATGCTAGAAGAAACTGTCAATTTGGGTTAACCAGGACGGACAGACGGACGTTCTAACAGAACGGTTTTATGTGACTAAACGCTACGGAATGAAGATAAACCCAAAATTCTTAAAGATGATGTTACAGGGACTTTTTTTAATAGCCACATAAAGTGGATTTGTGAGGGCGGACGGACGGACGAAGGGACGAACGGACGGACAGGCGAATCACTATATGTCTCCCCATCTATCGAAAGGGGGGCATAAAAATCAATTCAGAACATCCGATACATGCAATAGCCTATGTAATAGTAATGTGATACATACAACAATATATTTTTAAGTATATTCAAATTTGTATTATAAAATACGAGGCCCGTTCCGGGATTCAATGTATTCATGGGTTTATCAGGGGTACTACAATTCTGGAATGATTGAGAAATCAGGATTTGCTGCACTAGAAAGAATGAACTTTTCTGCAGAAAATTAAAGTAATTTGGTAAAAAGATTCAAAGTATAGACATAGTTATGGTCAACCTTTTTACCGATGTATTTAAAATGTATTCATAGAAATATTTGTATAAAATTGTTTGCATATTTTGTTTGGGCAATAAAATATGTTTAAACTAATGGTCAAATGAAATTTCATTGTCTGAATTGTAACACTAGAAGGAGGTTTGAACTGTGTTTTGATGTGTAAATGTGTGCTAATGGAACTCTAGACTTGAGATGATTCATTTTCAGGATTGGGCATTATGCGTCAGCTGAACCCCGGGTGGTATGCAATTACATGACAGACAATTTAAGGAAAAGTACTGCAATCCTCACACATAAACTGAAAAAATAACTGTTAATATAAATGTTCACAAAGAGTTGTACATACAAAAGGTGTTAATATGGGGATTGTTACTCAGCTAGGGTTGTATAAATCTTGAATGTTCACAAGGCCACTGTTTTATCTAAGCACTTACGAAAATCGTAAACTTACGTTCAAGTTTAAATTCTCTATAGCTGTTTAAACAGCTACAAAAAGATAATATTGAGTCAGACAGGTATTGATGATGATGCAGCACTCAACTCAACCAGCTGAGCACAGAAGGTGTGCTAAAGGGTTGTTCCATATTAATTATCATTCAAATGAGGTACTCCTGTTTTACAAAATAATTAAGAATTTCGATTTGAACATAAGTTTACGATTTCCTTAAGTGCTTTGATAAAACAGTACCAAGGTCACAGTATAAAGCACCAAAGTTGTCACACAGGTAACTGTATTATTGAAAAACAAAATTATAGTTTTTGTAAAATTTATACATTTTACATCTAAATACATTTTGTATGTATCAATTTCTGTAAAAAAAACACAAATCTTTTTAAATGATACATTTACCTGTGACTTCGCAAATGGTCATTTTAGGTCCTATGGGGTGATCACTTCAATCAGGTTTAAGTATTCCTGACCTGATAAGGGAACCAAACAGACTATACATGGCCCTATAGAGTACTCCCCATCATCTTGTTCAACCATACCTGGCCCTATTAGGGAATTACCACTGTCCGACACAGCAGTATGTGTTGTGTTGATATATTTGGAACCTAAACTACCTGGTATAGCCATTGCTGGTTCTATGAGTACTAAACATTGTTCGACACAGCCATTCCAGGTTTAATGGGGTCACCTGACACAGCCCCCTAACCATTCCTTGCTCTATTGGGGACCTAACACAGCATGGTCTAACCATTCTTGCTCTATTGGGGACCCAACACAGCCTAGCTTAACCATTCTTTGCTCTCTAACCATTCCTTGCTCTATTGGGGACCTACCACAGCATGGCCTAACCATTCCTTGCTCTATTAGAGACATAATACAGCCTAGCCTAACCATTCCTTGCTCTATTGGGAACCTAACACAGCCTGGCCTAACCATTCCTTGCTCTATTGGGAACATTACACAGCCTGGCCTAACCATTCCTTGCTCTATTGGGGACATAACACAGCCTGGTCTAACCATTCCATCCTCTATTGGGGACCTAACACCGCATGGCCTAACCATTCCTTGATCTATTGGACACCTATCACAGCATGGCCTTACCATACCTTGCTCTATAGGGGACCTAACACAGCCTGGCCTAACCATACCTTGCTCTATTGGGGACCTAACACAGCCTGGTCTAACCATTCCTTGCTCTATTGGGACATAACACAGCCTGGCCTAACCCTTCCATGCTCTATTGGAGACCTAACACAGCCTGGTCTAACCATTCCTTGCTCTATTGGGGACCTAACACAGCGTGGCCTTAACATACCTTGCTCTATTGGGGACCTAACACAGCCTGGCCTAACCATTCCTGGCTCTATTAGGGACCTAACACAGCCTGGTCTAACCATTCCTTGCTCTATTGTGACATAACACAGCCTGGCCTAACCCTTCCTTGCTCTATTGGAGACCTAACACAGCATGGTCTAACCATTCCTTGCTCTATTGGGACATAACACAGCCTGGCCTAACCCTTCCTTGCTCTATTGGAGACCTAACACAGCCTGGTCTAACCATTCCTTGCTCTATTGGGGACCTAACACAGCCTGGCCTAAACATACCTTGCTCTATTGGGGACCTAACACAGCCTGGCCTAACCATTCCTTGCTCTATTAGGGACCTAACACAGCCTGGCCTAACCATACCTTGCTCTATTGGGGACCTAACACAGCCTGGCCTAACCTTTCCTTGTTCTATTGGGGACCTAACAAAGCCTGGCCTAACCATACCTTGCTCTATTGGGGACCTAATACAGCCTGGTCTAACCATTCCTTGATCTATTGGGGACCACCTAACACAGCCTGGCCTAACCAATCCTTGCTCTACTGGGGACCTAACACAGCCTGGCCTAACCATTCTTTGCTCTACTGGACACCTATCACAGCATGGCCTTACCATACCTTGCTCTATAGGGGACCTAACACAGCCTGGCCTAACCATTCCTTGATCTATTGGACACCTAACACAGCATGGCCTAACCATACCTTGCTCTATTGGGGACCTAACACAGCCTGGTCTAACCATTCCTTGCTCTATTGGGACATAACACAGCCTGGCCTAACCCTTCCATGCTCTATTGGAGACCTAGCACAGCCTGGTCTAACCATTCCTTGCTCTATTGGGGACCTAACACAGCCTGGCCTAAACATACCTTGCTCTATTGGGGACCTAACACAGCCTGGCCTAACCATTCCTTGCTCTATTAGGGACCTAACACAGCCTGGTCTAACCATTCCTTGCTCTATTGGGACATAACACAGCCTGGCCTAACCCTTCCTTGCTCTATTGGAGACCTAACACAGCATGGTCTAACCATTCCTTGCTCTATTGTGACATAACACAGCCTGGCCTAACCCTTCCTTGCTCTATTGGAGACCTAACACAGCATGGTCTAACCATTCCTTGCTCTATTGGGGACCTAACACAGCCTGGCCTAAACATACCTAGCTCTATTGGGGACCTAACACAGCCTGGCCTTACCATTCCTTGCTCTATTAGGGACCTAACACAGCCTGGCCTAACCATATCTTACTCTATTGGGGACCTAACACAGCCTGGCCTAACCATTCCTTGTTCTATTGGGGACCTAACAAAGCCTGGCCTAACCATACCTTGCTCTATTGGGGACCTAATACAGCCTGGTCTAACCATTCCTTGATCTATTGGGGACCACCTAACACAGCCTGGCCTAACCAATCCTTGCTCTACTGGGGACCTAACACAGCCTGGCCTAACCATTCTTTGCTCTACTGGGGACCTAACACAGCATGACCTAACCATTCTTGGCTTTATCGGGGGCCTAACACAGCCTGGCCTAACCATTCTTTGCTCTATTGGAGACCTAACACAGCCTGGCCTTACCATTCCTTGCTCTTTTGGGGACCTAACACAGCCCGGCCTTACCATTCCTTGCTCTATTGGGGACCTAACACAGCCTGGCCTAACCATTCCTTGCTCTATTGGGGACCTAACACAGCTTGGCCTAACCATTCCTTGCTCTATTAGGGACCTAACACAGCCTGGCCTAACCATTCCTTGCTCTATTAGGGACCTAACATTTTGATTTCTTTTTGGTACAACCATTCCATGCTCTCATGGTACAATGCGATACATTGCAATACATAAACAAACACAAAATCCGCTATATTTATCGTTTCTGAATATTTAGGAGCATGCAAACTTCATATGTTGTGCCAAATGTTTGAATGCTTTCATAGGCAAATGTTCGGTCCATAACAAAAATATAGGCAATTTTATGTTTGTTTTGATACAGCTATCTATCGCATTAGAGTTATAATTAATCTTGGGTTGTTCTTGTATTCATGAATATTATCTAGGTTTTGCAAACGTAACCAGTATTTATGAGTTTTTGTTTTTATTTGAACACTTAAGTTTGTGCAGTACAATAACCAGTTTATATAGTCCTAACAAATTTACCTACTATAATCCTCAACCTATATGCATATATAGGTTGTTTGCGGCAAAAAAAAATCGTCTAAATTTTAAATTTTTAAAAAAATATTCATCAGATGTTGGTAAAATTTTACGTTTAATCAAAATTACATCCTACCTACTCCCAATCCAAATTTCATATATTTAATTACTTATTAAAACAAGTTTATTCTTATTGTACATTGAAATTACATGAATTTGGACACTTTAACGCAGGGAGGTAATCTGGTATTCCATTAATATTTTACTGTCATTTATTTTTACCGTTATAATCTGTGATCAATGAGATTGACATTGCTGTGATGAAAGCGACATTAATGAGGCCCGTATAAGTTGGTTTATTTAGGTATGTCGCTTGTATACAGATAATGTATAATAATATCATGAAAAGCCAGGGTGTATGATTCATGTATAGTGCGTTCAAAGTCAAATGATATTGGTTATAAACATAAACTCGCCCGTCAGGTAAACTTTATATTGGTTCGATATCAAATAGTGTGCAAATCTCATTCCATATATCGAAGGCGCGGTAGTGTAGTGGATAAACCCTCAATTCCAGCAAGTTACTATTTTATTCTGAGTTGTAGGTTCGATCCCCACTTCGGTCAACTTATTTTATTGCATGTATCCATGTTATAAAGTCTTATATTATACTGCTGTTTTAATGAATCGATACTTCAAAGTGATGTAGTGAAAATATTAAAAACAACCTATCATATGAGTGTTGTACTGCATATAAAAATAAAATAATTGAAATACGACTTGATAAAGAGTGAAAACATATCACCAAAATTAATCTACGTACTGCATACCTTTTTTCATGTACGTTATTATATAAGTTACACATAAAAAATACTCGTAGGTACTTGTAAAAAGATAAAATAAAAACTTTTAAAATTAAAGTAACTTGGATGGGAGTAGAACCAGTGGCGAGATTGAACAAAATTAATTGTATAATAGCGACATGCTTACCCACTCGACTAACGAGACGATGTGAAAACTGGTTACCGAGTATTATACTATTGATTGAAGCTATCAATATTATTATATAAAACATATGCATCCCCTATTCTTTTGAATGGGACAGTTCCCTCATTAGTATTACTTATTGAACCGACAGTATTTTCTTAATTTTAAGTAGGTAGACCCGAAAATATGATACACAAACAGTACAATAACAGATGCACAGACGGGCCTCATATATGCTATATTAAATATATTACAAATACGTAAATCTACCGTTAGACGTATCACGTGACCATAAAATTGGCTTTTCAATGTATTGAGTATTGTAACATGAAGTTCATGGTAAACTACAAATATTTTACATAGAACTTATTAACAAAACTTTTTTACACATGTCTGATGTTGCTTAGATTTAATTGTGCATTAGATAGATACATTTTATTTACTTGTGCAAAATCTCATACTAGACAAGTAGGTGCAGTAAATACTGAGAAATCTTCATTTTATATGATTTTTTCGCCGCAAACGAGCTATAATATTAGATATTAAAAGCTTTTTGCAAAGTATATGTCAATTTTTGCAAGAGTCATGCCTTGCTGGGGATTAAGGTTCTTTATAGTACTATAATACTCTTCACTTATGAAAACAAAGATAGACAAGAAATCACCCTTTAAATTATGCTAATACATAAGGTACGAGAACAGGTAAATTTGTAAGCACTACAAAATAAATAGAAGCAAATATTAAAGTATTATAATATGGTAACATTCAGAGATATTGCAGTCACTAAAAGCTTTTAATATATGTATAAGGATTTCATTGAAAACTAAAATGGTTTTAGGCACAAAAACGTATATGTCTCCAAGTAAGGGCCACAACTCAGACAATACTCATCCGGCAATATGCACAACTAGTGTTGGTACTTTCATTGAATCAGACCATGTGGTTAAAGAGAACAAGTGCATAAAAACTTTGTGACATCCATTCATCCAGACATCTAGCACAAAATCAATGGTCCAGTTGAAACATTACGAAATGTCAGATGTTTGCAGTTGCTTTACAAACAACAGAACTTTTTGTGTGTTTTTTTCCTTGTAAGGACACTATCTCCAATGTGGTTGGTTTTCCTAAAGAAGTCAGGTAGCGTACATCTTAAACAATTGCGCTTTTAATTTCGATTCCTATGCAGTGTAAGGATGATTTCATCATGGTGGTTACTGGAGTATTTGACCACTCACCAGTTGTAGACAATGCTTTACAGTAACTTTGCCAAGGTTTTGGCTCAAATTGACTAGCTCTTGTGTTTGGCAACTCCACATTAATGATTACCGAGTTGTCTAAGACTAAGACTATAATATTTTGAAATTCGTACTAAGTGATGAAGTCCTAGGCGATGTCACCTTACAGTTAGGGTTCAAATCTTACTTATATTATAATTTGGCATGTTATTACATGTATAATAACAAGAGGGACATTGGCCCTAGCGTTCAGTACAGTAATTGCAGTTTAGGCACAATCAGTAAATGTTTTATACAATGAGTTAAATATAGCATGGAGAATTTGATCTGATCCTGACCTTTATGCAAATATATATTACAAGGTTATTGCATTGAATATATCAATTTCTGCGAGGATATCGTGTAATATCGGTCCTTTAGATTTGTGTTGTTATTACAGATTGAGCATCTTCGTGATACTTTCCGCTTATGAAACCATACAACCGGTGTTATAAATAAAGACAATAAATCAGCTGTTTAATTATGCTAATATAAGGTCGAGAGTCGTGTCAAATTCTCCAGACTATAAAACCTAGTACAGTCAGATCTCGATATAACGACACCCGATATACTGACAAATTCATTATACTGACATCAAATTTGGGGACAAAAGTATTAAAATGCTCTTTGTATCAATTCAGTATACCGACATATTCGTTATAACGACATTTTTCTTGGAAACACACAGCGTCGTTGTATCGAGATTTGACTGTACTTGACCCAAGATGACCAAGTGGCAAACATGACCTAGACTTTTGTAGACACCCATTTTTACCAGGTTTCATAAAGATGTCAAAACTATGTCCTCTTGTGTATTACCGGCTGCAGTGTCTAAAAAAATTCTTTTGACATAGTAGGGCAAACTAGTTTTTACTCTTGCAGATCAAATTGAAAACTTGGCCTAGATTTTACAGAGACACACAATCAGAGGACAGGTTACATGTGCCCCATTTGTGTTGGGTACTGCTTTGAAGATTGTCCTTGTAGTGTGTTCGTCCTTGAGAATTGTTGTTGTTTGCCATTTTACGCTTGTTGTGTTTACCGAGGCAACAGGCAGGCAGTCAGAGTAGGATCGTCCCCCACCATCCAGTTTGACTGAGGCGGCAGGCAGTCGGGAGTAGATTGTCCTTGTGTTCGTTGTATTTTGCTGAGTTACTCCAGTTCTGTTTGACCGAGGTGCCAGGCAGACAGTCAGAGTAGATTGTCCTTGTATTCGTTGTTTTTTGCTGACTGAGTTACTCCAGTTCTGTTTGACCGAGGTGCCAGGCAGACAGTCAGAGTAGATTGTCCTTGTATCCGTTGTTTCATGCTGACTGAGTTACTCCAGTTCTGTTTGACCAAGGTGCCAGGCAGTCAGAGTAGATTGTCCTTGTATTCGTTGTTTTTTGCTGACTGAGTTACTCCAGTTCTGTTTGACCGAGGTGCCAGGCAGGCAGTCAGAGTAGATTGTCCTTGTATTCGTTGTTTTTTGCTGACTGAGTTACTCCAGTTCTGTTTGACCGAGGTGCCAGGCAGGCAGTCAGAGTAGATTGTCCTTGTATCCATTGTTTCATGCTGACTGAGTTACTCCAGTTCTGTTTGACCGAGGTGCCAGGCAGGCAGTCAGAGTAGATTGTCCTTGTATCCATTGTTTCATGCTGACTGAGTTACTCCAGTTCTGTTTGACCGAGGTGCTGGGCAGGCAGTCAGAGTAGATTGTTCTTGTATTCATTGTTTCATGCTGACTGAGTTACTCCAGTTCTGTTTGACCGAGGTGCCAGGCAGTCAGAGTAGATTGTCCTTGTATTCATTGTTTCATGCTGACTGAGTTACTCCAGTTCTGTTTGACCGAGGTGCCAGGCAGTCAGAGTAGATTGTCCTTGTATTCATTGTTTCATGCTGACTGAGTTACTCCAGTTCTGTTTGACCGAGGTGCCAGACAGGCAGTCAGAGTAGATTGTCATCTTTTTGTAGCTGTTAGGTTTCATTTTTGAGTTTGTTAATGTGACCTGGTCCTGATGTCCCAAAGCATTTCAATCTAAGCTAAATCTCTATTCAAATAACAGCATGTTTCTTTATGTTAATTTCTATCAGGGACTAGACTCAAATTGTTGAAACATTATTCTGAGTTTATAACAGTAAAACTTCATACTCAATTTGGGCTTTGATTTCTACCTCGGATGCTATGGGAGATTTGGGTCTAGGTCCCGAATATTGTCATATATCTTTCAGTTAATTTACAAGCAAGACCAGACTCAAACTTGGTATAACTGAACATAAACATGGTTCTGTGATTACTACAATAAACTTCTAAATAAGAGCTTCAACTTCAAATATGTCTCAAAATCAGATTATAATTTGAGTAAAATTTGAGTTGAGATTTGTGCACAAGATGTTTTGGTAGATTTTGGCCTGTACTTGTTATCCATGAATTTTCTTTTTGGTGCCTTTCATGTTTGGCTGTTTCTGTAGAGTGCAGCCTTCATTGTCCGATTGGTACATGTACCAACTATTCATGATTGGAAGTTTCATTGAAATTGGACCAATTGTAAAGACAACAAGCCCAGACAAAGCCCCGACAAACTTGTGGGAGACACATTTAAATAATCAGGTTAATAGTACATGAATAAATTCCTTCACACACAAAGGGAACAAATAAATCACAACTATAAGTTCACTAGTAACATTTTTGCATGCATTTTATTTTTCATTTATAGCATTTTATTTAGTTTCTAAGTCACAAAACAATCATTATACTGAACACAATAACTAAGTTTGACGCTGATAAGACAACACGTTTTCAATTGTATTTCACAAACAATGACATCATGATCTCACAATATATTCAAGCTTAGAGGCCAAATATCCCTTAGAATTCAAAATTAGGGGACAAATATCCCTTAGAATTCAAAATTAGGGGCCAAGTATCCCTTAAAATTCAAAGTCAGGGGCCAGAAGTATCCCATAAGATTCAAACTCAGGGGCCAAGTATCCCTTGGATCTGTTTCATTATTCTGAAGACAAAAAAAAACAAATATTTTTGAATAATTTCACATTTAATAATTTTATCATTTTTGTCCAGATGAACAAAAATATTGAAATTTGGCATTAAAATATCTTGAACACTTTAACACGTTCAAGTCAATTAAGTTTTGATTAAAAAATTTAATCTGCTTTTTATTTGATCATTCTGACCAATGCAGGGCCTTCTTTAGACTCTGAAACTACATTTTGACTCTTGAAAATGTTGTAAGTGCCAATTTTGAATCTTTAATATTTTTTAAGCTCAGGAGTCATTTTGACTCTTCCATTATGGAGGCTGGTGAAAGCCTTGCATGGTGACAGCTTGTTGAGCTAAGACTACTTACTTAACTTGAAAAAAAATATTTAGACTTACAAAATAGAAAGGGATATGGCCCCCAAGTTTCCTTAATTTATTCATTACATGAACATAAATAACTTGGTCAACATCCCTCATATCTACAATGAACTTGCCCTAAACCAGGGAAAGAAGAGTCCAACTCATGAAAAATGAGTGAAAATAATTTTTGAAATACCAAGGAAATCACTTTTGAATTTTCGTACAGTCTGTAACAACATGATAAAACTTGGACTGGTTCACAATCAGTGTAAATGATATAATAATGAAATATACAGTTTGAACAGAACCAGTCCAAAATATGTAAATATGTTAGCCATGTAAGTCACAGTAATAATAATGATATGCTAAAATCATGGACACCATCCTGACCACTATAATACCATCATAATAATTACATACCACAATATAAACATTGCATCAAGTCTTTTATAAAACACTGAGACAAGAACTCCATAATTATGTAAGGCTATTTTTAATTTAATTTGTAGTTCCTCAGATCAACATCATAGCAACACAAAAACAAAAGAAAAATTAGAAGTTTTTGTCTCTAACCAACAGCCACAACTCTGGCTATAATCATACAAACTAAAATTCCTGTAAAATTGAAGTTTCGTTTCATTGAAATCTGACCAGTGATTAAGGAGAACAAGCGCAGACATCCATCCAGACAGACATTCAGCACAAAATCAATGACTCCAGTCTTTGTTTGCAGGGGTATGATAAGTCTCCCACTAAACGTGGGAAGTATTTTTTTCAACACTCATATATCTTAAACATGATTACTATGTAGAATCTGAAGAACTATAAATTAATTAAGTCTGAACCTAACAAAATTCATCAAAAGCTGAAAGTTCAGCTGCCTGACTATCAGCGTAGACTGGCATAATAACTGTAGAGTCCCTCCGGAGCTTTGGTGACCACTTCAAGTGACCACAGGGGCCAATTTCATGCAGAGCTAACAATTTGTACAATGATTTTTTGGGCTTTCATGTACTGCTATTTCTGTTGAATCCTGCCTTCCCTGTCTTGATTTGTTATTATTTTCCACCCTTACAGGCTTGGGCACCAACCATCCCTTGGGACTCTGCAGATATTACATCAGCCGATAGAATTATCTGCCTTTCAGCCCTTTGATAAATTAATCCTCGAGCATCAAAATTGACCACGTCATCTAACAGACTAAATATCGATGAAACAAACAACATAAAACAAATTTGACTAGTTCTGAGTTTTGCAAGAAACATTGTTATACAATAATAAACCAAAAGAAACAAAAAATGAAGGCAATCAATTTGACCGCATTATAAACATAGACACATACGCAGAAACATTCTAAAAACTGACAGAAATAAGGCATTTTTGCAAAATTGATAATATTTGCGCGTCTTCAAATCATTGCTACAATGATATGCAAATTAGTAAATGGACATATTAAATAATAATATTCATATAATATGTAAATAAGCTTTTTACATAATATTTCAAAGAAATCATTAAATTATCCATTTCTTAAAATCAACAAATTCAGTAATTTTAAGGAATGCGTAGTTCATAAATACAGCTACTTAAGCTTTATAATATGAATACAAAATTGCCACAACAAAAAGCACGTAAATTGAACACTTATTACAATGACCTTGACCTTAACTAAATAAACATTGTCAAAGATGACTTGTCGATGCTGATATGAATACACTAGGTAAAGTGTTGAACACGATGTCTGTCAGTTGCGTAAAAATTAAAATTACACCATACAAAATTAATGCGTAAAAACAATGAATAACAAGAAATTTAGAATCCCAAGGAAACCAGTAATTTTACACAAGGGCCACAACTCAGCTAAAACATACCGGTAATTGCAACAAAACGAGACCACATGTAAACAAATACTGACAAAACAATCCTGAATATTCATAACCCATTTACTAAAATAAGTGCGAGACACGTTGTTGCTCATTATTTCATCAAATTTAAAATCTTAATTTTTCAAACAATCACCTCTCAAAAAACTGCCATCAAACCTCATGCCAAATTATGAATGTTTATGTCAATTTCCTAGCAGCACATCAGTTAAAATTGACTTCCATAACATGATTGAAATCTCCATCAAAAAGAAATAAATAATAACTAGTTTAAGTTTTAAAATTCAAGAAAAAATGCAATATTCAAAACCCTTATTCTGATATAAAATTAAAATTATACAAAAACAAAATCTTCACAATTGTACATAACAACATCCCCTAACAGAAAGTTAAACCACAAACAACTATGCCCGACTGTGTCTCTGTTTAAAACTCTCAATTTTGATAAAAAAGATTAAAAAATATTCTTTATTTTTATAAAAATTCGAAATCTGTATTAAATTTTATATTATAAATATTCGAAATTTTTATTCAAATTTATTATAAAGATTCCAAAATGTTTACCATATTTTTTATAAAGATTCCAAATTTTAATTTAACTTTCTTATATTCCATGTGATAAAAATATATGCCAAAACAGATTTAATTAAGTGCATATTTCAGTAGGCCCCAAATGTCATGATAACTCAATGTGCTATATTGTTAATACTTTTTTTCAGCACGTTTTTTAAATAAATTTGGGGAGAAACTCATTCCGACAAATAATAACCACAAGCAAATACCGGATATAACAGACTGATAAATGAGTGGAACTCAATAAACAATAACATAAAACTGGGTCATCTTAATTAAAAATTAATTAAACTTGGATTTAGAAGAGATATACTTACAGTTCTTAAACAGAGACACGGACTGGTACAAGTAAAACCAATAAAAATATTAAATAATAATTTGGCAATTTTTACAGTGCCGTTTTTTGGCACTTTAGTCGAGAGAAAAAAAACACTAATATTTAAAAGTTTTGAGTATACTCAGAATAAATAATCTTTGAGATTCCTCAACAAAAGGTAACACTTATTTGAAGGAACAAGTGGAATGTATTAATATATCCGACATGAGGGATTTTATCCCAAGTTCAGCCGACATAATTTAAAAACAAAATCATGCATGTCCAGCAAAAACAAGCCTGCGTTCAATAAACGCCTATGCCCCGGTAGAAATGTTGGATAGTGTTACATGGCATTGACAATGTAAGGTATCTATGATGGTAAACAAGTATGCCAAGTTTAAAGGCAATGCCTTGATGTACTTTGAAAATATTTGAGTTTAAAGTCGGACAGACAACGGACAGACAGGACAATCACTATATACCTACGCATCAGTAGATGCTGAGGCATAAAAACGTCTAATGTAAACAAACAACAGTCTTTGAATCTCTTATCATATATCTGTGACTATTATATAACTGTATAAACAATAACATCCTACAACTTTCGTTATGTTATTTTGTTTACCTTGTTTACTGCATACTTTTGTACATGCACTTTTGTTAATTTTCCTGTGTTTAAGGCAACAAACATAAATAATCTTCATATGCCAATAAAATAAACCAAACTGAGCATTGTATAACAGCTACATCATGTGATGAAGGAATCACACTTATTTCATACCACAACACTGTCTGCTAACTTTTTATTCTATGAAGACGCGCATTAAAACGCAGCATTCCAATTTCTATGCAGATGTATTTCAAGGCATCATGGCCAAGATTTTTATGTACATGACACATTTGTCGGAAAGTATCTATTAGCAAATGTTTATGTTTATATATATCCGACGTAAAATAAATCTTCATTCTTGTCAATCAGTTAAAATTCCAATTTTATCAAATGCTAATGTTCAAAATAATTTGTCGAAGTATAATAATGGAATATGTGACCCAATTCACTAATAATTCTAATATTCTATAATCTCTAGACACTTCATATTCTATCAAGAAAAAGAACAAGTAAAGTTCTTCATTTCATGCATGAATGCTGCTTATTATGCGTAACTGTAGAAAATTTAAGACAGAAAAGCGTTGTTTATTTTTTATACAAACTTTATTTATTACGATAAATAAAAATATTAAATATGATTAGCTCTGTGACAAGACTGCCACAAATAAACTTGAAATGTTTTTTGTTAAAACATAATGTGTTGCTAGTATTGCGTACAAATATAATACAAATCATGCGTTTGTTAGTGTTAACAGATATATGTAATTACAAAATAAATAGTAAACAGGTCAATAAAATGAAGTGTATATACTAACAAGGTATCGTTCAGTTACACATTTTCCTTGTATATAGTTATAACATTATAACATTTTGAGACAAACAATGTGTAATAAAAATTCAACAACATTTTTCGCTGTATAGTACAAAGTGACATGTTTAACATATATTTTATATACATAGGAAAATTGCACGGTATACATTAACGGGAAGTTGGCATAAAATATACAATATGCTGAAATAATGTAACTTTATATTAACCCACTTTCACCCCCAGGGTGTTAATACTTAAATCATGAAAACAAAATCGGGCAAAAATCAAGACAAGGTCAACAACCGCTCGATCCTTTTTTAGAAAATTAAATAAACATATCTTCAATGTTAATTGATTGATTACATAATTAATATATGTATTTATTCATGAGACAGTTAATGAATATTCATAGACTTTATACAGAATGAACTTCTATAAATAGAACACAAGACGATTAATTAAATGATAAAATGCAATAATGAAATATTGCCATTTCCTCAATTGCAAATGAAACAAAATGTAAAAGTAAGAAACTTGATGACCATAGTAATTAAAATAAAATAAATTTTCTAGAGAATCATAAAAAAAAAAAATCGGTAACATTTAAACATTTCGTAAATGTTTACACCTATTTAAGGTCATCATCGTAATCATATAAAATAAATGAAACAAACAAAAAGAATAAAATAACAATGAATTAAGATGAAAAATGAAATAATCAGATTTTTCAAACGAAAAACCAAAGTCGACAAATAGCTCCAAATATCATCAAGCACAACTTTTAAAATACTTTATATATATATATATGTATATAAATCTCATGTATATTGACAAGTCTGACAAGTCAAATAATCTACAAATGTTTGATGAAACATTATCAATATCAATCTCATGCAAATATCTGATGATCGCCAAATCCACCTAAACGCATTCGCTTCACTTTAGCACGGTGATTTTTAAACCACAATTGTACGTTTTTTGGCTCCAACTTGGGAAATTTTTGCCGATATTCCGAACTGTTCAGTTCTTCACAATATTTATCAATCATGTACGAAGATGGATGGGTGTCGTCGATGAACCATTTTTCTAACTTGGGTATTTCAGAAAGTGGGTCTATGAATACCCTAGTGCGTCGTTTACGGTGTGAGTTATTGTTCTCCTGTCCTGGGCCGGGCGATGACTTGGGCGTGGTCTGCTGGGAAGGATGTTGATTGTGAAACTTCATTTGATTAGCTTGCTGAGAGTAGAAATGAGTATTTAGAGGAAAGTAGTGCATAGCTAGTGGATGTGGAAACTGCGGGATATGTAACGGTTGTCCAGATGGACTGCCGGTCACTCCACCGAAATTTAAGCCTCTAGCAGAGTTGAGGTATGACTCTCGTAGACTCGTCATCTTATCGTCGTGACTAGATACTGAACCGTCCAGAGAGGGATCGTCTTCGTAATCTGATTCATCCAAGTCTTCGTCATCACTCTCACGGGCACGTTTACCGTTAGATAGATCTCGTGTGTTAGATAGATCTCGTGCGTTAGATAGATCTCGTGGCTTATCTGTAGGATAGTTTGACATCATACTATGAGAATCACTGATAGACAAGTCTTTACCTCGATTTTGTATCACATCTACTTCAGCCTGTTGGACAGGACTACTATCGACTTGCACTTTTTGCTTTTCAACCGTAAGGTCTTTTGGCAAATCTGAATTGTAATGTTCAACTTCAGTCATTTCACTATTGGGCACACAATTTTCAATGTCCTGAGGGGATTGACCTTTAACTGGTGACCTTTCCACCATTTCTGAGTAACCTTCGTCCGACCTGGATGGAGACATATGTAGATCTTCTTTTTCAACTTTCACCTTCACATGATCGAAGGTCTCACTGACCGGTGACTGCCTCTTGCCACTACCACTTTCACTGTCTGACTTGGATGATTTTGTTAAACAGAGACCTTCGTCCGATGGTGACCTTGACCTTGAATTCATTGAAAGGTCACACGGTTCACGATCGTCAAGGTGACTGTTAGTTGACTTAGACTGCGCACTAAGAAGTCCCATCTGAGATTTCATGTCCATACTAGGGAAATGTGGGTAAGGCACCATATATACTGCATTGCGATTTGGCAAGAAAGGATAGTTGTCACTGACTGAAGGTGCGACATCCTTCTCATCCTCCAAGTCAAAAGAGTCGTCACCGCTGTTCTTCGATGCTCTACGGTGTGCTGCTCTGGCATTTTTGAACCAGTAAATAATATTCGTCAAGTCGAGAGGACGTCTTCCTTTTCTTGAGTCGAGAGAATTTAACTCTTGAAGGTATTGAAGCATGAGCTCCCGGGACGGATGTTGATTGTCGGCGAACCATCGCTGTAGGCGCGGAATCTCGTGCTCTGGATCGAACGATGTTCTCATTCGTGTTTTTCCTGGTAAGTAATGTTGATAAGCTGGATGAGAGAAGCTATCATTCGGCGTGGACGCTGCCGTCGGTCTCGATGCCGCTGGAGATAACTGTACCTGATGACCGGCCACAGATGAAGCGGCCATTTTGTCCTGAATACTCGTCGAATCACGTAGAGACAAACTCACTGATGCCTTCATTCGCTCCTGTTGCATTTTTAGAAGATCGTTAGCTGCAGCGGCAAGGTTAACGTTGTCAGGTCCGGAGCTGTTTCCCTCAGTGTATGACTTGAGTTGTTCCTCGTACCATCTATCAAAGGCTCGCCTCATCTCAGGAGAGATTGTAGCTAGGGTGTGACCATTTTTAGCAGATGAACCCTAAAATATCGACAAACAACATTATTTTTAGGGTATTTTTATCTATATATTAAGTATTGCATGCATTTTAAAGCTTCAGGAGTCCTCAGCTAAGTTTGGTAAATAAGTCACCTGCTCTCCCATTAGATGCATGCTTGTAAACTATTGAGATTATACGCATGCATCACAATCAATAATAAAATGTTAATTTAATTAGACCAAAAGGAATTATAACAGTCAAACACATACCAATAAATTACTCAAAAATTCCTTAATAGATTTAAATACAATAATATTTAATGACACTAATATAATGAGCAGATCCAGTCCAACAAAAACAGAACATAATCATGTTAATAAACCAGGCTTTCACAATGCGTCATTTCAGATAAATTATTGCGTACAGATTTTTTGTTTAAAAACGAAAACATTTTATCACACATCTATTCTGCATGACATGCCAGTGGATAAGATACAAAATATTTGAACAACCAGTACTAATTTGCTCTTCCCATAGCAACTAGCAACTGCTCTGCATGTGAGAGCACAAGATCATAGCCAAATGTCAGCCAGGGGGACTAACTAAACCAGTGTTAGCTTGGGAATCAAACCTAGAACTTTGAGCTTACACTTTAGAGTTCTGAATTTAACTTTAGAACTTCAAGGGCCCCATCTAGGTGTTCTTCTAGCGTAGGTGATACAATAAGAAAGACAGAAGTGTATATTTACCTTCTCCAACAGTGTAGGACATCCTGTGTTTGCGAGGAGACTTTGTGACTGATTCAACAACAACTGCAGCAATTTCTCTTTAACGTCCTCCGCCGATGTGATTTTAGTTACACTGTAAAGGTAGTTTAAAAGTGAACAGAAACTCTCTGACATGTGTGCTTAGTATCGAGGGGTGTGGTTTGTACCGAGGGATATAACCAGTTACATTTTAAGGATGTTTCCTATCGATCATCAAAAAGGGGCCATTTTTGTTAGCTGGGGCTGAGGGGGCATTAAAACAATGAAATCCTTATACACATACAACTAACCCATCTGACTTATAAATCAATCAAGCGATCGATCTCAATCAATCAATCAATCAATCAATCAATCAATCAATCAGTGAAGCATAAGAGAATAACAGCAACAAGAAACATAATTATAAAACAAACAAAGTATGGTATATCACATGTGGAGAACAAACTATAAAATATCGGGGCTTTTTCTCCAAACTTAGAGGATGGGGTCCAAGTCTTATAATTTCAAAACAAATTAATATATGGTGTGTAATTTTGGTTACATGGGAAGCAAACTTTGCAGAGGTTTACCTTCATTTTTTCGGTAAATTTTTAAACAATTTGATTTTAAACAAATATGTTCATGGTGAAGACTCATTATAAAGGCCCCTTAAAGCCCTTACCATATAAGGAATAAAAGCCCCGATTAAGTAAAAGCAAACTCTGAACATTGTATAATATACTGGCATTATATAACTGCCTACCATGTATATAATATAAGCATAAACAATTATTTGCTATTATGAAATCAAATCTTTATCATTACGAAGCAGTACTTTTCAGAATTTATTCTTTCCTCGTATCATTAAAGATAAAATAATAATTGAACTATCCAAACTACAATTTCAAAAGAATATTTTGGTTAACATAAGCTTTTCACATTATGTTTTAATTGATGATTTCATTCTTGATTCTAGCACTGTGTAACTCAAGATTTTAATTTTTTAATCTATCAAAGGGAAGTAACTCCTTACCTGCATATTCTGATCCTAAGAGTAACAACCTGAGTTAGTTCCCCTAATATGTCATCAATTGTAGCACTTTTACTTTCTGTTACGGAGTCAAAACCCAAAGGTTTCCAATTCTTCAATTGAATGGCCCCTGAAGAAAGAAAAATAATATGTTATAATATATCAATTGATACTTATATACCTGCCATATGATATTCCAGCAGAGAGCTGAATGGCAAATAAAGGCTGTGCTCAGCATTTACATATTAAAAGAAGGAATATTTTTAAGAATTGCAAAGATACAATTAGCATCGTGATTTCCGAGCTTCATGAGCTCATTTGTAACAAATACCCTTTATAATTATATACACAAGTCCAAATAAATGAAGTGATCAACTGAATCCCTCCTAAATGATGGTTTATAAGAATAGAGAGAATCTGTCCCCTAAAAAGCTTCCTTGGGGACGATAATAAATCTTTTTTTATTTGTACATTTCATTTAAATTCGACGGTTGGTAGGCAAAGAGATTGATGTCAAAATAACTGTTTTTTGCTCAACTTTTCCTTATATGGTCATTAAATAGTGTTTTTACCACATGACGCGTCGCCTTAAGCAACACAGGCGTTAATTAACTATTAAAGTCCAAATGTGGAAAATTTAAGAGATCATACTTAACTTTTTAAATGAATATACTCAAGGCCTGGAGCAACTCAAATCAAATCTAACTTTCACCAATGTACAAAAATTGTCAGACAAAAATATGTGAAATAAACAATTTAAACTTTACATTGATGTAGCACGAAAGTACATGTACAAAAAAGTCATATACCGGTATGTTACATAATTTCCATTTTCCATCAATTAATCAATCAATCACTTAATATGCGTTCACTAAAAATAGTCAAAGCAAAACGATTTACTGAAGTTTTTTAACAAACTTACAAATAGAAAATATTCTTAATATTAATTGACAAAAATAAGAAAATCCATTCTAATTGAAGAAATAGATTTCCAAATACACACTGGCCTTGATCTTCTTTAATGTAAGATTATTGCGAGGGTTAAACATTTATACTACTTATAATTCATAATTTGCTCATTATAAGCAATGCACGGTTAAATACCCCCTTTTTCGTTATTTGAAATAGCAAATAGCAATTTGGTTGTTGTTGATGTGTTATATATTAATTAGATGTTTTGTACTTAACTGACATAACTGTACTATATTGTACTAAACTTAAATTATCAGCAAAACACCGAAGTGCAAATGTAGCGACACAATCAAAGCACGTTGAGTTTTTCAAATTTTATTTCTAAACTTACATTAGAATACAATAAATTTGTGCCCCGTTTCTAGAAATGACAAAAGAGAACATAAAACCAGAATTAAAAGTACTCCCACAAATTGTCATTTTAAACATAAAATATATGTTGAAACTTTTCTTCTAATTTAACTTAAACATCCTGTTTGTGAACGTGTTGTTTCCTATATATTGTCATAGACACGGTGTAGTTTAAGAGTGTGAGAATATAAAACGTTTATATTAAAATATATGAATTAAATGTTGCCCAAACAGTTATTTATTGTTTCTAATTTTAGATTTATCATGTATGTTATATTCCATAGTATTGTTTCTACATTCCGGATGACGACGTTTAGAAACGTTTAGAAAACAGTAAAGCTAGTAATGTTTCACCAATTCTTAGTACCCGGTACTTTTTATACATTGAAAATTTTAATTCAATGTAAAATGAAAATGTGAAAATATAAGAATGTGAAATACATTGGAGAGAAAATGTGAAAGAAAGAGAATGAAAGTAGTAAAAATAATGTGAAACCTTTTGCTCCTAATGTTTCTGTGGGATTGTAGCCAAGTTTAAGAAGTGCCGCTCGGACACATTCTGAGAGAAGCGTCGTTCCAGGTAATATAGCATAGCTGTCAAGCTCGACTGTGTTATGCGTGGATGATTCATCTAACGATGTCTCGAAGGACGGAGATCCACTTGTCTGTTCGATGATACAATGTATAGGCAATGATCGGGTACCTGAAAATATAAAAGGGAAATACATGAAAAACTCAATCAAATCACAAATCAGTAATATCCTTGTAGGACCCATCTTAAGCTCAATATCACAAATTGTTTAGTTTATCTAGTTTATTAAATTTCATATTAGGTTAATTGTGAAACAAATGGGTAATTGTAAAACAAATTTTTCTAACTTATATCAATCACTCTCGACACATCATTCCTGATGTCATCCATCGCCACGCGGATATGAGATCTGTAGAAGACTGTCAGCTGAATTGAATGGCCTTCACGTAACAATTATGAAAGCAGGAAAACTTAACTAAAGGCTAAATATAGAGAAACATATTAGCAGTAAAAGCTAAACATGATTCAAGGTATAAAATGTGCTAAAGACTGCTACTACTTGTTAATTAAATATAAGAAAACTATTTTAGCACAAACACTTGCGACCATTCTTAAAGATATTTCCAAACATGTATCTACTCATTTTTTTCTGGGTGACAGCCAGTAATAGTTTAGTAAGAAGTTTATGTCATATAAACAATTGTTTGCCTTTATTGACAGACATAAATATGAAGTCATGTACACCAAACATATACTGATTTCTTTACCCTCGCCACTGGGGAAACCCAATAGGTCGAGCTTTACTATTTTTTGATTCATGGGAAATTTGCAACAGTATTTATATCCCTTGATTACAGGACTTTCTAACATGTTAATGCAACTCTACATTTTACAACACACCAGAGCATGTCACTGATGCGTTGGTTCAACTGTCAAACCAAACAAAAACTCGCCCAAAATTGAGTTAAAATTTTAGTCAAGCTTCACAATAAAATAATTTCTAGGTCTGATTATAGAAACCTGGGATTTCTAATATTTGACAGACTCTGTATTACTGCATTTAATATAAAGAAAAAACAACACTATGGACCACAATGCATTTCACCAAAAATATATAAATCCGACTGTTGTCACAATAGCGTTTATTGTTTGTGCGAAATATTAACGAGGTACAATAAAACGTCGTGAATGAACGCCTACATTGTAGATGCTTTTTTGGTCAAATCGGCGAACTTTTGTAACAAATATAATATATCGTCCTGCAAGTTATGTTCAACTTTATATAGATGGTTTGGGAGTAGAGTATAGCCAATTTGTTTTTTTGTGACAAGGGTTGGTGCAAAACTACTGGAAATTATCAGTAAGAGTAAAGATCAACATCATCACCTTCAAAACTACATAATACTTGATGCAAAACAACATCAGAAAAAGGGGCTGTCCCCTTTTTATGAATAACCTTACTATTGTTAATTAAGACATACACTGCTACTCTTATTGTAGCTGTATGAGCTTTCTAAATTCATAACATTATTAGTTTTTTGCAACAAATTAACAATTTTGACAGTTTTTAACTGTTTCAAGGCAACTTGTTGCAACCAAAAACAGTTTCAAACTCAAATGAGCAAAAAACTCACACAAATTACAATGTTCCCATGGACTTTATGATTTCAACTCTGGTGGTCTGGTGTTCGAAAGTCCATCTTTCAACAGACTTGGAAGGTTACAGGTTCTATCCCAGATTGCTACATTTTAAGATATAACTCAGAATCTCATGATTGGTCAGTATATTAAGGGTTGTTACAGAAGTATTTGAACTAATGTCAGGCAATGTAACACCAGGGTCATAGTCTCCATTATGCCTGATATATAATGTTGATTGAATATTGAACGCCCAAATAATATGAAAAGATATAAATTATTTAGATTATCCATTTAGTTCAACAACAACATGTACATCCTGTTATTATTAAGATATTACTACTGTATATAGATTTTATATTTTACATTAACATTTACAAATCATACTTCGCAAATAAGAAAAACCAAAGATGGAAGACCCAAGAGATCTTTTAGTTTTTTAACAATAATATATTACAAGCCAATTTTACCAATATTTCACATCCAAAGCAAAATAATTACTAACACAGATCATAATGTACAAATACAACAAAACCACATAGCCATACCTTGGCAATCTTTTACAAATTCCAACATTTTCACAAGAAGTTTTTAAAATCCACCATTTTTTTCAAAATATTATTTAAAATATTACACACATCACTTATTTCAGCTCCTGTTTATAAGCTAAAAAATATCTATCGGAAATCTATAGATGTTGTAAAAAGTAAAAATCTAATTCAGGTAGATTTAACACACACGTATAAATATATGTAACATGTAAACGTATCCCAACCCAATACAACCACTAAATAAATAGTCACTCGATTTTTATACAACTAAACTCTTCGCTACTACCATCTATACTGAGTATTGGAGAATACTATATGCATGACTAGTTGTCAACTCCAGAAATCCCAGAAGTCTGATCTCGGCAAGGCAAAATAACCTTCTTAAATATGGTTGCTGTTATCTTATAAAGACAGATTGCTTTGATTGCGGCTGAGCCGTTCCATTTACCCATAATCCCCGGCAAAGTGGAAGATTTTCTGTTCCGCAATAGCTGATCCTTAATTATGATATTTCAAGAAAACAAATCTCAAATTCAACACGCTTATCCCACTTAATACGAGCAATTTCATACGTTTAATGTCCGCAGGCACATTCGACGAGGATAAGGCATTGTAAATATTAGAAGAGGACTTTTTAGGGAACTGCTAATCCAGGACAAATTTGTCGTTAGTATTTATGTATTCGATTTAGAGGTATCTCTAGCTGTCACCAAAGCAATGTCTAAATCACGGCATAAAAACAACAAGACAAAACCATTTATACAGCGATTCTTTCCCCGCAAAAAAAGTAATTCAGGAACGGTTTAAACTGGTATTTATTCGTAGATTTACAAGGCTTAGGGACTGATAGACAAGAAAGATTTGATTTAAGGATAAATAAAATCCGCCATACAATTGTTCCAAAACGATTTTTACTGTCTCGTAGCAGAACTTAATGTAGAAAGCAGAACAAGGTACAGAAATTAACATCCAGAATTGATACATGTTTAATGCTGAACACTGCAGGGGTAGTACAACATTTCCAGAAACAACGCAAACTGATTTGAAAGTGCCAAGAACAAAACAAAGCATTTTCTAAAGGTCTTGTTCAAATGAAATTGGAGACTTTTAACCTATTTTTTTCACACAAAAATTATTAAATTATTAATTATTAAATAAAAGTTGTCCAAAAAACAAAATCAATACTGCTCAACCAATAAAAGACAAATGGACACTGGTCACTACCAAAAACGGACCCAATATATTTTATCATCAATTCAAAATGAAGACATAACAAAGATTATTCTACAGTCATTAATTATCTTGATACAGGTAACTACGAGTCAGGGCATTAAAGAAATTTCCCCCATAAAAATTAAGTTTTTTTCTGTCAAATTATCGTCAGAAAAAAAAACGAAAAACCACTTTTTGTATTCAAAGCCAAAACGAGCCAAATATGACTCAGCATTATTATCATTGCTTTCCTTATCACCTGGTCCTCTTGACATATCAGTAAAAGTAAAGCCCCTTAAAGTCATAAAACTTTAATTGTTCAACACATTTACACCCAGCCCACTTTCCTTTGATCGTGATTCTTGGAGTTGCTTCCATCTTGCATCCAGAGAATAGGAATAATAACACATAAATCATACGATACAAAATTATAACATCAAAGGAAACAAAGTTGCGCAAAATTTTCACCCTCTGTAATAATTTCTTGGAGAAATCGCATCCATTACTTTCAGATAGAGATAGACTATTTCCAGAATAAGATAACACGAGATTTTTGATAATCCTCAACTGTGATTACAGAATTCTTACATTAGTCCCCTCAAGATATACAGACGAAACGCTTAAAAACAACTTAACCAGGACGACAAATTAATTTCATAGATGCACTTAATTGAAGCGTAAGATTTAGTGTAACCAAGTTAAATAATGAAATTCGAAATGCATTATAAATCCTTTACTGCCAGTCATTACGAGTTTTATCTTCTCGTAGCATCAACATTTTATCTCAGAAAGGGATTTTTTGTAAGAATTGCAATACTTAAGTTTATTACTGAACATCCAAATTGCTAAGAAACAAATCTTACATACCCATTGCACACAGCGGGAGTGGAAATTATTTTTATCAAAATCACATAAATAAAACTAACTACCATAGATTAAGGCCCTCGAAACCATTGGCGTATTTAAGGGCGCTTAAGACACGATGCATCCTTGATGGCTTAGCATTACGATATCCAGAATTTATTTCTCATAATATTTAACTAAACAGTAATTTACACAAGTTTTTTTGTACTTTTTTACGCCGCTTATCGCTACAAGAGGGATTTGTACTCAGGCTTGATTCAAGAATATTACCGTACAAACTATTACATCAAATAGGATTTTAAATCCATTTTAAATATTGGAATGCTAGAGATTTGCTAATTAATATCTGCACACGCGAGGAATAATATATCAGTTTTTACGATAGAATAATTGTTTGCTTAAAAAGGAAGGCAAGTATTCTGCGATAATGTTAAACGTACAATTATTACAAATGCAAGCAATTGGGTGCTAAGGCCAAACACCAATAAAAAAGGTCAGACACCAATAAAAAATAAAAGTGTAATATCATGAGTAGGTAAGGCCACTCACTCATAAATCAAGGTCAGACACCATTAAAATTTAAAATTCAATATTTTTTTTTCGAAAATCTAAAAAAATAGATAAGGAAATATATCCATTATTCTACAAAACTTTAAACAATGAAACTTGAGTACCAAACTCCTTGTCATTATGGTTTAAGGATTCTATTGTTACAATTGACACAATGCCCCATTTATTAAACTTGCACACAATTAATTATCTGCAATATCGACCAATTAAGCCAGTATCTAATGTCAAACTCTAATGCATGGTGATGTACATGAAGAAAACATGCGAGACTTATGCAAAACCATGACAAGAAACCCATACTTAGTTAAGGTGATAGAATATTTTCGAAACAATTGTATGCATTTTCATTAATATAGAAATAGCTGGCTTTCTAAAAACTTAAGACAAACACATCAAATAAAACCTTTCTGAAACTCGGAAATTTTAACACATATATATATACCTAATTTTTGAAAGAATGAAACATTTGGACACACAGTTTTGTGAATGTTTGAGGATTGTCTTCCTACATAGAAGACAGTATCCAACACAATATATTGCATGAAATGAAATACCTTTAAGTAAACTTAAATGTTGGTGTAAAGAGAACCCCCTTCCTCCTTCCCTTAAAAATGCTTTTAGGTACTTTAACAAGCTGATCGGATTAAACTTAGAATCTATAGCTTACCCTCAGTTTGTGACTGACTCTGCTCCATCTCACACAGCCTCATACCTATAGATTTCTTCCTCATCCCTTACTCTAAAATGTGACCTTTTCACACTGGATCACTGAACTTAAGTTATCCAAACTTTTCCTATAGAAATGTCTCACTTTTTTATATATATATAAATGTCACCAGAATAATGCCTATGTTTCTATTAACTAATAATAACTGAAATATCAATCAATTTCAAAATAAAACAAATCCACTTCACTTAAGAGCAATTTTTTTTAAATAAAAAAATACCATAAGCAAAGTTCAACAATGAAACACACATAGACACTGTATTACATTAATAACTTTCCCTCTATTCAATCATATGAGCAATAAAGCATATGTATATATATATACATGTACAATATGATTATCATATGATTGTTTATAGTTTTCTGACTTGACATCTCTAAATAATTCAATATTTATACACAACAGAATAGAACTACATGGATTTCCTCTCAATGTCATAATTATAAATTATCACAATTATTCCTTAATTAAGTGAATTAAAATGAGACTAACTTCTAATTAACAAGTCCAATCAGTTAACTCAACTTTAATTATCACCTGGTTATTATAATCTCATCCAGGAAACAAACTGTACAAACTATTAAGCTTAAGACCCTAAGGGTCGTTTCAATAGTTTATTTATAGTCTATATAATTATATCAAAGTTAATTACAAACAATCTCAAAGAAAATAGATAACCTAGGCTTGAGTGTTAGATTGTAATGAAAAGGGGTCAGAGATTAGAAAAGGGGCAGGATATTAACAAAAAATATTTCATATATCTCATTGTTCACAAACTGACCTCTAAAACCCCTAATATTTCACATTGTTATAAATTGATCCAGAAACCTTTACATTTTACAGTGTTCAGAAATTCAGCTCAAAAAGTCTTCAATGTAAATATATAACTATTTCTGGTCTCTCAATAGGAAAGTAGTTGTATAATATAAATCATAAGCCTGCCATAATTCAGCAGAAAGCTAACTGGCAAAAAAAAGCTATGCTCGGCATTTAAAAAATATAAATATTACATAATAACAACTCTTTGTTCAAACTTCAATCTTAACATCATTAAACTTCATATTCACACACAAATTGGTCCCTAAAAATCCTTATATTTTAATTTATTCACAAACTGATCCCAACACTATCCTGTTTCAGCTAGTCCACGGATGTGTTGAGTTAATATCATTATCTACACTTTAACAAAGTCATATACATGACCAATACAGATCAAACTAATCTACTGGCTGAGGGATTTATAATTATACGCTGATTTTGAAACAATTATCAACAATGAACTTGGGGAAGTGAATACTTAGTTTGATTATGAGACGATTATCAGTAGATAAGTTTGTCAAAATTAGTCAAATCAAATGTAGTGAAATTTACATCACACATTCGTATCATAGGCCTTCAAAAGTGTCAAATCAGACCATACCATATATTTTGAAGACCAGTATGTTCATCTTTGGATGGGTAGGAAGTAAAATACTGAGAAAGGTTTCAGAATTGATCAAGAGCCTGGGCGTGGTAGGTGATTGAAAACGTAGTTCCCCTCCAGAAATTGTTTGAGTCAGTTTTCGAAAATCTAACAAAATGCAGCATCTCGCAATTAATACAGAAATATATATCATGTGGTACACCCACACATTATTGTTAGAAAAAAGGTTAATGTAGATTAAGAAACCGAACTCATTCAACAGACGAGAAACACAGTATTTTGTATGGCCTAACATTTTATATATATGTTTGACACGTACATATTTAACAGATAATTCTTATTAAACTGATACTGGATTTAGTGTATAAATATAATGCACACATACAAATTAATGTCACCAACTCCTCGAAAGCCTTGTGATAGAGCATCCGCTTCGAGTGCGGAGGTCCTGGGTTCAATCCCAGGCCACGTCACACCAAGACCAAATAATTGAATTCACAACTATTTCACCAAACATTGTCCTTTGCTTTAACACTTTATCAAAGGGAGCTTGTCCAAACAAGCTGCACACTTGAGCTGTCTACACTGTCTACCTTATCGCATATGGGATTGAACTATTTTTCTATTAGAAACATTCAATTACCACAATGAAACATTCTGTGATCTTAGAATAGTGACACACCACAAGGCTTGCTTATAGTTTTTGCATGTAAATACAATCAGAAGCGGACGCTAGAAAACTTTGGGGGTTACGCGCACTTATATATGGAGTTACAGGTGCGCAATTTCACGCTTTACGTTGGTAAACATGTAGTTAAAATATGCGCAAGCTGAAGGCTTGGCGAAAAATAATAATCAGTTAAAACCTTTCCCTAACTATATTTATATACATTATATTTAGCAATTTGACTTTATTTTGAGGCCTTTCTTAACAGCTTGATTATTCTATTATTACCTGTAGAGCCTCACAAGTCACTTCCAAAAACAAAACTTCTACCATTACCTTTATCAATGTGCAAAGTTATAAGGGTAGATGATAGGTTCTTTATATAAAGTCAGAGACAAGGTACCTGGAGTTGAGAAATAATGAGATTGAAGAAATTTCAGCAGGCAGTTATACAATCACATACTAAAATTAAAAGCCTTGTTGAAAGTCAGATCTTGATCATCCTGGTTAGACTTGAACATCACAATTTCCCTATTTCTTTCACTCCCTTGCTCTTCCTTTCGCATTTTCAAAGGACAACGAAAAATTATCTCTTTTATTCAATAGGTTTCATTTTTTTTCTCCAAAACACACAATAATGACCCCTTTGAATTCTCCTCCTTAATACACAAATAAAATGTACTCGGCAACAAAAGACATTGATTTCTAAATTTTCTATACCATTTTCCAGCCCTACAAAGCCTCAAATGTCAAATTATAATTTTTTGACGTTAATTCGCTAAATCTGAATTAAGTCCTTCGCACATCGCATCACTTAAGATTAAGATTATAATTCCATTCTCGACACCTGCGCCATTTGAGAAAAGAACCTGAGCACTGTGGGATACCCGCATATACAATGGCCAGCTTTACCGCAGACACGCCGAGATAATCGGGGATAATCGCATTTGACATTTTATTTGCATGAATGAGGCTTTACTAGCCTTGACCTCATATGAACAATTTCTTGTTAGAATGTGAATAGTTCATCTTCAGCTATTGATTGATCCGGTATTAGGAAATAAATGTTAAATACGTGAAAATCGAGATCTAATACAAGATATTAGGACTTCTCACCGGGAACAAAACCGATTTATTCAGTATAAGCAAACTCGGCTGCATATCAAAGTATGATAGACCTTACTGTGATAGTAATAAACTTAAGAAATTAAGTCAATCTGGTATATCGAATATGTGTCAATGTCTTCTCTTGATATTTTTTTAAGTCCATCACACTCACCGTTATTCAGTTCAGTAAAAGTTAAGAGACTTCCCATTGGGTTATTACCTTTACGATGACACTGGTTTAAACCAGTCTTGAAACTACGTACCCTTATAACAGGGTCGTATCCAGAGACACAAAAGCACCGAGGCAAATCGAGGGCTCGGTGCAAAACTATGGTTACTACATCTATTTATAGAGGCATGTACAATAGTTTTGCACTGAGCCCTCGAAATATCTTCTAGGGTCTATTTGAGGCATTTTTCTTAAAAAAATATGCTTATTTTACTAATTACTAAATTTTCACCAAGGCAATTGTTTCAGCGTGGTTACAGACCAGCCTATTATATGATCAGGCCCTTCCCCAGGGGCAGAAGGCACTGGGTTACCACAGCGCATTCTGCCCCTGGGGAAGCCAGAATCAGCTTCGCCCCAGCGCCTTAAATCCTAGAATGCTGTCTTTAAATCAGTATGGGTGTTAATATTGTGGTCTGTATAGTGTTATTTGAGTGATTATGACTTGTATTATGTGAATAAGTTCTTAAATTAGCCTTCAAATTAAGAATAACCATGCAGTTATCACTTTAAATTGTTTAGCCATTCTCATGGATCTGTGTAAGTTCAAACCCTAGCAATGCCCCAGCGCCTTAACAAAATTCTGGGGAATGGCCTGATATGCATAATGCTACAAAATTTCACTTTTGTATTACGCACTCATGATGAACAATCATCAAAATTTAATGGTCAGTCAAAACTGACAACTTTAACATTTGCAACATGCACTTGCTTTAAAATACACATAAGAAGTGCTTATAGACCAGTTTTGTACATTACTATTAGTTAACACAGACTCAAAGGTTTCGAAAGACTATCAAAAGCTGCTCATTTAGGAGTCTTCAAATAAAGACGATTTTCAATTTTTCTGAAAACAAATGGAGCAAAAATTAGTAAGGGAAGTAACTCTTGAGGAATTAAGACAAGGCTAAATTCCATTCTGACCAGTCAAAGTCCGGATTTGTTTGTTTTAGTTTTAGGGCAACTCCTACTTTGCACAACCCTAAAATCTAAATTTTTGTTTCAATAATATCTGATGAAATGGTCTTAAGGTCTGGGTGGCCTTCAGAAGGATTTAGTTTTTACAGAAACTCATAAATTAATGAAACTTTCTAATACACATTCTGACTGTCTTCTATCGTTTAACATCAATTAACAAATGATTGAAGCCTAAAAAACTGCAAACAACAAACTGCAAAAAGGTCAAAATAGTTCATGCTTGACATAACAGCAGTAAATTTTTACATGTTCAATGTATGGTAAGTTAAATACCATAACTTTGGTGGCCTTATACCTCACCATAATATATAACAGTTACTGTCTATAGTTGAATGCATGAATATTTTTATCAACATAACCAAAATGACTGCATACTGTAAGTTGTGTTTTTTTCTGAAAGATGTCCTTATGTCACCAAAAAAATAGAAAGAGGCCCTAAACCATGAGTTTTAATTTGGTATTTATTGTAGTTTTCAGAGTTTTTAGGAGAACATGGGGGAAATGCATTGATTTTTTTTGGGTAAGTTTCAACAGGCTGCTGAGCTCAATTTTTCTATCAGCCTTTTGTGATGAAACATTTAAATAAGGTAGACTTCAGATAACACTTCATTATATGCTAACCCTCAAATTTCTAGACTGAGTGAAGAACATAACAGAGACATTATACAAGGAATGATCAAAATATTTAGAGACGAAATGAAAATTAAATAATTAGTAAACCTTCGGTAGTAAATCTGCAGATTACTCTACAAATAGTGAATACATTTTTAGAAATTTTGCAAACGCAGATTACAGGATAATATATGTTGTAATAATACTAATTTTCTCTAATTTCATTCAACATTTGTTTTCATTTTATAGCGTGCGTCATGAAACTTATATAACAACCCGCATGTTAAACCCTGTTTTAAAGCATGTAAAAAATCAGCTAGAAGAGTGTTTTTTATTCAAAGTTTGACCCTTTTATAAGACAAAGTTGGCTGTAATTGCAGTATAAATACATGCAATAGCATTTTCTATTTGTTATCGTTATTCCATTTAATACTTATCTCGTGAAATGTGCTATTAAAATTTGATTACATCTGCAAAAGTTGGTAAGATCATGAAAATATGTTCTCGATATCTCGTTAGTTGCCATAGATCTTACCCGCCACATTCTATGTATGATTTATCATATCATAAAATATAACATGATTATTGAGGATCCAAATAAATATTATAACTGGTATGATTAGGTATTATCTTCGAACCATGGAAGACTTTGGGGTATCAAAAAACTGTATTGCAAAATTTAATTATTCCGGTAAATTTAAATTTAAACAAAAATTACAAAATAATGTCCCTTTGGCACAACAAGTTTGTATCTACTATTATAGTTCAGGATTCCTACTGAGGCATACTGTCCAATCCTGAAAATAAGGCTCAAATCTATTTCAGGTGCCAAAACAACATATCCCTACACAAGTCTGTTTCGAACAATGTTCTTTTATTAAAATTCAGCTTATAGACTTTCAGATGGCCATAACTTTGTCAATACTTTGAATTTTCATAAAATAACTTGCATTTCGCAGAAAAGTTCATTTTCACTAGTGCAGCAAATCCGGATTTCCGGATTATTCCGGCATTGTAGACCCCTCATAGTTCTGCTAGATACAACTTTGTTGCGCTGAAGGGACGAAATGTAGTCAAGATTGATTCACACAATGACAAGAAATATATTGTGAATAATTAAAAATGTCATCTGGGTTGAAACTGAAGTTCCAAAATATAGATACAGCTCGCCCCATGTTATGATGTACTCATACGTAGTGTCTAGAGAGAAGCTTCTAAATACTAATATATTGGCGATTACTTGAGAAACATTTTCCCAATAATTGAAAGGGGCTCAGGTCCCGTCACTGTGCTGAACAAGAGGTTAATAATACTGACAGAGATACACCACAGTTATAGCCCCTGGAAAATATCAGTTATGACAATAGGTTTTTTTTATTATTCGATATTGGCCAATCGCCAGAACAAAAAAATACCTTATGGACCAGGGCTGCTAAGTTTAGCATTAATGATAAAAAAAATATTTAAAAAAAAAAAATCTAAAGATAAATTTAAATGATGATCTTTATCGTCAAACTATAATTAATGAAAACCCTGTCATGGCCCACAATCATCATAGCCAAGGTGACTTAATTGAACCAACCACAAGGACTGAATGGATAATAAGATTGAACATTCTTCACAATCGAGACTAATTATAAATGAATTAGTTTCATACATATAAAACTAAACCTGAGATCACATAATCACTGACTTACATGCATGTACATACACAACAAATATACTGTAAACCAAGAAATTATTTTGCTAAATTTAATTTTGCGGAGTTTGTGAGTGGTAGAATTTCACAAAATTAAGTAGCCGCAAAAGTGCTTAAACATTAATATGGACATAGCGGGAAACTTAAAACGTGAACATTTGTAGTCACAAATAAGCCGACGATCAGCAAAACGCGAAAGTCAGTATTCGCGAAAGTAATTTGGTTTGCAGTATCAATATATAACCACGAGAAACTTGTCAACTAGATCAAGTGTTAGTATGCTCGTTTACAGCTATCAGCTTTAACAATCTAATTAACCTAGCTACCATTTAATTATCTTTCATAAATCTCTGGTTTATACATGGTCAAGCTTAATACATGGTCAAGCGGTCAGATTATTACAGGTAAAGCTGGACATAGAGTGTAACATGACCTGTATTAAACAGTAGTCCTGAGGTAACGACTTGATGGATCAGAATAGCAGAAGAACACGTCTCCATATATACTCAGTGTAGCAATACCACGTGACTTTTGACTACAGTTACAAGAAGAAATTTGTAAACATTGGAAAATAAAAAAGCCATAAGCATTTTATTTCTTCATTGATTTCTAAGAAATATACACCACGCTACGGGGATAATTACTTGCTTTCCATGAAATATAAAATCTTTTTCCACGGCTCTGCTGTTTTGTCCATTACCTTGTGAAACCGTGGAACGTGTAGGTTTCACAGGGTTATGGAAAAACCAGTAAAATTGCTGAAAAAGATCTTATATTTCACGGAAAGCAAATACTTTTCCCCTAAGCGTGGCGTATATTTTATAGAAATCAATGAAGAAACAAAATACTTATGGCTATATTTGTGTGCCAATGTTTACAAATTTCTGCTTAACTGTAGCCAAAAGCAACATGGTATTGCTACCTTGATACTATTGCATGCACATTGATCAACTCTCTGTTTTCAATACATAATTTGTAATATTCAGGAGTTCTACTGAGGTAAATTGTTTTTTTGTTATTAAAATTTAGATTATTGAACTTCAAATGACCACAACTTTGTCAATTCTTTCAATTTTTCATCAAATAACTTTTTTTGTGCAGAAAAGGTCATTCTTCCTAATGCAGCAAATCCGGACTTCCGGATTATTCTGGAATTGTATGACCCCTGAATTATATTGTTATCAGTCCCACTGGTCAACAGTATTGCAATCATCATGGAGACAACACTGACACCTGGCTAACCAGCAGTTACCTGGAACAAACTATGCCGAGTGTCAAGCAAGGGAGATAAACCACTACCATTTTTAAGGACTTTAAGTATGTCAAGGCCTAAGGATCAAACCCAAGACTGTCCAGACTCAAAGTGAAATAGTATGTTAAATAACCCTGGTCTCCATAAAATTTTCCATCCACATTAATATAGTAGATTATTTTCAAACAATCAATATGGACGGAGTGTTAATCCCAATTACAGAAATGAAACTACCAAGACTCCTAACAATCAATGGAGATCAGTCCGGGTAGTCGTCCCAAAAAGCTGGACACACATGAGATCTGAACACATTCTACACTTATCTCTTTCAGAACAGAAAAGTTATGTGATACAAGGAACATGGTTGTGATTCTCTAGCTCTTTCTGAATAAGATCCTTTGATGATTTCACTTTCCACATGCATTAAGCACCAATACACATGAAACTACCTGGGGTAATTGAAATTCTTTATCATATTTTATCTTTTTTTTTCAGTTATTATGTCCAAGACTTCAAATCATGTCTGCGTTTTTTTATTGGGATTTCACACATACTGTAATTTAAACAGTATATTGTGATTGGTATAGAAATTACAATGAAAAACCCATGTACATGTATGAAATCTATTTATAGCAAGTAAATAGAAGACTTAAGATGATCTATTCACAGGTAATTGTATCATTGCAAAATAATTTTGTTTACAGAAATTGATCTATACTTTAAAAGATGTATAAAAATTATTTTTACACATTCAAAAAAAAAATTATTCACCCGTGGATCTAATCTGTAGGAGTTCTTGTATGAAAAAAAACAACAAAAATTGGCCCAAAAATTTGAGATAAAGAATAAAATAATTTAAAACATGTTAATAAGACTAAGAAGCATGTCATAACAATTAAATAGATTATACAATACCATCAAGCGTGTAATATGTTCGCATGAGATCCTGTTCCGAATCTCGCTCCTTTCCACCGTTTATTCGTTCTAGTCTTTTCATTCTGAGATCGAGTTCAGAATCTCGCTCCTTTCCAACGTTCATTCGTTCTAGTCTTTTCATTCTGAGATCGAGTTCAGAATCTCGCTCCTTTCCATCGTTCATTCGTTCTAGTCTTTTCATTCTGTATGTATGCAAACACGACCACAAACTCTGAGTGAAAGTCTACAAGTGAACCTATCCTTTCAGGTGCACGTATTTTCTTCCCTGCGGGTCCACGAAATTGAATCGATGGTTAAATGTAAGTTGAACTTTGTAGGTCACAAGAGTAGAATCGCATGACGATATTGCCAGATGATTATAACACTGTGTCCTTCAATATATTATATTAAGCAGCAAATTAACCCACTAGACAATCAAATGCCATGTACGTGATGACTCTTAAATGAGTCAATACATACTTAGAACCAGAAATTATCCAGAATTGTTTAATATGTACTAAGCAAATCGAACACTTTGTGTAAATAAGTTAAACAGTACAAACTGTAGCATAACGGTAAATTCAATCACTCAGAAACGCACTTTTGAATATATCTACATGTTTATAATATATGCATTCACTAACATCGATTTGAACAAGTCACATCATCATGGATATTTTATTGTCTATTAAACTCATTCAAAATATCCTTCACTGAAACTATTGAAATTAACAACATCAAGACCAAAATGCTGTTGTTACCCAGCATCACTGGAAAATATATCCTACGCATATATACAACTTCCTGATATTATTGTTCAAATCTGCAAATGTTAAAAACAAATGCTTGAAGAAAAAAAACACCAAACTCTTCCAGTCAATAAGTCAGACCAGCATATGGCTTAGTTAAGATCACTTTCACAAATAAAACTTCACCACCACAGATAATACACCATTGTCCCGAGTCATTGTCTATCCATCAGTAGCGCGATGGCCTGTCACCGAATTAATGTAATTCGTAATTCACCAGGTAAAACTAATCATTGTTACCGGTTCCCCCACCTGCTGTTTAATCTGTCCCTGGTTCCCGGCACCTATTTATACACTGTATACCATGTAATTAACTTGATTCACTACTATAGTATTATTGTAACGTAACAAAAACCATTCAGAAAATAAAATTATCCATATAGCGTCTCAAACGAGGAAAGGAACCAATATGAATGAAGAAGAAATTATTTATGAAAATTACGAGTATGCTCATAAATTTCTCGATTTCATCACAAAATCAGCGTCCACAGGTTTAAAGGTTCATTCTTAGTTTTAGCAACACACACACACACCAGCACAGTAAAGAAATCAGATAACCAGGTAACAGTATAACCACCCAATACCAGTCACATTGTTAAAGGTATTGGTTAAAATGACTTAAGTAACCTTATGCTGGACACACCTTCAGGTTGAATGCTGTATGATTTGGTCACCTGTATCCAACAAGATCACAGCTTCTATTAAAGCAGTATAGCCAGAAGGCATAGATCAATTATCACACCTAACAAGTCACATACATCCATATATGTACAGATAGTCCAGATACTCCACAATGACAATCTGAGGTCTATACCAATCATACAGCATTAAATTCAAATAAAACCAACTTTGTAAACCTCATCTAAATTGTACATTATATATATAAAGTTGTATATATCAGGGTCTTACCGGTACTAAGGCATAATACCCAATGCTAATAATTAGACTGTTGCGAGTGCAATTTGCACATATCCCTACATTAAAACACTGTTTCAAACATTGTTCTATCGTTAATTCAGCTTTAAAAACTTCAAATGACCCTAACTTTGTTAATACTTTGAATTTTTTCATCAAGTTACTTTTATTTTCTGCAGCAAAGTTTTCGGATTTCCGGATTATTCCAGAATTGTACGACCCCCTGGTATATATACGTAACATTGATGAGTATGCTGAATGGGTCTTGTTACCGGCATAATGAAAATTGGGTTGCCAATTATGTTTTCCACAGAAAATAAAGATGTCATTATCATTATTATTATTATTATATTAAATGAATGCATTAAATGACTTGATGAGACGTTAATAAAGATGCTACTACTTGAGTGGTTTTTTTCATCAAATTTTGATTTACCAGCAATTTATAAACAGAAATATCTAAATGCCTTTTACTCAGTATTGCGGGTGCATAGAGCTGACCAGCAATTTTCTGAACTATTACAACGAACAGGCTACAATTGTTTAGGCTAGAACATTGTAAACATAATGTATTAAATTAAGTTTCTAACCCAATAAGCAATAAGAAAGTTTCAAAGTTTATTGCATTAAAACTAAACATCTTGAAAAGTTACTGACACCCTGATTTCTTTAATTCCCACTGACAGTATATTCCAATCAATATAAGACTACTCCCCCCCGGCCCCTCCCTCCCATCCCCACCCAACCAGACCAGCCCATGCTCGAGTGCAAGGCAAAGGTGCTATACCAGTACCACTTGGTTTTTTTTAAAGGGGAGATAATTTTATTTTCCTTATGTATAGGTAGACATAGGTCGAGGACATCCCATATAATGAGTACCACTGTCAGTGACCGTCACAGCCTCAGATTGAGCATGCAAGTCTGAGAGCAGTCGGCGAGGACGTGTAATTGTTTCATTATAAATGGGCAACCCTCCCTCTGTAAACGCGGCAATAAGCTGTTTTGTTTTCAGCACGGAAATAAGCCGTTTTCTGTATTATCCCAATGGTGGCCTTTGTTTCTTTAATGCTGTGGCAATAAAAAATTATCTGAAACTAAAAAGGCTGTTCAGTAGCTTGATATTTATAAGTTAATCAGAGAATAATTAACATAAAATTATGCAAATTAAGATAAATTGTATCAAGCAAATAATAAGTGTAAAAACATCAATAAAGCGTACAGGATGCTAAATTTATAAAATCCAGGATGTTTATGTTACGACCAGCACTAATTACTCTAATTATATGCATTTATTCGTTAATTCGAATCATAATTACTAAGCCGAGGAAGTTTAAAGCTAAGGTCTGTTCATTCATACAAATTCTTACATATTCTCATGAATATAAATGAAGTAATAACTCATTAAATATTCGTTAACTTGCGGTTGGTTAATGATATGAAAGTTGAAGGTTAATTGTTTAATAAGTGTATAAAAATCCTCTGTTGAAGGAATTATCAGTATTATATTATACTGTTTTATTTCATTTCAAATTTTGTTTCTATTTTTAAAATTAATGTAAACATTCGACTAATAATAAAACATTTGAGGCGATGAACACGACCTGTACCCAAACATTTTGTGGGGGCGTATATCAGAATATTTGTTTGTTTGTTGATTATTTTAGTGTCACCTACCCTATTGAAAGCTGGGCCAGCCAATTTGGCTTATGAGACGAATATTTTCTAACTACCTCTGAAATCTAACTATCGATTACAGGGCAGGTAATGTTGACGGTAACTTTTATTTACCTAGCTGGCGGCTCACCAGCATCAACCATATCACAACAAACTCAAACTCCAGTAAGGATTTAAACCTTTGACCTGACTGCTCCAATGGCATAGATGCCCTCAAGGCAATCAGCGACAGAGGTGATCTTTTTTACTTATGTTTCTTTCTAACTTAGAGGTTATCATTTTAGTGCACCCAGGATAATGTGATATTTACAAACATGAATGGATTTGGTCAACTGTGACAAAATTGGTTTTACAAATTATTAAAGTAAACAGATAAGGTAAGTATTGTACTCAAAACATCACTGATAAATTGTGCACATCTAATTAATCCACCTTTGTGGAATATACCAAATTGCCCCGCCTTTCTCATTTTCTTGGGCGCACTATAGGATTATGTAATATACCATACCAAACAAATCATTAAAATATGTCAATTTTGGTGGGTGGGGTATATGTGTCAAACAAATATTTTTTTAATGATTGCCTTTCAAATTATCAGTTCCTGATGGGCATTATGATTAAATTCAAGTTCTTTATCTTAATCATAAATTATAATTGAAGTTAAAATGACCACAGTATTACCATAGCCCTAAGGGGTCTGTATTTATACAGAAACCTACAGTACATAACCCCTAATTTAGATAATAAATGTAATGCTGGCGATTTATACTGAGCTGAATTTAGTCTGAACAAGGTGAAGTCTACCTTCGGGGCAAACTTTCTTACATACATCAACTTGTCAGACTAACTAACATTACCAAGTGTTCACGAAATCCCATTTTACCATTACAGTAATTGTGTCCTACATTAAACTTTGTTACAGTATTCATGTTGACGGTACTTAATGCTTCGACAATTTACTATCATGTTGGACATTTTGTAAATGTCGATCTTTCGTGATGGAACTTTGACACTTGATAATTATTTGTTGTTCATTACTGGTAATACTACTTAGCTTAGACGTTCATTCCCCTCGGACATAAATCATAACTGAGCACCTTGACAAAACTGACAATAATAAACATATAATGATAATTATAATCTATCCATAATTAATTGCCTCACATTAATTAGTGAATTATACCTGGGAGTAATAATAAGTGTTTGGCATATAGTACATAGTACATTACAATCTTAATTAATTATTTAGTATAAAAGAACAGAACAGATCTACACCAAAAACTATGGCTTACAAATTATATGTCAATTCAAGGCTATTTATAGAATATATATATATGGTACAACTAATTAATTAAAACACGGACAAATAGAACTTTCATTACATCCCTGAGCTTATAAATATTGTTTATTGTATACATTTTTTTATTGAGTTGATCTTTCTGACTCAAAATTAAGTTCATCTTATCAGATTTACAACATTTATGTCCGCGATCAAAGGTATGAAATCAAGTAACTGAACACAACAGTTCTGTTCAGAATTTTTCACAGATTTCCAACTGAACATGAATAAATATCTTTGCAATGCTACTGATGATAGAGGTATTTAAATGTTTTTTTTGGGGGGGGGGGGGGGGTGGAACGCAGGCCGAGTGGTTTAAGCCCTCTTGACTACCAATCCAGAGGTCCCTGGTTCGAATCTCGGCTAAACGCTTTGCTCAGGTGAAACCCAGAGGTGGTCTCGCTTGTATCAGTGCTATAGCTTTGATGGAAGCATGGATTGGCTATCATCAAGTCAGGCTAATTTAAATATTCATCGCACACTCTGGGAGGGCTGAAGGATATTTCCGGCATGGCTTTAAGGCACTGCTGGGGACGCAGGTTTTTTTGATAAATAAACATATTTACATAAATAAACAAATTCGTACTAATTGTGTAACAATTAAACTTTAAATGTTACATAAACAATATAACAATAATGTTTGTTAAGTGGATTATCTCCCCACACTTAAGACTTGATAACAACAATTCAAATACCAATTAAAAAGCAATTAAAAATGACATCATCTTCAATTATATTTTCTTCGCAAACATTACAGTCATACAATGCATTGTCAGTTCAATAAGATTATGTATAGATACATCTTTATTTGTGTTTCATCTTTGTAAAGTACATATATGGATATGTAAGCAGTTTATTTGTTTAAGATGCCATTGAAATGAAAAACTTAATGTACATAATGACAAAGGGGGGTAAAATTTAGATTGTTACAAACACTGCATTCTGTGTTCATTTTTAATAATTCATATTAGTCTTTATAATAATTAATACATGTATTATTATTTGTTTCAATAATAATCTTGTCTTATCAATTTAAGTCTGCCTCAGTATTTTTTATTTTAGACAGACGTAGTGTGCAGCCATTCGGTTTTATCCCTGCTTAATTGGCCAATGACCTCCATGGACTTTGAGGGAGGACTCAGATGTTGAGGTTTATTAAACATTGTAGTAGTTCTATTTTTCTTTTAACATACTTTGTTCTTTTTTGAGAACATTAGAAAATCAATGATTCTAGCTAATCTAATGTGACATTTTTGAAGGAAATTATCCTAATTCCTGACAATATAGGCAGATGGTTTAATAAGTGTCAAAACTGGACATGTGTCCGCTGGATTATCACCTGATTACTGGACAATGGTTAAGTCACTAAACATCATAATGGCCACCAAGAGCCACCTGTTAATCATTTGTTAAGAAGGTAGAAAAGTGTTAATCACACTAACACACAAGACACCTTGTTGTTAGCACCATCATTAGACACTCTAGCAAGGCCGTACATCTCCTGTCAGAGATCAACACCTTTACAACAAGTATCAGATTTTCTATTTATACATACCAATCCTTCAGTTACAGCTAAAAACTGACCGATTTTATCTTGAACCAATCCTGTCCTGAACTAAATTTAGACTTAAATGTTGGCCTCTGTAGCTCTATGGTTAGCGCGCTTGCCATCTAATCTTGCGACCCTGGGTTCAAATCCACCAGGTGGAGGCACATATGTGCATACCATGTTTCAGCAGAAAGCTGACTGGCAAATAAAGGCTTTGCTCAGCACTAACCCTTCAACTTCTGAAGATGGGAGGCAGATTTACTTATCATAAAAACTGTATAAAGTGCACACAACTGACCAAGTCTGCATCCTTAAGTTTATTTCAAATTGAATAGAAATTTACCCTAATAGGCTATTAAAGAAATACCAAATAGAGAAAATTATTCAGTTATATTTGGACAATTTCTTGAGATGAAGCAAATGTTTCAGACAAACATGTCCCGATCTCCTGAAGCATCTCAAGTAGTAATCTCAGCTCAAATTGAGATTTTGCTCAAATCAGAGTCTTAATTTTAGATACATCAGAAGTTTGTGATCTTGACATTTTACTGTAATAAACTCAGAATAATGTGTCGGTTTTGTCATGCCAATTTTGAGTCCATCCTTGTTTGAAAACTACTTCAAAGATGAATGACAATATGTGAGATGAGATTTAGCTCAAATTGAGATCCTTTGTGAGATCAGGGCCTGACTGCATGCTCTGCACTAGAAATTGAAGAAATATAAAGAGTGTCAATGTTGAGCCTTTAAACATAAAGCAAACTCCCGTAAGTATTTCTATTAATCTACGTAACTCTTGACGTTTATTCAGTTCTTAAATAAAATTCCTGATGAAGATTCAATGAAGTCGAAACGTTGAAGAGCTTGGAATTTGTCATGTTTCAACTAATTTATGAATATTTATCTACATACTAATCATTTAGACTTATCTAATACTTACAACCAGTTATGGGAAGATTAAACATCCTGAGAAATCAACAGATTGGTTCTGTGACATAATTCAATGTTTAATCCATTTAAATACTCAACAACAGTCGTACACACATATATACACGGACATATATTTGTCATTATCAGATAGCTTACATAGACATAATCATAAATATAGGTAACTTTATTTAAGTAAAGGTCTCTTACTGCACAAATCTGAACTAAAAGTACTATAGTGGAATAATACGAGCATTACCTCCCTTAATTTTATTTTTTATTTTTTAGGGGTTTGACTGAGACAGTCTTAGTGCGTGGCCATTTGTGACCCTACAATCAGAATTAGAGGGTCATTTAGCACGTTTTAGGAACTAATAAGTGCTCTTGAGGTAATGTCAATTCAAGATTTGCCGATTATGGATACCACAAGCATACATATACTTTGTGGTAACAATTTCTAACTGTGTCATACAAAACACAGTGTGTTGTTTCTTTTGCGCCACAGGCAGTTTTAGTGCGTCAGATACGCAGAAAACATGGACTCACTGAAACACTGAATTTAAAAGTGCCCCTTCTTCAAAGAGAGCAATAACAAGGGCAAGTAACTCCAACACAACAATAAATTTACAATGCGATTGTTCTGTGCTATGGTAACTACATATAATTAGTTTTGCATAGAGCCCTCAAATGGCTTTACAGAGTTCTAGAGTAATGTATATTACAATTGGCAAGTAGAGCAAAATATAAATTAATGAGCAATGATTCTACAACTGTCCTTTTGTCACATGACCAATGGATTTTATTGATGCGTACCATATTGCACTGATAAACAAACAACCTGTATGCCCGTATATCGCCGACTATAGATGTTCATTATGACAGATCAAAAGTGAATTGTCTTGTTCTATTTCATGGTATGGTTTGAAGGACATGGCTGTAGAGTACACTCCAACCTCACCTCATTAATTATACGGAATGATTGAGAGATAAAAATGTCAACAAATATTAATATTACTTACTTCACCTTACAAGATGAGCCGGTGACTCAAAAACATAAAGACAAGTATTTGGCATGTCACGTTCATTCGAACAAATAACTTAAAACAAAAGCACTACATAAATAATCATAATTATAGAGATGAAAACTTTTTTTCGTTTTTTAACTCATCATACAATCAGTTAATGTCAACTTCTAGTCATGCATTGACACCAGTTGAAGCTGAGGTTCAATTTTCATAATCTTCGTGCCGCCTTCACAACTTAGAGCATTGGTCAACTTAAAGCACCCAACTTCAGTCATAACGCTTTATAATGAGGGCTACAACAAGCTTGTTCTACGCTTCAAAAAGCGTCTCATTAAAAACTTATTATATATTTTGTTTAAATTATTTTTATTCAAGTTTATAAAAACAAAGCATGTATACAATTTTGTACAAATGGCATAAAACATATAATATACATCATATAAAAATGTTATTCTATGTTATTCTAAATCTTTAAATGAAAGTTTTTTTATTTTGGGGAACATCAACAAAAATAAAAATTTGGGTGAAAATAGAGGATTGAAAATCGAATGATTTAAATAGTACATATCATGTCATCCTATGTTAATTTATAACTCTGTGATTACAGCTATTTCCCAGACAGGTGGAAATTCTAAACCCATTCAAAACACACATACAACATCAGCGGGGTATTTTTAAGCTCGGGTATTTTTAAAGCTCGGAAATGATAACATTTCTGGAGAAGTAGATTTATTTCCTAAACATAATCAACAAATTTGATCAGTGAATCTGGTAATACTAAATGTCATTCAAACAATGGCGAACCTAACATTGAAATACCATTAATGATTAACAATGAAAATTACTATCATTAATATACATGCCACGCCACTGTCTTTATCCGCCTTCGGGCCCTTAAAATTGAAAGGAGTTTGGTGATGACATACCCTTAACAAAAGTTAAAGATAATATTTAAGGACAGCCCCTAGGGTACCAAGGTAACTATGACAGTCAGTTTCACATACTCCTTCCCCAGACACCTTCCATCAGGAACTTTAGACCACAACAACAACAACAAGTTAAAGATAATACGAGGACAGCCACTAGGATACCCAGGTAACTTCACATACTCCTACCCAAACACCTTCCATCAGTACCCGACACCAACAACAACAACAACATCTCCGACAGAGCTAGGAGCCTAGGACTATAGTAAACCGAAATCAGCACAAAGAAAAACCTACGATAATCATTCAGATAGCCTGAAGGGGCGAAAACCACGAAAATCTCCCCATGTGCAGGTAATACATTTCATGACAATAACATAGAACGGAGTTATAATAAATCCATCAAAAACTAGCCTCAAGCTATCTCCTGACACTTTAATCTACAATGCTATATTGTCAATTGTCAATTCGTTTTTATCTTAACATCTTACTAGGAGGAATGTTTTTTATACGGAAATAAAATTTATCCCAATGTTGACATGAAAATATTTGAAATGATTTATAACAAGATTTCTTTGTGTAATTTCAAATAGACGACATTGTCTTTGTTTTTCGAGGGGATCAGCATGGTGCAAAAAATGGGATTTTTTATTATCTTAATGAATATTATAGAGCTGATATTTAATGCAGTTGATTATAACAATTAATATGGATTATCAAGCTGTTTACATCTATTTCATACATTAATAGATAATATGTTTCTATTGAAATTAAGGTATTTTTACATTGAAACGTTTTCAGTTAAAAAAAATTCAGACCAACATAAAGTTGTGCTTTTATGAGGTGTAACGCTGCCACTGTTTCAAATTGAGGCACGTGGACACAGTCATTTAGCCCTTAGAGAGCTCAACTGAGAAACATGTATAAAAGTTCCCTTCTAATCCCTTAAGGGATTCTTGAAATGCCATTAATTGGCTCAAATTGACACATGTATTTCCTTAAAGACCTGCTGGGATACCTGCATACAAGCTCCCTTCTTAAATCCCTTTATCCACCCCTAGAACCCTTAAAGTGCAGCCCCTACAGTGAGACTGAAAACCTCAACAGAAGAATGTTTAAGCAATGACATCAGAATACAATAACTACATGTGTAATGTCAATGTAGAAAGTGTTATAAGTCAGCAGACATTAATCTCCTGATCCTTTAATCCAATTAGTCAAAGAAAGTGCCTGGATTTATAGTTAATTGACATGTCAACATTACAACAAGGAAGTGGAGTGTCCCCATACACTGAGACAGATTATCTCTCAGAGTTAATCCACTAATCCAATACAATGTGACATTAAGACTATCACACAATTCCTGACTAGTTGACAAAGTTGGCAAAATTATGCAGCATGGCTTAAAGGGAGGTAATTCGCTATATACTAAGTCTGACCTGTGTCCAGGAATTGATAAAATCATATTCTGACATTTGATGAAAGAAGTCAGAGTATCGATGCTAATTATATAGGTACTAATTGAAAGAGTATGGTTAGTTTGTTCTAAGCTACACATAAGGAAATCAATTGTCTTTCCTCAATAGTATTTTTGTTACATCATCCCTTGTACATGTCAATTATTAGCCTGTCCTTAAACTCTGACAGGGTGCTTTTTAAGTAATTAACCAGCAGTTCATTATCACATCTACCTCCTACTGTTCGATCAGATCTGGAAAACAAATAGTTTTAAGAAAAATATTTTAGGGCACTTTGATAACTCTTGAACGAACGAACATAGTGTCACCCTTGGGGATATTGTTTACGTCATGATGGTCTGCAACCATTTAATACCGTATCCTTAAGGTGGTGCATGAGCTCCGTAGTTTTGAATCAATGAGCTGTATTCCACGAAAGTTTCAGGTATAATATTATCAATCATTCTATTCCAAAAACATTGATAATTTGATGGTTATTAGATAAAACCCAATGTTATGGATTAGACAAGGTAACAATACAATATCTGTATTATAAATAATTCTAACAGTCAAATCTTTGTGGTATTCAAACAAAATGCCTCACCCACAAAAGCGCTTAAACAAACTTAAAGGTCTTATAATTACGTTCGAAATATAATAATGATATTATTTACCACGGTAGTAATTATAATTTCTAATGTTCACAAAAATAACATAAATTTTCTTTAAATTAAACATTTCAAACAATATATGAAGTAATTGAATCCGCTACAATAATCGGGGTCGCAGATGCTAACTCAGGACCCCTATTGATATAATGATCCCTTAATTCATTGTAATACAGGTTCAATAAATCCACAAGATCAATAAGGGGACAATAAGTTATAACTTTAGGGGCCAGGTGACAATACTAACAATCATTGATGTATACACTCAAAAACTGAACTTTGCGTGCTACCTTTCAACTGAAAACCTTATATTAGATAAAGTTGAAGATTCAAAGCATTGTGGACATACTCAAGGGTTAAAATACAAACAAAACAACGTGGGGACTGTCAGGGTTGGTATAAACCCTTATTTCATTATTGGATCACGAACATCAACTGCTTTTTTTGAACAATTTTTTGTTTAATTTGTACCTTCAATTTGACCTTCATATTACAATACAACCTCTATAGTGCAACACCCTTTGGGAGCTACAAATATTGTCCGTTGTTTAGAGGTTGTTCCTCTATAGTGATGTAATTTATAGCATTATTCATAGTGTAGTTATAAGCCCGAGGACATTTTAAAGTTGTTGTAATAGAGAGGCTGTTGCTCTACAGGGCGCCACTTTGGAGAGTAGAGGTTGTTGCTCTACAGGGCGTCACTTTGCAACATAATTTGTCTATCACCAATTATTTTTCAATAATGCCTTATATGGAGGGGAGACAATCCACTAAAGGAAATGGACTAAACAAGACACCTTATCAAGGGAGACCATTCTTGATAATTGTCCATAAAAGCTGCACATGAGGGTACTGTTTTATCAAAGCACTTATACCAATCTTAAATCTTATAATTCGTCAAATTTGATACAGAAATGGTTGTAGCTTAGTTCATTGACTAAAATTATACTAGTAATTGAAGATCCATTTACCACATTTTTGTAGTTGTAAAAGAATTATAAAGAATTCAAATTTGAATGTAAGTTACCGATTTAGGTAAGTGCTTTGATAAAACGGTACGCCGATGTGTAGACAATCAGAATATAGGATGAATGTAGTAAAGGGTTAAATGTTCAGACTAGCAGACGGAATGCCACACAGAGCAATTACTATAGTGACCTCCCTTATAATGGGGATTCTAACACGATCTGTGGATTAATCCATATAAGCAAAGAGGAAACCAAGCTGTTTTATGATTACCGCAACAAAATACACCTGACAAATTGGCTGTGCCCCGCAAACAGCAAATCGTTCCTATTTGTTTGTGCTAAAAAATGACAAAACAACTCTATAAAATATATAATAAGCATTAAATTTTTATTGAATTTACTTAAACAAATTAAACTCCAAAAATATGTTTCGTCCTTCACAAAACATCGAACATCAGCATGTTCGATTTAACAGTAGTTCAGAGAAAATAAATATCACATGACACAGTAATGAATGAATCAACGTAAACTTTGTAGTAACAACTACAATGAGTTGCGAATTATAAGGCAAGTTGCACGAGTATCCAGTGTTACAGCAATGACGCATCTATTTTTAAAAACTCCAATGATTATACTCTCGGCACTTAGTTTCATGAAAACTTCTGATAATCAATTCATTTATATTTTTATTTCATGCAATAGATACCTTATACTCGTGTAATTAAAATTGTTTCAATGTTTAAAATGTGGTATTTCCTTAAGAAAATTACGAAGGTCGTATTCGTTAACGAGGGACTAGTAATTGTACCAGCTAATAAGCCACTCAATATCTGCGTGGATTTATGTTCAATGTAAAATGGGTGGAAATAGAATGCGCGCAGTTAAATAGAACAGGATATTATCATGTTTAGAATTGAAATAAAAACTCTGTCTTTTGAATTTTGTCGGTGAATAAAACACAGGCACTCATTCGGATGTGCAAAATTAAATCACTTGTGCTATGCAATCGTGATTTAATTTTTTGGTATCCGAACTGCTGCCTGTGTTTTATTCACCGACAAAATACAAAAACAGATTTTTATTTCTTAAGTGAAATAGTTCAGTGAGCATCTATGAATTGATACAGATGGTTATACAATAATTATTTTACTTGGTATGCTGAATTTTACCACTCATATTTCTCTGATATTTACAAAATACAAAAACAGATTTTTATTTCTTAAGTGAAATAGTTCAGTGAGCATCTATGAATTGATACAGATGGTTATACAATAATTATTTTACTTGGTATGCTGAATTTTACCACTCATATTTCTCTGATATTTACTACAAGTATAAATGGTGAAAATCAATTTGTTGTATTAAATAGAAGATTTGCAAACAGAACATAGTAAAGATCAAGTGCATAAATAAAATATACAAAAATCAGAGATATCTTATTTAGTTCAATTTGAACAATCGTGTGTTTGCACAGCGTGCTCAGTTTCAGAGAACTAGTCTTATATCTTTTATCCATATCGATCCTAACACACACAACTGTCATGGAATAATCCGTATTAACTCATGATTCAATTTAAACCCATCCTTGCAAGGGATAAGGGCATTTTCGGAGATTTATCTACTTTTGAATTAATCCGTGTCACAGGGATGCTTGCACAGCTGCTCCTGGTGAGTTGGGAGATTGATTCAGACAGCTAGCAAGCATTTCACTAATCCTAAACTTAACGAGGAAAAATCTGAATTAGCATTTTACTGGCTTTTCTGAGTTCACCCATACACTGAGGAAATATCATACAAATTTGGGTTATTATACCAAATATTTTATCCTGGTGTGCAGCCTTTAAGCTTTTTCTTAAATATGCAGGGGGATTATGAAGCCTGTCACAATTCAAAATGTCAAGAATTATAATCAAGCTCGTCGATAATGGAGAAAGAATAGTACAAAACTTGTAACTCTTCAAAAAATAAGATTTAAGTATAATTATATTTTAATTAAACAATTTAAATAATTCAAAATTGGAACAATTCTTTAACAAAACACAGATTGCATTAATTATAATAGACTTTTTTAAGTTAAACGCTTACAGTTTAAGGAAAGTTATTGAAATGACAATGTTATCATAGACCAATGAAAATTGTTCCTTAGCATTTTCTGTGACATCATGCAGGTATTAATCATTATTCGCGCTCAGTATCATCAGTATTCATTTTAATCATGCACAATAAAACTGTTTGTTTTTTCTACGACAGCATTTCAGCTTCATCCTAACACTTTCAATCATTCTTTTAGCTATGTGACAAGTAAACCTTACAAATTATCTAAGATTGCCTGCAACAATCTGTCTTTTTCTAAGGGACTATTTTTTCCAGAGACAGATACCATAGGACTACTTTCAGGATGACAAAGAGGATTGTGGGATTAGCCTTATTACCTGTCATCTGCTCACAAATCCCTACACTATAGTACAGATCAAGTGCTTCAGTGACTGGATTAATGTCACGCCCTCGGGATGATGGATTGAGTTATCAGAGGTATTTTATAACGAATCCCGGTAAAGTAAAACGATGAAATATAAAATCACCATCCGACTTAAGCTTAGAGCTTGGAGACATTAAACCGATAAACAGAATGAAATATTTTCATCAAGGTGAAATTAATACACAAAGAATATAGAACTAAACTGACACACCATGGGTCAACGAATCATTGTAGTGCTTAATTAAATACCAGTTGATACAGTGATATCATGAGATGAATTTTTTAATTAAAAAAAATGGGAATAAAAAATTATACTTTTAGAGCCTGTCAATCAGGGGTCCTACTAAGGCATAATGCTAAATCCAGAAAATGAGTCGCAAGTCTGTTTTGGTGTCAATAGCACACATCTTTGCAGCAGAACTTTGTTTGAAACAGTTCTTTTGTTAAATATCAGTTTATGAAACTTCAAATGACCATAACTTTGTCAATTCTATGAATTTTAATTTTCATCAAATAAATTTTATTTTATTCTTTCTAGTGCAGCAAATCTGGATTTCCAGAATTATAGAGCCAATGCAGAATTTTAGAGAGTCAGTCATGAATAAGATAAAATAAACTATTATTTAAGATGTTTAAGACTTTCAACATTGAATTTATTTATATAAACTTGTTCAAGAAAACTGATAGAATATTCGACAGAGCCTCATTTTTTAACATTTCGTTCAACTTAATAAATTCAATATGGTAAAACACTCTTGTAATATATCCTCTAAAAAAATATCCCATTTTAGAATTATGATCTTATTTTAATAAAACATATTAAAATTGTGAATGTTTGCTTTTAGAGAAAAGTATTAACTACCGGTGTACTGTTTTTATCCAATAAACCCTCGTTTTTCTCTCACTATGAGTACTTTTTACAAATCAGTCACCTTAGCAACCACATAAGTTATTAACTCACCAAAAAAGAAGTAAACAATCATTGTTTGGTACTTCCTGGTAAATGATTCGATTAGTCATATATGGTCTTATTGTTGAGATGATCTTACTATTGAGAATTCTTATTAAGTTAAAGTGGTCTGATTATTAAGATGATCTTTTTATTGAGACGATCTTATTACTGAGAATTCTTATTATTAAGATGGTCTTATTATTGAGATGGTCTTATTATTGAGATGGTCTTATTATTGAGGTGATCTTGAGATATACACACATGTATAATAATATTATGAGCTTCAGAAAGTATAAGATAAGAGATTAACTAAGCTCTTCAAACTCTGGCACGATCCTCTTCAATCCTACCATTTTAGACGCTATTACACTATCTGCACCTCAGCAAAAAAAAACATATTAATGTTATGGATTCGACGCATCTCGTCTTTAGGGGTATTCAAAAAACATAAAATGATCGTCATAATCGTAGACAATTGCTACAATTCTCGAGAAAAAAAAATTATGAATATTATCCGAATTACTGTAATATTCGGAGGTAAAGTAATTAGTCTGTGCCGTTAATTGTTTTTGATAAATGCTAATCTACGTAATGGCGGATAACCTACGGCAGTCATCCAACGTAAATGCAATAATAAAAACACATAGATCAAATAATGTATCTGTATATGTATTTTGTAATAATTTATGGCAGTAAATGGATTTACAATGTGGGCTTTACTTTAGCGAATGCTGAGTTAATTAATGTACGGAGTTAATTATTTTTGACGAAAATGCAATATTTGAATTAACGAGTGCCAAGTTGTAAGTGAGGAAAATATGCACAGAAATAAACGCTTCCCGCCTGCGGGCAAATATTACACTTCCATCTCGTGCGAGGAAGTCTTAAAATAAACATTGGTCTCCCGACCTTGTTATGTAATACTTGGGTTTACGATTGTGCAAACTGTCACTTAACCAATTAATTAAGCATTTTTGCATCATTCGGAGGGATGAACAGAACAGCCAAGCAGTTACTGTACTCATTAGTCTCAACATTTAGTAATCTCACACACAAAGTAGGCCAATAAAAATATTCATATGCTGCACTCCTTCAAATTATTGTAACATAATGTTAGTGAAATGGGGGGGGGGGGGTAAACATCCGATTTTCTGCCCTTGTAAATTATGGCTCAGAATGAATTCTAACACTTTCTACTTGGGGGATTTCCCCCTAAGTATTGCTTATGGCGCCTCATGTTAATAATATCGATCGACGATGTATCAATTAATTTATCACATATATTCAGCTAAATAGTTTGCGCCTATCGTTAAAACTACCCTTTTCCATACGAATTTCCCGCCCAGATTCAAGACCATATCAGTCAAATTTTCTTTCATCCCCTATCTGATTCTTTCGTGCTATGTATACCCTATTTTCGGTTCGTTTACATTCAGCTGTAGAGTTACGGAGTTACGACTCCAGTTTTTGGTGCTACTTTTCACATATCTTTTGCGCCCATTCATCCATTATCCAATTACTTATATAAGTTATGTTTACTACCGTCAAACATTATTTGTGCAGCTGCGTGATATTCCCATTTACTGTTATTCTTAATCTTTTTGGTACCTTTTCTAGGCCTTTCAGTCCCCCTTTTACAGTTGAAACTAGTTCTGAATCATTGGTTTTTTTATGGTCGGATTGCCTTTATGGGTCCGTTTGTTGAGATCTGAATTATGTAAACCCTATATTATAACCAAGAATTGCGATATCCCCAAAGTATCGGTACTTTAGTACTTTTGTACTTTTGACATTAATGAAGTTTTAAAGTCCAACAGGTTGGACGCTGCTGAACGGGGAAGGAAAACAAATCCCAGTAAATCAAAATTATTTCACCACAGTTCTCAAGAAAAGCTATAAAAATCACAGTGTGAATTTCTAAAATCCCTTACAATCAAACTCTTCTGGTACTTCAAATGTTATTAACATCCACATAAAATCTAACTGATAACCAGGAATTATTGCATATAAAACAGTGACATAAGGCAACCAAGATGACTATCCAAGAAAAATTTAGAAACCAAATAATTTGAAAACGATAAATTATGCTAATTAGATGATCCAGACACTGTGTGAGAATTTAATAGGAATACTACACTGCTCAGACCTCTGCCCTAAGTTCAAGGAAACAAAACGTGACGTACATATCGAACCTGGTACGTACCTGTTATTCGTTAAACGGTGTTTGACACGTACGCCAAGTTTGACTAACCATATCAGGAGGTGGTGTGCGATTATTTGTGGTATTAAACAAAATGGCAGAGAGAGGCAAACAAAAGAATGTGAATAGTAAAATCTGTGCATCCGTACATATTTCGAACTGAGAACGGAAAAAACGGGAATTAGTACTTTCAAATTGTATGCCGCAAACGAAGCGTACAACGAAGGATTATATCGACAAAACCCGTGATTGTTAAACATGTTTGCAGGTTACTTTCCTTGAACGTAGGGCTGATTTATAATTGACTGGCCCACTCCTAGCACACAGGATATATATCAGTGACTCCCAGCTTACAGACTCATGGACACAAAAAAGTCATGGCGTCAGGGCCGCATTCCCAAGGATGGGAAAAACTAATATTTCAAACCATTTTTCAATTAACATCAGAATTAGACTCCTGTTTTAATGGCCAACAGTTATTGTATGGTAGATTACATAAGATTAAAATCATATAATTTTATAGATCAGTTTCTGATATTTGTGTTCTAAACCAGGTAACAGCAGACTTGTGCAAGATAATGAAAAGTGTGCATCTGCCAGGAGGGCAACTGCGGAGTGCCGGATCCAATGGGGATAACGTATAGAACGGAAGTGATACCCCTGACGGTTTTTCGAGTGTAAATTTCGTCGCTTCGGTAAGTAAATCTTGATTTTTCTTTGTTTTGTAAGACGCTTTCAATGAAATCACCTAGCCCACCGTACCCGGCCCTATCGATACTTGCAGACCCAAGCCCATTTTCCCTTCAAATACCTGTGATTAATGAGAACATTCGATTCTAGTGCGGTTTTGGTGGTTGAACATGTACAGAGCCGACCGTCTCGTATTACAACTTTATAGTATTTTGAGGCGTCAGGGGTATCAGTGAGGGACAGCAACCGTCAGGGGTATCATGGTGGTTCTTTCGTCTATTTTGCCTCATTACCTGACTGCATCGAACTAATTTTGCAAAATGCATACATAGAATGAGGTAAACAATGAAGTTGGTCCCATAAAATAGCAACACACCATGCAAATCGGCAGAAATTGGAAAAAATGTAGACGGGTCGTCAGGGGTGCAGTAACCAAAACCGCACTAGAATCGAATGTTCTCATTAATTACAGGTATTTGAAGGGAAAATGGGCTTGGGTCTGCAAGTATCGATAGGGCCGGGTACGGTGGGCTATGTGATTTCATTGAAAGCGTCTTACAAAACAAAGAAAAATCAAGATTTACTTACCGAAGCGACGAAATTTACACTCGAAAAACCGTCAGGGGTATCACTTCCGTTCTATACGTTATCCCCATTGGGATCTATGTCAAGAGAATTAAACCAATCTAGATTTGATGCTCAGAGGGGAAGTCAGTGTGTTGATTTCGAAGAACACACCTGGTATGATATAACTAAAAGAATATAATTATATTTTGAGTCAGGAAAAATACATAATTCAGGGATTGCACTCAATCCTGAAGCCCCACTTTGCAGGGTGGGGCTGCAGGCAACCAGTAGGGTCCAGGGACAATAGGGCCCATTCAAACCGCACTCCCCAGACTAACATGGTTTTGGACATTTCCTGATGACCTAGAAAACAGATCAAATGATTGGTACAAAAATCTTATTCTGTTTTTCATCTCCGTATTTCTGGTAATTACTCATACAATACTGGCAAGTCTAACAATACATTAGCCAGTGAAAGCTGTTAAAACAATCGAATCGTTGTAAAGAGATTTACATTTAATCTGTGACTGGAAAATAAATTCAAACTGTTTTCAAATGAATTAACTTTGCATATAAACGAAATAAGTAGCTCTAGCCAGACAGATTCAAATCCTTGATATTTCAACTTTCTGATAAACTTACTGACAACGATCAGCGCACGAGAGAGCCAATCACACATACCACGTACGGCTAGCACACTATCGACTGTATTCAACAGGAAAAAATGCCAATCAAGGATTCGATAAACTTCTGCGATTATAATCCAGAATTCTGAAAAAATATTTAAGTTCAAAAAGGCGAACTTCTAAGCATTATACGCCTTCATTCTAATCACAATTATTATAACAAACATGCAACATTTTGCTTTGCATCTTTTGACAGGGTTCCAACATTTATGAAATCTTTCATGCAAAAATGTCATGAAAAGAACCTGCCAGTAATTATCAGACTGAGTTTGCTGATATGTAAAGCCTAATCTGCACGTTTTACTGTTTCCATCTCAATAAAAAATATATAATGCACAGAAAGTGGTGTTTACGTGGCACTGTATAATGTCACTACATTTTGATGATAATTTTTCAACAGTGAAAATGCTTAATACAATTATTCTATAACTAGTGTGGATGATCAAAGGGAGATAACTTGAACAATTTATACAAATGTATCCAATTTAAACAAAGGGGGATAATTTGAATTATTTATTCAAATGTATCCAATTACTATAAAGGGAGATAATTTGAACAATTTATACAAGTGCATCTAATAACTACAAAGGGAGATAATTTGAACAATTTATACACCTGTATCCAATTATTACCAAGGGGGATAATGTGAAAAATTTAAAGGGAGATAATAAGAATAATTTATTTATTATCAACAAATATTCTATATATAAAATTGTTTATACAAAGGGAGATAAGTTTGATAAATATCACACATTTTCGCACAAAAAGATCGCAGAAAATAGTACCATTTGAACACAGCTTAACACAAGTTTAATAAGGTTGAAAAATACAATAAATAATTTCTGATTATCCCAATGCAGTTTGTTCTAATGCTCGTTTTTTTTCATGGTCTGACATAACTATAACACACCTATAGGTTTATTGTGCAAGAATTAATCAGAATATAACAGATAGGTAGCTAAGCAGTCATTAGAGTGTTATTCTTTGCAATAGCATCCTCATAATTAATTCAAAATCCAGCATTCATAGAGTCATCATGGGCGTAGCCAGAGCTTGTAATTGAAATGTATGCAAGGCCATCTAATTAAGGAGGGACTGGGGCATAAGTTCTAAGTTTGAAATCTGGTTATGAACAATAGATATACGTTATTAGGAATCTATGACCATCAAAAACCTGATATCCACAGGAACTCAGTTCTGAAACTTAGCAGGCCTGATAATTATAAAGATATTCATGATCAATAATTGTAAATGCCTGAAAAATAATTCAGCCAACCTATATTTAATATATGTAATATTTTACAAAGTTACAAACTGATCCCCATTTTATGATTAAAACACTCAACTTGATATATATTATTATATAATTAACTGATAAATTATAAAGTTTAGATTAACATGTACCTGTGAAAAAAAAAGAACACCGAGCCCTTTATGAGGTACAGACCTAATTCACCTAATCTAAATTTTCTAACTAGTAACTTCACTCACCTTCAGCATCGTCCGACCTTGACAAGACCACATTGCGCAATTTCCAATTTTCCAAGAATTCTTTGCAACCAGTTTCGGACATTTTACGCACAAATTTCTCAAAAAAAATTATAAGCGGTCTTTTGATCTGTCTGAAACATCACTCTTAACTGTGAGATTAACATAGCACCTACTTAGTTTTCTCTCCAAATGTCCAAATACGGCTAATCACTGTTTATGTAAATATACGCTAGTCCCTATTGTCACAAGATTACGTTATTATCTCTCTCGCTTACATCGGATAGAGATAAGACTTAGGTCAGGATAGGATGAAATCCCGTACGTAATTCCACTATAATGGTACAAAAGGTTCAGTGTGGAGCTAATGCACCTCAATTTTGAAGAATAGCGAAAACAGTAGTTTGGAACTACTGCGCCTCAAGAGTAGCATGTACAGTAGTTTGGAACTATTGCACCTCAATTTTGAAGAGTAGCGTGTACAGTAGTTTGGAACTATTGCACCTCAATTTTGAAGAGTAGCGTGTACAGTAGTTTGGAATTACTGTACCTCAATTTTGAAGAGTAGCGTGTACAGTAGTTTGGAATTACTGTACCTCAATTTTGAAGAGTAGCGTGTACAGTAGTTTTATGTATGACTCTAGATACACATATAATCCATAAATGTATACATACATTTAAACACTGGGTAGAGATTACACCATTATGTATACATACATTTAAACACTGGATAGAGATTACACCATTATGTATATAAATTGCTAGATTATCATTGAAAGGAGGCAGCTAGCACTGAATTATTTCAAGCTGCAATACAGCAAATTAACTGTAGCATCTACATATATCTACCAAATCAGATCTTCATTTATATATATATAATCTTTACCAAACTTGAATGTATTAATGACATATAAGTATCAATATTCATACAGAATAATTAAAAAAAAAGTATTAGGTAGATTAGTGGAATATAACATCTTTTTATCAGATTTTTTTTTTCAAAAATTGTGGGGTTTTTTTTCAAAAAAAAGCATGACATCATAATTTAACTTATTTAAGACAAGTGCACAGTCATTTAACTTTAATTAATCCTATAATTGACTTCAACATAATAACTAAATTCAAGTTCTATACATATCATATTAATTAAATATTAACTGAATTAATTAAATAATAATTGAATTAATGAATTATATTTTAACGGAATTAATGATTAACCGGGACTTTGGTAGGAGCTAAATTTGGGTGGGGGGATTCCTGAAAACGTAATATTAATGTAAAAATAGCCAATAAAAATATTTATTTGTCAGTTGATAAAAGGCTGGCAAAAGAAAGAAATGCAGAATGAGTTAACACGACCCATCCCATCCATCATCCAGATACTTGCAGTATGTTATAAATTAACCCACAAAGACCAATCAAGCATTATAGATCCACAAAGACGGCCACCAAGTATCGGATCGAGACACTAATCCTCTCCAACAGATTAAATGAAATTAAATATTTTCTCATCAAGATTAAACCAGCATACAATCCTGATGGATGGATGGGTTCCACTCAGTGACGATTTAAGCCGACATTGAATCGTCAGCAAAACACCTTATTTTTACAGATAAATGAAGTAGGCAAATCCCACCACACAGTATCAATCCCGCAGACAGAATATTTTATTTAATTCCTGACATACAGATTTATATTTATTTAGCCAAGGAAATATACATACATGTACAAGTAAAACTTAATAACGCATTATACTAAAGACAATAACAGGGTGTTAAAAAGTTTGTTCTCAACATTTAAATTCATATTAAATTTTATCTGAGCTACAGTATGTGGGCAATGAACAATTTCTTTTTTACTTTAATGGCTTCATTCAATACTAGTGAGATAAGAACAATGGTAGAACCATCTGGAATTTAAACTGACAATTTTATATACTTCTTGCATCAGAAAAATAAAATATTGGAACTCAAACCATGTAAATTGATATACATCAATCAGTTGATTGTATAAATTTAAATAATGTCTGATACCCGGAAATTATTTTTTTATATTTTTGGATGTAACATTATAATCCTGAATTTCACAGTAGTTGCAGGTTTGGCAAGCCTTATTAAAAGTTCTGAATACATATTTAACTAGATAGGTGCCATTCAAGTTTGTAAAATATTTCTAAATTTTGTAAAATATTTCTAAATTTTGTAAAATATAGAACAACATTGAGGACTTATCCACTAAGAGATAAAATTATTGTTTTGTATATATATCCAAATTGTCACTTCTTGATGATACACAATCTTGTAAGTTTGATTACTATTGAATGCAAAAAGTGGTTTCTAACGTGTTCACAAGAACTGGTTGACGGATGAATGACTAACAGTGATCACAAAATCTCACCTTAATTTTCACTGTATGACAGTTTAGCCAAAAACAAATATGAAGGTTTAATTTCAAAGTAAGCAAAAAACCGCCGCCTTGATAGCCTAATGGTAGAGCATCTGCTTTGAGTGCGAGAGGACTTGGGTTCGATCCCAGGCTGCATCATACCATGCATCATACCAAAGACAAAATAAAAATGGTACCAGAATTCCATTGCTAGACACTCAGTGTTAGAAGAGAATCTGGCTTCTCTTCTCTCATACATTCGTGGTGATGGATAACATCAGGAATGAGGTGTCGAGAGTGATTTAAAAGTTGGAAAAAACTTGTTTCACAATCAACCTTAAATATTATATTAAACTTAGTAAAAACTATAAAATAAGGAAATAAAATATTTTACCTCTTGCAAAATCAAACTCTGGTACACAATATATAGGTGGCAGCATAGCACGAGTTTGCTGCACATGATTGACCCAGCTCCTGTGAGGATCAAATCTATACATCGTTGCTGCGACGTTTGTATATTTAATTATTTACATCATTTGAAAAAAATTTTCAAAAAAAATATATATTTCACTTGATCTGGTATGTCCATGAAATAATTACAGTTTACTAACAACTTTCACAATTAAACTATTATTATCAAACTCATATTCTAAACGAACGTTCTGATTAAACCATCAAACAAACTCATGTTCTAAAATAATGACAATTAATTCTATATGTCACAACATACAATAACTTTCTTTAAACAGAAAATATTTCTGAAAGCAAATGTATAAAATTCACAAAATTATCCAAAAATCGTGAAGTTTATAAAGATTTCAACATAAATGAAATAAATTGAACAATTGAAAAATCAATTCAATAATTTTTTCACAGTCGGCAAATAAAATGCGATAATGCAAAATTACAATAATGACGTTAATGATAAACATTCAGACATGTTTTTTTGAGTGTTGAAACTCTCAAAACTCAATGACAAATTAAACTGGTCTCATTCAATAATGTAGTTTCCTCTCAGAAAGAGAACTAAGGCCATTAGTAACTTCACAAGTGTTTTTATAACAGACAAGTGCTAATTTTTATAATCGTTTGAAAAATCATTATGAGGACTCTTTTATTAAGACAGCATCTGGTTGGAAGGCTTAACCCATAGAAGTAATAAAGAAAAAATTACGACTCTGAGATCTTTACTTATGTTATCACGCAGAAATGGCTGAAATATTAACACATTTTGACATAAATTCCGAAATAAAAACCTTCCTAACGCCTGTATTTAAGCCGCAATAAAACAAAATCAAACAAGAATTAATTAATGAAGAAATCTACGAGGTTTTGTTTAACCCTGTGAATAACCCAACCAACACTTGTTATGATAATAAAATGTCCATGTAAAATTGTGAATTATGCCACTATCTATCCATGGCAGGGTGGGATGGATTTGAATATAAATTTAATGTCAGTTTTTTTTGTTCTTACATGATTTTATACAACCGTGATGTTTAAGGTTTGGACATACCTGAGAGACTGGGTAACCTTAAGCTAACATTTAACAATCCTTTAGTTCCCCTTTTATGAGCAACCACATCTGAGGAAGAGCAATGGGGAGGGAAAGCAAAAACCTTTGGAGGAGAAAGCAACATTATTTGGGAGAAGGCAATAGCTTTTAAAACAAAGCAACAGCCTATGGTTGCAAGCAACAGCCATTGGGGTAGCATCATATCGGAGCAGAGCAATAGCCTTTGGGAGAAAGCAACATCCTTTGGAGGAGAGCTACAGACTAGGGGAAAGAGCCCTGGGAGAGTCTCGGTAACAGCCTTTGAAAGAAGGAAGCAAAGTAATGTAGTGTATTATAGCTTATCGGAGCAAGAGCCTTTTTGGAAAACAACAGCCTTTTAGAGAGCAAGCACCTTTTGGAGAGAGTTAGAGCCTTTAGAAAAAGCAACAGCCTTTGGGAGAGAGCAATATCCTAAAGGAGAGAGCAGTACAGCCCTTGTGAGAGAGAGCAATGACCTTTTGGAGAAAGCACAAGCCTTTGGGAGAGAGCAATGATCTTTTGGAGAAAGCATGAGCCTTTGGGAGAGAGAGCAATGACCTTTTGGAGAAAGCACAAGCCTTTGAGAGAGAGAGCAATGACCTTTTGGAGAAAGCACAAGCCTTTGAGAGAGAAGTAGTCTTTTGGAGAAAGCATGAGCCTTTGAGAGGGAGAGCAATGACCTTTTGGAGAAAGCACGAGCCTTTGGGAGAGAGAGCAATGACCTTTTGGTGAAAGCACGAGCCTTCGGGAGAGAGCAGTAGTCTTTTGGAGAAATACTTCTTTGGGTAATATAACATTCTTTGGATGAAAGAAGCATTCTTTTGAGCAGAGTAGTATATATCCTTTTGGGAGAGAACAACAGCCATTTGGGCAGAGCAATAGCCTTTGGAGTGAGCAACAGCCTTTAGGGGCAAAGTATTAACATTCTTCACACTCAACCTTCATAATTAGCTCTAGTATTTCAAAAACAATTTATTCCTTAGTTTTTGCTGTCATAACAGCAGTTTCCTTAGGGTAATCAGTAAGTAGAAACTTTCTCTTCCACTTACAACCTGAGAACTTCTTCACATGACTCGATGATGAATGCCATAACCAATAAAATATTAGTTCTAAATATTTCAGACAAAGGTAACCATCGACCAGTGGTATTCAGGAACCTTAACATTATGACTGTTACACAAAATGAGCTCCTGAAGACACCTGTAAATTATAACCAACAAAACCCTTTAATACTCCCATTCCTTTCAGAAATAAGGATTTTACTGCAGTAGGTACAGTCAATAAATCAATGAATTACTCCACATTTTTAATTAACAAAACAAATTAAAATCCCCCATCATAACTTAACATATTAACCATTTCTGTCAGTGCAAAGAACAAGTGTTTAGGGCAATAAAAAGGGCTCTGAAATAGGCTTTATAAAGAAATTACAGTTTTTTTGGATATCCAGAGAAAATCTCCCAGATTCAGCAGTAGATTATGAGTTTATCACCATTTCTCATGTAGGGGTATAATAAACAGCATGAAATCAGTTTGAAGATTTTCTTGGACAAAAGGAAATAAAACTCTTCAGAAATGAGTCAAAAAGGTAGACACACATTGCAAGAGCTTAAGTCTGAATACAATTGAGCTGCAAATTCCTGTTTATTAAATTAACATAGGTGCTTATTATGGGTTTGGCATGAAATTATTTTAACAACTTCTTCACTTAAACAAAGTTAACACAGCTTTGCGTAAAAAAACAGCACTTTGCAAGCAACAAAGACCATATTTTTGGCACTGATATTTGATTTTATAACATGTTTTCAAACAAACTCGGCATCTTTTCGATGTATATCACAGAATGATTAAGATAGCATCAAACATCTATCTACATCAAACTTGCATTGCTGATGTTTATCATTATGGATTTATTGAGCATATTCCAGTTACCGGTATATATTATCGTAACAACATTGGAATATTTAAACAGCTAAAATTTCAGTAAAAACGTCTTTTTCAACACCTCAGAAAAAACGCATCCTGTATACAATGTGTGATTCATTTCCTCCCATGCATGCAGAGTATATATGATTAATAAAAGTTGATATAATAAATGTTAAAGTAGGTTTAAGTCAGCATAGGGGCTAGCTTTTAGTCATTCCAAACCCCCGCCCTGGCCTGATAATATTTGTAAGATTGTAGCTGTAAATATTTTAACATCTGGATTCGATCAAGAGTGAGAATATTGCTGTCATATGTAAACTAAGTCTCGATTGGTCAGTATTCTCTAACACCTGTGATCATTGGCTGAATATTGCTGTTTGTAAACTATGTCTGGATTGGTCAATATTATCTTACACCTGAGGTCATTGGCTGAATGTTGCTGTTTGTATCTAACACCTGTGGTCATTGGCTGAATATTGCTGTTTGTAAACTATGTCTGGATTGGTTAATATTCTCTAACACCTGTGGTCATTGGCTGAATATTGCTGTTTATAAACTATGTCTGGATTGGTTAATATTCTCTAACACCTGTGGTCATTGGCTGAATATTGCTGTTTGTAAACTATGACTGGATTGGTTAATATTCTCTGACACCTGTGGTCATTGGCTGAATATTGCTGTTTGTAAACTATGTCTGGATTGGTTAATATTCTCTAACACCTGTGGTCATTGGCTGAATATTTCTGTTTGTAAAGTATAACTGGATTGGTTAATATTATCTAACACCTGAGGTCATTGGCTGAATATTGCTGTTTGTAAACTATGTCTGGATTGGTCAATATTATCTAACACCTGTGGTCATTGGCTGAATATTGCTGTTTGTAAACTATGTCTGGATTGGTCAATATTATCTAACACCTGTGGTCATTGGCTGAATATTGCTGTTTGTAAACTATGTCTAGATTGGTCAATATTATCTTACACCTGTGGTCATTGGCTGAATATTGCTGTGTATAAACTATATACTGTCTTAATTGATCTATAATTTCTAACACCCATTATCTCAGTAAAATAGAAAAGAATTATAATTAATATACATTATTTTATTCTGTTAATTAGTAAAATTTTATCAATGAATTAAATAAAACTTAAACTGATATCCTAGTAAAACGAATTTAAGGTGGGGTAAACATATATAGTATTTCTATACTTTTTAAAATCTTTAATCAAGAAGCTAGCTACGACTTTCAATACTGCAGAAACATAAAGCCCTATTGATCATCAAAGTTTGTTGCATTTCAAAAAAGGACATAGTATCGTGCATGCACAATAACTTCAAACAGGCTGAACGAGTTCATAATAATATTTGACGATGCATTCATTCATTAGTGATCAAAACTGCATGGTGTGTTTCAATCTATTCGTAAGTTTGTAATCAATTTCAACGCCTTATTTCAAAAGAATTATTCTAAGCCCTTTTAGAATTAAAATATTCCACCGTTCTTGAGTAAACAAGGCAGCATATACGATCAGCCCAAAGTTGATTTAGGAACCTAAATTTAAATATATTCCACATAATCGTAACAAATACGATAGCCGACACAGTGTTTTCCTCTCACACAGTACTAATTGTCACGTTTATTTACATAGAAGATCAAAAGACGATTTTTACCATAGATTACCAGAATAATCCTACTTTACAATTGTCATCATTTTCAAAGACATATTTTAGATTAAAAAGTCATTCTTAATTCATAAGAAACAGCGTTTTTCTATTTAACAAATGAGTACTTGAGAACATGGGTCTACATTATACAAATATCTTTTTTCAAGATTTCCATAGATTTGGATTATACAAATAATTCACAGTGTAGAAAACTTTAAGCACTTCCGTCAGCATTTTCTCTTTTGATACACAAACAAAATTGGTCACAGAATGCCAAGTTTAAAGTCACTATAATTAGGCCAAAGAAGTTTAAGATTATCAGCGATAATACAATATTTCCCATAATACAATATTTCCCATAATACAATATTTCCCGCCTTAAACCTGACATGTACTGTAGTTACAATTACAACTATTGTCACAATATCACGCAATTTGAGCAACTTTTTTTTTTTAGTTGTTTCTGTGGCGCAATCAGTTTGGTCGCAGTCACTTCTTTGGGGTTTTAGGATCAAATGAGGGTTCATATAGGGCTTTTATTGTAGATGTATTCTTGCTTTTCCTCAAATACATAGGAAGCAGTAGGCAGTCAACATATCGGTTATTTAAGAATCCTTGTAAAGTGATGGCATTCGGATATATACTTGATATTTTCGGAAATACAAATGTACTGCAAACGAGTGCGTTCAAATAGAACATCGTGTTTTGCTGAATCCGTTTTGTTCTGTTATTGACCAAATCTAGATCAGTAGAAGAATGTTGAAACAATGATATACTAAATTGCTGACTCAGGTACTGATTTTACTATTCAATAACCAGACATTTGAACCAGTACAAAAAAAAAATAAAAACAAGACTGCGTTCACTAAACGCTTATGCCCCCTGTGGAAGCCTTGTCCATCAATAAGTCTAAGTCCAAAATTAGGTCAAGGTGAAGGTCAAAATGGGGTTAGGTGGTACAGGCGTGTGGAGAGTGTTCATACACAACATCCATGCAAGTATGAAAGCTTTGTAGCAAGCCATATTAATGCTAGAAGAAACGGTCAATTTGGGTTAACCAGGACGGACGGACGGACGAACGGACGAACGGACGGACGGACAGGTGAATCACTATATGCCTCCCCATCTATCGATAGGGGGGCATAAAAATGCATGAACCTGTAACAAAGAGGATGGAAATGTTATGACATTTACATGCAAGTCAATAACACAAAGTTCTTCACATGGGGCGTAATTATATATAAGTGTGGTCCCTGTTAAATGATAGCTGTTTAACACATCCAGCATACTGTGGAGAAGATGGTAAGCCTATAAAGTTCACAGGATCGGTCCATTGTACTATTATGGCTTGTGTAGTGTGAAAAAGTTCTTAAATTAGCCTTTAAATTAAGGATAACCATGCAGTAATCAATTTTAAATTTTAAATCCTAGCAAGGCCCCAGCGCCTTAAACAATTTCTGGGGAAGGGCCTGTACAGTACGGTATATAATGTAAATGTATATATATATTTTGTCTTGGTCATCTTGTTTTATTGTGTAAATGGTCAAAGGCATATAAAATGACAATAATACCAATAAAACTGTAAAACTAAACTGTATTGAAAACTAGAAAAAGTATTCCAAGAACTGTTCAATTTTCTGGCTGAATTACTGCAATACTGTAGATAGTGTGTTTGATGATCCATAGTGAACATACTTTAGTCAGAGAGCAATAACCTTTGTGGGAGAACAACATTCTTTTGGGGAGAGCACCATGTTCAGCCTATGGTGAGAAAGCAATGTTCAGCCTTTGGCAGGAAAGCTATTTTCAGTCTTTGGGGAAAGCAATTTTCAGTCTTTGGGTAGAAAGCCGGCGGAGGAATGTTCAGCCTTGGGGGAAAGCCATGTCCAGTCTTGGAGAGGAAGCAAGTTTTAGCCTTTAACAGTAAACCTATTTTCAGTTTTTGGGGGAAGCAATGTTCAGTGTTTGAGAGGAAAGCAATGTTAGCCTTTGGTGGAGACAGCAACAGCCTTTTGGAGAGAGCACCATGTTCAGCCTTTGGTGGGAAAGCAATGTTTCAGCCTTTGGCAGGAAAACTATTTTCAGTCTTTGGGGAAAGCAATGTTCAATCTTTGTGGGAAAGCGATGCCCAGCCTTTGAGAGGAAAGCAAGTTTCAGCCTTTGGGGGGGGCACAATGTTCAGAATTTGAGAGGGAAAGCAATCCTCAAAACTTTGGGGGAAGCATTTGGGGAGCAATGTTCAGCCTTTGAAAGGAAATTAATGATCAGCCTTGGGGGGGGGGGAAGCAATGTTCAACTTTTGGGGAAAAGCAATGTTCAACCTTTGGGGGAAGAAATGTTCAACCTTTTGGGGGAAAGCTACCGGTATGTTCAACCTTATAGGAAAAGCAATGTTAAGTCTTTGGGAGGAAGGCTATGTTCAACCTTATATGGCAAGCAATGTTTAACATTTGGAGAAAGCAGGTAGTTCCTACATTAGAACACATAATGCATCCCATGATTATAAAGTTATCATTGAAGTAACAAAGATTTGTAGAATATTTATTAAACTGTAGGTGCATATTGTATGATGAAAACGCAAGGTTAAAGCAATACCAGCATACCACTATATACAATATCACACAGATAAACCAGTTTGCTTTCATCCACTCACCCAATAATCCTTAAGACCACTTCAGTCGGTGACAAAATCTAACAAATATATTTTAAATGTGCTTTTTTGTGGACTAAAATCCATTGAACCTAGCCTTATCTCTCACCAGCTAAAGTACCAGAAATTTCACCCATGTAATATGAATAAATATCGCATGCTCAGTGCCTTGAACAATCTAGTCATTGTAATAGAACAAAAACATTGTGGAAATGGGTTAGATCATCGACTTAAGTCTATTATCCTAGTGAAATTTGGCCAAAGGGATGTACTCGCTTAATCCCTAGTCTTGTTTGAATTTCAAATAATTCATCGAAAGAGCTACAAGAGGGATTTAATAAATCCAAGTCTCTAAGCAGTTAAGCAGACATTTACATATGTGATTTTAAGTCATTTATTTGGGATTAAGTGCGGACAAGGAATGCTAATCCTGGTTCATCATTAAAATAAAATATCTAGAGGATTTTCATGGACAAATACACAGGAGGATCTTTTCGTTAAGCAAAATTACCGCAAAATACTTCTGACGTATCTGTGTTAGTGTATTGATAAATAACTGCGTAATAATTTTAAACTATTAACTTGCTATCTTTCTACTTATAAAAATTAAGATGTGTAATTATACATGATGTCACTTCAGAGAAAAATTGTTTACATTGCACATTTTCCAACTTGACATAATCATATAGTGTCTGTTCTTTCAAAATTGACATATGGCATAACAGTGACAAAACTCAGACACCAGAAAACCGTTAACTTGGGCGAGCGCTACATAGCACTTTTCAAGGGAGGTATTATTATCCATGCCTTCTATATTTAATTAAACGGGAGGTAACTGAATAAAAGTGCTACGTAATGCTTTGCTTAGGCAATGGACCCTACAATGCTATCATATTTTTGGTTGAGTGTAAACCAGGGGCAACAACTCTTGTAGAATTGTTGCTTATAATAGAATGTTGATACATTTTTCTAAGATATATTTTTTAAAGTATACCAGCTATCAGACAGCTGCTAATTAATTTTTTGAGATTTGAAAGATATATCATTCATGCATAGAATTTGTATTTCATGAATATGTTTTGATGGGCGTACATATATTTTGGCTGCAATAAGTTATCAGGTGTACATGCATGGCTATCTCACCAGCTTACCATGAATCAACCAAAAAGGATTTCAGCGGCAAGGGGGTAGAGTCACAGCATATAATCCAAATCAATGTATGACTTATTGGGATACTATACCATTCAACATGTATGACTATAATTGTTAGCAAAAGCATCTGTGACTTCCAATCACTGTATGACTTAGTGAAAGACTATACCATTCAACATGTATGACTAATTGTCAGCAAAAGCATCTGTGACTTTCAATCACTGTATGACTTAGTGAAAGACTACCATTTAACATGTATGACTTATTGTGAGCAAAAGCATCTGTGACTTCCAATCACTGTATGACTTAGTGAAAGACTATACCATTCAACATGTTTGACTAATTGTGAGCAAAAGCATCTGTGACTTCCAATCACTGTATGACTTAGTGAAAGACTATACCATTCAACATGTATGACTAATTGTGAGCAAAAGCATCTGTGATTTCCAATCACTGTATGACTTATTCAAGTTATTAGAAGACTATACAACTCAACATGTATGACTTATTGCAGTAACCGGAAGTTAACTCGTTTATACACTATGAGAATGGGTAACACTATAGTTGATAATAGATTGAGAGGTTTCTGGTTCGATTCATCAGCTTTGACACTTAGTCATTTCTAAACAACTTTTCAGTGTTTCCTACCCATTATGAAACAGGCCTGGTAAATGGTAAGCATTGTCAGGCCTGAAAATACCAGTTTCAAAACCTCAATATAAGCAAAGAATGAAAATTCAGGATTCAAAAACAGGCATTATAAGGCCTGAAAAATACAACGCCTGTGGAACTATCACGAATCAACAGAAAATGGGAACCAAGTTCAACAACATGCACACAGAAGATTCTAGTCAGAATATTTTTAATCCACTTAAAATTAAAGACAGCAAATCGGATACCAACTTTACAAACCTTATTGAGTTTCTCTCTGTAATTAAACCTTAAAGATCATTGAATTTTGTTTCATTTTTCATCCTAGTGCAATATTTGTACATAACAAGCTGGGGATAATCCGTTTACACATCATGGCTTAACCTCTGATCCATTAATCATGAGTATCAATATTTAGTTAAGAGATAAAGGATAATACCATCTAACCCTCTATAACCATCATACAACTATAATCTGGCTTATAGGGTGTGGGCTTTAGTCTGGGTTATTATATGAGGCATAGAATTTAAATAAAAGGATAATGTCTGGGCACACTGCGTTTCATTCTGTGCAAGTTGAAACTGTATATATGATCATCACCATCCCACCAATAATGTATCCATGGCTGACTGTGACAGAGATAAAACAAGAGGGCCAAATCCTATATCCCTCATCTGAGAACTATAATAACTATGATAGCCCTTCAGATATCAGCATAGTTTTGATCTAAGGGAGATAATCAGCATAATTTTGATCTAAGGGAGATGATCAGCACAATTTTGATCTAAGGGAGATAATCAGCACAGCTTTGATCTAAGGGAGATGATCAGTACAGAGTTTTGATCTAAGGGAGATGATCAACACAGTTTTGATCTAATGGAGATGTTCAGTACAGTTTTGATCTAAGGGAGATGATCAGTACAGTTTTGATCACAATTTTGATCTAAGGGAGATGATCAGCACAGTTTTGATCTAAGGGAGATGATCAGCACAGTTTTGATCACAGTTTTGATCTAAGGGAGATGATCAGCACAGTTTTGATCTAAGGGAGATGATCAGCACAGTTTTGATCTAAGGGAGATGATAAGCACAGTTTTGATCTGAGGGAGATGATCAGCACAGTTCTGATTTAAGGGAGATAATCAGCACAGTTTTGATCTAAGTGAGATGATAAGCACAGTTTTGATCTAAGGGAGATAATCAGCACAGTTTTGATCTAAGGGAGATGAACCAAACTGTGCTGATCATCTCCCTATGATTAAAACTTTGCTGTGTCTACGGCTCACCCGATAAATTCCTCTTCCTTGCCAGATAAACTTTTTCATTCATGGCACTAACCTATAATTCTCTATTTAAAACACAGTATAATTGGGAGTGAAATGGTGGATCAGATTCTATGGGTTAAAGGGTTAATTAACCAGGTGTTGTCTGTTCTAAGCAGCCATATTTCATGTGTCCGTCTGCGACTGGCTGCCTTAAGACTTAACGACTGTGATCATTTAAAACATGTTTGACAAACTTATTATTTTGAAAATATATGAAAATCACCCTGAAACAAGGAGGGCATTGATTAAATGCACCTTCACAATTTTTAAAAGGACAGGGGTATTAAATGCATAAAAAATATTTCCTGAGATTATTAGGGACCAAAATATCAACAAAACTGAACTAATAATCAAAACCGCATTTCTACTAACACTATGGCTGTTACATTTACTGTATTTCATTCATATACACATAATAATCTTATCTACAAGCTAGTCGCCCCACCCACTCACAACAAAAACTCCAGCAATAACTCAGAGGGTGGGTTAAAAATATCTCTTAAAATTAATAAGCATGTTTTATATTATCAAGCAAAATAACCCAACTGCATAGATCAGACAGAAACCATCGTGAATTATCAAACTGCCTACAGGACTTCCCTTATTAGTCATCTGTTCCCTATAATACGGAAAGCCTATGGCTTATCAGCAATTTATCCCCGCAATGATATCTTAAGAAATCAACTTGGGATAATCGTTTGAAGGTAATAATAAAACATAAATTAACGGTTAATAAGACAGATGCTAGTTTTTTAATTCAATCTGGTGAGTACAGGTTTTATTGACACATGCTAAGAACCAAAGTCATAATAATAACACATTATTGACAGCTACGCGCAACACAGTTGTTATGGTGAGTAAACTTTAACAGAGCTACAGTAATTTCACATCAAATGCTCAAAATTGAGTTTTCAAAGCTGCATGCAATAGATCAGCATCTAACTATTCTACATGTATATTTCACACACAGCGCACATGTTTCGTCCTAATTTTGTGACCCACTCCAGCCCGACAATATTCATCATACACGTGTTACACTGTTACATCACATACTCATTAAATACAATCAAACCATGGTTACAGAAGACCACTGAATTAAGCAACCACCTGTCTTAACCAGCAAAGTTTGTGATAAGCAACAATCAGGGTAGCAATACCACATGGCTCCTGCTTTTGGCTACAGTTACAAGTAGAAACTTGTAAACATTGAAACACAAATATAGCCGTAAATATTTTAATTATTCATAGATTTTTATAAAATATACGCCATGCTAAGGGGAAAAGTATTTGCTTTTCGTGAAATACAGTCGACACTCGTTATGTCGACATTTTTGGGACAGTCAAAATTATGTCGACATATCCGAATGTCGACACAACAGGAGCCAACAATTCTGACAAATTTCCTTCCCCGTCGAAATTCATGATTACATAGTCCTCGAGCCTTTTTGTCGGCGCCATTGATGCATCAATTTGAGCATAAATTAATACATACTCGTATAATATTATGAGGCTAAAATGCATATGGTGACAGATAAAGTCTATCACACTTGCAGTTATCACCATAACATTTGACCAAGTGTTTACGCGAGAGTCGAGTTCATAGCCTCGTTTTGAATAAGTACAGTACGGGATCAGCACTGCAAGTATGGCTTTTAGCCCTAACCGGTTTCGCTTACGCAACATTTTAATTGTAAACAAAAATTCAATCCACTTGCTAGACATCTGAAAGCAACGATGATGCAGTTCTTAAGGTGCGAAAATATCATTTGGGCCAGAAAACTCGTGTCGATATAAGCGGAGTGTCGACACAGGCATGTCGACTAAACCATCATATTTAAGATAGAATATAGAGCAACCCAAATCGGGGATTTGAAAGTATGTCGACATAACCGAAGTGTCGATACAACCGATGTCGACACAACGAGTTTCAACTGTATAATATCTTTTTCAGCAGTTTTACAGATTTTTCCATTACCCTGTGAAACCTACACGTTCCACGGTTTCACAAGGTAATGGACAGAACGGCACAGCCGCTGAAAATATTTTATATTTCAAGGAAAGCAAATAATTGTCCCCTTAGCGTGGCTTATATTTCATAGAAATCGATGAAGAAATAAAATACTTATGGCTATTTCATTTTCCAATGTTAACAAATTTCTTCTTGTAACTGTAGTCAAAAGGCACGTGGTATTGCTACTCTGATTATTGAAAACAAATTAGCCGGAAAAAAATTGGGGCCCTTTCTTCAGTATAAATAATAACAATTTTTTTAAACTTGTTTTTTTTCTTAATTCTATAATATTAATAATATCAAATACTAAAATAAATGTTCAGAAAAACTGAACACTGAACAATCGAAACACATTTTTTTATGATGTCTTCTATCGGTAATGAATAAATACATAATGAAAGCAGTTATATTTCCAAGGAGATACCACTGTTAGTGACTGTGAGCTACTAATTTCTGTGGGGATTTATTTTCTAAGTGCCAGGAATGCATCCTATGCATGATGACGCCCCACTCGGAGCTTAGAGTAGACAAAGTTCAAATTGATGCTACAGATGGCTCCTATAGATTATTCACAGACAATTACATGAACTAAATACCTTGAAATAATTCTTTATATATTTTTTAAAAGCCATATATACTCAATACACTTAAAAACTCACACTACTGTTTTCTTTCAGTTTGTTGACTAGCATAAAATACTTTAAATGGACTTAACACACTACTGTTTTACATTAATTTTGTGCAGTAGGTATTAGGGCTGCGTATCAGTTAGAATGATCGATACGATATTTGTATCGATACAAAATGATCGATATTCGATATATCATATGATATATTATTTTGGCAATAAAACATCTAAATACTGTAAATATGCACGCGCATACTTACAAGATGTAGGGGTTTAACACAATTAAGCCAGGCCTGAGATGTGACAAACAACCTATTTGTATATTTTTTAAATTGCGCAAGTGGTTTACATAGCAGATTCTTGTTTGAAAATTAGATTCACTCGGACATAAGCTACTTCGACGACCTGACCATTTTGAGACGAAACTAATAGACGACGGAAAACTTGATTAAAAATGGGTATTTTATTGATTTACATGTATATTTTTGTTGATCGATTTTTTTACCGATACGGGCACGTTCGATACGATGTATCAATCGAACGCAAAATACCGGTATTCAATTTATATCGGAAACCGGTACACAGCCCTAGTAGGTATCCTGTATTTCATTGGAATTTACATGTACCTTTCATAAACTTTTGTATACAATGAAATAATACTGCACAAACATAAAGAAATTGACACAGAACATGCTTTTTTAAATGTACTGAGTATATGAAAAAATATATTTTTTGGGGGATTAATTAGGGGTTACTTTTAGGTGCAGTTATTAGCCATCGGAAACAAAACACATTATAAATATATAATAGTAAAATTTGCCCTAAATCTATATAGCCTTACTATTAGTAAGTACAGGAGATATTTGTAAAACATGTATGCCCCCACTGCAGCCAAATAGTCATTTATGATAAAAGTCACAGCGACCTTGATCTTTGACCTACTGACTTCAATATCTACAGTTGCTGACCACCTCCATGTAAAGTTTGAAGAACCTGGAGCAAAGCATTCTTAAGTTATTGAAAGGAAACCATTAATTTTGGTCTACCGATCAACCAACAGACAGACAGACATGTGCTAAGCAATATATCCCCCATCAAAGAATAATGAGACCAGATTTACTGTATTATATGATAGGATTATATACTACTCAAAATTTGATAAGGGTCAACAAATTTCCCTTGTGAATATTTGGCAAATTGAATGAGATGGACTGATGGAATTTTCATCAAACGTAATGTTACATCATTCTGCAATATTGTAAACTAATAAAGATTGTTTGAAAATTTGATGTCTAATTGCTGATAAGCCCAACATTGCTCGATGTTTGTGCTGCATCAAGCCTCTGTGATTACAGAATGACGTCCATTATTTGGCATGTTCAGTCTGTCTTGCACAATATGAGAATAGGAAAAGGACAAAATTTTCCATGTTATTCTTGTTACTTATTTAAGGTCCCTGCTAATAGGGCTTGTCAGTTACCTGTGAAAATATGACATTGTGTCAATGCATACCAAATGCATCACATGAATTTTTCTAAATTTAGCACCTTTCCGTAACGTTTTCTTATTCGGGTTTGTTCAAACGTAAGACGGATGTGAATATTGATTGCTTGACCCTTATCAAACGTTGAGTAGTATATTAGCCAAGATTTCGAAAAAGATCTATTATACTATATTTATTCCAGTTTAACACCATTTCTCAACAATTTTTCAGTTAAATATTGCTGCCTATTCACCTGGTCAGCTTTCCTGGACTGTATTCTAACCAGTTCCACAAGAAACCAGCAACTTCTCCACATGTGGATGAAAATCAACACTGGTGTTAAATTAATACACATTGACATATACCGTCATTATGAATATTATGACTATTTCAGTTAGTAAGAATGACATTGAAACAAAGAATATTTTATCCTACATTTAACTTTACGTGATTTGTCAAATTGATAAAATATTCAGATAATAAAGTATTATGATCGTAAGATAATTTTCACTATATGACAGTAATCACCACGACGATGACGGATGCGGGGTCACGTCAGATCAAAAAGTAAGTACTATAGATTAATATACAATAACAGCCGAACAAATTCACCATAAATTTATTAACGTAAATTTATAAAGGATGACTTTAAATGTTAATCAGCATAATAAGATCGACAACCTCAGTATTATTTTAATAAATCTGCTGCATGTCTGGTCCAACGTAAAATAGGTTCTGTTTTTACATCCTCATCAAAGTAAGGTAACTCAGGTTTGAAAATTTGATAAATTTATAGAGAACTTTTGTAAACAATTTTTGCGAACTCCACTTGAGTTGGCTGACAAAACGGACAGAGACTGAGGAAGATAATCATTACTGTCATCATGGCAACTGAACAAGGACCAAGATCTTTCCCTAACACCAAGGACCAAGATCTTTCCCTTACACCAAGGACCAAGATCTTTCCCTAACACCAAGGACCAAGATCTTTCTGTAACACCAAGGACCAAGATCTTTCCCTATGACCGAGGACCAAGATCTTTCCCTTTCACCAAGGACCAAGACTGTTCCCTTATACCAAGGACCAAGATTTTTCCTTTACACCAAGGACCAACCAAGATCTTTCCCTAACACCAAGGACCAAGATCTTTCTGTAACACCAAGGACTAAGATCTTTCCCTATGACCAAGGACCAAGATTTTTCCCTTTCACCAAGGACCAAGATTTTTCCCTTATACCAAGGACCAAGATCTTTCCCTAACACCAAGGACCAACTAAGATCTTTCCCTAACACCAAGGACCAAGATCTTTCCCTAACACGATATATTAGGGTATCCATACATGCTACCAGCAATACACAGATATAATCACATGTTCTTATCTTAGTGGCGACAGTTCTTCTTCGGTTAATCTATAGCCGACAATAAATTAGGATTATGGGTAATCCCTTTATCAAACAATACAAGCCAAGATGGTGTTTATTTATCCACTTATGATAAGCAATACTTTACTTTTAAGATAATCCCCTTCATATTGTACCTTTACTGATAATCCCTTAAGACGAAATTTCCTCTCCTATGAATTAAACCAGTCTACATGTACAGGGGTATTTAGGTACTTCAAGTATATCATTTACATGTAGAATTGAAACCAATTTATTAACAAAGTTATGACAATCAGTTATAAGATTTAATTAATTAAACTCATTCATAACTAGAGCTGTCGCCATTCGGCAGACTAATATACCCCCGCAGGCAAAGGGCCATAATTCTGCCAAAATTCATCGCAGCGCAGATTCCTTTCTTCATGGACATCTACATGTTCATCTGTGAAAGTTTGAGCGAAATCCTGCCTAAACTGTAGGAGGAGTTGCGTCTACAAGAATGCGTCTACGGACAGACAAGCTGAATCCAGTATACCCCCTTACAACTCGTTGTGCGGGGTATAATAATCTGAGATTTATATAAGGCTGTAATACATAAATTAGCCCCGCCTTCATCTGTCCATTTACGCCCTGTTGTTGCACAGATATTTCGGCTGATAGAATTTGAACAGGTAATTGGAAAGGGGTGAAAATATCTGATTAGCACACACCAGGATGTGTGAACATTTTTATTATTATCCTGTACTTTTTTTAATAATATTATTAATTTACCGTACTTAATCTTTCTTATAATTAATTAATTCAACACAATATTTTTTTTTTTTTTTACAAGTTTAAAGTAATAAGGTTAATTGCTTATAAAAAACTTTTTTTAAGTCTCCTCATCGTTCTAAACATTACAGATTCTCGTTTAAAATGTTAATCAACTTGTTATTGGATCATTAACTTAAAAAAACTTCTAAATAATTAATCTTTTTTTCATGTATTCATCATATTAAACGAAGGATAATCAATAACAAAATATGATAGTAAATGAACTGTCTGTATTAAAGTGTCATACAGTTTAACATAATGTGATCCATTATATTTTAATTACACAGGTTTGAGAAATATAACAATGAGGCCTAGGAACATTGTTAGTTTCTGGAGATACTAACAAATATAGAATTGGTAGATTAAATTGTTGTGTTGTTGTTTTTTTGTGGGGGGGGGGCTGTTAGAGAAGAGCAACAGTTTTCTACCCTTCAAAATGCACAAATAGGAAAAAAAAAATTTTTTTTCAAATAGAACATTTTAGGATCACAGGAAAGTTTTAGGGCAAGTCGGGAGACAAGAAATAAACAGTTTTTGTTTGTGCCTTAAAACAAATGGTTTGTATATAATCTACGCTTTATATTAAATACCTTGTCAAATGTGGACATTTAACCCCTTTCTCCCTGTATCTATACATAACATACACCATATCAGGGGTTCCATTTGACTCGGGATTAGGGGTTTTGACCCTGACAATTTACAAAAAGCCACACTTTGACCCTGAAGATTTTGGTTTCCAGGGTCATTTTCTCTCAAAATCATGGGTACTTTGCCTACAAATAGGTGAAATTTAGTCAAAAGTATCAAAATGACCCTTCAGATTCAGACGCTATAGTAACCCCTGTCTCTACATAACTCACACCCTATACCATGTGACTTTGTTCATTATCAATTATTGTGGAGGGGAGACAACCCAATTTCTGAAAATACCCAACAAAGGGAGACAATTCTTGAAGAGTTACACATTCTTAGCTAATCTCCAATTAGTATAATTTTTATCATAGCCACAGGAATTTGAAGTTCTTTCAATAAAATATTGTACAAGTCTGTCCATCATATATATATATATATATATGTGTAGAGGGATGTGTGATATATATATATAATAGAAGGAACGCAATGTCTTCCCCCCCTAAAATGGAATCCCGTAGTCTGTGCTAACAAAATAAAAGATACAAGCGATCAAGTTGATGTGTGTTGGACCAACTTGTATAATATTTTATTGGTAGAACTTCTTATTCCTGTAGTATAGCCTATGGTGTATAGAGTAAATTCAGGGCCCTAGAAAGTAAGTGGAGGTGCCATTAGAACACATCGCCACCAAAACTCTATTTCAAACTAGAATCTGTGAATTTTTAAATGACAATATTTTCATCAAATAACTCATTTTCAGCAGAAAAGGTCATTCCGTCTAGTGCAGCAAATCCAGATTATTCCAGAATTGTAGGACTTCTGTTTGAGACTTGTAACTTAACCTAGTCACAAGTAGGATTGAGTACCAGTAACCTATCAGTATCTGACTGGTATATCGCTGGTTTAGAATTAGAAGGTTATAAGTACAAAATCAATATTTTGAGAAAACAAGAAAAATTGTCTGAAAACTGTTCCGCTTTACTTATGGAAAAACAAGCTTTTTCAACTTCAGTTTGGTCAACTTGACCATTTCCGATTTTTCATGAAAAAAGTCTCATAAGAAGCCCCTTCACCCTTGAGACGCAGATTTCAAATATGTACCACTCATCAGGTCGTATGCACTAACGATCTTCTAATTCTAGGCCAGTGATATAATGTTTAAGGAAGTACCGGTGCTATTATTGGAATCAGAAGGAAAATCAATACAATACCCTTTCGTAAAAATATGTCTGAATCATTTGAAAAAAGTTGAATTTCCCTTAAATTTCAAAATGTTGAAAACAATTAAGTTTGTTTTCACCCATTCTTAGTATACAAACATAAGTACTATTGACAACTTCAAACTAGAAACCAATTCCATCCACTTACAAATCAATAATTAAATTATTCTTTTAACAGAACCTACAATTACATTTGTACCTAGCAATAAAGATAGGGTATAACACGCCCCTTCCCTAACTCCACAACACAACTCCAACATACAGCAATAGCAATACTTAAGTCTACCAAAATAGAATGATCAATCAATAAATTACTCAATCTAGATCAGCACCCCCTACCATCCTCACCAGTCAAATGAGGGGCAGTCTCTACAGCCAAACATCCCCTACTCTCCTCACACATCAACTGAGGGGCACTTTCTACAACCGAGGGGCAGCCACTACAACCTAGAGGTAGTCCAATGAGGGGCAGCCACTACAACCTAGAGGTAGTCAAATGAGGGGCAGCCACTACAACCTAGAGGTAGTCCAATGAGGGGCAGCCACTACAACCTAGAGGTAGTCCAATGAGGGGCAGCCACTACAACCTAGAGGTAGTCCAATGAGGGGCAGCCACTACAACCTAGAGGTAGTCTAATGAGGGGCAGCCACTACAACCTAGAGGTAGTCCAATGAGGAGCAGCCACTACAACCTAGAGGTAGTCCAATGAGGGGCAGCCACTAATACCTAGAGGTAGTCCAATGAGGGACAGCCACTACAACCTAGAGGTAGTCCAATGAGGGGCAGCCACTACAACCTAGAGGTAGTCCAATGAGGGGCAGCCACTACAACCTAGAGGTAGAGCATCTGCTTTGAGTGCAAGGTCTGCTGTATGACACCAGTAATCTGTTGCTTTAGAGGGAAAACTGACCTATCACCTCTGAAACTCTCATGACAAACATCATCTATTCAGGAATCACAGGGTCCCATCTAGGGATTGAACAATGATTGAGTATACTTGTCTCATCTATGTCACATGAGAATGGGGGTGTATGTTGAGTCAACACTTTCATCCAATCCTTTTGTGACAGAGACAGGACCCTGTCCCTAAACAAGGTTTTGAGAGTGAATAATAGAAGTTTTAGTGTAAAGATCAAATCAGGGTCCTCATATTGCCCTTAAAAGAGCATCTACTTTAAGTAAAGGAGGTCTGGGGTTGTATTCAATATTGATCTTGCTTGACTTAAGGACAAGGACAACCAATCAGATCACACCATCTTAAACTCTTGGTCAGTAACAGGCGATATGATTGGCAATCCTTATTCTCCAATTAAATAAGAAAAATATTGAATAGGGGTGGGCCGATGCATCGAAATATCGATGCATTGCGATCCCGAGTGACCCGATAGTATGGATCGATAGTAAAAGTCTCGATTCAATAACTATCGCCGATAGTTAGCTCAACTATTGATAGTTACGATAGTTTCCTTTTTCTTAGTAAAGTTTATTATTAATTTAAATAACTTCCGTTCTCGTTAAAAAACTAATTTTAGATAATCCCGTGCATCAAAACTGCCACAAAGGACCAATATCGCAATCGTGCACATGTTCTTTTTCTGTCCAACTCATTTAAAATCATTTCCACAAATAGTATATTAGTATGTTGTACAACTAAGTTATATATTACACAGTGCAAACTTGCATTTACAAGTTCATCTCTGGTTTTCAAATCTTGGCAATAACTATTGCAATAGTATCGCAATAGCTTCAAGCAATACAATAATATCGCAATAGTACTTTCAGCAATAGCAATAGTATCGCAATAGTCAAAAATGGACTCAATAGTCACCCCTAATATTGAATACCAACGGTTGAACCCTGAGTTATGTTCCATGATACCAGTAGTTCCTTTAGCTTGACATGGAAAACTGGCTTCTCTTCTCTCTAGGACCGGGACGACTACTCGGTTAATCGGATACAATTCGATTACAAGGTGAAACCGGTTTCAATTTTGCAAAACCGCTAATCGTTCTAAAACAATACACATTCTACAATGCTAATAAATTGTATGTTACTGTGTGCATACAATATATCTTTGACCAGAATATGCCTGAATGTGTTGATCGACACATAAACAAGTAAACATGCTGGGTGTCTTTGGGCAACATTAATCCATAAACTCAGTCTGATCATATTTAACTAACAAATCTTATTTTATACCTCGAAGAATAAAATAACAAGAGGGCCCAAAGGACCCTAGGTCGCTCACCTGTCGAATTTAACCTAGATTTTGTTAAGATGATCATTGTGACCAAGTTTTATACAGATTAGGCAAATATTGTGACCTCTAGTGACTACAAAAGGTTTTTTATATGATTTGACCTAATGACCTAGTTTTTGACCCCAGATAAACCAATATCGGACTTGACCTAGATTTTGTTGAGATGATCATTGTGACCAAGTTTCGTAAAGATCAGGCCAAAACTGTGACCTCTAGTGACTACACAAGGTTTTTCTATTATTTGACCTTGTGACCTAGTTTTTGACCCCAGATGACCCAATATCGAACTTGATTTAGATTTTTTTGAGATGATCATTGTGACCGAGTTTCATAAAGATTAGACCAAAATTGTGACCTCTAGTGACTACGCAAGGTATTTCTATGATTTGACCTTGTGACCTAGTTTTTGACCCCAGATGACCCATTATCGAACTCGACCTAGATTTTGTTGTTATGATCATTGTGACTAAGATTCGTAAAGATCAGGCCAAAACTGGGACCTCTAGTGACTACACAAGGTTTTTCTATGATTTGATCTTGTGACCTAGTTTTTGACCCCGGATGACCCAATATCAAACTTGACCTAGATTTGGTTGTGTAGATCATTGTGACCAAGTTTCGTAAAGATTATGCTAAAACTGTGACCTCTAGTGACTACACAAGGTTTTTCTATGATTTGACCTTGTGACCTAGTTTTTGACCCCAGATGACCCATTATCGAACTTGACCTAGGTTTTATTGCGATGATCATTGTGACCAAGTCTCATAAAGATTAGGCTAAAATTGTGACCTCTAGTGTCTACAAAAGCCAATTGTTGACGGACGACGGACGGACAGACGGACGGACGAAGAGTGATCACAAAAGCTCACTCTGTCACTTTGTGACAGGTGAGCTAAAAACACATGAATTTTGCTGCTGAAAGTACCATGATATGGTCATCATGAAAGAAAACACCATTTTCAATATGGCCGCCGAATAACCGGTCCGATTCGATTTCACATCAATGATTAACCGGTTTCAAAATATTTAAATCGTCCCGGTCCTACTTCTCTCATACCCTTAAAAAGCTGAATATGCTCCCAAAGAGGCGCCGAGAGTGATTAAACAATAAAATAATAATTAATTTGTAGAACTAGTTTCACAATCAACCTAAAAAAATCGGGTCCTACTGAGGCAAAATGCCCAATCCTGAAAATAAGATATAAGTCTAATTCAGATGCACATATTTCTACACCAAAATTCTGCTTCAAACATTGTTTGATTGTCAAAATTCAGTATTAGAAATTTCAAACCATATATCAGTCAATACTTGGTATTTTTTTTATCAAATAACTTATAATTGCCGCAGAAAACATTATTCTTTCTGGTGCAGCAAACCTGGATTTCCGGATTATTCCGGAATTGTAGAACCCCTGATGAAATTAGTATACATCACATAGGGGTTCACAATAGGCCCTTAATAAAAAGAGAGTTTAACAAAACTTACATGATGAAGATGCTGTTGATGATGAAGGGGACAGTTCTGCCAATGGAGATTCAGTCGGTGAGGAGACTACAGGTAAGAGCTTTGTCGGTGATGTCATCTTAGTTGCCCCTGGCAACTGCGTCGTCGTTGAGTATTCATGATGCTCTTCCTGAAAACAACAAAACAAAGATATACTCATTCAATATACCAGCAACAGTAATCTAGTGGTTGGATCGTCCATAGCTGTAATACATGTAGAAGGTTTTCAATTATTGCAAACAAAACTCATCCCTCATACAGCATCAGAAAACCTACATATTCCCTGAACAGGGATTATTTCCATTATATAATAGGGGCCGTTATAACTTATAAGGCTCCTTCTTTGGAAAACTTTTTTTAAAATCATGCAGTTTCCCAAAACAATCAAGTTAACCTTGACAAAATCATTCCTAATGTTAATACCAAAAAACCAATATTTTTCCCCCCAAATTAAAGGTAAGGCCCCATCACCAAGGTTCTAAAAAAAGCCCTGCTGAAATATTATTGCATTCCATTTCCAAAATTAGACCTTAAAATTCCCTTTCCCAAACTTTGGCAAAGTACCGAGAAAAAAGACATGAGATGTGTCTGCCCAGCAAGGTACATGTAAATACCATTATACTCCATTCTCTTACTCTTCAGGAAAGGTCTGACTAACAATGTCTCCAAGCTATGTACTTTATAGGAAAACCTTTTAATTTGTTCAATCTACAGCGGACGATGCCCCACGTGTGATTAACTATAGCAATCTTCTGGATCTTAATCCTGTAAGAGATTGATATTGTATCGAAAGAAATCTAATAATCCGTTACCATCAGACGAGTAATTTAATGAAAAGAGTCGGAGAGTTCCTTAAATCTCTATGCCTTCCTACTCAAACTTCGGATAGATCAAATTACAGACAAATCCACCAGTTAGCTACCCACCAAAAACTACTGAGCTTCAAATAGGATATACAGTTAAACATCTTTTAATTGAATATAGGGAACAGTTGGAACTCATTCCTACTGAGACTCATTTAAAAACAGACACAAATTTTCTTTAAAAAAACAACATTTAGAAAATTGATTTTATTGTTGTTCTTTTTTTAAATTCAAGATTAACCCAGAAAATATGTCATTTATACTCGAAAAGGCATCAACATTGTTACTTTAAAGACTGATCGTATTTTAATAAAATCATGAAACAAATGTATTTTATTACCATGGTAACACTGTGGAATTTCAAAGTTTTACAGCAAAACAAAGGGTGATGAAATCTAGGTCAACTTTTTTAAATAACATGATTGGCTAGTGCCTCGGTAGCCAAATCAGGTAGCGAGAGTGTCTGCTGTGAGTGTGACAGAGCTATAACAAAGAGTCAAAAATGGTACTGGGCTGGTGTTCACAAAGAATCTTAAGGGAAAACTTAAATATTTTGACTTTATAAGTTAAACAAGAGCTGTCCACGAACAGCGCGCTCCACTTTTCGCAGTGCCATGCTAGGATAGTAAGGTTATAAACCACTAAATGCATAATTATGCGGACCAAAATAGGATACACTCAAATAGTCCTAATGGAAACTTCTGTAGACTCGCAATACAAGTCAACTGGTTCGGCCTGACGTGTATGATGTAAATGGTAATTATCTACTTAGTCTTGACAATGGTCATCTGATCTGTCGACAACCATCTGGCATTTGAAATGACCTTTGAAACAACATTTAAATGCCTTCGTGTGTGCCTTCGTGTAAATGAACATGCCCGTCATTACTTAGCATTACTTAGCATGTAACAATGACAACTTTGTACATAGGCTCGTAATTGTAAACCAGTAAAATTCCGCTCACAAGAAAACTTTCCGTGTGGTCTCATTAACAGATCTGTACTGTACATTTAGTTTGTTCTTACTCACACATCTACCAGCTTCTCAACATGTAGATAGTATCACAGAAGCCAAATTACGATGATATAATGGTGAAACAAAGATGCCACGATGATGAAACAACGATGGTATGATGGTGAAACAAAGATGATATGATGGTGAAACAACGATGGTATAATGGTGAAACAAAGATGCTACGATGATGAAACAACGATGGTATGATGGTGAAACAAAGATGCCACGATGATGAAACAACGATGGTATAATGGTGAAACAAAGATGCCACGATGATGAAACAACGATGGTATAATGGTGAAACAAAGATGCCACGATGATGAAACAAAGATGGTATAATGGTGAAACAAAGATGCCACGATGATGAAACAACGATGGTATATTGGTGAAACAAAGATGCCACGATGATGAAACAACGATGGTATAATGGTGAAACAAAGATGCCACGATGATGAAACAACGATGGTATAATGGTGAAACAAAGATGCTACGATGATGAAACAACGATAATATGGTGATGAAACAAAGATGCCACGATGATGAAACAACGATGGTATAATGGTGAAACAAAGATGCCACGATGATGAAACAACGATGGTATGATGGTGAAACAAAGATGCCACGATGATGAAACAACGATGGTATGATGGTGAAACAAAGATGCCACGATGATGAAATAATGATGGTGAAACAAAGACGCCACGATGATGAAACAACGATGGTATAATGGTGAAACAAAGATGCCACGATGATGAAACAACGATGGTATGATGGTGAAACAAAGATGCCACGATGATAAAACAACGATGATATGATGGTGAAACAAAGATGCCACGGTGATGAAACAATGATGGTATGATGGTGAAACAAAGATGCCACAGTGATGAAACAATGATGGTATGATGGTGAAACAAAGATGCCACGGTGATCAAACAACGATGGTACATGAATGATGGTGAAACAAAGATGCCACGGTGATGAAACAATGATGGTATGATGGTGACCAAGTTTCATTAAGATTATGTCAAAATTGTGACCTCTAGAGTGTTCACAAGGTTTTTCTTTGATGCGACCTGGTGACCTAGTTTTTTACCCCCAGATGACCCAATTACGAACTTGACCTAGATTTTCATAGAGACATAAATTTTGACCAAGTTTCATTAAGATTATGTCAAAATTGTGACCTCTAGAGTGTTAACAAGGTTTTTCTTTGATTTGACCTAGTGACCTAGTTTTTTACCCCAGATGACCCAATTACGAACTTCACCTATATTTCATAGAGACAAACATTGTGACCAAGTTTCATAATTTAAAGATTAAGTGAAAACTGTGACCTCTAGAGTGTTAACAGTCCAATTGTTGACGGTGGACGGCGCACGGTGGACGACGGACAAAAGGGTGATCACAAAAGCTCACCTTGAGCTAAAAACCTATCAAAAAGCTTGAGCTAAAAACCTATCAAAAAAATATAAAAATAATTTAGAAATTAAGCGAAACAAGAGGGCCCAAAGGGCCCTAGGTCGCTCACCTGTCGTACTAGTGCATGCACACCCCTATGGTGATCCTACACATTTTCTGAATAAAATTTAAGGAAATTCAGCCTCTATTGCAAGTTTTTGTATGATTTGACCATGTGACCTAGCGTTTGACCCCAGATGACTTAATTAATATCAAACTTAACCTAGATTGTGTTGAGATGATTATTAGGACCAAATTTCATAAAGATTAAGTCGAAATTGTAACCTCTGGCGACTACACAGGGTTTTTCTATGATCTGACCTATAATTTAAACAAAATATTTCCTCCATATAACTGTACAAAAACATGCTATAAAGACAGAACAATACCTAAACACTTATAGTGGGGTTTGAACCCATGACCCTCAGGAAAATGTCAATTGACATTGTGACCTTGTTTTTGACGCCAGATGACCCAAAATCGAACTTGGCCTAGATTTTGTTGACAGGATCATTGTGACAAAGTTTCATAAAGATTAAGTTGAAATTGTAACCTCTGGTGACTGACTACACAAGGTTTTTCTATGATTTGACCTATATTTTAAACAAAATATTTTGGAATATTTTTCCTCCATATAACTGTACAAATACATGCTATAAAGACAAAACAATACCTAAACACTCAAAAAAAAAAAAAAAAAATAATAATAATAATTATGGTTCCAGTGGGGATTGAACCCACGACCATCAGGAAAATGTACAAATAAATGCTTTACCGACAAAACAATACCTAAACACTCAAAAAAAATAAAAAAAAAATAAAAAAAATTATGGTTCCAGTGGGGGTTGAACCCACGACCATCAGGAAAATGTACAAATACATGCTATAAAGACAAAACAATACCTAAACACTCAAAAAAAAAAAAAAAAAAAAAAATTATGGTTCCAGTGGGGGTTGAACCCACGACCATCAGGAAAATGTACAAATAAATGCTTTACAGACAAAACAATACCTAAACACTCAAAAAAAATAAAAATAAAAAAATAAAAATTATGGTTCCAGTGGGGTTTGAACCCACGACCCTCAGGAAAATGTCTATGCTCCCTACAGCGCTTTGATTTCCACTTAACCATTACAATTCACACCCTCTAGAATATTTTGATATTTGACCTTTACAAAACTGCTGTGAACCCTGATACACATTTTCATTGGTTGATGAAAGTTTACTTGTATGTATAGAGTGTAGAGAGTTACAGCAGAGAGTTAAGTGACCATGAAGACTACATGTTGAAAGGTTTAAAACAAGGTTTTTCTATAATTTGACCTAGTGAGCTAGTTTTTGACCTCAGATGACCCAATATCGAACTTGACCTAGATTTTGTTGAGATGATCATTGTGACCAAGTTTCATAAAGATTAGGCCAAAATTGTGACCTCTAGAGAGGACACAACCCAATTGTTGACGGACGGACGGACGGACAGACGGACGGACGGACGACGGACGAAGTGTGATCACAAAAGCTCACTCTGTCACTTTGTGACAGGTGAGCTAAAAAATTGAAAAAAAGAAGGAATTTTTATTTGTTTTCTGTGACCATTGTAAAGTTTAATAATATGTAATAATGTACTACGAATTGCAAGGAGGAAGTGCACTTAGCTATCTTATGCTTAAAGGTGTAGATGATATCATGTCAGTATGAAATACTCGCAGTATTAAAGGTCTGTCATGATTTCCGCAAAACACTGACACGGTCAGCACTTTTAAAATAATTCTAATGGATCATGGATGCCTGTCCTTGCACTGCTCATGCCATCAAGGAGTATATTGAAAGGGAAAGTGATGAAGTTCTTAACTGGCCCTTCCAATCTCCAGACTATGCCATGATAGTCGCAATGAATTCAGCTTGCAATATCAACCCAACAAGTCCAACCACACAGTGTTTAACGAACTTGGTGCCAATTAGAATGGTTCATTAGAAGCATGATATGAAGATATTGACAAGAAACATTTCAGATACTCAATATTAATGTTGGATTATGTGTCCACAGCGAGTTCAAACCAATTTCATCTACACAAGATTTAACCAATTTCGATTGTTCCAGATTTGCTAAAATACCCATTTTCCATCGGTGTTAAATTCAAGGGTTATAGATAAGAACATAAACATAATTTAACATCAAAGCTTCCAATTGAAATATCATAGATGCATATCACACTATAAAATACTACTCAAATTAGCAAAAATTCAAGTTATTATTTCAAACAAGATTTAAATAATGAAACTTTGACTAGACAACCTTTGAGTAGTACATGCATATACATGTGTATATGTACATGTACAAGCATAAATTGTATGACTGGGTTTGGACCTTAACAAGCGCGGGTTAAGACCAATAACCCAATTAGAAGTTGCTTACATGTCTTATAAAGCAATTATTGTCTCTTATGAGTGATGTTAAAATCCATATAGGTGATAAAGATTCTGAGTTTTAATTTTCATCTTGACTCTTTTAGTCTCATCCAATGATATATATTTTACTAAGCAGAACATATTAATGTTCTGTCAAATTGATGCAGGCTTAAGGAAACCATGATGAGTACCTGTGGTGACTTTACATGTCCGTATTGATGGTAAGCATCCCGTAGGACCGGCAATGATTGTTCCAATAGTTGATTAGTATCCTTTTTCGCTACGAAGAGTTTAATCTACTAGTGATTGGTTACCAAGGGTTCTGGGAGTCACAGTATAATAGATGTATACCTAATAACTATTACATAATAATAACAGAAATAAATACACTGCCCACCAAAAATAAGTACATGTATACATATGTTATTTGCCCACTTACTTACTTTCCTGTAATAATACTATTTGCAGAACAGTGAAGCAACACTATATTTGAAGAAAATGAATGTTTTTGTTTATTAAATGGAAAGGCCATACATTAATTGGTACACTAGGTGCAAAATCTAAAGTTTCTTTGTCCTTCTTGAATGGTAACTTTGTCACAAAAAGATGGAAAATTCAGCCTTTTTGATCACATGGTTATTTTAGTTCCGAAGATATTCATCTTTATTTCTATCTCTATTTTGACTCATTTTAGTTACTGTAGTTTCAGAAACTAGTATAATTGTGACCGTCTGATAAACAGATATTTAATAATTTAATCAAGTTTAATTTTGCAGCAAATATTTACTGTATACTTATTTTTGGTGGGCACTGTATGAATGTGCCCTGTTATAATCAAAACATTTTAGGGAAAATCAAACGTTGGGGTAATGTTTTAGCTCATCTGACCACAAATTGCTCATGATGACTTATCAAATCTGTTGTGCATCATATATTTTTTAAGGTTTAACCCCAAAATATTTCATTTTGAACAATAGCATCAAACTTGATTTAAGATATCTTGAACTAAAAGTTACTACTAGCCTGTGGATATTTTAAGATTTTAAGAAAATTATATTACGTTTTCTCTTAAGAAGCTTTGTAAATACTACCTCTGGTAATTATCCCCCTTTGATAGCTTGTTATAGTTTCAGGTAACATCTGGCTTGCATAGTGCCACTATAATGTTACTGGGTAGTCTCTATGTGATTGAAATATTGTTGACAAGTGGGACTTCAAACTATATTTAAAACAAGCAAATACGTTGAATTGATATCCCCCGCCTTCACCAAAACTGAGACTGTTTCAAACATTGTTCTATTGCTAAAATTCAGCTTATTAAATTTCATATGACCATTACATAGTCAATACCTTTTTCATCAAATCACTTAGGCAGAAAACTTTATACTTTCTAATGGAGCATATCCAAATTACAATCATGTACTCTGGTATTGTAGAGCTCCTGTAAAATGATAGTAACCAACCCCGTCACTATCAGAAAATTTTACAATTATTTAGGTTCTTTCAATGTGTAAATGAACCTAATATACCAATGCAGAGATAACCATGCTTATTTGTCGCATGTTGTATGTCAGACCTTCGCAAGTCATTACCAATAATGAATTTGATTGAGGACGGGGAGATAATCCAATTATGGAAATGGACTTCACAAAATATTTCATCAAGGGAGATCATTCTTGATTTATGTCCCAAAAAGCTGCACACGAAAGGTTTATGCATTCTATTACGTCTAATATCAAACTAGTTTAAGATGTATGGAGTAAAGTCATAGAGCAAAATCTATGAATGAAAATGAGATATTACGAGTCAAGTCACGAAATAAGTTGGCAATGTGAAGCGAGAATTTTTAGTTCATATAGATATAATAATGATAATTCTACTTGTATTTTATAAGCTTGGCACTTGGTCTTTTATTATCTATTCTGAGGTTTTTAGGATTTAGACCTTGCCCTATAATTTTTACGAAAATAACTCATTTTGGTTACATCATGGGCAACTGATTTTGAATCATCAGTCTTCATTTTTTGGGAAAACTAAACAATAACCTACATGGTTCATATCACTGGCTTGGAATTAGAAGGTCATAATGACCTTATAAGACTGTCATGCATATTTGAAATCTGCATCACAATGCGCTTCTTATGAGAAAATCAGAACAGGTCATGATGACCAAACTGAAGATTAAAAGGCTTGTTTTTCCATAAGTAAAGAGGAAGGTTTCAGAAAAAATGTCCTTGTTGTCTCAAAACATTGATCTTGTACCTACAACCTTCTCATTCTAAGCCAGCGATATATTATTGCAGTATACTGCATGAAGTCTTATGATAAAGCGATTATCAAATCTAACTGTTCTTTAACCACAGAATAATTTTGTGGTCAATGCTAACAACACACATCGCATTATTTCACAGACACTATCTAACAACAAAATAGGCAAAAACAAATTATGTAACTATGTTAAGGTAACAAAATGAAATATGATTTTTATTTTCAATTTTCATCTCGAAATTACGGTTATAAATATTTTTCATAGTGACCTAATTAAATAATGAACCTCAAACATTTAAAAACAATTTCATCGAAAGATCACTCCTGGAAAGTTTGATTAAATTCCATTAATTGGGTTTAGGATTACACCAGGCCATCACCCATCTTAACAGCTGATCAGTGGGCATGTGACTTCATGCTAAGGTGCGCTAAACAATTATGATTGGCCTGTAAAGCTGAAAACCTAGTATAGGTCCAGGTAGTGCATGTCCAGGTACCTGAATCACAATATACACTGTCTTTATTTATTTGGCCTTTAAGCTAAGGCTGTCCTTAAAAAAATATTTGTTTGTGGTAACACTACCTACCCATTGAAATGGCCCCCTCCTCAATTTTTTTTCAGCCCATTTCCTTATATAACTACATGTATATCGACCCAATTGTTTTTACAGGTTCCCCAAAAAGTACTTCTATACAAAAAATACTGCAAACAAACAATTTTTTAAGGACGGCCTTACTGTGAGTTTTTTCATTAAAAAACTTGATGATAAGAGGACGGGTGTAAATTCATACAAACAGCACCATCAGTTACAGCTGATGTCAGCACTCGTGTCAACTACAGATGATACTGTATTAGGAATGGGATTACAGTATTAATACTGGATTAAATCAATACATGTGAGACATAGAATCGAGTTGTGCTTACAGAAAACTTCTTACGATTACCATGGTAACTTTCATGGATAATATTTACAATCTAGTCACAGATAAAACTTCAAGCTTAAAGTAGCGCTTTGTTAAGATAATCTTTTTTCCAATATTGCAGATTAACTCCAATACTTAATGTGATGAGGCAAGGCTGTAGAGTGAGTGTTCCATGGAGAGCCGGATAGATGGGGGGTGTAGATTGAACAGAAGAGATTAGTTTTTGTTTTCAGTATTTTTTAACTTAAATTTTCCAGACAAAACCCATTTTCAATGACTTTCAAATCCACAGGGACCCTACTTACAAGTTTAATAAATAAATATATATATATATTAGCCCAAGGTTGATATTGTTTGAGGCCCATGTGGAAGATTGCCACATTGTCAATATGTTAGCCTCGTTAAATAAAGACCTTGCTTGCTTACTTACATGTACTTACAGAGTCGAAATAAGAGCACTGCCTACGAGTGCTGGATGCTCGACTTTCTCGTACTTGATAGTAATCTGGCTCAACTGTGAGTCAAAATTCTAAGAATAACAAGGGCAGATAACTCATAAAATATAGGTCACAGGGTTACCAGCCTTGTATGTATGAACTCCCTTAGTGATGGTGAATAACTATGTAGAATTTCGAGTGGATACCTTTGATAGCCTCGAGTAATTGACATTTGTGTGTAAAGAGTTCAAGTCAGAAAAGGGGAACAACTCTTATAATGCTAGATAGATTTGTTTCCTCTTGTCAGTAGATGTAGGTCATCATGTTCCACAAGTGTATTGACTTTCAAGTTGAAAACTTAGATAGTGTTTGAGAAAATTCAGTTTATGTGTAAATTTGCCACTATTTCTATGTACTAAGTCCAAACAAGGGCAGATGACTCCATAAATATAGGTCATAGAGTTATCAGCCTTGTCAGTATGAACTCCCCTTGTGATGGTAAATAACTATGTTGAGTTTCAAGTTGATACCTTTGAGAAAAAGACTCTGACAATAAACTTAACCAACGCACACACAGATGCACAGTCGAGCTAAAAATGATCCCCAACATCTGTGAAATTATGTTCGCAAGGAGGAATATTTTGGTTCACACTTTGAGCGTTGTATATCTGGTGGACATAATCTTTTAAAAACGTATCCTAGCGATAGACTGCATTTCACAGCAGGTACCAGCGCTTGACAACGTTTGCCAGCGTTGTAGTTACTTTGTATTAGCATTTGCCAACCTAGGTTAGCGTTAGTGCTGCAGTCCCTAACTTAGTCTGACTTAGAAGAACCAGTTGACTCTCATCAGAATCCGTTGTAAAAAATTAACCTATGTTATGGGAATGTTGTGGAAAGTTTGTCACTGACACCACCAGCGTTTCAGCAGTTGTTTGCCAACTGAGTTTAACTTAAGCAAACTTTATTCAACGTTCAGGACCGTTTAACAAACAGAGTACAAATTACACCAACGTTTATTCCAAGTTTATGCATGTCAACAATTTTCAACAAATACAACGTACGTCAGCGTCACCAGTGAACATAAACTTTTCTGAACTTTTAGTAACTTTTACTAGCGGAGTTGAATGTTTGTCAAAACCTCAGTCCAAATGCCTTAGTGTTAACCTAGCTTTAACAAAGTTAAAATACAATATTAAGTACTAAATACACCAACACAGCATAATCTGTACTTATCATTGAGGTGGGGAACCATCATTAGTCTGTGAATCTCATTTATTGATAAAATATTCAACTGAATGAACAAAGTATTTACAGAATACAGAAATGAAAACCTAGGTAATCTCGAGTCTAAGCAATATATAATGTATCATTTTTAATGAATATTGAAATCCACCATATGTAAGACGGACACTGACGCCTACAATTCTTTAAGATCATTACTGTAATCATCTGTTTTACTAGGATTGCCAGTGAGACAGACTGTACTCACTATAAGCATATCAGAATTTATCAATGACTTTAGTAAGAATTACCACAAATTATCAAGTTAATTGGTTTGTGCTACGACAGAAAACTTATCTGATTAAGCTTAAAGTTATATAATATATATGTGACATATTGAAGTCATTACCACTCAGGCCTTATCCAGTATCCTTTGTAAAAATGTTCTGTGAAATTGAAAAGACGGTGAAAAGAGAACAAGCAAACAACCCCAGCCCATACATTGTAAATAAGAACAACCATCGTATCTCCTCACACAGGTGGTTGCTCCCCGATTTTCATGATATTGAGGCTAGGTCTGTAAATCCTAAGCTGGCACTCTCGGATTGAATGGATCGCTACCTTAGTTCTACATCAGTGTTTTTCCCCCTATTTTGGGAAATCCCTTATGAAATTTTACTGCATTGTCAAGTTCATTGCCATTGTATTGCAAGTTTGTTTCCAGTGTCTTACCAGTCTATTAGTCGCCTATTGCTTGACCTGATTAATTAATACGAGCTTCTTGTCAGTTTAATACCAGTGTGTGATAATTCTTCCATTATCTATGTTTGGTCCTGAAAAGGACTGTTTGGTTGTAACTCTGAAATGAGTTGTGTTTAAAAGGACCACAGGGTTTCTGCTATAAATAGATGCTGTTAGTGAAGTCTGGCTCTCTTGATGGAAGCAAATGGACCTCATCTCTCGGGTTTATGCTTCCATTATTGACCAGTTTGTCCTGGTGCCAGAATTTAAATTACAAATTTCTGTCCCGTCATGTGTACTGTAAAAATGTTATATATAGTGTGCTATACATAGCCGAAGTCGGGAAACAGTCATATGACCTTGGTACTTTAAAATTCATAGATGTACTGTAATAACAATTTACATAATAAATTTGAGGTATAGAATCTGTGGAAACATGTGTACTGTAAAATCATAATACATTGATAATAAATGTTCATATCAATTAATTTATTCAAAGACCCATGAACATGCAGTCCTGTGAATGTTCTAGATGTTATGTGCATTTGAACTCAGACTGAGGGCATCTGTAAATGGTCAAGCACTTGTGGTCAAGTATGTGACATCATAGCAATGATATTATACCACAGATACCCACTTTAACCTGTAAAATTAAACAACTTAAATATTGTAGACACTGCCCTCTCCAAATCCCTGCCCCGGCCCAGGGCCATACAGATTGTAACCCTCCCTGCAAGGCGGGGCATGAAGAATCTTTACTGTTCAATTTTAAACCAGTGAAATCCTACATTCAATTTGCACTTTTAGAAACAATGAATGAGCACTGTTGGTCAAACTACGGAGATCGCCCGGCTATACTCCTACAAAAAAACTTAACTTATAATCTGTACATGTACATGGGTTTATTCTTTTGATTTTGTCACATAAGTTCATCAGGATGAAAAAAGAAACATTTCAGATTACCGCTGTATCATTGGAGACTCAAGATAATTAAATATAAAACTCAAAAGTTCATTAATTGGCCTTTGATTTTAACAGTATATTAAGTTGGATTTTTTCCCCCATTTTGACCAAAATGCTATTCAATGCAATGCACTTTGCTAGCGGAGCGCTTACAGCGCAAGAGTTTCCTGTGCAACGCCAACAAACTGCTCTATCAGTTTATAGCACTAAAATATTTTCCCTGTGCAATGGTATATTATCAATTGACAAGCACTCAACGATAGCCAATAATTTTTTTGTTTTGATAGCATACATTTCCTAGTAAAGCGCTAGCGAGTGCTTAGTTTCACCGCATATAAACGGATTAAACCAAATCACTGTATGACTTATTGGGATACTATACAATTCAACTTGTATGACTTATTGGGATTGAAACATCCAGTGATTTCCTATCACTGTACAACCGATTGCAAGACTATACAATTCAATGTATACTCCTTATAGCGGAAGTTGACTCATTTATACACTGTGAGTTTAGGCAACACAACAGGCTTCAGCAGTTCAGGACAAGCACAAATTTCGCAGACAGCAACATTGTTTATAATTACCTGTCCTACATTGACAGTTGTCGGTGTCCTTGCAGCAACCCAAGCTTCCGCAAATGTCTCTATTTCAGCGTGTTGATCCATTTTGTCTTGAATTTAATATTATACAGCAAGGGTCACAATGCATGCCCCCTTGTTACAGCACTTCACTCAGCTACGGATACACACCTGTCATTTACAGGATTTTCTCAAATAATTAACGAGCAAGGAATGATCACGGGTGTGTCAACTGGCAGAAAAAGTACAAAATATCGCCACATGTGACGAATCGTTAGAACAACGCTTCCCTTGTAAATTTGGCTACATTATTCCCATCCATGTTGATGAAGTTGATTTAGGAGCCCAACAACTCATTAGGTAGATAATCCTACACCAGAACTACTTTTTTGCAAGACTATTGCATTTAAATATTTAGGGCATTTAAAAAAATATTTTGATGTTTTCTGTACATAATTTATAGTTTTAGATGTAGGCAAAGAGATATTAATGGTGTCATAAGGGAGTTGGTCTTTATTAGGTCATTTAGCGTAGTTATTCCGCTACCGGAAAAGACCGTTCCACTTTTGGTTTGGCAAAAATTCCCAAATTTAAATAATATAAAAAAATCACCAAAGACAAGTTTTGTGCATATATTTATACATTAAAATAAAATTTAATTAAGACAATGATTTTATGTGAAATTCGAAGCCCGTTCAAAAAAGTAAATAGAAAAAGCTTTTGCTTCGAGACTATAAACAAACAAAAATGGCCGGCTTGCGACTGTTTGTTACGTTGGCAGTAGTTTCAACTGCATTTTGCACAAAATATGACGACAAAGCGAAGGTATATACCACAATTCGATCTCTTTTGTAATTATCTGTGAATTTATTGACTTGAAGTACAAATCACCTGTCTGATTTTTAGAAATATTCGATATAACTATGTGTCACTTGAAGTGGGTGGGGTAACCACGTCTGTCAAAATCACTTTTCACCTATATCTTTGCAATGTTGGTGTAGTTTATACATTCCTTACTGATTTTGTATCTTGAACTTATGATACATAAAATAGGTGCACTCTTGAACGATCTCTTTTGGATTCATATCTTACCGACAATTTGGCTCTGTCCCTGGGCTGGGGGCAAGGCATTCATTTTACTTTGACACATCACAACTTTGTAAAGAGATACCCACATCTTTTATTTGACCCACATATTGTCGCCTTAATTTTTTTGCTTCAAAACAGCGGGGAAATACAGCCTTGTGAGGTATAGGGCAGGTTTTTACCATCTTTATGGCCCTGGGGATGTTTATGTGTGGTATAACATAACCAACATAAGATTATAATAACTGATTATAATTAGCTTTAATATTGCAGCACATACATCCACGCATCAAGCATACAACTATAAGTATATCATAGAGCGTATATATCAAGACTGGTCATAAGAGCATATACATGTAGTATACATCAGAGTGTGAAGCATCATGGGAAGGTTTAAGGGGCGTTAACCAAATACTGTTACATCTTTTCTCTTTTACGGAAAAGAAGATTAAACTTAAAAGTATTTTAAGTAGATCTAGAGTCATAAACAAGTCAATATCAAATGATCCATAACACAAAACTCTGTCTCTTTAGTTTCATACAGTCTCACACAGTCTTTAAGCTTTGATTATATATCTGCGAATTTTATATACATCACAAGACATAATCCTTGTATCGTTCTGGTTTGCGCACTACACGTCCTGACTTCGTACGCGTAGCTTGTTCTCCAGTTGGTGGCGAGCTAATATTTGGCTCCTGAATACTGTCATTGTTCATGCGCGGTAACTCACCGTTACTTAAATTTGGATCTATGTCTACAGTTTCTTCCCTTTGCTCAACATATCTCTCGTTTGTTTTCCGGAGATGTTTTCTATTTCTGTTCAAGATGGTTCCATTTTCCTTGCGTACATTGTAAGAACGAGTGTACGGTTTCTCTACGACTGTTCCCTTCTCCCAAGTTTTATTCCGTTCTTGAGGTTGTATACGCACAGTATCTCCTTTATGTAACTGTGGTAACTGCCTCGCATTTCTATTGTAATACTGAGCTTGGCGACGTTTGCTTTTGTCCAGGTTAGATTTTACGTTTGTCGGTATGCTCGGCTGTAGCTGTGACGATCTTTCTGGTAGCAATGTTCTAGTCTTCCTGTTCATTAGTTGTTGAATAGGACTGTAATTGGTCGATTGCTGCGGAGTATTACGGAAATTTAACAGCGCAAGCATAGGGTCTGTATGCGAATGTTTAGCCTTTTTCATGATTCGTTTAGCTGTCTTTACAGCATTTTCAGCTTTGCCATTTGACTGCGGGTACCTAGCTGATGACGTAATGTGCGTAAAATCCCATTTACTAGCAAACGATTTGAATTTTTGAGATTTGTACACACTAGCATTGTCTGAAATAACACGTTCCGGTATTCCGTGTCTGGCGAAATGTTGTTTCAATTTGCCAATGATTTCTTTTGATGTTGTTTCATATAAACGATCTACTTCAAAGAAATTGCTGAAATAGTCAACTGTCACCAAATAATTGTTATCATTGAATGTGAAAACATCCGTACCAACTTTTGCCCATGGTCTGTCTGGTACTTCATGGCTAATCAATGGTTCTTTGCATTGTTTTCTTTCCATTGATTGACAAGTGTCACATTTGCTAATGTAGTCCTTAATCTGGGTCGTTATATTTGGCCAATATACGCACGATCTAGCCCTTTTTAAACAACCCTCAACTCCACTATGTGAATGAAGTTGTTCTAGTATTTCTCTGCGCATACTCGTGGGAATAACACATCTATCACCGCGAAATATGATACCATTATCCACTGATAATTCGTCTCGCACTGAAAAATATGGTGAAACCTCTCTAGGCGCGACCTCTCTCCAACCATTTTGGATACATTCTATGAGAATTTGAAGAGTCGTGTCATCGCTTGTAGCTTGCTTAATTCGAATCTGCCTTTCAGAAGAGACTGCTAGGTAGTCCGTCATATGTACCGATTCGAACACCTCCTCGAATTTCGTAGCCTTTCCGTTTGGCATATAGGCTCTTGAAAGTGTGTCCGCAAGGTACATGTGTGTCCCTTTTTTATAGCGTATTTCATAGTCATAAGAAGCCAATCTTAAGAACATTCTTTGTAGCCTTTTCGGAGCTTTGTACAGATCCTTCTTGCTTATTATTTCCAACGGTCTGTGGTCATTTTCAACTATCACGTGACGTCCATACACAAGATGATGAAATTTTGAGAAACAAAATACTGCACTTAGTAGTTCTTTCTCAATCATAGCATAAGAAACTTCTGCTTTCGCAAGAGCACGACTTACGTATGCGACTGGTTGGCCATTCTGTAGTAAAGCACCACCAAGTCCACATTCAGAAGAATCGCATTGTATGACCGTTTCTAGTTTTGGATCGTAATATCTCAGCACGGGCGCATCACACACAGCTTTCTTAAGTGTATCAAACGCTTCATCGTGAACATCAGTCCATTTAAACTCTACATCGCGGCGTGTAAGTTGTCCTAATGGTTCACAAAGTTCGCTCAGCTTGTCTAGAAACTTTGTTAAATAGTTCACAAACCCGAGAAATCGTTGTACTCCTTTCTTGTCTGTCGGTTTCGGCATATTGACTATAGCTTCAACCTTCGCTGGATCCACTTTTACACCTTTATCCGTGAGTAAGTGTCCTACAAACTGCATTTCAGTTTTATGGAGTTGCATTTTGTCTTTGTTCAGCTTAATGTTCTTTTCAACACATCTGTCTAACAATTGACGGAAGTTGTTGTCATGATCGAGTAGTGCTTCTTCGTATGTATCACCTTTTCCATAGATGATTATGTCATCCGCTATAGCTTTGATACCACCAATTCCTACCAGGCTATCTTCCAGATACTGTTGAAAGTATTCTGGCGCTGGTGATATCCCGAATGGCATTCTATTCCATCGATATCTCCCAAACGGCGTTTCAAATGTAGTGAGATAACTCGATCTTTCATCAAGTACCACATGATGAAATGCATTTTTAACATCGACTTTGCTAAAAACTGTAGCATTGTTCAGTTCTGGTAACAAGTCTTCAACCACTGGCAGCAAATAGTGGCTACGCTTTAACGCTTTGTTCAACGGCTTTGGGTCAATGCATATTCTCAGTTTTCCGCTAGCTTTTTTGACAACTACTAGACTTGATATCCAGTCTGTGGGTGTATCAATCTTGGTTATCTTTTCAAGACTCTCTAGTCTATTTAACTCTTGTTTAAGTTTTTCTTTCATTGAAACTGGCACTCGACGGAGGGGCATTCTTACAGGTTTTACTGTATTGTCTATTTCTAATTGCAATTTTTTCTCAAAACAACCTTCTCCCACGAACACCGATGCGTATTTTGTTTCAATCTCTTCTCGAGTTAATTTCGATTGCTTATTATCCTTATCTACAGGACAAATGTTATGATACTGGATCCTAATTAAATCCATTGTCTGTATCGCTTCAGAGCCTAACAGCGGCGTAACCCTGTTATCATCAACAACGATAAAGTTCACCATGTAGCGTTTGTTTGTTCTAGGATTTTTCAGCATAATTTCACACGTGCCAGCGGAGTACATTTTTGATTTATTGTACATAGACAATGTTGTTTTTGTCGGCTTTATTGTCTCATTTGACACACACGACTTTGGTATTATATTTGTAGTTGCTCCGCTGTCCAATTGAAATTTGACTGTTGTTTTTTGTTTTATCAACAGCATGTTAGCGAATATTTTGTTTTTAATTCTGTCGCTAGAATTCAATGACAACACGTCATCCTCACTTCCAGAACTTAAATCATCCACATGTTTAATTTGAGAACGCGACGACTTTTTTGCGTTGTACTTTTTCGACTCTGACTTGCATACTGATGCAAAATGATTGAATTTGTTACACTTATTGCATCGTTTCCCAAATGCCGGGCATTTCCCTTTAGCACAAAATTGTCCACAATATTTGCACTTGGTCTTATTTTCTTGCTTGGGTTGGTGCTTTCGTTTTGGTCGCACTACCTGCACTTCTTCACCAGGGGCGGCACTTTGGTTTAGGGTCTTAACTTTTGACGATGACGCTTCAGCAGCGCGGCACATGTCTATGCACTTGTTCAATGTTAGTTTTTCCTCTTGTAGCAGACGTTTTCTCAGACCATTGTCTGTAATTCCCAGGACAATTCTGTCAGTAATAAGTTCGCTTTCCAGAACTCCATAGTTACAAGTTTTGGACAATTTTCTTACTTTTGTCAGAAAACTGTCGAATGTTTCTGAATCTCCCTGGGAACATGTGTGGAAAATGTATCTTTCATATGTGACGTTGGTTTTTCCGACACAAAATTCTTCGAATTTCTTGATGACTTTGTCAATGTCATCCTTATCTGCCTCGCTTTCAAAATCAAATCCATCAAACACGTCCATTGCTTCTGACCCCACGCACGTAAGGAATGTAGCTGCTCTTAAATCCGTCTGCTTATTAATTAGACCGGATGCCTTTTCATAATTTGTCCATGACCGTTTAAACTTTTTCCAATGTGTAGCTATGTTTCCGTCCATATCCAGCATTTTAGGAAACGGTATTAGCGACTGTACAGCACCTACGGGATGAACGACCTGCTCGGCTGCAACTTGCGGCGGTTGTCCTTGCATTGTCAGTTGTTCTTTATGCACGTGAATATAAAGAATATAAATCCAAAGTTCTGTTTTGTTACAAAGGAATGCACATAAATATCCTTTTGCATATAAAAACAGTCTTAAAGCACTTCTGACACCATGTTTATGTGTGGTATAACATAACCAACATAAGATTATAATAACTGATTATAATTAGCTTTAATATTGCAGCACATACATCCACGCATCAAGCATACAACTATAAGTATATCATAGAGCGTATATATCAAGACTGGTCATAAGAGCATATACATGTAGTATACATCAGAGTGTGAAGCATCATGGGAAGGTTTAAGGGGCGTTAACCAAATACTGTTACAGGGGAGCAGGTGCAATATACGGACGGGTGGTGCTATGAAATACACGCACAAACATGGGCAGATGGAATCTCTCAGTTGCAGAGTTTTTCAGAAGTTCAGGAGTCATGCATGAGTGAAGACATGTGCCCTATCTTTGCTAGCTCATTAATGTCGTATTATGGTGTACATAGTCATAGAGTGTAGGTGTGACGGTTTTTCCTAGTTCTGGATACCATAACTAAATGGTCTTTTATTTACACTAACGTGTCAACCTTTTAGTTATGGAATTACCCTCTTCAATAATCAACTGTTCAAGCTTAATGCCTAAAATGCAAGTTTATTGTTCAAAATTCGACAAAAAACTATCATTTACGTATAAATATAATATTTTTTAAAAGTTTTGTCATAAAACAGTCAATTTGACACCTACTGATAATCATCTATTGCTTAAAGTTTATTTACTATCGTGTTTTATCAGCTTCGGTGGCCATTTTGAATAATTAATTTATCGCAGGTGCGTGCGAGAGCCGTTTTCGAAAAATCCGTTATTTCATTAAAAATGGTCGAAAACATCTTAAAATTAAATAAAACCTTTAGATATACCTTTACATGAGAAACAAACACGTTATTTTTGCTATAAAGCATGTAACTCCTATTTACACAAATAAATATTGTAATCTTCGCAGCCGACAATCTTTAAAAATGAAAACATTGATCACGTGGTTCGTTTCGGAACCCTTTTGTTTTTATCCCATTCAAATAAATGGCGATCATAAACGAAAACATTGGAATTGGACAGGTTTGAAACAATCGACGGAATTGATGGTATTTCTTGCGAAACATTTTGTTTTTTGGGGTATATTGATAGAATATGGTCCAATTGATAGGGTATCAATGATTATTTTGTTGAAAATGTGTGTGTTGTCATAAAACGAACGCGACTCAAACTGTGCCGTTGAGCTGTTGGATTTCAAAGAACAAACGGCTTTGACGATGAAATGGAATGATCATCGTCAAAGACTTTGGACTATGTTTTTCCTAGCCTGATACATGTACATAAGAACAGTGTCAAGCGTTGAACAAGGTATTCTGAATGGTTTATTTACATATCTGGTTCCAACGTTCAATGCACCTCGCCGTACTTTCGTATTGATCAGGCGGGAAACCATCGTCGAAAGATTATGTGCGTGGCGTGTCTTGAGTTGAAAATTGCCAACTTTCTCGCAAATTGTGGAGGCAGGGGCGGTGATTGGTTTCTGTCACTATCATCATCGTGAAGAGTAATGTGTACTTGACCGAAGGACACCAAATATAGGCGGTAAAGTTGCACGACCCGATATTCTAGAAAGGTGCGCGAGAAATTTCAGTTAAACATTTTTATCTTTGTGTTATTTAAGCTAGAGTGGCATTTACGAATATTTTTTTATTTGTCCCGGATATGTTTAATAATGTTTGTGTGATTAATGTATGGGTCTGGGTATACAATGTTGATGATAAAAATATATCCAGGTGCGTAGCTGGGGGCGGGGTCCAGACCCCAAGTGTCTGTGATTAAGCTATGATGATACATTATAATTTATAACAAAGATTTAACTTAATGTATTTTTAGATCTTTAATTACAAATTCTATAAACGTTGCAAAAAAATGTAAGTCTCTCTTGGCAGAGTTTTTCGATTGTCTTATGCAACTAAGAAAAAATTCACAACATATACATCAAGATTTTAACAAAATCATTAAAAAGAAAAGATCATCAAACTATTTTTAACACCTTTAAATCACGGCTCCACATGTAATATAAGTCACATATTGTTTATTTATGTTAATAAAAATATTAAATCAGCTTTTACAAGATTGCCAACACTTTTGGGGTTGGTTACGAATTACACTTCTGGGGTTGATTACAAATCAGCCAATAATATGTTACAAAGTCGGAATAGATTGGTAACGAAATAGTCAATAATGCATGGTTATATGAAATAGTCAATAATACATGGTTACGAATAAGCCTGATTTTTTATATGAAATGACCTGTATTCATAAATGGCAAAGTTGGTAAGATAATCTCCAGTCCTGAGAGCATCATATTTTAGCAGACTGGTGTACAATGGTTGAATCGCTGCCACCCAGTTGCTTTAAGTGCCTGATTCAATGGTTATAATTTAGAAAATAAGAAGCCCCATTGACAACCAGTCAACATCATACAATTGCTTTAATTATATTATAGTGCTCAGTAGAAAAACCAAAATGGAGAATTCCCAACTTTTAGCATGTTTTGCCCACAGGAATTTTCATATGCACAATCTATAGTAAACTGGTACAAAAAAGTACATGACACAAATTTCATCTGTAAGTTTTGGTGGCTGAAAAATATGCTTTTTCGAAGAAATTGTCTTCCCCTTCTAAAATGATTTTTAGTTAGAAAGCACAGAAAAGGAACAGCAGATTTCTGAATCCTATATCATTTTAAAACCTTCATGTTGAACATTTGTTAGACTTACAGTGTATTGAAACTTTAACGAAATGAGTTTCTTTTTTGTGAAGGTAATTCCCTCCGTTTGCACCAGCTTCTAAATCAGAAGGGTCATTTTGATAAATTTACCATTTTATTAAAGTATTTATAGGCAAAGTACCCATGATTTTAAGAGGAAATGACCCTTCAAACCAAATGGGTCAAAATGTATTTTTTGAAATTGCAAGAGTCAAAACCCCTACTCCCGAGTGAAATGGAACCCCTCCATTTGGAAAACAGGGGTCCTACACTTCTGGAATAATCCGGAAATCTGGATTTGCTGCATTGGGAAGAATTATCTTATCTGCACAAAATAAAAGTTATTTGATGACAATTTTCAAAGAATTGACAAAGTTATGGTCATTTGAAGTTCAATAATCAGAATTTTAATAATAGAACAATGTTTGACACCTAGTTAAGGTGTAGGGATGTGTGCTAATGGCACCTGAAACAGACCTGCAACTGGTTTTCATGATTGGGCATTATGCTTCAATAGAACCCCTGGGAAAAGATTCCCATCCTCATGTGTAAGGTGCTGAGTTTACAATATTGTCAGGGTTATTCAGCTTATTCGCAATCCAGTTGAAGTTGCTATCTAAATATGTCTATTGTTCAGAACTGTATAAAAACTTTCTCATTTTCTACAGCCAAAAAGATAACAGAAAATCGGACTGGGAAGGCAGCACTCAACCATCCGAGCACCAGACAATATAAAAACATCAAATACCTCAATTACATGACACAATGCCCAACACATAACTGAACAAGGAAATGAACTTTTTGATTGCTGAAACCATTCATTTGGCTTTTTGACAGCTGGGACTTGGGCGGATCATTTTATCGTTTGGTTGTGTGTTGGGCATTGTGCCTTGTATATTTGTATGTTTTCTGTGCTCGGCTGGTTGAGTGCTGCCTTCCCTGTCCGACTTAATATTATATTTTTAACTACTGTTAAAGGCTTTGATATCTTTGTTGTTTTTAACGAAACACCACACTTTTTGTATGTCTTTAATCAATACATTTTACAATGTTTTCTACAAAGATGGTGGAGAGGGAAATGATGCTGACAACTCAGTTTCTATCCTCTTTAATACGTTCCATGTTGTTTTCATATATTGGTGCCCAGCCCTTCTTGTTGTTAGCGCACTATCTAAAAATGGAACAAGCGATAATCACTAATTAAATGGGTTGGGTATCTTGTTCAAAACATCGTATTCACTAGAAATAATTTGTTTCCAAACATAAACATATCCCATTTTAGCATATATCATTACTGTATGATTTGTTTATTTGTTTGATTTCTGTTGTTGTGTTGTCAGGCGTTTTCCTTGTTGTTTTAAGAACAGGACCCAGTCACTAATTGGGAAATAAAGGTCTTCCTAATAAGTAATTTTTTTGTCTGCAAAATCTGGAAGAATTTTTTTAATATTCTTAAGTTGAAAAAATTATTCAGCTGCAAATACATGTATATATATCCAAAAATGATACATTTGAAGAAATGAATACTGTAGTACTTTCCCTTGAAAATGGGTCCTTTTGTTTTGTATAATGAACAATTTAGTGGTTAATGTTTCACTTTGATTCTATTGTGTTTTGTGTACTGGTATATTCAAGTATAATAAGTATGTACTTGTTATAGAAAATGTTTTATCACACATTACTGTACGTCACTATGACAATTGTTAACTACTTCTTCTTCATAAGTATAGTATTGCTTTGTCTGGCAAATCCTAAGTGAACTCATGAATCTCTGTCATGAGAAATATAAGAACCACAAGTGTCCAGTAATGACACTTCAAAAATGAAATGACATCGTGATTATTCAGTATACATGCACGATTGGTGATGAAAAATAGCTAGTAATGGTTATTCTACAATATTTTCGAGATTTGTTAGAGAAAATCATACAAACAGTGTGCAAATATATTGAAAAATGAATTGTTTAGATCCATGAAACCCATCTGCTGGGCAACGTTATTAAATATCTACCATCTTACAGGATCTGAGTTGTAAACGCTTATCAACCTTGATCAATCTCATCGATCATTGTCAATATGTCATTGATCTACAGTAAATTTATTTCAAAACTGTACACAAATCTCTCCTTTAACATTAACTTAACATTTTTGCCTACGAGATACAGTTAAACAGTGACTCATTAATGCCATCCTTAGGAATTTCGTCCAGGACATAATACAGGTTTGTAGGCCTACGGAGATACGCCGTCGACGTGACTTACTAGCAAGCTGTAATCGGCTACCCTTCCGGTCTAGTGGACGGCAGGTCTTACGTCCACTTCACAGTAGATCACTGATAATCTCTAGCTAGATGTGTGCATCTACTGTTGAATCTATCATACCATACAGCTAGCTTTTTAGCTCCACTATTCGTAGAATAAGGGGAGCTATTGCAGTCACCCGAGCGTCGGCGTAACACTTTTGTTAAAGTTTAGGTACAGGTTTTTTAACCTCTCATATTCACTAAGTCTTTTAAGATATTGCTTTCATACTTTGCATACATGTTCACCATCATGACCCCAACCCATATGCAGGAGTAGGTAACTGTATCAGGCATTTTGTTGAAATTATGCCTTTTTTTCTACTTAGTGCAAATGTTAAAGTTTAGGTACAGGTTTTTTTATCTCAAATATTTTCAAAGTGCATTCACATATTGCTTTGCATACTTGTTCTCCATCATGACCCCAACCCCTACACAGGGTTGGGTAACTCTATCGAGCATTTTGTTGAAATTATGCCCCCTTTTGGACTTGGAAATGCAAATGTTAAAGTTTAGGTACAGGTTTTTTAACCTCTAATATCTTCAAAGTGCATTGACATATTGCTTTGATACTTTGCATACTTGTTCACCATCATGACCCTAACCCATACACAGGGGTAGGTAACTCTATTAAGCATTTTGGTGAAGTTATGCCCCCTTTTTTCAACTTAGTGCAAATGTTAAAGTTTAGGTACATGTTTTTATACCTCAAATATTTTCAAAGTGCATTCACATATTGCTTTGCATACTTGTTCTCCATCATGACCCAAACCGCTACACAGGGGTGGGTAACTCTATCGAGCATTTTGTTGAAATTATGCCCCCTTTTGGACTTGGAAATGCAATTGTTAAAGTTTAGGTACAGGTTTTTTAACCTCTAATATCTTCAAAGTGCATTGATATATTGCTTTGATACTTTGCATACTTGTTCTCCATCATGACCTCAACCCATACACAGGGGTAGGTAACTCAGCATTTTGTTGAAATTAGGCCCCCTTTTGGACTTGAAAATGCAAATGTTAAAGTTTAGGTACAGGGTTTTTAACCTCTTATATTTTCAAAGTGCATTGATATATTGCTTTGATACTTCGCAAACTTGTTCACCAGCATGACCCCAACCCCTACACTGGAGAAGATAACTATTTAGCATTTTGTTGAAATTATGCCCCGTTTTTTACTAAGAAAGGCTTATTTATTTGCCATCATGACCTAGAGGACCTACACATGAGTAGGTAACAGTCCTGCATAATTTGTCCAAATTATCCCCCTTTTTCGACTTAGAAGCCCCAACCTCTACACAGCTGAGGGTAATGCTGCTGTTATGAAGCATTTTGTTTTGAATATATAATGATTGTACTATCCTAACATGGCGCTGCGAATAGTGGAGTGCGCTGTTCATGGACAGCTCTTGTTGCATGAAATGATCAACAAATGTTCACCGAGTCTCGTGCAAAACTTTACTTTTATTTCTTCGTCAAAACTATTTTATAACTGGGAGTCTGTCGTTTTTACAAGCGAAGAATGGAAGCATGTGTGTGACGTAAAATATGACAATATAACTCCTGTATTACCACCTTGTAGGGACGGCGAATGTAGGTGACCATGATTACCAATTTTAATTAAGTTGCAATTGCTAATATGAAAACTGTAAGGGCCGTAACTTGCGTGAAAATGATTTAAACACACCAATTGTCCCGCGTAGACCTGTATAGATTAAGCGTTACCTTAGCAACCACAGATTTTAGCATTTCGTTACTATAATCATTATTAATAAACAATACAATACTGCTATATAGAACTACTTTTTGCTGAAGTATAAGTAAGATCGAAATTTTCATAACAAAATTATTGACATTTTTCTCGTTATTTACGGAAAAACCCTGATGTGTAAGTTCTTATGATAGAATTTCATGTTTTGCCCAAGTTTATGCTAGAGCAACAGAGTACATGTACCTGTGACTTACTTGCTGATGTCTTGTTATATTTTCACCATACACATATATAATATATATGATTTTATATAAAGGCTGTGGTGGGAACACCATAAGAAATAAGAAATTACAGAACAACAATTGATTCCATTCTTCTGAAATCATGCCATTTGTACGACCAATACAAAGTGTTCATTGATTGATCAGATTAAGGATTCATACGCTTAGTCCTAGTTGTATTCTTGAAACTATTCAAAGTATTCAAAGGGTGGAAAACAGCAACATGGTCTATAAGGGGACTGTCCTTTGCTGTACACTTTGTGAAAAAATATCAGCAGCTAGAGATGCTTCTTATTCTTACAAATAGCATGTTTTATATTATTAGAAATCATTGGTTGCCATGGAAACATAATTTTTATTGAGTCGCAACTGTATATGAGTCTTAAGTTTAGAAATTCAAGTATATTCATGTATATATGGTAAAGCCAGGTAAAATAACATAATTAGTTCTGTATCATGAAATGATTTTTCGATACGAGTGTTTTAATGCAGCACATTTAGACTGCTTAACCAGTTGCTAATTGACTTAACGGATTTCTGCATTACCAACAACTGTTATATAATAGCAAACACACTCAATATCAAGCAATGGATACTATACCAAGCTATAGAGCACATATTCTCGGCAGTTCATTTAAGTTTATTCCATGTATTTTGTCAACAGAACCATGAATTAATCATTTTCATCTTTGGTTGCCATTGTAACCAAAATATGATTATGTAACTTTTTGCAAAATATAAAAATTGCAAGTATTACCTGAATCATTTTCAAATATTACATATACAATTCATTAATATTGTTTATTTTGATAACACTGTCTGTGACAATTCATATATTGAGTAAAAAACAATTCTGAAATATCGATGGATATTGTTGTTTTTGTATAATTTAGTCGTGTTATAAAAATGCTCATAATTCCACAAATACTGAAGATAAACAGCTGAAATTTCTGTTATGTGTACAAAATGGAATACTGTTTCCAAAGAATAAAAAAATAAAAATGACCAAAAATTACTATAAGGACCTTTTATGCTTGACGCGGCTTATATGTAACAAGATTTTGATAAAGCTCTAAAATAAGGAAAAATACATATCTATCGATTCTATTTTAAGTAATTGACACATATAGTACGATACCTTAGCTTTAAATTTTCCTATGAATTATGTCGAAAACACATACTTCGTTACTATGGTGACTAATTTCAGAAAAGTACTCCGATTGAGAAAAACGAGGATTTAGTTGTTTAAAACAGAAGTAGCCTTTCTCTGAATGCAAACAATTTCGATTTTGATACATATTTTGAAAAGTGAAACATAATTATAGAATTTGGTACTACTTTGAACAGTTTATGTCAAGAATTGATCAAATGGTGTACTAATGAAATACTTATTTCAGTTACATCGAATAACGTTTGAATGACGTTTGCAACGTCACACAAAAAGCTCCGAATAGGGACTCTACAAAACAGCTGTAACTTCCTTAAAACTCAAGATATATGCATAATTTATTTTGCAATTTGCTTATTTAACATCATCCTGTAATACTATGGAAAATCTTAAAGTCAATAGTTTTGTCAAAATAGCAGGTTTTCCTGGAGACTGGCTCATATATAAATTAAGCACATGTCATTGCTGTAAGCCATTTTGAAAATCTGTGATGTCGTCAACATGTGACAGGAAGTCAATTTTCATGAATACTTTAAGAACTTTTCATGAATTAATCGATGGACAGTTCAGGAATGGTTTAAGAACAGTCTAGAAATAATTGTTCATGAAATGTTCATCAGGTACTTTTTATGGCTGGATCAAGGACAGTTAATGAACTCTTAAGTATCCATCAAAAATTCATGAACTGTTCATGAACACATTTTAAGAACAGTTCATGTCCAAAAGTTCATGAACCAGGTTCAAGAACTTATTAGTACCTGTTCATGAACAGTTCTTGATTGGAGTCAAGTGTCCATGAAATCATGAACTACATTTCGCAGGGGCACCCAGGCAAAATGTGACCATGTTCAACCATGGTTCATCATAGCCATTCCGGGTTTGACCATGGTTGCCCCAGAAATGTTGACATTTTGACATAAATGACCATGGTCAAACCATGGTTGAAAAAAACACCATGGTCAACTGATGCAGACCATGGTTGAGATACAACTGACCGTGTAGACCATGGTTGAGATATATGGTACCTGGTTAAAACAATTTAGACCATGGTTAACCATGGTTGACCATGTTTTACATTTAAACTGACCATGTTTGACTATAGTAAAATATTGCATCGACAGTCAACCATTGTCTAGCTCGCAGGCAACCAATGATGACCATGGTTGACCATGATACAATGTTTACCAGAGTTGACCATGGTTGACCATGGTTAATGTGGGTTGGTTGTTATTATCTCCCTTTAACAAAAATTATATTTATTTCTTTAGAAATCCTTATATTACCCTTTTAAACAAAAATTGGGAACATAATTTTACCATTATTGTAATAAAATTGGATATATTTATGAAATTAAATTGACAAAGTAAAACAATTATAATTTCCACATAATAGTAATTAAGTTTTCCTTTAAGTTAGCTTGGCCTTACCTATAACTTAAAATGATTGTTGATTCAGTGACTTGAATGGATCTACCTGTATACAGTTCTTGTCCCTTTGTTGTTCAAGATCTGTTACAGAATTGTTCTCTAACTTGTAGTTCTAGAATGGCTAATGTTTTTTATTAAATTGTAGCACAGCATTTTTAGTCTGACCAATGAACTGCCATGTGTATTAACGATACCCTCACCATGTTTATTCATAGTTAACCATGTTCATAGACCATATCTAAATCATGGTTAAACCATGTTCATAGACCATGTTCTAATCATGGTTTAACCATGGTCAACCATGGTCGGCAATTTGTTATTTTGTACAAAACCATAGGTTAACCATAGGTCAACCTTAGGTTGGCAATGGTTCATTTCGCCTGCGTAGTGCACACAGGATAATGTGAATGGCAGTAAAATTTGATACATTCCATAAAGGTGGATTAAAATTACAATGTGTGTGAACGATTTGTTAGTGATGTTTTGAGTACAATACTGCCCTTATCTGTTTATTTAAAACGAAAATTAAATACATTTTCGATATTCATTTTTGTTCTATCTTGTGCATGTACACTTTTAATGATATAATCATATACTCTTTAAATCTGCACTGATAACTGGTGGCCAGTCGATCGTGCAGTGTTTTTAAATTGCTTTGTTTATTAATAAGGCTATAGATAAACCACAATCGTTCGGGCGTAACTGTACTTTTAATAATGAAATAATCCAGGTAAAAGGGGTGTATTCGGAAAAGAGATATATTATTTGAAATTGTAGCTTACATCGTCCTCCATGGCGCAGTAGGCTAAGCTACTGCTTATGAAACTAAATAGATTTTTTGTCTGGGTTCGAATCCCACCCATTTTTTTAAATTTTGCTAAATAAAACATTCGCGTGCTTGCATGTCTATTTTATATATATTTCTAAAATATATGTATTTCCTTTGTACATTTTTTCTGTATTTTAATCCTTGAAGACTGTTGAACAGAGATATCGGTCAACGGTCACCCAAACTGTGCTCCCTGTATTACCTGAGTAAACGCTTATTAATGTTGAAGTTTCTAAAGAATATTCTTAGAGTGGTGATTCCAATTCTAATTCCAGCGAAACCAATGATGAAAATATTTTGTAATTCAACCTGATTGTCATCTGAACAATAAATACAGTATCCAGGGCAGGCTAAAATCGTAAAATAAACGAAACAAAGCAACTTTGTATTTAACGTTAAACATAATTTTATTATTCATTAAGTAATAAAATATATGAAAAAACACTCATATATTATGATAATAAAATTATTGAAAAAAAGTTTAGCAGTGGACTCGAACCCACAGCCCATATAAAAAGAATGTTCTGAGTATAGACTAGATCAGAGTATAGATCATTTTAACCACTAGGCCACGCTGTCAACTTGAAAGATAATGTGAATTTATAAGATATATTCATAATATATTGGAAAAATAACGGTAAATATCGTTTCAACCTTAGCAAATGAAATCGCCCAAAGGTCATATTTCGAAGGTCGTTGTACATCTATACCAGTGCACTATGATAATTTATTGTCACTTACAGTAACTGTTCTTGTTTTTTCAGGTTCTCATGTATGTAAACAAGGTGGGTCCATACTTCAACCCACATGAGACGTACCATTACTATCAATTACCTGTGTGTCGGCCAGAAAAGGTGAGGTTTTATTGCAATAACCAGCGGTTCCACTAGCTTCTGGATATGAAGGGTCATTTTGATACTTTTGACTAAAAGTTACCATTTTATAGGCAAAATAATCATGCTTTTAAGAGAAAATGACCCTTTTAAACCAAAATCTTGAGGGTCAAAACATGGCTTTTTTAGAATTTTAAGGGTCAAAACCCCTACTCCCTAGTCAAGTTCGTTTTTATTGCCAAGAATTTTGTGCAGGCAAAATGAGGATTTTGGTTTTTCCAACCATTTTCCTCTGAATCGATATTTTAACATGTGAATTAATAATCGATCAGCCAAAAAATATTGTCGATACATTGATATCACTTCTATCAATGACAGCTCAAAATTATAGGCTCAAATATAGCATGCCTCAATAAAGTTTCAGTCAAATGTATATTTGATTGCTCATGGACGTACATGTAAGATCTTGGTATATCACCATCAGTCTACTGTTAGCATATTTTTATGGCCATACTCAGAATCTGATGTTGCATTATAATGCCCCGCTCACATTGCTGACCTGAGCACCCCCAGTCAAACTCAATCATGCTGTCAGATGTTAGTCTGTCTCAACTGCAGTCTACTTCGGTCGTGTTCAGTTTGATTTTTTAGTCAGACAACAATCTTAATGTCAAAAAGTGTATGGTAGAGGTAAAAAAAACTGGCAAGTCTGTCGGGAAAAAATATCAGCCTGAAATTTATTGCTGTCAGGGCTTTAAAAAATGATCATCTTCTGTTTTTATGGGCCCCATTCTCTTGTTCAAAGAAAATGTCTTTCCCCAGTTTCAGAAATTAAGGGCCATAAAAGGATTGTTGTAATGTTAGAGAATGACTGGATAGTATCCTGAGATTATAAAAGCGGATTTAGCTCAATGGTCACCCACTGGACTGTCAATCCAGAGGTCGTGAGTTTAATATTCCAGGATCGGAACTTGACATTTCTGAAATATTTATAATACGTGGGACGTTCAAGAATAAACAGGAATAGTGTCACAAAACCCACATCGTTAAACGAAATAAAACAAATTATGTACCGTCAGACATCGGAATCCTTTTTCTCCATACTGTAAAAATATGAACTCAAACTAATATGCCGTACGGGAGTTACAGGTGACTAAACAAGGTCACTTGCGCTGACTCGGCGCACAAAATGACGTCGCGCTATATTACACGGCGCAGGTGCTTCGCTTAGGTATAGAGTGATGAATACATTGCAGTACAACACTGAGTCAAACAAGTAAAGCGTTCGTGAGAATCGCATGTATTTTTCCGAATTTTACGTTCAATATCTGAGCAAGAACTTGTACCATGAGAAGTTGATACTTAGAACATGTCTCGGTAACTGACTTCACAGACGTTCTTATGACTTATTATTACTTCCCTGTCTTTCAAAGTTAAACAGTTATCACTAAAGCATCTGTGCCATTCTAAAACTGATAAACGACTCTCAGAAATGTTTCCAAAAGGAAGTTACGGTAATTTCATACGATTCAGAGGACAGAATTATCTTGCTGTTGACAGAACTTCCGTATTTCCTTACGTTCTGGTGACGTCACTTTTGCGTCACGAAGTTGTCACTCTTGTAGTTCAACTTCTGTTTATTTCAGTACCTTGCGTCAAAATGTCGTCATTTTTGCTGACACCGTCCAACATGTAATATGTAATGTTTAGGCGAAGTTTGAAAACAAACAAAATGACAGTATTAAAGATACACCCCATTACGTAGTCGCCATTAATGGTAATTGGCGGGCTGAGCCGGGTGCGTGTTACCATGGTTTCAAAATGGACTATTATGAGAGAACGTGGTAGTGTAACTCAATGAATTAGATCTCGAATTTTCGCAAGTGAATTCCGATTTCATATTGTGTAATAATAGTTGTACAATGTTGAAAACTGTACCCGTGAGGGCCCCAGTACTGTTTATTTTTGAACGTCCCACGTATATATATCTAACTGTGTGTGGTCTGCAAAGTATCTGGGTAAAGGTGCCAGGAAGCTGTGTATCAGTGCTTTACATCGGGCACATTAAAGAACCAGGCTGTCTAGTCGAAATAAGAGCTAGGCGCTTTTCTGCAGCGCCGGACATGCCTGTATCTAATGTCTCTCTCTCCCTTCAGTGGCTTTTTCTCAGTCTGTCCCTCTGGTAAGATCATGCTGTATCTGCACTGGTAGAGGATACACCTGCTCCCTTGTGGCTGCAACACTATAATGTAAAGTGCCTTTGAACGTGTGTTTGCATGAAAAAGGCGCTATATAAACATTGTATGTTTCTTATTATTTTGCAGATTGAGCATAAAAGTTTAACATTAGGAGAGGTACTGGATGGAGATCGTATGGCAATATCTTTGTATGAAGTCAACTTTAAACGTAAGTATATATACAGGGAAAAAACAGGGAATATCAAAATTGGACAAAAAATCAGAGAATTATCAGGGAATTACAAAAATTGGAGGTAAAAATGTGTCTACTGGCAGCTTCTCTTCATGACTATTAAATAGATGCATTTCTTCAAACAGACTGTTAGCACCATGCATTTACAGGCCTGGTATTTTTCAGGCCTATGCCTGATTTCAGGTTTTGAATCCGGAATTTTCCTTCTTTGTTTATATTGGAAAAGTGACTTTTAGGCTTTGAAACTTGGGTTTTCAGGTCTGATAATGCTTGCTAATTACCAGGCCTGATTTATCATAAGATAAATAATTAGTTTGTTGGTGAAGGTATGGATACAAGAGCAGGTTGAATAAGCTGTATCTGAGTTATCTGAACACAGCAAACATTAATTGAAAATCACCTTTCAATCTTGTAAAAATCTGGGTATTATCAGGTAATTTTATTCTTCATTTTCTGTGGCCACCCTGAAATTTATGTCACTGCATATAAGTAAACTATTTGATCTGGGGTGCTACAATTCCGGAATAATCCAGATTTGCTTCATGAGAAAAATTTATCTTTTTTGATGGAAAAAAATAAAAAAATTCAAAGAGTTATGGTCCTTAGAAATTTTATATGTTAAATTTTAATAAAAGAGCAATTTTAAAACAGAGTATTTGGTGTAGGGATGTGTGCTAATGACTCTTAGTAACAGACTTGCATCATATTTTCAGGATTAGGCATTATGCCTCAGCAGAACCCCTGATACTAACATCACAAAAGTCATCCTTAGTGACTGCACATTGTACCAGCAATATTGAACTTTTACAATATATATCAATATTCAGGGGTGTCAATTTTCCTGATTTATCCGTAATTCTGGATGTATCTATCCTGAAAGAGCAATTGCTTCTGACCAACATAAAAGTTATTTGATGAAAATATCTCAAGAAATGGCAAAGTTATGGTAACTTTAAGCTGCTCAGAAGGATTTTCTTTAATACAAACTTAGTTTCTAATGGAAAAAGTATCATTGAAGGACTCTTGTTTGACAAAATGAACAGCCGTATACAATTTTCCTGATTTTTAAATTTGCCCTGTTGACACCCTTGAATATTGTTCCACTAGTGCTAACTAAATAATTGTCCTATACAAAAATGTACTCAGTGCTAATGACCCTCTCTGAAACCATTTGTAGATGTCACTGATATAAGGCTACTTCTACATTCAGGCCTGGTATTTTCCAGGCTTGTACTTGATTTCAGGTTTTTGAATCATGAATTTTCCTTGTTTGTCTATATTGAAAAATTGTGTTTCATGATTGCTAATTACCAGGCCTGACATTTGGGGAAGGGGCATTATTAGATCTTTACTCTCCATGCAGGAACAAACTGTTTATATAAAATTTATTAGACAAAAAAATAATGAAAGTATTGACTAAGTTATCACTATAGAATACTGTTTGGAACAGAATTTGGGTGTAGGGATTTGTGCTTAATGCAGGGGTCCTACTATTCAGGAATAATCCAGAAATATGGATTTGTTAAACTATAAAAAAGGAACATTTCTGCATAAAATAAAAGTTATTTGATGAAAAAATACCAATTACTAACTGAGTTATAGCCATTGGAAGTTTCATATGCTGAATTTCAACGAAAGAACAATGTTTGAAACATAGTTTTGATGTAGGGATATGTGCTAATGGTACTCGAAACAGACTTGGTAATATTTTCAGGATTGCATGGGCATTATGCTGCTGTAGAAACTCTGTTGATGGCACCCAAAATAGACTTGAATCCAGGGGTTCCATTTGACTCGGGAGTAGGGGTTTTGACCCTTGAAATTTCCAAAAAGCCACATTTTGACACTCAAGATTATGGTTCATATTCTCTTAAAACCATGGATATGCCTATAAAATGGTATAATTTAATCAAAATTATCAAAATGACCCCGTCAGGTTCAGAAACTAGGGGAACCCCTGGAATCGTACGCTCACAATTGGTCATTATGCCTCGATCAGTAGAACCCGTGATAATTACTTAATGTAGTCAGAATTTTGTATTGATCTCCAAGAGTTCAGATTTTCTGCACAAAACTAGCCGTACATTAAACCCTCGGCTTCTCCACTTTTAGGAGCTCAGAATGTCTGTGGCATCTCAGTGTTCCATGCAGAAAACACATTAAACCATTTGGCGGCTCTATTAAACCATTTGGCGACTCTTTACCTGAGAAATTAGTTGTATGTCGGAAAATCTTCTATAACCATGACAGAAGACTAGGATTGACTTAATAAGTAATAATGGTATTACTGTCACCCGCGGAATTTATTACAAAATAAAGCATTACTAAATAAAATAAAGACTTAAGCTACTTGGCACGTCTAATGAAGCCACGCAATCTCGGCCCGTCTCATCCAAGCCACAGTTCAGCGTACTTGAAACTTTTCCTGTGTAGTAATCCCCAATAAAAGATGAATGCAAGCTTAATGATGGCTTTGTCAGACGGATGATTAAAATGAGGAGAGATTTTACCTATCAGTGTCCATTTCCCCGCATTAACTGTCCGTGATCCAGAATTTTGTTGCAAGTTTTCTGATTAATTCTTAATCTCCTCAGTTGACATGAAAGCTTGAAAAATCATAAGCAAGCTCCTCACTGACACTGATTGTTTCTTGTAAAGGGGAAGAATAATAAAAAATTAGAAAATAGGATTTTCAAAATGATCAAGCTAAGAGGATTAAGGGTTGATACAAGGATGGCTTCGTGGTATAAGGATTTAAATACAGATCCTCAGGTGATAGATTGCCCGTAGTAGGAAACTACAGGTTGCAAATCAATCAGCCAAGCCTTAGGTGATAATTTTTTTCTATTCTTAAAAGAAGATAATTACCACTCTTGTTCCTAACTAAGTACATGACACGTCGAGGGCTGGAGAAAATCTTATATATGTACGGGGAAAAGTTGTTTATTTGAAATTTATGCTTAAAGTGCAATCTACATGAATTGATCTTTTCCTTTTTCAAATAAAAGTATGGAGATCTTCCAGTTTGTGATGTCAATGCGTTAAAGGCTATTAAAGATATGCATAAAATATTTACAATAGGCTTTTGTTCCATATTTTTTCTTAAAGGTCATGAGGGTGCACACTTTATTCTAAAAACTTGATAGATTTTGTGTTGATTCTTGTTTTTACTCAATTACAGTAAAACCTCAATAAAAAGACCACCCATGGGACCATTGTCTCATTATTGAGTTGGTCTTAATATTGAGGTTAAATAAAAAGCATACCAGTGAAACTGATCCTGAAAAGTGTAATGATGAGGTCTTATTATTGAGGTAGAAAAAAATTGTAACATTGAAAATGGAGCTGAAAAGTGTGGTCTTCATTTTAGGTGGTCTTAATATTAGGCTGAACATCGAAAATGAATCTGAAAATTCTTGTGTTTATTTTAAAGTGGTCTTATTATTTGCTACCGTAATTACCTGAGGTCTAAATTTATAAGTGCTCAGTGAAAAGGTACCTGGAAAGTTTTAGGTGGTCTGAATATTGAGGTGGTAATTATTTAGGTGAGATTTTACTGTAACAAAAGGGCTTTTATTTCGTTATATACTAATATAACGAGGGCCGTTATAATTAAGGCCCCTACCCCTGGAAGAAAATTGTTAAAATCATGCAGTTTTCTCCAAAATAAAGTTAACCACAACAAAATCATTCCCCATGACAACAAAATACCAATATGATTTCCCTCATTAAAGCAAGAGTTCTTCAGTTCCGAAATAATCCGGAAATCTAGATTTGCTGCAGTAGGAAAACATAACTTTTCTGCACAAAATAAAAGTTATTCTATGAAAAATTTGAAGTATTTACTATTTGAAGTTACAGTCATTTGAGAATTCATAAGCTGAATTTAAATATAGAATAGGTTTGGTGTAGGGATAGGGCTAATGGTACCTGAAACAAATTTGAATCTTATTTTCAGGATTGGGCATTATGCCTCAGTAGGACTCCTGTAGTAAAGGTAAGGCCCCATCCCAAAGTTTCGAAATAAAGCCCTGAATATATATATATATATATATCTGACCATGATGTTTTATCTGTTTTCAGAGGATGTAGAGAAAAAAGAATTATGTAAAGTAAAGTTCACAGAGTCAGATCTACAGCTGTTACGTGATGCAATCGAAGATTTGTACTACTTCGAGTTTGTCATTGGTAAAGTTTATTATTTATCACATAAACCTGCGGCTTAGCGGTGCCGTTAATGGCCCGCCGGAAATATAGTTTGTCATTGGTAAAGTTTAAATGTCACCTAACCTTTGGCTTAGCTGTGCCGTAATATTTAAGCCGTGTTCAAAATATTGTTTTTAGAGATGTTCGTATTTGATATTTTCAGTGGTTAGGGTTATTTTATTAACATTATGATGTTTCTTTAATACAAACTGAGTATATGGAAACCATGAGGTTAAAAGCTTCTCGTTGGTTGCTTATAATAATTTTCAGGATTTTTAATTGGACTCTATTAACACCCCTGATTAAACACTTGATAAAAGTATATTTTCATTGTTATATAGATGATGTACCTGTTCGAGGTTTTATTGGTCATCTTGAGGAAGGCGGGTTCCTGCCTCATACCCATAAAGTCTACCTATGGGCTCATCTACATTTCAACATTGAATATAATGGTCAACAAATTATCTACGCTAACGTATCAACCAAGGAACAAGCTCCGGTCAGTCTGGACGATGTCTCGGCACCATTAGAAGTAGCTTTTACATACAGTGTAAAATGGTCACAAACAAGGTGAGTAAAATAGTGAAAAGTTGTGCTTTACTAAATTTTGACAAACAAGGTGAGTAAAATAGTGAAACATTGTGTTTTACTAAATTTCAGCAAACAAGGTGAGTAAAATAGTGAAAAGTTGTGCTTTTCTACCATTCGACAAACAAGGTGAGTAAAATAGTGAAAAGTTGTGCTTTTCTACATTTCGACAAACAAGGTGAGTAAAATAGTGAAAAGTTGTGCTTTACTAAATTTCGGCAAACAAGGTGAGTAAAATAGTGAAAAGTTGTGCTTTTCTACATTTCGGCAAACAAGGTGAGTAAAATAGTGAAAAGTTGTGTTTTACTATATTTCGACAAACAAGTTGAGTAAAATAGTGAAAAGTTTTGTTTTACTAAATTTCGGCAAACAAGGTGAGTAAAATAGTGAAAAGTTGTGCTTTTCTACATTTCGACAAACAAGGTGAGTAAAATAGTGGAAAGTTGTGCTTTACTACATTTCGGTTTAGCAATGATGTTCAATCGACCAGCAGCAAACTGGTTCATAGTGCTTTGCTACTGAACACTTAGCGACAAAAAAAACCCATTTTTGATTTGCTGTGCAATGATTTGATATCTGTGAATGCTTATCAAGTTACAAAAGAAATATAAAAAATTTGACTCTCCATAAAAACTGTCAAACTCGACTTTGTTTCATTATGTATGTACATAATTGAAGTTTTTAGTATTCTCATGTTTTCAGTATAATAAAGTATTCTTATGTTTTCAGTATTTCTATGAAATACAATTCATGTGTTCTGGATATATACTGGTAATAGTATGAAGTATAGTTCATGTGTCAGTATATAAATTATTTGTTTTCATGTTGTTTTCAGTATGAAGTATAATTCATGTGTCAGTATATATATTACTTGTTTTCATGTTTTTCAGTATGACGTATAATTCATGTTTTCAGTATATATATTATTTGTTTTCATGTTTTTTTCAGTATGAAGTATGAAGAAAGAAGTAAACGTATGAGAGATAACAGTTTCTTTCCCAAGACACTGGAGGTAAACACACTATAACAAAATGCTGTCAAACCCTGTATTACTGATAAGTTCTGCTAATAGAACAGTCAAAAGGAAGGTGCTTATGGGGGTTCCATTCTGCTAATAGAACAGTCAAAAGGAAGGTGCTTATTGGGGTTCCATTCTGCTAATAGAACAGTCAAAAGGGAGGTGCTTATAGGGGCTTCATTCTGCTAATAGAACAGTCAAACCGGAGGTGCTTATGGGGGTTCCATTCTGCTAATAGAACAGTCAAAAGGAAGGTGCTTATGGGGGTTCCATTCTGCTAATAGAACAGTCAAAAGGAAGGTGCTTATGGGGGTTCCATTCTGCTAATAGAACAGTCAAAAGGAAGGTGCTTATTGGGGTTCCATTCTGCTAATAGAACAGTCAAACCGGAGGTGCTTATGGGGGTTCCATTCTGCTAATAGAACAGTCAAAAGGAAGGTGCTTATGGGGGTTCCATTCTGCTAATAGAACAGTCAAAAGGGAGGTGCTTATAGGGGCTTCATTCTGCTAATAGAACAGTCAAAAGGGAGGTGCTTATAGGGGCTTCATTCTGCTAATAGAACAGTCAAAAGGGAGGTGCTTATAGGGGCTTCATTCTGCTAATAGAACAGTCAAAAGGGAGGTGCTTATAGGGGCTTCATTCTGCTAATAGAACAGTCAAAAGGGAGGTGCTTATAGGGGCTTCATTCTGCTAATAGAACAGTCAAAAGGGAGCTGCTTAGAATGTTACTATAGCATGGGTAAAAGTTGTCAGTTTACATACTGATTCAGTATTTGTGGAAATATTTGCACTATTTAATTTATATGAAAAACGTCTAGTTCAGTACATTGACAAGCAGTTTTCTGTATTTTGAAAATTTTGAACTTTGACCCATGCTTTAGTGACAGCCTGATCTAAGCAACCACCTGTCGTAAATGGGTCATGCTATGATCGGTTGATTGGTCCGTTACAGACTATTTTAGACTATAGTACTAACCACTCCATGAATACAAAAACAAAACTGTGCACACTATTTCATGGATCACCATCTAGTGTATTCAAGATGGCTGATTGATGGCTTATAGGGCCTAAGATATGAAAACATAATAATATAAAAGTTAGCAACATAGATATATTGGTGATTGAATTGTGTGAAAGTTAGCAACATGGATATATTGGTGATTGAATTGCGTGAAAGTTAGCAACATGGATATATTGGTGATTGAATTGCGTGAATGTAGGGCTGTCATTGACTCGACCCCAGGAATATTGATGATTCCCGTATATCGGAAGACGTGATCGACGATATATCGATTAACACATATTTTAGCCATTCTACACTGTACATGTTGGGTATAGATTCAGCTTTTGGAAATTGCACCTTTGGTTTGAGTTTAGACTTGACCGATTTTTAGCTCGACTTTTCGAGAGAAAAAAGTTGAGCTATTGTCGTGACTAGAGTACTGCTGCAAGCTTTGGACAGGAACCAGACAATTACCTGCTCCACAAAACAGCCCAGGCGAAAAGGCCTGATTGATGCTTTAGGGATATCCATGTTTTACAAACATATCTTGTTATTATTCAGATTCACTGGTTGTCTATTATCAACTCTATGGTTCTTGTATTCCTGTTGATCGGATTCGTCGTCATCATTTTGGTATGTAATATTTTCTGTATGTCTGAAGTAAATAAATTGCTTTGATTGCGTAATGGTAGAGCATCTGCTTTGTGTGCAGGGTTGCTCCTTTGCCATGTCACACCAAAGACATTTAATAAAAATGGTGCCAGTGTTGTACAGCATAACAGTAGGAATGACCTCGGGTAGCGCACCCAGATTCATTTGTACATTTGTTTATGAATAATCTCTTAAACTTTCTGTCACTTCCCTTGAAGCCAGAGGTCATTTGCCAATCTGGCAGGGATAAAACGTAATGGCCAAGCACTAGTCTACGACTGACTCGGTATAACGCAAAAGAAATCTTGTGAGTCAACAGATGTGAGTCATGTTTTATAGAATGGTGTGACAGTTAGTAACCTTTTGATAAAGGTTACGGTGACAGTTATAGTATGAGGGTCATTCTATAAATAATGCAAACTATCAATTATCTCTAAAACCAGTCAATATAATTTAACGCAACTTTGCATTATACATATGTAGCACAATTCCCTTTTGATGGAATAATTTCAGTTCATTTAACGTCGATGACGTAATCAGCGCGTGCGTACAATCGACGTCACTCAAAACATCATGGACGCAGTAACGTCACAAGATTAACTTAGTAAACGTATAAATCAAGCGCTCCCGCAACAGAAGTTCTAGTGATTTTATTGCCTTAACAGATGCTTGTGTCAAAATGTCCTCTTTCATACACTAATGTTTTAAGGCTTTTAAATGAACATACAAACGACAGATTGACAGTTAAAGAATTATAGCCCTCTGATTGGAATATGCGTGCAATCGACCCATTTCATACCGAAACAAGAGCACCGCCTTGCGGGTGCAGACGCTCATCTGATCATTGTCACTGTAAAAAATGCCCATTACCCTTGCATAATGTTTAAAAAAGTGAGGTATTGATGGTGAAAAATTGTAGATGATATAAGGTTGGTATTAACATGTGGCCATTCTTAAATGGCACTATGAGTAATGATAGAAAGTACAAGCCAATATATACGGAATATCACTGCAGTGTGTTTATCCGTTGGGCTGCATTACCTCGAGTTGCTTGTGTAATGCCGTATCTCACGAGACCGCTTGTATTCCACTGCGCAATTTGTCCTGTATTTGTGACAATACATTGCTAGGTTTATAATAAAAGACCAGACTGTTTAGTAGTGTGTACAACAGTTTGGAAAAGGTGTTGGTTAATTATGTCTATATATACTAAGCAATAACAATGAGAAAGCAAGTCTTGTGCATGTTGTCACGTACACAGTGGATATGCTGACTTACAGCTTACTTATGCCCTTTGCTCCCCTGTGGAGTTTCCTGCTGTTCGTTCTAGTGGGATTTGCTGCACTAGAAAGAATGAACTTTTCTGCAAAAAATGAAAGTTATTTGGTGAAAAAATACAAAGAATTGACAAAGTTACGGCCATTTAAAATTTCATCAGCTGAATTTGAGCCATAGAACAATGTTTGAAGTACGGGGCTGTGGTGCTAATGACACTCGAAACAGACAGGATTGGGTATATTGCCTCAGTAGAACCCCTGAGTCTATGACTGACTCAGTATAACGCAAAAAAAACCTTTTGATTCTACAGACAGAGTCATGTTTCTAAGAATGGTGTTACAGAGAGTAACCTTTTGATAAAGGTAAAGGTTACGTTAATAGTTATAGTAGATGAGTTAGTTTTTTGGTCACATGAGGCCATTCTTAAATGGCACTATGAGTAAAAGCTAGACATGTATACAACAGTTTGGAAAAGGTGTTGATTAATAATGTCTATATACTAAGCAATAACATTGAGAAAGCAAATCTTGTGCATGTTGTCACGTACACAGTGGATATTCTGACTAACCTACCTAGGCTCTTTACTCCCTGAGGAGCAAACTCTCCTTTCCTTGTCTTTTGTACTATAGTCCAACCACAACACCCATATTCTTGTCTTTTGAGCTATAGTCCAAGCACAACTCTCCTTTTCTTGTCGTTTGTACTATTGTCCAACCACATGACCTCTTTTCTTGTCATTTGTACTATAGTACAACCACAACACACCTTATCTTGTCGTTTGTACTATTGTCCAACCACAACACACCTTATCTTGTCGTTTGTACTATTGTCCAACCACAACACCCCTTATCTTGTCTTTTGTACTATAGTCCAATCACAACTCTCCTTTTCTTGTCGTTTGTACTATAGTCCAATCACAACACCCCTTTTCTTGTCGTTTGTACTATATTCCAATCACAACACCCCTATTCTTGTCTTTGATGTTATAGTCCAATCACAACACCCCTTATCTTGTCTTTGATGCTATAGTCCAATCACAACACCCCTTTTCTTGTCTTTGATGCTATAGTCTAATCACAACACTCCTATTCTTGTCATTTGTACTATAGTCCAATCACAACACTCCTTATCTTGTCATTTGTACTATAGTCCAACCACAACACCCCTTATCTTGTCATTTGTACTATAGTCCAATCACAACACTCCTTATCTTGTCATTTGTACTATAGTCCAACCACAACACTCCTTATCTTGTCATTTGTACTATAGTCCAACCACAACACCTCTTATCTTGTCATTTGTACTATAGTCCAATCACAACACCCCTTTTCTTGTCTTTGATGCTATAGTCTAATCACAACACTCCTTATCTTGTCATTTGTACTATAGTCCAACCACAACACCCCTTATCTTGTCATTTGTACTATAGTCCAATCACAACACCCCTTTTCTTGTCTTTGATGCTATAGTCTAATCACAACACTCCTTATCTTGTCATTTGTACTATAGTCCAATCACAACACCCCTTTTCTTGTCTTTGATGCTATAGTCTAATCACAACACTCCTTATCTTGTCATTTGTACTATAGTCCAACCACAACACCCCTATTCTTGTCTTTTGTGCTTTGAACTACATATTTTGCTCTATACTCTTACCACAAATGTATATAAAAAAGTTTGTTTGATCTACTTACACAACAGTGCAAAGATGTGCGTATATCCCTAGACATGAATAATAGAGTGGAGGTTTGTAAATACACACATGGGCAATTTGTAGGCTTTATTGGAGTGCATCATATAGGCCTGGTATTCTTATGCCCCGTATCGATAGATCAGGAGGCATATAGTGATTCACCTGTCCGTTCGTTCGTCCATCCATCCGGTTTACCCAAATTGACTCTTTCTTCTAGCATTATCATGGCTTGCTACAAAGCTTTCATACTTGCATGGATGTTGTATATGAACACTCCCCATACGCCTGTATTACCTGACCTCATTTTGACCTTGACCTTATTTTGGACTTAGACTTATTGAAGGGCCGAATTCTTGGTTAACCCAAATTGACCGTTTCTTCTAGCATTAATATGGCTTGCTACAAAGCTTTACACTTGCATGGATATTGTATTTGAACTTATACACCTATATCACCTAACCTCATTTTGACCTTCACATTGACCAAATTTTGGACAATTCTTGTTAACCCAAATTTTGTCTTACATCAAGGGATTGCATTGCCTTTAAACTTACTTGTTTACCATCATAAGCCCCTTACATTATCAAAGCCATGTAACGCTATCCAACATTTTTACAGAATTATGGCCCCTGATTTAAACGCAGTGTTGTTCAGTCTTGTGGCTGGTTTCAGGTATTTGAATCCTGCATTTTTCTCCTTTCTTCATATGGAAAGGTTGAGTCTCAGACTTTGAAACTGGTATTTTCAGGCCTGAGAATCAATGAATGCGTATTTTCACACTCGGACTTAACTGATGCATGTTTGCGCTCTGAAGACTCTTAGGACATGTCTGTATCTAACGTCTCTCTCTCTCCCTTCAGGGACTCTCTCTCAGTCTGTCCCTCTGTTCAGATCATGCTGTATCTGCACTGGTAGAGGATACACCTGCGCCCTTGTTGCTGCAACACTATAATGTAAAGTGCCTTTGAACGTGTGTTTGCATGAAAAAGGTGCTATATAAATCTGGTATATTTAATTGACTTGACACTTATACTTAGCTCACTCATGTGTTCATTTTCAGACTCGGCTAACTCTGTTTTCACATTCAGACTTTGCAGATTCATATATTCACACTCAGATGTAAATAACTCAATATTAAACTCAGACTTAACTCACTGATATCTTGACATCTTAACTTAACTCATATCTATACTCATGACATAACTCACACATTCAGGATCACACTCAAGTTAGGTGGACTCATATATTCACACTGAGCATTTTCTATTTGCCGTGTGCCAAGTTTCAAGAACTTAGTGCAAATTATGTACAGTATGTTTAAATTGTTTATGCATTATAAATTAAAAAATGCCACTTTTAAGTAAATATTGTAAAATTTGTGTTAATTGTTTCATAATGTATTTGCTTGTCAAGACATAAGGTATTTCACTTAAAACTACACCAGGGAAAATCTTAAAAAATATTCTTAGCCAGTCTAAAATGCACATGTTTTCATCCACAAATGTTCAACGGAAGAGGTGTTTGTGTGCTTGGTTTGAAATTGGTATCTTATTATTATGCCCCCTATCTTTGATGAGGGGGTATATTGCTTTGCACATGTCAGTCGGTAGACCAATTGGTTTCCGTTCAATAACTCAAGAAGGCTTTGCCCTAGGATCTTCAAACTTTACATGGAGGTTGGTCATCAACAGTAGATGACTTTTGATGTCAGTAGGTCAAAGGTCAAGGTCTTTTTGACTTTTACCATTTCTGACTATTGGGCTGCCATGTGGCATACACGTTTTACAAACATCTTTTGTTATTGGTTGATATACTGTTTAGTGGAAAAGGTTTTGGGTGTTCAAAAGTTCTGGTATTGAAGGGTAGTATCTGAACTATCTTTGCAGGCTTTCAATATACATAGTATCTTTGTATGTCAATAATAGCAAAACAAGACTAATCCTAATATTTGTCTGGTGTCCATGTGGGTGGCACGGTGATTGAGTGGTTATACCGATACCATTCTACACTACCTATATACATGTAACCAGTTAAAATCACAATGAGGCACTGGGAATTTCAGAAATCCATTATGGTGTTTCCCACCCTACTAGAGATTCTGCCCCATTCCCCTCCTAAATGAATATACATTCCCCCCTATTTTCTGAAAAAAATGGAGATCCTCTAAATTTGTAAATGCTGTTCAGCAGTCGTTGAAGCTGATGTTAAAGCTTGAAATTGCCTTTTTGTACAGTACATATGTATTACTAATATGATTGTATTTATATTAATGAAAGACAAAATTCCCATTTAATTTCGAAACGAAGCGAAATTCCCCTTGATGAGGGCCCCTGGCCCTAGTTCCCATTAAGTGTAGTTAGGGCCCCAAGTATTTTGATTAGAAAAACTGCCTCAATGGCAGTTTGTGAATTGAGGCAGTTTATGAATCAATCTCAGACCACACCCCTATCTCCTGTAGCATCTCAAGCACAAATCTCAACTTAAATTGAGATTATACTCAAATAAACATCTGAAAATGGGACAAATCTGGAGGTGAAGCTCTTTTCCAGGGATCCTACTCAGTACTGTTCCTGAATAATCCGGAAATCCAAATTTGCTGTTATAGAAAGAATAAACTTTTCTGCACAAAATCAAAGTTATTTAATGAAAAAAATAAAAGTTATAGTCATTTCAAATTTCATTAGCAAAATTTTATAATGTCTCAGTAGGACCCTTGCTTTTACTGTTGCAGAAATAAACTCAGAACTTTGTGTCTGTTTTGTGACACCATATTTGAGTCTGGTCATGCTTGGCAAGGACATATGACATGTTTTTGAGCTTAGATTTTAACAATATGAATATATTATGTTTTCAGACACGTGTGTTGAAATCTGATTTTGCAAGATATAACGTAGATGATGAGGACATAGAAGATTTAGATCAGGAAGAGAATGGTTGGAAGATTATACACACAGATGTATTCAGATACCCACCATACAAAAATCTGTTCTGTGCTATTCTAGGTAAGATTCTCAACGTTCATTTTGAAAATTTTGTACTGACAAAGAAAGGGAGACTACTCATTATTGTCTCTTGTAAATAACCTAAGAAAGTAATATAATATTTGACCTCAGATGAATATCCCTGATCCGAACATGCTCCACACTGACTTATTTCAGATTATTGAGGATTTCAGATTGGAGGATTTGTTTTCATATAACATGTAAAAGGATGAAAACTGAGGCCGAGGAAATTTTTCAAATTTTGGAGGATTTCGTGTTATAGAGGTTTCAGATTAGGGAGTTTCTACTGTATTATATGACAAGTTTCTTTACAAGGTTCACACAGGCCTTGAAAAGTAATTGAATTTGGTTCAAACCTTAAAAAGTACTTGAATTTAGTGCTACCTTGAAAAATGCATAATGGTGCTTAAATTTAACTGATAATCCTTGAATTCAGACAAACGACCTTGAATATCCATAAAAGTTTATGGAAGTTGTTAAAATGGCACATTATCTGTATAAAAAATGAAACAGCAACACTCTTTTTTCTCAAAAATTGAAATTACAGAAATGTACAGGTGCAAATGTCACTGGAAATTAATTGTTAAAAATTGAGCATAATCGGGTATTCTTGTGCATGACGTCACTAGAAATAGTATTTAATATGGCAGTGCAAATAATGACATTTCATTACAATTGAACCTTGGTAAATGTTTGTGAAAATGCCGTGAAAATGCCATGAAAATGCCTTGAAAATACCTATTCTTTCTTGAAAAGTCCTTGAATAGTCCTTGAATTTTGTTGAGAGAATTTTGAATGAACCATGTTTTATCTATATGACAATAAAAAGATGAAAATACGCATCTTTCTGTTGAAAAAAACTCAGTTATATTAACAATGCCAAAAATACCTTCCTTTACAAGATATAATTACCTCATTTAGGAGATAAAGTGACGTCATTTAAACGTTATACAACACTGCAGTATAAGAATATCATACTGGTATAATGTTATATGATGATATGTTACTGTTACAGGTGTAGGTATACAGTTCCTGACACTGGCTACTGGTATTATGGTGATGGCGATGTTAGGAATGTTCAATGTACACAGACACGGACAGATCAACTCAGCAGGAGTTATACTATACGCTTTTACTTCATGTAAGTAGAAACACGCAGGAACCTTACTGGTGCAGTGAACAAAGTTTTAGACATTATTAAGCGCAGTTCTATATAACTTTGTATAAATTTTTGTGTTTTACTATTAATTGAAGTTTGGTTGTTGTACAGAGGTTGTTGTTCTGAAGAGATAAAATGTATAGAATAGTTACTTCTGGAACAAAATAATTATGTTGCTTAAGAAAGGTTGTTGCTGTATGGAGTGCTGCTCTGGTAAATTTGTTTGTACAGGAAATTGATATGTACAATAAATGCTACAGAAAGAGTACATGTACATTTGTATGTATATTAGGGGTGATTGTTGATTCCATTTTTGACTATTGCAATACTATTGCTATTGCTGAAAGTACTATTGTGATACTATAGTATTGCTGGACACTATTGCGATACTATTGCAAGATTTGAAAATCAGAGATTAACTTGTAACTGCAAATTTGCACTGTTCAAGATATGACTTTGTTGTACAACATAGTTATCTACTATTTGTGGATATGATTTAAAATTAATTGGACAGAAATAGATTAATAAAATTTAACTAAATACTGCAGTTTTGATGCATGGGATTATTTAAAATTAAGTTTTCTTAACGAGAATGGAAGTTGTTTTAAGTTTATAATGAACTTTATTTATAAAAAGGAAACTATCGTAACTATTGATAGTTGAGCTAACTATCGGCGATAGTTATTGGATTGAGACTTATACTATCGATCCATACTTTCCGGACACTCCGGATCGCAATGCATTGATAGTTCGATGCATCGGCCCACCCCTAATGTATATGTTTATGATGTAAGTTTATTTCCGATAAAGGCATATATGCCTACCATTCTAGATGTAAATGTATTAATATGACCTTTTATTATGCTCTCCCATCTTTGATGAGGGGGTATATTGCTTTGCACATGTCAGTCGGTCTGTTGGTCGGTAGACCAAATGATTTCTGTTCAACGCTTTGCCTTAGGATCTTCAAACTTTACATGGAGGTTGGTCATCAACAGTAGATGACCCTATAGGTTTTGAGGTCACTAGGTCAAAGGTCAAGGTCACTGTGACCTTTACAGGGGTGTCAAAATTCCTGATTTATCCGGAATTCCGGATTTATCAGTCCTGAAAGAGCAATGGCTCCTGATCAAAATAAAATTACATATATAAAATAATTATTTGATGGAAATATCTCAAGAAATGGCAAAGTTGTGGTAAATTTAATCTGCTCTTAAGGATTTTCTTTAATACAACTGAGTTAATTATGGAAACAATGTCATTGAAGGCCTCTTGTTTGGTAAAAATGGTCGGCCGCATATGATTTTCCTGATTTTGAATTTGGTCCTATTAACACCTCTGCCTTTACCATTTCTGACTATTGGCCTGCCATGATGGCATACGTGTTTTACGAACATCTCTTGTTATTTTAGGTATAAGTGGGTATGTAGCTACCAATATGTACAAGAAGATGGGGGGAGATAACTGGGTCTGGAATATCAACCTGACCTCAGCACTGTTTGCATGTAAGTATTTTATACACCAGGGCTGGTATTCACAAAGCATCTTAGTAGAAAACTTAGATTTTTCTTAAAAACACCAAAATTTCTAAAGTATGTCAGCCTAACATGACAATCACGATTATTGATTTTTTGCATAGGTTTAAATCATTATGTAAAGAGCTACTATAATCACTAAGAAAACATGGGTTAATCTTCAATTTGTGCACGATATATGCAATACTAATTTTTAACTTAAGTCAAAATATTTAAGTTTACAACTAAGTTGCTTTGTGAATACCAGCCCAGTTCTACAAATACAGAAGGCTTAATATTGATACTGCATTTAGAAGAATGAACTTTTCTGCAGAAAATAAAAGTTATTTAAAGAAAATATTCCAAGTATTGACTAAGTTATGGCCATATGAAATTTTACATTCAAGCAAAATTTTTTATTTCAACTATCGGACAAGACTAGTACTAAATTACTAATGTTTGAAACAGAGTTTTGGTGTAGGTATATATGTGCTAATAGCTTAGGTCAATCGGTTTGTCTGTCCATCATTCTTCAAAATATATCTGTGCTATTTCTCTTAAACCAGTGGTCGGATTTGAACATGCCAAATGTACTAATATACTGTTATTCCCCTATCTTCGTGTGTGTGTGTGTTTTGTTCATCCTTCTATGGGCACTAGGCCCCATGGGTGTGCTGTAATTGCATTGAAGGCTAAGATGATAATTAGTGTACTCGCTTTTCACATAGAAAACAACAGAATTTGCTCTACCTTGTATTCTATATTTGTACCTATATATTGTATATTGGGTTCAGCTTGTTTGTGAGTGTTGATCCACACCCTGATTACCTGTACAAAAACATTACATCATTACCTTGACAATAACAGAATGCCCCCTACTGTGTATGATATATTGTAAACCAAGAAATTATTTCGCGCGATTTAATTTCGTGGAGTTCGGGAGTGGTAGAATTTTGAGAAATTAAGTCGCTGTGAAAGTGCTAAAACATTATTATTGACATTGCGGGAAACTTAAAAACAAGAAAATTCGCGAATATGCCGACGAATATCAAAACGTGATAGTAAATTGGTTTCAGTAGTTATTAATCTACACCCTCCTCGCATGAAAAACAATAGAAGAACAATAGGCCCTACCTTCTGTTATGTTATTGTTTGTTTATCTTTGGGTCCAACTACCTTGTACTGTTTATGGTTAATTAATATAAGTAAGATGTAGTTTGTAGGAAGTAGTATGTATGATGTAGTTCGTAAGATGTAGTATGTATGATGTAGTTTTAGGATGTAGTTTGTAGGATGTAATTTGTAGGATGTAGTTTGTAGGATGTAGGTTGTAGGATGTAATTTGTAGGATGTAGTTTGTATGATGTATGATGTAGTTTTAGGATGTAGTTTGTAGGATGTAGTTTGTAGGATGTAGTTTGTAGGATGTAGTTTGTAGGATGTAGTTTTAGGATGTAGTTTGTAGGATGTAATTTGTAGGATGTAGTTTGTAGGATGTAGTTTTAGGATGTAGTTTGTAGGATGTAATTTGTAGGATGTAGTTTGTAGGATGTAGTTTGTAGGATGTAGTTTGTATGATGTAGTTTGTAGGATGTAGTTTGTAGGTTGTAGGATGTAGTTTGTAGGATGTAGTTTGTAGGATGTAATTTGTAGGATGTAGTTGGTAGGATGTAGGTTGTAGGATGTAGTTTGTAGGATGTAATTTGTAGGATGTAGTTTGTAGGATGTAGTTTGTAGGATGTAGTTTGTAGGATGTAGTATGTAGTTTGTAGGATGTAGTTTGTAGGATGTAGTTTGTAGGATGTAGTTTGTAGGATGTAATTTGTAGGATGTAGTTGGTAGGATGTAATTTGTAGGATGTAGTTGGTAGGATGTAGTTTGTAGGATGTAGTTTGTAGGATGTAATTTGTAGGATGTAGTTGGTAGGATGTAGTTTGTAGGATGTAGTTTGTAGGATGTAGTTTGTAGGATGTAGTTTGTAGGATGTAATTTGTAGGATGTAGTTGGTAGGATGTAGTATGTAGTTTGTAGGATGTAGTTTGTAGGATGTAGTTTGTAGGATGTAATTTGTAGGATGTAGTTTGTAGGATGTAGTTTGTAAGATGTAGTATGTATGATGTAGTTCGTAAGATGTAGTATGTATGATGTAGATTTAGGATGTAGTTTGTAGGATGTAGTTTGTAGGATGTAGTTGGTAGGATGTAGGATGTAGTTTGTAGGATGTAGTTTGTAAGATGTAGTATGTATGATGTAGTTCGTAAGATGTAGTTTGTATGATGTAGTTTTAGTATGTAGTTTGTAGGATGTAATTTGTAGGATGTAATTTGTAGGATGTAGTTGGTAGGATGTAGATTGTAGGATGTAGTTTGTATGATGTAGTATAGTATGTAGGATGTAGTCTGTAGGATGTAGTTTGTAGGATGTGTTAAATGTTTCTGTATGGATGAACATTGATAATCAGGTAATTTCATTGATCTAAAATCAATATTTAAAAAGTTAGAAGGAAAGTCCTCAAATATATTGATCACTCGTATATTAAGATTATTATCTACCTAGGAGCTGTGTTGTGTAATAATTAATAAATAATGAATATGTACCTGTGTTTTATCGTAAAATAAATAGAGGATATTTGTTGATTTTGGTGTAAGATCGATTTTTTTCACCGAGTGATCACAGAAAATTGATAAATTTAATTTTCTGTGATCACGAGTGAAATAAAATTGATCTTACACCAAAAATCAACATATTTTCTGTTAATTATATGCCTCAATTTCTCTTAAAGTGTTCCGTAATTGGCTTAATTGGCAAAAGCACATCGAAATTAGAACATTATGACGTGAGAATTATGACGTCATGATGACGTAACGCATATTTTGAAGCCTGGCGCCGTTGCATTACGTTTCTTTTTCTGCATGATACTGGATCCAGCTTCTAAAATAGTGAAAATAACAAAGTGGTAATTTCACTGTTATTTTCACTGAAAAATCTCCATAATCCATTGAAAGCAAATAATAAAGCACAATTATGAGTTTCGGATGCGTGGTAATTAAATGTGATTTAATGTGCGCATCCAAACAAGTGATTGTGCTTTATTATAGATAACCACAGGTACAACTTCATTATTTTGATTCTAAAAAAGTCAATATTCCGCATTTGACAACACACCAAGACATAAACCATAGTACTATTTTCTTCTTCGGAAGGTTTATTTGCAGTTTCAAGTTATTCAGTCGAAGCTGTGTTTTATTGGCAGTTCATGCACATTGTGGTTTCCTCTATGTGTATATAGCTGACACCGCTTGTTGTGTTAGAATCATTGTTTAAATACAATACCATGATTTAATCTGTTATGTTTCTTATGCTTGATCTAGGGTTTGACACCGGGGGCGCGTTCGTAACGCTGTTCCGCACATCCCGGACAATGGAACACACTTACGAACAAACCGGAACACTGTTCGGAACATGTTCTTTCTGTGCCCCCCACAGAGGTGGTGCAGCCAGAACAGTCACGTGATTACAAGAACAACAATGGCCGATTGTGTCATAAAATAGAATATAATAAATCTATTTTCCAATTATGGGCCATTGCGGGCAAACAGTCACATTTAAATATATCCACATGCATATTTCTTCCTCCAATATTACGGCTGCAACTACAATTTTGGTCATGTTAAACATTTTACTTTCTGTTCCGTTTTGTTCGTAAGGTGTTTGGAGTAGAACATTCGGCACACTGTGCAGGACAGTTCCGTTTTGTTTGTAAGTTGTTCGGAGTAGAACATCCCGCACAGTGTGCGGAAGAGACGTTACGAACATACCCTGGGTCTGTGCCAGTATTTTGGACCCTTTCCAACTGCGATCTAATAATCTGCTCTTGTATTTCAGTTCCATTTTTCCTTGTATGGGCTATAGTGAATACAGTAGCATGGGGCTACGGTACAACTCAGGCACTACCATTTGGTACAATCATATTGGTGGGATGTTTGTGGATGTTCGGTAAGTCACGTTATCATGTAAATCTCCAGGGGTCCTACAATTCCTGAATAATCCAAAAATTCGGATTTGCTGCACTGGAAAGATCAAACTTTTTTTGCAGAAAATAAAAGTTATTTGATGAAAAAATTCAAAGAATTGATAAAGTAATTGTCATTTGAAGTAACATAAGCTGTATTGAACAATGTTTGAAATCTAGTAAAGGTGTAGGGATGTGTGTTAATGGCATCCCAAACAGACTAGCAATTCAATTTCAGGATTGAGCAGTTTGCCTCAGTAGGCCCACCAATATCATGATCTTCCATGTGAGAACAAATGACAGAACAATGTTCTCCAACGTGTGTGATAACAAATGCTTGATGTCACCACCGTTTTCAGTGCCAAGTTGTATTGTCGTCTGCTTAAATTCTTAACTAGTTCCTTAGACTTCTTGTTATTATTTTCTAACTGATTTTCAAGAGTAGTTTGATAATACTTTGAGATCTTTAAAATTTTGTTGTATTGAGGTTATAATTTACTGGTTTGATAACTCATTTTTCTGTTTGATTACTGTATATGTAGATTTAGCTCCCCTTTATTTGAGGGAAATGTTTGTACAAAGTAAACAACAGTACAGGTTGCGATCACAAAGTGACACTAACTTTCACATTCCTTGACGGGGAACAAAACTAGCAGACATTTCTATGGCTTCACTGGCCTAAAATGGTGGAACGATCTACCCAGCTACCTGAGAGACATTCACTGTGAAGCCATGTTCAGATCAAAATGGAAAACACATTTGTATAGTCGGTTTCATGAACAATGAGTGTGCTCTTGCTAATAGTCAATTCAGTAGTTTATGACTCGATCCAAGCTCTAGAATCCTACTGCGTCATGTAATTGTGAAGTTCTATTGAATATGTAATATGAAAATAATTTTTGCACTATATAAATGTCATGTATTTGTATATTTGTATTTACTTGCTGATCAATAATTTCCGTGTTTTAGTTGTGGAATATTTAAACAGTACCCTAACATTTTATTTTCAGTGGGCTATCCTTTAACTGTGATAGGGGGTATATTTGGGAAGAATTGGGCCAATGGTTTTGATGCTCCATGTAGAACAAAGAACATAGCACGAGAGATTCCGTCAGTACCGGTGTATAGATCTGCATTTGCTCATTGTATTGTCGGGGGATTTTTACCGTTCAGGTATGTTTTCCAGTTATTTTAAATCATTAATGCTTTCTTGTGGATATTTGATTAAGGTCATAGCTGCTTAGCGACAAATATTTATCACAGATACACTGCAAAGCTCAGGACGATTTCCCAACCAAACTTGAAAAAATTCTTAATTCAGCAAATGCCTTCATGAATTTTATATTGATAAACTTTTGTTATTGCAAAAACAGTTATAATGAAGAGAATCTAAACAAAGTAATACTGTATTACACATATTTTGATCTAGCTTACTCAATGACACCAGTTTTCCCTATGTAGACATGAAGGACACCAATTGTCTCAATATAGACATGCTCAATGCCAATTTTCCACGTCACAATATGTCAGACCTGAACCCATTCCTAAAAATAGTGAAAAGTTGATTTTTTCATTCCCATACCTAGTTATCATTAGATTTTTGCTTATTCAGAATTGTGTAAAAGCAATATATAGACTTTAAATATGGGCATAAGGGCCAGTTGTCAAGTTTGATATATGTCGTATTATTACATTTCTCATATTTTCTATTTCAGTGCTATATCTGTAGAATTATATTACATCTTTGCTACATTATGGGGTAGAGAACAGTACACACTATATGGAATACTATTCATTGTATTTGGTATCTTACTAAGTGTGACAGCGTGTATCTCTATAGCGCTGACATACTTCCAACTCTCCGCTGAAGATTACAGATGGTGGTGGAGATCTATTTTTAGCGCCGGGTAAACTTTTATACTTTTATGCCTGCCATATTTCAGCATAAAGCTAACTGGCAAATAAAGGCTATGCTCGGCATTTAAAAAAAAAAGTTGACATCGCTTTGCTGTGAAAAAAAAGCAAAGCTACAGACATTAAGGTGACTTTTTCACTAATATTGCCCAGTATGAGTAGTCTGTAGTAATCCATTAAATCATACATACTTGTTTATCATCTTCATGCCCCATTGAGGATGCTGCATAAATATGTCAAGTTGTATACCTTTGACCTAAAACTTTTATATTTTCAATTAACCTATCATACCTAAGATCTGACTAATGTTCATGTCAATTTTCCTCCACACGGGCAGAGGTTGCTGGTCCCTGAACTTTTATACTTTCAATTTATAGTGAAACCCCATGCAGCCGGTGTATTCATGATACCGGTGTATTCATGATACCGGTGTATTCATGATACCGGTGTATATCACGAAATTATTGATTTTTTTCCTCATGACTTTGCCTGCAGATTGTTTACAATAACTGACGAGTAACTTCAATTTATAATTATGATATGGTCAGATTTATGACAAAATTTATAGCAAAAACTTACACAATATCTTCACTACAAGTAAATCCATATTTCATTGGGAATTTTCGTCATGCATGTACATGTATTCAATGCTTGTTTGTTTATTTACCAAATACAAATTCGACAGAAAGGACGTCATTCATTGATAAAAAATAGTTGTGTGAGACTTTTGGTGGGAAAAAATTAATTTGTTTACACACTTGACCTACTTTACTTGGAAATGGTTATTGTTGCACCGGCTGCATGGAGTTAATTCCCTTTTCTGTAAATTTGACGTGGGTGTATGTTTACATTTGATTTATTTTGTTTTCACTTGTCATATGATATTATTTCCATTGAAGATTAAATGTCACTAAAACAGTCTGCAACAAATTTGTTTCGGGGAGTTAGTAATTCTGTTTACTAGTAATTATGTCAATTTCCATTGATACACCTGCTGCATGGGTTTCCCTGTACCTATTACACCTTAATTCAAATAAGTTTTCATTTCAATTTCCTCCACATTGGGAGAAGTTACTGGTCCCTGAGGAAGGTGAAGGGTAAGTTAGTACTGGTGTTAAACCTGAATAAATCATAAACTACCTAGTCCCCAAACTTTTGGGAAAGTTGTCAGTTTCTCAGTAGAAGAACAAGTTAGTTCTGAAGGACAGTCATATGCAGGAATTCTAGTTAGGTTAACCGGCTACCATGATAGAAAATTAATTTTAAACAAGAGGGCCCACAGGGCCATAGGTCGCTCACCTGTCCTAGTAGTTCATACAAACCCCTCTATCGTATGTACAAGGTTTTCATATTGTCTCATAAAGCGACCTTGTTATTTACATCACATAGACCCAATGGCATATTGAAGTTTAAGCCAAGTTTTGTCTATGATTTGACCAAACGACCTAGTTTTTGACCCTAGATGAACCAATATTTAACTTCACCTAGGTCTTGTTGACATGATCATTGTGACCAACTTTCATAAAAATATGGCCAACATTCAGACCTCCAGAGACTACACAAGGTTTTTCTAAGATTAGAAATTGTGACCAAGTTTTTGACCCCGGATGACCCAATATCAAACTTGACCTTGATTTTGTTGACATGATCATTGTGACCAAGTTTCATTATGATTAGGTCAAAATTGTGACTAGTGACTACACAAGTTTTTTTATGATTTGACCTTGTGAACTAGTTTTTGACCCCTGATGACCCAATATCGAACTTGACCTAGATTTTGTTGACATAATCATTGTGACCAAATTTCATAAAGATTAGGTCAAAATTGTGACCTCTAGTGACTACACAAGGTTTTTCTATTATTTGACCTTGTGACCTAGTTTTTGACCCCGGATGACCCAATATCGAACTTGACCTAGATTTTGTTGAGATGATAATTGCGACCAAGTTTCATAATGATTAGGCTAAAACTGTGACCTCTAGTGTCTACACAAGTAAATTGTGGACGGACGGACCAAGAGTGATCACAAAAGCTCACACTGTCACTTTGTGACAGGTGAGCTAAAAAGTGCAAGTTGTTACTGTAGACAGTAAAGCAAAGGACACAAATAGACCTGACTGATACATTCATGACTTCTTGACCTGGCATGATTGGTAGAACAACACCACTCTGCACACTAAATCATACAGTAAATATCTGCCTCGAACAGTTTTGCCTTGTTCACCATAGAAACCTTGAACTGGTTATTTACTCTCAGCAAAATGATGATGTACTAGTATACAGTATATGCCTTTATCACATAACCTGCGGTCCAGGAGTGCCGTAAAGCCTAGCCGTAAATATCATTCGGCACTCCCAGACTGTGCAATAAATATTTAAATTAGCTTGACGTGACGTTAGCCAATCCATGCATTGATCCGTCAATGACGTCAGGATAATATCAACGTCGCCATGACGTCGCGCTCATTGTACCGCTGAATTGTGGCTGAAACATATGCAGCGTACATCATCCTTTTGAACAATAATGAGCGTGTTCTAAGGTTATGCAATAAATAGAATCTAACATTCGTGCTCATTACCTACGAGTTTTATTAAACTCGTCGACAAAGCCTCGTGTCATACCATTTTGTCCACTCGTTTAATAAAACTCATATGTAATGAGCACTCATGCAAGATCCTCTATCAAACAGGTCGATGGCTCAAACTATTCACTTGATCCAAACACAGTTTGAAGCATTAAAGTTTCATTTTCAACCAATACATTAAACGTAATTTATATTATTTTTCAGATCCACAGGGATGTTTGTGTTTTTATATGCGTTATTCTACTACTACAAAAGATCGAACATGTCGGGTCTGCTGCAGAGTCTCGAGTTCTTCGGTTACACCGCACTTACGTGTTACGTATTCTTCCTCATGCTCGGCACTGTCTCCTTCTTCGCTTCTCTATATTTTGTGCGATACATTTACGTAAATCTAAAAATGGACTAAAATGGAGATAGCAATTTTGGACGGAAGATCGGAAAAGTGACCATTTGTTCCGACACAACATAGATGTCTGTTCTCAGCGGCTTCTTTATTATTGGCTGTTTTTATTATTATTCATATTATATTGATAAAAGGATTTTTTCGTTTTACCGTGTGATAATAGGGTTTCATCTAAGGGGTTTTAGGGGGTTTATCAGTCTTACATGTTGATGTTATATAGTATGGAGAATTTGACTTGATCCTGACCTTTATACAGGAATATATTATAAGGTTCTTACGTTGAATATAGCAATTTCTGCGAGCAAATTGCGCAATATCGGACCTTCAGGTTTGTGTTTGTATTATATCTAGATGCCACCCTGTGTGATACTACCCTCTTATGAACATTCAACCGGGGTTATAAAAATTACAAGACATCATCTGTAAAATTATGCTAATAAAAGGTCAAGAATCATGTCAAATTCTCTGTACTAAACTTCAATCAAATTTAATTAAGAATTTGACAAGTAAATAATTGAACCATTTCGATGAATGCACATATCTGCAAATGTTCAGGACTGGTCCTGGTTTAGATTTGTTTATATAATTATGTGTACTTCTTCATAAAAACTTAATAAAAAAAACTCAGCCTTAAAATTAGTGAAATTTCAACGGACTACAATCCATTTTCTGTTGCATCTAAACCAATGGACTTTTTGACAGTTTAATTGATGTTACATACTGTGTATGTATAGAAACCAATATATTCATAAAGTCATCAGAACGAAAAGAACATTATGTCTAAGTCTTGAGTTCCGGTCTTATATAGTTTGTGAAAGAGGACCCAGACTGTAGTTTAATAATATTATGCCTCCACAGGGGCGTAGCCAGCCATATGCACTTACGCACGTGCGTAACATCAATTTGAAAAGTAAAAAGATAAATACAGCCAAAAAATGACATTAAAGTCAAAATCTGAGAGAGTTGTACTTTATATCCCAAAGTTCGATTTTCTTACCACGAATTTCACCATTTTTATTCAAAACTTGAAAAAATCTTCTACGGGAGGGGACACCCCTCCCTAATCCACCCCACTACAATACCCATCCTGTCATACCCTTCAAATCATTCAATATTCTATGTAATCAATGATCTCAACGAACATGAGGCACCATCCCTTCTACCCAATTCTAGGCTTGTGTGCGTAACATCCATTCAAGCCTGGCTACGCCCCTGCCCCATCATTGATCTGGCGGTATATTGCTTTGCACATGTTGGTCTGTTAGTCGGAAGGTCAGTCAGTAGGTACACCAAATGGTCTTCGTTCAATATCTCAAGAATGCTTTGCCCTAGGATCTTCAAACTTTACATGGAGGTTGGCCAGCAACAGTAAATGACCCCTATTGTTTTTGAGGTCAGTAGGTCAAAGTCACTGTGACCTTTAACATTAATGACTTTTTGGCTGCAATCGGGACATACATGTTTTACAAGCATCTCTTATCTTGTGTTAGTCTCTGAAACATACCATACTTACTGGCCAGTTTATTAGTGATATATTGTCAAGGTGATTTGATCCCCTACGAAATTCAAATGTTGCAATTAGGATTTGATCATTCACTTCATTTTCTCTGTTACCAAGTTTTTCATTTACTAACAAATTACTACACAAAAATGAAAAGAAAATACGGAGACAACACTTTTCAGTAAAATGTAACTACCAGTCCTAGAGTCTGCGTCATTTAAATGCTTTCTTTATCGTTTATCTACAAGTTAAGCTAATCTAGCATTAAACCACTGAAACAGTTAGAAGAGCCATAGTTGTTTTTGTGATAGTTGTAATTTTCTATACATATTTTGTTGTGATACTGTTTGGAAGTTGTGATACAAATTATCTGTGTATATTTGTGATGTGTTTAACTTTGTGGCCCGGCTTTCTACATTAAAATAGTAAGGTAGAGGGAACCATTTAGATCTTTGTGGCCCAGCTTTCTTCATTAAAACCAATAAGGCTGAAGGAACCATTTAAGTCAAAGGTCAGCAGCGAAGTGACCTTAAATATAAATAACTATTTAGCTGCCAGTAGGGGAGACAAAAATGTTTTACAAAGATCTATATGTGTTTAGATTTGAATATGTATATATGTGCTTGGTCCTGGCATAGAAATCCATGTTTTCACAATTATCCATAAACAAAAAAATGTTAATTTCTCATATTGCAACGTGCCCTTAAAAATTACTGTGTTTATAAGAGCTTTTCTAAATGTTTTATGATATTTGAAAAAAAACACATAAATATTATTATTACTTTTTGAGGGGTAGTTGCTCTATCTGTATGTTATAACTAAAATACAACATTTATCCGCCCTACCTTCCCTATTTTTTGGGGGGTTGTTACTGGAAACAAATATTTTTAGGCCTTATATATAGAAAGTGCAAGGGACCAGTTCATATTTGTATATAAATGTGTACTTTGCAAATAAGTCTTAAAACTATATTTGATATAAGCAACATTTTTAACTTCCCAACATTTGTGAGGAATGCCATGTTCATGCAAGCACCTGCTATAAGCAATCATTGACAATATTACTAAATGGCATTCAATAATCTTTGTATTTTCATACTCCTGTATTAGACTGCCACCTGTTTTAATCAGCCTCATTTGATGTATCCTTTAATTGGCTGGCTGCTTTATACAGGTTAATAATAATACTGATAACGACTTTGTTCACCTATCAATATTTTTCCCCAGGTGGGGAGCGGTTGGCATGAGGACGAAATTAGATCCTGGTATTGGGGAATTTAGACGCCACAAAAGAGCAGACAACCATTTAAAGAATGCAGGCCATTTGATACACCAAGCACCTCCCTCTTTAGGGAGTTAGACAAAATGTTTGGCTCTGGGGCCGGGATTAGACCCCAAAAAAAAGAAAATTAATCTAATTCTCCTTGGTCTGCCCGCCACCCCTGCCCCTGGGGCATGATATTGATAGGTGCATTATTTATTGTGAGTAACATATTTGACAGTTTGAGTTTTCTTCTCGCAGTGCCGATTAGGTAGACAATGAGGTGTAGGTAAAGCTTAATCACTGAAAATGCTAATTCTTGAGAAGATCAGTAATATCAATTTTTCGATATGGTCTGCTTAACAGGTTATGCTGTATACATTATATTTGTCATAGCTAATCACCTAGGAAATTTAAAGAAAAGTGGGGAAACGTAATATTTTGTTGTGAAATATATTCTATGTATTTTTTTTCTCGTAATTTTCTTTTGATTAATATTTTGGGTTTACATATGTATATATGTATCATTATACCTTGCTTGTCAGTTTATGGCAATTAATAAAATTAACTTTATTACTAATGTTGTAACCTATTTATGATGTTATGTATACGGTGTAAAAAGTGTGTTCACAATATTTCAACAGTTTTATGCACCCTGAAATTTTTTGGGGAGAGCATTATAGATGTCTCTTTGTTTACATAAGAAACATTAAAGTTAGGAGTTAATGTCCGAAGGGTCGACTATTGTTCTTATCTGTGTAGGAAATTAGAGCTGTATACAATGTTCAAAAGAAGGATAAAACTTTGTGTATGAACTTTTTGAACACCCTGTATGTTTGAATGTTATTGGATATCATAAATATTTGTTGATTCTTTGAAGAAGAAAAAAGACAGAGTAACTGATGTCACTTGATCATTGTTGGCATTGCTTGGCTAAGGTTTATGTTCAGATTAACTTTTTTCCTACACAATTATAGCAGTGACTTTGAAACATTCAACACTTATTCACCATCAAAACCTGACTCTGTAAAGCAAGACCAATAACTTTGTCTTACTTGAGTAATGGATATGGGCCTTTGTTACAGTGACAAATATCAGATGAGTGTTTGCATCCGCAAAGTGGGTCTCTTGTTTCATGCTTTATCACACCAATACTGCACATATTCAGTGGGACAATAAATCATGCAACTATTCAGACTATTAGCATAAAACCAAATGTTTCTATGGGTATATAGGGCCAACATGATAACCTATATTAGCATAAAACCATTTGTTTGTATGGTTATATCGGGCCAACAAATTAACCTATATTAGCATAAAACCATTTGTTTGTATGGGTATATAGGGCCAACAAATTAACCTATATTAGCATAAAACCATTTGTTTGTATGGGTATATAGGGCCAATAAATTAACCTATATCAGCATAAAACCATTTGTTTGTATGGGTATATAGGGCCAACATAATAACGTGATCCTCGACCTTTTATGTGTGAATATATTACAAGCTTATTGTATGGAATATATCAATGTCCGTGAGATAGTTGTGCCTTACTGGAGTTCTAGGTTATGGTGGATAGTACACCCTGTGTATATTCGTAATACTCTCCACCTATGAAAATAAAGGCCGAAATTAAATTACACACTAGGGCCATATCCAGAGACAAAAAAGCACCGAGGCAAACCTTTTCTAGGGTATATTTGGGGTGTTCATTCTTGAAAAGACACGCTATTTTAGTTGTTTCTCAAATTTTCACTCCGTGTGCCTCAGTATGGTTTCAGACCTGCAAACAAGAAATCAGCTGTTAAATGATGCCAATAGAAGGTTTGAGGACAGGTTAATATGTTTTCACTATATACTGTTGGGTAAATGGTTTTAATTACACCAACAAACCACACAAACGGATAATTTGTAAGATGTTAATCATGTTAAAAATTTGGATCTTGTGGTATGTAAATATTATATATATATATATATCTTCTTGTAGTGAATGAATGATCTTGTTGCATATTTTCTTCATTCTGAAACCAACAGTGTGAAAGTGAGCGGTTAGAGGGACAACATTAACTAGCTATAGAGTACATGATGTTAGCTGTCAGTTTGAATCATTGAGTCTTCAAGACATCACTGAGTGAAGTCACATAGAACAATATAGGTTATACCATTTTGTGTTATGTATACACATGTAATTAGTTTGTACTGCAACATACTGTTCAGTGATTTTTTTCATGATATTTAATACTACCTTTTAAAGGCTGTATTCTCTACTGGAAAAATTTGCGTCATACATGTACTTCCCAAAATTTCATCATATTTTCCCAAATAATCGAGTTATTCCCTTTTCAAATAGTGATGAAATTTTAAGGACCAGAAAGCCTCGCTGCCTGAATTGATGACTTTTCAATGCATTGGTATATTATTTAATGACATTTATGAGACATTGTATTTTCCCAATTATTGCAACCTTTTTGCACTTTTTATCATTGAATTGAAAAAAACTTAAGCATTTTTCATTTGAAAAAGTTTATTCAAATTTTCAAAACTCAATTAAATGTTTGTCAAAATGATCATGAGTATGTTTTGAGTACGAATGAATGAATGTTTAGTATTGACAAACAATCATCATATATTAATTTTGAAGTGAGATATTTTCAAACAGCTTGGAAACAATTTAGGACATATTTTGTCTGCTGGTTTATTTTGTTTCTGTACCTGCGGGTTCATTTTGGTTCATTTGGTTGCTTGTATGTGTGGTTTGTATGTTTGTGCCAGACAGGCAAATGTTCCTATGAATAGATCACACTTATTCCTATAGTGCTCATTACTGTATCACTGATACCTGTACAGTTAATATTATTATTTAATATGCAGTAAAACCTCAACAATAATCAGGCCTCTGGACCCTTGCAAAGAAGTCATTTTATTGAGCTAGTCTTAATACTGAGGTTATCCTCTCCTCCATTGCCTAGTGGTTGAGTGTCTGCTTCGAGTGCCGGAGGTCATGGGTTTGATCCTAGACATGGCCCGTATTCTCAATTTTTTAGATGGAATTGTTATCTTAGTGAGGTTTTACTGCATATAAGATGTGTGTATATTGGGAGGAGTTTATATTTAAACTCTGGTGTTAATGGATTGATGTGGGGTATAAAAGGAACTTTCCATTTTCATCGAAATATTTGAAAGTATTTATTTGTTAACGACTAATGTTTGTATATATGTGGTAAAATCTCTAGTACAGCAGAGGCTTGTATGTAAAATAAAACAAAAATATGACAAAATTTGTTGTTGTTGGACAAACTTTTACATTACGAGGGCCTGGCATAGCAACAAATACTTACACTCAGCACACAAATATTGAACATCTGCAACATCGCTGCATAGTGGCTAATCCGATTCGGGGCACCAGATCCGGAGCACAGGCTCTATATAACCTTTGATAAATTATGATAGTATTTCATATGATAGTCAGCTGTCAGCTTTCTGATAACCAGATAATACTTTACTTTCATCCACACTCTTGGTACTTCATCATTCATATCTGAGGGTTTTAGTGATTATTTATTTTATTGCTTCATTATCTTTAAGTGTTACATTTTCCAGTTGTTTGTGTATCTCTCTTAATTCTTGTCTAATATCTAACGATTCAATGGTCTCTGTATCACTATCTTCTATTATTACCTGAATTTTATCTTTACTTTCATTTTGTTTTTCATCTTTCTTTCCCTTTTTTAGCTCACCTGTCACAAAGTGACAGAGTGAGCTTTTGTGATCACTCTTCGTCCGTCGTCCGTCGTCCGTCGTCCGTCCGTCCGTCAACAATTGGCTTGTGTAGACACTAGAGGTTACAATTTTAGCCTAATCTTTATGAAACTTGGTCACAATGATCATCTCAACAAAATCTAGGCCAAGTTCGATATTAGGTCATCCGGGGTCAAAAACTAGGTCACTAGGTCAAATCATAGAAAAACCTTGTGTAGTCACTAGAGGTCACAATTTTGACTTAATCTTTATGAAACTTGGTCACAATGATCATCTCGACAAAATCTAGGTCAAGTTCGATATTGGGTCATCCCGGGTCAAAAACTAGGTCACAAGGTCAAATCATAGAAAAACCCTGTGTAGTCACTAGAGGTCACAATTTTGACCTAATCTTAATGAAACTTTGTCACAATAATCATCTCGACAAAATCTAGGTCAAGTTCGATATTGGGTCATAAGGGGTTAAAAACTAGGTCACAAGGTCAAATCATAGAAAAACCTTGTGTAGTCACCAGAGGTCACAATTTTGGTCTAATCTTTATGAAACTTGGTCACAATGATCATCGCAACAAAATCTAGGCCAAGTTTGATATAGGGTCATCTGGGGTCAAAAACTAGGTCACTAGGTCAAATCATAGAAAAACCTTGTGTAGTCACTAGAGGTCACAATTTTGACTCAATCTTTATGAAACTTGGTCACAATGGTCATCTCAACAAAATCTAGGTCAAGTTCGATATTGGGTCATCTGGGGTCAATAACTAGGTCACAATGTCAAATAATAAAAAAACTTTGTGTAGTCACTAGAGGTCACAATATTGGCCTAATCTGTATGAAACTTGGTCACAGTGATCATCTCAACAATATCTAGGTCAAGGTTGATATTGGGTCATCTTCAGTAAAAAACTAGGTCACAAGGTCAACTCATAGAAAAACCTTGTGTAGTCACTAGAGGTCACAATGTCGACCTTATCTTTATGAAACTTGGTCACAATGATCATCTCAACAAAATCTAGGCCAAGTTTGATATTGGTTTATCTGAGGTCAAAAACTAGGTCATTATGTCAAATCATATAAAAACCTTGTGTAGTCAAAATATTGGCCTTATCTGTATGAAACTTGGTCACAATGATCATCTCTACAAAATCTAGGTCAAGTTCGACAGGTGAGCGACCTAGGGCCCTTTGGGCCCTCTTGTCTTTTGATGTTTTGATAACGTGGCTGTATCACCACTAGTGTCCAAATCACTGACACTGCACTCACTTCTGTCTCTTTTCCTGTCAACTTTAGCGTCTGACATTTTGCACCTTATTAATGTAGTGAAGTATACCTAAAAGATTTCGTGTTAAACTCAGAGTGTCCAGTACACAATACTTGTGGTAAACTTTACCTCACTGCCTTTTCATGTGTAAAATAATCCTTGTTTACACCTATGAATGGTTTTTTTAGTTTAAACACTCATTTTTGCTATTAAAAGATAAAAGATCGACAAAATTAATTTGAGTCACCTGATGTATAGTCCAGTTAATTGTCCAATTTTTATTTGTTAAATGTTTTTATTCCTGTTTATATTTCACAATTTCTCTCCAGCTAATTTTACAAGGTCATGCTTTTCATCAGGGGACCTAACTCCTCTTCTTTATAGCATGATTTATAACCCCGGATGTATGTTGTCATAAGTGGTACTGAGTATCAGGAAGATTTTGGAGGTGTTACATCCCTGAACTTGGTTACCATTGAACTAAGAAGAATTCATGCAACACTTGTAATGTTCTACAAAACAAAAACAAACTACAAGAAATTATTACTCAAATTGGAGCAAAAATCAGCGAAAAGTCAAGGAATTCTTTATTTAGCTGTCAAAAGATCTATTATTCAACCCCAGAAAAGCATAGACTATTCAATCCCATCCCTAGGCTCATTCAACCCCAAGGCTCATTCAACCCCAGAGATTTTGAGGCTCATTTGGTTTTAGGTTGAATGAGCTTGGGTTGAATAATACTTAAAACGCTTGGGGTTGAATAAGCTCGACGGTACCGGAGAACTCCGGATAGCACGGCGTTTAGTAGTTGCTACATTTCCGGTTACGTCTTCGTTGGGAGCCATACCACTCTTATAAAAGACTTGCGATTAAAACCTCCATTTTCATTTATTCTCAGAGGTAAACATATTTATAAGATTAAAATGTACACTACTGAAATAATGTGTCATTGTAGATTTCTAAATTATGGTCTACTCGGTCTCCAAAGCTTGAAATTAAATCCTACTTTCGGTTTCAAACTAGGAAGTGACTATTCTTACGGGCCTGTAATAATAGCGATCCGCCCGCGAATGACTATTCTTACGGCTGTTTTATTTAAATGTACCGATCTCCGTTAAGTAATGTTCGATCTGTACCTTAACAATAGAATGTTAATAAACATTAGTTGTTAAATTATCGCTCCTGTGATGAGTAATAAAAACACTCGAGCGTATTTATAACCACCAAAAACTCAACAGGTGACAAGTTTAGGTTTGAAATTAATCGAAACGTGGGAAATGTCTATATACGTATATTTTCGTAATAATGTTTATAAAAAGAAAATGAAAAGATTTATTTAAGATGTGCCGTCGTGATTACAAAAGTTTAATGATGTGTCAAGTATGACTTTTAGTATGTACAGTACAAAGTATGTACAGTGACATGTATGTACAGTGCCAAGTATGTACAATGCCAAGTATGTACAGTGCCAAGTATGTACAATGCCAAGTATGTACAGTGCCAAGTATGTACAGTACCAAGTATGTACAGTGCCAAGTATGTACAATTCCAAGTATGTACAGTGCCAATTATGTACAATGCCAAGTATGTACAATGCCAATTATGTACAATGCCAAGTATATACAGTGCCAATTATGTACAGTGCCAAGTATGTACAATTCCAAGTATGTACAGTGCCAATTATGTACAATGTCAAGTATGTACAGCGCCATGTATGTAGTATTTACAATGTCAAGCATGAACAATGCCAAGTACAGTGTGTGTATAGGAAGGGACGTAACTCCCACTGTACATTAAAGATGTCATATTTGGATTGTCTCCCACCAGTTGCAGCAGTGTATATACACCTAAGCACAAAACGGAGAAAAATACGAGACCAAAGTTCATGTCTTTGAGCTTTGGTGACTGAATGCATACACCAAATCAGCCATCGAGCAATCAATTAGTTAGCAAACAGTTTTATTATAATGTAACTATATATCCTCGGAACATACAATGTTGACTAAGCAAAATATATATGAACCTTTATAAAACAATTATAAAACATTACCTGCTGGGTGCCTTGTGTGATGTTATTATGGTAAGGACATGTACACATGTATACATTAGCATTTATTTAAACATATTTACACCTACGTATAAAACACAAATGTATAAACGTAAAACGCAGAAAAAGAGACCGATCTTCCACAACCTGGATGAGGTAACTGGAGGCCGAGCTGAAACCCCTAAGACTATGGGTAGCCAGAGACGGATGTAGATGAAGGCGTGTAGTGGTCCTATGCTCAAGGTTTTTTTGGCACAACAAAATAAACATCGGCTACGTATAGCTTTTCACCCAAGGGCGAAGAGGATTACGTTAAGTTATACGTAAAACTCACTTAAGGTGGATTCCATCCTTTTCGGTTAAGGAGAAATGTACGCCAGATGTAATGATATTTAGTATAATTGAAGTATGAAATGTGAACTTTACAAACTCACGACTTTTAGATCAGCAGTTTAATAGTAGCTCTAGTCGGATACGAACACTGGGTCACCTATTTGTTAAAATGTTACGCAAGTTTATAACATGAAGTCAGACACACTTGAACTTTGATTGTTCTCCAACTTGAATCGTTCTACCGTTTCTTCGTGAAAATTTGCCGAGTCAGATGATATCCCCCAACTACAACTCGCCTCGATAAGCTTCTGCACGATTTTGTCGTGCGAAACCCACCATATTCACGTGTGAGGTGACATTACTCAACTATATACTAGGATATAGATTTGACAGTGCACCATTTTAACGTGCGATAACCACCATATTCACGAGTCAGATAACATTCCTCAACGTTTAGTCTAACATGACACTCGCCCAGATCAGCTAGTGCACGATTTTAGCGTGTGATGGTCACCATGAACTTATAAATTCTTTAGAAATTTAGCATATTATTTTCTTCTGGTCGTATTTTGATGAACCGGGATTAGAGAGACATGGGCCCATATTCACATGTCGGTCCTCCACTCCAACTCGACTTACACTAACCTAAGGTAACCTCAAGTGTAGCTGGAGTGACGGTCGAGTTAGTGTAGGTCGAGTGGAGATTTGGTATTCACATGGGTAACTCGTCCTCGACTTTCCTGAGTGTGTGACCGTTATAATAAATGGTAGGATATTACACTGTACAAACAATCTGTGTTTTATTATTGAATTCGTCGGTTGTGTTTCGATGCATTTAACAAAGTCAAACTATAAATTTGATGATTTTTATGCTACATTCTTTATATTTCTTTGAACTCGCTCAAATAAAACCTTTATTTGACTAATCACAAATAGAGAGTATGATTATTGCAAAGATAATAGTGGATCAGTTAACATAAAACTTCGATGTAATTAACGTTGAATTAACGTATATAATGATTTACAATGATATAACAACAAAACATTTTAAAAACATTTTGAATGAATAAAGGATGCGCATATCGAAGAAGACTGCGTACCATGTGCCTTATGTTTTCGAAGTGGACTCAATATGAAATTTCAAATCACGTCAATATGAATTCCACCGACCGTCAAGCAGGTAATGTCATGTTAATAATTTAGAAGTCAGAGGAGATGGATTCAGTTTACTTTTATAAGCAGCTTCACTGTCAGATGATTTTGTTAATTACTACACATACATTGTACAGACCGTTCCGGGGAAGCCCGACAACTAGAAAGCCATAATTCCTAGAATGTCATTTGATGAGCGACATGTATAAAAAAAGTAGTACATAAGATAGCTAATGCATGAACTTCTTGGTTTTAGGTTGATTTTGAAACAAGTTGGTACAACCTTGAACTAATATTAACCATTTTCGGTACAACATGCCCGATTTTATCCATCGTCACAATGATATCGATATATATAAGAGAAGAGAAGCCAGCTTTCGCTTATTATGTTGGACATCTTGCAAGGGAAATACTAATACCATTTCGTGTTTAGCATGAAGTGACCCCGGATCGAACCTGGGGCTTCTCGCACTCGAAGCGAACGCTCTAACAGTATGCTATCGAGGCGGCACATTGACTCATGAATGATTGCAATGCACATCATCAGTGTGTGTTGCAAGTTAGCACGTTTTTTATTCATTTTTATATTCAGTCATCTTCATACCAACAGTGGTCGGGATTAAAAATAATGATATGACAAAGAATGAAAACAATAACGTTATAATTTCATAGTTATGCTCCATATATGAATACCATGCATTTAATTAACATCGCGGTAATATGACTTAATTTTAATTCCAGATACTTTATACACTTATTACAGTAACTTTATTTGTCCAAATAATATACTTTTGGATATCAAATTATAAATAAATTTATATTTATGGTTGTATATTTATCAACCCACACGATCATATGAATTTGTTGTGTAGTTTAATTTGAAACTACAATAACTTTATTAGTTCAAAATTCGTGCGCTAAATCGGTATGCACGTAACCACATTTGAGTGTAGCTGGGGAACTGTTCCAAGAATTTCACATTATCCATGCTTTCTAAGGATTTGCTCCTGTCCGGGAAATTTCTAAAAGGTAAAATCATCTCCTCAAATTCTTCTACCTCGAGTGGATTGTCCATTTTAGTTAGTGACTAACTTTGGTATTCACTAATATTCCATTGAGTTTGGTTGGAGTCACGCTCAAGTCGACGTTTCGCTCCCTCGAAAATTCCTCACTCAGTCGAGTCAACTCCAGCTACACTTACCGTTGTGAATACCAATTTCAGGTAAGGTCGAGTTCACTCTCAAACGCACGGACCAAACGATAATTAAATTTGGATTAACTCAGTGAGTGAGAGTGGAGGAGAGGATGTGAATATGGCCCATGGTGACATTCAAACGATGTTCTTGTTAAAAGGTTGGTATATATAATCAAATTTACAGTAATAAGTATTTTAAAGTTTTATATGGTATTGTTTTATCATCAAAGTACTTACGGAAAAAAGTTTAACCCAAACAAATTGTTTAACAATTTAACAAAACTAACATTATAGGGACAAAACATCAACTAATATATGATCATTGCAAACATGTACATGGTTTATATATAAAAAAAAAATAATTATACAATATAAAATCCAGCTAAATCTTAAACGTTAATGATTTTATTTTGTTTATATTTCCTCGACTAAACAATCTTTTGCGGTCACACTTTGCAATATGCATTTATTGCTGTCTTATCCTCCATATAAAATTATTGTGTTTAAAAACATCGGTTACTGACATTGTTTTTTTTAATCCAATTATTATGTTATAGTTAGAACATATTAAGTAAATTTTAATGATTAAAAAGGGCGGAGCGAGCGAAGCGAAGCGAGGCCTTTTTAGTCATTAAAATTTACTTAATATGTTCTAACTAACTTAGAATATAACATTCTGCATTCTGATTGGCCGATAGAAATTAGCGCCAACGCAAGACGTCAAGTCTGTTAAGAGAAAATTTTAATGATTACATTTTCATTTAACCGCGAAAATGCGGCGTTTTCATTGGCTCATAATGTAGGTTATATTCCAAACACTTTTAAATAGTTGCTGGAATTTGTTTAATATGTGAAGTGACTGATTATAAGTGTTGAGTAGTGAACATTAAAACCACGGATATACACATCTAATCTAATGTATTTCCGTGTTAAAACTTAGTTGTAGTTTATGCACGGATCCTTGTTGAACTCATTACCAGCCAGGGCCTTATCAGCATCTTATGAATAATGTACGCTATAATTTAAAATTTATAAACATATATTTGCCAATTTTTTGTCGTAAAGAATTTATCTTCTCACCTGATTATAGGCCTACAGATTTATTGGGAACGAATGTAAATAAAAATGACCAACCCGTGCGTAATTATTTTATCAAGTCATGCTTGTGTACTTGTTTATACAGTACTTCGATCTAGAGTATCTTGCTTTTTAATCCATGCTTTTGTTAACGTGAGATTTAGTCACTCGTTTTAAGTTTTGCCTAAATTTGCTTGGGGCGTGATGTCCTTACAACTGCTTGCGACAGAAAGGCACGAGATTTCTCCGGAAAATATCGAGGTTTACCTGATGACGTCATTTTCACAGGTAGGCACATCGCAATGTGTGTTAAAGAAACGACTGCTAGGATTTGAATTATATATAGTCCAAGGGTTTTGACGATGCTAAACATTTTGTACGTTATGGTATCCAGAACTAGCGAATGAAAAGGTTTGCACGTTGTATTTCTATTCCTATTGTGGCCAAAGATCATACATTTATCACGTATTCTTTGCTGTGGTGCGTCAAGAATTTTCGAAGTTGTCTTATTCTTGTATGGTGATATCACGCATGGTGATATGGAAATAATTTGTAATGCCATAAAAGTTATATGATCTTTGGTAATGCTGCTGTTAGTCAATTATGTTCTTGTTCTTGAAAATGTTTTAAAACATGTTTTTTGAAACTTCAATATTTTCAAAGTACGCCAAAGAATACATTGTAGTGTATATCCGTGAGTACGTCAAGGCACTGATGTCAAACTTGGCATGTACTTGTTAACGATAACAAACCACATCATTGAATCATTGATAAAGAATTTCCTTTTTTCCAGCAAATGATTTATACTTTAGAAGGTATAGTCAGTCAACTAGTTTAGATTAACCCTGCAATCTTTTACAAGATCTAGATATAGAATAATTTCATTTGAGATTTGGAGACAATATGGGCACATGTAAAATTAAGAGTACAATTTCATTTCTTATGGTAATAGCTTCAGCCAGACGGCTTATCAGTTTGTTTTGTGAAATTTGCCAATTAAAGTCTGCCCTTAGGAAAGTTGTGCAAAACCATAAAATTACTAAATGAATATTTCAAAACATTGTCATAGCCTTTATTTTCTAGCTTTTATTTTCAATATTGAAAAGGTTTATTTAAAAATAATAAAGCAGTCTGCTTCTATGAGAACAGTTACTACAACTTCAACTTTCAACAATTAATACAACACATAAAAATGTACTTGAGTCATTTAACCAGTTTATGTTAACGTTTTCAGTACTCATTGCCCTGAAAGAATAAAACAGCAGCTGCTTTTTGATAAAAAATTTGTCAAATTATTCATTTATCTTAAGGGTACCTCATAAACATATAATTTTGTTGTTATTGTCGCATAGTGGAAATTTGTTAATTTGATTTTCCAGGTGTCAAAGCTGTTGACTACACTTGTGCAGTATTGCATGTATTGACATCTTATTGGTTGATACTATAATGTTGGATAAACATACTATTTAGTAAGTATTAACCCATTTGTTTGTGTCTTTTAACCTCAGATGAAAGAATTTTAATTTATATACAATGTATACTTTCTTTTGCAACTGAGTGTAGTATGTACTACCATTAGTCAATAGAGTTTGTACTGTAACCAGCTACCTGAGTTGAATATTTACTGGGTATATCATGAACATATTTATAACATGGAATCTCATTCAAGTCACATATTATAGTCTGTTTAATCAGGTCTGTCACTTGTATACAAACATTTCAATATTATAACATTGTATTTTTATTGTTTTAAACAATTTATTTTGAGAAAAGGGCAGTGAAAACCAATACCTTATTCATAAAGCCACATACTAATACACAAAATATATATTAAAATAATACATTAATTATTAATAAGAGAAACAGCAATGTTTATATACACAATGTTATGTATACAAGTGACAGACCTGATTAATCCATTTATACATGTACACATAATCCGGTATACACCTATAATAGTGACAGTTAATTTACAAATACAGGAATAACTGAGAAAAGATCTATACGTTTGCTATGAAGCAGTCGTTCTTATTTTCGCAATCATTTTATGCATATTTTACTGGTAATTAATACTTAAATATGTGGTTGAATACACCCCTATATGACTGAAAAGTAAATATTGTCTATCCGTCTGTCCACGCTCAGACGCAGGTTTGAGATACGGAACAATAGGACGCTTAAGATTTCATTTGGTCCATTGCTTACTTGAGTACAAAACTCGCTTGTGAGGTACGACCAAACAAAAGAAGGAACTAAAGAAATGCCCAAATGTCTCTTGTGAAAGAATGTACGCTTGTATTCGCATGTCGTCTTTTCTTAACAACCATGTTTAGAAAAACTGAAAATTAAATCACAAAGTTATATTTCCATTCATATTGGTGTAGGAGCTGGGGGTCATTCCCCCACCAATATTCAGACCACATTAATAATTTTCGGCATAATAGGGATTAAATGTGAATTTTCGTGCTTGCTTTGCTTGCAAAATAACTTTAATTCATATGTTCATGAAAACATCTTGTCATGGCTTACCTGTTGAAAGGAAAGAGCTTTGCAATTCCTATTTGAGAAATAAATTGACAGATAAAGTTTGCATGTACTCTTCTATTGCTCTTAATTAGACTTTACCACTGCTGTGTTAAATTGATTTTGCTGAACCTCTCACAACGATAGTGTCGAGATATTGACCCCAGAATTCTTCAGCAACATCCTACCCAAATTTCAATGTTAAAGTATTCACCATTTCATTATTAGCCTAGTCAAAGCATTAGCAGGGTTCCCATGTTCAGGGAAAAGTCAGGGAATTCTTTATTGTAGCTGTCAAAAAATGTCAATTGCTATGTAGAAAAACTGAAAAAAATCTCTGCTCACTATGCTCGCTCTGTGTATCAACTATATGTCAATCATCAGCCCTAGAACTGTTAACTTAAACTTTTTTGTTCCATATCAAGCTAATATAACTTCCTTTTCTCTATTTTTGTTGTCATAATTTACCCAAACAAAATGATGCTTTTGTGCGCGATCGCTCTTAAAGTAAGGGAAAACTGCTCAGTAGTCAGGGCAAAGTCAGGGATTTTTGTGTCAGAAAATTTGAGGGAACCCTGATTAGATCATGCCTAAAATGTTATACATTGTAATATTTTATTTCATTCACTTTCGCAGGTTAATGTTTATTTGTATGTGTTTGACTATTTTCAGATTTTGTGTTGACCAAAAGTGTGAATCATCACTTTCAAGTATACCCACATGGAACCGTATTTGAACCTGGATCGCCAGATTAGACGGCATGCACGCTAACCAATGAAGAGGAGCAAAATGTAAGGCTAATTACTACGATAATTGAAGGTGCAGTCTTTAGCTGGGTTTTACATTAAGTATACTGAATTGGGCAGTAAGTTACATGTCGGTTACACACCGGAAAACTGTTTTCATGGTGCCGAAACCTACAGACATGTTTTTTTTCAAATTGGTATTTCATACTTTTATAATCACTAAGTTAAGGCTTAGGTAGGTTCTTAAAATTTGCTGAAGAATCTGAGAGTTGCGCCTCTTGCCTCCTGACCAATCAAATTAGGACTGAATGCATGATTACAACTTTACTCCTGAGTCAATCATAATTTCTGTATCCAATATGGCAAATCATTTTTAATTCACACATGCTGAAGGCCTTTAAACACTCCCTTCTGAAGAGGGGAGCTACCTTGCCTCCTTTGCTTTATTTAAGTTAAAACACAAGTACATTTTCATTATTTCGATTCTAACATAGCCATTATTCCGCATTTGACAACATATCGATCCATATAATCGCTGCACTATTTTCTTCCTTGGAACACAATACGTTGCTTGGCTGTAGCTGTATTTTATCAGGAAATCATGCACATCTCAGTTTCCTCTAATGTTTATATAGGTGAAACCACTTGTTGTGTTAGAAGAAAACTTACAACACTTGCTCATCTTTTGTTTGAGGGGCAATCAATAGCCCCTCAAATTTACAGATGCCTATTTCTTATTATGAAGTTAACACCTTTCGGCAAAACAATGTGTCTCCGTTATCGAGAAGTTCCATAGATGATCCACATTTTTAATCTAGGTTTTAAAAATATTGAAACAGTTCTACTTAAATTATTTAATTTGATAACATTGACATGAATTTTGATTTTAATATGGTGGGAGCTGATTAGTAAGGTGGCCTTTATGTGGGGTTTCCTCGGTAGTAGAATTGGAGCTTTGTCTGTCTCTCTAGCATGTTTATAAGTGCATGGTGACTCAATCTTTATCTGTCAAGGCCATAAACATGGTCAGAGTGAGACTTGGGTTCTAAGGGGTGGTAGCCCCGTGGTCATGGGGGCTGGGGGGGGGGGTGAACATGATTTTAAAGTTTGAGTCCCAGGACTACCTCCCACCAAAGGGGTGTGGAGAAAATTTTGATTTTTGGAACCTTACATCCTGCATTCTGGTGCATTTTGGAGTAAGTATCTGGCAGTACTCATGATCAAAGTGCTTGTTTTGACAATGTTCTTGGTTGATATACAGTATCTGACATTAGTATTTGCAACTTGTAATTTAACGGTGAAAAGTTTTTGATACTTTAAATATGTGTATTAGACTTAGTTAAAATGTGTGAGATTTGAAGAGACTGTCGTGAGAGTGTGAGTTTGGGTTTAAATGTGTGAGACTTGACTGGTACATGTATGCGAAATGGGAGAGTATGCAATTATTGAGTAACAGTAAACTCTGAATACCAAGAGATACCCTTGATATCTTATGTGATACAAACTAAGATTCTCTCCTGGAGGTAAAAGGACCAGTTACTGCTAGTTAATTGTTTGCTGAATATTGCAGCTATTAATTGATGACTATATAAACATATTTCAATGGTTATTGATCCCACCATATTTACATTTTTTTGTAGTGGATAATGTTCGTAATTAAAAAGAATAAAAATATTTCTGTTTGAATAATAATTGCTGATCTCTTTGACCGTAGACCTGCTGAGGTGTCTATTTTTTTTATTTCTTCAAAACTATTGAACTGATCGCTAGTTTTAATTGTTTACAAATTATTCTGATGTTTTGGCGTGAAAACAATAATATAGGGTTTCTTATGAATTTTCTTATTTATCAATTATTAAGAAATTGCTTAAATTCATACAGTAAAAAAGTTAAGTATCACCTGGAATAGTCTATTTATTCGTTACTATAAATAGGCACTTATTCTTGATGCTGATCCACTTATAACTGTTACCGAGTGAATTGCGAACCAAGCGAAGTGACGGCGACTACTAAACGACGGTATCGTCCGGTATCAATAGAAAGTCCTAGTATTGACAGTTAATCGCGCGCTATATATAAGCCTGTACTGTAAACCTAGAAATTATTTCGCGCGATTTGGTTTTGCGGAGTTCGCGAATGGTAGAATTTCGCGAAAAGTAAGTCGTTGCGAAAGTGCTAAAATCATTTATAGGGACACTGCAAATGCGAAAATTTGTAGTCCCGAATATGCCCACAATCAGCAAAACATGATAATTAGTATTTGCGATAGTAAATTGGTTTACAGTATACAGTACATTAATTACGTTGTATAATTGAAACATGCCTAAAGCGGGGGATTAACTAATTATAGATAGTGCGAATGGGTGTGAGAAAAAAAATATTATTTCACCGATGACTATAAGATTTGTAATGGTTACTGACCAAATATGAGGTATTCCTGAATATGAACAACGTGCGCACATAAAATACGTGAATACTGAGACCGCGTAGGCTATTTTGTGTTTGTTTTTGTACAGAAATTTATCGTGTTAGAGTTATACATCTTAGGGAGAAAAACGTTCATCATTGTTTTCCATTCATAGTCTTTACGAAGCTTATTTACACCTTTAAATCAACAACATACTAACGCCTACTAATGTTAGTCGGTGCGTTATATCCGGAATTACCACTGCATATCACAATACATACAATTGTTCAGGATAACAATAAGAATTTTTGCAAGCACATCTCTTCGAAATTCAAATACGATGATTTCTGCATCTTACTATGAATAACATCTAAGTGTCCATATAATTCTGGTATATATTCATACAAGTTAATGACTATACAACACATTTCAAAGAATTGCCTGATTTACTTCCAAAAAAGAATACAGGAGAATGGAACTGATACGTAGCTAAATTGCATATAGGAGTCGCCATTTTGAAAAGAAATAAGGCGATCGGCGTACGTCAGTAGCGATAAATGCCGAACAGACCGTTCTGATTGTTTTGCCATCTTGGATATTTAAAGCTTTTAACCTCCGAAATATTTGGATTAGTTTAAAGCATTCCCTGGTCAAATATAGCGAAGGTGTGTTGTTATTTCGTCCATTAAGTGTTTGGAATGTTGTTGCATGAATAATGTTGACAATTCATCTGTAAATTGTGAAATAAACCAATCTTTCTGTGACCTTTCCGGGTCGATGATTTTTCTTTCAACGGGTTTTGGATTGCATCCAAGAAACTTATTTAGGCTGTTATTCTTTTAAATTATCATTTTTTGTAATTTTTGGGTTAACAGGATTTCTTTTTGATATACTACTACGGTAAACTATAATGATAGAAAGAGACGGAGTTAACCGAACGCGTTTTAACCTTTGATAAAACGGACACAGCCGATAATTACCGAAACGCGTGCAATGCATTATGTGTCTTAAAGGTATAATTCGGCTCTTCTTAGACTTGCCATTTGTGAATGATTTTTGCTTCCAATCCCATTGAAGGGCCGTGTAACATACATACAATGATTCCTCATTTTAAACTAAATCTAAATTTGGTCAATATACATTAATTTTGTAATTATATAAATAGTACACTCCGTTGTGCTCTTCGAACTACAAAGCCTATTCACTTTTCAAACTTATAGCATTTCATTATCCAGATATGGTATGACATAATTGAACCTGCCATTTCAACCATAAGTTTAATTTAATTTCAATTCTGTGTTTTTAAAATGTGTCCTGTCAGTCGACCATCAAGACGGTGAATGACTGTGTACACATAAACTCACTGGGAACCTGTTCAATCTTACAGGGACACCTATAGGAGCATTCAGGACCAAGAGAATGTAATTTTCATCTACTACTCTTCAATCAATCAATGAAAATACTACGTAGTTGGACTTTTGATAACAGGCTTAGGTTATAGAATGAAAATACTATAGTTCAATTTTGAACTCTGAGCCATGACCTATCCGACTAGTCCATTTTGGTGGGTAGACTATCATTTATTACGCTCGGAGCGCATTTTTTAATGATATGATTCTTACAGATATCTGTTTATAATCAGATTACAGTTTAGTGCAGTCGGCAACGTTCAGAATTTCTAACCCAGAAGTCGGTGGTTCGATTCCCTGATTCGCTCATTTTTTTAATTCGTTGTTTTATGTTATGTAAAGAGATTGTAAGTTAAATATTTTGTTTATATTTAATTTATCAATTGAAAGGTGTCGATTCAATATATTTATCATTTTCACTCATTTCGATCGTTGGTGTATTTCGAGCTTACTGTCATCCTATATTCAATTAATTTGCCTACAAAACGTTCTACAATATACATGTAACAAATGTGGTTTGTCACATATACTAGTATTACACGGATATTACAAATTGTGTGCATTTAAAAAAATATAATAAAAATGAAAAACTATTTTGGTGGGATTCGAACTCGCCCTGTCGGACAAAAGTTATTTTACAATGTATCAAGCGCTTTACCGTCACGACCACCCAGACACATGAAATTTTGGACTTAATTGTATTACTTATCGTACTGGTCAAACCTATACCAACCTATATCGATTAGTGGTTAAAACTTTAAAAGTGCAGTCACGGCTCAACGCTCGAAATCGAACTATAAGCAGTTGGTCTTTTGATAACAAGCTTAGATTATAGAATGAAAATACTACGTAGTTGAAATTCTGGAAGCTATTTAATAAAAAGGAACAATACTGAGTGTGCGATATCAAGATTGGTTTAAATTGCTTATTTGTCTTACATCTTTCATAAACCAGCTATCAGTGGCTTTCTATTACATAAATACTTGGTTAGGTAGGAAAATTACTGCAATATAGGAAAAAGCTTATATAATGATTGAATTGGTTTTAATAGTATGATTGTATTATTATTATTATTGTATAATGAGCAAACTCATGCAACTTGACATGACGTTTGGTTTTAAGGTGAATGCAAACTCTTCAGTTGAGCGGAAGTTTAGAAATCGGTGTTAAATAAGACGTATTGAAAGCGTCTGACTACCATGATGTTATAGTACGAAAAATTTAAAGTTGATGTGTTGGCATGTTCTCGTGTCTTAAAATCGCAAATTTACTGTATAGTTATTACTATATTATACTATAATAAGCTTGCAGAATAAAGCTATAGCTGAAATTTTATGTGCCATTTATTCCAAACGTTAAACACCAACACTCGCGAATACTAGCTACATCGTATGTGAAATGTAATATAATGCGCCAACACAAAATTTTAACCAAGTTTTAACATCCTGACTCATTTAAAGGAAGGTTGTTTTGCATTTATTTCGTTGGAATATAGACTAGCTAAACCAAAAGAGCATGGGCTCATCTTTAAATATACACATTTTAAAAAACAAATTATCGCAAAAAATGGATACAACATATTCAAAACGTTGATGTATTTTGTAAACTCTCCTGGTTGTGTCAATCAAAAAGAATCTAGCCGAGCAACTGTCATGAAATTATGGACAAAACTTCTATAATAGTTACTCTACTGGTTGCATGTACGAAAACAGTATGTTGTTCAACTATTTTTTTCGTATAACTTAAAAATGAAAAATCATATATTTTAGAATATTATTTAAAAATTCATATAACATGCATAGTCTAAAACACACGTTATCGTGTGATTCTGTATGTACGAATTTTCGTGCATGCCATGTTTCACGTAATTAAGTGTCAAACTTTTTGGTGAAAAGCAAATATTAGTTTTTAGGGGGGTTCCCCAAAATCTAAAAATATCTTGAAAACTAGCCGAGCAAAACTGTTATGGGTTTGCACAATCACTATCATGAGTGTGTTCTTCATAAAAATCAGGTGTTTGATACTACTTGTACAGAAAATTTTAAGAGTTGGGAATCACCTTAATTTTGAGGTAGCTGAATAGTACAGGGTGTCCCCAAAAACCTGGGGACTTAGTTTAAACATTTGTTACATTTTCTCTTTTATCAATATCACATTATCAATATGACAAAACAATAAGGGAAAAACACTTTTCAAAATAGTAGTATCAAAACGATTTTGTTAAGTCAGAAAGGGAAAGCAGCACTCAACTTAACCAGACAAGCACAGAAAAACATTCAAGGCACAATGCCCAACAAAACCAACCAAACACTACAGGAAAAACATAAAAAACATTCAAGGCACAATGCCCAACAAAACCAACCAAACACATCAGAAAAAACATAAAAAACATGCAAGGCACAATGTCCAACTATAGAGCAAGTAAGTGATCCGTCCAAGTCCTAGTTGTCAAAAATAGAAAGAATTAGATTCTGCAATCAAAAAGCTGAATGACCCAGTTCCAACAGTTCAACCAGTAAAACGGCTGCAATACCTGGTTTTAGCTGTAAGAATTCCTAAAAAGTAGAAAATTAACAGTATTAAAAAGCTGAATGTCAATGTTACAGCTGAATGACTTAGCTTCAGCAATAAAATTAGCTGAATGCCCCAGCTGGATGACCTAGTTTCAACAAGTTAAATGCCTTAGCTAGATGACCCGTCTGAACAAGCCTAGTGCAACAGTAGAACGACCCAGCTCTAATCAGCTGAATGCCCCAAGCCGATGACCTATTTTAAACAATTAATGTTCCCAGGTTGAACGTTTCAACAGTAAAAAGGCCGAAACACATGGTTTTAGCCACCTGAAGTCTTAAAAGTTCAGAAGAACTATTTTCAGACATGCGCTCGTCTAACTAACTATATGTCTTACCCCTGATTATTGGGTAGTGATTCCGCTATTAACAAAGTGCGACTGGCAGCCACTGCACATTTGCTTTTAACCCTATCATGTACCCATTCATAATACACCTTGGTGAAGCTGAGCAATGTTGGTTACTCTTTGCTAAGTCAAAACGGAAGCACAAAATGAAATCGGAAAACAAAGAACAACTATAGGGGTGATTTCTAAAGTTTTGTTTTAGACCAAATTATTAATGCTGTTTTCATATGTTCAGCAGGTATATGTTCATGATTTCAAATTTCTCTTTGTATAAATCTTAGTTTGTATTTTCAATATCTCTTTATTTTAAATTTTTGAATATTAGGGATGAATTAGGTGTACTTAGATGATTATGCTGGTGTTATGATAATAATTGTCATTTAATGGTATTCTGGACATGAATCATATGGCAACATTTTGGCCAGATCCTGTTTCAAATTTCAAGATAAGTTAATTTAAGGAAAATGCATTTGACTTGTGATAAAGATATAAGGACTATTGGTTTCATATGGTTTTGCAAATCACAACCTCACTGCTTATGATATCAATAATTCAAGTATGGCACTGAATACTTATTTTTATACAGAATTGCATTTATAACACTGATATAACAGAATTCAGCATCAAAACAAAGTAAAACAATAAGGAACTTTTTGGACGGAAGAAACTTTGTACATGTACAATTATTGGCTTATAATGCATGTGTAATTTCAAAACTAAATCATAGTACATGTACATGGTCCTAAAATTAATTGAATTATGCAGAATATGACTCATAACACTGATATAACAAAATTCAGCATAAAAACAAATGAAAAAAATAAGGAACGTTTTGAACAAAAGAAACTTTGTACATGTACAGTTATTGGCTTATAATGCTTGTGTAATTCCAAAACTAAATCATAGTACATGTACATGGTGCTAAAATTAATTAAATCTTACAGAAATGCATTCATAACACTGATATGACCAACTCCTGCATCACACCAATTAAAAAAATAAGGAACTTTTTGAACGAAAGAAACTTTGTACATGTACAATTATTGGCTTATAATGCATGTGTAATTTCAAAACTAAATCATAGTACATGTACATGGTCCTAAAATTAATTGAATTATGCAGAATTTGACCCATTACACTCATATAACAAAATTCAGCATCAAAACAAATTAAAACAACAAGGAACTTTTTTGGACGAAAGAAACTTCGTACATGTACAACTATTGGCTTATAATGCATGTGTAATTCCAAAACTTAATCATAGTACATGTACATGGTCCTAAAATTAATTAAATCTGACAGAATTGCATTCATAACACTGATATAACAAAATTTTGCATCAAAACAAATTAAAACAATAAGGAACTTTTTGGACGAAAGAAACTTTGTACATGTACAATTATTGGCTTATAATGCATGTGTAATTTCAAAACTAAATCATAGTACATGTACATGGTCCTAAAATTAATTAAATTATGCAGAATTTGACTCATAACACTGATAAAACAAAATTCTGCATCAAAACAAATAAAAAAAGTGACCTTTTGGACACAAAATCTTTGCACATGTACATTTTTTATGCTTAATGTGTAATAATGTATACTGGGTAGCACATTGATTTAAATGTATTTAGGCAGATGCACTTTAATTCTATTTCACACCTCAGTAACAACTATAAATTTATATGCATAAGAATACATAAGGTAGTTCAAGTTGTATCTATATTTTTCTTTGTAAATTATTTTAGGTTCAGGGTCATATTAGGTTTTATTAATATTGAGGATTACTATTGAGGTGGAATTTGAGGGTCATATGTTCATCGTCCATTATACAAGGTTAGGCAGAGAAGTTGTAGGTCTCTGGCCTCTTTTAAGAGCTTAATTTCATTTCATAGTTGTTGAAATCATGAACAAACTTCTAAATTTCTAATTAATTTGTGGTTAGCACTAAAATGGAACTACCAATACCAGCTGGGTAACTTAAAGTTAGGTGTATCCCAACCATCTACAGAGGAACTGGTTAGCAGTATAGAGATATCTCGTGTATCAGTGCTATACACTGGGTACGTTAAAGAACCAAGGAGTTTATTTAAATGAACAAACCTGGGTATCATACCCAGATTCCTTGTATCACACAACTGTCTCAACTACATGCTGTTCTCTTTCAGCAAAATAACAGGACCCCATAGGAAATAAGTAATAATTAACTATGTCGTAAGTCAGTTACTCGAGTCTGTTCTTAAATCTCTTCAAATAATGTAAATCAATGTTACAATTCATTTAATTTTCTCTTTGTTCACAAAACTCTTCCTGTCTTTCTCATTGAAGCCCCTTAAATGATTGGGCATTATCCCTGCTGGGAGTTAGTGCTACCATCACCTTACACCATTGCACCTGGTTATCCATGCTGGAACACAGTGCTGCCATCATCTCATGCCATCTCAGAATTGACTTAAATTCTATCTCTTTAAATCTATAAAAAAATCCAACTAAAAATAATGCAATTTAATGGAATTTCATTAATCAACCATGCTAGGATAGTATAATCATTATATATTCAAAGCAAAATGCTAATTCATATCGGCAGCATTACCCTCTGCTGTGTAGAGGTTGGGGCTTCTAAGTCGAAAAAGGAAGATGATTTCGACAACATGCAGTGCAGTTACCTACTCGTGTGAAGGTCCTCTGGGTCATGAAGGTGAACAAATAAGCTGGGCATAGCCTTTATTTGCCAGTCAGCTTTCCACTGAAATATGGAAGGCATATATGTGTGCGTCCATCCGGTTTTGAACCCAGGTCGCCAGATTAGACGGCAAGTGCGCTAACCATTGAGCTATGGAGGCCATTTCTAAGTCCACAAGATAGCATAATTTCAACAGAAATAGTTACCTACCCCTCTGTAGGGTTTGGGGTCATGATTGTGAACAAGTATGCAAACTATCAAAACAATATATGAATGCCTTTTGAAGACATTAGAGGTTGAAAAACCTGCATAATTTCAACAAAATGCTTGATAGAGTTACCTACCCCTGTGTAAGTGTTGGGGTCATGATGGTGAACATGTATGCAAAGCAATAAGTGAATGCACTTTGAAAATATTAGAGGTGAAAAAACCTGTACCTAAACTTTAGCATTCGCATTAAGTTGAAAAAGGGGGCATAATTTCAACAAAATGCTTGATATAGTTATCTACCCCTGTGTATGGATTGGGGTCATGATGGTGAACAAGTATGCCAATTATCAAAGCAATATGTCAATGCACTTTGAAGATATTAGAGGTTAAAAACCCTGTACCTAAACTTTAACATTTGCACTATTTGCAGTAGAAAAAGGGGCATAATTTCAACAAAATGCCTGATACCTACCCCTGCATATGGGTTGGGGTCATGATTGCGAACTAGTATGCAAAGTATGAAAGCAATATCTCAAAGGACTTTGAAAATGTAAGAGGTTAAAAACCTGTACCTAAACTTTAACATAAGCATTGCGCCAACGCCGAAGCCAACGCTCGGGTGACTGCAATAGCTCCCCTTATTCTACGAATATTGGATTAAATTCAGTCTTAAATCAACTATACTTTCATAACTATCTTCCCGACAGTGTCTTCCATATGAAGGATTCTCATAGTCTATTACTGATGCATTATGTGTTCTTCACTTATCTTCCGTATTTTCCAAGTGTGTGAAATGTTATGCAATTGGACCATTTAAGTAAATATGAATTAAAAAAATCTAATTCTTTTTTAGCAAGTTATAATCTTAAAGTATGTTCTTATTTTCAAACTACTTTTTACATTTTAAATTTTTGAATGTAGGATGAAGTTAGGTCCACTACTATGCTGGTGTTAAGTGTCATTTAAGGGTATTCTGGACATGATTCATATGGCAACATTTTGACCTGACCCTGTTTCAAATTTCATGTTAAGTTAATTTAAGGGAATATGCATTGGACATGTGGTTGAGGTTTAAATTTAAGTCTTGCTTCAAATTGTTGTTGTTTTTTTTCAAATAGATACCTCACTACTTAGGATATAAATAAAATAAGGTAGGTTTATTGAACTTTCAGAATCTATTTTTTCTGGATTTATTCAATAACAAGTCAATTATTGGTGGTATGTTTAGTGGAATATTTTGGAAACATAAAGTTGAAATTTCATATTGTTTAGGATGAGGATCTTTTTAAACAAATTTTTGTTTTAAGATTGTTTTAAAATTATTTTAAATACTTTTTATCAACATATCACCTTCTTGCATAAGGGGCGTTATGATCTGAAGCTCAGCTGTCAATCTTTCTATCTTCAGTTTTAACACTGTATTTTAGCTTTTGAGCATTAAATAATTAAAATATTTTTGGTCAAAGTCTTTGGACTTCTGGTTAATTTTGATGTGGATACAGTAGTTTCCTTGACATCAAACCTCCAATAGACTTTGAATTGATATAATAACAAACTTCAAATGTAATTTAGTGGTAGGTCCTAGGAGTCATCGACCAACGTACCATGTTGTATTATTATACACAGTCCCACATATATAGTCCAGTCAGGATAAATATCCAGTGACGCAGCGGTCGAGTCCACTATAACGGCGTAAAACCAACTATAAAGGCTTATACTGTACACACAACTATAATTTCAATTCTAAACTAATATACTAAACTTCGCTCTACCTGTTTAGACAATGATTGTGATTTTTTGCGTACACATAAACTGCAACGTCACTGTCACAATATCATAACTGGACTATACACACATGTCATCTATTTATACTGCTATTAAACAATTTCATATTGCGTTACATCTATATAATATAGCTCTGCTATATATAACATTAAATATATGCATATTCAACTGACATGACATTATAAATATATTCAAATTATTAAACTCAATAAATATTTAATTTTAATTCATTAGGTTTTTAACGTCTTGTTGATTGATAGTATAAACGCTGAATGTCAAGCACCACCTATCGGAGCAATAAATCCATCAAATCTTTCACATACCCATCTTTAGCGGATTCACTAAGCCACTACCTGTGGCCCTTGAAAAGTCTGTCTTTTATTTCATTATTTGCAGCGGCCATAGCCCCACCAGCTCGTAATGAGTGCAAGCAATACTGAGTAATATCGTGAACATGAGGCTTAAACGCTTCTGAAAATAAAGACTTTAACATACTATGTGAAATATGCTTATCTTCTCGCTTAAAGGTGAAGCCATTTTTTGTCGCACTTAACTGGCTAAATATATAACAGTCTGACTCTGGTATTTAACCAACTAAAATATACATTTTTTATTTCCAAATTAAGAACAGGACATATCAATGTTCCTGTTCTTGCAATAATGATCCAATCCCCATCTCGATATTTGTCCGTCTTGCTTGACTCAATAAATACACGCATGTAAGCACTTTTGAAACGATATATCATATATATTAAGTCCATCTTTAACAATAATTATACCCCCCCCCCCCCCCCGTACAACGAGTTGTAAGGGGGTTAAACTGGATTCAGCTTGCCTGTCTGTCCGTCTGTCTGTCCATAGGCGCATTCTTGTGGAGGCAACTCCTCCTACATTTTTGGCAGGATTTCGCTCAAACTTTTACAGATGAACAACCTCAACATATAGATGTGGATGAAGAAAGGAATTTGCACTGCAAATAATTTTGGCAGAATTATGGCCCTTTGCCGGCGGGGTATATTGGTCTGCCGAATGGCGACAGCTCTAGTTTCTCTTTGTCCGGACTTATATTTGTAATAGTCATTGGTTCCCATTGTGTAGTGACACAAATATCTGTAGTAGGTGAATTCTCCACAGGTGTAGCAAGCACCTGTGCTCTAGGTTGTTGTTTGTTGTTGTAACTGTGTCTGGAGCACTGAAAATATTTCTGCTTATCCTCGTACACTATCTGTAACCAGTGGAATGAATTGCTAGCATACGGTTAGTGTCTGTTGTTTCGACTCCATATATGCGTTGCTTGTTGTTGGAAATCTTGGAATACCGTTCAGCTTTCCCTTTTTTGCCACTGTTTTTCTTAAGTATGGTCTGAGATACCGCTCAATTAATTCTGGATTCATCTTCGTAATCGATGGCTAACGGATGAATTTCATATTGCCTAACCGTTTCCCAACATCCCTCAGAAGAATCAGCTATGTGTATAAACGTGTTTCTGTTCTTTAGTTTTTCTTGAGATTCTTTCAGGTTCTCAACTGCATGGTCTTATTTACCATTATCTATGACCCATGTGGCTTGCTTCAATAGTTCACCAATTTTAGAATTAAAACTAAAATGTACCTTATATCAATGTTCATGTTCTTGCAATAATGATCCAAGCCCCATCTCGATATTTGTCTGTCTTGCATGACTCAATAAATACACATATATATTAAAGCACTATTGAATGATATATTATATATATTAAGTTTATCTTTAACAATATTTTCTCTTTGTCCGGACTCATATTCGTAATAATCATTAGTAAATTGTCACCATGAAATAATTGTTGTGAATAGAAATTCTCATCTTTTATGGTAGAATTCTTTTTGTCAATACCACATGGTTTATCTTTAATTTCTTGTGACTGTCTCTTGTTTGGTTCCCATTAGGACACATATTTTTGTAGTAGGTGAATTCTCCACAGGTGTATCAAGCACCTCTATGTTGTTGTTTGTTGTTGTAACTGTATCCTGAGCCACGAAATTATTTCTACCTATCCCCGTACACTATCTGTAACCAGTGGAATGAATTACTAGCATAGGGTTGGTGTCTGTTGTTCTACTCCATATCTGTGTTGCTTGTTGTTGGACATCTTGAATATGGTTTGCTTTCCCTTTCTTGCCGCTGTTCCTCTTACGTATGGCCCGAGCTTCCGCTTGATTAATTCTGGATTACGGATGAATTTCGTATTGCCTAACTGTATCCCAGTCTCCCTCAAAAGAATCAGCTATGTGTATAAACTTGTGTCTGTCCTTCAGTTTTTCTTGAGATTCTTTCAGGTTCTCAACTGCATATTTTACCATTCTCTATGGCCCATGTGGCTTGCTTCAATAGTTCATCAATTTTAGAATTAAAACTAAAATGTACCTTATATCCTTTCCGCTACCATAGCGTACTAATGCAGACTCGCCGGGATGGCCATTTCGGCCCTCCGTAGTTTTCGACCTAAATGCCCAAATTTGGGGATTTTGCTGTCATGGGTACACAGGCATCCCAGACTACAGGATATTACGGGCCCAGGGTCGTGCACAGGTTTTTGGGCCCGCTAGACCCCTTTAAAGGGGGCTTTGAACATAGATTTTACAAAACTGAAATTACTGGTCCTACCCGCCATTGCGGTACGATTCCCTGTGGTATTGCATTAACATTTAGCGCCAAAAAGTTTTTATTTTTCTATAGCAGGAATATAAGGCTAGACAAAGGGGTCAGGACCTATGCCCTAAAGGGGCCAAAAAGTAGGCCTGTCAAGCTAAAAAAAAAAAAAAAAAAAGTTTTTCGCGCAAGGGTCACCGTCACATCGTCATTTCCGGTGACCTTTAGTCGAAATATTGACAATTTTTTCTACTTTCGGTTTGAGGTGGGTGTGTAGCATCCGGATGTATCGAGTTTTTATCAGTGCTGTAAGTCAATAGTGTCTCAAGTACGGGGTATAGGGACCATATGAATTTCTCATAACCCCCCAAAAAATCGTGGTAGCGGAAAGGATATCAATGTTCCTGTTCTTGAAATAATAATCAAGCCCCATCCTGATATTTGTCTGTCTTGCTAAATGACTCAATAAATACACACATATATTAAAGCACTATTGAATGATATATTATACAGTGTAGCAATACCACGTGACTTTTGACTACAGTTACAAGAAATTTGTGGCGTATATTTTAAAGAAATCGATGAAGAAATAAAATACTTATGGCTATATTTGTGTTCCAATGTTTACAAATTTCTACTTGTAACTGTAGTCAAAAGCCACATGGTATTGCTACACTGTTATATATATTAAGTTTATCTTTAACAATATTTTCTCTTTGTCCGGACTCATATTGGTAATAGTCATTAGTAAATTGTCACCAAGAAATAAATGTTGTGAATAAGAATACTCATCTTTAATGGTAGAATTCTTTCTGTCAACACCACATGGTTTATCTTTATATTCTCGTGACTGGCTCTTGTTTGGTTCCCATTGTGTAGGGACACAAATTTCTGTAGTAGGTGAATTCTCCAGAGGTGTAGCAAGCACCTCTACGTTGTTGTTTGTTGTTGTAACTGTATCCGGAGCCATGAAAATATTTTTTCCTATCCCCGTACATTATCTGTAATTACTAGCATACGGTTGGTGTCTGTTGTTGGACTCCATATCTGCGTTGCTTGTTGTTGGAAATCTTTAATACAGTTTGGCTTTTCCTTTCTTGCCGCTGTTCTTCTTACGTATGGTCTGAGATACTGCTAGATTAATTCTGGATCCATCTTCGGAATCAATGGCTAATGGATGAATTTTGTATTGCCTAACTGTATCCCAGTCTCCCTCAAAAGAATCAGCTAAGTGTATAAACGTTTTTCTGTTCTTCAGTTTTTCTTGAGATTCTTTCAGGTTCTCAACTACATGGTCTTATTTACCATTCTCTTTGGCCCATGTGCTTCAATAGTTCATCAATTTTAGAATTAAAACTAAAATGTACCTTATATCAATGTTCCTGTTCTTGAAAAATGATCCAAGAACCCTCCCGATATTTGTCTGTCTTGCATGACTCAATAAATACACACATATATTAAAGCAAATACACACTTATATTAAAGCACTATTGAATGATATTTAATATATATTAAGTCTATCTTTAACAATATTTTCTCTTTGTCGGGACTCATATTTGTAATAGTCATTAGTAAATTGTCATCATGAAATAAGAATGAGAATTCTCATCTTTAATGGTAGAATTTTTTCTGTCAACACCACATGGTTTATCTTTATTTTTTGTGACTGGCTCTTGTATGGTTCCCTTTGTGTAGGGACATAAATTTCTGTATTGGGTGAATTCTCCACAGGTGTAGCAAGCACCTGTGCTCTACGTTGTTGTTTGTTGTTGTAACTGTGTCTGGAGCACTGAAAATATTTCTGCTTATACCCGTACACTATCTGTAATGGTCGGAGTGAATTACTAGCATACGGTTGGTGTCTGTTGTTCGACTCCATATATTCGTTGCTTGTTGTTGGAAATCTTGAATACGGTTTTGCTTTCCATATTTTGCCGCTGTTCTTCTTAAGTATGGCTCGAACTTCCGCTTGATTAATTCCGGATTCATTCTCTGAATTGCTGGCTAACGGATGAATTGTGTATTGCCTAACCGTTTCCCAGCCTCCCTGAGAAGAATCAGCTATGCAAATAAAATTGTTTCTGTTCTTCAGTTTTTCTTGAGATTCTTCAAGGTTCTCAACTGCAAAATGGTCTTCTTTACCATTCACAATAGCCCATGTGGCTTGCTTCAATAGTTCCATCAATTTCAGAATTAAAACTGAACTGTTCCTTGTTTACGTTGAAACGCCATTTGAGTTCTTTTTCACTTTCTTGACCTGATGAAAGAGCCTGAGCTTTACAAAAAATATTTCTTCCTATCCCTTTACACTATCTGTATCTGTACAGGTTGGAGTGAATTACTAGCATTAGCATACGGTTGGTGTCTGTTGTTTGACTCCATATCTGCGTTGCTTGTTGTTGGAAATCTTGAATACGGTTTTGCTTTCCTTTTTCTGCTGTTCTTCTCACGTATGGCGTAACGTAGTAACGTGGTGGCTGTGATCGTATAGTAAAACTCCAATTCCCAAAATGAGATAACAACTTTCAGTTTTTTTAACTTAGATGTTTATGATATATGTTGATTAATAAGTTCTTTTCACACTTTTTGTTCTCTTTTAAGCTTTTCAAATTCGATCTTACACTTTTCTTAATTTGATCTTACATTTCTCTTACATTTTCCATCCATCTAGTACTTGCATGACATTTTATAAGCTTGGAACTGTGCACTTGCCTGGGTACACCTACTTTTTAGGTATAACCAATGGAATGACTACTATAATTTGATGGACTTTTCCAAGGTCTCCGATAACCGATCAATATAAATGTTAATATGTTTTATGTAAATTAGCATATGTTATTTCATAGATTAACTGTCGCACTACTTTAATCATCATTCTTTCTCAATCAACCGACGAAAAATTTATTAATAGTTTTATTTGCATAGTTTGTTATTTAAGGTGATGAGTTAATGTTTTCTTCCATCCATAAAATGGTTAATCGTGGTGGAATTTTGATCTAGCTATGCAAAACAGTAATTGGCCATTAGTTAGTCTAAAAAAAACCGTATCATGGCTCGTATGTGATACATCATTTTATATTTTCCTATTAACTGTAAAGCATGACACAATGTGAATTAGGTTTAGTTTAACCTTTAAATCGTGGTTGTAACTAAATTGTAGGCATTTGTTACTGAGGATCATAATTTAACCTTTCAACTATTTCATTTAAATAAGGTCATGTTCAATGCGAAAATGCTTTTATTATTGTATTGTATTTATCTGCCTACTATACTATTGACTACTCAACTGTTTTAATGAGAAAATTAAACAACATGGGTTGTTTAGTTCCTCAACATTCATGCAACAATGGTTGTCAAATATTGTAGTAAATGTAAAAGATGTATAATAATTATTACTAAAGTCACAAACCAAAATGGTCATCAGAGTCACAAACCAAAATGGTCACCAAAGTCACAATCTGTAATGGTCACTAAAATCACATCCATACTGGTCACCAAAGTCACTAACCTAGTTTTTCTCTCATGTATGACAATCCTTGGATTACTCATACTAAATTATGCAAAATACTCCATCAATATATATGTACCACCAATTCAGGGAATGTGATGCTCACAGGTCTTGAACATATGTGGTGATAGTCTACATCAGACACCAGACACATAGATATAACTTTTTCCAGTTTGATTTTGGTTTTAAACATCTTTTACAATGAATAGGACATGACTGTATTTAGGCAGATAATTTATTTTTTCTATTGAATTGTAGATTTTTATGCATCAAATTTGTCACTTCAACTTTCTAATTACTTGTTTTAAATTATTTTAGGTTCTGGGTCATAAGGTTTAGTTAATAGAGGATTACTATTGAGGTGGACTTGAGGGTCATATGATCATTGCTCCATTATACAAGGTTAGGCAGAGAAGTTGTAAGCCTCATGCCTCTTTTAGGAATTTGTTTCACTTTCATTCTTTGTTGAAAACATGAACATACTTCTAACTTATTTTACCAAATTTTGCTCCTATTGTTTAACTTACAAAACAACTGTTCAAAAATAACTCAGGAGCATACTAAATTAGTATTTACTTAAATGGTTCCAATTGGTTATTTACTCACTCACTCACATAATAAACATATATAGCCCTGCCATCACCTTGGTTATCCCTGCTGGGACATAGTGCTGCCATCATCTCATGCTATTTGACCTTGTTTCAATAAGTAAAATGTCTTAGTTGAATGAAGTAGTCCCATAAAATTTAGCATAACCAAGAACTACCTAGCTCCAATGAGCTGAACGCCCCAGCCAAGGACCCACTTTTAACCACCTCCTCGATAGCCTAGTGGTTGAGCGTTCGCTTCGAGTGTGGGAGGTCATGGGTTTGATCCCTGGCCGCGTCATACCAAAGACGAAATAAAAAAGGTACCAGAAATTCCCTTCCTAGACTCTCAGCATTAACGGGAAACTGTCTTCTCTCCTCTCATACCCTCGTGGCGATGAATGAGGTGTCGAGAGTGATTAGTATAAGTTGAAAAACTTATTTCACAATCAACCTTAAATAAATTAGTATAAAATAACAATTAGTATGCCCAAGTGACCAACCACTTTATTTGACCACAGTGGACAAAAGGGCGCAAGGAAATGAAAGAAACAGCAACAAAAAACTACATCCATAACTCGACAGCAGTATATTTACTTATGAACGAACCAGATATGGTACGAATAGCACAAACCAACCAGATAGGGGACAAATAATAAAATAACTCCTAGCTTCACAGAACTTGCCCAGTCAATACTGAGAAATATTGACATATTGTTAATTATTTAAGATTGAAAAACTTCACTTTAAACCGAATCGGAGCTAAAATCCAGATCCAACGCCTATTTTAAGAATTAAACAATAATACGAAACTATGGGCAGTAGGAACACTCAACAGAAACATTGGGATGTGAAAGGACACATGAAAACAAAAAGGAACAGGCAATGTATAATGTAACTCGAAAAGGGGCAGACCATGCCCAACGTAAAAAAACTAGCACAAGAACATGTGAGAAAATAACAACTAGACAACACACACCACAAGGACAATCCACTATAGATATAGTGTACACGCAATTTCGAAAGATACGAAGCAGCCTTTAGCTGGACAACAAAATTGCAGAATGCCATATACAAAATGAACACAGTTTCACAAAAAGGCACAGTGGCAATATACATGTATGTTTGTATTTTTTCTCTTTATGCTATAAAGTAAACAATACATACATAGAGGAAGGTTGACTAAGGGGCTTCTGACAAATGCCATTGTGGGCTTAAACGTTTTACACACTTACCCAATAGACAATCTTATAGAACAGGACAGTGTAAATAAATGTTTCCCACCATGTAATGTCCTCTAACAAAAATGCCATTGTGACAGGTAATAAAAGAACGTAAAACATGAAACATTATATAAACAATATTACGCCATCAAGTAGCACAGAAAGTATTCAATGACGACAACAAGAGAGCAAAACATTTAAGGGCATGGCAAGGCAATGTAACAGACGCCATCCAAAAAGGCTTGAGGTTGGGCATATCATAGAGTCTGCATATTGTCCGCATAGAGTATGTGTATTGAACCTTGTTCACCACAAATATATCTCATTTTGAAAAGCAAGACATTTAACTCTGTCCTACTTTATACAAGGATTACTGTACTTTTTTTATTGAAGAATACATTTATGGCAATAAGTTTGTAAATTCCTAACAGTTTTACTTTGCTAGTTTTTACAATATTCTTATGTTTGGGGGGAAAATGTAAAAAATCAAATTTGCAATTTACCGAAATAATTTGAATCTTAGCAACAAAAAACTTGGCATTAACAAAATTTCGCATGTAAGGAGTTGTAGAGTAAAGTAAATGTAAATGTTATTTTCAGTTTTGAAAAAACAGCATACTGTTTCATACATGCATCAAGTAGAGAAACAATTATTGAAGTTTCATCCCAAATGTCATAGCAAAATGCTTGATTGTTTTAAATTAAAACTTTATTGATTTTAGAAATTATGCTAAAAAAGGGGAGGTAACAAAATGAATCAACATTTTGCACATGTTGTACATATAATGAGGCAATGTGCGTCGCATGTGAACTAATAAATGTATTTTTGTCACATCGGTTAAAATTATGCTATGAAGTGAAAGTAAATATAATTTATCATTATGTCTTTTTCCTTAAAGCAGTATGATACAGCATTTTCTGGAACTACCTTCTACACGCTGTTTTGCCAACTTTAATTTAATGTAAAAGTTTGTATATATTAGTGTTGCACAATCAGGAGCTGCATGTTTAGCAAGGTTGTCTTTATGTGATGTTTTCCCTGTGTGGTTCCCGGGTTGTAGAATAGGACCTCTGTCTATCTCCCTTGCATGTTGTAAGAGGCAACTAAATGGGAGAGTATGCAAGCAGTGAGCCCTCAATAAAAAGGCAACCTTTTCAACTTGGTATAATTATTCACTGGGTAATAATATCAAGTGTGAATACTGTGCAAATCAGTAAAAAGCTTATTTAATGATTGAGTTGATCTCAATAGTTTAATTGTATAATAAGCGAATGGGTCAAATTTTCCTTAAATGGTATATGGTTTTAGGTCGGAGGGAGCTTTCAGTACTGACCATGCACTGATTTCCATTTTCGTGTCATAGTACTGCCACAAAATCAAAGGCCCTAACCTTTGAATTTTGACCTTGGGCTTGAGTCTGTACAGTTTGAACATGGTTTCTGTATGTTTTTTTTCAATTTGTTACACATTTGGTATAAGTTTCATGGAAATTAGTGAAGGGGTGCAAAAGGCATGCGCTGACAAGAATTTGTTACAGACTGAAATGACAGATAGTAGGCAAGACAGAGACCATTCCTTTTACCCCCAGCCACTTTAATGCCAGAAATTATTGAAATTCTTTTAGCATTAGTCCCTGCTAAAACACTATTCTGAAATCATTTATTATTTATATAATTATACATACCTTTTGAAACATAACCAGGCTTTCCTACAAATCCTTTTTTGGCTAATGGTGAAGTGTTGATTCCAATTAGCAGTGTAAAATAATGTTGTCTCTATAGTATAGTGGTACCATACGGGATCAGCCAATACAGTGACCTGGATTCAATTCCCAGTAGAGGGGGCTAATTTTTCACTGTTTTTTGGTGACTAGCTTCTTAATAGCTAAATGTCATTTTTAATCATAGCAAAACATGGCTTCATGGGACAGGGCTTATTTTTGTCTGTTAAGCTTTTTGGAAAATATTGAAGCTAAATTCTATATTCAAAATGCCTAATTTTCTTGTTGATTGTTTCTAAACTGCAAAATGGTTGGTAGAGCAACACCCTTTGGATTTGCATATAAAGGCCCTTGAATAGAAGTTGTTGCTGTACAGAGGTTAATTTTAGAGTGAATACTATATACGGGAAACTTTGAAGGTGTTGTTTTAGAGAGTTTGTCGTATGAATAATGTTTTTAGCGTTCGTTTCGCAACGAATTTTAAATTTCGCGGTTCAAAGTGCGCGGTTGGTCTTGTACAGTGTACATGTATGTTATAATTTTAAATACAGTACAGTCAGTGTAAAAAAATGTTATTTAATGCTGAAGTGTTTAGACGACCGGGGTGAAACTAACTGGGCGACTGGTATAAGAAAAATACTATGCAGCAATGGTTTCGGGTTTGTCTGGTTTGACCAAGGTGTAAACTACGAAAACGTATTTTAAAGCATTTCACAGTACGTTTAAAAGATCAATATACTCAAGAATGGAAAAGTTTGGTTTCAGATAGCTCAAAGCTTTACTTGTATAACCAATTTAAAAGTGAGTTAAACCATGAACCATATTTACATTTTGTTAAAATTAAGAAATTTAGACATTCACTGGCAAAACTAAGAACGCCATCTCATGACCTTGAAATAGAGAAAGGCAGATACAATAATACTCCAAGAGAAAATAGAATATGTAAATTATGCAATCTAGAGATTGAGACAGAACTTCATTTCATATTAGTATGCCCGAAATTGCAATGTATAAGAGAAAAATATATCCATCAAAAATATTTCTTGAACACAAATGTTCACAAGTTTAGAATTCTAATGAATTCAAATTCCGAGCAGGTACTAATAAATCTAGCCATGTATACATAATCATGCTTTCCAAAAACGAAAATCAATAATTACTATAATTATCAAATATTCATATACACATAATATACATTTTTAAAACAGATTCCATTAAGTTAACCTTGTATTTCGTTTCGACAAGGTGAACTGCAAAATGGGATCAATCATCATACTAGTATTACAAATAGATTCCATTAAGTTAACCTTGTATTTCGTTTCGACAAGGTGAACTGCAAAATGGGATCAATCATCATACTAGTATTACAAATTGAATTAACAGCAATATAAATTTAGATTGCTGTAGTGCTTTATCCATGTTGGTTGCTGTACAGAGGTGAATTGCACAGTGAATTCCTATTATATATGGGAAACTGTGAAGGTGTTGTGGTAGATAGTTTGTCGTATGAATAATGTTTTTAGCGTTTCGCGACGACTTTTAAATTTCGCGGTTCAGAGTGCGTGGTTGGTCTTGTACAGTGTACATGTATGTTATGATTGTAAATACAGTACAGTCAGTGTAGGGTGCTCAACACCCTTGGGTCTGCAAATATTTGACATTGCACAAAAGTTGTTGCTGTACAGAGGTGAATTGCACAGTGAATTCCTATTATATATGGGAAACTGTGAAGGTGTTGTGGTAGATAGTTTGTCGTATGAATAATGTTTTTAGCGTTTCGCGACGACTTTTAAATTTGGCGGTTCAGAGTGCGTGGTTGGTCTTGTACAGTGTACATGTATGTTATGATTGTAAATACAGTACAGTCAGTGTAGGGTGCTCAACACCCTTGGGTCTGCAAATATTGGACCTTGAACAAAAGTGGTTGCTGTACAGAGGTGAATTTAGCGTTTCGCGACGACTTTTAAATTTCGTGGTTCAGAGTGCGTGGTTGGTCTTGTACAGTGTACATATATGTTATGATTGTAAATACAGTACAGTCAGTGTAGGGTGCTCAACACCCTTGGGTCTGCAAATATTGGACCTTGAACAAAAGTGGTTTCTGTACAGAGGTGAATTGCACAGTGAATTCCTATTATATATGGGAAACTGTGAAGGTGTTGTGGTAGATAGTTTGTCGTATGAATAATGTTTTTAGCGTTTCGCGACGACTTTTAAATTTCGCGGTTCAGAGTGCGTGGTTGGTCTTATTTAATGCTGAAGTGTGTAGACGACCGGGGTGAAACTAACTGGGCGACTGGTATAAGAAAAATACTATGCAGCAATGGTTTCGGGTTTGTCTGGTTTGACCAAGGTGTAAACTACGAAAACGTATTTTAAAGCATTTCACAGTACGTTTAAAAGATCAATATACTCAAGAATGGAAACGTTTGGTGTCAGATAGCTCAAAGCTTTACTTGTATAACCAATTTAAAAGTGAGTTAAACCATGAACCATATTTACATTTTGTTAAAATCAAGAAATTTAGACATTCACTGGCAAAAGTAAGAACGTCATCTCATGACCTTGAAATAGAGAAAGGCAGATACAATAATACTCCAAGAGAAAATAGAATATGTAAATTATGCAATCTAGAGATTGAGACAGAACTTCATTTCATATTAGTATGCCCGAAATTGCAATGTATAAGAGAAAAATATATCCATCAAAAATATTTCTTGAACACAAATGTTCACAAGTTTAGAATTCTATTGAATTCAAATTCCGAGCAGGTACTAATAAATCTAGCCATGTATACATATCATGCTTTCCAAAAACGAAAATCAATAATTACTATAATTATCAAATATTCATATACACATAATATACATTTTTAAAACAGATTCCATTAAGTTAACCTTGTATTTCGTTTCGACAAGGTGAACTGCAAAATGGGATCAATCATCATACTAGTATTACAAATAGATTCCATTAAGTTAACCTTGTATTTCGTTTCGACAAGGTGAACTGCAAAATGGGATCAATCATCATACTAGTATTACAAATTGAATTAACAGCAATTTAAATTTAGATTGCTGAAGTGCTTTATCCATGTTGGTTGCTGTACAGAGGTGAATTGCACAGTGAATTCCTATTATATATGGGAAACTGTGAAGATGTTGTGGTAGATAGTTTGTCGTATGAATAAGGTTTTTAGCGTTTCGCGACGACTTTTAAATTTCGCGGTTCAGAGTGCGTGGTTGGTCTTGTACAGTGTACATGTATGTTATGATTGTTAATACAGTACAGTCAGTGTAGGGTGCTCAACACCCTTGGGTCTGCAAATATTTGACATTGAACAAAAGTTGTTGCTGTACAGAGGTGAATTGCACAGTGAATTCCTATTATATATGGGAAACTGTGAAGGTGTTGTGGTAGATAGTTTGTCGTATGAATAATGTTTTTAGCGTTTCGCGACGACTTTTAAATTTCGCGGTTCAGAGTGCGTTGTTGGTCTTGTACAGTGTACATATATGTTATGATTGTAAATACAGTACAGTCAGTGTAGGGTGCTCAACACCCTTGGGTCAGCAAATATTGGACCTTGAACAAAAGTAGTTTCTGTACAGAGGTGAATTGCACAGTGAATTCCTATTATATATGGGAAACTGTGAAGGTGTTGTGGTAGATAGTTTGTCGTATGAATAATGTTTTTAGCGTTTCGCAACGACTTTTAAATTTCGCGGTTCAGAGTGCGTGGTTGGTCTTGTACAGTGTACATGTATGTTATGATTGTAAATACAGTACAGTCAGTGTAGGGTGCTCAACACCCTTGGGTCTGCAAATATTGGACCTTGAACAAAAGTGGTTGCTGTACAGAGATGAATTGCACAGTGAATTCCTATTATATATGGGAAACTGTGAAGGTGTTGTGGTAGATAGTTTGTCGTAAGAATAATGTTTTTAGCGTTTCGCGACGACTTTTAAATTTCGCGGTTCAGAGTGCGTGGTTGGTCTTGTACAGTGTACATGTATGTTATGATTGTAAATACAGTACAGTCAGTGTAGGGTGCTCAACACCCTTGGGTCTGCAAATATTGGACCTTGAACAAAAGTGGTTGCTGTACAGAGATGAATTGCACAGTGAATTCCTATTATATATGGGAAACTGTGAAGGTGTTGTGGTAGATAGTTTGTCGTAAGAATAATGTTTTTAGCGTTTCGCGACGACTTTTAAATTTCGCGGTTCAGAGTGCGTGGTTGGTCTTGTACAGTGTACATGTATGTTATGATTGTAAATACAGTACAGTCAGTGTAGGGTGCTCAACACCCTTGGGTCTGCAAATATTGGACCTTGAACAAAAGTGGTTGCTGTACAGAGATGAATTGCACAGTGAATTCCTATTATATATGGGAAACTGTGAAGGTGTTGTGGTAGATAGTTTGTCGTAAGAATAATGTTTTTAGCGTTTCGCGACGACTTTTAAATTTCGCGGTTCAGAGTGCGTGGTCGGTCTTATTTAATGCTGAAGTGTTTAGACGACCGGGGTCAAACTAACTGGGCGACTGGTATAAGAAAAATACTATCCAGCAATGGTTTCGGGTTTGTCTGGTTTGACCAAGATGTAAACTACGAAAACGTATTTTAAAGCATTTCACAGTACGTTTAAAAGATCAATATACTCAAGAATGGAAAAGTTTGGTTTCAGATAGCTCAAAGCTTCACTTGTATAACCAATTTAAAAGTGTGTTAAACCATGAACCATATTTACATTTTGTTAAAATCAAAAAATTTAGACATTCACTGGCAAAAGTAAGAACGTCATCTCATGACCTTGAAATAGAGAAAGGCAGATACAATAATACTCCAAAGGAAAATAGAATATGTAAATTATGCAATCTAGATATTGAGACAGAACTTCATTTCATATTAGTATGCCCGAAATTGCAATGTATAAGAGAAAAATATATCCATCAAAAATATTTCTTGAACACAAATGTTCACAAGTTTAGAATTCTAATGAATTCAAATTCCGAGCAGGTACTAATAAATCTAGCCATGTATACATATCATGCTTTCCAAAAACGAAAATCAATAATTACTATAATTATCAAATATTCATATACACATAATATACATTTTTAAAACAGATTCCATTAAGTTAACCTTGTATTTTGTTTCGACAAGGTGAACTGCAAAATGGGATCAATCATCATACTAGTATTACAAATAGATTCCATTAAGTTAACCTTGTATTTCGTTTCGACAAGGTGAACTGCAAAATGGGATCAATCATCATACTAGTATTACAAATTGAATTAACAGCAATTTAAATTTAGATTGCTGTAGTGCTTTATCCATGTTGGTTGCTGTACAGAGGTGAATTGCACAGTGAATTCCTATTATATATGGGAAACTGTGAAGATGTTGTGGTAGATAGTTTGTCGTATGAATAATGTTTTTAGCGTTTCGCGACGACTTTTAAATTTCGCGGTTCAGAGTGCGTGGTTGGTCTTGTACAGTGTACATGTATGTTATGATTGTAAATACAGTACAGTCAGTGTAGGGTGCTCAACACCCTTGGGTCTGCAAATATTGGACCTTGAACAAAAGTGGTTGCTGTACAGAGATGAATTGCACAGTGAATTCCTATTATATATGGGAAACTGTGAAGGTGTTGTGGTAGATAGTTTGTCGTAAGAATAATGTTTTTAGCATTTCGCGACGACTTTTAAATTTCGCGGTTCAGAGTGCGTGGTTGGTCTTATTTAATGCTGAAGTGTTTAGACGACCGGGGTCTAACTAACTGGGCGACTGGTATAAGAAAAATACTATGCAGCAATGGTTTCGGGTTTGTCTGGTTTGACCAAGGTGTAAACTACGAAAACGTATTTTAAAGCATTTCACAGTACGTTTAAAAGATCAATATACTCAAGAATGGAAACGTTTGGTGTCAGATAGCTCAAAGCTTTACTTGTATAACCAATTTAAAAGTGAGTTAAACCATGAACCATATTTACATTTTGTTAAAATCAAGAAATTTAGACATTCACTGGCAAAAGTAAGAACGTCATCTCATGACCTTGAAATAGAGAAAGGCAGATACAATAATACTCCAAGAGAAAATAGAATATGTAAATTATGCAATCTAGAGATTGAGACAGAACTTCATTTCATATTAGTATGCCCGAAATTGCAATGTATAAGAGAAAAATATATCCATCAAAAATATTTCTTGAACACAAATGTTCACAAGTTTAGAATTCTAATGAATTCAAATTCCGAGCAGGTACTAATAAATCTAGCCATGTATACATATCATGCTTTCCAAAAACGAAAATCAATAATTACTATAATTATCAAATATTCATATACACATAATATACATTTTTAAAACAGATTCCATTAAGTTAACCTTGTATTTCGTTTCGACAAGGTGAACTGCAAAATGGGATCAATCATCATACTAGTATTACAAATAGATTCCATTAAGTTAACCTTGTATTTCGTTTCGACAAGGTGAACTGCAAAATGGGATCAATCATCATACTAGTATTACAAATTGAATTAACAGCAATTTAAATTTAGATTGCTGAAGTGCTTTATCCATGTTGGTTGCTGTACAGAGGTGAATTGCACAGTGAATTCCTATTATATATGGGAAACTGTGAAGATGTTGTGGTAGATAGTTTGTCGTATGAATAAGGTTTTTAGCGTTTCGCGACGACTTTTAAATTTCGCGGTTCAGAGTGCGTGGTTGGTCTTGTACAGTGTACATGTATGTTATGATTGTTAATACAGTACAGTCAGTGTAGGGTGCTCAACACCCTTGGGTCTGCAAATATTTGACATTGAACAAAAGTTGTTGCTGTACAGAGGTGAATTGCACAGTGAATTCCTATTATATATGGGAAACTGTGAAGGTGTTGTGGTAGATAGTTTGTCGTATGAATAATGTTTTTAGCGTTTCGCGACGACTTTTAAATTTTGCGGTTCAGAGTGCGTTGTTGGTCTTGTACAGTGTACATGTATGTAATGATTGTAAATACAGTACAGTCAGTGTAGGGTGCTCAACACCCTTGGGTCTGCAAATATTGGACCTTGAACAAAAGTGGTTGCTGTACAGAGGTGAATTTAGCGTTTCGCGACGACTTTTAAATTTCGTGGTTCAGAGTGCGTTGTTGGTCTTGTACAGTGTACATATATGTTATGATTGTAAATACAGTACAGTCAGTGTAGGGTGCTCAACACCCTTGGGTCAGCAAATATTGGACCTTGAACAAAAGTAGTTTCTGTACAGAGGTGAATTGCACAGTGAATTCCTATTATATATGGGAAACTGTGAAGGTGTTGTGGTAGATAGTTTGTCGTATGAATAATGTTTTTAGCGTTTCGCAACGACTTTTAAATTTCGCGATTCAGAGTGCGTGGTTGGTCTTGTACAGTGTACATGTATGTTATGATTGTAAATACAGTACAGTCAGTGTAGGGTGCTCAACACCCTTGGGTCTGCAAATATTGGACCTTGAACAAAAGTGGTTGCTGTACAGAGATGAATTGCACAGTGAATTCCTATTATATATGGGAAACTGTGAAGGTGTTGTGGTAGATAGTTTGTCGTAAGAATAATGTTTTTAGCGTTTCGTGACGACTTTTAAATTTCGCGGTTCAGAGTGCGTGGTTGGTCTTGTACAGTGTACATGTATGTTATGATTGTAAATACAGTACAGTCAGTGTAGGGTGCTCAACACCCTTGGGTCTGCAAATATTGGACCTTGAACAAAAGTGGTTGCTGTACAGAGATGAATTGCACAGTGAATTCCTATTATATATGGGAAACTGTGAAGGTGTTGTGGTAGATAGTTTGTCGTAAGAATAATGTTTTTAGCGTTTCGCGACGACTTTTAAATTTCGCGGTTCAGAGTGCGTGGTTGGTCTTATTTAATGCTGAAGTGTTTAGACGACCGGGGTCAAACTAACTGGGCGACTGGTATAAGAAAAATACTATGCAGCAATGGTTTCGGGTTTGTCTGGTTTGACCAAGATGTAAACTACGAAAACGTATTTTAAAGCATTTCACAGTACGTTTAAAAGATCAATATACTCAAGAATGGAAAAGTTTGGTTTCAGATAGCTCAAAGCTTCACTTGTATAACCAATTTAAAAGTGTGTTAAACCATGAACCATATTTACATTTTGTTAAAATCAAAAAATTTAGACATTCACTGGCAAAAGTAAGAACGTCATCTCATGACCTTGAAATAGAAAAAGGCAGATACAATAATACTCCAGGAGAAAATAGAATATGTAAATTATGCAATCTAGAGATTGAGACAGAACTTCATTTCATATTAGTATGCCCGAAATTGCAATGTATAAGAGAAAAATATATCCATCAAAAATATTTCTTGAACACAAATGTTCACAAGTTTAGAATTCTAATGAATTCAAATTCCGAGCAGGTACTAATAAATCTAGCCATGTATACATATCATGCTTTCCAAAAACGAAAATCAATAATTACTATAATTATCAAATATTCATATACACATAATATACATTTTTAAAACAGATTCCATTAAGTTAACCTTGTATTTTGTTTCGACAAGGTGAACTGCAAAATGGGATCAATCATCATACTAGTATTACAAATAGATTCCATTAAGTTAACCTTGTATTTCGTTTCGACAAGGTGAACTGCAAAATGGGATCAATCATCATACTAGTATTACAAATTGAATTAACAGCAATTTAAATTTAGATTGCTGTAGTGCTTTATCCATGTTGGTTGCTGTACAGAGGTGAATTGCACAGTGAATTCCTATTATATATGGGAAACTGTGAAGATGTTGTGGTAGATAGTTTGTCGTATGAATAATGTTTTTAGCGTTTCGCGACGACTTTTAAATTTCGCGGTTCAGAGTGCGTGGTTGGTCTTGTACAGTGTACATGTATGTTATGATTGTAAATACAGTACAGTCAGTGTAGGGTGCTCAACACCCTTGGGTCTGCAAATATTGGACCTTGAACAAAAGTGGTTGCTGTACAGAGATGAATTGCACAGTGAATTCCTATTATATATGGGAAACTGTGAAGGTGTTGTGGTAGATAGTTTGTCGTAAGAATAATGTTTTTAGCATTTCGCGACGACTTTTAAATTTCGCGGTTCAGAGTGCGTGGTTGGTCTTATTTAATGCTGAAGTGTTTAGACGACCGGGGTCTAACTAACTGGGCGACTGGTATAAGAAAAATACTATGCAGCAATGGTTTCGGGTTTGTCTGGTTTGACCAAGATGTAAACTACGAAAACGTATTTTAAAGCATTTCACAGTACGTTTAAAAGATCAATATACTCAAGAATGGAAAAGTTTGGTTTCAGATAGCTCAAAGCTTTACTTGTATAACCAATTTAAAAGTGTGTTAAACCATAAACCATATTTACATTTTGTTAAAATAAAAAAATTTAGACATTCACTGGCAAAAGTAAGAACGTCATCTCATGACCTTGAAATAGAGAAAGGCAGATACAATAATACTCCAAAGGAAAATAGAATATGTAAATTATGCAATCTAGATATTGAGACAGAACTTCATTTCATATTAGTATGCCCGAAATTGCAATGTATAAGAGAAAAATATATCCATCAAAAATATTTCTTGAACACAAATGTTCACAAGTTTAGAATTCTAATGAATTCAAATTCCGAGCAGGTACTAATAAATCTAGCCATGTATACATATCATGCTTTCCAAAAACGAAAATCAATAATTACTAGAATTATCAAATATTCATATACACATAATATACATTTTTAAAACAGATTCCATTAAGTTAACCTTGTATTTCGTTTCGACAAGGTGAACTGCAAAATGGGATCAATCATCATACTAGTATAATAGATTCCGTTAAGTTAACCTTGTATATCGTTTCGACAAGGTGAACTGCAAAATGGGATCAATCATCATACTAGTATTACAAATTGAATTAACAGCAATTTAAATTCAGATTGCTGTAGTGCTTTATCCATGTTGGTTGCTGTACAGAGGTGAATTGCACAGTGAATTCCTATTATATATGGGAAACTGTGAAGATGTTGTGGTAGATAGTTTGTAGCGTTTCGCGACGACTTTTAAATTTCGCGGTTCAGAGTGCGTGGTTGGTCTTGTACAGTGTACATGTATGTTATGATTGTAAATACAGTACAGTCAGTGTAGGGTGCTCAACACCCTTGGGTCTGCAAATATTTGACATTGAACACAAGTTGTTGCTGTACAGAGGTGAATTGCACAGTGAATTCCTATTATATATGGGAAACTGTGAAGGTGTTGTGGTAGATAGTTTGTCGTATGAATAATGTTTTTAGCGTTTCGCGACAACTTTTAAATTTCGCGGTTCAGAGTGCGTTGTTGGTCTTGTACAGTGTACATGTATGTTATGATTGTAAATACAGTACAGTCAGTGTAGGGTGCTCAACACCCTTGGGTCTGCAAATATTGGACCTTGAACAAAAGTGGTGGCTGTACAGCGGTGAATTGCACAGTGGATTCCTATTATATATGGGAAACTGTGAAGGTGTTGTGGTAGATAGTTTGTCGTATGAATAATAGTTTTAGCGTTTTGCGACGACTTTTAAATTTCGCGGTTCAGAGTGCATGGTTGGTCTTGTACAGTGTACATGTATGTTATGGTTGTAAATACAGTACAGTCAGTGTAGGGTGCTCAACACCCTTGGGTCTGCAAATATTTGATATTGAAAAAATATGGTTGCTGAACAGAGGTGAATTGAACAGTGAATTCCTATTATATATGGAAAACTGTGAAAGTGTTGTGGTAGATAGTTTGTCGTATGAATAATAGTTTTAGCGTTTTGCGACGACTTTTAAATTTCACGGTTCAGAGTGGGTGGTTGGTCTTGTACAGTGTACATGTATGTTATGATTGTAAATACAGTACAGTCAGTGTAGGGTGCTCAACACCCTTGGGTCTGCAAATATTGGACCTTGAACAAAAGTGGTTGCTGTACAGAGGTGAATTGCACAGTGAATTCCTATTATATATGGGAAACTGTGAAGGTGTTGTGGTAGATAGTTTGTCGTAGGAATGATGTTTTTAGCGTTTTGTGACGACTTTTAAATTACGCGGTTCAGAGTGCGTGGTTGGTCTTGTACAGTGTACATGTATGTTATGATTGTAAATACAGTACAGTCAGTGTAGGGTGCTCAACACCCTTGGGTCTGCAAATATTGGACCTTGAACAAAAGTGGTTGCTGTACAGAGGTGAATTGCACAGTGAATTCCTATTATATATGGGAAACTGTGAAGATGTTGTGGTAGATAGTTTGTCGTATGAATAATGTTTTTAGCGTTTCGCGACGACTTTTAAATTTCGCGGTTCAGAGTGCGTGGTTGGTCTTATTTAATGCTGAAGTGTGTAGACGACCGGGGTGAAACTAACTGGGCGACTGGTATAAGAAAAATACTATGCAGCAATGGTTTCGGGTTTGTCTGGTTTGACCAAGGTGTAAACTACGAAAACGTATTTTAAAGCATTTCACAGTACGTTTAAAAGATCAATATACTCAAGAATGGAAACGTTTGGTGTCAGATAGCTCAAAGCTTTACTTGTATAACCAATTTAAAAGTGAGTTAAACCATGAACCATATTTACATTTTGTTAAAATCAAGAAATTTAGACATTCACTGGCAAAAGTAAGAACGTCATCTCATGACCTTGAAATAGAGAAAGGCAGATACAATAATACTCCAAGAGAAAATAGAATATGTAAATTATGCAATCTAGAGATTGAGACAGAACTTCATTTCATATTAGTATGCCCGAAATTGCAATGTATAAGAGAAAAATATATCCATCAAAAATATTTCATGAACACAAATGTTCACAAGTTTAGAATTCTAATGAATTCAAATTCCGAGCAGGTACTAATAAATCTAGCCATGTATACATATCATGCTTTCCAAAAACGAAAATCAATAATTACTATAATTATCAAATATTCATATACACATAATATACATTTTTAAAACAGATTCCATTAAGTTAACCTTGTATTTCGTTTCGACAAGGTGAACTGCAAAATGGGATCAATCATCATACTAGTATTACAAATAGATTCCATTAAGTTAACCTTGTATTTCGTTTCGACAAGGTGAACTGCAAAATGGGATCAATCATCATACTAGTATTACAAATTGAATTAACAGCAATTTAAATTTAGATTGCTGAAGTGCTTTATCCATGTTGGTTGCTGTACAGAGGTGAATTGCAAAGTGAATTCCTATTATATATGGGAAACTGTGAAGATGTTGTGGTAGATAGTTTGTCGTATGAATAAGGTTTTTAGCGTTTCGCGACGACTTTTAAATTTCGCGGTTCAGAGTGCGTGGTTGGTCTTGTACAGTGTACATGTATGTTATGATTGTTAATACAGTACAGTCAGTGTAGGGTGCTCAACACCCTTGGGTCTGCAAATATTTGACATTGAACAAAAGTTGTTGCTGTACAGAGGTGAATTGCACAGTGAATTCCTATTATATATGGGAAACTGTGAAGGTGTTGTGGTAGATAGTTTGTCGTATGAATAATGTTTTTAGCGTTTCGCGACGACTTTTAAATTTTGCGGTTCAGAGTGCGTTGTTGGTCTTGTACAGTGTACATGTATGTTATGATTGTAAATACAGTACAGTCAGTGTAGGGTGCTCAACACCCTTGGGTCTGCAAATATTGGACCTTGAACAAAAGTGGTTGCTGTACAGAGGTGAATTTAGCGTTTCGCGACGACTTTTAAATTTCGTGGTTCAGAGTGCGTTGTTGGTCTTGTACAGTGTACATATATGTTATGATTGTAAATACAGTACAGTCAGTGTAGGGTGCTCAACACCCTTGGGTCAGCAAATATTGGACCTTGAACAAAAGTAGTTTCTGTACAGAGGTGAATTGCACTGTGAATTCCTATTATATATGGGAAACTGTGAAGGTGTTGTGGTAGATAGTTTGTCGTATAAATAATGTTTTTAGCGTTTCGCAACGACTTTTAAATTTCGCGGTTCAGAGTGCGTGGTTGGTCTTGTACAGTGTACATGTATGTTATGATTGTAAATACAGTACAGTCAGTGTAGGGTGCTCAACACCCTTGGGTCTGCAAATATTGGACCTTGAACAAAAGTGGTTGCTGTACAGAGATGAATTGCACAGTGAATTCCTATTATATATGGGAAACTGTGAAGGTGTTGTGGTAGATAGTTTGTCGTAAGAATAATGTTTTTAGCGTTTCGCGACGACTTTTAAATTTCGCGGTTCAGAGTGCGTGGTTGGTCTTGTACAGTGTACATGTATGTTATGATTGTAAATACAGTACAGTCAGTGTAGGGTGCTCAACACCCTTGGGTCTGCAAATATTGGACCTTGAACAAAAGTGGTTGCTGTACAGAGATGAATTGCACAGTGAATTCCTATTATATATGGGAAACTGTGAAGGTGTTGTGGTAGATAGTTTGTCGTAAGAATAATGTTTTTAGCGTTTCGCGACGACTTTTAAATTTCGCGGTTCAGAGTGCGTGGTCGGTCTTATTTAATGCTGAAGTGTTTAGACGACCGGGGTCAAACTAACTGGGCGACTGGTATAAGAAAAATACTATGCAGCAATGGTTTCGGGTTTGTCTGGTTTGACCAAGATGTAAACTACGAAAACGTATTTTAAAGCATTTCACAGTACGTTTAAAAGATCAATATACTCAAGAATGGAAAAGTTTGGTTTCAGATAGCTCAAAGCTTCACTTGTATAACCAATTTAAAAGTGTGTTAAACCATGAACCATATTTACATTTTGTTAAAATCAAAAAATTTAGACATTCACTGGCAAAAGTAAGAACGTCATCTCATGACCTTGAAATAGAAAAAGGCAGATACAATAATACTCCAGGAGAAAATAGAATATGTAAATTATGCAATCTAGAGATTGAGACAGAACTTCATTTCATATTAGTATGCCCGAAATTGCAATGTATAAGAGAAAAATATATCCATCAAAAATATTTCTTGAACACAAATGTTCACAAGTTTAGAATTCTAATGAATTCAAATTCCGAGCAGGTACTAATAAATCTAGCCATGTATACATATCATGCTTTCCAAAAACGAAAATCAATAATTACTATAATTATCAAATATTCATATACACATAATATACATTTTTAAAACAGATTCCATTAAGTTAACCTTGTATTTTGTTTCGACAAGGTGAACTGCAAAATGGGATCAGTCATCATACTAGTATTACAAATAGATTCCATTAAGTTAACCTTGTATTTCGTTTCGACAAGGTGAACTGCAAAATGGGATCAATCATCATACTAGTATTACAAATTGAATTAACAGCAATTTAAATTTAGATTGCTGTAGTGCTTTATCCATGTTGGTTGCTGTACAGAGGTGAATTGCACAGTGAATTCCTATTATATATGGGAAACTGTGAAGATGTTGTGGTAGATAGTTTGTCGTATGAATAATGTTTTTAGCGTTTCGCGACGACTTTTAAATTTCGCGGTTCAGAGTGCGTGGTTGGTCTTGTACAGTGTACATGTATGTTATGATTGTAAATACAGTACAGTCAGTGTAGGGTGCTCAACACCCTTGGGTCTGCAAATATTGGACCTTGAACAAAAGTGGTTGCTGTACAGAGATGAATTGCACAGTGAATTCCTATTATATATGGGAAACTGTGAAGGTGTTGTGGTAGATAGTTTGTCGTAAGAATAATGTTTTTAGCATTTCGCGACGACTTTTAAATTTCGCGGTTCAGAGTGCGTGGTTGGTCTTATTTAATGCTGAAGTGTTTAGACGACCGGGGTCTAACTAACTGGGCGACTGGTATAAGAAAAATACTATGCAGCAATGGTTTCGGGTTTGTCTGGTTTGACCAAGATGTAAACTACGAAAACGTATTTTAAAGCATTTCACAGTACGTTTAAAAGATCAATATACTCAAGAATGGAAAACTTTGGTTTCAGATAGCTCAAAGCTTCACTTGTATAACCAATTTAAAAGTGTGTTAAACCATGAACCATATTTACATTTTGTTAAAATCAAAAAATTTAGACATTCACTGGCAAAAGTAAGAACGTCATCTCATGACCTTGAAATAGAGAAAGGCAGATACAATAATACTCCAAGAGAAAATAGAATATGTAAATTATGCAATCTAGAGATTGAGACAGAACTTCATTTCATATTAGTATGCCCGAAATTGCAATGTATAAGAGAAAAATATATCCATCAAAAATATTTCTTGAACACAAATGTTCACAAGTTTAGAATTCTAATGAATTCAAATTCCGAGCAGGTACTAATAAATCTAGCCATGTATACATATCATGCTTTCCAAAAACGACAATCAATAATTACCATAATTTTTAACAAATATTCATATACACATAATATACATTTTTAAAACAGATTCCATTAAGTTAACCTTGTATTTCGTTTCGACAAGGTGAACTGCAAAATGGGATCAATCATCATACTAGTATTACAAATAGATTCCATTAAGTTAACCTTGTATTTCGTTTCGACAAGGTGAACTGCAAAATGGGATCAATCATCATACTAGTATTACAAATTGAATTAACAGCAATTTAAATTTAGATTGCTGTAGTGCTTTATCCATGTTGGTTGCTGTACAGAGGTGAATTGCACAGTGAATTCCTATTATATATGGGAAACTGTGAAGATGTTGTGGTAAATAGTTTGTCGTATGAATAATGTTTTTAGCGTTTCGCGACGACTTTTAAATTTCGCGGTTCAGAGTGCGTGGTTGGTCTTGTACAGTGTACATGTATGTTATGATTGTAAATACAGTACAGTCAGTGTAGGGTGCTCAACACCCTTGGGTCTGCAAATATTTGACATTGAACAAAAGTTGTTGCTGTACAGAGGTGAATTGCACAGTGAATTCCTATTATATATGGGAAACTGTGAAGGTGTTGTGGTAGATAGTTTGTCGTATGAATAATGTTTTTAGCGTTTCGCGACGACTTTTAAATTTGGCGGTTCAGAGTGCGTTGTTGGTCTTGTACATTGTACATGTATGTTATGATTGTAAATACAGTACAGTCAGTGTAGGGTGCTCAACACCCTTGGGTCTGCAAATATTGGACCTTGAACAAAAGTGGTTGCTGTACAGAGGTGAATTTAGCGTTTCGCGACGACTTTTAAATTTCGTGGTTCAGAGTGCGTGGTTGGTCTTGTACAGTGTACATATATGTTATGATTGTAAATACAGTACAGTCAGTGTAGGGTGCTCAACACCCTTGGGTCTGCAAATATTGGACCTTGAACAAAAGTGGTTGCTGTACAGAGGTGAATTGCACAGTGAATTCCTATTATATATGGGAAACTGTGAAGGTGTTGTGGTAGATAGTTTGTCGTAAGAATAATGTTTTTAGTGTTTCGCGACGACTTTTAAATTTCGCGGTTCAGAGTGCGTGGTTGGTCTTATTTAATGCTGAAGTGTTTAGACCACCAGGGTCAAACTAACTGGGCGACTGGTATAAGATAAATACTATGCAGCAATGGTTTCGGGTTTGTCTGGTTTGACCAAGATGTAAACTACGAAAACGTATTTTAAAGCATTTCACAGTACGTTTAAAAGATCAATATACTCAAGAATGGAAAAGTTTGGTTTCAGATAGCTCAAAGCTTTACTTGTATAACCAATTTAAAAGTGTGTTAAACCATAAACCATATTTACATTTTGTTAAAATCAAAAAATTTAGACATTCACTGGCAAAAGTAAGAACGTCATCTCATGACCTTGAAATAGAGAAAGGCAGATACAATAATACTCCAAAGGAAAATAGAATATGTAAATTATGCAATCTAGATATTGAGACAGAACTTCATTTCATATTAGTATGCCCGAAATTGCAATGTATAAGAGAAAAATATATCCATCAAAAATATTTCTTGAACACAAATGTTCACAAGTTTAGAATTCTAATGAATTCAAATTCCGAGCAGGTACTAATAAATCTAGCCATGTATACATATCATGCTTTCCAAAAACGAAAATCAATAATTACTAGAATTATCAAATATTCATATACACATAATATACATTTTTAAAACAGATTCCATTAAGTTAACCTTGTATTTCGTTTCGACAAGGTGAACTGCAAAATGGGATCAATCATCATACTAGTATAATAGATTCCGTTAAGTTAACCTTGTATATCGTTTCGACAAGGTGAACTGCAAAATGGGATCAATCATCATACTAGTATTACAAATTGAATTAACAGCAATTTAAATTCAGATTGCTGTAGTGCTTTATCCATGTTGGTTGCTGTACAGAGGTGAATTGCACAGTGAATTCCTATTATATATGGGAAACTGTGAAGATGTTGTGGTAGATAGTTTGTAGCGTTTCGCGACGACTTTTAAATTTCGCGGTTCAGAGTGCGTGGTTGGTCTTGTACAGTGTACATGTATGTTATGATTGTAAATACAGTACAGTCAGTGTAGGGTGCTCAACACCCTTGGGTCTGCAAATATTTGACATTGAACAAAAGTTGTTGCTGTACAGAGGTGAATTGCACAGTGAATTCCTATTATATATGGGAAACTGTGAAGGTGTTGTGGTAGATAGTTTGTCGTATGAATAATGTTTTTAGCGTTTCGCGACAACTTTTAAATTTCGCGGTTCAGAGTGCGTTGTTGGTCTTGTACAGTGTACATGTATGTTATGATTGTAAATACAGTACAGTCAGTGTAGGGTGCTCAACACCCTTGGGTCTGCAAATATTGGACCTTGAACAAAAGTGGTGGCTGTACAGCGGTGAATTGCACAGTGGATTCCTATTATATATGGGAAACTGTGAAGGTGTTGTGGTAGATAGTTTGTCGTATGAATAATAGTTTTAGCGTTTTGCGACGACTTTTAAATTTCGCGGTTCAGAGTGCATGGTTGGTCTTGTACAGTGTACATGTATGTTATGGTTGTAAATACAGTACAGTCAGTGTAGGGTGCTCAACACCCTTGGGTCTGCAAATATTTGATATTGAAAAAATATGGTTGCTGAACAGAGGTGAATTGAACAGTGAATTCCTATTATATATGGAAAACTGTGAAAGTGTTGTGGTAGATAGTTTGTCGTATGAATAATAGTTTTAGCGTTTTGCGACGACTTTTAAATTTCACGGTTGAGAGTGGGTGGTTGGTCTTGTACAGTGTACATGTATGTTATGATTGTAAATACAGTACAGTCAGTGTAGGGTGCTCAACACCCTTGGGTCTGCAAATATTGGACCTTGAACAAAAGTGGTTGCTGTACAGAGGTGAATTGCACAGTGAATTCCTATTATATATGGGAAACTGTGAAGGTGTTGTGGTAGATAGTTTGTCGTAGGAATGATGTTTTTAGCGTTTTGTGACGACTTTTAAATTACGCGGTTCAGAGTGCGTGGTTGGTCTTGTACAGTGTACATGTATGTTATGATTGTAAATACAGTACAGTCAGTGTAGGGTGCTCAACACCCTTGGGTCTGCAAATATTGGACCTTGAACAAAAGTGGTTGCTGTACAGAGGTGAATTGCACAGTGAATTCCTATTATCAATATAATGGAAACTGTGAAGGTGTTGTGGTAGATAGATTGTCGTATGAATAATGTTATTAGCGTTTCGCGACGACTTTTAAATTTCGTGGTTCAGAGTGTGTTGTTGGTCTTGTACAGTGTACATGTATGTTATGATTGTAAATACAGTACAGTCAGTGTAGGGTGCTCAACACCCTTGGGTCTGCAAATATTGGACCTTGAACAAAAGTGGTTGCTGTACAGAGGTGAATTGCACAGTGAATTCCTATTATCAATATAATGGAAACTGTGAAGGTGTTGTGGTAGATAGTTTGTCGTATGAATAATGTTTTTTGCGTTTCGCGACGACTTTTAAATTTCGCGGTTCAGAGTGTGTGGTTGGTCTTGTACTGAGTACATGTATGTTATGATTGTAAATACAGTACAGTCAGTGTAGGGTGCTCAACACCCTTGGGTCTGCAAATATTGGACCTTGAACAAAAGTGGTTGCTGTACAGAGGTGAATTGCACAGTGAATTCCTATTATATATGTGAAACTGTGAAGGTGTTGTGGTAGATAGCTTGTCGTATGAATAATGTTTTTAGCGTTTAGCGACGACTTTTTAATTTCGCGGTTCAGAGTGCGTGGTTGGTCTTGTACAGTGTACATGTATGTTATGATTGTAAATACAGTACAGTCAGTGTAGGGTGCTCAACACCCTTGGGTCTGCAAATATTGGACCTTGAACAGAAGCGGTTGCTGTACAGAGGTTCATTGTAGAGTGAATTCCTATTATATATGGGAAACTGTGAAGGTGTTGTGGTAGAGAGTTTGTCGTATGAATAATGTTTTTAGCGTTTCGCGACGACTTTTAAATTTCGCGGTTCGGAGTGCGTGGTTAGTCTTGTACAGTGTACATGTATGTTATGATTGTAAATACAGTACAGTCAGTGTTGGGTGCTCAACACCCTTGGGTCTGCAAATATTGGACCTTGAACAAAAGTGGTTGCTGTACAGAGGTGAATTGCACAGTGAATTCCTATTATATATGGGAAACTGTGAAGGTGTTGTGGTAGATAGTTTGTCGTATGAATAATGTTTTTAGCGTTTCGCGACGACTTTTAAATTTCGCGGTTCAGAGTGTGTGGTTGGTCGTGTACAGTGTACATGTATGTTTTGATTGTAAATACAGGACAGTCAGTGTAGGGTGCTCAACATCCTTGGGTCTGCAAATATTGGACCTTGAACAAAAGTGGTTGCTGTACAGAGGTGAATTGCACAGTGAATTCCTATTATATATGGGAAACTGTGAAGGTGATGTGGTAGATAGTTTGTCGTATGAATAATGTTTTTAGCGTTTCGCGACAACTTTTAAATTTCGCGGTTCAGAGTGCGTGGTTGGTCTTGTACAGTGTACATGTATGTTATGATTGTAAATACAGTACAGTCAGTGTAGGGTGCTCAACACCCTTGGGTCTGCAAATATTGGACCTTGAACAAAAGTGGTTGCTGTACAGAGGTGAATTGCACAGTGAATTCCTATTATCAATATAATGGAAACTGTGAAGGTGTTGTGGTAGATAGTTTGTTGTATGAATAATGTTTTTAGCGTTTCGCGACGACTTTTTAATTTCGCGGTTCAGAGTGCGTGGTTGGTCTTGTACCGTGTACATGTATGTTATGATTGTAAATACAGTACAGTCAGTGTAGGGTGCTCAACACCCTTGGGTCTGCAAATATTGGACCTTGAACAAAAGTGGTTGCTGTACAGAGGTGAATTGCACAGTGAATTCCTATTATATATGGGAAACTGTGAAGGTGTTGTGGTAGATAGTTTGTCGTATAAATAATGTTATTCGCGTTTCGCGACGACTTTTAAATTTCGTGGTTCAGAGTGTGTGGTTGGTCTTGTACAGTGTACATGTATGTTATGATTGTAAATACAGTACAGTCAGTGTAGGGTGCTCAACACCCTTGGGTCTGCAAATATTGGACCTTGAACAAAAATGGTTGCTGTACAGAGGTGAAATGCACAGTGAATTCCTATTATATATGGAAAACTGTGAAGGTGTTGTGGTAGATAGTTTGTCGTATGAATAATGTTTTTAGCGTTTCGCGACGACTTTTAAATTTCACGGTTCAGAGTGCGTGGTTGGTCTTGTACAGTGTACATGTATGTTATGATTGTAAATACAGTACAGTCAGTGTAGGGTGCTCAACACCCTTGGGTCTGCAAATATTGGACCTTGAACAAAAGTGGTTGCTGTACAGAGGTGAATTGCACAGTGAATTCCTATTATATATGGGAAACTGTGAAGGTGTTGTGGTAGATAGATTGTCGTATGAATAATGTTATTAGCGTTTCGCGACGACTTTTAAATTTCGTGGTTCAGAGTGTGTTGTTGGTCTTGTACAGTGTACATGTATGTTATGATTGTAAATACAGTACAGTCAGTGTAGGGTGCTCAACACCCTTGGGTCTGCAAATATTGGACCTTGAACAAAAGTGGTTGCTGTACAGAGGTGAATTGCACAGTGAATTCCTATTATCAATATAATGGAAACTGTGAAGGTGTTGTGGTAGATAGTTTGTCGTATGAATAATGTTTTTTGCGTTTCGCGACGACTTTTAAATTTCGCGGTTCAGAGTGCGTGGTTGGTCTTGTACTGAGTACATGTATGTTATGATTGTAAATACAGTACAGTCAGTGTAGGGTGCTCAACACCCATGGGTCTGCAAATATTGGACCTTGAACAAAAATGGTCGCTGTACAGAGGTGAATTGCACAGTGAATTCCTAATATATATGGGAAACTGTGAAGGTGTAGCGGTATATAGTTTGTCGTATGAATAATGTTTTTTGCGTTTCGCGACGACTTTTAAATTTCGCGGTTCAGAGTGCGTGGTTGGTCTTGTACAGTGTACATGTATGTTATGATTGTAAATACAGTACAGTCAGTGTAGGGTGCTCAACACCCTTGGGTCTGCAAATATTGGACCTTGAACAAAAGTGGTTGCTGTACAGAGGTGAATTGCACAGTGAATTCCTATTATATATGTGAAACTGTGAAGGTGTTGTGGTAGATAGCTTGTCGTATGAATAATGTTTTTAGCGTTTAGCGACGACTTTTTAATTTCGCGGTTCAGAGTGCGTGGTTGGTCTTGTACAGTGTACATGTATGTTATGATTGTAAATACAGTACAGTCAGTGTAGGGTGCTCAACACCCTTGGGTCTGCAAATATTGGACCTTGAACAGAAGCGGTTGCTGTACAGAGGTTCATTGTAGAGTGAATTCCTATTATATATGGGAAACTGTGAAGGTGTTGTGGTAGAGAGTTTGTCGTATGAATAATGTTTTTAGCGTTTCGCGACGACTTTTAAATTTCGCGGTTCGGAGTGCGTGGTTAGTCTTGTACAGTGTACATGTATGTTATGATTGTAAATACAGTACAGTCAGTGTTGGGTGCTCAACACCCTTGGGTCTGCAAATATTGGACCTTGAACAAAAGTGGTTGCTGTACAGAGGTGAATTGCACAGTGAATTCCTATTATATATGGGAAACTGTGAAGGTGTTGTGGTAGATAGATTGTCGTATGAATAATGTTATTAGCGTTTCGCGACGACTTTTAAATTTCGTGGTTCAGAGTGTGTTGTTGGTCTTGTACAGTGTACATGTATGTTATGATTGTAAATACAGTACAGTCAGTGTAGGGTGCTCAACACCCTTGGGTCTCCAAATATTGGACCTTGAACAAAAGTGGTTGCTGTACAGAGGTGAATTGCACAGTGAATTCCTATTATCAATATAATGGAAACTGTGAAGGTGTTGTGGTAGATAGTTTGTCGTATGAATAATGTTTTTTGCGTTTCGCGACGACTTTTAAATTTCGCGGTTCAGAGTGCGTGGTTGGTCTTGTACTGAGTACATGTATGTTATGATTGTAAATACAGTACAGTCAGTGTAGGGTGCTCAACACCCATGGGTCTGCAAATATTGGACCTTGAACAAAAATGGTCGCTGTACAGAGGTGAATTGCACAGTGAATTCCTAATATATATGGGAAACTGTGAAGGTGTAGCGGTATATAGTTTGTCGTATGAATAATGTTTTTTGCGTTTCGCGACGACTTTTAAATTTCGCGGTTCAGAGTGCGTGGTTGGTCTTGTACAGTGTACATGTATGTTATGATTGTAAATACAGTACAGTCAGTGTATGGTGCTCAACACCCTTGGGTCTGCAAATATTGGACCTTGAACAAAAGTGGTTGCTGTACAGAGGTGAATTGCACAGTGAATTCCTATTATATATGGGAAACTGTGAAGGTGTTGTGGTAGATAGTTTGTCGTAAGAATAATGTTTTTAGTGTTTCGCGACGACTTTTAAATTTCGCGGTTCAGAGTGCGTGGTTGGTCTTATTTAATGCTGAAGTGTTTAGACCACCAGGGTCAAACTAACTGGGCGACTGGTATAAGATAAATACTATGCAGCAATGGTTTCGGGTTTGTCTGGTTTGACCAAGATGTAAACTACGAAAACGTATTTTAAAGCATTTCACAGTACGTTTAAAAGATCAATATACTCAAGAATGGAAAAGTTTGGTTTCAGATAGCTCAAAGCTTTACTTGTATAACCAATTTAAAAGTGTGTTAAACCATAAACCATATTTACATTTTGTTAAAATCAAAAAATTTAGACATTCACTGGCAAAAGTAAGAACGTCATCTCATGACCTTGAAATAGAGAAAGGCAGATACAATAATACTCCAAAGGAAAATAGAATATGTAAATTATGCAATCTAGATATTGAGACAGAACTTCATTTCATATTAGTATGCCCGAAATTGCAATGTATAAGAGAAAAATATATCCATCAAAAATATTTCTTGAACACAAATGTTCACAAGTTTAGAATTCTAATGAATTCAAATTCCGAGCAGGTACTAATAAATCTAGCCATGTATACATATCATGCTTTCCAAAAACGAAAATCAATAATTACTAGAATTATCAAATATTCATATACACATAATATACATTTTTAAAACAGATTCCATTAAGTTAACCTTGTATTTCGTTTCGACAAGGTGAACTGCAAAATGGGATCAATCATCATACTAGTATAATAGATTCCGTTAAGTTAACCTTGTATATCGTTTCGACAAGGTGAACTGCAAAATGGGATCAATCATCATACTAGTATTACAAATTGAATTAACAGCAATTTAAATTCAGATTGCTGTAGTGCTTTATCCATGTTGGTTGCTGTACAGAGGTGAATTGCACAGTGAATTCCTATTATATATGGGAAACTGTGAAGATGTTGTGGTAGATAGTTTGTAGCGTTTCGCGACGACTTTTAAATTTCGCGGTTCAGAGTGCGTGGTTGGTCTTGTACAGTGTACATGTATGTTATGATTGTAAATACAGTACAGTCAGTGTAGGGTGCTCAACACCCTTGGGTCTGCAAATATTTGACATTGAACAAAAGTTGTTGCTGTACAGAGGTGAATTGCACAGTGAATTCCTATTATATATGGGAAACTGTGAAGGTGTTGTGGTAGATAGTTTGTCGTATGAATAATGTTTTTAGCGTTTCGCGACAACTTTTAAATTTCGCGGTTCAGAGTGCGTTGTTGGTCTTGTACAGTGTACATGTATGTTATGATTGTAAATACAGTACAGTCAGTGTAGGGTGCTCAACACCCTTGGGTCTGCAAATATTGGACCTTGAACAAAAGTGGTGGCTGTACAGCGGTGAATTGCACAGTGGATTCCTATTATATATGGGAAACTGTGAAGGTGTTGTGGTAGATAGTTTGTCGTATGAATAATAGTTTTAGCGTTTTGCGACGACTTTTAAATTTCGCGGTTCAGAGTGCATGGTTGGTCTTGTACAGTGTACATGTATGTTATGGTTGTAAATACAGTACAGTCAGTGTAGGGTGCTCAACACCCTTGGGTCTGCAAATATTTGATATTGAAATAATATGGTTGCTGAACAGAGGTGAATTGAACAGTGAATTCCTATTATATATGGAAAACTGTGAAAGTGTTGTGGTAGATAGTTTGTCGTATGAATAATAGTTTTAGCGTTTTGCGACGACTTTTAAATTTCACGGTTGAGAGTGGGTGGTTGGTCTTGTACAGTGTACATGTATGTTATGATTGTAAATACAGTACAGTCAGTGTAGGGTGCTCAACACCCTTGGGTCTGCAAATATTGGACCTTGAACAAAAGTGGTTGCTGTACAGAGGTGAATTGCACAGTGAATTCCTATTATATATGGGAAACTGTGAAGGTGTTGTGGTAGATAGTTTGTCGTAGGAATGATGTTTTTAGCGTTTTGTGACGACTTTTAAATTACGCGGTTCAGAGTGCGTGGTTGGTCTTGTACAGTGTACATGTATGTTATGATTGTAAATACAGTACAGTCAGTGTAGGGTGCTCAACACCCTTGGGTCTGCAAATATTGGACCTTGAACAAAAGTGGTTGCTGTACAGAGGTGAATTGCACAGTGAATTCCTATTATCAATATAATGGAAACTGTGAAGGTGTTGTGGTAGATAGATTGTCGTATGAATAATGTTATTAGCGTTTCGCGACGACTTTTAAATTTCGTGGTTCAGAGTGCGTGGTTGGTCTTGTACAGTGTACATGTATGTTATGATTGTAAATACAGTACAGTCAGTGTAGGGTGCTCATCACCCTTGGGTCTGCAAATATTGGACCTTGAACAAAAGTGGTTGCTGTACAGAGGTGAATTGCACAGTGAATTCCTATTATATATGGGAAACTGTGAAAGTGTTGTGGTAGATACTTTGTCGTATGAATAATGTTTTTAGCGTTTCGCGACGACTTTTAAATTTTGTGGTTCAGAGTGCGTGGTTGGTCTTGTACAGTGTACATGTATGTTATGATTGTAAATACAGTATAGTCAGTGTAGGGTGCTCAACACCCTTGGGTCTGCAAATATTGGACCTTGAACAAAAGTGGTTGCTGTACAGAGGTGAATTGCACAGTGAATTCCTATTATATATGGGAAACTGTGAAGGTGTTGTGGTAGATAGTTTGTCGTATAAATAATGTTATTCGCGTTTCGCGACGACTTTTAAATTTCGTGGTTCAGAGTGTGTGGTTGGTCTTGTACAGTGTACATGTATGTTATGATTGTAAATACAGTACAGTCAGTGTAGGGTGCTCAACACCCTTGGGTCTGCAAATATTGGACCTTGAACAAAAATGGTTGCTGTACAGAGGTGAAATGCACAGTGAATTCCTATTATATATGGAAAACTGTGAAGGTGTTGTGGTAGATAGTTTGTCGTATGAATAATGTTTTTAGCGTTTCGCGACGACTTTTAAATTTCACGGTTCAGAGTGCGTGGTTGGTCTTGTACAGTGTACATGTATGTTATGATTGTAAATACAGTACAGTCAGTGTAGGGTGCTCAACACCCTTGGGTCTGCAAATATTGGACCTTGAACAAAAGTGGTTGCTGTACAGAGGTGAATTGCACAGTGAATTCCTATTATATATGGGAAACTGTGAAGGTGTTGTGGTAGATAGATTGTCGTATGAATAATGTTATTAGCGTTTCGCGACGACTTTTAAATTTCGTGGTTCAGAGTGTGTTGTTGGTCTTGTACAGTGTACATGTATGTTATGATTGTAAATACAGTACAGTCAGTGTAGGGTGCTCAACACCCTTGGGTCTGCAAATATTGGACCTTGAACAAAAGTGGTTGCTGTACAGAGGTGAATTGCACAGTGAATTCCTATTATCAATATAATGGAAACTGTGAAGGTGTTGTGGTAGATAGTTTGTCGTATGAATAATGTTTTTAGCGTTTCGCGACGACTTTTAAATTTTGTGGTTCAGAGTGCGTGGTTGGTCTTGTACAGTGTACATGTATGTTATGATTGTAAATACAGTACAGTCAGTGTAGGGTGCTCAACACCCTTGGGTCTGCAAATATTGGACCTTGAAAAAAAGTGGTTGCTGTACAGAGGTGAATTGCACAGTGAATTCCTATTATAAATCGGAAACTGTGAAGGTGTTGTGGTAGATAGTTTGTCGTATGAATAATGTTTTTAGCGTTTCGCGACGACTTTTAAATTTCGCGGTTCAGAGTGCGTGGTTGGTCTTGTACAGTGTACATGTATGTTATGATTGTAAATACAGTACAGTCAGTGTAGGGTGCTCAACACCCTTGGGTCTGCAAATATTGGACCTTGAACAGAAGCGGTTGCTGTACAGAGGTTCATTGTAGAGTGAATTCCTATTATATAAGGGAAACTGTGAAGGTGTTGTTGCAGAGAGTTTGTCGTATGAATAATGTTTTTAGCGTTTCGCGACGACTTTTAAATTTTGTGGTTCAGAGTGCGTGGTTGGTCTTGTACAGTGTACATGTATGTTATGATTGTAAATACAGTACAGTCAGTGTAGGGTGCTCAACACCCTTGGGTCTGCAAATATTGGACCTTGAACAAAAGTGGTTGCTGTACAGAGGTGAATTGCACAGTGAATTCCTATTATCAATATAATGGAAACTGTGAAGGTGTTGTGGTAGATAGTTTGTCGTATGAATAATGTTTTTTGCGTTTCGCGACGACTTTTAAATTTCGCGGTTCAGAGTGCGTGGTTGGTCTTGTACTGAGTACATGTATGTTATGATTGTAAATACAGTACAGTCAGTGTAGGGTGCTCAACACCCATGGGTCTGCAAATATTGGACCTTGAACAAAAATGGTCGCTGTACAGAGGTGAATTGCACAGTGAATTCCTAATATATATGGGAAACTGTGCAGGTGTAGCGGTATATAGTTTGTCGTATGAATAATGTTTTTTGCGTTTCGCGACGACTTTTAAATTTCGCGGTTCAGAGTGCGTGGTTGGTCTTGTACAGTGTACATGTATGTTATGATTGTAAATACAGTACAGTCAGTGTAGGGTGCTCAACACCCTTGGGTCTGCAAATATTGGACCTTGAACAAAAGTGGTTGCTGTACAGAGGTGAATTGCACAGTGAATTCCTATTATATATGTGAAACTGTGAAGGTGTTGTGGTAGATAGCTTGTCGTATGAATAATGTTTTTAGCGTTTCGCGACGACTTTTTAATTTCGCGGTTCAGAGTGCGTGGTTGGTCTTGTACAGTGTACATGTATCTTATGATTGTAAATACAGTACAGTCAGTGTAGGGTGCTCAACACCCTTGGGTCTGCAAATATTGGACCTTGAACAGAAGCGGTTGCTGTACAGAGGTTCATTGTAGAGTGAATTCCTATTATATATGGGAAACTGTGAAGGTGTTGTGGTAGAGAGTTTGTCGTATGAATAATGTTTTTAGCGTTTCGCGACGACTTTTAAATTTCGCGGTTCGGAGTGCGTGGTTAGTCTTGTACAGTGTACATGTATGTTATGATTGTAAATACAGTACAGTCAGTGTTGGGTGCTCAACACCCTTGGGTCTGCAAATATTGGACCTTGAACAAAAGTGGTTGCTGTACAGAGGTGAATTGCACAGTGAATTCCTATTATATATGGGAAACTGTGAAGGTGTTGTGGTAGATAGTTTGTCGTATGAATAATGTTTTTAGCGTTTCGCGACGACTTTTAAATTTCGCGGTTCAGAGTGTGTGGTTGGTCGTGTACAGTGTACATGTATGTTTTGATTGTAAATACAGGACAGTCAGTGTAGGGTGCTCAACATCCTTGGGTCTGCAAATATTGGACCTTGAACAAAAGTGGTTGCTGTACAGAGGTGAATTGCACAGTGAATTCCTATTATATATGGGAAACTGTGAAGGTGATGTGGTAGATAGTTTGTCGTATGAATAATGTTTTTAGCGTTTCGCGACAACTTTTAAATTTCGCGGTTCAGAGTGCGTGGTTGGTCTTGTACAGTGTACATGTATGTTATGATTGTAAATACAGTACAGTCAGTGTAGGGTGCTCAACACCCTTGGGTCTGCAAATATTGGACCTTGAACAAAAGTGGTTGCTGTACAGAGGTGAATTGCACAGTGAATTCCTATTATATATGTGAAACTGTGAAGGTGTTGTGGTAGATAGTTTGTCGTATGAATAATGTTTTTAGCGTTTCGCGACGACTTTTAAATTTCGCGGTTCAGAGTGCGTGGTTGGTCTTGTACAGTGTACATGTATGTTATGATTGTAAATACAGTACAGTCAGTGTAGGGTGCTCAACACCCTTGGGTCTGCAAATATTGGACCTTGAACAAAAGTGGTTGCTGTACAGAGGTGAATTGCACAGTGAATTCCTATTATATATGGGAAACTGTGAAAGTGTTGTGGTAGATAGTTTGTCGTATGAATAATGTTTTTAGCGTTTCGCGACGACTTTTAAATTTTGTGGTTCAGAGTGCGTGGTTGGTCTTGTACAGTGTACATGTATGTTATGATTGTAAATACAGTACAGTCAGTGTAGGGTGCTCAACACCCTTGGGTCTGCAAATATTGGACCTTGAAAAAAAGTGGTTGCTGTACAGAGGTGAATTGCACAGTGAATTCCTATTATAAATCGGAAACTGTGAAGGTGTTGTGGTAGATAGTTTGTCGTATGAATAATGTTTTTAGCGTTTCGCGACGACTTTTAAATTTCGCGGTTCAGAGTGCGTGGTTGGTCTTGTTCAGTGTACATGTATGTTATGATTGTAAATACAGTACAGTCAGTGTAGGGTGCTCAACACCCTTGGGTCTGCAAATATTGGACCTTGAACAAAGTGGTTGCTGTACAGAGGTGAATTGCACAGTGAATTCCTATTATTGATATATGGGAAACTGTGAAGGTGTTGTGGTAGATAGTTTGTCGTATGAATAATGTTTTTAGCGTTTCGCGACGACTTTTAAATTTCGCGGTTCAGAGTGCGTGGTTGGTCTTGTACAGTGTACATGTATGTTATGATTGTAAATACAGTACAGTCAGTGTAGGGTGCTCATCACCCTTGGGTCTGCAAATATTGGACCTTGAACAAAAGTGGTTGCTGTACAGAGGTGAATTGCACAGTGAATTCCTATTATATATGGGAAACTGTGAAAGTGTTGTGGTAGATACTTTGTCGTATGAATAATGTTTTTAGCGTTTCGCGACGACTTTTAAATTTTGTGGTTCAGAGTGCGTGGTTGGTCTTGTACAGTGTACATGTATGTTATGATTGTAAATACAGTACAGTCAGTGTAGGGTGCTCAACACCCTTGGGTCTGCAAATATTGGACCTTGAACAAAAGTGGTTGCTGTACAGAGGTGAATTGCACAGTGAATTCCTATTATATATGGGAAACTGTGAAGTTGTTGTGGTAGATAGTTTGTCGTATGAATAATGTTTTTAGCGTTTCGCGACGACTTTTAAATTTCGCGGTTCAGAGTGTGTGGTTGGTCTTGTACAGTGTACATGTATGTTTTGATTGTAAATACAGTACAGTCAGTGTAGGGTGCTCAACACCCTTGGGTCTGCAAATATTGGACCATGGACAAAAGTGGTTGCTGTACAGAGGTGAATTGCACAGTGATATGGGAAACTGTGAAGGTGATGTGGTAGATTGTTTGTCGTATGAATAATGTTTTTAGCGTTTCGCGACGACTTTTAAATTTCGCGGTTCAGAGTGCGTGGTTGGTCTTGTACAGTGTACATGTATGTTATGATTGTAAATACAGTACAGTCAGTGTAGGGTGCTCAACACCCTTGGGTCTGCAAATATTGGACCTTGAACAGAAGCGGTTGCTGTACAGAGGTTCATTGTAGAGTGAATTCCTATTATATAAGGGAAACTGTGAAGGTGTTGTTGCAGAGAGTTTGTCGTATGAATAATGTTTTTAGCGTTTCGCGACGACTTTTAAATTTTGTGGTTCAGAGTGCGTGGTTGGTCTTGTACAGTGTACATGTATGTTATGATTGTAAATACAGTACAGTCAGTGTAGGGTGCTCAACACCCTTGGGTCTGCAAATATTGGACCTTGAACAAAAGTGGTTGCTGTACAGAGGTGAATTGCACAGTGAATTCCTATTATCAATATAATGGAAACTGTGAAGGTGTTGTGGTAGATAGTTTGTCGTATGAATAATGTTTTTTGCGTTTCGCGACGACTTTTAAATTTCGCGGTTCAGAGTGCGTGGTTGGTCTTGTACTGAGTACATGTATGTTATGATTGTAAATACAGTACAGTCAGTGTAGGGTGCTCAACACCCATGGGTCTGCAAATATTGGACCTTGAACAAAAGTGGTTGCTGTACAGAGGTGAATTGCACAGTGAATTCCTATTATATATGTGAAACTGTGAAGGTGTTGTGGTAGATAGTTTGTCGTATGAATAATGTTTTTTAGCGTTTCGCGACAACTTTTAAATTTTGTGGTTCAGAGTGCGTGGTTGGTCTTGTTCAGTGTACATGTATGTTATGATTGTAAATACAGTACAGTCAGTGTAGGGTGCTCAACACCCTTGGGTCTGCAAATATTGGACCTTGAACAAAGTGGTTGCTGTACAGAGGTGAATTGCACAGTGAATTCCTATTATTGATATATGGGAAACTGTGAAGGTGTTGTGGTAGATAGTTTGTCGTATGAATAATGTTTTTAGCGTTTCGCGACGACTTTTAAATTTCGCGGTTCAGAGTGCGTGGTTGGTCTTGTACAGTGTACATGTATGTTATGATTGTAAATACAGTACAGTCAGTGTAGGGTGCTCATCACCCTTGGGTCTGCAAATATTGGACCTTGAACAAAAGTGGTTGCTGTACAGAGGTGAATTGCACAGTGAATTCCTATTATATATGGGAAACTGTGAAAGTGTTGTGGTAGATACTTTGTCGTATGAATAATGTTTTTAGCGTTTCGCGACGACTTTTAAATTTTGTGGTTCAGAGTGCGTGGTTGGTCTTGTACAGTGTACATGTATGTTATGATTGTAAATACAGTACAGTCAGTGTAGGGTGCTCAACACCCTTGGGTCTGCAAATATTGGACCTTGAACAAAAGTGGTTGCTGTACAGAGGTGAATTGCACAGTGAATTCCTATTATATATGGGAAACTGTGAAGTTGTTGTGGTAGATAGTTTGTCGTATGAATAATGTTTTTAGCGTTTCGCGACGACTTTTAAATTTCGCGGTTCAGAGTGTGTGGTTGGTCTTGTACAGTGTACATGTATGTTTTGATTGTAAATACAGTACAGTCAGTGTAGGGTGCTCAACACCCTTGGGTCTGCAAATATTGGACCATGGACAAAAGTGGTTGCTGTACAGAGGTGAATTGCACAGTGATATGGGAAACTGTGAAGGTGATGTGGTAGATTGTTTGTCGTATGAATAATGTTTTTAGCGTTTCGCGACGACTTTTAAATTTCGCGGTTCAGAGTGCGTGGTTGGTCTTGTACAGTGTACATGTATGTTATGATTGTAAATACAGTACAGTCAGTGTAGGGTGCTCAACACCCTTGGGTCTGCAAATATTGGACCTTGAACAGAAGCGGTTGCTGTACAGAGGTTCATTGTAGAGTGAATTCCTATTATATAAGGGAAACTGTGAAGGTGTTGTTGCAGAGAGTTTGTCGTATGAATAATGTTTTTAGCGTTTCGCGACGACTTTTAAATTTTGTGGTTCAGAGTGCGTGGTTGGTCTTGTACAGTGTACATGTATGTTATGATTGTAAATACAGTACAGTCAGTGTAGGGTGCTCAACACCCTTGGGTCTGCAAATATTGGACCTTGAACAAAAGTGGTTGCTGTACAGAGGTGAATTGCACAGTGAATTCCTATTATCAATATAATGGAAACTGTGAAGGTGTTGTGGTAGATAGTTTGTCGTATGAATAATGTTTTTTGCGTTTCGCGACGACTTTTAAATTTCGCGGTTCAGAGTGCGTGGTTGGTCTTGTACTGAGTACATGTATGTTATGATTGTAAATACAGTACAGTCAGTGTAGGGTGCTCAACACCCATGGGTCTGCAAATATTGGACCTTGAACAAAAGTGGTTGCTGTACAGAGGTGAATTGCACAGTGAATTCCTATTATATATGTGAAACTGTGAAGGTGTTGTGGTAGATAGTTTGTCGTATGAATAATGTTTTTAGCGTTTCGCGACGACTTTTAAATTTCGCGGTTCAGAGTGCGTGGTTGGTCTTGTACAGTGTACATGTATGTTATGATTGTAAATACAGTACAGTCAGTGTAGGGTGCTCAACACCCTTGGGTCTGCAAATATTGGACCTTGAACAAAAATGGTCGCTGTACAGAGGTGAATTGCACAGTGAATTCCTAATATATATGGGAAACTGTGAATGTGTAGCGGTATATAGTTTGTCGTATGAATACTGTTTTTTGCGTTTCGCGACGACTTTTAAATTTCGCGGTTCAGAGTGCGTGGTTGGTCTTGTACAGTGTACATGTATGTTATGATTGTAAATACAGTACAGTCAGTGTAGGGTGCTCAACACCCTTGGGTCTGCAAATATTGGACCTTGAACAAAAGTGGTTGCTGTACAGAGGTGAATTGCACAGTGAATTCCTATTATATATGTGAAACTGTGAAGGTGTTGTGGTAGATAGCTTGTCGTATGAATAATGTTTTTAGCGTTTCGCGACGACTTTTTAATTTCGCGGTTCAGAGTGCGTGGTTGGTCTTGTACAGTGTACATGTATCTTATGATTGTAAATACAGTACAGTCAGTGTAGGGTGCTCAACACCCTTGGGTCTGCAAATATTGGACCTTGAACAGAAGCGGTTGCTGTACAGAGGTTCATTGTAGAGTGAATTCCTATTATATATGGGAAACTGTGAAGGTGTTGTGGTAGAGAGTTTGTCGTATGAATAATGTTTTTAGCGTTTCGCGACGACTTTTAAATTTCGCGGTTCGGAGTGCGTGGTTGGTCTTGTACAGTGTACATGTATGTTATGATTGTAAATACAGTATAGTCAGTGTAGGGTGCTCAACACCCTTGGGTCTGCAAATATTGGACCTTGAACAAAAGTGGTTGCTGTACAGAGGTGAATTGCACAGTGAATTCCTATTATATATGTGAAACTGTGAAGGTGTTGTGGTAGATAGTTTGTCGTATGAATAATGTTTTTAGCGTTTCGCGACGACTTTTAAATTTCGCGGTTCAGAGTGCGTGGTTGGTCTTGTACAGTGTACATGTATGTTATGATTGTAAATACAGTACAGTCAGTGTAGGGTGCTCAACACCCTTGGGTCTGCAAATATTGGACCTTGAACAGAAGCGGTTGCTGTACAGAGGTTCATTGTAGAGTGAATTCCTATTATATATGGGAAACTGTGAAGGTGTTGTGGTAGAGAGTTTGTCGTATGAATAATGTTTTTAGCGTTTCGCGACAACTTTTAAATTTTGTGGTTCAGAGTGCGTGGTTGGGTCTTGTACAGTGTACATGTATGTTATGATTGTAAATACAGTACAGTCAGTGTAGGGTGCTCAACACCCTTGGGTCTGCAAATATTGGACCTTGAACAAAAGTGGTTGCTGTACAGAGGTGAATTGCACAGTGAATTCCTATTATATATGGGAAACTGTGAAGGTGATGTGGTAGATTGTTTGTCGTATGAATAATGTTTTTAGCGTTTCGCGACGACTTTTAAATTTCGCGGTTCAGAGTGCGTGGTTGGTCTTGTACAGTGTACATGTATGTTTTGATTGTAAATACAGTACAGTCAGTGTAGGGTGCTCAACACCCTTGGGTCTGCAAATATTGGACCTTGAACAAAAGTGGTTGCTGTACAGAGGTGAATTGCACAGTGAATTCCTATTATATATGTGAAACTGTGAAGGTGTTGTGGTAGATAGCTTGTCGTATGAATAATGTTTTTAGCGTTTCGCGACGACTTTTTAATTTCGCGGTTCAGAGTGCGTGGTTGGTCTTGTACAGTGTACATGTATCTTATGATTGTAAATACAGTACAGTCAGTGTAGGGTGCTCAACACCCTTGGGTCTGCAAATATTGGACCTTGAACAGAAGCGGTTGCTGTACAGAGGTGAATTGCACAGTGAATTCCTATTATAAATCGGAAACTGTGAAGGTGTTGTGGTAGATAGTTTGTCGTATGAATAATGTTTTTAGCGTTTCGCGACGACTTTTAAATTTCGCGGTTCGAAGTGCGTGGTTAGTCTTGTACAGTGTACATGTATGTTATGATTGTAAATACAGTACAGTCAGTGTTGGGTGCTCAACACCCTTGGGTCTGCAAATATTGGACCTTGAACAAAAGTGGTTGCTGTACAGAGGTGAATTGCACAGTGAATTCCTATTATATATGGGAAACTGTGAAGGTGTTGTGGTAGATAGTTTGTCGTATGAATAATGTTTTTAGCGTTTCGCGACGACTTTTAAATTTCGCGGTTCAGAGTGTGTGGTTGGTCGTGTACAGTGTACATGTATGTTTTGATTGTAAATACAGGACAGTCAGTGTAGGGTGCTCAACATCCTTGGGTCTGCAAATATTGGACCTTGAACAAAAGTGGTTGCTGTACAGAGGTGAATTGCACAGTGAATTCCTATTATATATGGGAAACTGTGAAGGTGATGTGGTAGATAGTTTGTCGTATGAATAATGTTTTTAGCGTTTCGCGACAACTTTTAAATTTCGCGGTTCAGAGTGCGTGGTTGGTCTTGTACAGTGTACATGTATGTTATGATTGTAAATACAGTACAGTCAGTGTAGGGTGCTCAACACCCTTGGGTCTGCAAATATTGGACCTTGAACAAAGTGGTTGCTGTACAGAGGTGAATTGCACAGTGAATTCCTATTATTGATATATGGGAAACTGTGAAGGTGTTGTGGTAGATAGTTTGTCGTATGAATAATGTTTTTAGCGTTTCGCGACGACTTTTAAATTTCGCGGTTCAGAGTGCGTGGTTGGTCTTGTACAGTGTACATGTATGTTATGATTGTAAATACAGTACAGTCAGTGTAGGGTGCTCATCACCCTTGGGTCTGCAAATATTGGACCTTGAACAAAAGTGGTTGCTGTACAGAGGTGAATTGCACAGTGAATTCCTATTATATATGGGAAACTGTGAAAGTGTTGTGGTAGATACTTTGTCGTATGAATAATGTTTTTAGCGTTTCGCGACGACTTTTAAATTTTGTGGTTCAGAGTGCGTGGTTGGTCTTGTACAGTGTACATGTATGTTATGATTGTAAATACAGTACAGTCAGTGTAGGGTGCTCAACACCCTTGGGTCTGCAAATATTGGACCTTGAACAAAAGTGGTTGCTGTACAGAGGTGAATTGCACAGTGAATTCCTATTATATATGGGAAACTGTGAAGTTGTTGTGGTAGATAGTTTGTCGTATGAATAATGTTTTTAGCGTTTCGCGACGACTTTTAAATTTCGCGGTTCAGAGTGTGTGGTTGGTCTTGTACAGTGTACATGTATGTTTTGATTGTAAATACAGTACAGTCAGTGTAGGGTGCTCAACACCCTTGGGTCTGCAAATATTGGACCATGGACAAAAGTGGTTGCTGTACAGAGGTGAATTGCACAGTGATATGGGAAACTGTGAAGGTGATGTGGTAGATTGTTTGTCGTATGAATAATGTTTTTAGCGTTTCGCGACGACTTTTAAATTTCGCGGTTCAGAGTGCGTGGTTGGTCTTGTACAGTGTACATGTATGTTATGATTGTAAATACAGTACAGTCAGTGTAGGGTGCTCAACACCCTTGGGTCTGCAAATATTGGACCTTGAACAGAAGCGGTTGCTGTACAGAGGTTCATTGTAGAGTGAATTCCTATTATATAAGGGAAACTGTGAAGGTGTTGTTGCAGAGAGTTTGTCGTATGAATAATGTTTTTAGCGTTTCGCGACGACTTTTAAATTTTGTGGTTCAGAGTGCGTGGTTGGTCTTGTACAGTGTACATGTATGTTATGATTGTAAATACAGTACAGTCAGTGTAGGGTGCTCAACACCCTTGGGTCTGCAAATATTGGACCTTGAACAAAAGTGGTTGCTGTACAGAGGTGAATTGCACAGTGAATTCCTATTATCAATATAATGGAAACTGTGAAGGTGTTGTGGTAGATAGTTTGTCGTATGAATAATGTTTTTTGCGTTTCGCGACGACTTTTAAATTTCGCGGTTCAGAGTGCGTGGTTGGTCTTGTACTGAGTACATGTATGTTATGATTGTAAATACAGTACAGTCAGTGTAGGGTGCTCAACACCCATGGGTCTGCAAATATTGGACCTTGAACAAAAGTGGTTGCTGTACAGAGGTGAATTGCACAGTGAATTCCTATTATATATGTGAAACTGTGAAGGTGTTGTGGTAGATAGTTTGTCGTATGAATAATGTTTTTAGCGTTTCGCGACGACTTTTAAATTTGGCGGTTCAGAGTGCGTGGTTGGTCTTGTACAGTGTACATGTATGTTATGATTGTAAATACAGTACAGTCAGTGTAGGGTGCTCAACACCCTTGGGTCTGCAAATATTGGACCTTGAACAAAAATGGTCGCTGTACAGAGGTGAATTGCACAGTGAATTCCTAATATATATGGGAAACTGTGAATGTGTAGCGGTATATAGTTTGTCGTATGAATAATGTTTTTTGCGTTTCGCGACGTCTTTTAAATTTCGCGGTTCAGAGTGCGTGGTTGGTCTTGTACAGTGTACATGTATGTTATGATTGTAAATACAGTACAGTCAGTGTAGGGTGCTCAACACCCTTGGGTCTGCAAATATTGGACCTTGAACAAAAGTGGTTGCTGTACAGAGGTGAATTGCACAGTGAATTCCTATTATATATGTGAAACTGTGAAGGTGTTGTGGTAGATAGCTTGTCGTATGAATAATGTTTTTAGCGTTTCGCGACGACTTTTTAATTTCGCGGTTCAGAGTGCGTGGTTGGTCTTGTACAGTGTACATGTATCTTATGATTGTAAATACAGTACAGTCAGTGTAGGGTGCTCAACACCCTTGGGTCTGCAAATATTGGACCTTGAACAGAAGCGGTTGCTGTACAGAGGTTCATTGTAGAGTGAATTCCTATTATATATGGGAAACTGTGAAGGTGTTGTGGTAGAGAGTTTGTCGTATGAATAATGTTTTTAGCGTTTCGCGACGACTTTTAAATTTCGCGGTTCGGAGTGCGTGGTTAGTCTTGTACAGTGTACATGTATGTTATGATTGTAAATACAGTACAGTCAGTGTTTGGTGCTCAACACCCTTGGGTCTGCAAATATTGGACCTTGAACAAAAGTGGTTGCTGTACAGAGGTGAATTGCACAGTGAATTCCTATTATATATGGGAAACTGTGAAGGTGTTGTGGTAGATAGTTTGTCGTATGAATAATGTTTTTAGCGTTTCGCGACGACTTTTAAATTTCGCGGTTCAGAGTGTGTGGTTGGTCGTGTACAGTGTACATGTATGTTTTGATTGTAAATACAGGACAGTCAGTGTAGGGTGCTCAACATCCTTGGGTCTGCAAATATTGGACCTTGAACAAAAGTGGTTGCTGTACAGAGGTGAATTGCACAGTGAATTCCTATTATATATGGGAAACTGTGAAGGTGATGTGGTAGATAGTTTGTCGTATGAATAATGTTTTTAGCGTTTCGCGACAACTTTTAAATTTCGCGGTTCAGAGGGCGTGGTTGGTCTTGTACAGTGTACATGTATGTTATGATTGTAAATACAGTATAGTCAGTGTAGGGTGCTCAACACCCTTGGGTCTGCAAATATTGGACCTTGAACAAAAGTGGTTGCTGTACAGAGGTGAATTGCACAGTGAATTCCTATTATATATGTGAAACTGTGAAGGTGTTGTGGTAGATAGTTTGTCGTATGAATAATGTTTTTAGCGTTTCGCGACGACTTTTAAATTTCGCGGTTCAGAGTGCGTGGTTGGTCTTGTACAGTGTACATGTATGTTATGATTGTAAATACAGTACAGTCAGTGTAGGGTGCTCAACACCCTTGGGTCTGCAAATATTGGACCTTGAACAAAAGTGGTTGCTGTACAGAGGTGAATTGCACAGTGAATTCCTATTATATATGGGAAACTGTGAAAGTGTTGTGGTAGATACTTTGTCGTATGAATAATGTTTTTAGCGTTTCGCGACGACTTTTAAATTTTGTGGTTCAGAGTGCGTGGTTGGTCTTGTACAGTGTACATGTATGTTATGATTGTAAATACAGTACAGTCAGTGTAGGGTGCTCAACACCCTTGGGTCTGCAAATATTGGACCTTGAAAAAAAGTGGTTGCTGTACAGAGGTGAATTGCACAGTGAATTCCTATTATAAATCGGAAACTGTGAAGGTGTTGTGGTAGATAGTTTGTCGTATGAATAATGTTTTTAGCGTTTCGCGTCGACTTTTAAATTTCGCGGTTCAGAGTGCGTGGTTGGTCTTGTTCAGTGTACATGTATGTTATGATTGTAAATACAGTACAGTCAGTGTAGGGTGCTCAACACCCTTGGGTCTGCAAATATTGGACCTTGAACAAAAGTGGTTGCTGTACAGAGGTGAATTGCACAGTGAATTCCTATTATTGATATATGGGAAACTGTGAAGGTGTTGTGGTAGATAGTTTGTCGTATGAATAATGTTTTTAGCGTTTCGCAACGACTTTTAAATTTCGCGGTTCAGAGTGCGTGGTTGGTCTTGAACAGTGTACATGTATGTTATGATTGTAAATACAGTACAGTCAGTGTAGGGTGCTCAACACCCTTGGGTCTGCAAATATTGGACCTTGAACAAAAGTGGTTACTGTACAGAGGTGAATTGCACAGTGAATTCCTATTATATATGGGAAACTGTGAAAGTGTTGTGGTAGATACTTTGTCGTATCAATAATGTTTTTAGCGTTTCGCGACGACTTTTAAATTTTGTGGTTCAGAGTGCGTGGTTGGGTCTTGTACAGTGTACATGTATGTTTTGATTGTAAATACAGTACAGTCAGTGTAGGGTGCTCAACACCCTTGGGTCTGCAAATATTGGACCTTGAACAAAAGTGGTTGCTGTACAGAGGTGAATTGCACAGTGAATTCCTATTATATATGGGAAACTGTGAAGGTGATGTGGTAGATTGTTTGTCGTATGAATAATGTTTTTAGCGTTTCGCGACGACTTTTAAATTTCGCGGTTCAGAGTGCGTGGTTGGTCTTGTACAGTGTACATGTATGTTTTGATTGTAAATACAGTACAGTCAGTGTAGGGTGCTCAACACCCTTGGGTCTGCAAATATTGGACCTTGGACAAAAGTGGTTGCTGTACAGAGGTGAATTGCACAGTGAATTCCTATTATATATGGGAAACTGTGAAGGTGATGTGGTAGATTGTTTGTCGTATGAATAATGTTTTTAGCGTTTCGCGACGACTTTTAAATTTCGCGGTTCAGAGTGCGTGGTTGGTCTTGTACAGTGTACATGTATGTTATGATTGTAAATACAGTACAGTCAGTGTAGGGTGCTCAACACCCTTGAGTCTGCAAATATTGGACCTTGAACAAAAGTGGTTGCTGTACAGAGGTGAATTGCACAGTGAATTCCTATTATATATGGGAAACTGTGAAAGTGTTGTGGTAGATACTTTGTTGTATGAATAATGTTTTTAGCGTTTCGCGACGACTTTTAAATTTTCTGGTTCAAAGTGCGTGGTTGGTCTTGTACAGTGTACATGTATGTTATGATTGTAAATACAGTACAGTCAGTGTAGGGTGCTCAACACCCTTGGGTCTGCAAATATTGGACCTTGAACAAAAGTGGTTGCTGTACAGAGGTGAATTGCACAGTGAATTCCTATTATATATGGGAAACTGTGAAGTTGTTGTGGTAGATAGTTTGTCGTATGAATAATGTTTTTAGCGTTTCGCGACGACTTTTAAATTTCGCGGTTCAGAGTGTGTGGTTGGTCTTGTACAGTGTACATGTATGTTTTGATTGTAAATACAGTACAGTCAGTGTAGGGTGCTCAACACCCTTGGGTCTGCAAATATTGGACCATGGACAAAAGTGGTTGCTGTACAGAGGTGAATTGCACAGTGAATTCCTATTATATATGGGAAACTGTGAAGGTGATGTGGTAGATAGTTTGTCGTATGAATAATGTTTTTAGCGTTTCGCGACGACTTTTAAATTTCGCGGTTCAGAGTGCGTGGTTGGTCTTGTACAGTGTACATGTATGTTATGATTGTAAATACAGTACAGTCAGTGTAGGGTGCTCAACACCCTTGGGTCTGCAAATATTGGACCTTGAACAGAAGCGGTTGCTGTACAGAGGTTCATTGTAGAGTGAATTCCTATTATATAAGGGAAACTGTGAAGGTGTTGTTGCAGAGAGTTTGTCGTATGAATAATGTTTTTAGCGTTTCGCGACGACTTTTAAATTTTGTGGTTCAGAGTGCGTGGTTGGTCTTGTACAGTGTACATGTATGTTATGATTGTAAATACAGTACAGTCAGTGTAGGGTGCTCAACACCCTTGGGTCTGCAAATATTGGACCTTGAACAAAAGTGGTTGCTGTACAGAGGTGAATTGCACAGTGAATTCCTATTATTGATATATGGGAAACTGTGAAGGTGTTGTGGTAGATAGTTTGTCGTATGAATAATGTTTTTAGCGTGTCGCGACGACTTTTAAATTACGCGTTTCAGAGTGCGTGGTTGGTCTTGTACAGTGTACATGTATGTTATGATTGTAAATACAGTACAGTCAGTGTAGGGTGCTCAACACCCTTGGGTCTGCAAATATTGGACCTTGAACAAAAGTGGTTGCTGTACAGAGGTGAATTGCACAGTGAATTCCTATTATATATGGGAAGCTGTGAAGGTGTTGTGGTAGATAGTTTGTCGTATGAATAATGTTTTTAGCGTTTCGCGACGACTTTTAAATTTCGCGGTTCAGAGTGCGTGGTTGGTCTTGTACAGTGTACATGTATGTTATGATTGTAAATACAGTACAGTCAGTGTAGGGTGCTCAACACCCTTGGGTCTGCAAATATTCAACCTTGAACAAAAGTGGTTGCTGTACAGAGGTGAATTGCACAGTGAATTCCTATTATATATGGGAAACTGTGAAAGTGTTGTGGTAGATACTTTGTCGTATGAATAATGTTTTTAGCGTTTCGCGACGACTTTTAAATTTTGTGGTTCAGAGTGCGTGGTTGGTCTTGTACAGTGTACATGTATGTTATGATTGTAAATACAGTACAGTCAGTGTAGGGTGCTCAACACCCTTGGGTCTGCAAATATTGGACCTTGAAAAAAAGTGGTTGCTGTACAGAGGTGAATTGCACAGTGAATTCCTATTATAAATCGGAAACTGTGAAGGTGTTGTGGTAGAAAGTTTGTCGTATGAATAATGATTTTAGCGTTTCGCGACGACTTTTAAATTTCGCGGTTCAGAGTGCGTGGTTGGTCTTGTACAGTGTACATGTATGTTATGATTGTAAATACAGTAGAGTCAGTGTAGGGTGCTCAACACCCTTGGGTCTGCAAATATTGGACCTTGAACAGAAGCGGTTGCTGTACAGAGGTTCATTGGAGAGTGAATTCCTATTATATATGGGAAACTGTGAAGGTGTTGTTGCAGAAAGTTTGTCATATGAATAATGTTTGTAGCGTTTCGCGATGACTTTTAAATTTAAAAAAGTCAAGATAAAACAGATTCAGTATATCATCTTCATGTATACAAGGCCTTTAAACTCCTTTAACTCATTCCAGTTCAATGTTGTCCAGACAAGCCACCATTTCCTCTCAATCCATAACTTTTTTAAGGACTATTTGAGTGTATCTGATTTTGGCCCGCGTAGGCACTTTGTGATTAGGTAACTACATACATAACGTCTTTGCCAAAGTGCCGAATTTGCAATTCAAAAATTCTACTAAAACCAGCAGATCTATGTGATGCATTCAAAGCGCCGGTCCAACTGGTCACAGGTCATCATGAAGCGTTGAAGACATGGGAAGAAGGAGTGACACCGTCTATACGAAAGGCACTGACCCTTAATTGCCGCTATCATCGTTAGATCGGGTATGCAAGTCAGCGAAGCATATCAAATGTGTGCCATCTTAATCCTTGCACAGCGCCGAAATGCCGACTATTCCAATATGCAGCAAGATTCATTTGTGTCCATGGATGCACTCAAACCAGCCAATCCGATGCGTTTATATCTCCGGTTGAACTGCTCATCGCATCCACATGGCCACAACCATCTTCAGATCAGATTATGTAAGTCAGCTCTTAATTTTTTTATATCAAATGTGTGCCATATCTTACAAATGCATCTGACATATTTATATTTGTAGCACTTTCTCAGCGACTTAATATCGCAAACTTTTACCACTCACAAACTCCGTGAGAATTAATCTTGCAGAATAATTTCTAGGTTTACAGTAACCGTATTTAAGGAGCTTTAAGCAAGGTTGCCTTTATGTGATGTTTTCCCCGTGTGGTTCCCGGGTAGAAGAATTGGACCTCTGTCTTACTCCCTTGCATGTTGTAAGAGGCAACTAAATGGGAGAGTATGCTAGCAGTGAGCCCTAAATTAAAAGGCCACCTTTTCAACTCGGTATAATTATTCACTGGGTAATAATAGCGAGTTTGTATAATTTGCAAATCGGTAAAAAGCTTATTCAATGATTGAGTTGATCTAAATAGTTTCATTGTTTAATGAGCGAATGGGTCAAATTCAAAGGGAGCTTTTTAAATTTGGCTGAAGTGCGTGGTTGGTCTTGTACAGTGTACATGTATGTTATGATTGTAAATACAGTACAGTCAGTGTAAGGTGCTCAACACCCTTGGGTCGGCAAATATTGGACCTTGAACAAAAGTGGTTGCTGTACAGAGGTGAATTGCACAGTGAATTCCTATTATATATGGGAAACTGTGAAGCTGTTGTGGTAGATAGTTTGTCATATGAATAATGTTTTTAGCGTGTCCGACGACTTTTAAATTACGGGGTTCAGAGTGCGTGGTTGGTCTTGTACAGTGTACATGTATGTTATGATTGTAAATACAGTACAGTCAGTGTAGGGTGCTCAACACCCTTGGGTCGGCAAATATTGGACCTTGAACAAAAGTGGTTGCTGTACAGAGGTGAATTGCACAGTGAATTCCTATTATATATGGGAAACTGTGAAGGTGTTGTGGTAGATAGTTTGTCGTATGAATAATGTTTTTAGCGTGTCGCGACGACTTTTAATTTACGCGGTTCAGAGTACGTGGTTGGTCTTGTACAGTGTACATGTATGTTATGATTGTAAATACAGTACAGTCAGTGTAGGGTGCTCAACACCCTTGGGTCTGCAAATATTGGACCTTGAACAAAAGTGGTTGCTGTACAGATGTGAATTGCCCAGTGAATTCCTATTATATATGGGAAACTGTGAAGGTGTTGTGGTAGATAGTTTGTCGTATGAATAATGTGTTTAGCGTTTTGCGACGACTTTTAAATTTCGTGGTTCAGAGTGCGTGGTTGGTCTTGTACAGTGTACATGTATGTTATGATTGTAAATACAGTACAGTCAGTGTAGGGTGCTCAACACCCTTGGGTCCTCAAATATTGGACCTTGAACAAAAGTGGTTGCTGTACAGAGGTGAATTGCACAGTGAATTCCTATTATATATGGGAAACTGTGAAGGTGTTGTGGTAGATAGTTTGTCGTATGAATAATGTTTTTAGCGTTTCGCGACGACTTATAAATTTCGCGGTTCAGAGTGCGTGGTTGGTCTTGTACAGTGTACATGTATGTTATGATTGTAAATACAGTACAGTCAGTGTAGGGTGCTCAACACCCTTGGGTCTGCAAATATTGGACCTTTAACAAAAGTGGTTGCTGTACAGAGGTGAATTGAACAGTGAATTCCTATTATCGATATATGGGAAACTGTGAAGGTGTTGTGGTAGATAGTTTGTCGTATGAATAATGTTTTTAGCGTTTCGCAACGACTTTTAAATTTCGCGGTTCAGAGTGCGTGGTTGGTCTTGTACAGTGTACATGTATGTTATGATTGTAAATACAGTACAGTCAGTGTAGGATGCTCAACACCCTTGGGTCTGCAAATATTGGACCTTGAACAAAAGTGGTTGCTGTACAGAGGTGAATTGCACAGTGAATTCCTGTTATCAATATAATGGAAACTGTGAAGATGTTGTGGTAGATAGTTTGTCGTATGAATAATGTTTTTAGCGTTTCGCGACGACTTTTAAATTTCGCGGTTCAGAGTGCGTGGTTGGTCTTGTACAGTGTACATGTATGTTATGATTGTAATTACAGTACAGTCAGTGTAGGATGCTCAACACCCTTGGGTCTGCAAATATTGGACCTTGAACAAAAGTGGTTGCTGTACAGAGGTGAATTGCAAAGTGAATTCCTATTATCAATATAATGGAAACTGTGAAGATGTTGTGGAAGATAGTTTGTCGTATAAATAATGATTTTAGCGTTTCGCGACGACTTTTAAATTTCGCAGTTCAGAGTGCGTGGTTGGTCTTGTACAGTGTACATGTATGTTATGATTGTAAATACAGTACAGTCAGTGTAGGGTGCTCAACACCCTTGGGTCTGCAAATATTGGACCTTGAACAAAAGTGGTTGCTGTACAGAGGTGAATTGCACAGTGAATTCCTATTATATATGGGAAACTGTGAAGCTGTTGTGGTAGATAGTTTGTCGTATGAATAATGTTTTTAGCGTGTCGCGACGACTTTTAAATTACGCGGTTCAGAGTGCGTGGTTGGTCTTGTACAGTGTACATGTATGTTATGATTGTAAATACAGTACAGTCAGTGTAGGGTGCTCAACACCCTTGGGTCGGCAAATATTGGACCTTGAACAAAAGTGGTTGCTGAACAGAGGTGAATTGCACAGTGAATTCCTATTATATATGGGAAACTGTGAAGGTGTTGTGGTAGATAGTTTGTCGTATGAATAATGTTTTTAGCGTTTCGCGACGACTTTTAAATTTCGCGGTTCAGAGTGCGTGGTTGGTCTTGTACAGTGTACATGTATGTTATGATTGTAAATACAGTACAGTCAGTGTAGGATGCTCAACATCCTTGGGTCTGCAAATATTGGACCTTGAACAAAAGTGGTTGCTGTACAGAGGTGAATTGCACAGTGAATTCCTGTTATCAATATAATGGAAACTGTGAAGATGTTGTGGTAGATAGTTTGTCGTATGAATAATGTTTTTAGCGTATCGAGACGACTTTTAAATTTCGCGGTGCAGAGTGCCTGGTTGGTCTTGTACAGTGTACATGTATGTTATGATTGTAAATACAGTACAGTCAGTGTAGGGTGCTCAACACCCTTGGGTCTGCAAATATTGGACCTTGAACAAAAGTGGTTGCTGTACAGAGGTGAATTGCACAGTGAATTCCTATTATCAATATAATGGAAACTGTGAAGATGTTGTGGAAGATAGTTTGTCATATGAATAATGTTTTTAGCGTTTCGCGACGACTTTTAAATTTCGCGGTTCAGAGTGCGTGGTTGGTCTTGTACAGTGTACATGTATGTTATGATGTAGGGTGCTCAACACCCTTGGGTCTGCAAATATTGGACCTTGAACAAAAAAGGTTGCTGTACAGAGGTGAATTGCACAGTGAATTCCTATTATATATGGGAAACTGTGAAGGTGTTGTGGTAGATAGTTTGTCGTATGAATAATGTTTTTAGCGTTTCGCGACGACTTTTAAATTTCGCAGTTCAGAGTGCGTGGTTGATCTTGTACAGTGTACATGTATGTTATGATTGTAAATACAGTACAGTCAGTGTAGGGTGCTCAACACCCTTGGGTCTGCAAATATTGGACCTTGAACAAAAGTGGTTGCTGTACAGAGGTGAATTGCACAGTGAATTCCTATTATATATGTGAAACAGTGAAGGTGTTGTGGTAGATAGCTTGTCGTATGAATAATGTTTTTAGCGTTTCGCGACGACTTTTAAATTTCGCGGTTCAGAGTGCGTGGTTGGTCTTGTACAGTGTACATGTATGTTATGATTGTAAATACAGTACAGTCAGTGTAGGGTGCTCAACACCCTTGGGTCTGCAAATATTGGACCTTGAACAGAAGCGGTTGCTGTACAGAGGTGAATTGCACAGTGAATTCCTATTATATATGTGAAACTGTGAAGGTGTTGTGGTAGATAGTTTGTCGTATGAATAATGTTTTTAGCGTTTCGTGACGACTTTTAAATTTCGTGGTTCAGAGTGTGTGGTTGGTCTTGTACAGTGTACATGTATGTTATGATTGTAAATACAGTACAGTCAGTGTAGGGTGCAACTGTGAAGGTGTTGTGGTAGATAGTTTGTCGTATGAATAATGTTTTTAGCGTTTCGCGACGACTTTTAAATTTCGCGGTTCAGAGTGCGTGGTTGTTCTTGTACAGTGTACATGTATGTTATGATTGTAAATACAGTACAGTCAGTGTAGGATGCTCAACACCCTTGGGTCTGCAAATATTGGACCTTGAACAAAAGTGGTTGCTGTACAGAGGTGAATTGCACAGTGAATTCCTGTTATCAATATAATGGAAACTGTGAAGATGTTGTGGTAGATAGTTTGTCGTATGAATAATGTTTTTAGCGTTTCGCGACGACTTTTAAATTTCGCGGTTCAGAGTGCGTGGTTGGTCTTGTACAGTGTACATGTATGTTATGATTGTAAATACAGTACAGTCAGTGTAGGATGCTCAACACCCTTGGGTCTGCAAATATTGGACCTTGAACAAAAGTGGTTGCTGTACAGAGGTGAATTGCACAGTGAATTCCTATTATATATGGGAAACTGTGAAGGTGTTGTGGTAGATAGTTTGTCGTATGAAATAATGTTTTTAGCGTTTTGCGACGACTTTTAAATTTCGCGGTTCAGAGTGCGTGGTTGGTCTTGTACAGTGTACATGTATGTTATGATTGTAAATACAGTACAGTCAGTGTAGGGTGCTCAACACCCTTGGGTCTGCAAATATTGGACCTTGAACAGAAGCGGTTGCTGTACAGAGGTTCATTGTAGAGTGAATTCCTATTATATATGGGAAACTGTGAAGGTGTTTTTGCAGAGAGTTTGTCATATGAATAATGTTTTTAGCGTTTCGCGATGACTTTTAAATTTAAAAAAGTCAAGATAAAACAGATTCAGTATATCATCTTCATGTATACAAGGCCTTTAAACTCCTTTAACTCATTCCAGTTCAATGTTGTCCAGACAAACCACCATTTCCTCTCAATCCATAACTTTTTTAAGGACTATTTGAGTGTATCTGATTTTGGCCCGCGTAGGCACTTTGTGATTAGGTAACTACATGCATAACGTCTTTGCCAAAGTGCCAAATTTGCAATTCAAAAATTCTACTAAAACCAGCAGATCTATGTGATGCATTCAAAGCCCCGGTCCAACTGCTCACAGGTCATCATGAAGCGTTGAAGACATGGGAAGAAGGAGTGACACCGTCTATACGAAAGGCACTGACCCTTAATTGCCGCTATCATCGTTAGATCGGGTATGCAAGTCAGCGAAGCATATCAAATGTGTGCCATCTTAATCCTTGCACAGCGCCGAAATGCCGACTATTCCAATATGCAGCAAGATTCATTTGTGGCCATGGATGCACTCAAACCAGCCAATCCGATGCGTTTATATCTCCGGTTGAACTGCTCATCGCATCCACATGGCCACAACCATCTTCGGATCAGATTATGTAAGTCAGCTCTTAATTTTTTTATATCAAATGTGTGCCATATCTTACAAATGCATCTGACATATTTATATTTGTAGCACTTTCTCAGCGACTTAATATCGCAAACTTTTACCACTCGCAAACTCCGTGAGAATTAATCTTGCAGAATAATTTCTAGTTTTACAGTAACCGTATTTAAGGAGCTTTAAGCAAGGTTGCCTTTATGTGATGTTTTCCCCGTGTGGTTCCCGGGTAGAAGAATTGGACCTCTGTCTTACTCCCTTGCATGTTGTAAGAGGCAACTAAATGGGAGAGTATGCTAGCAGTGAGCCCTAAATTAAAAGGCCACCTTTTCAACTCGGTATAATTATTCACTGGGTAATAATAGCGAGTTTGTATAATTTGCAAATCGGTAAAAAGCTTATTCAACGATTGAGTTGATCTAAATAGTTTCATTGTTTAATGAGCGAATGGGTCAAATTCAAAGGGAGCTTTTTAAATTTGGCTGAAGTGCGTGGTTGGTCTTGTACAGTGTACATGTATGTTATGATTGTAAATACAGTACAGTCAGTGTAGGGTGCTCAACACCCATGGGTCTGCAAATATTGGACCTTGAACAAAAGTGGTTGCTGTACAGAGGTGAATTGCACAGTGAATTCCTATTATATATGGGAAACTGTGAAGGTGTTGTTGTAGATAGTTTGTCGTATGAATAATGTTTTTAGCGTTTCGGGACGACTTTTAAATTTCGTGGTTCAGAGTGCGTGGTTGGTCTTGTACAGTGTACATGTATGTTATGATTGTAAATACAGTACAGTCAGTGTAGGGTGCTCAACACCCTTGGGTCTGCAAATATTGGACCTTGAACAAAAGTGGTTGCTGTACAGAGGTGAATTGCACAGTGAATTCCTATTATCGATATATGGGAAACTGTGAAGGTGTTGTGGTAGATAGTTTGTCGTATGAATAATGTTTTTAGTGTTTTGCGACGACTTTTAAATTTCGCTGTTCAGAGTGCGTGGTTGGTCTTGTACAGTGTACATGTATGTTATGATTGTAAATACAGTACAGTCAGTGTAGGGTGCTCAACACCCTTGGGTCTGCAAATATAGGACCTTGAACAAAAGTGGTTGCTGTACAGAGGTGAAATGCACAGTGACTTCCTATTATATATGGAAAACTGTGAAGGTGTTGTGGTAGATAGTTTGTCGTATGAATAATGTTTTTAGCGTTTCGCGACAACTTTTAAATTTTGCGGTTCAGAGTGCGTGGTTGGTCTTGTACAGTGTACATGTATGTTATGATTGTAATTACATTACAGTCAGTGTAGGGTGCTTAACACCCTTGGGTCTGCAAATATTGGACCTTGAACAAAAGTGGTTGCTGTACAGAGGTGAAATGCACAGTGCATTCCTATTATCAATATAATGGAAACTGTGAAGATGTTGTGGTAGATAGTTTGTCGTATGAATAATGTTTTTAGCGTTTCGCGACGACTTTTAAATTTCGCGGTTCAGAGTGCGTGGTTTGTCTTGTACAGTGTACATGTATGTTATGATTGTAAATACAGTACAGTCAGTGTAGGGTGCTCAACACCCTTAGGTCGGCAAATATTGGACCTTGAACAAAAGTGGTTGCTGTACAGAGGTGAATTGCACAGTGAATTCCTATTATATATGGGAAACTGTGAAGGTGTTGTGGTAGATAGTTTGTCGTATAAATAATGTTTTTAGCGTGTCGCGACGACTTTTAAATTACGCGGTTCAGAGTGCGTGGTTGGTCTTGTACAGTGTACATGTATGTTATGATTGTAAATACAGTACAGTCAGTGTAGGGTGCTCAACACCCTTGGGTCTGCAAATATTGGACCTTGAACAAAAGTGGTTGCTGTACAGAGGTGAATTGCACAGTGAATTCCTATTATACATGGGAAACTGTGAAGGTGTTGTGGTAGATAGTTTTTCGTATGAATAGGAAACTGTGAAGGTGTTGTGGTAGATAGTTAGTCGTATGAATAATGTTTTTAGCGTTTCGCGACGACTTTTAAATTTCTCGGTTCAGAGTGCGTGGTTGGTCTTGTACAGTGTACATGTATGTTATGATTGTAAATACAGTACAGTCAGTGTAGGGTGCTCAACACCCTTGGGTCTGCAAATATTGGACCTTGAACAAAAGTGGTTGCTGTACAGAGGTGAATTGCACAGTGAATTCCTATTATATATGGGAAACTGTGAAGGTGTTGTGGTAGATAGTTTGTCGTATGAATAATGTTTTTAGCGTTTGGCGACGACTTTTAAATTTCGCGGTTCAGAGTGCTTGGTTGGTCTTGTACAGTGTACATGTATGTTATGATTGTAAATACAGTACAGTCAGTGTAGGGTGCTCAACACCCTTGGGTCTGCAAATATTGGACCTTTAACAAAAGTGGTTGCTGTACAGAGGTGAATTGAACAGTGAATTCCTATTATCGATATATGGGAAACTGTGAAGGTGTTGTGGTAGATAGTTTGTCGTAGGAATGATGTTTTTAGCGTTTTGTGACGACTTTTAAATTACGCGGTTCAGAGTGCGTGGTTGGTCTTGTACAGTGTACATGTATGTTATGATTGTAAATACAGTACAGTCAGTGTAGGGTGCTCAACACCCTTGGGTCTGCAAATATTGGACCTTGAACAAAAGTGGTTGCTGTACAGAGGTGAATTGCACAGTGAATTCCTATTATCAATATAATGGAAACTGTGAAGGTGTTGTGGTAGATAGTTTGTTGTATGAATAATGTTTTTAGCGTTTCGCGACGACTTTTTAATTTCGCGGTTCAGAGTGCGTGGTTGGTCTTGTACCGTGTACATGTATGTTATGATTGTAAATACAGTACAGTCAGTGTAGGGTGCTCAACACCCTTGGGTCTGCAAATATTGGACCTTGAACAAAAGTGGTTGCTGTACAGAGGTGAATTGCACAGTGAATTCCTATTATATATGGGAAACTGTGAAGGTGTTGTGGTAGATAGTTTGTCGTATGAATAATGTTATTCGCGTTTCGCGACGACTTTTAAATTTCGTGGTTCAGAGTGTGTGGTTGGTCTTGTACAGTGTACATGTATGTTATGATTGTAAATACAGTACAGTCAGTGTAGGGTGCTCAACACCCTTGGGTCTGCAAATATTGGACCTTGAACAAAAATGGTTGCTGTACAGAGGTGAAATGCACAGTGAATTCCTATTATATATGGAAAACTGTGAAGGTGTTGTGGTAGATAGTTTGTCGTATGAATAATGTTTTTAGCGTTTCGCGACGACTTAAATTTCACGGTTCAGAGTGCGTGGTTGGTCTTGTACAGTGTACATGTATGTTATGATTGTAAATACAGTACAGTCAGTGTAGGGTGCTCAACACCCTTGGGTCTGCAAATATTGGACCTTGAACAAAAGTGGTTGCTGTACAGAGGTGAATTGCACAGTGAATTCCTATTATATATGGGAAACTGTGAAGGTGTTGTGGTAGATAGATTGTCGTATGAATAATGTTATTAGCGTTTCGCGACGACTTTTAAATTTCGTGGTTCAGAGTGTGTTGTTGGTCTTGTACAGTGTACATGTATGTTATGATTGTAAATACAGTACAGTCAGTGTAGGGTGCTCAACACCCTTGGGTCTGCAAATATTGGACCTTGAACAAAAGTGGTTGCTGTACAGAGGTGAATTGCACAGTGAATTCCTATTATCAATATAATGGAAACTGTGAAGGTGTTGTGGTAGATAGTTTGTCGTATGAATAATGTTTTTTGCGTTTCGCGACGACTTTTAAATTTCGCGGTTCAGAGTGCGTGGTTGGTCTTGTACTGAGTACATGTATGTTATGATTGTAAATACAGTACAGTCAGTGTAGGGTGCTCAACACTTATGGGTCTGCAAATATTGGACCTTGAACAAAAATGGTCGCTGTACAGAGGTGAATTGCACAGTGAATTCCTAATATATATGGGAAACTGTGAAGGTGTAGCGGTATATAGTTTGTCGTATGAATAATGTTTTTTGCGTTTCGCGACGACTTTTAAATTTCGCGGTTCACAGTGCGTGGTTGGTCTTGTACAGTGTACATGTATGTTATGATTGTAAATACAGTACAGTCAGTGTAGGGTGCTCAACACCCTTGGGTCTGCAAATATTGGACCTTGAACAAAAGTGGTTGCTGTACAGAGGTGAATTGCACAGTGAATTCCTATTATATATGTGAAACTGTGAAGGTGTTGTGGTAGATAGCTTGTCGTATGAATAATGTTTTTAGCGTTTAGCGACGACTTTTTAATTTCGCGGTTCAGAGTGCGTGGTTGGTCTTGTACAGTGTACATGTATGTTATGATTGTAAATACAGTACAGTCAGTGTAGGGTGCTCAACACCCTTGGGTCTGCAAATATTGGACCTTGAACAGAAGCGGTTGCTGTACAGAGGTTCATTGTAGAGTGAATTCCTATTATATATGGGAAACTGTGAAGGTGTTGTGGTAGAGAGTTTGTCGTATGAATAATGTTTTTAGCGTTTCGCGACGACTTTTAAATTTCGCGGTTCGGAGTGCGTGGTTAGTCTTGTACAGTGTACATGTATGTTATGATTGTAAATACAGTACAGTCAGTGTTGGGTGCTCAACACCCTTGGGTCTGCAAATATTGGACCTTGAACAAAAGTGGTTGCTGTACAGAGGTGAATTGCACAGTGAATTCCTATTATATATGGGAAACTGTGAAGGTGTTGTGGTAGATAGTTTGTCGTATGAATAATGTTTTTAGCGTTTCGCGACGACTTTTAAATTTCGCGGTTCAGAGTGTGTGGTTGGTCGTGTACAGTGTACATGTATGTTTTGATTGTAAATACAGGACAGTCAGTGTAGGGTGCTCAACATCCTTGGGTCTGCAAATATTGGACCTTGAACAAAAGTGGTTGCTGTACAGAGGTGAATTGCACAGTGAATTCCTATTATATATGGGAAACTGTGAAGGTGATGTGGTAGATAGTTTGTCGTATGAATAATGTTTTTAGCGTTTCGCGACAACTTTTAAATTTCGCGGTTCAGAGTGCGTGGTTGGTCTTGTACAGTGTACATGTATGTTATGATTGTAAATACAGTACAGTCAGTGTAGGGTGCTCAACACCCTTGGGTCTGCAAATATTGGACCTTGAACAAAAGTGGTTGCTGTACAGAGGTGAATTGCACAGTGAATTCCTATTATATATGTGAAACTGTGAAGGTGTTGTGGTAGATAGTTTGTCGTATGAATAATGTTTTTAGCGTTTCGCGACGACTTTTAAATTTCGCGGATAAGAGTGCGTGGTTGGTCTTGTACAGTGTACATGTATATTATGATTGTAAATACAGTACAGTCAGTGTAGGGTGCTCAACACCCTTGGGTCTGCAAATATTGGACCTTGAACAAAAGTGGTTGCTGTACAGAGGTGAATTGCACAGTGAATTCCTATTATATATGGGAAACTGTGAAAGTGTTGTGGTAGATACTTTGTCGTATGAATAATTTTTTTAGCGTTTCGCGACGACTTTTAAATTTTGTGGTTCAGAGTGCGTGGTTGGTCTTGTACAGTGTACATGTATGTTATGATTGTAAATACAGTACAGTCAGTGTAGGGTGCTCAACACCCTTGGGTCTGCAAATATTGGACCTTGAAAAAAAGTGGTTGCTGTACAGAGGTGAATTGCACAGTGAATTCCTATTATAAATCGGAAACTGTGAAGGTGTTGTGGTAGATAGTTTGTCGTATGAATAATGTTTTTAGCGTTTCGCGACGACTTTTAAATTTCGCGGTTCAGAGTGCGTGGTTGGTCTTGTTCAGTGTACATGTATGTTATGATTGTAAATACAGTACAGTCAGTGTAGGGTGCTCAACACCCTTGGGTCTGCAAATATTGGACCTTGAACAAAGTGGTTGCTGTACAGAGGTGAATTGCACAGTGAATTCCTATTATTGATATATGGGAAACTGTGAAGGTGTTGTGGTAGATAGTTTGTCGTATGAATAATGTTTTTAGCGTTTCGCGACGACTTTTAAATTTCGCGGTTCAGAGTGCGTGGTTGGTCTTGTACAGTGTACATGTATGTTATGATTGTAAATACAGTACAGTCAGTGTAGGGTGCTCAACACCCTTGGGTCTGCAAATATTGGACCTTGAACAAAAGTGGTTGCTGTACAGAGGTGAATTGCACAGTGAATTCCTATTATATATGGGAAACTGTGAAAGTGTTGTGGTAGATACTTTGTCGTATGAATAATGTTTTTAGCGTTTCGCGACGACTTTTAAATTTTGTGGTTCAGAGTGCGTGGTTGGTCTTGTACAGTGTACATGTATGTTATGATTGTAAATACAGTACAGTCAGTGTAGGGTGCTCAACACCCTTGGGTCTGCAAATATTGTACCTTGAACAAAAGTGGTTGCTGTACAGAGGTGAATTGCACAGTGAATTCCTATTATATATGGGAAACTGTGAAGGTGTTGTGGTAGATAGTTTATCGTATGAATAACGTTTTTAGCGTTTCGCGACGACTTTTAAATTTCGCGGTTCAGAGTGTGTGGTTGGTCTTGTACAGTGTACATGTATGTTTTGATTGTAAATACAGTACAGTCAGTGTAGGGTGCTCAACACCCTTGGGTCTGCAAATATTGGACCTTGGACAAAAGTGGTTGCTGTACAGAGGTGAATTGCACAGTGAATTCCTATTATATATGGGAAACTGTGAAGGTGATGTGGTAGATTGTTTGTCGTATGAATAATGTTTTTAGCGTTTCGCGACGACTTTTAAATTTCGCGGTTCAGAGTGCGTGGTTGGTCTTGTACAGTGTACATGTATGTTATGATTGTAAATACAGGACAGTCAGTGTAGGGTGCTCAACACCCTTGGGTCTGCAAATATTGGACCTTGAACAAAAGTGGTTGCTGTACAGAGGTGAATTGCACAGTGAATTCCTATTATATATGGGAAACTGTGAAGTTGTTGTGGTAGATAGTTTGTCGTATGAATAATGTTTTTAGCGTTTCGCGACGACTTTTAAATTTCGCGGTTCAGAGTGTGTGGTTGGTCTTGTACAGTGTACATGTATGTTTTGATTGTAAATACAGTACAGTCAGTGTAGGGTGCTCAACACCCTTGGGTCTGCAAATATTGGACCATGGACAAAAGTGGTTGCTGTACAGAGGTGAATTGCACAGTGAATTCCTATTATATATGGGAAACTGTGAAGGTGATGTGGTAGATAGTTTGTCGTATGAATAATGTTTTTAGCGTTTCGCGACGACTTTTAAATTTCGCGGTTCAGAGTGCGTGGTTGGTCTTGTACAGTGTACATGTATGTTATGATTGTAAATACAGTACAGTCAGTGTAGGGTGCTCAACACCCTTGGGTCTGCAAATATTGGACCTTGAACAGAAGCGGTTGCTGTACAGAGGTTCATTGTAGAGTGAATTCCTATTATATAAGGGAAACTGTGAAGGTGTTGTTGCAGAGAGTTTGTCGTATGAATAATGTTTTTAGCGTTTCGCGACGACTTTTAAATTTTGTGGTTCAGAGTGCGTGGTTGGTCTTGTACAGTGTACATGTATGTTATGATTGTAAATACAGTACAGTCAGTGTAGGGTGCTCAACACCCTTGGGTCTGCAAATATTGGACCTTGAACAAAAGTGGTTGCTGTACAGAGGTGAATTGCACAGTGAATTCCTATTATCAATATAATGGAAACTGTGAAGGTGTTGTGGTAGATAGTTTGTCGTATGAATAATGTTTTTTGCGTTTCGCGACGACTTTTAAATTTCGCGGTTCAGAGTGCGTGGTTGGTCTTGTACTGAGTACATGTATGTTATGATTGTAAATACAGTACAGTCAGTGTAGGGTGCACAACACCCATGGGTCTGCAAATATTGGACCTTGAACAAAAATGGTCGCTGTACAGAGGTGAATTGCACAGTGAATTCCTATTATATATGGGAAACTGTGAAGGTGATGTGGTAGATTGTTTGTCGTATGAATAATGTTTTTAGCGTTTCGCGACGACTTTTAAATTTCGCGGTTCAGAGTGAGTGGTTGGTCTTGTACAGTGTACATGTATGTTATGATTGTAAATACAGTACAGTCAGTGTAGGGTGCTCAACACCCTTGGGTCTGCAAATATTGGACCTTGAACAAAAGTGGTTGCTGTACAGAGGTGAATTGCACAGTGAATTCCTATTATATATGGGAAACTGTGAAAGTGTTGTGGTAGATACTTTGTCGTATGAATAATGTTTTTAGCGTTTCGCGACGACTTTTAAATTTTCTGGTTCAAAGTGTGTGGTTGGTCTTGTACAGTGTACATGTATGTTATGATTGTAAATACAGTAGAGTCAGTGTAGGGTGCTCAACACCCTTGGGTCTGCAAATATTGGACCTTGAACAGAAGCGGTTGCTGTACAGAGGTTCATTGTAGAGTGAATTCCTATTATATAAGGGAAACTGTGAAGGTGTTGTTGCAGAGAGTTTGTCGTATGAATAATGTTTTTAGCGTTTCGCGACGACTTTTAAATTTTGTGGTTCAGAGTGCGTGGTTGGTCTTGTACAGTGTACATGTATGTTATGATTGTAAATACAGTACAGTCAGTGTAGGGTGCTCAACACCCTTGGGTCTGCAAATATTGGACCTTGAACAAAAGTGGTTGCTGTACAGAGGTGAATTGCACAGTGAATTCCTATTATTGATATATGGGAAACTGTGAAGGTGTTGTGGTAGATAGTTTGTCGTATGAATAATGTTTTTAGCGTGTCGCGGCGACTTTTAAATTACGCGTTTCAGAGTGCGTGGTTGGTCTTGTACAGTGTACATGTATGTTATGATTGTAAATACAGTACAGTCAGTGTAGGGTGCTCAACACCCTTGGGTCTGCAAATATTGGACCTTGAACAAAAGTGGTTGCTGTACAGAGGTGAATTGCACAGTGAATTCCTATTATATATGGGAAACTGTGAAGGTGTTGTGGTAGATAGTTTGTCGTATGAATAATGTTTTTAGCGTTTCGCGACGACTTTTAAATTTCGCGGTTCAGAGTGCGTGGTTGGTCTTGTACAGTGTACATGTATGTTATGATTGTAAATACAGTACAGTCAGTGTAGGGTGCTCAACACCCTTGGGTCTGCAAATATTCGACCTTGAACAAAAGTGGTTGCTGTACAGAGGTGAATTGCACAGTGAATTCCTATTATATATGTGAAACTGTGAAGGTGTTGTGGTAGAAAGTTTGTCGTATGAATAATGATTTTAGCGTTTCGCGACGACTTTTAAATTTCGCGGTTCAGAGTGCGTGGTTGGTCTTGTACAGTGTACATGTATGTTATGATTGTAAATACAGTAGAGTCAGTGTAGGGTGCTCAACACCCTTGGGTCTGCAAATATTGGACCTTGAACAGAAGCGGTTGCTGTACAGAGGTTCATTGGAGAGTGAATTCCTATTATATATGGGAAACTGTGAAGGTGTTGTTGCAGAAAGTTTGTCATATGAATAATGTTTGTAGCGTTTCGCGATGACTTTTAAATTTAAAAAAGTCAAGATAAAACAGATTCAGTATATCATCTTCATGTATACAAGGCCTTTAAACTCCTTTAACTCATTCCAGTTCAATGTTGTCCAGACAAGCCACCATTTCCTCTCAATCCATAACTTTTTTAAGGACTATTTGAGTGTATCTGATTTTGGCCCGCGTAGGCACTTTGTGATTAGGTAACTACATACATAACGTCTTTGCCAAAGTGCCGAATTTGCAATTCAAAAATTCTACTAAAACCAGCAGATCTATGTGATGCATTCAAAGCGCCGGTCCAACTGGTCACAGGTCATCATGAAGCGTTGAAGACATGGGAAGAAGGAGTGACACCGTCTATACGAAAGGCACTGACCCTTAATTGCCGCTATCATCGTTAGATCGGGTATGCAAGTCAGCGAAGCATATCAAATGTGTGCCATCTTAATCCTTGCACAGCGCCGAAATGCCGACTATTCCAATATGCAGCAAGATTCATTTGTGGCCATGGATGCACTCAAACCAGCCAATCCGATGCGTTTATATCTCCGGTTGAACTGCTCATCGCATCCACATGGCCACAACCATCTTCAGATCAGATTATGTAAGTCAGCTCTTAATTTTTTTATATCAAATGTGTGCCATATCTTACAAATGCATCTGACATATTTATATTTGTAGCACTTTCTCAGCGACTTAATATCGCAAACTTTTACCACTCGCAAACTCCGTGAGAATTAATCTTGCAGAATAATTTCTAGGTTTACAGTAACCGTATTTAAGGAGCTTTAAGCAAGGTTGCCTTTATGTGATGTTTTCCCCGTGTGGTTCCCGGGTAGAAGAATTGGACCTCTGTCTTACTCCCTTGCATGTTGTAAGAGGCAACTAAATGGGAGAGTATGCTAGCAGTGAGCCCTAAATTAAAAGGCCACCTTTTCAACTCGGTATAATTATTCACTGGGTAATAATAGCGAGTTTGTATAATTTGCAAATCGGTAAAAAGCTTATTCAATGATTGAGTTGATCTAAATAGTTTCATTGTTTAATGAGCGAATGGGTCAAATTCAAAGGGAGCTTTTTAAATTTGGCTGAAGTGCGTGGTTGGTCTTGTACAGTGTACATGTATGTTATGATTGTAAATACAGTACAGTCAGTGTAAGGTGCTCAACACCCTTGGGTCGGCAAATATTGGACCTTGAACAAAAGTGGTTGCTGTACAGAGGTGAATTGCACAGTGAATTCCTATTATATATGGGAAACTGTGAAGCTGTTGTGGTAGATAGTTTGTCGTATGAATAATGTTTTTAGCGTGTCCGACGACTTTTAAATTACGGGGTTCAGAGTGCGTGGTTGGTCTTGTACAGTGTACATGTATGTTATGATTGTAAATACAGTACAGTCAGTGTAGGGTGCTCAACACCCTTGGGTCGGCAAATATTGGACCTTGAACAAAAGTGGTTGCTGTACAGAGGTGAATTGCACAGTGAATTCCTATTATATATGGGAAACTGTGAAGGTGTTGTGGTAGATAGTTTGTCGTATGAATAATGTTTTTAGCGTGTCGCGACGACTTTTAAATTACGCGGTTCAGAGTACGTGGTTGGTCTTGTACAGTGTACATGTATGTTATGATTGTAAATACAGTACAGTCAGTGTAGGGTGCTCAACACCCTTGGGTCTGCAAATATTGGACCTTGAACAAAAGTGGTTGCTGTACAGATGTGAATTGCCCAGTGAATTCCTATTATATATGGGAAACTGTGAAGGTGTTGTGGTAGATAGTTTGTCGTATGAATAATGTGTTTAGCGTTTTGCGACGACTTTTAAATTTCGTGGTTCAGAGTGCGTGGTTGGTCTTGTACAGTGTACATGTATGTTATGATTGTAAATACAGTACAGTCAGTGTAGGGTGCTCAACACCCTTGGGTCCTCAAATATTGGACCTTGAACAAAAGTGGTTGCTGTACAGAGGTGAATTGCACAGTGAATTCCTATTATATATGGGAAACTGTGAAGGTGTTGTGGTAGATAGTTTGTCGTATGAATAATGTTTTTAGCGTTTCGCGACGACTTATAAATTTCGCGGTTCAGAGTGCGTGGTTGGTCTTGTACAGTGTACATGTATGTTATGATTGTAAATACAGTACAGTCAGTGTAGGGTGCTCAACACCCTTGGGTCTGCAAATATTGGACCTTTAACAAAAGTGGTTGCTGTACAGAGGTGAATTGAACAGTGAATTCCTATTATCGATATATGGGAAACTGTGAAGGTGTTGTGGTAGATAGTTTGTCGTATGAATAATGTTTTTAGCGTTTCGCAACGACTTTTAAATTTCGCGGTTCAGAGTGCGTGGTTGGTCTTGTACAGTGTACATGTATGTTATGATTGTAAATACAGTACAGTCAGTGTAGGATGCTCAACACCCTTGGGTCTGCAAATATTGGACCTTGAACAAAAGTGGTTGCTGTACAGAGGTGAATTGCACAGTGAATTCCTGTTATCAATATAATGGAAACTGTGAAGATGTTGTGGTAGATAGTTTGTCGTATGAATAATGTTTTTAGCGTTTCGCGACGACTTTTAAATTTCGCGGTTCAGAGTGCGTGGTTGGTCTTGTACAGTGTACATGTATGTTATGATTGTAATTACAGTACAGTCAGTGTAGGATGCTCAACACCCTTGGGTCTGCAAATATTGGACCTTGAACAAAAGTGGTTGCTGTACAGAGGTGAATTGCAAAGTGAATTCCTATTATCAATATAATGGAAACTGTGAAGATGTTGTGGAAGATAGTTTGTCGTATGAATAATGTTTTTAGCGTTTCGCGACGACTTTTAAATTTCGCAGTTCAGAGTGCGTGGTTGGTCTTGTACAGTGTACATGTATGTTATGATTGTAAATACAGTACAGTCAGTGTAGGGTGCTCAACACCCTTGGGTTTGCAAATATTGGACCTTGAACAAAAGTGGTTGCTGTACAGAGGTGAATTGCACAGTGAATTCCTATTATCAATATAATGGAAACTGTGAAGATGTTGTGGTAGATAGTTTGTCGTATGAATAATGTTTTTAGCGTTTCGTGACGACTTTTAAATTTCGTGGTTCAGAGTGTGTGGTTGGTCTTGTACAGTGTACATGTATGTTATGATTGTAAATACAGTACAGTCAGTGTAGGGTGCTCAACACCCTTGGGTCTGCAAATATTGGACCTTGAACAAAAGTGGTTGCTGTACAGAGGTGAATTGCACAGTGAATTCCTATTATATATGGGAAACTGTGAAGCTGTTGTGGTAGATAGTTTGTCGTATGAATAATGTTTTTAGCGTGTCGCGACGACTTTTAAATTACGCGGTTCAGAGTGCGTGGTTGGTCTTGTACAGTGTACATGTATGTTATGATTGTAAATACAGTACAGTCAGTGTAGGGTGCTCAACACCCTTGGGTGGGCAAATATTGGACCTTGAACAAAAGTGGTTGCTGTACAGAGGTGAATTGCACAGTGAATTCCTATTATATATGGGAAACTGTGAAGGTGTTGTGGTAGATAGTTTGTCGTATGAATAATGTTTTTAGCGTTTCGCAACGACTTTTAAATTTCGCGGTTCAGAGTGCGTGGTTGGTCTTGTACAGTGTACATGTATGTTATGATTGTAAATACAGTACAGTCAGTGTAGGATGCTCAACATCCTTGGGTCTGCAAATATTGGACCTTGAACAAAAGTGGTTGCTGTACAGAGGTGAATTGCACAGTGAATTCCTGTTATCAATATAATGGAAACTGTGAAGATGTTGTGGTAGATAGTTTGTCGTATGAATAATGTTTTTAGCGTATCGAGACGACTTTTAAATTTCGCGGTGCAGAGTGCCTGGTTGGTCTTGTACAGTGTACATGTATGTTATGATTGTAAATACAGTACAGTCAGTGTAGGGTGCTCAACACCCTTGGGTCTGCAAATATTGGACCTTGAACAAAAGTGGTTGCTGTACAGAGGTGAATTGCACAGTGAATTCCTATTATCAATATAATGGAAACTGTGAAGATGTTGTGGAAGATAGTTTGTCATATGAATAATGTTTTTAGCGTTTCGCGACGACTTTTAAATTTCGCGGTTCAGAGTGCGTGGTTGGTCTTGTACAGTGTACATGTATGTTATGATGTAGGGTGCTCAACACCCTTGGGTCTGCAAATATTGGACCTTGAACAAAAAAGGTTGCTGTACAGAGGTGAATTGCACAGTGAATTCCTATCATATATGGGAAACTGTGAAGGTGTTGTGGTAGATAGTTTGTCATATGAATAATGTTTTTAGCGTTTCGCGACGACTTTTAAATTTCGCGGTTCAGAGTGCGTGGGTGGTCTTGTACAGTGTACATGTATGTTATGATTGTAAATACAGTACAGTCAGTGTAGGGTGCTCAACACCCATGGGTCTGCAAATATTGGACCTTGAACAAAAGTGGTTGCTGTACAGAGGTGAATTGCCCAGTGAATTCCTATTATATATGGGAAACTGTGAAGGTGTTGTTGTAGATAGTTTGTCGTATGAATAATGTTTTTAGCGTTTCGGGACGACTTTTAAATTTCGTGGTTCAGAGTGCGTGGTTGGTCTTGTACAGTGTACATGTATGTTATGATTGTAAATACAGTACAGTCAGTGTAGGGTGCTCAACACCCTTGGGTCTGCAAATATTGGACCTTGAACAAAAGTGGTTGCTGTACAGAGGTGAATTGCACAGTGAATTCCTATTATCGATATATGGGAAACTGTGAAGGTGTTGTGGTAGATAGTTTGTCGTATGAATAATGTTTTTAGTGTTTTGCGACGACTTTTAAATTTCGCTGTTCAGAGTGCGTGGTTGGTCTTGTACAGTGTACATGTATGTTATGATTGTAAATACAGTACAGTCAGTGTAGGGTGCTCAACACCCTTGGGTCTGCAAATATAGGACCTTGAACAAAAGTGGTTGCTGTACAGAGGTGAAATGCACAGTGACTTCCTATTATATATGGAAAACTGTGAAGGTGTTGTGGTAGATAGTTTGTCGTATGAATAAAGTTTTTAGCGTTTCGCGACAACTTTTAAATTTTGCGGTTCAGAGTGCGTGGTTGGTCTTGTACAGTGTACATGTATGTTATGATTGTAATTACATTACAGTCAGTGTAGGGTGCTTAACACCCTTGGGTCTGCAAATATTGGACCTTGAACAAAAGTGGTTGCTGTACAGAGGTGAAATGCACAGTGCATTCCTATTATCAATATAATGGAAACTGTGAAGCTGTTGTGGTAGATAGTTTGTCGTATGAATAATGTTTTTAGCGTTTCGCGACGACTTTTAAATTTCGCGGTTCAGAGTGCGTGGTTTGTCTTGTACAGTGTACATGTATGTTATGATTGTAAATACAGTACAGTCAGTGTAGGGTGCTCAACACCCTTAGGTCGGCAAATATTGGACCTTGAACAAAAGTGGTTGCTGTACAGAGGTGAATTGCACAGTGAATTCCTATTATATATCGGAAACTGTGAAGGTGTTGTGGTAGATAGTTTGTCGTATAAATAATGTTTTAAGCGTTTCGCGACGACTTTTAAATTACGCGGTTCAGAGTGCGTGGTTGGTCTTGTACAGTGTACATGTATGTTATGATTGTAAATACAGTACAGTCAGTGTAGGGTGCTCAACACCCTTGGGTCTGCAAATATTGGACCTTGAACAAAAGTGGTTGCTGTACAGAGGTGAATTGCACAGTGAATTCCTATTATACATGGGAAACTGTGAAGGTGTTGTGGTAGATAGTTTTTCGTATGAATAGGAAACTGTGAAGGTGTTGTGGTAGATAGTTAGTCGTATGAATAATGTTTTTAGCGTTTCGCGACGACTTTTAAATTTCTCGGTTCAGAGTGCGTGGTTGGTCTTGTACAGTGTACATGTATGTTATGATTGTAAATACAGTACAGTCAGTGTAGGGTGCTCAACACCCTTGGGTCTGCAAATATTGGACCTTGAACAAAAGTGGTTGCTGTACAGAGGTGAATTGCACAGTGAATTCCTATTATATATGGGAAACTGTGAAGGTGTTGTGGTAGATAGTTTGTCGTATGAATAATGTTTTTAGCGTTTGGCGACGACTTTTAAATTTCGCGGTTCAGAGTGCTTGGTTGGTCTTGTACAGTGTACATGTATGTTATGATTGTAAATACAGTACAGTCAGTGTAGGGTGCTCAACACCCTTGGGTCTGCAAATATTGGACCTTTAACAAAAGTGGTTGCTGTACAGAGGTGAATTGAACAGTGAATTCCTATTATCGATATATGGGAAACTGTGAAGGTGTTGTGGTAGATAGTTTGTCGTATGAATAATGTTTTTAGCGTTTCGCGACGACGTTTAAATTTCGCGGTTCAGAGTGCGTGGTTGGTCTTGTACAGTGTACATGTATGTTATGATTATAAATATAGTACAGTCAGTGTAGGGTGCTCAACACCCTTGGGTCTGCAAATATTGGACCTTGAACAAAAGTGGTTGCTGTACAGAGGTGAATTGCACAGTGAATTCCTATTATAAATGGGAAACTGTGAAGGTGTTGTGGTAGATAGTTTGTCGTATGAATAATGTTTTTAGTGTTTCGCGACGACTTTTAAATTTCGCGGTTCAGAGTTCGTGGTTGGTCTTGTACAGTGTACATGTATGTTATGATTGTAAATACAGTACAGTCAGTGTAGGGTGCTCAACACCCTTGGGTCTGCAAATATTGGACCTTGAACAAAAGTGGTTGCTGTACAGAGGTGAATTGCACAGTGAATTCCTATTATCGATATATGGGAAACTGTGAAGGTGTTGTGGTAGATAGTTTGTCGTATGAATAATGTTGTTAGCGTTTCGCGACGACTTTTAAATTTCGCGGTTCAGAGTGCGTGGTTGGTCTTGTACAGTGTACATGTATGTTATGATTGTAAATACAGTACAGTCAGTGTAGGATGCTCAACACCCTTGGGTCTGCAAATATTGGACCTTGAACAAAAGTGGTTGCTGTACAGAGGTGAATTGCACAGTGAATTCCTATTATCAATATAATGGAAACTGTGAAGATGTTGTGGTAGATAGTTTGTCGTATGAATAATGTTTTTAGCGTTTCGCGACGACTTTTAAATTTCGCGGTTCAGAGTGCGTGGTTGGTCTTGTACAGTGTACATGTATGTTATGATTGTAAATACAGTACAGTCAGTGTAGGATGCTCAACACCCTTGGGTCTGCAAATATTGGACCTTGAACAAAAGTGGTTGCTGTACAGAGGTGAATTGCACAGTGAATTCCTATTATCAATATAATGGAAACTGTGAAGATGTTGTGGTAGATAGTTTGTCGTATGAATAATGTTTTTAGCGTTTCGTGACGACTTTTAAATTTCGTGGTTCAGAGTGTGTGGTTGGTCTTGTACAGTGTACATGTATGTTATGATTGTAAATACAGAACAGTCAGTGTAGGGTGCTCAACACCCTTTGGTCTGCAAATATTGGACCTTGAACAAAAGTGGTTGCTGTACAGAGGTGAATTGCACAGTGAATTCCTATTATACATGGGAAACTGTGAAGGTGTTGTGGTAGATAGTTTTTCGTATGAATAGGAAACTGTGAAGGTGTTGTGGTAGATAGTTAGTCGTATGAATAATGTTTTTAGCGTTTCGCGACGACTTTTAAATTTCTCGGTTCAGAGTGCGTGGTTGGTCTTGTACAGTGTACATGTATGTTATGATTGTAAATACAGTACAGTCAGTGTAGGGTGCTCAACACCCTTGGGTCTGCAAATATTGGACCTTGAACAAAAGTGGTTGCTGTACAGAGGTGAATTGCACAGTGAATTCCTATTATATATGGGAAACTGTGAAGGTGTTGTGGTAGATAGTTTGTCGTATGAATAATGTTTTTAGCGTTTGGCGACGACTTTTAAATTTCGCGGTTCAGAGTGCTTGGTTGGTCTTGTACAGTGTACATGTATGTTATGATTGTAAATACAGTACAGTCAGTGTAGGGTGCTCAACACCCTTGGGTCTGCAAATATTGGACCTTTAACAAAAGTGGTTGCTGTACAGAGGTGAATTGAACAGTGAATTCCTATTATCGATATATGGGAAACTGTGAAGGTGTTGTGGTAGATAGTTTGTCGTATGAATAATGTTTTTAGCGTTTCGCGACGACGTTTAAATTTCGCGGTTCAGAGTGCGTGGTTGGTCTTGTACAGTGTACATGTATGTTATGATTATAAATATAGTACAGTCAGTGTAGGGTGCTCAACACCCTTGGGTCTGCAAATATTGGACCTTGAACAAAAGTGGTTGCTGTACAGAGGTGAATTGCACAGTGAATTCCTATTATAAATGGGAAACTGTGAAGGTGTTGTGGTAGATAGTTTGTCGTATGAATAATGTTTTTAGTGTTTCGCGACGACTTTTAAATTTCGCGGTTCAGAGTTCGTGGTTGGTCTTGTACAGTGTACATGTATGTTATGATTGTAAATACAGTACAGTCAGTGTAGGGTGCTCAACACCCTTGGGTCTGCAAATATTGGACCTTGAACAAAAGTGGTTGCTGTACAGAGGTGAATTGCACAGTGAATTCCTATTATCGATATATGGGAAACTGTGAAGGTGTTGTGGTAGATAGTTTGTCGTATGAATAATGTTGTTAGCGTTTCGCGACGACTTTTAAATTTCGCGGTTCAGAGTGCGTGGTTGGTCTTGTACAGTGTACATGTATGTTATGATTGTAAATACAGTACAGTCAGTGTAGGATGCTCAACACCCTTGGGTCTGCAAATATTGGACCTTGAACAAAAGTGGTTGCTGTACAGAGGTGAATTGCACAGTGAATTCCTATTATCAATATAATGGAAACTGTGAAGATGTTGTGGTAGATAGTTTGTCGTATGAATAATGTTTTTAGCGTTTCGCGACGACTTTTAAATTTCGCGGTTCAGAGTGCGTGGTTGGTCTTGTACAGTGTACATGTATGTTATGATTGTAAATACAGTACAGTCAGTGTAGGATGCTCAACACCCTTGGGTCTGCAAATATTGGACCTTGAACAAAAGTGGTTGCTGTACAGAGGTGAATTGCACAGTGAATTCCTATTATCAATATAATGGAAACTGTGAAGATGTTGTGGTAGATAGTTTGTCGTATGAATAATGTTTTTAGCGTTTCGTGACGACTTTTAAATTTCGTGGTTCAGAGTGTGTGGTTGGTCTTGTACAGTGTACATGTATGTTATGATTGTAAATACAGAACAGTCAGTGTAGGGTGCTCAACACCCTTTGGTCTGCAAATATTGGACCTTGAACAAAAGTGGTTGCTGTACAGAGGTGAATTGCACAGTGAATTCCTATTATCAATATAATGGAAACTGTGAAGATGTTGTGGTAGATAGTTTGTCGTATGAATAATGTTTTTAGCGTTTCGTGACGACTTTTAAATTTCGCGGTTCAGAGTGCGTGGTTGGTCTTGTACAGTGTACATGTATGTTATGATTGTAAATACAGTACAGTCAGTGTAGGGTGCTCAACACCCTTGGGTCTGCAAATATTGGACCTTTAACAAAATTGGTTGCTGTACAGAGGTGAATTGAACAGTGAATTCCTATTATCGATATATGGGAAACTGTGAAGGTGTTGTGGTAGATAGTTTGTCGTATGAATAATGTTTTTAGCGTTTCGCGACGACTTTTAAATTTCGCGGTTCAGAGTGCGTGGTTGGTCTTGTACAGTGTACATGTATGTTATGATTGTAAATACAGTACAGTCAGTGTAGGGTGCTCTACACCCTTAGGTTGGCAAATATTGGACCTTGAACAAAAGTGGTTGCTGTACAGAGGTGAATTGCACAGTGAATTCCTGTTATCAATATAATGGAAACTGTGAAGATGTTGTGGTAGATAGTTTGTCGTATGAATAATGTTTTTAGCGTTTCGCGACGACTTTTAAATTTCGCGGTTCAGAGTGCGTGGTTGGTCTTGTACAGTGTACATGTATGTTATGATTGTAAATACAGTACAGTCAGTGTAGGATGCTCAACACCCTTGGGTCTGCAAATATTGGACCTTGAACAAAAGTGGTTGCTGTACAGAGGTGAATTGCACAGTGAATTCCTATTATCAATATAATGGAAACTGTGAAGATGTTGTGGAAGATAGTTTGTCGTATGAATAATGTTTTTAGCGTTTCGCGACGACTTTTAAATTTCGCGGTTCAGAGTGCGTGGTTGGTCTTGTACAGTGTACATGTATGTTATGATTGTAAATACAGTACAGTCAGTGTAAGGTGCTCAACACCCTTGGGTCTGCAAATATTGGAACTTGAACAAAAGTGGTTGCTGTACAGAGGTGAATTGCACAGTGAATTCCTATTATATATGGGAAACTGTGAAGGTGTTGTGGTAGATAGTTTGTCGTATGAATAATGTTTTTAGCATTTTGCGACGACTTTTAAATTTCGCGGTTCAGAGTGCTTGGTTGGTCTTGTACAGTGTACATGTATGTTATGATTGTTAATACAGTACAGTCAGTGTAGGGTGCTCAACACCCTTGGGTCTGCAAATATTGGACCTAGAACAAAAGTGGTTGCTGTACAGAAGTGAATTGCACAGTGAATTCCTATTATATATGGGAAACTGTGAAGGTGTTGTGGTAGATAGTTTGTCGTATGAATAATGTTTTTTGCGTGTCGCGACGACTTTTAAATTTCGCGGTTCAGAGTGCGTGGTTGGTCTTGTACAGTGTACATGTATGTTATGATTGTAAATACAGTACAGTCAGTGTAGGGTGCTCTACACCCTTAGGTTGGCAAATATTGGACCTTGAACAAAAGTGGTTGCTGTACAGAGGTGAATTGCACAGTGAATTCCTATTATATATGGGAAACTGTGAAGGTGTTGTGGTAGATAGTTTGTCGTATACATAATGTTTTTAGCATGTCGCGACGACTTTTAAATTACGCGGTTCAGAGTGCGTGGTTGGTCTTGTACAGTGTACATGTATGTTATGATTGTAAATACAGTACAGTCAGTGTAGGGTGCTCAACACCCTTGGGTCTGCAAATATTGGACCTTGAACAAAAGTGGTTGCTGTACAGAGGTGAATTGCACAGTGAATTCCTATTATACATGGGAAACTGTGAAGGTGTTGTGGTAGATAGTTTGTCGTATGAATAGGAAACTGTGAAGGTGTTGTGGTAGATAGTTAGTCGTATGAATAATGTTTTTAGCGTTTCGCGACGACTTTTAAATTTCTCGGTTCAGAGTGCGTGGTTGGTCTTGTACAGTGTACATGTATGTTATGATTGTAAATACAGTACAGTCAGTGTAGGGTGCTCAACACCCTTGGGTCTGCAAATATTGGACCTAGAACAAAAGTGGTTGCTGTACAGAGGTGAATTGCACAGTGAATTCCTATTATATATGGGAAACTGTGAAGGTGTTGTGGTAGATATTTTGTCGTATGAATAATGTTTTTAGCGTTTGCGACGACTTTTAAATTTCGCGGTTCAGAGTGCGTGGTTGGTCTTGTACAGTGTACATGTATGTTATGATTGTAAATACAGTACAGTCAGTGTAGGGTGCTCAACACCCTTGGGTCTGCAAATATTGGACCTTTAGCAAAAGTGGTTGCTGTACAGAGGTGAATTGAACAGTGAATTCCTATTATCGATATATGGGAAACTGTGAAGGTGTTGTGGTAGATAGTTTGTCGTATGAATAATGTTTTTAGCGTTTCGCGACGACTTTTAAATTTCGCGGTTCAGAGTGCGTGGTTGGTCTTGTACAGTGTACATGTATGTTATGATTGTAAATACAGTACAGTCAGTGTAGGATGCTCAACACCCTTGGGTCTGCAAATATTGGACCTTGAACAAAAGTGGTTGCTGTACAGAGGTGAATTGCACAGTGAATTCCTATTATCAATATAATGGAAACTGTGAAGATGTTGTGGAAGATAGTTTGTCGTATGAATAATGTTTTTAGCGTTTCGCGACGACTTTTAAATTTCGCGGTTCAGAGTGCGTGGTTGGTCTTGTACAGTGTACATGTATGTTATGATTGTAAATGCAGTACAGTCAGTGTAGGGTGCTCAACACCCTTGGGTCGGCAAATATTGGACCTTGAACAAAAGTGGTTGCTGTACAGAGGTGAATTGCACAGTGAATTCCTATTATATATGGGAAACTGTGAAGCTGTTGTGGTAGATAGTTTGTCGTATGAATAATGTTTTTAGCGTGTCGCGACGACTTTTAAATTACGCGGTTCAGAGTGCGTGGTTGGTCTTGTACAGTGTACATGTATGTTATGATTGTAAATACAGTACAGTCAGTGCAGGGTGCTCAACACCCTTGGGTCGGCAAATATTGGACCTTGAACAAAAGTGGTTGCTGTACAGAGGTGAATTGCACAGTGAATTCCTATTATATATGGGAAACTGTGAAGGTGTTGTGGTAGATAGTTTGTCGTTTGAATAGGAAACTGTGAAGGTGTTGTGGTAGATAGTTAGTCGTATGAATAATGTTTTTAGCGTTTCGCGACGACTTTTAAATTTCTCGGTTCAGAGTGCGTGGTTGGTCTTGTACAGTGTACATGTATGTTATGATTGTGAATTCCTATTATCAATATAATGGAAACTGTGAAGATGTTGTGGTAGATAGTTTGTCGTATGAATAATGTTTTTAGCGTTTCGCGACGACTTTTAAATTTCGCGGTTCAGAGTGCGTGGTTGGTCTTGTACAGTGTACATGTATGTTATAATTGTAAATACAGTAGTCAGTGTAGGGTGCTCAACACCCTTGGGTCTGCAAATATTGGACCTTGAACAAAAGTGGTTGCTGTACAGAGGTGAATTGCACAGTGAATTCCTATTATATATGGGAAACTGTGAAGGTGTTGTGGTAGATAGTTTGTCGTATGAATAATGTTTTTAGCGTTTTGCGACAACTTTAAAATTTCGCGGTTCAGAGTTCTTGGTTGGTCTTGTACAGTGTACATGTATGTTATGATAGTAAATACAGTACAGTCAGGGTAGGGTGCTCAACACCCTTGGGTCTGCAAATATTGGACCTTGAACAAAAGTGGTTGCTGTACAGATGTGAATTGCACAGTGAATTCCTATTATCGATATAATAGATACTGTGAAGATGTTGTGGTAGATAGTTTGTCGTATGAATAATGTTTTTAGCGTTTCGCGACGACTTTTAAATTTCGCGGTTCAGAGTGCGTGGTTGGTCTTGTACAGTGTACATGTATGTTATAATTGTAAATACAGTAGTCAGTGTAGGGTGCTCAACACCCTTGGGTCTGCAAATATTGGACCTTGAACAAAAGTGGTTGCTGTACAGAGGTGAATTGCACAGTGAATTCCTATTATATATGGGAAACTGTGAAGGTGTTGTGGTAGATAGTTTGTCGTATGAATAATGTTTTTAGCGTTTTGCGACGACTTTTAAATTTCGCGGTTCAGAGTGCTTGGTTGGTCTTGTACAGTGTACATGTATGTTATGATTGTTAATACAGTACAGTCAGTGTAGGGTGCTCAACACCCTTGGGTCTGCAAATATTGGACCTAGAACAAAAGTGGTTGCTGTACAGATGTGAATTTCACAGTGAATTCCTATTATATATGGGAAACTGTGAAGGTGTTGTGGTAGATAGTTTGTCGTATGAATAATGTTTTTTGCGTGTCGCGACGACTTTTAAATTTCGCAGTTTTGAGTGCGTGGTTGGTCTTGTACAGTGTACATGTATGTTATGATTGTAAATACAGTACAGTCAGTGTAGGGTGCTCAACACCCTTGGGTCTGCAAATATAGGACCTTGAACAAAAGTGGTTGCTGTACAGAGGTGAAATGCACAGTGAATTCCTATTATATATGGAAAACTTTGAAGGTGTTGTGGTAGATAGTTTGTGTATGAATAATGTTTTTCTGGTCTTGCGACGACTTTTAAATTTCGCGGTTCAGAGTGCGTGGTTGCTCTTGTACAGTGTACATGTATGTTATGATTGTAAATACAGTACAGTCAGTGTAGGGTGCTCAACACCCTTGGGTCTGCAAATATTGGACCTTGAATAAAAGTGGTTGCTGTACAGAGGTGAATTGCACAGTGAATTCCTATTATATATGGTAAACTGTGAAGGTGTTGTGGTAGATAGTTTGTCGTATGAATAATGTTTTTAGCGTTTCGCGACAACTTTAAAATTTCGCGGTTCAGAGTTCTTGGTTGGTCTTGTACAGTGTACATGTATGTTATGATAGTAAATACAGTACAGTCAGGGTAGGGTGCTCAACACCCTTGGGTCTGCAAATATTGGACCTTGAACAAAAGTGGTTGCTGTACAGATGTGAATTGCACAGTGAATTCCTATTATCGATATAATAGATACTGTGAAGGTGTTGTGGTAGATAGTTTGTCGTATGAATAATGTTTTTAGCGTTTCACGACAACTTTTAAATTTTGCGGTTCAGAGTGCGTGGTTGGTCTTGTACAGTGTACATGTATGTTATGATTGTAAATACAGTACAGTCAGTGTAGGGTGCTCAACACCCTTGGGTCTGCAAATATTGGACCTTGAACAAAAGTGGTTGCTGTACAGAGGTGAATTGCAAAGTGAATTCCTATTATATATGGCAAACTGTGAAGGTGTTGTGGTAGATAGTTTGTCGTATGAATAATGTTTTTAGCGTTTCGCGACAACTTTAAAATTTCGCGGTTCAGAGTTCTTGGTTGGTCTTGTACAGTGTACATGTATGTTATGATAGTAAATACAGTACAGTCAGGGTAGGGTGCTCAACACCCTTGGGTCTGCAAATATTGGACCTTGAACAAAAGTGGTTGCTGTACAGATGTGAATTGCACAGTGAATTCCTATTATCGATATAATAGATACTGTGAAGGTGTTGTGGTAGATAGTTTGTCGTATGAATAATGTTTTTAGCGTTTCACGACAACTTTTAAATTTTGCGGTTCAGAGTGCGTGGTTGGTCTTGTACAGTGTACATGTATGTTATGATTGTAAATACAGTACAGTCAGTGTAGGGTGCTCAACACCCTTGGGTCTGCAAATATTGGACCTTGAACAAAAGTGGTTGCTGTACAGAGGTGAATTGCAAAGTGAATTCCTATTATATATGGCAAACTGTGAAGGTGTTGTGGTAGATAGTTTGTCGTATGAATAATGTTTTTAGCGTTTCGCGACGATTTTTAAATTTCGCGGTTCAGAGTGCGTGGTTGGTCTTGTACAGTGTACATGTATGTTATGATTGTAAATACAGAACAGTCAGTGTAGGGTGCTCAACACCCTTGGGTCTGCAAATATTGGACCTTGAACAAAAGTGGTTGCTGTACAGAGGTGAATTGCACAGTGAATTCCTATTATATATGGGAAACTGTGAAGGTGTTGTGGTAGATAGTTTGTCGTATGAATAATGTTTTTAGCGTTTCGCGACGACTTTTAAATTTTGCGGTTCAGAGTGCGTGGTTGGACTTGTACAGTGTACATGTATGTTATGATTGTAAATACAGTACAGTCAGTGTAGGGTGCTCAACACCCTTGGGTCTGCAAATATTGGACCTTGAACAAAAGTGGTTGCTGTACAGAGGTGAATTGCACAGTGAATTCCTATTATATATGGTAAACTGTGAAGGTGTTGTGGTAGATAGTTTGTCGTATGAATAATGTTTTTAGCGTTTCGCGACGACTTTAAAATTTCGCGGTTCAGAGTTCTTGGTTGGTCTTGTACAGTGTACATGTATGTTATGATTGTAAATACAGTACAGTCAGTGTAGGGTGCTCAACACCCTTGGGTCTGCAAATATTGGACCTTGAACAAAAGTTGTTGCTGTACAGATGTGAATTGCACAGTGAATTCCTATTATATATGGGAAACTGTGAAGGTGTTGTGGTAGATAGTTTGTCGTATGTATATGTTTTTAGCGTTTCGCGACGACTTTTAAATTTCGTGGTTCAGAGTACGTGGTTGGTCTGGTACAGTGTACATGTATGTTATGATTGTAAATACAGTACAGTCAGTGTAGGGTGCTCAACACCCTTGGGTTGGGAAATATTGGACCTTGAACAAAAGTGGTTGCTGTACAGACGTGAATTGCACAGTGAATTCCTATTATATATAGGAAACTGTGAAGGTGTTGTGGTAGATAGTTTGTCGTATGAATAATGTTTTTAGCGTTTCGCGACGACTTTTAAATTTCGTGGTTCAGAGTGCGTGGTTGGTCTTGTACAGTGTACATGTATGTTATGATTGTAAATACAGTACAGTCAGTGTAGGATGCTCAACACCCTTGGGTCTGCAAATATTGGACCTTGAACAAAAGTGGTTGCTCTACAGAGGTGAATTGCACAGTGAATTCCTATTATCAATATAATGGAAACTGTGAAGGTGTTGTGGTAGATAGTTTGTCGTATGAATAATGTTTTTAGCGTTTCGCGACGACTTTTAAATTTCGCGGTTCAGAGTGCGTGGTTGGTCTTGTACAGTGTACATGTATGTTATGATTATAAATACAGTACAGTCAGTGTAGGGTGCTCATCACCCTTGGGTCTGCAAATATTGGACCTTGAACAAAAGTGGTTGCTGTACAGAGGTGAATTGCACAGTGAATTCCTATTATATATGGGAAACTGTGAAGGTGTTGTGGTAGATAGTTTGTCGTATGAATAATATTTTTAGCGTTTCACGACAACTTTTAAATTTTGCGGTTCAGAGTGCGTGGTTGGTCTTGTACAGTGTACATGTATGATATGATTGTAAATACAGTACAGTCAGTGTAGGGTGCTCAACACCCTTGGGTTGGGAAATATTGGACCTTGAACAAAAGTGGTTGCTGTACAGAGGTGAATTGCACAGTGAATTCCTATTATATATAGGAATCTGTGAAGGTGTTGTGGTAGATAGTTTGTCGTATGAATAATGTTTTTAGCGTTTCGCGACGACTTTTAAATTTCGCGGTTCAGAGTGCGTGGTTGGTCTTGTACAGTGTACATGTATGTTATGATTGTAAATACAGTACAGTCAGTGTAGGGTGATCAACACCCTTGGGTCTGCAAATATGGGACCTGGAACAAAAGTGGTTGCTGTACAGAGGTGAATTGCACAGTGAATTCCTATTATATATGGAAAACTGTGAAGGTGTTGTGGTAGATGGTTTGTCGTATGAATAATGTTTTTAGCGTTTCGCGACGACTTTTAAATTTCGTGGTTCAGAGTGCGTGGTTGGTCTTGTACAGTGTACATGTATGTTATGATTGTAAATACAGTACAGTCAGTGTAGGGTGCTCAACACCCTTGGGTCTGCAAATATTGAACCTTGAACAAAAGTGGTTGCTGTACAAAGGTGAATTGCACAGTGAATTCCTATTATATATGGGAAACTGTGAAGGTGTTGTGGTAGATAGTTTGTCGTTTGCATAATGTTTTTAGCGTTTCGCGACGACTTTTAAATTTCGTGGTTCAGAGTGCGTGGTTGGTCATGTACAGTGTACATGTATGTTATGATTGTAAATACAGTACAGTCAGTGTAGGATGCTCAACACCCTTGGGTCTGCAAATATTGGACCTTGAACAAAAGTGGTTGCTGTACAGAGGTAGATTGCACAGTGAATTCCTATTATCGATATATGGGAAACTGTGAAGGTGTTGTGGTAGATAGTTTGTCGTATGAAAATTGTTTTTAGCGTTTCGCGACAACTTTTAAATTTTGCGGTTCAGAGTGCGTGGTTGGACTTGTACAGTGTACATGTATGTTATGATTGTAAACAAGTACAGTCAGCGTAGGATGATCAACACCCTTGGGTCCGCAAATATTGGACCTTGAACAAAAGTGGTTGCTGTGCAGAGGTGAATTGCACAGTGAATTCCTATTATCGATATATGGGAAACTGTGAAAGTGTTGTGGTAGATAGTTTGTCGTATGAATAATGTTTTTAGCGTTTCGCGACGACTTTTAAATTTTGCGGTTCAGAGTGCGTGGTTGGTCTTGTACAGTGTACATGCATGTTATGATTGTAAATACAGTACAGTCAGTGTAGGTTGCTCAACACCCTTGGGTCTGCAAATATTGGACCTTGAACAAAAGTGGTTGCTGTACAGAGGTGAATTGAACAGTGAATTCCTATTATATATGGGAAACTGTGAAGGTGTTGTGGTAGATAGTTTGTCGTATAAATAGTAGTTTTAGCGTTTCGCGACGACTTTAAATTTCGCGGTTCAGAGTGCATGGTTGGTCTTGTACAGTGTACATGTATGTTATGATTGTAAATACAGTACAGTCAGTTTAGGGTGCTCAACACCCTTGGGTCTGCAAATATTGGACCTTGAACAAAAGTGGTTGCTGTACTGAGTTGAATTGCACAGTATATTCCTATTATATATGGGAAACTGTGAAGGTGTTGTGGTAGATAGTTTGTCGTTTGAATAATGTTTTTAGCGTTTCGCGACGACTTTTAAATTCTGTGGTTCAGAGTGCGTGGTTGGTCATGTACAGTGTACATGTATGTTATGATTGTAAATACAGTACAGTCAGTGTAGGGTGCTCAACAACCTTGGGTCTGCAAATATTGGACCTTGAACAAAAGTGGTTGCTGTACAGATGTGAATTGCACAGTGAATTCCTATTTTATATGGGAAACTGTGAAGGTGTTGTGGTAGATAGTTTGTCGTATGAATAATGTTTTTAGCGTTTCGCGACGACTTTTAAATTTCGTGGTTCAGAGTGCGTGGTTGGTCTTGTACAGTGTTCATGTATGTTATGATTGTAAATACAGTACAGTCAGTGTAGGGTGCTCAACACCCTTGGGTCTGCAAATATTGGACCTTGAACAAAAGTGGTTGCTGTACAGAGGTGAATTGCACAGTATATTCCTATTATATATGGGAAACTGTGAAGGTGTTGTGGTAGATAGTTTGTCGTATGAATAATGTTTTTAGCGTTTCGCGACGACTTTTAAATTTTGCGGTTCAGAGTGCGTGGTTGGACTTGTACAGTGTACATGTATGTTATGATTGTAAACAAGTACAGTCAGCGTAGGATGATCAACACCCTTGGGTCCGCAAATATTGGACCTTGAACAAAAGTGGTTGCTGTGCAGAGGTGAATTGCACAGTGAATTCCTATTATCGATATATGGGAAACTGTGAAAGTGTTGTGGTAGATAGTTTGTCGTATGAATAATGTTTTTAGTGTTTCGCGACGACTTTTAAATGTCGCGGTTCAGAGTGCGTGGTTGGTCTTGTACAGTGTACATGTATGTTATGATTGTAAATACAGTACAGTCAGTGTAGGGTGCTCAACACACTTGGGTCTGCAAATATAGGACCTTGAACAAAAGTGGTTGCTGTACAGAGGTGAAATGCACAGTGAATTCCTATTATATATGGAAAACTGTGAAGGTGTTGTGGTAGATAGTTTGTCGTATGAATAATGTTTTTAGCGTTTCGCGACGACTTTTAAATTTCGCGGTTCAGAGTGCGTGGTTGGTCTTGTACAGTGTACATGTATGTTATGATTGTAAATACAGTACAGTCAGTGTAGGATGCTCAACACTCTTGGGTCTGCAAATATTGGACCTTGAACAAAAGTGGTTGCTGTACAAAGGTGAATTGCACAGTGAATTCCTGTTATCAATATAATGGAAACTGTGAAGATGTTGTGGTAGATAGTTTGTCGTATGAATAATGTTTTTAGCGTTTCGCGACGACTTTTAAATTTCGCGGTTCAGAGTGCGTGGTTGGTCTTGTACAGTGTACATGTATGTTATGATTGTAAATACAGTACAGTCAGTGTAGGATGCTCAAAACCCTTGGGTCTGCAAATATTGGACCTTGAACAAAAGTGGTTGCTGTACAGAGGTGAATTGCACAGTGAATTCCTACTATATATGGAAAACTGTGAAGGTGTTGTGGTAGATAGTTTGTGTATGAATAATGTTTTTCTGGTTTTGCGACGACTTTTAAATTTCGCGGTTCAGAGTGCGTGGTTGCTCTTGTACAGTGTACATCTATGTTATGATTGTAAATACAGTACAGGCAGTGTAGGGTGCTCAACACCCTTGGGTCTGCAAATATTGGACCTTGAACAAAAGTGTTTGCTTTACAGAGGTGAATTGCACAGTGAATACCTATAATATATGGGAAACTGTGAAGGTGTTATGGTAGATAGTTTGTCGTATGAATAATGTTTTTAGCGTTTCGCGACGACTTTTATATTTCGCGGTTTAGAGTGCGTGGTTGGTCTTGTACAGTGTACATGTATGTTATGATTGTAAATACAGTACAGTCAGTGTAGGGTGCTCAACACCCTTGGGTCTGGAAATATTGGACCTTGAACAAAAGTGGTTGCTGTACAGAGGTGAATTGCACAGTGAATTCCTATTATATATGGGAAACTGTGAAGGTGTTGTTGCAGAGAGTTTGTCGTATGAATAATGTTTTTAGCGTTTCGCGACAACTTTTAAATTTAAAAATGTCAAGATAAATCAGATTCAGTATATCATCTTCATGTATAGAAGGCCTTTAAACTCCTTTAACTCATTGCAGTTCAATGTTGTCCAGACAAACCACCATTTCCCCTCAATCCATAACTTTTTGAAGGACTATTTGAGTGTATCTGATTTTGGCCCGCGTAGGCACTTTGGGGTTAGGTAACTACATACATAACGTCTTTGCCAAAGTGCCAAATTTGCAATTCAAAAAGTCTACTAAAACCAGCAGATCTATGTGATGCATTCAAAGCGCCGGTCCAACTGCTCACAGGTCATCATGAAGCGTTGAAGACATGGGAAGAAGGAGTGACACCGTCTATACGAAAGGCACTGACCCTTAATTGCCGCTATCATCGTTAGATCGGGTATGCAAGTCAGCGAAGCATATCAAATGTGTGCCATCTTAATCCGTGCACAGCGCCGAAATGCCGACTATTCCAATATGCAGCAAGATTCATTTGTGGCCATGGATGCACTCAAACCAGCCAATCCGATGCGTTTATATCTCCGGTTGAACTGCTCATCGCATCCACATGGCAAAACCATCTTCAGATCAGATTATGTAAGTCAGCTCTTAATTTTTTTATATCAAATGTGTGCCATATCTTACAAATGCATCTGACATATTTATATTTGTAGCACTTTCTCAGCGACTTAATATCGCAAACTTTTACCACTCGCAAACTCCGTGAGAATTAATCTTGCAGAATAATTTCTAGGTTTACAGTAACCGTATTTAAGGAGCTTTAAGCAAGGTTGCCTTTATGTGATGTTTTCCCCGTGTGGTTCCCGGGTAGAAGAATTGGACCTCTGTCTTACTCCCTTGCATGTTGTAAGAGGCAACTAAATGGGAGAGTATGCTAGCAGTGAGCCCTAAATAAAAAGGCCACCTTTTCAACTCGGTATAATTATTCACTGGGTAATAATAGCGAGTTTGTATAATTTGCAAATAGGTAAAAAGCTTATTCAATGATTGAGTTGATCTAAATAGATTCATTGTTTAATGAGCGAATGGGTTAAATTTAAAGGGAGCTTTTTTAATTTGGCTGAAGTGCGTGGTTGGTCTTGTACAGTGTACATGTATGTTATGATTGTAAATACAGTACAGTCAGTGTAGGGTGCTCAACACCCTTGGGTCTGCAAATATTGGACCTTGAACAAAAGTGGTTGCTGTACAGAGGTGAATTGCACAGTGAATTCCTATTATATATGGGAAACTGTGAAGGGGTTGTGGTAGATAGTTTGTCGTATGAATAATGTTTTTAGCGTTTCGCGACTACTTTTAAATTTCGCGGTTCAGAGTGCGTGGTTGGTCTTGTACAGTGTACATGTATGTTATGATTGTAAATACAGTACAGTCAGTGTAGGGTGCTCAACACCCTTGGGTCTGCAAATATTGGACCTTGAACAAAAGTGGTTGCTGTACAGAGGTGAATTGCACAGTGAATTCCTATTATATATGGGAAACTGTGAAGGTGTTTTGGTAGATAGTTTGTCGTATGAATAGTAGTTTTAGCGCTTTGCGGCGACTTTTAAATTTCGCGGTTCAGAGTGCGTGGTTGGTCTTGTACAGTGTACATGTATGTTATGAGTGTAAATACAGTACAGTCAGTGTAGGGTGCTCAACACCCTTGGGTCTGCAAATATTGGACCTTGAACAAAAGTGGTTGCTGTACAGAGGTAAATTGCAAACTGAATTCCTATTATATATGGGAAACTGTGAAGGGGTTGTGGTAGATAGTTTGTCGTATCAATAATAGTTTTCGTATGAATAATAGTTCTATCGTTTTGCGACGACTTTTAAATTTCGCGGATCAGAGTGCGTGGTTGGTCTTGTACAGTGTACATGTATGTTATGATTGTAAATACAGTACAGTCAGTGTAGGGAGCTCAACACCCTTGGGTCTGCAAATATTGGACCTTGAACAAAAGTGGTTGCTGTACAGAGGTGAATTGCACAGTGAATTCCTATTATATATGGGAAACTGTGAAGGTGTTGTGGTAGATAGTTTGTCGTATGAATAATGTTTTTAGCATTTCGCGACAACAGTACAGTCAGTGTAGGGTGCTCAACACCCTTGGGTCTGCAAATATTGGACCTTGAACAAAAGTGGTTGCTGTACAGAGGTGAATTGCACAGTGAATTCCTATTATATACGGGAAACTGCGAAGGTGTTGTGGTAGATAGTTTGTCGTTTGAATAATGTTTTTAGCGTTTCCCGACGACTTTTAAATTTCGCGGTTCAGAGTGCGTGGTTGGTCTTGTACAGTGTACATGTATGTTATGATTGTAAATACAGTACAGTCAGTGTAGGGTGCTCAACACCCTTGGGTCTGCAAATATTGGTCCTTGAACAAAAGTGGTTGCTGTACAGAGGTGAATTGCACAGTGAATTCCTATTATATATGGGAAACTGTGAAGTTGTTGTGGTAGATAGTTTGTCGTTTGAATAATGTTTTTAGCGTTTCGCGACGACTTTTAAATTTAGTGGTTCAGAGTGCGTGGTTGGTCATGTACAGTGTACATGTATTTTATGATTGTAAATACAGTACAGTCAGTGAAGGGTGCTCAACACCATTGGGTCTGCAAATATTGGACCTTAAACAAAAGTGGTTGCTGTACAGAGGTGAATTGCACAGTGAATTCCTATTATATATGGGAAACTGTGAAGGTGTTTTGGTAGATAGTTTATCGTATAAATAATGTTTTTAGCGTTTCGCGACGACTTTTAAATTTCGCGGTTCAGAGTGCGTGGTTGGTCTTGTACAGTGTACATGTATGTTATGATTGTAAATACAGTACAGTCAGTGTAGGGTGCTCAACACCCTTGTGTCTGCAAATATTGGACCTTGAACAAAAGTGGTTGCTGTACAAAGGTGAATTGCACAGTGAATTCCTATTATATATGGGAAACTGTGAAGTTGTTGTGGTAGATAGTTTGTCGTATGAATAATGCTTTTAGCGTTTCGCGACAACTTTTAAATTTCGCGGTTCAGAGTGCGTGGTTGGTCTTGTACAGTGTACATGTATGTTATGATTGTAAATACAGTACAGTCAGTGTAGGGTGCTCAACACCCTTGGGTCTGCAAATATTGGACCTTGAACAAAAGTGGTTGCTGTACAGAGGTGAATTGCACAGTGAATTCCTATAATATATGTGAAACTGTAAAGGTGTTGTGGTAGATAGTTTGTCGTATGAATAATAGTTTTAGCGTTTTGCGACGACTTTTAAATTTCGCGGTTCAGAGTGCCTGGTTGGTCTTGTACAGTGTACATGTATGTTATGAGTGTAAATACAGTACAGTCAGTGTAGGGTGCTCAACACCCTTGGGTCTGCAAATATTGGACCTTGAACAAAAGTGGTTGCTGTACAGAGGTAAATTGCAAACTGAATTCCTATTATATATGGGAAACTGTGAAGGGGTTGTGGTAGATAGTTTGTCGTATCAATAATAGTTTTCGTATGAATAATAGTTCTATCGTTTTGCGATGACTTTTAAATGTCGCGGTTCAGAGTGCGTGGTTGGTCTTGTAAAGTGTACATGTATGTTATGATTGTAAATACAGTACAGTCAGTGTAGGGTGCTCAACACCCTTGGGTCTGCAAATATTGGACCTTGAACAAAAGTGGTTGCTGTACAGAGGTGAATTGCACAGTGAATTCCTATTATATATGGGAAACTGTGAAGGTGTGGTGGTAGATAGTTTGTCGTATGAATAATGTTTTTAGCATTTCGCGACGACAGTACAGTCAGTGTAGGATGCTCAAAACCCTTGGGTCTGCAAATATTGGACCTTGAACAAAAGTGGTTGCTGTACAGAGGTGAATTGCACAGTGAATTCCTACTATATATGGAAAACTGTGAAGGTGTTGTGGTAGATAGTTTGTGTATGAATAATGTTTTTCTGGTTTTGCGACGACTTTTAAATTTCGCGGTTCAGAGTGCGTGGTTGCTCTTGTACAGTGTACATCTATGTTATGATTGTAAATACAGTACAGGCAGTGTAGGGTGCTCAACACCCTTGGGTCTGCAAATATTGGACCTTGAACAAAAGTGTTTGCTTTACAGAGGTGAATTGCACAGTGAATACCTATAATATATGGGAAACTGTGAAGGTGTTATGGTAGATAGTTTGTCGTATGAATAATGTTTTTAGCGTTTCGCGACGACTTTTAAATTTCGCGGTTTAGAGTGCGTGGTTGGTCTTGTACAGTGTACATGTATGTTATGATTGTAAATACAGTACAGTCAGTGTAGGGTGCTCAACACCCTTGGGTCTGGAAATATTGGACCTTGAACAAAAGTGGTTGCTGTACAGAGGTGAATTGCACAGTGAATTCCTATTATATATGGGAAACTGTGAAGGTGTTGTTGCAGAGAGTTTGTCGTATGAATAATGTTTTTAGCGTTTCGCGACAACTTTTAAATTTAAAAATGTCAAGATAAATCAGATTCAGTATATCATCTTCATGTATAGAAGGCCTTTAAACTCCTTTAACTCATTGCAGTTCAATGTTGTCCAGACAAACCACCATTTCCCCTCAATCCATAACTTTTTGAAGGACTATTTGAGTGTATCTGATTTTGGCCCACGTAGGCACTTTGGGGTTAGGTAACTACATACATAACGTCTTTGCCAAAGTGCCAAATTTGCAATTCAAAAAGTCTACTAAAACCAGCAGATCTATGTGATGCATTCAAAGCGCCGGTCCAACTGCTCACAGGTCATCATGAAGCGTTGAAGACATGGGAAGAAGGAGTGACACCGTCTATACGAAAGGCACTGACCCTTAATTGCCGCTATCATCGTTAGATCGGGTATGCAAGTCAGCGAAGCATATCAAATGTGTGCCATCTTAATCCGTGCACAGCGCCGAAATGCCGACTATTCCAATATGCAGCAAGATTCATTTGTGGCCATGGATGCACTCAAACCAGCCAATCCGATGCGTTTATATCTCCGGTTGAACTGCTCATCGCATCCACATGGCAAAACCATCTTCAGATCAGATTATGTAAGTCAGCTCTTAATTTTTTTATATCAAATGTGTGCCATATCTTACAAATGCATCTGACATATTTATATTTGTAGCACTTTCTCAGCGACTTAATATCGCAAACTTTTACCACTCGCAAACTCCGTGAGAATTAATCTTGCAGAATAATTTCTAGGTTTACAGTAACCGTATTTAAGGAGCTTTAAGCAAGGTTGCCTTTATGTGATGTTTTCCCCGTGTGGTTCCCGGGTAGAAGAATTGGACCTCTGTCTTACTCCCTTGCATGTTGTAAGAGGCAACTAAATGGGAGAGTATGCTAGCAGTGAGCCCTAAATAAAAAGGCCACCTTTTCAACTCGGTATAATTATTCACTGGGTAATAATAGCGAGTTTGTATAATTTGCAAATAGGTAAAAAGCTTATTCAATGATTGAGTTGATCTAAATAGATTCATTGTTTAATGAGCGAATGGGTTAAATTTAAAGGGAGCTTTTTTAATTTGGCTGAAGTGCGTGGTTGGTCTTGTACAGTGTACATGTATGTTATGATTGTAAATACAGTACAGTCAGTGTAGGGTGCTCAACACCCTTGGGTCTGCAAATATTGGACCTTGAACAAAAGTGGTTGCTGTACAGAGGTGAATTGCACAGTGAATTCCTATTATATATGGGAAACTGTGAAGGGGTTGTGGTAGATAGTTTGTCGTATGAATAATGTTTTTAGCGTTTCGCGACTACTTTTAAATTTCGCGGTTCAGAGTGCGTGGTTGGTCTTGTACAGTGTACATGTATGTTATGATTGTAAATACAGTACAGTCAGTGTAGGGTGCTCAACACCCTTGGGTCTGCAAATATTGGACCTTGAACAAAAGTGGTTGCTGTACAGAGGTGAATTGCACAGTGAATTCCTATAATATATGTGAAACTGTAAAGGTGTTGTGGTAGATAGTTTGTCGTATGAATAGTAGTTTTAGCGTTTTGCGACGACTTTTAAATTTCGCGGTTCAGAGTGCCTGGTTGGTCTTGTACAGTGTACATGTATGTTATGAGTGTAAATACAGTACAGTCAGTGTAGGGTGCTCAACACCCTTGGGTCTGCAAATATTGGACCTTGAACAAAAGTGGTTGCTGTACAGAGGTAAATTGCAAACTGAATTCCTATTATATATGGGAAACTGTGAAGGGGTTGTGGTAGATAGTTTGTCGTATCAATAATAGTTTTCGTATGAATAATAGTTCTATCGTTTTGCGATGACTTTTAAATGTCGCGGTTCAGAGTGCGTGGTTGGTCTTGTAAAGTGTACATGTATGTTATGATTGTAAATACAGTACAGTCAGTGTAGGGTGCTCAACACCCTTGGGTCTGCAAATATTGGACCTTGAACAAAAGTGGTTGCTGTACAGAGGTGAATTGCACAGTGAATTCCTATTATATATGGGAAACTGTGAAGGTGTGGTGGTAGATAGTTTGTCGTATGAATAATGTTTTTAGCATTTCGCGACGACAGTACAGTCAGTGTAGGATGCTCAAAACCCTTGGGTCTGCAAATATTGGACCTTGAACAAAAGTGGTTGCTGTACAGAGGTGAATTGCACAGTGAATTCCTACTATATATGGAAAACTGTGAAGGTGTTGTGGTAGATAGTTTGTGTATGAATAATGTTTTTCTGGTTTTGCGACGACTTTTAAATTTCGCGGTTCAGAGTGCGTGGTTGCTCTTGTACAGTGTACATCTATGTTATGATTGTAAATACAGTACAGGCAGTGTAGGGTGCTCAACACCCTTGGGTCTGCAAATATTGGACCTTGAACAAAAGTGTTTGCTTTACAGAGGTGAATTGCACAGTGAATACCTATAATATATGGGAAACTGTGAAGGTGTTATGGTAGATAGTTTGTCGTATGAATAATGTTTTTAGCGTTTCGCGACGACTTTTAAATTTCGCGGTTTAGAGTGCGTGGTTGGTCTTGTACAGTGTACATGTATGTTATGATTGTAAATACAGTACAGTCAGTGTAGGGTGCTCAACACCCTTGGGTCTGGAAATATTGGACCTTGAACAAAAGTGGTTGCTGTACAGAGGTGAATTGCACAGTGAATTCCTATTATATATGGGAAACTGTGAAGGTGTTGTTGCAGAGAGTTTGTTGTATGAATAATGTTTTTAGCGTTTCGCGACAACTTTTAAATTTAAAAATGTCAAGATAAATCAGATTCAGTATATCATCTTCATGTATAGAAGGCCTTTAAACTCCTTTAACTCATTGCAGTTCAATGTTGTCCAGACAAACCACCATTTCCCCTCAATCCATAACTTTTTGAAGGACTATTTGAGTGTATCTGATTTTGGCCCGCGTAGGCACTTTGGGGTTAGGTAACTACATACATAACGTCTTTGCCAAAGTGCCAAATTTGCAATTCAAAAAGTCTACTAAAACCAGCAGATCTATGTGATGCATTCAAAGCGCCGGTCCAACTGCTCACAGGTCATCATGAAGCGTTGAAGACATGGGAAGAAGGAGTGACACCGTCTATACGAAAGGCACTGACCCTTAATTGCCGCTATCATCGTTAGATCGGGTATGCAAGTCAGCGAAGCATATCAAATGTGTGCCATCTTAATCCGTGCACAGCGCCGAAATGCCGACTATTCCAATATGCAGCAAGATTCATTTGTGGCCATGGATGCACTCAAACCAGCCAATCCAATGCGTTTATATCTCCGGTTGAACTGCTCATCGCATCCACATGGCAAAACCATCTTCAGATCAGATTATGTAAGTCAGCTCTTAATTTTTTTATATCAAATGTGTGCCATATCTTACAAATGCATCTGACATATTTATATTTGTAGCACTTTCTCAGCGACTTAATATCGCAAACTTTTACCACTCGCAAACTCCGTGAGAATTAATCTTGCAGAATAATTTCTAGGTTTACAGTAACCGTATTTAAGGAGCTTTAAGCAAGGTTGCCTTTATGTGATGTTTTCCCCGTGTGGTTCCCGGGTAGAAGAATTGGACCTCTGTCTTACTCCCTTGCATGTTGTAAGAGGCAACTAAATGGGAGAGTATGCTAGCAGTGAGCCCTAAATAAAAAGGCCACCTTTTCAACTCGGTATAATTATTCACTGGGTAATAATAGCGAGTTTGTATAATTTGCAAATAGGTAAAAAGCTTATTCAATGATTGAGTTGATCTAAATAGATTCATTGTTTAATGAGCGAATGGGTTAAATTTAAAGGGAGCTTTTTTAATTTGGCTGAAGTGCGTGGTTGGTCTTGTACAGTGTACATGTATGTTATGATTGTAAATACAGTAGAGTCAGTGTAGGGTGCTCAACACCCTTGGGTCTGCAAATATTGGACCTTGAACAAAAGTGGTTGCTGTACAGAGGTGAATTGCACAGTGAATTCCTATTATATATGGGAAACTGTGAAGGGGTTGTGGTAGATAGTTTGTCGTATGAATAATGTTTTTAGCGTTTCGCGACTACTTTTAAATTTCGCGGTTCAGAGTGCGTGGTTGGTCTTGTACAGTGTACATGTATGTTATGATTGTAAATACAGTACAGTCAGTGTAGGGTGCTCAACACCCTTGGGTCTGCAAATATTGGACCTTGAACAAAAGTGGTTGCTGTACAGAGGTGAATTGCACAGTGAATTCCTATTATATATGGAAAACTGTGAAGGTGTTTTGGTAGATAGTTTGTCGTATGAATAGTAGTTTTAGCGCTTTGCGGCGACTTTTAAATTTCGCGGTTCAGAGTGCGTGGATGGTCTTGTACAGTGTACATGTATGTTATGAGTGTAAATACAGTACAGTCAGTGTAGGGTGCTCAACACCCTTGGGTCTGCAAATATTGGACCTTGAACAAAAGTGGTTGCTGTACAGAGGTGAATTGCACAGTGAATTCCTATTATATATGGGAAACTGTGAAGGTGTTGTGGTAGATAGTTTGTCGTATGAATAATGTTTTTAGCATTTCGCGACAACAGTACAGTCAGTGTAGGGTGCTCAACACCCTTGGGTCTGCAAATATTGGACCTTGAACAAAAGTGGTTGCTGTACAGAGGTGAATTGCACAGTGAATTCCTATTATATACGGGAAACTGCGAAGGTGTTGTGGTAGATAGTTTGTCGTTTGAATAATGTTTTTAGCGTTTCCCGACGACTTTTAAATTTCGCGGTTCAGAGTGCGTGGTTGGTCTTGTACAGTGTACATGTATGTTATGATTGTAAATACAGTACAGTCAGTGTAGGGTGCTCAACACCCTTGGGTCTGCAAATATTGGTCCTTGAACGAAAGTGGTTGCTGTACAGAGGTGAATTGCACAGTGAATTCCTATTATATATGGGAAACTGTGAAGTTGTTGTGGTAGATAGTTTGTCGTTTGAATAATGTTTTTAGCGTTTCGCGACGACTTTTAAATTTAGTGGTTCAGAGTGCGTGGTTGGTCATGTACAGTGTACATGTATTTTATGATTGTAAATACAGTACAGTCAGTGAAGGGTGCTCAACACCATTGGGTCTGCAAATATTGGACCTTGAACAAAATTGGTTGCTGTACAGAGGTGAATTGCACAGTGAATTCCTATTATATATGGGAAACTGTGAAGGTGTTTTGGTAGATAGTTTATCGTATAAATAATGTTTTTAGCGTTTCGCGACGACTTTTAAATTTCGCGGTTCAGAGTGCGTGGTTGGTCTTGTACAGTGTACATGTATGTTATGATTGTAAATACAGTACAGTCAGTGTAGGGTGCTCAACACCCTTGTGTCTACAAATATTGGACCTTGAACAAAAGTGGTTGCTGTACAAAGGTGAATTGCACAGTGAATTCCTATTATATATGGGAAACTGTGAAGTTGTTGTGGTAGATAGTTTGTCGTATGAATAATGCTTTTAGCGTTTCGCGACAACTTTTAAATTTCGCGGTTCAGAGTGCGTGGTTGGTCTTGTACAGTGTACATGTATGTTATGATTGTAAATACAGTACTGTCAGTGTAGGGTGCTCAACACCCTTGGGTCTGCAAATATTGGACCTTGAACAAAAGTGGTTGCTGTACAGAGGTGAATTGCACAGTGAATTCCTATAATATATGTGAAACTGTAAAGGTGTTGTGGTAGATAGTTTGTCGTATGAATAATAGTTTTAGCGTTTTGCGACGACTTTTAAATTTCGCGGTTCAGAGTGCCTGGTTGGTCTTGTACAGTGTACATGTATGTTATGAGTGTAAATACAGTACAGTCAGTGTAGGGTGCTCAACACCCTTGGGTCTGCAAATATTGGACCTTGAACAAAAGTGGTTGCTGTACAGAGGTAAATTGCAAACTGAATTCCTATTATATATGGGAAACTGTGAAGGGGTTGTGGTAGATAGTTTGTCGTATCAATAATAGTTTTCGTATGAATAATAGTTCTATCGTTTTGCGATGACTTTTAAATGTCGCGGTTCAGAGTGCGTGGTTGGTCTTGTACAGTGTACATGTATGTTATGATTGTAAATACAGTACAGTCAGTGTAGGGTGCTCAACACCCTTGGGTCTGCAAATATTGGACCTTGAACAAAAGTGGTTGCTGTACAGAGGTGAATTGCACAGTGAATTCCTATTATATATGGGAAACTGTGAAGGTGTGGTGGTAGATAGTTTGTCGTATGAATAATGTTTTTAGCATTTCGCGACGACAGTACAGTCAGTGTAGGGTGCTCAACACCCTTGGGTCTGCAAATATTGGACCTTGAACAAAAGTGGTTGCTGTACAGAGGTGAATTGCACAGTGAATTCCTATTATATATGGGAAACTGCGAAGGTGTTGTGGTAGATAGTTTGTCGTATGAATAGGAAACTGTGAAGGTGTTGTGGTAGATAGTTAGTCGTATGAATAATGTTTTTAGCGTTTCGCGACGACTTTTAAATTCTCGGTTCAGAGTGCGTGGTTGGTCTTGTACAGTGTACATGTATGTTATGATTGTGAATTCCTATTATCAATATAATGGAAACTGTGAAGATGTTGTGGTAGATAGTTTGTCGTATGAATAATGTTTTTAGCGTTTCGCGACGACTTTTAAATTTCGCGGTTCAGAGTGCGTGGTTGGTCTTGTACAGTGTACATGTATGTTATGATTGTAAATACAGTACAGTCAGTGTAGGGTGCTCAACACCCTTGGGTCTGCAAATATTTGACCTTGAACAAAAGTGGTTGCTGTACAGAGGTGAATTGCACAGTATATTCCTATTATATATGGGAAACTGTGAAGGGGTTGTGGTAGATAGTTTGTCGTATGAATAATGTTTTTAGCATTTCGCAACGACTTTTAAATTTCGCGGTTGAGAGTGCGTGGTTGGTCTTGTACATTGTACATGTATGTTATGATTGTAAATACAGTACAGTCAGTGTAGGGTGCTCAACACCCTTGGGTCTGCAAATATTGGACCTTGAACAAAAGTGGTTGCTGTACAGAGTTGAATTGCACAGTATATTCCTATTATATATGGGAAACTGTGAAGGGGTTGTGGTAGATAGTTTGTCGTATGAATAGTAGTTTTAGCGTTTTGCGACGACTTTTAAATTTCACGGTTCAGAGTGCGTGGTTGGTCTTGTACAGTGTACATGTATGTTATGATTGTAAATACAGTACAGTCAGTGTAGGGTGCTCAACACCCTTGGGTCTGCAAATATTGGACCTTGACCAAAAGTGGTTGCTGTACAGAGGTGAATTGCACAGTGAATTCCTATTATATATGGGAAACTGTGAAGGTGTTGTGGTAGATAGTTTGTCGTTTGAATAATGTTTTTAGCGTTTCGCGACGACTTTTAAATTCTGTGGTTCAGAGTGCGTGGTTGGTCATGTACAGTGTACATGTATGTTATGATTGTAAATGCAGTACAGTCAGTGTAGGGTGCTCAACACCCTTGGGTCTGCAAATATTGGACCTTGAACAAAAGTGGTTGCTGTACAGAGGTGAATTGCACAGTGAATTCCTATTATATATGGGAAACTGTGAAGGGGTTGTGGTAGATAGTTTGTCGTATGAATAATGTTTTTAGCGTTTCGCGACTACTTTTAAATTTCGCGGTTCAGAGTGCGTGGTTGGTCTTGTACAGTGTACATGTATGTTATGATTGTAAATACAGTACAGTCAGTGTAGGGTGCTCAACACCCTTGGGTCTGCAAATATTGGACCTTGAACAAAAGTGGTTGCTGTACAGAGGTGAATTGCACAGTGAATTCCTATTATATATGGGAAACTGTGAAGGTGTTTTGGTAGATAGTTTGTCGTATGAATAGTAGTTTTAGCGCTTTGCGGCGACTTTTAAATTTCGCGGTTCAGAGTGCGTGGTTGGTCTCGTACAGTGTACATGTATGTTATGAGTGTAAATACAGTACAGTCAGTGTAGGGTGCTCAACACCCTTGGGTCTGCAAATATTGGACCTTGAACAAAAGTGGTTGCTGTACAGAGGTAAATTGCAAACTGAATTCCTATTATATATGGGAAACTGTGAAGGGGTTGTGGTAGATAGTTTGTCGTATCAATAATAGTTTTCGTATGAATAATAGTTCTATCGTTTTGCGACGACTTTTAAATTTCGCGGTTCAGAGTGCGTGGTTGGTCTTGTACAGTGTACATGTATGTTATGATTGTAAATACAGTACAGTCAGTGTAGGGAGCTCAACACCCTTGGGTCTGCAAATATTGGACCTTGAACAAAAGTGGTTGCTGTACAGAGGTGAATTGCACAGTGAATTCCTATTATATATGGGAAACTGTGAAGGTGTTGTGGTAGATAGTTTGTCGTATGAATAATGTTTTTAGCATTTCGCGACAACAGTACAGTCAGTGTAGGGTTCTCAACACCCTTGGGTCTGCAAATATTGGACCTTGAACAAAAGTGGTTGCTGTACAGAGGTGAATTGCACAGTGAATTCCTATTATATACGGGAAACTGCGAAGGTGTTGTGGTAGATAGTTCGTCGTTTGAATAATGTTTTTAGCGTTTCCCGACGACTTTTAAATTTCGCGGTTCAGAGTGCGTGGTTGGTCTTGTACAGTGTACATGTATGTTATGATTGTAAATACAGTACAGTCAGTGTAGGGTGCTCAACACCCTTGGGTCTGCAAATATTGGTCCTTGAACAAAAGTGGTTGCTGTACAGAGGTGAATTGCACAGTGAATTCCTATTATATATGGGAAACTGTGAAGTTGTTGTGGTAGATAGTTTGTCGTTTGAATAATGTTTTTAGCGTTTCGCGACGACTTTTAAATTTAGTGGTTCAGAGTGCGTGGTTGGTCATGTACAGTGTACATGTATTTTATGATTGTAAATACAGTACAGTCAGTGAAGGGTGCTCAACACCATTGGGTCTGCAAATATTGGACCTTGAACAAAAGTGGTTGCTGTACAGAGGTGAATTGCACAGTGAATTCCTATTATATATGGGAAACTGTGAAGGTGTTTTGGTAGATAGTTTATCGTATAAATAATGTTTTTAGCGTTTCGCGACGACTTTTAAATTTCGCAGTTCAGAGTGCGTGGTTGGTCTTGTACAGTGTACATGTATGTTATGATTGTAAATACAGTACAGTCAGTGTAGGGTGCTCAACACCCTTGTGTCTGCAAATATTGGACCTTGAACAAAAGTGGTTGCTGTACAAAGGTGAATTGCACAGTGAATTCCTATTATATATGGGAAACTGTGAAGTTGTTGTGGTAGATAGTTTGTCGTATGAATAATGCTTTTAGCGTTTCGCGACAACTTTTAAATTTCGCGGTTCAGAGTGCGTGGTTGGTCTTGTACAGTGTACATGTATGTTATGATTGTAAATACAGTACAGTCAGTGTAGGGTGCTCAACACCCTTGGGTCTGCAAATATTGGACCTTGAACAAAAGTGGTTGCTGTACAGAGGTGAATTGCACAGTGAATTCCTATAATATATGTGAAACTGTAAAGGTGTTGTGGTAGATAGTTTGTCGTATGAATAATAGTTTTATCGTTTTGCGACGACTTTTAAATTTCGCGGTTCAGAGTGCCTGGTTGGTCTTGTACAGTGTACATGTATGTTATGAGTGTAAATACAGTACAGTCAGTGTAGGGTGCTCAACACCCTTGGGTCTGCAAATATTGGACCTTGAACAAAAGTGGTTGCTGTACAGAGGTAAATTGCAAACTCAATTCCTATTATATATGGGAAACTGGGAAGGGGTTGTGGTAGATAGTTTGTCGTATCAATAATAGTTTTCGTATGAATAATAGTTCTATCGTTTTGCGATGACTTTTAAATGTCGCGGTTCAGAGTGCGTGGTTGGTCTTGTACAGTGTACATGTATGTTATGATTGTAAATACAGTACAGTCAGTGTAGGGTGCTCAACACCCTTGGGTCTGCAAATATTGGACCTTGAACAAAAGTGGTTGCTGTACAGAGGTGAATTGCACAGTGAATTCCTATTATATATGGGAAACTGTGAAGGTGTGGTGGTAGATAGTTTGTCGTATGAATAATGTTTTTAGCATTTCGCGACGACAGTACAGTCAGTGTAGGGTGCTCAACACCCTTGGGTCTGCAAATATTGGACCTTGAACAAAAGTGGTTGCTGTACAGAGGTGAATTGCACAGTGAATTCCTATTATATATGGGAAACTGCGAAGGTGTTGTGGTAGATAGTTTGTCGTATGAATAGGAAACTGTGAAGGTGTTGTGGTAGATAGTTAGTCGTATGAATAATGTTTTTAGCGTTTCGCGACGACTTTTAAATTCTCGGTTCAGAGTGCGTGGTTGGTCTTGTACAGTGTACATGTATGTTATGATTGTGAATTCCTATTATCAATATAATGGAAACTGTGAAGATGTTGTGGTAGATAGTTTGTCGTATCAATAATGTTTTTAGCGTTTCGCGACGACTTTTAAATTTCGCGGTTCAGAGTGCGTGGTTGGTCTTGTACAGTGTACATGTATGTTATGATTGTAAATACAGTACAGTCAGTGTAGGGTGCTCAACACCCTTGGGTCTGCAAATATTTGACCTTGAACAAAAGTGGTTGCTGTACAGAGGTGAATTGCACAGTGAATTCCTATTATATATGGGAAACTGTGAAGGTGTTGTGGTAGATAGTTTGTCGTATGAATAATGTTTTTAGAGTTTGGCGACGACTTTTAAATTTCGCGGTTCAGAGTGCTTGGTTGGTCTTGTACAGTGTACATGTATGTTATGATTGTTAATACAGTACAGTCAGTGTAGGGTGCTCAACACCCTTGGGTCTGCAAATATTGGACCTAGAACAAAAGTGGTTGCTGTACAGAAGTGAATTTCACAGTGAATTCCTATTATATATGGGAAACTGTGAAGGTGTTGTGGTAGATAGTTTGTCGTATGAATAATGTTTTTTGCGTGTCGCGACGACTTTTAAATTTCGCAGTTCAGAGTGTGTGATTGGTCTTGTACAGTGTACATGTATGTTATGATTGTAAATACAGTACAGTCAGTGTAGGGTGCTCAACACCCTTGGGTCTGCAAATATAGGACCTTGAACAAAAGTGGTTGCTGTACAGAGGTGAAATGCACAGTGAATTCCTATTATATATGGAAAACTGTGAAGGTGTTGTGGTAGATAGTTTGTCGTATGAATAATGTTTTTAGCGTTTCGCGACGACTTTTAAATTTCGCGGTTCAGAGTGCGTGGTTGGTCTTGTACAGTGTACATGTATGTTATGATTGTAAATACAGTACAGTCAGTGTAGGATGCTCAACACCCTTGGGTCTGCAAATATTGGACCTTGAACAAAAGTGGTTGCTGTACAAAGGTGAATTGCACAGTGAATTCCTGTTATCAATATAATGGAAACTGTGAAGATGTTGTGGTAGATAGTTTGTCGTATGAATAATGTTTTTAGCGTTTCGCGACGACTTTTAAATTTCGCGGTTCAGAGTGCGTGGTTGGTCTTGTACAGTGTACATGTGTGTTATGATTGTAAATACAGTACAGTCAGTGTAGGATGCTCAAAACCCTTGGGTCTGCAAATATTGGACCTTGAACAAAAGTGGTTGCTGTACAGAGGTGAATTGCACAGTGAATTCCTACTATATATGGAAAACTGTGAAGGTGTTGTGGTAGATAGTTTGTGTATGAATAATGTTTTTCTGGTTTTGCGACGACTTTTAAATTTCGCGGTTCAGAGTGCGTGGTTGCTCTTGTACAGTGTACATCTATGTTATGATTGTAAATACAGTACAGGCAGTGTAGGGTGCTCAACACCCTTGGGTCTGCAAATATTGGACCTTGAACAAAAGTGTTTGCTTTACAGAGGTGAATTGCACAGTGAATACCTATAATATATGGGAAACTGTGAAGGTGTTATGGTAGATAGTTTGTCGTATGAATAATGTTTTTAGCGTTTCGCGACGACTTTTAAATTTCGCGGTTTAGAGTGCGTGGTTGGTCTTGTACAGTGTACATGTATGTTATGATTGTAAATACAGTACAGTCAGTGTAGGGTGCTCAACACCCTTGGGTCTGGAAATATTGGACCTTGAACAAAAGTGGTTGCTGTACAGAGGTGAATTGCACAGTGAATTCCTATTATATATGGGAAACTGTGAAGGTGTTGTTGCAGAGAGTTTGTCGTATGAATAATGTTTTTAGCGTTTCGCGACAACTTTTAAATTTAAAAATGTCAAGATAAATCAGATTCAGTATATCATCTTCATGTATAGAAGGCCTTTAAACTCCTTTAACTCATTGCAGTTCAATGTTGTCCAGACAAACCACCATTTCCCCTCAATCCATAACTTTTTGAAGGACTATTTGAGTGTATCTGATTTTGGCCCGCGTAGGCACTTTGGGGTTAGGTAACTACATACATAACGTCTTTGCCAAAGTGCCAAATTTGCAATTCAAAAAGTCTACTAAAACCAGCAGATCTATGTGATGCATTCAAAGCGCCGGTCCAACTGCTCACAGGTCATCATGAAGCGTTGAAGACATGGGAAGAAGGAGTGACACCGTCTATACGAAAGGCACTGACCCTTAATTGCCGCTATCATCGTTAGATCGGGTATGCAAGTCAGCGAAGCATATCAAATGTGTGCCATCTTAATCCGTGCACAGCGCCGAAATGCTGACTATTCCAATATGCAGCAAGATTCATTTGTGGCCATGGATGCACTCAAACCAGCCAATCCGATGCGTTTATATCTCCGGTTGAACTGCTCATCGCATCCACATGGCAAAACCATCTTCAGATCAGATTATGTAAGTCAGCTCTTAATTTTTTTATATCAAATGTGTGCCATATCTTACAAATGCATCTGACATATTTATATTTGTAGCACTTTCTCAGCGACTTAATATCGCAAACTTTTACCACTCGCAAACTCCGTGAGAATTAATCTTGCAGAATAATTTCTAGGTTTACAGTAACCGTATTTAAGGAGCTTTAAGCAAGGTTGCCTTTATGTGATGTTTTCCCCGTGTGGTTCCCGGGTAGAAGAATTGGACCTCTGTCTTACTCCCTTGCATGTTGTAAGAGGCAACTAAATGGGAGAGTATGCTAGCAGTGAGCCCTAAATAAAAAGGCCACCTTTTCAACTCGGTATAATTATTCACTGGGTAATAATAGCGAGTTTGTATAATTTGCAAATAGGTAAAAAGCTTATTCAATGATTGAGTTGATCTAAATAGATTCATTGTTTAATGAGCGAATGGGTTAAATTTAAAGGGAGCTTTTTTAATTTGGCTGAAGTGCGTGGTTGGTCTTGTACAGTGTACATGTATGTTATGATTGTAAATACAGTACAGTCAGTGTAGGGTGCTCAACACCCTTGGGTCTGCAAATATTGGACCTTGAACAAAAGTGGTTGCTGTACAGAGGTGAATTGCAAAGTGAATTCCTATTATATATGGCAAACTGTGAAGGTGTTGTGGTAGATAGTTTGTCGTATGAATAATGTTTTTAGCGTTTCGCGACGACTTTTAAATTTCGCGGTTCAGAGTGCGTGGTTGGTCTTGTACAGTGTACATGTATGTTATGATTGTAAATACAGAACAGTCAGTGTAGGGTGCTCAACACCCTTGGGTCTGCAAATATTGGACCTTGAACAAAAGTGGTTGCTGTACAGAGGTGAATTGCACAGTGAATTCCTATTATATATGGGAAACTGTGAAGGTGTTGTGGTAGATAGTTTGTCGTATGAATAATGTTTTTAGCGTTTCGCGACGACTTTTAAATTTCGCGGTTCATAGTGCGTGGTTGGTCTTGTACAGTGTACATGTATGTTATGATTGTAAATACAGTACAGTCAGTGTAGGGTGCTCAACACCCTTGGGTCTGCAAATATTGGACCTTGAACAAAAGTGGTTGCTGTACAGAGGTGAATTGCACAGTGAATTCCTATTATATATGGTAAACTGTGAAGGTGTTGTGGTAGATAGTTTGTCGTATGAATAATGTTTTTAGCGTTTCGCGACGACATTAAAATTTCGCGGTTCAGAGTTCTTGGTTGGTCTTGTACAGTGTACTTGTATGTTATGATTGTAAATACAGTACAGTCAGTGTAGGGTGCTCAACACCCTTGGGTCTGCAAATATTGGACCTTGGACAAAAGTGGTTGCTGTACAGATGTGAATTGCACAGTGAATTCCTATTATCGATATAATAGAAACTGTGAAGGTGTTGTGGTAGATAGTTTGTCGTATGAATAATGTTTTTAGCGTTTCACGACAACTTTTGAATTTTGCGGTTCAGAGTGCGTGGTTGGTCTTGTACAGTGTACATGTATGTTATGATTGTAAATACAGTACAGTCAGTGTAGGGTGCTCAACACCCTTGGGTTGGGAAATATTGGACCTTGAACAAACGTGGTTGCTGTACAGAGGTGAATTGCACAGTGAATTCCTATTATATATAGGAATCTGTGAAGGTGTTGTGGTAGATAGTTTGGCGTATGAATAATGTTTTTAGCGTTTCACGACAACTTTTAAATTTTGCGGTTCAGAGTGCGTGGTTGGTCTTGTACAGTGTACATGTATGTTATGATTGTAAATACAGTACAGTCAGTGTAGGGTGCTCAACACCCTTGGGTTGGGAAATATTGGACCTTGAACAAAAGTGGTTGCTGTACAGAGGTGAATTGCACAGTGAATTCCTATTATATATAGGAATCTGTGAAGGTGTTGTGGTAGATAGTTTGTCGTATGAATAATGTTTTTAGCGTTTCGCGACGACTTTTAAATTTCGCGGTTCAGAGTGCGTGGTTGGTCTTGTACAGTGTACATGTATGTTATGATTGTAAATACAGTACAGTCAGTGTAGGGTGCTCAACACCCTTGGGTCTGCAAATATGGGACCTTGAACAAAAGTGGTTGCTCTACGGAGGTGAATTGCACAGTGAATTCCTATTATCAATATAATGGAAACTGTGAAGGTGTTGTGGTAGATAGTTTGTCGTATGAATAATGTTTTTAGCGTTTCGTGACGACTTTTAAATTTCGCGGTTCAGAGTGCGTGGTTGGTCTTGTACAGTGTACATGTATGTTATGATTGTAAATACAGTACAGTCAGTGTAGGGTGCTCACCACCCTTGGGTCTGTAAATATTGAACCTTGAACAAAAGTGGTTGCTGTACAGAGGTGAATTGCACAGTGAATTCCTACTATATATGGAAAACTGTGAAGGTGTTGTGGTAGATAGTTTGTGTATGAATAATGTTTTTCTGGTTTTGCGACGACTTTTAAATTTCGCGGTTCAGAGTGCGTGGTTGCTCTTGTACAGTGTACATCTATGTTATGATTGTAAATACAGTACAGGCAGTGTAGGGTGCTCAACACCCTTGGGTCTGCAAATATTGGACCTTGAACAAAAGTGTTTGCTTTACAGAGGTGAATTGCACAGTGAATACCTATAATATATGGGAAACTGTGAAGGTGTTATGGTAGATAGTTTGTCGTATGAATAATGTTTTTAGCGTTTCGCGACGACTTTTAAATTTCGCGGTTTAGAGTGCGTGGTTGGTCTTGTACAGTGTACATGTATGTTATGATTGTAAATACAGTACAGTCAGTGTAGGGTGCTCAACACCCTTGGGTCTGGAAATATTGGACCTTGAACAAAAGTGGTTGCTGTACAGAGGTGAATTGCACAGTGAATTCCTATTATATATGGGAAACTGTGAAGGTGTTGTTGCAGAGAGTTTGTCGTATGAATAATGTTTTTAGCGTTTCGCGACAACTTTTAAATTTAAAAATGTCAAGATAAATCAGATTCAGTATATCATCTTCATGTATAGAAGGCCTTTAAACTCCTTTAACTCATTGCAGTTCAATGTTGTCCAGACAAACCACCATTTCCCCTCAATCCATAACTTTTTGAAGGACTATTTGAGTGTATCTGATTTTGGCCCGCGTAGGCACTTTGGGGTTAGGTAACTACATACATAACGTCTTTGCCAAAGTGCCAAATTTGCAATTCAAAAAGTCTACTAAAACCAGCAGATCTATGTGATGCATTCAAAGCGCCGGTCCAACTGCTCACAGGTCATCATGAAGCGTTGAAGACATGGGAAGAAGGAGTGACACCGTCTATACGAAAGGCACTGACCCTTAATTGCCGCTATCATCGTTAGATCGGGTATGCAAGTCAGCGAAGCATATCAAATGTGTGCCATCTTAATCCGTGCACAGCGCCGAAATGCCGACTATTCCAATATGCAGCAAGATTCATTTGTGGCCATGGATGCACTCAAACCAGCCAATCCGATGCGTTTATATCTCCGGTTGAACTGCTCATCGCATCCACATGGCAAAACCATCTTCAGATCAGATTATGTAAGTCAGCTCTTAATTTTTTTATATCAAATGTGTGCCATATCTTACAAATGCATCTGACATATTTATATTTGTAGCACTTTCTCAGCGACTTAATATCGCAAACTTTTACCACTCGCAAACTCCGTGAGAATTAATCTTGCAGAATAATTTCTAGGTTTACAGTAACCGTATTTAAGGAGCTTTAAGCAAGGTTGCCTTTATGTGATGTTTTCCCCGTGTGGTTCCCGGGTAGAAGAATTGGACCTCTGTCTTACTCCCTTGCATGTTGTAAGAGGCAACTAAATGGGAGAGTATGCTAGCAGTGAGCCCTAAATAAAAAGGCCACCTTTTCAACTCGGTATAATTATTCACTGGGTAATAATAGCGAGTTTGTATAATTTGCAAATAGGTAAAAAGCTTATTCAATGATTGAGTTGATCTAAATAGATTCATTGTTTAATGAGCGAATGGGTTAAATTTAAAGGGAGCTTTTTTAATTTGGCTGAAGTGCGTGGTTGGTCTTGTACAGTGTACATGTATGTTATGATTGTAAATACAGTACAGTCAGTGTAGGGTGCTCAACACCCTTGGGTCTGCAAATATTGGACCTTGAACAAAAGTGGTTGCTGTACAGAGGTGAATTGCAAAGTGAATTCCTATTATATATGGCAAACTGTGAAGGTGTTGTGGTAGATAGTTTGTCGTATGAATAATGTTTTTAGCGTTTCGCGACGACTTTTAAATTTCGCGGTTCAGAGTGCGTGGTTGGTCTTGTACAGTGTACATGTATGTTATGATTGTAAATACAGAACAGTCAGTGTAGGGTGCTCAACACCCTTGGGTCTGCAAATATTGGACCTTGAACAAAAGTGGTTGCTGTACAGAGGTGAATTGCACAGTGAATTCCTATTATATATGGGAAACTGTGAAGGTGTTGTGGTAGATAGTTTGTCGTATGAATAATGTTTTTAGCGTTTCGCGACGACTTTTAAATTTCGCGGTTCATAGTGCGTGGTTGGTCTTGTACAGTGTACATGTATGTTATGATTGTAAATACAGTACAGTCAGTGTAGGGTGCTCAACACCCTTGGGTCTGCAAATATTGGACCTTGAACAAAAGTGGTTGCTGTACAGAGGTGAATTGCACAGTGAATTCCTATTATATATGGTAAACTGTGAAGGTGTTGTGGTAGATAGTTTGTCGTATGAATAATGTTTTTAGCGTTTCGCGACGACTTTAAAATTTCGCGGTTCAGAGTTCTTGGTTGGTCTTGTACAGTGTACATGTATGTTATGATTGTAAATACAGTACAGTCAGTGTAGGGTGCTCAACACCCTTGGGTCTGCAAATATTGGACCTTGAACAAAAGTGGTTGCTGTACAGATGTGAATTGCACAGTGAATTCCTATTATCGATATAATAGAAACTGTGAAGGTGTTGTGGTAGATAGTTTGTCGTATGAATAATGTTTTTAGCGTTTCACGACAACTTTTGAATTTTGCGGTTCAGAGTGCGTGGTTGGTCTTGTACAGTGTACATGTATGTTATGATTGTAAATACAGTACAGTCAGTGTAGGGTGCTCAACACCCTTGGGTTGGGAAATATTGGACCTTGAACAAACGTGGTTGCTGTACAGAGGTGAATTGCACAGTGAATTCCTATTATATATAGGAATCTGTGAAGGTGTTGTGGTAGATAGTTTGGCGTATGAATAATGTTTTTAGCGTTTCACGACAACTTTTAAATTTTGCGGTTCAGAGTGCGTGGTTGGTCTTGTACAGTGTACATGTATGTTATGATTGTAAATACAGTACAGTCAGTGTAGGGTGCTCAACACCCTTGGGTTGGGAAATATTGGACCTTGAACAAAAGTGGTTGCTGTACAGAGGTGAATTGCACAGTGAATTCCTATTATATATAGGAATCTGTGAAGGTGTTGTGGTAGATAGTTTGTCGTATGAATAATGTTTTTAGCGTTTCGCGACGACTTTTAAATTTCGCGGTTCAGAGTGCGTGGTTGGTCTTGTACAGTGTACATGTATGTTATGATTGTAAATACAGTACAGTCAGTGTAGGGTGCTCAACACCCTTGGGTCTGCAAATATGGGACCTTGAACAAAAGTGGTTGCTCTACGGAGGTGAATTGCACAGTGAATTCCTATTATCAATATAATGGAACCTGTGAAGGTGTTGTGGTAGATAGTTTGTCGTATGAATAATGTTTTTAGCGTTTCGTGACGACTTTTAAATTTCGCGGTTCAGAGTGCGTGGTTGGTCTAGTACAGTGTACATGTATGTTATGATTGTAAATACAGTACAGTCAGTGTAGGGTGCTCAACACACTTGGGTCTGCAAATATTGGACCTTGAACAAAAGTGGTTGCTGTACAGAGGGGAATTGCACAGTGAATTCCTATTATATATGAGAAACTGTGAAGGTGTTGTGGTAGATAGTTTGTCGTATGAATATTGTTTTTAGCATTTCGCGACGACTTTTAAATTTCGCGGTTCAGAGTGCGTGGTTGGTCTTGTACAGTGTACATGTATGTTATGATTGTAAATACAGTACAGTCAGTGTAGGGTGCTCAACACCCTTGGGTCTGCAAAAATTGGACCTTGAACAAAAGTGGTTGCTGTACAGAGGTGAATTGCACAGTGAATTCCTATTATATATGGGAAACTGTGAAGGTGTTGTGGTAGATAGTTTGTCGTATGAATAATGTTTTTAGCGTTTCGCGACGACTTTTAAATTTCGCGGTTCAGAGTGCGTGGTTGGTCTTGTACAGTGTACATGTATGTTACGATTGTAAATACAGTACAGTCAGTGTAGGGTGCTCAACACCCTTGGGTCTGCAAATATTGGACCTTGAACAAAAGTGGTTGCTGTACAGAGGTGAATTGCACAGTGAATTCCTATTATCGATGTATGGGAAACTGTGAAGGTGTTGTGGTAGATAGTTTGTCGTATGAATAATGTTTTTAGCGTTTCGCGACGACTTTTAAATTTCGTGGTTCAGAGTGCGTGGTTGGTCTTGTACAGTGTACATGTATGTTATGATTGTTAATACAGTACAGTCAGTGTAGGATGCTCAACACCCTTGGGTCTGCAAATATTGGACCTTGAACAAAAGTGGTTGCTGTACAGAGGTGAATTGCACAGTGAATTCCTATTATCAATATAATGGAAACTGTGAAGGTGTTGTGGTAGATAGTTTGTCGTATGAATAATGTTTTTAGCGTTTCGCGACGACTTTTAAATTTCGTGGTTCAGAGTGCGTGGTTGGTCTTGTACAGTGTACATGAATGTTATGATTGTAAATACAGTACAGTCAGTGTAGGGTGCTCAACACCCTTGGGTCTGCAAATATTGGACCTTGAACAAAAGTGGTCGCTGTACAGAGGTGAATTGCACAGTGAATTCCTATTATCGATGTATGGGAAACTGTGAAGGTGTTGTGGTAGATAGTTTGTCGTATGAATAATGTTTTTAGCGTTTCGCGACGACTTTTAAATTTCCCGGTTCAGAGTGCGTGGTTGGTCTTGTACAGTGTACATGTATGTTACGATTGTAAATACAGTACAATCAGTGTAGGGTGCTCAACACCCTTGTGTCTGCAAATATTGGACCTTGAACAGAAGCGGTTGCTGTACAGAGGTTCATTGTAGAGTGAATTCCTATTATATATGGGAAACTGTGAAGGTGTTGTTGCAGAGAGTTTGTCGTATGAATAATGTTTTTAGCGTTTCGCGACAACTTTTAAATTTAAAAATGTCAAGATAAATCAGATTCAGTATATCATCTTCATGTATAGAAGGCCTTTAAACTCCTTTAACTCATTGCAGTTCAATGTTGTCCAGACAAACCACCATTTCCCCTCAATCCATAACTTTTTGAAGGACTATTTGAGTGTATCTGATTTTGGCCCGCGTAGGCACTTTGGGGTTAGGTAACTACATACATAACGTCTTTGCCAAAGTGCCAAATTTGCAATTCAAAAAGTCTACTAAAACCAGCAGATCTATGTGATGCATTCAAAGCGCCGGTCCAACTGCTCACAGGTCAACATGAAGCGTTGAAGACATGGGAAGAAGGAGTGACACCGTCTATACGAAAGGCACTGACCCTTAATTGCCGCTATCATCGTTAGATCGGGTATGCAAGTCAGCGAAGCATATCAAATGTGTGCCATCTTAATCCGTGCACAGCGCCGAAATGCCGACTATTCCAATATGCAGCAAGATTCATTTGTGGCCATGGATGCACTCAAACCAGCCAATCCGATGCGTTTATATCTCCGGTTGAACTGCTCATCGCATCCACATGGCAAAACCATCTTCAGATCAGATTATGTAAGTCAGCTCTTAATTTTTTTATATCAAATGTGTGCCATATCTTACAAATGCATCTGACATATTTATATTTGTAGCACTTTCTCAGCGACTTAATATCGCAAACTTTTACCACTCGCAAACTCCGTGAGAATTAATCTTGCAGAATAATTTCTAGGTTTACAGTAACCGTATTTAAGGAGCTTTAAGCAAGGTTGCCTTTATGTGATGTTTTCCCCGTGTGGTTCCCGGGTAGAAGAATTGGACCTCTGTCTTACTCCCTTGCATGTTGTAAGAGGCAACTAAATGGGAGAGTATGCTAGCAGTGAGCCCTAAATAAAAAGGCCACCTTTTCAACTCGGTATAATTATTCACTGGGTAATAATAGCGAGTTTGTATAATTTGCAAATAGGTAAAAAGCTTATTCACTGATTGAGTTGATCTAAATAGATTCATTGTTTAATGAGCGAATGGGTTAAATTTAAAGGGAGCTTTTTTAATTTGGCTGAAGTGCGTGGTTGGTCTTGTACAGTGTACATGTATGTTATGATTGTAAATACAGAACAGTCAGTGTAGGGTGCTCAACACCCTTGGGTCTGCAAATATTGGACCTTGAACAAAAGTGGTTGCTGTACAGAGGTGAATTGCACAGTGAATTCCTATTATATATGGGAAACTGTGAAGGTGTTGTGGTAGATAGTTTGTCGTATGAATAATGTTTTTAGCGTTTCGCGACGACTTTTAAATTTCGCGGTTCATAGTGCGTGGTTGGTCTTGTACAGTGTACATGTATGTTATGATTGTAAATACAGTACAGTCAGTGTAGGGTGCTCAACACCCTTGGGTCTGCAAATATTGGACCTTGAACAAAAGTGGTTGCTGTACAGAGGTGAATTGCACAGTGAATTCCTATTATATATGGTAAACTGTGAAGGTGTTGTGGTAGATAGTTTGTCGTATGAATAATGTTTTTAGCGTTTCGCGACGACTTTAAAATTTCGCGGTTCAGAGTTCTTGGTTGGTCTTGTACAGTGTACATGTATGTTATGATTGTAAATACAGTACAGTCAGTGTAGGGTGCTCAACACCCTTGGGTGTGCAAATATTGGACCTTGAACAAAAGTGGTTGCTGTACAGATGTGAATTGCACAGTGAATTCCTATTATCGATATAATAGAAACTGTGAAGGTGTTGTGGTAGATAGTTTGTCGTATGAATAATGTATTTAGCGTTTCGCGACGACTTTTAAATTTCGTGGTTCAGAGTGCGTGGTTGGTCATGTACAGTGTACATGTATGTTATGATTGTAAATACAGTACAGTCAGTGTAGGATGCTCAACACCCTTGGGTCTGCAAATATTGGACCTTGAACAAAAGTGGTTGCTGTACAGAGGTGAATTGCACAGTGAATTCCTATTATCGATATATGGGAAACTGTGAAGGTGTTGTGGTAGATAGTTTGTCGTATGAATAATGTTTTTAGCGTTTCGCGACGACTTTTAAATTTCGTGGTTCAGAGTGCGTGGTTGGTCTTGTACAGTGTACATGTATGTTATGATTGTAAATACAGTACAGTCAGTGTAGGGTGCTCAACACCCTTGGGTCTGCAAATATTGGACCTTGAACAAAAGTGGTTGCTGTGCAGAGGTGAATTGCACAGTGAATTCCTATTATCGATATATGGGAAACTGTGAAAGTGTTGTGGTAGATAGTTTGTCGTATGAATAATGTTTTTAGCGTTTAGCGACGACTTTTAAATTTTGCGCTTCAGAGTGCGTGGTTGGTCTTGTACAGTGTACATGCATGTTATGATTGTAAATACAGTACAGTCAGTGTAGGGTGCTCAACACCCTTGGGTCTGCAAATATTGGACCTTGAACAAAAGTGGTTGCTGTACTGAGTTGAATTGCACAGTATATTCCTATTATATATGGGAAACTGTGAAGGTGTTGTGGTAGATAGTTTGTCGTATAAATAGTAGTTTTAGCGTTTCGCGACGACTTTAAATTTCGCGGTTCAGAGTGCATGGTTGGTCTTGTACAGTGTACATGTATGTTATGATTGTAAATACAGTACAGTCAGTGTAGGGTGCTCAACACCCTTGGGTCTGCAAATATTGGACCTTGAACAAAAGTGGTTGCTGTACTGAGTTGAATTGCACAGTATATTCCTATTATATATGGGAAACTGTGAAGGTGTTGTGGTAGATAGTTTGTCGTTTGAATAATGTTTTTAGCGTTTCGCGACGACTTTTAAATTCTGTGGTTCAGAGTGCGTGGTTGGTCATGTACAGTGTACATGTATGTTATGATTGTAAATACAGTACAGTCAGTGTAGGGTGCTCAACACCCTTGGGTCTGCAAATATTGGACCTTGAACAAAAGTGGTTGCTGTACAGATGTGAATTGCACAGTGAATTCCTATTTTATATGGGAAACTGTGAAGGTGTTGTGGTAGATAGTTTGTCGTATGAATAATGTTTTTAGCATTTCGCAACGACTTTTAAATTTCGCGGTTGAGAGTGCGTGGTTGGTCTTGTACATTGTACATGTATGTTATGATTGTAAATACAGTACAGTCAGTGTAGGGTGCTCAACACCCTTGGGTCTGCAAATATTGGACCTTGAACAAAAGTGGTTGCTGTACAGAGGTGAATTGCACAGTGAATTCCTATTATATATGGGAAACTGTGAAGGTGTTGTGTTAGATAGTTTGTCGTATGAATAATGTTTTTAGCGTTTCGCGACGACTTTTAAATTTCGTGGTTCAGAGTGCGTGGTTGGTCATGTACAGTGTACATGTATGTTATGATTGTAAATACAGTACAGTCAGTGTAGGGTGCTCAACAACCTTGGGTCTGCAAATATTGGACCTTGAACAAAAGTGGTTGCTGTACAAAGGTGAATTGCACAGTGAATTCCTATTATATATGGGAAAATGTGAAGGTGTTATGTAAGATAGTTTGTCGTATGAATAATGCTTTTAGCGTTTCGCGACGACTTTTAAATTTCGTGGTTCAGAGTGCGTGGTTGGTCTTGTACAGTGTACATGTATGTTATGATTGTAAATACAGTACAGTCAGTGTAGGGTGCTCAACAACCTTGGGTCTGCAAATATTGGACCTTGAACAAAAGTGGTTGCTGTACAGACGTGAATGCACAGTGAATTCCTATTATATATGGGAAACTGTGAAGGGGTTGTGGTAGATAGTTTGTTGTATGAATAATGTTTTTAGCGTTTCGCGACGACTTTTTAATTTCGCGGTTCAGAGTGCGTGGTTGGTCTTGTACAGTGTACATGTATGTTACGATTGTAAATACAGTACAGTCAGTGTAGGGTGCTCAACACCCTTGGGTCTGCAAATATTGGACCTTGAACAAAAGTGGTTGCTGTACAGAGGTGAATTGCACAGTATATTCCTATTATATATGGGAAACTGTGAAGGTGTTGTGGTAGATAGTTTGTCGTATGAATAGTAGTTTAAGCGTTTGCGACGACTTTTAAATTTCACGGTTCAGAGTGCGTGGTTGGTCTTGTACAGTGTACATGTATGTTATGATTGTAAATACAGTACAGTCAGTGTAGGGTGCTCAACACCCTTGGGTCTGCAAATATTGGACCTTGAACAAAAGTGGTTGCTGTACAGAGGTGAATTGCAAAGTGAATTCCTATTATATATGGAAAACTGTGAAGGGGTTGTGGTAGATAGTTTGTCATATGAATAATAGTTTTCGTATGATCAATAGTTTTAGCGTTTTGCGACGACTTTTAAATTTACCGCTTCAGAGTGCAAGGTTGGTCTTGTACAGTGTACATGTGTGTTATGATTGTAAATACAGTACAGTCAGTGTAGGGTGCTCAACACCCTTGGGTCTGCAATTAATGGACCTTGAACAATAGTGGTTGATGTAAAGAGGTGAATTGCACAGTGAATTCCTATTATATATGGGAAACTGTGCAGGTGTTGTGGTAGATAGTTTGTCGTATGAATAATGTTTTTAGCATTCTTGACGACAGTACAGTCAGTGTAGGGTGCTTAACACCCTTGGATCTGCAAATATTGGACCTTAAACAAAAGTGGTTGCTGTACAGAGGTGAATTGCACAGTGAATTCCTATTATATATGGGAAACTGTGAAGGTGTTGTGGTAGATAGTTTGTTGTATGAATAATGTTTTTAGCGTTTCGCAACGACTTTTAAATTTCGCGGTTCAGAGTGCATGGTTGGTCTTGTACAGTGTACATGTATGTTATGATTGTAAATACAGTACGGTCAGTGTAGGGTGCTCAACACCCTTGGGTCTGCAAATATTGGACCTGGAACAAAAGTGGTTGCTGTACAGAGGTGAATTGCACAGTGAATTCCTATTATATATGGGAAACTGTGAAGGTGTTGTGGTAGATAGTTTGTCGTTTGAATAATGTTTTTAGCGTTTCGCCACGACTTTTAAATTTCGTGGTTCAGAGTGCGTGGTTGGTCATGTACAGTGTACATGTATGTTATGATTGTAAATGCAGTACAGTCAGTGTAGGGTGCTCAACACCCTTGGGTCTGCAAATATTGGACCTTGAACAAAAGTGGTCGCTGTACAGAGGTCAATTGCACAGTGAATTCCTATTATATATTGGAAACTGTGAAGGTGTTGTGGTATATAGTTTGTCGTATGAATAATGTTTTTAGCGTTTCGCGACGCCTTTTAAATTTCGTGGTTCAGAGTGCGTGGTTGGTCTTGTACAGTGTACATGTATGTTATGATTGTAAATACAGTACAGTCAGTGTAGGGTGCTCAACACCCTTGGGTCTGCAAATATTGGACCTTGAACAAAAGTGGTTGCTGTACAGAGGTGAATTGCACAGTGAATTCCTATTATATATGGGAAACTGTAAAGCTGTTGTGGTAGATAATTTGTCGTATGAATAATAGTTTTAGCGTTTTGCGAGGACTTTTAAATTTCGCGGTTCAGAGTGCGTGGTTGGTCTTGTACAGTGTACATGTATGTTATGATTGTAAATACAGTACAGTCAGTGTAGGGTGCTCAACACCCTTGGGTCTGCAAATATTGGACCTTGAACAAAAGTGGTTGCTGTACAAAGGTGAATTGAACAGTGAATTCCTATTATATATGGGAAAATGTGAAGGTGTTATGTTAGATAGTTTGTCGTATGAATAATGCTTTTAGCGTTTCGCGACGACTTTTAAATTTCGCGGTTCAGAGTGCGTGGTTGGTCTTGTACAGTGTACATGTATGTTATGATTGTAAATACAGTACAGTCAGTGTAGGGTGCTCAACACCCTTGGGTCTGCAAATATTGGACCTTGAACAAAAGTGGTTGCTGTACAGAGGTGAATTGCACAGTGAATTCCTATTATATATGGGAAACTGTGAAGTTGTTGTGGTAGATAGTTTGTCGTTTGAATAATGTTTTTAGCGTTTCGCGATGACTTTTAAATTTCGTGGTTCAGAGTGCGTGGTTGGTCATGTACAGTGTACATGTATGTTATGATTGTAAATACAGTACAGTCAGTGAAGGGTGCTCAACACTATTGGGTCTGCAAATATTGGACCTTGAACAAAAGTGGTTGCTGTACAGAGGTGAATTGCACAGTGAATTCCTATTATATATGGGAAACTGTAAAGGTGTTGTGGTAGATAGTTTGTCGTATGAATAATGTTTTTAGCGTTTCGCGACGACTTTTAAATTTCATGGTTCAGAGTGCGTGGTTGGTCTTGTACAGTGTACATGTATGTTATGATTGTAAATACAGTACAGTCAGTGTAGGGTGCTCAACACCCTTGGGTCTGCAAATATTGGACCTTGAACAAAAGTGGTTGCTGTACAGAGGTGAATTGCACAGTGAATTCCTATTATATATGGGAAACTGTGAAGGTGTTGTGGTAGATAGTTTATCATATGAATAATGTTTTTAGCGTTTCGCGACGACTTTTAAATTTCACGGTTCAGAGTGCGTGGTTGGTCTTGTACAGTGTACATGTATGTTATGATTTTAAATACAGTACAGTCAGTGTAGGGTGCTCAACACCCTTGGGTCTGCAAATATTGGACCTTGAACAAAAGTGGTTGCTGTACAGAGGTGAATTGCACAGTGAATTCCTATTATATATGGGAAACTGTAAAGGTGTTGTGGTAGATAGTTTGTCGTATGAATAATAGTTTTAGCGTTTTGCGACGACTTTTAAATTTCGCGGTTCAGAGTGTGTGGTAGGTCTTGTACAGTGTACATGTATGTTATGATTGTAAATACAGTACAGTCAGTGTAGGGTGCTCAACACCCTCGGGTCTGCAAATATTGGACCTTGAACAAAAGTGGTTGCTGTACAAAGGTGAATTGCACAGTGAATTCCTACTATATATGGCAAACTGTGAAGGTGTTATGTTAGATAGTTTGTCGTATGAATAATGCTTTTAGCGTTTCGCAACGACTTTTAAATTTCGCGGTTCAGAGTGCGTGGTTGGTCTTGTACAGTGTACATGTATGTTATGATTGTAAATACAGTACAGTCAGTGTAGAGTGCTCAACACCCTTGGGTCTGCAAATATTGGACCTTGATCAAAAGTGGTTGCTGTACAGAGGTGAATTGCACAGTATATTCCTATTATATATGGGAAACTGTGAAGGGGTTGTGGTAGATAGTTTATCGTATGAATAGTAGTTTTAGCGTTTTGCGACGACTTTTAAATTTCACGGTTCAGAGTGCGTGGTTGGTCTTGTACAGTGTACATGTATGTTATGATTGTAAATACAGTACAGTCAGTGTAGGGTGCTCAACACCCTTGGGTCTGCAAATATTGGACCTTGAACAAAAGTGGTTGCTGTACAAAGGTGAATTGCACAGTGAATTCCTATTATATATGTGAAACTGTGAAGGTGTTATGTTAGATTGTTTGTCGTATGAATAATGTTTTTAGCATTTCGCGACAACAGTACAGTCAGTGTAGGGTGCTCAACACCCTTGGGTCTGCAAATATTGGACCTTGAACAAAAGTGGTTGCTGTACAGAGGTAAATTGCACAGTGAATTCTTATTATATATGGGAAACTGCGAAGGTGTTGTGGTAGATAGTTTGTCGTTTGAATAATGTTTTTAGCGTTTCGCGACGACTTTTAAATTTCGCGGTTCAGAGTGCGTGGTTGGTCTTGTACAGTGTACATGTATGTTATGATTGTAAATACAGTACAGTCAGTGTAGGGTGCTCAACACCCTTGGGTCTGCAAATATTGGTCCTTGAACAAAAGTGGTTGCTGTACAGAGGTGAATTGCACAATGAATTCCTATTATATATGGGAAACTGTGAAGTTGTTGTGGTAGATAGTTTGTCGTTTGAATAATGTTTTTAGCGTTTCGCGACGACTTTTAAATTTAGTGGTTCAGAGTGCGTGGTTGGTCATGTACAGTGTACATGTATTTTATGATTGTAAATACAGTACAGTCAGTGAAGGGTGCTCAACACCATTGGGTCTGCAAATATTGGACCTTGAACAAAAGTGGTTGCTGTACAGAGGTGAATTGCACAGTGAATTCCTATTATATATGGGAAACTGTGAAGGTGTTGTGGTAGATAGTTTGTCGTATGAATAATGTTTTTAGTGTTTCGCGACGACTTTTAAATTTCGTGGTTCAGAGTGCGTGGTTGGTCTTGTGCAGTGTACATGTATGTTATGATTGTAAATACAGTACAGTCAGTGTAGGGTGCTCAACACCCTTGGGTCTGCAAATATTGGACTTTGAACAAAAGTGGTTGCTGTACAGAGGTGAATTGCACAGTGAATTCCTATTATATATGGGAAACTGTGAAGGTGTTTTGGTAGATAGTTTATCGTATAAATAATGTTTTTAGCGTTTCGCGACGACTTTTAAATTTCGCGGTTCAGAGTGCGTGGTTGGTCTTGTACAGTGTACATGTATGTTATGATTGTAAATACAGTACAGTCAGTGTAGGGTGCTCAACACCCTTGGGTCTGCAAATATTGGACCTTGAACAAAAGTGGTTGCTGTACAAAGGTGAATTGCACAGTGAATTCCTATTATATATGTGAAACTGTGAAGGTGTTATGGTAGATAGTTTGTCGTATGAATAATGTTTTTAGCATTCGCGACGACAGTACAGTCAGTGTAGGGTGCTCAACACCCTTGGATCTGCAAATATTGGACCTTGAACAAAAGTGGTTGCTGTACAGAGGTGAATTGCACAGTGAATTCCTATTATATATGGGAAACTGTGAAGTTGTTGTGGTAGATAGTTTGTCGTTTGAATAATGTTTTTAGCGTTTCACGATGACTTTTAAATTTCGTGGTTCAGAGTGCGTGGTTGGTCATGTACAGTGTACATGTATGTTATGATTGTAAATACAGTACAGTTAGTGAAGGGTGCTCAACACCATTGGGTCTGCAAATATTGGACCTTGAACAAAAGTGGTTGCTGTACAGAGGTGAATTGCACAGTGAATTCCTATTATATATGGGAAACTGTAAAGGTGTTGTGGTAGATAGTTTGTCGTATGAATAATGTTTTTAGCATTTCGCGACGACTTTTAAATTTCATGGTTCAGAGTGCGTGGTTGGTCTTGTATAGTGTACATGTATGTTATGATTGTAAATACAGTACAGTCAGTGTAGGGTGCTCAACACCCTTGGGTCTGCAAATATTGGACCTTGAACAAAAGTGGTTGCTGTACAGAGGTGAATTGCACAGTGAATTCCTATTATATATGGGAAACTGTGAAGGTGTTGTGGTAGATAGTTTATCGTATGAATAATGTTTTTAGCGTTTCGCGACGACTTTTAAATTTCACGGTTCAGAGTGCGTGGTTGGTCTTGTACAGTGTACATGTATGTTATGATTGTAAATACAGTACAGTCAGTGTAGGGTGCTCAATACCCTTGGGTCTGCAAATATTGGACCTTGAACAAAAGTGGTTGCTGTACAGAGGCGAATTGCACAGTGAATTCCTATTATATATGGGAAACTGTAAAGGTGTTGTGGTAGATAATTTGTCGTATGAATAATAGTTTTAGCGTTTTGCGACGACTTTTAAATTTCGCGGTTCAGAGTGCGTGGTTGGTCTTGTACAGTGTACATGTATGTTATGATTGTAAATACAGTACAGTCAGTGTAGGGTGCTCAACACCCTTGGGTCTGCAAATATTGGACCTTGAACAAAAGTGGTTGCTGTACAAAGGTGAATTGCACAGTGAATTCCTACTATATATGGCAAACTGTGAAGGTGTTATGTTAGATAGTTTGTCGTATGAATAATGCTTTTAGCGTTTCGCAACGACTTTTAAATTTCGCGGTTCAGAGTGCGTGGTTGGTCTTGTACAGTGTACATGTATGTTATGATTGTAAATACAGTACAGTCAGTGTAGAGTGCTCAACACCCTTGGGTCTGCAAATATTGGACCTTGAACAAAAGTGGTTGCTGTACAGAGGTGAATTGCACAGTATATTCCTATTATATATGGGAAACTGTGAAGGTGTTGTGGTAGATAGTTTGTCGTATGAATAGTAGTTTTAGCGTTTTGCGACGACTTTTAAATTTCACGGTTCAGAGTGCGTGGTTGGTCTTGTACAGTGTACATGTATGTTATGATTGTAAATACAGTACAGTCAGTGTAGGGTGCTCAACACCCTTGGGTCTGCAAATATTGGACCTTGAACAAAAGTGGTTGCTGTACAGAGGTGAATTGCACAGTGAATTCCTATTATATATGGGAAACTGTGAAGGTGTTGTGGTAGATAGTTTGTCGTTTGAATAATGTTTTTAGCGTTTTGCGACGACTTTTAAATTTCGCGGTTCAGAGTGCGTGGTTGGTCTTGTACAGTGTACATGTATGTTATGATTGTAAATACAGTACAGTCAGTGTAGGGTGCTCAACACCCTTGGGTCTGCAAATATTGGACCTTGAACAAAAGTGGTTGCTGTACAGAGGTGAATTGCACAGTATATTCCTATTATATATGGGACACTGTGAAGGTGTTGTGGTAGATAGTTTGTCGTATGAATAATGTTTTTAGCGTTTCGCGACGACTTTTAAATTTCGTGGTTCAGAGTGCGTGGTTGGTCTTGTACAGTGTACATGTATGTTATGATTGTAAATACAGTACAGTCAGTGTAGGGTGCTGAACACCCTTGGGTCGGCAAATATTGGACCTTGAACAAAAGTGGTTGCTGTACAGAGGTGAATTGCACAGTGAATTCCTATTATATATGGGAAACTGTGAAGGTGTTGTGGTAGATAGTTTGTCGTATGAATAATGTTTTTAGCGTTTTGTGACGACTTTTAAATTTCGCGGTTCAGAGTGCGTGGTTGGTCTTGTACAGTGTACATGTATGTTATGATTGCATATACAGTACAGGCAGTGTAGGGTGCTCAACACCCTTGGGTCTGCAAATATTGAACCTTGAACAAAAGTGGTTGCTGTACAGAGGTGAATTGCACAGTGAATTCCTATTATATATGGGAAACTGTGAAGGTGTTGTGGTAGATAGTTTGTTGTATGAATAATGTTTTTAGCGTTTCGCGAGGACTTTTAAATTTAAAAATGTCAAGATAAAACAGTTTCAGTATAACATCTTCATGTATACAAGGCCTTTAAAGTCATTTAACTCATTCCAGTTCAATGTTGTCCGGACAAACCACCATTTCCCCTCAATCCATAACTTTTTTAAGGACTATTTGAGTGTATCTGATTTTGGCCCGCGTAGGCACTTTGTGGTTAGGTAACTACATACATAACGTCTTTGCCAAAGTGCCGAATTTGCAATTCAAAAAGTCTACTAAAACCAGCAGATCTATGTGATGCATTCAAAGCGCCGGTCCAACTGGTCACAGGTCATCAGGAAGTGTTGAAGACATGGGAAGAAGGAGTGACACCGTCTATACGAAAGGCACTGACCCTTAATTGCCGCTATCATCGTTAGATCGGGTATGCAAGTCAGCGAAGCATATCAAATGTGTGCCATCTTAATCCTTGCACAGCGCCGAAATGCCGACTATTCCAATATGCAGCAAGATTCATTTGTGGCCATGGATGCACTCAAACCAGCCAATCCGATGCGTTTATATCTTCGGTTGAACTGCTCATCTAATCCACATGGCCACAACCATCTTCAGATCAGATTATGTAAGTCAGCTCTTAATTTTTTTTATATCAAATGTGTGCCATATCTTACAAATGCATCTGACATATTTATATTTGTAGCACTTTCTCAGCGACTTAATATCGCAAACTTTTACCACTCGCAAACTCTGTGAGAATTAATCTTGCAGAATAATTTCTAGGTTTACAGTAACCTTATTTAAGGAGCTTTAAGCAAGGTTGTCTTTATGTGATGTTTTCCCCGTGTGGTTCCCGGGTAGAAGAATTGGACCTCTGTCTTACTCCCTTGTATGTTGTAAGAGGCAACTAAATGGGAGAGTATGCTAGCAGTGAGCCCTAAATAAAAAGGCCACCTTTTCAACTCGGTATAATTATTCACTGGGTAATAATAACGAGTTTGTATAATTTGCAAATCAGTAAAAAGCTTATTCAATGATTGAGTTGATCTAAATAGTTTCATTGTTTAATGAGCGAATGGGTCAAATTCAAAGGCAGCTTTTTAAATTTGGCTGAAGTGCGTGGTTGGTCTTGTACAGTGTACATGTATGTTATGATTGTAAATACAGTACAGTCAGTGTAGGGTGCTCAACGCCCTTGGGTCTGCAAATATTGGACCTTGAACAAAAGTGGTTGCTGTACAGAGGTGAATTGCACAGTGAATTCCTATTATATATGGGAAACTGTGAAGGTGTTGTGGTAGATAGTTTGTCGTATGAATAATGTTTTTAGCGTTTCGCGACGACTTTTAAATTTCGTGGTTCAGAGTGCGTGGTTGGTCTTGTACAGTGTACATGTATGTTATGATTGTAAATACAGTACAGTCAGTGTAGGGTGCTCAGCACCCGTGGGTCCTCAAATATTGGACCTTGAACAAAAGTGGTTGCTGTACAGAGGTGAATTGCACAGTGAATTCCTATTATATATGGGAAACTGTGAAGGTGTTGTGGTAGATAGTTTGTCGTATGAATAATGTTTTTAGCTTTTTGTGACGACTTTTAAATTTCGCGGTTCAGAGTGCGTGGTTGGTCTTGTACAGTGTACATGTATGTTATGATTGCATATACAGTACAGGCAGTGTAGGGTGCTCAACACCCTTGGGTCTGCAAATATTGAACCTTGAACAAAAGTGGTTGCTGTACAGAGGTGAATTGCACAGTGAATTCCTATTATATATGGGAAACTGTGAAGGTGTTGTGGTAGATAGTTTGTCGTATGAATAATGTTTTTAGCGTTTCGCGACGACTTTTAAATTTCCCGGTTCAGAGTGCGTGGTTGGTCTTGTACAGTGTACATGTATGTTATGATTGTAAATACAGTACAGTCAGTGTAGGGTGCTCAACACCCTTGGGTCTGCAAATATTGGACCTTGAACAAAAGTGGTTGCTGTACAGAGGTGAATTGCACAGTGAATTCCTATTATATATGGGAAACTGTGAAGGTGTTGTGGTAGATAGTTTGTCGTTTGAATAATGTTTTTAGCGTTTCGCGACGACTTTTAAATTTCGTGGTTCAGAGTGTGTGGTTGGTCTTGTACAGTGTACATGTATGTTATGATTGTAAATACAGTACAGTCATTGTAGGGTGCTCAACACCCTTGGGTCTGCAAATATTGGACCTTGAACAAAAGTGGTTGCTGTACAGAGGTGAATTGCACAGTGAATTCCTATTATATATGGGAAACTGTGAAGGTGTTGTGGTAGATAGTTTGTTGTATGAATAATGTTTTTAGCGTTTCGTGACGACTTTTAAATTTCGCGGTTCAGAGTGCGTGGTTGGTCTTGTACAGTGTACATGTATGTTATGATTGTAAATACAGTACAGTCAGTGTAGGGTGCTCAACACCCTTGGGTCTGCAAATATTGGACCTTGAACAAAAGTGGTTGCTGTACAGAGGTGAATTGCACAGTGAATTCCTATTATATATGGGAAACTGTGAAGGTGTTGTGGTAGATAGTTTGTCGTATGAATAATGTTTTTAGCGTTTCGCGACGACTTTTAAATTTCCCGGTTCAGAGTGCGTGGTTGGTCTTGTACAGTGTACATGTATGTTATGATTGTAAATACAGTACAGTCAGTGTAGGGTGCTCAACACCCTTGGGTCTGCAAATATTGGACCTTGAACAAAAGTGGTTGCTGTACAGAGGTGAATTGCACAGTGAATTCCTATTATATATGGGAAACTGTGAAGGTGTTGTGGTAGATAGTTTGTCGTTTGAATAATGTTTTTAGCGTTTCGCGACGACTTTTAAATTTCGTGGTTCAGAGTGTGTGGTTGGTCTTGTACAGTGTACATGTATGTTATGATTGTAAATACAGTACAGTCATTGTAGGGTGCTCAAGACCCTTGGGTCTGCAAATATTGGACCTTGAACAAAAGTGGTTGCTGTACAGAGGTGAATTGCACAGTGAATTCCTATTATATATGTGAAACTGTGAAGGTGTTGTGGTAGATAGTTTGTCGTTTGAATAATGTTTTTAGCGTTTTGCGACGACTTTTAAATTTCGCGGTTCAGAGTGCGTGGTTGGTCTTGTACAGTGTACATGTATGTTATGATTGTAAATACAGTACAGTCAGTGTAGGGTGCTCAACACCCTTGGGTCTGCAAATATTGGACCTTGAACAAAAGTGGTTGCTGTACAGAGGTGAATTGCACAGTATATTCCTATTATATATGGGAAACTGTGAAGGTGTTGTGGTAGATAGTTTGTCGTATGAATAGTAGTTTTAGCGTTTTGCGACGACTTTTAAATTTCACGGTTCAGAGTGCGTGGTTGGTCTTGTACAGTGTACATGTATGTTATGATTGTAAATACAGTACAGTCAGTGTAGGGTGCTCAACACCCTTGGGTCTGCAAATATTGGACCTTGAACAAAAGTGGTTGCTGTACAGAGGTGAATTGCACAGTGAATTCCTATTATATATGGGAAACTGTGAAGGTGTTGTGGTAGATAGTTTGTCGTTTGAATAATGTTTTTAGCGTTTTGCGACGACTTTTAAATTTCGCGGTTCAGAGTGCGTGGTTGGTCTTGTACAGTGTACATGTATGTTATGATTGTAAATACAGTACAGTCAGTGTAGGGTGCTCAACACCCTTGGGTCTGCAAATATTGGACCTTGAACAAAAGTGGTTGCTGTACAGAGGTGAATTGCACAGTATATTCCTATTATATATGGGACACTGTGAAGGTGTTGTGGTAGATAGTTTGTCGTATGAATAATGTTTTTAGCGTTTCGCGACGACTTTTAAATTTCGTGGTTCAGAGTGCGTGGTTGGTCTTGTACAGTGTACATGTATGTTATGATTGTAAATACAGTACAGTCAGTGTAGGGTGCTGAACACCCTTGGGTCGGCAAATATTGGACCTTGAACAAAAGTGGTTGCTGTACAGAGGTGAATTGCACAGTGAATTCCTATTATATATGGGAAACTGTGAAGGTGTTGTGGTAGATAGTTTGTCGTATGAATAATGTTTTTAGCGTTTTGTGACGACTTTTAAATTTCGCGGTTCAGAGTGCGTGGTTGGTCTTGTACAGTGTACATGTATGTTATGATTGCATATACAGTACAGGCAGTGTAGGGTGCTCAACACCCTTGGGTCTGCAAATATTGAACCTTGAACAAAAGTGGTTGCTGTACAGAGGTGAATTGCACAGTGAATTCCTATTATATATGGGAAACTGTGAAGGTGTTGTGGTAGATAGTTTGTCGTATGAATAATGTTTTTAGCGTTTTGTGACGACTTTTAAATTTCGCGGTTCAGAGTGCGTGGTTGGTCTTGTACAGTGTACATGTATGTTATGATTGCATATACAGTACAGGCAGTGTAGGGTGCTCAACACCCTTGGGTCTGCAAATATTGAACCTTGAACAAAAGTGGTTGCTGTACAGAGGTGAATTGCACAGTGAATTCCTATTATATATGGGAAACTGTGAAGGTGTTGTGGTAGATAGTTTGTCGTATGAATAATGTTTTTAGCGTTTCGCGACGACTTTTAAATTTCCCGGTTCAGAGTGCGTGGTTGGTCTTGTACAGTGTACATGTATGTTATGATTGTAAATACAGTACAGTCAGTGTAGGGTGCTCAACACCCTTGGGTCTGCAAATATTGGACCTTGAACAAAAGTGGTTGCTGTACAGAGGTGAATTGCACAGTGAATTCCTATTATATATGGGAAACTGTGAAGGTGTTGTGGTAGATAGTTTGTCGTTTGAATAATGTTTTTAGCGTTTCGCGACGACTTTTAAATTTCGTGGTTCAGAGTGTGTGGTTGGTCTTGTACAGTGTACATGTATGTTATGATTGTAAATACAGTACAGTCATTGTAGGGTGCTCAAGACCCTTGGGTCTGCAAATATTGGACCTTGAACAAAAGTGGTTGCTGTACAGAGGTGAATTGCACAGTGAATTCCTATTATATATGTGAAACTGTGAAGGTGTTGTGGTAGATAGTTTGTCGTTTGAATAATGTTTTTAGCGTTTTGCGACGACTTTTAAATTTCGCGGTTCAGAGTGCGTGGTTGGTCTTGTACAGTGTACATGTATGTTATGATTGTAAATACAGTACAGTCAGTGTAGGGTGCTCAACACCCTTGGGTCTGCAAATATTGGACCTTGAACAAAAGTGGTTGCTGTACAGAGGTGAATTGCACAGTATATTCCTATTATATATGGGAAACTGTGAAGGTGTTGTGGTAGATAGTTTGTCGTATGAATAGTAGTTTTAGCGTTTTGCGACGACTTTTAAATTTCACGGTTCAGAGTGCGTGGTTGGTCTTGTACAGTGTACATGTATGTTATGATTGTAAATACAGTACAGTCAGTGTAGGGTGCTCAACACCCTTGGGTCTGCAAATATTGGACCTTGAACAAAAGTGGTTGCTGTACAGAGGTGAATTGCACAGTGAATTCCTATTATATATGGGAAACTGTGAAGGTGTTGTGGTAGATAGTTTGTCGTTTGAATAATGTTTTTAGCGTTTTGCGACGACTTTTAAATTTCGCGGTTCAGAGTGCGTGGTTGGTCTTGTACAGTGTACATGTATGTTATGATTGTAAATACAGTACAGTCAGTGTAGGGTGCTCAACACCCTTGGGTCTGCAAATATTGGACCTTGAACAAAAGTGGTTGCTGTACAGAGGTGAATTGCACAGTATATTCCTATTATATATGGGACACTGTGAAGGTGTTGTGGTAGATAGTTTGTCGTATGAATAATGTTTTTAGCGTTTCGCGACGACTTTTAAATTTCGTGGTTCAGAGTGCGTGGTTGGTCTTGTACAGTGTACATGTATGTTATGATTGTAAATACAGTACAGTCAGTGTAGGGTGCTGAACACCCTTGGGTCGGCAAATATTGGACCTTGAACAAAAGTGGTTGCTGTACAGAGGTGAATTGCACAGTGAATTCCTATTATATATGGGAAACTGTGAAGGTGTTGTGGTAGATAGTTTGTCGTATGAATAATGTTTTTAGCGTTTTGTGACGACTTTTAAATTTCGCGGTTCAGAGTGCGTGGTTGGTCTTGTACAGTGTACATGTATGTTATGATTGCATATACAGTACAGGCAGTGTAGGGTGCTCAACACCCTTGGGTCTGCAAATATTGAACCTTGAACAAAAGTGGTTGCTGTACAGAGGTGAATTGCACAGTGAATTCCTATTATATATGGGAAACTGTGAAGGTGTTGTGGTAGATAGTTTGTTGTATGAATAATGTTTTTAGCGTTTCGCGAGGACTTTTAAATTTAAAAATGTCAAGATAAAACAGTTTCAGTATAACATCTTCATGTATACAAGGCCTTTAAAGTCATTTAACTCATTCCAGTTCAATGTTGTCCGGACAAACCACCATTTCCCCTCAATCCATAACTTTTTTAAGGACTATTTGAGTGTATCTGATTTTGGCCCGCGTAGGCACTTTGTGGTTAGGTAACTACATACATAACGTCTTTGCCAAAGTGCCGAATTTGCAATTCAAAAAGTCTACTAAAACCAGCAGATCTATGTGATGCATTCAAAGCGCCGGTCCAACTGGTCACAGGTCATCAGGAAGTGTTGAAGACATGGGAAGAAGGAGTGACACCGTCTATACGAAAGGCACTGACCCTTAATTGCCGCTATCATCGTTAGATCGGGTATGCAAGTCAGCGAAGCATATCAAATGTGTGCCATCTTAATCCTTGCACAGCGCCGAAATGCCGACTATTCCAATATGCAGCAAGATTCATTTGTGGCCATGGATGCACTCAAACCAGCCAATCCGATGCGTTTATATCTTCGGTTGAACTGCTCATCTAATCCACATGGCCACAACCATCTTCAGATCAGATTATGTAAGTCAGCTCTTAATTTTTTTTATATCAAATGTGTGCCATATCTTACAAATGCATCTGACATATTTATATTTGTAGCACTTTCTCAGCGACTTAATATCGCAAACTTTTACCACTCGCAAACTCTGTGAGAATTAATCTTGCAGAATAATTTCTAGGTTTACAGTAACCTTATTTAAGGAGCTTTAAGCAAGGTTGTCTTTATGTGATGTTTTCCCCGTGTGGTTCCCGGGTAGAAGAATTGGACCTCTGTCTTACTCCCTTGTATGTTGTAAGAGGCAACTAAATGGGAGAGTATGCTAGCAGTGAGCCCTAAATAAAAAGGCCACCTTTTCAACTCGGTATAATTATTCACTGGGTAATAATAACGAGTTTGTATAATTTGCAAATCAGTAAAAAGCTTATTCAATGATTGAGTTGATCTAAATAGTTTCATTGTTTAATGAGCGAATGGGTCAAATTCAAAGGCAGCTTTTTAAATTTGGCTGAAGTGCGTGGTTGGTCTTGTACAGTGTACATGTATGTTATGATTGTAAATACAGTACAGTCAGTGTAGGGTGCTCAACGCCCTTGGGTCTGCAAATATTGGACCTTGAACAAAAGTGGTTGCTGTACAGAGGTGAATTGCACAGTGAATTCCTATTATATATGGGAAACTGTGAAGGTGTTGTGGTAGATAGTTTGTCGTATGAATAATGTTTTTAGCGTTTCGCGACGACTTTTAAATTTCGTGGTTCAGAGTGCGTGGTTGGTCTTGTACAGTGTACATGTATGTTATGATTGTAAATACAGTACAGTCAGTGTAGGGTGCTCAGCACCCGTGGGTCTGCAAATATTGGACCTTGAACAAAAGTGGTTGCTGTACAGAGGTGAATTGCACAGTGAATTCCTATTATATATGGGAAACTGTGAAGGTGTTGTGGTAGATAGTTTGTCGTATGAATAATGTTTTTAGCGTTTTGTGACGACTTTTAAATTTCGCGGTTCAGAGTGCGTGGTTGGTCTTGTACAGTGTACATGTATGTTATGATTGCATATACAGTACAGGCAGTGTAGGGTGCTCAACACCCTTGGGTCTGCAAATATTGAACCTTGAACAAAAGTGGTTGCTGTACAGAGGTGAATTGCACAGTGAATTCCTATTATATATGGGAAACTGTGAAGGTGTTGTGGTAGATAGTTTGTCGTATGAATAATGTTTTTAGCGTTTCGCGACGACTTTTAAATTTCCCGGTTCAGAGTGCGTGGTTGGTCTTGTACAGTGTACATGTATGTTATGATTGTAAATACAGTACAGTCAGTGTAGGGTGCTCAACACCCTTGGGTCTGCAAATATTGGACCTTGAACAAAAGTGGTTGCTGTACAGAGGTGAATTGCACAGTGAATTCCTATTATATATGGGAAACTGTGAAGGTGTTGTGGTAGATAGTTTGTCGTTTGAATAATGTTTTTAGCGTTTCGCGACGACTTTTAAATTTCGTGGTTCAGAGTGTGTGGTTGGTCTTGTACAGTGTACATGTATGTTATGATTGTAAATACAGTACAGTCATTGTAGGGTGCTCAACACCCTTGGGTCTGCAAATATTGGACCTTGAACAAAAGTGGTTGCTGTACAGAGGTGAATTGCACAGTGAATTCCTATTATATATGGGAAACTGTGAAGGTGTTGTGGTAGATAGTTTGTTGTATGAATAATGTTTTTAGCGTTTCGTGACGACTTTTAAATTTCGCGGTTCAGAGTGCGTGGTTGGTCTTGTACAGTGTACATGTATGTTATGATTGTAAATACAGTACAGTCAGTGTAGGGTGCTCAACACCCTTGGGTCTGCAAATATTGGACCTTGAACAAAAGTGGTTGCTGTACAGAGGTGAATTGCACAGTATATTCCTATTATATATGGGACACTGTGAAGGTGTTGTGGTAGATAGTTTGTCGTATGAATAATGTTTTTAGCGTTTCGCGACGACTTTTAAATTTCGTGGTTCAGAGTGCGTGGTTGGTCTTGTACAGTGTACATGTATGTTATGATTGTAAATACAGTACAGTCAGTGTAGGGTGCTGAACACCCTTGGGTCTGCAAATATTGGACCTTGAACAAAAGTGGTTGCTGTACAGAGGTGAATTGCACAGTGAATTCCTATTATATATGGGAAACTGTGAAGGTGTTGTGGTAGATAGTTTGTCGTATGAATAATGTTTTTAGCGTTTTGTGACGACTTTTAAATTTCGCGGTTCAGAGTGCGTGGTTGGTCTTGTACAGTGTACATGTATGTTATGATTGCATATACAGTACAGGCAGTGTAGGGTGCTCAACACCCTTGGGTCTGCAAATATTGAACCTTGAACAAAAGTGGTTGCTGTACAGAGGTGAATTGCACAGTGAATTCCTATTATATATGGGAAACTGTGAAGGTGTTGTGGTAGATAGTTTGTCGTATGAATAATGTTTTTAGCGTTTCGCGACGACTTTTAAATTTCCCGGTTCAGAGTGCGTGGTTGGTCTTGTACAGTGTACATGTATGTTATGATTGTAAATACAGTACAGTCAGTGTAGGGTGCTCAACACCCTTGGGTCTGCAAATATTGGACCTTGAACAAAAGTGGTTGCTGTACAGAGGTGAATTGCACAGTGAATTCCTATTATATATGGGAAACTGTGAAGGTGTTGTGGTAGATAGTTTGTCGTTTGAATAATGTTTTTAGCGTTTCGCGACGACTTTTAAATTTCGTGGTTCAGAGTGTGTGGTTGGTCTTGTACAGTGTACATGTATGTTATGATTGTAAATACAGTACAGTCATTGTAGGGTGCTCAACACCCTTGGGTCTGCAAATATTGGACCTTGAACAAAAGTGGTTGCTGTACAGAGGTGAATTGCACAGTGAATTCCTATTATATATGTGAAACTGTGAAGGTGTTGTGGTAGATAGTTTGTCGTTTGAATAATGTTTTTAGCGTTTTGCGACGACTTTTAAATTTCGCGGTTCAGAGTGCGTGGTTGGTCTTGTACAGTGTACATGTATGTTATGATTGTAAATACAGTACAGTCAGTGTAGGGTGCTCAACACCCTTGGGTCTGCAAATATTGGACCTTGAACAAAAGTGGTTGCTGTACAGAGGTGAATTGCACAGTATATTCCTATTATATATGGGACACTGTGAAGGTGTTGTGGTAGATAGTTTGTCGTATGAATAATGTTTTTAGCGTTTCGCGACGACTTTTAAATTTCGTGGTTCAGAGTGCGTGGTTGGTCTTGTACAGTGTACATGTATGTTATGATTGTAAATACAGTACAGTCAGTGTAGGGTGCTGAACACCCTTGGGTCTGCAAATATTGGACCTTGAACAAAAGTGGTTGCTGTACAGAGGTGAATTGCACAGTGAATTCCTATTATATATGGGAAACTGTGAAGGTGTTGTGGTAGATAGTTTGTCGTATGAATAATGTTTTTAGCGTTTTGTGACGACTTTTAAATTTCGCGGTTCAGAGTGCGTGGTTGGTCTTGTACAGTGTACATGTATGTTATGATTGCATATACAGTACAGGCAGTGTAGGGTGCTCAACACCCTTGGGTCTGCAAATATTGAACCTTGAACAAAAGTGGTTGCTGTACAGAGGTGAATTGCACAGTGAATTCCTATTATATATGGGAAACTGTGAAGGTGTTGTGGTAGATAGTTTGTCGTATGAATAATGTTTTTAGCGTTTCGCGACGACTTTTAAATTTCCCGGTTCAGAGTGCGTGGTTGGTCTTGTACAGTGTACATGTATGTTATGATTGTAAATACAGTACAGTCAGTGTAGGGTGCTCAACACCCTTGGGTCTGCAAATATTGGACCTTGAACAAAAGTGGTTGCTGTACAGAGGTGAATTGCACAGTGAATTCCTATTATATATGGGAAACTGTGAAGGTGTTGTGGTAGATAGTTTGTCGTTTGAATAATGTTTTTAGCGTTTCGCGACGACTTTTAAATTTCGTGGTTCAGAGTGTGTGGTTGATCTTGTACAGTGTACATGTATGTTATGATTGTAAATACAGTACAGTCATTGTAGGGTGCTCAACACCCTTGGGTCTGCAAATATTGGACCTTGAACAAAAGTGGTTGCTGTACAGAGGTGAATTGCACAGTGAATTCCTATTATATATGGGAAACTGTGAAGGTGTTGTGGTAGATAGTTTGTTGTATGAATAATGTTTTTAGCGTTTCGTGACGACTTTTAAATTTCGCGGTTCAGAGTGCATGGTTGGTCTTGTACAGTGTACATGTATGTTATGATTGTAAATACAGTACAGTCAGTGTAGGGTGCTCAACACCCTTGGGTCTGCAAATATTGGACCTTGAACAAAAGTGGTTGCTGTACAGAGGTGAATTGCACAGTGAATTCCTATTATATATGTGAAACTGTGAAGGTGTTGTGGTAGATAGTTTGTCGTTTGAATAATGTTTTTAGCGTTTTGCGACGACTTTTAAATTTCGCGGTTCAGAGTGCGTGGTTGGTCTTGTACAGTGTACATGTATGTTATGATTGTAAATACAGTACAGTCAGTGTAGGGTGCTCAACACCCTTGGGTCTGCAAATATTGGACCTTGAACAAAAGTGGTTGCTGTACAGAGGTGAATTGCACAGTATATTCCTATTATATATGGGACACTGTGAAGGTGTTGTGGTAGATAGTTTGTCGTATGAATAATGTTTTTAGCGTTTCGCGACGACTTTTAAATTTCGTGGTTCAGAGTGCGTGGTTGGTCTTGTACAGTGTACATGTATGTTATGATTGTAAATACAGTACAGTCAGTGTAGGGTGCTGAACACCCTTGGGTCTGCAAATATTGGACCTTGAACAAAAGTGGTTGCTGTACAGAGGTGAATTGCACAGTGAATTCCTATTATATATGGGAAACTGTGAAGGTGTTGTGATAGATAGTTTGTCGTATGAATAATGTTTTTAGCGTTTCGCGACGACTTTTAAATTTCGCGGTTCAGAGTGCGTGGTTGGTCTTGTACAGTGTACATGTATGTTATGATTGTAAATACAGTACAGTCAGTGTAGGGTGCTCAACACCCTTGGGTCTGCAAATGTTGGATCTTGAACAAAAGTGGTTGCCTATTTTGACATTCAAGACAAGATCGGCAGTAAGAAAACGAACATTAAATGTGTAAATTAGTAGCAGCAACCAGATCACTCTCAGTGCTTTGATTATGAAATAGGACAAGTGCGGTCAAGAATGAAATATGTAAGTTATATAAAAATTATGTGAGATAACATATAATTATTAATAAGGTGCATACCTGATCTAACAAGTCATAATTTGAACGAGGAAAGTCAATAACAAACACAGAAGAAAAAAACGTCCTGTTAAAATGTTCAACAGTCATTGTGCTTTATAAAGGGGGGCAACTGCGTTCGTGACGGAATGTACGGGTGATAGACAATCCTTGAAAAGTTCCCGGATGTCCCACGTCCCCGGAAGTGACCTATTGAAAATGGCGAAAGGTAAGATGCGTCGCTTGGAGTAAATTCAACCCTTTATATTTATTTAATTACTCTTTGTTGCGTTTAAATCTTGATTGCAATTAATTTATTGTCTTATTATTAACGTACCTACGGGTTTTGTTAACGTCCTGAATGTGTATTTTTCACGATTTCATGCATTCTATTTGCCGGTGAATTTGCTGTTGCCACGTGTAAAATAGAGGGTTTTGTTAACACATTCGTCTTTAAGTTGAACAGTTGGGGCTTTCCGTTGCGATAGTGTCTTGAATCATATAATCCGATGTTCAATTCATTAGTTAGATGCACTGTCATTTTGTGAAATTCAATGCAAAATGACAAAAATGACAATCAAAATTATGAAACTCACTACCTTCAAAATCATTTGATTTTCCATTGTGTGATTCCTACATTAACCGGTTTAATTCTTGTTTCCTGGAGTCAGAGTGCTTGATAACGTTTTGCTAGGAAACAGTTTGCTACCAAGAAGCGCTGCTAAGTAAATAGTAGGGAAATAATTATTGGCTACGCCATACATGCCATGTTTCGCAGACCCCTTTGCGTGAGATTGGTGATGGAAATGCAGGAGATTTCATTAAAATGCAGGAGATTTCATTAAATTGCAGGAGATTTTTCTTGCTGGAACTTTAGAGTTTATATGCAGTTTTCACTTATCTTAATTTGATGACAATACCATGCATGCTTCATGTAGCAACTTAAACAATTATTTGTCATCTTTTTCATAATGTAAACAAAATATGTCAGATTCCAGTTTGTCCATGAAATGCGTGAGATTTGATAAATTGGCCTCTGATCATGCAGGAGTAGAGTCTCAAATGCAGGAGACTCACGCATGATGCAGAAGATCTGGCATGTATGCTACGCCGTACTGGCGAGCACTTACAATGTAGATTACTAGATAGCAAATCTTTGCACACAAATGTGCTACCAAAGTACAAGAAAGCACTCGCCTAGCAAAGAACTGAAGCACTTGCTTGCTGGTAGCCTGTTGTTGCATGTAGGAATGGGCTCATGATTGCTACATTTGACATAATTGGGCTTTTTAATTTTTGGTTTCCTGGTAACGAAGGAAAGTGCTTTGCCTAAGCAAAGACGAAGGAAAGTGCTTTATATCGCTATTTAGTAGCGGTTTGGTTAGGCATCGTGCTACTGACATTAACAATTACATACAATTCAGGAAAGCAGTATTCAAAGGTTCTATTTCATAGTGATTCGCTATAGAAATAGTTTATATTAGTTAAGAGTACCTTTCTTATTGACAGACAGTTCAATCGACTGTTTCCTTGATGCCATTTGGGATTTGCTTTGAAACTGTATGCTATTGGTTAGTGCTTTCGACAAGCCAATAAGTTTACTGCTTCATTGCACTACAAATTAAGCGCTAATTGGCATGTTACTATTTTGTAGCAAAGCACTCTGTGTCTATGTGGCCCGTGCAACAGACCTAATAGTTATTCTGGTTGATTGACAATGTTTTTTTAATGTCATCATTTTACCATTAATGAACTCAAAATGGTTGTAATCATTACACATTGGACAATATTCTATTTGTAGGTTCAATAATTGTGTATTTGTTTGCTGTGGCGGTTGTGGGCCAGGCCCTGACACCATCAACATTCCTAACTACAGTTGACAAAGATCGATTGAAGGCAGTATTTGAGGCTGCGCAACCATATACAGATGCTGCAAATGCCCATTATTCAATTTTAGGTCTAAAATTATTGGGAGCCACAATCCCAAAGGAACAGGTGTGTATAAGTTTTCTTCTTGAGTTTTGTGTTTTATATGATAGATCAATGTCATATACAGGTTTATTTTGATAATTAAATCGCCATTTTAGGAAAATTTTCCTGTGTGTGCTTATTTCATTTTCAAAAGCAGTTACTCACCTTTTTTGTTGACAAATATTATTCAAAATCCAGGGCCTCCACCAATTTAGCCATTTGCTAAAGATTTGGGGCCAGGGGGTGAGGATTACAACGAATACTTACACTCAGCACTCGAACACTCAAATATTAAAATTCACTCAGTGATTTTTCTTGAACAAAATGAAACAGCCTGTGCCTATAAAATTGGGAAATTTTAGTGGGACAATTCACGAAATTGGGAATTATTAAAATAGATTTGTTTGGTTAACTTTTTAGCTCACCTGTCACAAAGTGACAGAGTGAGCTTTTGTGATCACTCTTCGTCCGTCGTCCGTCCGTCGTCCGTCCGTCCGTCAACAATTGGCTTGTGTAGACACTAGAGGTCACAATTTTAGCCTAATCTTTATGAAACTTGGTCACAATGATCATCTCAACAAAATCTAGGCCAAGTTCGATATTGGGTCATCCGGGGTCAAAAACTAGGTCACTAGGTCAAATCATAGAAAAACCTTGTGTAGTCACTAGAGGTCACAATTTTGACTTAATCTTTATGAAACTTGGTCACAATGATCATCTCGACAAAATCTAGGTCAAGTTCGATATTGGGTCATCCGGGGTCAAAAACTAGGTCACAAGGTCAAATCATAGAAAAACCTTGTGTAGTCACTAGAGGTCACAATTTTGACTTAATCTTTATGAAACTTGGTCACAATGATCATCTCGACAAAATCTAGGTCAAGTTCGATATTGGGTCATCCGGGGTTAAAAACTAGGTCACAAGGTCAAATCATAGAAAAACCTTGTGTAGTCACTAGAGGTCACAATTTTGACTAAATCTTTATGAAACTTTGTCACAATGATCATCTCGACAAAATCTAGGTCAAGTTCGATATTAAGTCATAAGGGGTTAAAAACTAGGTCACAAGGTCAAATCATAGAAAAACCTTGTGTAGTCACTAGAGGTCACAATTTTGGTCTACTCTTTATGAAACTTGGTCACAATAATCATCTCAACAAAATCTAGGCCAAGTTTGATATGGGGTCATCTGGGGTCTAAAACTAGGTCACTAGGTCAAATCATAGAAAAACCTTGTGTAGTCACTAGAGGTCACAATTTTGACTCAATCTTTATGAAACTTGGTCACAATGGTCATCTCAACAAAATCTAGGTCAAGTGTGATATTGGGTCATCTGGGGTGAAAACTAGGTCACAATGTCAAATAATAGAAAAACTTTGTGTAGTCACTAGAGGTCACAATATTGGCCTAATCTGTATGAAACTTGGTCACAATGATCATCTTAACAATATCTAGGTCAAGTTTGATATTGGGTCATCTTGGGTCAAAAACTAGGTCACATGGTTAAATCATAGAAAAACCTTGTGTAGTCACTAGAGGTCACAATGTCGACCTTATCTTTATGAAACTTGGTCACAATGATCATCTCAACAAAATCTAGGCCAAGTTTGATATTGGTTTATCTGGGGTCAAAAACTAGGTCATTAAGTCAAATCATATAAAAACCTTGTGTAGTCACTAGAGGTCAAAATATTGGCCTTATCTGTATGAAACTTGGTCACAATGATCATCTCTACAAAATCTAGGTCAAGTTCGACAGGTGAGCGACCTAGGGCCCTTTGGGCCCTCTTGTTTTACATTTTGCTATTTTCTACTGATAATACTCGAGTCATAAGTAGCAACGACTTATGCAAGTTTGAAAATCTATTATTTTGACTTTAAATAGCCATACCGTTAGTTGCTTTTAAACCAGCAAGAAAAAAACTAAAAAGGGGGAAAATATGCATTCTTTTGGGAAAGAATTATGACTTTTTGGGAAAAATGGAGGTTATTTTGCTAGGGGAAGGGGCCTGTATTCAGCCCCCGAAAAAGCCAAAAAAAATCACTGGTCCATGGCTTAAAGTCGCTAAAGGTTGGCATAAACTTTTCTCAACTGGCTCAGGGCTTTTTTTTTCAAAAGTAGGGAAGGGGCCTTTTCTTTGAAATTGGGGGAAAATAACTCATACTTTTTGTAAAGGGGAAAAAACTGGATTTTGGGGGGAAACTGCATGATTTTACAGAATTTTCCTGACTGAAAGACACCCGGAAACGGCCCCTGCTAGAGAAGGAAAAAAAAGCCCTGTGACTGAAGTGGTGGCTACAAGTTATTATTAAATTAAAGACTTGTCAATATGTGAACATCAATACTTTTATGAAAACTTGTTAAAACAATAATCATAATCATATACGAAATATTACTAATTGCAGGATGTGTGTAAAGCAGTCACTTCATCTGTTGAAGCTGACAGTGTAGCTTCCTGGTTCCATGCATCAACAGCAGCTAAAGCATTATCAGGTTGCAAACTGGCTCCCGGTAGTGCAGACAAGCTTCTAACCGCAGCCATTTCTGACAGTAGTAGTGTAGCAGATATCTTCTATGCTTACTTTGCTCTGAAAAATCTTGGGCTCCCAGGTAAGTAATCGTGACTTAAGCTTGATATATTCCTTTGGCTTAAAGAGTTATTAAGTGGTTAGATTTGTAACCCGGATATCCAGTTCGATCCCAGGTTATGGCAGGTCATAACCTTTCAGGAAAGTTTGACAAGAAAGAATCTCTGAATTTATGATATAAAACTACTTGAATGTCTAAATCACCAAAATTGAATACTTCTTTTAAACTATTTATATTAATTACTGCGGAAGTTACTTCTCCGAATGAATAATGCCACTGTATATAAGTGAAGAATTGATGAGAAATGGTGGTAAACATAGAGTTGTTATTTGATTGTTTATAAGCATTGGATCACATGACATTGCATGTCCACCCATTGTGGTTTATAATAACTGTAATATTTACATGTTCATTTAACATAATTATCTCATATATGCATCATTATTTCAGTTGATGGAAAAAAAGTTTCCTCTGCTTTAAATGAAGCTTTAAAAAAAGATGATTCTCCTTTGGCGTAAGTAATCTTAGCCCATACTAATTACTTAATTGATATATTATTGGATGATTACTAGTCGGTCGTATCAAATCATTAAATAAAAAATTGGATTTATTTGGAATCATGAATTGCTGCATAGAGATTAACAAAATATTTATTTGTGTGATGTATATGAAAGGAAACCTGGATAACATATTTAAAGATTGTCCCACACTCGTCCCATGTTTTACTGATGCATGTAGCATATAGAGATTGTTTTGTTTGTCCGTCCGAAAATGTTAACTTTCAAGTTGTAGAAACTCAAATTCAGTCAACGCATACTTGTTTACAATCACAAACACCTTACATTGCTATTTTAAAGCCATGTAACACTATCCAACATTTCAACAGAATTATAACCTCTGATTGATTTAGCTAGTTTTTATGGACTTCGACCAGGACATAGGCCTTTATTGAACGCAGTCTTGTATTAAAGGGCTAATAATTGATAGTCATTTAATAATACCTTGTGATACATGGTATACATGGTTCTTTCAGACATTGTTACGCATTCTGTATAATATATTGTATACATGGTTCTTTCAGACATTGTTACGCATTCTGTATAATATATTGTATACATGGTTCTTTCAGACATTGTTACGCATTCTGTATAATATATTGTATACATGGTTCTTTCAGACATAGTTATGCATTCCGTATAATTACAAGTGTGGATGATAAAGCAGAATCCAGCAAGTACTTTGATCTGATTGAAGATATTGTAGCTCAAGCTGACGAAGTAGATGACAAATACTTACAGGTAAGTCAGCGGGTTCCATTTGACTCGGAAGTAGGGGTTTTGACCCTTGAAATTTCCAAAAAGCCGCATTTTTACTGAACAAAACTTACTCTACATGGGTTCCATTTGATTTGGGAGTATAATAATAATAACAACTTTATTGATTGTGGATTACATATAAATTTGACAGTTATATCAATTTTCAATATGGTCCACTATGGGATTTTGACCCTTGAAATTTTCAAAAGCCATATTTTTACCCTTAAACTGTGGTTTGAAGGGTCATTTTCTCTTAAAATCATATGTGTTTTTGTCTATAAAATAGTAAAATTTTGTCAAAAGTATCAAAATGACCATTCAGATTCGGAAGCTAGTGGCCAGTCAAGACAGGTTTTACTATAACTCTGCAGTATTAGTTGTGTGTTAGTACATTATTGATATATTATATATCTTTCTCGTATTGTAGTTTGAAGGTGGTCTATCAGTAACTGCCTCAGTGGTGGATAGCTCGTACAAACTGGCTGGTAAAGTTGGAAAAGCTCCTACTATTTCTCAGGTGAACTAACAATTCTTTAACTTTTGTGTTACAGTGAACTGGTTGTTATAAACCATCCAAAGTCCAGTTACTCCATTTTATTAATGCTCAATCTACCAGTTTTGGGGCCAAATTTCGGCTCTTCCCCTATCGAAAAAGTATGTTTTTCCACTCTCTCTGAAAAAATTACTTCATATAGATAGATCTATATCCCAACCATCAAAATCCTTTTTAGATGTATATTATATAATAATGCCAACCTTGCCATTTGAAACAGCCAGTAAATAAAACTAAACAGTATCACAATATTTATTATGATAGACAATTCCTCCTAGGCCTTCAAATGACTACAAATTCCCTCTACCAAAGGCCGCGTTCCCAGCCCCACAAAGTAGAGTGAGGGCAGCACATGTCATAGACATGTCAACTTTCACATTTTTATGTCATTTTGAATTTCGAAAAAATTTGTCTCAAACTATGTAATCGTGCATTTTTATTAGGTAATTAATTTCCTTAATTTTGTTAAAACAACATTTTTATGATGTCTTAAAAGATGCATAAAATAAAAAAAAATTGCTGGTAAACCTTTTAAATTTTAATTTAAGGAGGCCAATTAATTGTCACAATTCAATATTATGGTCGGGGTTCACCTACAAAGTCAAAACAATTTGCCTGCAATATAAATGGTTGTACTGTGTATGATAATGTATATAACCTACTTTCTTGCTCTTTTCAGGATAAAGTATTGAAGTTTGCCAATTATTTGTTAAGTAGAAAACATGTTCAGCAATTGAAATCAGCGTACAGCCTTTTATCTGCCATAAACACACTCACAGATAATAAGGTGAGTCAATGTGTAGTTTGTTTTGTTGTTAGGTGTATATTATAAAATAAAGCTCATAAAGTTTGCTCCTAAATGCCCTGGTTTTCTTAAAGTACGTTTATCTTAAGATTATGTAGTCGGGGGGGGGGGAGACTGGAAGAGTGCTTTCCCCTAAAATCACTATTTTAACACCAATTAAAGGTTTTAGGCTCATGGTTAGAGGAAAACCTCATTTCTGAGTATTTATGAAGCCTCAAATACTGTTGGGGTGTAGAAATGAGTCGGAAGGCAGTCAAATCCACAGGCTATTTGAACATGCTTGCCGGCTACTTTTTGTCATTTTCTTCTTTGTTACTTTAAGTGAGTTTACAAACCAACAGCCTACTTTTGAAGATTAACTGGCTACATGAAAACATTTCTAAGCCCCTGATACTGTGAATGATTCAATGATTCCCTGCGATGACATTATAGTAACAAGTCATCACAAGTTGTATGAATCTGCAAATGTAAAAATAAGAGCCATAAACGTTTATTATTGTTATTTGTGTGTTTTTCAGTTCCATATACCTGTAGCTGTTACATTAGGCAGTCCAGTATCTGTTAGTTCAGCTAAACCTTCCGTACAGGTAAGTCAATCATTGTACAACTTGACATACATTAAATCTGTCACTTTCTTACTGATATCCTCTTATATACAGTGTGCGGGGATAACTCTAGCCTTATCAATAAACAAACAAAGCAAATTATAAACACTGCACGGTCGAATGGCCGCCAGTTATCAGTGTAGATTTAAAGAGTATATCATTAAAAGTGTATATGCACACGATTGAACAAAAACGAATATCGAAAATGTATTTAATTTTGATTTTTATTTGTAAACAAAGGCTAGTGTTATCTCCGGCGAATTATACACATTTGTACATCTTTGTTGATATAATTACAGTGCAATGAATTGCAATACTGGTAAGTAATTATTATGAAGATGAGCCTTGATGTCAAGCTGCTAGACTAGTGTTACCCACGTGATGTATTTGGAGGCCTGTGTGTCTCTCTTGTCTATGAATTGAAGGCATCCATTGGATTGAAGTTTGTACAAAGGTGTTAATTCAACAGCTGATATTTATGTATATGATATGTTTTCTTTCTCCCGTAGGTCCGTGTTACCAATTTGATGGGAGGTAGTCTAGGAAAGCTAACTGTAACTGCTGATAATGCCAAGAACTTAGGAGACCAGTCTGTAGTTGTCAGCAAGAAACAATTCAAGGCTTCATCTGCGGAGTATGTATACAACTTGGATAGATTTATTCATCACTTATCATCCCCGTCTCATTCATATTTTTCAGGCTACTCTGGCCTACTATAAAATATTGCTTGTTTTCATGGGTATTCAATTTCAAAGATTTTGGGAAAAATGAAAAAAAGGGGAAACCCTTGTTCTGTATTTAGGTGGTTGTTAAATTGTGGGGATTACAATTCTACCACTTAAACAACAAAATATTAACCCCACAAAATACAAATATTTTACAGTGAAGAGGTACTATAAATAGCTTGTTATATAGCAAATCAAATTCAGGCATTTTCCAAAGATTAATCTGGTTGAAAACTTAAATTGACATGTCGTCCGTATTTAGAGAAATATTCAGTTGTTTGCAAACTAGCTAGCTAGTATTGATTGGTAATGTTTTTCAAGCAAACTAGTCCCATCAATAGCTTCTATATAAACTTTTCATATTGTTTCAAATACATTATTGATTCTGCTTTGAAATTTCTAATTTTTCCTATTTCATAGTATAGTGAATGAATTTCCACTTTTACCATTCATCATCAAGAGGTTTTCATCAAATTCACATATAAAGTAGTCCTCATCAAGCCCAGCTGGCCTGTCCAGAATAAGGTGCATGTCCGCTGCCCTAGAAAGAATAAACTGTTATGCAGAAAATAAAAGTTATTTGAAGAAAAGTCACTGTATTGACATAGTTGGTCATTTGGAATTTCATAAGCTGAATTCTAACTATAGAACAATGTGTGGAAACAAGGTTTAGGTGTAGGGATGAGTGCTAATGGTACACGAAAAAGACTTTTATCTTATTTCCAGGATTGGGCATTATGAGTTAGTTGGCCTGATCTTCAACCTTCTATTGGAATAATTTAACAGCTTATATCTTGTTTATATTTATAACCCCGGTTGAATGTTTTCATAAGCGGTATCACAGAGAGGCTTGAGGTGTAGTACAAACACAAATCTTAACGACCCATGTTGCACTGCATAAATTGATATTCTCAACGCAAGAACCTTGTAATATATGAATGCATAAAGGTCAGGATCTGGTAAGTATCTTTGTACTATAATCAAGATGTTATTATAATGTGCTGATTTTGTTTCTTCTTGTATTCCAGATCATTATATGAGTTAGACATCATGGCCAACAAGCCATCCAGTGGTTTCTATAAGGTTACTATCAGTGTGGAGCCACAGAAAGCTGATGCACGTCTCATTGGAACTACTGGGGCATCTGTACAGGTCAAGGTCACTGCCCAGGTCTCACTAGAGGGCGTCGAGATCGGGGTTGCTGATAAGGACCAGGGATCTGCTCCAAAACCAACTAGGTAATTATTTTAGATTAGGACCTTTTAACTGTATGTGGTGTTAATATAATGTTTATATAAATGATTTAGACCATAATTGATAAAAAAGGCAACACTCTACTTACCCTTTGTACTTATCACAGTTTTGACCAAAACACTGCTTAAATTCCCAATCTGAAAGTCATGGGTTTTGTTACAAAAATAGGGGAAAAAACACTTTTGCCATTTGTCTCAATTCACTTATCTAGCGGTTCTACACTGTATACATTTGATATAGATTCAGCTTCTGAAAATAGCAGCTTTGGTTTTGAGTTTAGACTAGACCCATTTTGGCCATTTGTAAACATCAAAATGAGAATGGCTTATAATATCATCGATACGCTGCTAGCCTGCTATCAATGAAAGCTCTAGTTATAATTATATTAATTGTATGCCTATCAGTCTAGATCAAGGTTTGATATGGGAATTGGGAAGTCAGTATGCTAAGGTAATGGGTATCTATATATGTGATATTGTAATGCTTATGTTAAGTCAGCAAATTTCAATATTGATGTTTTACAGAGCACAGTACCCACAGAAAGTTGGGACTGTACTTGAGGCCGACTTCCATCAGAAACTATTGATGAAGTTTACAGTGAAGGACAAAGCATCAGGAAAGACTCTGGCACCACATCAGACTTTTGTCAAGATGACTAATGCTGACTCTAAACAAGAGATTATCTTTGTTGCCGAGGCTGACAACAGTAATGTTAACCGATTTGATTTGGTAAGTTTCTGACACATTTTAGAGTAACATCCCTGGCCGTGTCATACTTAAGGTGAAATAAAAATGGTATTAGTAATTCCCTTGCTAGACGCTCTGCAAAAAGGAAAACGGGCTTCTCTTCTCTCATACCATTGTGGCTATGGATAATGTGTCATACCAATGACAAGCTAAAAATAGTACCAGTAATTCCCTTACTAGACGCTCCGCAAAAAGGGAAACTGACTTCTCTCCTCTCATACCCTCGTGGTGATGGGTAACATCAGGAATGAGGTGTGAAGAGTGATTTATATAAGTTGAAAACACTTGTTTTATGACCAACCTTAACAAACTAGTTAGCATAAAAAAATGTATAATAATTAGTTACTGTCAAAACAGTTAAACAATAATGAATAATATGACATATTTAGGGTAGGATTTTACAGTAACATTCTTGGAAGAATTTGTGTGTTTAACTTGACCACGAAGTATAATTTCCATTATAACCTCTAAAATTGCATGGTTCGCACAGGTCTTGAAAAGTTCTTGTATTTGAAACTGTCAAAAAGTCCTTGAAAAATACTTGAATTTAAAAAAAAAGCTTAATATTTGGTAAATTGGTCTAGAATTAGTTAGTGGCTAAAACTTTAGTGAAAGAAAACTGACAAAATAACAAAAACAGATGAAAGATGATGAACCAATTGCAGAACCCAATTTTAGTCCTTGAAAATGGGGAAAATGTATTTGGAAAAGTACTTGTTTTGGGGAAGTTCTGAATGAACCATGAATTGGGGGAAAACTGATGTATCTCAGTCACATTTGTTTGACACCTGACTTAAATTACAGATGGTAGTATTTTGTAAATTGGTCTAAAATAAGGTATCTGCTTACAGAAAACTGACCAAAATAATTTAGTCCTGGAAAATGGGGTAAATGTTCTTTGGGAAGACTTTATGTATTTCAGCGACATTGGTTTGATAGTTGACTTCTATTACAGAATGTGGGAGGAAGTGCCAAGGACTTCGGATACAAGTCTGGTAAATACAGTCTGGAACTGATAGTTGGTGATGCTGTTATTGAGAACCCTATCTCCTGGCTGGTGGTAAGTACTAGATCATTGGTGAAAGAGTTCAGGCATATACCAGAAAGCCTGTTTTTCATTACTTTCCCTAAAAAAATTGTCAATTTTTGAGGATTCAGGTTTTTCCGAATTTCTTACTTTCACCATAAGTTGAAGATATAGTGAAGCTGTACTACACCATCTTAGGGTCATCCTCACACTGTGAGACAAAATATTTACATTTAATAATCAGAATTAGAATTTTCAAGAAAATCACTTGATTACTCTGGGCCCATGCTATGGAATGAGTTTGTTATGTCAAAAATGTTACTGCCTTCAAAATAATATATACTGTCTGGTATTTCATAACTTTGTGTATATAAATAATAATGCACTTGTCAAATTGCCTGGATTGTACTTGTTTCATGGAAATACGTCGTTGGTGATATCATGAACTAATTTATTTGCTGTATTATCTGTATTATCTGAATATAGTCATACAGAGAAGATTTGACAACTTACTTTATAAATTTTGCTACAATCTATCTATATTTTCCTATATTCCACAGGCTGACGTGTCTCTGACCTTCCCAGAAGCCCCCACCTCACAGGAAAAACTAGACCAATACGCTAAACAACCCGAAATCAAGGTAAAGCTTTAATCACAACATCACCTTATATCAATGTGTAAACAGTGATCACACAGTGCTAGCCTGTGTAAGGTTCAGTCATTATATCTCACTCTCATGTACTAGAAGTCTGTTTGTTTTCATAAATTGGGAGTGTAAAAAATATGTATGACACAGTGTATAAACAAGTCAACTTCCCATTATCGCAATAAATCATACCTGTTGAATTGTATAGTCTTCCAATAAGTCATACAGTGACCAGAAATCGCAGATGCTTTTGTTCGGAATGAGTCATACAGTGATAAGGTTTATACACCGTGTAGGAGATATTCTGTAAAGACTTCTCTGAATCATCAATATGACATGACTTTCTCAAAAAGATTTTAATTTATTTTACTACATTTATTTTGATTGGATAATAACAAGAGCATTTTTGCTCTCAAAATGTGCAGGTATTGCTGTGTAAATGTTTTGTTTGTACATAATAGTTCATTTATCATGTTTGATATTTCAGCATATGTTCCGTGAACCAGAGAAGAGACCTTCCAAAGCTGTTTCCATGGCATTCACTGCACTCATTCTTCTACCAGTCTTAATTCTCCTCATCTGCGTAAGTTTTCTCATTATTACGCCCAGGGGTGTCGACTTTACTGATTTATCATTCCTGATAGAACAGCGACTTCTGACCAAAATAAAAGTTATTGGATGAGAATATCCTGAAAAATGGCAAAGTTATGGTAAATTGAATCTGCTCTGAAGATTTTCTTTTATGCTTAGTTTATTATGGAAACTCTTAATTGCAAAATTGGTCAGTTGCATACAATTTTCTGATTTTTAATTTGGCCCTGTTTACACTCCTGTAATAAGGCCTTAAAATGAATATTAGCTTGTTTCCGGTAATCCAACCTACCCCCAATCATAAAATGTCATAAATGTTTGTCATTATTTTTTGCACAGATTTAGTATTGATCACCTTTTTCAATATTGAAAAAAAAGAATAACTCGTTTGTTTTAGATAAAATAAAAATAAAAAGTGTTATCAAAAATCGGGAAATATAATTGACAGTAATTGAGGAATTTATTCTCAAACATTTTAATGTTGAAACTCATATGGACATAAAATTTAAAACTTCCAAAAATTTATTAGCATTTCTTTTTCATTGATTCTAAACCAATGTAACTATGTCTATTTAGTTGTTGCTACCCACTGTACACAAAATTTTAACAAGATCGGTACATTTATAATCACCTCGCATGAAATGTTAACACAAAGACATATGCCAATACTTGAGGTGAGGTTTAGCTCACATTGAGATATTTTGGGAGATCGGGGCCTGTTCTTGTCAGTATTGATTGAGTTTTATAGTACTCAATTTATTTATTTTCAGTGGATGAGAATCGGTGTGAATGTTTCAAACTTCCCATTTTCTGTTAGTGCTATTGGATTCCATGTTTGTCTAGCAGGTATGTAGTCACTTAGACCATTTGTGATATTTCTTCCATTTTTAATGTGAATTATAACCCCTGATCTTTGATGATGGGTATATTGCTTTGCACATGAAGGTTGGCCTATTGCCTGTTATTGCCTGTTATTTTAGCTACTATGTGACAGGGTGAGCTTTTGTGATCACTCTTTGTCCGTCCATCGACAATTGCTTTTGAACACACTATAGGCAACAGCTAAGGTCCAATTTTCATGAAACTTGGTCAGAATGTTTGTTTCTATGAAATCTAGGTAAAGTTCAAAACATGGTCATGTGAGGTCAAAAACTAGGTTACAAGGTCAAATCTTAGAAAAGGCTTGTGAACAAATTAGAAGACATAATCATGAAACTTTGTCAAAATCGTTGTCTATACGAAATCTAGGTCAAGTTTAAAACTTGGTCATATGGGGTCAAATATTGCAAAATTCTAAAAGAAGCTTGCAATAGTGGCTGAATTTTCCCGATACTTATTCATGGAATATAAATGATTGCACCATAAGGGCTTTAATGTTCTACTACGACAGGTGAGCGACCCAGGGCCCTTTTTTGGGCCCTATTGTCATGGAATTTCCATGTTTTGTTTTAAGATGATGAGCCAGGTTGATTTAATGCCCTCATACATTGGTGAATGTAGATTTCCACAAATAAGGAATGAAATAAATTCAAAATATCTTTGTTTAGTTAACCAAGATGCATGATTATGCCAAGATATTTGATTAAATGCCTATTACCGAGTAATATGATGAAAGTACTGATTATTTTATACATATTTCAGCTCTATTTGGCCTGTACTATCTTTACTGGACCAACTTAAATATGTTTGAGACATTGAGATACTTCGGACTTATTGGAATTCCAACATTTATATTTGGCAATAGATTACTTAGTGGAATAGCAGCAAGAAGGTAACATTTACTATCATATAGTGTTTCTGTTTGTATAGATGAATGTGGGAAATTACTGTACAAGTGAATATTTCTGTGGGTCATTGAGTTAGCGAAGTTTGAATCCCTTGGGACCTAATCAACACAGAGATGTTTACTGGTTTTATTCTCTGGTTGGTCAGGTCATGTCCTCCACTTGTCGACAGTTTTGTCTTCTATTCTTCTTTATTATTAATCATTGGTCGGAATTTAATGAAACTTAAAATGAATAATTTGTACCAAGCCTAGTTGCCCATATTGTCAGGAATTTTAGGTCAGACAATTTTCGTTGGAGTTATGGCCCTTTGTGGGAAACATACATTTTTGTGTCAAAAACCATTCTAGTTTGTATAACATTTGTGTTAATTTGTATAACTTTGTGTGACTTTTTGTATGACTTTTTGTTAATTTGTATAACTTTGTGTTAATTTGTCTAACTTTGTTTCTTGCAGGAAGGGGGAGAAATCCTAGGTTATATAAATGTGTTAGCTGGAATGTGTGTAAGGGTCCATGTGGAATGTGCAAGTGCTTGATCATTAAATCTGTGTCAACATTATACAAGCTTTAACAAATTTATCAGCCATTGTTTGGGGCTTGAAGCTTCTCTTTATATTTATATATCAACATGTTTTGTTGACATGCACTTTGTTTATAAGATTGTGAAATATAAGGAATTGTAATAAAAAACGAAATTACATTCTTTTAGTAGTAATTGTGATTAATAATTGTTTTATTGGGTTTAAAAATTGGCTTTGTTAAGATAATTGAATATACCGTTTATGTTAAATAAAATTGATAATGACCTGAATTATTCTGGCAACTTGTAAACCAGGTTTTCCAACATTTCAATATCATGGTTTGTTATTCATGGAACTTATTTTTCTTGAAGTTTTCAACATGCATTAATATGTCTCGAAACTAGTTGCCAAATTCAGATATATGTATGCAACCTTTTGGGTATGTTATCAACTATCATTTGTTTCAATTTTAGTCCCGATTTCACCATTTATGTCCATATACTTAACTTACTACAGCCTGATCTGTAGTTGCTTAATTAAGACAGGTGGTTGCTTAATTAAAACAGGTGGTTGCTTAATTGACATGAGCACAAAATCGGGTTCGACTGTACCTGTGTAGTTCTTATTTTGAATGTATATTTATATAATAAGAGCCTTGATTGGTTATTTATTTTTATATTAATAGAGATTGGTACTAGTATAAACATAGAGAACGGGACACATTAGTACACATCATTTATATAAGACGAAATGGTGTCAATTTGAATATTGTGATGACATTTATTTACAAGTAGTTCATGCCGTATGCCAGGACTTTCGAGTATTGCGCTTATTGTCCAAATGTCTGGCCTCAAAATTTATGTTGTCGTTGTGTTAAGATTTATATGTGAGATAGACACTAAATCCTAAAAAACATTTGCCAGAGTTTATTACAGCCAAAGTTGAAATAGTTTAGGAGATGTAGGCTGGATAATTTAAAGTTATATATAATATATATATACCATGCATTTCATATTATTTGTGTTCTGAATCAGCTACAGTATTTCACTATCACATTATATTGGTAGTGAAGGTGTGTTTGGTAGAAATCCATGTATAATTTACAAAGAACTCTATAATTAGATCTATTTTAGTGAGACTTGTTTGAAAAGTGTCTTACATGTACGTCATATTGGTAGACAAAACCATGACTGATTGAGAACGCTTGACCCTATGTTCCACAAACTAGATCACAAGGACAAAGTCACAGTGACGTTGAAAGATATTGGCTGCCAGTATGTGTTACATGTGCTTTACAAACTTCTCTCATTAACTTGTTTGAAATCTTCTTACTTCAATTTGATACAAAGCTGTGTAGATATGACATGGTTGTCGTAGACTTTGCTCATATATATATTGTAATGTTCTGTGTGTTAGGTATGCAAGATCATGATGAATATTGATAGAAATTGTGAACGTTTTAACGTTTCTTTTGACAATAAATATAATATAAATGTTGCCATGGTGTTCAGTCATATTTCCTACAATTCAGCCATATGATTATATTGCTGCTGGTTTAGCTCACCCAATAAATAAACATAGATGATATAAACACTGCTCGGTCAACTGACCTCTTGCTATCAATGTAGATTGAAACAGGGTGGCCACAGACTCTGGAAACAAGGGAACTGCTTTGTCGACTGACTGCTTGTTATCAACGTAGATTGAAACAGGGTGGCCAGACTCTGGAAAACAGGGAAAAGGGGAAAACAAATTCCCTACAGGGAAAAGATTGGGGAATTTCAAAATTGGAGGTAAAAAATGCGGCTACTTGCAGCTTCTTGTTTCGACTATTAATTAACAATAAAATGCACTTAGTGTGAATCAAATTGGCAAAGAAATATTGCATATGAGCAACGTAACGTCATTTTGGCTCCAACGTGACGTCATGTTTACATGGATAACGTAACGTGCGCTCGTTCAACCGGTCCGATTATGATTATGAGATTGCAGATAGGCGATAATCAATCACATGATGGTCATAATCAGCCGCAAATAGGCTTATTTTTGTTACTATATATAGTAACAAGTGTATTAAATAGTTGTATTTCTTCAGATTGTTAGCAACATGTGTTTATTATAAGATAGGTATAAATAACAAGTTTGGTGGAAAGTAACGGATATAAGGGGAGGAATTATGCCATATTTTTAGCTGTATCTGGAGTTGCAAACACTGCAAAACAATCATGGAAAATCACCTTTCAGTCAGGTGAAAAAACAGGAAATTCATTCATTTTCTGTGGCCACCCTGTTGAAGTATACGCATTAAGTGATTCTAACCAAGATAGAAGAAAAATGGACATCAAAAATAATTTAATTTTTATTTGTAAAGTGTTATCATTTGCGGACTATATCTGCTGTTTGTCACAAAACTTCTTATGTCAACCCCTGTAATACATGATGAAACAATGCCCCGGTGAAAGCCTTGTCCGTAATTACTAGCTATGTCAATCAGGGGCCATAATTCTGTTGAAATGTCGGATGGTGTTGACAATGAAGTTAATGATGGTAAACAGGTACGCCAAGTGTGAAAGACATGCCTTGATGGCATTTGAAAATATTTTGAGTTTCAAGAACTTGAAAGTTTTGGTAAACATATTCAATGGGACAGATGAACAAGGGGATGGACGGTCATCACAATCACTATTTGCCTCTTACATCAATAGATGCTGGGCTAAAAAGCAGCAGCAGTGGTTGGAGCCCAGTAATCTATTGTGTGCAGCTACCAAGTAATTATGTTAATTTTGACAGGTAAAAAACTCCACAATATCGATATCTGAAATGCTTTTGTCAATGATATGTAAAAAGGGTGGAACGATGGAAGTGGTTAGTGCTCTCCACAACCAATCCAGATTTGCCTTTGATTTGAATCTCGACCCGGGCACAGAAAATTTCAGAAACATTTTCCAGTGTTTCCCACCCAACTGGAGATGAACTGGTTGAAAGCCCAGAGGTGACTTGCGTGTATCAGTGCTATACACTGGGCATGTTAAAGAAGCAAGTAGTATTTAGAAAGAGCTAAGGCAGAGTACCCGGATTCCTTGTATCAAACAAACTTTATGTCTCTACAGGATGACAACACACAGGGCTGGTAATATTGTTGAAATCTGAATATAAAACTCAGGAGGTTTTCATAGGAATTTCAGTTTATTCATAAGCAATATTGCACAAAAATTTTTCAATAAAGATCTTAACACATCATTTACAGTCATACCAGGTAATTATAACGCATTCGGCATTAACAGAATTAACAGAAAAGCTTTTATAAATAACATCGACGGTGAGTTATGCATGCTGTAATTCCATGTTTGTTAGTTGTATATTTACGATGTAACATACGCTCGTGACGATACTGATACACAGTGAAGTTAACTCAAGCAAAATTCATACCTTGACAAATTTTATTACAAAATCGTGAGGCCGGCATGGTCTGAAACAATACGAAGTTAGTACTCTGTGTCTGGCTGTAAACCAGCCTATAAGTCTAAGTTCAGCTTTAAACCAGTCTAGTTATGTCATACAAAATGTGTTGTAATGTTATAAATGCCGACAACCTTGTCACAGATTAATATACGGTATACAGGCGATATAATTGTAGCAGAAAATTAACGTGTTAAGTCTGAAATTTAAGTAAATATTTGAATATACTTGTATAAGGAAAACTTGATAAAATTCACTACGTAAAGTAAACCTGTTTATCTGTAAACAATAAATAACAATAGTAAAGTTTACTCGGACAACAACTTAACTCTAGAGATTGTAATAAACACACTGATCTTATAAATTAGATCCTTGTTAAAACTAATAACAAAAAACCTATTTAATACGCAAGAAAACTAACTGTCATCGTTTGCCAGAAATGGAAGCATCTGGGGTGGTTCCGACAACAAGATAGTTTAACATGAAATTCTGCGTCTTGATAACCACAAGACCTTTACCTGATGACCCAAAAAACAACAGGGGTCATCTGCTGGTCAAAATGATCATATTAAGTCAGACAGGGAAGGCAGCACTCAACTTAATCAGCTTGCCATTACCCACTTCCATACCAAGCTTAATGAACCTTGGCTTGACTGGAATAAATAGGCCAAAACTGAATGCCTTGAAAACAGTGGGGGCATAATTAAGCCACCAGAACTGTACCCCTTGAAAAAAGTGGGGGCATTATTGAGCCACCAGAACTGTACCCCTTGAAAACAGTGGGGGCATTATTAAGCCACCAGAACTGTATCCGTTGAAAACAGCAAATAGTTTACTAGTGCAGGGAAGACTTGTGAGTTATGAAATGTTGGAAGTACCAGGATAATTATTTGGCAAGATACAATGATGAGAATATTGGTGGAAACTGATCACGGCATAAGTGGATATTTTATATCGATATAATCATTTAAATATGGAATAACGTCTTGTCTAAAAGAAAAGTAAGCATACAGTATTGAATAAGGGGAATTGGTAAGAATTACTGCAGTTTCTTTCATTTAACAACCTAGAACAATATAAATGAAACTGAGTACCTTTAAACATAAGTAATTTATTATTACCTTTCCAGATTGATCTTAAAATTTTACAATCCGCAACTTAACATCCTGCTCAAGTCAAACTTACCGAATACAACACAAAGAAATCTATCAAGTCAATTCACAACATTGCTTAAATATAAATATACCAGTAACATTGGCATATCTATTTGTATGTCTACACACAAAAAAATTAGATGGTGAGGACATAAAAAAGTCTTGACAAGTTGAATTTCAGGTTGATGAAGCTATATGTTATGTTACACAGTGTGTACGCTTGTCTACCGCAGGAACTTGCCAATCTAGTAACCAGTTACTCCCGTCAGATAAACTGGTTAGCAAACAGGTGGTACGATTCATTTCATAGTCAACATAAAATCCCAGCACCCATAAACAATTACAATAAGAAGGCAAGAAATAATTATACTCTACATGAAAAGAAAACGGGGATTTCAAAATGCTATGTCATGTATTGTGCTTCTGGTTTGATTATAAAATGGCTGATTTCACGTTTAAGGACTTTCACTATAAAGCAAACTTATTCGAAGGAAGGAAATCGGCATATATCTAAAGTATTTTATTTTAGTATATTTATAATTTAAATTATTTTCTGGATATCAGATAAAGATTAAGTGTTGCTTAATGCTGCATCAACAACAAATGGTCATATAGCACTCACGGTTTCAGGTTTCTCCAAATTTCTAACTTGCACCTATGCAATCCTGTCCCCTTAGTTTTTCCCTCAGTTTTTCAGAGAGAAAAAACATGAATAAATTTCTAAATAAATAATATACTTATTTAAGATAGACTCGTCATATAGATTCTGATTTAAGGTAGACATGTCATATAGATTCTGATTTAAGGTAGACATGTCATATAGATTCTGAGAAAAGTAAAGAAACATAGGCATTAAATACACAAACATGTATACACGTAATTACAAGATTTACATTATGTTTAAACAAGCTACAGCACTTCATTCATTATAATAACTAAATCAACAACAACAGAAATACAGTAACAACATGACTGCTGTATGTAAAACATGTATCAAGGACTCAGTGCAAAACTATGGTAACTACATTGAGGGCTCAGTGCAAACTATGGTAACTACATATAATAATTACAATGTAGTTACTATAGTTTTGCACCGTGCCCTTGGTATGCTCTCAAGTTAGGACCGACTGGCAGACAATAAGTCATTTCTGCTTAAGGTGACCTTGACCTTTCATTTTTTACCTTGAAACGATAGAATTCATCTGTAGGTCATGATGAACCTTCCTGTAAAGTTGATAAGATTGTAAGCACTAGACTATACTGATGAATTGGACAATGTTGTTTTGGTCTCATATGACAGAATGAACACAGGGGCTCCACTAGCTTCTGAATCTGAAGGGTTATTTTGATACTATTTATTAAATCATACCATTTTATAGGCAAAATACCCATGAAAATGGCACTTTAAACTCATAACACGCGTAAAAAATTTCATTATCTGTAATGCGACATTTTGGGTATGAAACTTTTAACAACATAAAATTTGTCAGAATTCCAGGCATCTGTTGCATCTCTTAATTAACACAACATTCACAGCAGACCAGCTAGTACATGTATCTGCTACTGTCATATGATCCCTTTTCTTTAAAGCCCCAAAACGTTATTCCCAATCATCCAGTAAATAGACTAAATGCAAGGAATTAGGATGTTTTTTTCACAAATGACCAATAATTAACGACTATATTAACTATATCTATCGCAATAGTATGCCAAAAATCACATTCAAGTAAAATGTATGGAAGACAAAATACTAATTTTGCAAGAGTTGCTTCCCTTAGAAGTCATGCATTTATTGTTTAGAATTCATTATTTTGTAAACAAACCAACTGGAAGCTGTATTTCGTTTTCTTCCATTTTATGGTGTTTTCCACCTTTAGGACTTAATTTAAGTGCTCAAAATGCATCATTGTGCAGATAGGTTACCGAGGTTACCAAGTTATTGCTTTTTGAAAATAGTCTTAAAGGCTTATTGGGGCTTAAAACCTTGAGAGTAAAGAAACATTTATCTAGACTGTCAAACAATAGCCACAGAAATGGTAATTTATTGACAAGTTAACAGAGAAACAAATGAATTCATCAAAGGATACAAAATAATCAGTAAAATAACACAGTAAGTAGAAATCGCAACACTCCAATAAACTTTGGTCCCAAAGTAAAGAAAGAATTCCAGTATGTTTGGAAAACATTCAAGCCATGTCACTGATCTCAAAAATGCAAGTGATCATTTTGCTGTAATTAAAATGATAAACTAGCACTAATTAAAAACAAGTGTATCTTCAAATTCTTGGAAATTAGATAAACAATAAGCCAAGCCTATCTGAACATATGTAAACTATTAAAACTGGTTTCATTCACTGTAGATACTATGTTGACTAAAATATCCATCTGTAATAAGAATAATAGCTACTGTATAAGTGGATATATATTCGTGGGTAAAAAATTTAGCAAAATTTGAATTTCAGACATTATCATGTGAAAATATTAGCAATTTTTTAGTTTCTTTGTTGCATTCTTTTTGTAAAATCGCGAAATTCGACAGTATTTCCACATCGTTCACTTAATCTATTAAACAGTGTATAATACTGGTTGTTACTACAAATTATTACCTGCATAATTATATATAATATGTATCATACAATCATTATGCATTGTGTTTGCAATAAATACTTCAATTTAAATATCAGTCTAATAAGATCTTTAAATATAAGCTTAAACATACAATATAAACTACATCATAAATAAAGTTAAAACATTCTAATTTAACGTTTGACTGTAGCCTTACAACAGAGAAAATAGAATATAGTCATAACAATACACGTCAGGATGGTTTCCTAGGAAACAACATATATACACATGTTTATAAAAAGCATAATATAAGCTTTAACACAATGGTGACATGAGCATATATATCAGACAAGGTCGGACCTCAAGGTCGTCACTTCCTCGATATCATAAGGTCAAACATCAAGGTAAATCTGAATCATAAAGTAGGTCCTCAAGGCCACCATTTCTTAGCTTCAATAAGGTCAGACCTCAAGGTCACCACATCCTAGACACAAAAAGGTTAGACCTTAAGGTCACCCCTTCTCCTAAACAAATATTTTTACAGTATGATTTTGTTCTCTAACAAATAATCAAAACTACAAATATGCTATGAATATGTACAACATTAACGAAATTCACCACCATAAGACTGAAAATCCCTCCGTTAAAACATGACAAATGGTTGATAAGAAATGACAAGATACACTGTCATAGAACAGCAACTCTAAGAATCAAAGTTAATTAAATTTTGCTCTTTTCTTTGGCTAGCTATTCAGCCAGCACCTTATGACACAAAATGTCAATAAATGTTGAGGAATGTTATTTAATTAGCACTCATTTCTATTACTGATACAAAGAAATTTTAGGGTTAATAATAAGACGGTTTCACTGTCTTTAAGAGGAAAATGGAATATATTTACATCTGAGTCTATATACGAGTACTGTAGTCATTAATATTTGTAGGGGATTTAATTTCATGCATTTTGTGGATGACCTCAACCACTATGAATAATTATACCAATAAATATGTCAAGTTTACAGCGGCTGCCATACTTGCTTTCAAGTTCAGTCAGGTATAAGACTATTGGGAATGTATCTGTTTGAAAGATTTCCGATAATTTGTGTGAATCTTGACCTTGCCATCTTTTCCTCAAATCCAAAATTCTTGAAATACGTCCCCACGAAATGGTCTTTTTCACAAAAATCCTCAAAATTTTGTCCCATTGAAATAAAATGATTTTACAAAACAAGTTTGTCCAGATTATTAACAGTAATAAGAGGTTAAATGAACAGAATTTAATGCAAATCAAAATACACCATACCATAGGTCAAAGTTAATTTTTTAACATAAATTTAAAAACTAAAAGAGGATAATGCATACAAGCCAGTCATACAATTTTTTTAATATCAAATATCAATTGTTTAGTAATAACATACTTAAAGCCTAGGTCCCACTGAGGAATTCCACATCAGCAATGTTCTCCCGATTTCTTCTGATAAAACCCGATTCATCACAATTCCTTCCGATATCACATACTGTCTCATGACTTTCCCAAAGGTTCCCCTCGACCATGAGGAACCTGTTCCCGATGTCCTTAAGGCTCATCAATTTCAATCGGGAGTACATTGCTGAGGCAAAAAATGCTCAGTGTGACCTAGGCTAAACATAACGTAGAGATTTCACTATTCTACCAAACCCTATGTACGAAGTATACACATAATAGTCATGTTTTCCCCCATTAACCCTTTATTTGCTCCTTAATAGTGAATGATCATCTGCAAGGCTTTCATTACATCGGTACTTTCTCTTCTGGTAACGTATCCTGCGATCCCATAGCACCGTTAGACCCCGCCTCCTTTTCACTTTGTAACGCCTCTTCAAAACTACCCTCCGATTTACTACCAGATACCTTCGCCTGAAATTATCAAAATGAACATTAAAATTTTGTTTAAAATTTTTTTTTTAAGTCCAATTGGTCAACAGTATTTCAATCAAATGGAAACTACTCAGTCACATTATCCTGAAATTGGCTGCACAAGCAGATACATGGAACTCACTATGTTAAGGGCCAAGCAATGGAGATGTACCAGGGATTTTTTTCCTTCTTTAGTAGGGGCCGTTTACAGGTTTTTTTCCCTCAGGAAAATTCTTTAAAATCATGCAGTTTTCCCCTAAAATCCAATTTACATCAAGGTTTTTCTTCCGTTTGCAAAAGTTATGAGTCATTATTCCCCAAATTCAAAGAATAGGCCCCTTCCCCTACTCTTGAAAAAAAGCCCTGAGTACCATTTTTAACGACTTTCAAGATTGGTATATGCACAAGAAGTAGACACTCTACCACTAGGCTATTGTGGCAGAGGTAACAAGACTGTGCTCAATAAACCCCGATGGAAGCCTTGTCCATAATAACTTGTTAAGTCAATCAAAGGCCATAAGTCTGTTGAAATGTTGGATAGTGTTACATGGCTTTGACAATGTAAGGTGTTTATGACGGTTAACAAGTATGCCAAGTTTGAAGCAATGCCTTGATGGACTTCGAGTTACTTGAGTTTCAACAACTTGAAAGTATTGGTCAACATTTTCAATGGGACAAACAAATTTATTCTTTTCCTGATAAGAAAATAATAAGGCAGTACCAACAACATAATAGTTACAAAGGTGCGCTATAAAACAATGTTACAATATGATGTTGCACAAATGATGACTCATTGTAAACAAACATGCAAACATGTTTAGTAATTTAGTATAAACAACTTTTTATTATTATGTTTTTAAATCATACTGGCCAACAGTTTTTCAGTTATATGGAATCTACCCAGACACATTATCCTGACACAAGGGAAACCAGCTGTTACCTGGAACCAACTATACTCAGCGTCAAGCATAATACAGAGATATACCACTTCCCTTTTTCAACAACTTTGGTATGTCCCAGCCAGGGATCATGTATTAAACAGGATACATATAAATGTCTTATTGGACCTACACAACATCTTTTCAATTTATATAGAACCATTACAATTATTAATTTGATCAAGCCAATCAGTTTCCATGAAATAAATTATAGCAAATGAAACAAAGAAACATCAAGACCTTAAAATGTTGATGTTTCGAGGCACTGACTAAAATGTGCGTAATTTTTTTTGCGTTCGAATGAGACAGTGGTATTGTGTGGCCATTCAGTTTAATCACTGCCTACCGCAACTGGTCATTGACATCCGGCTTTGAGGGACAAATGTACATATAGCATCTACATAATGCAATATGCTTATAAACACATTGCAGCTATTATACGGCAAGTCTGTCAAGTTATTCAAAATAAATAATAAGTGCAAATCAAAATGAAAGCCTTAGACTGAGAGCTATGAAATAAACATGAAACATGTATCAGTGCATATAACGAGATTATAACGAGATCATTACGAGATATTATAACATGCTACTTAACAACACCAAACTCACCAAGCGATCTTTCAGCCCCTCTATAGAGCGTGATGACTACATAAACAAACATACACATATATTAGGGGACTATACAAACAAACAGATATATTAGGGGACTGCACAAATCATAAACAATTAGCTTCAATCATACAAACTGCCATTAAAACACACGGATATTGTTTTATCAAAGCACTTACGACAACATTAAACTTATGTTCAAATTTAAATTCTTAATTATTCTTTAAAACCTATGTAATTTGGGCAGATGTGCATTATAGGAGCTCGTTGATGGAATACTAATTCATTTTGAACAACATTTTACCATAGTTTGTAGCTGATAAAGTGTTAGAAAGAATTAAAATTTGCACGTGAATTTTCGTAAGTGCTGTGATAAAACAGTACCCCGGATACTGTTTTACTAAATTTACTCAATATTTTCGGCATTTTCTATGTAATCGAAGCATTTTACTTAAATTAAAAAAATTAAACACATTTGAATATCTTGTAATTTTGAATGTGAATTCACCCACAATGTAGTCATTATCACATTATCAAATAAACATTGAATTGAATTATCAATATATTAGTAACCCTTTTCCTAAATGAAAGTATCCTAAAAATGTAATGTTAACTTAAGACAGTTAATAAAACAGTACCCTATTCTCATACACTGACATTTTAGTAACAGAGCACAAGATAAGTCTTTAGTCTAATTGGAATAATATTAACCCAAATATTAATTTTGTTTGGGTTCAATTGATAAGTTTAAAAAATTGGGTATTATCATTAAATGGGACATAAACAGAGGTTCCACTGAGGTTTTTAAACAAATTTTATAGAGAAAAAACCCCAATATGTAGATTATCTACTGCTCTGTAAAAATCAAATAATGCGGAAAACCAAACCAAGTATGATAGAGAAGCTATGGCAACCCAATGAGCATCAGGGCGCTGTTTTATCAAAGCACATACGGAAATTTTAGACTTATAGTTCTTTAACTCTTACAAATTGTGATCAATAGATCTGCAATAGTTACATTAATTCAGTTAACAAACTTCTAATATTCATGCCTGTCCCCTATTTGTAGTTGTAAAAGTGTAACAAAAAATTTAAATATGAACGTAAGTATAAAACTTCCGTAAGTGCTTTGATAAAACAGTACCAAGGAACACAAAATCAGTATTGAGTATTATATATCGGGGGGAAAGGATTTATCAACAAGACAGTATGGTTTATGTGTCATGATAAATTAATGTTCATTAATAAGTTAACTCCCCTGAAAGGATAGAAAGCTTGAAGAGTTATTTCCCCTGAGAGCAAAATGAATCCTGATCAAGTATAGTCCAAACAAATTAACAGGGGTTCTATTGAGGCATAATGCCCAATCCTGAAAACGAGTTGCAAATCTGTTTCAGGTGCCATTAGCACACATCCCTACACCTTAACTCGGTGTCAAACATTGTTTTATAATTAAAATTCTGATTATAGAACTTCAAATGACCATAACTTTGCCATTTCTTTGAATATATTCATCAAATAACTTTTATTTTGTGCAGAAAAGATAATTCTTCCTCATGCAGCAAATCCCGATTACCAGATCATTCTGGAATTGTAGGACCCCTGAATTAACCTGGTCCTAGATCTTCATGCATGAATGTAATACAAAGCTCTAGACTAAGTGTAAAATATATCAATTTTGTTATAGAACATCTCTTACATAATAGTATTACAGATACTCTATGCATATGAAAACAAAGGCCAAATAGGATAATAGGTTAGTGCCGTGGATGAAAAAGTTATCTCGCAAGGCAGAGGAATTATCAGGTGAGCCGTAGGCGAATCCGATTTCTGCAGCCAAGCAGGATAAACTTTTACTTCATTCACGCCACTAACCTATTATTCTATTTATTAAGTCGCTTAATCTGCTCAGTAAGGGGATCAAACTCGGGACTTTTTTGTTACTCTTTCATTAACTAGCCTGCAACGTCACATTCGTTACGTTACATCACGATAAACAACGACGACGGACATCTTGATAGATGTCGTGTAGATGCAGGTTAGTCGAAGAAAATAACCGATCAACCACCAGCTCATTACGGTTAGAAAAACCTCTTCCTCCGATACGGAATTCCAACTGGCTACTCATATAAGAAAGTCTGTCAGATCATGTGGTAAGGTGATGGATTATCACTAGTCACATGACCAGGTAACCGAATAAAGCTAAGTTTATTAGGCACCCTGTTATCTGGCAGATTTTGCCGAAAGTGACTGGATAAAGACAAGAACTCAACCATTTAGATTACAGCTAATAAGACCATGTTAATTTGTTCATACTATAGTATGGTTTTACTAGAGGGTTTTAAACAAGCAGAATGTTTGATGGCTGACACCAGACAACAGCTCACCTTAGCAACAAGTACTGTATAGTAGAATATATTCATGGACATAAAAATCACTATTTTATGATCGATATAGAAAGCACAACATTTAAACGCCAAGGTATATCTTTACATATCGTCAGCACTAAGTCTTACTGATAATTGCATCTATGCTAATACTGAATAACAGGTTAATTCTGCAAGTTTTTATTTCTGCACCTATGATAATATAAATCACTTAGAATTATAAATAATGGATTATGTAGCTCACCATGAGTACTTTCCACTATATATCCACCTTAATAGAGATGACAGGAATAGGAGAGATCACAGTATTCATATGCAAAATGTCCACCCGCAATCTATTGGATGAATGGACAATAAAAACCTGCCATTCACCAATAGCTAGCTGGTGGTATGAATACCTTTGCATACAAACATTATCTCTGCTATAGACTTTTTGTGTGTTGGTTATCAACGGTATATAACCGTATATCTTGCAAGAATTACCTCCTTTGTTTATATTTCATAAATTATTAAAGTAGTTTCTGTGAAATTAAAAACACCTTGAACTCAAAACATTTCAGAAAATGTGAACATTAAATTTGCAAAAGCAAAACTATTCTACTATACAGTAATGGAAATGAATACCCCCAAATATGAATGATCCGCAGATTATACCTAGGTCCTACTGAGGAAATCCACATCGGCGATATTCTCTTGATTTCTTCCCATACCACCGAATCATCACAATTCCTTCCGATATCACAAACTGTGTCATGACTTCCCCCCAGCTTCCACTAGACCACGAGAAACCTGTTCCCGATGTCCTGATAGCCCATTAGCTTCAATTGGGAGTACATTGCTGAGGCAAAAAATGCTCAGTGGGACCTAGGCGTTATACACAATTATACTGTATTACCTGAGATTTATACCTGGTAAATAACTTACCTTGACAGTGGCATATGCTGATTCTACTCTTCCTTCAACTGATTTGAAAGTCTGAGAATTTCTGGAAATAATTCATAAACAATTGAACAAGAAATATCACTGAATGTGATGAATACCCCCATTTACTGCTTGACACAGTCATTCCAATCTTCTCCAACAAAATGCATGACTAGACTTTGTAATGCAAACTTTCATTGAAATCCAACCAATGGTTACAGAAGCAAAGCGCAGACAAAAGTTTAAAGCGTTAAAAAAAATGCTATTACTCCCTTAAAATTGATCCGACAAACATGTAATATGCACAACTAGACTTGATATACTATATACTGATCATTCACGCAAAGTTTTGTTGAAACCCGACCAATGGTTACAAAGAAATAGCGCAGACAAAATTTATAAGTGCAATACAGTAAAGGGCCATCACTCCCTTAAAATTGATCCGACCAGTGTGTGCCAGCAATATGCACAACTAGACTTGGTACTGATCAGTCATGCAAAGTTTCGTATAAATCCGACCAATGGTTACAGAGAAATAGCGCAGACAAAATTAATAAGTGCGAAACAATGAAGGGTCATAACTACCTTAAAATTTGTCCGACCAGTGTGTGCCGATGATATGCACAACTAGACTTGGTAATAATCACTCATGCAAAGATTCGTTGAAATCAGACCAATGGTTACAGAGAAATAGCACAGACAAAATTTATAAGTGTAAAAAATTAAAGGGCCGTAAAGCACAGACAGAATTTGCACGGACCAACCTCCGAACAGACCAACCTCAATATTCTATGTATCTGGGGGTATAATAACACTGAACATGGATTAAATTTACACACAATATAACCCGATGAACGTCCATACTAATGATGAGTGTACGGCAGAGGTAAACATTGAAGACTGGCTGGTGAGCAGTGGTGTGAGATTTCTTACCAGCAATTCTTGATTTTGAGATTTCTTTGAATTCTAACTGGTAGCGCCTGTTTATACACTCTGTGTACTGTGTGATAAGAATTATTTAATAATTTTGATGATTCACCACCATGGCTGTATTAGGTTTTTAAGATTGTTTCACATGTAAATAATACAGCATTTATAACACAGAACATGATGACCATTATGGCCCCGAGTGCCATTGTTAGTGACAGTCAGTTTGCAGCAAAAAATTAACGATTTCTTGTTTGAGCTGGGGGTTTCAATATGACCTGGAATCTAGATGGCTAAAGCACTGTCAACAGTTTATAATGATCCGATCACAACACTAACTGTTGGAGTGCTAAAAAGATTTTTCAAAACATCTAAGACAATGGTTCTAACATTTGACCAAAAGTTTCTACATAAAGCAAGAAAATGCCAAGCATAGCCTCTACTAGCCAGTCAGCTTTCTGCTGAAATATGGCAAGCTCCACCTGTATTTGAACCCGGACCGCCAGATTAGATGGCAAGCACGCTATCCATTGAGCTACCGAGGCATGTATGTGCAGTGAGAACTTGCAGGGACTTCAAACACCTACCTTAAATCACCTAGTTTACGAGACATGGTAGATCCAATACCAGCAACCACAGTGGACGTTTTCTCAGCAGCTGACTTGGCTACAGCCGATGTTTTCTGGTATCTACAAATGAGAGAAAAGTTTGATTTAATCATTAATACATGTGATACATATAATCACTATGGTTCGAATTAATGAAGACCTAATTATCATCCCTGTCTGACCCTATTTTTTATCATCCCTGTCTGACCCTTTTTTTCATCATCCCTGTCTGACCCTTTTTTTCATCATCCCTGTCTGACCCTTTTTTTCATAATCCCTGTCTGACCCCTATTTTCATCATCCCTGTCTGACCCTATTTTCATCACCCCATCTGACCCCTATTTTCCCATCAATGATCATACTCTAAATAGAAAGAGCGAAACCTCAAATTCAAAAGGAGGCTGAGGGTTTGTTGTTTCCAGACCTTGCAGTATCAAAATAACTACTGTACAATACAACATGAAAATCCTAGAATGTTGCACTAAATTATCTTAAAATGAACAAAACAAGGCAAAGCCAACAACAAAAGAATATATACAGAAAGGAATAAAAGGTTAGTCTCTATATGTTTTGTAAGAATATTAAATATAACTACATGCAAAATGTATACAAAAAAAATGTAGTTATAAATCCAAAACCTCTGCAGTGCATTTATCCATATCAGTTATTTTATACATAATTAAATATGATGAACGATCAAAAACTACTTGGTATACTCTGAAATCTATTATGTGATCAATATTGCTGAAATTTAGTCAGATTATAATTTAAGGTATTGTCTAATGACCTCTGACATCTAGGAAGGAAACAGCTATGTAGTTAATGTGTGATACAAGGAATCTGGGAGTGATACCCCTAAGCTAGCCCTTTCCAAAGAGACTCCTTATTTCTTTAAAGTGCCAGGTGTACAGCACCAATACAAGAGATACCATGTCACATATCACCATTGGAGCATACAGGATATAGAAGAGTATAATATTACAGCATAATAGCAGTATAGAATAAAAAACTTTCTGTTAGTATAAGACCAGATTTAGGGCACACAGTGTTTAGTGTAAGTCAAGACTAGCAGAAAAAGACCAGGGGTTAGTACACACACACTCTCACTATAGACAAGACTTAGTACAAAGCACACATAAATGAAAAACATAGGCATGGCCTTTCATATGCACAGGTAATTTTTTAGGCCTTCTCTATGCAGTTACTCGGTCTTTTTAAATGCTGAATGCAAAGCTATTCTATATAGAAATAAATAAAGAAGAACATAGGAAGGTAGTTCAGTTCGCTGGTAGGTACACTTCACATAATAGCGACGCCCATGTACATAGTCAATATAGACTTCACAATATGGCGACGCCCATGAACATAGTCAATAGAGACTTCACAATATGGCAACACCCATGAACATAGTCAATATAGACTTCACAATATGGCGACGCCCATGAACATAGTCAATAGAGACTTCACAATATGGCAACACCCATGAACATAGTCAATATAGACTTCACAATATGGCGACGCCCATGTACATAGTCAATATAGACTTCACAATATGGCGACGCCCATGTACATAGTCAATAGAGACTTCACAATATGGCGACACCCATGTACATTGTCAATATAGACTTCACAATATGGCGTTGCCTTTGTACATAGTCAATATAGACTTCACACGGTGACGCCCATGTACATAGTCAATATAGACTTCACAATATGGCGATGCCCATGTACATAGTCAATATAGACTTCACAATATGGCGTTGCCTTTGTACATAGTCAATAAAGACTTCACACGGTGACGCCCATGTACATAGTCAATATAGACTTCACACGGAGACGCCCATGTACAAAGTCAATGGAGACTTCACACGGTCACTCCCATGTATATAGTCAATAGAGACTTCACACGGTCACGCCCATGTATATAGTCAATAGACTTCACATTATGGCGACGCCCATGTACATAGTCAATAAAGACTTCACACGGTGACGCCCATGTACATAGTCAATATAGACTTCACACGGAGACGCCCATGTACAAAGTCAATAGAGACTTCACACGGTCACTCCCATGTATATAGTCAATAGAGACTTCACACGGTCACGTCCATGTACATAGTCAATAGAGACTTCACACGGTCACGCCCATGTATATAGTCAATAGAGACTTCACATTATAGCGACGCCCATGTACATAGTCAATATAGACTTCACACGGAGACGCCCAAGTACAAAGTCAATAGAGACTTCACATGGTCACTCCCATGTATATAGTCAATAGAGACTTCACACGGTGACGTCCATGTACATAGTCAATAGAGACTTCACACGGTCACGCCCATGTATATAGTCAATAGAGACTTCACATTATGGCGACGCCCATGTACATAGTCAATATAGACTTCACACGGTGATGCCCATGTACATAGTCAATATAGACTTCACACGGTGATGCCCATGTACATAGTCAATATAGACTTCACATGGTGACGCCCATGTACATAGTCAATATAGACTTCACACGGTGATGCCCATGTACATAGTCAATATAGACTTCACACGGTGACGCCCATGTACATAGTCAATATAGACTTCACACGGTGATGCCCATGTACATAGTCAATAGAGACTTCACACGGTGACGCCCATGTACATAGTCAATAGAGACTTCACACGGTGATGCCCATGTACATAGTCAATAGAGACTTCACAATACGACAACACCCATGTAAGGAGTTAATATAGAATTCACAATACGGAGACACCCATGTACGTAGTAAATATAGAATTCACAATACGGCGACGCCCATGTACGTAGTAAATATAGAATTCACAATACGGAGACACCCATGTAAGGAGTCAATATAGACTTCACAATAAGATGACGCCCATGGACAAGCATCTACACCATGCTACATGTTTGTTCACTTACGCTGGTGACTGATGTAACTTCTCGTTAATATCATGAAGTTTTTCATTTGTCTTTTGATATCTGAAGGTGCAAAAATAATAAAACTAAACAACAAGAAATGGTCTGTCGGACATCCCCCATAGACCATAGAAAGTTTTTGGTGAAGAAAAGATAATAAATTATAACAAGAGCTTTATGTGGAGAACGGTGGCCTAGAGGTAGGGCGCCCGCTATGGGATCAAGAGGTTCTAGGTTCAATCTCCGTCTGCACCACTGCTTAATTTCTCTAAGCAAGAATAACCCACAATGCTCCACTCGACCAAGGTATGAATTGGTACCTATGAGTGTGGTGTCTGTACATGTTTGATATTCCTGGGTGCCATATCTCGATGTTGGCTGCATACAAACCAGGAGAGAAATATCCTCGACTTTTTTTCTTCGAAAAGTCGAGCTAAAATGACCTGAGTGTACACATTAGACATAGACTAGTGTATACAAGAAACGTTTAAACTTCCATATATGGAGAGTTATCAGAGTATTAACTATTTGGACCAGCTATGGGACAATTTACAGACTGAAATGATCACACTGGGTTAGAATTAGAAGGTTGTAAGTGCTGCTTACGACCTTATAAGACTGACACATATTTGAAATCTGCATCAAAAAGCACTTCTTATGAGCCTATTTTCATGAAAATCGGAACTGGTCATGTTGGAAAAGCTTGTTTTCCCATAAGTAAAGAGTAGTTTTCAGACAGTTTTTTCTGTTTTTTTCAAAATATCCACTTTGTACTAACGACCTTCTTATTCTAAGCCAGCGATCAATAGATACAATACTCACGGTGTGGAATCTTTGATGGTTTTAATACCAAGTTGGAAGTCATTCTTCATTTCTTGTAGTGGTGTGATGCCTAACTTTCTCTTCAATTCTGAAGCATAACGAATCTTCGCACCTAAAACTTGTCTTAGGGTTGCAATCTCGCCTTCAACCTGAGGTATACAAAAAATTTAATGAGTCGCACAACAATTTAATTTAAGGTTTGTTATAGCTCAGAGAATTTGACATGATCCTGACCTTTATTCATGAATATATTAAAAGGTTCTTGCATTGAATATATAAATTTCTGCGAGTAAATTGTGCAATATCAGTCCTTAAGATTTGTGTTGGTACGAAATCTCGACCGTCTTTGTGATACTTCCCGCTTATGAAAACATAAAACCTAGATTTTAAACATAGACACTATATCAGCAGTTAAATTATGCTAATAGAATGGGAGAGTTGTGTCAATTCTCTAGACTATAATATAAGACAAGACTGCGTTCAATAAACGCTTATGCCCCCTGTGGAAGCCTTGTCCATAAATAAGTCTAAGTCCAAAATTAGGTCAAGGTGAAGGTCAAAATGGGGTTAGGTGATACTGGCGTGTGGAGAGTGTTCATACACAACATCCATGCAAGTATGAAAGCTTTGTAGCAAGCCATATTAATGCTAGAAGAAACGGTCAATTTGGGTTAACCAGGACGGACGGACGAACGGACGAACAGACGAACGGACAGACAGGTGAATCACTATATGCCTCCCCATCTATCGATAGGGGGGCATAAAAACATAAATGATGTTCATAATATTATGTTAGACTACACTTACAGATGTGTGTATACAAAAGATGATATAAACATGTGTTGTAGTCAAACTTGCTTTAAATGACAACCTGCAGACAAAGACCTTTGAACAAATTTTGTAGAGAACCGCTGGATGATAACACATGCAAAATATTAAAGCTGATGGTGGATGGTCGGCTGTTATGAGGGTATCCTCAGACAAATATTTAGCCCCTAAACAGAACCCTTCATACAGCCAGGGATGTCAATTGAGCCAAATTAAAAATCCTGAACTTCATATGCAGCGGACCATTTTTTCTAAACATCAGGCTTTTAACCACATTGCTTCCATATTTAACTTGGTTTCTATTCAGAATCCTTCAGATCAGATTTAATTGGCGATAACTTAGCCATTTTTCAAGACATTTTCATCATGACTTTTATTTTGATCAGAAATCATAGCTCTTTCAGGACGGATAAATCTGGAATTCCTGTTAAATCTGGGATATTGACACCTCTCTACAGCTGCTATACTCACCTTTTCAAGATCAGCTTGCATTTCCTGTTTCTGTTCTTCTGTCAATTCTTCCACGACGGGTACTGCTGACTCCGGTGGTAAATCATAGTGTGGTGAACTGAGGTCAGGATACAGGTCTGAAATTATAAACACATGGTAAATCATAGTGCGGTGAACTGAGGTCAGGATACAGGTCTGAAATTATAAACACATGGTAAATCATAGTGCGGTGAACTGAGGTCAGGATACAGGTCTGAAATGATGAACACATGGTAAATCATAGTGCGGTGAACTGAGGTCAGGATACAGGTCTGAAATTATAAACACATGGTAAATCATAGTGCGGTGAACTGAGGTCAGGATACAGATCTGAAATGATGAACACATGGTAAATCATAGTGCAGTGAACTGAGGTCAGGATACAGATCTGAAATGATGAACACATGGTAAATCATAGTGCGGTGAACTGAGGTCAGGATACAGGTCTGAAATGATGAACACATGGTAAATCATAGTGCGGTGAACTGAGGTCAGGATATAGGTCTGAAATGATGAACACATGGTAAATCATAGTGCGGTGAACTGAGGTCAGGATACAGGTCTGAAATGATGAACACATGGTAAATCATAGTGCGGTGAACTGAGGTTAGGATACAGGTCTGAAATGATGAACACATGGTAAATCATAGTGCGGTGAACTGAGGTCAGGATACAGGTCTGAAATGATGAACACATGGTAAATCATAGTGCGGTGAACTAAGGTCAGGACACAGGTCTGAAATGATGAACACATGGTAAATCATAGTGCGGTGAACTGAGGTCAGGATATAGGTCTGAAATTATAAACACATGGTAAATCATACTGCGGTGAACTAAGGTCAGGACACAGGTCTGAAATTGTGAATACATTTAATAGGATAGCATTTAATTTATTTAGACCAAATAAGATAGGCCCGGCCTCTGACTCCGCCCTCATCCGTTTCATGAATATTATAGATGATAATCTAGCATTTAATTTATATTGGCCTAACATTCCTAATGCTGAAAAAATGTAAATATGAGACTTATCAATCACCACTATATAATAGTCATAGTTATTATATAATCGAAGTCAATGACTACACACCAGTAATCACATCTGTCATGTGTGTATTTACATGACCCAGGTTTCACTTGCATAACAATAAGAAATGTATCAAGAAACATAGAAATTCCTGGAAAACAAGACAGGCCTCAATGAATCCACTCGTCCGCTTGTCCTGAACAATATCTTCCTTCTTTAATTATATAGCAGGACAAGTAAGATTTTGGGGTTTTCTTCTTTGTCTATATTGCAGGATGAGTGCTTTTACAAATATATGTTGAGGCCTGCAAGGTCCATAACTCTGCCCAAGTATTAGATGCATAAAGTCACATGCTGATAGAATAACATTCACGTAAAGTTTCTTGACATCTTGTTTCAAAAATTGTGTTTTGGAAATTTGGATAATTTGAGATTATCGACTTTTGAAAGAGATAGCATAAACCCTGATTAACCAATGAAATTAACCTAAAATTATCTATTAAATAATATAGAAATATAACATTGAACGTAAATTTACGATTTTCATAAGTGCTCTGATAACAGTACATTATTTATACGTAGATGTATAAAGTCACATGCTGAAAGAATAAATATTCATTTAAAGTTTCTTGACCTGTGAATGCAGCATTTCTAAGATTCGTGAAACGAAACAGACTTGTGAAAGAGATAGCATAATTTACGAACGAAAATGACCTATAATATCTTTCGAATTATTTGCATACTTCAAATCCATAGATTGTATCTTAAAAGAACATTGACCCAACAAGCTAATACAACACGCACCTTCTTCTGGCAGGGACTGGTCCCTTAATAATTCATCATCAATATATCCCTCGTTACCCGAACCCATTGCCTCCTCCTCAGACATCGAACCAGTCCGTGATAATTGTAGAAACCGCCGGTAATTTCCAGGCGAACTTATTTTCGGAACATAATGTAAATCATCGTCAGATTCTGTATTATAACTCATTCTTCGTCCAGCAATATACTGCTCGACTTTCTTATCTTATTGTCAATGGCTTTCACAAAATCAAATTTGTAACATAGATCAATTATACTGTTGCCTAAGATTTTAAAGGCAACCAACAAACCACATTTGAATTAAACAGAACCTGATCAATAAAATTACATGTATATATATTCAACAGATTTGTAAAGATCACCTGTGTCCTGAGATAATGAAAACAATGTAAAAAACACTATGAAGGATTGGAATCAAGATGTTCCTGAGCTACACACCCTAGCTTAATTTCAGCAGAGCTCGTAAAATTTAACCATAACCATCAAGGGAGATAACAAACTTCCACTACGTAATTTCACTACAAACATGAGCTCACTTTCACTACACACCCGAGCTTAATTAAGCAACAATCCTATGCTTAAATTTACTACAATCTCGAGTTTTACAACATGCAGCTCACATGGTATTTAGTTGGTAATTTCTAACTTGAAACAACCTTGAAATATACAATAATTAATATTCACATCCTAACAACATTAACACATCTGATACTTTCTTCGTGTAAAAAATCAGATTTCAATTATATCACTGGCTTATCTATTAATTAACACTGGTTTATTAATTACAACAATGTATTTTAATTTATACATCCAATTCTTTGTATATTAATTATATATATTGTTGTGGACCATAATTGAAAATTGGTCTACATGTAGAGCCAAATGTCATCCACAATAAATAAAGTTGTTATTATTATTATATAAATCTTTAACACCCAATCGAAGCACCTAATTAACACAAATTATAATTGATTTCCAAAATCCACTTTTCATTTCAATTAATTTTAAAAATAACTACAATTAGTCTCGTGATTTTATCAGGTTGATAACAACATAGATAATACACTGTGTGTAATGAGCTGGTAACATTGCACATATGGTAATGTACCGGTACACACGTTGAGTCTATATATAGATCTACTCAACGTAAAGATGCACTTATCGATGTATATATAATTACTTCCCATATAGTTATAAAGATAACACACTATACCTGGACAACTATAAACATTGTTCAATTAGCCTGGGGTTATTAATCTAAGATAAATCAACGTCAGCTTTGGTGACATGTTTAAGATATCAAGGGAAGTAACTCAAAAGAAATGTCAATTTATTGCAACCAGTAGAGTTGCTTCCCTTGTATAATAAAACATTTCAGGATTTTTTACAAAAAAACGTATGTCTCCTACCTTTACTCTCAGACTGGCAAAAAATAATTCAACCGATAATTTCTGACAATATGCACAACTATGTCCAGGTACCAAGTATCCATGTCAAGTTTCATTGAGATCTAACCAAGCACAGACAAATTTGGTGACATACATGCAGCACAAAATCAATGCATATCTCCCCCTACTATATAATAATACCAACCCTATGAATGGAAAAATGTCAAGAAAACGACTGTAAGAAAAATTAAACTAAATGCTAAGTCAAATTAAAACACACAAAACAATTCAGTTAATCATGGAATTTTTTAATTACAGGAACTTCATTATCTGAGGAGTGTTGGAGACAAGTTAAACTCACATATTATCGACTACAGTAGTATTTCAGACCGAATTATACTCTCAAGTTAAATAACCAAAATTTCAATTCAGACAAGGGTCCTTAAATAAGCGTGCTTGTTTTCTGTGTTTGGCTGGTTAAGTGGAGTACTGCCTTCCCTGTCCGACTTTCTATTATCCTTTTGCATTAAAAATAAGGATATGTCAATATTAACCATTATTTCATAACAACATGATTCAGTATACATTTGTATATGTTAATAAATAAGTAATTTGATACAGGTCCTGTTACATGTATTAGTCGAGGCCAATATGACTTAGTCACTTACCCGAGTACAAATAACAGAGCCTTTACAGAAACACTTACTTATTGACAATTTTATTAAATCACTTTTTATTGTCGAAATCAGTTTCATTTTAAAGAGTTTATTACAGCATCATTAATCAACAAACAGTACAGGATGGTCAACATTTCAGCTAAAATCTATATCACTTTTTGGCCCTGCCCTAGCAGCTAATCAAATTGCTTAAAATGTGGGCTTTATATCTTCATTATAAGCTTGATATATTTAAATCATGATGTATTATGTAGCTGTTACAAAAAATACTTTTTGATGTAAGTTTAAGACATTCCAAATTAACAATCATAGAAATAAGTGATCCTATGAACCCAGGTGTACCAAATAAACCTTCCATATTATCTTGGTAAAGGGTTATACTGATCCAACAACTTTTTACAAATAGCCTGAATTATTTATTTTGTCATATTTATATAGATGTCAATCATAGATATTGACAGTGACCTCTGTGTGACCTTTACATCATTATCATCAATGACCTATCGAGACAGGTTGATAAATTAAGTTCAAAGCATCATATTTCACACATGCTACATTGTACAGGTACATGTAAGCATTCACAAACAGCTATCTTTGAAGGCCAAGTGATGAAAATACCGGTTCAGCGTGGTCTGCCTAACGTGTGCATCCGGGTAACAGATACAGATAAATCCGAAACCTTTTTTTCATCTTTTGGATAATTAGGCACAAAGAATTTATTTTTGATAGGGTTTTGGCAAATTTTAATTGGGTATTCAAATAAAATTTATTGGTTAAATTGTTTGTTCGGATTTAAAACTGTTTCTCAACTATTTTTCAGTTGATTCATCTGACCAGTTTTCGTGGACAGTGGTGACCTGAGGCCCTGCTCTCCCAAAGCATCTCAAGTAAAAATCTCATCTCAAATTAGAATTTTGCTCTAATTAGAGACAAAAATTTAGATCAATTTGCAGTTAAAGTTTCTTTAAATTTTACTGTAATAGTAAACAAAGAATAATGTTTACTGTTAATTATGTGATGCAAATTTTGAGTCCTTGCATGCAGTCTCCCAGGGAAACTATCTAGAAGTCACAAGTATGGCAATATTGAAGATGAGATTAATATCTGAGATTGAGATGTTTCGGGAGATCGGGGCCATGATTCAGGAATCTAACCCAGATCACCAGGTAACAAATCCAGTATACTAACCACTAGACCATCACTTATTATCTAATTGAACATATTATGTACTTGTTGTTACTGTAACAACATTTTCAGTAATTGGGTAATTTAGACACTTATTTTTGCTTTTTGTTATTCCTCCATCTCAAAATCAATTTTTGTTTCAACAAAATTAAATAATTAATTACTTCAAATCACAGCTAATTAGCTATATAGTTTAACTGCTGCTCTGGGTTCGTCAACTTTATGATCTGCTAGCATTTAGTTAACTAAAGCTATATAGTCATACACAGAGAATGATCAGCTAGCAAGTTATTGAAGTTAACTATTAAAGTTATACAGAATCGCACCAGTCAATTGAAACCAAGACCCCCACCCCCAGGAGGGGCGAGAAAACTGTCCCATGTTTTTTTCATTTTAATTTACCTTTCCAATGTTCCCACACTGCCATGTGAATGCAGGGCTTTTGTTTCGCGTCAAAATGGCGGGGAAATATGCAGTTGTAACTATACCCGCGAGGTAATATTAGGACGGGCAATTTACCATCCGTATGGCCTAAGGATTTTACAAGGGGTTTGAAAAAGCATAAGTTAAAATCCCCGCCCTGCCCTAGGGTGGCAGGACCGTGGTTTCAAATGACTGGTACATAATATACTGAGCATAATTACTGTATCAATGTCAACCAGGGCTACAGATAAGGTTTTCGTCCATTGGATATTTTACCCCCCGAGTTTCAATTTTCGTTTGGGTTTTGACAAATTTTAATTGGGTATTTTATATAACTCATAGGGTAATTGATCTTTTATGTACTATTTTTCACTACAACATCTTTCTTTATTTGGGTATTTCATATTGTCTTTGCTTTTTCTTCGTCCCTCCTCTCAAAATCGATTGGGTTTTTAAGAAAATTAATTGGGTAATTACCCCAATACACAGCTTATCAGTAGCTTTGGTAACTTAAAACATGAATAAAACTTATCAGTTGAGATTTATTAGTTTTGTTGTTTTGAATAAATTCACTATACAGTATACATAACAGTAGTTTGGATTAGTTTAGGCCATTAATTTATTGATGCTATAATGTTATTTTGACAGGGTTAAATTTTAGGGGTACTAAATGAGGTGGAATGCCAAATTTTGAAAATAAGATGCAAGTCTGTTTCGGGTGCCATAACACTGCGATTAAACATCATTAATGATTAAACATGCCATAGGGGGATGATAGGCCAAAATGATTAACATTCAAGCTTATCATCAACACCTGGTTTCATGGGCACTGCCACAGCCTATAACATCGTCCTGCAAATATGATTCGGTTGTATCAAAAACTTAGGCCTAAAATAAAATATTGTTTGTTTCCCCATCCCCTTCCTACCCGATTAAAAAGGGTCCTACTCAAAATATTTTATTGCCCAAATTGAAATAATATTTATTTTATTAAAAATTGGAAGTGAAAAATTTATTTTTTTGTTTGCTAGCTTCTTTCTTACCATTAAATCTTAGTTGGTTTTCACCTTAAGAGTTTATTCTAAATTTCATTATTTGTATGTCTAGACCATTAACTATCATACTGAAACAATTCCAAAAAAATAAATATTTACCCTTACCTACCTACCCATTCTAAATCTGCTAGGGTCGGGATGGGGAAACCAAGAATATTTTAAGTGCGGCCTTACTAAGTATCCTTTACGTCTAGATACATGTACCTGGACTGATTTACTGAACAGAACAGAACTATGCAAATATTGAATTCCAATATGCCATGATCTATTAATCAATCTTTTAATTACCCATGTAACAATGTATGCTGCTCATTAATCAATCACGTATAAAGAGATCACTCTAACTAATTACCCAGTGGTGTTTGTTGTAGGTTTACAACCGAGTTAATAGGATAAAGCTAGCTGCTGTATTTTATCATTAAATTACTACTATTACAACAGGAGTTCCATTCGACTCAGGAGTAGGAGTTTTGACCCTTGAATTTTCAAAAAAGCTACATTTTGACCTTCAAGATCTGGTTTGAAGAGTCATTTTCTCTTAAAATCATGGACATTTAGTCAAAAGAATCAAAATGACCCTTTGTGTTCAAAAGCTAGTGGAACCCCTGCGTATGTACCGGGTAAAGCGAGGAGAATTTGACACGACTCCCGACCTTCTATTAATTAGCATAATTTAACAGCTGACACATTGTCTATTATTTATAACCCCAAGTGTATGTTTTCATAAGCAGGAAGTATCACGAAGACACTTGAGGTATAATACCAACACAAATCTAAAGGACCGATATTGCACAATATTGCACAATTTGCTCGCAGAAATTTAGTATTCAACGCAAGAGCCTGGTAATATATTCATGAATAAGGTCAGGATCATGTCAAATTCTCCAAGCTATGTAGCACCATCTCTATTACAAAGCACATGGAAACAAAGGCTACATTAATTTTAATGATATATCAAGTACATGTGACTCTCATAAAGACTCGACATGCATCTAATGCTCGGGTTACAGAAAACATATCGACTTTTATATGGCCTGTAAAAAGTTGTCAATCATTAAATATTGGACAACAGAAAATGTCGAAAAAAATCCAGCAGAAAAACAAAGTTTAAAATCCAGGAAATAACATAAATAAATAGTGATCTCAGATAAACATGCATTACCTGTAAGGATAGCTAAACATTCTGACTTACGTAATCTGATACATAGTTAAATTTGTTTTGTTAAAAGTCAATATTTATTTTCTTGTAATTTTTCTGTGTACACTAAAATATTGGAACATCAAAACTAGCTAATTAAAGTGTAAAGGTATTAAAATGAAAGATTCAAGATCATTCAAATGATTACAGTCCAAAGGACTCCATGACTTCAAAGTGTAGCTTAAGTGCTATATGTAAATATCCAGGTTATAAATGAATGCTTTTGTACTTTATATACAATATACTGCATAAGGTAGAGGAATCCATTTTGCCCCCTTCAAGGTCAGCATATACTACCAACATACCACATGGACATGGACTAACACCCATCACCACATTGTATAAGGACTAAGCTCACATACCATATAGGACAAGCTAACCACACACATCATATAGGACAAGGACTAACCTCACACACCATATAGGACAAGGACTAACCTCACACATCATATAGGACAAGGACTGACCTCACACACCATATAGGACAAGGACTAACCTCACACATCATATAGGACAAGGACTAACCTAACACATCATATAGGACAAGGACTAACCTCACATACCATATAGGACAAGGACTAACCTCACACATCATATAGGACAAGGACAAACCTCACATACCATATAGGACAAGGACTGACCTCACATACCATATAGGACAAAGACTGACCCCACACACCATATAGGACAAGGACTGACCTCACACATCATAATTATAGGACAAGGACTAACCTCATACATCATATAGGACAAGGACTAACCTCACACATCATATAGGACAAGGACTAACCTCATACATCATAAAGGACTAGGACTAACCTCATACACCATATAGGACAAGGACTAACCTCACACATCATATAGGACAAGGACTAACCTCACACACCATAAAGGACAAGGACTAACCTCACACACCATATAGGACAAGGACTAACCTCACACATCAAAGGACAAGGACTAACCTCATACATCATATAGGACAAGGACTGACCTCACACATCATATAGGACTAGGACTGACCTCACACACCATATAGGACAAGGACTAACCTCACACACCATATAGGACAAGGACTAACCTCACACACCATATAGGACAAGGACTGACCTCACACACCATATAGGACAAGGACTGACCTCACACATCATATAGGACAAGGACTAACCTCACACATCATATAGGACAATGACTAACCTCACACACCATATAGGACAAGGACTAACCTCACACACCATATAGGACAAGGACTGACCTCACACACCATAAAGGACAAGGACTAACCTCACACACCATATAGGACAAGGACTTACCTCACACACCATATAGGACAAGGACTGACTTCACACACCATATAGGAAAGGACTGACCTCACATACCATATAGGACAAGGACTAACCTCACACACCATATAGGACAAGGACTGACCTCACACACCATAGAGGACAAGGACTGACCTCACACACCATATAGGACAAGGACTGACCTCACACACTATATAGGACAAGGACTGACCTCACACACCATATAGGACAAGGACTGACCTCACACATCATATAGGACAAGGACTAACCTCACACATCATATAGGACAAGGACTTACCTCACACACCATATAGGACAAGGACTGACATCACACACCATATAGGACAAGGACTGACCTCACACACCATATAGGACAAGGACTAAACTCACATACCATATAGGACAAGGACTGACATCACACACCATATAGGACAAGGACTGACCTCACACACCATATAGGACAAGGACTAAACTCACATACCATATAGGACAAGGACTGACATCACACACCATATATAGGACAAGGACTGACCTCACACACCATATAGGACAAGGACTAAACTCACATACCATATAGGACAAGGACTGACATCACACACCATATAGGACAAGGACTGACCTCACACACCATATAGGACAAGGACTAAACTCACATACTATATAGGACAAGGACTGACCTCACACACCATATAGGACAAGGACTGACCTCACACATCATATAGGACAAGGACTAACCTCACACACCATATAGGACAAGGACTGACCTCACATACCATATAGGACAAGGACTGACCTCACACACCATATAGGACAACACTGACCTCACACCATATTGGACAAGGACTGACCTCACACATCATATAGGACAAGGAGTAACCTCACACACCATACTGGACAAGGACTAACCTCACACACCATATTGTACAAGGACTAACCTCATACACCATATTGTACAAGGACTGACCTCACACATCATATAGGACAAGGACTAACCTTGCATCACCATATAGGACAAGGACTAACCTCACACATCATATAGGACAAGGACTGACCTCACACATCATATAGGACAAGGACTGACCTCACACACCATAAAGGACAAGGACATACCTCACGTGTACACCATATATTTGTCAAGGATAGGCCTGCCATTTCTCAGGCATTGAGCCGGTAATTACCGGCAATCTGATGTGATTACAGGCTTACCGGCTTTGAGGTCCAATTTACCGGCAATCTTGATAAAATCAAAGCGTTCATGATTCTCAACAACAGTGTATACCGTTTTCATAACGATGGTGTATATTGCGAGTCGGTATAATTGGTGACAAAGCAATTAACAGGAAGCACGTGTCATAAAATGTACTACCTCCCGTTGTTTCCCAAATTTGATTCAGATTTAATAGACTCGATCTGGCTCACTTGGACGCTTTTATTTTCCATAAACATGTATAAAACGACTTTTAGACATAGATGGTTTAAAGTCGGTCTTCTACTGACGTGCTTTTTCCGCATTTTTATATTATTAATTTAATTTTTAATATTTTTTATGCTTAGCTCTGATTGTATTATAGGTGTCTATTATCGAAAATGATTAAATTACAGTGTATTTGTCGATCTTTGTTCACGTCTGTAAAATATATTTTGCTAATTCATTAATAAGAATTGAGGAAATTGCCTATTTTTTAATTTTACCTAGACAAGGCTACCAAAATTATAGGACCTTTATATTACAGAACAATAAGTTTGTATTGCTTTATCTAATTAAAATTTAATAAATGATTTTTTATTAGGGCATTTGAATGCTTGATTGGTTATAATTAGGCGGTTCGCGCACTTAGCGGCTTGAATTAGGCGGTTCGCGCGCTAAGCGGCATGAATTAGGCGGTTCGCGCTAAGCGCAGAATATTGAATTTGTCATAATCGCGCACTTGAATTAAATGTTTGCTAAAATCTCAGGCTTTCGCATGATTTTATTATGGCAGGCCTGCAAGGACCAACCTCTCACACCATATCTGACAAGGACCAACCTTACATTAACATAAACGATCCTAACAATGGCCAACCCCAAACACAATATGGGAAATTAAGGACTAATTACAGATATCCCACCCACACCAAATACTTTGGCCAAGGGCTAAATCTAAATGGGCAAGGATTAATTACACACTGGGAAACCTGCTGTCTGCTTGTTGCTGTTTTACAGAAAGAGGTTACTTTGCTTATTTAACACATTTTCTTCAACTTATCATAATCCCTATAATTATGAATTATGACTCATTATCCAATGCTGCAAAAATCTGTCACCACTGACACTGTCAGTGTCGTTAGACGTTTTGTGATCAGTTGACACTTCCGTACACATTGTCTGAACGAGAAAAATAACAAACTAACGCAGTATCTAATAATAATTACCGGCTTCTGGTGGTGCTGTAGCATTTTCTTCTGACTTCATAGGGGCTGACATGTTGAAATACAATGTGAAATACTAACAGAAAGTAACACATCCAATTCAGTCAACAACCTGGCGATGACGTCATAAAATAATCTCGTAACAGATTTATATTTTCTGAGTTTTCAGTTTCAAATTAATTCGGACAATAAATATTTTTGTTTTAATATTGCATTATATTTAAGTCAAAAGAACAAAATATTAGCCTTGGAAGAATACATATAACATTATTATGTTTTGTTATCGAGAATATAATATCAGTCGGGTATTCGACGTTGGAGCAAAGAACCACAACTCCGTAATAAATTTCGTTATACAGTCTATTCTACACAAAATCTGTCAACATGGCGATGGGAAGAAAAGGAAACGTAAGTCCAATTTACGCACTAATGATGTTCATTTGGGTTAAATATTGTATGCAACTGTGTAGGGCTAACTCATTTCTTGATTGCTAAACTAAATGCCCGTCACGTTGCCGCTAGTTTATGCCGTTCTTATTGTTTTGTTAGTGAAAGTTGATCATGGTCATTAGACGCTTATTCAATGATAGAGTCATCGTGGTTACGTATTTATTTTGGGGTTTGATAATGAACCAAGTACTAGAAGTAATTTAGTCTGATGAAGAAGCCTAGAACTATCTCAGTTACCACAGCACACGGACTACCATGATGACTCATGTAGAAACTGACTCCGCTCTGTCCCAAAACATTCACCATTTCGACTAGTTCTGGATACCATAACTAAATGGTCTTTTATTTACACTGACGTGTCGGCCTTGAAATGGAATGATCATCGTCAAAAACCTTGGACTACATATCGACATGATTACACGGTAATACCCGTTTTCCGGGATTATGGAATTAATTAAGCGACAATATGCGAGATATTCCGAAGATACGTCAGGGGGAACGTGTATATAGCGTATAGAGCAACCAGGTACAAAAATCGCGATTATTTTAGCCAAATGCTAAGACTCTGTAAAAAGTCTTACTTGAACACAATTATACTCAATATCACTGGTTTCGCGTCATCATTGCAGGCCTAGACATTAACTATTTTGGCCACTGGCCCGACAGGGCAAAAGCGCCCAATTTGTAAATAGGACAGTTACTGGTCCTCAAGAATTTTCACTGGTCCTTCTGGATTTTCACTGGTCTCGGACCAGCGGACCAGTGTTAGTGTCGAGCCCTGCATTGGAGTCGCGGTAATTTCTAAAACTCCATCCTCTGAGTGTTTACTACAGTTAACTTCCTGTTGTTGTTGTTAAAATAGGTCAAAGGCCACTAAAACTTATTTTTATGGTGCACCCATTCTGAAAATTTGAAGAATTAAACTCAATCGGGAATGCTAACGAGGGACGGACAAACTATTGCTAGCACTTCAATGAAGGGTATCTTTTGGCAGCATGAAGTATTTTAACTGCTGCCAATATTTTCCGTATCTTAAGATTTAACTTCTAAATTTCGTAATTGACTACAAATAGATTGAAATACGGCGTGGTTAACATTTAGTGGTGTTTAACCTTTAGGGTTCAATTTACTGTTTGGAATTTAGCCCGTACCGCGAAACCAATGATGACGTCATTGACTAAACATGGCCGATACCTACCATAAACAAAGTTGCAATACTCCTTGATTTTGCTACTTTATTGACTTATTTGTAATGTATTCATCATAGAAAAAATGGAAGAAAATGATGATTTACAGTTTTAACAGATGTACATTGATTATTGCATTTGAATAGTATTTTTAACTGTTAGTACTGCAAAACAACAGATGGCCAGTATACAACATTAATGTTCAACCCTGCTGACAATATTTTCTCCTAAATAATATGTTAAACTTGAAAAAAGCGTATTTTTCTCGGTATCGAGCTACGGAACGGCAGTGTAGAATAGAATTCAATATTTCAAATATAAAGCATTTTTTAAAATAATTCTTGCTAAAGTTTAATGATAATGTGCAATAATTGTTTTATATGTTTTTCATGGTTAGTAAGTAAGTAAGTAAAGACTTTATTTAACGAGGCTACACATTTGGTTTCCCAATCTTCCATGTGGGCCTCAACATTTATACATTTACAGATATACAAACATACATACATAAAAACAACTGGTAGCAACATAATAAATAAGAGCATTTAACATTAAAATTGACAAAAACTGCAAAAATATGAACATGACAGTATATCAACATAACACAATTTAAAAATAGCACATATATATTTAAATGAGTAAGTAATGACATTTATCTGGAACGTAATATTTGAATATTTAAATATGTATAATACAAAAGATAATACTTTTAAGTTTAATGATAACTCAATATTTGTTCCACTTTAGATAGGATGTTTGGAATTTTGAAAGTGTTAAATGTTGAAAAAATAGTAATTATATACACTATCGCTATACCGCTTATTGCTCGCTAACCCCCTGACTGTGAAATTCCGGTTCCGGAAAAACGGGTTTAAGTAACTTATACCGAGTAATGTTGATATCAAGAGTAGTCTGCTCTGTCTGGTCCGCTTTGTCCCATGGTCCGCTCTGTCCTGCTACCATGGGTTAGAGTGTCCAGACGTATTATACCCCCAGATAAAAAGTATATGGGGGCTATATTGGAGTCATGCTTGAGGGTGGTTGGATGGGTATTTGGTCCATTTGTGGTCTGTCAAACTTTTGTCCGGGCTATTTCTCTGTAGGGCTATGGATCACCTGCCCAGTGAAGATACAATACGGTATTCATGATACGTAACAAGATACATTTAACTGACCCGTAAAAATAAATATCAACACAGTTTGACAGTAATTACATATATTATATGTACTTTCAAGTAGATAAAGAACTCGGAGATGTATTCAATTATTGAAATCGAAAGTACAAGTTTAGCAAATTCGAAACTAACGACAGTACTGACTTTATGTGTATGTTGTAAACATTCTTCCTGGGGGGACTGCGCTGGATTTCAAATGAAGTCATGGTAAAAAATAGAGTTTCGCTTTAAAAATGAACAAAAAACGGAAATTGAATAGATTTTAAGTGAATCGCGATATGCCTTTTGTTTTAGCTGTCGATACGACTAAATGTTTGTTTTGTACACTTATAAATTTTGTCCAGGCTATTTCTCTGTAACCATTGGATGAGGTTCATTTAAACTTTGCATGACTGATCAGTACCAATTCTAGTAGTTGTGCATATACAGGGTTCCCACGGTCAGGGAAAAGTCAGGGAAAAACGTATTTTTTTCAAGGTCAGGGAAAAGTCAGGGAATTATGAAATTAGTCAGGGAAATTTGAAAATTGAGGAAAAGTCAGGGAATTTTTCATTGGAGCTGTTGCTAAGTGTCACTTCCTATGAAGAAAATACAACTGAAAAAAATTCTCGCTCGCTATGCTCGCTCAGACTATTTCTAAGTTGTATTAAATTAATGTTAATCAACATACTGCTAACCTAAACTCTTTTGTTCCTTATAGAGCAAATATAGCCTCCTTTTCTCTATTTTCTTGCCATATTTTGCTCTAACAAAAAGATGCCGATGTCACCCGATCGCTCTAAAAAGTCAGGGAAAACTGCTCTGTGATCAGGGAAAAGTCAGGGAATTTTGTCTTAGTAAATTTGTGGGAACCCTGATATACCGTCGGCGCAAGTTGGTTGTTTTAATTTTAAGGGAGTAATGGTCCTTTGTTTTTTTACAAGTATAAATTTAGTCCGGGCTTTTTCTCTGTATTAATCATTGGTCGGATTTCATTAAAAATCTGCATGACTGATACTAAGTCATTGTGTCCAGCAGTATCTGGGGTATTCATCACATTCAGTGATATTTCTTGTTAAATCTAAGTTACATTTGTACTTTGTTGGTGGCAGCATGAAATGATGCGGTATGGGTGTGGATATCATTGGAGTTCTACCCAAGAAATAAAGAGAGAATTACAATTTTTTGTATTGACTCGCGACCGGTGCTCAGCTAGCTCAATACAGACTTGTAAATTACCAGAGATAGTGGGTTTGAGCAAGTTGGTACCACCAGAATCTAAGACTGTCACTAGCTTACATTCAAATTGTCAGTCACTAATTGTCATTGAAAAGGGATAATATTAAGTCAGACAGGGAAGTCAATTTTAAAACCATGAATCTGTGAAGTTTTGTTGTCCAGATGCAACTTATCTCTACCTATCTCTTTGGGTCTTAATACTGTCTAACACCTCTTATGAGTATAACAATGAACTAACCCTCTATAAGAATGGATTTTTTAGAAACAGCTTTAAACCTGAATAATTAATTAATTACATTGTTGCTGATCAGTTTCGGTTTATTAAATCTTGGAACATTTTCCTTTAACTGATCTGTGTTTTTTGCAGGTGCGGCTTCCGCCAGAAGTCAATCGTATATTGTACATAAGAAATCTACCGTACAAAATTACAGCTGAGGAGATGTATGATATCTTTGGAAAGTACGGGGCTATCCGACAGATTAGAGTGTAAGTGATCTTGGTGAATTCATATCTTCATATCATAGTCAGACTTCGTTTCTGTAAGTCAGATAATTAATCATAAACTTTTTAGCTCACCTGAGCACGAAGTGCTCAAGGTGAGCTATTGTGATCACCCTTTTGTCCGTCGTCCTCCGTGCGCCGTCAACAATTTGACTGTTAACACGCTAGAGGTCACAGTTTTCATTTAATCTTCATGAAACTTGGTCACAATGTTTGTCTCTATAAAATCTAGGTCAAGTTCGTAACTGGGTCATCTTGGGTCAAATACTAGGTCACTAGGTCTAATCAAAGAAAAACTTTGTTAACACTCTAGAGGTCACATTTTTTACATAATCAGAATGAAACATGGTCACAATATGTGTTTTTATGAAATCTAGGTCAAGTTCTCAACTGGGTCATCTGGGGGTCAAAAACTAAGTCACAAGTTCACATTGAAAAAAACCTTGTTAACATTCTAGAGGTCACCTGCTTTACCTAATCTATATAAAACTTGGTCACACTGTTTGTCTGTATAAAATCGAGGTTAAGTTTGTAAATGGGTCATCTGTGGTCAAAAACTAGGTCACAAGGTCACATCAAAGAATAACCTTGTTTACACTCTAGAGATAACATTTTTAATGTGATATTAATGACACTTAGCCACAATGTGTACATGTAGCTTTATGAAATATAGGTCCAGTTTGCAACTGGGTCATCTGGGGTAAAAAACTAGGTCACCAGGTCACTGATTCTGCCTAAACTGCTAGTCATCAGGTGAGCGCTATAGGGCCAATGGCCCTCTTGTTTGTTTTTGTTGAAACTAATATTAAAACTACAATATACACACTGTCACACAGCCTTTTTAACAACAGTCTGATACTAGTAATTAGTTGAATAGTTCACTCTAAATGTTACATACATGTATGTACATGTAGTACATATATATCTTTAAAAGTAATTTATCTTAGCTATGGTCATAAATATTTGCTGGACTGGTGTCAGTATGTTCATCAGAATTTTAAGATGTGCATCTTTGATTGGAACCATGTTTCAATCGTAATGATCGTGAAATTTTGCGAGTACCTGTATTGGTGATATGTCAATCAGCATGGCCTTCTTTACAACATTTGTATTGTTTTATTTCAGTGGAAACACACCTGATACCAAAGGGACTGCCTTTGTTGTGTATGAAGATATTTTTGATGCAAAGAATGCCTGTGATCATTTGTCTGGTTTTAATGTTTGTAATCGATATCTTGTAGTTCTCTACTACCAGTCCAATAAGGTAATATATGATTTTGTCATTCAATATTTCCATAGCCCAGGTCCAAAGTTACTCAGAAGAATTAGATGTTGTAGACATATTCTATCAGTATATCATCGTTATTTAGTAACCATTGGAGAAGAACTCATTAAATGCCATTTTAGCCTGACAGTTTGTATGAAAAAATAAAACACATAAATAGCAGGAAGATTTGAAATAGCTTGTGTATGCTCAAGTATCATATATACTCAGGGATTTTATTCAAAAGTAGGGCAAGGGGCCTTTTCTTTGAATTTGGGAAAAATAACACATAATTTTTGCAGAAGGGGAAGAAAAAACTTTATGTACGGTAAATTGGATTTTAGCTTAGGGGAAAACTTCATGATTTTGAAGAATTTTCCTGATGGAAGACCCCTCTATAGAAGGAAAAAAGCCCTGATACTGTAGTTTGTTTGTTATACTAAAACGTACAAATTAATGTAATCAGCTGCTGTTAGTTTTTTTTTTTGTTGAGAACGATTGTATAATGTTCAATTTATCTTCAAAATAGTTCAATACTCAACAAGTGGATATAACTTCTTTATTGTTCCCTAAAGTTACCGGTAACTCATTCTAGTGCTGCATCATTTGTCTGTTATATACATGTATCATTGTCCATCATTGTAGGCCAATTTCACTTAAAATAACAACACTAGATATTACAGTACCCAACCAATCCAGTAAAGTGCTCTTCTATCATATCCATTATGGTCAAGTCCACCACAATCGTAATTTGGTTTTGTGTTCCAAGCTCACCAACACATTGGAGGTTATGTGGTGCCTAAGAGGAAAAATAATTATGGTTCCATGCATTATTTGCATCGAGGTTAAACTATAATACGTCCCTTGGGTGCAACAAGGTTGATATCTATATATACATTTGTACTTGTCATTCAACCTTACAACCTTGTGCTAGCGGGACGAATAGAAGGAACCGAAACTAACCCACCTGCTTGTGTTTGGAGATTCCAAGCTTTTATACCCATATAGTCACCACAAAATATTTGATTCCCACAGAATTTTGACAGTGTCATTCTGGTCCCTCCTTAGAAAAAGGCCTCCTCACCAACCATCAGGGGGGGGGGGGTAGAAAAAGGCCTCCTCACCAACCATCAGGGGGGGGGGGGGTAGAAAAAGGCCTCCTCACCAACCATCAGCGGGGGGTAGAAAAAGGCCTCCTCACCAACCATCAGGGGGGGGGGTAGAAAAAGGCCTCCTCACCAACCATCAGGGGGGGGGGTAGAAAAAGGCCTCCTCACCAACCATCAGGGGGGGTAGAAAAAGGCCTCCTCACCAACCATCAGGGGGGGGGGTAGAAAAAGGCCTCCTCACCAACCATCAGGGGGGGGGGGTAGAAAAAGGCCTCCTCACCAACCATCAGGGGGGGGGGTAGAAAAAGGCCTCCTCACCAACCATCAGGGGGGACAACTGTTAACTGTTGCTTACCAAAGGAAACATTAGTACTGAGCCATTATACTTAATAATGATTTCTTATATCTAATTTTACAGGCTTTCAAGAAAATAGATTCAGACAAAAAGAAAGAGGAATTGGATAAAATGAAACAGAAATATGGATTGAGTACACCGGATATACATGCTAGTAAACCTAAATCTTAGTGCAGTCTTTCAGTACAATAGCTGTTGTATGGATTTAGTACACTGGATATTCATGCCAGAACCCGAAATCTTAGTGCGATCGTTTAGTGCAGTAACTGTTGTATGGACCACGTTACGGTTTTTAAATTCAACATTGATTAAAAAAACAAACTGTTTGGTGTAATATTATTACAACTTAATTCTTTCCATGAAAACATCTCAATGGGATGCACAGGATTATGTTGTAGGTAATAGTTTGCTGTTTGGAAATTGGATTAATGGAATTATGTGTGTATTATAGATATGCTAGATAAGTGGATATGTTCCGAACATTTGAATTCTTCGCTAATTTAGATTTTGTATCATAAATTGTGAAAATCTGTTGACCAGAGCCAAAATGTAATAATGATATCCTCGTGACTCGTCCTCTTTATAAAATTTTATACAAAACAAAAACATCAATTGTTTAACATGAATTATATTGTGTGAACAAATTAACCTGGTGCTCAAACCTATTGGCATATTAAATTTCTTGTCTATAATGTAATTTCGGCCTCTGTTTTCATAAGTGTATAGTATGGTATTTTGAATATGTACATGGCATACTATAAACACTAACTAGATCTCAAGCAAGACATGAATTTCTTGAGGAAATTGACATATTCTGCACAAGAAGCTTGTTGTTAATTCATGCATAAAGGTCAACGTCCAGGTTAATTTGTTTGAGATATATGACAATGTCTTGTATATACATGTGAAACAATGGTAGAATGCTACACGAGTCTATCTGACAGATTCAGTTTCACTTCCTGTGTAGCATAGTATGAATCCCGATACACCGCTTCTCAGTTCCGTTAGAGAATGGATCTCTTTTCATATGGCCCTGAGCTCTGACAGAACTCAAGAGGTCATTTATCCTGAGATCCGTTAGTGTTACATGGGTTTCCTGTTCCGTCAGAGCCATATTAAAACAATTCTCTGAGGGGAACCGGGAACTTAAAAGTGGTGTATCAGAATTCATACTGTGTGTTGGTTTGGTGGACTGATTCAGTTACAATCCCTGTGTTGGGTTAGTTGACTGATACAGTTTCAATCCCCGTGCTGAGTTGGCTGACTGATTCAGTTTCAATCCCCGTGCTGGGTTGGTTAATTCTGGTTGATACTTCATTCCAGAAAAGAGTTAGGTGACATAGGCCGACTAGCCATCAATGCTGTCCGATAAATGGTACAAATGTATGCTATGTGATCTGATCATTGACAATTTAATAATATTGATAACTATTTCATGTTGTGTTTGAGTATTTGCTTTATGGTGTATTAATAATGAAATGATTATTTTTGAATGGAAGCCATGTTAAAAAGATTGGAAAACCACAAACGTACGACTCTGACTCTCAGTCCAGCACCAACAAACAGATTTGTGGATAAATGCTACTGGATGTTTTATACACATATGAAATTGTGCACATAGAGCTTGGTCAGACTGGAACCATGTTTTAGCAATGCATATTCACTATTGTGTACAGTAATTGCCCTTGGTAGGAAATCGAGGTTAATATGTAAAATTTACAATTTTCTTGTTAAGTTCTGTATTCATTCATGAGTCATTTTGTAACATAGTCATTGTCTGTCATTAAATTTTAAACACATACATAGTGTTTGTATTTTATATAAGGTCTCAGTGATCCTACTGTTTCAGAATAATCCGGAAATCTAGATTTGCTGCTTCTGCACAAAAATTAAAGATATTTGGTGAAAAAATACCAAGTATTACCTGAGTTATGGTCATCCTGAATTTCAATAATATTTTGTGTAGTAAATTATTAAAGTGTACTAAAACTTGCATCATATTTTCAGGATTGGGCATAATGCCTCACTAGGACCCCTTGGTCATCAGGAAGCAATGTTTGATATAACACTACCAGGCCCCATAGTTATAAACCTTTTTTCATGCTCAACTTTATTTCATGCTCAAACATTAAATGTTTCAAACAGTAAAACTATTAAATGACTCACAATATACTGAAACTTTTCGCTGGCTTAGAATGAGAAAGTCGTAAGTGCTACTTACGACCTTATAAGACTCATGCATATTTGAAATCTGTATCACAAGTCGCTTCTTATGAGTCTGTTTTCATGAAAATCTGACAAGGTCATGTTGACCAAACTGACGTTGAAAAAGCTTGTTTTTCCACTATTAGTAAAGATCAATTTAGTACTTACAACCTTCTCATTCTTAGCCAGCGTTTATATTACACAGAATGCCTTAAAAGAAAGTAAAAGTAATATTTTCTGGTACAGAAAAGATTATTTAATGGTTGGATTTTGTAGAAGTTAATCAAATTTCATACTCTAGTTGAGCACGGAAGTTATAATCACGGGGCCTGGTTTCTCTATGGTGTAGACTCTGGTTGATAATTTTGATAATATTACACTGAAGTTAACCATGTTGTGTGCAGTACATTTTGTATATTGCCTTATAATTCAAAGAAGCTGGTCCTAGGTACATGTAGGAGAAAAGTTGGACCCATTGAATGTAGAGGCTATTCCCTATGTATTCTTCTCCCCATCTTTGACATGTGGTGTATTGAATTTTAATATACTTGTTACTATATATAGTAGCAAAAATGAGCTTATTTGAGGCTGATTATGGCCATCACACGCTTCATTATCACCTATCCGCCCGGGCCGCAATCTCATAATCATGATCGGACCGGTTGAACAAGCGCACATTACGTTATCCATGTAAACGTGACGTCACGTTGGAGCCAAAATAACGTATACGTTGTCTAAATGTATCGTTTCATTACACTGTTACTGACTGTTAATGCATTTCTTTGGGGTTGCATCCTTAGTGTATACATTCGTATCTACATCAGTAATATTTACTCTATTAGTTCTCCGTAGATGAACAATTGTATTAGACTTTAATACACTTCAGAGCCTGGCCGTGAGGTGATAATTCGCCCGGAATGAATAATCACCCTCGGGCTGAAGCCCTCGAGGTGATTATTAATTTTCCGGGCCGATCATCACCTCCCTGCCCTGCTGTGTTGTATATTAACCTCTAAGTACTTGCCTGTTTCCACTTGAAAACATTTGTACATAGGATCCACAAAATTTACACAGAGGTTGGTCAGCAACAGTAGATGATGACCCCCTTTTGATTTTGATATCGGTAGGTCACGGTCACTTTATGACTATCAGGCTGTCATGTGGCACACATGATTTACAAACAAATTAGAAATGGAATGATGGAAGTAGCTGCAATGAATTTCATCATGATTAGTTAAACAAGAGTAAACAAGTTTGTTTTTATGCCCCGTAGCGATAGATCAGGAAGCATATAATAATAATAATAATAATGACTTTATTTTACGAGGTTAACACATTTGCATATAAACACAATCTTCCATGAGGACCTCAACATATAATACATACATTTAACATGATAATTGCAAACATAGTAAACTTAACAAATGAAATGAAAGTAGTCAAACTTAACAATTGAATGAAAGTAAATAATAAAATTGACTTAGATTAATAATGAAAAGTTTGTATAAACAAGACTTAGCTATTCAAATACACACTTTGATACAACAAAACAATATAAACAAGTTAAGAGACAATAACATAATATTTACAATGAATCTAGAACATACTTATTTTATTGGTAGTCCCAGTCTGGAAACTTCCATCTAATATACATTCTTTTGAATTGTTCGAGAGAGCTAGCAGTTCTTATATGAAATGGTATCTTTTCCCAAAGTATTGGTCCAGTGTAGCTTAATGACTTTCGAAAGAATTACTTTTTTGGCTTTGGTTTATGAAGTAATTTTTGACTAGAAGACCTAAGGCCTGACTCTTTAACATATTTAAATTTATTTGAGATATATTCAGGACATTTTGGGGTTTTAGTATCTAGGGATTTGTAAATTGTCATGACTTTTTTGTATTCAACACGGTATGGAAATGTCATCCATTTAAGTTGCTTAAAAAGATCACCGGATGGTGCATCATATGGTTTATCTAAAATTATTCTGACAGCTCTCTTTTGAAATTTTATTAAATCATCTTGTAATTTTGTGCAGCAGTTCCCCCATATTGTGTTACAATAATCCAAATGAGGTAAAATATAAGCATTGTAAAAAAGTTTGCGAGCATGCAAGTCAAGATAGCGTTTTATTCTTACTAGAAGATAAAGAAGGGAGTTGCATTTTTTAATGGTTTTTTCAACTTGATTTTTCCGGGTTAAGTTTTGATCGACTTGCACTCCAAGGAGTTTATCATTTTTTACAATATCAAGAGGTTGATTACACATCTTAAGTTCTATGCTATCATCGTTTTCAATTTCTTTAGAAAGTTTTGTTGATGCAGAAATAAACATAGCTTTTGTTTTATTTGCATTTGGAACCATAGCATTATTATTACACCAGTTTTCAATACAATCAAGGTCATTTTGTAAGTTGTACTTAATATTATCAAGTGTTGCACCAGAAGCTGACAAAGTTGTATCATCTGCAAACATTTTAAGTTGTGAGTTATTAATATTCAAAGGTAGATCATTGATAAAAAGAATAAAAAGTATTGGGCCAAGGACAGAGCCTTGGGGAACACCAGCTACAATCTCTTGGGCTGCAGACAGCTTTCCAGATACATTTACTTGTTGAGATCTATTAGCCAGATAAGAATTAAACCACTGAAGTGCATTATTATTGAACTTGTAACATTTTAACTTCTCAATGAGTAATTTATGATTAATTAGATCAAAAGCCTTCGTAAGATCAAGAAAAATCGTTCCAATAAGAGCATCATCATTAATTGCTGTTATCCAATCATCAACTATATCAGTTAGAGCAGTTTCACAAGAATGGTACTGCCTAAAACCGGATTGTTGGTTGTGTAGTAGTTTAAATTCTTCAAGATAGTCCTTTAAATTCTTAGATATATGCCTTTCCAATATTTTAGATAGAACTGGCAAAATAGATATTGGTCTATAGTTATTCTTGTCTGTCTTCGCACCTTTTTTAAAAATAGGTGTAACCTTTGCTATCTTGAACATTTTTGGAAATTTCCCTGTAGAAATACTACGGTTAAATATTTTTGTGAGAGGCTTAGCTATTTTATCGTGACTTATTTTAAGAAAGTGTGCTCCTAAGCCATCAAGGCCAGTCGCTTTACTGCAATCTAAAGCGTGCAGTTCCTTTCTCACATATTCTTCCGTAATATCAGGGATTTTAAATTCTGTGTAAGCATGTGTTCTGACGTCCACAAAGTTTTTCAGTAATGACTTGTTTTCATTAGTTAATTCATTGATGTTTAATGGCGCTTTTTTAAAGATATTTGTAAAGAATGTATTGAATACTTCAGCACTTTCCATGGAATCAGTTATGGGATTACCATTGTCATCATTTATAGTAATGTTATTTTGGGGTGTGTTTTTAGCTGAAAGATTTTTCAAATTTTTCAATGATATAGTGATTCACCTGTCCGTTCGTCCGTCCTGGTTAACCAAAATTGACCGTTTCTTCTAGCATTATTATGGCCTGCTACAAAGCTTCCTATACTTGCATAGATGTTGTATATGAACAATCCATACGCTTGTATCATCTGACCCCATTTTGACCTTGACCTAACTTTGGACTTGGACATATTGAAAGGCCAAATTCTTGGTTAAACCAAATTAATTGTTTCTTCTAGCATTAATATAGCTTGCTACAAAGCTTCCTATACTTGCATGGATGTTGTATATGAACACTCTCAACACGCATTACCATAAGACTTTGACATCACTAAAGCTACAAATCCAAGACGAAATGTGTTTCACTTCATCAATTTACATGAAACATACACAGTCTAAAGGAACAATGATTTGTTTTCCCAAAAATATAGGATCTTTTTCAGCAGCTGGGCATTTCTTACCCGCACTGTGAAACATTTGGAGATCGGGCTACAGTTGCAAGCAGTCTTCTTTTTCAAGGCTTCACAGGGTGCTTGAAAAAACAGCCACACCGCTGATAGAAACACTTCATTTTGTGGAAAGCTTACACTTTCCCTTAGACTGGCCTATTTTTCATGGAAATAGGTATAGAAATGTTGACAAATTTCGTCTTGGATTTGTAGCCTTTTTGATGTCAAAACCATGTGGTAATGCTATACTGTTGTAAGAGATATACAGTAATGCACTCACGTAGTATAGGATGCAGGTAAAAGATGGGAAAAGGTTTGAGGAAATCAGATGCCAAAAAATGTGAAAATAGGACGAAACAATAGGAGAGATCATCGTATTCATATGCAAAATGCCCACCAGCAACCTATTAGATGAATAAACAATAAAAACCTGCCATTCGCCAATAGCTAGCTGCTGGTATGAATGCCTTTGTATACAAACATGATCTCCTATATGACTGTTTCTGATTTGCACATCTGAGACTTGGAAAATGTCTAAAGCTGTGTAAAGGACGCGTCAAATATTTAGTTACAAATCTGGGCTGATTAAAGTGCACGTAATTCTTGGAAGCATTGCATTATGGTATATATACATCACAAAGATAAAGTGAAAACTGTGACATCTTAATGTGTTAACGGGATATCCAAAAATCTTAAGTAAAAGCTCATTTAGAACACCTAGTGCACATGTGAGCTAAATATGGACAAACCTGCGTATAGAAGATACATATATAGGTATTCTACTTGGCAATTGAATATATCTGATTACCGGTATAATACATACAGAATATCATTGAAAATCATAGGCACATGGTTTCACATTATCCAAGTTTCAAATTATCTGAGTGTACCCTTTGTATAGAGAAGGTTGTGCAACAGCCATGTTTAGCAGCCATGGCTATTGTGTTACAAAAGCTGGAACCCAGTTTTTCTACAGTTGTCACAGCAAACACGGATATCAGTTCCTGGGATATCATATCCCTTGCGGCTAAACATGACCGCTGTACAATTTTCTCTCTCTATAGGGTACACTCAGATAATTTGAAACCATGTGCCTATGGTGTAAATTGAGACCTCAGTGAGTGTGTGGTATAACCGCCGACAGTATAACTTATACAAGACAGAAGCCATTGCAGTTTAGCGATCTTTTTTTGTTTTAAACATTGATATATAGATATACACCTCAACACACATGGAGGTAACAAGTCTAGTCTATTTTGACACCCATATGTAACACCTGTTAACGAAACTGGTCAAATATTGAATATTAATTTTAAAGAAAACAAGACTGCGTTCAATAAACGCTTATGCCCCCTGTGGAAGCCTTGTCCATAAATAAGTCTAAGTCCAAAATTAGGTCAAGGTGAAGGTCAAAATGGGGTCAGGTGATACAGGTGTGTGGAGAGTGTTCATATACAACATCCATGCAAGTTTGGAAGCTTTGTAGCAAGCCATAATGATGCTAGAAGAAACAGTCAATTTGGGTTAACCCGGACGAACGAGCGAACGAACGGACGGACAGGTGAATCACTTTATGCCTCCCGATCTATCGATACGGGGGCATAAAAAGTTAAGATATAATGGAAAGTGACATACTAGGGACTCGTTTCTACAATCTGTACTGATATGTAGATCTAACTTTTAACACATTTCAATGCAAAAATCTGAAGCCAAAGGACAAGGTTCATTTGTGGCTTAATTTGGCCCTGAGTTTTATCGAAAAATAGAAATGCACCTTCCTATAAATCTGTCCTTGGTTTCTAATAGCCTAACATTGTCTTTCAAAAAATTAAGCATACTTTTCTAAATTTCCCTCGTAATATGTCGACAAATCTACTTGAAATAGGTTAAGTTTACCAAACAAGAGGACCCAAAGGACCCTAGGTCGCTCACCTGTCGAACTTTACCTAGATTTTGTTGAGATAATCATTGTGACCAAGTTTTATACAGATTAGGCAAATATTGTGACCTCTAGTGACTACAAAAGGTTTTTATATGATTTGACCTAATGACCTAGTTTTTGACTCCAGATAAACCAATATCGAACTTGACCTAGATTTTGTTGAGATGATCATTGTGACCAAGTTTCGTAAAGATCAGGCCAAAACTGTGACATCTAGTGACAACACAAGGTTTTTCTATTATTTGACCTTGTGACCTAGTTTTTTACCCGGATGACCCAATATCAAACTTGATCTAGATTTTGTTGAGATGATCATTGTGACCATAAGTTTCTTAAAGATTTGGCTAAAATTGTGACCTCTAGTGTCTATACAAGCCAATTGTTGACGGACGGACGACGGATGAAGAGTTTGTGACAGGTGAGCTAAAAATGTCCTTTTAGCCATTTTCGTGGCTTTTTATGGCGTAAAACCTTGCCAAAAACCACGATGGCACTCTTGCGACACTTTGATATTTTGTACATATATAAAGACTTGCAGAACACTGGTTATGTGATAATATAAAAGTGTCGCAAGAGTGCCATCGTGGTTTTTGGGAAGGCTTTACGTCGTTAATAGTCGTGAAAATGGCCAAAAATGACATTTTGGGCTAAACATGACATATACGTCATATTCTTGGCAGTTTTGTCAACAAATTACAAGGGAAATTGGGATATGTATTCTTATTTTTTACACAGGAAATGTTAAGGTATTTGAATTATTGGACAGATTATAGGAACATGCATTTTTATTTTTTGAAAAATCACAGGGCCAAATTAAGCCATTAGTGAACCTTGTCCTTTGACTAAATTGTTTACAAACTTGACATCCTCATTTTGCATAAGATGCATACTTGTTTGTGTTTGAATTGTTTTATGCAAAAAAATGCCCGAAACATGTCAATCGGATCTCAATCTCAACTCAAATTTGCGAAATTATACTCTAAATTGGTACAACAAAACAGAAACATTCTGACTTGAGATGTTTCGGGAGATCAGGGCAAGTTATGTGTTTACTTCTCATATAAAGTACATTTTTGTAATTTTATGTTAATATAATTGACCTTACGCCAGGTGAAAATAGTGATTTCTGTTGACCAATAAAAGAATTGGATTTTGTTTGTAAAAACATTAAACTTTCCCAATGTATGCACAGAAACTTGCATAAATAAATTTTTTCACTAGGCCTACTGTAGAGCCAGTATCAATAAAATATATTTTAATAGATCTATACAGAATTTTTTTTAAAAATTTTTTAATCAATTTTTTTTTTAAATTATGCATGTTCCTGTGATGTATGTTACCATCACCTAACGTGATTCGCTTGATGACCTCTGACAAGCAAAATATACAGAGCAATCGCTACCTTCCTGGCATCTGATTAATTACAGACAATAACAAGAGCTGTCCACGAACAGCGCGCTCCACTATTCGCGGCGCCATGCTAGAATAGTACAATCATTATATATTCAAAACAAAATGCTTCATAACAGCAGCATTACCCTCAGCTGTGTAGAGGTTGTGGCTTCTAAGTCGAAAAGGGGGATAATTTTGGACAAATTATGCAGGACTGTTGCCTACTCATGTGTAGGTCCTCTAGGTCATGATGGCAAATAAATAAGCATTACATAATTTCACCAAAATACTTAATAGAGTTACCTTACCCTGTGTATGGGTTGTGGTCATGATGGTGAACAAGTATGCAAAGTATCAAAGCAATATGTCAAGGCACTTTGAAGATATTAGAGGTCAAAAAACCTGTACCTAAACTTTAACATTTGCATTTCCAAGTCAAACAGGGGCCATAATTTCAACAAAATGTTTGATAGAGTTACCTACCCTTGTGTGGGGGTTGGGGTCATGATGGAGAACAAATATGCATAGCAATATATTAATGCACTTTGAAAATATTAGAGGTGAAAAAACCTGTACCTAAACTTTAACATTTTGAAAAAGGGGGCATAATTTCACCAAAATGCTTAATAGAGTTACCTACCCCTGTGTATGGGTTGGCGTCATGATGGTCAACAAGTATGCAAAGTATCAAAGCAATATGTCAATGCACTTTAAAGATATTAGAGGTTAAAAAACCTTAACGTAAACTTTAACATTTGCATTTCCAAGTCCAAAAGGGGGCATAATTTCAACAAAATGCTCGATAGAGTTACCCAACCCTGTGTAGGGGTTGGGGTCATGATGGAGAACAAGTATGCAAAGCAATATGTGAATGCACTTTGAAAATATTTGAGGTAAAAAAACCTGTACCTAAACTTTAACATTTGCACTAAGTTGAAAAAGGGGACATAACTTCATCAAAATGCTTAATAGAGTTACCTACCCATGTGTATGGATTGGGGTCATGATGATGAACAAGTATGCAAAGTATTAAAGCAATATGTCAATGCACTATGAAGATATTAGAGGTTAAACTAGAAATGTGTCCCATGACACGGATGCCCCCCTTATAGCACATATCATTTACAATGGGGAAGGAGAGAGAATAGTGATTTGAGGTAACGTCATTATTCAATTTCTTAGCATAAAATGTGTCGTTGTGGACAATAATTCTAATAAAAAAAAATATCAAAGGTCCATCATATAGTTAAAGTAACAAAGAGCAACAATTTTGGTAAAAATTTGCACAACAAAAATTCCATCCTTTAAAGTCATCTATACATTGAGATTATTAATCTGTGAAAGTTTGAAGAAATTCTATCCAACAGTTTGTGAGGAGTTCAACATACAAGATTTTTCACTATAGGGTATATGGTAAAAGTAACAAAGGGCAATTACTCTGGTCAAAATTTACACAGCGAAAATTCCATCTTTTAAGGTCATCTATACATTCAGGTTGTTCATCTGTGAAAATTTGAAGAAATTCCACCCTGTAGTATAAGAGGAGTTCAACACACAATATTTTCACTATAGGGTATATAGTAAAAGTGACAAAGGCCCATAACTCTGGTCAAAATTTACACAGCAAAAATTCCATCCTTTACGATCATCAATACATTGAGGTTGTTCATCTGTGAAAGTTTGAAGAAATTCCACCCAGTAGTTTATGAGGAGTTCAACACACAAGATTTTTCCCTATAGGGTATATAGTAAAAGTACCAAAGGGCCATAACTCTGGTCAAAATTGACACAGTAAAAAATCCTTCCTTTACGGTCATCTATACATTGAGGTTGTTCATCTGTAAAAGTTTGAAGAAATTCTACCCAGTAGTTTATGAGGAGTTCAACACACAAGATTTGTGTTACGTACGGACGGACAGCACCAATGCTATATGCCCCCACTTATAAATAAGTGTGGGGGCACAAAAACCTGTACCTAAACTTTAACATTTGCACTAAGTAGAAAAAAAGGCATAATTTCAACAAAATCCCTGATACAGTTACCTACTCCTGCATATGGGTTGGAGTCATGATGATGAACATGTATGCAAAGTATGAAAGCAATATCTTAAAAGACTTAGTGAATATAAGAGGTTAAAAAACCTGTACCTAAACTTTAACAAAAGTGTTACGCCGACGCCGACGCTCGGGTGACTGCAATAGCTCCCCTTATTCTACGAATAGTGGAGCTAAAATGAAGAACAATAACTACAGTTCACTTCAATGTTTACATAAGAAATAATGAATATACGCACTAGTGATTTAATTACTACGCATCCAAACAAGTGACTGTGCAATCATTCAATACTGTTAGATAAAATAAAAGAAGAATATAAATTTGATAAGAAAACACTTGCCTGGTTCACATCATACCTATCAGACAGAACTCGGCAAGTTTCCATTTCAGGAAAACTATCAGGATCACGAGCTATAGCATCTGGAGTTCCTCAAGGGTCTATTTTGAACCTCATATTGTTTATACTCTACATAAATGATCTACCACTACACCTCAAAAATACATCTACTGACATGTTTTCTGATGACACTATACTGTCGCTGCTTTTGAACAATCACTACCAGAAGTATATAACTCATTGCAACAAAGTATAACTATTATCAATGATTGGTGTTCACAGAATTCAATGTTGCCTAACCCCTAAACAAGAGGGCCCAAAGGGCCCTAGGTCGCTCACCTGTCATAGTAGTGCATGCAAACCCCGTGATTTGACCTAGTGACCTAGTTGTTGACCCAATATCGCACTTGACCTAGATATATACGACGGACGAAGAGTGATCACAAAAGCTCAGTCTGTCACGGTGAGCTAAAAAAATACAATTGGTTTAACAACAATCCAAAGAAGTGTCACATCAGCCGCATGACTTTTTGGTCGCATGAGTTACAACTACCCAAAATAAAATAAAATTCAGGCTGCAGACAAAATCGCAGTAATCCAGACATTACGTATAGTAGAAATATTGTTGGAACGGTAAATTGCGCATAAAACGCAGAAAAATTTGACATGTCAAAAAGTGATTGCAGATAAGTGTACAGCAGCAGCAAGGCTGCATGATGTGACACAGGCTTAAGCATGCTGTAATTTATGTTGACACGACTCATGAAAAATATCTTACCTCAGTTAAAATATTGTGACATAATGTTGACTAAAAATAAGTAGGCTCTTCATTGTACGGAGTTTATTACACAGGGGTTCTACGAGAAATCTGGATTTGCTGCATTAGGAAGATTTATCTTATCTGCACAAAATAAAAGTTATTTGATGAAAAAAATCAAAGAATTGACATAGTTATGGTCATTTGAAGTTCTATAATCTGAATTTTGATAATAAAAGAATGTTTGCAACCTAGTTAATGTGTAGGAATGTGTGCTAATGGCACCCGAAACAGACTTGCGACTCATTTTCAGGATTAGGCATTATGCCTCATTAGAACCCCAGCTACAGCAAAGTTTCAATTGCTACAACTAGAGATTAGTTACATACTCCAACTCTGATTTAAAGAAAATCTCACTTTCAAACAGCTTGAGATCTGATTTAAAGAAAACCACACTTTCAAACAGCTTGAGATCTGATTTAAAGAAAATCTCACTTTCAAACAGCTTGAGATCTGATTTTTTCTAAAAATCTCACTTTCAAACAGCTTGAGATCTGATTTTTTCTAAAAATCTCACTTTCAAACAGCTTGAGATCTGATTTAAAGAAAATCTCACTTTCAAACAGCTAGAGATCTGATTTAAAGAAAATCTCACTTTCAAACAGCTTGAGATCTGATTTTTTCTAAAAATCTCACTTTCAAACAGCTTGAGATCTGATTTAAAGAAAATCTCACTTTCAAACAGCTAGAGATCTGATTTAAAGAAAATCTCACTTTTCAAACAGCTTGAGATTTCTAATTAAGGTTTACCGGTATATGTGTTAATACATCTATGAGCATATTATGTTTTATTAGTTTAGCTTTCATCTTTCTGTATGTATGTTGGAAATAGTATGGCTATTTACAAGGTATACAAAATTAATGTACAAGTTACAACTGTCAAGTCAGTAAAAATTTGATTAAGGAAACGTGATCATAAAGCAATGTTCTTAACATAGAATACAACTTGTTAAGTTTGTGGAGCAATGGAAGACAAACTTTATCCATCAATTTAAATCATTCTCATTCACCAGAGTATTCTTCATCTGTGATACCAGTCTGGGAACTTGACTAACCACTGATCTGTGAGGATTATTTAAATTTTCTGGGTTGAATTTTAATTGGTTGAAAAAGCATGCACCTAATTGAATGAATTGCCAACGTTTCCCAGTTGAATAAGCCTAATGATTGTACTTGTTGGTAGTACATGCTTGTCCAGGCCACAGTTTTCATATCATAAAGTCTTTAGTTAGGCTGGAAAATATGAGAGGCACATCTAGCATTTGCTGCATCTCCCTGTTATCAAGTTCAGCAATTTCATCTTTAATCCTGTTATTGATATCTATGGCCAAGAAGCCCATATCTTGTTGGTCTTTTTCCGATAATTTCCGATTCTTTGTGATAAAGTCACAAAAGTAACGAATCATCAGCGAGGGACCATTCTTAAGCTGAGGGATTGTTGATGTCATAACTAGCCGGTCAACATCTGACGGGATCTTCTTCCAAACCCGTTTCACGCCTTTTTCAAACAATTTTATCTTCGCATTCTGGTCATCAGCTTGAACCAGGATAAGTTTCGGCTTTCCTCTCATATCCATATTCTTCGTCATTTCATCAAATGCTTTTTCAATTTGATATTGCTGGTCATCATGAGTATGGATGAGACCATCTTCTGCTCCTTTGAATGTGAGAAATATAAATATGAACTTGTCAAAGTCCGCAGCCCAGATTTTGGATATGTGTTCCTGAATAGCTTGTGTATTTAGACGGTTCAAAGACTTGCCTACTGTTATGTTCTCATCTTTAAAATTTTCAAAAGTATCCTTTAAGAGAAGATAGTCAGCATCTGCCTCACCATTATCAAATTGTTGTAAATTCTTTTGACAAGGTGGGTTCTTTTGACCTTGTGGCCACGGTTGTGAAAAAATACTGACCAAAATCCTTTTCCCAGGGTATATGTCATCACTCTTTACACTCATCTTTAATATGATCTGAAAAGAAATAGAAATCTCTTAATTATATACATTAAATCAAAGGCCCTCGTGCAATTTTAGAGTTGTTTGCATTTTTTTGCTTGACTCTGAAAGTACATGGCGGGCACATGCATTATATATGGCCAAATGGAAACCTAAGGGATGTCCCTGCAGATTTGATATTAAATTTAATTGTAATTTTGATATATTAAACTTGAGTGGAAAAAAGCAGTACCGTAATTGAATCTGAACACATTCCATGTACAGAGGAAACTTTATACCATGATCAGCATTGTAAATCCATACCCAAGACAAGCTGGCTGTCTGGTTGTGGTAGCTATACTTCTGTGTAAACTTTGTGCATTGGATTGGTTCTGGTTCGACTAATCTGGACTCATACATAATCTATACTCAGGGAAGTCAATCTTCCTGATTAATCTGGAATTCTGGATTTATCTATCCTATAAGAGCTATGATTTCTGACCAAAACAGGGTCACAGGGTTAGCAGCCTTCTCAGCTTCGACTACCCTTTTGATGGTGAACAACTATGTTGAATTCAAAGTGGATATCTTTTGGTTTACTCAATGGCTGGCCACACATGAGCAACACGTGTCCTACTGTAATCACAGCGTATAAACGACTGTATGTAAAGTAGGATGGTGTAATTGGATTTAGATGGTTGGAGTAAAAAACACAACAAGATTGGTTGAATAATTTGAAATACTAAGCTTATATATGAAAACATAATGACAAATTGTACATGTTTAATTTGTTTGATTAACACCATAAACATACATCTCTATCACATTAAACATACAAATCATTTTTCCGCAAAATTATCAGTAAACATACAGTAATGAGACTACATAGCTGTATCACTTTTATCCTCTATCTCAGTAAAAACACAGTTTGAAAAAATTGAAAATACGCAAATTATATGTTAATGTTATATCTGTTATAATGTGTACAATTATTAAACTGAAACGTGCCCGATCATGATGTAAGTGATATGTAAAGTAGTCGGTGTATATTTTTCTCTCAAAAGTCAAACGATGTTCATTGATTTTAGATAATATATTGGCAAACATTTGGCAATAAAGTGTATGCGAACGCTAGGAAACGTAATCGTAATAATAAATACGTACAACTTGTCATTATGTTTTTGTATATAACCTTAGTATTTTACATTATTCTTCCAACTTTGTTGTGTTTTTTACTCCAATCATTTAAATCCAATCACGACATCCTAGATTGACGTACAGTCGTTTATAGGCTGTGGTAATCTTACCCATAGGGATAATGGCCAGATGGGGAATTAGTTATATTAGTTATATATTTCTCAAGAATTTGCCGACTTCACCAGGGAATGGGATTTTAATCACCAAACCATTAGCCCTCATCATAGTCAATCAAACGGTTTAGCAAAGAAATATGTGTCAGTTTGTAAGAAAATTCTGACAAAAGCTAAGGAAACTGGGCGGGACCTATTTATTGGTATTTTAGAATATAGGCCCACTCCACTCCAGTCTGGGTATTCTCCTGAAAACAGTTATCCATGGGAAGGCAACTGAGATCAGTACTTCCTACATCCAGGGAAAACCTTAAAACAATATTAATCAAACCAGATTTGGTCAAAAAGTCAAACCAAAATACCAAAGAAGGGGGGAAGAAATATTATGACAGACAGACTAAAGCATTACTGATTAGATCCATTGACATTGGGAGAATCTATAATTAGAACAAAGTGACAAGACATGGAATCCCGCTATTGTAGTAGACAAGCATAATGAACACTCTTACAATGTCCAATGTCCAGATGGTTCCAAGTACACCAGAAACAGACGAGATTTGTTGCAAACAAACAGACAGGCAACACAGTGTGATAATCATATGTCAAATCCAGAAACACAGGAAACGATGTCATGTCAAAATCCAGTTGAGTCTGAGATCAATGAATCTGAAAGGTCACATCCTCCTGTGACTTCCTCCCAAAGTATCAATCCTAGTCTGTATGTTACTAGATCAGAAAGGGCCGTGAAGCCTAAAAAAATTGAGTCTGTTTGATAGTAAATTGTATCTGTCAATCATTTACTGAATATCAAAGAAGTGTTGATGGCTGCTGTCCAACCAAACTATTCATAACTGCTTTGTTAAAATTGTTCTATGACCGACAGCTGTATCAGTTGTGAACTTTTATTATCTATGGTGGCATATTTCTGCCACCAGATAACTACTTAATTATTTAGATAATTAAGTGGTTAACGCGTTAGGTAACTAGATAACAACTTAATTATCTCGATATTTATGTAGTTAATGCGTTAGGTAACTTATGGTGGCATATTTCTGCCACCAGATAGCAGAATACTTATGTAGATAATTAAGTGGTTAACACGTTAGGTAACTAGATAATAAGTTAATTCATAAACAGTATCTTATCTAGAAAAAAACACATGATACTGCCACCAACTGCCAGTTCCTACCTCTTTAGAAAAGTGTTAACTTGACAACGTGTTATGTATCTAGTTAGCATGATAATTAACTAGATAATTAAGTGGTTATCTAGTTACATAACGCGTTAACCACTTAATTATCTAGAAAATTAAGTTGTTATGTTATAAACGCGTTAGGTATCTAGTTAACCAGATAAATAGCTACATAGTTATGTCGCTAACTAGATAAGTAACTAGTTAATCACATAAATATCTAGATAATTATGTGATTATCTTATTAACGCGTTAAGTAACTAGTTAACCAGATAAATATCTAGAAAGATATGTAGTTAAGTTACTAACTAGATAAATAACGCGTTAACCACTTATCTATAAATAGACATTGCGAAATAACTACCATCCAGTCACTTCACGGGAAAAGAATAGCGGGGGGAAATGTATCAGACAGAGCGAGCATAACATAACATTTGTACACAAAATTTAAATATCTTTATTTCGAATGTACATGTTATTACACATTACATTGTTGTAAACACTACAACATTCACTGCTATTCTGTTGATACTGCAATTCGACAGTAAAATATGGATGATAATGCGAGAATACGATGGCACGATAACAATAATACGATAGTACGATGATTAAAATACGAGAATAGGATAGTGATAACGCGAGAATATGACAGTTCGATATTGACAATGCGATATAGTATCGCGTTATCATTATCGCATTGTCGCATTATCTCTATCGTACTGTCATTTTCTCCTATAATTACCATCGTACCATCGTATTCTCGTATTATCATCATCGTACTATCGTATTATTACTATCGTATTATTTTATTATCCTCGGATCAAACATTTTATGGAGACGTGTCCGTCAAGATATTTCTTTCTTATACCTTATTAAATATAAAACGATGCCCGTACGGATATCGCGCGACTGCATTCTTTAAAATCGTACGGGGTACACACGAGCTGTGACCACACGCTACGAATGTACAAAAACCGTTAGGATTAAAAAAATTGTGGACTCGTACGAGCTTTGTGTCCGTATCACAATTCTACAACGTATAGTCATGTGTATGACGTAAATTAACGTCAACGTCATGTTACACCATTGTGCGTAACGTCAGTACAATTGTTTCCATGAACAATGTGTTGTTCAACAACAAATTACCAGAATTAAGAGTCAGGTTTCATATTTCACTGTGTTTATCAAAAAGCAGACAGCTTTTCTCATCTTAGCTTTTCTTATCTTAGGTTGGTGTGTTGTAAATATAACAGTATATCAAAATAGACTATAGGCTTTGTTGTATCACTCTGTATTGTTGTATAAATGTTTCAGTTGTACTCTGATATGTAAATAAACGTTAAACACCTTTCACAATTGTCGTACGGCGGACGTGCGACGGGTCTACGATGCAAATTTGGGGACAGTTATATTAACTGTTCTATCCAGGAGTATATGAATGACAAGCAATGCATTCTAACTATTTATTGTAAATCACTAAGAACGAGCTAACATAAAAAGAGACAGAGTAGAGTATTTATATATGACAGGCTAGAGTATCATGTTACATCTCCTCTCTTGAATTCCTTGAATCAACAGATGTACTTAAACATGTAAAATTAAACGTGATGATAAAATACACTAAAGTTAAAGTTCACAACTGATACTGGTATCGGTCATTGAACTATTCTCACAAAGAATTTATGAATAGTTTGGGGAAAGGCAGCCATCAACACTTCTTTATTAAATGTACTGTGTTCCGTGTTTGAGCGACTGAACATTCCTATATTCCAAACAAAAGACATGCGCGAGGTTTTCCGAATGAACGTCTTTTTATAGATAAGTGGTTAACGCGTTATTTATCTAGTTAACCAGATAAATATCTAGATAATTATCATGCTAACTAGATACGTGACGCGTTGATAAGATAACTACTTAACTATCTAGATAATTATCAGGTTAACGCGTTATTTATCTAGTTAACCAGATAAATATCTAGATAATTATCACGCTAACTAGATACGTAACGCGTTGATAAGATAACTACTTAACTATCTAGATAATTATCTGGTTAACGCGTTATTTATCTAGATAATCACATAATTATCTGGTTAACTAGATACTTAACGCGTTAATAAGATAACCATTTATTTTTCTAGATAATTATCATGATAACTAGATACGTAACACGTTAATAACTTAGCAGGTACATGTTGAAATGGTTTAAGTAGTGGCAGTTACTGGCACTATCATGCATTTTTTCTCTGTTCAGATATTTATTTTACTTGAAATATTATCTAGTTACCTAACGCATTAACCACATAAATATCGAGATAATTAAGTTGTTATCTAGTTACCACTTAATTATATTTCTGCCACCAGATAACTACTTAATTATTTAGATAATTAAGTGGTTAACGCGTTAGGTAACTAGATAACAACTTAATTATCCAGATAATTATGTGATTATCTAGATAAATAACGCGTTAACCAGATAATTATCTAGATAGTTAAGTAGTTATCTTATCAACGCGTTATGTATCTAGTTAGCGTGATAATTATCTAGATATTTATCTGGTTAACTAGATAAATAACGCGTTAACCTGATAATTATCTAGATAGTTAAGTAGTTATCTTATCAACGCGTTACGTATCTAGTTAGCGTGATAATTATCTAGATATTTATCTGGTTAACTAGATAAATAACGCGTTAACCTGATAATTATCTAGATAGTTAAGTAGTTATCTTATCAACGCGTTACGTATCTAGTTAGCATGATACTTATCTAGATAGTTAAGTAGTTATCTTATCAACGCGTTACATATCTAGTTAGCGTGATAATTATCTAGATATTTATCTGGTTAACTAGATAAATACCGCGTTAACCACTTATCTATAAATACATGTTCATTCGAAAAACCTCGTCTTTGGTTTGGAATATAGGAATGTTCAGTAGCTCAAACACGGAACGCAGTACATTAAATTGTTGTGAATATTTTGGATATCAAGGTAGTCAAACACAGAACACAGTGCGCATTATTATTGTGGATATTTTGGATATCAAGGTAGGATGTAGAGGTTTTTATTTTCATAGAAATAATGAGTTAAACTTAATTCTAACACAACCAGTGGTTTCGCCTATATAAACATAGAGGAAACCGAGATAAGCATTATAGTAAAATTGTGCCTTTAAATAATATTTATCGATATCATCGGTTTGTAAATAAACCCGGGGGTATGTAAAGCATCTCACAGTGAGGGGATTTTGACAAATTGCCCTTGCTCTAGGGTGGGAATTTAGACTTTGAAAAAGTAAAAATGTCAAATTCCCCTGGGTCAGCCCGCCGCCCCATGGGGGAAAACATTGATAGGTGCATAAGGCCTGGGGCATGCCTACCAGAAAAAAGGAATCGCTACAACGACTCACGTGCATTCTGATAGTGTTAAAATTTGTTTGGTCATTCTATAATAACTGACAAAATCAGGGAATTTGAGAAGCATGTATACATACTGTGAGGTGTGTATTTTACGTACAAGTAGATGCACACTTGGATAGACCAATTCCTGTAAAATCATATATTTTCGAGGGTATTAATGATTTCATGAATTTTGATAAAAATCAATTTTCGTGGGATCATAAATTTGTTGAGGACAAAACATGGAAAGGTAAAACCATTTAATGTATTTGAGAGTTCGCTTAATTGTGGGCATTAGATTTCGTGGTGGAGTTTAACAAACAAGAGGGCCCAAAGGGCCCTAGGTCGCTCACCTGTCGAACTTGACCTAGATTTTGTAGAGATGATCATTGTGACCAAGTTTCAAACAGATAAGGCCAATATTTTGACCTCTAGTGACTACACAAGGTTTTTATATGATTTGACTTAATGACCTAGTTTTTGACCCCAGATAAACCAATATCAAACTTGGCCTAGATTTTGTTGAGATGATCATTGTGACCAAGTTTCATAAAGATAAGGTCGACATTGTGACCTCTAGTGACTACACAAGGTTTTTCTATGATTTAACCATGTGACCTAGTTTTTGACCCAAGATGACCCAATATCAAACTTGACCTAGATATTGTTAAGATGATCATTGTGACCAAGTTTCATACAGATTAGGCCAATATTGTGACCTCTAGTGACTACACAAAGTTTTTCTATTATTTGACATTGTGACCTAGTTTTTGACCCCAGATGACCCAATATCAAACTTGACCTAGATTTTGTTGAGATGACTATTGTGACCAAGTTTCATAAAGATTGAGTCAAAATTGTGACCTCTCGTGACTACACAAGGTTTTTCTATGATTTGACCTAGTGACCTAGTTTTTGACCCCAGATGATCCCATATCAAACTTGGCCTAGATTTTGTTGAGATGATTATTGTGACCAAGTTTCATAAAGATTAGACCAAAATTGTGACCTCTAGTGACTACACAAGGTTTTTCTATGATTTGACCTTGTGACCTAGTGTTTAACCCCTTATGACCCAATATCGAACTTGACCTAGATTTTGTCGAGATGATCATTGTGACAAAGTTTCATAAAGATTAAGTCAAAATTGTGACCTCTAGTGACTACACAAGGTTTTTCTATGATTTGACCTTGTGACCTAGTTTTTAACCCCGGATGACCCAATATCGAACTTGACCTAGATTTTGTCGAGATGATCATTGTGACCAAGTTTCATAAAGATTAAGTCAAAATTGTGACCTCTAGTGACTACACAAGGTTTTTCTATGATTTGACCTAGTGACCTAGTTTTTGACCCCGGATGACCCAATATCGAACTTGGCCTAGATTTTGTTGAGATGATCATTGTGACCAAGTTTCATAAAGATTAGGCTAAAATTGTGACCTCTAGTGTCTACACAAGCCAATTGTTGACGGACGGACGGACGGACGGACGACGGACGGACGACGGACGGACGACGGACGACGGACGAAGAGTGATCACAAAAGCTCACTCTGTCACTTTGTGACAGGTGAGCTAAAAATCAACGAAAATTCAACTTCCTCGAAAAATAATGATTTTACAGTAGATAAAAAAGTTAAATTATATCTGATCACGGTGCCATGCATATTGATGGGTTCAAAAAATTGTTAAATTGAATCTTTGTCTTTTTTAGTCATTCAGAACCAATGCTGATCAACGTGCTGGCATTATGGCAGTCCTGCGCCTATCTCTCGGGTTTAAATTATGACATGAGAAAAATTCAACAATTTCACAGAAACACAAATTTGTAACAACATCAAAACACTATATACACATCAAACATAAAATAATTTAACAATTTGTCAGAAAAGTTGAAGATCAAAAGAACAAATGTATCCATCGCCACGAGGGTATGAGAGAAGAGAAGCCAGTTTCCCTTTTATGCTGAGCGTCTAGCAAGGGAATTTTCTGGTACCATTTTTATTTTGTCTTTGGAATGACGCGGTCAGGGATCGAACCCGTGACCTCCCGCACTCGAAGCGAACGCTCAACCGAGGAGGCGGTTGTCTGATTTGTTATTATCATTAACTCTGTCAACAAGACCAATACTATAAACATACTCATGATATCATTTTCTACCGTAGTTGTACACTATGTCGTGGTTGTAGGTTCATTTTAAACAAAACGGGGCGTTCAATATTTAATAAAAATATGTTTAAATACTTCTCATTCTCCATTTGTGGCATTAATTACTAGCCTTGGTTCTGTGAGTATTTACGAGCGTACAGTATAATCTGTCTTTTTTACTGGCAACATGTACCATATTTGTAAATGCATGAATAGTGTCTGTATAAGTATGTTTCCGCTTTCAATGAATAAATAACACATATACACGTGTATGAATATAACGCATGTTTATTAGGAATATAATATCTACTCGTATTAATAGATACATAATTAAAACGCACATTAACCAGTAATGACAAAATGCACACACTAATATATGAAATGTATCAGTTAAACTAAATAATGATTCATAAAGTCGTATCGCATGTACAAGTATATACAAACCTATATGACACCAACATACACAAGAAAACACGCTCTGTAAAATGCACATAATCATAACACCTGACCAGAATACTCTTTATTGTATTTTATCCCTATGACAATTTTAAATATTACATATTACTATTTTATACACATTGCACAAAATACATGTACGAATAAAGTCATATTAAGTTATACAATCGTACAGGTGATATTCAAGTCTAAATGGTTTTGTATACATGTTCATGTTGCTCCCTGTCAGAAAACACAATAAAAGGTACTTATTATCACACATGTAGCTATAAATTATATTATATTACCTAAAACATGATAAACAGTCAAATCATATAAATGTACAATAAATTTTGTATGTACATGTAGTTCTATGTCAAAAACACATTAAAGGTAATAGTTATTATTACATTATATTATGTACAATTGAATGTAGCTATAAATAATATAATATTACTTAAAACATGATAAACAGTCAAATAATATCAATTTACATTACGGTCAAATGTGTGAAAGTCATCACAATAATTAGGTAACACACCTGTTTTACGCAGGAAATATTATCAAATCCCAAATCGTTAATTTTCATATCAATATACCAGCATTTTAATCAAACCAATCTAATGTTTTATGTATATTTCCGTTTCTGTGTGATTTTCTCAAATAACGCGTTCATATACCACATTCTTTTCTGCACATGATGTCCACCTGAGTCAGCATTTTCTCAATTCTTTCCCGAACCATTGCATGTTCGTCTTTCAATCCAAAGTGCTCATAAAGGCTTTTAAGTTTCTTGAAGTCAACATCTATGCTTACGAGTTCATGAAATCTCTCAATATCCGCCAAAATCGCAGACGTGATTTCACTGACGGCATCTTTTCTTGGCAGTTTACTAAACATCATATTGATGACGTCGTTTCCTTTAACTGAACCTCGTCTTTCTTCCATATCGATTCCATAAATGGCACCCAAATCTTTGGTTGCTATGGCATTATACATTCCTGAGTCACCCACGTTCAAAACATAGCGCCAGACGAAATGTGCCCATATGGACATAGGCAATGTTTTATTTTTTTTCACCGGAAGTCTGTGCAGTTGAATAACTCCAAGTGATTCCCTTTCAACAAATCTGCCATCAACTTCACTTACACTTGTTTTTGAAATACAATCATAGAAAGCACGATTGACGTGTGTGATGCGAGCGTCGTCTGCTTTCAACAGGGGAAAAACTAAATACTTTCCTTCTTGTTTTATGTCCATTGTATGACAGTCACCAAACACATCTTTCATCGCTTTATGATAGAACAGACACAGGTTTTGGCGCTCCTTTACTTTGTAAGGTCCTTTCCAAACCTTTGAATTGTCTTCATCTAAGATTGTGTACACCTTCCCACTTCCGGTTGGTAGCTGTAGCAATGGACCTTTGGGTAATATCAGAGAAACGTTTGAAGTATGGGGTTCAACGGTTTGAATCTTTTCAATCTTTCTCTCCTTTTCATGTTGCCCCGTCTCGTTTGAAGTCTTAGCTTCATCAGTTTGAGTCTTTTCAACCTTTCTCTTCTTCTCAGGCTGTTCCGTCACGGATTTGGCATCTATTTTTCTTTTCCCCTTTTTAACAAGTGAACCAGATGCTTCTGGTGTATCGCTTTTGTCACTTTTGATAAACACACAACTTTTACTGTCCTTGACGTTGAAGTAATACAGTGTCGTCATTTTTGCAGTTTTCTGCATTTTCTTTGTCTGCTTGAAATATTCCGCCTTAGCCCCTTCCCAATACGGGTTATTCGGCAGAATTTCGTTCTTGCAAATGGTACCAACATCAAAGAAATTCTGCAAATCTACCTTAGGGCGTTCTCCATGAAATTCTACAATCTGTTCTTCCGACAATATTAAGTCTTTGTACTTCTTCATGAAGAGCTCCTTTGAACTTTTCCCGAACTTCCCTCTGTACGTATGTTTATCGACTGCCCACGAAGGCATTATGTCCAGTATCCCAACTTTCTTCCAATGTTCTTTAAGGGGTTGTAGTTGTGGTATGGACTTGCTGAATATCAAATCTTTGTACATAAGCTGAGATAGCACGGTAATTGTGATCAGACCAGCGGGAACTTCTGGGATCGAGGCAAACCGGAAGCAGATGTTGATGACACGTTTCATGTAGTTGTCATCTGTGTTTTTCTTCAGTACAGACAACACCAAGTGATACAAACATGGCTTTTTGATGTTTTGGTCAATAAGCATACTCACGCCTTTCTTTGTCAACGGCCTCTGTTCTACCTTTACAGCCATGTTTAATAATCCGAACAGGCTGATGAGCGCATCTGTATTCTTTTCGCGCCAATTTCTAACGAAATTTTGCAGAAGCAAGTCATCATTTATGCCATTCTGTTTCGTTGAAATAAGACCATTTAGATCTGAATCGTGAGAGACATCATCGCTCCAAAATTGGTCATAGTTTCTGTACTTTTCACTGATGGCAACAACTTGCAGACACGCGGATATTCTACTAGTATAACTTTCTAAGATCAGATCAACGCATGCGCATCTATCCTTCCGGCTGTACAAAACGAACAGGCGCTCAAAAACCGTCACGTGATTCAAACAATGATCTTCAAACATGAAGGTTATAATGTTATGATATTTTGGCTGATCTTTGCCGCCACTCATGAGTTCCTTGGTGGCTTTATATGCCAGATCGCGTTCTTTTCGTCTCAGGGCTTTCTGAAGAAGGGACTTAACCTCATCAAGCATCATACCGTGCTCTGTAACGAGTAATCGCCCGTGGATCAACATCTAAAACAAAAGCATTCGATCAATAATAATTTGTTCACAGAGGAAAATTCGCATAGATCTAGTTTTCGTTCTGTTAATAAATACCGATAATTACGCGAAACCATGATATGTAACGTACAGTATACCTTTCAAGTTATAATTTCCGCGAATTTTCGAATAGAAATGATTTTACAGTACCGGTATATTGTAATTTACAAGAAATACACTGCCCACCAAAAATAAGTATACATATGTTGTTAGCCCACTTACTTGCCTGTAATAATACTATTTGCAGAACAGTGAATAAACAATATATATGTGAAGAAAAGGTATATGTTTGTTTATTAAATGGAAAGGCCATACGTTAATTGGTACCCTAGGTGCAAAATCTAAAATTTCTTTGTTCCTCTTGAATGGTAACTTTGTCACAAAAAGATGGAAATTTCAGCCTTTTTGATCACATGGTTATTTCAGTTCAAAACATCTTCATGTTTAGTTTTATCTGTATTTTGACTCATTTAGTAACTGTAGTTTCAGAAACTAGTATAATTGTGATCATATGATAAACAGATTTTGAATAATTTCACCAAGTTTAATTTTGCAATTTTTTTTTTACTGTATACTTATTTTTGGTGGGCACTGTACATTTCTGCACAGTTTACAATAAAAACAAAGCTATCGTTTTATTACCACGAAGGTGTTATTATTATGTTTATAGTAATGATGAAGAAACATACTTAAATACCACATAGAAGAGGTAATCAAAAGGTATTGTTTTATCAAAGCTATTATGGAAATTTCAAATCATCAACTAACGTTAAATTTTAAAATCTTAAGTAACGTTAACTCTTTAACAGCTACAAACTGTGGTAAAATATTTTTATTTAAATATTGGTTATTATTCTGTCAAGGGGCTGCTCAAAACCCTATATCAATCCCCATGATGTAGGCTTTAAATATATTTAAGAATTTAAATTTAAACATTAATTTACGAATTCCGTAAGTGCTTTGATAAAACAATATACACTCTGAAATCTCAAACGTACAAAACGCATCAAATGTTAACCAATACAAATAGTTAAAACATATTAAGTAAATTTTAATGATTAAAAAGGGCGGAGCGAGCGAAGCGAAGCGAGTCCTTTTTAGTCATTAAAATTTACTTAATATGTTCTAACTAACTTAGAATATAACATTCTGCATTCTGATTGGCCGATAGAAATTAGCGCAAACGCATGACGTCAAGTCTGTTAAGAGAAAATTTTAATGATTAAATTTTCATTTAACCGCGAAAATGTGGCGTTTTCATTGGCTCATAATGTAGGTTATATTCAACATAACGTTCCCAAATCTTTGTACGTATTCGTGAAGTAACGTTACATTGTTTACGACCGGGACATTCATATACACATGCTAAAACTTGTACATTATTATGTCATGTCAGCATTATTATCAGTATACTACAGTCATTTAAGTTTACATTAAATTTTCTTCCTTCAGTAAACCGAAATACGATACAATGTTTTTTTTAATGTATAACAAATAAATACAAAAAGGCCTCTGTTTATTTCGCAAATACATGTATGAATAATAAACACAAGCAAGTATATGTATACATGTACAACAACATATATAAGTCTTCAAACTACATGCATTGCACAATCAATCGATAGAACAAACAATTAAGTTATGTTTATAAAGCTTCCATGTACATGTTCATTTAAAAAATGAACATTGGGAAATATAAAAGAAAAGACTCGTTTCTTGACTGATTTTATTTATAAAATAGAAATTAGCATCCTATTTATTTGTTTACAATACTAATACTTACGGTTTGTGAAGTTCAATTTAAACCTCACAGTAAACAGTGTGTCAGGCACAACAGAACTAATATTAATGACTGAACTAGGATCGATTTTGCCTATATATACATAAAATAATCTATAAATATACATTACGAAGATTCAGATATGTACATACATCCAATAACGCAGTCTGACTATGGAGTATATATTTCAACCGGATATGTATTTAAATTAACATTCTATTTACAACTTTTACCTTCAAGTCAACTCGTATTTATTTTAATAACACAAATGTATAAAATTTGATATACACATGTTACTGGATACTTAAAATTATTAAAAATTTATGCCTTTAAAGAGTTCACAGTATTGCGCAATCAATCGCAATATTTTATAATGTATCTGATAATATTCATGATAAAAACTATTATTGATTACCGTATAAATTACGACAATCAGCGATTGGATACATGTTTTAAAAGCCTCCTAGTAAATGTAATCTGTAGTGAATTTAAATACACATCTAGGCCTATGGATATGTACTCATGGGAGAATTATATGAATTATGTGAAGTTCATTTCATATCAGTATACAATGTACAGTACAACCTCTCCAGAGCGGCCCTCTGTAGAGCAACAACCTCTCTATAACAACACCTTCAAAGTTTCCCTAAGTTGATATTTACTATACATTTAACAACCTCTATACAATTGCCAATTTTGCAACTCCTTAAGCGCGCTGCTCTAAAGAGGTTGTACTGTACATACCAACTCTACGATTAGGTCAGAGATGTACCATGATCATAACTTGTTACTATAAATATTCAGATAAACTCAATCAATTACGATTCAATGGCAGTACATGTATTAATAGTTTAGTAGTTAGTATGTCTGATGAAACTGAACCGCCTGATTCGTTTTCTTTCACGTGATTTACAGCAAGGGTTGTAACTATAGTGATAGTCAAGTTGTCGACCATTGATGACTGAATTTTTTTTTAAATATCCACCGAAAGTATTCCAGTGACTTTTACATTAAGTCACATTAAATTTGAAAAGCTGTTTGGCGTTAGCGAATGTTTTGTAGTCTTTTGTGGGTTAATGTTATATTGTTTGCCATCACCGACTATAAATAAAACTTCTTGTATCTTGTAAGTGAAAAAATAAATATAAATGTATCGAATATAGAATTTACCTCATAGACACATGGTTTCAAATTATCTTCAGGTTTCAAATTATCTGAGTGTACCCTATATAATTATAGAGAAGGTTGAGCAGCGGCCATGTTTAGCCGCAACGGATATGACGTTACGAATGCTGGTACCCAGTGTGTCTTCAGTTGTCACAGCAAACACGGATACAGTTCCTGTGACGTCATATCTGGTTCGGCTAAACATGGCCGCTGTACAACCTTCTATTTATATCCACTGTGGACATACCACGTGACAAAATGCTGTGTGGGTGGGCTCAAAACGGGTGAAAATCACTCGACTCGGGTAACATTTTTCCTTTTTATTTTCTTATTACTGGATGAATTTTCATGAAACAAAGACGAGAGCCGTCTCCTTGGCGAGATACACATTGTGCAGTTTCAAATATGTACCAAAATTCCTTTATTTTCTCAGAAAGTGCAACCGCGCATTTCCAAAACTGAAAGCGTAGTGCTGTGTTGGTGAGGAAAACATATAAAAATGCCAAAATGTGCGGTTCTTCACATATTTTATTGATTCTGTGGACAAACTATCGTGCGAGAGATATGTAGAGAGACACTTGTTTTGTCAATGTATGCTTATATTCGAGACATTTTTTAAAAACAACAAAATGCTGTGTGTGTGAGCTATTTCAGAAATGCTGTGTGTGTGAGCAGTTTCAGAAATAATGCGTATAATGAATATATTTCTCCTCTCCATCACTCGATATTAATTGGTAACATATATATTTAATACATTAGTTAATGCATTGCTACTTATTGCATATATTTTACTACCCAGGTCATAGTTTCTCATTAAACCCATCCAATCCTGTTTCCTTCAGCAAAACTTGTTCATGCCCTTGTAAACCATCCATTCCAAGCTGGCCTAAAATAAACGTTAAAGAGCAAATGTCCACGTAATTCTGGATCACCCCTCGCACATGTAAACAAGTTAGCAGTGATAAACAAAACAAACAAGTACTTAAGCAGAAAGATATCTTTGTATTTGAACTTTGGTTAGTTTTGACATATGAACATCACATACGAGTCGCTGTTCCCGCCAATGCTCTTTCTAGTGGTTGGCCATAATTTGTTGTCTTTTCTATGGGCTTGTTCCGATAGACCACATAATGAACATCGGAGGACAAAAATACGGCTTTTAGACAAAGTTTCTTCGCGTTTTCGCCCCGTTATTCTTGACCTGGCTTGAATCGAAAGAATGGTCATGAAAATAAAGCAAAACTATCATAAATCAACAGGCCATTTGAAAACTATGCTGTAATAGAGCTGACAAAGCTGCTGTCCGTCAAAAAAAGTTTACAAGGGCATGAATGGGAAGAATAAGTTTTGCTGAAGGAAACAGAATTGGATGGGTTTAATGAGAAACCATGACCTGGCTAGGAAAATATATGCAATAAGTAGCAATGCATTAACTAATGTATTAAGTATATGTTACCAATTAATATCGAGTGAGGGAGAAGAGAAATATATTCATTATACGCATTATTTCTGAAACTGCTCACACACACAGCATTTCTGAAATAGCTCACACACACAGCATTTTGTTGTTTTTGAAAAAATGTCTCGAATACAAGCATACATTGACAAAACAAGTGTCTCTCTAGTCGTATAAACATAAAATACAACGCCTCGCACGATAGTTTGTCCACATAATAAATAGAAAATGTGGAGAACCGCACATTTTGGCATTTTTATGTTTTCCTCACCAACACAGCATTACGCTTTCAGTTTTGGAAATGCGCGGTTGCACTTTCTGAGAAAATAAAGGGATTTTGGTACATATTTGAAACTGCACAATGTGTATCTCGCCAAGGAGACGGCTCTCGTCTTTGTTTCATGAAAATTCATCCAGTAATAAGAAAATAAAAAGGAAAAATGTTACCTGAGTCGAGCGATTTTCACCCGTGTTGAGCCCACCCACACAGCATTTTGTCACGTGGTATGTCCACAGTGAGTAATGCAGATCAAAGAATTTTTGGAGGGTATGTAAGATTACGTAAGGTATGTATGTCAGACCAGTGCCTTCATGCAAATGAGGTATTTGGCCGGGGGCGACACAATTAGCTTTATGCAAATAAGTAAAAACTGTGTAACAATGTCTGTAAGTGTCTTCATACAGTCACCTGACTTAAATGATGTGCTTGTAAGAATGGTTGAACAATGTATGCAAGTCGTATACAGTCACCTGACTTAAATGGTGTATATGTAAGAATGGTTGAACAATGTATGCAAGTCGTATACAGTCACCTAACTTAAATGGTGTGCATGTAAGAATAGGCCCGGTTACGGTAACAATGTCTGTAAGTCTTCATACAGCCACCTGACTTAAATGGTGTGCATGTAAGAAAGGTGGAACAATGCCTGTAAGTCTTCATTCATGACTTAAATTATATGCATTTAAAAACAGTATTACAATGTCTGTTAGTCTTCAAACAGTCGCCTGACTTAAACGGTGTGTATGTAAGAACGGTCAAACAAGGTATGTACGTACAGGGACCTGACTTACTATAATATATGGTATGCATGTATCAGGGTAGGAACTGGGCCTATAAGTCTGCATACAGTCACCTGACTTAATGGTGTACATGTAACAAGGTGGAAATAGGGTGTACAATGTACGAAGGTTGGAACTTGGCCTATATGTCGTCATACAGTCCCCTGACTTAAATGGTGTACATGTAAACAGAATAGAACAGGGCCTATAGGTCGTCATACAGTCCCCTGACTTAAATGGTGTACATGTAAACAGAATAGAACAGGGCCTATAGGTCTTCATACAGTCACCTGACTTCAACGGTAGGCGTATAAGGAGTGGACATTGGTAAATAAGCCTTTAAACAGTCACCTGACTTAAATAGTGTGCATGTGAGAAGGTCAGATCTCGGCTTACAAGTCTTTTTAAGCACCTGACGTAAATGTGTTGCATCTTAGAACGTTGGAACATGGTTTATAATTCTATATACAGTCATCTGACTTAAATAATCTCCTCAGTGAGACTCGAACGCAGGTTTCCTTAGGTAGCCCAGGGGAAGTTAGGTGTCAAAGGGTAGCTGAACAGCTAAAAGCGGCCCTAAGCAAATTTGTAACTTTTTTTAGTAAAAGATGAAATGCTATGGACAAACTTCATTCAATTTGACCATTGGTCCCAAACTGTGAACTTAACCTTTCAGTTAGGGTGAATAGTTTGCGCATGCCACTCCTACTCATTGAGGTTAACATTCCTGCCAAATATATGCAAGATTGGCCAGCGCATTTCAAAGTTATGGTCCGGACGAAATAGGAACCATGCACCAACGCACGAACACACCACATATACACTAAAAGTGGAGACTATGTCTTGCACACCTCAAGTCCTAGCGACAAGCTAGTGTGCAAAATAAGATATGTTTGAGGTCTTCTTTTAATGTAAGCAAAATGAATGAATTTTTGGAATCGGTCGATTAAAATGCTATCTTTCAGAGGGGAGCCTAACTGCATGACTGTAATTAATAATAATGTTTTAGATATTACAAATGTACACGCATGAGTTTAAATAAACTTGTGTGTCGATAAAGAAACCAAAACTTGCTTGAAATGTGTTTATTTATAAGGCATTTATAAGTATTCTTTAAATTCATAAAATATTTATAAAATATCACAAACAGGCAAAACAAGCAACAACAACAACATTGTATTAACAATCTCACAGGAACGGTTTCAAAACGCGCCAATTTTACACTTATCAATACCACGTGCATATTCATTAATTAATTTCTGTTATCTATTAAATTGTATAACAGAACTTGTTATGCATATACATTTTAATAACGAAACTATACACTTGGAGGCATTTATACCTGTGCAGTTTTCCATTCCTAATAACTTATTTGTTCGTTAATATTTAATAAATTTTGTGTACTAGTATTTGGTTGTTAGTCGACGCACAACGTAATAATTTGAAACCATGTGCCTATGGTTCTTAGCTGTTGGAAAACTGCGTTTTTAGCCGGAGCAGGATGCGTGAATTCGCAATTTTACGCAAAGCTGAATTATGTGCTAGGGTTTACTAAATTTTGTGTGTTATGAAATGAATTATGCTAAAATTTTACATTATCGCACATATTTCACTACACTTAATTGATGCAAATTTAAACAAAATATACATACTTAATACAAATGTACTGAAATAGTGAGAGTTGAGTAAGAACACATATATAGTGTCTCTAAGTGTATAATATATATCACTGGCTTAGAATAAGAAGGTTGTAAGTACAAAATCAATATTTTGAGAAAACAAAAAAAAAATGTCTGAAAACAACTCTACTTCTGGAAAAACAAGCTCTTCAACATGACCTGTTCTGATTTTCATGAAAATAGGCTTATAAGAAGCGCATTGGGATGCAAATATGAATGAGTCTATAAGGACCTTTTAATTCTAAGCCAGCGATATATATATATATATGCGAAAATCCCATAAAATACGCTTCAAGTAAATATTGTTGGGTCATACAGAAACTATAGATAACACAAATCATCAGTGTTACAACCGTGACCATAACCCCATCGTGCTGACTTTCAACCGGAATTAAGGGACAATTTTATACAAGGTATCTATACAGGAAGTTTCATCACAATATTTGAATATCTTATTCATATCTTGCGTTATGTAGCACTTGCGTGACGAAGCAGAAAAGGATTTTCTATTTTTAGCAACAGTGACCCTGACATTGAACCTATATAGCGGCCCCAACGTTCAATCATAGGCAGTGTAAAATAGAACGGGTTTGCCGAGTTCATAAAACCATGTGATGACGGATAAACATGGATTATTTTATCAATATTTTAAATTTATTTTGCCCATTTCTGTTAGTTTCCACGGAGCAGTTAAAGTTAGAACATTTGCTCAATATACATAATTATATATCCTCTTACATGTGAATTACATAATAATATAAGAAAAGTGCCAACAATTCAAAACAATGAGGTTAATATCATACATGTAGGTAATAGTTCAATATTAAAAAAAAGTCAGTTCAAACAATAACAGGTGGGCTAATTAAACAACCAAATTATGCACACAATATATTAATACATCATGTAAAGGCCATAGCGATGGAGACCATGGTTATAGGAAAAGTCGGCAGCAAACATAACGCTGAGCTCATCTGCTTCTGACAGAAACCAGCAACTTCTCCACATGTGGGGAAAAGTCAACATTTCGCTGGCTTAGAATGAGAGGTCGAAAGTACAAAATCTATATTTTGAGAAAACTGCTCTTTACTAATTTAATGGAAAAACAATTTTTTTTCAACTTCAGTTTGGTCAACATGACTATATTTCCGATTTCCATGAAAATAGGCGCATAAGAAACGTCTTGTGGTGCAGATTTTAAAACAAGACTGCGTTCAATAAACGCTTATGCCCCCTGTGGAAGCCTTGTCCATAAATAAGTCTAAGTCCAAAATTAGGTCAAGGTGAAGGTCAAAAAGGGTCAGGTGATACAGGTGTGTGGAGAGTGTTCATATACAACATCCATGCAAGTTTGGAAGCTTTGCCGCAAGCCATAATGATGCTAGAAGAAACGGTCAATTTGGGTTAACCAGGACGGACGGACGAACGGACGGACGGACGGACAGGTGCATCACTATATGCCTCCCGATCTATCGATACGGGGAAAAAAAAGTACTTACGACCTTCTCACTCTAAGCCAGTGATTTATAACTTAATTTCAGTCTACAAAACAAGCAATTCAAGCAATTTGGACAGTGTTGATGCAAGTTTGAAACATAACAGAGGCAGAACCAGAGGTGTTTGAACATGTAGTACGAAAGTGTGTTGGGGGTAAGGCCTGGGGCATGCCTACCTGAAAAAAAGGAATCGCTAGAACGACTCTTGTGCATTCTAATAGTGTTAAAGTTTGTTTGGTCATTCTATAATAACTGACAAAATCAGGGAATTTGAGAAGCATGTATACATACTGTGAGGTGTGTATTTTACATACAAGTAGATGCACGCTTGGATAGACCAATTACTGTAAAATCATATATTTTCGGGGGTACTAAATTTCATGAATTTTGATAAAAATCAATTTTCTTGGGATCATAAATTTGTTGAGGACAAAACCTGGAAAGGTAAAACCATTTTATGTATTTGAGACTTCGCTTAATTGTGGGCATTAGATTTCATGGTGGAGTTTAACAAAAAATCAACGAAAATTCAACTTCCTCGAAAAATAATGATTTTACAGAAGATAAAAAAGTTAAATTATATCTAATCACGGTGCCATGCATATTGATGGGTTCAAAAAATTGTTAAATTGAATCTTTGTCTTTTTTAGCCATTCAGAACCCATGCTGATAAACGCGCTAGCATTATGGCAGTCCTGCGCCTATCTCTTGGGTTTAAAATATGACATGAGAAAAATTCAACAATTTCACAGAAACACAAATTTGTAACAACATCAAAACACTATATACACATCAAACATAAAATAATATAACAATTAATCAGAAAAGTTGAAGATCAAAAGAACAAATGTATGCTACATTTGTACAAGAATGAAATGGAACACAACACATCCACTGAAAACATTATCAAATTTCACAAGAGTTGCAGTCCTTAGAAAATATGTCACAAGAGTTGTAGCCCTTGGAAATAATATGTCACAAGAGTTGTAGCCCTTGAAAAAAATATGTCACATGAGTTATTGCCAATGGAAAACTTCAAAATATATTTCACACATGAGTTGTTGCCCCTTGAAAAAATATTTCATAAGAGTTGTTGCCCTTGGAAAAAAATCCACAAGAGTTGTTGCCCCTTGGAAAAAATGTTTCACAAGAGTTGTTGCCCTTGAAAAATGTTTCACAAGAGTCATCATCCATGGAAGAAGATCATAGTTGCTATTATACAAAATGAACACCAACAACGTCCTTCATTCTCCATCCTCAGGATCAGATTTGTCGAAATTACAATCAGGAAACAATTTTTCTTTCAGATCACTGTCGATATCCTTGCCATCGTCAATATCATTACAGACCTTCTTCCACTGAAACAAGTATAAACAACATGAATCAGTCGTGATAGGGCTAACACAACAAGTAACACCAGAAATAAATACTGTAAAATCACATATTTTCATGAGAATTAAATTTTGTGGATTTTAATAAAAAGGCATTTTCGTTGGTTCGAAAATTTGTGGATTATAAAATATGAGAAAGGCAAACACATGTTCTGTATTTGGGACAACAATAAATGGTGGGCATTATATTTCGTGGTCAAGTTTATCAAGGAAATCAATGAAAATTCAACCCTCTCGAAAAACAATGATTTTACAGTATATAATTATACTTTCAGGGTTTTGTTTTAAGTCCAATTGGTAAGAAGTATTAAGCTCAATGATATGGAGACTATGCAGTCAATATTATTGACACTGGACCAACCAGCCAACTTGGAACTAACAATGCTGGATGTCAAGCAAGGGATATATACAAGCACCAACCATAATTGATCGGGAATATGAGAATAGCACTTAAAATACACTATTCATCTGGACATCCCACTGCCTTATCAGTCGGAACTCAAAGTTTTCAGTCATTTCATTGATTTTTACATGTATATTCAGTAGCTTGCATTTAGTAATAGTACATACTGTACATAAAAGAATTCAGCTGTTAAATTATGCTAATTAAAGTTCGAGAGTCGTGTCAAATTCGCTTGACTATAATAAACAGTTTGCTTCATTGAACTATTTTGCACTGATATGGCAGTACCAGTCAACAGTTATCAGTATATTCAGTGTTTGAGTAAAAACTAAACCAGCCCAATCTCCGGAAACATCTCAATCTGAGCTAAATCTCATTTCAAACATTGCCACGCGTCTTTTTAGAAAATTGTCATGGGAGACTGGGCCTGGCTCAAAATCACATCACAAAACCGAATATTTATTTTATAACAGTAAAACTTAAAGAGCTCGAACTTTCAAATTCTAACTCTAATTTGAGCAAAATCTTAATTTGAAATGAGATTTATACTCGGGATGAGGGACCAGTCTCAAATCTCTAGCATCTGATTGGCTTATTTTGGCTCCTTCTCAATACTGACTTATGGCAACGCTCATGGTAGGAATCCCGATACACCACTTCTTGGTTCAGTCAGGGAATTATTCTGTTTCCATATGGCTAGGATGAAACTGAAAACTGATGTAACGATCTGATGGAACTCGTGACACATGACATCTGAGTTCCATCCAAGCATTACAATGTACATTGATCTGTTTTCAGTTCCGTCAGAGCTATATGAAAACAGATTAATTCTCTGACGGAACAGAGAAGCGGTGTATCTAGATTACTACTGTGAAACTGCAAGCTGAAATTAACTCACATGCATAAAAATATACCATCATCAGTAACCAATTATAAATAACAAATATAATACAATTGAATTTCATTCATTTTATTTTTTTAAAATAGATCTAATAATATAGTAAGTTTAAAAGTCATATAATGTAAATTTTGTAAAAGAATTCAGTATTACAATAGAAGTGTGTACAAGTTTTTTAAATAGTGCAGCACAATATAGACTTAGTAGCCCTTTCATAAATAATGAACAATAACAATAGTAGGTAGATACTGTGTATTGTAACCTAACCCCTAAATTGTGTAATATAAAGTACTATATTCTCCCAAGTATTACACGCAGCTGTGTATAAGATGCCCCGGAATTGTGTAATATAAAGGACTATATTCTCCCAAGTATTACACGCAGCTGTGTATAAGATGCCCCTGAATTGTGTAATATAAAGTACTATATTCTCCCAAGAATTAGCCGCAGCTGTGTATAAGATGCCCCTGAATTGTGTAATATAAAGTACTATATTCTCCCAAGTATTAGCCGCAGCTGTGTATAAGATGCCCCTGAATTGTGTAATATAAAGTACTATATTCTCCCAAGAATTAGCCGCAGCTGTGTATAAGATGCCCCTGAATTGTGTAATATAAAGTACTATATTCTCCCAAGTATTACATGCAGCTGTGTATAAGATGCCCCTGAATTGTGTAATATAAAGTACTATATTCTCCCAAGTATTACACACAGCTGTGTATAAGATGCCCCTGAATTGTGTAATATAAAGTACTATATTCTCCCAAGTATTACACACAGCTGTGTATAAGATGCCCCTGAATTGTGTAATATAAAGTACTATATTCTCCCAAGTATCGCATGCAGCTGTGTATAAGATGCAGGTTAACAAAAAGATTCAAACCAAAGATTTAAGATGCAGAAATCTTTAAAGCCCCATTATCTCACCAAATACATTTTTCTAATCGTCCAGTAAATAGGATGTTTTTTTTCACAAATGACCAATAATTGACGACAGAATGTACATTTGTAACTACATTGTACAAAGTTGTGTGAAGGACATATATAAGTTTTGGTTACATTTCTTGGTTATTTAAAGTGTGGGCAATATGGTAATTTACATTTACGAATAGATGAGTCATGATTGAAACAAATAACAATATACCAACATCAATAGGCTTTTTAGCAAAAAGCAATATACAAAATATGCAGCATACATGTAACAATGCCCTATCATTATTATACATTTTACTTTTAAGCTCAGAATATACATATTATAATGCCCTGTCTACCAAAACAATAAACACATTTTTGTCAAACAAAATACTTGAACATTTACAAATTAGAACATTAAATTTGGCCTGAAAACAACCACCAATGCAATAAATAAAAAAATAATGAATGCCCTAAATAAATATATATACCCAATTTCAGATAAACAAAAACTGCACATTTTTAATAGCATACTGTATTATAAAAATAAACTTGCATTCAGTAAAAAAAATTCATAAAATGAATAAATAAAGCACAAAGTGGAATATATTTTTGAAAAAAAGTCACCCAATTGAAGAGTAACTGCCCTTTGAAAGCAGCATATTAATGATACAGAATGTGCACAATACAATGTATTAAACTTAGCAAGAAAACAACTTTCATTTAATAGTTTTTTGAATTAAGAAGTACATAAAAATGTTCTTAATAGCATCCAAAGTTTGTTGTTGAGGAGTCTCCACTCTACAGTTGACTCACAGACTGTAGTACCATAATGAAGGTCTTCACTAAAAACACATTTTATATATCCATTTTGTCCATTACTGTAAACCAATTTACTTTCGTGAATACTAACTTTTTGCTGATCATGGGCACATTTTTGACTACAAATTTCAAGTTAAGTTTCCCACAATATTTTTTGCACTTTTCACGAAATTCTACCACTCACGAACTCCGCGAAATTAAAATCCCGCGAAATTATTTCTTAGTTTACAGTACTATGATAATGAATACAGCACATTGAAAGTCACTGAGGGATGCTTTAAAAGCATCAGTTACTGTTAAATTTTTTATCATATAGAATTATCATTAAATCGATCATCATCATAATTCATATAGTATCATTCTGTTCACCTTGGCCTTTATGCATTGCAATATATTTACCGGAGACAAACGGAAATGGCCGAGCTTTCACGATTGCATACTAGTTTAGTATTTTCAGATCTATAGTAAGTTTCACAGGACAGTAACTGTTACAGAACCATTCACAGATCACTAAGTGTGAATGCTGTAGTCTGGAATTGTTTCACAATTACACTATTAGCACCATTGAAATCACGTACATATATTATACATGTACAAACAACTGTCACATTTGCGTTTCAATTTCGAATACACTCTGAAAAGTCCCAAAATAAATTCCCATAATAATTTACTTAAATGTGTGCAGCACATTTTCCTTCAAAGGGAAACATTTCCTTCAAAGGGAAACTTGTAACTCTTTAGTAACCCAACATTAAGTTTATCCACTTTCAATTAATTCGAACATGTCTCCAGTAATGTTTGACAAGTTCCACAACATTGACAATTCCAAAAAATTGGTCCAAGTTATTTGACTGGTTCAAAGAAATTCTGGTTCCAAATTATTTGACTGGTTCAAAGTTATTTGACTCACTGGTTCCAAGAAATTGATTCCAAGTTAATAGGCTTGTTCCACATGTTTGACTGGTTCAAAATCATGTGACAGGCTCCAAGAAATTGCTTCCAAATTATTTGACTGAATCCAAGAAATTGGTTCAAAGATATTTGACAGGTTCCAATATTTTAACTGGTTCCAAATTATTTGACTGGTTCCAAGAATATCCATTAGAAACACAAAGCTTGAGGAAACTGCTGTAAAGTGTTTGATTACCAGTCAGCTTATTATCAAGCACAATATGTACACATTAGTCATAACTGAATAAATTATGTAAATGTCATATTTTAGGATTCCTGTTCTTCCAAAATTGTAGGTAAAGTACAAGTGCTCGTAGTTATAGAATAATTATTGTCTGGTACCACTTTCACGTAATCATCATCCACTATAAAGTCCCATGAATTACCGTCAGCACTAGACCCAGACGTATCATGATCAAAGTCAGAGTTGTGTTCCTTAATAAGAAATCCAGATTTAGAGTTGTTTCCCTTGGTTTTATCACCACCCATGACAGTGTTTTCTTTAGTTAGATATCTTGAGCTTAGATCAGCTCTCTGGACACTCTCTGTATTATCTTGAATCTGACTGGTTGATGCTGTCTGTTGGTTGGATTTCTCTTCATTCTGATTGGCTGTGACTGTCACAACAACCTCAGTATTACCCAGAATCTGATTGGTTGATGATTTCTGTTGGTTAGATTTCTGATTCTCTTCTTTCTGATTGGCTGCCTCTGGTTCAGATTTGTCAATTTCTTCAGTTATCTTAAGCAATGTCAGAGGCATAAGGCCAATATCTAGCTGAGAACACCATTCTTTGTACTGCGGAAAGGAACCATGATAAAAAAATATAAAATTATTCACATACAATTTGGTTCATTTAAAACTTTCACAGGTGCATAACCCTTCACTCAAACCCTTTACTCCACATATGGTCTATGGAGTAAAGATTAAGGGTCAATGGAGTAAAGATAAGGGGTCAATAGAGTAAAGATTTAGGGTCTATAGAGTAAAGATAAGGGGTCTTAGGAAGTTAGGAGTAAATATTATTGATCCATGGAGTAAGGATTAGGATCTATGGAGTTAAGATTATGGTTATATGGAGTAAAGATAAGCCGTCTATGGAGTAAAGGAATGAAATGTAAGTTAGTAGTCTACAATAGAGTTAGGGATAAATTACAGGTTAACAAATGTACTGTAGATCCTTATACTAAGCTAGTATAGTAGTCAATGAGTTTCTGATACAAATTTAGCGCAAACGAAGTTGTACGCAATTGAAGAGACCTACAGTAACACAATATTTTGGGTTAACAGTCAATTATTAGTTCCAATTTTTGCAGTAGACCCCGCTTCTCATTTCTGTCGGAGAATTGCGCTGTTTTCCTATGGCTATGGTGGCACTTAAACACAGCCTATGCATGGATGGAACTCTGAGGATCATACATGCATGACATCCAAGTTCTGAACAAATGTTATGCTGGGGTGTATTTCAGTTCAGTCATAGCCACTAATTCATATGAAAACAGCACAATTTTCAGACAGAACTGAGAAGTGGTATATCGGGAATATTTTAGAAATATCTTAAAACTATGTTATTTCACTCACTAGAAATAGGCATGTAAGGCTAGAATAGTAGAAGTAACATATTAAATAACGTAATGTGCAGATAAGAGAATTTGATTTACGATACATTACCATTTCTAGTTCATCTCTGAGAGCAAACACTGCCTTCTCTCTGTTCGCTACCAGATCCTCCAAGTACTGATACCGTAGCTTCTTTCTCGCTCGACATTCACGTGCACTTTGTCGACTTCTTTCTAGTTTTGCACGAACATCCATTTTAACACTTCGACGTCCTGCCCGGCGCCCTGAACGTTTTTGGGGCCGGTCTCCAGACATGCCGCTGGCTGACGGCTCCCCTTCCTGTGAAATGTCATAATAACAATTAATACGATAATAATAATTATGGCATGCATACAACTATAAAATTTTGATATTCTTAAAAATAAAACTTGTTTAGAAAGATCACCTAGCTGTCAACAAATATCACCTTACTTGTTCCTAGGCAGCTCTCATAGTTGGTTCCTAGGCAGCTCCCATAGGTGCTATTTATGGACAGGTGAGTATGTGTAGTGATCTATTATTAGTCACTTTAATTTGGAGTTGGGTTAACCCCTTGCAATGGCGATGTGGTTAATGTTTAATAGAATTTCCTACTTGGCATCCATTCGTTCTTGGTTCAATCCTTGGAATAAACCTTCATTTGGCAATGTGGTTACATACAGGAGGTCCAGGTTAAAGTTTTAAATAATATAGATACTGATTAATTTATTTTAGGTTGATTGTGAAACAACTTCTATTAATCACTATATTGACACCTCATTTGTGATGTTATCCATCACCACAAGGGCCCCGGTATTCGAGAAACCAGTTTTAAGATGGACGTTAAGCACATGAAATACTGGTACAACTTTCATTTTTGTCTTCTTGGTTAATGGTGTTCATGTATGATGTTGTACGCGGGGGCCGTCTGAGTGGGTTAGATTCCTGAACCAGTCAAGCACTTGAAGTGGATGCTCAACCACTAGGCTATTGAGGAAGCGGTTCAAGCCTTAGTCGGTCCTTTGAGCTTTTTATTTTTTACTTAAGATATGATTGCATTGGTTTTGTTACATTAATTTATCTTCATAAAATTATATCCGACACATAATGTGGAGATTTAATTAATTGGATATGATTATAAATTGGATATACTGAATATTAATTGGAGATTTAATTAATTGGATATGATTATTAATTGGATATACTGAATATTAATTGGATATAAATTGAATGATTGGCACATAGATAAGTAAAAATACATGTATAAAGTTCATTCAGAAATAACATTACCCAACGAAGTTACTTAGCGACGTACAGTCACTGAATCAGAACAATTTTAGATGTTTATGCAACAGTCTAGAAAACAAATTTGACAGCTAGCAGCTTTCATCATGTTCATACTTTTGTCTGTGTTTCTCGAGAATTATCATGAAAGTGAAACTTACCTTAACTTCTGTACTCTCTGGAGACTCCACTATCTGTAGGCGTTCGTTTCTTTCCTCCAAATTATTCATAAGTTAAATAAAATGGCGAATTTATGTCATAATTTCAACGTTCCATCGTCTTTGTTATTGTTTTGATGATTATGCATGAACGTCTCGTGACTAAATGACGGTTAGCGATTGGTTGGTTGGTGAAATAATGTCTATTTTTAGTAACACATTTCGGAATCCTCAGTGTTCACCGCTTTCTCGAATGTTCGCCAGTAGACTGGTACCCGTTCGAATATTAAAAATATCAGACCGGTATTGGCTAATTCGACCTTGACCTTCTTCAGCATAGTTTAAGATTTAGATACTTTTATTTCCTCCAAATTTGAAGAGCACCACCAACAAAAATGGCGTCGAATTGGTGTCGACTCGCACAACTTTTCGCCCTTGTGGGTGATTTCCAGCTGATAAATCGTTCGGAAGAGTAGACATTACGTTACATCGTTGGCTAAATGAGATGAATTGACATTTTGAGCTTCGTTTAACGGACACTGGATTTTTAAAATGAAGGGTAGGAATTTTGTTTTTCATTATTTTCAATCAAACTTTTATTTTGTCAAAATAGTGGCGATGGCGCAAAGCAATCAGGATGTTTATACATTATTTCATGAAAACGCAGATCATTGACTGAAATCGAACCCTTGCATTCCAATCATGTCTTTAAATAGGTGGCATAACTGAGAGGGTCTTTTAAAAAAAAGTAGCCCGACTCACTAGTCACCAGGGGTGGAGGGGGGGGGGCTTGTGGTTGAAGCCCCCTACCACCAGCTGACTGTTTATATTATACCATATTAAATGGGTGGCACTGTGGTCGAGCGGATAACGCTGTTGAATACTGATCGAGAGGTCTCTGGTTTGATCCTCGGCCCAAAGATGGTGTTGTGTGTATCGGTCCTATACACCGGGAATCAATTTAAAAAGAGCTATGTCTGCGAACCCATATTCCTTGTATCACACATCTGTCTCCTTGTTGACTTTGTCTGCCCTTTTAAAACATGTGCCAATATTGTCTGTACTCCAAGAGGTGCTGCAAATCCTGTCTGGGGTTCGAACCACAACACCCTATTCAGGCTATTGTCTACTATGAAACTCACAAACAACAAAGCTACTAAACAGGAGTCTAACCCCGTATGAGTACACCCAGACCTACACGACTTGAAACAACAGTTGGCTATCAATCATGCACGGTAACACCACTCTGAAAACTAATAGATATACTAGTATAGTGTAACCAGTTAGTCAAAGCAAACCGTTCCGCCTCATAGTAGTTACTGGCTGGAAGTTTAGAAATTAAAAAAGCAGCCAACTAGTGAATTACAGTACAGCAAGCTTGTCTGTGCACCTGATGCAGGGCTCGAACCCCTTAAGTATACCAGGAGATTATTATAACAATCCTATGGAGCAACCAAGGATTGAACCATGCAGTGAAGCAGGACTCATTTGATCACTGAATAATCACTACAGTCATCATCTTTATCTTTTAGAGCTCTCCATCTTGCTACTATATGATTGCTTTTTATAATATTATACCTATTTGGTTTTGTTTTAAGATTCCACAGAGTTTTGGAAAAAGATGAACTGGAAGGTCATTACTTGGTGTTAAGGAGGTCCAAGGGAGACAGAACTCTGGTTGCAGCAAGGTTGCGAACATCACACACTGACAGTCACAGTGTAGCACATACATGTAACGTGGCAGGTGAGAATTGGCCATTTACTCAGTTTATTTCCAAAAGAAATACTTACTTGGTCTTTATTTAAATTTATTTAATTAAAACCTTGTTAACAAGACCTCCTGTGGGAGTCAAGACCCAGATTAGTTTATACTAATTTATTTAAGGTCTATTGTGAAACAAGTTTTTCCAACTTATATTAATCACTCTCGACACCTCATTCCTGATGTTATCTATCGCCACGACGGTATGAGAGAAGATAGAACCCAGATCCTGATGGTCTTGAGTTAGTTTTATCATAATTATTCAATATTGAGGTACAAAAACACATTAAACAAAATTTATATGTGGTCTTATTATTTTAAGTGGTGTGTGCACTGGCTTTGTAACAATTAGGGTTCCTTTCCAGGTCACATGCTGGTTGAAATTTGACTATACAATTAATGTTGATTTTCCTCCACATGTGGAGAAGTTGCTTGTTCCTTGTGGAAGGGTACTTTAGTACTGGTTAAGATGCAGTCCAGGTAAACTGGCTAAGTGAATGGGTCTCCGGCTGAAGTTTATAACTCAAAATTGTTGAGAAATGGCTTCAACTGTTAATTAACAGTTTTAGTGAGTAATACAATAATTATAGGCATAGAGATAGCACAGATAGCTACATGTACTATGAACTTGGTTACTAAGTAAATGGTTAATGCTACATGGTAAATAAATAGGCCCCCAAGAAGCACATGATTCTTTATCCTATAGCAAAAAAGGTCTACAAAAACCTCAGCAATTTAAATAAACTTTTAATAAATATATTATTTTTTCAGATTTGACGCTTTTTATCAGCGCATAACAACATAATGATAAAATCATTGGTTGGAAACTACAAGACCAACACTATATTCCCTGTTCCAGTCTGCAGGCTTTGAAATTTACCAACAACGTTAAAAACATTCTATTTCAAGGATTAAGAAGATAATTTATTATGTTAAGAAAACTAGAAATCAGTGTTTTCTAGAACTGTAACCATGTGTTCACACATTTTAATTCATTGTAAATAATGAATCATAAATTGACATAATGTTGTTTACTCATTCCTTTTTGTATTTTTTACAGCTTCAACTTCAAGTTAACTTTCATTCATTTCTTACTCTTAGTGCTTAAAATTCTGTAATGTCATTACTTATAATTTAGCTCACCTGTCACATAGTGACAGTGTGAGCTTTTGTGATCGCAATCTATCCGTCGTTTTATCTATTCACAATAATGTTTTGCTTGTAAACACACTACGGTATGTGTCACAACCTTCATGAAACTTGGTTACACTGACCATCTTAATAAAATCTAGGTTAAATTCAATATGGGTCATCTGGGGTCTAAAAGCTGGTCACAAGGCCCAATTTAAGTAGACGCATTGGACACAGTCAAACATACTAGAGGATAGAATTTTGAATTTATCTTCATGAATCATTCTTGTGACTATTAGTCACATTGGTCATCTATATAGAATCTGGTTCAAGTTTGATGGTGAGCTTTGGTGATTGCTCTTTGTCTGTCATCACACTTGAATTTCTGGAGGTTGCAACTTGGTCACAATGGTTAGGTATAGTTCAAAATTGGGTCAATGGCTCATCTTGGGTACACTAGGTAACCAGGTCTAATCACAGAATAATCTTCTGTTTGAACAGAGGCTGTATTTCTCATTGGACTTTTATCATGAAAATCGCCAGGGCATATAGTGTTACCCATTTCTGTCCTTCTGTAATCATTCTTGTACAGACTTTCATTCATTGGGGGCTTTTTTAAATAATTTGGCATAGTGTTGTGTTCATCTTTATGACGCGGCATATCACATGCAAGACCCACGACCATAGCTCAAAGGTCACAATTGAAGGTAAAAAATTGATATATTATCGCTCGTCAAGATCAGATATTGTTCATTTGTTGGGGATTTTTAGTCGATTGGTACAAATGTTCAATTACAGTTGATGAGGCAGCACGTCACATGCAAGGCCTGTGTCTCTTACTTGAAGGTCAATGTCACACTTTGAGGTAACACATTGGCATAGCACTGCTCAATATCTCAGTCATGCATTGGTATTGGGAAATTTGAATATAGGTAGATCTTGAAAATACTGAGGTCAAGTTCGAATTTCATTTGGGTCAAATTATGCCCCTTGGAGTATTGGTTCATCATGATACATAATTATGTATCTGCACTACTTCTCGGTAACCTTTGGTCAGATTTCAATAAGTAACAAGTCTAGTTGTGCATATACTCCGTGCTTCTTGGTCAGATTGATTTTAAGGAAGTTATTGCCCTTTGTTTTTAGCTCACCTAAATCTAGAGGTCAGTTTTCACTTAATCTTTATTAAACTTGGTCACAATGTTTGTCTCTATGAAATCTAGGCCAAGTTCGTAATTGGGTCTTCTGTGGTCAAAAACTAGGTCACCAGGTCACATCAAAGAAAAACCTTGTTAACACTCTAGAGGTCACGTTTTTTACCTAATCTGTATGAAACTTGATCACAATGTTTGTCTCTATGAAATCTAGGTCAAGTTCGTAACTGGGTCATATGGGGTCAAAAAGTAGGTCACATCAAAGAAAAACCTTGTTAACACTCTAGAGGTCACAATTTTGACATAATTTTAATGAAACTTGATCACAATGTATGTCTCTTTGCAATATAGGTCAAGTTCATAATTGGGTCATCTGGTGTCAAAAACTAGGTCAAATAGTAGGAAAACTTTGTTAACACTCTGGAGTCCACATTTTTGCTTTGATCTTCACTAAACTTGGTCAGTAGTTGTATCTCAATGAAATCTAGGTCAATTTCCAAGTGGGGTTATGTGGAGTCAAAAGCTAGGTCAAATAATAGCAAAACCTTGTTAACACTCTGGAGGTCACATTTTTGCTTCAATCTTCACCAAACTTGGTCAGTAGTTGTATCTCAATGAAATTTGGTCATGCAGTCAAAAACTAGGTACAAAAATAGGAAAACTTTGTTAACACTGGAGGCCACATTTTTGCTTCAATCTTCAAGGAGTATGGTCAAAATGTGTATCGTGATAACCTTAAGGTCAAGTTTGAAGTTGGTTCATGTGGGGTCTAAAAAGAAGGTCAATAGGTCAAATATAGAAAAACCTTATTAACACTCTTGAGGCCATATTTTTGCTTTAATCTTCATCAACTTTGGTCAAAATGTTTAACTTGATGACCTTAAGGTCAAGTTCAAAGTTTGGCCATGTTTAGCAGGTGAGCGCCCAAGGATCTATGATCCTCTTGTTAATGAAATCTAGGATGCTGTCTTGTTCAAGTATTTGATTGATAAATGTGTTATTATGTAAACATGTGTTTTCTTTAAAAATAAATTTTTGTCATGAAAATTAATGTTAAGAACAATTTATTTTAACTCACTTGTCACTAAGTTACATTGTGTGAGCTATTGTGAGTGCTCTTAGTCCCTCATCCAACTGTTCCTGTGTGCTTGTGACACATTACTAGGCTGCAGAATACAACTTTAGGCTATTCATTATGAAACTTGGTCACAATGACTATCTGTAGACAGAGTTCAATATTGGGTCATCTAGGGTAAAAGAGCAGGTCATTATAAACAAGAATGCCAAAATGTCACAAAATACGCCCGTCTTGGGGCATGGTGAATCTCAGGGCATGGTGAAAGAAAAAAAAAACAATCCAACAGTTTTTAGCTCACCTGAGCACGAAGTGCTCACTGGTGAGCTTTTAGGATAGGTGGCTGTCCGGCGTCCGTCGTCGTCCGTCAACAATTCCTTTAAATGACTTCTTCTCCTAAACCAATTCATGGAATTTAACCAAATTTCACAGGAATGATCCTTGGGTGGTCCTCTTTCAAAGTTGTTCAAATGGTTCTGGTTAATTTATTAATTAGGTCACAGGAGCTAAAAATAGATTTTAAAAGTGAAAACTTAAAAAATCTTCTTCTCTGAAACCACAGGGCCTACAGCTTTGATATTTTGCATGAAGCTTCATCATGAGATCCTCTACAAAGATTGTTAAAATTTTGCCCCTGGGGTCAAAACTGCACCCGTCCCGGGGGTCACTTGTTTTCCAATAGAGTTATAGAGAGAAATCTTTGAAAATCTTTTCCTCTGAAACCACAAGACCTACAACTTTGATATTTTGCATGTAACATCATAATTATTGGGGTCCTCTAACAAGATTGTACAAATTTTACCCCCATGGGGTTAAAATAGCCCCCTACCCCAGTCACTATGTTATTGTAGAAAACTTTGAAAATCTTCTCTTATACCACAATGCAGACTCCCACTGACCTCACCTTTAGATAAGAAATAATGTTGGATATTTCTTTCTTGCTGACATTAATGACTTTTCAATGAGATATACTAAACCCTGACTCTGGTATCTGAATTCAAACATGTGTAGACCATCTGGTCATTTGTTCAGTCAGTAGGAGAAGTTTATTGTGTGTTCAGCTAGTAATTGTAGTCAATTAAGAAAATTGTATGTTTTACAGTATCAAGCTTGTACCATGTTTGTTAAGCAACCGTTGTCTTATAATTATAATCAATTTGATTATTTCAATCCATTATTTCACAAAATATCATGCCCATAAAGTGTATATATTTGCATACAAGTTAGTTGTGTTTTATATTCTTCCACCAAATATATCCCTCAATCTAAGGCTAACCTTAATAAATTCTTTGGTTGGAGTTACTCTATCTACTCACGAAAATCCCAGCAACATATTTGGCCTTCAGGAGAATTTTTTTACTTTAATGAGATTATTAAGTGTTCGTAAAAAATAATTAAAAACATTCCCTACTTACCTACCCGCCTAAACATTTCTGTGTAACTCCAAACAAAGAATTTTTTAAGGTCAGCCTGAGATATTTGGGGTAAATTGCTTTCTACATGTCAGCTGTCTGGTACACTAAATGGTTTCAGATCAATAACTCGAGAACAGTTTGGCCTAAGATCATCAAACTTTGCTTTGAGGTTGGTTATCATCAATAGATGACCCCTATAATGTTTTTTGAGGTCATTAAATAAACAGATAAGGTCATTAACCTTAAACATAATTATCATAGAGGCATATCCTACTATTCCGGAATAATCCGAGAATCAGGATTAGCTGCACTAAAAAAAATGAACTTCTATGTAGAAAAAGTTCATTTCTCGACTTAACATCACTCGAATATTACTCAGGTGAGCGATCCAGGGCCTTCTGGGCCCTCTTGTTTTAATCAAAGGACCATAACCCAAGAAGGCCCAGGCTGATTTGGCCTACAATTGAACTTGTCTTAGATATTATACCCATAAACATTGTCACCAAGTTTGAAGATACTCAGTTATTATAGGCCCATAACCCAATAAGGCCTAGGCCGATTTGGCCTATAATGAAACTTGGCCTAGATATTATACCCATAAGAATTGTCACAAAGTTTGAAGATGATCGGATGAAAAATGTTTGCGTTTAGTACAGACAAGGCCAATTTCATACTTATTTGGTAATTAAAGGCCCATAACCCAATAAGGCCTAGGCCGATTTGGCCTATAATTGAACTTGGCCTAGATATAATAGCCATAAGCATTGTCACAAAGTTTGAAGATGATCGGATGAAAACTGTTTGCGTTAGAGTACAGACAAATTACTGGACGCCGCCGCACGCCCTCCCCCCAAGGGTGTTCACATAATACGTCCCGTTTTCACAGGCGTATAAAAACCTTCTGCAATAGAGGATGCATTGGCTTTCGTTGAATTTTGATCCAGTGAAATTTTTTAAGAGTTTGCATAACTAGATCAAGTTACAGAAACAAGTCTGTGCTCAAACAGTCAATCAAACTGTTAAAGAAATCTTACATCTAGACAACGTACATCAATTTGGCTCCGTCGTGACATCACGTTTTTCAGACTGACAGACAAGGGCAAATCTATATGCCCCCCCCCCCCCAAATATTTGGTGGGAGCATAAAAGTGATCACCTGGTTACCATGATATTTTATATTGGACATTCTTAAGGATTACATTGAATTTATTATTTGCTATCTATGGAGATTTATCAGTGAAATTACCATTTTGTCATTTTCACTGTTTTAGAAGCTGGTTCCATTACCACACAGAAAAAGAAATGGCGTCATTATAGACGCCTTAACGTGACTTTCTAATTTCATCGTCTTTTTCCCAATTAAACCAATTACTGTACCGTTAATTTAAACGAGAAATTGAAGCATATAATAAACAGAAAATCTGTTCACTTTTGGTGAAAGATCAAACTTTATTTCACTTGTTTTCACAGAAGAATACATTTTCACTCCTGGCTACCCAATTCGTGAAAATATTGATGTCTGTGATCACTCGGTGAAATAAATTTTGATCTTGCCCCAGAATCAACACATATCCTCTATATAATGTGTAAATTTAAATATTAAATCAAGACAATTTGAATTCATGAATTTATGAGGTATTTCATGTATATAATGTCACTGTACATAATATGTTACAAAAAGCAGTATTTTAGTGGACATGTTAATCGAAAAAAAGTATGTCTAACAGATTGAATTGGTTGGCTGGATCCGTCAGGATAGAACAATTTTCTTCACTTTGACTTCAGATATATATGTGGTTGAAACTGCAACAATAGCTGGCTACACTGAAGAAACTCCTGATAAGACCTGAAATATCAAACATTTCTTAAACATTCAAAACATACAAAATCAGTTATACAGGGTTCCCACGGTCAGGGAAAAGTCAGGAAAAAATATAATTTTCTCAAGGTCAGGGAAGTCAGGGAATTTTGGAATTAGTCAGGGAAATCTAGAAATTGAGCAAAAGTCAGGGAAAAGTCAGGGAATTTTTCATTGAAGCTGTCGATAAGTGACATTTCCAGAATTCCTATGCAGAAATACCTAAGACTGAAAAATTCCTCGCTCGCTTTGCTCGCTCTGACTTTTTTGTTGCATTTAAAGCAAATACTCATTTTCTCTATTTTATTGCCATATTTTGCTCGAACAAAAAAATGCTCTGTCGCCCGATCGCTGTAAAAAGTCAGGGAAAAGTGCTCTGTGGTCAGGGAAAAAGTCAGGGAATTTTGTCTTGAAAATTTGGGGGAACCCTGTTATATAAAACTATAATGAAAGCATCATACATTGAATTATTTTAAGTTACTGCTTCTATTTAAATCTATATGCAAGTTGAAGTGAACTTAATACCATAGGATAACCACATGAACATTAACTCTTCCCTACATAGATCCCAGGTCTACTTACTACATTACAGTAAAATGAACTCAATAATAAAACAAAGTCTGAGTGTTGGCCTAGAGGTAGGGTGCACGCTTCAGGATTGAGGGGTCCCAGGGTTTGATCCCCGTTTACGCCACTGCTTAATTTCTCTGAGCAAGAATAATCCAAAATGCTCCACTTGAACAAGGTGTGAATTGGTGCATGTGAGGGCAGTATCTATACATGTTCGATATTCCTGGGCGCCATATCCCGATGTTGGCTGTACATAAACTAAGTGCGAATTAGTCTCCAGGGAGACTCAAACGCAGGTTTGCTTAGGTAGCCCAATAACCAGGGAAGTTAAAATGTCAAAGGGTGGCTGAACAGCTGAATTGTTGAAAGCTGTCCTCGGAAACTGGTATTTTTTAACTTAAGAATACAATTTATTACGCCCATTTTCTCTATTTTGCTATTAATTTAAACTCAATACTAAGTCTTTATACCCCGCAAACAAAGTTTAAAGGGGTTTACTGCATATCGATACCGTGCTCACTATTTTCACTCGAGTTACTAGAAACCATACATACTGTATGACATTGATGCATCCAAATGTATAAATATGCTCATGCATGGAGTATGATAGATGCATCAAAACGTGTCTCCATTAGTCCAGGGTTAGTTAATACACTGACAGCTTATAAACTTGATTCAAATACCTTGATGTCCCATTTGATGGTCTACCTTCACTATCGAAGAAGGAGTTTCATTAATTCATGGTCCATAACCCTGCCAGTACTGTAATGAATACAAACAACATTTTGAATATTTTCTCAATAACATCACACATAGTCATACTCAGCAGTTAATGTATAAGGTTAATCACATTCTTAATTACACATTCATTCTAGGCTAAAGAAATTTAAGAAATCTATATAGTCAAAGGACATGGAATTAAATTATTGTTCTATATTTATGTGCATTTAATACAGAAGTTAGAGCAATGAACATAGACATCATCAGCCGAGGGTGTATCTGTCATCAGCTAGGTGTTTCACCCTTACTCAAAACATCCTTTTGATGGTGATGTAAACAGTGGTGATCATCCATTGATCCATCTAAGCTGACTTCCATGTCTCTTCATCTCGTCTGAGCCAGAGCCAACCAAACGCTCATCCGGCAGCCTTGCCATGAGCATGGATTGCAATATTGCACGTTTATTTATAAATGATTAGTATTATGATTGGAATAATTGGTGAAATAAATAAAAAAGTTTCAATATAGTGGCCTGTCCATTGAATGTAACTTACTTGGAATTCTATACTGTCACTACGACAAATCAGTGATCGGAGTATCTCGTCTTATTGATTCTGTCCTAAAAAGAACAATTTAATAATAATGATTTTACAAGTAATAAAAAATTTTAAAAAATATTCAGCTTACAACTTTACCCTGCAGCAAACAATTAGGATGGTTTTCTTCAAAGCCGCTAAGCGGGAGATCACAACTTTAAAGAGCGGAAGATAAGATACATTTTATTCCAATTAAGGGTCATAAATATGACATATGAATCAGGACAATACAGCCAAATAAGGGAGTCCCTTATGTAAAGCTTACATGTGAAAACAGCATAATTATATATATGACCTAAATATCTAAACTTGTAAAATGCTATTGAAGTTGGAAACCTCTTACCTGGACAATTATCTGAATGTATGAAAAATCCATTGCTCAAGTTGCATGTCCCTGTGGTGACCATTTAACCATAGATTGGACAAGAGTTAAGATAACATATAAGTTGTGATGTATTTGGTCCAGTTGTTTCATTAATCAAGAAGTTTAGCTGAAAAAGAAAAGCCATACATAATACAACTTCCTAACAACTATTGAGCTAGCTATTATAATTAATTAAACTAATAATATCCAATAATCATAACACCTGTGACCACTCCGAGTAGTTAAGAAAGAAGAAGGTTCAAAACCTTCTACGGATCAGTTCCAACAGTTTCATCATTTCAAGGGCAACAAGAGATGTTTGTAAAACATGTATACTCACATGACAGCCAAATAGTCAGGAATGGTTAAGGTCACAGTGACCTTGACCTTTGACTTACTGACCTACAATAAGGGGCATCTACTGTTGATGACCAACATCCATGTGCAAAGCAATATACCCCCTCATCAAAGATGGGGGCATATTAACTCAGAGAGTTAATCCTGGGTGAATTTGAATTTTAAAATTCAAAATACCCAAGAGCATAACTGCACATGCAGACCAATATCTATATAAACTTTCATGACTGCAGCTCAAATACTTTTAAATGTATACGCAAGCCAATTTTTATATTGTAACAACCAAAGTTTTGCGATTTTCATCAATTCAAGGGCCATAACTCTGCTAATACTGGATGAATCTGGCCATAACCCTGCTAAAACTGAATGAATCTAAATGAGAATAGCCATGTGCACAACTTACATGCTAATCAACATTTCTATGAAGTTTGATGTATGTAGCTAAAAAATTAATAATTACTGGTATGTGTGAAACAAGCCAAATTTCACAACTTTTCAGCACTTCAAGGGCCATTACTCTGCTAATATTGGATGGATCTGAATCAACATATCTAGGAGTACACATGGTTGTGATATTTCTGTAAAGTTTGATGGCTATGGCTGTAAACCACTTAAGAGATACATGTGCAACTACAATGTACCAGTAAAGTCAAATTTCATTATACCAGCCTCATTAATTTAACCTCAAACCACTTAGTTTTCTTTAAATTGTGCTCAATTTTTATTTGTTGACAGATTTTAGTATTAAAGTTACACATCAAAATAAAGCTGAAACTCTACTGAACTTAACTTTAAAATGAGCATAATTTTCATTGATGCTAACATTTGACAATAAGTTAAATGTGTGTGTACTAACTGAGCTAATCAGATAGCATCTCAACAAAACCACTATACACCGGTCTATAAAAAAAGGTGCTCATTTTACAGTTTTTGACCGATTTCAATTAATTATGCACCAAAATGACCCTGAGACTTTGTTAAACTTAAATAAATAGCTCAATAATTTTCATGAATACAAATAATGACCAAATGGGTGCCTACAGACAGTGCTGAGTCTGCGGCACCTAATTCTATGTGAATTAAAAATGGTGCTAATTCAACATTTTTTGCCCGATTTCAATAAATTATACACCAAAATGAGCCTTCCACTCTACTGAACAAAATATAAAAATAATGGATGCAAACATTGACCAATTGGCTGTCTTATGACTGAGATAACCTGGTGGAGTCTAGCCCAACACCCCTACATAGGTCAGTCAGGGTTCTCGGTAGGATTTTAAAGTAGGAGTCCCAGGACTCCTTCTTAGCAAAATTGTTGGAGTCCTGAGGACTGTATTCGAGTCGCGCATCGACGAGTGGGGGAGGGTGAGGTAGGGGGTGACCCCCTCCCCCAAGGGGGGGTTTGGGGGATCTCCTCCAAGAAAATTTTGATTTCTGGACCCTTAAATCCTGCATTCTGGTGAACTACGGAGCTAATTGTTTCAATTATTTTGTGACCTCAAAAGATTTTTTTATGTCAGTGTGAATAAAAAAGTAGAGTTTTTGTGGTAGGTTACTGATTGATTCAATGCAATAAATTCCGAAAATATAACAGATGGTCAGGTGTACTGCTCAATGAAAAGTATAATATTTCATAAGTACTGATAACATACTTAAATTCTTGCTATATAAATAATAGTAGCCAAGAATGTATGAATAGTATAAAAAAATCACGAGCTTATCCGAAAATATGTATATATCCGAAAAGTGCAACTCGCATGTCACACAAGTCGTTCTTATCCCGACCGTCTATTCAAATAGGTGCTCATTTTGCAGTTTTAGACCGATTTCTTTGAGTAATAGATCAAATTGAACCTGAAGCTTTACTGTTTTTAAATTATAAATGAGCATCATTTTCATTAATGTAAAAAACGACTAAGTGGGTGTTTAAAAGTCTGACCTGGTCAGACGGCGCATAAAACAGCACTAAACATGGGTCTATTCAAAATGGTGCTCAATTTTTATTTGTGGACCGATTTACTCAAGCTAGGCATCAAAATGACCCGGAAACTCTGTCGAACCTACAAAAAAATTGAGCATCATTTTGACGGATTCTAACAGTTTAAAGGAATGATAATACTGATTAAGACGCACAAAAATACGAGTCTAAATTCATTAGACATCACGCATTTGATCGGATATTTCTCAGCAAATACAAGTTCAAGCATCAATTTCTTCGCGTCTTCAACAGTAAAAATATGTCTGAGAACAAACAAATGTAACTTCAATACTCAACTTACCTATTTCGCAGAAATATCGGCTAAAATGTTACACTAGGTGTTTCAAATAAACGCCGCCATTTGCAATTTACGCTGGTTCCCTGGTTTCGGGCGTAAGTTGCACAGGAACGGAATCCAGTATATTAGCCAATACCAATCGGAACGGTCCGTTCGGCATTTATCGCTTCCTGACGTCGCCAGATAAAATACCTCGGATGTACGTAGGCGCTTCACAATGTAAGATTTTTGCTCATAAGTCTACGCTGCAGGAAATAAACCGCGGAGTGATTACCAAAATGGCTGACTTTGGTAGCGTCTGCAATAAGCCATTACAAGATTGTGGAAGTATGGCGTGTTTCGTTTGATTTAAAAGAAGAACAGAAGATATGTTTGTACAATATGTATCGTTACATCGAACTGTTGACGTCTTACCAACTGAGGATGGCAATTTGGGCTTAATTTTCCAGCTTTTTCAGGTGACTATGGGAAACAAAAGTGGGTGGGGGATGGTAATTAAACCATTTCTTAAGGTATAGCGAACAGACTTATACCACATGTATGCTATCACTTACGCATAACACCAACCACCCGTGTGAACATAATAACCTGTTGGAATAGTTTGTTACTCGTCGTAATGAAAACTCATGTAGCATGATACAGCTCCCAGGCTCCAGGGTCATACCTACCTACCTACCTAAGTCATGGTTGTCTATTTGCAATGGTGTTTTAACTGTAAAACCAGTCCGGAGTATAAATAGGCCTACTGGGAAAACAGGGTTTACTAAATAACTGCTATTTCAATGACATATGCGTGGATCAAGAGTGTGAGACCTTGTCTTGATCCCTTGGAATTTTGGAAGAAAAGTGGTTATCTTTACAATGGTTTAGTGAAAGTTGTGATACTGTGGTCAGTGCACTGGATCAGGGTTCCATTCTTGGTCACGCGCATGTGAAAAATAAAATAATGTTGATTTTCTTCCACATGCGGAGCTGTTGCTGGATTCTTGTGGAATGGCAAGTTAGTACTGGTTACAGTGGTTTAAGGATACAGAACAGGAAAACTGGCTACATGTAGGTGAATCGGTCACAGTACTGTACTTTCAGCTGAATTTTTTTATCACATTTTGGCCATTTCTAATTAGCCAATTTCTCAAAATGCGGGCTAATATCAATGACACTTTTTGGCACGGGGGCCCATAACTTATGTTATAGAGAATCAAAGGCATTACCACATACCAATACCACATGGTTTTTGACTACAGTTCCAAGTAGAAATGTGTAAACATTGGAAGAATCTTTAAAGGTGCTGAAAAAGATCTTATCTTTCATTGAAAGCAAATAATGTCCCCCTTAGCGTGGCGTATATTTCATAGAAATCGACAAAGAAACAAAATACTTATGGCTATTTTATTTTCCAATGTTTACAAATTTCTTCTTGTAACTGTAGCCAAAAGTCACATGGTATTGCTACACTTTTATAATGATTATTATAATACTTCCAACTTTACAGCCAGGTGGTATATTCAGAGTACATACTGAATGGTGAACCTGACTCCTGAGTGACATTACCAGTTTTACTGATAAATTGACTGTTGTACTTTTCAGCTCAACTTGCTTGTTATGAAAATATGAGGACAGGCATGATTGAACCAATTTATTTGGCCCTATTAACATAATCGATGGTGGACTGGTCACTACAGTACATGGTCTGTTGATGTTTTTCACACACTATGAATACTGTCCAGGTAAATATTTTTTACACTTTCAGCTGCATTTGTTTATCTTCATGTACTTTATGGTACATGTATTTTAAATAAACAATTAACTTATGCTTCAGTTTAGAATATGAGCACAATAATTTGAATAAGTCGCACAATATCTGATTCAGATAGTGCTCAGATTGTAATTTTTGGTTTTTAATTATCTGTTCCTGTGGTCTATGATATTATTTATTATAATCATATAAGTTTGTATTTATATCATCTATATATAATGAAGCGGTGTGTGCTTTGTTTGCGATTTCGTTGTGGATAGGGGTTCTTGTAGATTTGTTGTAGCCTCTTCCTGCAGTATGTTATTAAGTGTCAGTCTGTGTTTGACAATTCCAAGTGTTGGTTGACAATATTATATAAATTCGAAATTGATCACAGACTTTCAAGTTCTTTCAATATATATTTCATTCATAAAATATAATTTGTCCTCAGAGTTCAAATAATAAAGTGTAACACACAGTTATAAAAGTCACAAAGTACGGATACATGATTTAGTAATATTTTCCTTTAATTTAACACAAAGTTGTTTTCACAAAGAGATCTAGTTTCTAACTGATAAAAAGAATATTTAGTTTTTCTCTGTTCAGAATTATAATTTAATTTAATTGGTCCATACGGTTGATTGGATTTGGTATTTGACCAATCAAACATCCATACGGTTGATTGCATTTTGTATCAACCATGGGATGCCAAAAGTTACCTAGTCGCAAGCATTAACTTAAAATTTTCTCTGAAACTTACAATTATAAAATTTAATATTTTTACCTTTGGCAATTTCTATTGTTTTTCAATACAAAGCCTACTGGTCAAACTTTGACAAAATGTCTATACCAGACCATTAGATATTATTACACACAATACCTGATGTATTCTTTTTGAAACAATGCATTATGGCTGACAGTCTCTAACTGACCTGATTGATTTCTAGAAATATTGTATCAAACTTAACTTAATTTTATAAACGTTTAAGTATATTGAGAAGTTTGAAACATTTGTTATTTCAAACTATAAAATTGATATTCCTGATGAAACAATAATCATTTTGATATTTAATATGTAAGTGTATTATGAAAATTAAATAAATGAGTACTTTATTGTTTAAAGTTGGATTTCAGTAAAAAATACCCCCATCATAAAATATATATTATAATAATGTATTTATCAAAACTAATATCTCACTCCAGCTCTTTCATGTTGGAGCTGTGATCTCCCTCTATGAAGAATATATCACTAATTTAAATGTTTGTGGTAGGGCAATTTCTAATTAATTCTGCCAGCAGCATGTAAGCTGAAATTACAATTCACACTTATACTGGTTTTTTTTTCAGGTCAGTTATAGAAGTCATGTGTGGCAACCAGTGATTCTATGCACAAGTGGAAGTTAGTCATAGAACTTCTGATGCAGATTCCAGGTTAGATTTGCTAAAATGAATTGTTCACCATATTATTTTAGTATTCCATATTTTGGACCAGAGTATGCAAGAAATTTTCTGCAGAATTCTAGTCTAGATTTCAGAATGTAGTGAGTATTGTTTGAATGAGATCTTAAGGATTCATTATTAGTTTTGCAAATAACTGGGGCATGTACTCAGGAAATAGATTATTAAAGGACTTAAAGGCAAACACAGCTTTTTTGTACAAGATAGGTCTTGTGTTTCCATCCATTTTAGCTCAATGAATAAAGTTTGAGCTGGTGCATCATGAAGCTTGTCTAGAATTATTCTAGCTGCTCTTTTCTGGAATTTATGCAACTTATTTGATAAATTATCACCTCAATTGTCACAGATAGTGCAACAATAATCAAGGTGTAGCTAGATATAAGCAACTCATTGATATCTTGAAGTTGAACTTGATATCTTGAGAAAGATGTATACATGTACATACTTATTAATTACAGATGGTGTAATTTAAGATTTACAATGTCTATTTTCTATGTAATACATCATCTTACATAAGCTACTGTTTGTATAAAGTGGATCACTTTTTATTATATATTTGAAAAAATACGGTAGTCAAAATGCTGTTTGTTTTATTTACAGGCTTTGTTCACATTATGATTTAAAGAAGCTATATTGTCACAGTGCACCATCTTGAAGACCTGGAATCTAACTCGACCTTACCCTACTCACAATGGAAATTGAAAACCATTCTTCGATAAAACATCTAAATTACTGAAAGGTATAATTCATTTGGAGCAACTACTTATTCTTATATCTATTAACCCTGTGCTCCATGGAGACTCATAGATGGTGAATTTCCATGCACATTTTTATGCATGCGCCTCTTTGTGCAAAATGCATGCAATTTATATCTATAATTTTTAATATCATTCCTTGAGATAGTGAACATTACCATTTTATAACGAAAATAAGTGGACAGAGTATCTATGGAGTAAAGGGTTAATGTTCATATGATCATAATTAACTATTTGAGATGAAACAAAGCAGTATATTTTTCTTTTAGATGAGCAGCTTGATAGTATGGTATAATTTTATAAGTATACTTATTTATCATTGTAGTAATTAATTTAAATTTACTTTTTTTCAAACAAACCATTAATTTTTTATGCCTAATTCTTTATAAATATAATTGATACTTTTTTGATGTATGTTATAAATGTTTTACAAATATTACCTTTGATATTTCAGGTCACGTCAGTATTTCAGCCGTTAGTTTCTTCAGCAGACCCTGGGGTTGTAACAGTTTGAAGATCTAATTGAAGAGAAGACTATAAACTGAAAGAATCCAGCTTACTTGTTCCTCATTATCTTGGTCAAGCGTTGATATTTTGATGTAAAAGTTTGAATATAGGATCTGATTGAATAGTTTCTGGCAGGGTTGTGCCCCTTTGACTTTGAACATTTCTAATAATGGGTGATTTCTGATCTTTATCTCATTCAGGCATTGATAGTTTGATTTGAAATTTGGAATATTGGTACATCATGAAAATATGCATGCCATTTTCTAAATTGGTTCTGGGCAAAAAATTATTGGAAAACATACGGCCCATCAAGTTACTTCCTTGCCAACTGGGACATGTGTGTCAATCAGAAACATCTAGTTAATCAAGCTTGCCACAATGTTTGTCTAGATAAAATCAAAGTATATTTTGAATATTGGTCATCTGAAGTTAAAAAAACAGGTCATAGAAAAACATCATGTATGCAATAGAGGCGTTTTGCACTGGACTGTCGTGATTCTTGGTTAGAATGTTTTTTAATGAAATCTAGGATGCTTTTGAATATGGGTTTATGTATAAGGTCTCGTGGCTCTCTTGTTTAAGTATTTGATTTATAAATGTGTTATTTTGTTCACATGTGTTTTCTTGGAAAAATAAAATGTTGGTCATGAAAACATTTCTTTTGATACAGTATAACATTTTAACTCACATGTTACAAAGTGACAAGATGAGCTTTTGTGATTAGTCATTGTCCCTCATCAAACTGTTCCTGAAATTTCGCTTGTGACACACTAGAGAATACAACTTTAGCCTTATAATGAAACTTGGTCACAATGATAACCAAGGTAAATATTTGGTCAACTTGGGTAAAACACTAGGTCATTATGTTTAATCCTAGAAAAACCTTAAGTATGCATTAGAGGCTGCATTTTGCTTGGGATTTCCTTCAATTTTGGTCATATGAAAACACTTGCACCCCAGTCTATCTGTGCATATTGTCGCCACAAGTTGGATAGGATAATTTAGGAGTTATTGCCCTTTGATTTTTATACTTATTAGTTTTATCTCTGCTATTTCTCTACTACCATTGGTCAGATTTCAACCAAACTTTGCAAGACTTACAAATACCAAGTCTTATTGCACATATTATTGGCACACCATTGTTGGACCATTGTATTGGAGTTATCACCCTTTATTTTTTATACTTATGTGTTTTTTATACTTAAAAGTTTTGTCTGCACTATTTCTCTTTAACCATTGCTTGGCTGTCAACAAAACTGGTGTCATCTGACAGCGAGCATGTAACACACGTGTCATCTGGAAGTTAGCATGTGCATGTAACATTTGTCATCTGACAGTGAGCATGTGCATGTAACAGTTGTTATCTGACAGTGAGCATGTAACATTTGTCATCCAACAGTGAGCATATGCATATAACATTTGTCATCTGACAGTGAGCATGGGCATGTAACAGTTGTCATCTGACAGTGAGCATGTAACATTTGTCATCTGACAGTGAGCATGTGCATATAACATTTGTCATCTGACAGTGAGCATGTAACATTTGTCATCTGACAGTGAGCATGTGCATGTAACAGTTGTCATCTGACAGTGAGCATGTAACATTTTGTCATCTGACAGTGAGAGCATGAGCATGTAACAGTTGTCATCTGACAGTGAGCATGTAACATTTGTCATCTGACAGTGAGCATGTGCATATAACATTTGTCATCTGACAGTGAGCATGTAACATTTGTCATCTGATAGTGAGCATGTGCATGTAACATTTGTCATCTGACAGTGAGCAGGTGCATATAACATTTGTCATCCAACAGCGAGCAGGTGCATATAACATCTGTCATCTGACAGTGAGCATGGGCATGTAACATTTGTCATCTGACAGTGAGCACGTAACATTTGTCATCTGACAGTGAGCACGTAACATTTGTCATCTGACAGTGAGCACGTAACATTTGTCATCTGACAGTGAGCACGTAACATTTGTCATCTGACAGTGAGCACGTAACATTTGTCATCTGACAGTGAGCACGTAACATTTGTCATTTGACAGTGAGCGTGTAACATTTGTCATCTGACAGTGAGCGTGTAACATTTGTCATTTGACAGTGAGCATGGGCATATACCATTCGTCATCTGACACGGAGCATGTAACATTTGTCATCTGACAGTGAGCATGAAACATTTGTCATTTGACTGTGAGCGTGTAACATTTGTTCTCTGACAGTGAGCATGGGCATGTACCATTTGTCATCTGACAGTGAGCATGTAACATTTGTCATCTGACAGTGAGCATGTAACATTTGTCATCTGACAGCGAGCATGGGCATTTACCATTTGTCATCTGACAGTGAGCAAATATTTAAATGAGCACGATCTCCCCATTAGCCCATACCCACATATCAAGTTTCTGAAGTGCATCTATTGTGGGTTGTCCTTGTGTTGTGTGGTTGTCCTTTTGGTCTGCTTTCTCTTCAAGGCTCTTGCTCAGAATTAGCTCTCATTTGAGTAGTCTCACATCTGACTATTTTCAATGATTTAATCCAGCATTATGACTAATCTTCATAAAGATAACCCTTAATTGTAACCTCTTGTATCTACAAGAGCAATATAGTAGATGGACATGGACGGATGAAAAGTGATCACAGAAAGTAGTGTTTCACTGTTTTGAGCAGTCTGTAGTGTAAATATGAAGTGTTATAGTATGTGTTTCCAGTACATTTTACTACATTCATTTATTTGGTAAATCAACATTACTTATGACCACCAGAGTATTACTAGTACTATTTCTAGAATTGGTTCTCAACATAATTTTGTTTAGTAGTAATTATACCGGGTACCCAAATTTGTAGTTTCTCACTATAATCAAGGTATAATTTGTTGGGGAAAAAACACTTGTAGTACTGTGGTGGTCATTAATATATTGGTAACTCTTTAGACAACAGGAAAAGCGTTTAGATACTGTAACACTATTTATTATGTTAATTCACAACTAAATTTGATTCTTTCTGTCAATTTCCTGGTGCATCAAGCTAGTGAGGCTTGGCTTCTGTTATGATTATAGTCATGAGCTATTTCAACATCACAAGGCATGGAAAACCACATTTCAGATGTAGCATCTTGAACATCTTCCACTCTTGTGCAAATATCTGCAAAAATAGTTGTAATGATAATTACAGAAAAGTATCAACAATTGGTATTACCGGTAGGTAAATAATATTACTAAGTTTCTAAGTTAGGGAAATCATATCTAATTCAAATGTAAACTACATATTGCCAGTTCATAATTTTACTCAGCACTTTTTCCCTGCTTGATTGGGAAAGGCACCGGTACCTGACAAATTAGGAAAAAATCTATTTTTTTTAAATTTATAAATTGTAAATTCTTAAAAACAATTTATCTTATTATTCTTAAAATTGACAAAAATTAACATAAAATAGTTTCTGCTTGACAATGTGTTGTTTATAGTTTGAATGAATAAATGTAACTAACCATCCCTATTTAAACCTAGATATTTACTCATATCTAGTGCATAACACTGGGTTTTCTGAGAAAATGTGGACCATTATTTTTTGGCTTACACTATTAGAAGCATTCAATATGACACAATTTTATCTTTTCATGTAGCTAGCTGAATTTGTCATGCAAAGTTTAAGGTCTTAGAATTTAATATTGGAAACTACTTGTCCGAATCTGCATAGGTAGGGCTAAAAATAAATTAGTGTTTGTTTCCCCTTCCCTACCTACCACGGTGTATAACCATATCGGTACCCTCTCAGTGCAAATTGATATATCAACACAAGTAAGGACATTTAGTAAACTCTAAGGTGAAAACCAACCGTCTTACATGAAAATAGGTACCAAATTTACTAGTAAGAACCAACCTTTATACAAAAAATAAAAATTTCATCCCCAATTTTTCATAAAAAAATATTATTTCAATTTGGGCAATAAAATATTTTGGGTAGGGCTGTTTTTTTTCGGGTAGGTAGCGGATGGGGAAACAAAATTTTATTTTAGGCCCAAGTCAAGATAACAATTTTTAGCATGGTTTTCATAGAAGTAAAGTCAAACTGCGGCTGTGCAAAGTTTTCAGGTTAATTTTATGTGAGACAATATTTCTCAAAACCAAACTTTAAAAGGTATCCATTTTAAACTTGGAATACACAAATGTACTTACAAGTTCACTTTCAAAAGGGCAATCAATTACAACATGACATATAACCCATTGATTTGTATTTCCAGAGTTATTTGGACTTGTTGTAAAAATTAAATTTCTTAATAACTACAGTACATTGTATTAAATAAATTATTATATACATTGTATTAAATAAATTATCAAGTAAAAATTTAATTAGGATACTTAATTAACATGATAATTCCTTTGTATAGACAGTATAATCTTGTGATATGAACCTAAGTTGTTACAAGTTCCATTGGTAAACAGTATTTCAGTCATAAAGAGATTCCCAGGTCACATATGGCATTATCCTGGCACTATACCAATTATGCTAAGTGTCAAGCAAGGGAGGCAATAACAGTATAGCTCAGAGAGTTTGACCTGAACCTGACCTTTATGCATGAATATATTACAAGGTTCTTGCGTTTAATATATAAATTTCTGCAAGCAAATCGTGCAATATTGGTCCTTTAGATTTGTGTTGGTATTACACATTGAGCATCTTTGTGATACGTCACGCTTATGAATACATACAACCAAAGTTATAAATATACTTTTTTATATAGACAATATATCAGCTGTTATTATGCTAATAAAAGGTCGAGAGTCGTGTCAAATTCTCGGGACTATACCACTGAAAAACATATGCAAGGATAAGATATTACCTGATATTGTTTTATAGTCATTAACAACATCTGTAACTTTTTCAAACTCTTAGATGTACAGGCTCTGTAGTTTCACTGATCATTCAGGTCCCCATTGCAACCTCCGAGATTATTCACCTTTGGGCTTTGGCCTGTATGGACCAACCAATCAGTACCTGCAAAAATATGTTGTTAAAATTGATTACCAAATATGAAACTAATGAGTGTAGTGGCTGGAGACAGATAGATCGACTCATAAAAGGCACCCGGCTTGCTCAGTATGCAGAGCTACTATACTGCCAGGGTTCCTGGGTTCAAGTCCCAATTCAAGTCACAGGTGCACAATTTCACCCTTTTAATACTATGCCTTAATTAAAGCTGGTGTTTGAAAGTTTGAAACCCGATGAGGTCCGATCTGAGTCTGATATTCCCTGTTGGCGATATAAATAAGGGTATTAATGGTATACCTTCTGTCTGTGGTTACCTAGTAGAAGTAGCTTGGCTAGTGCCTAGCTGGCAGGGGTTCCATTTGAGTTTTGACCCATGACATTTCAAAAGCCACATTTTATATTTTGGTTGGAAGGGCCATGGTATTTTGCCTTTAAAATGGTAAAATGTACTTTCAAATTTAGACTTTGAAGTTTAGTCAAAGGTATCAAAATGACCCTAGCAGCTAGTTGAACCCTTAAGCTGGCATTACAAAACTATGACAAGGGGGCTCGATATTGCCAGTAAGTGCATTAGACCACGAATGAGACATCATTATAAAACAGAAATCGAGTAAATCACGACAATTAATTAAATAACTTACATTTTTCCATTGACAGTTTGTCTAGTTTCGTTTTTGCAGGCAAAAACAGACTCCATGTGGCAGATCACGCTAAAAAATCAGCCTCTCAATGTTTCAGCGAGTAAATAAACCATTTTGGTTCACCACACTGCAACAATGCGTACCTAAATCATTAATTTTAGGCGTTATACAATAGTTTCTGATTTTGACAGACGTCGCTGTCAATAGCCGTCTCCATCTTGAAAGTAGTCCGTCGACGTACATCCGAGGTATGATTCTACAGCAGAATTGTACGAGGTGCTCCGAATGAGCCAATACCGGTCCGTATATTGCGACGTCAGAAAGCAATCGGACCGCGGCACCTGTCTAGTTCGCCAGTTGCGCAATAAAGTTCGTGGTTCGTTCGTAAGCCCTCGTTTAACTTCGTCAGTTTCCGGAGTATGGGCAAAACTCCAGCGAAACCGGACCGACCGTGTATGATTAATGTGGTGAATATGACTCATGGAGACTATTTGGTCCAGATATACTCACCATTTCGTTTGACCAACGAATGATGCTATAGATTAGAATCATATATAAACGCAGGAGTGTCAGACAGTTTAACTTGAACATTCTTCAGAAACTGTCAAACAGTGAGTACATAGTAAATATTCACATTTCATTATTTTTTCATTTCATTTTTCGGTAAAGATTGTGTCCTTATTATTGACCTTTTCTGGGTGGGTAATGTTTACATTACATTGTGAATCATGATTTTGTGGTGTCTTATTTAGTTAATATGTGTAGTGCATTTGCATGCATCAATTTTTAAATGCTATCTCTGTCGTTGGCATGTTTAAAGTTCTGTCAAAGTGAAAGTGAAAGTAGAAATACTTGTTTCCACAATCTCATTAAATCAGATCCTTACATTTGCTCCATTTCTTTACGCTGTTAGAGCCTATATCAGCGTAAAGTAGTGAAGCGTAATATGGGTCTGATTTTAATGAGATTGTTGTTTACATAAATTTATTCATATAAGGGATTTAAATATATCACTCCAAAATCAACTTTCTGGAAATATTATGTTTTTAAAAGTGGTTCCAATTATTTTCCAATAAACTAAGTCTTAAACTAGTCTCTAATTTTGGAGCTTGTTTGTTTTGGAGTTTATTTTTTCTACAATAATCAGTAAAGGAGATTTCAACTTCAACTTTAACGTTATACTCAGACTCCAACGCCACTAGGGCATTTACTCAAATTACTGAAGAGGGTTTAAAACTATGAGCAGTGTAGAGTGCGGAGTGCTTCATAAAAAACGTAGCGTTCGCTAATTAAAATTTAACATGTATGTACACTATACAACCGGCCTGTTGCACTAGGCGCGGAAGACTGGCAGTGGTCTAACTGCCGACTTGAAAGAGTCCAGACTCGGGGCTGTCACCACTGATGTAGGAAGAGAATTCCAGATTGTTATTGTCCGTGGGAGAAATGAATGTTGGTACGCATTACGCAGACACTGAGGTGGTATAAAATTTTGCGAGTTATGTCCTCTAGTTGATTGGATTATGGAGCGGTCTGGTAGGTCAACTGGGATTCACAAGAGCGTTTACGTTTAAAACAGTGTTGATTTTCACAGAGAATGTCGTTTGAGTCAAAATGATTCATAACACTGGAGACGACGATATGATCAAGCATTTTAGATGCGACTGAAGTTAGAGACACATTGTGTACATTGTGTAGATTGTGTACACATTCTATATATAGCTCTGATCTGGTGAGAATACTGCACAGGCATAAATAATGAAAAGTTATTGGTGTCCAAAAGTAATTTGATAAAAGAGAAATGTGCTTGTAAAATCTAGTCCTTGTTTCCGTAAACGATAGAAATCCATAACTAAAAACAGAGAAGAGTGGAAAGCTGAGACTATAAGTCCTTGCCCTAGATGTGGCTAGATCCAGGCACACAATGCAAGGACTAAGGGTAGGTAGGGTAGGTATGTACTCGTAAAATAATGTAAATTCCATACTGCTTAATCTTTTTATTTACAGGGGTGTCAACAGAGCCTAATTATAAATCCTGAATAGAGCAGATAAAATTGACCATAACTTTTATATTTCTTGAGATATTTTAATCAAATAATTTTTGGTCAGAAATCATAGCTCTTTCAGGATGGATAAATCCGGAATTCAGAATAAATCAGGAATATTGACACCCCTGAATTAAGGGCAAAGTATTTAACCTTGTTTTCTGATTTAAGGGTGACAGTATGGCCTCTCAAAGTGCAAACTTCATGCTGGTGGTCGCGTTTGATTTCGGGACAACCTACAGCGGATATGCTTTTTCATTCCGAGACTTTCCACTGCATATTTCGACAAACACAGGATGGAACGACGGATCTGATGGACTGGTTACGATGAAAGCTCCAACATGTCTTTTAGTGCAGCCTGATGGATGTTTCCATTCCTTTGGTTACGAAGCAGAAAACAAGTATGCTAGTCTGGCTGCGTTAGATGAACACCACGGATGGTTACTATTTCGACGATTCAAGATGTTGTTACATAACACTGAGGTATTAACATTTTTATAAGTTCACATGAGAGATAAAAGTCTTTGCATACAGTTTTTGTAATAATGGTCTTTGTTTGCAGGTGGTCTTTAACACAGGCTTGATGCTTCAGTCAATATAATGCCCGCCCAGGGGGGGGAGGAGATACAGGGGGAATTAGACAGACGAATCTTTCCGATAGGCAGGAATTAGATGACCTTATAGATGTCTAATTCCCCTGGGCCGCCCCCCTGGGCGGGCAAAATATTGACTGGGGCATGACTGTAACTATGTTATATTAAAGGATGTATTGAAGAAATCCATAGCGACAACCACGTTTTCTTAAACCTGCTATGATAATAGTCCTTAATCACTATTTGATTATCGATCATTATAATTAAAAGATTAGTTTTTGAGTCCATTTTGAAGATATTGTCAGTGACATTGTCAGTTATCAGTACTGATTCTACTGCGTGCTGCATTCCTGGTGGCATTTATTGTCATATTCTTATATTATTATCTTTTTACTTAGCATCTAAATAGACGAACCACAGTGACTGACATCAATGGTGTATCCAGGCCAGCCATCAGTATATTTACCATGGCAATACGATACTTGAAGAAACATTTCATGGAGAACGTGTTTCAACGACCAGAAATCAGCATGTATCTACAGGAGAGAGACATCAAATATATCCTCACAGTACCAGCAATATGGAGCTCCGATTCTAAACTGTTCATGAGAGAAGCTGCAGTAGAGGTAATACTTGCTGTGTATAGTACAGAGATTGTAACCTGATCCTTGACCTTCTATTAGCATAATTTAACAGCTGATATATTGTCTATATTAGTATATTTATAACCCCAGTTGTATGTTTTCATTAGTGGGGAGTCTCACGAAGATGCTCAAGATGTAATACAACACTAACCTAAAGGACCAATATTGATATATTGAACACAAGAACCTTTTTTTAAATAATTTATATATTCATGCACATAGGTTAGGTTAGGTTCAATTTCCTCATACTATAGTTGCTTCTGTGCTGCAGAACCCATCAATACTTCTAGATACGTCTATACACTGCCATATATACATCAATGCAAACCACTGACAATTATTTTAAAAAATGTATTGAGGGGTGAGAATTCAGTTACAGAAATGGACTGAAACAAGGGAGGTCATTCTCTATATTTTTCCCCAAAAGCTGCACATGAGATGTATATGTTCTTCCTCATCTAGCTCTTACCAGAATGGTTTTATCGAGTACAGGTTTATTTAAACATTAGGAGCATTTAGCTATTGCTTTGACTGTGCATGTGTCTTAAGTGTCTGCTCCATACTGTGATAACACCTCTTGATACCTCAGTTCTGTTATGAAATTTTTTTTTTTATAGGCTGGTTTAGAGGACCGACAACTAAAGTTATGTCTGGAACCTGAAGCTGCGTCTATATGGTGCCTTAGTATCATCAAATCTATAGGAAAGGTAGAACATTATACCGGAGTACCTTTCATGGTGATTGACTTAGGAGGTAAGATCTTAGTTCAGGTTTGTTATGTGATTGTGAATATTCATGTGATGGTCATGTGTTTGTGAATAGTCATGTGATGGTCATGTGTTTGTGAATAGTCATGTGATGTCATGTTTTTTGTGAATAGTCATGTGATGGTCATGTGTTTGTGAATAGTCATGTGATGGTCATGTTTTTGTGAATAGTCATGTGTTTGTGAATAGTCATGTGATTGTGAATATTCATGTGATGGTCATGTGTTTGTGAATAGTCATGTGATGGTCATGTGTTTGTGAATATTCATGTGATGGTCATGTGTTTGTGAATAGTCATGTGATGGTCTTGTGTTTGTGAATAGTCATGTGATGGTCAATTCAACTGAACATGTGACAGACCTCGAGAAAGGTCATGTGGTTGAGCATGACAGGCCATGTGGTTGAGCATGACAGGCCATGTGGTTGAGCATGACAGGCCACGTGGTTGAGCATGACAGGCCACGTGGTTGAGCATGACAGGCCACGTGGTTGAGCATGACAGGACATGTGGTTGAGCATGACAGGCCATGTGATTGAGCATGACAGGCCATGTGGTTGAGCATGACAGGCCATGTGGTTGAGCATGACAGGTCACATGGTTGAGCATGACAGGCCACGTGGTTGAGCATGACAGGCCACGTGGTTGAGCATGACAGGCCATGTGGTTGAGCATGACAGGCCACGTGGTTGAGCATGACAGGCCACGTGGTTGAGCATGACAAGCCATGTGATTAAGCATGACAGGCCATATGGTTGAGCATGACTGACCATGTGATGTGAATGACTATGTGCCTGAACATGTAGCTGAACATGTGTCTGAGCATGGGGAAGGCCTTGGGACTTAGTATAGGAAATACCATTATACTAATTTTATGATTTAGGAATTTCATTGGTCATTAAATGTATACAAAGCATCAATTGAAACTGAAATAATTATGTTGGTATGTATTAAAATATGTCCATTTTATTGTATTATTTTATTGACTGTATTGTAGGAGGGACTGCAGATATATATGTTAATGAGAAGAAAGAGGACCATACATTCAAAGAATTATACAAAGCTGGTGGTGGACCATGGGGTGGTAATGCTGTAGATAATAACTACATTAAATGGCTGACCAAGCTGCTCGGTGATTCAATTATGACCAAGTTTAGGGACGAACATATGTCGGAATATTTCGACATGTTGAGAAAATTTGAGATCCAGAAGCGATCATTTTCAGCTGATACTAGTGGTTTGGTATCTTTCAAAGTGTCAAAGACATTGCTTGAAATCTTAGCCGAATGTGGCATTGACATGAGAAAAGTTGTCCCCGAGTCTGGACTTGATGGTTTAGTGGAATTCAAAGATGATGAGATTTGTGTAGATTCTACTATCATTGCCGAGTGGTTCTTAGAGCCAATATCTCAGATGATTGAACATGTTAAAACTATATTAGAAAGACCAGATTTGCAAAAAGTGGAGAATATTCTAGTGGTGGGTGGGTTCAGTGAGAGTAGATTTGTTCATGATGAACTTAACGACAAGCTCAAAGATAAGACGATTACGATACCAAGCGATCCAGGCCTGGCTGTTGTTAAAGGGGCGGTCAGATTCGGACAGTTACCAACTATAGTTTCTTCTAGGGTTATCAAATCACATTCACTTTTTAAATGACATCTCTCTTGAAGTTAGAGTTTGTTGGTCAATCTTGCAGGGAATAGAATGAGCATGGTATAATACACTTACAACTCTCTCAGTCGACCGCAAACAAACTACTAATATTGAGGATGAATTATTACATGATGACACACTGAAGACTGTAATCAAGCAATGCTGTTCACTTGTAATCAAGTAACGCTGTTCACTTGTAATCGAGCAATGCTGTTCACATGTAATCAAGCAACGCTGTTCACTTGTAATCAAGCAACGCTGTTCACTTGTAATCAAGCAACGCTGTTCACTTGTAATCAAGCAACGCTGTTCACTTGTAATCAAGCAACGCTGTTCACTTGTAATCAAGCAACGCTGTTCACTTGTAATCAAGCAACGCTGTTCACTTGTAATCAAGCAACGCTGTTCACTTGTAATCAAGCAACGCTGTTCACTTGTAATCAAGCAACGCTGTTCACTAGTAATCAAGCAATGCTGTTCACTAGTAATCAAGCAATGCCGTCACTAGTAATCAAGCAATGCTGTTCACTTGTAATCAAGCAATGCTGTTCACTTGTATAAGGCAATGCTGTTCGCTAGTAATCAAGCAATGATGTTCACTTGTAATTAAGCAATGCTGTTCACATGTAATCAAGCAATGCTGTTCACATGTAATCAAGCAAGGCTGTTCACTTGTAATCAAGCAATGCTGTTCACTTGTAATCAAGCAAAGCTGTTCACTTGTAATCAAGCAACGCTGTTCACTTGTAATCAAGCAACGCTGTTCACTTGTCATCAAGCAACGCTGTTCACTTGTCATCAAGCAACGCTGTTCACTTGTCATCAAGCAACGCTGTTCACTTGTCATTAAGCAACGCTGTTCACTTGTAATCAAGCAACGCTGTTCACTTGTAATCAAGCAACGCTGTTCACTTGTAATCAAGCAACGCTGTTCACTTGTCATCAAGCAACGCTGTTCACTTGTAATCAAGCAAAGCCGTTCACTTGTCATCAAGCAACGCTGTTCACTTGTAATCAAGCAACGCTGTTCACTTGTAATCAAGCAACGCTGTTCACTTGTCATCAAGCAACGCTGTTCACTTGTCATCAAGCAACGCTGTTCACTTGTAATCAAGCAAAGCTGTTCACTTGTAATCAAGCAACGCTGTTCACTTGTAATCAAGCAATGCTGTTTTTAGCTCACCTGTCACAAAGTGACAGAGTGAGCTTTTGTGATCACTCTTCGTCCGTCGTCTGTCGTCAGTCCGTCCGTCCGTCCGTCCGTCCGTCAACAATTGGCTTGTGTAGACACTAGAGGTCACAATTTTAGCCTAATCTTTATGAAACTTGGTCACAATGATCATCTCAACAAAATCTAGATCAAGTTTGATATTGGATCATCTGGGGTCAAAAACTAGGTCACAAGGTCAAATCATAAAAAAAACTTGTGTAGTCAATAGAGGTCAAAATTTTGGTCTAATCTTTATAAAACTCGGTCACAATGATCATCTTAACAAAATCTAGGTCAAGTACGATATTGGGTCATCCGGGGTCAAAAACTAGGTCACAAGGTCAAATATTAGAAACACTTTGTGTAGTCACTAGAGGTCACAGTTTTGGCTTGATCTTTACGAAACTTAGTCACAATGATCATAACAACAAAATCTAGGTAAAGTTCGATATTGGGTCATCCGGGGTCAAAAACTAGTTCACAAGGTCAAATCATAGAAAAACCTTGCGTTGTCACTAGAGGTCACAATTTTGGCCTAATCTTTATGAAACTCGGTCACAATGATCATCTCAACCAAATGTGATCAAGTTTGATATGAGTTCATCCGGGGTCAAAAACTAGGTCACAAGGTCAAATAATAGAAAAACCTTGTGTAGTCATTATAGGTCACAGTTTTGGTCTGATCTTTACGAAACTTGGTCACAATCATCATCTCAACAAAATCTAGGTCAAGTTCGATATTAGTTTATCTGGGGTCAAAAACTAGGTCACAAGGTCAAATAATAGAAAAACCTTGTGTAGTCATTATAGGTCACAGTTTTGGTCTGATCTTTACGAAACTTGGTCACAATGATCATCTCAACAAAATCTAGGTCAAGTACAATATTGGTCTATCTGGGGTCAAAAACTAGATTACAAGGTCAAATCATATAAAAACTTTGTGAAGTTACTAGAGATCACAATCTGTAAAAAACTTGGTCACAATGATCATCTCAACAAAATCTAGGTAAAGTTTGACAGGTGAGCGACCTAGGGCCCTTTGGGCCCTCTTGTTTGATTTTATAGGTTATGATTTGCCCTATCCAAGCATTATAAGTAGTACGTCATAATGATATGCTTATTGTATTTAATAAAATTCAATTTAAGAAAAAACACTTGTGAAAATAAATGCACTACCCCAGTCCCGCTATAGATTTCACTCTCCCCCCGCCCCCTAATACCGGTGTTCACGTATAATCCTCCCACTTTTTATGCCCCTGAAGGGTGGCATATTAAAATTGAACTGTCAGTCATTCTGTCCGTTTGTTCGGTCATTCCGGTTCAAGTTTTTAATTAAGTTCTATACATTGTAGTTTGTTTACTGTCAATGCTATTGCATTGAAACTTGATAAACTTATCTTTTATCATAAGACAAAACATACTAGACAAGGGACATAACTCTAGGATGATTTTGTAAGACGTTATGGCCCTTTTTAACTTAGACATTTTGGTTAAAGTTTTTAATAAAGTTCAAAGTTTTGTTTACTTTCAATGCTATTGTAATGTAACTTAACATCATTGATCAACTATACTAGACACAATGTATAATTATAGGATTATTTTGTAAGGAGTTGCAGCTCTTTTTTAAACTTAAGACATTTTGCTACCTTGAAGTACTTACGTATATTATCAACATCGCACTTTGGGGCATATGTTCCTTACAGTGACAGCTCTTGTTTAGTTGTTTTCATTTTATGATTACCCGGTATGGTTATCTAGAAATATGACTATAACGGCCATATTTGATAATTTTGTTGATGTATAACTAGTCATGTATTGTAGTGCTATATATTGTTTTATAAATACAGATTTTATAGCTGTGTTGTATGTTACTTTTATCCAATGTTAACAATAAACAGTACATTTTGGTATTGTAAAGTGTTCTGTATTGTACCGGTATTCAGTTCCTATTTCATCATCAAGTCATATTTGACCCCTGGTTTGTTGCTGCATCAGCAGTGGCAGGACTAAAGCAGGGGTACCTTTTGACTCAGGACTAGGGGTGTTGACCCTTGAAATTTCCAAAAAGCCACATCTTGACGCTCAAGATTTGGTTTGAATGGTCATTTGCTCGCAAAAGAATGGGTATTTTGCTTATAAAAAGGTAAATTTGTCAAAAGTTTCAAAATGACCCTTTAGATTCCGAAGCTATAATTGTAACCAATTGGCAGTTGTTAAAGAATTATAAAGAATTTAAATTCAAGCGTAACTTTAAGACTTTCATAAGTGCTTTGATAAAGCAGTACCCATGTGTCTATTTGTTTGTCAGGTGCCTGGCAATATAAATGATAGGAGTCGGAAAGAATGTCATATCAAATTTAATTGGCTGGAACCCTGCATGCTCATCCTGACCTCATACATAAGGGGTTAGTCAAGTTCCCAGATGTCACAGGTGAAGAATACTCTGGTGAACAAGAATGCGGAAATAACGAGAATCAATGTAGCTACATCAAGCCACATCAGTATTGGGTTGATTTGCGGTAAACAACATACTATATTTACTGGGAGACTTTAACAATAATTTTAAACAAGAGCCGTCAAAGACGGTTAATGCTCCCCTTGGAATGTTTGTCACAGGGAAAAAATGCTGAAACAAGTCAACTTGGTTTTCCACTTGGTAGTGAAGCTATCCATGAAGTTTTGTTAAAATCTGACCAGTGGTTCTTGAGAAATAGCGCGGACAAGAATTTATAGTGCAAATCTTCCATGGGGCATAACTGTGTGAATAATCAGCGAACTGGACATACTGACGATATGCGCATCTCCACTTGGTAGAGAAGCTATCCCTGAAGTTTTGTTAAAATCTGACCAGTGGTTCTTGAGAAATAGAGCGGACAAGAATTTATAGTGCGAATCTTCCAAGGGGCATAACTGTGTGAATAATCAGCGAACCGGAACGTGCCGACGATATGCACATCTCTACTTGGTAGAGAAGCTATCTGTGAAGTTTTGTTAAAATCTGACCAGTGGTTCTTGAGAAATAGCGCGGACAAGAATTTATAGTGCGAATCTTCCAAGGGGCATAATTACTATGTAAATAATCAGCGAACCGGAACATGCTGACGATATGCGCTTGGTTTTCCACTTGGTAGTAAAGCTATCCATGAAGTTTTGTTAAAATCTTACCAGTGGTTCTTGAGAAATAGTGCGGACAAGAATTTATAGTGCAAATCTTCCAAGGGGCATAACTGTGTAAATAATCAGCGAACCGGAACGTGCCTACGTGATGCGCATCTCCACTTAATAGAGAAGCTATCCATGAAGTTTTGTTAAAATCTGACCAGGGGTTTTTGAGAAGTAGGGCGGACAAGAATTTATAGTGTGAATCTTCCAAGGGGCATAACTGTGTAAATAATCAGCGAACAAGAACGTGCCGACGATATGCGCACCTCCACTTGGTAGTGAAGCTATCCATGAAGTTTTGTTAAAATCTGACCAGTGGTTCTGGAGAAATAGCGCGGACAAGAATTTATAGTGCAAATTTTCCAAGGGGCATAACTGTGTGAATAATCAGCGAACCGGAATGTGCCGACGATATGCGCATCTCCACTAGGTAATATCTATCCATGAAGTTTTAATTAAATCTGAGCAGTGGTTCTTGAGAAATAGCCCGGACAAGAAAGTGTGATGGACAGACGGACGCACACACGCACGGACACTTCGGCGACTATATGCTCCCCCAAATTTCTTCGGGGAGCATAACAAGATTTTGAATGTGAAACAAGAGGGCCTAGATGACCCTGAATCACACACCAGTTTTTCACTCATTATGACTTACACAGATGACCAATGTGATTATGATTCATAAAGATAAAGTCATAATTAGGACCTCTAGTGTGTCCAATAGCTATTAAACAAATTTGGCATTATGACCTAGATTTTGACCACAAATGATCCTGTTGTACAGATGGTCATTATGACCAAGTTTCATGAAGATTAGGCAAAAATTGTGACCTCTACCATGTTCACCAAGCTTTCAACCTCCGAAGACCAAATATTGAAATGGGTTTGTACTTTGTACAGATTGTCATTGTGACCAAGTTTCATAAAGATTATGATAAAAGTGTGATCTCTGGTGTGTTCACAAGCAATTGTGAACGGATTGACAAAGAGCGATCACAAAAGCTCACACTGCATGTCACTATGTGACAGGTGAGCTGTAGCACGGAGAATTTGACCTGATCCTGACCTTTATGCATGAATATATTACAAGGTTATTGCGTTGAATATAACAATTTCCTTGAGCAAATTGTGCAATATCAGTCTTCCCATTGAGTGTCTTTGTGATACTTCCCGCTTAAGAACACATACAACCGGGGTTATAAATATAGACAAGATATCAGCTGTTAAATTATGCTAATTGAAGGTCAAGAGTCGTGTCAAATTCTCTGTACTTTAACAACAATGCATTAAGAATTGCAAGCAATACAGAAGTCCCCTACCGGTTTGAAGATATTTTCAATGTTTCGGTTGCCAAAGCAACCACAATTTTTGTCAGAATCAAAATATTTTTAAGACGTGCATAATCCCCTCGTTGCCCCGTATCCACATATCAAGTTTCATAAACATAGCTTGGAAATTGTTTGAGGTATGGCAGGATCCAGATTTGGGCATATTTTCACTCTTTCTGTCGCCATAGCAACAACAATTTTTATTGTTAGACGTGCATAATCCCCTTATTGCCCCCTATCCACATACACAGTTTCATAAACCTAGCTTGGAAACTGTTTCAATTATGTCAGGATCCAGATTTTTTGACAAGACAGACTGACGGAGGGCAAACCTATAGTCCACTATAAAACCGGTAGGGGACTAATAAAATAGAGAAAAACAGACAACTCTGTATGAAAGTTTCATATATTTAATTGAATAATGTCCCTTATCCAAGTATAAACTCTGTGTTAACAATGTACATATTTTAACAACAATAGAAATATTAATGCTAATCATATATCATACAGTTAATCTATGTGCAAATACAATTTCTTTAAAATGTCAGATAAGGAAGTGTATGGGAACCATCCCCTTCTATTGTTTTTGGTATGTCGACCCCTACCATTTTTATCAGATGAGTAAGGAGTAAAAGGGTATGCATAATGCAAAAAAAAAATGTATTCCTATTTTTTAGTTTCATATCTTTTTCTTATTTTATTGGGATGGTAAACATTAAACAACAACCATATCAGGGTCCTTTAAGCAACTTTCTTAAAAGTAGTTTCAGTTGCACAGTTGGTTTGGTAGCAGTCACTTTAGTACTAGGTGCACAGTAGAGCAACAATCTCTATACAATAGCCTTCCTTAACAATGTTGCTGACTACAGAGATTGTACTGTCTTGCCTTAGATGAAGTTACAAGAGTTAGTGTGGCAAGTTTATAAACACGTTTTAAATTTTTTCCTAATATTCTACATTATGCAAAACTATCATTTGTTAAATTATGCAAAACACCCCCCCCCCCCCCCTTCTGACCGTATCTGAACAATTATGTTTCAAAGATTTTAAGACAACAGGGAGGAATCAGTCTAAAGAAGGAATCACATGCCTGAAGTTCCAATCAGTCCCATTTATTCTCATAGCAATAAAAGTTTGTTCATTTTTAAACAGAGATTCAAACATGCAGATCCAATAGTAATGTTAAAAACAAGTGTACATGTTATGTAACAAGACTTCTTGACCTTTAAAAAGTTGACTAGTTGTTTGCAACACCTTTTGCTACTTCTAGGTTATGTAGAGTGGTCTCAAAATACGTCAATAAATATTAAATACCCAAATTAACAAGAAATTAAGAATTGCAAGCAATACAGAAGTCCCCTACCGGTTTGAAGCCATTTTCAATGTTTATGTTACCATAGCAACCACAATTTTTGTAAGAATATTTTAGACGTGCATAATCCCGTTATTGCCCCCTATCCACATATCAAGTTTCATAAACCTAGCTTGGAAACTGTTTGAGTTATGTCAGGATCCAGTTTTTTTTGACGGACGGACGGACTGACGGACAGACGGACGGACGGACGGACGGACGGACTGACTGACTGACTGACTGACTGACTGACTGACTGACTGACTGACTGACTGACTGACGGACGGACGGACGGACGGACGGACGGACGGACGGACGGCAAACCTATAGTCCCCTCCGGTCAAAAACCGGTAGGGGACTAATAAATTTTGTTATCAGTGTTTGTCCATGTACAGTCAAATGCAAAAAGCACATAGGCAAACTGAAAAAAACAAAACTTTAATTTGCATTACTAGCATTATGACTTTTTGTCCCCTAAAATAGGAAATCTGCTGAACTCTGGGAGTGGTCCTTATCCCTATCTGGATATAAAAAGGCTAGGTTTAGGCGCTAACTATAATCTGGTCAAATTATCGGCATATGTCCAGTTTGGGTAGTTTCAAGATGGCACAGATTAAACAAGAATAAAAGTGAACTATTGCAAAGTGAACTAGCAATAGTATGACCATAGTTTAACAACTGAAGTTTTCGCGGTCTCTAGTTGAACTATGGTAACCATGGTTACCACCAAAACTCAGCCAAAGTAACCCTTGTTAAAGTAAGTGACCTGTGGGTGGTCACTCTGGCACACCAACTGTATGTCTCAGCCCACAAAACCTAGCACTAAGTTAGAGCACCAGTGAACAAACAAACTTTAATCACATTATTGGCACCTCTGAAACGTTTCCGTGTTCAAATTGAGACATGTGTGAATATACTATGGCATTGTTTGTGCATTATAACCTTACAGAGTGTCTGTTTGATATCTGTGAAAAGTGCTCATCTTATACAACAACAACAACATGTATAGTCAGACCTGAGTCAGCGGTCACCTCAGTTAAGCATTCAACATTATCCAATCCCAACCAGATAATTTTCAAAAAGAATACAACATTGTATTAACCACCTGCTTAAAGCAGCCACATCAATCTCATTAAAATCAGATTCTAACATTTGCTCCATTTCTTTACGCTGTTACAGATCTGACTACACTCCGTAAGAGGTCACGTTCAAATAACCTCTCTGGCGCAAAATGACGTCACATAGCCACAGCAGTGTTTCACCGCACTTTCAGTTTTGTGAAAGCAGCAATTTGATTAGATAACATAAAGATCATATCGACATGACCCCACACAGAGTGTCATCAGATCCTATATCAGCGTAAAGTAGTAAAGCATAATAAGGGTCCGATTTTAATGAGATTGGCAGCCACATCTACTGAATGTGTTTTTTATTACGACTTTTATATTTTTTGTCATGCTTATCAGTTAAATGATATCAATATTAGATAATACCTTAAGGCAATTACAGGAGTGTGCTACCTTAAGGAAATTGTAGGAGTGACACTGCTACCTTAAGGAAATCAGCCCTTTTGAACAGAATGCAACAAATTGAATTCCTCAAGGTCTTACATACATTGATAAAAATACCTTCCTTTAAGAGTTTGCTACCTTTAGGCATTTATTATTGTGTGTTATGTGCTACCTTAAGGTATAAGCCCTATTGAAAAGATTACATACATTGACCAAACAAGTATGTTTTAACATTTAAGATAATTCTTATAAATTAACACAAATTCACTTCAATAACTAACAATTCTACTGTACTAATGGTACAAGCTAAGGCAGGTACATCAGGTTCTGTATTCATGTTTGTACAATGTAGGTTCAAGGATTGAACAAAATTGAAAGGTTGGTATTTCAATACCACTGGTATGACTACATTGTATACTGAATTATATGAATTTTAATGGCAAGAAGTATACATGTACAGAGGAACAGATAAGGTTTTAGCAATTGGGTATTTTACCCCCGATTTTCAATTTTATTTGGGTTTTGACAAATTTTAATTGGGTATTTAATAAAACTAATTGGGTAATTGGTCTTTTATGTACTATAATTACTCCAATACGCAGCTTATCTGTAGCTCTGCGTGTAGTTATAAACTTTTGTACATTTAATAAATGTCTTACACACTTTTCATATTAACGACCGAAATACAGCATGATTATAAACCATCCCATTTACAACAAGAGTTGTCCACTAACAGTGCGCTCCACTATTCTCAGTGCCATGCTTGGATAGTATAATCAAAGCAACAATCAAGTAATCTTTGTAAGACATACCTACTCCCGTGTAGGGGTTGGGTGATGATGGTGAACAAGTATGCAAAGTATCAGCAATATGTCAATGCATTTTGAAAATATTTGAGGTTGTACCTAAACTTTAACATGGATTTTCAAGTCAAAAGGTCTGATAATTTGAACAAAATGTTTGATAAAGATACCTACTCCTGTGTAGGGGTTGAGGTCATGATGGTGAACAAGTATGCAACATATCAAATGCACTTTGAAGAGATTTGTACCTAAACTTTTACATTAGCATGATGCCAACACTCGGGTGACTGCAATAGCTCCTTTTATTCTTCGAATAGTGGAGCTAAAAATTATATTAGAAAAGATCAAGAAAAGTGTGTGATAGTCAAATACACTCACTAGCTCCCTTTCTACATTGAATATTTATGTAACACATCAACCTCTAGTAAAGATAGTAAACATACCGTACATGGGTATTTTATTAACAATGTTGAAAAAGTTATAAACAATGCATTATCATTTGATTAATTCAATGTGTATATACACTTTACATTATATGTGATATCAACAGGGTTTTAAACTAAGTACGGAAAAAAGGAAAATATGTAAAGTGGGAATGCTGGAAAGCCTGCATTATTCATTATAAATACATTGTATTGCAAAAATATGTCTATTGCCATATAAATGTATGATAAATAATACTCTAATCTAAGTGCAGGTAAAAATAACCTGAATTGAAAATTACATTTCAAATTGGTGAAATCTGATTGGTTAAGTGTGAATAAGTAACTTGCTCTCATTGGTTGATAAAAAATCTGAAACATTCTGATTGCCTGACAAGAGAATACAAATGACTAATTTTCATTGGTTATTGAGGAAGATATGAAGAGTTTTGATTGGCTGATAAAGTAAGTAATAGGTGGTTACCATTGGCTACTTAACTTGTCTCCCTGTAATAAGCAAACATTTAATTGGAAGGAATAAGTGATATGGAAATGTTTGGTTACTACAGGGTGTTAAATAAGTTCGTTCTCAATGTTTGAGTTTCAATTTTTTATTTTTATGACCTCAGAACACTGTTAAATTTTAAGGTTGAAATCCAGAGTGTTTTGCCATTATTCTAAGCTCTCTGGCATTTAATGAAGCTATTAGAGTAAGAAATTAACATTGTCTACTGCGTACACAGCTCAAATGAAACTTTATACAAATTTAAATTTTGGGAACAAATTTTTTTAACACCCTGTATGTGAGTTAGACTGGATCTGACTAGACAATTTAGCCTGAGTGTCTACAAACTTGTTACTACAGAACTTGTGACTAGAATCTAGGATAAAAACATGGACTGGTTAAAACACTTTTCTTATAATAATAATACAAACAAATAATTATATCTTTGAAAGAATCAGTCTTGTGATAAAAAGTGAATGTGTGAGCAAAATAATGAGTATGGTTACTTAATCTGATTGGTAGATGAAGAAACAATATTTACATAACATGATTTTTCATTGGATGATTCAAAAATAGTGTATAACAAACATGTTTTGATTGGATGAATAAATGAGTAACATAATCTGATTGGTTGATGAAATATATTTACATAACATGATTTCTCATTGGATGATTCAAACATTGTATAACAAACAAAGGTTTTGATTGGATGATGAGAACTGATGAAATATTTCGAATGTATATCTGTTTATAATTATCAACAAACAAAATGAAATACAATAAATTTATATCTAAGGAAACTCTTATAAATCTAACAATACAACAAATCTAATATGTAAATAAAATATATTCTATGAACAAAAGGCAAAAAACATTGCACCAATCAAGGAAATCCTATAACAGAATTAACCATGTAACAACTATTCTACCTTTCATGTAAACTTTACATACATGATATTTAAACTGACACACCCTAAAGATATGCAATTTTAGCATGCTTATTTATACTTATTGTTTGTCCCAGGTGTTTGGCGAAGGCTTTCTCATTAATCCATTGGACCTTGTGGTTATAATTTATAATTCTAACACAACCTGCGGTTACAGCTATATACACACTGAAGAAACCAAGATGAGCTACAGCAAATAAATTTCTTGATGTGTTGTCAAATGCAGAATATTGGCTATGTTAGAATCCAAGTACTGTAGCTGTGTTTTAATCTATATTCTAACACGATCCGCGGATTAATACATTAGACATAGAGCCGACCTAACCATGTTTTATTACCCCCATAAAACATGGTAACACATTGGCTGTTACAATTTACGCCCCGTAACACATGACCTATTTATGAATGAATGAACGTAAACTTTATAGTAAAGCTTTAACGGACCGCGAGTTTCACGAGAATCAAGTGTTACAGCTATGACGCATCTATTTTTAGAAACTCCAATATACTCTCGAAATTAAGATTCATAAAAAATTCTGATAATCAATTCATTTATATTTTTCATTTCATGATATAGATACACTATACTCGTGTTATTAAAATTGTTTAAATGTTTAAAATGTGTTTTTTCCTTCAGAAAATCACGAAGGTCGTTTTCATTAACGAGGGAGGTAATTGTACCAGCTAATAAGCCACTCAATTTCAGCATGGAATTATGTTCAATGTCAAATGGGTGAAAATGGAATGCGCGGAGTTAAATAGTGCGGGATATGATCGCACTCGTGATTTAATTTTACCGCATCCGAACTCCTGCCCATGTTTTATTCACCGACAAAATACGCGAACAGAGTTTTTATTTCTTAAATAAAGCACAGTCACTTGTTCGGGTGCATGCATTAAATCACTGGTGCTATGCACTCATGATTTAATTACTATGCATAGGAACTTGTGATTGTGCTTTATTCTACGATAAAACACAGGTTCATATTCATTGAAATGTATTTATAAGTAACTGATTGACAATGTACATAATGTCAATCAAAGCAAGAATTAAAGATGCACTTTTGAATGTAAACAAATGCAATATGGGTGTGTTTTAAATAATAACGAAAATAAAAAGATGTTTATAAAACATGTAAGCCCCCATGGCAGCACAATAGTCAGAAATGGTAAAGGTCACAGTGACCTTTGACCTAATGACCTTAAAATCAATAGTGGTCATCTACTGTTGCTGACCAACCTCCATGTAAAGTTTGAAGATCCTAGGGCAAAGCGTTCTTGAGTTATTGAATGGAAACCATTTGCTCTGCCAACCGACCTACAGACTGACATGTACAAAGCTATATACCCCCTCATCAAAGATGGTGAGCATAATAAACGCAACCAGAGGAGTAAACAATTTATTGCCGCTTTTTGTGTGTCACTTTAAATCATGTATGGTGAATAGAAGAAAGTATCTTTAGCAAAAGACAATATAATTTCATTCAAAATATGTGTCATGTGACCTCTATCATCATCATCAGGTCACACGACTTTAGAAACAATGTCGCATGACCTTAGGAACAATGTCGCATGACCTTAGGAACAATGTCGCATGACCTAAGGAACAATGTCGCATGACCTTAGGAACAATGTCGCATGACCTTAGGAACAATGTCGCATGACCTTAGGAACAATGTCACATGACGAATCAATGACTTTAAAAAAAGAATTGATATAACACATTCAACAATACCCACTACAATTTGTCTTTGACCCTGTTCCAATGTAGAACCCGTTAAAATCTGGACTTCTTTAAGCATAACTTCACACTCAACTAAATACCCCAGTAGTCTATATATTTGTTATCAACTTTTCATGTATAGTCTGCCAATAATAAAACATGTACTAGCCTTTGTTACAAAAAAAGAGAAAACTAAACGCATTTTCTATGTTCATTTTTGTCCAATCTTTTGCATATTCACTTTAAATGATACATTCTTTAAATCTACACTGATAACAGCCGACTGTGCATTGTTTATATCATGCATGTTTGTTTATTGATAAGTCTAGAGTTATCTCCGGTGAACTATATTAAGCATTACTTGTGGTATACTTATATGGTTACAGTAATTTATTTTCTCAAAACATTCAAATTTTATTTAATAATCACATCAACACAGTCAGGGGTTTTTCCTTACATAGAAAGGGCCATTGTAAGATTTGTTCTAAGGGTCACCATTATCCAGCCCTGAGTGGGAACTTATACTTATCTACTGGTTTCATGAAGTACAAGTTGACCATCCACTGCAAAAATCTCAAAATGATCAACCAACTACAACTATTCCGAATAGTAACATTGATATGGCATTGTTATCATGTAGAGCTATATGTTTGTCTCCCTTTAGCCCCATTAAGCCCTAAACGGCTATTTTCAAAAACTTGATAAACTATTTGCAGAATGATGGATTTTGAGCAGTTAAGTTGAGTCTCTAAGGTGGAAAACACCGTATTATAAAGACAAAATAAAAACAAAATACAGCCTCCGTTGGTTTGCTTACAAAATAACAAATTGTAAACAATAAATGCACAATTTATAGTCTAAGTGAAGCAAATCTTGCATAATTAGTATTTTGACTTCCATACCGTTTACTTAAATGTTATTTTAAGCATATCATCAATTATTGGTCATTTGTGCAAAACATCTAGTAATTGCTTGTATTTACTGAATGATCGGGAAAAGTTTTGGGGACATAATGGGGCTTAAGGCAATGAATGCAAATAAAATCAGTTTTATTACCGGTATCTCTCTCATATCATTCCTGATTGCTAGTATATATGGCACAACTTGTCCAACAATTACAGAAACCACACGTTTTCCTAACAAAATGAACAAGAAATACATGTCCCACAAAAAACTAGATCTGATTTTATAATGAATAACATCAAAGACTTTATTTAATGAGGCAACACAGTAGGACAAGACCAGTCTTCCCAATGAGCTAATAAAACTCCTTGCTTTATTCATGTTCAATACATTAAATTCTATAATTTGACAATTTTTATACCAAAATCTCTAATTTTCTAGTTAGAAATAGGCCAAATTCTATAATTTCATGTTTCTTTAATTTCCATACTGAAACCACATATATTTTGTTTTAGCAACTTTATTAATATCATAATTATACTATGTGTGTTGCCTCTACCAATAAAGTTCTGAATATAATCATCAGTATTACTAACAGCACAATTAAACATGATACATATGCGTTATAAACCCCATTCAATGACATCATGTCAACTATAACATATATAAATGATCAATAATTAAGGCCAAAATAAATAAATTTCTAGATCACAATGCCTTTTGCTTTATTTTCATGCCCTAATGATAAGCTTTAATTTTTTAAAATCAATAGACCATGAAAAGTTTCATAGCTATGATAAGAAAGTTAATCGGACCAAATGAAAAGAAGATTTTGAAGAAAAGCATACAAATAAATGCAAACTGTTTCATACAAATTTATAAAAAACTTCCTGTTTTAAAGAAAACTTAGACGATGATCTAGAAGTTTATTTAAAATGGCCAAACAATGGTGAATAAATGAAGTTGATATGTTCTTGATAATAAATTATAAATCATGTGTACATCAAATTGACAATAACAAGAGATGTTTGTAAAACAAGTATGCCCCCATGGCAGACCAATAGTGAGAAATGGTAAAGGTCGAAGTGACCTTGTCCTTTGACCTACTGACCTCAAAATATTTAGGGGCCATCTACTGTTGATGACCAACCTCCATGTCAAGTTTGAAGATCTGATTGAACTGAAACCATTTGGTCTACCGACCAACCAGACATGTGCAAAGCAATAATATATATATATATATATATATATATATACCCCCTCATCAAAGATGAGGGGGCATAATAATATCTACTACCTGTGTGTGTATCTATATATAAATGAGTTAAATTGTTGTGCCATATAAAATGGACAAGCTGCATTGGTCATATATCATTTTTTTATAAAAAGTGAAAATTTCACATGAGCTAGGTTTTCGATCAGGGCCCATAACTCAACAAGAATGTCTAACATCCACTCATTCTATAATTACTAAAAACACTAACATGTTATGTTTCCATTCAACTCTATTGTAAAACCAAATTTCTGAATATGATAAAAAACAACAGTATACTGCAAACTATGGAGAGAATTGGGGTGTAGCATTACTACCCTTTGGGGATGAAAAGGAAAAGTGAGTAAGTAAGTAAAATGCAATGTTGAGTGGGTCAGTTTCAAGAACTGTATTATACATATATTTTGTAAGCATGGAATGTAAACTATCACCCCCCTCACCTCACCAGTAGTACAAAGGTGTATACTTCACATCATCATCATTGATGACGGGGGGGGGCATGAAAATTGAAATTGCAACAAAAAATTGCACAAAACGAAAAACACGTAATACAATGACCAGATTGTATCTCTTCACACCAGAGATTCTGAATGAGTATAATATATTATTACCTGTATGGAAAACAAACATTACATATTAGACTAGGAATGTACAGAAAAAACAACACAGAATAATGTACACAGTACACTGTTAGTGGTACATCTAGCCTCATGTTCCAGACCAAAAGCTATTTTAACTATCACTGCAAGTTCATCATAGGCTAACCCTTTACTCCACAGAAACCCTTCACTGTATGGCAACCAACCCTTCACTGTATGACAACCAACCTTTCGCTGTATGGCAACCAACCCTTCACTGTATGACAACCCTTCACTACATGGCAACCAACCCTTCACTACATGGAAACCAACCCTTCACTACATGGTAACCCTTCATTGAATGGCAACCAATACTTCACTACTTCACTGTATGGCAACCCTTCACTACATGGCTACCAATGCTAAACTGTATGGCAACCAACCCTTCACTGTATGGCAACCCTTGGCTTCACTACATGGCAACCAACGTTTCACTGTATAGCAACTCTTCACTACATGGCAACCCTTCACTCTATGGCAACCCTTCACTACATGTCAACCCTTCACAACATGGTAACCTTTCACTACATAGCAACCCTTCACTACCTGGCAACCCTTCACTACAAGGCAAACCTTTACTCTACAGTAACCCTTCACTATATGGCAACCCTTCACTACATTGCATCCAACTCTTTACTACATGGCAACCCTTCAAAATTGGCATCATTTGGCAGAAACATTATTCTGAGTAAAATTTCATGAGCTCAAAACTTCAAGTTTATCTAAAATTCAGACTCAGATTGGTGTTAAGGATATATGGATATATGCCAGGAGTAAAGGGTTAGGAGACACTAAATATCTACATGACTCATGTCACCTTAACATATTCTGGAATGTTCTAAAATTTTAGCAAAATCAAAGGACAGATCTAAGTAATGAGTACAGACTAAATGCAATATTTGTAAACAAGTGTACATCATACATATAATGTTACGTAACAGAAATAGCAAAATATATCATTATAAAATCATCAAATATGTACATAAACTGAACAGTGGAATGTGCTCCAAATAAATGCTGAATGTCAAAAAATAACTTGGAATGCATTAATATAAACAATAGATAATGATTTGATTCTTGAAATGAAATAAAAACCACAGGGCCAAAAATAAAACATTGTTTGTTTCCCCATCCTGTTGGAACAGTCTTCTGTAGTTCAGGTAGGAAAGAATTGCAGGAAATGTCTAGATAAAATTGCTTTCTTTTGTGAATCTACTGACAATATGTCAAAGACATATAATGTTAATACATGGAACATACTTTTATAAAAGGAAGTTGCTTATCTAAATAGAGCCAACAATTCAAAACAAAAGATTTAAAGAGCATAGGTGTTGGAATTAATGGTATGTATAAAAGTACAATCCCATTTATGACCAACAAAATAACATATAATTATGAATACAAACAATCTAAAAAAGAGCACCAACTCAAACTGACCTTGAACAATAGCAGCCACGTAATATAACCCTTGGTCCACACATATTATAATAATAATTACTGCATTAAAAGGGAAATTTCTAGTACAACAATATACAGTACCGTTACTTAATGACCATCCCTCTTTTGAGAAACAAGCCTTCATCCAACATCCTCAATACAAAAGTCAAGTTAGCATTTGAAAAAAGGATGCAAGACTGTGTTGCGTGTCATAAGCTCACATTCCTACATTGAAACTGGGCTGGTATTCACGAAGCATCTCAAACTTAAATATTTTGACCTAAGTAAAAAATTTGAGCTGCTCATATTTCCCAAGAAACGAAGAATAACCCATGTTTTCTTTGTGATTATTGTAGCTCTTTGCATAATGCTTCTAAACTATGTAAAAAAATAATAATCTTGATTTTCCTGTTAAGCTGATATTATACTTAAGGAAATTTTAAGATTTTAAGGAAATTTTAGGATTTTAAGAAAATTCAAAGTTTTCCCTTAAGATGTTTTGTGAATACCAGACCTGGTGTTCTAATGTTAAGTTTCAAATGACCATAACTTACTAACTTTAAGAAATTTTCCCCCTAAATGACTTTTATTTTCTACAGAAAAATGCCTTTTATCTAGCACAACAAATCCAGCTTTCTGCATTATTCTAGATTGTTGGACCCCTGCATTTCTAAAAGGGTGTTTCTCAGAAGTGAGTTTGCCATAGTCTTAAGTTAACCCTCCATGGACACCTCATACTTTTACTTGCAACATTGATAAAAGATGACTGTTTGTTCAATTGTAATGTGTACATTCTCCGGTAAATGAAAACTAATTGGTGATCTATGCATGTAAACTGATGGGGAAAACCGGAATGGAAAGGTGTGTCCTTGGAGTAAAGGGTTGAACTGTGTTAAACATAGCATCTAATAACTGACATAATCTATGTAAAACTGTTCACAATACTATAACATAACATACATTGTTCAAATATATCCCTGTCTGGTAGAACACTCATAACAATCAGTAATATACAATAAATTAGGGATGATTCAAAAGTAGAAGAGCAAGGAATGACTCTAACGTGAGTAGTAAGGGATGATTCAAAAGTCAGGGGTGTCAACAAAGCCAAATTAAAAATTCTGAAAATCATATGTGGCTGAACATTTTTGCCTAAGAGGCCTTCAACCACATTGTTTCCATATTTAACTCAGTTTGTATTGAATAAAATTCTTCAGAGCAGATTAAATTGACCATAACTTTGCCAGTTCTTGAGATATTTTCATCAAATAACTTTTATTTTGGTCAGAAATCATAGCTCATCCAGAATTACGGAAATACTGACACCCCTGAAAAAAGCCATGTGATGAAATTGAAAACTCAGTATTCCTGCTTCAGTCTTCGTCGAATCGTGTAATGCACCCGATAGTCATGAGAAGCACAGATGACATGTGAATGTGTTTAATCTAGTCAGAAATAGGAATATGTATATTGCCTGGTGTTGTTGGATGATGATGAATATACAGAAAATGAATGTGTGTCCACTAAACTGTTCAGGAAATTGTCATTGTCCAGGGATATCATCTCATCGTAGTTATCCTGAAAAGTAATAATCAGTCACTACTGTAAACTCATTATTTTATAAGGGAGTTGAATTTTCGTTGATTTCGTTGTTGAACTCGACCACAAAAATAATCCCCACAATAAACCCCCACTCAAATATTGATTATTGGTTTACCCTTTCATGTTCTGTAATCCACGAAATTTACGATCCAACGAAAAAGCATTTTTATCAAAATCCACAAAATTTAATACCCACGAAAATATGTGACTTTACAGTGTGTTTTTTTACAGGATTTCAAGACTAACTTAGTCACAGCGTATAAACCAAATCACTGTATGACTTATTGGGATACCATACAATTCAACTTGTATGACTTATTGTTAGCAACAGCATCTGTGATTTCCAATCACTGTATGACTTATTGGGACACTATACAAGTCATGTTAAAATCAAAATAAATATTCAAATGCCATAGCATACCTTTTGTTTAACAACAGTTGGTCATTCTGATGCTTTGTATTAAACAAAAGCCTACTGCCTTCGTGGTTAAATTATACGAGTCAGAACCAGGGTTCCATTAGACTCAGGAGAAGTGTTTTGACCCTTGAAATTTCTTAAGGTTCATTTTCTCTTAAAATTATGGGTATTTTTCCTATAAAATGGTAACATTTAGTCATAAGTATCAACATGACCCTGACCCTAGTGAAATGCCTGCAGAACTCCAAATTGTTGTATAACAGTCAGTATACTAGGTTTTTTTATACAGTCAACTCCCGTTATCTCGAATTTTTCCGGACCGTGGAAATTACTTCAACATAACGAAAATTCGAGATAGAATTTTCGGCATCAAAATTGCAAGTTTTCTAGGTACTGTTAATTTAGTTAATTTATGCCGCCATATTGTTACGTCCTAAGGACAACATATCCGTGAGAATTGCTTGATTTTATAATTATGTGCATGTATATTTCTCTTTGAGAATAATTTAATTATTATGTTTACAAACAATTGTTTGAGATCATATGTTTATTGCTGTTTGGACGCAACTCGAATCTTTATAACATGTTTGCGCAAATATTTTTTCAACAATGGAAGGCGCGAAAATTACAGGTAAATTGAAGATTTCATACTGGCGAGATGTGAAAAACATTCGACGCTAATCGAATACGATCAGACTTCAACCAGACTTCGAGATGAATAATAGATTTTAAGTGCGAATGAGTTCATCGGGACCAACATATAATTCGAGATAATGAAAAATGCGAGCCGAATTCGAGCCGAAACTTCGAGATAGGTCTTGAGATTTCATATAGGCAAAGAAGGAGAAAAATCGGGACTTAAAAAAAACTTCGACATAACGGAAAATTTGATATAAGCGAGTTCGAGATAACAAGAGTTGACTGTATATTTTATTTCTTAAATGTATATGAAGAACAAACCTTTGTCAGATCTATATTACTGTCAGCAATGTAGCTAAGTGTGAGATTATCTACCCAGGCTCGAGATTTTCTATCTTTGTATCTCTTCCTCACAAAACAAACCACAATTATTACTGAAAGAAATAAGCATTTTATCACATAAAAACTGTGATCTTACATGTGAGAACAAATCGCAGAACAATGTTCTCCAACGTGTGTGATAACAAATGCATGATGTCACCAGCTTTTTGGTGCAATGTCGGCATCTTATATTAATTATTTCTGACGTAGTTTTTACTCGGATACTGTGGTAATGCCAAAGGCCCACTTAATACCTTATGTTATCTATTCTCATTTAAGAAATGTTGATCTCGAAAGACAACTTATTATGGATCCTAAATATATATCATCAAAGTTCATTTTAAATTTCTGTTGTCAACATAATTAAATGCAAGAATCTTTAAACAGGATTGAAATTAATAAATACATCATTCAGGTATACAAATAAGAATTAATCACGTCAATAATGTTTTACCTATTATAATTACAAATGCTGCAGATCCCAAGGCTATAGCTATGGTGACTGTTGTACCAAGCCCGTTGGCTTCACTGACTAGAGTCGACATATTCTCAGTTATATTATTGTGTAGATGTAAACCCACGTCTGTAGTGTTTAGCTGGAATGTGTGAAGACTAGAAGATGAGGTATTTGTAGCTGTCATATTATCCAAGTCTGATGGTAGGGTTCCATCATGCCATGATGTAGATGACATCTCCATATTACTGACGTCCATGGTTACATAATTGTATTTTGAAAGTTACACCAGACCTGAAAGAAAATAATAATTATATATAAAGCAGTTTACTCAGTCAGAACAGCCCATCCAGATATACAGTGACTTTCAGGTGAAGCCAGTTGCAGGGGTGTCAACAGGGTCAAATTACAAATCCTGAAAATCAAATGCGGCTGACCATTTTTGTCAAATAAGAGGCATTCAATCGCATTATTTCCATATTTAACTCAGTTTGTATTGAATAAAACCTTCTGATAAGATTAAATTGGCCATAACTTTGCCATTTCTTGAGATATTTTCACCAAATAACTTTTATTTCGGTCAGATATCATAGCTCTTTCAGGATAGCTAAATCCGAAATTCCGGATTAATCCGGAAAATTGACACCCCTGCAGTTGAGTACTTTTTACTGGTTGGAGCTAAATACTTCAACCATTGTGACTATAGACTAGTTAAACTTACAGTTATGGATAAAGGCCATCCAGAGTCAGACTGATCAATTTCGTGTATGAAAATCAGTGGACTGTATTATCGCTATCTTTCGAACTGAATTTCGGGATATTTGTGATTGTATGCATGTGCAAATGCTATATCCTGTTCCTCTATGTGTTAGCCTATTAAAAGTTGTTAGTTCAAAACCCTGAAATTAATCCTGAAATGACAGTAAAGTGATTATATTGGAATCGCCATACTTCTGTCTGAGCTCAAACCTGACAATGGCAGAGTTATGAGTCTTGCTTAAAAAAGTGAGGTATTGATGGTGAAAGGTGTAGCAAGTTTCAAAGCAATAGCTTAATATTTTATGCAAAAGTAAACCTAACATAAAAGTTCACCAAGGAATTTACTAAGTCCAAAAAGGGTCAACAACCCTCGCAAAATGCAGATCAGAGTTATGGGTCTTGCTTGACATGGTTAGGTATTGATGATGAACAAGTGTTGAAAGTTTCAAAGCATTAGCCCCCATAGTGTATGAGAAAAGTGGACATAAACACAAAACTTAACCAAGGTGTTTTCTAAGTACGAAAAGGGGCAATAACTCATGAACAAATCAGATCAGAGTTAGGCCAGAGTTCTTTGATTTTTTGTTACTCGGACCCTCCTGCCCTATTTTTGGCATTTTCAACAAAAAAAGAATTGGAAACCTAAAATTGTACATATGTACAAATTTTTATATCAAATATTTTTATGGTAATGTTACTATACACCTTGTTTTATTATGTATTTCAATATTTCACTATGATAAGTAGGTATAGTGCTCTCATTTACCACTATGCCATAGGTATCATTGAAAAAATTAACTAACTGAAATTTATTTTTAAATTAAATGTACATGTAATTAAATTTCTGAAGATTTTTTAAAATTCTTTATCAATGATACAGATACATGTGCACTGTATTTGTTATAAGATCAATTTGCTGTTAGAACTAACATTGTTGCTGTCAATAATCATAATGGACCGTCATTGACTACATGTAATCAACCATCAACTACATTTTGCGAGTTTTTATTTTTATTTTTTTCCCTCCTCCTGTGGACTTTTTTCTCAAAAATGTCAGAGTAACAAAAAATTAAAAAACTGGCCTTATGGGTTCTTGCTGTCAATGACATAGTCATGCTTTGATCGTGAACATGTGTTGAAAGTTTCAGAGCAATAGCCCACATTGTATATGAGTAAAAATAGACCTAAACACAAAATTTAACCAAGGAAATTTTAAGTCCAAAAAGGGGCAATAACTGTTGCAAAATACAGATCAGAGTTATGGCTCTTGCTTGGCATGGTCAGGTATTGATGGTGAACAAGTGTTGAAAGTTTCAAAGCAATAACTCTGATAGTTTAGGAGAAAAGTGGACCTAAACAAAAAATTTAATCAAGGAATTTTCTAAGACTAAAAAGGGGTAATAACTCTTGCAAAATACAGATCATAGTTATGGGCCTTGCTTAACATGGTAAGGTACCGTATTGACAGTGAACAAGTGGATAAAACTTAATCATAATAAATAAGATATATGAAAGAGAGTCATATTAAAAACATATCATAGTTTCATACTGAATGATATCTATATTGCTTCTATTGTTTAATTGTATTATTTGTTATATGCAATAATAAATTTAACGAATACAGCAATAAAACTTATATGTGAATACTCATCATTTACAACAACGAATTTTATCTGTATAAACATTGCCATTTTCAAAGAGAGGGAAATGTAACCATGTTAACCACACTATGTTTCTTGAATGAACTCTGGTAAAATTCAATTGCATCATGCTTCACTACACCGGTCAGCATCTCCTATACATAGTACATTGTATTTTTTTCTGACCAATGCTTTAGTTCATTTATTAAAGATGCACTGAAATCACGCTTGTTTTCTTAGCTTCTTTATACCCCACACTTGTGGTACTGGTACATGGACACAACTATAATATCATTACACAGGGCATGACTTAAGTCGTCTGCAAATAAAAAATGACGAATACAACAAAATTGATAGCGTTGTCAAATGACGGTCAGACGGCTTACATAGTTGGAAGTGGCTAGAGGTCCGGTAACCGGACCTCTAGACCTGGAGTCTGGAGGTCCGCTAACCCGACCTCTAGACAATGCTTGTAGGACAGGCTAGAGGTCCGGTAATTGATTTCATATGTATAAACAATATATATTTTATCCCGTCGAGACTTCCAATGCATTTACCTTGCTATACAGGTAAGTATTTGACAGAAATCTTTTAAAAAATAGTTAATTGATTAGCAATCAAGTTGATTAGAAATGTGCTGCACTTAAATAAGTTATTATGCTGCCTGTAATTGCCGCATTTATTTGTGTTTGTTCAATGGTATTTGTCAAATACTTGTTTGCTCACTTATCAGTTTTGACACTGCAAACAAACAAATCCTTTTTAAGCAGATCTTCATATGTTTCAATTAAATGTTGGGATAGTGGGATCACGAAGTTTTATCAAAACTTGCGTGTCGGGATGTAGATCTACTTTTTATGGAATTTATCAATCATATTTTATTAAACACAAGATGTGCGTGTGCTTGTGTATTCCATGTTTGTACAAACTCATTTTAAGATAATTTCTTAGCTTCTCGGGAACGTCGCCGATGGGTTTTGTCCCTTGTTGTTCATGCGCTGTTCCCTGTGGTTACGAAATTTATGAGGGTGGATCTTGCATATAACTTTATTGAGAAGTTTGCAGAGTTTGTTGTACTGTTGGGCATGTCTGTGAAAAAAGTGACCCAAATACTATGTGTGGTACCCCTCTAGACTTCAAGTCGTTATAAATGTGTATTAGTTCTCGCATCAATTGTTGTTGAACACAGATCAATAATTTGCGTGTATGCCTAATGAAATTTCGAGATAACTGTTATTCCCAGTCAATGTCAAATATATACTAACCTGTTTATGTCATTTAAATTCTTGACACGAAATAAAATATATGGTTTATACAATATGAAATCAATTACTGGACCTCTAGCCTGCGGTCTCACTATTTAGCGTCCAGAGGCGACCAGAAGCGTCCAGAGGCGTCCAGGCTGTTTTCTATGTTATTTAAGAGAAAATATAAGCGTCCAATGATGAATTTGTATTAGTTATATATATTAGAATGTATTTCAAGAAAAATAAATGTTCAAAAAACTTTAAGAAACCCGTAGTTTGTGATTATTTGTCGGCGAAATTCTGAATAAGCCGCCATCTTGAATCAAGGGACATAATCCCCGCCTGATTATTGATTGTCTACCTTGGTAAATTAGCGTCCAGAGATTTGTGCACGAGTTAAAATAGTTTAAAGAATATTATTATAATATCTTCAGAGTCCAGAGATGTTACAAAGATTTTACTACACATGGATATTAATGTATATTATGACTAGATTCCTATATTGGCTGAAAGCGTCCAGGAATTGTAAGCCATGTTAATTTAGCGTCCAGAGATTGTTTACCGTGGTGTTAATGTAGTAGCGTCCAGAGATTTCTATAGTACAACAGTAGCGTCCAGGGATTGTTAACCTGGTTGATTTAGCGTCCAGAGATTTTTACAGTACACTGGTAGCATCCAGGGAGTGTAAGCTTGGTTGATTTAGCGTCCAGAGATTTTTACACTTACAGTACAAAAGTAGCGTCCAGGGATTGTAAGCCTGGATGATTTAGCGTCCAGAGATTTCTATAGTACAATAGTAGCGTCCAGGGAGTGTAAGCTTGGTTGATTTAGCGTCCAGAGATTTTTACACTTGCAGTACAATAGTAGCGTCCAGGGATTGTAAGCTTGGTTGATTTAGCGTCCAGAGATTTTTACACTTACAGTACAAAAGTAGCGTCCAGGGGTTGTAAGCTTGGTTGATTTAGCGTCCAGAGATTTTTACACTTGCAGTACAATAGTAGCGTCCAGGGGTTGTAAGCTTGGTTGATTTAGCGTCCAGAGATTTTTACACTTGCAGTACAATAGTAGCGTCCAGGGATTGTAAGCTTGGTTGATTTAGCGTCCAGAGATTTTTACACTTGCAGTACAAAAGTAGCGTCCAGGGATTGTAAGCCTGGATGATTTAGCGTCCAGAGATTTTTATAGTACAATAGTAGCGTCCAGGGAGTGTAAGCTTGGTTGATTTAGCGTCCAGAGATTTTTACACTTGCAGTACAATAGTAGCGTCCAAGGATTGTAAGCTCGGTTGATTTAGCGTCCAGAGATTTCTATAGTACAATAGTAGCGTCCAGGGACTGTAATCCCGGTTGATTTTTATTTTGCTTTTATTTATCCTCGCCACCGGATAATCCATATGGGCGAGGCCCCCAGAAGAGGCTAGTCACTTTAGTGTTTGGGGGATAGTGCATGATACAGAAGATGCTCCAGTTCCAGAAGCATCCCTGGTTCTTTTACGTGCCGATGTAAAGCATCATACACGGGACCTCGCTTAACGTCTCGTCCGAAAGACTGTTAGTAAGTTTAGTTGTTAGGTTAGATTTTACCTTACAAGGATATTAATGTATATTATGACTAGGTTGCTATATTGGCTGGAAGCGTCCAGGAATTGTAAGCCGTGTTAATTTGGCGTCCAGAGATTTTTACCGTACAATGGTGTTAATGTGTAAAATGACTGTATTGGTAGCGTCCAGGGATTACATAAGCTTTTGTAATGAAGTTGAATCGGAGATCCATGTTTTATTTGATTGCATTGTATATAATAGTGAACGCACACGTCTAATGCAGACAGCTTTTACGATTAATTCCGATTTTAACTCATTTTCTGATCAAGACAAACTGAAGTTTGTTTTTACAAATCAGGCAGTTATTAGAATTTGTGCCAAAACCTGTCATAATATTTTAAATAAGAGAAATATTTACCTCTGTAAATAATTCCCATATTATTTATAATTACATGTACCTTGTGATATGTTTTATTTCCTGTTAAGAAGCAGCTGTTAATCAGTTTAACTACGGTCTGACCGAGTTAATTGTGCATTATTACTCGTTTTCTATTTCAATTTTTATAGTTTTCTTTTTTAACAAAACATTTTGTTTCAAAGATTAACAACTGCTCCTTGATTTTACATAATTATGTAAATAACTTTATGGTAATTATACTTTTATAGTATCCGTTTAAGTAAATGTGTGTAGAGTAACAATGTTATATTAGTGTTACTGTGGTTTTTGTCTCTTATAATTCTTATTAGAATGGCTTTGTGCAATGTTTTACTGTGATTTGATATGTATTTTGTATGTATGCTGTACAAAGATGAGACCTAAATAAATAAATATATATATACGCCTGGTTAATTTAGCGTCCAGAGATTTTGAACGTACAATGGTGTTCACAGCCATGACTAGCAAAGCTATTGCAAACACGTTTGTAAATAAACAAGCGTGTGTGTTTGGTTTCATGGCTGTGACTTCGAGATCTATCAATTTAATAGGTTTTCCTTAATTTGTTTGGTATAATTATGTCCTTCACAATCCATTTCACAGTTTATGAAGTGTAATTAACAAAAGGTATTTTTCTGTACAAATCTCTGGACGCTAAATTAACCAGGCGTATGTAATCCCTGGACGCTACCAATACAGTCATTTTACACATTAACACCATTGTACGGTAAAAATCTCTGGACGCCAAATTAACACGGCTTACAATTCCTGGACGCTTCCAGCCAATATAGCAACCTAGTCATAATATACATTAATATCCTTGTAAGGTAAAATCTAACCTAACATAACTAAACTTACTAACAGTCTTTCGGACGAGACGTTAAGCGAGGTCCCGTGTATGATGCTTTACATCGGCACGTAAAAGAACCAGGGATGCTTCTGGAACTGGAGCATCTTCTGTATCATGCACTATCCCCCAAACACTAAAGTGACTAGCCTCTTCTGGGGGCCTCGCCCATATGGATTATCCGGTGGCGAGGATAAATAAAAGCAAAATAAAAATCAACCGGGATTACAGTCCCTGGACGCTACTATTGTACTATAGAAATCTCTGGACGCTAAATCAACCGAGCTTACAATCCCTGGACGCTACTATTGTACTGCAAGTGTAAAAATCTCTGGACGCTAAATCAACCAAGCTTACACTCCCTGGACGCTACTATTGTACTATAAAAATCTCTGGACGCTAAATCATCCAGGCTTACAATCCCTGGACGCTACTTTTGTACTGCAAGTGTAAAAATCTCTGGACGCTAAATCAACCAAGCTTACAATCCCTGGACGCTACTATTGTACTGCAAGTGTAAAAATCTCTGGACGCTAAATCAACCAAGCTTACAACCCCTGGACGCTACTATTGTACTGCAAGTGTAAAAATCTCTGGACGCTAAATCAACCAAGCTTACAACCCCTGGACGCTACTTTTGTACTGTAAGTGTAAAAATCTCTGGAAGCTAAATCAACCAAGCTTACAATCCCTGGACGCTACTATTGTACTGCAAGTGTAAAAATCTCTGGACGCTAAATCAACCAAGCTTACACTCCCTGGACGCTACTATTGTACTATAGAAATCTCTGGACGCTAAATCATCCAGGCTTACAATCCCTGGACGCTACTTTTGTACTGTAAGTGTAAAAATCTCTGGACGCTAAATCAACCAAGCTTACACTCCCTGGATGCTACCAGTGTACTGTAAAAATCTCTGGACGCTAAATCAACCAGGCTAACAATCCCTGGACGCTACTGTTGTACTATAGAAATCTCTGGACGCTACTACATTAACACCACGGTAAACAATCTCTGGACGCTAAATTAACATGGCTTACAATTCCTGGACGCTTTCAGCCAATATAGGAATCTAGTCATAATATACATTAATATCCATGTGTAGTAAAATCTTTGTAACATCTCTGGACTCTGAAGATATTATAATAATATTCTTTAAACTATTTTAACTCGTGCACAAATCTCTGGACGCTAATTTACCAAGGTAGACAATCAATAATCAGGCGGGGATTATGTCCCTTGATTCAAGATGGCGGCTTATTCAGAATTTCGCCGACAAATAATCACAAACTACGGGTTTCTTAAAGTTTTTTGAACATTTATTTTTCTTGAAATACATTCTAATATATACAAATGTATAACTAATACAAATTCATCATTGGACGCTTATATTTTCTCTTAAATAACATAGAAAACAGCCTGGACGCCTCTGGACGCTTCTGGACGCTAAATAGTGAGACCCCTAGCCTGTCCTACAAGCATTGTCAAGAGGTCCGGTTACCGGACCTCTAGACTCAATGTCTAGAGTTCTGGTAACCGGACCTCTAGCCACTTCCTACGTAACATAGTTTGTTACACTGCCGGGTAACAAACATGAGTTTTTACGCGTAAATCAAACTGATTTTAAGCAGTTCTAAGGTTAAAATGTTGTTAGAAACCATTAAAAATTACATATAACAATAATATATTGAAATAGACGACAACAAAATGATAACAACGAAAAATACCCTCGGGATTTCCTAATTCCTTTGAACTCAGTCATCGGTTTTGACAGGTGACGTTTTTATCACCCGGATTTTGGAAGAAATTCAGAAAACTTACGGACCATACCTGAAACTATTTGAAACATGACACGGAAGGAAGTTAATTCTCACCATTTAACGGCTTTCTTATGCTGCGGTAAGTGAAACAGTCCATGTTTTCATTATTTTTTCAAAATATTTTGACCAGCTGTCGTAGGTCAAGGTTACATTCTGATTTTCACGATAAGTCATTTTCACGGTGACAGTTGGGTAAAAAGGTCAGATAAACCGTTCGTCCGGAACAAATTACACGTATCAGTTACTTCCCTTTTGTGTTGTGTTAAATCTACACACATTCTGTTATTAACGGACATATGAGCCAGTCTATAGGAACAAACACTATTGTTGTTGTTCTTTTTTGAAAAAGCATAATTATCCACGCCTTTATGCAAAATGTTTTTCTTTTATCAAAGTGAACAAAATGATAGCTCTACACCCATGTTTCAAATTAAAGTTCATATAATTATCCATTCATGACAACTGTAATGGACATTACTTATACATGTATATACTGTACATTCTCCGTTGCTAATGAATTCTAGAACACAACTAAAAATCTACCACTAGACAAATTGATAATGTTGCCATGGTAACACAAACCAACAAACATATCTAAACTAAAGTTGTCTTTAATAACAAAAGATTTTTACTTTCAATAATAATAATAATAACGTCTTTATTTTCTGTGGATAACATAATTGGCAAACCAATTTTAATTATGGTCCACAATGAAGTTGATATGAAGAAAATCCGAATTCCAAGATTGAGATAGTAAGCATTTAAATTTTGTTTAAATATTTTCAAACGATAAAATGACAACATTTACATGGGAGTCAATGGGAACAATATTTTTTGTTGTACTACTTTCAAATCTAAATATTAAAATGTCATCTTATGTTTCTGTATGATAGATCCACAAAATTCTGTAAGTTTGTAGCCATGGCAACCATACTTATTTTATATGTCAAGAATTTTCATTGACGTTCTGAAATTGCCCAGAAACCAGTAAAGTAATACATATCTTTTTCTAATTTGGATAAAAAAATAATTAGATTCTTCTAGCTTATGGAAGATTTCTAAAAATCCTGTCATGCAATTTTAAAAACAGAAACACTATCAAAATATCAATGGGCTTTGTGAACTTTAATTTGGCACCTGACTGTATATACATGGCATATCCACAGGATATATAACCCAACCACTATCCAAGACCCAAGACAATTTATATTTTCTCTCTAAGTGTTTGTCAGTATCGGGGTATTGGATGGTGTTTTGGACCAAATATATATGAGCCAGTCTCCAGGAAAACCTGCTATATTGACATTATGTAATTACTGCATGTAACAAGCTTTAAAAAAAGCTTTCAAATAAGAAAACAAGACATATCAATAGATTCAATTAAATCAATTCAATTTTAAGTCATTTATCCATATATTACTATATCTTAGCTTTAAAATTTCTTATAAATAATGTCAAAATCATTTACTTCGTTGCTATGGTGACCAATTTCAGGAAAGTACTCTGATTGAGAAAAACGAGGAGTTAGTTGTTTAAAACAGTAGTAGTCTTTCTCTAAATGTTAACATTAACGATTTGGATGTATATTTTAAAACTTAAAACATCATTCTAAAACTTGATACCATTTCGACCAGTTTACGTCAATAATTAATCAAGTGCAGTATTTATAAAGTACTTGTTACAACGACGTCGAATATCGTTTGAATGACGCTTGCGACGTCACGAAAAAGGGTCTGAATAGGGCCTCAACTAAACAGCTGTAACTTCCTTAAAATCATGATATTAACAAAATTTCTTTGCATTTTTCATTTTGCTTCATTAAGATTACTCTTTTAGATAATAAAAAATCTCAAAATCAAATGTTTTGTCAAAATAGGGTTTCCTGGAGACTGGCTCATATATAAATTATCAGGTTCCTGTGGAAAATTATATGATGCGTAAACTGTTTGTTGAGTTTGACTTTCTACTTCTATATTTTTCTACTTCTATTCTATTGAACTCCTCTACCGAAGTGGTAGATACCAGGTCCGGTGCCAATTATATTTAAATTTATTTCGTTATATGTTGAATCTCTTATGATATGAAGCATTCCATATTAAGGAGGTACGCGCACCTTTTATCTAACGATCGAATTTTCCTTGAAACATCTTAAAATGACAGACCAGTCTTCTAGAACAACATTGAAATCATAAAAACGATATGTCACCAGGCTCGTTTTCGACATACATGGCTTTCTAATGACCTACCATTGTATTTTGGTCATTTTATCTATTTCCTGCATTTATGGCACCATTATGTTCTTTTTAAGATTATTACTGTATGAAACCACTTTTAAGCAATGCATGATATTTTGTGTGATCAATGGTCATTCCTATTGACATTAGTCACTATTCCAGCTGCCCGGTGAACAAATTCAGTATTTGAACATGATAAATAGTTACCCCACCCACTTGCTAAAAAGTGTGATTTTCAAATGATTTCAAATGAACGTCAAAAAATACCCAACGATCGAAAATGATTTAAAATTGGCCCTAAGTTTAGTATCAAATAGAACACCAGTTTAGTCAAATAAAAAATAGGGGTCACCAGCCTTTTTTGGGAGCTGTGCATAAAAAAGCACTAATTATGAATAAATTTGCATAAAATTAACCTAATTTGCATATTGTAATGAAATAATTTTTTCTTAAAAATATTTCAAAGTGTGGCTACCTCTTATAACTAAACCATGCACTACATATTATATATAAGCATATGCATTTGAACAATTGTAGGGACTTATTGTGAACCCATATTATTCACAATTTTGCCGTTCCCCATCCACTTTTTCATACAGGCAAAAATTAAAAGTTAAAAATATCTAATTTGTGCGATAATATTTTGTTTATTTTCATTAATCAACATTCATATGCAATCATTGAAACAAAAATTCATGTTTGTTCTTATCTAATACGATTTTGACATTTCGCGCATGCGCACAAGGCAGCTCGTACCTCCTTAACGTAGAAACTGTTTGGATACCTGCAATGGCTGATTCCCAAAAATACAATAACAAATCAGACAGTGAAGGCAACACTTAACATAATCATAAAAAAAAACATTACATTGCTGACATATTTGACGTATACCATTCTGATGGAATGCTACTATGTTGGGTTGAATCATGTGTGTTCCAGTTTACATCTTCATTTTCGCAGGTAGTCGACTGATTTTATTCATTAAGTTATTTAAAGTTTGTATATTTGGATTAATCTTTCCTGATGTATTGGCAATATTTCAATGTATTGTAGATTTTGAATACGTTTGTGACATTTCCACTAATCAAATGTACTTGCTTTAACACCATATTATTCTATTCAAATTTCGAGGGTTGTCGAAGGATTCTTTAGTTCAGTTCTCTTTATACCATATGTCACTACGCAATGTATTCCACAATATCGGTCCAACGGTAGCAAAGCTACGTTCTCTGAAAGTTTCCCTTTTATTAAAGAAACAACGTAGCATCATGTACTACAAATGGAGATTTCAAACTCCTAGTTTGGACATGTTTAGTAAGTAACCCAGAAAGATACGTTGAAGCTTGACTGAATTTAATCGTAATTCTAGCTTTGATTGGTAGCCAGTGCAGATCAAACAAAACTTGATTACTTTTTACTGTTTAAGACCAAGTTTGCACATACATTTTGTATTCGGCACACGTTGCAGTTGACTCAACACAATGTAGGCTAGTATACATATAATATGACATGACAATAGTCCAAATGTGATATAACTAGGTACAGTACTACTACAGGGGTTTTATTTCTAAGAAATGTAACTGACTCTCTGACTTTTATTGACAGAATAGTTTACTATTTAACTCACATAATCCCTTCAATGTATTGTCATTTACACACTGCACAGAAATTTAACTTTTGAATCCAAGATTGAAAAAGGATAATAGAAAATCGGACATGGATGACAGCACTCTACTTAACCATCTGAGTACAGACAACATAAAAGCACCACATACTACAATTATGCGACACTATGTCCTACAAATAAATGTACGAGAAAATGAACTTAACCACTGAAAGTCCAAGTTTCAGCTGAAAAAAAAACACCGATTGTCCTAATCGTTAAAAAGTTGAATTCAATAGTTAACTTCTAGTATTTCATGTATTTGTCTTCCAATGAAGTGAACTTGGGATAAACTCGAGCCTGGTCGTGTACTACGAACAGCTAACAGTATAACGGTCAATATTGCAGCTCTGAGACTGTCCTACTTTTACCAATGTTCTGTTAGCTTTTTGTTGTTTTCGGTCGACCACTTTTCTTTTGGTCTTTCACATGCTATCGGTCTGTCTTGAAACATGTAGGATCTGTCTACCCCATTTTCCAACTGACCATAACTTGCTATCAATGCGATTGAGCAGTTCTATTAGAAAGTAGAATAAACAATGTTCTTGTTATAGAAATATACTATCTTTTTTGTTTAATCATAGTTTAGTGCTTTAAATTTTCACAACAATGTAATAGGTTTACATGCACAATATACTACTTAGAAGGACTCGAAGGACAACCGCATCGTACATCAGAAAATACATTTACACGTTGTATGACACATGTACTCTTCAATACTTTGTGCATTTTACTTTAAGTTTTTGTCTAGGCATATTTGAGCAGGTCGACTCTCTGAAACTTTAGTTTGGTGTTTTTGCAATATTGTTCAGGTAATTTAATTTCGCCTGTACTTAACCGTTGGGTCTAAGACCGAGATTTCATCCCATGTTTTGTTCCATAAATTAAGTTTGTCCAATAAGTAAGTCTTAAGTGGAATGTATAAAAATGGTGTTTAGACAAAGACTTGTTCATTATTATTTTGGGACCGATTCAGTTGAATTGAGGAACAGTTTTCTGACTAAGGTACTGACGCAATCTGGGAACTTTCTCTCTCAACTTTCTATCTTTTGATTTGCTATTTTCTTGCTTTTCTAATATATTGTATAATCTTTTATGTTTATATTTCTTTCTTGCCACAACCAAAACATACTTTTCAATAATGACAGCGTTTGAGTAAGGTGTAGATAGAGGGAGGCTACTGATGTAAGTTCGGTATTGGAACGAATTGAACAGTATTTAGTCCTAACCTATTGGGATAAGGCTAATTTCAAACCATTAGAATCTAAACGAAAACTCCAAACCATTAGAATCAGTTTCTACAACACGGATATATAAAGAAAGAACAAACATTTCTGCGGGGCTTTAACGCTGTTTACTGGATGGCACTTAGCATTTACAAACCACCAATCCATTAGAATACAGTAACATGGGTTCATAATGATTTCATACACCCAATCCCTTAGAATACATGCGTTTCTTCAAGGCTTATACGTCCAATCCCTTAGAATACGTGGGTCCTTACATGGTTTATAATGTCCAATCCTTTAGAAAACATGAGTTCCTACATGGTTAATACGTCCAATCCCTTAGAATACACGAGTTTCTACATGTTTAATACGTCCAATCCCTTAGAATACGTGGGTATCTATATGGTTTATACGTCCAATCCCTTAGAATACATGGGATCCTACGTGGTATATACGTCCAATCCATTAGAATACGTGGGTTCCTATATGGTGTATACGTCCAATCCCTTAGAATACATGGGATCCTACATGGTGTATACGTCCAATCCATTAGAATATGTAAGTTCCTACATGGTGTATACGTCCAATTCATTACAATACATGTGTTCCTACATGGTGTATACGTCCAATCCATTACAATACATGTGTTCCTACATGGTGTATACGTCCAATCCATTAGAATATGTAAGTTCCTACATGATGTATACGTCCAATCCATGAGAATACGTGTGTTCCTACATGGTGTATACGTCCAATTCATTACAATACATGTGTTCCTACATGGTGTATACGTCCAATCCATTACAATACATGTGTTCCTACATGGTGTATACGTCCAATCCATTAGAATATGTAAGTTCCTACATGGTGTATACGTCCAATCCATTACAATACATGTGTTCCTACATGGTGTATACGTCCAATCCATTACAATACATGTGTTCCTACATGGTGTATACGTCCAATTCATTAGAATACGTGTGTTCCTGCATGGTGTATACGTCCAATCCATTAGAGTACATGTGTTCCTACATGGTGTATACGTCCAATTCATTAGAATACGTGTGTTCCTGCATGGTGTATACGTCCAATCCATTAGAGTACATGTGTTCCTGCATGGTGTATACATCCAATCCATTAGAATACGTGAGTTCCTATATGGTTTATACGTCCAATCCATTAGAATACATGTGTTCCTACATGGTTAAACGTCCAATCCCTTAGAATACATGGGATCCTACATGGTATATACGTCCAATCCATTAGAATACGTGGGTTCCTATATGGTGTATACGTCCAATCCCTTAGAATATATGTGTTCCTACATGGGTTATACGACCAATCCCTTAGAATACTTTATTTCCTACAAGGGTTATACGTCCAATCCCTTAAAATACATGATTTCCTACATGGGTTATACGACCAATCCCTTAGAATACTTTATTTCCTACAAGGGTTATACGTCAAATCCCTTTGAATATATGTGTTCCTACATGGGTTATACGACCAATCCCTTAGAATACTTTATTTCCTACAAGGGTTATACGTCCAATCCCTTAAAATACATGTGTTCCTACATGGGTTATACGACCAATCCCTTAAAATACTTTATTTCCTACAAGGGTTATACGTCCAATCCCTTAGAATACATGATTTCCTACATGGGTTTTACGACCAATCCCTTAGAATACTTTATTTCCTACAAGGGTTATACGTCCAATCCCTTAGAATACATAAGTTCCTACATGGGTTATACGACCAATCCCTTAGAATACTTTATTTCCTACAAGGGTTATACGTCCAATCCCTTGGAATACATGTGTTCCTACATGGGTTATACGACCAATCCCTTAGAATACATGTGTTCCTACATGGGTTATACGACCAATCCCTTAGAATACTTTATTTCCTACAAGGGTTATACGTCCAATCCCTTGGAATACATGTGTTCCTACATGGGTTATACGACCAATCCCTTAGAATACATGTGTTCCTACATGGGTTATACGACCAATCCCTTAAAATACTTTATTTCCTACAAGGGTTATACGTCCAATCCCTTAGAATACATGATTTCCTACATGGGTTTTACGACCAATCCCTTAGAATACTTTATTTCCTACAAGGGTTATACGTCCAATCCCTTAGAATACATAAGTTCCTACATGGGTTATACGACCAATCCCTTAGAATACATGAGTTCTTACATGGGTTATACGACCAATCCCTTAGAATACATTAGCTCCTACATGGGTTATACGACCAATCCCTTAGAATACATGAGTTCCTACATGGGTTATACGACCAATCCCTTAGAATACATGTGTTCCTACATGGGTTATACGACCAATCCATTAGAATACATTAGCTCCTACAAGGGTTATACGTCCAATCCCTTAGAATACATGTGTTCTTACATGGGTTATACGACCAATCCCTTAGAATACTTTATTTCCTACAAGGGTTATACGTCCAATCCCTTAGAATACATAAGTTCCTACATGGGTTATACGACCAATCCCTTAGAATACATGAGTTCTTACATGGGTTATACGACCAATCCCTTAGAATACATGAGTTCCTACATGGGTTATACGTCAAATCCCTTAGAATACATAAGTTCCTACATGGGTTTTACGACAAATCCATTAGAATACATGAGTTCCTACATGGGTTATACGACCAATCCCTTAGAATACATGAGTTCTTACATGGGTTATACGACAAATCCATTAGAATACATGAGTTCCTACATGGGTTATACGACCAATCCCTTAGAATACATGAGTTCCTACATGGGTTATACGTCAAATCCCTTAGAATACATAAGTTCCTACATGGGTTTTACGACAAATCCATTAGAATACATGAGTTCCTACATGGGTTATACGACCAATCCCTTAGAATACATGAGTTCTTACATGGGTTATACGACCAATCCCTTAGAATACATGAGTTCCTACATGGGTTATACGACCAATCCATTAGAATACATTAGCTCCTACATGGGTTATACGACCAATCCATTAGAATACATGAGTTCCTATATGGGTTATACGTCCAATCCCTTAGAATACATGAGTTCCTACATGAGTTCCTACATGGGTTATACGACCAATCCATTAGAATACACGAGTTCCTACATGGGTTATACGACCAATCCAGTAGAATACATGAGTTCGTAAACTGGTTATACGTCCAATCAAATAGAAGCATCGGTTTATAAAATGTTTATACATCCGATCCATGCAGTAGAAAACATGGGTTCCTAAAGGTTTCATACGCCCAATCGCTTAGAATACATGGGTTACTACAAGGTTTCATACGCCCAAACTCTTAGAATACATTGGTTACTACAAGGTTTCATACGTCCAATCCCTTAAAATACATTGGTTCCTACAAGGTTTCATACGTCCAAGCCCTTAGAATACATTGGTTCCTACAAGGTTTCATACGTCCTATCCCTTAGAGTACATGGGTTCCTACATTGGTTATACTTCCAAGTCGGGAAATGGAAATCGTTTATTGCAATTTTTTTCTAAGATTTGTGGTGTTTTGAGAATACATGTAGTATGAAGCTTTTGTCTATTGAACCAGTAAAAGAAAAGAAACAATATTTTAAAATATATTTCTTCTGTATTTATAAAAATATGTAGCACTTATAGTAACGTATATAGCACTTATAGTAACGTATATAGCACTAATCTAGGGCACCATTTATAAAGTATTCCGCAACTACTCGTGCATGCCTTTGCTTAGTAAACACAAATCTTTTCAATATAGAATTGTTAGTTATGTAGTAATTAAAGACCGTTTGTCTACAATCTGATGGTAATAATAAATTACCTTCAAAAGCGAAATTAAAACCAATAATGCACTGAGCACCCAGAGCAGTTATCGGGAGCTGTGGTGGACGTGCAATTCGTGCTTATGACCATTTGGTGATTCATCTTGTACTTGTGCAAATTGAATTATTGCGTTGCAATCCCGTTTTTGTCCTGCCTAATTGACCAATGACCTCCGATTTCGAGGGAACAGACACGAACATTGTGCGATTCAAGGAATCTGGATGCGCTGCCCTAGCTCATTCCGAAAACATTAATTGGTTCTTTAACGTACCCGATGTAAAGCACTGACACATATGAGACTACCCCTGTGTTATCGACCAGATCATCTCCAGTTGCGTAAAAACACTGAAATTCATCGAGTGTACCGGCCGAGATTCGAACAAGGAGCCTCTCGATCAGTACCCTAGAGCGTTTTCTACTCTAGCACCGTGCTACCCAACAAGTTGATTATAAAAAAGATACTCTTAACAAAAATACACGACATCTAAAACATTTCTAAACTTTGCCGGATTACAGTGGTGAAATGCCGAGAAGCTCACAATCATAATCACAATAAGCGTCTTCTGGTTAGGGGTAGAAAAGTCAATAATAACGAACGCATTAGACAACTTGGCTATCGCAACAACCCATAAAAATCTATCTGTACGAGATCCCCACACGGCATTTAAGGCGCAGTGGGGAAAGAAACACATTAATTTGATCGTAAAGTGCAATTCGAACCTATACATCGTATACTGTACCGTGTCATCGTTTGTAAAAGATGAAGAGACGAATGTAACCGTTGCTTCCACCGGATGATAACAACTTTTCGAAATGCATGGTAACTACCAAAAAATAATGGTAATCTATTCAATAAAATATATGAACACAGTGACAATTTATGTTAAACTTTGTGACAAGCTCTAGTATTATACAATATTTTAAAAGTTTGTCTTTTAGTATACGAGGGTCATTCAATATATTTCAATAACATCAAAATGTCTATTTCTTTACGCACGGAAATTCACGATTATTGAATTGTACATGGGGCTTGGAAAAACACAGCAGACACGTGTACAAGAGCTGCTACGAGCAAGAGCGAAAGGAGAACATACATCATGTAGTTGTCTTGTGTTTAAATGGCAAAATAAATTTCGGAAGCGCAGCATGGTATTTAAAACGATACAGGGATGTACATACTATAGGCAAACGTAGTGACGTTTCACGCAACGTCCGTCGAAATGTGCGAGGTGTTTTCATGTTTGTATACAACCATTATGCCAAGCCTTAATCCTTAACGTAGACTATATAAGATATTGTGGAAGATATGTTAAATCATATACAATGTGAATGCTTATGTTTATTTATATGTTAATAACATAATTTCATTTCGGGCTACCATTTGTGAATCAGCAAAACGTCAATAACGTCGCTGACGTCAGATAATACATTACGGTGTGTGGTGGTACCCGTATGGTGAAATTTATATTTTAGTCATATTTTCTTTCAAAAATGCGTTGTTTCACGCAATATTTTCAGCACTTGTGCCCATAAGGCTGTAGTTTATCGTGAAATAGTTTGTTTTTCTCTGTATCATCGGTTGTTAAAATGATTAACACAGTCTACGAAATAATTGAATGACCCTCGTACATGTAGTATATAAACATATTTGATGAGGGAGCTGTATTTGAATTTTGAAAGGACCATTGCTTTTGTTCGAATGCATCTCGCTGTACATCGAACAAGGAGCGGTATTCGAAGTGAGCTGTATGCTACATGTATAACGGTCATGGCTTAGCGATAACGCACTGAGCTGTCAATCACGAGGTCGCGGGTGCAATCCCTGAATGGGAACTGAATATTTCTGAAATTTCATTCGTATTTCCTGCTATATCTGACGGTATGGGCTTTATCAATGCTATGCTCCAGGTATATTCAAGACAACCAGTTTTATTATTCGAAATAAGAGTTAGGCGCATTCCTTCGGTGCCTGTATCTAATGTCTCTCTCTCCATTCGGTGGCTTTCTCTCAGTCAGTCCCTCTCGTCAGATCAAGATATCGTCAGTATCTGCACGGGTATAGGATGCACCTGCGATCTTTTGGCTGCATCACTATGTAAAGTGCCCGAGTTTGATCGTGCGTCGCAAAGAAAATGCGCTATAAAAAATATGGTATCAGTCGAATCATATAATTATTATGTCAACAGACATTGTAGATGCAGTAACTGTGAAGCGTGAAAATGTAACAGTACTAAGTTGTAATAAAATTTTCAGCGCGTCACGATGAAATCATGATGTGACCAAGTTACTGCCTAAATTAATTATGTAAGATGCTGACAAGTAAAATATCTGGACCATTTTGACGATTTTTATTCAGTCAGAGACAGCCAGAAATACCAATGTTGATACAATGTAGATGCCATTATACAAACAGTATAGGTGACTTTCCTTAAGTTATTATTACAAAAAAATAAAAGATAATCGGACAGGCTGTGCAGCACTCAACTTAAACAGTCGGACTGATATCAAGCTCACCGAACATCATTGTTAGATCTGTCCACAAATTTGGTAATGAAATTCGGTCTGTGACATTATTTATTATGAACTAAAGCCAAATCTAAGAGTACAAGAATGTCAAATAAGTTCACTACGCCGTCAAGTTATGTTGTTAATCCAAGATTAACAGAAGAAGTTAGGTATCTGCACTCACAAGTGAGTGAGCTGAGGACCCGACTTTTGTACATGTACCAACAAATTTGGATTAAGCATACCTTAGAATGTATATTTATTTTTAAGAATGAATTGTTTCTATGTTGTTTCAACCGTAGGGAATATCGATTCCCTGGTCTCTTATCAATTAATATAAATTGCCAATACCTTGTATTACATGTATATACTCAAGGACTTTAAAAACGCCTCACCAAATTCAAAGCCCAATATCGCTTAAATTATTTATTTTATTGAAAATATCAGTATACTTATTTATTAAATAATTTGTATACTTGACTTTAGTTTGTAATAAAATGGTATCACGTTTTTTTCTGGGAATACTGCAAGCGCACTCCCCCTAGGAAAAAGTGTGGGATTTTCAATACAGGATATGCGTGGCATTACTCTTATTGTGCTCATATTTGTTAGACAGTGTATTCACACAAATCCGTCGAAAACACGCTTTCTACACTTGTATTAAAGCATAGCAAGTTTTTATAATACTGTATTATTTCAATGCAACCACCAACTTACCTCATTTCGCCTATTAAAATTCAACATGTTCAAAAGGATAAGAGTAGATTTTGAATTTGCCAATACATGTATTAGTAGTAAAACTTAAAAAATGGTGATTTTGAATGCCTGTCTAAATGTATGGACGTTCTTTTGTTATTGACTCTGTTCATGGTCATTTTAAAAATTGACAGGTGGATTTTGTATTTGAACATGCGTTAGATATAATTGTGAACATCTTATAAGTGAGAGGAATTAGTGTATTATTGATAGGTGACCGGGGAGTTGATACAAAGACCAATCCCTTAGAATGTGTGGTACCTACCTTGTTCATTGAAGAACATGTATCCTGGTGGATTGGTAATATAACACATGTTGTAGAACATGTATCCTGGTGGATTGGTAATGTAACACATGTTATAGAACGTGTATCCTGGTGGATTGGTAATGTAACACATGTTGTAGAACGTGTATCCTGGTGGATTGGTAATGTAACACATGTTGTAGAACGTGTATCCTGGTGGATTGGTAATGTAACACATGTTGTAGAACATGTATCCTGGTGGATTGGTAATGTAACACTTGTTATAGAACGTGTATCCTGGTGGATTGGTAATGTAACACATGTTGTAGAACGTGTATCCTGGTGGATTGGTAATGTAACACATGTTATAGAACGTGTATCCTGGTGGATTGGTAATGTAACACTTGTTATAGAACGTGTATCCTGGTGGATTGGTAATGTAACACATGTTGTAGAACGTGTATCCTGGTGGATTGGTAATGTAACACATGTTGTAGAACATGTATCCTGGTGGATTGGTAATGTAACACATGTTGTAGAACGTGTATCCTGGTGGATTGGTAATGTAACACATGTTGTAGAACATGTATCCTGGTGGATTGGTAATGTAACACTTGTTATAGAACGTGTATCCTTGTGGATTGGTAATGTAACACATGTTGTAGAACGTGTAACCTGGTGGATTGGTAATATAACACATGTTGTAGAACGTGTATCCTGGTGGATTGGTAATATAACACCTGTTGTAGAACGTGTATCCTGGTGGATTAGCTGTACATCTTTGTATAACCCATGTATGAACCCGCGTATTCTAAGGGATTGGACCTATAAACCTGGTAGGAACCCACGTACTCTAATGGATTGGACGTATAAACCATGTAGGAACCCACGTATTATAATGAATTGGACATATAAAGCATGTAGGACCCTACGTATTTTGATGGATTGGACATATAAATCATGTAGGAACCCACGTATTCTAAGGGATTGGACATATAAATCATGTAGGAACCTACGTATTCTAAGGGATTGGACATATAAATCATGTAGGAACCTACATTTTCTAAGGAATTGGACATATAAATCATGTAGGAACCTACGTATTCTAAGGAATTGGACATATAAATCATGTAGGAACCTACGTATTCTATTGGATTGGACATATAAATCATGTAGGAACCCACGTATTCTAATGGATTGGGCGTATTTATAAACCATGTACGGATATATCACATACAAGTATTTTAATGGATTGGTACGGATATATTACATATATAGGGCCACGTGTATTCTAATGGATTGGTCATATATCACATAAAGGGCCACACTTATTGGCTTTGGTATGTCTGTGCGCTACAGTATTTTCTTATATATTGGTACGGATGTTGTCAAAAAGTGTGTGGCTAAACGCCAACCTGCTTGAGTTTCGGACCGCAGAAATAAATTTTATATCCGTGTACAACACGGTTGTACAAACTGATTCTAATGGTTTGGAGATATCGTTTAGATTCTGATGGTTTGAAATTAGCCTTATCCAACCTATTGGGAGTCTGGTTTTTAGCATCAACTTTGACACTGCCTATTTTCATTTTCTGAAATAAACATTGTCGCTTGTTAGAATGTTGTCAGCTACCTAATTCTATTATAAGATTCGTAGTTCATAACATACAACTTCACGTAATTGATTGAGCTCAGTGGTGTGTCTTAGTACGGTAAGGAATTGTATTAAAATTTACAAATATTCTCGGTTGTTTTTCACATGACACTCTGACTGCCAGAGTCAATATTTTGATTTGATTATCACTCATATGAATCATGATGAAACATATTCGAAACAAAACAGGCGTTTCATTACTGAACGCTCGAATTTTCCATCTATCTTTGACCCAAGAAATAGGTGTCTACCGCCGTACTGCATACTACAAAACATGGAGTGGAGTATTGGACTGATGAAGTGGAGTCATGGAGCAGAGTCGCAGAGTGGAGTCATGAAGTGGAATTGTGGAGTGGAGTCATTGAGTGGAGTTGTGGAATGGAGTGGAGTTGTGCAGTGGAGTCATGGAGTGGGTTTGTGGAATTGAGTTGAGTGTAGTTGTGGAGTGGAGTCGTAGAATGGAGTCGCGGAGTGGACTTGTGGAATCATGGAGTGTAGTTGTGGAGTGGAGTCATGGAGTGGAGTCATGAGTGGAGTCATGGAATGGAGTCATGGAATGGAGTTGTGGAATGGAGTTGTATTTGAACAGTATTTAGTCCTAACCTATTGGGAGTCTGGTTTTTAGCATCAACTTTGACACTGCCTATTTTCATTTTCTGAAATAAACATTGTCGCTTGTTAGAATGTTGTCAGCTACCTTATTTTATTATAAGATTCGTAGTTCATAACATACAACTTCACGTAATTGATTTAGCTCAGTGGTGTGTGAATTTTCCATCTATCTTTGACCCAAGAAATAGGTGTCTACCGCCGTACTGCATACTTCAAAACATGGAGTGGAGTATTGGACTGATGGAGTGGAGTCATGGAGCAGAGTCGCAGAGTGGAGTCATGAAGTGGAATTGTGGAGTGGAGTCATTGAGTGGAGTTGTGGAATGGAGTGGAGTTGTGCAGTGGAGTCATGGAGTGGGTTTGTGGAATTGAGTTGAGTGGACTTGTGGAGTGGAGTCGTAGAATGGAGTCACGGAGTGGACTTGTGGAATCATGGAGTGTAGTTGTGGAGTGGAGTCATGGAGTGGAGTCATGAGTGGAGTCATGGAATGGAGTCATGGAGTGGAGTTGTGGAATGGAGTTGTGGAGTGCAGTCGTGGAATGGAGTCATGGAGTGGAGTCGCAGAGTGGAATTGTGGAATTGAGTTGTGGAATGGAGTTGTGGAGTGGAGTCATTGAATGGATTCATTGAGTGGAGTGGAGTCATGGAGTGGATTCATGGGGTATCCTCAGATGAAATCATAGAAAAGTTGAACTGGAGGTCAACTATGGATAGCAGGACAAAAAAAAGCTGTAAAATACTCATGGGAGTTATGCTTCAATGCAAATTAAAACAGTGCAAGTTTGTAGATACATGTTCATGGTTTTATAGTTAGGAATAAACATCTTGGTATTGACAAACACAATTTCATTGACACTCAGTAAATATATGGCATACTGGATAACTAATCTTCAGAACCGGGCTCATGGGCTTGATCATTTACAATATCCTCGGACGATCTCATTTAAAATATTCTCTTCTTCTGATTAATTTGCAGGGTCCACTCAGGGGCATTGTTGCAAATTCATGAAATTATTATATACAAGGTAGTTGCAACTCCCACACCCTAACGATAAAAACATATAAAAGCGGATAAAAACACTGAATAGCTCAGTTCCTGCGACTTGTTAGCCCCTCCTTGAAGGCTTCCAAGGGTAGCGCTGTGGTGATATATGTTCTGGCAGTTGGTTCCACAATAGAATACCAGCTGGGAAGAACAAGTGGCAGTATACATTTGTACTAGAGAAAGGGAGTAAGTTCCTGATGGTGCAACCGCTTGTGGCAGTATCATTTGCTGGGATTTTCATTGCTCAGTTGAACTTTTTATGCTTATATGTTATTTTTAAAAAACTAGTATGATGCATATTGCTTGGCAAGTTTAATCTCATCTATGACCGAGGTGGTAGTGTAGACAGTTATTGAAAAGAAGAACAAGAAGGCTTGCCTCTTATACTCTGTACCTGATTATAACTTTTGATAGAAGTTCAACAGTGGACACTCACAACTCTTCTCCACAACTCCACTCCATGTTTTGTAGTATGCCAAACTTAAAGGACATATTTTAGAAACAAATACAATCACAAAATACCTTGGCATACATCTGACAGAAAATCTATTATCGAATACCAACATTGACAAGATCACCAAAGAGAGGGTGTTTGGATTGGGGGGTTTCTTTTGCTAGGTTCTATTTTCCTAAGTGTGATGGCAGCTTGTTTCAGCAGATATTTTTCTTAATCAATCTGCTTGATATCCCAGCCAACTTCTGCATCGATGATGGACCCAAGTAGTTACAATTGGCAATGGTCCTAACTTAAGTTGAGGTCCTATGACTTTATCGTTGTTTAACATAGAGATATCCTTGTTTTTAGAGTCATGTGTGAGCGTTTCTCACTTAGTTGCATGTATGTTATTAATTGTTTAATAATTTCAGATTGAGCTATGTTGAGAATCATTTAGTTTATAGTGTCCCAATGTCGTTGTGGGACGATACACCAACAACCCTCACATCATTTGGGCCACCTAGTTCTGAGACACAATCATCTAGCAACTTCCTAAGGAGGTTCTTTAAAAGAGGAAGAGGTATGTCTTGTTTATTGCATCTCAGTATAGTAGGAGATCCAGGATTTTGAACTTTTATTAGCATAATTTAAAGTGACTGCCTCACATATTGGTGTATTGCAAAAATAAAAAAAAAATTGTCAAATATTCGCATAATTTTGGTATAGTTGCCTGTTTATCCCATAAACAACCACACTGACATCTAAGATAACTCGAGAAACTTCGGCATTTTGTAGTTATTTAGTATTTTTACATTAAAAATTCTATAGGGTATTAATACCCTATAGAATTAACACTACTATTGCTGAAATTGCCCGAAATTTGTTCACATTTGATGGAAACGAATCGAAAAATGAACCAAATACATCACTGATGTTTACGCTGTAGTTTGTTGATGTTACAGTTCAATCTTGTGTGAATAACATAATTCACAAAGCATGTTTGAAGGAAACTTAGCGATTTTTTTCAAGAAAAAAATTACTCAGTGGGGGATATCGAGAGTGGTTAAAATTGCTTATCTGCAACAAATCTTTGAAAAAGCAACTGTCAGTGTCTTTCTATGACATCAATACTTGGTTAGGTTGGAAAATCACGGTATACAAAAATTTTAGCCCAATCTCTGAGGCAGCACCTTTAACAGCTGATATGTTGTCTATATTTATAATCCCGGTTGTATGTTTTCATAAGCGGGAAGTATCACGAAGATGCTCAATGTGTAATATCAACCCAAATCGAAAGGACTGATATTGCACAAATGCTAGCAGATTTTTTTATATTCAACCAAGAACCCTGATATATATTCATGCATAAAGGTCAGGATCTGGTCAAATTATCTGCTATACCTGCATAGCCATCAGTATATATCCATCAGAAGTAAGGGGTCAAAACTGATTAATTTAAGTTCGATAACTTGCTTGACATTGATGACAATCTACCTAAAATGAATTAGTTTGAACTAATCTAACTGTTAGAAGTCCTACTGTGTAAGTGGTACCAGCCACTGTGGAAAAAAGGTATAATGTTCTCAATCCATATTGTGCCTCCATAGCTCAATGGTTAGCGCGCTTGCTGTCTAGTCTGGCGACCCGGTTTCAAATACGGGTTGAGGCACTCATATGCCTGCCATATTTCAACATAAAGCTGACTGGCAAATAAAGGCTATGTTCGGCATTCGGCTACCTTAATTTGTATAATTTTATAAAATTGTTGATTTTGTTTCATTATTTTTGGCTGTGTATTAAAGTATGATTAAGAATTCTGTTCATTAATGACTGTATATTTGTAGATGATTCTGACCAGTCATCGGATGGTAGTAAACCGTCTAGCAGAGATGTTTCCGTGGACAGGTTTCCTTCCAGGGAGCACTCTTTGGAAAGGAGTCAAAGAGAGTCATCATTAGAACATAGTTCACCAAGATCAAACATAGAAGCAAAATTAAAGCGTAATTCTAAATCAGGTAAGAAATTAAGTCTTCAGTCGTCATGCTGTATAATTATATATACATGTAAAGTGGTTAATGAGTTTGGGACATTGTACTCCTGGCAAAGGTTCACTAATGGCTTAAATTGGTCCTGTGGTTTTCCAAAAAATAAAAATTAATGTTTCTAAATTTGTCCTATAATTGAAATAAATTAACATTTCCTGTGTAAATTGAGCATACAAATCCCAATTTCCCTGGTAAATTGTTGACAAAACTGCCAAGAATATGAGGTATAAAAATTATGTCATATTTTCACAACTAGTAATGATGTAAAACCTTCCGAAAAACCATGATGGTATTTTTGCGACACTTCTGTATTTTTATGTAACCAGTGTTCTGCACACTTTTGCCAAGAGTGAATGCGCTTGCTGGATTCCCAGAAAATAGCGAGATAACATTTTATTACAAACTAAATTGAATTATATGTCGACAGGATTAATTAACAAACATTGAAATGATTTTTTAATCAAATAAATCATTTTAGCAATATTTGACTGTGAGTCAGGTGAGGCATTTTTAAAGTCCTTGAGTGTATAATTATATGTTGTAGAGAGTACACTCCAGAGTAGAGAGTCAAGCGAGGCTGACTCGTCATCCACCACGTCGCCTACAGAAGAGAGTAAAGCGTATAGCGGGTATTCTACAAAACGTACGTTAGGTAGCGTCTTGACAAGATTGTCTGCAATACTTGAACGAAGGGCTCCTGTAAGTTATGATCTATATTTACAGTTAACTCCCTGTCAATATACGTAGTGATAATCTATATCTACAGTTAACTCCCTGTCAATATATGTTGTGATTAATGTACTGTGAAGTCATTTATACTCCGACATGCCCACTGATTCCATTTAAAAAGTGGTCAATTAGGCGAAAACTATTGCAAATCTGTGTAACAGTTAAATAAACGACATAGCAACTGATTGCCTAAAGCATAGAACACCGAGCTAAGAAATTGTAAAATATGCTGCATTACTGTAAAAAACGTCAAGTTTGTGGCGTTAAATTTTAATCAATGTCTTGGTTGAACTATATCATAAATTCAATCCTCACAAGTTATCAGATTCTACACCCTAACAATTATACAACACTGGCTTAACAGGGAGTAAACTCCTCTAAATTCAATGATTTTACCGTATTAATTATCAGTAGCAATTGAAACAGAACTACAAACCATTTGTAAGCTTGAAACATACATTTTACAAATTGACAATCAATAGCAAGAAACCTGAATTATATACATCAACCGATTAGTGGCTATAACTTTTTTTCTATTTTTTTCATGAGCATTGGTGATGTCATTAAGTATTACTTCAATACAACATTATATCAATAAATATATCCACGTGAAAAATGTATGTTTAAACTAGAAAATATGTGATTTCTTTAAGGATCTTATCATAATACAAGCAGTTTTTTTTCAAGTATAAACCAAATACATTGATCTTAACATTCACAAAACAGTTCACAATCTATTAGAGGCTTTTTTTATATGAACCTGTTTGAAAATATTTTCATGGATTGTCTATATTATAAATACAAAATAAAAGACAAAAAATATGCACAGATATGTACCTTTGTGCATCAAGCCTGTATCACCAGTCACCAATGTAGAAAACTATAGATGTGTATTCTTTTATGTGGTGTAATAACACATCGGCATTCTTGATGTTTACTCAATGAATGTTCACATGCTAATAAATGCTCAGCACTGTATGAATTGACAGTTAGATAATCCCTTGGGATCATTAGGCCAAGCTTATTTTGAACATTAGAATTATATTTTCTAAACTGCAAAACATCTTCTGTTCTTGAATTGTGCCAGAATAGATTTTGATAATCATTGTCTCCCTGGTGATCGTTTTATTTTTGTTGGAGTATAAATTTGATATAGTACTAGTTGTTTGTCAAAAGTGTCTTCTTACAAGGGTTATTGTACAGTTTGGGGAGGATAAACAACAAATTATCCTCGGCTATGTTACGCTTTTTGTCCTCCCCAATCTGTACAATAACCCTTGTAAGAAGACACTTTTGACGAATAACTAGTACATTATCTATTACAAACAATGTTTGGAATGAATTAATTTTCTTGATAAGCTCAAAAACACAATGAAATCCCTTAGATTAATCATCATCCATAATGCGTCATATTTATGTAGTCCAGAAATTTACAACCTCATGAAATTGCGTCCAGGAAATCTATAATTTTACAGTTTTTGTACAATTTTGCCTGCTTGTATATCTCTGTTGGTTATATGCTACAGTATCACCTAACATTGCGTAAATGTCGCGCAAGTTTACGTATATATTTGTCACTTAAGCAAATTCTTAAGTGTGTTTTACTAATCGAACGCAAGTTGTTGCATACATTTACGTAAAAATATTGAATATTTAACGTAGATCGGGCCACAATGTTACCAATATAACGGGAACCAGAATGAATAAATATACAGAAAAGCTCGATAAGTTTTGATGATTAAACATGTTTTTATTACTAATCACCGTCTATAACAACAAGTGACGGTCGAAAATCATCAGTGCGTGGCAAAAACTACTCACGGTCACTCGGAGCTTGCGTAGAATTACGCCAAAACTTATTACAGAACATGAGAAAAAATATCTTAGTAAAATGAATTTGCGCAAATATTATCGACATACGCAATATTTACAGAAAACCTAGTGTTACGCTAGCGTAAATGCTTTGATCAAACAGTACCCTGGTGCCCAAAGACATGGCTGCATTGATTTTCTTTTATATATATTTTATGCAGATGACTAATTATATTTATAATGTATCATTAGTTTCAAGTACATGTATGTAATGAGGTGGTCTTTATTAGACCTACAATAATCAGTTTTCCAGAGTCCTAAGGGTGGTATTAATATTGAGTTTTTTACTGTACATGAGCTATAATCTTGTTGACCTGTTTCAGACACCCCAAGTGTATCGTGATAGTGACTTTAAGCAGTATTGGATGCCCGACAGCAGCTGTCGGGAATGTTACGATTGTAGCGACAAGTTTACGACATTCCGTCGACGTCATCATTGTCGAATTTGTGGACAAATATTTTGCAATGCTTGTTGTAGTCAGGAATTGTCTGGTAGAATTATTGGATACAAAGGTACGGGTGTGACTTTTATTCAAACATCTTACAATATTAACCTCCCTTGTTTTAGAATGTCTGCCATCTTTGAAGGCAAATCTTAGTAGCGTAATAGAAGATATTCATAATTCTTGTGTGACGACTCCATCTACTTAAATCTGCTGTTATAACGGTCTGTGAAACTTTGTTTGGGTCATCTTCATATAAATCTACTTGAGAATAACTGATTTTTGTGCTCTCCATACTTATTTGTAAGAACTACCAAGCCGGGCTGTGCATATTGTCTGGAATTTAGGTCTTATGATTTTTGCCAGAGTTATGGTCCTTTGTGGGAGACAAATTTTTAAGTTTCAAAAACCCTTCTAGATAAAATTCAATTTGATCTAGAATATTCAAACTTTATATGCAGTTTGCTAATAACTAATAGATGATCCCTATTGGGTGTAAAGTTGGTAGGTCAAAGTTTATAATTATAATAAAGGTCAAGGTCATATTGACCCTGAATATTAATGACTATGTAGCTGCCTTGGTACTAATGTTTTAGAAATGTAGTATTGTGTGTAGGATTTAATTACTAATAGGGAAGAAACTTGTGTAGGCAGCCAGCTAGCTCAGTCAGTAGAGCATTCGCCCTGTAAGCAAAGGGTCCCTGGTTCGAGCCCCGGCCTGGTTGCACATTTTTCTCACCTTGTTACAGAAACATGACCTTGTTTTCAACCATTACAGGTAGTATACGTCTGTGTACGTACTGTTTTAAGATAGTGAATCGTTACACACAGAAGACCGACCCTTCAGCTGATCCCAGGGTTATCAAAGAGGCACTCCACAAATGTATGCAGAATGATAGAGAAAGTATATCACCTGACAAGAGTCAGAAACGACCTTCAGCCGATGGTCAGGGTGCTTTAAGCTTAATGTAAGTCTGTCTCAAGTGCCTCAGGGCTGAGCATTCGCTTCGAGGGTGGGAGGTCTGATAAGAGTCAGAACCGACCTTTGGGGGGTGGGGGGGGGGGGGTGGTCAGGGTGCTCTAAGCTTAATGTAAGTCTGTCTCAAGTGCCTCAGGGCTGAGCATTCGCTTCGAGGGTGGGAGGTCTGATAATAGTCAGAACCGACCTTTGGGGGGGGGGGGGGGTTGGGGGGGTGGTCAGGGTGCTCTAAGCTTAATGTAAGTCTGTCTCAAGTGCCTCAGGGCTGAGCATTCGCTTCGAGGGTGGGAGGTCTGATAAGAGTCAGAACCGACCTTTGGGGGGTGGGGGGTGGTCAGGGTGCTCTAAGCTTAATGTAAGTCTGTCTCAAGTGCCTCAGGGCTGAGCATTCGCTTCGAGGGTGGGAGGTCTGATAAGAGTCAGAACCGACCTTTGGGGGGGGGGGTGGTCAGGGTGCTCTAAGCTTAGTGTAAGTCTGCTTCATGTGCCTCAGGGCTGAGCATTCGCTTCAAGGGCAAGAGGTCTAGGGTTTGAAACCAGGCCGCAACATACCAAACTTGAAAATCTTTCAAGATTTTACTTGTATCTCCCTTGCTTGGCCCTAAACATAGTTAGTTCCAGGTAACTTCTGGTTTGCCCGATGTCAGGATATACATGGGTAGTCTCCATATGACTGAAATACTGTTGGAAAACCAGTGGGACTGCAATATCTTAGCAATATCTAAAATTTGAGCTGAAGTACAATGTATGCCTATAGATTGGTATCTTAAAACCTGTTATCAAAATGACCCCTGAATGTCAATCTCTACTTAAACCCCTTGCAAATACACCAGTATTAAACAGATCTCAGCATTATGCAGCCATATTGGATGTATATTGTCTGGTTGTTTAGGATGTGTTTGACTAGCGGCAACCACTGTCCAGTGGTTAGTATGCTGCATTTGTAATCCAGGGTTGATTTATCGTCTCAGCATGTCAAAATTTTTACAACAATGTTGATTTTCCTCCACATGTGGAGAAGTTTGTGGTTCCTTGTGAAAGGGGGTTATGTTAGTACTGGTAAGGATACAGTCCAGTAAAACCTTGTTAGGTGAGTCAGCCGCCGTATATAACTGAAATATTGATGAGAAATTGCTTTAAACCTTAATCAACAAACAAAGTGTTAGACTTAACAAGGTGGCACATGCCTTGAAAAGTACTTGAATTAAGTGCTGCCTTGAAAAAATGTCTAAATGGTACTTGAATTTAACGGAAAATCCTTGAATTTAGGCAAACAGCCTTGAATAAACATAGAAGTGAATGAGTGTTGTCAGAATGACCCATTATATGCAGAAAAATGAAACAGAAACACTCTTTCTTGCAAATTAAAAGTGTGCAAACGTATGGATGCCAGAGTGAGACATGTAGTGCTAAGCAGTAGTCATGACGACTATAATTTTCATGTTAATCCAGCATAAAGGCAAAATCGTACAGTTTTACCTTGGTAAATGTTCAGAAAAAAGCCTTCAATATACAAATTGAAAAAACCTTGAAAAGTCATTGAATTTGGATGTGAGAATTGTGTTTTATATCGTTTAAAATATTTAAATGTTCTCCGTCACAGACCGTCCAGTGAGATAGACCAGAGGAATGATGGTACAGCACCATTTGATCTTACTCCACAAATGGATTTTGTTGTCTCAGAAAAATTCTCAACGGAACGGAAAATGTTGAGTAAGGTAAGTGATGTGGTATAACGGTGTTTGTCTGTAACCATGGCAACAGCTCCCTTTTGTTGGGTTAGGGGTTAATTTAGGGCTCGATACTAACACTGGTCCGCTGGTCCGAGACCAGTAGTTTTCATGGAGGACAAATAACTCTTGAAATGCAGGTGGTCCCATTGACCACTGACCATTCCCTAGAAAATATTATTTAAACAGGACCGATAGGCATGTAAACTGATAATGGAAATTGTTGAATGATATCTCATTAACTATTCAAAATTAATCAATGGAACTTTATCGGACCAGCATGTTTCATGAGCTGCTGGTCCTTCGGGCCATTATGAAGTCAGTTAGTGTCAAGCCCTGAGTTATTACAGGGATGGTGTTCACAAAAGCATCTTAAGTTAGTAGAAAACTTAAGATTTATTGGTAAGCTGAAACTTTTTCAAAGCAAATTTTAGGACTTTTCGAAATCTTAAGTTTTCTTAAAGTCCTAAAATTTGTTTAGAAAAAGTCTTTCAGCTAAACAAGAAAATAAATACTGTTTATCTTTACATAGTTTTCAAGCATTATCTTTAATTCTTCAACAACCACCAACAAATCATGGGTTAATCTTCAATGTGTGGAAAATATGTGCAACACAAATTTTTAACTTAAATAAAAATATTTAAGATTTGTGTGAATACCGACCCATGACTATCCGTCAATCTCGGACAAACTGACCCTTTTCTTCATGGAGTGACATTTTAATTCATTGTATAGTACGGATAATTTGACCTGATCCTCGACCTTCTATTAGCATAATTTAAAAGCTGATATTTTGTCTATATTTAAAATCCCGGTTGTATGTTATCATTAGCGGGAAGTATCACGAAGAGACTCGAAACATAATACAAGCACAAATCTTAAGGACAGATACTGCAGGGTTGCCTCTCAGAAATTGATCATATATTCATAGCAAGAACCTTGTAATATATTTGTGCATAAAGGTCAGAATCAGGTCATTATCACCATACTTTAACCTATTATCTTCATGCAGATGCATTTCAGTGTATTTAGTTTAGGTTGATTGTGAACCAAGTTCTAACAACTTACATTTGTCACTCTGGACACCTCATTCCTGATGGTTTCTCTTGCCAGGAGAGTGTTAGAGATAAGAAGCTAGTTTTCCTTTTTTTTGTGAAAATCAAGCTGTGGAAATACTGTTATTATTTATCTTTGGTCTGCCATGAAGCGAACCCCAGACCTCACTCATTTTAACTTGATGCTCTTCCACTGAGCTATTCCGAACATTTGGTTTGCCAATCATTAGTAGTTTTCAAATTACGAGTATGAACATGGGGTAGACAATCTAATATGTTCACAGGAAAATATAATAGTTAAATAGTGTTCTAAAAAGTCTGAATATGCAAATAGTTGCAAAATTACAATTTCTAATTAAAACATATTACTAAAAACATTGTAATAATTGATAGTTATAAATACATTAGCACACAGTCATGCTCTCCAGTGCTAATCACATGTTTATGGTATATTACACACAGGACTCTTCACAACTAAGGAACTTATGGTCTATGATGAATGAGCCAAGTACTGGTGTGGAGTATCAAACTTACCGTATTCGACTTCGTACATTCCAAAATTGTATCGCCGGGAACCGTATAGTGGATTGGTTGATGAAGCAAGATAAAGTATCAAACAGGTTTGTATATATTCTTTGCATCTATACTCAATGAAGGAGGTATTTTAGTGATTGTCCTGTACATCCGCGCCCTCAAACGGGTACTTGGGTGGCTACTTTTTATGGATAAAACAGTTGAAAATAGTTAAAACGAAAGTTTATTTTCTTTTATGTGGCTAAAATTAGACACATAACTACTCTTCATTCCGTATTGTAGCCACATTAATACCGTTTCGTTAGAATGTCCGTTTGGTCGTCTGTTCTTCCGAAAGTGTTAACCAAAACTTTTTGTTGTTGAAAGTAACATATTTTTGAAGTCCATCAAAGCATTGCTTTCAAACTTGGCATATTTGTTATCCATCATAAACACATTACGTTTTCAAAGCCATTTAACACTACCAAACATTTTAAAAGAATTATGACCCCTGATTGACTTAGCTAGTTATAATGGACAAGGCTTTCACCGGGGCGTAAGCGTTTAGTCATACTTAACATCATTAGTCATCTTTAAATAGACAAGTTTTATAACTATAGGATTATTGAGTAAGCAATTATGGCTCTTTTTGAAAAGGGAATCTTCAAAATTGCTTTGATGTCAACAAAAAAACAGTTTATACTAATTTCTTTTTGGCCAATTTATTAATCACTCTTGACACCCCATTCCTGATGTAATTCATTGGGACGAGGGTTTGAGAGAAGAGAAGCCAGTTTCCAGTTTATGCCAAGCGTCTAGCAAGGGTATTACTGGTACCATTTTTATTTCGTCTTTTGTAAGACACAAGTCTTTATTTATTTTCAGGGTACAAGCTATTGCTATAGGGCAAGCTTTGATTGATGCAGCTTTCTTAGATCCTATACATACCATCACCACACCATTCAGGGACGACTTTACATTGTACCGACCTTCAGAGGTATGTTTTAACATATTTAACATAACATACATTTATTTTGTTGTTGTGGATGTGCATTGTCATGAAATAAAATCCCCATTATTAAAATACGGATTGCAATTTTTTCTCAGAAACTTTAAAAAATCCACATTTATTTTTATTTTTTCCTCCCACTGTTACGCAATTTAAATCCCCATTAAACTCAACAACTGCTATTTTCAAAAAGCAATAACTTGATAACCTATTTGCAGAATGATGCATTTTGAGCACTTTTAAATTAGTTTAGTCCCAAAGGTGGAAAATACCATAAGATAGAAGAAAACAAAATACTGCCTCCAGTTGGTTTGTTTATAAAATAACAAATTGTATTATTTGCTTTCAATGGATAACAGTGAAATTACCACTTTGATATTTTCACTGTTTTAGAAGCTGGTTCCAGTATCATGCAGAAAAAGAAACGTAACGTCAACTTCGTGACGTTCTAATTTAGACGTGGTTTTTCCAATTAAGCCAATTACGGCACATATTTAAGAGGAATTGAGGCATATAATAAACAGAAAATTTGTTGATTTTTGGGGTAAGATCAATTTTATTTCACTCGTGATCACAGAAAATTAAATATTTAAAATATTTATTTTCTGTGATCCCTCGTTGAAAAAAATTCCATCTTACACCAAAATCAACAAATATCCACTATGTAAACAATATATGCACAATTTATAGTTCAAGGGAAGCAACTCTTGCAAAACTAGCATTCTGTCTTCCATACATTATACTTGAATGTGATTTTTGGCATACTAATTTGATAGACTTGATTAATATTCTTTCGTCAATTATTGGTCATTCGTGAAGAACATCCTAATTCCTTGTATTTAGTCTATTTACTGAATGATTGGAAAACAATTTTAGGAGAGATAATGGGACTTTAATGCCCATAAAAATGAATGATTTCTACATTATATGAAACATTTACTGTTTCTTGGTTTCAGATCCTTCTCGATATGACTCCCTTGTTTGTAAACTTACAAAACAATATTTCAAAAATATCGTTTTTTTTTTGTTGGTTTCAGATTCCGACAGCGGACACATTATCACCAGAGTTTGAATCATTAGAAGATTCGATCAATGAAGATACAGCACCACAATGGTTCCATGATATCAAATCAGATTCTTCAGAATTTAATAGTAAGTGCAGGGGTCTTTCAATTCCGGAATAATCCGAAATCAGGATTTTATGCATTAGAAAGAAATATATTTTCTGCATAAAATAAAAGTTATTTAATAAAAAAATGTATAGAATTGACAAAGTTATTGTCATTTGTAGTTCCATAATCTGAATTTCACAATAAAACAATGTTTGAAACCCGTAGGGATGTGGGCTAATGGCACCCGAACATACTTGCAACTGGTTTTGAGGATTGGGCATAAGCCTCAGTAGGACCCCTGCTGCTTTGAATGTGAGAGGTCTCGGGTTCGATCCCAGGCTGCGACATACCAAAGTTGTTAAAAATGGTTCTGGTTTATGTCCCTTGCTTGACACTCGGCATAGTTAGTTCCAGGTAACTTCTGGGTTGCCCAGTGTCAGTATATAATTATCTGACTGGGTAGTCTATAGCTAAATCAATAATGTATTTAAAAAAGTAGTAACTGCAAGTCAATGGCTTCTATTGATCTTTGTGCACTTTTAAACCTTCATGTCTTCACTGGATAGCCTAGTTGTAGAGTGTCTCCTATGTATTCAGGAGGTCTTGGTTTGTTCAGTGGCCATGCTATACCACAGATGTAATCAGTACTTCTTTTGATTGGTGTGCTCTGCTATAAAAAGGGGACACTGGTTTTGTTAAAAATATTCAAGTTGTGTAAAGACTTAAGTTTTGTTTAGTTATAATATTTTTGTTAAGTAAAAAATATCAAACTATGTTTAGGTAAAATATTCAAGTTGTAATTATAAAACTTTGTTTAGGTAAAATATTCATGTTGTAATTATAAAACTTTGTTTAGGTAAAATATTCATGTTGTAATTATAAAACTTTGTTTAGGTAAAATAGTCAAGTTGTAATTATAAAACTCTGTTTAGGTAAAATAGTCAAGTTGTAATAGTTGTAATTATAAAACTTTGTTTAGGTAAAATATTCAAGTTGTAATTATAAAACTTTGTTTTGGTAAAATATTCAGGTTGTAATTATAAAACTTTGTTTAGGTAAAATATTCAGGTTGTAATTATAAAACTTTGTTAAGGTAAAATATCAGGTTGTAATTATAAAACTTTGTTAAGGTAAAATATTCAAGTTGTAATTATAAAACTATGTTAAGGTAAAATATTAAAGTTGTAATTATAAAACTTTGTTAAGGTAAAATATTAAAGTTGTAATTTTAAAACTTTGTTAAGGTAAAATATTAAAGTTGTAATTATAAAACTTTGTTTACGTAAAATATTCAAGTTGTAATTATAAAACTTTGTTTAGGTAAAATATTCAAGTTGTAATTATAAAACTTTGTTAAGGTAAAATATTCAAGTTGTAATTATAAAACTTTGTTTGTTTAAGATATTCAAGTTGTAATTATAAAACTTTGTTTAGTTAAGATATTCAAGTTGTAATTATTAAACTTTTTTTGTTGAAGATATTCAAGTTATGTATAATTATTATAAAACTTTATTTCGTTAAAGTGTTCAAATTATGGTAGACTTTGCTTAGTTAACACATCAAACTTTTAGACTATGTTTCGCTAAAATATTCAAATTGTTGAAACTTTTACTTGGTTAAAATATTCAAATATTATAAAAATTTGTTTGTTTAAGATGTTTAAGTTATATAAAAAGTTTGGTTAAAACACCCTGGGACAGTGACCTCTGTATGATACATTATCTACCCATACTACTCATGTTATCACTTTACTGTGTGTTAATTGCTGATAACATATAGTGATAGATTGATAAATGCAGATAATTATCATCATCATAATTATCAACAATTTTGTCAAATATTATATTCCGGTTATGATTCACACCTGCTAGCATGTGAAAAATATTGCTAGCAAGTGAAGATAGCTGCTAGCAAGTGAAAACTGTTGCTAGCGTGTAAAAAGTGTGGCTAGCAAGTGAAATATATTGCTAGCATGTGAAAAATATTGCAAGCATGTGAAAATTGTTGCTATTTCTCTGATACTTTATTATTGTGTAAATATGGATATTTCTTTTGAATAAACATTTTGGAAGTTATTGATACATTTTAGAATTACTGTGATGATTAATGATGACATGAATAAATGATTCAGGATTATGAGTAGTGTGCATTTTTATGCCCCCGTATCGATAGATGGGGAGGCATATAGTGATTCACCTGTCCGTCCGTCCGTCCGTCCGTTCGTCCGTCCTGGTTAACCCAAATTGACCGTTTCTTCTAGCATCATTATGGCTTGCTACAAAGCTTCCAAACTTGCATGGATGTTGTATATGAACACTCTCCACACACCTGTATCACCTGACCCTATTTTGACCTTCACCTTGACCTAATTTTGGACTTAGACTTATTTATGGACAAGGCTTCCACAGGGGGCATAAGCGTTTAGTGAACGCAGTCTTGTTCTTGTTGATTTGAAACGTGAAGTCTTATAGACATTGACCAGTACAAAGAATGTGAAGTTAAGTTTTGATTAGAAGTTTAGGACACATATGAGTCAAAACCTGTTGAAAGGGGTCGTTATATATAGGGTTTCTTACTATGTCATGTTTTCAAAGTAAGATGATAACTTAAATGAATAAATGCTTTGAAATACAATATTAAATTCAAATTTCCCTTATGACCCTGTTTTTGTTATGGCTCTAGTATATATTTAAGAAATAGTGAATTTGTACCGGTGTTTTATCATAACATAAAGCTTGGACACGAGTTTGGATGGGTAGTATTTAAATCAAAAGTGCGGAACCTGAGTGATTTAATGTACGCATCTGAACAAGTGACCATGCTTAATTATAGATAAAACACAGGTACATATTCATTATTTTGACAACACACCAGGACATAGTAATCTCTGCATTTTTTTCTTCCTCGGATCGCTATTTAGTTATTTATTTGCTGCATCTGTGTTTTAACAGTAATTAATACACACCTTGGTTTCCTCTATGTATATATAGTTGAAACCGCTGATTGTGTTACAATATGCAATGATGACAGTAAATGTGTTTGGAATAACGTATAAACAATGACAGTAAATGTGTTTGGAATAATGTATAAACAATGACAGTAAATGTGTTTGGAATAATGTATAAACAATGACAGTAAATGTGTTTGGAATAATGTATAAACAATGACAGTAAATGTGCTTGGAATAATGTATAAACAATGACAGTAAATGTGTTTGGAATAATGTATAAACAATGACAGTAAATGTGTTTGGAATAATGTATAAACAATGACAGTAAATGTGTTTGGAATAATGTATAAACAATGACAGTAAATGTGCTTGGAATAATGTATAAACAATGACAGTAAATGTGCTTGGAATAATGTATAAACAATGACAGTAAATGTGCTTGGAATAATGTATAAACAATGACAGTAAATGTGTTTGGAATAATGTATAGTGTACATAGTGATGATGAACCATTATGTTGTATGTTGCTCCTCTGAGTATAGGTAATGTGTACAAGGAAAACAATTAGTAGTTTCTTTTATATTTATACCATGATGAAGAATATTGTATAGTCAAAATGTCCGTCATAAATAAAGGTATTGACATGGGCGAGAGTTTTCAGGTGCATGCCTGAACTTCAGGTTTTTTATAGTACCAAAAAGCCTGTTTTTCTTCATTTTTCCCTATATAAATGGTGTATTTTTGAGAATTTCAGAATATCAAACTTTCACTCGTTTATTGAAACCTGACTCGTCTTGCCCATGTGTTCTTGTGGCACACTCCTTTTTAAGGAGAATATCTGAACAAAAAAAGCTGTGGAAAAACTCTGATAGAAATTTCTTTTTTGTTTGCTAAAATGGACAGCTTGTTTGCTTTGAGTTTTAGGGTGATCACTACCACGTCAGGATTTACTTTTAACTTAGCACAGCTTTTAAGCATTAAGCCTTTGGCTTATGTTTTTGGCACAGGTACTATAAGAACTTTTCACCAACCTTTAGGTTTTAATGTGATGTGATTGGGTAACTTAGAATTACAAATGTATAAATTGGGAACATTTTTAGGTTACATTTGTGATAAAAAATGTTAAAAAAACTTGTTTTGATGCCCCCGTGTTGATAGATCTGGAAGCATAATTTATAGTGATTCACCTATCCGTTTGTCCGTCTGTGCGTTCGTCCCTCCGTCCCTGGTTATTGACTGTTTGTTCTAGTCTTATAATGGCTGGCTACAAAGCTTTCATACTTGCATGGATGATGTATTTGAACACTCTCTATACGCCTGTATCACCTGACCCCATTTTGACCTTCACCTTGACCTAATTTTGGACTTAGACTTATTGAAGGGCCAAATTCTTGGTTTACCCAAATTGACCGTTCCATCTTACATCAAGTCCATCAAGGCATTACATTCGAACTTGACATACTTGTTTACCATCATAAGGCCTTACATTGTCCAAACCATGTAACACTATCCAACATTTTAACAGAATTATGGCCCCTGATTGACTTAACATTTTTACGGACAAGGCTTCCATGGTGGCATAAGCTTTAATTGAACGCAGTATTGTTTTCTTCAAAAGTCAATGTTACATTTAATATTGTTTGTGATAACCTGTATTACTATTTCTATATCACAACATACATTTTATTTAATAATCAGTGATGCATCAGGGCCAGGACCCAACGCTCCAGAGGGACTCTGCAGATGTTATTACACAAAATCATTGCGTAAAAACTTAAATAATCTGTTGATTTAACTTATGCATATAACTCAGGATAGCGATCCAGGGCCCACTGGTCCTCTCGTTATAATATTTATAATGATTGTATCCTGTGATCATTCTATTTCAGATGTTGCTGGCTCGTTTCACAGGGATGGGGACTTATCATCTAGCCATGGTTACAGTGATCTTTCTGAAGACTCAAGGGGTGACATTAGGGGTTAGTTGAAAATTCACTTTTTGACTCGTTAGTTTTTCCCCCCTTTCATTATCATATACATAAGCCAGGTACACATGCCCGAAAATTGGAGAAATTACTAAAACAAGAGCCATCAGTGACGGGTGATGCTCCCCGTGGTATGTTTGTCACAGAAAAAATACTCCAGAATATGCAAAAGAGAGTTATGGTTCTTAGCCATTGCACTTTCCCTCAATGAGATCTATTTAACTATGAAGTTTCAAATTGATATCTCTAATACGGTTTGAGTTATGGCATAGACAGGAATTAAGTATGAAAAATTACAAAGGGGAATAACTAAAAAAATATGCAATGGAGAGTCATGGTTCTTGTGCAATGCACTGCCATTCAATGAGATATATTCCCCTATGAAGTTTCAAATTGATATCTCAAATACTGTTTGAGTTATGGCCCGGACAAGAATTAAGTATGAATAAATTATGAAAAATAACAAAGGGCAATAACTCCAAATATAGGTTATGTAGAGTTGTGGTTCTTGAGCACTGCACTTCTACTCATTGAGATATATCCACCTATGAAGTTTCATGATGATACCTCACATACTTTTTGAGTTAGGCTCCGGACAAAAGCTAAGTATGAAAAAAAACAAAGGGCAATAACTCCAAAAAATAAGTTATGTAGAGTTGTGGATCTTGAGCACTGCACTTCTACTCATTGAGATCTATCCACCTATGAAGTTTCATGATGATACCTCACATACTTTTTGAGTTAGGCTCCGGACAAAACTATCGGACGGAACGACGGACGTACGGAAGGACAAAGCGGCAACTATATGCTCCAACGAATTTTCGGGGAGCATAATAAGTATGTTTTTTGAAGAACAAAATGCCTTAAAAGACCCTAGAACATGTTTGCTTCGGCTCCTTTCTTGTGTCTAGATACGGCCCTGATACATGTGTAAAAAATAAGATAACCCATATCACAAAATGTTTCTTCTGCATTAACATATTCATTATATAGCACAGAGAATTTGACATGACTCTTGACCTTCTATTAGCATAATTTAACAGCTGATATATTGTCTATATTTATAGTTTTCATTAGCGGAAAGTATGACGAAGATGCTCGAGGTGTAATGCCAACACAAATCTAAAAGGCCGATATTGCACGATTTGCTCGCAGAAATTTATATATAAACCGCAAGAACCTTGAAATATATTAATGCATAAAGGCCAGGAACAGGTCAAATTCTCCGTGCTATATATGAAAGCTATTGTTGAAAAATCATAAACAATGCTTCAATGTGGTGAATTTTGATTGTCAGTCATAAGGAGTACAAGGAAGCTCTCAAGTTTGCAGAAAAACCTAAGTTCATGGGAAGTTTGATAATTGGGAAGTCTACTCTTGACTTTTTGAAGCAGTTAGAAATGAAAATCACGATTTCTAGCACAAAGTTACTTATGGCTAGAAGTAAATGTATATAGGAATTCTGATCACTGACATGTAAGCATTACATTTTTCTTGAAGAGGAGTACTTTTACCCAAATGATTTTTATTAAACTCATCGTTGATATTTTTAATTTTTAATTTACTGGTAAACTGTGAAATTCTTTCAAACTTTCTCTGTTGTACCTTTATAGTTGAAGAGCGTCATTTTGTACCTTTATAGTTGAAGAGCGTCATTTTGTACCTTTAAAGTTGAAGAGCGTCATTTTGTACCTTTATAGTTGAAGAGCGTCATTTTGTACCTTTATAGTAACTGTTGAAGAGTGTCATTTTGTACCTTTATAGTAACTGTTGAAGAGCGTCATTTTGTACCTTTATAGTTGAAGGGCAACATTTTGTACCTTCAAAGTTGAAGAGAGTCATTTTGTACCTTCAAAGTTGAAGAGCGTCATTTTGTACCTTTATAGTTGAAGAGCGTCATTTTGATGAGCCGCTGCCTCGACAGAATTTAATGGGAACTGAGGATGTACATGTGGATCCGATATTTGATGGAAATACGGAGACAGAGAAGTCTATGGGTACAGAGGAGGTTACAAGATGGAGGACACTCAATTTCTCCAGTGATGATTCTCAGGAAAAGGCAACATTTGATAAACTTCAGTAAGTATTTTAAAATATATTTGAAAAAAATGATACCTGTCTGTGTGAATACAATTGCTACCATTCTAATATGTGATTAAGAATTGGTACTAGTCTTATCTATGTGTGAATAAAACTGGTACCAGTCTGATAAGTGAGATTTGACCTCAGATTCCTTAACTTGGTAATACTAAGTAGGTCATGACCTCTGTTAATAACTTTATATTGACTGAAGCCAATATGGCTATTTAACTGCAATTGTAGGGACAGTAGAACTTTGATGCATCAAACAGTTTTGCCTCAAACACCCTTCAATAAATGCCTCAAACAGTTTTGCCTCAAACACCCTTCAATACATGCCTCAAACAGTTTTGCCTGGAACACCCTTCAATACATGCCTCAACAGTTTTACCTGGAACACCCTACAATACATGCCTCAAACAGTTTTACAGTTTGGGGCATCAGAGTTCTACTGTTAGTAATGTTATATTCAATTTTGCTAGATTTTATTCTGCACAAAGTCTTGATTATCTATGTCTGAGGGTGCAAAGGGAAATAATGTTATGATAAAAGACTTAAGGCTGATAAGTTATCTCCTTTAAACAAGTGTCTGTATAGACTGACTGTTCTACTGCATACATGTTTTATAAAGATCTCTTGATTTAAGTTATCTCCTTTAAACAAGTGTCTGTATAGACTGACTGTTCTACTGCATACATGTTTTATAAAGATCTCTTGATTTATTATAGGAACGAGCATCATGAACATTTAACTACATTAACCAAACAATTACTACATGAAGAGAATGTATCAAGTGGTTGGTCGGACATCATCATCTCCACCGTGGATAGAGTTAGTCTGTTTGTCAAACCTGATGTCAAACATAACTCGGACGATATGGATATAAGGAAATATGTCCATATAAATAAGGTTTGCTGAATTGAAGTGTAATCTCTACTCTTTGTCTTGTGTAAATTTGTTTATCTTGAATTTTATGTTTAATTTATCACTCTTGACATCAAATTCCAGGGCTCGACACTAACACTGGTCTGAGACCAGTGAAAATTCAGAAGGACCAGTGAAAATTCTGGAGGACCAGTAACTGTCCTATTTACAAATTTGGTGCTTTTGCCCAGTCGGACCAGTGGCCAAGTTAGGCCTGAATTCTTGATGATATTTATGACCTCATCTTTGATGAGGGGGTATATTGCTTTGCACATGTTGGTCTGTCTGTTGGTTGTTAGACCAAAAGGTTTCCGTTTAATAACTCAAGAATGCTTGACCCTAGGATCTTCAAACTTTACAAGGAGGTTGGTGATCAACAGTAGATAACCCCTATTTGGTTGTGACCTTTACCATTGCTTACTTTTGGGCTGCCAAGGGGGCATACATGTTTACAAAGATCTCTTGTTAGGTTAGACTTTAAAAAATCATGATCACATATTTCTACCTAATCTAATTTACCCTTAGTTCATTTCTAAACAACAATCAATTAAATTGTCCACTCTACTTTACCTCATAATCAAATTATCGTTGTTTATAGATACCAGGTGGGAACCGAGAACAAACGAGTATTGTACAATCTATACTATTGTTATTTATAGATACCAGGTGGGAACCGAGAACAAACAAGTATTGTACAATCTACTATTGTTGTTTATAGATACCAGGTGGGAACCGAGAACAAACGAGTATTGTACAATCTACTATTGTTGTTTATAGATACCTGGTGGGAACCGAGAATAAACGAGTATTGTACAATCTACTATTGTTGTTTATAGATACCTGGTGGGAACGAGAACAAACGAGTATTGTACAATCTACTATTATTGTTTATAGATACCAGGTGGGAACCGAGAACAAACGAGTATTGTACAATCTACTATTGTTGTTTATAGATACCTGGTGGGAACGAGAACAAACGAGTATTGTACAATCTACTATTGTTGTTTATAGATACCTGGTGGGAACGAGAACAAACGAGTATTGTACAATCTACTATTGTTGTTTATAGATACCTGGTGGGAACTGAGAACAAACAAGTATTGTACAATCTACTATTGTTGTTTATAGATACCAGGTGGGAACCGAGAACAAACGAGTATTGTACATGGAGTGATCTTCACCAAGAATATTGCTCATAAGAAGATGTCGCATCATATTACGAATCCTACAGTGTTATTATTACACGGATCTATCGAGTATCAGAGAGTGGAAAATAAAATGTCTTACCTAGAACCACAAATACTGCAGGTAATTATTGAAGACTAATTAGTACCGATTATTCCTTAAAAATCGAGTTTATTTGGAAACCATTTCCTTTACTTTTGTTTTGAGTGCTGTTTTTCATGAGCGTGTTTAGAACATGGACAAAAGGTGATAGGGTAAAGCTGTTCATTTCTGTTTTTTTGGTCAGCTTGAAGTGTCTGCTTGCTTAAATCTAAAAATGGTATATTATCAAGTAATACATTCCTAACTATAACACATGTGTAATGTATTTTCTGCAATTATACGGATATATCAGTTGATGTACAAGCCATATTTAAGTCATTTTTGAAATTTCAAACTTTCAGTTGAATTCATATAGTATGAGGTCCACAGATTTTACTTAAAATGATCTCAGTCAATTAAGCAATGCAAACAAATGCAATTTAGTTGGTTTAAAGTAATATTATTGCGTCACATCAAAGGATTTTTTTATCAAATTATTTTCTAGGAAGAAGAGTTCTTACGTAAGAACATAAAGAAGATTACTTCATTAAAACCTAAACCAGATGTGCTTGTGGTTGAGAAATCTGTCTCCAGGTTGGCTCAAGACTTTCTCCTGAAAGCTGGCATTACTTTAATCTACAATGTCAAACCAGTAAGTAGGCCCTACATAAAACCTGGACCCAGTCTTATCATCAAGCTTTCTGATTGGTTCATTTAAATCATGTAGTTTGAAACAGCCAATCAGAGGCTTGAGTTTGAAGACTGGTCTACAGAATCAGACTTTGTATCAAGCTTTCTGATTGGTTCATTTACATCATGTTATTTGAAACAGCCAATTAGAAGCTTGAGTTTGGAGATCAGTCCACAGAATCAGATTTTAGTGTAAAATTAATACATTAATTTTATTTATTTGATTTTGAGGACTTGTCTTCAAATAGAACTTTCTTATTATGATGTTTTCAAGTTAATTTCAGACTTCCTAAGATAATACTCCGTATGACAGTCTTTTCTGGTGATTTAGCCTGGCAATCATGTCTTGTAAAGCCTTGATCAGAATGGACAATGTTCATGGGCGGAAGTTTTTAGGCACATGCCTGAACTGCAGGTTTTTGAGAGTGCCAATAAGTATATTTTTCTTTATTTTCCCTATATAAATTGTCAATTTTTGAGGATTTCAGGTTTTTCCAGAATTTCAAAGTTTCACCAATGAATATCTCAAAGATTATTATGTAGGTACATGTATATATAACCAAGTTTGGCTAATCATGTATTTATGTATTGCAGACAGTGATGGCTCGTCTGTCACGTTTTCTAGTCACAGATATTGTGGCATCCATTGAGAGTTTGGTACGAGGTGTGAAACTAGGATTCTGTCATACGTTCTCTGTCCGCTCCTTCTCCTTGCCATGTGGAACCTCAAAAAATATGCTCTACTTCGACGGCTGTGCTAACCATCTTGGATGTGCTGTAACAATCAGGGGTGGCTCAGCTGCTGAACTAAAAAGGGTATGTTATAAGTATGCCCTCCATCTTTGATAAGGGGGTATATTGCATTGCACACGTCGGTCGATCTAGCGGTGGGTCGGTTGGTAGACCAAATGGTTTCCGTTCAATTACTCAAGAAAGCTTTGCCCTAGGATTCCTAAACTTAAAATGGAGATGGGTCACCAACATTAGACATGAAAGATGTGACCATCAAGTATTCTTCTTCTTTTTTTCACCTTCTACACTTAACCCCTGGTAATTGGTTATAGTGATTATAAATGAAGCAGTCCTCTTGACTTGATGTCATTCTTCTCACTATGAGCTTCTTACCTAGGGTGATTGTAACTGGCCATATACATTTCCTTGTGACAGGGGTCCAACAAACTCCGGAAATCTGGATTTGGTGCATTTGATAGAATTATATTTTCCTGCACAAAATAAAAGTTATTTAATGAAAAATTAAAAGAATTGACAAAGTTATGGTAATTTGAAGTTCCATAATCTGAATTTTAACCATCAAACAATGTTTAAAACCTAGTTAAGATGTAGGGATGTGTGCTAATGGCACCCGAAACACACTTGCGACTCGTTTTCAGGATTGGGCATTATGCCACAGTAAGACCCCTGTTGTAAGTCCATGCAGGCTGCGCTGCTGGAGTTAGTGCTCTGTTGTCAGATCTGTCACACCACGTGAGCACTTTTATATTTCAGACAGCTTCTGCACATTTTAGTGTTTGACCATCAAGTATAGTGTTGCTTTATGCTATAAAAAATAATGACTCTTTGTTCAAATTTTTGAGCTCATGCTCTTATTCAGGAATTTAATTGAGAATAACATAGTTTCATAATGTTACTATATTTCCGGTATTATGACGCACCAAATGACGTCACATCATTTCCCGTATTTATAAGTTTCCTTCATTATATGACACTAACCTCTTACTGTTGGTATTTTAGGTAAAGAAGATAATGCAGTTTATGATCTATGCGTCGTATCACTCACGTTTAGAGATGTCATTCTGTATGGACGAGTTCTTAAAACCTCCTGATGATGTTGATTTTGACCTAGATGAATTCAAACCTTCTAAGAACCCAAAGGAGGTAAAAGAAGCAAAAAGTGCCCTAAGTTCTGCAAGGAACTCAAATGATTTAATAGAGGCCAAAGTATCGGAAGTCATTGATATTGATGGTAATTCCGTTGCTGATGTACCTGTAACCAGTCAAACATCTGGAGAAACTGCTGAAAGTGCTAGTTCTACACAAGTCATTGAAAAAACTAAAATGAATGATAAAAACGCTGATTCTTACAAACAAAATGAAGACAAGGGTGTAACGTCTGGTAACAAACCATGCAACTTTTATATATCTGACGGTCTAGATGCAATTGATAGTACAAGTAAGGTAGATGAAGACTTTGAAGATGATTCTGACAGACATTGCTCATTTATCAATATATCCATAGATAGTGAGACAGAATCTAGACTCAATCAGTCTAACCAGTCTAATGAGAGTTGTGATACAAAAACGGTGAACCAGTCAGAGAAATCAAATTCAACCAATCAAAGTGGTGTTGCTATAAATAGTAACCTTACTATAAATAGTAACATTGCTATAAATAGTAACATTGCTATAAATAGTAACAGTTTAAATAGTGTAAGTTGTGTAGAACTTAGGAAGAGGAATATCTCTGGTGGAAAGAGAGACAAAAGTCCATCAGTTTTAAGAAGATCCGCGACCACTCAGTTAACAGACAATTCTGATCCGCTGTTGAGTTATCAGATCAGTAAAGATGAATCGATATTCCAGTCATCCAGTGCAATAACATTCCAGGAACAATTGGTTACACACAGGTATGGATATTGATGCCCCCAATCTTTGATGAGGGGGTATATATTGCTTTACACATGTCGGTCAGTCTGTAGGTCAGTTGGTCGACTAAATGGTTTTCATTCAATAACTCAAGAACGCTTTGCAACAAAGCTCAAACTTTACATGGAGGTTGGTCATAAACAGTAGATGATCCCTATTGTTTATAACGTCAGTATGTCAAAGGTCAAGGTCACTGTGACCTTTACCATTTCTGACTATAGGGCTGCCATGGGGGCATTCATGCTTTACAAACATCTCTTGTTCTGATGTATTTGCAAGGTTAGCGAGGTTAGATTTTAAAACATCAGATAGAACTACATTCTGAATTTAACTACTGTTGTTTAAACTGCACTAGCAATAGTTTTCACAAATGAATTGGAAAAATAGGGAAAATTTATCTGTCGCGATTTTTTTTATTTAAGGGTAACAATTTTATATTCCAGGACAAAGTTTAAGAAAGCGTTAGATAATTCGATTATTTCAACGTCTCCGTATATCAAATATCATCTTCCTTATTTGGAGACAGAGACTGGGTCCAAGTGTGAGATGAGACAATACTTTGCTGAAGAAATCTACTGGTCTTCTCATTTCAGGTTGGTACATGATAATAATAATAACGACTTTATTTATAGTTGAGGACATTTTTGGTTCTAGACCAATTTTTATGGCCCCCGAAAATTGTCTGTCCGTTGTTCCGTCTGTCCGTCAGTCCGTACTCATCCACTTGTAGTTGTGGAACAATAGGCTATATTTACATTCTATTCATTCCGTTGCTTACGGGGCAAAATGTTACTTATGGGTTTTACAAACAAAAGGATGAACAAAAGAAAACCCCATGATGTCAAGTCAGTGAAAACTTCCTTCCTTCCACTATTTTTATCCGGTATTAGAGATATATATTTGAAACTTCATAGGTGAATAGATGTCAGTGAGGGGAAGTGCAGTGCACAAGAACCATAACTCTTCATTGTATATTTTTTTAGTTATTCCCCTTTGTAATTTTTCATACTTAATTCTTGTCTGGGCCATAACTCATACAGTATAAGGGATATCAATTTGAAACTTCATAGGTGAATAGATCTCATTGAGGGTAAGTGCAGTGTGTGCAGTGCACAAGAACCATAACTCTTCATTGCATATTTTCTGAGTTATTCCCCTTTGTAATTTTTCATACTTAATTCTTGTCCAGGCCATAACTCAAACAGTATTTGAGATATCAATTTGAAACTTCATAGGTGAATAGATCTCATTGAGGGGAAGTGCAGTGCATAAGAACCATGACTCTTCATTGTATATTTTTTTAGTTATTCCCCTTTGTAATTTTTCATACTTAATTCTTGTCTGGGCCATAACTCATACAGTATAAGGGATATCAATTTGAAACTTCATAGGTGAATAGATCTCATTGAGGGGAAGTGCAGTGTGTGCAGTGCACAAGAACCATAACTCTTCATTGCATATTTTCTGAGTTATTCCCCTTTGTAATTTTTCATACTTAATTCTTGTCCAGGCCATAACTCAAACAGTATATGAGATATCAATTTGAAACTTCATAGGTGAATAGATCTCATTGAGGGGAAGTGCAGTGTGTGCAGTGCACAAGAACCATAACTCTTCATTGCATATTTTCTGAGTTATTCCCCTTTGTAATTTTTCATACTTAATTCTTGTCCAGGCCATAACTCAAACAGTATTTGAGATATCAATTTGAAACTTCATAGGTGAATAGATCTCATTGAGGGGAAGTGCAGTGCACAAGAAATATAACTCTTTATTGTATATTTTCTGAGTTATTCCCCTTTGTAATTTTTCATATTTAAGTCTTGTTTTGACCATTACTCAAACAGTATTTGAGATATCAATTTGAAACTTCATAGGTGAATAGATCTCATTGAGGGGAAGTGCAGTGCACAAGAAATATAACTCTTTATTGTATATTTTCTGAGTTATTCCCCTTTGTAATTTTTCATATTTAAGTCTTGTTTTGACCATTACTCAAACAGTATTTGAGATATCAATTTGAAACTTCATAGGTGAATAGATCTCATTGAGGGGAAGTGCAGTGCACAAGAAATATAACTCTTTATTGTATATTTTCTGAGTTATTCCCCTTTGTAATTTTTCATATTTAAGTCTTGTTTTGACCATTACTCAAACAGTATTTGAGATATCAATTTGAAACTTCATAGGTGAATAGATCTCATTGAGGGGAAGTGCGGTGCACAAGAAATATAACTCTTTATTGTATATTTTCTGAGTTATTCCCCTTTGTAATTTTTCATATTTAAGTCTTGTTTTGACCATTACTCAAACAGTATTTGAGATATCAATTTGAAACTTCATAGGTGAATAGATCTCAGCACCCGTCACTGACGGCTCTTGTCAATATGGTCTACATCAGCATGGAATATATTCAGTAATTTTCAGAAATACATTGTTATCATGAGTAGAAGAAACATAACAGAAAGACTCATTGAGTTAATAAGAAAGAGGCAAAACATAACAAAAACGCAACAGCATGATGTTAAGTTGTACAAACAATGCTATAACAATGTAATTTATGGATGTAATTATTGTAATATTGTGAAACATGTAAATGTTACATCATACGACCAGAGTACACCCACTGCAAAGTATTTGAATTGTTTAAGTGTATTTGAAGTATATACGAGGGGCATTCTGAAAGTTCTGATAACTAAGTGATAACTTTACATTGCATGGTCAGATTTTTAAAAGTGAACATTTTCTGAAAGATACAACCTTCCTCCATCGAAAATATATAATGGTTATAATATCAAATAATTTAATATTCACCTATTTGCAGTTTTACATGTAGGTACTTTACCCAATGAATTTTTGCCAAAATAAGTCATATCATCCCTTGGAAGGGGCAACATTATTGTTAATAATTTATTTAATTTCAATTCAATTTGTTTGGATTTTACACATATACATGATAACCACCCGAAACGGCACCTCTGAGAAGAGGCAACCTCCGAGAAGCGGCACTTTTATTTCCCCCCGTTCGTTTTCTCTTATTTTAACCTCCGTAGAACGACACCTCCACAGAGCGGCAAATGGCCGTTAAAATTGTTTACCTTTTGTATGGTTTACCTCTGAGAAGCGACAGGTGTGCTTTTACAACGGCATATTCACATGTGTTTACATAACTCCATACGATGTTGTTTTCTATTTTTCGCACCTTCGTGGATTATAATAATTATCGTTCATCACGTAACGATAGCCACGGGCGCTAATAAATTAGCGGCTGTCTTTGGGTTCAGTGAGAATATGACACAGTCATACCATGAACTTGCTGAGATGCATTAAACTCGATTTTTTTAAATCAAAGTCATTATTAATAATTTTAAATGAATTATCAGTACGCGCTTATCAATCAGTATAAGAAAGGAAATTCACATACACGTCGTGTTAATGGTTAATCAGTCACGTCGTCTAAAACTGTCAATTTCAGCATATGCACTGACCAAGTTACACGCGAGAGGTTAACAAATTACCGATCACGTGTGCAAATTGTGTACCGAGCGATATGACGTAATAGAGATTTTAACACTTTGAAGGTAAACAATTCAATTGAATACGGCATGTGCGTAAAATAATATGGATTCGGTTTATAAAGTTGAAAGTTGCGTTTTTAAAATAGCAATACATACTAGACCCGTGAATTGTACGCATTTTTATATCTAATCAATGATCTTAATTAAATAATTCTCAGAATTATATTGCAAAACGTGCGGCTATGAGTAGATCTAATTTTATGCATTTAATCTCATACAAACGACTTCAATTTAAAATTACCGTGATTATGTACACTCAATAGTCTATTAACGACATTCTGAAACAATCAACCTCTACAGAGCGACACCTCCGTAGAGCGGTAGTTTTTTCTGTCTCCGCCGGATGTCGCTCTACGGAGGTTATACTGTATTGTATTTCATATCTGTGCATCTGATAACAAATGGAAATATTGTTGTGACAGTATAAATGACTTCAGACGTACATGGAAAAGACTACGTCCCAAATGCTCTTGAAAACAGCCATTTTACCGGAATAACGCACTTTACGTGTTATTGCATTTTACTGCTGGACGTGTTACACGAGAATATAAAACGTGTGGCCATTTTGTACATACATATGCTATATTTATTCCAACTTAGTACGAATTCTTAAATATTCATAATTTCAACTGTACAGCAGCTTAAAGAATATCACCACGTGGCCAAAAACACGTGTTTTAGATTTATGTCTGTAATAATACTATTTGCAGAACAGTGAAGCAACAATATATTTGAAGAAGAGGAATATTTTTGTTTATTAAATGGGAAGGCCATACCTTAATTGGTATCCTAAGTGCAAAATCTAAAGTTTCTTTGTCCTTCTTGAATGGTAACTTTGTCACAAAAACATTGACAATTCAGCCTTTTTGATCAAATGGTTATTTTAGTTCTAAACATCTTCATCTTTATTTCTATCTCTATTTTGACTCATTTAGTAACTGTAGTTTCAGAAACTAGCATAATTGTGACCGTCTGATAAACAGATATTGAATAATTCAACCAAGTTTAATTTTGCAAAAATTATTTACAGTATACTTATTTTTGGTGGGCACTGTATGTGCCTGTGTTTTATTCATAATAAAGCATTATCACTTGTCCTGCTGTGTACATTTAATTATGACGGATCTGAACTCATGACGATGCTTTATTCTATGATAAAACACAGATATGTATTTATAATCATGCCCACCATCTTTGATGAGGGAGTAAATTGCTTGCACATGTCGGTCGGTAGATCGGTAGACAAAATGGTTTCCGTTCAATAACCCAAGAACGCTTTGCCCTAGGATTCTCTAACTTAAGACAGTGGTTGGTCATCAACAGAAGTCGACCCCTATTGATTTTGAGGTCAGTAGGTCAAAGGTCAAGGTCTTTATGACCTTTACTATTTCTGGCTGCCATGGGGGCATACATGTTTTACAAACATCTCTTTACAGTACGAAGGTAGGACACAAAAAAAGTAAATCTAAGGATATTGACCTTCCAAGGAAACAAGACCCACCATCGAATGTTCTGATCACTGAAGCTCATGAGTTTATACGATGTCATCTAGCAGAACCAGCCTCTCACTCAGCTACCCAGGTATATACTTGTTACACCTCAATTTACCTTCATCAATGGCCTAGTGGTTGTCGGCTCTAAAGCTGTCGGTATTTACAAAGTATCTTAGTTGAAAACTAAGAATTTTCTTAAATCTTAAAATTTCCTTTAGTGAATAAGCTAAATACAATCCAGATTATTAATTCTTTACATAGATTTTATACATTTTAATGAGATCTACTATAAATTAATCATGGGCTATTCTTCAATTTGCGGGAAATATGTGCATTGCCAATTTTTCCTTAAGTCAAAATATTCAAATTTTCCTTTAAAATGCTTTATAAATACCATCCCTTGACTCAAGTTAATCGTGAAAATAGAAAATATTTAAAACCGCTCTGCAAGGTTTTACATTAAAGTTTAAGACTTTATGATTACTTATTGTATACTTGTATTAAATTACTTATGATTACTTATTATATGTACTACATTACTTATGACTACGTATTACATGTACTACATTATTTATGATTACTTATTACATGTACTACGTTACTTATGATTACTTATTACATGTACTATATTACTTATGATTACTTATTACATGTAATATATTTCTTATGATTACTTATTACATGTAATATATTTCTTATGATTACTTATTACATGTAATATATTACTTAACATTACTTATTACATGCACTGTATTACTTATGATTACTTAATACTTATTACATGTAATATATTTCTTATGATTACTTATTACATGCACTGTATTACTTATGATTACTTATTACATGTACTATATTACTTATGATTACTTATTACATGTACTATATTACTTATGATTACTTATTACATGTGCTATATTACTTATGATTACTTATTACATGTACTATACTACTTATGATTACTTATTGCATGCACTGTATTACTTATGATTACTTATTACATGTGCTATATTACTTATGATTACTTATTACATGTACTATACTACTTATGATTACTTATTACATGCACTATACTACTTATGATTACTTATTACATGTACTATATTACTTATGATTACTTATTACATGTACTATACTACTTATGATTACTTATTACATGTACTATATTACTTATGATTACTTATTACATGCACTGTATTACTTATGATTACTTATTACATGTGCTATATTACTTATGATTACTTATTACATGTACTATACTACTTATGATTACTTATTACATGTAATATATTACTTATGATTACTTATTACATGCACTGTATTACTTATGATTACTTATTACATGTGCTATATTACTTATGATTACTTATTACATGTGCTATATTACTTATGATTACTTATTACATGTACTATATTACTTATGATTACTTATTACATGTAATATATTACTTATGATTACTTATTACATGTGCTATATTACTTATGATTACTTATTAAAGGCTGTCCAGAAAAGAAAAGGAAAATCCACATGTCCTTTTTGTGGGGGGACAAAATTAGCAGAACATTTTAGGCAGGATGCAGAATATACTGCTTTTCGAAAGGCAGAATGTTCTGCTATCTATCAAAGGCATACTATTAAGCAGAATATTCTGATTTCTCCAGAAAATTCAGCTATCAATGAAAGGCAGAATATTCTGCTATCTCAAAAAGCTGATTATTTGCTAACTATAAAAGGCAAGATGTTCTGCTTTCTCGAAAGGCAGAACGTTCTGCTTTCTCGAAAGGCAGAACATTCTGCTAACTATAAAAGGCAGAATATTCTGCTTTCTCTGGAGGCAGAATGCTCGGCTATCTATGAAAGGCAGAATGTTCTGCTTTCTCAAAAGGCAGAATATTCTGCTAACTATAAAAGGCAGAATGTTCTGCTTTTTGAAAGGCAGAATGTTCTGCTATCTATCAAAGGCATAATATTAAGCAGAATATTCTGCTTTCTCCAGAAAATTCAGCTATCAATGAAAGGCAGAATATTCTGCTATCTCAAAAAGCTGATTATTTGCTAACGATATAAAGGCAGAATGTTCTGCTTTCTCGAAAGGCAGAATGTTCTGCTTTATCGAAAGGCAGAATATTCTGCTAACTATAAAAGGCAGAATATTCTGCTTTCTCTGGAGGCAGATTGCTCTGCTAACTATAAAAGGCAGAATCTTCTGCTTTCTCTGGAGGCAGAATGCTCTGCTTACTATGAAAGGCAGAATGTTCTGCTTTTCGAAAGGCAGAATGTTCTGCTATCTATCAAAGGCATACTATTAAGCAGAATATTTTGCTTTCTCCAGAAAATTCAGCTATCAATGAAAGGCAGAATATTCTGCTATCTCAAAAAGCTGATTATTTGCTAACGATAAAAGGCAGAATGTTCTGCTTTCTCGAAAGGCAGAATATTCTGCTTTCTCTGGAGGCAGAATGCTCTGCTAACTATAAAAGGCAGAATATTCTGCTTTCTCTGGAGGCAGAATGCTCTGCTAACTATGAAAGGCAGAATGTTCTGCTTTTCGAAAGGCAGAATGTTCTGCTATCTATCAATGGCATAATATGCTTAATATTATGCCATTGATAGATAGCAGAACATTCTGCCTTTCGAAAAGCAGAATATTCTGCTTTCTCGAAGGGCAGAATGTTCTGCTTTCTCGAAAGGCAGAATATTCTGCTTACTATAAACTTTAAAAGGCAGAATATTCTGCTTTCTCTGGAGGCAGAATCCTCTGCTTTTCGAAAGGCAGAATGTTCTGCTATCTATCAAATGCATAATATTAAGCAGAATATTCTGCTTTCTCCAGAAAATTCAGCTATCAATGAAAGGCAGAATATTCTGCTATCTCAAAAAGCTGATTATTTGCTAACTATAAAAGGCAGAATGTTCTGCTTTCTCGAAAGGCAGCATGTTCTGCTTTCTCGAAAGGCAGAATATTCTGCTAACTATAATAGGCAGAATATTCTGCTTTCTCTGGAGGCAGAATGCTCTGCTAACTATAAAAGGCAGAATATTCTGCTTTCTCTTGAGGCAGAATGCTCTGCTAACTATGAAAGGCAGAATGTTCTGCCTTTTCGAAAGGCAGAATGTTCTGCTATCTATCAAAGGCATAATATTAAGCAGAATATTCTGCCATCTCAAAAAGGTGATTATTTGCTAACTATGAAAGGCAGAATATTCTGCTATCTCAAAAAGCTGAGTATTTGCTAAATGTAAAAGGCAGAATGTTCTGCTTTCTCCAGGGGAATACTTTTCAGCTATCAATAAAAGGCGGGGTCATTAAGTGCAAAGCATATTATTTTTGGAATGTAAGCGTGTAATATATGAAATTAAAGGTATCGACGAGTAATGGTTAACAATCGTATTTAGAACCCAGCCCGGGGTCGGGCAGGGTCATTAAGTGCAAAAATATTATTTTTGGAAGGTAGGCGTGTCAAATATGAAACTAAAGGTATCGACGAGTAATTGTCAACAATCGTATTTAGAACCAAGCCAGGGGTCAGGCGGGTTCATTAAGTGCAACAATATTATTTTAGGAAGGTAGGCGTGTCATATATGAAATGATAGGTATCGACAAGTAATTGTCAAAAATTGCGTTAAGATCCCAGCCGGTGGGTCGGGCTGGAATCATTAAGTCCCAAAATAGATAATTTTCAAAAGGTAGGCGTATCATATATCAAACTAAAGGTATCGACGAGTAGTTGTCAAAAAATCGTATTTAGAACCTAGCCTGTGGGTCGGGCGGGTCATTATGTGCAGAAATAGATTATTTTTGGAAGGTAGGCGTGTCATATATCAAATTAAAGGTATCAACGCGTAGTTGTCAATATCGTATTTAGAATCTAGCTCGGGGTGGTTGAGGCGTGTCATATATCAAATGAAAGGTTTCGAAGAGTAATTGTCAAAAATCACATTAAGATCCCAGTCCGGGAGTCGGGTGGGTCATTAAGTGACAAAATAGATTATTTTTGGAAGGTAGGCGTGTCATATATCAAATTAAAGGTATCGATGAGTAGTTGTCAAAAATCGTTTTTATAACCCAGCCCTGTGGTCGGGCGGAGGTCATTTAGTACCTTAATATATAATTTTTGGACGGTAGGCATGTCATAATTATATCAAATGAAAGGTATTGAAGAGTAATTGTCAACAAATGCATTAATATCCCAGCGCAGTGGTTGGGCGGGGTCATTAAGTACCAAAAATAGATAATTTTTGGAAGGTAGGCATGTCAAATATGAAATTAAAGGTATCAACAAGTAGTTGTCAAAATTCATATTTAAAACCCAGCCCGGGAGTCGGGCAGGGTCAGTAAGTGCAAAAAAAGGTAATTTTTGGAAGGTAGGCATGTCATATATCAATTTAAAGGTATCAACGAGTAGTTGTCAAAATCATATTTAGAATCCAGCTCGGGCGGTTGAGGTAATTAAGTGCAAAATAGATTATGTTTTGAAAGGAAGGCATGTCATATATATATTAAATTATAGGTATCAAAGTGTAAATATTTTATGCAGCAGCAGCATATAAGTGTTTTTGCAGCACAAATAGTATACAAGTATATCATGAATGTTTATTCCATATGCATCTAAATAAATTCAACCAGTCACTGAAAACTTGCGTATGTATATGAATTGCTCTTACTAGTATTTTAGTTTTATGATCATTGTAATTAAGCAAGTGAGCTCCCGTATGTCTTAGAAATATCTAACTCGTATTCTTAGAATAAGAATGATATCCAATACACATATAACCTTACATATTAGGACCTAGGATAATCTTACAGTAAAGACTTAATTTTATCGGAAAAATAGTCAATTTAAGATTGATCTTGCAGTTTAGATGTACATTGTATATTGAATACGGTCCCAGAACAGCACTGTTTTAAGAGTAGTTGGAAATCAACTAGCTCTCAGACTCAAGAATCTTAAAATAATGTAAATTCACGTACGCTCAGTTTTCTGTTACAACAACAATATTAACAATTAATTCAGGAAAACATTTTGTACATACCTATAATAAGTTTGCTTTTCAAATTTCCCAATGAGCTTAATTATGAAAGAAGTGACCACTTCTTATTACAGGTACATCTCACTATTTTGCGAAACCCAAACACAGTATCACACACTTAGTTGTGTGCTATCACATTAGAAATAGGAGTGTATGTGGTCAGTCTGCAAAGCTAGGGCTTATCAGTTTAAGCAAATAATCTGTATCGCTGTTTATATCCCATAAATCTTTTGGACCAGTGTTGTGGGAATAGTATTCTAACATTAATTTCGGGCTATTCTAGAAATAGTACTGACCACATGTTTCATACCTTTCACTCTTGAAGAAATGTATTAGACAGAATGGCACAATTCTGACCAAAATATGTTCAATTCAACTGGAGAAAGGTGCTAGTAATTTGATAGGACTATTAAAGGCCAATCTAAAGGAACTGAGAGAACTCTCCAGGGTATTCCATGTCATTATAATTTCACAGCATTCATTACAGTGTATAGACTTTCCAGAGCGAATCCTTAATCCAGTCCTACCAAGAGATCCGATATTTCAATTTTCCCCAGAATTTTTAATCGAGGGATAATGATTAGCGTAAAATCAGAATGAAACGGCATGTCAGAGAGTTACAAATTACTTCTTTAGATTGGCTTTTAATAGCCCTATCAGATTACTAGAACCCTTCCCCAGGTGAATTGAAATGGACATTAGGGTCAGATTTGTGTTTCTGGGTTTCTCTCTATGAGAAGTTGTGCTTTCAAGAAAAAGATATACATGTACACACATTTTGGTTTTACAGTGAAATTTTGAATTTGAATGAAATGCACTAGGAAAGGAATTTAATTAGAAAGTTAAATAAAGTACCCGGTACCCTGTAAACATGCATCACACTTACAATTAAAAATATTTCTAGTTGGATAAAGTATTTCATGAAAAGCACATAAACTCTTTGAATGTAACAATTACAAGTAGCATAACCAAGGAAAGTTATGCTTTACAATGGACTGTGCTTATTTTGCACAGATAATTCATAATACTGCTTTGTAGTTAAACTTATAAAACTGTTTTCAGTAAAGTCACTTATACAATGTTACGGGAAGTTAAGGTATACGGTTTGTGACAAGATTTGGAGTATAATGAAACAGTTTTATCCCTGAACTTTCAACAACAGATAATGAACATGATATACATGAGTTCAAGTCCATTGTTGCCATACTGTACATGATATAGATATTTCCGGGTTGACCGCTGTTGGCAATTGCCACCTGATCCCCCAGCCAGAGACCTTACGATATAAGTTATGTAGATATTATAGAGTTCACTGTATCTGGAATATTGAATCTTGAATGTAATCCATATCTCCATGATACTTAATCAAATGGTCATATACTGCCAACACAGCGCAGCAAGATCAAGGTCATTCACAATCACGGCTGGTAGAAAAAGCCTTCACTTGTTAGAGTTTTTAGGATTAGAAAAGATTACACATTTCTTTGTGTGACTAGAATAAAATATGATTGTATATTTTGAAAAAAGTGAATGCTAAATTTATTATTGCAATTAAGAAAGTTATTTAAAAGTGGTTTTTACACTGCAATATGATTGTTTTTACTATAGATTTTCTAACATTTTGCGGGAACTTCCAATTTAAATATATGAGGTTTTAAATCAAATTATGTTTATGATTATAGCATAAATAGAGGTCTAATGCCGGCACCTACTCCATGTACACATGTACTTACTACTAACTTACAAATGTCAAACGTATAATGTACACTGATCTTAGGTAAACTGCCAATCGTTGAATGCAGAATCAACGGCTCAGTGCGAAACAGTTGTAACTACATAATTATATGTAGTTAGTTGTTACTGCATAATAATATGTAGTTTCAACTGTTTGCACTGAGACCTTGAGATGTAAAATTGAGCCCACAAAGCTGCACCTATACCAACCAGCAGTAAAAAGAAGTCTTTAAAACCAGGCCCTGCTCTGAGTACTGATAATAATAAAAGTCTGATATAATTGTTGGTCTTAATATAAATAAATGTAGACAATGCAAACAAATCAGGTTAAATGATATGCATGCTTGTAATATTGTTCCAATCATAGAACTATTTATATGCGGAAGACTATTTTCTGGCATATAGTCGTTGAATCGGTTGTAAGCTGAAAAGTGGTAATATCATTGTGTGGCGTATGCCACACAAAAAGAAGTCAACTCATGTTCGTGATTAAGCTCTGTACCAATTGCAGAGAGAATTGATAACAGGTCAAGACTGAACTCTACACTTGAACATATTCCGGCTTACATTGAAGACAGGTCTTAGGTCGAGTGCTGCGCATTGGGCCTACTATGCAAGCAATTGAACGCAGGTCTAAGATTGAGGACTGCATCCTGGTCCTACTCTTGCTTGCATTTAACTAAGGTAAAAGGTCCAGCCCTGCAGTGTTAACATACTTTGGCTAGCATTGAACTCAGTTATAATGTGTAGCAATACAATCTTGACCTCCAGTTTGCATGGAATGAAGGTCTAAATATATAAGCTTGAACACTGTAATCTTGGCCAACTCCAGTGAGCATATAATGCAGGTCTACAATTGTCCACGGCATGCCGTATCTACCCCAGTAAGCATTTTTAACGCAATTCTAAAGTTAAGCACTGCACTCTGAAATTCTCTAGCAAGCTTGGAACGTAGATCTAAGATTGAGCACTGCACTCTGGACCTTCTCTAGCAAGCTTTGAATGTAGGTCGAAGGCTGAGCACTATACTCTGAAATTCTCTAGCAAGCTTGGAATGTAAATCTAAGGTAGAGCACTACACTCTGGACTTTCTTTAACAAACTTGGAACGAAGGTCAAAGATTGAGCATTGCACTCTAGACCTTCTCTAGCAAGCTTTGAACGTAGGTCTAACACTACAGCACTGCACTCTGAGATTCCCTAGCAAGCTTGGAACGTAGGTCTTAGACTACAGCACTGCACTCTTGACATTCTCTAGCAAGTTTGGAAGTATGTCTAAGACTGAGCACTGCACTCTGGACATTTTCTAGCAAGCTTGGAATTTAGGTCTAAGATTAGGTACTACACTTTGGACATTCTCTAGCAAGCTTTAAACGTAGGCCTAAGATTGAGCACTGCACTCTGGACCTTTTCTAGCAAACATTCAACATAAGTACTGTATGAGATTGAACACTACACTCTATCAAGCTTTTAACGCAAATCTAAGACTGAGCAGTGCACTCTGGACTTTTTCTAGCAAACTTTCAATGTAGGTCCAAGATTGAGCTCTGCACTATGGACCTTATCTAGCAAGCTTTTAATGTAGGTCTTAGATTGAGCACTGCATGTTGGACCTTTTCTAGCAAGCTTTCAACGTAGGTATAAGATTGAGCACTGCACTCTAACAAGCTTTGAATGCAAATCTAAGACTGAGCACTGCACTCTGGACCTTTTCTAGCAAGCTTTCAATGTAGGTCTAAGATTGAGCAACCTCTAGCAATTTTAAGGTTCAGCCCTGTACATTTGACCTCTAGTAAGGTTTGAACTTGATTGAGCAATGTAGGTCTATGGTAGAGCCCTGCATTCCTGCCCTACTTCAGCAAACATTTGATGCATGTCTCTGGTCAAGCCCTGAACTCTTGACCTACAGCATGCAAGCATTGAACGTAGGTATATTTGAACCTACAAATGCAAGCATAGAATGTAGGTCTAACTGAATCTACTCTAGCAATTAGCATTCAAAGTAGGTCTAATTGGACCTACAACGTGCAAGCATAGAATGTAGGTCTTACTGGACCTGCAACAATGTCTTACTGGACCTGAAACATGCAAGCATGGAAAGTAGGTCTAACTGGACCTACACCATGAAAGCATAGAGTTGTTACAGGTCAGTTTTAACCATGTGTTGGGTTCGAGCCTTAGGCCAACCCTTGACCGACCATCCCGATATCCTTTGTAGGTGGTGGTAGTAATAGGGTACATTTTAGAACAGTAGTGACTGTAAGACCTTGTCATGTAGTATACACTGTCTTTATTTGAAAAGTTTATTAACACCATGCATATGTAACTGTTGTCGGGTCACTAAGTAATACTAATGAGGGAACTATCCCATTCTAAAGAATAGGGGGAGGGGACTATGTTTTATACAATAACAGAGATGCTGTCGATCAATAGTATGATAGTTGAAAACTAGTTTTTCACATCGTCTCGTTAGTCTAGTGATTAAGCACAATGATTTTGTTGAGATTTGTTCAATCTAGCCACTGGTTCGACACCCATTCAAGTTACATGAATTTTAAAGTTTTTTTATCTTTTTTACAAGAACCTTATTTTGTATTTGTAACTAATATAATAATAAGATACACATAGTAAGGTATGTAGATTTATTTGTGTGTTATCAAGTAACGAAGTTGTATCTTTTCAATTATTTCATTTTTATCAACAGTACAGTAATCATACAATTATATTATATACCCACTTCAACATAAGAAATTTATCATTTGAAGTATCGATTCATTAAAGCAGTAGAACAATATAAGACTTAATAACATGGATATATGTAATATAAAAAATTGTGGGGATCGAACCTACAACTTTTGAAACTTGTAGGAAGTGTGTGTTTATCTACTACCCTACATCGCCTTTGATGTATGGAATGCGCTTTAAACATAATTTGATATCGAACCCAGACAGACAAGTTTATGTTTATAACGGTTCTCGTTTTACTTTGAATGCACTGTATAAGTTGTGAGTAATGGTATTTGTCTTGTATGATTTGTTCTTGTTTTAATATGTATTTTAGCTTCATCATTGGAGAAATAAAACAATATGTGCATTAAACATTTGTCCCGATGATTTGATTGATATATATATATATATATATATATATATATATATGTTTATTAAAGTCTCATCTCTGTACACATAAACTATACAATTTACAAAACACATCACAGTACAAAGTCATTCTAAAAGAATTATAAGAGACTATCAAATCACAATTTCATTAACAAGAGGGCCCAAAGGGCCCTAGGTCGCTCACCTGTCGAACTTGACCTAGATTTTGTTGAGATGATCATTGTGACCAAGTTTTATACAGATTAGGCCAATATTGTGACATCTAGTGACTACACAAGGTTTTTATATGATTGACCTAATGACCTACTTTTGACCCCAGATGACCCAATATCGAACTTGACCTAGATTTTGTTGAGATGATCATTGTGACCAAGTTTCGTAAAGATCAAGCCAAAACTGTGACATCTAGTGACTACACAAGGTTTTTCTATTATTTGACCTTGTGACCTAGTTTTTTACCCCAGATGACCCAATATCAACCTTGATCTAGATTTTGTTGAGATGATCATTGTGACAGAGTTTCATAAAGATTAGACCAAAATTGTGACCTCTAGTGACTATGCAAGGTTTTTCTATGATTTGACAATGTGACCTAGTTTTTGACCTCAGATGACCCAATATCGATCTTGACCTAGATTTTGTTGTTATGATCATTGTGAACAAGTTTCGTAAAGATCAGGTCAAAACTGTGACCTCTAGTGACTACACAAGGTTTTTCTATGATTTGACCTTGTGACGTAGTTTTTGACCTCAGATGACCCAATATCGAACTTGACCTACATTTTGTTGTGTTGATCATTGTGACCAAGTTTCGTAAAGATTATGCTAAAACTGTGACCTCTAGTGACTACACAAGGTTTTTCTATGATTTGACCTTGTGACCTAGTTTTTTACCCCGGATGACCTATTATCGAACTTGACCTAGATTTTATTGAGATGATCATTGTGACCGAATTTTGTAAAGATTAGACCAAAATTGTGACCTCTAGTGACTACACAAAGTTTTTTTTATGATTTGACCTTGTGATCTAGTTTTTGACCCCGGATGACCCAATATCGAACTTGACCTAGATTTTGTTAAGATGATCATTGGGACCAAGTTTCATAAAGATTAAGTCAAAATTTTGACCTCTAGTGACTACACAAGGTTTTTCTATGATTTGACCTTGTGACCTAGTTTTTGACCCCGGATGACCCAATATCAAACTTGACCTAGATTGTGTTAGGATGATCATTGTGGCCAAGTTTCATAAATATTAAGTCAAAATTGTGACCTCTAGTGACTACACAAGGTTTTTCTATAATTTGACCTAGTGACCTAGTTTTTGACCCCAGATGACCCAATATCGAACTTGGCCTAGATTTTGTTGAGATGATCATTGTGACCAAGTTTCATAAAGATTAGGCTAAAATTGTGACCTGTAGTGTCTACACAAGCCAATTGTTGACGGACGGACGGACGGACGGACGACGGACGGACGACGGACGAAGAGTGATCACAAAAGCTCACTCTGTCACTTTGTGACAGGTGAGCTAAAAACTCACAATATTTACAATATAAATCTATGTTACCATTGTTATTCTAATAATAAAAACTGCCCTAAAAATAAATATTTAATAAAACACTGAAAATCAAAATCACACTTATGTGAATCGAACACACAATGTGACATATTACTTAGGACTACAATAGGTGTATTGCCTTCATGAGCTGTAGTACACAGACTCTTGGGGTCTTGTCCACGCGCCTCGAAATATTTTCATTATATCAATTTTATATCCAGACCCATTCACTCATCACACAAACGTTTGTTGCATGCATTTGAAATAAAAATTAATAAAAATAAGGTGTCTAATATTTTATTGAAAGGTAACCTTGATGATGAATTAAATATAATGTTTGATGACTTTAGGTAATTGCAAAGTCTATCTGTACAATGTATATCAAACCTGTTATACATGTATTTATGAAGAACACATTATTTTTCATAAAGCCTATGGCTTTCACATGTACAATTAGCATTTCAGTCATAGTACTGGAATGAGCGCTTTTTTAAAGACCCGAGAAAAAGTGCAGTGCACCGTATAGTATATATCACGTGTGCACCTGTAATCAATCATATTTAGTCTAGCGCTTGAATGAGCAAGACGTTCGTGCGACAATGTCGCGTGGTAATTTTTGGTTTTTGCGGCGAAATTACGACTTTCGTTGGCAGTTTACATTCGAGGAAGGTAATTGCGATGAATGTATTGTATTTTTCAATCGTTATGAGCTTTTTATCTTCCGTTATTATCCTTTATTGTTGAACTACGAAGACTTTTTTGGGAACCGGAAGCTAGTTTGTAAAACAGCTTATGTCACGATAATGATTACTTTGGCAGAGTTTTGAGCCGGTTTTGTCCCATGTCTTCTATTTTCATTGCTAGTTTGTGATAGTAAAACATGGTTATTATAAAAATATGTCCTCTGGACAATTTTATAGACGAATTACGTCTTTGTGCATAGTACGTAGTACATGCTTTTCGGATGTTAAAATTCGGACAAATTTGTTCCGTTATCCGAGTGAACGCGTCTTAGGACGCCGATTATAATGCAATGACCTAGTCTTTTGATTAGAGGAAATGTTTATTTACATGCCAAAAGTGTTGGCTTTATAACATTAGTATGATATTGTCTGTGGGTAAGTTTTGAGTTTAACTGACTGTTAGGCAGTTATCAGTTTTTAGATGAATGGTGACTGTATATGGGCTCTGTCTAACAGAGTTTTGTGAAAAGCCTGAGAGCACATGCTCATTTGATATGAAGGTTACGGTTTTGTACCTTTTATGAGAATATGAGAAATTAGCTTTATTAGCAGTTACAGTAAGTCACTTTGAGTCTGACACGGTTTATTTGATAATATAACAGTGTGTTATGAGTACATAACCTTAGATGGAGACCATTTGTATATCGGATATTTATTCAGAGATTATTACATGGGCAGTACTTATTTTATATTTAGAAAGGTACTAAGAGTGTTATATTTCATGACAAACTCAGTTTGCGTATAATTAGTTGATAGTTGAGAAGAAGTTACGTGATTAAGTAAGACCTGTTTTGAAGCATAACGTAGAGTTCTTTGACATTTGTCAGGGGAGAACGTGTTTGATGCGTGTTTATGCTATTTTTAGAATCCATATGAACAAGCATTTAGGTTGCTTTTTGTCTGCTATGGGTATGTTTATATATGAATTTATTAATTTGCATGCTTATGCAATCAAGATATATTTTATGTAAATTTAGATTGGTTATCCTATGAGATAAATCAATATTTGGTAGTTTGGATAGTTGCTTTGAGTTGGAGTAATTCTAAGTAATTGAAATCAGGTATAACGTATTGCACTGAGTTATTCTGACCAGAGACTTATGCAGTTTGTCATTTGCTTTTGTAGTGTGTTGTCAATCTATTAGATTTGACATAAGTGTGTATTTGGTTCTTTTTTGAATTAATATATTTTTGGTCATGGAACATGATTTTGGTATTTGAGGGAAGTTATATTTATATGACACTGTTTTTAAGTGACATGCAGGATGGTTTAGCATGTTTATGATTATAATTATATTTTGATTTCGCTATGAGTCTGTCAAAGGCATCTAATAGTGGGTATTTTGTGAGTTAAAAGGTTTCATTTGAATAGAGATATCAAGTTCATGTTTATGAATTGTTTTTAATGATTACTTTATTTATACGGCAGTATTATGATGGCTTATATTTATATATGATACTGAATAACTCAGATGTTTGGTGGAGAATTGGTTACAAGAGGAATGATGTTCATTTTGATGAATTGGTACATTTGGATACAGGCTGAACTTATTTAGATGTATCTGCTTTTAGGTATTCATGTCATGAATTTTGGAAATATATGTTGCTGTATTCTTAAATTTAGCCATATATCAATTATACTTATGATATACTTGAAATGAGTGACTCAGTACCAATTACTTATAGACTTATTACCCAATGCTTTTTGCATTCTGAACATTATCACTGTAGCAACAAGTGTTGTGTTTTTATGACCGATGAGAGTACAAATTTTTAGTCATGTGATGATAGGATGTTGTCAGTTGTTAGTATAAAATCTACTATAATCTAGTATTTTTACTATAGTTCCTCTTGAGAAGGGACATATATATATATTATGTAACCAGTATCCCTGGATATATGTTTATAAGTGAGACTGTTTTGGAGTATCATGTATTTATAAATACACTGGATACGTGTAGTTTTACGATGCATAATATTTTAACAGACTTATTTATGCGCATCTACATGAGTAAATTTTTTCAGACCTTATGTCTGAACTTCAGGTTTTGGGTGTACCAAAGAGTATGTTTTGCTGTATTTTCCCAATATAATGGTCCTTTTCTGAGGATTTCAGGGTTTTCAGGATTTTAACTTTCACCTATGCTTTAGTGATTATCAACTATAAACTTTAGGAGTGAAGCTTTACGGAGTGAAGCTGATATTTGAAAATGACTTTTACAGTAAAGTTTAGCAGGATTGTTTAGTCATTGTTCATAGTTGGAAAGGAAGGGTTGAATTCACATACATTTGTACTTCTGTTAAGCAACCTGGGAATTTGAATTAAAAGTTATTTTTTTATAAACCTATTGGTAATAGTTGTAAAATATTAACAACTTGTTTACTGTCTTAATGTAGTGTTGTTTTTATGGTTGTTTGTTTTATATGTGCTGCTAGTGTTAATTAGTTAACATGGATCCAGTTTAGCTTTTTGGAAGCGCTTATATGTTTGCTTTATTATATATGTTTCTTTGGAAACTCCCTAGCTTATTATACATGTTTATTGGGAAACTAGCTTTTTGTGTCCAGGAACATTTCAAGCATAGATAATATTTCATAGTTTCGGCTAATGGTAATGTATATATAGTGGTTGTTACTTTTTTATATGTAATTATATGAGTATTTGAGGTACTTTATTCTTTAAGTTTTTATTAAGAGTAATTATAGACGGATCTGTTACATTTGTGTGTTATTGTAATGGATTTTATTTCTTTTCGAAGAAACAGGGTTAGTGTTACCTGAGCGGAATTTGGTTTAGATATTGACTTTACTTATTTTAATGAGGAATTTAGGGATATAATGGCCTTTGTCATTTATTAGTGGTATCTTTTATCATAGTCATTTAAGATGGTCATGATACGAATATGGCAGTATTGTGTCTTTGCAGAATGATCTATTTATATATATTATATATGGAAAGTCTGTAACAGTACTATTATTTTCTTATATTCCTATAAAGGTTTTATTTACTTTAGTTTTATTATTTATATTACATATTACATGTATATCATGTTTTAATACGTGATTTCTTTATTGTCAATGAATAGCACTTAAGCTGCATAGCAGTTTTCTTTACGGACCATATTGTATATTTTTATGATTTAAGAAAGGTTTGATGTCATTTTGTTAAGGATGTATTGGAGTGTTATAAGTTTATGATCTTGACATAAACTGGGCTTTGATAGAATTGTATTTGCCGTATACAAAGAGTGGTTATTGCTTGTGTCTTGTATATATGTTAAGAGTAGAATTATAGGTGTTTATGTAATGGTTATTTATTAACCACTTTTTCAATTTGAAAAAGATACTCTGATTCAATGATGGTCTGAAGTTGATGAACTATTTATTATATCATTTAAATTTAATTTATTTTTTTGTTAAAATCTATAAGCTTTAGCTTTTGACAGTTAACAACTGGTTGTTGATTTGCAGGTTTAGAATGTTTATTTGAGGATTTCTGTATCGGCATTGTTCTTTTGAACGATCAAAGTGTTATAAGGTTCATTTTTTGTTACTTAATATTTTTAATGGTGTTTGTTTGGTTGAGGAATCCTTTTTATAAGTCACCTCATGAGTTCATGTTTAAATTTTATTTGGTATTTTCAAGTTTATATAAAGTATTTTCCTTTGAGATATATTTGAATTTCAATTATTGACATAATAGAGGTTTTATTACCTGTGGAGAAGTATTCTAACTCTATGATGGTATTAATATATATTGTTCATGTATATATTATTGTTACTCTTGATTTACAAGGTGTCTAGTCTGTTTTACATTATTGTATTACACTTTTATTTGTAAGAGGGTTTTTGTTTTAATGGCAATATGTTTTGTTGCCCTACTTTGAAGATGCTAATTGTACATGTGAAAGCCATAGGCTTTATGAAAAATAATGTTCCCTCATCCAAGCTTTAGTGCAGGATGAGGGTCATTATTGGAATAAAGCCGGAGGCTGAGCATGTACATACCCTCCCTTTGTGTCAGATTATCATTATATTTAAAGTGTATATTTGTATACATACAGGTATATTTATTTTATGATGTAATGTTATAATTTGTGTTGTGATATTATGTGTATCTTTCAGCCTTTTATGCTTTGCCCTCCCTAGTACATGCTTATCACTTAGATTAGAGATTAGCCTTTTGTTTAGGGCGACAAAACTTTGGCTTTGAATTATGATTGATTACAGGTGCACACGTGATATATACTATACGGTGCACTGCACTTTTTCTCGGGTCTTTAAAAAAGCGCTCATTCCAGTACTATGACTGAAATGCTAATTGTACATGCTCAGCCTCCGGCTTTATTCCAATAATGACCCTCATCCTGCACTAAAGCTTGGATGAGGGAACATTTACAGCTATGATTTTGGAAGTTCCTTACATTTGCTCCGCTAGTTTTTGAGATATTCTTATTTTCCTAAAAACTAATAATACAAGGGTCAGTCAAGAAAAACTGAGAGTTGCTAAATAATTCTTAGAGAAGTAAGTGTTCGTATATTTCCTATACGTTATCGTGAAATATGGTATCTCACTGATTATATGGCGAAAACCACTCTAGTCTATGACAATTTGATTCTTGTTGCTAGTCAACCAAAGAAGACAACTATAGGACATGCGTTCACGCTGTTAGTAAAACAGAAGTGTGCGTTGCTATGGAAACATAAAGATATATCTGATATTTTCAAACACATTATTTATTTGGTAATACATTAATCTATCAAATAAAATTAATTCTAGTTGTTTTACTCCACCAATATAGAAAATATTCTTGACGAAAATGTAAATTGTCATTTTATTTGATGGTATTAAAACCACAATTTACCCCACCCAAAAGAACGGATCATTTTTTAAGAAAGCGAAGTTAAACAATTTATTTCTGTTACGGTTACTGGACTCTTTGAGATGTATTCACAATCTTATTGAAAAGAAATGGGGAAATCAGTGATCAGTTTTAGAACACATGCCGGGAATATTGATAAAATGTGGGTAAAATTGTTGCACTAGGCAACAAAATAACACAGCATTAGTGACCATTCTTAAATAATGGCTCATTATTATTTGATATATGCTATTCTACAATATACTCATGTTAGTTGTAATGAATCCCGGTATATAAGGTTGAACTAAACCATTGAATTTACAACAGATTTGATCTTCATATCGCTTGTGCTAACGCATACCCCTAAGTGATGTTCTATGGTTGCTTGGCAACTACATTTATAAGCCTATATATTGTTAGCTTATTTAGGCCTATTAGCTTATGTACCCGTGTCTGCTATGATGCATATGTAGTATGTATGCCTATGTAAGTATCTTTAGTGTGATAGGTGTATATGTGTACTATTGTGTAGGTATAAAGTACCAGTAAATAAAAACACAGTTCAACTTCAAACTAGATTTATGGTTGGTAAAATCAAAAGGTATATCTATAGATCTAATAGATATTAAAACATCATATCATACAACAAACACACTCTAATCAACCAACAAGTCAAACTGACGTTGACAAAGATTTCTCCCACCAGTCAAACTGACGTTGACCAAACTACATATATATACTCCTTAGTCAAACTGACGTTGACATCAAAATACTCACTGGATGTATAAAGTAGATCTAGAAATCTAGACAAAATATTATGAGTAAATCGCCAGTAGTAGGCCTATTATAAATAGAGTATATGACTATCGTATGCTATAGTGCGGCCAAGATATGATGGCACAATAACATTTACACATGCTAATTAGCCGATGGGTTCATTTTCAACAGAAAGGGGTGCTTATTTACAGTCAGGGTCAATAAACGCTGGTCTCGTATTACGTTTTCGCAATATGAGCAAATATAAGAGTCGCTTTTACATGTGCCTCGCTAGGTCAGTCGGTAAAGCGTTGGAAATACAACAATATTATGGAAGGAGGTTACTGGTTCGAGTCTCACTCTTGTGCATTTTTGGTAATGAATTGTATTCTTCAGTTCTAGTAAACATGTTTCTTAGTATATACCGTTACACGTAGATTATCTTGTTACATTTTTTTTCATTCGTATACTTTCTCTATTCTGTATAACATTATATAATATTTTATTATATTTATCTAGAACAATCGATTGAAAATTAATATTCTGTATGTATACGTGTGTATATAAATTATATGAATTAACATTGTTCATCAGCAGTGTTTGTGACAGAATCATTTTAGAAATCTGCAAACTTATCATCACTATCACCATCCGCCTCGTCATAATCAATGTCATTATCATCAAAAGAATCCAGTGAAATTTTGTTTCTTCTTGATTTTCTTACACCGTTGTGCAATTTCGTGCCTATATGCGTGCAACCGTCCTTTTTGATACCCCTGTCATCGGGGTAGTTTGTTTCCTTCGACAGGACGACAGAATCACTGGCAGTTCTATTGATGCCTCTCGTGTTCAGAAGTCTAATACATTCGACACAATGCATCGTCCTTGCTGCGTTAAAACGATACATTTAGCCATCATTCAATTTAATGATGTGCAGCGTACACAGTTTATCTTGTTGTAAATAATACACCCACAAATACAGTTTTGTGAAAAGTGTGCCGAAAGGAAATTCGCGAAACAAAATAAAAATAAAATAAGATTCGGATGGGATTCGAACCCAGACCGTCTGCGTTGAGATTAGAAACGTTACCACTAGGCTATATAAGCACAACGATCTTCATCCTTAATTAAATAAGTTAAAATAACTGAACAAGCGCTTAGATGATCGTGATTTATTTACTTACCCGCGTTTTGATATGGGCTAATCCAACCAGTGACGTTTACACAATGTTATTGTGCCATCATATCTTGGCCGCACTAAATATACAGTAAGGCTGTAATGTACACTTCCAATAGATTAAAAATAATCTATGAAATCTGGTTCAATATATACAAAACAAGTATATTATAGAAACTAGAATAAAGTCATAAAGTTATTATTATTATTATTTATTATTTATAAATGCCGATGCCGAGCATAGCCTTTATTTGCCAGTCAGCTTTATGCTGAAATATGGCAGGCATATATGTGTGCCCCCACCCGGATTTGAACCCGGATCGCCAGATTAGACGGCAAGCGCGCTAACCATTGAGCTACGGAGGCCACATAAACTGGTAATTATTTATACATGAAACATTTAGCAGAATCAGGCTTTTGGCGGAATTGACTTGAGTGACTATTTTTATTGTCCGGCAGTTTTGAGGGATAAGAAGCTCCAGACTGAAGTCTGCGCTCGTAAATATAGGCAATCGCGCCTTGATATCAGTTTGAAATTTGCCGACTTCAAAACTTTCAAATGACGTAATGTCCAATCGCGACAAAGAGTGGAATTCAACAACCAATGAAATCAGTCCGCTAAACTTAGAACTGTCTGTGTTCGTTCACAAGATTAAACGTAGATCCGCAGGTCAATCCGCTAAAGTACGATTATTCATTACTTGTTAAAGTTATGGAAAAATGAATCACAGTTCTATAATCAGTATATCATGCGATGATTAAAACACTTTGGGTTATAATAATGACTAAGGTTAGATTTTCATTGTCTGTCAAGCACTGGCACTTGTGCTAATAGATCCACCAAAGATTTCACTGAGCAAGTAAACAATGAAGTCTGTCATCATTACGTTTGTGCATAACAAAGCATAAAAAATTTGCGAGTGGCTGGAATACCTTGTTTTAAGGTAATTACAATCCAATAATTGTTCTTGATTACAATTTCCCAAGAATGCGAGTAATTCAAATTGTCATACGTTTTCGCGACCCTAGTCGACTCGTCACATTTTGTCTGTAACTAGCACTATTTGAGTTAATCTGTAGTGATATATGATTCAGAGTTAAGGATCTAAGTATCCCTAAATGGGATTAGACGAGTCAGTCTGATAAATTACTTTAAGATATGTAAACAATGTCATTCTACTTATCACAGTATGATGACGGAACTCATCAGATTGTCCGCAGGGGGTAATATTTAACGATGAATAATAGAAAGTACAACTGCAAACATATTTTGAAGGCTTAAATTACCAACTCTCAGTTTTTCTTGACTGACCCTCGTATTTACCGAAATAGGTTGACATTTAATACAATGTACATGTAACATGAAACTTGGCATGCACGAACTTTCGTGTTTACGGAATCATACGGTAACGTTTATTTTAGAATGTGCATGTTATTTGTATTTTAAATGCTATTTTAAAATGAGTAATGTTTCATTGTTGACTAGTGAAAAAAAAGTTTAACGAAACAAATATTTGAACAACATACTGTTTTCATACATGCAACAAGTAGAGTGGCTCGACCCTTTTACCCATGTATTTAAAATGTATTTATAGAAATTTTTGTATGAAATTGTTTGTGTATTTTGTTTGGGCAATACAATATGTTTAAACTAAGTAGAGTATAGCCCGTTTGCGCTGAAAAAAATCGTCTAAAATTTAAATTTCTGAAAATCTATTCATCGGATGTGTGTAAAAATTTACGTACAGCCATAATTACATCCTACCTACTCCCATTTTAAATTTCATAATTTTTAATTGCTTATTAAAACTACTTTGTTCTTTATTGTATATTGAAATAACATGTATTTGGACACTTTAACGCAGGGAGGTAATCTGGTATTCCATTGATGTTTTACGGTATTTTTTTAACCGTTATAACCAGTGATCAACGGGATTGACATTGGTGTGACAAAGGCTAAATTTTTGAGGCCCGTATCAGTCGGATTAGTTAGGTATGTCGCTAGTATCATGAAAAAACAGTGAAAACCAAAACCTTGTTCACTAAGCTATGTACATACTCATACATGTACGTATATACAAATGTATATCCTAATGTTAATTTAACAACTTAATAAAAGCAATTACAATGTTAATGTACACAATGACAGTAGTATTATGACCGAACCAGGTCTAAAAAGTGAGTTATATATACATCTTCACAAACCTTGTGTAATGGTTTAAAGAATGCCTAATATTAAGCTGTCAAAATCGTTTGAAGACGCTGTAAGATCAGTTTTTTATATTTCGAGAAGGAGGCTGCAAGAGGCAAGTCGTTTTTTCGTTGAGGAAAGTGCACCTGCGGACAGAACATGCATTCGGAATCAGTTAAAAATATGCAAATACTCATTAAGGAAAGTTTTGATTATATCACCGTAAAGAAGTGCGAGAATGTATGCAAACATGTCCAAAACAAAATTGAAAAGACATATTGGAAAAAAGACAATATAAAGGAGGGAATTGAGACAATAGTAATTCATTTTGATGATCTTTATGATAGCGATGTTGAAGCATAGATCTATGAATAATACATAGCATAATATAAAGTCGAACTGTACTGTGCAATACTGTTGTTTGGCTAGGCAATATGAAAATTATTATGAAATAATGAAATAAACTTATGATATGTACGTGTATGTTTTTTCTTCATGTCTCTGTCTATGTTCATACATAAACTATTTTACTATGACACTGAATAATAAACATGTATAAAACAAACAAACAAAACTAAACGATTATTACCTTATCCTGAATACCTAAAAAAGTTATAGTACAACCAGTACGACCGACAGCTGTATGGATCGAATCCGCCAGGCCATGACTGATAGACGGCCATTCAGTAGTAGAAGTATATTTCAATATGTACATATAAAATTATAATTTAAGTATTAGAAAATTTTCACTATTATATATTTATATATTACTTGTGTAATATTTTACATATTCGGTAAATTTATTTGAGTATTACTAGCCAGGGGGTTAGTTGCATGTATTTTCATATTTTTAAGCCAATAGACCCGGAAATATGATTCAAACAAACAGTTCTATGTCAGATGCACAGACGGGCCTCGTATATACGTGGGACGTTCAAAAATAAACAGGATTATTGTCACAAAACCCGCATGGTTAAATGAAATAAATCACATTATATACCATCAGAAATCGGAATCCTTTTTCTACATACTGTAAAAATATGAACCAAACAAAATACGCAATCCGAGAATTACAGGTGACTAAACAAGGTCACTAACGTTGACCCGGCGCACAAAATGACGTCGCGCTATTTTACACGACGTTAGTGCTTCGCACAGGGCTATGAAATACGAAGTTTATAGTGATATGGGTGATGAAAACATTCCAATACCACACTGAGCCACACAAGTAATGCGTTGATGAGAATCGCATGTATTTCCCCGCATCTTACATCGCATATCTAGGCGAAAATTCGTACCATGAAACGTTGGTATTTTGCAAAAGCCTCGGTAACTGACGTCACAAACGTTCTTATGATTTCCTATTACTTCCCTGTCTTACAAAGCTGCACAGTAAACACTAAAGCATTTGTGCATTTCTAAAACTGATTACAGACTTGTAGAACTGTTTCCAAAATGTAGTTACGATAATTTCATACGATTCAGAGGACATAATCATCTTGCTGTTGACAGAACTTTGTGTTCGTCCGTTTTTCCTTACGTTCTGGTGACGTCACTTTTGCGTCACGAATTTGTCACACTTGAAGTTCAACTTCTGTTTATTTCAGTACCTTACGTCCAAATGCTGTCAGATTTGCAGACATCGTCCAGCATGTTACATGTAATAATACGGCGATGTTTGAAAACAAACGATATGATAGTATTAAAGATACACCCCATTACGTAGTTGCCATTATTGTTAATCGATGGGCTGCGCCGGGTGCGTGTTACCATGGTTTTAAAATGGACTATTATGAGAGGACGTGATAGGGAATCTCGATAAACCAGATATTGAATTTTCGCAATTGAATTCCGATTCCATATTATGTAATAATATTTGTATAATATTGAAAACTCTACCCGTGAGGGCCCCAGTCCTATTTATTTTTGAACGTCCCACGTACTATATTAAATAGATTACAAATACGTAAATCTACCGTTAGGCGTGTCGCGTGACCATAAAATTGGCTGTTGCATGTATCGAGTCTCCTAACATGAAGTTTCATCGTAAACTACAAATATTTTACATAGAACTTATGAACAAAACTTTTTTTACACATGTCCGATGTTGCTTAGATTTAATTGTATATTAGGTAGATACATTTCATTAACTCGTGCAAAATCTCATACTTGTAGGTGCAGTAAATACTGAGAAATCTTCATTTTAGACGATTTTTTTCAGCGCAAACGGGCTATAACAATTATAGAAGATTTTTTCCAAATTTCATGGCAGTTGCTCGGTTAGACTGTTAATACTCTAGAAGTCACACTTTTCACTTAATCATTATGAAACTTGGTCAAAATGTTTGTCTCTATGAAATCTAGACCACGGTTGAACTGTGTCATCTGGGGTCAAAAACTAGGTCACCAGATTACATTGAAGAAAAACCTTGTTTATTATCTAGAGCTCACAATTCTTACCTCATCTTTATAAAACCTGGCCACAAATCTACATTAAATATTAAGGTCATGTCATAACAAATACTGATTCTGCCTAAACTGCTAGTCATCAGGTGAGCGCTTTAGGGCCAATGGCCCTCTTGTTTTATTTAACACTTTAGTGATTCTGAAATGTTGAAAACCAGGAGAGGTAACAATATCAATCAACGTTTTGAATACCTTGTATCCAGTTTTGCGATAAGATAATTAGTTTATGGAAATTAGGAGAAAATTAGTACAGCTTAAGCTATTGACTCTTCTTCAACTGCTAGTCTATATTCTTATGAACTAAATGCAAAAGGACTTTTCTCTAAAGTGGTCGGGATGCTTGTTAAACAAATATCTATACTTTCGAGAGTTGATGTTTAAAACATTTGGAATAAATGACACATGATTTCAGCTATAGCTTTTTCTGCAAGTTTATAATAATGTAATATAGAATAACTATACAGTAAATTCGCGATTTTAAGACATGAGAACATGCTGACACATCCATTTTAAGTTCTGTCGTAATATTTCATCCCGGTAGTCAGACGCTTTCAATGCCTCTTATTTACACAGATGTTAATTGAATTATTCTTATCGGAAAGGTTACTAAGTGCTTGCGAGTAGTATGATGAAATAACTGAATTGGTTACGCGTGTTTATAAAGGAATGTCAGCCAAATCCGAGTATACTAGTAAGGTAGAGGACAGATCTACACTTCTTCTTGGAACTGTGTATTGAGGGTCCTGGAGAACACTTTGAGAGTAAAGCGTGGGCGATTGAAACGTGACAGGTGCATCGACGATTGATGACATCATGACGTCCGAACCATGCGCCGTGTGGCTATCAATCATCTTAAAAATCTTAAAATATTTATTGATACAAGTATTATAATATATTGAACTTGTTAGTGTTTCTTAGTACCGAAGTGAATGTAGTTGATGATGACAAAACTGTCGTGATCAGGGCCCCATGGTAGCATGTTCTAAGGAGGGGGTGAATGAGGGTTGGAAGAAAATGTAGATGTATAGTGACCCAAAAAAATTTTGCGTCTATCAGTTGTTTTGTAACTTATTATTGATTATAATTTAACAACTGACCAGCAGTAGTACTGTGAAACCTTCTTCAACTCAATGTTAATATCTGCTGTGAGCGAAGTGTAGTTTAACTTGTATACAGTCCAGAGAACAGCCTACATTTAGCTTGAAAATCCCTGTTTCTTCTCTCAGCTGGAATTGATATCTCAATTACCTGTTAATAGGGGTTCTAATTGCCACAAATGATTTGGTAACAGTTCATTTGGCCAGTGCTGTGTCAAACCACTGGCATACTATAAAATCTGAGCTGGGTCTGTGGGCTGGGCCCGTGGGCTGGGCTCGTGGGCTGGGCATATGGGTTGGGCTCTTTAGACATGACCTCAATTGTTTACATCTTTCAGCAGATGAACTTCTACAAAAAGTTCAAATGAACAATTATAAGTTCAGACTAGGATAGCAGTTGGATAACCCCATAATTACAATTCCCAGTGAGATTCCCTGCAACTTAATAACTACATAGAAATGTGATTTATTATAAAATATGATTATAAATAACAATGTAGTTCACCGATTCCAAAATTTCGCAGTTTCGTTTATATTTTGGAACTTTTACCCCAATTTTCTCAAAATGCTGAAGGGTGACACAATGGCACCCGTCAGAACTTCCATTCGAAAGGTCTTGTCTACTGAAATCAGCAAAGAAAAAAACTTTATACTCCAATGCAAGGTATCTTGGGTTTGGGGCCGGACTACATGGTTTTAAATGTCGTCTTTTTCGTTGGGTAAACACTGTACTGTAGCAGCCGACATTGAAGTCCCACATCAATATAACATCCAGCCTGGATCAGCGGTTGCAATATTTCCCTGTTTTAAACAGTAACCGTCCTTAATTCGTAGTAGAACATGTGGAAGAGTCTAAAAAAGATCATGCTTAAACTGCGATCCTATTTTCGGGTTATATATGAGGTCTGTTAAATTACATTCTATGCTGTTTTAACATTCGTTAATCATTTGTTTAATCATCGAATTAGGTTATTCAAATGAATAAGGAATTTGTTTATGTAAATAATCAAAATGCAGGGCTCTACAATAGAACAGCGTCCGGGACAACTCTTAGTCGAGCTCGGACAACTGATTATGCGCAAGAATTTAGTCCCGTCTACTCTTAATTTCAATTGACAGCAAAATCGCACATTTTTTTACTGACCAAAAAGTTCGTATAACCAACCTCTACATTCGAGATTTGATTCTGTATACCGAATTTTATGATCCAAGCATATATTTGCCTTCCGGACATCGCAATAAACTATGTACGAGTCAGTTAATCCATGTCAATTAGCAGTAATCAAGCGTCACAGGAGGTCCAATACATGTAAAAACAAATTGCAGACTTCGGCTAAGCTCCGCCTCTCTAATTTGATTGCATCAAACTCGGTACTGAAACATGCAACCGCGCACGTGGACTGTATTGGCTAGTAATTTTGGGATTAAAATCAGTCGCTCACCATGTAAACAGGCACGGAATAAAATGTATTGAATACCTTTTGCATAATTGTATAGGTAATTTCATAATAAAATATATTGCTAAGTTTGCAACCTCGTAATGCAGACAATCTTTTTTTAGCGGTGACTTTGATGTGACAGATGCGGCGTAAGTATTCGATATATGCGTGTATTATATTCAAGTATTAAAATTAATACAATATGATTTATTCAGCAGACTTTTCAGATAAAAATTTTGCCATTTAAAAGCTATTTTAAACAAATCATAATTATGCTTCATTCTAGTATTCAACTGCCAGATACAATTTTCTACCATACAAACATTCAACCTGTACCTGTACATTGTATACCTAAAATTAACTAGCAAGAGTGATCATGAATATCTTATGGTGATATTGTGATGAAGCTTGTCTGTAGAGACCACTACTCTAGTGGCTACATAGTACATTGTTCAAATCTGATAAGATGGCCATTAATCTCATACAGAACCAAAACTTGTGATTGCTGACCTGGGTTAACCTTTCAGATACCAGCTACAGCTATAAAATGCTGGCATTTACTCTAGGGGTTGTATAAGAAGGAACAGACTAAGACTGGCACCAGTGCTAAGTTGATATTTTTTGCTTAAACCAAAATTTACCATACTCATATTCAACATAAATTTACGTGTATCTAACAAAGCTATAGATCAACCATATTTTAGAGCCGTGACTAATTTATGCAGCACAGTTGATTTACCCTAAAAGGGTATGTATACATAAGCAATACCAACATAAGTTACATAAGTAATTCATGCAAGTAAATGAATACATGGCGCATTGTTTACGGCGATGTCTTATGAGACTTAGTTTTCTATGATATTTTATATTTGCCATGGCTCTTATTTAATACCAAGTTATACTGGCAGTTGGCAAGGAGTTCATCTAAAAAATAGCCTCTAAGTGTATTAAACTTGTATTGACAGTTGGACAAAAACACTGGCATAAAATATTGCAATAAACGATCTTCAAGCACTCGCTATAAAATATTCAAATAAACAATCTGACTCAGAGAGGGACAAAACTGACGGGTTGTCAACGAACACACCAAGTAAAGTCGAAAATCTTTGACACGAGGTAAGTATTACATGTAGAATGAGAAATGAGAAAAATGAAATAAAATTGCTTTTAAACAATGTCTTCATATTCTTGATGATAAAGAAACAAAACAAATATAGTTGAGAAAAAATAGTGCTATTATGAGGGCTTGAACTCGCTTGTTTTTAGTCTGAAAATCAAGCTCTCTACTGGTACCGATGGAGCCAGCGATACTATATCTACTACATTTATATCAATGCATGTTAAAGACATCACAAACAGGTATATTCACACACCATGACTAAAACGTGTAGTCTCGGATTCTCCCGTCAAAGCTCAAAATTCGTGGATGATCTATAGTGAAGTAGCCAAAATTGCAATTGCAAAATGAAAGTATGTTGCCATGCTAGAACAGATCTTGACTTTACACAGATACATTTAATTTAGGGGGTCAGCTTGCAGAATCAATACTATCTGTGTAATAGAGCAGCAATCCATGGGGTTTCAATTTGATAAACACCTATGATAATTGCTTTTACAAAGCACTTGGTTTCTCATAAATTACTATTCGGAAAAAGTGCGTAATTTAACAACAATATTATTTAATTCTATAAATGGGATTTATGATATATCTGATAATGGAGTATAGGTTTTATTTGGTAAATTCGTTGTCTGATATAGTATAAACAGCGATAAAGAGTGGAGGTGATGGAAACAACTTCAGGATATTACACCAAGTAAGTACATTTACTTTGACCTTAAAATCTACAACACGAGTTATCATACCTTAGTATAGATTAAGGATGTTTAGGACCTTTCTCCGACGTCATCGGTAAAAAATCGACTATAGGCCGAATCTAATGAAAATCTCCAGAAATATGCTTTAACATACTCTTTGACTATGTCGTTTTTAATTTTTCAAAATATTGCTTCATTTCCTAGCAACGTGACGCTATGTACATAGGGCGGAAAATTAATGTTTTAATGTCATAATTCGGTTAGAATAAGGTCTATTTAAATTTTCAAAGCTCTATTTCTTAGCCCTTGATCCGTTGAATACGTGTATGTTAAATTTAAAGCGATTGTTACGTAAATTTTTCACCGAAAAAGGTTTTATATCGAAAGTTGATATAATTTATTGCATTTTTGCAACACCTTACTCATTTCAATGTGCAATTTGGTCAACAAGAAGTTATTCAATCAACTAATGTAACATACCGTGGTGATGCGGTAATTCTATAGAATAAGCCCAACCAATAAATAATTATAAATGTTCCGCGAGTCGCATGTGTCGCCTGACGACATGCTCATTTGTCACGGAAAACTATCCAGTATTGGGCTACATATCTGACTCAGTTCTCTAGTAACGACAAAGTGATACTCTGGACAAAAAAATGTCCTGATAAAATCTACCAACAGGGAATCATTCAAACACTACACCAGCTAGAGTTATGATTCTTGCGCACTGCACTTTTTGTCACAACAAGAAACATGCATACCAATTTTGGACAATGAACACAGCATCAAGATAAATACACAGTGATACAAAAGAGAACATCGACTGTGTTATGTTTTTAAATTATCTAAACATCTACTCAAGATATTCGATCAAACATTAAATGCATTGTACAGAATTATGAGCTCAAGTCTTCCAAACTAACTGAAGTCTTCCAAACTAATTATTACGTCCCTTTAATAAAATTATAACTAAAATATGTATACATCGTTTTCTTACAGTCATATATAGTTATAATGTATATAATAATAGCGTTTGGTATAAAAGTGAATCTTTGATGTATAAACTTCTGAAAAGTTAGTCCCGCACTTGTCTAGAAATATAATGAAGCGGTTTGTGGTGTGTTCTGGTGTTGACTGTGGTGGCGCGTAATGTAAGCCACGCTCACCGGATGCTGCTGCTGACGTTGGTATAAGTTTCCAAACGTTGATGTTGATAGATATAAGTGTCCAACCGTTGATGTAAAACTAACTTTGTCAGGTTTAGATATTTTTAATTTAGTTCAACAAATGTATATTTCACAAAGTTTATAATAATGCATATTGTCACAAAGTTAAGTTCTCACAAAGTTATTAATCAATTGGTAATCCAATAATCATATTTTAACTTGAACTCAAGTTACTATTTAATATGGTACTCCATATTTAGTCCTATTTATGTGCTAGTTAGGAACTGCTAACTAACACAACCTAACGCCTAAAAATTACTAGTTATCCTAAATAAGATTTTCTTGACTTATATACAAAGTCTACAGCCATTGACACCTTAAGCAATTGTGCTCAAAGGAAGTGGCTTTTAACACTTAATAATAAAACAGGCAAACATAATTATTTTAAGACTTCAATCTATGACAATTAAACAATAGGCGTAAAATTAATAAAAGAAAGTTTGCAACATAGTTTGAAAGATATGGCTTGATAGGAAATTGATAACATCTCAGGAAACAAGGTATTAAACTTAAGACCTCAAAATTGACATGTGTTCAGAGATTGAGCAATATTATTTGAAAGTTGAATTTTAAACAATAGAAACCATGATTGGTTGTATAACAATAATTATGAAAAATAAATAGCAAATTTTACATCATAAAAGAAATATTGCCACTAACCAGGCTTATATATCTGGTTTCACTGTTACGCAACCAAGTTAAATCCTGTTGGAAGTTAAAATAAAGCTGATGCGGCCGGTGGATGAACAGCCAGCAAATTGAAAGAAAGTGTTATATATATATATACAATTTACAAAATATGATGTCTTACATGTGTATTATCGCTTCCTCGATAGCCTAGTGGTTGAGCGGTAGCCTAGTGGTTGAGCGATAACCTAGTGGTTGAGCTAACGCTTTGAGTGCGGGAGGTCTTGGGTTCGATCCCTGACCGTGTCATACCAAAGACGAAATAAAATGGTACTAGAAATTTCCTTGCTAGACGCTCAGCATAAAAGGGAAACTGGCTCCTCTTCTCTCATACCCTCGTGGCGATGGATAACATCAGGAATGAGGTGTCGAGAGTGATTAATATCAGTTTGAAAAACTTGTTTCACAATCGACCTTAAATAAATTAGTATAAACTATTAACTGTATTAGATAATAATATAAGTTAATGTAAACACTTTTGAGCCACTGTTAGATCGGCTAAGTGGCAGCCCGTTTGACTTCACACATTTTGTTTTACTGGTTGACAACGCCTTTTTCTCGATTTTTTGACTAATTTTTCCAAAAAAATCCAATTTGTTTAATTTGATACTCACGGTATAGGTTGACATTTTGGCTTATGTGCCTTAGTTGGAGTAGGCCTACACATCAAACATGACGTTACAATAATGTACCAGTAATGATACTACTTCCCCAATCCAGGGGTAAGACAAGTGATGGGGGGAAACTGTCCCGTGCTTTTACGTTTTCAGTGTTTTAGGTGGGGTACGCATTTGATTCGCGACAAAATAGCGGGGAAATGCAGCTCTGACTATACCCGCGAGATATAGGACAAGGGGAATTTGCGGGGTTTTACCAGCTGTATGACCCTCGGGGTTTGATGAAGCAAAAATAAAAATCCCCGTCGTTCCCCGGGGTGAATTATTATAGGTATGTACAAAATGTTTTCCTGAGTTAATTGTTAATATCGTTGTTGTAACAGAAAACTGAGCGTATGTGAATTTACATTATTTTAAGATTCTTGAGTCTGAGAGCTAGTTGATTTCCAACTACTCTTAAAACAGTGCTGTTCTTGGACCGTATTCAATATACAATGTACATCTAAACTGCAAGATCAATCTTAAATTGACTATTTTTCCGATAAAATTAAGTCTTTACAGTAAGATTATCCTAGGTCCTAATATGTAAGGTTATATGTGTATTGGATATCATTCTTATTCTCAGAATACATAAGGAAGCTGACTAGCTTACTTACAATGATCATAAAACTAAAATACTAGTAAAGAGCAATTCATATACACACGCAAGTTTTCAGCGACTGGTTGAATTTATTTAGATGCATATGGAATACAAAATTGACACAGTAAAAATACTTCCTTTACAGTCATCTATACATTGAGGTTGTTCATCTGTGAAAGTTTGAAGAAATTCTACCCAGTAGTCTATGAGGAGTTCAACACACAAGATTTGTGTTGCCTACGGACGGACAGCACCAATGCTATATGCCCCCACTTATAAATAAGTGTGGGGGCACAAAAACATTCATGATATACTTGTATACTATTTGTAAAGTATTCTGCCTTTCATAGTTAGCAGAGCATTCTGCCTCCAGAGAAAGCAGAATATTCTGCCTTTTATAGTTAGCAGAGCATTCTGCCTCCAGAGAAAGCAGAATATTCTGCCTGTTATAGTTAGCAGAATATTCTGCCTTTCGAGAAAGCAGAACATTCTGCCTTTCGAGAAAGCAGAACATTCTGCCTTCTATCGTTAGCAAATAATCAGCTTTTTGAGATAGCAGAATATTCTGCCTTTCATTGATAGCTGAATTCTCTGGAGAAAGCAGAATATTCTGCTTAATATTATGCCTTTGATAGATAGCAGAACATTCTGCCTTTCGAAAAGCAGAACATTCTGCCTTTCATAGTCAGCAGAGCATTCTGCCTCCAGAGAAAGCAGACTATTCTGCCTTTTATAGTTAGTAGAGCATTCTGCCTCCAGAGAAAGCGGAATATTCTGCCTTTTAAAGTTTATAGTTAGCAGAATATTCTTCCTTTCGAGAAAGCAGAACATTCTGCGATTCGAGAAGGCAGAACATTCTGCCTTTTATAGTAAGCAAATAATCAGCTTTTTAAGATAGCAGAATATTCTGCCTTTCATTGATAGCTGAATTTTCTGGAGAAAGCAAAATATTCTGCTTCATATTATGCCTTTGATGATAGCAGAACATTCTGCCTTTTAAAAAGCAGAACATTCTGCCTTTTTAAGTTAGCAGAATGTTCTGCCTTTCGAGAAAGCAGAATATTCTGCCTTTAATAGTTAGCAGAATATTCTGCCTTTCGAGAAAGCAGAACGTTCTGCCTTTCGAGAAAGCAGAACATTCTGCCTTTTATAGTTAGCAAATAATCAGCTGTTTGAGATAGCAGAATATTCTGCCTTTCATTGATGGCTGAATTTTCTGGAGAAAGCAGAATATTCTGCTTAATATTATGCCTTTGATAGATAGCAGAACATTCTGCCTTTCGAAAAGCAGAACATTCTGCCTTTTGAAAAGCAGAACATTCTGCCTTTCATAGGTAGCAGAGCATTCTGCCTCCAGAGAAAGCAGAATATTCTGCCTATTATAGTTAGCAGAATATTCTGCCTTTCGAGAAAGCAGAACATTCTGCCTTTCATAGTTAGCAGAGCATTCTGCCTCCAGAGAAAGCAGAACATTCTGCCTTTCATAGTTAGCAGAGCATTCTGCCTCCAGAGAAAGCAGAATATTCTGCCTTTTAAAGTTAGCAGAATATTCTGCCTTTCGAGAAAGCAGAACGTTCTGCCTTTCGAAAAAGCAGAACATTCTGCCTTTTATAGTTGGCAAATAATCAGCGTTTGAGATAGCAGAATATTCTGCCTTTCATTGATAGCTGAATTTTCTGGAGAAAGCAGAATATTCTGCTTAATATTATGCCTTTGATAGATAGCAGAACATTCTGCCTTTTGAAAAGCAGAACATTCTGCCTTTTGAAAAGCAGAACATTCTGCCTTTCATAGGTAGCAGAGCATTCTGCCTCCAGAGAAAGCAGAATATTCTGCCTATTATAGTTAGCAGAATATTCTGCCTTTCGAGAAAGCAGAACATTCTGCCTTTCATAGTTAGCAGAGCATTCTGCCTCCAGAGAAAGCAGAACATTCTGCCTTTCATAGTTAGCAGAGCATTCTGCCTCCAGAGAAAGCAGAATATTCTGCCTTTTAAAGTTAGCAGAATATTCTGCCTTTCGAGAAAGCAGAACGTTCTGCCTTTCGAAAAAGCAGAACATTCTGCCTTTTATAGTTGGCAAATAATCAGCGTTTGAGATAGCAGAATATTCTGCCTTTCATTGATAGCTGAATTTTCTGGAGAAAGCAGAATATTCTGCTTAATATTATGCCTTTGATAGATAGCAGAACATTCTGCCTTTTGAAAAGCAGAACATTCTGCCTCCAGAGAAAGCAGAACATTCTGCCTATTATCGTTAGCAAATAATCAGCTTTTTGAGATAGCAGAATATTCTGCCTTTCACTGATAGCTGAATTTTCTGGAGAAAGCAGAACATTCTGCTTAATATTATGCATTTGATAGATAGCAGAACAATTCTGCCTTCAGAGAAAGCAGAATATTCTGCCTTTTAAAGTTTATAGTTAGCAGAATAGTCTGCCTTTCGAGAAAGCAGAACATTCTGCCTTTCGAGAAAGCAAAACATTCTGCCTTTTATAGTTAGCAAATAATCAGCTTTTTAAGATAGCAGAATATTCTGCCTTTCATTGATAGCTGAATTTTCTGGAGAAAGCAAAATATTCTGCTTAATATTATGCCTTTAATAGATAGCAGAACATTCTGCCTTTCGAAAAGCAGAACATTCTGCCTTTTATCGTTAGCAGAATAGTCTGCCTTTCGAGAAAGCAGAACATTCTGCCTTTCATAGTAAGCAGAGCATTCTGCCTCCAGAGAAAGCAGAATATTCTGCCTTTTAAAGTAAGCAGAGCATTCTGCCTCCAGAGAAAGCAGAATATTCTGCCTTTTATAGTTAGCAGAATATTCTGCCTTTTATAGTTAGCAGAATATTCTGCCTTTCGAGAAAGCAGAACGTTCTGCCTTTCGAGAAAGCAGAACATTCTGCCTTTTATAGTTAGCAAATAATCAGCTTTTTGAGATAGCAGAATATTCTGCCTTTCATTGATAGCTGAATGTTCTGGAGAAAGCAGAATATTCTGCTTAATATTATGCCTTTGATAGATAGCAGAACATTCTGCCTTTCGAAAAGCAGTATATTCTGCATCCTGCCTAAAATGTTTGCTAATTTTGTCCCCCCACAAAAAGGACATCTGGATTTTCCTTTTCTTTTCTGGACAGCCTTATTACATGTACTATATTACTTATGATTACTTATTACATGTGCTATATTACTTATGATTACTTATTACATGTACTATATTACTTATGATTACTTATTACATGTACTATATTACTTATGATTACTTATTACATGTAATATATTACTTACAATTACTTATTACTACATTACAGCACATGCTGGCAAAGTTTCGAGCTTACGGAGGTAGAATAAATGTGATCGACCCTCTAACCCCAGCAGATATGTCTTCTAAAAAGAATGATAGGAACCAGTCTAACAAAGGGAAGCGACTCTTGTTGGATGTTAACAAGGGAGACAATGAGAAGAAAGATTGTCTAGACCCAGTCCATCATCAGAGGATCGCTGTGTTGTTCAGCAGCTTTAGTTATGAGTCAGAGAATCATCCAAGCCCGTGTGTCTATCCATGGTAAGTCAGATTTTATGTATAGAAATCATTGATAACCCTGAATACTGTACAAAATAAGTCAAATGTCCAGTGTTCTTGTAATTTCTAAGCTATTGCATATCTAAAAATTGAAATACAGTTGAGTTATTTATCTTCAATTCCAACACAACTGAAGAGTTTACCTATATAGACAAAGAACTAGTCATACCGTTGTATAACATTCGATATACCAGTGGAAAACAAGTAAATTATACAACATACTCCAGCAAAGTAACACTGGCTTAAGATATGATTGCACATTTAAATCATGTTAGAATTAAAATGAAATATTCAAAAGCCATAGTATACCTTTTGTTATACAACAGTTTGACGTTCGGAAGCTTTGTATTAACCACTCAGGCCTATGGCCTTCATAGTTAATTCATACGCGTCAGAACTCCTAACTCTTGTATAGCAACTGGTATACCACATTTTTTCATAACTTCTTTCTTAAACATAAAGTAGTGTGACAAAGAATCTATCATGTTCCCTATTTGGTAAACACTGCCTGATACTGTTGAGTAATTGTTTTGTTAACCATTATATACATGTATGCAACTTCTTTAACTACTGACTATCTACATGGCAGACCACTTCATTTAGACAAAGTGCTAGAATAAGGAAAAATGGTGCTCTGTAATCTTGTTATATATTGTTGTATATTGTTCTACATTGTTGTATATTGTTTATAGGGTTGTAAAGATGGAGTTCTATGGTAGAAATGATACAACATTAGGGGGATTCCTCGAGAGATTCTGCTTCAGGTTTGTACATGTATTACAAAAATTAGTTGAAATAAAACACACTCTGGGTGCTCTTCAATGTTTCGATTTTATTAAGTCTTCATCAGTTATTTAATTTAAGAAATGAATAAACAACATCATGAGTTATGGGTATTATAATGAGTTCTTTATTACATAGAAATCTTTTTTTAATTGCAAATTTTTTGTTCGTTGTCAAAATTTAATGTGCCCACAGTATTTTGACAGATCGTGTTATAAAAAGATTCACCTTAATCTCAAGTTCTAAACATGGACTACCATTGCTGTAACTAAGAGGGCTTCATGAAGAACACACCTCACCAACTATTAAAATTAAATTAATATCAGATTTATATACTAGTAGTGCCTTATCATGTGACACACACGTTCAAAGGCACTTTATGTTATAGTGTTGCAGCCACAAGGGCACAGGGGCATCCTGTACCAGTGCAGATACATTATGATTTGACCTGAGGGACAAATTGAAAGAAAGTCCCCGAAAGGAGATATATTAGAAACAGGCATGTCCCATGCTGCAGAAGTGCACCCAGCTCTTATTTTGAATAGACAATCTATTTCTTTAATGTGCCCAGTGTATAGCACTGATACACAGTTACTGTGCTCTGATACAATATGAAGTGTGGTTCAATGACAGCTCTATTAAGTTGTTTCAACCAGAGTTGTGTGTCAATTATATTGACTGGCATTGAAATGCATCACCGGTTTGAACATGCTATAGAACTGTTGTCCTGACATAACTTGAATGGTAACAGAGTTTTACGGGGGTTGATATGAGTGCATATTCTTATTTCACCTTTATTATTTTATCAGGCCATCGTATGTGTGTCCATCTGACTCGTGTAATACATCCATGGAGAAACACATGCGTAGGTTTGTACACGGTGATGGCTGTATCAGTCTGGTATTGAAAAGACTCGATCAACCTATACCTAACGGACAAAATGGAATTCTTATGTGGAGCTGGTGTCATAAATGCAAGCAGGTATGTTCAGCTTTCAGCTCATCCGACCCATGAACATTGTTGGATGTCATGGTCTGTCATGCGTCAACAATTAACAAGACGCAAGAATGACTATCGCTCCGCCCACCCGCATCACGTGACTCTGTTTTCGAATACCCCGACAACTATCGCCCGTTTCATACTGATATATGCATATAGTATAGGTTTGATTAAACGTTAAAAACGTTTAAATTGACTAAACTATGCACAGAGTATTTTGTAATTTGATAATCCGTCTGATAAGTAAATTTCTTAAATAATATGATTTTATCGCGACATTTTGTGGGGTTTATAATTTGTGTTTTACAAGCATAACGGTAGCCGCAATATATATCTACAGACCTGGTATAAATATCTAAATCAATTGTGAACATGTATAATTTGTCAAGAGACCATAATTCTCAAAGAGTACATTACATATCATGTGATCTGTTAACTTTAATGTCACTTCACAGCATGCTGTCTAGCTCCCTAAATCATAGAGGGACACCGACCGGTCGCATCTACCAGTCCCCATTTCCTGTTTATTTGGCTATAAAGTATATGGCAAATATATATACAAGATCAGATCTATATTATCTTCCCTTATTATCAGCAGAATCAAAGAATGCAGGAGAATCATGACTTGTCAAATTAAATTCATGTACAATAATGATAAAAGAAATACAAGTATATATGTTTGTATTGCATGTTTATTCTGTTGGATGCTGATTGCATGTCACGTGGAAGAAAAAGAGGGAACCTGTTATGATAACAGGCGTTTAAATTAGTATTCGGGCATCAAATGCGTTAGAAAAAGAAAACTACGATGCCCATATACCTATATTTTTGTGGATAACACATTTATTGTCTTTTTCTAATGATCAGAATAAAACAGTTTGGTGTTCGAACCAAGCATTTTTCATGTCGATCTTATTTATTTTTAAATCTATCGATTTTAAACAGTCATAAAAATGTTTCTGTTCCGCCGATTTTCAAAACTATTGGTGTTTTCCTTTCTACAGAAATATATCTGAAAGTTAAAACCACTGTCATTAAAAAATATTTACAGGCAAAAAAGATATTTGTGTTGTCGGGTTTTATAAAGCAATGATCCCAATAAAATCTTAATTTTTAAACCTTGATAAAAAGATCAATATTTCATAGATCTTCATTATTTTTGGTGGTGTCATATTCTACAAACCTATAGCTTTCATTTGCATCCACTGTCATTTCAATATATTCACAAATAAAAAAGATATAGAGGAAACATCGATTTAAAATGCAATATCCCTATATATTCTTATTGAATGGTGTCGGAGGGTTTAATCCTAATTAGCACCACGCGATATTGTTATAGCGATAGCGCGTTCTGATTGGTTAACGATTTTTATCGCTGTTTATGTGGGCGGAGCTTGCGTCTTGTTAATTGTTTCAAACAACATCTTCTAAGCTAGGGAACAGATTTTGACTAAGTATAGGATAGAACATGAGTAGGTGTTGTATATGGGATTTAAATCCGAGTGAAACGAGGATTATAATCCCATATCAACACCTACGAGCCATTCTATCTGACTTAGACTATAGATAAATAATCTTTGTTTATCAGGTACACTTTGCCTATAAATCGACCAATACCCGGTTTAAGTGCTGGTGTAATATGTTAAGTGTTGCATGATGCATATAAAGATCTAAGTGGCAAAATTAAGCTATTTACAGTAAAACCTCAATAATGAAATTCCTTCTTGGGACTGTAAAAAACTGATCCCAATAATGTTGAGTGATTGCATCATTCTATCAAAGAGCAAACAGATGAAAACGGAACGAAAAATGGTTAATTCTGAGCCAATCTTGTTAAAGAGGTGGTCTTCATATAGGTGCAATTTCACTGTGAATATGAGGTTGAATAATGTGCAAGTCAGTGGACAGAAAGTACTGGTCTTTATTTTGAGGTGGTCTTGGAGGTTAGGTTTTAATTTGTAAATTATGGGTTGTGTTAGTATGAAAGTCATTTACTTCAATCACCTGCAGACACCATTGGAACCCCTACAATTTGTTTTAATCGTTTAGTTGGTTTAAGTTATACTCTGTGGAAATAATGTCTTAGAAGAGAGGGGTAATCTGCTCGTAATTATTAAAGACACAATAGTACAAAACAACCTCTGTAGAGTGAGACCCTTTGTGGGCCGCAAATATTGGTCAGTGTTTAGAAGTTGTTGCCCTACAGAATTTACAAAATTATATACATGTAATAACTTCAAGTAACTTTGAAGGTTGTGTTATACAGAGGTTGTTGCACTACATATGTCCCCTAGAGAGGTCGTACTGTAGTCATAGAAGCTAACACGGCATTCACCCTCTACATATAATGTTGTCAGCACTCAGCAGAGATGTTGGCAATACCTTAATTGGTTAATTATCTGTCAAAATTGTTGTCTCAGATTATGGCAGTAATTATGAACAAATGTAGAAAGGTTTGTTATACATGTACATGCATTCTAATAAGTCCAATTAGTTACTTGTTTAAAATATAGTATTGTTACAATATAGACTAAACTAAGCTTGGTATCAAACATGTTTGGCATCCACATTTTCTGTGCTAAATGCTTGTATACATTATTATAGCTATGCTCAATTATTCTGCTTGGCCTACTATAGTATATAGCAATCTATTGTTATATATACCACAGCAAAGTGTTGTATACAGGATTTATTCAACACTTTTTCTCCATGCTGATTGGCTAGCTACTGAGATCTATAGTCTAACTAAACTTAGCATGAATAATCCTTTCTATATACCCCATAAATTTACTGGTTCTAGGCCATTGCATGAGTCAGTCATGAGTGCTAAATTCAGATTTTAATACTGAAAGCTGTTAAGTATTCATTTCCAATGATGTCTAGAGTTTTAACATTTGGTACTGAGCATGATCTTTTATATGTTGTCAACCAAGATTTTAGAATTTTTTCAATGGGGTCAAACCCGGCTTACATATAGTCAGTTGAGTGATGTTAAAGGGCCATCTTGCTTGTTAATATGTTATTCTCTGTGTCTTAAATCTTGAGTATCTATACAATGTAAATTCATTTGTAAAAAAGACCATTCTGTAGGGACGCAAGTACGTGGATTCAGCATTTTAGGGAAAAATGAAAGTGTCAGATTGTGTACTTATTTATTGGTATAATAATTATTAATCAAGATAAGGTTACCCTCGAAAGCGCCGAAATTTAATCCTCCTCGAGTATCAATGATTTACTAGTATTTGAAACAATGAACTTATATCTATATTTTAGGTAACACCTGTTGTTCCAATGACTAGAGACACGTGGAACATGTCGTTTTCTCGATATCTTGAGTTCCGTTTCCATGGTAACAGATTTCAACGTAGAGTGGGTGCAGAACCTGCCTGCCAACATTCCTTACACCATGACCACTTCCAGTACTTTGGATATAAGGATACTGTAGCCTCGTTTAAGTATGTTATTTCACTTCAATGTACCTCCCTTTATGGTTAATTATGCACGAAATTCAAAGTCCAATGTGTTTCATTCATTGCAGGGTGAGTATAATTTGGCTTGCTTGAAATATACATTTTTGGGGATATGGATAGTTGGTTCTATGTCTGACTCTTGCGTGGGTGGCATTGTTTCTGTGTGACTTTTGATTGTCTGTGCACCACAGTATATATATATATATATGTGTTTAGCTAGCTGGAACTAGGTAAATCAGCTTTTTGACAGCTGGGACTTGGGCTTTGGATGTTTTGACAGCTGGGACTTGGGCTTTGGATGTTTTGACAGCTGGGACTTGGGCTATGGATGTTTTGACAGCTGGGACTTGGGCTTTGGATGTTTTGACAGCTGGGACTTGGGCTTTGGATGTTTTGACAGCTGGGACTTGGGCTTTGGATGTTTTGACAGCTGGGACTTGGGGTTTCGATGCTTTGACAGCTGAAACTTGGGCTTTTAGCGTTTAAGTTCATTTTCTCGTTCAGTTATGTGTTGGCATTGTGCCGTGTAATTTTGGTATGTGATATTTATATGTGTTCTATGCTTAGCTGGTTAAGTTGAGTGCTGCCTTTCATGTCCAATTTTCTATTATACTTTTGTCTGCAGTTTGGTTTTGAGTTTTATGCCCCCCTAACAAAATTTCGAGTTGGTTTGGGATAGGTTTGCCAATGTCAATTGATCTGTTGGTCTCTGCATCGCAATTATTCTATATAATACCGTATATCGGGTAATTTTCGCGCGTACCTAATTTTCGCTTTATTCGCGTCCAAACCAATTCGCTATAATTGAAAACAGCGAAAAATGCATACCAGAATTTCGCGATTGTCCGAAGATGAATGTTTCAACTTTCGTATACGATAACATAATCCGTATAAATCATACATAAGCTTTTAGTAAAACTAATTTAACTAAACCACCTATAAAGTTCAAAGTTTAAAAGTTTAAACAATTATGTTGTTTAAGATGCTATTACACCAGGAGCTATTCTATATTGTGTTATCTAGGCCCTGATTAAACCAGCAAGCGTATTATCACGTCTTCATCAGTCTTGAATGCAAACAAACAGGGACCAATTTAACAAAAGAATTTTCCCGTCTATTGTATGAAACAATTGAAAATAATTGACGAGGTGTATAATAATAATAATAATAATAATAATAATATAATAATAAAGACTTTATTTAATGAGGCAACACAGTTGGCAAAGCCAGTCTTACCTGTGAGCCTCAATATATATGTACATACAATTTACAACAAATGTGAACAAATATAACATTTACAGAATGATATTTACATTAGATGTAACAGCAGTGCGTTAATTAAGCTACTAAAACATATCAAAAGAAAGCTAGACCAACAATTTATAGTACAGTTCAGTGAAATTGAACTATAAAACAAAGAATAAAATTACATTTATATACATATTAAGTGACGCAAGAATTTTACATGTTTAACAAGTTTTTCCCACCAGAGAACCACCATTTAAGGTATGATGACTTAAAGATTGCCAAGCTTTCTGATTGTTTTATGTGTAGTGGTATAGTGTTCCAGAGTTTGGGACCTGAATAAGCAAGAGATTTCCTAAAAAATTCTAGTCTTGGTTTTGGAACCTTAAGGGATTGTTGAGTGTGGGATCTTAGTGAATGATTATTTGAGAATGTGAATAAATTTGACATGTATTCAGGAAAGAGATTGTTAATAGATTTGTAAACAAAAATGGCTTTTTTGAAATAGATTCTTTCATGTATAGTCATCCACTTGAGTTCTTGAAAGAGATCGTGTGATGGAGTGTCTATGTCCTTGTCTAGTATAATACGAGCAGCTCTTTTCTGAAATTTGTACAGGGTATTGAGAAGCTCATTATTACAATTTCCCCAAATGGTACAGCAGTAGTCAATATGGGGTAAGATGTATGCATTGAAGAAGAGGATTCTCGTGTGTTTCTTTAGAAAGGATTTTATTCTGAGAAGAAGATAGAGTAAAGAATTGCATTTCTTAAGCAGATGTTCAACCTGTGTTTGCCAGTTAAGTTTATGATCAACATGAACTCCTAACAATTTTTCTGTCTCCGAAAATCCTATTACTTGGTTTTGCATTGTTAGGGTGAACTAACTGCTGGTTTTAAGAGAGTTATAGATTGTATTTGAAGGTGAAATTATCATGGCTTTGGTTTTTTGGGGGTTAGGCAACATTGAATTTCGTGAACACCAGTCATTGATAATAGTTATACTTTGTTGCAGTGAGTTATATACTTCTGGTAGTGATTGTTCAAAAGCAGTGACAGTAGTGTCATCAGCAAACATGTCAGTAGATGTATTTTTGAGGTGTAGTGGTAGATCATTTATGTAGAGTATAAACAATATGGGGCCCAAAATAGACCCCTGAGGAACTCCAGATGCTTTACTGTAAAAGCAGAATATTTCGCGAGGGTTTAATTTTCGCTATATTCGCGAGTTCGATAAATTCGCGAAAATTGATGCTCGTGAAATTATTACCTTCATGATAGCTTCAAATATGTTGAACTTCAATATTGATTTCGGCTAAGCGGCACCATTACAATCTACTCGGAATTGATAAAATACTGACGACTACGCTGACTTTTGCCTGATAAACTAACTTTGTTTGATTAATATTTACAAAACTTTATATATGCAACAGAAAATGTGAACGTATAATATTTCTGTCAAAATTCTAATTCATTTAGTAGTTAAATTGAATAGTTCAATTATTGTGTACCAGTATAAAACGCGGTATACAGGTACAATGTTTAACACACACACGGCTATTGCTTGTTCCGATAGGCTCGGAAACAATAGACTGAATACAAAACACGTTCACAGTTTTCTCATTACACAATGAGACTGTCTGGTTTGGCTTAATTGAAAACTAGCAAATGCAAACAAGTTAAGCCAATCGGCCAGATAAGAATCAATACGCTTGTATAGCTGACCATTATATTATACAAACAGTAGTCGTAATTATCAGAGTGATTATAACGCCGTGGCAACTAAATAATACACCAGTGATATTGCCGAGAAAGTAGAAATTTATTTTTCTGAAATTTTAAATTCGCAAAAATTAACCCTCGCGAACTACTTCCAAATTAGAAATTCGCAAAAATTTAGCCTCGCGAAAATAAATGTTTTTACAGTAGCTCGTGATCCTGATAGTTTTCCCGAAATGGAAACTTGCTGAGTTCTGTCTGATAGGTACGATGTGAACCAGGCAAGTGTTTTCTCATCAAATTTATATTCTTTCATTTTATCTAACAGTATTGAATGATTGAGTAAGTCGAATGCTTTTGTGAGATCAAGGAACACTGTCCCAACAATTTTGTTGTCATTTATAGCTGATATCCACGAATCAATGATTGAGGTAAGAGCTGTTTCACATGAGTGTTTTGATCGAAATCCTGATTGTGTGCTATGTATCAAAGAATGTGTTTCAATGTAGGTTTTCTAATTATCACTAACATGTTTTTCAAGTATTTTAGACAGTACTGGAAGAATTGAGATTGGACGATAGTTGTTAGCATCTGATTTTGATCCTTTTTTGAAAATTGGTACAACCTTTGCTTTTTTGAAGAGGTTCGGGAACCTTGCAGACGAGATACTTTTATTGAATATATTAGTTAGTGGTCTAGCTATGATTTCTGCTGATAATTTGAGAAATTTAACACCAATTCCATCTAAGCCTGTGGCTTTGTTACAGTCCATAGATTTAAGTTGTTTTAGAATGAAACTCTCCTTAATTAATGGGATGTGAAATGAAGTTGTTGGTGATATGCGATCTTTGATGAATTCACTTAAAATAGTCTTATCATCTTGTGAGATGGTATCACAGTGATGTGGAGCTTTATTGAATATATTTGCAAAAAAGTCATTGAAATACTCTGCGGTTGTATCAGCATCTTGAATAGGCTTTCCTGATTCATTGACAATAAAGTGACTTTGATGTTTACTTGATTTTCCTGATAGATCTTTTAAATTCTTCCAAATTTGTCTTGGGTTTTGTTGGTTATTATTAATAGATTCGGAATAAAAGGTGTGAAATACATATCTCTGTATTTTACCTGTGAAAATATATTTTATACATATGACAACGAAAATCATGTTTTGTTAATATTCTACTCAAAAATTAATTCATGCTAAGTTTCATGTTTAAATAGGTCTACAAGTACATGTATATCTTTTATTCGTATGACAACAAGGTAGTTTATTTACTCAGTTCAAAATTTAATATGCGCGGTACATACTGGATTTTAATAATATGCGATCTCGCTATTGACAACAAAATACGCACAAGGGTACCAACCGGTACATACTGGCGTTTAGCTGTGCTAAAACAATCATGTCTGATTAATCTCCCCTTACATGATGGAAAACGCGAAAAAAACAAACAGAGGTTAGAAATCGCTAAAATTAGCTTCGCTAAAATTTGATTTTGCCAAAAATCGCGAAATTTGCAGTACGCGAAAATTACTCGATATACGGTAAATTTGGTAATTTCTCCTCGCACAGTAGCATTCATTGTCATCCTAACTGTCAAGTCAGATAACTGGTGTGAATTTATTGTAAATTTATACAAATCTAGTATGTACCTTTTGTGTCTAAAACCCCTTCTATTTCTATATGCTTTATAATGTCTTGTTTAAATCTTGATTTCAGATATTCTACGATTAAACTTAAGGACATAAAAGTTCCACCATTAGTGATAGGACATAGACATCTTATAGAGGCTATACACTTATTCAGACTTAAAGATGAAGTCAAGAGGCTTACTTTAAAGTGAGTATTTTATTATTGGGTCATTCATTAATAAGATTTGTTTGATGTTACTAATACACTGGGTATGTTAAAGAACTAAGGAGTCCAAAACAACTGATATTGTATGAGCTTGTATTACAGTTAATCATTGTGAAACTGGTGAAAGACATGTATACAGGGTGTTAAAAAAGTTTGTTCTCAATGTAAAGTTTCAATAGTTTATCTTTCTGACCTCAGAAGACTGTAACATTTTCAGTTTAAATTCCAGAGTGATCTACCATTGTTTTGACTGATTGTTCCATGATCCATCCCTCATTTTATTAACATTGTAACTTCACTGTAAACTATTTAAACTATCGGATATCCATTGAACTGTATGTATTAATATGTATTTATCTGTTGATACTTTGATGTTTGTCCAGGGGCCATATTGGCCCCTGTCAAACTATGTAATGTGTTGAACCAATACTGAATAAAAGTAAAAAAAAATAAAAATATATATCTTCCTGGTATTAAATGAAGCTATTAGAGAACAAAATTAAAATTGTCTACTATGTACATAGCTCAAATAAAACTTGATACAAATTTAAATTTTGAGAACAAACTTTTAACACCCTGTATGATATCTCATTATTTGTATAATGAATGTAAATAAGTGTGATCTCTCATACAGATATTTATTTTCAGAATTACAGATATATTCAGCATCGTATTGGATTATATGACAAAGATGAAGGCGGAGTCATTATCGGATATCCTTGCCAAGTGTATTAGTGATTGTATGATTATGCAACAGGTAAAAAAATACATACTCTTTTTTATTTCAAGGTCACCTGTAACAAGGTGAGCTTTGGTGATCATTGACCAGGGGTCTAACAGTTCTGGAATAGTCCTAAATGCTGCATTAGAAAGAAATAGCTTTTCTGTACAAAATATAAGTTATTTGATAAAAATATTTAAAGAATTGACAAAGTTATGGTCATTTCAAGTTCAATAATTGGAATTTAAATAATAAAACATTGTTTGAAACCTAGTTAAGGTGTAGAGATGTGTGCTAATGGCACCCCACACAGACTTGCGACTTGTTTTCCGGAGTGGGCATTATGCCTCATTAGAATCCCTGTCATTCTTTGTCTGTGTGTCGCCTGTCGTCCGCAATTACTTGTGTAGACACTAGATGTCACAAGTTTTGGCCTAATCTTCATACTTATTGGTATTTACTGGTCTCAGAAATTGAAGTTTATTACTAAAACTGGTAGGACATAAAATTTGTTTACATGACGTTGAAATTCACACATAAATGTCATTATATTGAAATGAATGCCAGAGTTAAGTAGCTCCCTATTCATGTGACAGACATTCAAAGTCGCTTATATATAATGGACACAGGTGTATCCTCTACCAATGCAGATACAGGATGATCTGACCAGAGGGACAGACTGAGAGAAAGCCGCCTGAAAGAGAGAATTAGATGCAGGCATGCCCAATACTGCATTGAATTGGTCTTTATAATTAGGTTAAGTGACTTAAGTGCAAAACTATTGAAATGGAATCTTGTTATAAAATATCACAATACTGTATGTTGACAAATCACTCTGATTCTCAATATTTCGACCTAGTGAGGTCTTCTTAGGAAATGTAACACACAAATGATGTAGCTCTCTAGTTTCAATCACTCTGATTCTCAATAATTCGACCTAATGAGGTCTTTTTAGGAAATGTAACATCCCAATGATGTAGCTCTCTTGTTTCAATCACTCTGATTCTCAATAATTCGACCTAATGAGGTCTTCTTCAGGAGATGTATTACTCAAATTGCTTTACATAATTTTGTAGTATTGATAGCATGAATGCATTACTTGTTATCCTGAAGTAGGCCTCATTAGGTAGAATTATTGAGAAATAGTGTGATTTGTGTCAACATATTGAAATGGTGATCTTAATTAATTTTGAGGCATAAAATATAAATATACTGTTATTGAGGTTTTACTGTGCAACTAATCTTGTCTATACTTCAGAATGAGAAAGCGAGTATACGGAACAATGCTCACAGTATCAAAGAGAAGATTGAGACATTATTACAACAAGATGAGAAGATCTTCTCTCTCTCACCAGAACAACGTCTCATCTATGGCGAGATAGAAGATGGTATTGTTAGATTGAAACGATCCATTGCAGAGTCTGTCATCAGCTGGAATGTGAAGTAAGTTGTGGCGTGTATGCCTAGCATAGCCTTTAATGCCGAGCATAGCCTTTATTGCCAAGCTTAGCTTTTAATGCCGAGCGTAGCCTTTATTGCCGAGCATAGCCTTTATTGCCGAGCATAGCCTTTATTGCCAAGCTTAGCTTTTAATGCCGAGCATAGCCTTTATTGCCGAGCATAGCCTTTATTGCCAAGGTTAGCCTTTATTGTTGAGCATAGCCTTTTTGTTTAGCATTGCCTTTATGGCCGAACATAGCCTTTTTTGCAGAGTATAGCCTTTATTACCAAGCATAGCCTTTAATGCCGAGGATAGCCTTTAATGATGAGCATAGCCTTTATTGCTGAGCTTAACCTTTATTGCCACGCAAAGCCTTATTTGCCAATCATAGCCTTTATGGCCGAGTATAGCCTTTTTTGCTGAGCATAGCCTTTTTTGCCAAGCATAGCCTTTATTGTCGCCCATGCATAGCCTTATTTGCTGAGTATAGCCCTTATTGCTAAGCATAGCCTCTATTGCTGAGCATAATCTTCATTGCCGAGCATAGCCTTTATTGCAGAGCATAGCCTTTATTGCCAAGTATAGCCTTTATTGCCGAGCATAGCCTATATTGCAGATTATGGCAGGCATATGAGTGCCTTCACCTGTATTTGAACCTGAGTCGCCAGGTTAGATGGCAAATTTGCTAACCTCTGAGCTGTGGAGGCACATATAGGCACATATAGTATATAGTTTGAATAGTTACAATATTTCCTTGTTTTGTTTTGTCAGCCATATTTATAGGCAAATTTGATAAGCATTACTGTAAACCAATTTACTTTCACGAATACTAACTTTCGCGTTTAGCCGATTGTCGGCATATACGTGATTATAAAGTTTGGCGTTTTTAATGTCCATATTAATGTTTGAGTACTTTTGTGGAGACTTAGTTTCATGAAATTTTACCACTCGCAAACTCCATGAAATTAAATTGTGCGACATAATTTCTCGGTTTACAGCAATAGAAGATATACATCTACTTTTGATTAATAAGAATTTAAATTTTTCATACAACAACTGCTTTTAGCTCACCTGAACACAAAGCTCTCAAGGTTTTAGGACTATTGAATGTAAGTTAATAAAACATGGTCACAATTCTTGTCGCTATAATTTCTAGACCAAGTTTGTTACTGGGTGTAACCAGGAGTCAAAAACTAAATTACTAGGTCAAATCAAAGAAAAATGTTGTTAACACACATGTGATCGAAGTTTTCACTTTGAATACTCCGTATGAAATATGAACGTGGTCACAATTCTTGTTTATAGCGAATTTTCGGGCGCATGGCGCCTGAATAAACTTCGCTTTAAGTCAACGTGTCACGTGGTTTGGTCAGAGTTTGAATTCACTAATGGATCTGAAAATTTGTGTTATAGTCTCGAAGTGACAGAAAGATACTGAAAAATGACCGCCAATAGAGTAACAAAAGTTACCTAAAATGCGTTATTCTATAGCTCATAAATTTTATTTTTTATTTTAATGATGTTTACTTAAGTTGCTTCGTATAGCACTTTGTTCGACCGCCATCTTGGAACGCTTCAAAACAGAGAGAAAACACAGAATATGACAGCCTGCATAGAATCAGTTATTGTTCAACTGATTACGCCATGAAAGTACTTGTTCTAGACAAGGAAAGTCGTATTAGTATACACATAATCAACGTAGTAATACAGTGAAACGAAAGCAGGTTCGTATCGTTTGTTTCGTCCTTTGTTACTTCGTACCCAAAAATTTCACAACTTTTCTACTGACTGTACATTTATGAATCATATGATCAGCAATCATTCTGTACTGGATGATCATGTTACTAATAATAAAGGACTTCTGACAAGTGTCTACTGCTGTGTTTCAATACTGACATGACATGTAGTCCAAGGTCTTTGACGATGATTATTCCATTTCATTAAAAGGTATCCAGAACTAACTGATATGTAGCTATGAGAATTTATCAAAATGAAGAATTTAATATTTAAGATAAAATTCGCTAAAATAGGCTGTGCCTTAGTTCATATTATAACATCTAGGTCAAGTATGATATTTGGTCCTCTTGGGTCATAACCATGTCACTAAAAAAGATAATAGGTAATCAGACAGGGAAGGCAGCATTCATCTTAAACAGAAAACATCACATACCACAATAACACGGCACAATGTCCAACACACAATTGAACATGAAAATGAACTTAACCGCTAAGCCCAAGTCCCAGCTGTCAAAACCTGAATGACGTAGTTTCAGCTATAAAAAAACTGAATGTCCTAGTTTCAGCTGAATGACCTTGTTTCATCTGAATGACAGAGTTTCAGCAATACAACAGCTGAATGCCCTAGCTGAATGACCGCCTCGTTGATAGCCTAGTGGTAGAGCTTCCGCTTTCAGTGCGGGAGGTCTCGGGTTCGATCCAAAAATACCAAAAATTCCCTTGCTTGATGCTTAGCATTAAAGGAAAACTAGCTTCTGTTCTCTCATACCCTTGTGTCGATGTTGATGGATAACTTTAAGAATGAGGTGTCGAGAGTGATTAATGAAAGTTGGCAAAACTTTTTTTACAATCTACCTTAAATAAATTAGTATAAACTAATGACCAAGTCTTGTTACCATGGTTACATTCCACAGGAAGTTGGCCCTACCTTCCTCATCTGTGTATATTATATTTCAGACTTCAGGAAGTTTATCAGCAGAAGAAAGCGAAGCAGGGAACCAATCAGAAGAAAGAGAAAGACAGGGAACTGTTTACTACAAGTTCTGGTGGGCAGGTGTTCTTTGATGAAGGAAAGGTGATTACAGTTTGGTTAATATGATGTTCAGTATGCTGCAGGCAGTTGTTGTAAACATTGGCTTGCTTTTACGGACTCTAATTTTTTACCTGTTTCACTGTATAATATATGTGTGTGTGTTTTAGGTGCACAAAGGATATGGCAGTCCCATTGAAAACAAATAATAAAGTAAAGTTTTGCTATAAATATTTTCAAATCATGCTGATGTATGCAAATATAAAGATACAGTCATAAATTAAAAATTAAAATTAAGACTGATTTGCTATAAAGTCTCCTTTAATCTATCATAATGAGGAAAGGCTATGAGTATGACTACCATGGCACAAAGTGACAAATTTATTTGTATGAAAATCAGTCTCTGTGGAGAGAAGGGTACAACATTGTTTAAATAGATCTTTGTTGATTGAAGTGTTAAACTTGTATTAAAAGTTTAAAACACATCCCCATGCAATGTATAGTTGAACTGGTATTATAAAATATTTCTATGGTTTAAATCAGTCTCTGTTGATTGTAGAGTTAACATTGTATTAAAATCAGTCTCCATGGATTGAAGAGTTAAACTTGTATTAAAATCAGTCTCCTTGGATTGAAGAGCTAAACTTGTATTAAAATCAGTCTCCTTGGATTGAAGAGCTAAATTTGTATTAAATCAGTCTCCTTGGATTGAAGAGCTAAACTTGTATTAAATCAGTTTCCGTGGATTGAAGAGTTAAACTTGTATTAAAATCAGTCTCAGTGGATTGAAGAGCTAAACTTGTATTAAATCAGTCTCCTTGGATTGAAGAGTTAAACTTGTATTAAATCAGTCTCCGTGGATTGAAAAGTTAAACTTGTATTAAATCAGTCTCCATGGATTGAAGAGTTAAACTTGTATTAAATCAGTCTCCGTGGATTGAAGAGTTAAACTTGTTTTAAAATCAGTCTCCGTGGATTGAAGAGTTAAACTTGTATTAAAATCAGTCGCCTTGGATTGAAGAGTTAAACTTGTGTTAAAATCAGTCTTCATGGATTGAAGAGTTAAACTTGTATTAAAATCAGTCGCCTTGGATTGAAGAGTTAAACTTGTATTAAAATCAGTCTCTGTGGATTGAAGAGTTAAGCTTGTATTAAAATCAGTCTCTGTGGATTGAAGAGTTAAGCTTGTATTAAAATCAGTCTCCGTTGATTGAAGAGTTAAACTTGTATTAAAATCAGTCTCTGTGGATTGAAGAGTTAAGCTTGTATTAAAATCAGTCTCCGTTGATTGAAGAGTTAAACTTGTATTAAAATCAGTCTCCATGGACTGAAGAGTTAAACTTGTATTAAAATAGGTTTGGCACCAAATGACCCCTGAGTAATGTATTATCTCTCACAGAACACTCCACCATCGTATAAATCATCAGTGGAAGAAGTGCCTTCCTCCATCCATCTTCCGTTAGATGATTCTCTATCATTCTCCCCGTCACAAGATAGACGTAAATCTGACTTCAGTGTAGTCAGCTACCCACCACCCATACGTAAGTATTGAATATAGAATTCTTGTTTTTTTTCTATTCTGTTTGTAAAATCATCAAGATATGTGGTAGACCATCTGCTTTGGGTGCAGGAAATCAAGTATTCGGTTCAAGGCCAGGTCATACCAAAAATAGAATAAATGGGTGACACTTATATTTCATATTTCTCTTGTTTGGGGCTAAGCATTTAAAAGGGAAACTGAGCTGGTATTTATAAAGCATCTTAGTGGAAAACTGAAAATTTTCTTAAAATCTTAAAATTTCCTTTAGTTTATTAGCTTAACATTGTGATCCAAATCAATAACTTTTTATGTAGTTTTAATGTATAGTACTATTAAATTGTACCACAGGATTTCTGGAAATGAAAAAAAATGCACAATGCTTTGGTATCATTGTCATGACTGACTAGATCTACTCGGGCCTACTGCTTTAAGTGATTGAAGAAAATTAATGATTTCTACAAGTATTTTGAATTTGTGAAATTTACAATTTTATGATATGATAATGCTTGATGCTTGTGATGAGTATATAGTTTTATGAGTATTTGAACATCATATAGGTAAGAAAAGATCTATAACGTCAGCAGATAGCTTCACATACGGAGTAACACCAGGGATATCTGCGATAGGGGTGCTTCCCGCCGATTTCCCGGACAGTAGTTATGTTGTTTGTCATAATGTGACAGACGAGCCAGGTGACTGATGCATATATGTTACAGGCTTCCTTTACATACATATATACATGTATATACATATAACTGCACAACATATGCCACTTGTTATAACATTATTTTATAATATAACCTATGGTCCATGTTTGCTTAAGAAGACAAATAAGTGCTTACAATTTTACATTTGCCTAAATGGGAACTTTGTCAGACAGGCTTTGAATCTGAAACAAACATAAACAACTTTGGCAGCTGACTTCCTGTTGTGAAATCTTAACAAATTATTGAATAATAAGCTTATGGCCAGGGAAAGTGTTCAATTTATAAAAACTGTTTCTTGGGATTACAACTCACACAAAACCATTGCTATATATTTCTGCACTGGCAAGGTACACTACTCTATCAGCATAGTCACTTATATACAAATAGAGTTGTTTCCCTTCACTCATAGTTTTATCATTTACTTTGCTGTACAAATTGGTGAGGAACTCAATTTGCATTTAGTAGCGAAAATAAAAAAAATGTCACAAACCGTACCTGACATTCAGTATAACGTTTTCTCCAAAAGTATTTATACCTTAAATATATCAAATTTACAGTGGCTGCCATACTTGCTTTCAAGTTCAGTCAGGTATAAGACTTGGTTTTTGGAAAGTTTACTTGTGACAACATGATTGTAATCAAACTATTATTGTATCTGTTTCAATTTTTGAATGATTTCAGATAATTTGTGTACATTTTGAGCTTGCCACTTTTCATAAAATCCAAAATCCTAGAAATTACCTCCCCTTGAAATGGTCTTTTTCACCAAAACCACAAAATTTTGTCCCATTGAAATTAAATGATTTTACAGTAGTGCAGAGAATTTGATGGGATAATGACCTTTTTCGCATGAATATATTACAAGGTTCTTACGTTGAATATATACTCGGCGTCAATGAAAAGTTACCACCCTATTGACTCTTATATTTTAAAATTCACGTTACACTGTGTTAAAAGCGAACACAACTATATTTTGACCTTATTAAGTAGCCACAGCTATCCTATTTAACAATATTCATATGCACACACTATAAAACTTTTGTAGCGATGTCACATATTGTATACAAAATACAGAGGTATATATAAGTGGTACATCTTCAGTGACGCCCAGCATATAACTTTCTGCAAGCAAATTGTGCAACATCGCTTCTTGAGATTCGTGTATTTGTGTATTACACCTCTAGTGTCAACGTGTTACTACTTGCTAATAAAAACATACAACCAGGGTTATGAATATAGACAATAAATCAGCTGTTGAATTATGCCAATAGAAGGTCAAGAATCGTGTCAAATTATCCGTACTATACCTGACATACTGTATAATCTTCTCTCCAAAACTGACTACCGGGTATATATACCAGTATATCTAGTGTATTCTTCTATATACAACATCTTATTATACCTAAAGACCAGTATGACGTTTTGTTTCTGTTTACTTTATATTAAAATTATTAGGAGCCGACGTCCAGTATTAGCAGAGTTACTGCCCTTGAAATGATGAAATTTAATGAAATTTGGTGTGTGTTGTCCTTAAACTTTAAAAATAATTTAAGTTAAAGTCTTCAAATATTGTAGGAATATTTGTCAGTACATTTTTGTGTATTTGTAGTTGCTCACCAAATTTTTAAGTGTGATCTTTAATTATTAGCAGAGTTGTGGCCCATGAAATGATGACTTGCTTTTTATGCCCCCGTATCGATAGATCGGGAGGCATATAGTGATGCACCTGTCTGCCTGTCGTTCGTTCGTTCGTCCATCCTGGTTAACCCAAATTGACCGTTTCTTCTAGCATTAATATGGCTTGCTACAAAGCTTTTATACTTGCATGGATGTTGTATATGAACACTCTCCACACACCTGTATCACCTAACCCCATTTTGACCTTCACCTTGACCTAATTTTGGACTTATTTATAGACAAGGCTTCCACAGGGGGCATAAGCGTTTATTGAACGCAGTCTTGTTTTCTCTTAATTCTATAAGTGTATGACTGTAATATGAGTCAGCATGTGCATGTTGAGTTATCACCCTTGATACGGTCAAATGACAAGTTGGGGGAATCCGTGTCCTGTGGTCACATTTTTAGTTTATGATTGTTTGTCCTGAACATTTACTTCGGGCCACCAAAATCGGCTACAAGATTTTTGAAAAAAGGCTAAAAATATATATTTCAATAACATGAGTTATAAATTATTAGATAATGACACATGCAATTACAAATTTCTTGCAGTTTAATATTGCTTTGAAGTAAAGGTGATTTCTGTTGCAGGCAAACAAGATTTCTTTTTTCTTACAAAATAGTAAAACCTTACATTGATCCTGTAAAACTGTAACAGTTCTTGTATGAAAGATGGGGCATAAAGTCTCAGTATTGATCATACCATGTTGGCTCTCTTGTTATACACAGTCATATCACTGTTTTTATTAGCATGAGAAGGTCGTAAGTACAAATTTAAATCAATATTCTGAGAAAACAAGAAAAAACTGTCTGAGAACTATACTCTTTATTTGATATGGAAAAACAAACTTTTTCAACTATGGTCAATATGACCACTTCGATTTCATGAAAATAGGCTCATAGATGCCTTGTGATGCAGATTTCAAATATGCATCAGTCTTATAAGTACTTACCACCTTCTAATTCTAAGCCAGCGGTATATCGGCATAAAATAATGTGCTTATTCTTACAGTGTTGTCGCCTCCTCCAGCTAGCCTGGAGAATTCTATTGAGACAATGATGGAATGTTCTAATCCTGACGTCTCCGAGTCATGTGTTAATTCCATCGAGAGAGTAGAGGAGAGTGGTGGGTTTGATACACAGGTGGTAGAATCATTGAAGGACCAAAGTGATGGTTATACAGCGTACAGGAAGTCATCCATTCAAGAAACCTCATCCATTGTCAAGAAAGGTAACAGCATTGTATAGTGCATAATATTATGAGGGTGTTCAAAAAGCTAATGGAAAAAGACTGCATTTTTTCTTGACAACCCAAAATCAGATTTACCATTTCCTGTGCAACTTTTAACAAAATTAATGAGATATAGCTGCAGTTCTACCAAAACTGTGGTCACCCGTTGTTGAGGTATGTCTTATTACCCGCGGCCTACACTACGCCAAAGTTCTAATTGGCCACCTAGATTTTATCATATTTTAGGAAATGTTTTCGAGGAATAATAAAAATAATCAAATGTTCATTCAATACATTGTATTATTCATATATAAGATAAAAATCATTGGAATTCGCTCACGGGAAGATACTTAATAGAGAGGGTTAAAACAGCCCCCAAAAAACAAAAACTGCTAAACAAATCATGTTGAAACTGATTCCGGTGAATATTTTGTATGTCCACCCGCTGCAGCAATTACCTCACAACACCTTGTCTTCATTGATACAATGTGTCTCTGAAGTTCTTGTGTGGAATGGCAACCTATGTCTGGTTGATGATACGCGTGTGCTCTCTCAAATTGGTTGCACCGACGACGGACCAACAGCATACCTCAAATATAACCCCAAGATAATTCCGTTCTTGGTTCTTGAATGTAAAATCCACTTAATATATTGATCGAAAATATGTTTCTCTTAATACGTTGTCCTAAAATACAAGTTATTAAACACACATGCATTTTTTATAACGACAAATAACACACCTATTGGATTTTGGTGCCGGCACGAATCATCCCGCCGGCTTGAGCTCGCTCCACTCATTCTAGCCATGTTTGATGTTTTTCAAATGTGGCAATACTTGAGAACAAATTCCAATAAAATACGATAATGCTCCATGCCTTGCACAAGGACCACGTGCACATAAGCCATTTCACACTAACCGTTTCGCATGGACGGTTTTGTGCATGTATTTGTGATTTCTTTATTCAAATCGATATATTAGTATGTGGAATAAAAAAATGACATAACTTTATATTTATTGATTGGATATATAACATTATATAGTATGTTATAAGATGGCCAATTAGAAATTTGGCATAGTGTAGAGGCCATGGGTATAAAGCGATTCGGCTATGGGGGAGCATGTGACTATGTATCAATACCCGATTGGCTAATGTGTGAGTCTGGCTTAAAAATTCAAATTAAAGGAATGATTTTGTAAGAATGTTGTGAACCAGTTGGTAATACTGGTCGGTAGTTTATCTAGTTGAGGAAAACTATTTGAATTGTTTTCACTTTTGGAATTTGTTTATCTAGGAGACACCGTGGCAAGGTTAAGGTGTTCCCTAAGATGATTCATTGTTCCTCATACGTCAGTGGTTAGTCATGTCCCTAGACACAAGATTCATGCTTAAGAATGGCTATGGAAGCAAGAATGTTTTAACGATGCAATACAAATATTTACTTACTCTGAAAGTGTATTAAAATTTTATGAAAAAGTTGCTAATGATCAACCAGATTGTTTCACAGGTTTACAGACCCTAAGATGGGTAAGTTAGATTGTTTGGAAATGTTGCTAATTGACAAGTTTTAATTATGAAAGGTCTCCAGTTTTCAATTATTATTTTTCCTAGTTTCAATATGAATTGCCATTCTGGTTGCTAAGCAATAAATAATTATAGAAGTTTATTTTTGTTTATTCAGGTACATGTATAACGCTGACACAGTCAACAATTTTCAGTCATATACAACTGCTATTTCACCTGTCCAGTTTTTGTGGACTGTATTCTAAACAATATCATCTTACCACTCCACAATGAAGCAGTAACTTCTCCACATGTGGAGCAAAATTAACATTGTTGTCAAATTTTCACGGAAGGGTATGACCTTTATAGACTGAAAATTGAACCTCAATTTCTGCATTATAAATCCAGCGCTCTAACCTCTGGACCATGGCTATGGCTATTTAGATTTAGAATATGTTACCGACCGTCACTTTCTCAGAAAAAAGTACAGTCACTAAATAAATTCCTTCATTTTATGTGGGAATTATTGTCCTATTCAGACAGTATACAGTCTGATCATATACTATCAGTGGATTATTGAGATTTATCAGTGAAGATAACACTGAAATTTTGTTATTTTCACTGTTTTTGAAACTGGTTCCATTACCATACAGAAAAAGAAACGTAACATCAACAGTTCTGGATTTAAACTTATGCATTACGTCATTATGACACCAAAATTGTCACTTCGTGAGGTTCCTATTTAAAAGTGATTTTTCTAATTTTTCTAAAGCCAATTACTTTTAAATTACCATTTCCCAAGAGAAATTGAAACTTACAAGAATTGTTGATTTTGGTGCACGATCAAATTTGATTAATCACATAATCACACTTTGATTACTCTGCGAAAGAAAATTTGATCTTACACCAAAATCGATAAATATCCTCCATATATTGGAATTATCCATTCACATTATCCTGACACAGGGTCAACCTGCCCACATTATATCTTGACAAGTGGGCTAACTAGTTTATTAATCTATGATATTAAAAATAGTAATATTCATGTCCTTTTATTTCCATAGCTGATTAAACGATTGTCACAAGGATGTTCACTTGCATTTCATTTCAGTGAATTCGGAGGACACAACAGATGGCCCTACTGGGGACAAAATTGGTGCCTTTAAAGAAAGAATTATTAACACGATATGGCAGGGGTCTGGTGCCTTCCAAATCCCGCCGCCTTTGTAAGTATAATTATTATTTATCTTGTCCAAAATACCCATTGTACACAATGTCAATCAATATAAAAATGTGAATGTTTTCAAGTAATTAAAAATGCAAAGGCTTTTTATCTGGTTCAGAAACATGAAGGCTTTTCAACCAATTTCCGTAAGTGCTTTGATAAAACAATACGAGGGTCATTCAATAAATTTGTAGACTGTGTTAATCATTTAAACATCCGATGACACAGAGAAACACAAACTACATCACGTTTAACTACAGCCTTTTGGTCACAAGTGCTGAAAATATTGCGTGAAACAACGCATTTTTAGCTCCACTGTTCGTAGAATAAGGGGAGCTATTGCAGTCACCCGAGCGTCGGCGTAACACTTTTGTTAAAGTTTAGGTACAGGTTTTTTAAACTCTTATATTCTCTAAGTGCTTTGAGGTATTGCTTTCATACTTTGCATACTTGTTTGCCACCATGACCCTAACCCATATGCAGGAGTAGGTCACTCTATCAGGCATTTTGTTGAAATTATGCCCCCTTTTCTACTTAGTGCAAATAGTGCAAATGTTAAAGTTTAGGTACATGTTTTTTAACCTCTTATATCTTCATAGTGCATTGACATATTGCTTTGATACTTTGCATACTTGTTCACCATCATGACCCCAACCCATACACAGGGGTAGGTAACTCTATTAAGCATTTTGGTAAAATTATGCCCCCTTTTTTCAACTTATTGCAAATGTTAAAGTTTAGGTACATGTTTTTTCACCTCTAATATTTTCAAAGTGCATTCACATATTGCTTTACATACTTGTTCACCATCATGACCCCAACCCAAACACAGGGGTAGGGAACTCTATCAAGCATTTTGTTGAAATTATGCCCCCTGTTGGACTTGTAAATGCAAATGTTAAAGTTTAGATACAGGTTTTTTGACCTCTAATATCTTCAAAGTGCATGATATATTGCTTTGATACTTTGCATACTTGTTCTCCATCATGACCCCAACCAATACACAGGGGTAGGTAACTATATTAAGCATTTTGGTGAAATTATGCCCCCTTTTTTCAACTTAGTGCAAATGTTAAAGTTTAGGTACAGGTTTTTTCACCTCTAATATTTTCAAAGTGCATTCACATATTGCTATGCATACTTGTTCTCCATCATGACCCCAACCCCTACACATGGGTAGGTGACTCTTCCAAGCATTTTGTTGAAATTATGCCCCCTTTTGGACTAAGAAATGCTTATTTGTTAACTTTCATGACCAAGAGGACCTACACATGAGTAGGTAATGGTTCTGCATAATTTGTCCAAATTATCCCCCTTTTTCGACTTAGAAGCCCCAACCTCTACACAGCTGTTATGAAGCATTTTGTTTTGAATATATAATGATTGTACTATCCCAGCATGGTGCTGCGAATAGTGGAGCGCGCTGTTGGTGGACAGCTCTTGTTAAAGAAAGTTTGGCTAAAATATAAATATCACCATACCATACCACCACACACCGCAATTTATGATCTGACGTCAGCGACGTTATTGACGTTTTGCTGATTCTCAAATGGAAGCCCGAAATGTTATTAGCACAGAAATAAACATAAACATTCAAATTGTATATGATTTAACATATCTTCCACAATATCTTATATGGTCTAAGTTAAGGATTAAGGCTCGGCATAATGGTTGTATATTAACATGAAAGCACCTCACACATTTCGACGGATGTTGCGTGAAACGTCACTACGTTAACCTATCCGCACATCCCTGTATCGTTTTAAATACCATGCTGGGCTTCAGAAATTTGTTTTTGCCAGTTAAACACAAGACCACTGCATGCTGTATGTTCTCCTTTCGCTATCTGTAGCAGCTCTTGTGCGTCTACTGTGTTTTTTCAAGCCCCAAGCACAATTCAATAGTCGTATGAATTTCCTTGCTTAAAGAAATAGACCTTTTGACGTTAATGTAAACGCCACTCGCCTTGATAAAACATTTTTTAATTCACACTCTGACGTCCAAATAACTTCATAATTTTTATGAAATCCCATGATCATATTTTGTAATAATCTGGCAGAAACATTGGAATGTACATTAACTTTATCGGAATTTATAGCTAGTTGAACAAATGAAAAAGGTATGTTACGTCGGTCGGGGGTGGTAGCGCGTTACTTTGGTAATATAATAGCTGATGACCTGCTACTGGTTTGAATTATTGAAGATAAATTTGCATTGACTGTTGGTAATAACTTACTGTTTGTCATGCTATAATAAATTATTCTTAAAACACAATAATAATCAAATGAGAACGATTGTCTATGAATATATTGAATGACCCTCGTACCTAGGTGCGTATAGACCGTATGTCGAATAGTTACCTATAGGCTCCTGGGAACTGTTTTATCCAAATTTAAATTCTTATTATTCTTGAACAACTACAAATTGTAGTAGATAGATTTGCAATATTCACAGTTATTCAGTTAATGAGTTCATACAAAACCATATCAGTCCCAAATTTGTAGTTATTAAAGCAATATAAGGAATTTGAATTTGAGCTTAAGTTTAAGAATTCCGCAATTGCTTTGATAAAACAGTACCTAGGAGGATAATATGTCTCCATGGAGTTAAGGGTTCAGTTATGATTATATTGTCATGGTAACTGTGTAAGTAAGTTATTCCTGGAGTAAAGGGTTAAGTTAGGATTGTGTGGTCACGGTAACTGTGTAACTAAGTGATTCATGGAGTAAAGGGTTAAGTTAGGATTATATTGTCATGGTAACTGTGTTACTAAGTGATTCATGGAGTAAAGGGTTAAGTTAGTATTATATTGTCATGGTAACTGTGTTACTAAGTGATTCATGGAGTAAAGGGTTAAGTTAGGATTATATTGTCATGGTAACTGTGTAACTAAGTGATTCATGAAGTTAAGGGTTTAGTTAGGATTATATTGTCATGGTAACTGTGTAACTAAGTGATTCATGGAGTTAAGGGTTTAGTTAGGATTATATTGTCATGGTAACTGTGTAACTAAGTGATTCATGGAGTTAAGGGTTTAGTTAGGATTATATTGTCATGGTAACTGTGTAACTAAGTGATTCATGGAGTTAAGGGTTTAGTTAGGATTATATTGTCATGGTAACTGTGTAACTAAGTGATTCATGGAGTTAAGGGTTTAGTTAGGATTATATTGTCATGGTAATTGTGTAACTAAGTGATCCATGGAGTAAAGGGTTAAGTTAGGATTATATTGTCATGGTAACTGTGTAACTAAGTGATTCATGGAGTAAAGGGTTTAGTTAGGATTATATTGTCATGGTAACTGTGTAACTAAGTGATTCATGGAGTAAAGGGTTAAGTAAGGATTATATTGTCATGGTAACTGTGTTACTAAGTGATTCATGGAGTAAAGGGTTAAGTTATGATTATATTGTCATGGTAAATGTGTAACTAAGTGATCCATGGAGTAAAAGGTTAAGTTAGGATTATATTGTCATGGTAACTGTGTAACTAAGTGATTCATGGAGTTAATGGTTTAGTTAGGATTGTGTTGTCATGGTAACTGTGTAACTAAGTGATTCATGGAGTAAAGGGTTTAGTTAGGATTATATTGTCATGGTAACTGTGTAACTAAGTGATTCATGGAGTAAAGGGTTAAGTTAGGATTGTGTTGTCATAGTAACTGTGTAACTAAGTGATTAATGGAGTAAAGGCTTACGTTAGGATTGTGTTGTCATGGTAACCATGTCACTAAGTGATTGATGTTTCTGTTTTCAGTGAACCATGTGATCATCATATGTTATCAATGAGTGATAAAAGAATTCCTATAGTTGTATATGATCATGAACCCAGTAGTATTATTGCCTATTCTCTCAGGTAAGCCAAGGGACTTAATTAATTACGACATTAAAATAAAATATTTCTTATGCCCCAGCATCTCCGGATGCAGGAGGCATATAGTGATTGTCCTGTCTGTCCACCTGTTTGTTCCATTGTTCACCAAAACTTTCAAGTTGTTGAAACCAAAATATTTTCCAATAAGTCCATCAAGGCATTGCTTTCAAACTTGGCATACTTGCCAACCATCATAAACATCTTACATTGTCAACGCCATGTAACATTATTCAACACTTCAACAGAATTATGGCGCTTGATTGATTTAGCTACTGTAGTCATTAGGGACTAGGCTTTCATCGGGGTATAAAGTGTTCAGCGCAGTCTTGTTTATAAATGTTAACTGTTCTTTTCAATCTCACGATGTTATAAAACATTGACTTTATTTTAAAGTTGAATGCATAAATAGATGCTTACAACAATTATACGAAGGAATACCTTGTTGAACACATAAGAGGTCACAACTTGTCAGTCAAGTTCGATTCTGGGATTAGTAGATCAAATAATAATTCAAACCATTTGCTAGTTTTTGAGGACACAGTATTGGCCTGATCTTTATGAAACATGGTCACAATGTACATGTATATCTCCACTAAATGTAGGTTAGTGTGGTCAATGTTGATATTGGGTCATAATGGGGTCAAGACTAGGTCACTAGGTCAAATCAGAGATAATCCTTGTGTAGTTACAAGAAGTCCATTTTAACCATAAAACATGGTCACATTGACCTTTCCAAATAAAGTTAGGTAAAGTTACAGTGTAGCAATACCACGTGACTTTTGACTACAGTTACAAGAAGAAATTTGTAAACATTGGAAAATAAAAAAGCCATAAGTATTTTATTTCTTCATCGATTTCTTTGAAATGTACGCCACGCTAAGGGGACAATCATTTCCTTTCCATGAAATATAAAGTCTTTTTCCACGGATGTGCCGTTTTGTCCATTACCTTGTGAAACCATGGAACGTGTATGTTTCACAGGGTAATAGAAAAATCGGTAAAACTGCTCATAAAGATCTTACATTTCACGGAAAGCAAATACTTTTCCCCTTAGCGTGGCGTATATTTTATATTTTTTAGAAATTGATGAAGAAATAAAATACTTACATGTATGGCTATATTTGTGTTCCAATGTTTACAAATTTCTACTTGAAACTGGAGCCAAAAGCCACATGGTATTGCTACCCTGAGTTAGATATTGGGTTATCTAGGAAAAACCCCGAAGATTTATTAAAAACACACATTTGATAAAAATACCGGGATAAGAACCTTAATTACTGAATGTGAAGTACTGTACACTACATTTTGTAAAAAGTGTGTTTGTTTATTATAGTGTCACCCCTATTGAAAGGGCCAGCCAATTTGACTTATGAGACACCTATATTTTGTGCGCACAGTACCTCCCGAATCCCTTCTCGTATAGCCAGGCGCCTGGCAGAGATGGGCCTACCGTAACCATTCTTTAACTAGCTGGCCGCTCACTAACCAATGGCATCAGTTCTAATCCAGCTTCATCCAGGATTCAAACCTTCGATCTCCCACTTCCAAGGCGGACGCCCTAACCACTCGGCCACGGTCGCGGTAAAAAATATGGAATGCTTCAAGAATTTGCGCGTCATCCTTGCGCAGGGGCCATGTATGTTTTACCTTTTATACTTTTTGTATTATTATAGTTGTCAAGATTATCATACCAAATTGACTGAAATCCAGCTTGCTTTGAGGTAAGTTGTCTTCATACATCACAGATATTTTATAACTTCGCTATATACAATTATATAAACCCACAACACCAACAATGAATGCACCTAGCACTGAAGTATCAAGGTCCGAACCAAAACTACAAAAAATAATTGCTCTAATGAAGCACCTATTAATATTTTATCCCGGGGGAGCGGCAGGCATACACGGGACTTTAGACAGAAGAAGATACAGACGGGAGTTTGACACGCCAAATTATTTTGGGTCCCAGGAAATAGACTTTGGCCGGATTTTAGCTCCCGGTATTTGGGAATTTAGAAGCTGCAAAAAAAGCAGACAACCATTTAAAGATGGTGAGCCATTTGATACACCAAGTATCTCTCACTAGGGGGATTTAGACAAGATGTTTGGCTCTAGGGTGAGGAATTGAACCCCGAAAAAAGAAACGTTGACTTCCCTCCCTGGGGAAAAATATTAATAGGAGCATGACAGTGATATGGCTGTTTTTACTGCGGTACATAAAGAAACTTACAGAAATATTCTTATTTTCCTCTGATATTGTTCCGCCTAGGTATTTGTTAAAGCCAAGTGGCATGTCTGTCTGTGAGGCAACTACGCATTGTATGAATATACCCATTGATGACATTGAAAGGTTTCTTAATTAGCTATGCTTTTAACTCTTAAAGTATAATTATGGCCTTTGGTTCTTGGTTTTATGCAGTTAATACAGTATATAGTACAACACTTCTGTAGAGCAACACCCTTAGTGGAAACATAATGTTTGGTTATACTGAGCTTGTTGCTCTGGAGAGGTAACAATCACAGATAACTGTATCATTAATAAAGAGTAAACAAATTTTTTTTATTTTTTTTATAAAATTTATAATATCTTTGAAATGTTCATAACACTGGAAATTGACCACACAGTCACTGAGGTGCAGTTTGTTTTTAATAAACATTTCATTAATACTGGTTTTTTTTAAACATATTTACATAATCAAAAACTAGAGAGCTTCGTCATTAATTTGATATCAATATTTTAAAAATCCGTCTATAAATAAGAAAATAAACCCATAGGGCATGGAATCAATTTCTTTTTTTTGGTTCAGAATAGCATTGTTGTTTCTATTGAATGCACCTCAGTGACTGACTGGACACTGTGGTATACATTTCATGGTAAAACTTTTTAACTAGTTGATCAATTTCGATGGAATTTGGCATGGAGGTAGTTCTAACGATGTTGTCTATGAATGTATTTACTTTATGAAGATATTGGAAAGCCAATTTTTGTGTTTGATACCATTAAAAACTGACCGCGTTAGTACAAATACACCTTTCTAAGACAATATAATTTTTGTTATTTTTTTAAAAACTTTTTCTCAATGATACAGTTACCTGTGTTAACAATTACTGGGTACAGTAATTCTGGAGAGGTAACAATTATAGTGAATGGTTATTTCTGGACCACAAGAGAGGTTTTTGCTGAATGGAGAGCAACTGCATGGGCATTACACTGTACTTTGAAGTATTTTTATTTATCAGGAATATGAAAGCAGAGACCGATACGACTTACAGAATATCAGCTGATGAACAAAACAGTATGTATTAAAGTGTCAATATGTAACTTAACATGTATAGTCAGGTATGTGTATACATACACAATAGAGAGGTTGCGAGGTGTAGCTACACGTTCATGTGTAAGTACAAGTTGCCATTAAAGTTGGCTTGGGAAACAAAATGTGTACATGTAAAGTCACAAGACAGTTGCAACATGATTTATTCATGAGTCGATAATGAGTGTTTATATAAACTCAATGAGACCACGGGCATTGAATAATTTGGTTTCCCGCGTGAATATGCATACCTGTGTGACATGGTACTCATTTTATTTTCGTCTGTCACACGCCCATTACTTGTAAAAACTACACATATTTGGATGAAGAAATACCCAAAATTAGTATTCAAGAAGACGTACACGTTACACGTTGCTTTTCACAACCTCTCTATTTTCCTCCTCCTGAAGCCCAGCCATTATACACATACAGTACAGCCTTGATACCACTATGCTGTATGTTTCCACAATTATACACATACAGTACAGCCTTGATACCACTATGCTGTATGTTTCCACAATTATACACATACAGTACAGCCTTGATACGACTATGCTGTATGTTTCCACAATTATACACATACAGTACAGCCTTGATACCACTATGCTGTATGTTTCCACAATTATACACATACAGTACAGCCTTGATACAACTATGCTGTATGTTTCCAAGCAAAATGTTGTAACGAATATGTCAGTATACTGAATTGATACTGAGAGCATTTTGAAACATTTGTCCTCGTAAAATGATGTCAGTATATGAAATTGTCAGTGTATCGGGTGTCGTTATATCGACACCTGACTGAATGTGTATAATTGCTAGGTGTGTATGTACGAGTAGACATGAGTTTGTCATATTTGGGGCTAAGTGTCACGTAATAATGACTTTAATTATTTTCTCAAAAAGGAATTTTTAGAACATCCTGGCGGACGTTTACTGCTCTGCGGAGGTGTAGTTCTATGTTGGTTAAAATAAGATTGAAAACAAAAGGGGAAATAAAATTGCTGCTTCTCGGAGGTTGCAGCTTCTCAGAGGTTGCCGCTCCTCAGAGGTTGCTGTTTAGGGAGGTTATATGGCATATAAAAGCTTTGAATGTAAATAAGATCGGCATGGATGCAAGTTTTCAGGTATATACCTGATTTCAGGTTAGATTAGATCGTTAATGTTTCAGGATTTCAGGTTTTTCATAATTTCTAGCTTTCACCCATGGATCTGATAATGAAAACATCAATACAATAATTCCATTCATCAAAACCTGTACAAAGATGTAGGTTTCTTTGTAACATTATCACATTATCATACTGTCCAGCACAATGAAAATGGCTTGCAACTATTGTTAAGTGCATTAAATGATAGGTGTACACGAAATTAGATGTCTATAAATGTTAATAAAAGCAATGTAGTTCAATTTCGTACTCTGTCTTCTCCAAGATCTATTGTTGTTTTTAAAGTTGGAAATAATGTACTAAACAATACTGTGCAATATACATATTTAGGTCTTGTAATCCATGAACATTTAGACTATAGCATGTATGAATTGGTGTCGGAAAGGATACACCTAATACAGCCGTGTCGGGTGATAAGGGTTGGGCTCCACCTTTTATCTGTCGGTGGAAAACCATTTTAACATTTTGGTCTCGTTTATCAACTACAAACTCATTGAGATTAAATAAGCGTATAGCACTCTGGGCAGACCAACAATCAACTAAGTGTAAAAACTGTTATTATATTGTTAAAAAGCAATTCTGTGTTATTGACCTGAACCAGTTCTGTGATATTTCTGTGCCAATACCAAAGTCATCATTTCTAATACAGGTTTCAGACAATCTTTTTTACAAATATGTTAATGATTGGTATTCTAGTATTAACAGTATTACTTGTGTATCTGACAGAGGCCGAAATAAACTTAGAACATATTGTACTTTCAAGCATAGATACGAAGTTGAGAATTATTGTAATATACTATTGCCTTTAAGACACAGATCAGCCTTTTGTAAATTTAAATGTGGAGTTGCTCCAATACGCATTGAGACAGGACGATATGAAGGCTTGTCATTAACGGAACGCATTTGTCAAAATTGTCAAGTTTTAGAAGATGAAGCTCATGTTCTTTTAAGTTGTGATTTATACACAGATTTAAGAAATATCCTGTATGAACAGGTCGCAACTATTTGTCCTGATTTTTATTTTCTTAATGATATTATGAAACTAAGGGTTCTTTTTACTGAGAAAACGCTACAAGAATTTGCGCCAAAACCTGTTTTATGATTTTGCAAAGAAGACGTTTTTATCTTTGTAAATATTAAAAATGTATTCATTTTGTCTTATTAATTCTTGCCAGTTTTATTGACATCTAAGAGAATGTTGTTAATCAGTTCATCTACGGTCTGACCGGGGTGATAAATGCATGATTACCAACTTTCACGGATTGTCTGTGAAAGTCCCGGAATCGAGTGTCAAACCCGCGAGCCCCGGACATTTCATGAAAAACCCGGACTGGCATAAGTCTGCATTTGTAAATTGTTTATCACGTTAAATCATTCAGAAAACAGCCAATGTCCAGCTGTTTCCAAAGATACAAGGTACTAGGCATGTGTTAATGATCCGTATCAGTAATTGATACCAATCAAGCGCAGCAGGTCAGTTCAACATCAGGCAATGGCGTGGGAATTTCTTAAGTTTAGCTATTTACTGATCTATCAAGCGAAGGAATAAGGTCATCAATTGGTACTGCCAGCATGTTTCTTAATGAGTTTGACATTAACTGAAGCAATATTGCATGTCTAATCATTAATTTCAGGTAAAACAGATTGCAAATTTCGCGCAAATCAGCAGCCATTATTTTAAGGAATGGTCTAAAGTCCATATCCGGACCGAAAATACGTTCATGAGTCTAATAGGGTTTACCTCCCTTTGCACATCAGAAATCTCACGGATGAAAGTTAAAATATCATGGACAAAAATCGTAAATCTCCCTGATGGCTCATGAAACAAGTTGGAAAGCATGGATAAATGATTTATTAAAACTATTTTTTAATTAGCGCATTAGTGCCTCATTTACCAGTCTCAGTTTCTTAAATCACAAATAATTTAGCTATATTTTAATTCATCGTATTAACAACATTCTCTTAGTTTTAATTTTGTATATAGCATTTGATTATTGTCTCTTATAATTCATAACTGAATGGTTATGTACATTTTATCTGTTCTGCTTATGTCGTATGTTATATGTATGTACATAAATGAGACGAAATAAAGAAAGAATATTCCTGGTAAAGGTTTAAGTTTTTAGTTGAAATATATGCAGGCTAACACACTCTATGCACTCTAACACACTCTAGATGTGGTAATTGGTAAAGGGAAAATTAAAATTGACAAACTAATTCATTATAATTCATATATTCATGTTGGTTCTGAAAATATTGACTTGTTCATATTAAAAAAAAATTACAAAATTTGGAACCATGAAAAAGAATGTACATTTGTATATCTAAGTTTCCTTTTACATGTATGAACAAATTAACATAAACTACTCCCAAAAGTTTGAATTCAGAAGTTGTTTTGTTATTCACTCCTCAGAGGATTTTCACACCGTGATGTTAAAAATAGTTAAAAATAAAAGAATGTGTGATAATTTAAAAGATTTGATCATTTTAATCAGTTTGTTGGTCATGAATTATCACGAATAGGCGTAGAGTGTAATACTATATATTATGGTACAAACAGGGTTACCTCATGAATTGGTCTTATACTCCTACTAATCTCCTACAAAGCTTGTCTTGACCTGGTCCAGCCCTGTGTCGTGTTCTTACATCAAGTCTTGACCTGGTCCAGCCCTGTCTCGTGTTCTTACATCAAGTCCTGACCTGGTCCAACCCTGTCTCGTGTTCTTACATCAAGTCTTGACCTGGTCCAGCCCTGTCTCGTGTTCTTACATCAAGTCCTGACCTGGTCCAGCCCTGTCTCTTGTTCTTACATCAAGTCTTGACCTGGTCCAGTCCTGTCTCGTGTTCTTACATCAAGTCTTGATCTGGTCCAGTCCTGTCTCGTGTTCTTACATCAAGTCTTGACCTGGTCCAGCCCTGTCTCGTGTTCTTACATCAAGTCTTGACCTGGTCCAGCCCTGTCTCGTGTTCTTACATCAAGTCTTGATCTGGTCCAGCCCTGTCTCGTGTTCTTACATCAAGTCTTGACCTGGTCCAGCCCTGTCTCGTGTTCTTACATCAAGTCTTGACCTGGTCCAGCCCTGTCTCTTGTTCTTACATCAAGTCTTGACCTGGTCCAGCCCTGTCTCGTGTTCTTACATCAAGTCTTGACCTGGTCCAGCCCTGTCTGGTGTTCTTACATCAAGGCTTGACCTGGTCCAGCCCTGTCTCGTGTTCTTACATCAAGTCTTGACCTGGTCCAGCCCTGTCTCTTGTTCTTACATCAAGTCTTGACCTGGTCCAGCCCTGTCTCGTGTTCTTACATCAAGTCTTGACCTGGTCCAGCCCTGTCTCATGTTCTTACATCAAGTCTTGATCTGGTCCAGCCCTGTGTCGTGTTCTTACATCAAGTCTTGACCTGGTCCAGCCCTGTCTCATGTTCTTACATCAAGTCTTGACATGGTCCAGCCCTGTCTCATGTTCTTACATCAAGTCTTGACCTGGTCCAGCCCTGTCTCGTGTTCTTACATCAAGTCTTGACCTGGTCCAGCCCTGTGTCGTGTTCTTACATCAAGTCTTGACCTGGTCCAGCCCTGTCTCGTGTTCTTACATCAAGTCTTGACATGGTCCAGTCCTGTCTCGTGTTCTTACATCAAGTATTGACATGGTCCAGCCCTGTCTCGTGTTCTTACATCAAGTCTTGACCTGGTCCAGCCCTGTCTCGTGTTCTTACATCAAGTCTTGACCTGGTCCAGCCCTGTCTCGTGTTCTTACATCAAGTCTTGACCTGGTCCAGCCCTGTCTCGTGTTCTTACATCAAGTCTTGACCTGGTCCAGCCCTGTCTTGTGTTCTTACATCAAGTCTTGATCTGGTCCAGTCCTGTCTCGTGTTCTTACATCAAGTCTTGACATGGTCCAGTCCTGTCTCGTGTTCTTACATCAAGTCTTGATCTGGTCCAGTCCTGTCTCGTGTTCTTACATCAAGTCTTGACATGGTCCAGTCCTGTCTCGTGTTCTTACATCAAGTCTTGACCTGGTCCAGCCCTGTGTCGTGTTCTTACATCAAGTCTTGATCTGGTCCAGTCCTGTCTCGTGTTCTTACATCAAGTCTTGATCTGGTCCAGTCCTGTCTCGTGTTCTTACATCAAGTATTGACATGGTCCAGCCCTGTCTCGTGTTCTTACATCAAGTCTTGACCTGGTCCAGCCCTGTGTCGTGTTCTTACATCAAGTACTTGTAACTGAGGTTGGTATTGCTGCAGAATGGTTCATTGATTGCTCCCACCAGGCCTGAAAACATGTTAATTATCTCATGCAGGTAAATGTTGTGACTTCGAGACATCCTTAATAACTTCAGATTTTACCTCCCACTGTGAAACATGTTAATTGGTTTGGTGCTCTACCTCCTGGATTGGTTTCCCACAACAAAACTTGTTAAGGACTAAATGACTAAAACTCCTGATATTTTGCAATGTATTCATTTTTGCATTAAAATCAATATTTTTATGCCCCCCTATCGATAGATGGGGAGGCATATAGTGATTCACCTGTCCGTCCGTCCGTTCGTCCGTCCGTTCGTCCGTTCAACCGTCCGTCCTGGTTAACCCAAATTGACCGTTTCTTCTAGCATTAATATGGCTTGCTACAAAGCTTTCATACTTGCATGGATGTTGTGTATGAACACTCCCCACACGCTTGTATCACCTGACCCCATTTTGACCTTCACCTTGACCTAATTTTGGACTTAGACTTATTTATGGACAAGGCTTCCACAGGGGGCATAAGCGTTTATTGAACGCAGTCTTGTTCTTGTTAAAATCATTTCCATGGGTTTGAATGTACAAACACATATTATTCTAACATTTTTGTACACGTTTGGTATTGATAAGAAAATTCACAAAAGGCCAAATTAGTACATTTTGCACATATGTTTTTCCCATAATTTCTAGTCTTTTCATAATTTATTTTCGGCTAAGGATGTTGATTTAAGTGTACTTTATCTAAAAATTAAAGTAAAACATAGTTTATCACGCTACGCTTTGTGCTATTATGACTGAATTATCCCCCCTTTTTACCAATTTGGCAGTGATGTCGCATTCCGTATAGCAAGGGGGCACAGATGGGCCCTGAGTCACTTCCTTGAATAATCTTCACAATTTTAGTCAAGCTATCAATAATTTATTCCCTATTTATCAGTAAAAGGGGATCTGTGTAGTCCCAGGCAATACAAACACTCATTATAAATGGGTACAGGTAACCCAAGTAATAATTTCTAATTTCACAAAAAAATAATGAAAATGTAACCGCTACCGCTATTTCACGAGTGTTTTCATATTATTTACTCAGTGAATTTATTATTTACCCCTAAGATCCCATATTTATACTAACTTTAGATAGTATCACGACAAACATTTTGCCCAATTTTCATGACGATCCAGTGCAAAATGCGGCCTCTATCCCCGTTTAAGGTATATGTGCAGAAATGATGCGCATAAACAACTGTATCAAACGTCCTTAATTTGTTTGGTGCTCTCTACCTCCTGGATTGGTTTTCCTCGACAAATCTTGTTAATTGGTTTGGTGCTTTCTTCCTCCAGGATTGGTTTTCCACAACAAAACTTGTTAATTGGTTTAGTGCTCTCTTCCTCCAGGATTGGTTTTCCACAACAAAACTTATTTGGTTTAGTGCTCTCTTCCTCCAGGATTGGTTTCCCACAACAAAACTTGTTAATTGGTTTGGTACTCTACCTCCAGGATTGGTTTTCCACTACAAAACATGCTAATTGGTTTGGTACTGGATACCTAAAGGTTTGATCTCCCAGAAAGTTTGCTGTTTCAATCAGTAGCTGTCCTTCACTGACCATCTCTAGGAAGTCATACACCTTGAATGGGCCTGCTATGCAGGGGGCTTGTTGTCCAAAAAACAGACAGGGAAGGCAACACTCTACAGAAACAGCTGAGCATGAAAGGCTCCGAAAGGAACACACAAAAAAGCACTGACCACAAAAATACGTCACAATGCCCAACACAGAACTGTATGAGAAAATAAAACTAAACTACTACATGTCGTTGAAAAGCAATTTATATTTTCATGTATACCTTTGCTTCCCTGATGATATAAAAAACAACTACATGTTTTGACCTAGTTTGGTTACCAGAAACCATTTTTTAGACCTTTTCTGAAGGTCATATTTGAATTTTTGCATGCAAGCTTTCTATGTGCTTTACTTACTGCTTTTTACTCTTTCAGTAAAGAGGTCATCATCGGGGAGATTGTCGTTCTTCAAAGGTGGAGGGAAAGAAGTTATACATCAGGACACACCCGATACTGTTAGATATCTTAATAAATCTGATGGAACTGTCTTGGAAAGTCCACAAGGTGAACATCATAGAGCTTTTATTGTAAGCTCATTATAGAGCTTTTATTGTATGCTCATTATAGAGCTTTTATTGTATGCTCATTATAGAGCTTTTATTGTAAGCTCATTATAGAGCTTTTATTGTATGCTCATTATAGAGCTTTTATTGTATGCTCATTATAGAGCTTTTATTGTAAGCTCATTATAGAGCTTTTATTGTAAGCTCATTATAGAGCTTTTATTGTAAGCTCATTATAGAGCTTTTATCGTAATCAATATCTTACTCAACAAACATCGCTTAAAAGATAAACAGCTGAGCGCAGAAATCAGAAATAACACAATCACACGGCACAATGCCCAACACATAATTGAACAAGACAATGAAGGCTTCAAAATTCAATATCTAATTATAGTTCTGATATAGTGCTGATAAGCCAGCCTGGCCTGAATGTTTTACCAAAATGTGGTCTGCCTTTTAGGATGGTAAGTTCTATGTCTGACTCTGCGTGGGTGGCTAGGCGCTACTGGCGTTTCCGTGATGCTTTGGCTTGTCTGTATGCTACAATATTTACACAACATTTGAGAAGGAAAATGAGACTAAATATTTCTATGTTATTCTTGCCGCTTAAGCCGCAGCCAGTTGGCTTATCAGTTACCTGAAATTTGACAACATTGTGTCAATTGGTTTAAAATTTCAACAAATGAATTTTCGAAATTTAACAGCGAATAGATTTTCAATATTTATTTGCACATTGTTTTCTTCATCAGTAAGGCTTAGTTAATGTACAACAGCCAGAAATATTAGGAGTTTCTTTACTCTTATCGACTTTTTTAGTAGTGATCAGAGCAACAGATAAAGTTTTAGTCCATAGGGTATTTAACCATGAGTTTCAATTTAGTTTGGGTTTTGACAAATTTTAATTGGGTATTCATAAAACACAAAGGGTAAATTTTAATGATCTTTAATGTACTATTTTTCACTATAACATCATTTCCTATTACAGATTGTTTTGCTTTTTCCTACACCTTTCTTTCAAAATCTATTGGGTTTTTAAGAAAATTAATTGGGTAATTAATGACCCCAATATGCAGCTTATCTGTAGCTCTGTAGTCATAATACATGTACAATAAAATGCAGTACAATGTTAGCTTGCACATACATATTGTTTTATATCTTAGATGATGTGGATCGTTCATTAGTTGCCAGTATGTCTGACACAGGGGATAAATCTAAAACTAACAAACTGGCTATAAATCATCATATAGAACTACGTGAGTATGTTGTACTGTACTGAGATATTGTCTTACATTCTTTTAGCATTATTTGATGGCTAATTTATTTTTATGCCCTGTCATCTACTGATGCAGGAGGTATATAGTGATTGTCCTGTCCATCCTTTTTTTCCGTTCATATGTATGTTCGTCCAAAAATGTTTATTAAAATTTTTTAAGTTGTTGAAACTCAAATATTTTTGAAGTGCATCAAGGCGTTGCTTTCAAACTTGGCTTTCTTGTTTACCATCATAAACACCTTACATTGTCAATGCCATGTAACACTAACCAACATTTTAACAGAATATGGCCATTGATTGACTAAGCTAGTTTTTATGGACAAGGCTTCCATGGGGCATAAGCAATTATTGAACGCAACCTAGTTTCTATTTTTAACACTGGAAGTATGTTTTATAAGCCGGCAGTACGCTTGAGGTGTAATACTGAAGAATCTATAATCAGAAATTGAACCTGAATTGTAGTATAGTCATGAATACAATATATTTCTGATTGATAGAAGATTGGATCTCCTAAGGAAGGGATGTCAACATACATGGATCACAAATCTAAAAATTTAATCTGCATGTATGTCTTTATTAGACAGGGGTGTCAATATTCCTGATTAATCTGGAATTCCGGATTTGTCCATCCTGAAAGAGCAATGATTTCTGACCAAAATAAAAGTTATTTGATGAAAATACATCAACAAATGGCAAAGTTATGGTCAATTTAATGTGTACTGAAGGATTTTATTCATTAAAAACTAAGTTAAATATGGAAACAAAGTGGTTGAATGCCTCTTGTTTGGCAAAAATGGTCGGCCACGTATAATTTTCAGGATTTTTAATTTGGCTCTGTTGACACTCCTGATTAGGGTTGCACTGACACTTGAGTAGCCCTTAGTACATGAGCATGTGCTCATACTTATTTGTGCTCTATTTGATTGAAGAAAAATAATATTTCCCTTTACTCCAATTCCATAACATTTTATTACAGGGTTTCTATCAGTCTCCATTAAATATTTTTGGTGAACTAAATCTGGATTTCCGATTGTTGATATCCCTGTAACAGTTAGGTCATATGTCTGTATTGTAGGTTAGTCTTAATAAGGGGCTTGACGACTGATTTAAACTCTGGCAAGCATGATGGTATCCCAGAATGCAATTAATATTTTCCACAATTATTTATATAATTATTTCTCCTATATATAGGAAAAGGGGGAGGGTGGTGACATATTGATTTTGTGCTGGTCGTCTAGATAGATCTGTCTGGATGGATGCCACACACAGTTCTTTTCATTTGTTCTCCTCAACCATTGGTCAGATTTCATTGAAATTAAACATGAATGCTATCAGAGTTATGGCCCTTCATGGTAGACATACTTTTCGTGTTAAAAAACCTTTCTAGTTTACATAAGCCTACCGATTGTTTTTTGCAGAATTTGCGGACAACTTAGGGAGGTTTTATTGCAAAGTGTACTTCGCTGAGCAGTTCCGACATCTGAGGAAGCACATCTTTCCTGAAGGAGAGGACTTGTATGTATACTGAAGAACTTGTTAACTTTTAACTTATGACTTAAGATTGTTCAAAAAAAAGAATAATATAGATGCCACAGACATGAAAGGTCACCAATTGCATAAAATTCCATACATTTATAACAAAATGGGAGTGAAGAGAACTTTTGAACTTTTTGTACTCTAAGTCTTACGTAGGAACAGTCATAGAGTAAAACAAGGAGTTGCCAGTTGACTGTAGTTGAATTTGCTGTAAGCAGAAATTAGCTTTATAGGTGATTGAAATCGCCTGCGCAGCAGGTGATTTAAAAATCACCATAACGGTAATGGGCCCACATGCTCGGATTCGTTAAGTCTGTTAGTCGGTACTAATGCTTTTAAAAAAAGTTATTTCCAGTTTACCAATTTACGGAGTGCGAAGAAGTGAATGGAATGATATTTGAAGTTTCTTAATCACGAAACTAGAGAGCCCGAAAATGTTCTATTAAATAAGTATTATTTTGAAATGTATTCAATAAAATAAACAATCATTCAGTAAGGGGAGATAAAAACTCTGAGACGCGAAGCCCGTATCGGCGTATCCATTACCGTATCCATAGTGAGTCAGCGGAAGTAGGGTTTGTATAGCATTGTTTTGATCAAATCTTATCAAAAATAGCCGATACTCCGTTAAATAACTGAGTACACGATGCCAGTACTTGTTGAACAAGGAAAATCATCTTTAATACTCACAAGGAACGTAGAAATGCAATTTAGTCAACATCCAATACAGAGTTTAAACCTTGAATGTGAGAGTAAGTCACTGTCGTACTCATACCGATTCGACCCAAAATATAAACAAGAGGGCCCAAAGGGCCCTAGGTCGCTCACCTGTCGAACTTGACCTAGATTTTGTTGAGATGATCATTGTCACCAAGTTTTATACAGATTAGGTCAATATTGTGACCTCTAGTGACTACACAAGGTTTTTATATGATTTGACCTTGTGACCGAGTTTTTGGCCCCAGATAACCCAATATCGAACTTGACCTAGATTTTGTTGAGATGATCATTGTGACCAAGTTTCATAAAGATTAGGCTAAAATTGTGACCTTTAGTGACTACACAAAGTTTTTCTATTATTTGACCTTGTGACCTAGTTTTTGACCCCAGATGACCCATTATCGAACTTGACCTAGATTTTGTTGAGATGATCATTGTGATCAAGTTACATAAAGATAAAGTCAAAATTGTGACCTCTAGTGACTACACAAGGTTTTTCTATGATTTGACCTTGTGACCTAGTTTTTGACCCCAGATAACCCAATATCGAACTTGACCTAGATTTTGTTGAGATGATTATTGTGACCAAGTTTCATAAAGATTAGGCTAAAATTGTGACCTCTAGTGACTACACAAGGTTTTTCTATGATTTGTCCTTGTGACCTAGTTTTTGACCCCGGATGACCCAATATTGAACTTGACCTAGATTTTGTTGAGATGATCATAGTGACCAAGTTTCATAAAGATTAAGTCAAAATTGTGACCTCGAGTGACTACACAAGGTTTTTCTATGATTTGACCTAGTGACCTAGTTTTTGACCCCAGATTACCCAATATCGAACTTGGCCTAGATTTTGTTGAGATGATCATTGTGACAAAGTTTCATAAAGATTAGGCCAAAATTGTGACCTCTAGTGTCTACACAAGCCAATTGTTGACGGACGGACGGACGGACAGACGACGGACGACGGACGACTGACGACGGACGACGGACGAAGAGTGATCACAAAAGCTCACTCTGTCACTTTGTGACAGGTGAGCTAAAAATGTAAATAACTTTTGAACAATGTTATGCATCTTTTTTGCTTTGCTATTTCGTTTTTGCTCACAAATTGTTTACATCAGTACAAGGCATCGTGTTACACTGTGACTGTACGAGTTTAACACTGTATTCAAAACTGTTAAATGAATGTGAAAATCTTTTAAAAGTTTAGTAACCAAAATGAAGAAATATCACAGACTTATGACAATAGATTGATTCAGTCAAGCTGGGCAGTCTTCAAAGTGCATCATGAATCGACAGATGCTCGTGAAATCCTTTTTGACAGCATGTTGTCGATTTTATTTGTATGGTCGTGCCAATTATCTTCCTCATCCGCATGACTGTCGTGTCAATTATATTCCTTATGTGTCTGACGTTTGTCCCGATTACTTTGGTTATCCGAACGACGGTCGTACAAATCATTTTCCTTATGCGCATGACGGTCGTGCCAATAAGTAAATTACTTTCCGTTATGCGCATGATGGTCAGGTCATGCAAATTATTTTCCTTATGTGCTCGACGGTCGTGCCAATTGTTTTCCTTATCCAATTATTTTCCTTATCCGCCAGACAGTCGTGCCATTTATTTTCCTGATGCGCAAGATGGTTGTGCCAATAATTGAATTATTTTCCTTATATGCACGATGATTATGCCAATTTTTTTTCTTATCTGCAAGTCAGTTGTGCTTATTTTCCTTATCAGCACAACGAAATTTATTTTTGATCCCAGGGAAATATCAGAATTTGAAATTGTCTTTTTTCCTTTATGTTGTTTTCTTTTTCAAAATCAGACTATTTTAACTAGATGTGGATTATTATCTCCATAAAAAATATTTTCAAAATATAATTTACTTAGTGTGTCTGCAAATATTGCTGAGAATTTGTTCAATATCTAAGATGAAATCACCAAGTAGGCAATGCCTTAGTTCATATTACAAGTTCACTACTGTCAAACTTGTGTATGTGTTCGCATGAATTAAGCAGACACCTGTCTTGGGCAGCCTATATTATTACTTAGTCCCAATTTGCCATTTTGATAATTCATGAAGTATACCTGTATTAACAGTCCTACACAATGTATCCTTGGACTCTCTGTTGAAAACAACTAAGACTGTACCACTGCTTATATACAGAACCATATCCTTCCAATTATCGCCCTAACACCCCCCCTCTCCTGGCCCACTTTTATCAACCAAGAATAGTAACATAAAATTAGATGCGTCCTTTACACCCCTTTACACATTTTCCAAGTCTCTGATAGGCAAATTGAGAAAGCAATACTCTTTCTTCATATTTTTACAGGGTTTTTGTCTCTGACATTTGTATTTGAACCTTCTCCCATCTTTACCTGCGTCTAATACACAGCTGTGTGCAACGCCTGAGTAAATACGGTAGTTGTTTTTATTGGCTAGTCTTGTATGTTTCAGTTTTATTCGTTCTCTGAGTCGATGTAAACCATGGGAGGCTAAGGGAGGTAAATCTGGATCGTCCTTCTGTAAAACAGATGGTGAGTTATCTTTCTTAGATATTAGGATGAACTCAAGCTTAGAAAAGTCCGACAATTGATTGATGATGTCATTTTTCCAGAACGTAAATAATTTTATCAAGTCATAGTCTGTAACTGTTGTGATAAATGACATATAATGTTATTCAAGTATCAACACTCGATAATGTATTGTCATTAACACTCATATTGTGCTGTTCCTTTTTTATACATCAAACTTGTGACTATATTTTATCACATGATGATATGTGGTAGCATAGTCAATATTTTCAGCTATTTGAAAACAAATCGGTCAAGTTAAGTTACCAGTTTTGGATAACCACTTTCAGCAATTTAGCCGTTTAGCCACCCTTTGACATTTAACTTAGAAACATACGGCAAAACTTCAGAAGGAATGCTACTTCTTTTGAAAATGTTCAAATTTTCTGCAGTATTTTCTACAAGGTAGCAAGTACATTCTCTCCTCGTACCCTGGGCTTCCATGTTTTTCTCATAGTATTATAGCAACCTAAAGTTTTATAGAAATGTGGGTGTATTTGCCTCACACTTACTTGTCTATTTAGTTTATACTGGTACTATTTCTTTAGGTTGATATTAAGCCAGTTTGTACAACTTATATTTTATTAATCACTCTCGGCACCTCATACCTTATGATATCCATCACCTGAAGTCTGGTATGATAGAAAGAAGCCACCTTGTCCTTTTATGCCAAGTGCCTAGTCAATATTAGTATGTCACATGAATTTTTATTGTGAAAAAATTTTAGTTTTTGTCTCGAATGGTTTTTTTGTCTGTGTAAATCGAAGCAATCGAAGTGTCTAAGATAAAATTTGCAATTATTTTAAATCTAACCAAAATCTTTTTGACTAATAAAGTTTCTTCAGAAAAAATCTTATAAAGTTTGTGAAATTTGGTGCAGGAAATTGACTGATACATGCACTGTAAAATCACATATTTTCGTGAGTTTCAAATTTCGTGGATTTAAAAAAAAAGCATTTTCGCAGGGTTGTAAATTCGTGGATTACAAGACATAGAAGGGTAACTCTATGTTCTGTATTCTGAGGACGATTAATCGAGGGGATTAGATTTTGTGGTCGAGGGCAACAACAAAATCTATGAAAATTCGACTCCCTCAAAAAATAGTGATTATACAGTATCTTAGTCACATTTTGTTATTGTTACAGATGATAGATTTATATTGAAGCAGATGTCCACCATGGAAGTAGAATCGTTTGAAAGATTTGGTCCGGAATATTTCCAGTATATAGCTAGTGTGGAGAAACAACAGGTAAGATTTGGTCCGGAATATTTCCAGTATATAGCTAGTGTGGAGAAACAGCAGGTAAGATTTGGTCCGGAATATTTCCAGTATATAGCTAGTGTGGAGAAACAACAGGTAAGATTTGTTCCTGAATATTTCTAGTATATAGCTAGTGTGGAGAAACAGCAGGTAAGATTTGGTCCGGAATATTTCCAGTATATGGCTAGTGTGGAGAAACAGCAGGTAAGATTTGGTCTGGAATATTTCCAGTATATAGCTAGTGTGGAGAAACAGCAGGTAAGATTTGGTCCGGAATATTTCCAGTATATAGCTAGTGTGGAGAAACAACAGGTAAGATTTGGTCTGGAATATTTCCAGTATATAGCTAGTGTGGAGAAACAACAGGTAAGATTTGGTCCGGAATATTTCCAGTATATAGCTAGTGTGGAGAAACAACAGGTTGGATTTGGTCCGGAATATTTCCAGTATATAGCTAGTGTGGAGAAACAACAGGTAAGATTTGGTCCGGAATATTTCCAGTATATAGCTAGTGTGGAGAAACAACAGGTAAGATTTGGTCCGGAATATTTCCAGTATATAGCTAGTGTGGAGAAACAACAGGTAAGATTTGGTCCGGAATATTTCCAGTATATAGCTAGTGTGGAGAAACAGCAGGTAGGTGATCATTGCTCTGTTCAAAGGTATAAGGGTATTTTTTTATACCCCCCCCACAAACTTAAGTTTGAAGGGGGTATACTAGAGTCACCATGTTGGTTGGTTGGTCTGTCGGTCTGTTTGCAAACTTGTGTCCGCTCTGTAACCTTGTTGTTTCTAGCTGGTTTTTTCAAATTGCTTGGTACAATTGTTCACCACATTAAGACAGTGTGTCATGCGCAAGACTCAGGTTCCTAGCTCAAAGGTCACACATAGAGGTCAAAGGTTATATAGTCATGCAAGTGGTGTCTGCTCTGTAACTTTGTCGTTTCTGACTTGATTTTAAAATTGCTTGGTATAAATGTTCACCACATCAAGTCCCTAGCTCAATGCGCAAGTCACACTTAGAGGTCAAAGGTTATATGGTCATGTAATTTTAAATACTATTCCTGTGTCAAGGCAGTGCAGCAGGGGTATGATTCATCACTCCAGTGATAGCTCTAGTTTTTTTGCGTTTCACTATGACATCGCACATTTTCTGCCAGTCTGACCAATTATTAAACTTACAACTTCAAAGGGAAGAGACAGTTGTGTGATACAAGGAATCTTGGTGAGCTACCGTTACTCTTTCAGAATGAACTCCTTGGTTCTTTAACACACTTGTTATATAGCAACAATACGCGGGAGACTACCTCTCTGTGTTACCTATTAGTTAATCTCTAATTTGGTGGGAATCACAGAAAAGCCTTTCAGAAATGACCAAGTGCCCTGGCCAGAGACCTGTTGAGCGTTATCCACTTAACCACTATGTCCCTTATTTGGATATATGAATGTGCACATGTCGGGTTAGTCATTTGGTCAGTACACCAAAATTAGGGTTCCCACAAATGCTCTAAGACAAAATCCCCTACTTTTCCAGGACCACACAGCAGTTTTCCCTGCCTTTTTAAAGCGATCAGGCATTTTTGTTAAGAGCAAAACATGGCATAACAAATAGAGAAAAGGAGGCTATATTTGCTTTATAAGGAACCAAAAAGTTTTAGGTAGCAGTTTTAGGGCTGTTGATTGACATAAAGTTTAATTATAATTCAAAATTATCCCAAGCAAAAAGTTTTCAGTCTTCGCTATTTTCTTCATAGGAAATGACACTTATCGACCGCTTTAATGACACATTCCCTGACTTTCTCCTGACTTTTGCTCAATTTCCAGGACTGGTTTCCTTGACGTATTCCAAAATTCCCTGACTTTTCCCTGACCTTGAAAAAATGTATGTTTTTCCCTGACTTCCCTAACTTCCCGGACTTTCCTGACCGTGGGAACGCTGAAAACATTTATTATTGAATATTATAGAATGATAAAGCTAATGGTCTAAAACATGTGTAGGGAGGTTGTTTATGACTTGCAAATTAACCCTGTTGCGGTCGAAAGGTTGAGGTGTTAGTGACCTTTAAGTTGAAATGATCAATTGAGCACCAGCCGAGTAGCAGACATGTTCAACTGTATGGTTAGTGTCAAATTCTAGTATCTACTTGACTGACACCAACTTACTTGCTCATGGTTCATACAGGTCTTGAAAAGTCCTTGACAATGGTTTTATCCTTGGCAAGAACAATAGTCTTGTTTTGAGGTTACCTTTGAAAATGGTTTGAGTCTTGACAAGTACTTCTTTCAGGGTTTTATTTGAAAAAATTGCCTGAATAGTACAGAGGTACTTGAATTTTGGGAAGACTCATTGAACTTACAAATGAGTCCTTGACAAGTTGACTAGAAACATATCATTTCCATCCTGTGACATTTTCTCTGTTAAGTAGGAAGGTTCTATTATCATGAAAACAATTAAAATCATCTAGTGTCACTGTTTGAATTTATGGCAACAATATCATAACTGTGAATTGTCTTGCATTTTAGCATTTCCGAAATGAAAATATTCATTTTGTCTTAAAAAATAAAAAGTCCTTCAAATTTTGGTTAGACTTATCTGTGACAGCCAAAGGTAAAATGACCTTGAATATATTTAAGAGACTTCACATTTTAGACAGACATTATTTTGAATTGTTTACCTTTCAGAGACCTACAGCTTTAACGAAGATCGTTGGTGTATACAGGATAGGCTTCAGAAACCAGATGACTAATAACGCTATGAAACAAGATCTTCTAGTCATGGAAAACCTGTTCTATAACAGATCAATATCTCAGGTATATACCAGTAACCATAGAAACAGAAATCTCCCTACTCTTATATCAGGGGTATCAATATTCCGGATATATCCAGAATACCGGATTTGTCTATCCTAAAAGAGCTATGACTTCTGACCAAAGTTATTTGATGAATATATCTCAAGAAATGGCAAAGTTATGGTCAATTAAATCTGCCCTTAAGGATTTCCTTGAATACACAACAGTTGTGTAAAGAAACAGTGAGGTTGAATGCCTATTGTTTGTCAAAAATGGTCGACCACATATGATTTTCAGAATTTTTAATTTGGCTCTATCCGTCCGCCTGTACGTAACGCTAAACTTGTGTGTTTAACTTCTCATAAACTACTGGGTGGAATTTCTTCAAACTTCAAACAACCTAACTGTATACATGACCGTAAAGGATGGAATTTTTGCTGCGTCAATTTTCACCATAGTTATGGCTCTTTGTTACTTTTACTATATACTCCATAGTGAAAAATCTTGTGTGTTGAACTCCTCACTGTTTGATGTGTGGAATTTCTTAAATCTTTCACAGATTAACAATCTCAATGTATATATGACTGTAAAGGATGGAATTTTTGTTGTATCAATTTTTATCAGAATTATGGCCACTTTTTTAATAGAATTAATGTCCAAAAGGCTAAGAAATTGAATAATAATGTTACCTCAAACCGCTATTCCCCTCTCCTTTCCCATTTGAAATGATATGTGCTATAATGGGGGCACCCATGTAATATGGACACATTTCTAATATCCTATAAATTATGTCGTAGTCACTTACTTCGTTACTAAGGTGACCAATTTCAGAAAAGTACTCTGATGGAGAAAAACGAGGAGTTAGTTGTTTAAAATTCTCTAAATGTATACATTTACAATTTTGATTTATATTTTAAAACTTGTGATACCATTTTGAACAGGTTATGTCAAGAATTGATCAGATACTGTATTTATTAAATACTTGCTACAATGTCGAATAACGTTTCAATGACATTTGTGACACTGCGCAAAAAGGCTCTGAATCGTGTCTTTAAAAAGCAAGGTACCGTATAGCGGGTTATTTCTGCGGGTAGAAAATTTTGCGATTTAGGCCTAAAATGGGTAGGTTTTATTTCTGCGGTTTTTATTTCTGCGACCTACCAGAAAATCGGGAATTAATTTCTGCGGATTTCAGAAACCGGGTATTGCTATATCGTTAATACAATTATACACAAACTACAGTGTTGCAAATTGAACCAGTTGTCAAACTTACATCAACGTGTATTGAGGGTCAATACCGATACAACACATACCATTCATTAATTGTTAAACAAACAAGCAAACAAAGACAGTCGATCACTATACGTGTGAAAAATACGACAGTAACAAAACACTAGAAAGATATAGATTAAATGTATATTACCAGTATATTGAAGCAAAATACGGAAGTTAAATTTTGCGAACAAAATTTTTACGGATGTTTAATTTTGCGGAATTTAATTGTACGGGACAGCCTCAAACCGCAAAAAACGCAGAAATAAAAACCCGCAGAAATTACCCGCTATACGGTATTAACAAAATTTCTTTCGCATTTTGCTTCATTAAGATTACTCTTTTAAATAATGAAAATCTCAAAATCATGTTTTTTGTCAAAATAGCAGGTTTTACTGGAGATTCAGACTCATATATAAATATATGAAATGTTAGTTTTGAAATTGATACTGTTTTCAGACGTTTGACTTGAAAGGTTCCGAGAGAAATAGACTGGTTAAACAGAGGAAGAGAGATGAAGAAATTGTTCTATTGGATGAAAACTTTCTTCGTGGTACGTTCTTCAACAAACATCAAAATCAGATTATATTACAAAATTGCCTTGAAGCCAGAGGTCATTGGCCAATTAGGCATGGAAAAAAGAATATAAAATATCTAATTAATGTAAGAAGGATGAATGGCATTTAAAGTTTGTCCACCATAGTTCTCCTTCACCATGGGACAAATATCGTTCACATTTATATTTGATACCAAGCCAAGAGTTGTGCATTTGTCAGGAATTTTAGGTTGGATAGTTTTTGCCGGAGATACAGTCCTATGTGGTAGACATAGTTTTTTGCCGGAGTTACGGCCCTTTGTGGTAGACATAGTTTTTTGCCGGAGTTACGGCCCTTTGTGGTAGACATAGTTTTTGCCAGAGTTACGGCCCTTTGTGGTAGGCATAGTTTTTGCCAGAGTTACGGCCCTTTGTGGTAGGCATAGTTTTTGCCAGAGTTACGGCCCTTTGTGGTTGGCTTAGTTTTTGCCAGAGATACAGTCCTTTGTGGTAGACATAGTGTTTGCTGGAGATACAGTCCTTTGTGGTAGACATAGTGTTTGCTGGAGATACAGTCCTTTGTGGTAGACATAGTGTTTGCTGGAGATACAGTCCTTTGTGGTAGACATAGTGTTTGCAGTACCAAAGGCACCGAAAGAAAGGCTCGAGGACTTTTTTATCATGAATTTCGACGGTACAGAAAATTTGTCAGAATGGTTGGCTCCTGTTGTGTCGACCTTCGGATATGTCGACATATTTTTGACGGTCCCAAAAATGTCGACATAACGAGTTTCAACTGTATTTATGTCAACGTTGAGGTTATGGGATACATTCTTTGTTCAAGTTGCACTAAAAAGTTCCATTTTTCATAAAAAACAAGAGTGCCTTGAAAGAGTAAAAGTACAGAACTAAAACCAAGTTACATAAGTTTTATAAGTTTTTTTTGGAAAAATTTCATGAAAAACACAAGAGTCAGATGTATACATGTAGCTATTATGTAGGTTGGTATGTAAGGATTGTATTTATGAAGATATATAAGGATACAAAGGATTTCCTGGTCATTCCCAAAGTTTGTGAGCTGTATATAAGGGTACAAAGGATTGCCTGGTCCTTCCCAAAGTTTGTGAGCTGTTTTAGTCTTTGTTTGTTGCAGTTACAGTGGAATTATTTGTTTCGCATGTTTATTTCTTGCGCATTTTGTCATAACTGTTAAATATACAAACTAACATTGAAGGAAACAAGGATTGTTTGTTCTCAGCATGTGGTCAATTTGTGTGTGTTTTTCCATCAATGTTGCCATGGTTTTACAGTATCACGTATTTTGTTATTGGGAATTCCATATTTATATTCATGTATATAAGATATGACGTTTAAACTGGATATGCATGTACATATACAGTAAAATCCCACTATTAATACTCAACAAAATGGTCTTAGCAATGAACTAGGTCTTTAAAATTGCTGACAAATTTTTTTCTAAAGTTAAGAGTTTGTTTCTTGACAATTTCTACTATCTGCCTGATTTAAAGTGGGCCTTCAGGTTTCTTTTATGTACTGTGATAACTTATGAACTGTTCAGGCCCTGATCTCCCGAAGCATCTCAAGAAGAAAACTCAAATCAAATTGAGATTTTGCTCAAATCAGTATCTGAAATTCAAATGTCTAATTATAGCTCCATCTGTCCTCTTTGATTCTTTATTTCCCAGTGTTTGTAATGCACCAGTCAATTGACATCACGGCCCCAACCCCGGGGCAGGAAATAGCAGGGAAACTGCATGTCCCCAGTGTTTTTACCTTTCCGATGTCCCTGCACTACCATGTGAGTGCGGGGCTTTTGTTTCAAGCCAAAATAGCGGGAAATGTAGCAGTAACCATAATAATAATAATAACGACTTTATTTTCAGAGGCAACACAGTTGGGCAAGCCCAGTCTTCCCTGTGAGCCTCTATGGCAAAACATGTGAACAGAAATAGTATGACATAAACAATAAACAGTCAGAGGAATAACAACAAAACATAACAATATTATAAGTAGATTTTTTTAACCTGTCGCATGCATCGTGCCATTGAATTTAAACTGGATGGGTCGATGAGATAAATACATGTATATTCGTTCAATGTTAAGTTTGTACAAGAAGTATACAATTTAACAGTTTGTGTACAGGCATATACTTGTAAGTGAAATAGGCTGTTCTCAACACTAATGGTCAAGAAGATGACCTGCGACAGGTCAGAAAAAACCTGACTATACATTTGAATTACAATGGGTATGATAGAATCAAAACATAATAAGATACATAGTCATAATGTTCACAAAATCTCAGAATATATTTAAATTAGGTTTGTCCATCAGAGTAGAACCATGACAGGTATGACCTTTTGAAGGTTATTAGAGAATTTGACTGGCGAACATTTAACTGTGTTATATAGGGTTTTACCATCTGTATGACTTTAACCAGGTTTTGGGACCATGGTTTCAATTGACATGCGCCTAATATAGGAAAGAGTGGCCAATGGTGTAGGAAGTGAAGACATATTGAAACCAATACATTTCTGTGCACATAAATTAGACACTGAACTTTTATGGAACTTTTTTTATTGTATCAAGCTTTGCGGTTGCTGAGTATAGTGGGTTTGTCAGGAAGAGTCATTGACTTGTAGGACAGCCTTCCCAGTTTTCGATTCAAGCATACATGCCAGATCTCACACATTTTAGACTCTACTCAAGCATGTTCACACGCAGATTGATCAAATCTCATGCATTTCTTGGATGTACTGGAACTTGACATTTGTTGTTTACATTATGAAAATGATCACAAATAATAGTTTAATTTGCTTTATGAAGCCTGCATATAGGCTAACTGTATTGTCATCCAAGTAAAATAAGTGAAAACTGCATATAAACTTTATTTATGCTAGACAAAAGTAGAGCAAGGAAAATCTCCTTTATTGAAATGACATCTCCTGCATTTCCATCACCAATCTCACACAAAGGATTCTACAAAACCTGGCATGTAGTATGTTTAAGCCACTTGACTAGGTGTTGGCTTGTTTGTTAACACTCTAGAGGTCACAGTTTTACTCCAGTCATTATGTTACCTGAAAATAGAACATCAAAGTGATGATATCATTGCCAAGCCTGTCTACAGAGCTTCCATCAGAACACCAATATATGATCTTTGTTAACAGATGTTTTCTCTTAAAACAGTTTAATATACATTTGTAATTGGTCTGATCACGCATGTTAATTAAATGTATATGACACTCTATATTAACGTACGTAAAAGGGGTAATATGCTGTCGCTCACACATATCGACAGGCCGATTAACAATGTTACCGCGTTAAGCGTAAAACGCACTAGTCAAATTCTACCCTGCTTTATGTAAGACCTCATAATTTTCGTATCTATTATCCGATTTTAAATATTAAAAGCTTGTAATGAAGCAGAGATATATGCCTGTCTATTAATACAACATTCATCACGATACCCTAATTATTAAATCCACAGCGACGAGTAAGAATCCGTTCCACGTAAAAGTAAGTTTAAAATATCCCGTTTTTTACCAAATAAAAATTGAATCAACGGTCGAAAATCAACAAACATTAATTTAATTTTCGATCGATTTTGTTCATTAAAGCTTGTTTTAAAAGCTTATACTGTAAGGTTTTATAAAATGTTTACTTTTACGCGGAACGGATTCTTACTCGTCGCCGTGGATTTAATAATTAGGGTATCGTGATGAATGTTGTATTAAAAGATAGACATATATCTCTGCTTCATTACAAGCTTTAAATATTTAAAATCGGATAATAGATACGAAAATTATGAGGTCTTACATAAAGCAGGGTAGAATTTGACTAGTGCGTTTTACGCTTAACGCGGTAACATTGTTAATCGGCCTATCGATATGTGTAAGCGACAGCATATTTACGTTACTATAGAGTGTCATATACATTTAATTAACATGCGTGGTCTGATGGGAGATAAAATTGATGATGCCTGCAGACAAGTTTTGTATAAGTGATCTTTGTTTTGGGAGAAGTAGCCTAGAGGAAGGGCGCGTGCTTTGGAATCGAGAGGTCCCTGGTTCAATGCCCGTTTGCGCAACTGCTTAATTTCTCTGAGCATGAATAACTCACAATTCTCAACGCCCCCAAGGTGTGAATTGGTACATGTGAGGGCGGTGTCAGTACAATATTCCTTGGTGCCGTATTTCTATGTTAGCTGCACACAAACTAGGAAAGAAATTGTCTCTCCAGGGAGACTCAAACGCAGGTTTCCTTAGGTAGCCCAATGACCAGAAGAAGTTAAAATGTCAAAGGGTGGGTTAACGGCTGAATTGCTGAAAGAGACCCTCAAAAACTGGTTACTTGTATTTTTAACGCAGTTTTCACTACATTATGGTATTTGTTACATATATCCCTCTTATTTCAGCAAGTGTTGATTGTCCCCTGTATATACTATCACATTCCAAGACTATGTTGATGAAGGCTATTGGACATGATTCACAGTTTTTGTCGAGTAATCTTGTTATGGATTATTCCTTGCTGGTTGGATTAGATGAACAGAACAAAGAACTTGTTGTTGGTATTATAGGTAAGGACCATTGTTTCTGTACTATCACTTATTTTCGCGGGTATTAAATTTCCAAATGTAAAACGTAATTCTGTGGTGTCTTGTAATAGGAGGGATCACCGTATTCATATGCAAAATGTCCACCAGCAATCTATTGGATGAATGAACAATAAAAACCTGCCATTCACCAATAGCTAGCTGGTGGTATGAATACCTTTGTATACAAACATGATCTCTCCTATAGGATGGTTGATTAATCCTGGGGATTAAATTTCATGGTGGAGTTCTATCGCGAGATCAACAAAAATTTAACCCTCATAAAAAATAATGAGTTAACAGTATGTCCTCCACTAATAGTGGGGGAGACACATGATTTTGTGCTGGATGGATGTTAAACAAAGATATCAGTTTTCCAGGGCCTCTTTCAGCCTCTGAGACTACAGAAATTATTTGTACTTGTAAAAAAAGCAAGAGAAATCTACTTGCATTTAGCAAGTTAGCAAGTAGTAAATTTGAGCCCTGGGCTGGTTGTTAGCAAGTGGTAAATTTGAGCCCTGGGCTGGTATTCACAAAGCCTCGTAGTACAAAACTTAGATTTTCCTTAAACACATGAACATTTCTTAAGTATGTCAGCTAAACATGACAATCCAGATTATTTTTGCATTGGTTTAAATCATTAGGTAAAGAGCTACTATAATCACTAAGAAAACATTGGCTAATCTTCAATTTGTGGAAAATATATGCAACAATAATTTTTTATGTACTGTAAACCTAGAAACTATTTTGCACGATTTAAGTTCACGGAGTTCCCGAGTGGTAGAAATTCGCGAAAGTAAGTAGCCGCGAAAGTGTTCAAAACATGAAATTCATAGTGTTTTTGCGCGATGTTTACAAGGCTGTATTAAGTCAGAAATCTAGTTTTACGTAACGGGATTTTCACATCAAGTAAGAAACTTTCTTTTTTTAGTGTATAACTATGTTTTTGAAAAAAAAATTACATTAATCGTTATTATACGTGATGTTTTACCAATGTTTACGTTGTTTACTAATCATGTAATGACACGCGGTAGTGTCTAATATGTTTGCGTGTCCTTGTCGTCTATGTAGGTATAAGTATATCACCATTGCCGTCTACAAGAACCATAACTGAGTAGAGTTTTATGTTAAGAATATGTCTGCGTCCTTTCTGTGTAGTTTTGTTTTCATTGTATGTTAAAAAAATAATCACATATAAATCGAAAATAAAATAATTTACTCCTGTTTTGGTGTTGTTTTCTTTAAATATCCTTTTCATTTGCTATGTCTATATAACGTGTAGCAAATTGTACTTTGATCATCACTTATTGTCTAATTAATTCATTTAAACTAATATCACAGTTGCTTCATAATTACCTGGTCATTGAACACACATAATATGGGAAGTTACACGCAGTAATGATGCAGTTTGTGACAGTTTAGATAAATTGTCAATTCTTTTGTATTCAATGGACAAACACAATCGATGTTTGACAGGGCTTAACAAAGGGACAGAGGATTAACCGAAGGTGAGAACATTGATTAAGCGGCAATTATATACTGTACAATACGTGAAAGTATGTATGTGATAGATTGTAACAAAAGTGAATTTGACACTATGTGACTTAGGTTTCGCGGAGTTCGCGGGAGACCAAAATACAGGAAACTTTAAAGCCGCGAGAATGCCGACGATCGGCAAAACACGAAAGTTAGTATTCGCGAAAGTAAAGCGGTTTACAGTAAGTCAAAATATTTAAGTTTTCATCTAAGACGCTTTATGAATACCAGTCCTGGTCGTTGTCCCTCACTTTATAAGGTGTAAAAATGTGAATGAAAATTTGTTTAGCTTGACTATTCAAAGAATATGGAGAGATATTGTACTCGCCCATTTGTTGAAGCATGAAAAATGGTGTGGAGAAATGAGTTGTCCATGGAGATCAACATTTCTTAAACGAGTCTAGAAAACACAGGTTAGTAAGCAAGCCTTAGAGAGAAATAAGAAATGTTGATCTCAAAGACAATGAGTGACAAATTCTTTTTATCACGTAACAATACTAGTTTCCGGTTCAAAACAACGTCAGAAATAACAAATTTAATCTAGTTTTATCCTTACTTATTGTTGTTTGTAGATTATATACGCACATTTACCTGGGACAAGAAGTTGGAGACAATATTGAAGTCAAACTTTGGTGGTCAAGGTAAAGTAGTAATGTAACCATGGTTACAGTTATTTAATGTTGAAATTGCTTTCCCATTTCATAAATAGTCCAGAGATTTTGACAAAACTCTCGGCCGTCTATAAGTATAATTTAACAGCTGATTTGTCTATATTTATTGACCCGATTGTATGTTTTCATAAGCAGGAAGTATCACGAAGATGCTTGAGGTGTTATACCAACACAAATCTAAAGGATCGATATTGCACGATTTGCTCGCGGAAATTTACGTATTCAATGAAAGAACCTTGTAATATATCCATGCATAAAGGTGAGGATCAGGTCAAATTCTCTGAGCTATACCTATATCTAATATGACATGTGAAGGTATTTCAACTAGGAAAGAAGTAATATGTGTTTCAGCAATGATTATAACATGGCTAGTGTTATACAGAAAGGTGTTAAGAAAGTTTTGGTCCAAGTGTGGCATTTAGATTCAATAATTACTTCTACACCTCATAAATAGTACACAATGGCAATACAAAGAAAATGTGTCAAATGTTATTATCAACCCTCATATAACAGTTGTATACATTTCCTTATCTAGATAGTTAATGCAATAATATGACAAATCATATTTTATATTACATTGTCTTCTTTCTTCTGGATTCATTCTTCATTGAGTCACTAAAAATACTCAACATGTTTATCATAATGCAGAGCTAGCTACAGATAAGCTGCGTATTGGGGTTATTACCCAATTAATTTTCTTAAAAAACCCAATAGATTTTGAAAGGAGGGAGTAATAAGAAAAAGAAAATACAATCTGAAATACCCAAATAGAAAATTAGGTTATAATAGTGAAAAATAGTACATAAAAGATCATTTACCCTAAATGTGTCAAAACCCAAACAAATTTGAAACTTGGGGGTAAAATACCCAAATGGACTAAAACCTTATTTGTTGCTCTGGTATTAAAATGATCAGAAAATACTGCTTAACATACAGGTATCTGGACAAAATGTCAAGGTCCTTACAGTCTGATTAGTGGAAATTATTTGGACAATTAATGAAATAAATCTTGTATGTGGAGACCTACGGCATGTTTCGATCAATATCTATGTAATTGTTCCTCGTTCATGCATACCTGAGGTTACCTTAGCAACAGAATTGATATCTGCGGAAAATATCTGTGGAAAATTTTGTAGAAAATATCTGAAATTAAAATATTACGCAAATATTCTCTACACTGCGGAAAATTTTGTAGAAAAATATCCAGAAATTAAATATGGAAAGCTGACTGGCAAATAAAGTCTTTGCTCAGCATTTTTAGTAAATTGTGTTTATCATGGTTTGTCATTTATGATTTCAATACCATCCTCCTTCAATCCCCAGTTTATGAAAAAATGTAACATTTTCAAGATGAACTTTTGACATATCACAGTTTGTAGTACATGTAGTTTGTTTGTTTACATGTATATTGCTTTCTTAGAATCAATATTTTGAGAAAACAAAAAAAACCCAAGCTTTTTAAACTTCAGTTTGGTCAACATGACCGCTTCCGATTTTCATGAAAATAGGCTCATAAGAAGCGCCTTGAAGCAGATTTTAAATATGCACTAGTCTTATCTTACGACCTTCTAATTCTAAGCCAGCGAAATGATTTAAATACATGTAGCATTCTTTTATGGAATATTCCAATATTTTGAAGATTTAACTTTTGTCATTTCACAGTTTGACGTAGTTTGTTTGATTGTTTGCATATATGTACTTGTAGTTTATCCTTTAATGTGTTAATTTGAAATTCTATATTAGTACATTTGTAGTACATGTAGCACATATTAGAAATTAATGTAGACGGTTGTCGAGGACAATTTGTGGCAGTACTGATGTTCCTTGATGTTTTGCTTGCATACTTAGGTTAATATGGCCGGTAGTGGTGCCAGGTTGATATGGCCGGTAGTGGTGCCAGGTTGATATGGCCGTAAGTGGTGTCAGGTTGATATGGCCGGTAGTGGTGCCGGGTTGATATGGCCGGTAGTGGTGCCAGGTTGATATGGCCATAAGTGGTGCCAGGTTGATATGGCCGGTAGTGGTGCCAGGTTGATATGGCCGGTAGTGGTGCCAGGTTGATATGGCCGGTAGTGGTGCCAGGTTGATATGGCCGGTAGTGGTGCCAGGTTACGGCATTAGGATGATATGGCAGGTAGTGGTGTCAGGTTGATATGGCCTGTAGTGGTGTCAGGTTGATATGGCCGGTAGTGGTGTCAGGTTGATATGGCCGGTAGTGGTGCCATGTTAAGGTATACCAAGGCACTTGCATCTGTGAAAAATTGCCACAGTGAAAATATGAGAAATGACTACCAAATATATGTCTGGATACAGCCCTAAAGACATACTAAAAAAACACCAGTCTGCCTTATTTTTCCTCAATCGCTAAAATGTTAAACATAATTTTATTCTTAATTCTGTACACTTTACACAAATCTGATAAGAAATGAGCTAGATTATGTACATAAATGTCACATATTTCTAATGTGCAGCTTTTTAGGACGAATATCAATAATGATCTCCGTTGATAAGTTACCTTGTTTCCGAAATTGGATTGCTAAAATGTTTAATATAGTTTTTTTCTTTATTCTGTACACTTTTTACACTTATCTGATAAGAAATAATGAAGTAAAAATGCCTCAAATAGACCCTAGAAGATATTTGCCTTTGTGCTTTATTGCCTATGGATACAGCCTTGTGAGGTCATTGGGCTAAAAATCATTGTCTTGGCTGGTGGCATGTTTTTCGCTTCAACAATTATTTTACTTATAATGTATGAACAATGAACATGTAATGTTTATATTTTAAGTAGAATAGCAACTAAAAAGTCTCTATGAATAAAAAGTTATATTTCGTAAATTAGAAAAAAATCATTTAATTTCAGGTAAAATGCCGACTGTTGTCTCGCCTGAAGTGTACCGTACAAGATTTCTGGATGCTATGGGGAAATATTTCCTTCCTGTTCCTGATCAGTGGACAGGATTAGGAAGGGATGTCGATCAGTTAATGCAGAATTAGAACGAGATGTTGATCCGTTAATGCAGAATTAGTGAACAGAATTAGGTGGGATGTTGATCCGTAAATGCAGAATTAACAAACAGAATTAGGATGGGATGTTGATCAGTTAATGCTGAATTAGTGAACATGATTTGGGAACTATTATTTGTGGTATCATATTCAATATGGTACATATACGAATAAGTGAACATGTATTGGTTCAATTATGAAATAGTCAAAACCTGTTGGTTCAATTGTGAATTTGTGAATACTACTGATTCAGGTAATTTATGAATTAGTGAACTATGATTGATGATTTGTGAATACTAATTTGTGAATACATTAATTAGTGAACACTGATTGGTACATTATGAATTATTGAATACTGATTGGTGCATTATGAATTAGTGAATACTGATTGGTATATTATGAATTAGTGAACACAGAGTGGTACATTATGAATGAGTGAACACTTATTGGTACATTCTGAATTAGTGAACACTTATTAGTATATTATGAATGAGTGAACACTTATTGGTACATTCTGATTGGAGCATCATGAATTATTGAATACTGAATGGTACATTATGAATTATTGAATACTGAATGGTACATTCTGATTGGTGCATCATGAATTATTGAATACTGATTGGTGCATTATGAATTAGTGAACACTGATTTGTGCATTATAAATTAGTGAACACTGATTGGTACATTATGAATTAGTGAATAATGATTGATGAATTTGTGAACCGTGATTGGTAAATTATTGGACACTGATTGATGAATAAGTGGACACTGATTGGTGCATTTATGAATAAGTAAACATTGAGTTGTGTATATAAATATATATATGAGTTAGTGAATTCAATGCTTTCTTTTAAGTGTCACAGTTATACATGTAATAAAACTAAAAACATTATGAATAACTTGCCACTTCTACTGTTTTCTTCAGAAAAAAAACTTTTTTTCCTCTATAGTGGTTTTAAAACATGTTATGAGACTATACATATTAGTTAAAAGATAAAATTTGTTTCTAAAGGCATCAAAAACACAGAAAGGGGTTGCATATAAAAGGACCACACGTATTTTTGTGTTACAAGTAGTCTAGTAGTAAGGGCAAATGACTGCTGATCTGAACGTTGTGGGTTCGATCCCTACTCCAGCTGGATCAAAAACAGAAATGCTTTCAGTCTTTCCCAACTAACATAACTAAAACTACTCATATTCTTCCGCATGGACATTAACTGAGGTATGCTTCTGGAACTGGAGCATCTTCTGTATCATGCACTATAATCCCTCAAAAACTAAAGTGACTAACCTCTTCTGGGGGCCTCTCCAATATGGATTTCTGGGTGCGAGCATAAATAAAAACATAGACACCAAACCTAATCATTGATGTTACATTTTGTTGTATGAGGTTAGGCATTATGTTCACTGTGATGTTATAGTTTGCCTTATTAATTGCACATCACTGACTTAGAATTAGAAGGCCATAAGTACAAAATCGAAATTTTGAGAAAACAATCTTTTTCAACTTCACATTGGTCAACCTGACCTGTTCTGATTTTCATGAAAATAGGCTTATAAGAAGCGCCTTGTGATGCAGATTTGTATGACACTGATATGTCTGGTTGTATGTAGTACTTACGACCTTCTAATTCAAAACCAGCGACATGTCACAGTCTCCTGTATAATATATTTGCTTCAATTATTTGTGATTTTTTCGAGATTTTTTCAGTAATATTACTGATACTGTTTATGCTGTTAAAAATTTAGTGCAATATCTGTGTTATTTTGTTACAAAACATTTTGTACTAGAAATTGTTGGTATCTCATATATTCTCCATAAAATAAAATTAATGCTAACTTCAGTATTTGTTGTTTGTTTTTAGGTCACCTGACACAGTGTTCCTTAAGACATATTCATAAGTCTGTCACCCATAAGTACCGCCCCCCTGTCACCCATTCAGCTAAAACCTTAGTACTGTCCCTGTCACTCATTCAGCCACAACCTAAGTACTGCCCCCTATCACTCATTCAACCACAACCTTAGTACTGCCCCTGTCACTCATTCAGCCACAACCTAAGTACTGCCCCCTGTCACCCATTCAGCCACAACCTTAGTACTGCCCCTGTCACTCATTCAGCCACAACCTAAGTACTGCCCCCTGTTACCCATTCAGCCACAACCTTAGTACTGTCCCTGTCACTCATTCAGCCACTATCTAAGTACTGCTCCCTGTCACCCATTCAGCCACAACCTAAATACTGCCCCCTGTCAAACATTCAGCCACAACCTAAATACTGCCCCCTGTCACTCATTGAGCCACAACCTAAATACTGCCCCCCTGTCACTCATTCAACCACAACCTTAGTACTGCCCCCTGTCACTCATTCAACCACAACCTTAGTACTGCCCCCTGTCACTCATTGAGCCACAACCTAAATACTGCCCCCTGTCACTCATTCAACCACAACCTAAATACTGCCCCCTGTCACTTATTCAATCACAACCTAAATACTGCCCCCTGTCACTTATTCAACCACAACCTTAGTACTGCCCCCTGTCACTCATTGAGCCACAACCTAAATACTGCCCCCTGTCACTCATTCAACCACAACCTAAATACTGCCCCCTGTCACTCATTCAACCACAACCTAAATACTGCCCCCTGTCACTTATTCAACCACAACCTAAATACTGCCCCCTGTCACTCATTCAACCACAACCTTAGTACTGCCCCCTGTCACTCATTCAGTCACAATACTAATATTGTATGTAAGAAGTAATGTGTTAGTTCGCACTATTTATTGAATGACCCTCGTACATACATACATTTCATCATTTATACTGGTATCAAACAGTGTAATATTGGTGACGGGTCTAACCGTTACAATATAATTTTAACAAATTTAAGTAATTTTAAACATTCAGCTTAGTTACTGGTACAGATAAGATTTTCAAATTTGAACATATTTGTCGCCTATAATAGTTTGGTTTCAAATAGATCTACTGTTTCTTTCAGTCATGACGCTGCACATACGATTTCACACGTATGTGTGACATTTTCCACACACATTTTCTATCCAATACTCCTTTTATCAATCTCGGTAAATTTTCCAAATTACAAATTTTGCGAAGACCGTCTTGGAAATAGACATTTAAAATGTTCAATGGCACTGAAGTCTATACATTTGGGTATTCATCATCACAATGAGTACAACTAGGATTGGTGATGACTTCAGTGAAACGAGGGTTGTTCAAATTGGAATGCAAGTGATGCTATATCTTTCTTGTATCAATGAAGTTTTAACAATAGTGAACTGTATATCAAATATGATTGTATTAGCTTTAAATGGATACCTCACACTTTAAAATCCGTTCAGTGTAGCTGTAACAATAGGTCAAATAACACTGTCTACTCGTGTATACTATAATGCTTAAATGATTTGAAAAATGTCACTTTTTCAATTAAAAAAAATCGGTGTTTTCTTAATGTGGGAGCAAAAACAATATTTAAAATAACTTGTACATGTATGTTGAAATGATGTCATGTAGTGTCTTATCAGCTACTTGATAGTTTAAGAAATTTAAAAGTAGTGTAATTTTATTTCGAAATGAACCTCTTGCACGCCATCTATACTACCAAAGGGTTGCGAAAATCAAATATTTTTTAGAAAATGGTGGAGTATTTACAATTAGGCAAGTAGCTCAATGTGTTGGCACGTCATTAGGAGCTATTCATACAATTATCAAGCATATTACAAAAATTAGGACGAACAGTATAGTTTGGATAACCCTATCTGCTTTGGGACGCCAGCACATTATGTCCTTGCAAACTGTCCAAAAAATAGTTGAAACCAGTTTCTAGATAAAAAACGTCGACCGTTTGCAAATGTTTTGACCATAAACGAGACATGGGTTCATTTTTTTACCCATGCGACATATCCATAAACAAATATGAGCCAGCAAAGACAGAACAAAGGTGTACATTGAAAAATGCACCGTAGGCGCCAGCAGAAATGAACACCTTTTTCGATATAAAATAAGTTTCTACCATTAAATTTGATGTATAAAATGGACAATGGGTAACTGCAAAGCTTAACAAAGGTAAATTCCGCCAGAAATTGAAGAAATACTCCCGACAATCGCTGTCAAGCCACATGTTTGAAGGTTGACATGCTATTGCAGGGCAATGGACCTCCAGCTGCAGCAGCCATTTACGCGACTTTCTGAGAAGCGTGAAGGTCCTTGAACATTCCGACCATCCGTATTAGTCAAGCATAGTCCCTTGTGATCTTTAGTTGTTTTAAACGACTCTTAAATTGCATTGTCGGAAAATATATCTGGTACGTTAAGATCTCATGTCAGTATATGCACTGTGTACTTAGCAATAATAACAAAATCGCATTTTAAAAATGGAATAACTGAATGAAACTTCGCATATATATATCGGAGATGCATACTGGAATGGGATCAACGGCTTTTTTAATTAGAATCAATCAAGGATAAATTTTAAGGTCTTAGTTGCACTCCAATTTTAACCACAGGTGCTTGGCATGTGGATATGACCCCCTTGATCCCCTCTACAACTTAACATAAAATTTTTAAAAAAAATCAGATCTCTATCATTGATCTAATAGAGATATGAATTTTTTTTTTGAATTTTTATGTTGAGTTGTAGAGGGGATCAAGGGGGTCATATCCACATGCCAAGCACCTGTGATTTGAACAACCCTCGTAGTTCTAGTTTTTTCTCGCTAACGATCGAATTTTTCCCGAAACAACTTATGATGGTAAGAAATCAATCTTCTACACTTACGTTAAAATGAAAATCACGAGGCTTGTGTTTGAGATGTATACACAGTTTTTCAATGGCCGATCATAACCTCGTGGTCATTCTAACCACGTCACCGTCGTTTAAACACACCAAAAAGAGGTGATACAACTGCAGATAATGCACCAGTCAATATTTTACCCGCCCGTCTAAATCATCACCGTGGAGCATAGTTTTTCATAAAAAACTGGAACAAAAGTATCGCTGCCGTCTTTCGTGGTGTCACATTCCCGGACCAAAGTCTATTCCTCGGGACTCGGAGTCGATAAGTTTTGTCAAATTCCCGCCTGTCGGAAAGATTCGTCAACCATTTTCACCCTGTATCCACATCGCCTCCACCGCGGGCGGACATAATATTGACTGCTGCATATGTAATGTATGCCAGTGGGGCGACATACTTATGGCATGCGAATGGATTTTGTATTCTGACAATATGTGAAATATCTAACTAGAAATTCACGCCCTCGGGCAAATTATGTCGAGCCTCGGCGCACGTTTAAAAAAAGCACCAAAAGTTACCTTCTTTCCCACTATGCATAAAGAAAAAATGATCCGTACCAACTTCAATCTGACCATTGATCTCCAACTGTGACCTTGACCTTTGAGATAGGAACCTGGGGGTTGGGAATGACACTCTGTCTTATCGAGGTTAACATTCGTGCCAAATATAAGCAATATTGATCTATGCATGACGAAGTTATGGTCTGGACAAAAATCGGACGGACGCATGCACATACTCCACTAAAGTGGCGACTAAGTCTCGTTCAACGCAAGAGGGCTCGACAAAAATGAATGTATTTACAAGCAGAATAAACAAATGATGACATCAGCAAAAGTTAGTGTTGGACATTTTGTGATTTGTCTTCATCGGGCTTTTGTCAGGTTGTTAAGGCAGCTGTGTACCGGAATTGCTGATAACGATCGTTTTCAAGTGTTTATTACGGAGACATAAAAAAAGAAAACGATGGTAAGAATACAGCCTAATTTAGGTTAAGAAACGCCGACTTTTGACCACCCTAAGGCAATTTCTAACTTGTTACTTCCCATTGACCATAAAATGACCAAACTTCTCCAAAAGTGTTAATAAGCATTTTTAAAACATAACGACCACCATGTTGTTGAGTTAAAACCGTCATATTTTGTGTTTTTTGAATTTGACGATCGTTCCACATTTCCAATTGACCAAGCATAAACAATCGTTTGCACATACCCGTTTCAATTTCAATTTCTGGTACATTATACGTTTTATATCATTTCATTGTTTAATGAACCGTTGTATTAAATGTTGATGAAAACGCCCAATTGTATCCCATTTCTTGGTAGCCAATACACACAAATTTTTGTGAAGAAATTCTAATAGATAAAAAAAAGTTTAACGTTAGCAACGCATGCACTTTTATTCTGAGACTTGTGACTAAGAGTGTGCAAACGTACCTGTCTCTTGTGAACGAAGTCCTTTTCCTACACGGACATAAGTACGTTACATATAATGGCTATGTCTTTATTCTCATATACCGCTTTTATTGCATAAACAGGATATGTAATGCTTTTCATAACATTCCAAATAATAAAATACAAAATGAAACACGAATTGTTGCCTTCTTATTATTCTTGTTGTTGTTTCAGCATAATTTTATCCAAACTAGTGAGTCTTTACAGTGGAACATGAAATATATTGTGCACCCAATTTAGCATTGCGATTCCAAAATTAGAAGAGCATTTACAAATGTAACACTCTTTTCAATTGAGCAGGTGAGTGCCGTTACACGTTGCAAAGGTACTGACTTTTTACATGCATGGACGCATGTCCAACAAGTTAAATAAACATGTGTGCTGTTCAGTTCGTGTTAAATTTGTAAAAAAGAGGTGATACAACTGCAGATAATGCACCAGTCAATATTTTACCCGCCCGTCTAAATCATCACCGTGGAGCATAGTTTTTCATAAAAAACTGGAACAAAAGTATCGCTGCCGTCTTTCGTGGTGTCACATTCCCGGACCAAAGTCTATTCCTCGGGACTCGGAGTCGATAAGTTTTGTCAAATTCCCGCCTGTCGGAAAGATTCGTCAACCATTTTCACCCTGTATCCACATCGCCTCCACCGCGGGCGGACATAATATTGACTGCTGCATATGTAATGTATGCCAGTGGGGCGACATACTTATGGCATGCGAATGGATTTTGTATTCTGACAATATGTGAAATATCTAACTAGAAATTCACGCCCTCGGGCAAATTATGTCGAGCCTCGGCGCACGTTTAAAAAAAGCACCAAAAGTTACCTTCTTTCCCACTATGCATAAAGAAAAAATGATCCGTACCAACTTCAATCTGACCATTGATCTCCAACTGTGACCTTGACCTTTGAGATAGGAACCTGGGGGTTGGGAATGACACTCTGTCTTATCGAGGTTAACATTCGTGCCAAATATAAGCAATATTGATCTATGCATGACGAAGTTATGGTCTGGACAAAAATCGGACGGACGCATGCACATACTCCACTAAAGTGGCGACTAAGTCTCGTTCAACGCAAGAGGGCTCGACAAAAATGAATGTATTTACAAGCAGAATAAACAAATGATGACATCAGCAAAAGTTAGTGTTGGACATTTTGTGATTTGTCTTCATCGGGCTTTTGTCAGGTTGTTAAGGCAGCTGTGTACCGGAATTGCTGATAACGATCGTTTTCAAGTGTTTATTACGGAGACATAAAAAAAGAAAACGATGGTAAGAATACAGCCTAATTTAGGTTAAGAAACGCCGACTTTTGACCACCCTAAGGCAATTTCTAACTTGTTACTTCCCATTGACCATAAAATGACCAAACTTCTCCAAAAGTGTTAATAAGCATTTTTAAAACATAACGACCACCATGTTGTTGAGTTAAAACCGTCATATTTTGTGTTTTTTGAATTTGACGATCGTTCCACATTTCCAATTGACCAAGCATAAACAATCGTTTGCACATACCCGTTTCAATTTCAATTTCTGGTACATTATACGTTTTATATCATTTCATTGTTTAATGAACCGTTGTATTAAATGTTGATGAAAACGCCCAATTGTATCCCATTTCTTGGTAGCCAATACACACAAATTTTTGTGAAGAAATTCTAATAGATAAAAAAAAGTTTAACGTTAGCAACGCATGCACTTTTATTCTGAGACTTGTGACTAAGAGTGTGCAAACGTACCTGTCTCTTGTGAACGAAGTCCTTTTCCTACACGGACATAAGTACGTTACATATAATGGCTATGTCTTTATTCTCATATACCGCTTTTATTGCATAAACAGGATATGTAATGCTTTTCATAACATTCCAAATAATAAAATACAAAATGAAACACGAATTGTTGCCTTCTTATTATTCTTGTTGTTGTTTCAGCATAATTTTATCCAAACTAGTGAGTCTTTACAGTGGAACATGAAATATATTGTGCACCCAATTTAGCATTGCGATTCCAAAATTAGAAGAGCATTTACAAATGTAACACTCTTTTCAATTGAGCAGGTGAGTGCCGTTACACGTTGCAAAGGTACTGACTTTTTACATGCATGGACGCATGTCCAACAAGTTAAATAAACATGTGTGCTGTTCAGTTCGTGTTAAATTTGTAAAATTCCAGTAGATCACTCAAGGACAAACAAATTCGAAAACGTGCTCTCGACTGCACATGTATGCAAGCAGTTTAGTAAATCACACAGTGACAAACAATCTAGACACGTACTCTCAAGGAATCTTTCGTAATACTGTTATATGACAGTATTAAACCGATAATGTGTGCAGTGTTTCTTGGTCAATTGTGCAGTAATATGCGCAGATGCACATGTGACTATAACAATTGGGAAACTCCGCGCGCGTGTTCGGTGTAGTTATTTTCCCCGTAACAATGTAGCAAAGTTTAACATACGAACCTATTAGATCGAAAACGAGTATTGAGCGATGACTGCACTTTTAACTCTAGACTTTAAAGAGGGCGAATTCATGCACCGGTCAATATTATGCCTGCCCGGAGGAGCGGCGGGGATACAGGGGGAATTAGACAGACGAATATTCCCGACAGGCGGGAATTAGACAGCTTTGTCGACTCCGTGTCCCAGGGAATAGACTTTGGTCCGGGAATTTCGACACTGCGAAAGACAACAGTAATACTTTTATTCGTGTTTTTTATTAAAGTACTCGGCTGAAAACCTATGCCACACGGTGGAGATTTAGACAATAAGCACTGTCTCCAGGGTGGGGATTTAGACATCAAAAAGTTGAAAATGTCTAATTCCCCCCGGGTCGCCTGCGGCACCCCTCCCGGGTGGGCAAAATATTGACTGGTGCATTATCGGCAACGAACTACATGTAGTTTGTTTTATTGAAGACAATTTGTTTCAACAAACCAGGACAGAACTGGTTTTGGTTTACCAAGCGGTTTTAAAACGGTTTGTCAAACCGACCGAATCACCACTGGAGGTGTTTTGGTCGGTTCGTGACTATCCGAAAATGCCCCTAATCAACAAAATGGCGGAAAGCATCCTGAAGGTGGATGTTTTTCATTTAAAGTAAATGATCAAGAAATAAAAAACATGTAAAAATGAAGATTCCCAATTCTCAATAACGTCACAATAAAACTGGCAGGACCCTCTCTCTACTTTGGGGAACCTGTACTCGGGCCTTTGGAAGGAGGAATTTCACGTCGTTTTAATGCATAGGGGAGAGACGACCGTATTCATATGTAAAATACCCACCGACAATCTATTGGATGAATGAAAAATAAAAACTTGCCATTCACCAATGGCTAGCTGGTGGTATGAATGCCTTTGTATACAAGCATGATCTCTATTAGTGATACTATTTAGTTTTCATTTTTAGGCTGTTTTCAGTTGGCATTCATAGATGCATAAAAACCGTTAGTGGTCTCATGACACTTAAATTTGAAACATAGTTTATTAACTGAAAATGTTAAAAAATATGAAGCGGGCTAAAAACTGATGTTACTAGCTAGATCTTGGAGACTTGTTGCATAGCAACCATGGAATTCTTCGGTTTATTATATTTTGAAATGTGTTTTGGCATAATAGATATCTTATGGCTATTTAATAATAGTTTTTCATTCATCTTAACGATGTTATTTATTTTCCATATTTAAAATATAGAATAAATGAATGGTTATCCATTTTCAGTATCAAATTCCCGTAGGCCTACCGGAAGTCGGAGGAGAGAGTCGATCTACATAATCACCACAATGCATCCTGTTTAACAAAAAATAATCAGGCTTAGCCAATGCAAAACTACAACTACAACAACAATCGTGTGTTTCGCATGTGGTCGGTAATGGGAATTCCCCGTCTCGAAATCCCCAAAAATTGATGACGTCACAGAAACATGATCCCTTTACATCGCGTTTAACAAGGAATTAGGTATTGAATTGAACTTTAATACCGACTGTGTATCTGAAAACAACTTGTTTTGACAATCTGTTCAGTACGTAATAATAGAGACTTATAAATTAAGGTATTGACGATTAACCGCGTTTACAAAGAATTTGTTTAACTAAACGGATTATATTATAATTCTCTTTCTATTTTAATATGATTAGAATATCAGTTATCCTACAGGTAATCGGAGACAATTAAAGAGGATGTATCCGTATTTAACCATGTCTTAAAATCCACAGTGATTCAACTATAAGTAGTAATTACTAGTTCATATTCTTATTCAAAAAGTGCAGAAAAAGCTATGACTAGAATTGTACGGATCATTTATTCAAAATGTTTTTAAAACACTAAAATCGCCCGAATACGATAGTTACAAAGTAATTATTTGTTCATGTTTATACTAGTTTAACACTCTTTTCACCAATTTTCCGGTGGTCGTTTCACTTTAATCAGTTTTCCAGGACTGATTTATGCTTTAATACTCAAGTGACTTTTTCCCCAAGACTGTTGGGCGTGCGTCTAAATACCTGGAATAGAAATTGCTATGTTAATGTGTAAATAGTTTCCTCCTGGACGATATGTTTGTATTCCATTGCTTAAAATTAATTCTTTATTTAAAGCCAACGAGAATTGTACTTTATTGAAAATTACAATTGAGTTCAAAAGAACATTATAATAGTATATAAAGTTGAAGTCCATGCATTAGTTTCTAAAAAGGGTAAAGTGACGCTAATGCTTCTAAATCGGATATATAATATGATTGTGACGATTCTGTAAACAATACACGTATTTATGACAGATGTAACCATACGAATTTACGTCATTTTTATTCTGGTCACGATATTCAAAGATGCTACTCAGTGACATAGACTTCACAGAAATCTGTGGGGAAACTAGTACTACTCAGTGACATAGACTTCACAGTGCTCTGTGAGGATACTACTCAGTGACTTAGACTTCACAGTGCTCTGAGAGGATACTACTCAGTGATCTAGACTTCACAGTGCTTTGTGGGGATACTACTCAGTGACTTAGACTTCACAGTGCTCTGTGGGGATACTACTAAGTGACTTAGACTTCACAGTGCTCTGTGGGGATACTACTCGGTGACTTAGACTTCACAGTGCACTGTGGGGATACTGCTCAGTGACTGAGACTTCACAGTGCTCTGTGAGGATACTACTCGGTGACTTAGACTTCACAGTGCTTTGTGGGGATACTACTCGGTGACTTAGACTTCACAGTGCTCTGTGAGGATACTACTCAGTAACTTAGACTTCACAGTGCTCTGTGTGGATACTACTCAGTAGCTTAGACTTCACAGTGCTCTGTGTGGATACTACTCAGTAACTTAGACTTCACAGTGCTCTGTGAGGATACTACTCAGTAACTTAGACTCCACGGTGCTCTGTGAGGATACTACTCAGTGACTTAGACTTCACAGTGCTCTGTGAGGATACTACTCAGTGACTTAGACTTCACAGTGCTATGTGAGGATACTACTCAGTGACTTAGACTTCACAGTGCTCTGTGAGGATACTACTCAGTAACTTAGACTTCACGGTGCTTTGTGGGGATACTACTCAGTGACTTAGTCTTCACAGTGTTGTGTGGGGAAACTACTCAGTGACTAAGACTTCACAGTGCTCTGTGAGGATACTACTCAGTGACTTAGACTTCACAGTGCTCTGTGAGGATACTACTCAGTGACTTAGACTTCACAGTGCTCTGTGAGGATACTACTCGGTGACTTAGACTTCACAGTGCTCTGTGGGGATACTATTCAGTGACTTAGACTTCACAGTGCTCTGTGTGCATACTACTCAGTAACTTAGACTTCACAGTGCTCTGTGAGGATACTACTCAGTGACTTAGACTTCACAGTGCTCTGTGTGGATACTACTCAGTAACTTAGACTTCACAGTGCTCTGTGGGGAAACTACTCAGTGACTTAGACTTTACGGTGCTCTGTGAGGATACGACTCAGTAACTTAGACTTCACAGTGCTCTGTGTGGATACTACTCAGTAACTTAGACTTCACAGTGCTCTGTGGGGAAACTACTCAGTGACTTAGACTCCACGGTGCTCTGTGAGTAAACGTTTCCTCGAATTCAAGATGTGTGAAGGAAGTACTAGTAAAATGGTGACGGGACGTTTGATGCCATTGCGGCCGGTGCTCGATGAACGGCTCATGGAAGATTATTGTCAAGAAGTCTACATGAATGTAAGTAAGCGTGTTTCGTATAATAACCATTCGTGAAAGCTCGGTCATTTCTGTTTGTCTCCGGTAAATACACTTTGCAGTGCATAAAGGCTCGGGTGATCAGAATGGTATAATAACGTTACAACATTCGGAAACTGATGGCCGTTTACAGTTTAATGCTGGTTCACATTGGCTGTTACCTGGCTTAGTTTTGGATATAAGGCAGAAATAGGCAAAAGCTGGAAACCAAATTAGAAATGTTCGGAGTTTAAGGTGGTTTATATAGTAAAAGATCCTATCGCATAATACTGGGCAACACTTCCAAAAGTGGTTTCCAGCTACTGCCTCTGTTATCCTTAATCACCCAACAAGGTCAGGCAACAGGCAATTGTACCATAACGCAGGTAGGATACACCGGGGGGCACAGGGGGGCCCATGCCCCCCAGTTGGCATCGGAGTAACAATTTTATGCATCTTAAAAATGTTAAATTACCAATCGATCTATCTATTGTAACTGGCTGTACGACTGGTTAAGAAATAAATAGCCAAGAAAAAAGTATTTCAAAAGTAGTTAGGATTGCTCACTTTTTAAGTTCAAAGTAACGCAAATATATATATTCGAAACGAAAGCAGCAAACCCAACCCAGTACTTGTCTCATTTTGCAACTTACATTAACTGCAATTCTAATTGGGAGTCATTCGTAAGTTGTGCCTAACATGGGTTGGAGTTGGATTAATGATATCGGCTGCTGAAAACCAAGTACCTATTTTCGGACATGCCTCACCCGTTCAGCCGACTGCACATTTAACATTAGCTCATTGATTGGCATGTCGACTGTAACACTACGACGTATTCCAAACCGTTACGGAGATCCTAGTTATCCAAGCCACTATTTTACTGGCAGTACGAAAACGTAACGTCAGACAGATAAACAACGGGACAACGCGATAAATGATAAACGCAAATAATAATTTGAATCATCTTGGAAAATTGCTTATTTCACCAAGACAAAGTGTGGGACATCGTATAAAATCAACAGCTCTTGTGTTGGATTATTCTCAAACATGGTCTCTACACTCCCGATTTGGCCTTTATGAACGTCAAGGCGTTTCCTATAGTATATCCTTTGTATGTGGTTTGAAGACTTGCAACAACAGATGAAATAAAGTATTCAAATTCATCATATCTTGTTCTGTTTAATCCGGCATGGTATATGGATAGTTATACAGAATTGGGTTAGTGACAAAATGGCCCTTTCAAGGGGTGTCACTATAATAAACAAAGTCTTTACCTTGACCTATTCGAGTTACCATTAATTATTGCAGGTCCAAGAGTACATCAAGTTTGAACAACAATAATGTCGTTATCAAAAGTTTTTGGCATCGAGTCCGTCGCGCTAAAACTTTGAAATAAATTATTTACTAGTATCTAAAAATAATATAAAAATATAATGGGAGTGAAGTGGAAATCTAAAACGTCTACTAGTTTTCATATAATCGTTGTAAGAACATGTATATTTGAATTATGTTTACGCAATCGTTGGTTTAATCCCACATTGATAAAAACACTTTTTTTATAGTGTATCCGTTCTGATTGGTTCTAAGTTCAGGAAGCTTTTTGTAGACCTTGAGAAAACGTACCATGAGCCAAGGTTGTATACATTTGTAGTTTGATCGTCGATACAGTTCATGAATTAATATCGGCAAAAAATGATTAAGTGTACACACATTACAAAAAAAGGCACCCATTAATCTTCAAGGGGAAATTTTATCGATATTATGACATAAACGATCCGATGCACACTAACAAAATAAAACATAGAACCAAAATATATTAAGAAATGATACGTAGTCATAATATTTACAAATCTCTTAGAATAAATTTAGATTAGGTTTGTCCATTGTTAGAGTAAAACCCATGGTAGGCATGACCGTTGGAAGGCACAGGTAACTGTATCAATGATAAAGCGTAAAAAGAAATAATTTTGTGTGTATAAAATGTATATTACTTATTACATTAAACACTTTTTGTTCTTTATCAATGATACAGTTACCTGTGTCAGAAGGCTATAAGAGAATTTGACTGACCAACATTGCACGTCGTTATCAGTATCGACGTCACGTTAATTAATTACTGCCCTACCCTAGCAACCCGGAAGTGGGTCGTGTTTGCTTTACTCTGATTTCTACCTCATTTATATTATACAACCCCCGTATCTCTGTCGTAACCAGTAATGACCGCTTTATCAGGTTATCAGAACGTTGATTGAATGCTTTGTGTGCTAGCGGTACTGCTAAATAGTAGACCGTTTACTTCATAGTTGGAGAAACTATAAGAAATGTAAGTTTTGTTTATTTTTGTTCTTGTCTATGTATATATGTTGTCTACAAATATGCGAAATTCTATTTTATGCCCAAATAAACTTTTTATTGTATTGCATTGTATTGTATTGTATTGTATTGTATTGTATTGTATTGTACCGGTATTGTATTGTATTGTATTGTATGGTTTATTTTTGTAGAGTGAAGACCAGTCAAAAAGCTAGATGATCTTAATACTGAATCGGTCGTATTAATAAGCGGATCTGTTTTGTTCTGAATAAAATACATGCACTTTCGTTCTTCGCAATTGAAAAACTATGCATGATATCAATATAATGAAAGTGGTGTCATTAGCCGAACTTCACTGTAGATACTAAAGCAGAAAAGGCTGGATTGTATCGTATTGCACAGTACCAATATGATAGTAAATAATTATTATTTCTACCACAAATAATATCTATCTTTTGTCGGGGGCCATTTATATAATAAAAGACTGAAACTCAATCTTAAATATACTTAAAGTTGTTTTACTCCATCATTTGAATTTCAATAAATATACATTTCACTTTAGAATTTAGAATATAACCTACGTTATGAGCCAATGAAAACGCCGCATTTTCGCGGTTAAATGAAAATTTAATCATTAAAATCATCTCTTAACAGACTTGACGCTTGCGTTGGCGCTAATTTCTATCGGCCAATCAGAATGCAGAATGTTATATTCTAAGTTAGTTAGAACATATTAAGTAAATTTTAATGACTAAAAGGGCCTCGCTTCGCTTCAATCGCTCCGCCCGCTCCGCCCGCTCCGCCCTTTTTAATCATTAAAATTTACTTAATATGTTCTAACTATAACATAACCTACATTATGAGCCAATGAAAACGCCGAATTTTGGCGGTTAAATGAAAATTTAATAATTAAATTTTCTCTTCACAGACTTGACGCCATGCGTTGGCGCTACTTTCTATCGGCCAATCAGAATTCAGAATGTTATTTTATAAGTTAGTTAGAACATATTAAGTAAATTTTAATGACTAAAAATGACTCGCTTCGCTCGCTACGCCCTTTTTAAGCATTAAAATTTACTTAATATGTTCTAACTATAACATAAATAATTGACTGTTATACGTATACAGTGTGTAACTATTGGAACAGCACTGTACTGAGCTCTGTACACCGACACATTAAGTCGGGTTCATTTTGTATCTGCCCATCTGTAAGTTCGATGTTCAGCATAATGCTACTTCGTTTCCTTCATAAGACCATGTATGGTGTTTATGTTGGGTGGTGCTTTGTTTGTTGTCCTTGTGAATTGTGTTCGTCATTTTGATTTGTTCTTGTCTGCTGGTTCTTGTTCTGGACTTGTTTAAAAGACTGAAACAGCAGGCTATCAGAGTGGGATGTAGTGTTTTTGTAACTGTTTGACCTTTCGCGTCGTGTCTGCTGTTTCTGATGGATGCTGCCTTTCATGGCTTATTTGGTTTAAAAAATGATATTTTAGAATTTGTTGGATCTTGAGTAACGATGACAGAGGTTGTAACCTTGAACATGTCGTAGTGCTAGCTCCAACGAATGGTAACGAATGTATGACTTTAGTGAACCTCCTCCCAGCTTCGACGGTCTCGGCGCTAAGTTTAGACGCCTTCAAGACCCGACTACAGGAGTAGACATCAGTGCTGTGTACATGTATATACATGTAGTTTTAAATCAGTTTTGGACTATTTTAAATTTTGACTCTGTACACCATCACCATGCATATAAAGTTGAGCTAACTACGCCTATCAAGTGCCCAGCTCAGTACACGGAAGAAGAAGAAGAAGTGGATGTTCTTTAACGACAGTAAAACTCCTTTCAGACTATATACGTATAAATGAAAAATAACGACGACTACTTTTTATCATTGTTCGAGCTCATGCTCTTCTGTAATTTCGAACAACCTTACGACCTGTCGCGTTTGTGAACTGTTCCGGTACAAAAAGGTCAAGCTGCAGTAAAACCTAATTAACCCAGGTCTGTCTTGTGGTGTATTAAAACAAGGTCCGTTTCTAAATCGCTACTAGTATCTGACGTGTTACTGTTATAGTAATTGGACGTGATATTGTGGTATTAACATAATCCAATTACACAAAACTAATCAAGATGATCTATGCCACAAAATACAAGTAGCTAGAACTTAATCTAATACTTGAAATGATGTGTTGTTACCTTATATTTTAATCCGACATACAATGTAATATAATTATTAAACACTATTAATAACGCTTGACCCTATATGGGCATAATCTGAATAGTCTTGGCAGGCTAGGACTTTCAAGTCATGCTCCGTGCATGTATAGTCCGTTAGCGACTAGGCTGGACCCCCATAAACCTTAAATATCTTAAAAAGTACAATGCCAATTAGAATAAAAATTGGTATATCTTCATAAATCAACCTTACCAACTCCCATAAATTAAAACAGAATTTTTGGTCCACAGAAAAGTGCACTTTGCATTGACTTCCAAGGTAATTTTTTAAGTCTAAAACAGTGTAAATACGTATGGGTGATTGGAACAGCAAAGGTCAGCATATTAGTCAAATATAACTGTACATTAGGTAACACATCAGTGACGATTACAAATATATAATGAGGCCCATACATCAAAGTTTATATGTTTTATGTTCGTGTAATAAAATAACAGTGTTACAAAATGGTTGTTTTAATAACTGTTGTAACTAATTTGTAGTTTATACAAATGATCATTACAATCCGAAGACGGGCCTCAACTATATACACATTGATGACCAGACAAATGTAGGTCAAAGTTATCCGTATTTATCCCGTTACAGTCATTACAAATACAATAGCATTAGTCTAACTACCAGATCGTAATGACTTAATTTACTCCCTGTCCATTTGTTGATTAAAATACCAAAATTTATACATTAGACCCAATAGGAAAAAAATTAACGAGTGCCTAAAAACTTCCGAAATTTAAACACAGAGTTGGTAAAGGTAATTCAGTCAACCATACCAAATTTCAATTAAATTGCATAATTGCTTTAAGATTTATTGGGGTCCAGCCTAGTCGCTAACGGACTATAATAAGGTATTAGAAAAGCTGTGAAATACGAAATATACGAGTAAATGCGTATACAGTACAACCTCTCTAGAGCGGCCCCTGTAGAGCAACAACCTCTCCAGAGCGGACCCCTGTATAGCAACAATCTCTTTATAACATACAGTACAAACTCTCCAGAGCGGGCCCCTGTAGAGCAACAACCTCTCTATAACAACACCTTTAAAATTTCCCTAAGCTGGTATTTACTAACAATTTAACATTTGTCGAGTAACAACCTCTGTACACCGGCCAATAGTTGCCGCTCCCAAAGGTGGTTGCTCTGCAGATGTTGTACGTTACAGTGTAATAGGCTCCGAATAGGGTAGCTACGAAAAAAAGCGACAGCTCCTTAAAATCAGGATATGAACACTTTTTTTTGTTCTTTGTTATTGTTACTCATAAAGATCACGAAAACGACCTTCAAAATCTTGTTTATGACAAATTGCAGATTTTCACGGAGGCCGGTTCATGTGCTAAATTTGCAAGTTTACTTGTAGCGCAAGCGTTATTCCAATCATGAAGTAAATATAGTTTCTGCATTTACCTCGCTTGACGCTGAAGCATTTTAAGAAAGGGAAATTGCTTCTCTTTTGTCATACCCTCGAAGCTATACCCTCATGAATTATTACTAGACGTGAGTATAAGATGTGAAAAAGGTACCAACGATGTTAATGATACGTAACACGATTGCATAAGATGGATAAAACTTTGGTAGTACATTGTAGTAAGCTTTGAATATTCGTGATTTTCCCATAGAATGTTAAATTTCTTAATTCTAAGTTATTTCTAATGTTGGTTTTGATGCAGTTATCAATTTTGCTGTTCCAATTTAATGATTCGCATGTTTGCTTATCATGGCCGAAATATGCACCAAGTGCTTTTATTTCATTGGCCCATTTCAGATCGGCAGTAGTATGCTGGTTCGTTTTTAACGATCCTAGTCCAAAATTGTCTGTTTTATTTCTATTTAAACGTAGACCCAAATGTGATCAATATTCATTGATAATATCTAGCGCATGAGTGATATCAGTAACATCGTTTGCGAATAATTGTCATAATGTAGTGAACATATCGTTCTAATGTAATGAAAGCATGAATATAATACAAAATGATATGTTTGCCATTTGCTCTTTTGTTAATTTTATTTAATGTATAAATGAACAATTTGTTCAGTGTGTTATCAGCTTATTTACTCTTGGGTATTTTTGAATATTGGTCTCCAATTTCAGCGTCAAAATACTCGACATATATCTTGAATACCGCATTCAAACAGTATTAATAATTGAATTAAATTTTCAATTAAAAGTTTTCTTTTATATTACAGTGTTTATGTTTACATTCACTGTGCTATACGGACTATGCATAAATATTGGATCAAATCGAAGGCACATTAAAAAAATTGATCACAATATTGAAATTGAAGCGCGTTGGTGCTCAGGTAACTGTATCATTGATAAAGAGTAATATATATTTTATTTTTTTTGCATAAAATTTATCTTATCTAAGATAACATAAATTCTATATTAAAAAAAGCACATGTTTTAACTCTTTATCAATAATACAGTTACCTGCGCGTTGGCCGTATCGAAACTGGTTCATACATTTAATTTGTATGATTCCTGTGACGAAATGTATATATAAAACATTTATCCAATGTGTATTTATAAAGGCGTGATTTGTTCTATATATTGGAAACAATAAGGATATGTTATAAACGGATTAACGTCTGTTACATGGAGGTCAGGATATTGGTAATGGGATATAAGCCGTTCAGTGTGAAACAGTTAAGCCGTCACTGCCATTTGCTAGAATGCTTAGCTAGTCATAGACGTGCTTGAAATGAACATTTTACTTTTTTGTGAAAGTTGTTAAGCCACCAACAGTTTCATTTTTTTCCACAGAAGTGTTTTAAAATTAATAGAAAACATTCTTGTAGCATTACCGGGGTATATGACTTACCTGGACATTTTACAAGAATAAACTCATACTATTCTGTAATACTTTATTCTTATCAACTAGGGTTTGAAACTTAAATGACTTAGTATGCATTGTTTTTGTTCATTTTGACAAATAATCCGTGTAGCTGAAAGTGTTATTCATGGTAGTCGTTGAAGTCGGAATCTACCTTGTTTATGAAGAGCTTTTTATATGCTAAAGTTTACAAAATTCACCGATGGAACAAAACGCTAAACTGATTAAGCGAAGTGATAGCGGATATTTAAATGATACCTACTTTAACGTAAGTATAAATATCAGTATTGTAACACCCATCCAGACCTATTCGTTGTTTTTTTACTGATACATTTAAAATCACATCTGTTTTTGGTCGCATGTATGTCTTGCTCGCAGATATGTCTAGAATCTTTTCTAAAGTGTTCTCGTGTTGCCTTTAGACATAACTTATCGATATTCCGTGTTATTCTGGATCACAAATCAAATCCTCTCGATGGCCGATGATCATACGGCGTACTTTTTGTCCAATCTGACGGAGGCCGGACGGACATTGGTCGGTCATGGGGTGGTATTGTAAAGCGTCGGGCGGCTGCCGGAAAAATAAGTATCTGCTGAAATGTTCATTCCTAGTCATCGGCTGGTGTCCGCACGATGCCTAGACATCAGATACACGGACATCGGTTGTTCTATAAGATCCCGTCAATCAGAGTCTCAACAACCCGGGAACGTACCGAACACCTCTTGTAGATACGGTACTTAAAGGCAATGGTGATGGAATAATATATTATGTTACAGAATGTGGGGATTCATTGGAACCCTCTTGTCGGAAAATCCCCTGGTATTGGTTCATGTTGAACATATTTTATATTTGGCACTAATACAGGCGATATACTCCGCAAACACAATACCCATCATTCTTAGCTCACCTGAGTGAGTTTTTCGTCTAACAGTACGCGTTTATTCGTTTGAAATGTCTAGGTAAGTCATAGAAATTGCTTCAAGAATTTTTTTTTCTTATTGAGAAAAAACATGTGGAACGGCAATGCGTTTAGGGACAATGCGTTAATTGCCATTCATGTGCCAAATTGGTCTTCGAATCAGGGGCAGAGAATCACGTACCATGACTTGTCCTCTTTCAAAATGAATAATATTTGGACATTTTACTTCGACATTGAAGCATTGTTGAACATGGTGACAATTGAAATATAATATTGGTAGAAACAATGATTGTAAGAACAGTGTGCTTAAGCATTGATGTATAGACCTAAACGTGTAGGTAAGAGTATTTTTTACATGACTGCAATTGATAGCAGCTTCGGTGCCTTGCAATAAGAGACATAATAATAATAATAACAACTTTATTTTCCGATGATATACCCATTAAGCCTAGGACTTATCTCCCATGGGGTCATCTAACAAAACAAGCATAAATATATACATGATTTAATTTGTTAATGTTTGCCTGTTTTGTTGCTAGTTAGGATCGCGACCAGAAATTCTGACAGAGTCTAGTACGTGATTGTGTACAAACGTTCATGTATACTATGGTTGTGCTAATTGCTAAATTTACGGTCAAGAGTTTTTCTTTAATCAAGTAGGGTTAATATCTTTATGTAATACATATTCATGTTCAGACTTCATCCTATTTTTATTTTATTAATTAATATTCTATTCAAATTGCTTCCTATCATGCGATTAGATACATTTATTTGAATAAGAAAATTAGCTTGTATGTGTTAGTTCGAAATTGTATTGATTTTCCCTTCGCATTCATGATATTAAATTCGTGGCGTCTTAAAGGGGGTGTTCCCGTATCTTTTCATGTCTCAAAATTGTTATTACTAGTTTATGTTCTAGATTGTTTTCGATTTGAGTACCCTATAGGGTAGGGCGAGCTTTGTTTAGCGAATGCGTATTTTAAAAAGGTAAGCGAGCATATAAAATCAGAGGAATTGTAGACGATATGTTGCAAAAATAACTTTCATCAAGTTAACTCATTCAAAAATATTTTTTTTTAACTACGATACATGTAATGATTCATATTGGCATGTTTCCTAAACGTAGTATTATGCGCATATTAATCGACGTAGGAAGCATTTGTAATACTTGCATGATCCGTACAGTTTTAGAAGAAGGCTATTCTGCATTTTTTCATAAAATTATTATTATTGACTACATTTTAGTAATACATTTAGCTACATTACAGATCGCAGTTTTAATATTTGTAAAAATACGGCAGCTTCCACTGTAAACATTTTAACAGCAGAATTTAAAATAAATTAAATGTAACGAAATACGTATATATATGTGCTGACATTCATTAATTGTCCCGTTTAGGAAGTAAGTCATTTTTGAAAATAAAATACTACCTTGTACATGTATGACTCTTGTAAACGTTATACGAATGTTTGAGTTCAAGTTTTTCAGTGGAAAGAGTTAAAGTTTCTAAAAGCCCAAACCCTGGATGGTTGAACAACGGTACTCATTTTCAATAATTTGTTATAATAGGAGTGGTCAAATGTGCCCACTGGCTAGCTATTCAGTGGCAAGCTTTTATCGTTCATTCATCCGATAGATTGCTGGTGGGCACTTTGTATATGAATAGGTGATCTCACCTATACGAGGATTGTTCAAATATGAGTACATCTCAGCACATAAAACCATACCTTGGTTGATTTTTCAAGAACATATTTTTTGACCCCCTCGAAGTTGTAAATTTTTAGACAGAGAATCCTTTTTTTGAAGGCATTTTTCGTAATCCTTCACAGGTATACTGTGCATACTAGAGACCACAGGAACTAGCATAACTTAAAAAAAATTAAGTTATGCAAGTTCCTGTGTACAGACACTGGAAAAGAACTGCACCGAGATATTTACATGTTTGATGCTTTCTTCCGGAAATGTATTTTAGAGTCTTGGAAATAGGAATAGTCACAAGAAAAGGACGGAGGATGAGAAGATCAACAACCTTTTTCCTTTTAAGGAAGTCGCGTTTTAAAATGGCCGCTTCGTGCGAACACGTAATAATAATAATAATAATAATAAAGACTTTATTTATAGAGGGAACATACTTGATACAACTGTCAATCTGTCGTAAGGCCAGTAAAACATTAAAATAACAGAAACATAGCTATATTGTTTTATCATCGGAAAACAGCGGATTTTATGCAATAATGATATTCATATCGACCATTTTAACCATGTCTTTGTGATTGTTAATCACTTTTGAATGTTTTTTTTTCATGATTAAAGTCCCATTCAAATACGATATAATGATCTTTAAAACGTATACATCAGAGCCGTTGCATAATGACTAGTATTATTACTTGAATATGTCGGTATCTAAAGTTTTAAGTGGCAAAGATAATACCCTTTTTAAATGTCGACCAGGTTTCTCCAATATTCAAAACATTTAAACAAGATTTTTTGCAGTCAAATTGTGTATCGAATTTGATCATTTTTAAATAGATCTTTTAAGGCATTTTAAATCACAGTAAGGCTGTCCGTATTGTTTGTTTTTGATGCTTCAACTACCACCCACAAAATTGTTCCCAACGGTATTTTGTCCCTTAAGCTTTTGTTCGAGTCCAAGGGTTTTTGAAATGAGTAAAACATGCACATGTTACAATTAGAATTTAATGACCATGGTGTGGTTGAATTGTTCCTTTTAAACTCGCTGAGTGATACTAGTGTTTTTAGTCTAAATTGAAAGTATTTTAAACACAATTATTGTATTCGATCCTCTGAATGCTTTGATGTTTGTACTTTATGATGCACTCTGAAACTAGAAATGAAATATTTTACAAAAAATATACACCTGCATCTGCATAGATTCTATATTGTAACTTGAACCATGAGAAGCTTATTTGGCGAAACGTTCTTAATTGTAATGAATATAATTTATACTATAAATGTAATTCGTGTTTGGTGGTTTTAGTTTTATTATATAAATTGTAAATTACAAATATAACCGAATTTTCTTCCGGTTTAAAATGATAGAACTTGCAATTAGTGGCAAAATAATAAACACGGACTCTACCTGTGTGTTTTTTAAAACAATATTGCAAGTAAGCTTCGGTGACTTTTAGAAACTAATTAATAGATGGAATTAATATTACGGAAATGAGTGTTACGTAACATTCGTAAGAATATACCACGGCGTTTCAAATGACGTCACTTCAGAGGACGAATACGTTTTGTTCAAATATCACATAATCCACTTAAGAGTGTTTGAAGTTGCGGTTAAGATGTCTAACAAACTAAGAAGGATTAACATACTTAAGCCTGACTAAGAAAATAAATCTCTATTTAAGACACTATTTTTACATGTGAATGATAGAGGGGTCAGTTTGTTACGTATTTCTAGTTGATTTAACATTTCACTTTGACCATATTACACCTTTAAATAATATTTATTGACACGAAACAAATTGAATTAACTGAGATTGATATCAGAAGTTTTTAACAGAATAGGGAATTCATTTACGACTTTTCGAGCAGTTTGAAGACTGGTTCCCGTCACCAATATTACATTGATAGTACTGTAGAGGTACTGTAATCTTGGGACAGGAACCAGACCATAATCTGCTCCACGAAAACAGACATTCGAAAAGCCATATTGCTTACTATCGTGTATTTAAGGTTGAACACGGCCGTATCCAGAGACAAAATGCACCGAGGTAAATATATTTTTAGGTCTATTGGAGGCATTGTTCCTTCAAAAACATGCTTATTATGGTAATTTCTCTCATTTTCACCGATACAAGCGTCTCGGTGTCCTTCTGCTTTTCCAATCACTTCCAAATATGTAGCGGAAGAGACGGTCTCCAATCAGAAGACGCTCAATCCAACGAATCGCAGAAGAACACTCTTGATCATGAAACCTAGGTGTCTGCTATTCCGTTTGCCCTAACAAGCCGGTTGATATCAATTTAATAAACACCCGTTTAATAAAAGCACATTAACAACATTCATGTTTTTGTTTTAGTCCATTTTGTTAAACAATCTGTTCAAACTCTCGATTTGCCATACCGCAACCACATGATTGCCATAAAACTAGTGTATGTTTATTTACAAATTATCGAATGAGAGACTATGAATGTCATAGTACACGAGAATCAAAGTTAAAAAGGTAACTCGATAATCAAATGTAGCATGTTGGTGTGAATGTAGTAGGGAATATGATGACGAGTGAATATCGTACGTTCCTACGTTCATGTGTTTAAAATATTTATGTACCAATTAACGAGTAAGAAACACAGTAAATTGTATCACATTGCAGCTTCATACATGGTGTCAAACAGTTGTCGACAAAAATATAATAACGAATCAGGCAGGGGACGAATGAGCGCACAAAAATAAAAATAAACAGCCATAGTCAGTTAAAGACTCAGTTTGCAATCAGGTTGGCCCCCCATAAACCTTAAATATCTTTAACAGCAAATATGCAATTTTATTAAGGTATGCACAGTTGACTGAAGAACTAATTGCCGATTATAAAAGTGCCACATTTGTCTTGATTCGGCTAAAAACATGGCCGCCAGTGGGTTGGCGCTGTTTTTTCCTATATATCTATAGTAAAATCTTTAAAAACCTTCTCCTCTAAAAGTACTGGTTGGATTTCATTATAAATTGGTTAAATTGTTCCTTGGGTGGTCCTTTCTTAAAATAGCTAAAAGAATTACATTCCATGCAGAACTCTGTTTGCCATGGCAACCGATATGAAACTCTTTAAAAAATCATAAAAAATTAACCGCTGGCCATTTTTCAAAATAATTTTACAGAAATAGTTGTTGGGTAACCAACCTTCTTACAAAATTGATTCGTCAAAAAACATGGCCGCCAATGGGTGGGGCGCTGTTTTTCCCTAAATATCTATAGTAAAATCTTTAAAAAAATCTCCCCTAAAAGTGCAGGTTGGATTTCACTATAGTAAATATATTTCACTATAAATTGGACAAATTGTTCCTTGTGTGGTCCTTTCCGTTAAAATAGCTAAAAGAAGTACATTCCGTGCAGAACTCTGGTTGCCATGGCAACCCATAGGAAAATCTTTAAAAAAATCATAAAAAATCAGCTGCTGGCCAGATTTCAAAATAATTTCACAGAAATAGTTGTTGGGTGATCCTCTGACAAAATGACTTTTTTTCGTGATTCTTCAAAAAACATGGCCGTCAGTGGGTTGGGGCTGTTTTTCCCTATAAATGTAGTAAAATCTTTAAAAATCTTCTTCTTTAAAAGTGATGGTTGGATTTCATGTTAAATGGGTAACCGTGTTCCTTGGGTTATCCTTTCTAAAAATAGCTAAAAGAATTATAATCCATGCAGAACTCTGGTTGCCTTGACAACTGATTGGAAAAAACTTTAAAAACAACAACACGCAAAATATGGTTCTACTTGATCAATGAGCGACCTAGGGCCCTGTGGGCCCTCTTGTTATCATCTGGTTTTAACTTAACATATTTATACTATAACGATCAAATCTTAAAATGACGCTATCCTCAGTGGGAATTTAACTTAATATTTTTGTTTTTACAATTTAATCGTAGAATTGCGTTCAAATTAAATAAAGGTGCGTAGTTGGCCTACTTGACTTTATATAAAGATAGTAGATAAAATATAGAATTGATTTTAAATAGAACAAAATTGAAACAAACATTGAAGTAGTAAAGATCAGTGAAGTAGACACTGGCAAATAAACATAATTGATACACTATAGTGCGCCCAGGAGAATGTGAAAGACGGGAAAATTTGGTATATTCGACAAAGGTGGATTACAATTATGTGCACGATTTATCAATGATGTTTTGAGTACATTACTGACCTTATCTGTTTATTTAAGTGATTTGTAAAACAAATTTTGCCACATTTGACCAAACCGATTCATGTTTGTGAATATCACATTATCCTGGGCGGACTATACTCACTATAGTCTGTCCAAAGGTCTAGTGTATTTTTGTATGTCGTAATAAGTGACCATCGTGACCTCATTTAAGTGGACAGTGGGCAGTGGTCAATGATAATTTAACCTTAATCTTAGTCTTAGTAGCCAATTGTTAGGATTAGGATTATAAAGTCACTGGTATACTGCTCCCTGGTGTTAACTCTAGCCTTAATTAACAAATGAAAATGACAATATACTGCACGATTACCTGGCCGCTCGCTCACGGTGTAATCTGAAAGAAAATATCTTTTTTTATATGATCATGCACAAGATCGAACAAAAAATGGACATCGAAAATACATTTAATTTTCATTCTTATTTTTAAACAAAGGCTAATGTTATCATCTGTGGTCTATATCACTTACTTTACACAGGGTATAATGTCGATACTTATTTATGAATGATTTCTAAAGTTGGGCAAATAAGATTAAATTGTTAAATTATAACAATTTAGTATGTATGTTTTGAATTGATCAATAGGAATAAGGTCACAAGGGAATTAGTGTTTGCTTAATAATTTGTAGTGAAATATCAAAGAGTTGATTAATTATTAGTGTCTGATAAATACACACAAGATAGGGATATATAATAGCTAATTGCGTTCTAGTAATTTAATACACAAGTATTCGTTTCAATGGCATACATTGTAGGACGGAATTGAGGACGAACATTGGAGTATTTACGAAACAATAAACTCAAGAATTCGGATATAAATTTATGTGAAAAATGTCAAACTGGATCTTATAGATATTCTGTGTTTTTGTGTGTTAAATTTACTTGGCTCGCATGCAGGATTTACGTCTTAGGCGTTTCGTTGACAATAATTATGGCGTCTAACAACTTTGAAACATTTAAAGGGAAATTGTCGACAAGAACGTCGGCATCTGATGTCTATGAGGTGAAAGGAAACGGAAGACGGAGATCTTCGGTTATGATCGAGTATTTCCGTGATAATTACATGGGTATAGAGGTAATAGTGTTTAGTTATTAAACACTCTCTGTCTTCCTACTAAGAAGTGTTGCTTTTTGCAGCTTAGATGTTTCATGCCCGAGTGTATTGAGTAGAAATTTTAACTAGAACTGGTGCTTACTTCTGTATTAATTTCGTAAGATCACTCAGGACCATTGAGCTACGGAGGCACACTCAATTGCAAGAGTTGTACGAACCTATAGGCCCACTGGCCACTTATCACACATGAAGTAATTAATTAAAAAAATACTGTGGTATCACCGTGTCTTTGTTGAAGATTTCAATGCATTAAATTTTGAACAAAGTAGAGATATCAGCGTTATACAATGCAACTTGAGAGCAAACGCCAGTAGATATTGGAAATCAATCGAAAATTGCAACAATTATGTATATAGATTATATATATCATTCAATGCATACATTCGTTCATATAGTTCAACAAGAATGTCTATAATTATATACATACGCAGTGTGTGTTTTACATTTTAGTGTTCAATAGTATTTATTTCATTTGCCACTTGCAACAAAATATATACCTGTACTGTAATACATACCACGGCAATTTTAAATTATTTCCATAAAACATCATAGCAGCCGATCTAATCAAAATCAAATTCCCATGTACATACAAACATAGTCGTTCAAAAAAGTAAATTGTTGTAAAGAAAATATTTTGCATACTGAGGGTGTGTGTTTAGTTATTTTTTATATACTAATTTATTTACTGCATGTGAAACAAGTTTTTCAACTTATATTAATTGCTCTCGACACCTCATTCCTGATGTTATCCATCGCCACGAGGGTATGAGAGAAGAGAAGTCAGTTTCCCTTTTTGCCGAGCGTCTAGCAAGAGAATTACTGGTACCAGTTTTATTTAGTCATTAATTTGACGCGGCCAGGGGTCTAACCCGGGACCTCTCGTACTCATAGTGGACTCTCAACCACTAAGCTACAGAGGAGACGGTTTACTTTAACAAAACGAGAACTAAATATTTGCTGGAAACAATGAATATATCACTGGCTAGGAATTAGAAGGTCGTACTACTTGCGACCTTATAAGACTCATGTACATTTGAAATCTGCATCTCAAGGCGCTTCTTATGAGCCTATTTTCATGAAAATCGGAAGTAGTCATGTTGACCAAACTGAAGTTGAAAAGGCTTGTTTTTTTCATAAGCAAAGAGTAGTTTTCAGACAGTTTTTCATCTTTTCTTAAAATATTGATTTTGTATTTACAGCCTTCTAATTCTAAGCCAGTGACATATATACCATCCTGTGGTGTTGTTACTCTTTACTTCTTTGGTATTAAATAAACAAAAAGGAGATGAAATTGGATACACTTTAAAATATCTCCGAAACTATAAATATAGTATCAGTTAGATTATTGTCAAGTGTTTCATATATATTGACAAACGTACATACACGAGACCGAACATGGTCAAATTCATTGCTTTAATCTCAAGCGAAAATCATATTACATTACGTCGACTAAGTATGTTTTGCGACATTATAATGAAATTCTTTAAACAAAAATGATAGATGTCTAACAGTCATACTGTCTTTCACTACTATTTAAAATAAAGCATGTTAAATTATTCGGTAAATTATCTGTTTACATGTATACTTTGTTGTACTGATTGTACTTGTAAAACTATTAACTTCATGAATGCATGGCACTTTTCTCTTACCGTATTATATGTGTGTGTGTGCGTGTGTGTGCGTGCGTGTGTGTGTGTGCATGCGCGCGTGCGTGCATGTAAGTGTATATATGTACATGTATATATTTTACCTAAGCAAATGTTATGTGATGCATTCATTGTATGAAAATGACAATTAGCATTATATGTCGTAAACGTTTAGTCTGTCACAATTACACTAGGTGAGGCTAGTCTACTTTCGCTTTCGTTATTGAACCGATTAGCCACACATGGTCAGTGTAATAAAACGACAACATTTTAATTTCTACCATTTCAAAATGCTCTCGTGTAATAGAAAACTTAAATATTTTCAAACCTTAACATTAATTTTCTCTTTGATTATATGAATTATTTCATTTTTAGTAACTTCTTTTAAATATTCCAAAACGCCGTTTATGGTCGTATACCCAGTGTCACTGTGACAGCTAAATTGCTATTGTAAATGTGTTATGCATATGTATCCTGTATTTAACAGGACTCTGCAATAATGAAATAAACTGAACTGAACTGAACTGAACAATATTAAAACCATGTCCTGCATTTTTATCATGTTTCATTGCCCGTCAATATTTCAACAATGTTTCAGTCATATACTACAGCCCGGGTTTTGTTTTATCAAAGCACTTAAGAAAATCGTTAACTTACGTTCAAATCTAAAGTCTTTTAAATTATTTACAAGCTACAAATTATGGTGAGGGATTGTTCAATATGAATTATGATTCAATTAATGAACGCTTATAGATCAATTCTGTTTTAGGGTTTTAAAGAATAATTTAGAATTTAAATTTGAACGTAAGTTAATTTTACCGTAAGTGCTTTGATAAAACAGTAACACGATGTTGAACTGTCCGGTTTTTCTCGAGTAAAAGAGGATGTACCCATATCGTGTTATGTCTTAAATTAGTAATTACTAATATGTTCGTATATACAGGACATGCAGAACAACCTATTTATATGTATATACATGTAATAGCTAAACTTGTACGGATACTAGGAATCTATTTCAATTTTTTTTCAGTCGAACACCAACAACTCGCGAATACTGGTTAAAACGTACCCCGGTATGTTAAACGTAAAATTATGCACCCTCTACAAAATAAATCAGAACATTAAAGCATTAATACGTTTAAGTATTAAATTTTGTAATAAATGATTCGTATCGTTTTGTACGCTATAATCAAATGACAGAAATATCCCACCCTATCCTTGTAGTGGTCATTAAACCTTTGTCCTTTATTCGATCAATCAAAAGCGACGTAGAGACCCATACACATGTATCCTTAATTGCCAATTTTGTTACAAATACTATTTACATTATTGATTCATCTAATGACTACATGGACTTGCTGCGATGTAAACCGGAAGCGGAAATGAAATAGCGACAAACACGTGATCTGTAGAATGCGAAACAAATAAAATCAGTAATAATCACCCTAATCAAACATTGATTGTGTGTGTATTTAATGTTAAATCGATTGTTTTATCAGTAAAGGCACCTGCAGTGTTTGTTTTATCAGCTTTGATAAGGTTGGCGTCAGTGGATTTATGTATCTAAATGTTGGCAGAACAGAACAGAACAGTCTATTTGTAGCGATTTATTTTTACCGTGGCCATGAACTGAAGACATGAAAAGTTATCATACATGTATTGTGCACGATGAAGTTTTGTTAAATGCGTCTTTTCTGTCTTTAGATACGTTACGCTAACTGAAATGTGCTGGTTATTTGAGTTTTAAATACCTCGTACCTTACGAGTTCACGAGTTCGCATAAGGAAAGTGTAAACGTGCAAACTTTAGGATACGGGCGGACTTAGCTTTTTAAACCGATTTTGCGCTGCGTGTACAACCAATATCAAGATTACGTAGTTTTGTCTGTGTTTATAAATTGTCGTGTATTATATATAAAGAACAATGTCATTCAACTTATTATATTTTACACTTTTTAAGTAGGATGTTTATAAACCTGATTGTTTATTATAATTATTACCACGACACGTTTGGACAAGCATGGAAAACAGTAGTTGTTATAGATTAACATATTTGTACGTTTGCTTCAATTGACAACAAGCTAAAATAGATGTATATTAAAACTCGTACTAAACTATTGATTTACAAAACAATATTTAATAAGAAGTGAAATTCTGGATTTAAAAAAAACAATGTCGCACGGACCTCCTCTAAGAGATGCTGTTAAGGTACATATACAATTTCGGACCCGACGAGGTTCGATCATCTTTTGTATCCTCGTATTATCACAATTAATACTTTTTTATATGATCTTTGACAGAACTTTGAAATTCTAAAATCGCACTATAGGCCTACATATATATATATAATGAAAAGGGATCGGCTGTCATGAAATTTAAAACTTTCTGTGTTATTTTCCTGTATGAATAAAATTGTCAGTTGATATACATGGTAAATGAGATACTTTGTGTAGTTTTGAGTAATCATTTCTTTTATGTTTGCCAGGTGATTAAAAGTACGTACAGAAATATAGTCACAATCCATTCCCAAATATTACGACTCGGCAAACATGCCATGTTTTACAGACCCCTTTGTTTGAGATTGGTGATGGAAATATAGGAGATTTTATTAAAATAAGGGAGACTTTCCTTGCTCAAGCTTTGGACTTAAATTAATGGAGTTTATAAGCAGTTTTTACATATTTTACTCTTATGACAATACCACGCATGCTTCAAGGAACATTTGAACTTATATTTGTGATCATTTGTTTTGTAAACAACACGTGTCATGTTCCACTGTGACGAATATCGTCCCAAGTTCCAGTATGTTTAAGAAATGTGTGAGATTTAATCAATTGACCTCCGATCATGTGTGAGTAAAGTCTCAAATGCATGAGACTCACACACGATGCAGAAAGTTTGGCATTTATACTGGCTGCTAATATTGCATTGTAAGAACACAAACTATGGGACCCAGTGTACTCAGTAACTGGTGATACTACTCCTTCTTCTCTTTATTGTAAATATATATGTAAAGCCTAGGTCCGACTGAGGAATTTCACATCGGCGAGTTCTCCCGATTTCTTCCGATACCACCCGATTCATCAAAATTCCTTCCAATATCACAAACTGTCTTATGACTTCCACAAAGCTTCCCCTAGACTACGAGAAGCCTGTTCCTGAAATCCTGATAACTCATTAATTTCAATCGAGAGTACACAGTTGAAATGTTGAAATGTTAAAGCTATTGAATTATAGTATAATAAAGACTTTATTTTACGAGGAAACTCCTGTGTCAATATAAGTGGTAATCTTCCATACAGTCATTACATTCTGCGAGGATATGTACATCTAATATCTAGGTGTAGTGGATTCCAACTACTTGTATTTGAATTATATTATTGGATTTATTGTTTTATGTTTTCAGATGGGAGAAATCACAGAGCAGCACCTGAAAGGTACGAGATGGGCTTCATTTTCCACTTTTGTATTTAGTGTGTGTTTGGCATTGTGTCTTGTATGTTTTTATAAGTCATTCTACATGGACATTCAGCTTTTGATTGCTGAAACTAGTTCATTCAGCCTTTTGACAGCTGTTCTCGTTCGGTTGTGTGTTGGGCATCGTGCCTTGTATGTTTTTATGTTTTCCGTGCTCGACTGGTTAAGTTGAGTGCTGCCTTCCCTGTCCGACTTAACATTATCTTTTACTGTATTGTGTTCTAACGGGAACACAACTTAAGCCTGACAGCAAAACAAATAAAACAACCTTGATTCGCAGTGTTTTATGTGATTGGCTCGACGCACACTTTCGTTTAAGTGATGGGGGGGGGGGGGGGGGGGGGTGTGACACAAAAAAGTCATGTACAGGTATTTGCTCTTGTCCGTCTGTCCCAAAATGTTGTGCCGGCTGTAACTTGAAAATTAATTGTGGTCACAGTCATTAAACTTCATTGGAATACTAGTATCAGTCAGTATGTGTTGTTGCATTTTTTCGTATTTTGATTTTGATTCGACCAGTATTAGCCGAGCTAATGTCCGCCAAATGATGACATTTGGTTTGTGTCGTTCAAAACTATGTTGTCAAACTTCAAAGCCCGTAAATGGCCTAATTGCAACTTGGGACAGGTGTGTCCTGTTGGTGCATTTTCAGTTTTGCGTTCACGAAAGAAGCGTAAATTTAAAATAAATATGCATTCGGCTTGGGCACAATTTCCCCCGAAACAATATTATACTAGTATATGATATATGGATGATTACAATATTCGGATGGTAACAATATACTATTCGAATACTGACGCTGATACTCGGGTGTTTAGTATTGATTATAACTATACGCCATAGTATATCTGTTAGTAGTGCCTACTAGCCATGATTTATAATTATAAACGATATGTGGTATTTTTCAGACATAAAAGACACATTTAATTTATTGGACAGTGATGGGGATGGTCGCTTAACCAAGAAAGAATTAGAAACATTGCTACGTTATAGTGGCAGTTTGAAATCAGAGTCAGAAATGGACGCATTATTAGAACCAATAGATTCCGATCGTAAGTTTTACTGTTTTAATTATTTATGCGCTATATCCTGTCTACAACCGCAAACTATTCTACTCCATGTACGGAACACCGGAACTGTGTTTGTTTATCATCACAAACCCTCTACTATAGGTAAATTTCCAACTCGGGTAGCTAAACGGGGGGATTAACTGTATAAACTCTATGGTTAAAGTACATAAACATGCATAACCTAGAAATACACCTTATATAGTCCGTCCAGGATAATGTGATATTTACAAACATGAATCGGTTTGGTCAACTGTGGCAAATTGGTTTACAAATCACTTAAATAAACAGATAAGGTCAGTAATGTACTCAAAACATCACTGATAAAGCGTGCGCATAATTTTATAGTCCGCTTAGGATAATATGATATTTACAAACATGAATCGGTTTGGTCAACTGCGGCAAAATTGGTTTTACAAATTACTTAAATAAACAGATAAGGTCAGTATTGTACTCAAAAGATCACTGATAATCCGTGCACATAATTCTAATCCACCTTTGTGGAATATACCAAATTGCTCCGCCTTTCACATTATCCTGGGCGCACTATACTACATGTTTCTGTACAACAGAAGTGTCTTTGTTTATCATCACACACCCCTCCTACATGTTTCTGTATACCGGAAGTGTGTTTGTTTATCATCACAAACCCCCTACTACATGTTTCTGGACACCGGAAGTGTGTTTGTTTATCATTACACACCCCTCCTACATGTTTCTGTATACCGGAAGTGTGTTTGTTTATCATCACACACCCCTCCTACATGTTTCTGTATACCGGAAGGGAAGTGTGTTTGTTTATCATCACAAACCCCCTACTACATGTTTCTGGACACCGGAAGTGTGTTTGTTTATCATCACAAACCCCCTACTACATGTTTCTGTACACCGGAAGTGTGTTGTTTATCATCACACACCCCTCCTACATGTTTCTGTACACCGGAAGTATGTTTGTTTATCATCACAAACCCATTCTCCATGTACTAAACACCGGAAGTGTGTTTATCATCACACACCCCTCCTACATGTTTCTGTACACCGGAAGTGTGTTGGTTATCATCACAAACCTATTCTCCATGTACTGAACACCGGAAGTGTGTTTATCATCACAAACCCCCTACTACATGTTACAGTACACCGGAAGTGTGAAATGTCTGCAATCTCAAAATCTTCTACTCCATGTTGCTATACACCGGAAGTTTTATGTCTGTAAATGTTACGCTTTATGTTATATACGGCAAGAGAAACTCGTTTAATGGACATGCATGCTTAGGGCTGGTGTTATGTATAGGTAAATTTTCAAGTCGGGTAGCTAAACGGGGGGATTTACTGTACAAACTCTATGATTAAAGTACATAAATATACATAACCTAAATATACACCTATATAGGTGTATTTCTAGGTCATGCATGGTTATGTACTTTAATCATATAGTTTGTACAGTAAATACACCCGTTTAGCTACCCGAGTTGAAAATTTACCTATAGTCATATCGGATAAAAACAGAAATGCTTGTAATGTGTACATACTTACATTATAAGTCAGCCCTTGTAGTACATCTCATGCATAATTATATTGTAATTCCCTTATGAAAACACCGACAAAATTTAAATAATGGAATAGGAATCAGCGATAAAATTATGCTGTTAGAATATTCAAGAACCACGTTAGTTTGTTTGCACTATACGAACAACCAATGCGTACGTACCAACTGTACCCGGTGACTGTTGGTCTCTTAAGTTTATAATATTTCCCGCTATGTCTGACCGTGTGTAATACAAAGTATCTGGGTAAAGGTGCCAAGAAGCTATGTATCGGTGCTATACACAGGGAACATTAAAGAACCAGGCTGTCTATTCGAAATAAGAGCTAGGCGCACGTCTGCAGCGCCGGACATGCCTGTATCTAATGTCTCTCCCTTCAGGAGCTTTCTATCAGGCTGTCCCTATGGTCAGATCATGCTGTATTTGCACTGGTAGAGGATGCACCTGCGCCCTTGAGGCTGCAACACTATAATGTAATGTGCCTTTGAACGTGTGTTCGTATGAAGAAGGCGCTATATAAATCTGCTATATTCTTTTAATACCATGGGCGTAGGAGAAGGGGGGGCCAGGCCCCCCTAATGTTAGGACAAGGGGGGCCAACATATCGTTTGGCCCCCCCAATAATTCAGACAATTTTCATAATTTTCCGTCTAAAATAGTCTTGTAATAGGTAATGTACCTTTTATTCTTGATTAAAAAGTATAAATGAAAATTTTCGTGCTCGCTACACTCGCAAAAGGATTTTAATCTATCCAATATGTTTTCATTAGCTGTTGAAACAGCTACACGAACTATCGAAAGACATTGTAAGATAAACTTTGCCCCCAGCTCCTATATTGCTTTTAAACTTTGTCATTTCTATGTTAAATTATCCCTTACTAAACCCCTTAACTCTCAGAATTCGGGCACCTGTGCAATAATTAGTAAAAATATTTACAAAATAAGGACTTAATTTTGCTGGATCTTGCAACAAAACATGTCTTGTAAAATACCAAATATTTATCTCAGAACACAGAGAATGCACCAGATTGTTTTAAAAATTTTCCCGGGGGAGCATGCCCCCGGACCCCCTACTAGCAATACGAGTTTATGATAAGGTAACTTTTTTACCCGCTATTTTGACAAGCTAAAAAAAAATTAGTAGATATACCTTACCTTAGTAATGATATAAACAAACATTCACCATAAGCTATTAACACTTAATGTGAACCCCCATATCTCAAAAAAAAAAAATCGCCCCCCCCCCCTCCTATATGTTTGGCCCCCCCCCCAATGTTGAAGATGCTCCTACGCCCATGAATACAGTAACGATCATACAACATATTATGATTTTGTTTGTAGATAACGGAAGTATAGATTACCAGGAATTCAAGAATTATATTATAGAGAAAGGAATTTTAAAATCTTTAGCTGACGAAGTTTGTTATGAAATGAGAGATGCGTTTAATGCCTTTGATAAAAATGGTGACGGTTTCATAGAAAAAGAGGAATTGAAAAAAGTGCTTACACAAATAGGTAAGTCTATTCTGACTGACTAGACAATACTAACTCCTAATTTACCAGCCCGGTGGACCAGGAGTTAGAGTGTCCGCCAAAAGAACCAGAGGTTGTTGGTTTATTCTAAGACCGTGTTATGACAAAACACTGATTCTGATATATAGCTTCCTTGTTTGACGGCCAGTATATAATGAGTATGTCATTCCTGGTGGAATTCGAATGATCATTCCGGTCATTTGCCCATCTCTACTTACGCCTGTGAGTCGAAACACTCGCCTCCAGTTATTTTGCATTAGTAGCCTACTGTCCGTAGCAGTTTAATAACCAAAGGCATATTTTGTAAATTAATAACTAAATGAATTATTGACGTCTATGTAATGGCATGACCACCTACAAGATTCCAGTCGGTGACATGGTACAGTTATGTACAGACATCGATCTCTGGCCAAATATCTATAGAAATATCTTCAAATAAGCTGAAAGAAAATCAATGGTAACATTTAACTAGTCTAGTGTTTATTTATTTAATGTGCAGATAAGAAATGCAAACATACGGAACCGTTGTCTGGAAGCCAGAAAGCAGGAGAATAAAATAATATTGATCGGGAACGTAGCATCGTTTCGATCTTATCAAATTGTGATAGTTTTAAGTTGTTGAAAAGAGCAAACATGGGAAATACCTCAATTATATAGTAATTATTCAAAATCCATTGACATGGCGATCACGTCGTTTTTTACAATTGTAAATAATTAATGTGTATATCTATTATTTGTACTCTTGTATCGTGCCGTTAATAAGATAACTCAGAGACCCGCTGAGTTTGTGTTTTTCTCCAGTTGATTGAACATAATAATAATAATAAATACTTTATTTTACGAGGAAACTCATTTGACAATTAAATTAAATGGCAATCTTCCATGAGATCCTCAACAATAAACAGTTGAACTACGAATGTATTATAGAGGATCATGCAATTGACGTCAGGGGTTCCATTTGACTCTGGATTAGGGGTTTTGACCCTTAAAACTTTCAAAAAGCCACATTTTGGCCCTCAAGGTTTTGGTTTGAAGGGTCATTTACTCTTAAAATCATGGGAATTTTGCATATAAGATGGTAAAAATTAAGTCAAAAGTATCAAAATACCCCTTCAAATTCAGAAGCTAGTGGAACCCCAGTGAAGTTGTATTTTCTGATGAGATAGTTCTGTATTGTACTGTTCATATATCCACTGTCTAAGGTGTCCGTATGTAAACACTATAAACATTGCAATTTAATCTTATTATAATGACTAGTCCATATCCAGACGTGTTGTCGTTTGGGATGGGCACAGTAGAACATTTCCCTAAACTTTGATGATGTACATATCGTTTACTCTACTACAAATACTTTAAAACGAATGTTTTAGTTTGGGATTGGCACAGTAGATCGTTCCCCTAAAAAGGTACGGATCGTTTACTTGTATCACAACTATTTTAATACAAATGTTTAGTTTGGGATGGGCGCCATTACATTACGTTTTACATACACGTACGTTGAACGATAGTATCAGTCATTCGAATAGGCACATGCTTTCATATCATCTGAGTCAAAATTATCTGAGTGTACCCTACATAGCGAGAAGGTTAGGCAGCGGCCATGTTTAGCCGCAACGGATATGACGTTTCAAAAGCTGATACCCAGTTTTTGTACAGTTGTCACAGCAAACACGGATACCAGCTCCTGTAACGTCATATCCGTTGCGGCTAAGCATGGCCGCTGCCCAACATTATCTCTATGTAGGGTACACTCAGATAATTTGGACTCAGATAATTTAAAACCATGAACCTATGGTCATTCGCGAGCTTTTACCCATTATCACATGATGGTACTGGCTTGTTGTTTTATGTTCCAGGAGATAAAATGCCAGACGCGCTTGCTGATGAGTTTATAAAAGAAGCAGATTTAAACGGAGATGGAAAAATTGACTACGATGGTAAATAATGTTTACTGTTTTCTTGTTAGTCCGACAGCGAACGACAGTCACAGTGTCAGAGGCTAATTGTATAAACACCGGTCACATCAACGTACGACGGTCACATTGAGGCTAATTGTATAAACACCGGTTACATCAGCGTACGACAGTTACAGTTAGGCTAATTGTATAAACACCGGTCACATCAGCGTACGACAGTCACAGTGAGGCTAATTGTATAAACACCGGTCACATCAGCGTACGACAGCCACATTGAGGCTAATTGTATAAACACCGGTTACATCAGCGTACGACAGTTACAGTTAGGCTAATTGTATAAACACCGGTCACATCAGCGTACGACAGTCACAGTGAGGCTAATTGTATAAACCGCGGTTACATTGGCGTACAACAGTCACAGTGAGGCTAATTGTATAAACACCGGTCACATCAGCGTACGACAGTCACAATGAGGCTAATTGTATAAACACCGGTCACATCAGCGTACGACAGTCACAGTTAGGCTAATTGTATAAACACCGGTCACATCAGCGTACGACAGTCACAGTTAGGCTAATTGTATAAACACCGGTCACATCAGCGTACGACAGTCACAGTGAGGCTAATTGTATAAACACCGGTCACATCAGCGTACGACAGTCACAGTTAGGCTAATTGTATAAACACCGGTCACATCAGCGTACGACAGTCACAGTGAGGCTAATTGTATAAACACCGGTCACATCAGCGTACGACAGTCACAGTGAGGCTAATTGTATAAACCGCGGTTACATTGGCGTACGACAGTCACAGTGAGGCTAATTGTATAAACACCGGTCACATCAGCGTACGACAGTCAAAGTTAGGCTAATTGTATAAACACCGGTCACATCAGCGTACGACAGTCACAGTTAGGCTAATTGTTTAAACACCGGTTACATCAGCGTACGACAGTCACGGTGAGGCTAATTGTATAAACCCCGGTTACATCAGCGTACGACAGTCACAGTTAGGCTAATTGTATTAACACCGGTTACATCAGCGTACGACAGTTACAGTTAGGCTAATTGTATAAACACCGGTTACATCAGCGTACGACAGTCACAGTGAGGCTAATTGTATAAACACCGGTCACATTGGCGTACAACAGTCACAGTGAGGCTATTTATATAAACACTGGTCACATCAGCGTACGACAGTCACAATTTTATAAACACCGGAACCGACGTTTAAAGTGTAAATAAATCTCCTGTATGCTATAATGTTAACCCTCTGCTCGATTTTCCTATCAGTGGACGAAGAAATTACAAAACAGTCCCGATCTGATGAAAAATCTCTCAAATTAAGGTGGTTATCACTATAGTGGTACATTAGTAGATAGATTGCCTCCCTTTGCTTCCATTTTACGACTTACCTCCCTTATGTATTAAACACTGTTCACAATCTTCGTCAGAGTAATTCATTTGTTAAGCTAACTTGTGACAACTAAAACTTAGCAACTACTGGTCAGACAGACTTAATTAAATTACACATTTTTGGAAAGCATGAATTTTCCTCTACAGCTGCAGTCAAAAATATTTACATTTTATTCGGAGAGATATTTTCATATTATAATTTCTTACCCTTCAAATTTGCACAAAAATCGAAAAAATAGAAATTAACTCATTAATGGGTTGCTTCAAACTTCGATTTTTGTATGTTACATGCAAAAAAAAGAATACAAAAAGGGCAGCCATTAGGTATATACTAAGCTTTCGGAAAACCAAAGCTTGAGACTGAAGGACTAAAACTGATGAAGTTTTATTTGTTACTAAATGGTACATTTTGAGAAATTCAACCGCGTGTTATTTGGTAGGTTAAAGAGGCTGTTGCTTATCTCTGTTATCTATAGTCTCTGATTGTATATATACATTTAATCGATCTTTCTAATTTTTTCTTTCAGAGTTCTGCAAACACATGGGATATTGAACATTTGTTACGCAACACTTATTTATACATTAAAAATATGCGCATGCGCAAAACAATATTTAAAGTGCTAATATCGGTCATCGACGCGACTGACGACTAGGTCACATGACATACTTATATTATGAAAGTCCAATTTCATAATCTGTACTTACTACGTAACTGGAATTCAAGTAAATAGAATCTACCATAATCTAGAAATGTTCAGGACGACGGGCGTGAAGTTTCATGGTGATGCTCTGAGACGGCAGCGATGTGTAGACTTTCTTCCAGTTTCGTTAGGATTTTAGTCGTACCTATGTTATGATATGATTGAATTCTCAAAAACAGATGAGCTATAATTTCCAGACTAGATCTACCAACCATTGTTACGACACATTCAATGTGACTTCTATTATAAAAAAAACAAGTGACGTGACGTCATTAATAGTTCATGCTGACGTCATTAATCAGTTGTTAGTATTTCATTAATGAATTTGTAAAAAGGGCATGTTGGATAACCCGCACGCGTATGTTAAAGTGGAACATGCGCCTTTTATCTAACTTTCGGATTTTCTCTGAAACATCCTAAAATGACAGAAAAATCCTCTAAAACGACATTGAAATCATAAAAATGATATGTCACCTGGCTCGTTTTCGAGATACATGGCTTTCTAATGACCTACCATTGTATTTTGTTCATTTTATCTATTTCTTGCATATATGACACCATCATGTTCATTTTAAGATTTTTATTATATTAAACCACTTTTAAACAATACATGGTATTTTGTGTGTTCAATGGTCATTCCTATTGACATTAATCACACTTTCGGCTGCCTGTTGAACAAATTCAGAATTTTTACATGATAAATATTTAGTACCCCACCACTTTCCAAAAAGTGTGATTTTCAAATGAATGTCAATGGATATAAGTTGAGAATCATATAGAACATCAATTTAGTCAAATAAAAAAGGGGTCACCAGCCTTTCAAAGGAGCTATTCATCAAAAAGTACTAATTTTGAATAAATTTGCATAAACTAACCTAATTTGCATATTGGAATGAGATAAAATTTTATGAAAAATATTTCAAATTTGAGCTTCTACATATAACTAAATCATGCACTACATATTTTATTTAAGAATATGAATTTGAACTATTGTAGTGACTTATTGTACACCCATATACTTTACAATTGTGCCGTTCCCCATCCACTTTTTATACATGCAAAACATAAAGTTACAAAAATGTGAACCAGTCTCCAGGAAAACCTGCTATTTTGACAAAAATAATGTTTTTGAATGTTTACATAGTTTTGAAGCATAATCTTTTTGAAGCAAAATGCAAAAGAATTTTTGTTAATAACTTGAGTTTTAACGAAGTTATAGCTGTTTTGGTAGTGTCACTATTCGGACCTTTATTTGTGACGTCACAAACGTCATTCAAACGCTATTTGACATAACTGTAACAAGTATTTCACAATTACACCATTTGATAAATTCTTGACATAAACTGTTCCAAATAGTATCACGTTTAAGAGTTATGTTTTACTTTTTAACATATATACCAAAATGGAAATAGTCGCATTTAGAGAAAGGCTACCTACTGTTTTAAACAACCGACTCCTAGTTTTTTCAATCGGACTACCTTTTCTAAATTGGTCACCATGGCAACGAAGTAAGTGATTTCGACATAATTCATTGGAAAATTTAAAGCTAAGATATAGTACTATACGGGTAAATTACTTCAAATAGAATCAGTAGATATGTGGTTTTGCTTATTTAAGAGCTTTTTCCAAACCTTGTTACATATAATAATTACATAATGTCAAAATAGCAGGTTTTCCTGAAGACTGGCTCATATCTATTATGTAAACTAGTATTATGTTTATTTTCATTAACTAACATTTATATGCGATCATTGGAACTAAATTTCATGTTTGTTCTCACCTTACACGATTTTGAAATTTCGCGCATGCGCACAAGGCAGCTCGGGCCTCCTTAAGCCTATATTATCATGAGTTCTACATACTGTGCATGTTTCTCGGTTTTAATGCCGTCTGTATTAATATATGCTCGAAGTTTATACTTTAAGTGAAACATTGCCAGCTTACTTAGGCCAAAACAAACTGCAAGTGTGGTTCTAATAACCCTACCGATCCTAGGTTCTAATAACCCTACCGATCCTAGGTTCCAATAACCCTACCGATCCTAGGTTCCAATAACCCTACCGACCCTAGGTTCCAACAACCCTACCGATCCTAGGTTCCAATAACCCTACCGATCCTAGGTTCTAATAACCCTACCGATCCTAGGTTTCATAGGTTCTAATAACCCTACCGATCCTAGGTTTCATAGGTTCTAAAAACCCTACAGATCCTAGGTTCTAATAACCCTACCGATCCTAGGTTTCATAGGTTCTAATAATTAACCCTACCGATCCTAGGTTTCATAGGTTCTAATAACCCTACATATCCTAGGTTCTAATAACCCTACAGATCCTAGGTTCTAATAACCCTACCGACCCTAGGTTCTAATAACCCTACCGATCCTGGGTTCTAATAACCCTACCGACCCTAGGTTCTAATAACCCTACCGATCCTGGGTTCTAATAACCCTACCGATCCTAGGTTTATGCTGAAAGTCACCGCCGATTGCTGATTTTTCAGTGCATAAAATTAATTATAGCACAACCAGCGGTGTCAGTTATACACACATAGAGGAAACCATGGTGTGCATGAAATATCGATAAAACTACGCTACGACTGAATAACTTCAAACGGCAAATTTATAAACCTTCCGAGAAAGAAAATAGTGCTGTGGTTACTATGTCTTGGTGTATTGTCAAATGCGGAATATTGGCTACGTTAGAATCGTATAATGAATAGGCCAATGTACCTGTGCTCAATCTATAATAAAGCACAGTCACTATTTCGAATGCGTAGTTATTAAATCTTAATAAAACGAGTGTGTAGCACGAGTGATAAAATGTACGCATCCGAACTCCTGACTGTACTTTATTCTACGATAAATCACAGGTGACGTACCGTCAAAAGTTGGGGGTCACGGGAAATAAGCTAACAGGTTGACTATATTTTTTGTATATTTCCAGCGGTATGAAATTAAGATAAATTGTTTTAGTATGAAAACAAAGCTAATAAATCGAACTCAACGTACATAACAATGGTTATTACGTTTTGAAGAGGAAATGTAATCTTAAAGCTGATGTTTGCGGAAAATTTGTTAAACTTCGCACGTAATTTGTAACAAAACTCCGTCAGTTAAAGTAGTGCAATTCTTGTATTATCAACAATTCTTGCGCAATTCGCAGAGAGTTAAGCTGAAAGACGTCTCGAATGTCAGACCGGAAATGGTGCAAGTTAAATGACCAAAGAGTAAACAATGAGGAAAGTGTCCACCATAATGAAAATTTGAAAATTGCGTATTTTGCTTAAATTCAGTCAATATCACTTTTTTCAGGTTAACAAAACATCACATTCACCTCAACATAAGTCAATAACAGTATAATATATTACACTGGTACAGAGCGATGTCAAATTTAGCGTAAGACAAGTCTTTACGATATCATGTTATGAACTCTTTAAGACGAATGACAAGGTTTCTTTCTACCCGAGGGAGGGTAGAAGAGGTTTAACAGATATTTTCACTTATTTATCATGTTTCTTCTGGAAGCAAATTCATTATTCACAGTAAATTATTATCAAATGTATTAATGAACCTGTATAGTATTAGTAACATGTTCAAAATACTCTATATTTTGATTTTTATACGTTATTATCATAATGTAACAAGCGAAAACACGATATCTGTAAATGAAGGCTTTTAGGAGAATTAAAATGAAATATACCATTTGAACAGCAAATGAACACCTTAAAGCTCATCTTCTTGTAATATAATACCAAATAATTGCCTGGTAACTCATTATTTACAAACAATAATGTTCAGACATGTTATGGTCTCTTTCAGAGAGTGTTATAGTCTATTTACTAAGTCCAGTTATGGTGTTATGCTCTCTTACCGAAAACATTTATCAAATACACTTCTTTCAGAATCAGATTTTTGTACATTTTCTTACATGAAAATGTTATAAAGTGATTGATCTGAACAGAAAACTGTAAGTAAGTCTTCCATGTATGAAATATACATTTTTTGTGGGATGTGGATGGTTCTTTCTAAGTCTGACTCTTGTTGGATGGTTAGGCGCTGTCGTCGTTTCTGTGAGGCTTTGGATTTTCTGTGTGCTACAGTATATTCTATCGGTCCTCGGGTCAAACTTGATATAATTATGTAGATGTAATATATACTGAAAAAATAAAGTTTTTATGTAGATGTAATATATACTGAGAAAATCAAGTTTTTCAGGGTACTTATATTTTTACTTGTATGGCGATGTATGCATACGTGATGTGATTAACATATCAGCCATGAGTTATACTTCAAAATGTCAGTGGTCAATTTGTGTTTTCGTGGTTTTGTGAAGACATGACGTCATTTATAAAGAAAACATGTGTAAAACGTGCAGGAGGAAATTTGACCCGTGCAAAGGATGAAAACAAGCACGATTGTGTCAGTCTTATGCCACAACCAAATAAACCGGAGTTAAATTGTAAAATATTCAACGGTTCGAGGTCCAAGAATGACAATGAACGGCGTCAAATGGCTATTGGAATGATAAATGATGTCACGAAGGCAAGAGGCAAAGCAATACATTTTAATGACAATTAATTGATCATAAGTCGCATATAGACTAAATATTCGCTAACAGGAGACGTCAAAGGTGGGCCATGTTCAGCAATAATTTCGTTTTATTAACAATTAAACAACCACACTAGAATTTTCGCCGATTTAACAAAACTCGGTCATTCTCGGGAGCAGAGGAGATGAGGAACAAAATACCATCCAAGGTGTATGGCCTTGAGCAAACATTAAACAAAAATGGTATAACATTCCCATAACCGTTGTTTTAAAGCTTCGTAACAGCAAGAGACAAACATGTTCGCCTGTACTGACTCCTTAGGGGGTCATAATCGACATCGCATTTCTTGTGATTTTTCTGATTGACCCCTTTCTCCTTACAAGTGACGAATTTCCGTTAGGATGAAAATTAAATGGTTGAATTTCAAATGGAATGAATTGATCTTAAGATTGAAAAACTTTCCTACTGTTAAATCTCATGCAACTTCACGAAAACTAATAAAATAGTCCAACTTGCTAAACTTTTTTTAGAAGTATATTATAATTTCATCAAAGTACTAACAGGTATGTTACAGAATCACACAAATATAAATAGCATTCTGTAACAACTGCACATTATCACCAGATATGTTGGATCGGCGTGTTTTGACTCTAAAAACATTAATAGTGTACACCATTTTATCACATTCGTATTTGTTCTAAAACAATTATCTTGTGTGTGTAACTTTTATACTACCGTAAGCGCTTTGATGTAACAGTGCCTAGAACGTTTAGTATTAGTTTAATAAATAATAGCAATACGGTACATATTCTTCAAAGCGAGGCCCTCTGTAGAGCAACAACCTCTCTAAAACAACACCTTCAAAATTTTCCACAGCTGATAGTCACTATCAATTAAACTTCTATACAGCAACAACCTCTCAGTAAACAACGGTCAATATTTACATCTCCCAAATGTTGTTGCTATACAGAGGTTATACTGCACATGTATTTGAAAATTATGTTTAGCCATGATCATCAAAGAATGGTTGACCTTTTTGAATTCTGGACACATGTTTTCTTAAGGATCACTGCATCAAAGGACATTGCATGGACACATTGAAATGTACATTTCGTTGAACAACCAGATACATTGAGAACCGTTTCAAGTTTATTCAACGATTTGTCTCTTTCTGTGTAAAAAGCCAAAGCCGAATGGGCCCTATACGTGAATTTCGTATCTGCTTGGTATCTTTACAACCGATGATCCTCGTAACTTCAACCTTTATTTGGTGATTGGCGTCTCCAAATGAATGACACTTTGTTTGTTAGACAGACCTTAAACATAATAAAACATATTATTATGTACATATCTTTTTAAAGTTTTGCCTTAATAAGAAACGTACCCCTTCAAAATTTGGCTGCATCTGCTTCAGACTAGTTCTAGTAACGTACAGGTCTCAGTTGTAGATAAAACATGTAAACGGATTATGTGTCTTGATTCTCATGCAATGTGCATTATGAGTTGGTCATAGGTGATGCATCACCTGATATAAACTGTAAGTAGTTGTTAATGTTTGTTCCCCGAACCTACGTTGATTAACAGGGTTCCATGTAACACCTCTACTGTTGATCTAAAATAACTGAACGCTAAAAAAGGTACATATCGCTAGCTTAGAATTAGAATATCGAAAGAACGACGTAACAAGACACATACATATTTGAAATCTGCATCACAAGGCGCTGTTTATCAGCCAATTTTCATAAAAATCGTAACAGGTCATGTTGACCAAACTGAAGCTGAAAAAACTTGTTGTAAAGAGTAACTTTCAGACAGTTTTTTCTTGTTTCCTCAAAATAGCGTTTTTGTACTTACGACCTTCTTCTTCTAAGCAAATGATACCAGTACTGTGTATGTCACGACTAGGATCGAACCTGAAAAACCCTCTGGTAATCGAAGTTGCCACTCGTCTATTAGGCAGTCCAGGCGGATGTTACAAAATTCATCTATACATATTCCTTTATATGTATTATTAGCCGCGTCCATTATTGAAGTTAAATCATCATCTCTCATTATTATCATTGCCTTTTTGCTGAAACTTTTTAGGAACACAAATTCAAATTCTGTTTTTTTGAAGTGTGCAGTGAGAGTGAAAATTCAGCAATAAGGCATTGCATACGTAGGCACGACGATGGAAATAGTTCATATCTTCATTTCTTGAAATCAGATGTTATCAAATTTGCTATACTGGACGGTGCCTGTACCATGCGATATACACCAGAAGTAAAAGAGTTCAGGGCAGTTGGTAAATCCATGTTAAAATAAATGAAAAATGGTCGAGATTCTACGCCTATTTTAAAACGTGTTAACGTCTAAAGCACTCGTATAGACTGACTTCGCTACTTTAATGAGAGATTTCCATCATGGTGTATTCGTAAATTATCTATAACGCATTTGTAAAGAGACCATTACACAATATTTGATGTCGTAAAGAGTGCATGACATTCGCTAAATAGCAACTTTACTTTTTATGGCCTGGGATGCATGTACATGTCAATACAAGTATTATGAAGTATTATAACAGAACTAGTTTATAAAGAACATTGTCTGGTTCAATTAACTTATTTGTATTATATTTCGTGCATTGTTTTAAACAGGATGAGTATTTTCTTTCATTTTTCACACACCTGCACAAGTTAAGGTATAAATATAAATTAAGTGCAAGCGCATAATTTATTTTGGCATTATCATTTAGAACAAACACTAAACTGTCAATGAGTTGAACGATCGTGTACATTTACTTCTTATTCGAAGCGTGATGCGGTGTAAAGTAGACACACTCAAAAGTGTGCATTCAGCTGTGTAAAGAGTCCTTAGCACTTTTCACAAAGAGACTATACCATGATGTCGTAAAGAGTCGTCTTACGCTTTGACATCGCTTCGTAAGTGTATCTACCATTTACCGTGTTTAAGATACATTTTAGGCAATATCCGTATTCGAGTGGCTCAATCTGATTTGGATTTCAGGAATATCATTGTTTACAAATTATTCTAGTCTAATCACACAGTTAATGGTAAGGCTTTGTGTCATTAGCGTATATTATATAAAGTCTAATAATGTTCCTATTTTATCAAAAATAAATAAACATAAGCATTTTTAAATTTACTTTTAATTTTATTGCATTACGATTTTAATTGAAATAAACTGTATAAAGTTTAAAACATTGTTTATTGTTATATCCTTTCCGCTACCACGATTGGGGGAGGGGGGGGGGGGGCTAGGGGAAAAAACCTGTGCACGACCTTGGGCCCGTAATGTCCTTTAGTCGGGGATGCATGTGTACACATGGCAACACAATTCCCGAATTTTGACATTTAGGTCGTAAACTACTCCAGTCTGCCACGAGTACGTTATGGAAATAAGTAAGGGAAGTCAGCGGTAATCAGCGTTTGGTATTCACTGCGGGACTGTTTGTAAATTTATAAACAACGACAGTCATGAACTCCAAAACAGCCACTCGAATACGCATAATGCCTAAAATGTAACTTAATTAATGTAGTACAACACTGTCATATCTAGACCCGATTTCAACCATTTCCTGGGCCGTTAATGCGTTAAATAGCGGATTCGTGTAGGGGCCAGAAAAAAAGCGTTTCCAACCTGTTCTCTTATATATAGTAATGACTGGATGATGGGAGAATTTCAACTCTGTATTTTGTGATATAATTTCTTAGGCGTGTGATGTAAGGATTGAACAATAAACTGTGAAACTGTATGATACCAGGCTATATCTTGGTCAGCAACACACGTCATTCAGGTGTTGCAAAGACGTCTGTTAAGAGAATGATAGCTCAGGGTGATAATTTAGGTTTGGTCGACAGTAAATTACCTTAGTATATGACGTTGGTCATACCAAAACACAATGTGATGTTTGTAACGCAACTGTATAAAACAGTTAGTTGTTTACGTGCCCTTGGGTTACGATAATCAACGGCTGGGTTTTGGCGCTAAATATAGTCTGGTCTGGTTAGATTATCTGCGCATGTCTGATTTCTCCTGAAGCCAAACTCCATACTTGTGTTTGAGTACTTATCAAGTTGGAGCAGATTAAACAGGAACAAAAGCAAACTAGCATTGGTTCGACCATAGTTGAACCACTCGGACGGTTTCGCAGTCTCTAGTTAACTATGGTGATCATGGTTATAATAGCGCGCCGAAACCCAGCCAAAATTATACATTGAATACAGCTTCCCTGTTATTGATTGAACATGCGTTCAACGGTCTGTAATATTTACAAATCCGTGAAAAAGTTAAGATCACACTAATAACCGCCAAGAACCGTTCCAATAATTGCGCAAACTCCAACGCAGTGATATCCCTTGCCACTACGCTAACATGTTTTGATTAGTTAAAATAACAAATCTGTAAATTGATTGGACAACGCATAAGCACTGAAGTTTAAAAAGCTTTTTTTCCATAAGTAAAGAGAAGTTTTCCGACAGTTTTTCACCTTCTAATTCTAAACCAGGGAAATGTACACGTATGCTATAGGATGATTCAGAAATGAGAGATATTCATAGTTATACACAAATATGTCTACACAAAGGAGAAGGGATGTTGTATACTTTTATTATCAAAATGTTCCAAACATAAAGATTCAGCGCTGTAATCATTGTTAATAAGTATGAAATATATATACGAGAGTGTATGAGAGTCGTGAGTTATCTCCCCTTACTACTCTCTAAAACTACATTGGTCCTATCATGCGGATAACTCAGATTTTATCCCTGTTTTGTTTGTTGTGATTGGTAGAATTTAGACTGAAACATCTGTATCCATATAGTCAAGTCAGGGTAAGAATAGAGTGACGCAGCGGTCGAGTCCACTATTACGGTGATTAACCAATTATAAAGGCTTACATGCATCTACAGCTATAATTTCAAAGTTCAACTAACATTACTATATTCGCACAACCTATTCAGACAATGGTTGTAATATTTTGTATACACATAAACGGCTACGTCACTCTCACCATATTCTAACTGGACAGTAACTATTCGATTAAACAATAAGTTTCGCTATATGCTGTTTCCACAACACGGTATAATACAATGTTATACAGTATAACAGCACTTTCTCTTTTGAAACTTCACATCTTAAAACAGGGGCATATCTGTGTGAGAAACAACGATAAAGTCTGAGGATCTCAAATAGTCAGGACCAATTATCTACCCCTGAAGTCTCTTATCATTGTATATTAATAAATCATGTTGTTTGCAAATTGTTTAAGATAATATAAATAATAGAGTATATTATTTTCAGTATAGAGTTTTACTTTCTTCACATTATCCAAACAATTATATACATACATCTATTTGTATTATTTTGCATTCTGCAGCCAATGAACATGTACATGTATGTATCAATAATTCACGTGTATATTGGATGAAGGCTTCTGGTAGCTTTTTGAATTATGCCGACAAAACGCTTACTAATACAAATTTGTTGGATGTTAACAATAAAAATGCATTACTAATATCAACTTGTTGGATATTAATATCAACTTGTTGAATGTTAACAATAAAACTGCATTACTAATATCAACTTGTTGGATGTTAACAATAAAACTGCATTACTAATATCAACTTGTTGGATGTTAACAATAAAACTGCATTACTAATATCAACTTGTTGGCTGTTAACAATAAAAATGCATTACTAATATCAACTTGTTGGATGTTAACAATAAAACTGCATTACTAATATCAACTTGTTGGATGTTAACAATAAAACTGCAATACTAATATCAACTTGTTGGATGTTAACAATAAAAATGCGTTACTAATATCAACTTGTTGGATGTTAACAATAAAAATGCATTACTAATATCAACTTGTTGGATGTTAACAATAAAAATGCATTACTAATATCAACTTGTTGGATGTTAACAATAGAAATGCATTACTAATATCAACTTGTTGGATGTTAACAATAAAACTGCATTATCAATACAAACTTGTTGGATGTTAACAATAAAACTGCAATACTAATATCAACTTGTTGGATGTTAACAATAAAATTGCATTACTAATATCAACTTGTTGGATGTTAACAATAAAAATGCATTACTGATATAAACTTGTTGGATGTTAACAATAAAAATGCATTACTAATATCAACTTGTTGGATGTTAACAATAAAAATGCATTATTAATATCAGCTTGTTGGATGTTAACAATAAATATGCATTATCAATACAAACTTGTTGGATGTTAACAATAAAAATGCATTTGTTTTATACTTCCGTCCTTTACTTTAGTAATATCAGGTATATCTTTCTGTCCTTTAGTGATATCAGGTATATCGTTCTGTCCTTTAGTGGGATCAGCTATATCATTCTGTCCTTTAGTAGTATCAGGTATATCATTATTTTCTTTAGTGGCATAATGTATATTATTTCCTCCTTTAGTGGCATTAAATATTACGTCCTTTAGTGGCATTCGGGTATATTATTACGTCCTTTAGTGTGATTCAGTTATATTATTTCCTCCCTTAGTGGCATTCATTATTTCGTCCTTTAGTGGCATTCAGATATACTATTTCCTCCTTTAGTGGCATTAAATATTACGTCCTTTAGTGGCATTCATGTATATCATTTCCTCCATCAGTGGCATTCATATTTTCGTCCTTTAGTGGCATTCAGGTATATCATTTCCTCCTTCAGTGGCATTCATTATGTTGTCCTTTAGTGGCATTCAGGTATATCATTTCCTCCTTCAGTGGCATTCATATTTTCGTCCTTTAGTGGCATTCATTATTTTGTCCTTAAAGTGACATTCAGGTGTATTATTTCGTCCTTAAGTGGCATTCGGGTAAATCATTTCGTCCTTTAGTAGCATTATAATATATTACTCCAATGTTCCCATTGTTCCCTACTGAAGTGTACATGTATATCATCTTTGAACAGCTTAATATGTTTGACTTTGAACGCGTTGGTTGTGTTCTTGGAACTGCATGAAACAGAGATAGGATCCAACAGTGCCCATAAGGACCGCCGCTATCGATGTATAGAACGGCCAGCTGGCATGTTCAAAGATACTAGCACCTTCGTGTATTACAACTGCTAACCCAACATATCCCGCGACGAAAAGAGCTGAAATGCAAGACGGTAAGTGTATAATTTTTTATGAATTTACGAGCCGTACGTTATGGAAAGAGACTTCAATTTTATTTTAACCATTAAACTTAGAATAGGGATTTTAAGGAGTAAAATTTACAAACGATTCCTATTAAATAACGAGGAAACCAATCGGGATAAATAATGTATCTTCTTTGTTATTATATTTTTTAAAATAAAATTCAGAGAATATATAAAACACGTTTATTTGATAATAAATCAAAGCGCTTCGAAAGTTTTGCACTGGACGTCTAGTTCTGCTGGGGACGGCGGACTGTGTTGTTCATTTGGCCAGTATATCATAAATAACAGTCAAAAGGTAAGTGTATCAGAAGCAACAATCGGTATCATATATACATATTCAAACACAATAAATCATTTAGTGGTCTTATCAACTCTAAATGACCAAACTATAAGGGCGTTCAGTGCTTTGATTTAGACATTAAAAACAATGTATCACATAGACACAAAAATAAATTTATCCAATTGAACACCCTAATACCCTCTATGTGGTGTAAATAAAGTCGCGACTTTGTAAATTAATCAGCGTACGATGGTTTGCTTGTAGTACCGTTTTGTCAATGAGATGTTTTGAATGAAATTGTACTGAAGTAGTAAGTTCAGTGTATTATTGAGGGAGGGAGTATATTTCTCGAAATGTACATTAACTTTCCTGTCCAATTATAGTTTGATAAAAACTGAGATTGGTGGATGGTCCACTACGAGAGCAAGAATCTTGGGTTCGATCTTAGGCTGTGACATACCAAAGCCATTTAAATGACACCGGTATATGTCCATTGCTTGTCGCTCAGCATAGTTAGTTCCAGTAAGTTCTGGTTGGTTTGTAGTAGTTAGTGTCTGGGTGATGTGATTGGGTATAAGACCGAAGTACAGTTGGCCATTGGGATTTAAAACACTATTAAACAAGAGATGTTTGTAATTCACGTATGCCCCATGGCATAAATGTCAGAAATAGTAAAGGTCCAAGTAACCTTGACCTTTATCCTACTAACCTCAAAATCAATAGGGGTCATCTAATGCTGATGACCAACCTTTATGTAAAGTTTGAAGATTATAGAGATAAGCGTTCTTGAGTTATTGAACTGAAACCATTTGATCTACCGAAAGAACGACCGACCGACCGATTGTAATTGTACGTTTACAAAATGACTAGTTTTAACTTACTTCCGGCAAGTGACAGGGCAAGTGCTAGATCTGTACGTGTGCGTATCAAATATTTAACAACCACTGTTGATATTAAACATAAACTTCCAACAGCTCCCAAACCCAGTCGAGCAACCTGTATGGTATCATGGAAGACATCTGCAACAACAAATTCAAATCAATAATTAAGAGACCAGTGAAAAGTTTGTCTCAATCCGTAAATGCATTTTGTTGATAGTTGCTTTATGGAATTTCCGTGTGAAGTATGATGACATTGCGTGGTCGTCCTTTTGTTTCGTTCTTGTCTGTTGGTTCTTGTTCTGGAAATATTTGACTGACTGATGCGGAAGGCTGTCAGAGTTGGATGCTATTTTTCATGTGCTCTTTATGACTCGGGGGTTTTACTGAGACATAATGCCCAATCCTGACAAGTATGTGTTTACTAGTCTGTTTCGAGTGCCATTGGCACACACCCCTACACAAAAACTAAGTTTCAAACATGGTAAAATTCAGCATATGAAATTTCAAATGACCATAACTCGGTCAATTTTTAGTGTTTTTTCACCAAACAACTTTTATTTTCTTATTCTTCTTTTTTGTGGAGTAAATCCCTATTTCCGGATTATTCAGGAATAGGAGAATAAAACCTAGAGATGATGATGAGTTAACGTTGTGCCGCCTTGCTGTTTCCGTTCAGTGCTGTACCTAGTTGCGTATTTCAAAATAGATTCTAGAAAATGGTGTAGATAGGATTTTAAGCTAAAGAATCTTCAAAAATAATACTTCTCAAACTTAAATTAATCAATTAAAACTTTAACGGTTTGTCATTTTCACCGGGGTCTCTTTCTCCTAGTCGCATGTGATATTTCAATCCATACTGCATTCATTTTAATCATTTATCAACACAATTTACTTTATTTATGAGAAATAAATGAGCAAGACTCGAAGGGAAATTAAAAAATATTTGGGGAAAAATATAATAAAACTTTGTGGAGAGGGGAAAGGGGCCTAATATCTCCTTATGATTTTAGCCAAAAGTAACTCACTGCCGATACAAGTAAACAAACTTACCAACGTCAAACCCTTCTGATATAAAGAAGTATTCATATATAAAAGAGGCAGATAAGAAGGCGGCTACTGATGAAACATTCAAGCTTGTCTTCTGTCTTGGTGTGAAAGTTGAGAGAGAGAAACGTGAAGGTCTGTTTGATGGTTGCTGGAGTCCTGGAGTTGTTCCAACTGCTTCATCATATGGCGGGGGAGGTGGAGGAGGTACTGACTCGGAATGCATAATTTCTGGAGGTGTCTGAAATGATTATATCTGTGCGTACGTTTATCATACGTAAAGTTACCACTAGTTATATTACGGAGAATTTTACATGACCTCCGACCTTCTATTAGCGTAATTTAACAACTGAAATATTGTCTATATTTATAACCCATGTCGTATGTTTTTATAAAAGGGTAGTACCGCGAAGACCCAAAAGGTGAAATACAAACACAAATCTTATAGACCGATATTGCACGATTTGCTCGCGGAAATTTATATATTCAATGCAAGAACCTTGTAATATACTAGTATTCGTGCATCATAGTCAGGATCAAGTCAATTCTCCGTACAATATTTCTAGTGTATATTAACGACTTTGCCCTAACCTGCCATGTCGCCAACGTAACCCTTCATAGAATGACAAATGTCGTATTTACTAGTAGAGTCATATACTGGCTGCATGGACGTAATGATTCAGCAACCTATATATAGGCCTACTGCAATATGGACATCACCATACAGGATAATCAATATTGATCTTATTTAATTGGAGAATAAGGATAGCCAATCATATCGCCTGTTACTGACGAAGAGTGTAATATGGTGTGGTCTGATTGGTTGTCCTTATCCTTAAGCCAAGTAAAATCAATATCAAATACCACCCCAGGGGCCTATTTACTGGACTATGGACAGAGCATGCATTTAGTCAATATCCAGCCTCGGATCAAACCAGCATTATTAATGGAGCAACAGTAGCCTACAGTGCACTCAAACCACTGGGACAGTCGAACAATTTAACATTACATTGAGGTGTAATGCCATTATAATACTACACATCATGTCACGGTAGGTAACATTCAAAGGTTTGTGATAGCCAGTATCCATAGACGTTCAACAAACAGTTCAATTAAGAGGGTCTCGTACATGTATCTTTGTAGCTGGAAACCGCTATAACCGATAATTAATTAACGTGTAAACCATGCTCATAGGCAGCATATAATCTACATTACCTTGATTTTGTTGTGTACAGCGTTTTTTTTTTAAAATTCCAGTGGTTACAGTGCTCGATAGGTCGCGAAACTGGTTCGATTCCCGGTCGTGACAGGACAACCTTACATTTCATGTAACTGTGACAACAATGTTGATTTTCTTCCACTTGAGGAAAAGGGTGCTGGTTACTTTTGAAAGGATAAGTTAGCACTGGTTCTAGATGGTATTCCTAGGTTTCATCAAAACTGTGGGCTCTAGATACTAGATATACTTATATCGTCGCCTGAAACTGAAGATGGAGTACCGTGTATCCCTATCTGCAATGAAACAAGGAGAGGTTTACCATTTTATATTCTAAGGCGGCTATATTCTATGTAATGAATGATATTGTACTCCATCTATCGTCAATTGCCCTGTTTCAGTGACTGACCTGTTTCGGTGACCTATTTTTCCTCGTGCCATACTCTGTTTCAAAGAGTTCTATGATGTGAAAATATGAAGCAAACTCAACTGTAAACTAACAGCTGTCCTTGTGGTTATCAAAAACTCAAAATAGGATTCTAAAATAATGATTGCCCTTGGTTTTTATTATCGGGCCTATGGTATTTTTGATTTTTTTTCCAATTATTTTTATACCTATACTTATGAGTGCCCTAAAATGATCCCAAATGCAAGAAGTAATATTTTCCCCGGAGGCAGTTATTTTTTGTTCTCTGCTGAGCAAAGTCACATCAACTAAACAAGTCCTGGCTGCCCATTTTTACATGTAGATGCACCAATTACCGAACACTTTAAAAGCCAGTTTTTATGTTCGGAAATTGGAGCCCTTCGCAGCGAAGGGAGACATCTTCTAAGCAGATGACGTGCTTAAAAGCTACAAGTTCGTCTATTACCGAACACTCCATGTGTATACAGAAGGACGTAATCGTCATTATTAAAGTGCAACCAACTTCCCCTAATTCCGAACAGTGATTGTAATTCCGAACTTTGATGTTCCTTATTCCGAACACAGCAGATAGAGTCTAAATATATCTGGCAGACTAGATAAACTATGATTAACGTTCTAATTGTAAATTGACAGATCTACAATACATAATTAAATTATTCAGAAGCACGAAGATTCTAGTCTAAAATGTTTAAAAATAATTTACCTGTACCGAAAATCGATCCGTACTCTTATACTAGGCTGTTTGTCCTAGATATTACCACATGACGTAAGACGTGACGTCATTACGTGTATTCTCTCGTTCATCTGCTCGCTCGTCTAACTAGCAATGACGTCATAACAGGTAGATCATTAAGCCTATTTAAACTTTCCAATGTAGAATCTAGAGGTTTGCATTTTATTATGGTTTAAGGAGGTACGCGCGCCTTTAATCTAACGATCGAATTTTCCTTGAAACGTCTTAAAATGACAGAACAGTCTTCTAGAACAACATTGAAATCATAAAAATGATATGTCACCAGGCTCGTTTTCGATATACATGGCTTTCTAATGACCTACCATTGAATTTTGGTCATTTTATCTATTTCCTGCATTTATGGCAACATTATGTTCTTTTTAAGATTATTACTATATGAAACCACTTTTAAGCAATGCATGATATTTTGTGTGTTCAGTGGTCATTCCTATTGACATTAGTCACAAGTCCAGCTGCCTGGTGAACAAATTCAGTATTTCAACATGATAAATAGTTACCCCACCCACTTGCAAAAAAGTGTAGTTTTCAAACGATTTCAAACGAACGTCAAAAAATACCTAACGATCGAAAATGATTTAGAATTGGCCCTAAGTTTAGTATCACATAGAACACCAGTTTAGTCAAATAAAAAATAGGGGTCACCAGCCTTTTTTGGGAGCTGTGCATAAAAAAGTACTAATTATGAATAAATTTGCATAAAATTAACCTAATTTGCATATTGTAATGAAATAAATTTTTATTAAAAATATTTCAAAATGTGGCTACCTCTTATAACTAAACCATGCACTACATATTATATATAAGCATGTGCATTTGAACAATTGTAGGGACTTATTGTGAACCAATATTATTCACAATTTTGCCGTTCCCCACCCACTTTTTCATACATGCAAAAAATAAAAAGTTAAAAATATCTAATTTGTGCGATAATATTATGTTTATTTTCATTCATTAACATTCATATGCGATCATTGAAACTAAAATTCATGTTTGTTCTTATCTAATACGATTTTGAAATTTCGCGCATGCGCACAAGGCAGCTCGTACCTCCTTAAAAGAGAAAATATAGATCAAGCAGTAACCCTAGATCTAAACAAATAAAGATTAGATCTAGATTATCTATAAATAGAAATCTATGAGTCTATCTAGATCTAGTGCATGACCGCAGATAACTAGAAGACAGAGGCGTAGCTTACTCGAAATCAATGTGTAGGCCACGCTATTTTAGGGGGGAATACGGGGGCATGCTCCCCCGGATTTTTTTAAATTTCTATATCGCTGCAGGTGCATTCTTAGCCGTTTTCAGACTAAAAACAAGAACAACTACGACTCTCAATAGAGATAGGGTGAATATACTCCTATACCCCATACCCCCATTGATTTTTATTGCATTTTTGGTATTTTGATTTTTTCGAGTTTCTGTGAAAAAGTGTAGGCCGTGGCCTATAGGAAGTTACGCCCCTGAAGACAAGGGGTGCGAGCGTATCCCTAAGATACGTAAATGCATACGAGCATCTTCTAGATCTAGATGTTGTCTTGACAAAAATCTGATTCTGAATTAGAGTCTACTTAATTTTAAAACGCCAATTCATTCATTATGATTTGTTTGGAAATTTACTGACTTCATCACTGACACTAAGACAGGGTACACGGTTTCATAGATTATATACCCTCTTTAAATGTTAATAATCTTTTATACACTCATAAAAGAGGTTAAAATATATGTAACCAGGTACCTGTCAGCCTGTCAGTATGGCGAGTGGAATTTGTAAACTTTGAACCCAAATGAAACATACAGAATCAATTATACTTTAGTCTATTAATTTTTAAGTTATTCTTAGATCTTTAGGTCTAAGACATGCTGATACGGTATCATTGGTTTCGGAAGGGGTATCTGGTGGGCCGTGCTATTATGTAGGCCCTGTCGGTCCTTTTTCTTCCTAATCTTTACTCTTCATAGTCAGTTGGTGGTGTCACGTTTGTAGAACCAGGAGGGGCAGCGCCTTAGTGTACGGGTTAAGTTTATGTGTTCACAAAACGATTTAGATTTCCCTGATCGAAACTGTAAAAAATATCATTCACCTGAAAAAGGTTTAACTCTGAAATCAAGTCTAGCCAAAAGCCTGCACGAATTGAAGTTCTATCGCGAATACTGTGAAATAAGAAACTTTCGTGAAGAATTAATTTTGCTATTTTTTGAGTTTGCGAACATTTATGCACGTAAAAATCAAGTAAAACAAAGAAAGTTAATGATGTTTTTTTCTGATGTTTTAGAATAGCGAACTAGAGATCTGTATCTAGATCTACTTCCAAAATAAAAAAATCGTGCAAATTTGACCTCGCGAAAATATATGATTTCACAGTATAATAAGATCGTTTCCATGGTAACAGAACATTTTTGTGTGGATTGATTTATTTTGGCCAATGAAATTAAAAAAGATGGATTTCAATTAAAATGGAAATAATCTAAACTTCATCTGGGCGATGAAATAAATAAACAGAAAATGTACTCACCTAAACTGATATAAATACATAATAATATACCTGTATAAAACTTACCCATAGTTAATTCTTCTTTTTTTTAGAAATAATGAAATAATTTAGAGCCTTTTTAGATCTAAATACGATTCCCGCCATCAACTATTTATACCATAGAATGTCTTGACATCAATATAGTAAGAGACATAGTTTTGTGATTTACTCATGACTTTTAACATAATAACCCGAAGTGGTCAGCAAATCATTAAATTTCTCAATAGAAAAACGACTGGTTGGCTTTTTACCTTGACACAGCTCATGAACAAAAACATAATTATACAGTCATAAGGTAAATACCGATACCTGTATACATCACTCGTATGTCAATATAAAAATACGGAGTTTTAAGTTGAGATATAGTTGTCAACATGTATGGCGTCTTGAGTTGGGATATAGTTGTCAACATATGGAGTCTTGAGTTGGGATATAGTTGTCAACATATGGAGTCTTGAGTTGGGATATAGTTGTCAACATATGGAGTCTTGAGTTGGGATATAGTTGTCAACATATGGAGTCTTGAGTTGGGATATAGTTGTCAACATATGGAGTCTTGAGTTGGGATATAGTTGTCAACATATGGAGTCTTGAGTTGGGATATAGTTGTCAACATATGGAGGTTTGAGTTGGGATATAGTTGTCAACATATGGAGGCTTGAGTTGGGATATAGTTGTCAACATATGGAGTCTTGAGTTGGGATATAGTTGTCAACATATGGAGTCTTGAGTTGGGATATAGTTGTCAACATGTATGGAGTCTTGAGTTGGGATATAGTTGTCAACATATGGAGTCTTGAGTTGGGATATAGTTGTCAACATATGGAGTCTTGAGTTGGGATATAGTTGTCAACATATGGAGGTTTGAGTTGGGATATAGTTGTCAACATATGGAGTCTTGAGTTGGGATATAGTTGTCAACATATGGAGGCTTGAGTTGGGATATAGTTGTCAACATATGGAGTCTTGAGTTGGGATATAGTTGTCAACATATGGAGTCTTGAGTTGGGATATAGTTGTCAACATATGGAGTCTTGAGTTGGGATATAGTTGTCAACATATGGAGTCTTGAGTTGGGATATAGTTGTCAACATGTATGGAGTCTTGAGTTGGGATATAGTTGTCAACATATGGAGTCTTGAGTTGGGATATAGTTGTCAACATATGGAGTCTTGAGTTGGGATGTAGTTGTCAACATGTATGGAGGCTTGAGTTGGGATATAGTTGTCAACATATAGAGTCTTGAGTTGGGATATATTTGTCAACATGTATGGCGTCTTGAGTTGGGATATAATTCTCGAGCCAGCTTATTTTCAGCACAATGTATTCGTCAATAAGATGGAATGTGACCCAATGACCATAATTATCTCAAAAGGCAAGGTCATTATTAAAGGTCAATGGTAAAAATGAAGTTTGTTCAGGGCATTTTTTCTTCATGGTGGCATTTGGATGTAACTAGATAAACGTTTATATGTTAGAAACGGGTTACCATGCACAAGAACTATGTCCAAATGGTCAAGGTCACACTAAGAGGTTAAATGGAGCATTTCTTAAAGGACAAACGGAGTATTTTGTTCCGTCCCAATTTTTTTACGGACCGTAACTTTGTCACCTGTTTTATGATTTTAATAATACCTAGCACAATTGACCTTTCTGCAGAGTAGTGACAGGTACGCGTTAAACGACAGAAAGCTATTTTACAAATGGTTTTGATAACAGAGCTGCAACGCGTTAATTTTGATATCATTCTTTATTAAAATCATCATCTTTGCCCAGTGGCACCAGAACACCAAATTGTGGTTGAAATGATGTCAAAATAAGTTTTAAACCAAAACAAGCCTTACACAAACTCAAAAAACGCAGATTTATTGACATGGCCTGTTCGTTGACTGTCTATACATTACACATGGTAATGAAGCCGATTCGCCATACCACTCGTTTACGAACTCGTATTTTCCTTTTGCCTGAAAGCCCCAGCCGTATGACCTAGTTTTAATAACAAGTTCAATAACTTAGTTGGAAGAGCCAGTTGGTAAGAAATTAACTACGGACAACACACATACCACAACAGACATAGGATATATACAATTTTGAAAGATACGAAGCAGCTTTGTGCTGAACAAGGAATATGCAGAATGGACCAAACAAAATTAAAAACGTTTCTCAAAAAGTCACAGTTGGATTTTTTTTGTATTTTTTCTAATTATACTATAAAGTTGACAATACATACATAAAGGGAGGTTGACTAAGGGACATCCGCCTTAGTACGGACAGCGAAAAATGCCACTGTGGGCTTAAAGTTTTAAAGTGCACCAAACCTTACACTTACCCAATAGACAACAGTTGAACGTCCTAGCTCCAATAGCTGAAAAATGCTAACATTAAAGAGCATAGCGCAAATTTGTTTACCTGTTGTGGTTGTTCATCTGTTGAAGGAAAATCTGTTAAAACTGTAAGAGGAGTTGCTTTCTCAAGATTTTTTCACTATAATATTATATTGTATAGTGAATAAAAAACAAAGGACCATAGTTCTGGCAAAATCACCACAGAATAAATAATTTACTTCATGCACATCAATATGTTAAGGTTGTTTAATATCTGGCGAAGTTTGAAGGAAATCCGGCTAAAACTGCATGAGTTGCGTCCATAAGATTTTATATATTGTACAGGAACTTAAAAAAACAAAGGACCCTAATTCTGACAAAAGGCATACCAGCATAAATTGTTTCCTTTACATACATGATTTGTTGAGGTTCTTCATTTGTGAAATGTTAATGAAATCTTGCCAAAATTGTAAGAGGAGTTGCGTCCAAAGAAAAGTTATCAAAAACACAAAGGGTTATCTATATATTGAACAAAAAAAACCAAAGGGTCATAGTTATGACAAAAATCATCCCAGATTTACGGACATCGTAGGGTTTCCTTGATCAAAGCACAGGAACTTGCATTTATAATTTGAAAAAAAACCAGAAAAAAAGAAAAAAAACATTTTTTCACTAGGCCTACTGTACTATTAAAATATAGAAAGGAGTGCAATGCGGTTGTTTCCAACGAACTATTCTAATACAAATATTTTCTCTATACCAACTTGACAGTTAAAACATATGATCTAGGCAGTTAAAGGGGCTAATAAAAATACAGAATACATCCGCACCTCAACCGATCGGTACCGATAATCGTCTAATATCCGCTTTTAAAGCCAAAATTTGTGGAGTTTCGAAATGGCGTCGACTCCATTGAGCGATCAAATGTAGTGATCAAAACGTCATTTTTTAAAGCCAATATTTGTGGAGTTTTGAAATGGCGTCGACTCCATTGAGCGATCAAATGTAGTGATCAAAACGTCATTTTTTAAAGCCAATATTTGTGGAGTTTTGAAATGGCGTCGACTCCATTGAGCGATCAAATGTAGCGATCAAAACGTCATTTTTTTAAATGCCAAGAAAGTCATGGGTCACTATCATTAACCAATTCTGGAGCAGACATATCATAAATAAGCAGCCACAAATTCTTAGAAGTTCGTACATTTTGTAAAAAACACACAGTCAGTGAAAACTGTAATGTATATGATAAGGTCCTGCTACTGAAATTACAGAACCAATAGGCAAATATGTTACTACATGTAATAGGTTGTGCAGGATTTTGTTTAGAAATATTCGTCAAACTATTAAAGGTCTGGAATATATGAACCTTTCACGTGAAAATCCCTCTTTGCACTAGTCATCAACAGTAAGGTGCGTTTTGAGCGATAAGCACAAGCGTATGCCTGATCACCAAGTCAAATATTTACACCTAGACCCATACTACTAGTTTTAAGTCCCTACACTTTAAAGACATTCAGTAGAGCGGTACGTTTCAAGGTAACCTATGCGGATAGCCATATTACGGTACATGAGTGTTGTACCTTTGCAGACGACATAACATAATTTTTGTCTAGAACTTAATAGTTAAATTACTGTGCATTATGTACAGGAGAGTTCAATGAAGGTTTTCTGTGAATTTCATTGTAAATGGTAATGCAAATATAAAATTTGAAAGTCAGTTGCATTTCTTTTCGAACATCCCTCGTAAAAGTGATGCCTAAATTATGCTTTGAGGAAACCATAGAGATGGCATTTCTGCAATCATTAGATTTTGTAATAATCGATTGTTCTAAGAAACATTTACATTAATGTATGAAGAGCATAGGAATTGTACTGAATTAATTTTACACAAGAGTCATATTAACATTCCTATCCCCATTCGGACCACAGCATGGAATAATACTTTGTAAAATACCAAAAGAAAATAAGAAAACAGAAACACAGAAGGAACATTTGAATATTCAGGAAATTACATAAATAATTATTCAGGAAATTAAATAAAGGGGACAATTCAAAACGCGTTGCAGATAAGGTTATGATTTTAGTCACTGCACTCGTGTCATTTTTATATGTAAATCAAATAGAAGATTTGAATAGTTTGGGCTTGTTGTAGACAAAATCATTTTAAAACTAAATTATGCGAGCTAATAACAATAATAACAAACCACGAATATATCAATATAGAACAGTCACTGTGACCCAAAACCACATTTGACGCTGCCCGTACCAAGGCGGAAGCGCTTTGAGTCAACTTTCCTCTAAGTATGTATTGTTTACTCTATAGTTTATAGTTTGGCCACTGTGCCTTTTTGGGTAACTGTTTTAATTTTGTATGCGCCCTTCTGCAATTTCGATGTCCATCATAAGGCTGGTTCCTATCTTTCAAAATTGCATATACACTGTATCTGTTGTGGGTTGTCCTTGTGGTGTAAGTCGTCCACATGGTATTTTCCCCTGTCTCTTGCTTTGGATATGCTGGACTGATTGAGTTGGAAGTCATGTTTTGTAGTTGTTCAGTTTTGCGTTGTGTACATGGTGTTTCATAATATCTGACCCCATTACAACAGAATGCCATGAGAACATGAATAATCTTATCTGATGTGTTCAAATACCAATGGAAAGCTAACATTTGGGAGACTTTTTTAATATACAACATGACCATGTTACTATCGATGCAAAACAGGAATTTAGATTCTTGAAAACGTCATTTGTTTTCAATAAAAGTCACATTGACGTCCAAATTGAATTTGTTCCAGAGTTCAATTATTCAGCTTGTAAAGTATTGTACAATGTAACCATTTTAATAGTGTTATTAAACAAAATATCATACCAAATCGAAAGTTATATACGTATGCAACAATCTAAAATATTTTAAATATTACAGTTGCTTTAGTTACTAGTTGCTAGGTAACAAAATAACTTTACACAAAAATTACATTCTCGTTTATAGCAAAGTAAACGGGGGACTGTTTTTTATTATTTTTCTTTTTACAACATAAATAATTGTTTTAATTTCTCCGTTTTGAAGTATATTTTCTACAATTAGCAACCATATGCAATAGATGAGTTTAAAACAATAATTTAGAATAATGATAATATCAAAACGCAGTCACATGTTTACTTGGTTGATGTGAAACAAAACTTTTGTGATAGGTATTTTTGTCGCCTAGCAACTGATTACCAAAGCAATTGTAATACTAATACGTTTCAAGGTTATCACAAATGGTGCTTATAATCACTTTTAAACTACTTATGTCATGCCATACTTTACAAGCTATTTAATCTAACTTGGGAAACAAATTCAATTGGACACCAATTTGACATTTATCGAATAATGACGTTTTGCAAGAATCTAAATTCCCCGGTTGCTTCGATAGTAACATGGGCATGTTATATATTGAATAAAACTTCCAAATGTTAGTTTTCCAGTGGTAACCCGAATGTTTTGTAATTTGCAGAACTTTTGGACAGCGGACATCAATGTACGATAAAAACCCCTATCAATGTTTGTTCACAAACGTTTTGAATTACGATCGCAAATATACTTCTTATAGTCCCAATTCTTCCCTTATCAGCTATCTTTTTTTCTTCCGTTAGATGCACATGTATATATTTATAGTTCAACTTTAATTTATTTAATTACATGTATCAATTATTTCCTAAGTTGAAAATACTTTATATACATGTATGTAAGTATTTCATAATTATATTATTGTACCAACATTGACATGCTATGTTTATACTTGTATATATGTTACGGGATGCCATTTTTTTAAATAAAAGTTATCTATCTATCTATTAAATGCAATATATACATCTAGAAAATAAAAGATCAATTAACTCGTATGCAAAAATGCAATTAAGTGCCAAAGTATACTTTGGTAAAGGTTTTAGTTCATGTGGCATGACTATTTCAAAGACAAAAGTTAGTCGACTTATGTAGAATAATATATAACACTGAAATATTTGTGCGTTTACAACGTGTTGTGGTTGTCTTTGTGACTTGTGCCGTCCGTTCGTTATAATCTTGTCACTGGCTCTTTATACTGACTGAGGCGGCAGACTTTCGGTGTGGGACGTATGTGCCTTTTCGTTATAAATACTGTAGTGCATAGACAATCCAAAAATAAAATCGTCTTTTGTATCGTTGTGTCATTCTGTGCATGACTGTTTAAGTTGAGTGCTGCATACCCTGTCAATTATCTATTATTATCATGCATGTATACAAAATTAAGCTAACACGACAGCAGCGATAAATCGTTATCCGGATGTGCGCGTATACTACAATGCGACTTGATCGGCAGAAAGGTCAATTGTTCACCACTATGGGACGGTGTGCTCAATGCGGTATTCAGGTCATTATCTCTAAGGTCACGACAACACTTTGGAGTTCAAAGGTGGTCATTATTTAGCTTGTCCGGACCTTTACTTCGTCATTTAAATTTAGATTCGCAAATAACCTGGAACAATTGTTCAATTGCTCCAATATTACCTAGGTCAAGGTCTCCCTTTGAGTTGAAAGACAAAGAATGACCAGATGTTTTTTGCGGTCGACTAAGACAGTCCTAGTGCGTTGTCATTCGGTTTTATTCCTGCCAATGACCCCGACTTCGAATGAGACAAGAATTTAATTTGTTCAGAATACAACTTCAGTCATCTAATTGGAGGTCTTGAAATTATTTGACACGTTTGTTCACCGCCATAAGACAATGAGAGTGTGTGCAGACAGTTCTGACGCCACAATAAGGGTGTGGTGGCCAAGATGGCACTTTATCGCTCGCCTGAGTACAGTGTCAATATGAATGATGGCTCATGTACCTAAATGTCAAGCAGTCCTAATTTATGGATACATCTTTTAGACCCGTAGCCACGCAGATGATTGCCTCGATGAGTGAAATGACCAAAATAAGTGTCGTATTAGGGGACAACATCCACAATATACCCTAAAATATATTTATCTAGGTGCTGTTTTGTCTCTTGACACGGCCCATACTTTAAAAGTGTACAATCGGGAGAGACTTCCTGTATGGTTTGACCAGATATAAAATATATTTATGACATAAACACTATAAACAACAAACGTTAGATTAGACCATCATGGTCCATATTCAAACACCAATATCAAAACTCGTACAGAAATGCAACGGACCAAAACCGTTGCTAGTATCGCGTGAAGATGACCATAAAGGGGGATTGCAGTAAAGTTTGGTCCATCTAGATATTTAAAGAGCTATAACTCTTAGAAACTATTATTTGGAGCCATGACCAACCGGAACTGTTGATAGTATCGTTTGAAGACGACAACCTATGGATCATACCTGTACAATTCACTTTTAAAACTTCCTTCTAAAACCTCTTCACCCCGGACCTAATAGTACTCTTTGTTATACAATACAGTAGTTTAGGAGGAGATACCATTTAAAGGAACTTTTGACTTTCGACGGGCGACGAATGGCGGACACACACCCATCCTATAAGCTCACATTGATTAAGAAAATGTGTGAGCTAATAAAAGCCATAGATATACGATATATGAAAGACTGTAACGTAATTAAAAATGTCAAAATTATGAATATTTTGATCGAAAGGTGATCATACAAGTATATGTAATTCTGCTATGGTAAAGTACAAATGTAATTGCAATAGTAATTAATTTCACTCCTAACTAAATACTTATATTGAATCTATATACGTGACTTGTTTATAACGTGTAACGGGATATAAGGGACCAATGATGTATTACATGTGGGTTTCAACTTACAAAATACTCTGTCACCACGTTTTTATTTTCATGAAATTAGATGACCGCGCTCGTAACTTACCTTGAATAACTCACCCTTTGTTTTATCACGTGACTCGTAAAATCGCATGACTATTAATATTTTAAGCATAGGCTTTTGACCTCGTACAGGCGATTGCCCCTCCTTACTCTACAGCCCCAATTAAGTGGTCGAAATAAGCAGACTCCGCTCTATAATGTTGTCTGAAACGATCAAAAAAAGGCGGGGACAGACAAAAATTGAAGAAAATAACCAATAGATTATTTTTATTAATATTAGTCGAAAACTATCCACATTCGAATTCAATCCTGGACTCGTACTTAAGACATTCAGAACAATTGATCAATACTTTGTCCATAATGCATAATTCCATTTTGATTTAGTTAACTAGTTACAGGCTAACGCAGCTACTCACTCGCTGCATTAGTCTTTATTGCATTTTATTCTGTCTCGACTGTCGAGTGTGTGTGTGTGTATTGAACAGTTTTTCAATATAGCAAAATTGTATCAACATTTTTTTCGTACAATTCAGACATAACGAGTCCTTGATTCGCATTCGTATGAGGATAGGAAGAATGTTTAGTTTAGCATTCATTCTATGTACCTACCAATCTTTACAAGGGAAAACTACAAAGTTGCTATATCACTCATTCTCGGTAAATGTGTACAAATTGGAACAGTTGTTTTATGTTAATATTGATAATATTGTTTTGATAAGATGCATTTTGACATAAAAATAGTTAAAACTTTCACCAATTTACTTAATATATCTAAATCGTTTGAAATTAGTTTTAAAACTAAAAATATACAATAAATTTTATGAAAAACAAGTTATTTTTTACTAGTGTTAAGTATTATACTAAGTTAGTATTTTTAAGTTAGTTTTTAGTGTTTTTGTTTTAATACTTTCGAAAAAATGTGATAAAGCAACTTTCGTGTCGGCGACACAAATAATGAAAGCAATGTATAATTCACCAGACGTGTATTTCACAGACTCGAAAAATAAACTATAATTATGATAAACATCAACTAACGTAGATATCATTAAGAAGTACAGTAAAACAAATTGCACATAATAATATTTATGTAAATTTTCTAATATAGTTCATGTGTCACCAAATATGTGATTGAGCAAATCTGTTGAAATGCTTCGATACCAATACATTCACTTGTAATCCAAATCACCAAAGAAATTACCAAAAGGATACATTAAAAGCATGCAAAGTGTTTGCATGTTTAGAAAATTGCAAGATGTAAACTAATTTACTATTGGCAGTAAAGAATAGAAAAGACAAGTTTCCAGATCATCAATGTTAATACCATATTTAAAACAAAAAAAGCTTATATCAATTGCGTTCTGTATCCTAGTTTAAATGTTCTACCCAGTAACATAATTATCAACAAAATACTATTACATAGTGCTATTAATCGACTAAGTTCTTTGTGTAACAATCTAAACTGATAGTCAGAAATCAAAATTTGCTAATCTAGATACTAAGTTCTATGCTACAAAAACGAATAAACTTCGCGCGCATTTGAAAGCAATAATAGTATTGTGCAATTATAAAAAAGTGCACAACGCAATGCAATAGCACCGCAATGTATAATTTACGCCAATATAACATAATATAACTTTACAAAACTACGTAACCCAATGTAATGCGCGATACCAACTTCGTTCAATAAGTTCATCCATGATACAGTATACACTTTTCTGGAATAATTTTTAATCACTCCATTTTAAGTTTTGTATATCAACAAGTCTAATCGTTAGGAATATGTTGACGTAATCACACAAGTTGGTATCATTTACATAAACCTTGTTACGTTTTCTTAACTTATGTTAAAACAACATCACTAAATTTAAGTTCAACGTGGTATCATTCTATTTCGCTGGTTGAAAATTTCGTGCATTCGCCAAACAAACACTTTATACTTTTCGGTAACTTCATACAGAACCCTGCATCACACCGATAAATAAAAATATCGCGGTTATACCGTGTGTGAAATACGCGAAATCGACTTGCTAATTAAAATGATACCACGGATGTTCTAATAAAGTATAATAATATATATTCGAGGAACGCGAGAGTATTCAGTCAAGCAAATACCTGGATTAACTAAAATTATAAATGTATCGGGAACAGAAATATATCATCAAAAATACAACATCAACGAACAACACAGAAGTAATCAGGGGTGGGACGATTATCCGATTGAATAATCGGTAATGTGCACATTATATTGGATAATTTGGGTTTCATCCCAAATTTTGTTCTAGATTCTAGCATGATTTATATTTTACGAGACATGTTCACAAATTGAACAACTTTATCTGAAAAAAAAACTGAACATACATCTGTCTTAAAAAAGCAAAGTGTGATTGCAAAACTTATAGTGATATATATAATACCGATCACGATTAATCGAAAATCGTCACACTCCGATTATGAGCACTAAGGGTATATAACATGTTTTATATATCGTCGATTATATTATTACATACCTATTACATTTTCTCTAACGGTTTATATCAAACAAACTTCCTTAAAATAGTCCAAGCGTTAAGAGTTAAATCATTGGGCGAGCATGTTTCAAATGTATGCCCTTCCAGGCAGTCATTGACAGTGGCCAGTTGACAGAAACCGTCTGGAATTAATTATCAATTAGTGCTAACGAGCTCGTTTGAAGCGATTGACAAGTTTTCCACGTGTAGGGGGCATGGCTGTTACTAATTAATTGTGAGTTAGATTAAACGTAACGTGAATTTTATGCTGTCGAATTATTAGGTCATACATATTCAATGAAGACGTTAACCGAACAAATAAACCGATCCGGACCTTTATGTATCAGTATAAAAGATAATAATAATTCAGACAGGGAAGGAGGTTCATAAACAAAATGTATTAATTTCTGCGATCAAAATATTAGTTTCATTGGTCCTTTAGAGAAACAGTATATGTAAAAACCAGGCGTTAAACGTCACTTGTAGTCAAATGGTAACTTATGCTGATACAAAGTACCAAATTAGGTTTGTAAAATGGATTTCTCTATGAAATATTTGCTTTTATCCGAGATGAATTTTTGGCTGTGTAGTTCATTATAAAAACAGTAAGAATTGTCTAAGAAACAAGTTGACTTTTTTTAGTTAAAATGTTTTTATCCAAGGAAATGTATTGAGGAAAAAAATCTAAGATGCTTTGTGAACACGGGCACACAATAATGTGTATGTGTTAAACAATATTTAAGATATAATATAGTAAAGCTTAATTTCTAAATTTGCCTGAGACTATATGCATTTATAAATGCTACAAATTGTCATATACATGTGGGTATGTAATAAGTAGTTATTTACTCTGTATGTCTCAATCATAACAACGAGGCACGTCCAGCATGTATCTCGTCAAAACTCATTGTACTCCATGGTACTGTTTTACTAACATTACGTAGATGTCACGTAAATCTATGTATACATATTCTAAAAGTGCGTTTTACTAATCGATCGCAAGTTTTTGCATGCATTTACGTAAAAATATTGTATATTGAACGTAGATCAGACTATAATATTACCAATATATCGGGAACCAGAATAAATAAATATACATCAACGTTCGATAAGTTTTGATCATTAAACATTTTTTTTTGTTAATCACATTCTGTAACAACATGTGACGATCGAAAATCAACAGTTTTCTCCTCACTATGTTCATATTTGCTATTTACGATTACTCTGAACTTGCGTAGGTTTACGCCAAAACTTACGACAGAACATGAGAAAAATATTTTAGTAAAACGCATTTGCGCATATATTATCGACGTACGCAATATTTACGGAAAACTTAGAGTTACGCTAGCGTAAATGCTTTGATAAAACAGTACCCATATGCGTTCTAGTAATGAAACTCTTGCTATAAGTAGTAAATCTACAGAATACGATTTTTAAATTGCAAATAAATAGTAACGACAGGGTTGCAAGCGATCTGAAAAGTCAGGAAAATGTCATGTTTTTTCAAGTTCAGTGAATTCTCGGAAAATTCTTGATGATAGTCAGTGAAAAATGAAATTTTATAAAAGTCAGAAAAAAGTCAGGGAAAATTCTTATGTTTAGTCGCTGTGACAGACTTATTATTTTTCTTGCTCGCTACGCTCACCAAACAACTTAGATCCGTAAAATAATTTTATTAAGTTCCCGATGAAAGAAAGCTATGCTCTTTTAACGCAGATATGCACTGTTTAGCTCACTTCACTCACGTCATAAATGTTGATCAGTGAAGACATATCAAGTAGCTGATAAAACATATGATAGAAGAAAAAAGCCTCATTAAGTGATGAGTAAAATTGAAGTGTTACTATTATTGTTGTTAATTAATTATAAGTTTGTTGCAGTTTTTCGTCAAATTTTACCCTAATATTTTGCTGAGTCCTACTTCGTCAAACCCGGTAGTGTTAAAAGCCAGAATAATATAAGATGATGTATTGAACGACTGAACGTTTAAATGAGGCTCACAGGGAAGACTGGGTATATACCCAACTGTGTTGCCTCTTTAAATAAGGTCTTTATTATTATTATTATTATAACCGTACCTAAGGCGGAGGCAGAACAAAATGTGATTGATCAGTGAAAAGTATGTTTTAGACAGGGAAAATGCTGTGAAAAGTCAGGGAATTTATTTCAACAAAAATATAGTTTCTGGCAACCCTGAGTAAGCGTCATTCAAACACTATTTCAACATATCATTAATCGTATTTATCCGCATGTGATCATACAAAGTGAAATAACTGGTAACTAAAATTCACTAGTGCGTGTACAACATCGAAATTATTGTTAATAATGACAAAATGCACCAGTGCAAACACAATAAAACACAAACATAAGCATATATCATAGGACGTACATTGTCCAATATAAAGTATAAGTATGATGTCAATAGAACATATTCGAGTATCCGTCTTTGATGGTACATCCTTTTATACAAGTAAACAACCTAACACATGTTTGAAAAATTTTCATCGCCACCAAGCAACAGTTTCTGCTACCGTATATGAACTTGGCCTTTTCTTATGGACTTTAAATGCAGAAACTGTAGTTTTAGTAAACTGCTCATAACATTAGGCATACTAATAAAATGCAATGTCCAAATACATGTGAGTACAAATGAACATACAAATCGTTTAACATAAACACGCACATTGCAGCACACACAAAAGCAACAACATACAAATAAAATGCATTGTCTAAATACAAAAAAACCCTACAAATCGTTTAGCATATGCGCTTCATCGCACACAAAATCAACAATCATAAGAACAAATGTAATAACAAATCAGACAGGGATTGCAGCACCCAACAGAAACCACAGAGCACTAGCTTAACAAACAGAACAATGTACAAATTGATAGCCCTGCACGAAAGTGTCAATGTCAAAATAACGTATGAATACCCGATACTAGAAGTATACACTTATTACAACCGTATATGTAGTCCTATATTAAGAGTCCTATAGGAGCCTGATTCATTAAATTATAGCAAATTGGTAGTTGAGAAAAAAAATCAATCGGGCTTAATTAGTTAAGAATATTTCTTCTGCTATTCGCAAACAGTATAATTGTAACATGCCACCGAAATCTTTGTTTCACAATAAATAAATCGAATATACTTGGTAAGGATGTTTTGATTGAGTTTGACTGTATTTTAGATACCAGTATACAAGAAGAACTTTAGATAATTTCGTAAAAAAGTTTCACAACATGATACTCACTTAATAGTATAACTTATAAAGTATCATTCATAACATTCATACTACCAATTATAATATTTTCCTTTTAATCTTCAGCATTTGATCTTTGATGTACATACATTCATAACTAGAAACCACAATACGCGTCACTAATGTATAAATGACATCTACCAAAGTCTCACTCATGTATTAATAGACACGCAGACAAATTCCAGACATATAAGCACACAGATAAACGACAGATAAAACATCAAAATTAAAATGTAAGTCCTGGGATTATGATTTCCTAATTTGACCCAAACGTGGATATTGAGAGAGTACGTGCAACTATCATATACTAGTTCTAACATAATGAGATACATTACAGTAAGTTATCTCCCGTACAACTCTCAAAAACAACATTGACCCTATCCCTATCATGGGTATAACTCTGCTTTTATCCCTGTTTTGTTTGATGTGCTAGGTAGTAATTAGGCTGACCTATTTGCATCCGTAAATATCAGATTACACATCTAAAACAAGGGTATGTCTATTAGAAACTAGGATAAAGTCAGAGGATTTCAACTTGTTAAGACCAATGTTATTATTACTTTCTGTACCAGAAAGTAACTTATAAATGTTATGAATAATTCCTTATTCAGAGTGGCATGGTGACATATTAATTACCATTATTTCATATAATTTGTTTAAATGACTAACCATACAGAGTCATCATTACGTACTTGATTTAACCAAAAGCATAAACTACATAATTAAATACTAGTAATTATAGCTATACTTGATCATATCTTACTCGAATTATTCGTCTTATTTTTACCAACGTATATAAAATATACAGTACAAGGAATAGCCTCATCTGTACATATGAAATTACCCATCGTGGGGGCAAAAACTCGTTAATATGCGTAGTTTGACTTTGCCGCGACCCAGAAAAATATTTATAGGAATAACCATGATATACACTTTAAAAGCATAATTAAATCTTGGACAGACATTGTTTGATTTTGTATCGACATTATATTGAAATATTTCTCTCTTAATATACCCAAGACTTATATTTTTTTGTAGTACAATGTATCTATTTCCGATAAGAATGATTCGTCAGAAACATAGCCTTCACTTTTAACACGTTTCATTGGTGGCTCATATTCATATTGTTCATCGGATTGACCCTCTTTGTCTTTCCCATAGCCCGGATCTTGGGCTTCGTACATCATTGGTGGGGCAAATCGAAACTGGTCGTAAGACGGAATGGGCGGTATCACGCCATGACAATCAAATCCACCCGCTTGCCCGATGGAATTATACGGAGCGACAGCATAATTCTGTGACGGGTAATACGATTGCATGTGTGGGTGATCAGTTGGAACAGGATAGGATCCATTCGGGAAGTAGGACGGCGGAACAGAATGCTCATCCTTTGATTTTATGATATTTTCGTGAGCATTTTGGTATCCCATTTCAGAAACTTGTGGCTGTATAGCGGGATATCCTCCACGATACATCCGTCCATTCATCTGAACGTTGCTGCAAATAAAATGGCTACATGTACGTAAGTAAAAAGTATACTAAATTAAACATTAAGGACTTGACCCCCTGACAGTAACCTTGATGAAGACACTTTGACAACATACTGACAGGACGGTGTTCCTAAAGGAGATTCAGAGGCAACATAAATAAATTATTCGTATAAAATCATTGGACCAAAAGAAAGTGCAAGAACTATTAAGAGAGTGTGAAGCAGGCAGAGCGTACCATATCCCTATATATAAACCTACATGGAATAAAAAATGTGGTAAATCATCATGATCAACATAAATAACAAGCGGTAATGTCAAAAATGGGGAAACGGATTCAACGCAAAGCCAAGAAAACTTTGAATTTGATAATTATTAACATTGACTACACACATGTAACGAATCTTATAGTACATAATAGTTCGGGGTGTATGAATTACTTTACCAACAAAAGTTGAAAGGCAATAAAGATTATGTGTATAGTTTAGTGAAAAATCAGGACACAAAGCAGGAGCGTCAAAATCATCTTTTAGAATGTAATTTTGTACTCGGAAGAAGGAAAGCTTTGTTGAGGTTTACTTAAATCCATAGTAAAAATCAAATGCATCATACCAATTTCAAATAAATCGAATCACAACATACCGAAGTGTTAAATGGCACGCTAACAATAATATTAACAAAGGGTAACAATGAAATAAGGTGGATCGCTGTTTTTTTCTTAACATTCGTCACAGTGTGGAATAGTAACAAAATATGTATCATGTCATATGTAGAGCGAAGCAGTTTTTAGGAGATCATGTTTGTTTTGTTGGTTAACAAATACACAACTAGTAATATGTTACAGGCAATGATAAAGACAGACCAAATACATTCATAACAAATTCATACAAACACAGATATATCACAAATGTAAACGTAAACATATTACAATGTACCGAGAACCGCAAGTATGAAATATAAGATTTGCAAACGCTGAAAGATACATTGACCGCACTCACACATGATCGAGTATACACCGAGAGTCGACAAAATATAGAGACCCAAGATAAAGCTTCCTTTCGAAGACTTGACAACACTATAAACTCTCCTTAACAAAAGGTGTCATGTTTGACTGTGTTAACAAAAAATAAGGTGAACAATGGCATAACATGGTGCAAAGCTTAAACGTTTAGAGTGCAGGGTGGAATTTTCCAAGTTGTTTAATTTAGCTAAATGGTCGGGGCTTTTTTCAGTTCAATGTGTAACGCTTTTCAATTTCCTGTTTGTTATAATAATGATTTTTGAATGAGTCAATTCTTGTAAATGGTAGAGGCGATAGAGAAAAGATAATCATAGTATATGCATTGTAGCCATATTAAAATTGAAAAAAGCCCCGAAAAAACTTCTTAAAAGCAAGAATGTATCGAATGTGGACAACATGTAATCGCAGAAAGGCACAAAGCACTACTACATACAATGGTTCATGCATAAAAAGTGTACAACTCTGAAAAAGTACACGACAAAGACGTACATTAGTCTGAAAAAACCATAACAGCACACCATTAAACTTCGATGTTTATTCTTATCAACAGCAATAGTTAGTTGTCGAACAATGCAACTGCTTCGTGAAAGTAATTGTACTAGTTTTTAAAGTATTGTTCGTCTAGATAATGATACAAATAATATAATCAAAACTGACTGGGTTATTTGTTGTTGGTTACCAAATTGTTTGATATGCTAGCACCCGTGTGTAGATATGTTAGGACATTAACATTGTAATAATCAACCATGCGATGTCTCTACCCTTGTCTGATAAACTGGCACATGACACCAAGCAAACACAAAGTAGGGATAATACATGTATTAAGGTGAAATTCCGAAACAATCAATTGAGGAATTCGTTAGATGGATACAGCCGAACAAGTCAGAGAAACCTAAAATTGAAAGTCTAAAAAATCAAAAATATAAACGTTACCCACATGCTCGATTATAATTATATTCAGTGCAGTCATGTTGATTTTGATGTAAAAAAATTAAATTGTACAAAAATATGAAACTTATCTAACATGGGATTGCCATTTAATACAACGTACCAAGTGTAATGCCAAGCATTGTGGTGCCGACTCGTACCTTGTATTGTTTGAATTTTTAGTACGTTGGCTGTATCATTTGATCGTTTGTGTCCCAGCATTTATTCAAATAATTGTTTCGAAATTTACAGGAAAACTGTATGGCATTTGTAAAATACTATGTGCAAGGGATTGAGAAATCCTGAAAATAGTCAACGGGCGCTCAAAGTTCCGTTACCATCGAGACAGTGGAGAACACGTGTTTACGATTTCGGACGCGGTGTCCAAAACTCCTTGAATAAGTTTTAGGATGATTCATAATTTGATGTAAATAATATTCATGATTTATGATACCGTTGGTATAGTTACATTGGAATCAAATAATATATGAGCCGGTCTGAAAAACCTATCATTTTGACAAACATATTGATTTTAAGTTAAATTATATATATTATGTATGGGTTTTTTTCAAAAGCGTTTTTGTCTTCAAATTGAAATTAGTTTGATACCATAAGCATAACATAACAACGTACTACATTTACTATTGGTGTTAATCAAAACTAAGTATTAATACAGCGAACTTATTGAGGCATGACTACATTGCAAATCTTGCTCGTTGAAAATAAAAAACAAAATGACATCAAGAGTGACAGTTTGCTGTTGATGCCATATATATATAGTCAACTGTACAAGAAGCAAACTATTACAAAGGAAGAATTAAGACACATGTTTGTAAAAATTAACTTGTAATTTGTCAGTGACCTTGCAAACCAAACAAAGCAAATGGTAATTTTAATATCTTTCTAAGTATACCCTTTTCAGCCATTAACTAAGACCGAGTATGTTTCTATCTTCCATTAATGTCAAACTTTTTTTTAGTTATATTTTAAAATTGATACAGGTTTTATCCGGTACCATTTGATCGTATGTGTGTTTGTGAACGAGCAAGATTTGCAATGCAATTGATGTTATGCTTCGATACAATCGCTTTCTTAATATTATTTTTGATTAGCTCAATGTTGTATGTAGTACATCATAATGCTATGCTTACTGGGTCCAACAAATTACAATAAAAAAACGCTGTTTGAAAAAAAATATGTTTTTTTCGACTACATATAAGGATCCTTTCCCTTAATGAAGATATTACTTCTTTGAACCGTTAAATTCTCAATTTTAAATTTTCTTGAGATGTGTCCATTTGGCAGTGGGGTAACTGCTGTTAAAAGTATTTTTGTATAAAACCCTATCGTTCGGTAACCATGTGTGAGCGTTCGAAGGGAAGTTTGACGTTAAAGTAATTTCACTGAAATAAAAAGATAGAAATAAAATATTGTCACTTACTCGTCTTGCGAATCACGGAATCCTTTGGCGAATGGATTATGGTCAATCTTCAACTGTGTAATCTGAAAATATATAACACAGTAATGAGTTACACATTCACAATCAGTTCGATAAATTGGAACGGACACAAAATGAAAGACGCAAGCCTTTGAACTTAAACTGTGACATTGAGCGGCCACATTTGGAACCTGCGTTCTTCACGTCGTAAGAAGTCAAAACAAACCTAGAACGTTTCAGAATCGCTATAAATGGTATTACTCTGCAGCTTCATAAACATTGTTTGAAGGTTGTCAACAAAAATGATATAAGTATTCGAATAGGGATGATTGGGTGCAAGAAATTGATAGGCGTTGTAGCATACCAATGGAATTTATAACGATCATAAGAAACAAATACAATGTATGAGAGTATGGCATGTCAATAACAGATAATAGAAAATCGGATAGGGAAGGCAGCACTGAGCACCGAGCACTGAAACATAAACAAACATCACATACCACAATGCCGTACACATAACTTAACGAGACAATGAACTTAACCACTGAAACCAAATTTCAGTTGTCAAAACATTGAAAGCCCAAGTCCTATCTGTCATGACCTAGTTTGAGCTATAAAAAAGCCGGATGCCCTAGTTATGTTCTGCACGGCGATACAACGACGTACAAATAGAGCATTAAGACGACAGGTGTTAGAGAGAGAGGTATCTTGTTTCTCAATTGCTCTCTCTTTTGACCTCTGATTAGATTATGAAGGAGTCAACAAAAGACAACAGACCCGTTATTTAATGGACCCTTTGACACCAGTTACAGACGACCTTGCTCTCGTATCATACGCAACCACGTATTCAACAAGACCTATATTTGAAGGAAGAATCCAAAAAGATAATAATCGGACATGTCATGTAAAACGAATACAAGGAGTAGTGAAACCATCAAATTGTCGAAAAGGGGAAAAAGAAGTGGTGGTGTCATTTGCAGACGACATATACGTAGCCGACATGAATAGCTAAGGCAAAGACAAAATGTGACGGTCATCATAGTTAGCTTTCGGAACCAATCTCCGAATATATCACAGCAACGTGAAGTATGTGCTGTTTTCTAGGGCCGAGACTCGGTGCACAACACAAACAATAGAATGTCACATCCAATCATTCATAGGCAAGTACCTGCGCTGAATCATGACGTATGAGAACCATCGAGGCAAAGAGAGTGAGACTACTTGGCACAACAAGTGGACTAAACCAAAAGGTAAAAAGATAACAAACACCGGACAGGGAAGGTAGAACTTAACTTTAACAACCTAACACAGAAAACATAAAAAGCACAGACCACAATTACACGACACAATGCCCAACACGCAACTAAAACAAAGGTCCAAGTTCGAGCTGTTAAAGGCTGAAAGACATAGTTTCAGCTATAAAGAATCTGAATGACCTAGTTTTAGCTTTAAGAAGCTGAATGACCTAGTGACATGTGTAAAAAGGGCTGAAAGACCTAGTTTTGGCTGTCAAAATGTCCTTAAAAATAACAGCAAATGGTAAAACTTTGCAGCAGCACAAGTAATTTTGATGGTAGTAAACGAAAAGAATATCAGTAATTGGATAGGGGAATCATAACTCGTAACTTATTATAAATATGGTATTTCATTCGTTGTGTCAGCATATCGTATTATGTATACATCTAACATAATTGATATGAAACCCCTGAAGACCAAAACTAAAACTATCAAACTATCAAACTATAGACATATGAAAACTTTAATGACACGTATTTCAATCTTGATAAATCGTTGAATTAAACTTCATACATTGTCATGCTAACGCGATATAAAAGAAATAACTCTTTTGAACCGAGTTAAGTCATGAATATTTTTATGGATGGTAAGTTTTGGTGTTACTTTTAAAGCCCAAACACTCCCAAAGAAGAGTACGAGGGTCTTCAAATTGGAATGCACTCGAGGCTATACCTTCCTTGTACTAATGCAGTTAAAAAGTAGTTATAGTACGTTTTTGAACCTAATGAACATTGTAATGTGCAATGACTTTTAACCCTTTAGGGACAAGTTTGTGTTCCATTTCACCAGTCTAGCAAACAGCTGCACATACCATGCAACCGGCCACGAACATGTGATACTTAACGAATGTCAACTTATGGGCGCAGGCACACGGTTTCATCGAGTTAATGAATATTTTTCCAAGTACTTTATTATAGTGATCACCTATATCATCTTATGGGCCCCATAGAGCTTGATATAGATGTTTCAATGAGGGGGAGATACCCATTAAAGCCGTCCCTGTCTGACTTAATATTGTCTTTCTTTTTGACACTAATAAAGTTTTTACAATAGTTAAGCTGAACCCTTTCAATTTTCAATAAAGTCCAGACAATGACTTATATTCTTACAAGGGAATCTCACAAAGTTTGCCTTTAATTTTATAATGTATTTTGTGCTTGTCCTGATGATGTGCCATAAGTACTTGAAAACGACCCTCTATCGTAAATAATATTCTAAGATGTGAATGTGTTGCTATTTGTTTACCTATAAAAAGATAATATTAAATCAGATAGGGAAGGCAGCACTCAGCTTAACCAGCCGAGCACAGAAAAAATTAAAACACACAAGGCACAATGCCCACCATCAAAACTAAATCTTAAATTATTCTTATTTTGCCCGTTCTTCTTAAAAGTCATAATTTCGTCTTATTTATATTGACTGTCAATTTCCATTTTAAACGATACTCGTTTAACACATATAATTCATGTTGTAGCCCTAGTCCAGTTTCCGAAAAAATAACTATATCATCCGCATATAATAAAAGGAACATATCCACTCCTTTGAGTCCATTTAAAATGAAATATTCATCAATATCATTTAATAAATCGAAAATAAGAACGGCGATAAAGTTTATCCTTGTCTCACATCTTATAAAACAAATAAAAGAATCCTTGCTTATATCATTATCTTATTTTATCTCCGATTGTATGTACTTATATTTTGATATGCTATATAACTTGTTTGTAATGAATAAGTTGTTTGTAATTATATATCTAATTTATGAGTAAATGGCTTAAAATTTGAAAAGTGGACTGTATCATTATTGATCAATAGCTGTCGTACTTCTATAAGTTTGTTTTGTTTACTTTTGTGTCTCATGCTTATTTTTAACCACAAAGGAGGGCCTCACTTTCATATTTTATTATTTCAAAAGGTTGTAACCTATGAAAATCACGTATTAAACAATAAACATAATATAAAAAACACAGTTACAATTGCTTTGCTTAACATATAGGAAACTAAAAATGTGTATATTATACTGATCAATTGGTGAAAAATCAAGTATCATTTTTGGGTCACATTTGTGCTGACCACAGGGCCTCTCATAAGTGTCTCTTTGTTGATCTTCGTTACCAGATATACCTGATGTCCAGCTGTACCAAGTGAAAAAGTAAAAGTTCATGTCCCTTATTCATTTCAAGTGTGGCCTCTTTTCCAAGTTTTATTATTACAAAAAGCAGCATATTTGAAAACTCACATTTATCACAATATATACTTGTACTATGGTTACATTGTTATATGTTTTAATTCACAATTAGGCACATACTCATCTATTTATACTGGCGGATTATTCAAAATGTACTTATCCCTTTGGAGAAGACAGGACCTCCCATACGATAGTTTTATAAGACTGACTTACACAGTGCAACTATGTTAACTTCGGTGCTATACATACATTGGGAACACTCCTGCTCATTACAACCCTGAGTATAACTTTGTTTAACTTGGTTTGATGCTGGCGAAGATATATAAAAGTTTAAGAAAGTATTCTGCAAAGTTTTATAATAAAACAGTGGGGCTTATGGATCGTTATCGTCGAATTGATAATCGGTAAACCCAGAACTACGTTAAAGGGTATATAAATGGCGTTGCCCCGCCTACCGGTTTTAATAGGTCAGCCAACACTTTCGAAACATTTAATTATTTAATGATTTCTAAAAACTCATAATACGATTTTAACCACCACATTAAATATTTTTAGAAAATAGCATAAACAACTGAAGAAGCCATCTTGGCGAAACGATGTTAATTTAAATGAATATACTATAAATGTAATTCGTATTTGGTGGTTTTATTTTTTATAGAAAAAGCGTGTTATAACAAACTGATAAACATTAAATATTGATTTATAATAATGTTTGATATAACATAGTTCTTTAAAGCATAATGTTGTTTTGTTACATTGGGTATAAATGCCACCAATATCACAAGTAAACACAATTTTGATTCATTCAACACACAAAATAGTATTCAGTTAGGATAACGTAGCAAAGAAGAACCTTAGAATGGCTGGCTTGATTTGATTCTTATACTTTCGGGACTTTTTGACAACTAAAATAAAAACTTGCTTTAGTTTTATTTTCTTGTTCATTTTTGTGTTCGGCATGTATGCTTATCATCCGTGCTTTATTTCTAGTTGTGTGTTCCTATTTGTTCCGTTCGTGCTCGGCTGTTTTGTTGAGTGCTATCTTCCCTCCTGTCCGATGTTTCAATACCTTTTCTGATCAACGAAGATTGATGGGATTTAAACGGGCGCATCATTTGGAATGGATTTGTGTTAAATTTGTATAAAATTAACAACATCAAGAGTTGTTGGATAGTCCGTCTAATCATGTTTGTCACTTGTATACAAACATTGCAATAACATCACATTGTATGTTTCTTGTTTCAAACATTTTAATTTGAGAATAGGGCAGTGAAAACCAATACCGTATTCACAAAGCCACATTCTAATACATATAATATATATCAAAATAAGTCATTAATAAGAGAAATTGTAATGTTTATGTATACTATGTCATGTAAAAAAGTATCTGACCTGAATAATCAAGTTGAACAACTTTGACGACGACCAACAGGTATATATTTACAGCTATGTGTTAACTAATGGCCGTTTATTGCTGCCTCCTGGCCAAATAGTTCATGTTATCGAAAGTCAGTTTCCATGGAAACGTGAATCACTGCATGTATGAACATGATGCTATATTCAATATAATTCAAACGTAGACAAAAATAGAATCCTAGCGAACAAACATTCGCGCATGTGAAAAAAGCTTACATTGGCGCACGTGAAAGCTAACATTGGCGCACGTGAAAGCTAACGAGTTCGCACTTGCTAGCAAACATGCGCGTACGTGATAACTAACAAATGCGTGGGCGATACAAACACGTACGAAAATGGTTAGCGTACGTGTAAGTATCACGTGCGTAGTTGTTAGGCATCAACAACACTGATTTATTGTTATAGGTTAGCACTTTTAACATGTCATCCTTGAATATCCGTGTCTATCCGTTGTCCAATCAGAGTGGTTATTTTAACTAATCAAAACATTCTAACGGTACAATAACGAAAACACAATAGGATTTATTAGCGACGGGTCAAATGTTCTCAAATATGTAAAAGGAATGATTGAAGAAAATCAATTGGTGCTGTTTACTCTGAAGATTTCAGATTAGTCTGTCAAAATGTAGTAAACCACGGCAATGAAGTAAGGTATAGCACGGAGAATTTCACATGATCCTGACCTTTATGCATGAATATATTACAAGGTTCTTGCGTTGAATATATTAATTTCTGCGAGGAAATCGTTTAATATCGGACCTTTATATTTGTGTTGTTGTTACACCTCGAGCGTCTGTGTGATACTTTACGCTTATGAAAACATACAACCGGGATTATAAATAAATTATGCTAATAGAAGGTCGAGAGTCGTGTCAATTCTTTGGACTATACACTGTTATAGCATGCGCGCGTTTCCATGTAAAAGTGAAGCCGTTTTAACTAATTGAATGATATTTGAGAAGTTTTTTTTTCATACACAGTTATATCATATCAAAATTTGAAAACGTAACAGGTATATAATGACATTAAGCCCGGTTTTCATGGAAACATGTTCCTTATCAGCGTTAAGATATTTTATTATTATTTAGAATTATTCTGAACAAGCATGACTTAGTATGTACGTATTTACGATGCGTATGTGGTATTCATTTATTATTGATAATTTCAGGAACACTAGTTATAAGATTCTTTTAGCTGTCTCCAAAAGACCCCAAATGCAATATGTTTTTATCAAAGCACGTGATAGAATCATAACTTTTGAACTAAGACATAACAAATTGTAGTTGTGTTTTGTTGTGTTATAAAATATAGACACGAGTTTCGATGCGTAGCAATTATATCACGAGTGCGTAGCCAGTATCGTAATGACTTAACATACGTGGCTCAAAATTATTTAATTAGCACAGGTTGTGTGCATTAGATAGCACACCATATTACAGACCCAGGTTTGTAATTATGTCCCAAAATATTTTTAAGAAAGGTCAAAATAATTCTTAGTAGAGGATATAATTAATTATGACAAAGCACGCGGTACTTGGTAGGCACAACACCTCTGACATTATAATGTCGTCGATAAGTCACACTACAACTAAATACTAGTAAGGAGTAGAATATATAGCTCAGAGAATTTGAAATGTTTCGAGCGCCTTCGTGATACTTCCCACTAACGAAAACATACAACCGCGATTATAAATATATACAATATATCAGCTGTTAATTTATGCTAATAGACGAAAACGGACTATACTGTAACAATAACAAGTACAATGTACAAGATGTTTACGGTGACTTAGAAGCGACAAATAGAAATACTTTATTTCATGACGTGCGCACATTTTAGTCATCACATGCGCACGTTCCCTTGTGTGCCTCTTATACTGTGACATAGCGGGGTCAGAGGAAATATGTTAAAACACGTGTGCACGTAATACTGTGTTAGTACTACTATACGTGCACACGCGTTAGTATCACGTGATAAAAGAAACATTCCATTGACCCCTTTGTGCCACTATAGTTGTATGAAATGCTCGATGTAACGCTCTGACGGAACTGATATAGTGTTTGGTCAGAGCGTTACATCGGTTTACAGTTCCGTCACAGCCGTATGAAAACAGAACAATTCTCTGACATATTTGATAAGCGTTGTATCGGGATTCATACCGTGTTTTTGAGCAATGGTAAAACACATCTATAACAGTGGTAAGGATGAGTATAAAAGTACTTACATCCGTATTCTGGTAGGCTGTAACAGTAATGAACAGGGTCTCCGGAAAGAAATGTGTTTGTAGTGTTTTAAGGTCACTTGTCTTGCATGGCCCCAGTTCGATCACATTTATGCGCGGCTGATACTTGTGCATGGAGTTGACAAGAATCTGAAAGTTATATTATAATATATAAATACGAGGAGTGGTCAACAGATACGCGGAAAAATGCTCTGAAATCTGCGTAATGTGACTCGACAAGAATCTGAAAGTTATATTATAATATATAAATACGAGGAGTGGTCAACAGATACGCGGAAAAATGCTCTGAAATCTGCGTAATGTGACTCGAATATGTACAGTTTAGTGATCAAAACAGACAAATTAAAGCAAATATAAACTTTGAACGTTTCAAATCTGATTTGGTTTGGTAAGCTGTATGATCAGCTCACACGCGCATTACTCCACCAGTCGGCGCTATATATGTCACACATAATGTAAGTTCAATGAGTCGACAAATCTCACTGGAAACCAACAATGTCCCTTTTACGACGAGAGTATGCACCACATATACATAACCTTAGGTACACTGTTTACTAGTGCACAATTGTTTTAAGACATACCATAGCATAAGCAGTTAAAATGTATGTGTCCATGATATCATCTAGTTTGCATCTTTGATAGTTGGATTCGAACCCAAACAGTGTGACGCCATTTGCCATTCGACACACATTACACAAAATATTGCTGTTGGCCTAACTTGGCCTATTGTTTTGTCTTAGAGTTCAAGCCATACTATATATCAGACGCGCTTTATCTTTGTAGTTGAAGAAACCCTTCATTCAAATTGTTACTAAGTTATTGAAGTCAGTAAAACGGGAAGTGTAAATTGTTATCATAAGTCCAACTTACATGACCGCCTGAGTTGTTTTTGTTGTTGGTCAACTTCAACTTGTTGAAGAGAATGTCGTGTTTCATCCAGTGGGATCCAGTGTTCGGGGATTCTGGATGCAGGTAAGTACGTCCATCTGAAATCAATGTTTCATCGTTGTTATTTGCATCATAGCTGTGGAAAGTAAGTACTCTCCAAATGCGTCGCTCGAAAATTCCGTTTCTCTTCATGTTTTTTAGTAAATATATTAGAACGATATAGTGAAATCAAAGCACTGTGTGGAGAGTCGAAAGTTAACTGGATGGGCGGAGCTTAATGTAGCGTGATAACTACTATACAGGGCAGTTAGTGCACTCTCGATCGATTTAAAAACCTAAAAACAGCATTGTCAGAGATGCAAACTCTCGAATATTTAATTGAGTCTCGAGCCCCGCCCTCGGCGATAACGGAATGGTTCCATGTTCAATGTATGTTTTAAACATACATGTACTACATACGAGTAAAAATCTATTTCAAATAGAGTGTGTAAACATATCAAAGTTTGAGACCGCATTCCATTTACCATTTTATTAAAAGAAATTCCAATGCAACAATGGCGATAAGATATGTTTAAAAACAATGGAGACATTATTATCTTTGTTCGACCGACAATTGTAAAAACAAAGCGGACAGGGAAGGCCGCACTCAACAGACACAGTAGAGGACGACGTTTGGAACTTACTTTTCGGGAGCCGTTCAGCATCTCCCACTGGAATCCATTTTCCATTCTGAAATTTCCAGTGATTGTTGTCGGCGAGGACCATGTCCACATACACATTGTACATCTTGCCTGGTACCAGGCCGGTAAGGCTTATCTCGAGAACGGGAAACATCCTCCTGAAAGTACACAAACAATAGTCTGTCAAAAACAAAATCCTTTTCCAAGAACGAAGAAATAGTCCGTCAAAAACAAAATCCTATTCCAAGAACGAAGAAATAGTCCATCAAAAACAAAATCCTATTCCAAGAACGAAGAAAATAGACCTTCAAAACAAAATCCCATTTTGTGAACATACGTCGAAAATAAGTCATTTTCTGGAATTTCGCCGACAGTAAGGTTAGAGTTCGTTGATCTAAACAAAGTCTCGTTCGACCAAACGTCGAAAATGAACGAACTTAGATCGTCAGAACAAAATCCTGTTTTACGCATAAGACAAAGTTCGGCATCATAATGTACGAACATACGTGCACCTAAATTTAGGTATTTGATGCTGGTCCTATTTAAAATAAGTCCCTGTCAATAAAATTCGTGCATCGAAAATGTGTGCTGTTTTTTTTTGTTGCTGGTCATTTTGAATAAGCTTGTTACCAAGTACCAAAAATATATTAAAATAATCTATTGTTAAAAGATGAACGCGAAGAATAGAAAAAATAAAAGTGTTTGTTTAAATACTTCTTCATCCGATATTTAACCGCATTTGAAAGTCTTCTTATGACCCTTGCAATACATTAGCTCAAAATGTTCTCATGAATTATGTTGAATTAACATTAATAAAAAATAAAATTCTAAAACACCCTATTATTGTGAACAGTTTATGTAAAGAATTGATCAAATACAGTATTAATGAAATACTTGTTACAGTGACATGGAATAACTTTTGGAATGACACTTGCAACGTCACGCAAAAAGGTTCCAAAGAGGGACTTTACAAAAACATCAGTTACTTCCTTAACAATTATGATAAGACCACAATGTCTGTTTTTTTATTTTGCTACATTATGATTACGCTTTTCAATTATGGAAAATCTCACAATCACTTTTTTTCAAAATACTTAGTACACGTAGAAGGTGTTCATGGAGACCGGCTAATTTCAATTTTGATATCAAGAAGTGAAATAAAGCAGATATCTCGGCTTTAAAATCATGTTAAACAAACGTTGGCCATTCAATCATTATAGGGAAAACAGTTCTCCCGAAGAAGGGCTTACACCTAAGTACTAAGCTAACCGTCTAATCCACACCACCATGCCGATGCCGAGCATCCTTTATTTGCAAGTCAGCCCTCGGCTGAAACATGACAGGCATGTGTGTGCCTCAAACCGGATTTTAACCCAGGTCACCAGATTAGACGGCAAGCGCGCTTACCACGGAGCTACGTACGGAGGCCACAGTCCAAATTTTGTTCTTGTCTACGAAATCGTAAAATATATTTAAAAATAAATAAATAGAAAGTTCCACTTACCTCCCCTGTTTTGTCACAATCATCTCCGTGGTGTGCTGATGGAACTTGGACCATAATTCCCGGTTACATAAATATACACCGGCTTCTCTAAATGGTGAAGAAGGCAGCTGGTCCCCTGTATCAAATCCGCGCCATTCAGTGTTGTGTTTCGATAGCGCAGTGGTCGTTGTTGGTTGTTGCAACATCGGGTATCCATAACCAGACGTTGTCAGCCCTTGTTGCTTCGGTATATCCTCGGCGCTGTTAAACCCATCGTGGTTTGGATACCCGTACGATGGACAATCAGACGCTGGGCTATTAGCTCCTTCACTTTCATATTTATCTACCTTGTATGGCTGCTGAATACTAAGTGGGTGGTGATTCTGAACTTCACCATGTTGATGATGATAATACGGCGACATCTGTGGTATGTCGTATTCCGAGGCATGGACGGAATCCTTACGATCAATAACATTTACATCTTGTGCGACGTTTCGATAAATATTATTCATGGGATTCGACATATATTTTTTGTCCACGAGTTCCAGTGTGGCATATTGGCTGCTTTCTTCTCCATTCGGCGATGCGCTCCCATCTTTATCATTATCGTCAGTACTGTACGACTCCTCACCACTAGACGACTCCACATGTCCCTCCATCCTGCCGGTAGCATCTTCAGTGAAATGCGTGTCCTTGCCGGTGTACTGCGGCATAGCATCTGTTTCACTTTTACTGTAAAAACTTGCATGTTCAAATGATGACTTCAACGCATCAAATGCCGTATGGTGAGAATCTACCATCCTGATAACAAATAGATAATACGCTGAATATATTTAAAGTTTCCAACAAGGTGACAACAGTATTCGCGACTTCTTGTTGACAGGTCCAGAGTTCGGTGATATAATAAGCGCTACTCGACAACTTTCCATAGGCGCAAATGTTGCTCTTTTGTACAGCTCGAAAACCTTGGTGAATCCTTTGGTTGTCGTAAGAACGCAATAACGTATCATGGCTGGAGACATTCTTATAAGAAAGGTAAAGGAAGGTGTGGTTATCTCATGTGATTGACAGATGAGAAGGTACGCAGTATTTGCATATTAATTACTGGAGACTTACGTATGGAAAAATTTACTGTTGACAATTGAACAACAATACTCAAAAGGTGCGATAAACTTTCTCCATTCCTTCTGTTCCATTGGTTGTTTTCACAAGTGACTTACGTATTGCACGACAATTGTAAATAACTGTGAAAAATCATCTTTCCCAAGACGAACGTTGATTAAAACATCAATATTTTCCCCATCGCTTGGTCGTTTGAAACTTTCCTTATCATTTATGTAGGTGCGCGCGTACGTGCACGAGTGTTTCCTCGTGCTTATTGAAGGGAAAGAAAAGGCTCGTGAGGTAAATTTCTAACAAATGAAATAACATATCGAACAAGGAAGGTAGCACCCAATAGAGAGAGCAAATCGGGAAATGATGAATCCCACCCCATCACCTTTCTACTGTCCTTACTTTGTAAACTACTCTCATTCTCTTACTTTTCTTTCGAGATTACTCTCTACACCCATAACCTTACTGCTCTCCTTACTACTAAGCGACTGTCTTTCTAACTCTTTCCTATTTTACTATCTACATTGTATACCACAAAATCATAATGAAATCTATGAATTATACATGTATCATAAGGATTCCACCTTGTCTTGAATTAATTTCACTAACTTTATATTGATACATTTGTTTGTATATTTCATATATATGTGTACAAAGTTTCAAAGTTTCAAAGTTTATTCAAAATAAATTCCACATAAATTAATAAAAGATAGTTTAGGTCCAAAATGACCCATGAACAAACAACATTAATGATATTAATGTAATAGTTCAATGTGAACAATAACTATATATTCCTGAATTATGGTTACATATCTATAATTGTTGTACGTTTTTAAATAAAGTAACATTTTCAAATAGTCATGAAATAAGAGAATGAAAGAGAGAATAGTGATTAATTAAGAAATAATAAGATGTACTAAAACATTATGTTGAATGTGATTTCAAGTGTGATCATAGCACATGTAATTATAAAGGTACTGGAAAGTCACAGTTGCCTCCCTTTAAACAATAAATAAGTAGTTCCAATCGCAATAACGCGACATATCAATTACATACCTCTTTTATAGAATAACAATACACATATTCAAGAAAACTATTAACGTCTTTCGATACAATTTATGTATGTCGAAATAATTGTTGTAATTTTATATCATATATATATATATATCTAAAGAAAAGTGTAATCATATTGAGTTGCACCTTAATTAATATGTAACATATTATCTCTTACTTTTAAAGCATGATAAATGTACATTGCAAGATTTCTCAAAGTACTAACATCTTCACTGTTAAATAATTCAATGGTTTTATAAACACTTGGAGATCTGTAAAAATATGGCACAACATGTTTTTTCCTAAGATCTTTATACAGAATACATTCGAAAAGGAAATGTTGCTCGTCTTCTTACATATTGCATATTGTACATATACGTTCATTTAAAGGTACCGCCGGTTGTTTCGACCTACCCGTTTCAATATTAAGTCTATGCGATAAAACCCTTAATTGTGTTAAAGCAACTCTGAACTTTTTTATATTAATTTTAGTCAAATATGATTTAAATCCTACTGTTCCAGTTTTGTATAAAATTGTCTGTAAGTCTTTGCTTGATTAAACTTAAAAATAAATTGACATTACCTACGCCCTGTGATAACCATACATCATGAAAACCAAGTGAGTTGAGTAAATTTCGCAATAACGAAACCCAGTTGACCGCGTTTGGAGACAGCTCAATATCATTTATTAGTACATTGTATATAACTTTAATTAACTTACGTTCATTTGTTTCTAAGATTTAAACCAAAATTTTATAATACGAAACATTCTTTTGTTTTGCAAATTCGTTCTGCCTAATTCTCCATATACAAAGTCATTTTGAGTTTTAGACTTGACACCAAGTAATGATTTACAAAATTGTAATTGAATTCTTTCAATATGGTTTGCTGGATGAAAACCCCAAACCGGACTTCCATAATTTAAAATGGGTGTTATGAGTTTATCAAATAATTCAAGCGAATGGTTTACACCAAATGTTGTAAAATTTAACATATAACGTTTTAATTTAAGTATTGCTTTGTTTGCTTGTCCCGCTAAATTAATTTGTTTATCGTTAAAGCTTCCTCCACTTGTAAAAACAATTCCTAAGTAAGTAAATTTACTAACAATATCAAGTTCAACTCCGTCATAATAAAATTTTAGGTTCCTGGGTAACTGACCCGCTTTACGAAATACTATTATTTTAGTTTTAGCAATATTAACTTTAAGTTTCCATTTACTGCAGTATTCATATAAAATGCTAAGTCCCTGTTGAAGGTCCTCAGGGGATTGAGACATGATGACTATGTCATCTGCATACATTAAAAGGTACAATTTTACAAAGTCAAGGTCAACACCTTTAAATCCCTTTTTTAATAACTCGTCTTCGAGGTCATTTATATATAATGAGAATAAAAACGGACTTAAACATTCCCCTTGACGTACTCCCAAAAAACAATCAAATGATTCGCCAACGTGATTACCTACTTTAATCTTAGATTTAACATGCTCGTACATTGATTTTATAATATTAAACACTTTACCGCGAAGTCCTAGTTGTATCATTTTATACCAAATATTTTGATGAACAAGTGATCGAAAGCTTTAGAAAAATCTATGAAAGCACAATAAAGTTTCAGATTATTATTTATATGATGATTTATCAGTCCGTGTAAAACGTATATATTATCGATTGTTCCCATTTTACTACGAAACCCTGCCTGAGCTTCAATGTATACATAATAATGTTCAGCCAAGTAAGATAATCGATTATTGTAATAATGCGCGTTAACAGTTTACCCATAGTACTTAATAATGTGATACCTCGATAGTTAGCAACATTATCAAGGTCGCCTTTCTTATGTAATGGGATTACATATTCTTCGCTGCATGCATCTGGGAAATACCCAAATTTCAGTATTGTGTTAAACAATTTTAATAGATATGGAGATAAGGTATCCTGTCCGTAGATAACAAACTCATTTAGTACCCGGTCAGGACCAGCGCTTTTACCATTAGATAATTCCTTTATTGCCTTTATTAATTCAACATGTGTTATTGGCATGTCTAATTCTTCGAACATTATTTTTGCTTCCGTTGATAAAAATGTTTCATTAAAATGGATAAGATCCTCATCAGCTTGAAAAAATCTGTCAGCCGGATTATTTATGGCTTTGAAATATTCTGTAAACGTGTTAATTGATATATTGCAGCCTTTGGTTTGTCTTCCACTTGCTGGACCCGAGCTGTCCCGTAGAAGTTTCCAATAAAGTTTAGCATTTTTTGTTTTTTCTTGTAATAATTTTTTTGTTCTTGATTGTGCCTCACGGAAGTTACATTGCCTTACGCTAGTTTTGTAAGCCGTGCGGGCTGATACCATATTTTCTCTGTTTATGTTATTTTTATTTTTACGATAAATATTTAGAAACATGTAATAGTCATGCCGTTTTGATGAAATCTCTTCGTTTAACTTCGATTTAAAAGTATTAAATGATGTATCCGTTTTTGACTTGGTTAATAAAGGTTTACAAACTAAATCAAGTTTTTCAACAAATTGGTTGATTGAATAATCAATACCTTCATGGCTAACTACGTCATTTAACTGTTCCATTAAAGTTTGCAATTCTGACAAAAAAGTGTCGCTTGTAATACCAGTTATATAACAATCTTGTTTATTGTTTTTCCATTTATACGAATCTTTAATTATTTTGCCAGTTATAACATTTGCGTTCGAAACATTTTGTTCGATAACGCTATTTGATTTGAAAGAAAACTCTACTAAGCAATGGTCTGATAGTAAATTTTGTTCATGGATTTTAAAACTAGTAAAAAACTCAAATAATTTTGGTTCAACAATACAATAATCTATAAGGCTTGAGCCTTTTTTACCAATATATGTACAAGAGCCTTTGTCACCGCACACTCTACCATTTGCGATGCGCATGCCGGACTGCTTAATCTATAAGTAACTGTCCGTTTGAGTTGGTTTTTAGATCTTGAGTTATACGAGGCAAAGATACATCCGGCACACAGTCATCACATGTCTTATGAAAATAAAAAAACTGTTAAAAACAAATGAAATAACTGAACAGCTTGAAAAACACGACATGTCACCCTGTCAAGACAAGAACGAAGCACAAGGACAACACACAAAACAGCACTCAACATAGACAATATAGATGTACTCGCCGCATAGTAGCTCGTTGTCAGTAACAGCTGTGTGGCTTTTATACACGGCCACAAGACACCCGCTTTTCTTCCAAATTGTGAAGAGCGTATTCGAAGCGGTCGAGTTTTCCGATGCAAATCTAAACAATGAGCTAAAGGTACCAAAACCAAGAATAGAATTTTTTGTAAATCTTTGAGCTACTCTGGGCCCACAATCTGGAATAACATACAAATTCATATACGCTCAGCTGAAACGCTTGCAAAATTCAAACAATTATATCTTCAATGGCACTTTCCTCAACCAAAACTTCTGTCTCAAAATGCTGACCATAGTAATTGAAGTTCCTATATAATTATACAGACTTTAATGTGTATCATTAGTTCATATATTTATGTATCACATTCTATTTTGTTTTCATTTCAAATTGTTTTTGTCGTATCATAACCTAACTTTGTTGTATGTTTTGTAAATTCTTGTTTATTATTGTTTATTGTACATATTTATCAAGTTGACCATATTGTAAATTGGCTCTTCCAAATTTGTTATCCATTATAAATACAATAGCTTGCTTGCTTGCTTGCTTACTTACACTATTTGCGTTGAGGACGATCTCATCTCGAGACGCTTCGGGAGAGCGGGCCCAGGGCCCAGAATTACAACCAGTACTTACACTCAGCACTCAACACAACACTCACATATTGGAATTCACTATTTTGAGGTTCATAGAGGCATTTTAAGAGCAAAAGTTGTAATACTGTTAAATTGGTACTTAATATTGTTTTTGTCTTACTTCCTAGTGTAATTTAGTGTATTTGTAAGCTTTAATTGCAATTCATCAGTCTGAGTGCTGAGTGTGGCACTCAGATTCAATAAGTACATTTACACCTCATAAAGAGTACACAATGGTAAAGAAAATGTAGCAAATGTTATTTTCAACGCTCATTAACTATCCTTATAGATACATCCTCATCTAAATCTATGACAAATAATAGCGCATTATATTACATCTTTCAATGGTTTGCAACTTTGCATCGGGTATAACTAAGGGTCCAGAATTCCTTCATTTTGATTCGAGGGTCCTTCCAATTGTGACCAGGGGTTCCTCCAAGCGTTTATATTGGACCTTCCCGTAGACATTGTAAGAAGCATCCCTGGATACCATTGGAAGGACACTTCAAGGGTTTCATTGGACGGATTCCTGGCGCATTGAAAGATGTCAAGATACTCTTGGAAGGACTCTGCGTGGAAACCAATAGAAGCTAGGCCCCCTTGACACCATAATGATTGATAAAAGATAAGATAAGCTTTATTTTGAGTCGACAAGACAATCAAACAAAATAACCCATAAACTTATGTGAGCTTTGGAACCTACTATATTACAACATACATTTATATAATCAACAAAGATAAATTGGTTGTAAATGCATATCGAATTTACAAAATATAACATTGATCTACGAGAGATTTAAATCAATAGACTTAAAATTACTGGATACGATCAAGTATGCTCAAGTTAAGTTCATTCAGTTTCGAAGCCTTTTAAGGATAGTCCATATAAACTATAATAGTTTCTAAAGCCAATTGGTGTATGACCAGTGTTTTGACTGTATTGGTGTATGACCTTGATATTTTTTCCGTATTTGTATTTACTTTTACTATATGAGGATAACAAATGTGAATTTACCATTACAAAACTTAAGTTTTTATTTTTATTTTTAAAGCATTTAAAATTAAACCAGGTGAAATTTGATCAAAGATCATATCATTCCGATAATTCCATGATTTGATACAACAGATATTTTCAAATTTATATAATAATGCTATACCTGCGGGACAGATTGTTTTGTTGGAAATATCAATTAGCTATCGGAAACCTGTTATTGTGTAAAAAAATCAAACATCACAATGTTCATGACGGCCAAATTGTTTTAAAAGTTGGATTTCATTGATCAACAATATTGTTTTCAAGTTTTTCTAATACGTAACGATGTATTCTAGATTAACCAAGTAAAATAGTTTTAATTTATCTAATTTAGTAACTTTTTAGATACGTTCGTTCAGAGACTATAGATATATAGTCCGAGTCTAGCTTTAAGGGTCTTACACAGTAATTGTTATATGACACGCATTAACATGCGTGTTATATGAGTATATTTGCCCAATATATTGAATTTTAAAGACATGTATTGTGATTTTTTTAACCTGCCAAAGATTACCCGGTAGCTGAACACTATAAGATCTAGTAGGTATCACCTTTTTAAACATGACATATCTATATAAATATTATATCGCGCATAGACCGTGTATATATATATATTTGTGTACTTATGTGTACTTGCGACAATGCCCCAGAGTGGGCCCTGCAAATTATTCGGAACATAGACGGCTTCTATTTTACGAGGTTTTATACCTAACCGTTTTTTACATAATCGCGCATGCGCACGTTGTCCATCTAAGACATGGCAGGACTTCTGAAACTAACCGGGTGTTTCACCCAAAAAACATTATTACAGAATATTGTAAGTTGCGATTTGTGTTGTTATTGGTCACTTTTTCATTCAATGTTATTTCTTATCATAGTTCGGCATCGTTGTGTTATGTCATTAGAGCTGTGAAGTCTTTCGTCGCTTTTATTTACAAACTGAATGTCAAGGTCTCTACTTTCGTAATCGGTCTGCTGTCAAAACAGCCTAGAAACAGTAGAAATACTGAGTGAAACTTGTGTTTCCTAGTTTTATTGTTGTTAGCGTATCTTCATTTGTTCAGCTAATCATCGTTTTTTTTCGGGTATGCCGTGCTTCTTACATAATGCATTTCGTCCTTCATAACAGGAGAGGTCAAGGCTAAAGTTGGTTCTGTATGTCATTTACGGCTATTACTCGCACGAGTGTTGTGTAATATTATTGTATGTACATTGTCATTGCATAAAATGTGTGTGACATCCTAAAATAGTGGTACTAATGTTTTGACCTCAGTATTTAATACAAGTTAACATTCATACTGGTTGAGGCAAACCTGTCCAGCTAACACATGTAGCCTCTACACCTACAAGTTCGTGCATCTTAGATTTGAAATAGGCGCATCTGCACAAAAACAAATACACTGGGACCAACCATGTGATAAACAATATCAATTATCTGTCTATTAACAAAATTCAAACACAAATTGAATGCCAAACTGCAAAAAGTTGAAAAATCGGCCTCAATGTTAGATGCAGTCTGCAGTCTTAAGATAAACATTTGTGACCTGTAAGTTCGTGCACATAAACTGATGACGTCATTAAGAACGCACTTGAAAGATTTTGCTAATAAAAAGTTTTGTAACATAAAGTTTGATCTTTTGTCAGTAAATTAGCACATTTTCCCGTTCGTAAATATATCGCATCTAATGCAAATTATGAGATTAACAAATGTCTCCAGATTTCGCGACCGGAACCGGTGATTATGTAAACAATAAAATCCCTCCTCGGATAAAACTCGCCGTAAACGTAACGAACCCTGTTTTTGTCGATTTTTTTGCATTGTTCGGCTGGATAAATGTTTTGTTAGTAATTTAAAATTAATTTAGGCTTGGAAATGAGATTATTAGCAAAGCAATCTACGTTTTACTAAAATGCACGAACTTGTAGGAATGCACGAAGTTATAGGAATAGAGGCTATTTTGTTCTGGATACCATAACTAAATGGTCTTTTATTTACACTGACGTGTCAACCTTTTCGGGAAAAAAAAGGTTAACTCTTCGTGAACATGCTATATATTTCATGATGGTTAGACGTTTTCATATATTTTATAAGTTCTAAAAGTTCCGGGGATTTTGGCCGCGGAAACTCCGACTGTGTTTTGGTCACAAGTATGGCAGTCTCCGTGGCTGGATCATCAGAATTAATAAGCAGCCACTTGGAGACAGCTTAGCAGTCTACCTTTATTCAATCAAGTACGATTGACAAGCCTTTATCCACAACTGTCATTTATCAAAACAGTGATTTTTCTTGAACAAAATTAAACAGCCTGTGCCTTTAAAATTGGGAAATTTAGCGCAAATTTGGGAATTATTAAAAAATATTGTTTCGATTAAAATTGTTCATAAATTGCTATTTTCTACTGATAATACTCTAGTTATATGTGACAAGGACTTTTGCAAGTTTGAAAATCCATTGTTTTGACTTTAACAGCTATACCGTAGTTGCTTTGAATCCAGCGAGCACAAAAGGGGGGGAAATAATGCTTACTTTTTGGGAAAAAAATGGTGATTTTTTGGGAAAAATGGAGGTTATTTTGCTAGGGGAAGGGGCCTGTATTCGGCCCCAAAAATAGCCAAAAAAAATCACTGCAAAATGGCGTTGTTAAACAACTTTGACAGTGGGCAAGCATGTAGAAAGATAAAACTAACTGCGGTCGAATGCGCAAAGTATAAAGAAACAGGAAAATACACACACTTAATTTCCATGAAAAATGGCTGAAATATCATAGCTGGTTATTTAAAATGGACAAAACTTTGTGTGTTAAAACACATTTATTCAAGAGTTTCAAAAAATAATTTTTGATCATATTTTTGGTCCAATGGTTTTGCTTTTGGTCCGGCAGTTTGTAACACCTTACCAAACTGAATGTTCGGCCATTTTTGTCAACTTTTAGGATGTCTTGTGTCATCGGTCCATGCGCACACTATGATGCAGCTAAATTCATAAAATTGTCTGCACCATGTTCGGAAGAAAAATTGTTAACTTAACCAATAAAAAAGAGGTGAAATTTTAAATTAAAGAAATTTGGAGTAGTAAATGCAAGATCTGCAATGATTAAGTGATGTCACGCTTCGATAAATAAGCTTGATTAATATTTATTTTTTATGAACACCAAGAGTAAATGAAGTAGTGAACCGGGGTAAATTCTAATGTATCCAACACATTCAATTTAAAGAGAGAGAAAACTCTTTTGTAAAAATAAGCACTATCCAACAACAGATTTCCTCTTTAGATGTCCTTAAAGAGGTATGCTACTTTCAGTCTTCAAAGTTTGAACTTTTTATTTTCAGGCTTCCCCACTGGCTGCTAGTAGCAAGAATTTTCATTTCAAGGTTTTTGGACAAAATCACAGCGACAAATCTGCCAAGACAGGTGCACAGGTAGGCTGATCATGTGTTCTTCTGTTTATTAAATTAATCTAGATGCATTATATTCAGCAGTTTGTAATTTGGTCAGGAAGTTTATTTCAATGAATGGGTCTATGAGCAGGTCTGAATTGTTGCCAGACCTTTTTGCTGAAACTGTTTTGTATGTTATATTATGTTTACTAGAATTATGTCCTTTGGTCACATATAGTGGGAAAGACATTGATTTTGCACTGGCTGTCTGTCACATAGTTTATCAGTGTTTGTTCTCCTTAACCTCCTATTTTCAATGAAACTCCAAACCTAGTTGTGCATATTGTCAGGAATTTTAAGTTGGATGAATATTGCCTAACTTAAGGCCCATACTTTTTGTGTCAAAAACCCTTCTGGTTGATGGTATATTGTAAAATCGTTATTTTTCGAGGGAGTTGAATTTTCGTTGATTTCGTTGTTGAACTCTACCACGAAATTTAATACCCATGATTAATTGATATCCCAAATACAGGACATATTAACCCTCCCACAAACTTACAACCCCACGAAAATGCATTTTCATCGAAATCCATGAACTTTATTACCCACGAAAATATGTAATTTTTGTGTCGCCTGAAAAGGCGACATATAGGTGTTACTTTGGCGGCGGCGGCTGCGGCGTCACAAATTGCTTGTCCGGAGCATAACTTTGTGACCTTAAGTTCAAATGACTCAAGATTTGGTATGCATGTTTCTTACAATAAGCCGAAGTGCAGTGCGCAATAACCATAACTCTACCTGTCATAGTTTTTGAATTATTTCCCTTTGATTGATTTTATTAGAGCATTTCTTGTCCGGAGCATAACTTTGTCACCTTAAGTTCAAATGACTCAAGATTTGGTATGCATGTTTCTTACAATAAGCCGAAGTGCAGTGCGCAATAACCATAACTCTACCTGTCATAGTTTTTGAATTATTTCCCTTTGATTGATTTTATTAGAGCATTTCTTGTCCGGAGCATAACTTTGTCACCTTACGTTCAAATGACTAAATATTTGGTATGCATGTTTCTTGCAATAAGCCGAAATGCAGTGTGCAAGAACCATAACTCTACCTGTCATAGTTTTTTAATTATTTCCCTTTGATTGATTTTATTAGAGCATTTCTTGACTGGAGCATAACTTTGTCACCTTAAGTTCAAATGACTCAATATTTGGTATGCATGTTTCTTGCAATAAGCCGAAGTGCAGTGCACAAGAACCATAACTCTGCCTTGCATCGTTTTTGAATTATTTCCCTTAGATTGATTTAATTTGAGCATTTCTTGTCCGGCGGATAACTTTGTCACCAAGAGGTTGAATGACTTGAAATTTGGTATGCATGTTTCTTACCAAAAGTCCAAGTGCAGTACACAAGAATCGTTTCTCTACCTTGTGCCATTTTTTATTTTTGTCCCTTTGATTGATTTTATAAGCATTTCTTGTCCGTGGCATAACTTTGTCACCATAAGTATTAATGACTCCAAGATAGGTATGCATGTTTCTTGCTGTGACATTTATTTGTCCAGAGCATCACTTTGTCGTTTTTAGTTCAGATGACTAGAGAACTCTTGTGAGTCGATATGTAGCCCAATAGTGGATAGTTTTCCATGACAAATGTGCATGTCGTCAGGCGACACATGCGACTCGCGGAGCTTTTATTCAGTATTTCTCTTTCAGATATCTCGTGACTACCCTGTGATTGATCATACATACGATGCAGTGGTTGTCGGTGCTGGTGGAGCTGGATTGAGAGCAGCTTTTGGTCTAGCTAATGAAGGTTTTAAAACAGCATGCATCACCAAATTGTTTCCCACACGATCTCATACTGTGGCAGCCCAGGTATATATTATTTTAAGATAACCAATGTTGATTTTATGGTTTGTATGCTAAAGGTCAAGGTTGCTGTGGCCTTTGACAGTGAAATAGTTTCAGCTTAATTACTTATGTTAGAACAATTTAGCCTTGGATGTTGAAACTTTATAAATTATGGTTTGATTGTGACCAGTAGCTGACCTCCTGATTTTAGGTTGGTTGATCAGAGGTCAGGTTCATGGTGTGTGACCTTGGTTGATCAGAGGTCAGGTTCATGGTGTGTGACTTTGGTTGATCAAGGGTCAAGGTCATGGTGTTAGACCATGAATGATCAAAGGTCAGGCTCATGGTGTGTGACTTTGGTTGATCAAGGGTTAGGGTTATGGTGTCTGACCTTGATTGATCAAAGGTCAGGATCATGGTGTGTGACCTTGGTTGATCAATGGTCAGGGTCATGGTGTGTGGCCTTGGTTGATCAAAGGTCAGTGTCATGGTAAGTGACCTTGGTTAATCTAAGGTCAGGGCCATGGTGTGTGACTTAGATTGATCAAAGGTCAGGGTCATGGGGTGTGACCTTGGTTGAACAAAGGTGTGTGACCTCGACCATACATGTCATCTGTTGCCAAAGGGCATATATGTTTCATAATGTCTCTGGTTTTATACATATATTATCTGCTGGGTGTCTTTTTTGGTCTCTACAGACACTAAGCTAGCCAGGCAGGCTTGAAAGTGATATTGCAATACATATGATAATATATAAAACATAGTATAACATACATTTTAGGGTGGTATAAATGCAGCATTAGGTCATATGGAGGAAGATGACTGGAGATATCATTTCTACGACACAGTGAAAGGTTCTGATTGGTTGGGAGATCAAGATGCTATACATTACATGTGTGAGGAAGCTCCTAAGGCTGTCATTGAGGTAATCTTAATTTTTTATTATTAGTCCCCTACCTGTTTTTGACCTCAGTCAGTCCGTCCGTCAAAAAATCTGGATCTTCATATAACTCAAAGTTTCGAAGCTAGGTTTATGAAACTTGGTATGTGGGTAGGGGGCAATAAGGGGATAATGCACGTACAAAAATATTTTGATCCTGACCAAAATTGTGGTTGCTATGGCAACAGAAACATTGAAAATTGCTTAAAACCGGTTGGGGACTTATGTATTGCTTGCAATTTTTATGACTTGTGTATCACATAGCCTGTGGCCCAGCAGTGCCATAAAGCCATGCCAGAAATATCGTTTGGCACTTCCAGAGTGTGCAATAAATATTTAAATTAGCGTGACGTGAGTAATTAAAGCCAATCCATGCCTTGATTGGTCCATGTCGTCAGGATAATACCAATCTCTTCATGATGTTGCCTTCATTGTACAGAGAAATTTTTGTTGAAACCTATGCAACTTACATCATTATTTTGAACGATAATGAGTGTTTTTTAAGATTATGTGATAAATAAAATCATGTACCTTACATACCAGTTTTATTAAACACTTCAACAAAAACAACCTGACACTCCGCAAAGCCTCCTCTCATATTATTTTGTCCACTTGTATTTAAATAAAACTTGTATGTAATAAGCACTCAAGCGAGATTCCCAATATTTCTTCAATTATTAAATCCATGTAGGCTCATTTCTATGCTGAGTCCTGCCAGATGTAGTCTGATTAATCTGACAAGTCATCAATTGTATGTATCTCAAACAAATTAACTTGGTTCTTGACTTTTAGTGGCATAATTAAACATGATTTCTTGTCTATATTTGTCTTCAGTTATTCTTTTCTTTAAATGCTGAGCATGCAGAAACATGGGAGGCCTTTGTGTGCCTCCAGCTGGATTTGAACCCGGGTCACCAGATCAGACGGCAACGAGATAACCATTGAGCTGTGGAGGCACAGTATGCTCGAGGTGGCCAATAAACCATAATCAAAATGTTCGATGATACAGGGTTCATACAAATTCGGAATAATCCAGAAATCCTGATTTGCAGTATTAGATAGAAGGCACTTTTCTGTTGGAAATAAAAGTAATTTGATGAAAAAATTCCAAGAATTGACAAAGTTAGGGTCTTTCTGAAATTTCATAATCTGAATTTAACACGAGAACATTGCTTGAACTGAGTTTGTGTGAAGGCGACGTGTGCTAAATTGGCACCCAAAACACATTTGTAATTCATTTTCAGGATCGGGCATTGTTCCTCAGTAGGACCCCTGATGATAATAATTATAGCAATCGTTAATAATGCCTGAAAGTTTCAATGACTAAAACATGCTTTCATTTTCAGTTGGAAAATTACGGCATGCCTTTCAGTCGTTTAGAAAATGGTAAAATTTACCAGAGGGCTTTCGGTGGACAGAGTTTGAAATACGGTAAAGGTGGTCAAGCTCACAGATGTTGCGCTGTCGCTGACCGAACTGGACACTCTCTACTTCATACCTTATATGGTCGAGTATGTTGTCTGTGCTATATTGACCATATTTCAACCTGGCCCCAATCTCCCTTAGCATCTCATAAAGAAATCTTATCTCAAAGTCTGAATTTGAGATAAATTTGAAATTTAGACTTCTGAGAATTTACTATAATTATAAACTAAGAATAATGTTTCTGTATTGTGATGCATATTTTGAGGCCTGAGCCACAGCTATCATATTTAACAATATTTAAATGCACACACTATAAAACTTTTGTACTGATAGGTCATATTGTATACAAAATACAAAGGTATAAATAAGTGGTAACAGTATATGTCTGAAAATAAGACTTTAACTTGGTACTATTACACTCTTGAACCCACGATCTCTGGATTGACAGTCTCTGTGTGTTACCAGTGAGCTGTCGCCGCTACATAGTAATGACCCCTTGTGGGCAACATATATTTTGTGTCATAAACCCTTTTTCTAGATGTATAATGTTTATGGGATTATTTATTGCATGTTTCAGTCACTCAAATATGACACACATTATTTTATCGAGTATTTTGCTATGGACTTAATTATGGAAGACGGGGAATGTCGAGGAGTTACTGCCCTTAATTTAGAAGATGGAACAATTCACAGATTTAAGTCTAAGAATACAATTCTTGCCACAGGGTATGTAATTATATGTGTTGTTGTTGTACTGTAAACTCATTATTTTTGGAGGGATTTGAAATTTCGTTTATTTCGTTGTTGGACTCGAACACGAAATCTAATCCCCGCGATTAATCACCCTCTCAAAAATTGAACATGGGTTCACTGTTCATGTTTTGGAATCCACAAATTTACAACACCTGGAAAATACATTTTTATAAAATTCCACGAAATTTAATACCCACGATAATATGTGATTTTACAGTATTTGTTTTCAATGAGTCCGAGACAGTTTAAGTGTATGGTCCAGGGGTTCCTTTTGACTCTACAGTAGGGGTTTTGACCCTCGGAATTTCAAAAAAGTCGTATTTTGACCCTCGAGATTTTGGAGTCATTTTCTCTTAAAATCATGGGTATTTTGCCTATCAAAATGACCATTCACATTCAGAAGCTAGTGGAACCCCTATGGTCTTTCAGTAGTTTTCCTACCAGCTAAGTCAATGACGTCTCAGGGGTTCCATTTGACTCAGGAGTTGGTTTTGACCTTTCAGATCCAAAATCAGGTGGAACCCCTGTTGTCTCTGTGCCAGCTTGGCCAAAGACCTTCAAGGGAAGAGTTGTGTGAGATAAGGAATTTGAAAGCTTTTGATATCCTACCTCTTTCTGAATAGACTCCTTGGTTTTTAACGTGCCTGCTGGGATACACACAAAACAACCTTATGATTATTAACTAGTTCTTCTCCAGTTGGGTTGGAACCATTGAAAAGTGTTTCTGAATTTTGTTTCCAGCCTTTCTTTTTGTTTTATGTTGAAGAGGCTGTTATAATCTTCCCCAAAACAATTCAGTATTCCCCAAAATGAATAATTCCTTTAAAAACAGAGCGCCATGTTACCAAATGCTACTATTTCTCCCCAAATCTCTGAGTAAAGGCCCCTTCCCACATGCTGTGAAAAGCTTGTAATTCATATTCACTAGAATTACTAAGATCACATTCTGAGGGGTACTAGTATATTGCTTTGCACATGTCGGTCGGTAGACCAAATGGTTTCCGTTCAGTAACACGAGAACGCTTTACCCTATGATCCTCAAACTGTACATGGAGGTTGGTTATCATGCAACAGTAGATGACCCCTATTGATTTTCAGGTTAGTAGGTCAAAGGTGTGTAATCTTTACCATTTCGGACAATTGGGCTGCCATGGGTGCATACATTTTTACATACATTTCATGTTATATCTTGTATATTTCCTTGTGTCTGCTTGTAGGGGTTATGGAAGAGCTTACTTTTCGTGCACCTCTGCCCACACATGTACCGGGGATGGTACTGCCATGACTGCACGTGCTGGCGTACCAAATGAAGACATGGAATTTGTTCAGTTCCATCCTACAGGTAAACATAAATATTTGTTCAGGTACATCAATTGTTCCGATAGTTTCTATAGAAAAACTGGTTTGGTTAATCAAATGTTTTATAGAACAGAAATATTGTTCAGAAACAGCATTAAGACTTAACCCAGATAAACTTTTTTGCCCCCCATCTTTGATGAGGGGGTATATTGCTTTGCACCTGTTGGTCAGTAGACCAAATGATTTCTGTTTAATAACTCGAGAACAATTTGCCCTAGGATCTTCAAACTTTGCATGGAGGTTGGTCATCTAAAGTAGATGATCCCTGTTGACTTTGAGGTCAGTAGGTCAAGGTCACTGTAACCTCTACCATTTATGACTATTGGGCTGCCATAGGGGCAGACTTGTTTTACAAACATCTCTTGTTATATCTTTTTGGCATACCCTAGTACAATCTTTGGGTGGCTGATAAATTGTGAGGATTAGATTCTGTAGTTAAGATTAACCACAAAATCAACAACAAATTAATGCCCACAAAAATACTGACTTTACAGTATATTGTTTTGTATGTAGGTATATATGGAGCTGGTTGTCTGATTACTGAAGGATGTCGAGGAGAAGGTGGTATACTACTTAACTCCAAGGGAGAACGCTACATGGAGAGGTATGCTCCTACAGCCAAAGATCTTGCTTCAAGAGATGTCGTCTCCAGATCATCTACCATAGAAATCAGAGAGGGAAGGTTAGTACCATTTGACAAGTTATGCCCCCATCTTTGATGAGGAGGTATATTGCATTGCTCATGTTGGTCAGTCAGTTGGTCGGTCGGTTGGTAGACCAAAATTAATAGTTTCCGTTCAATAACTCAAGAATGCTTTGCCCTAGGATCTTCAAAGTTTCAAAGTTACATGGAGGTTGGTAACCAACAGTTGATGACCCCTATTGATTTTGAGGTCAGTAGGTCAAAGGTCTTTGTGATCTTTACCATTTCTGACTATTTGGTTGCCATGGGGGCATAAGTGTTGTACTAACATCTCTGTTAAAATTACATTAAAACATTAACCTAGCTCGGTTTTGTTTGATAAAAAAGCTATTACTAGAGTTCTACATTTGACCAACAATAACACGTTCATTGTTTCTGTATATAGGGGTTGCGGACCAGAAAAGGATCATGTTTATCTACAACTCTCTCATCTGCCACCAGAGGTCCTAAAGACGAGGTTACCAGGTATCTCAGAGACTGCTATGATATTTGCTGGTGTTGATGTAACTCGTGATCCTGTACCTGTGTTACCTACCGTACATTATAACATGGGTGGTGTCCCCACCAACTACAGAGGACAGGTTAGTTTAGCATACAACCCTTTGCGTTAGATTGATGATGGAAATGCAGGAGCTTTCAATAAAATACAGGAGATTTTCCTTGCTCAAACATTTGACAGAGATTAATGAAGTTTAAATGCATATTTCACTTATTTTACTTGTATGACAATACCATGCATGTTTCTTGAAGGAATTTAAACAAATATTTGTGATCATTTTCATGATATAAACAACTAATGTCAGGCTCCAGTATGTTCAAGAAATGCATGAGATTTGAGCAATTTGCTTGCAAGCTCGCGTGAATATAATCTAAAATGCGGGAGACTCACTCTTGACGCTGGAGAAACGACATGTATGGTTTAGACATCAGCGGTCCGTTGCCTAAGCAAAGCGCTACCGAGCGCCTTTATTCAGTTACCTCCCGTTTAATTAAATAAGGCATGGATTACCTCCCGTGGAAAGCGCTACGTAGCGCTCGCTCATGTAAACGGCCTCCAGTTAATTTGGCCGTTCCCTCGGTTACAGAAATGGGGATATATAACCATGTACACATGCAAGGTTTGCACAGCTGATCTATACTATGATATTATGACAGTAGATGACCTGAGGTTCTACCTTCACATGCAAGGTTTGCACAGCTGATCTATACTATGATATTATGACAGTAGATGACCTGAGGTTCTACCTTCACATGCAAGGTTTGCACAGCTGATCTATACTATGATATTATGACAGTAGGTGACCTGAGGTTCTACCTTCACCTGCAATATTATGTACTATGCTGTGGTTTTATGATAGTCTTGGAAAGTATATGCCTAGTACTTGAATTTAAAAAAACCCAACTTAATTCTTGGTAAATTGGGCTAAAATTTGTTAGCTGCCAATAGAAATTGACAAAAATAACTAAACCGATAAAAGATGTAGAAGAAATGACACAGTGTCAACTAAAATTAACACGACAGCCTATTGACATCACTTTCTCCAAATTGTCCTAATTGATACGACTGCAAATTACCATGTTGACATTGAGTGTCTGATAACTCAATAGCTTCTCGCATGATTTCATTTGTTCATAAGACATTAATTGCATGTTTTTGCCATTCTAATCCAATTTTTTTGTCCTTGAAACTTGGGGAAATAGTTTTATGCTTGAAAAGTTCTTAAAAAGTACTTGAAGTTTATTAGGGAACTTCTGTATGAACCGTGACATGTCAGTCTGTATACAAAATGGTTTCTGATGGTATGTAGGTCGGTGATGAGTCTGTGATGATCTAAAGATAAGGTCAGTAGGCAAAGGCCAAGGTTACTTGATTTTGGGCAGTAAAATGGTTTGATATTAATAATTAAAGAGCAGTTTGTCCCATATTAGCAGTTTTGATCACTAATTGTTTTCAAATAACTGGTGTTAAAATTGTAAACACCATATAACTAGTCGCTAATGCTGTAGTTAAAATAGAGTATTTGAAATAACTGGTGTGAAAATGGTATACATAATAAAGCTAGTCGCTAATACTGTCGCTAAAACAGAGTAAAGTGTTAATTTATTTTTCAGGCTATATCATTCAATGGTGGTCAAGACAAGGTTATTCCAGGTTTATACGCCTGTGGTGAGGCTGCCTGTGCATCTGTTCATGGAGCTAACAGACTCGGAGCTAACTCATTGTTAGATTTAGTGGTGTTTGGCCGAGCCTGTGCTAATACTATCATTGAAGAAAATAAGCCTGGCGAGAAGATCGGTGACATCGGTCCAGTAAGTGCACATTGTTGTTTACTGTTTTTCTTTTAAAATGCCAAGCATAGCCTTCATTTTCTAATCAGCTTTCTGCTGAAACAGGCAGGTATATGCCTCCATCCAGATTTAAACCAGGGTCACCAGATTAGAAAGCAAGCATGCTAACCACTCAGTTACAGAGACACACATATGTGTTCAATGTTGTTTACTGTTATGAAAAGTTCTGGCAATGGTCTAGTGGCTAATGCACTGAATTTGTAGCCCGGCAATTTGTGTTTGATTCCCTCTCAGCAGATCATACCCTTCCATGAAAATTTGATAACAATGTTGATTTTCCTCCACATGTTGAGAAGTTGCTGGTTCTTTGTGGAAGGGTTAAGTTACTACTGTTTAAGATACAGTCCAGGAAAACAGGAATCGTCTGCTTCATTAAACTGAAAAATTGTTGAGAAATGGCATTAAACCCGGAAAAAACAACCTGCTTTATATGATGATGTTTAGTCACGCCAGATTCCTCTAGAAGACCGATGTGTCTGCCAATTTCACCTAAATCAAGTGTGTGATAGACAAAAACTGAAAAATATGGTTGATCTGTAGCATTTGTTTGGCTGACAGATGTATAAAGCCAATTTCAAGGACATGTTTGCCCTGTATATATCAAGCTCCGATCTCCTGAAGCTTCTTAACCTGAGCTAAATCTCATTTTAAATATTGTCATGTGTCTTTTTGTTAATTTCCATGCCAGACTGGACTCAAAATTGGCACCACAGAAACAGAAATATTATTCTGAGTTAATTACAGTTAATTTTTAGGAGACACATTTAGGTTTATCTCAAATTCAGACTCTGTTTTGAAAAAAATACTCAATTTGAGTTGAGATTTGTGCTTGAGATGCTTCAGGAGATCAAGGGCCAGGATAATGTGAGCAAGTAATCCTCTTTCACTGAAGTTGAATTTCAAACACAAACTTTTATATCACCTTTTGGTACAAATTCTGTATAAAACATTGTAGAACGCTGGAGAAGAATCTGTTGCTAATATCGACAAAGTAAGATTTGCTAACGGTACTGTTCCAACTGCTGATCTACGTCTACGTATGCAGAAGACAATGCAGAACCATGCTGCCGTGTTCCGTGATGGCCCCACCCTGGACGAGGGAGTGACGAAAATGAGAGATCTTAATAAAGAGCTGAAGGATATCAAGGTATACAGTGGTAACCATGGTGACGACATTTACATACTGTAAAATCCTTAAGGACGAGTTCGGTTTCTACACTTTTTGTGCCTTTACCACTGAAGAGTCGGACTCCAGTAACACCAACACAAACAGGGTTTACTGATTCCCTGTTTCTGCACAGTATGCAAAATGAGCGGGTGATATTACCAGGGCCAAGCTTTTGATTGGTTGATAAATTTAGAGACCTGTATTTGTGGGAGTAAACATCATTCCTGTAATAGCATACCCTACCCTAGAGTTTCCATCCAAACTTACCCTAATATTCATGGGGGGGTTTAATTTTGTTGATTTCGTGGATGACCTCAACCACTAAATTACATCTCCAATGAATAATTATACCAATAAATGTGTCAAGTTTACAGAGGCTGCCATACTTGCTTTCAAGTTTAGTCATGTATAAGGCTGGGTTTTGGGGAAGATTACTTGCATATATATCAACAAGTAATAAAACAATCCTTATATCTGTTTGATTTTTGAATGATTTCTAATATTTTTGTGAATTTGATCTTGAAGTTTTTAATGAAATCCGAAATCCTTAAAGTTATGTCCCCACATATTGGTCCTATTTATCAAAACCACAAACTTTTGTCCCATTGAAATTAAATAATTTTACAGTATACAGTTCCGCCATAGTGATAACATTTACATGCTTCTGGAAGGGTTTAGTTTAAAGTACATGAACACGTTTCATGTCTGTAGCACCAATCCGCATGTGTCTTCTAGGTGGCGCTATGACGTACGAATCAACATATTTATGACCAAAAAATATACACTAACATGAAGAGGAGTCTTTAATGTTTGTTTGTACCAAGTTTCAAGAAAATTGGCCGATATTTATTTTTTCCCGAGGAAAGTGTTCATGTACTTATTCCCATTATTTACATCATATTAGCAGTATTGTATAATTTATTTTAGCACCATTGCTAAATGTAATCGGGAATTGTACAGAAGTACCAGATTTTTTTATCAAAAGGATATTTTCCCAAATTGTGAAAATCTGTTGAGCATTGGGAGGAGGGGGGTAGTATCTGAATTTAGCAACTTTAACTGTGTTCCTGCTTTCTGTCACAAAAATTGTGAATATTTCATAATTTAGCGATCATTGCCCATAATAAGTACCGTTAATTGACTGGTTTTATCGCATTTGCGTTAAAACCGGAAGTTGCAATCGAGTTATCGTTTATAGAGAATTGTCAAAAATCAAAGTAGGAATTGTCAAAAAAAAATTTAATTTCCGACTTTAAGCCATGTAATCAGATTGGCCAATTGTCATTCACTTTATCCCTGCGAAGATTGGCCAATGACCTCCAACTAGGAGGAAAATTGTGGTACAGTCAGGTGTCAATATAACGACACCCGATACACTGACAATTTCATATACTGACATCATTTTATTGGGACAAATGTTTCAAAATGCTCTTTGTATCAATGCAGTATACTGACATATTTGTTAAAACAACATTTTGCTTTGGACAGCATTGTTGTATTGAGACCTGACTTAAATCAATTATTGTATATTTGATCCTGGAATAATTGATACTATGTAGGTATTTGATCGAGGAATGGTAATTTATATTATGTAGGTATTTGATCGTGGAATGATTTATATTATGTAGGTATTTGATCTTATAATGTAGGTATTTGATCCTGGAATGATAATTTATATTATGTAGGTATTTGATCCTGGAATAATTTATATTATGTAGGTATTTGATCGTGGAATGATTTATATTATGTAGGTATTTGATCGTGGAATGATTTGGAACACAGATCTTGTCGAGACTTTAGAGTTACAGAACTTGATGGTAAATGCTTTACAAACGATAGAATCAGCTGCTGCTAGAAAGGAGAGTCGTGGTGCACATGCCCGGGAAGATTTTAAGGTAAGGGCTAGAAAGTACACAAATCATGCTTTCCTGGAATTCACAATTTCAAAACTGTTACCGTAGTAACCATATTATTTAGTCAATAATGTTGTTAGTTTTCAACAGAGAATAGTTTTCCTTTATACTCTATACATAATTACCGCAGAAGCTACGTGTCAGAATCAATAACAACTTGCTCTGAATCAATAACAACTTGCTCTGGACACAACCGGTTAAGTTTACTTCGCAAACTGGAAAACTTAGTTGATGTAAACAAACATGTTTGTATCCAGCTAGGTGTTTCCAAACATAATCAAGAAAATGAGTTGTTGTATGTTAATTTGTTATCAACAATGCAACACTGGTGGTTAATAATAGAAGACAGTACAAGATTCAAGGTGACCCAAGTCTCTGTAAATCAAGGGGATAGGTGGACAATTTTCATGCAGGGAAAAATCTGGCAATTTGAAAATTTTCGTTAATCAGGAAATTTTTAAGGAATTTTGATATAATTGGAGAGAGACAATTTTGGCTACTGGTATTTCTACAAACTGTTGCAAACATGTAATAAAATGTGCTATATCTTTTCCGCTACCATAGCATACTAATGCAGACTAGCCGGGATGGCCTTTACGACCTAAATGCCCAAATTCGGGAATTTTGCTGTCATGGGTACACATGCATCCCAGACTAAAGGATATTACGGGCCCAAGGTCTCGCACAGGTTTTTTGGCCCTGCTGGCCCCCTTTAAAGAGGGCTTTGAACGTAGATTTCGCAAAACTGAAATTACTGGTCCTACCTGCTATTGTGGTACGATTCCCTGTGTAATTGCATTAACATTTAGCGCCAAAAAGTTTTTATTTTTCTATAGAACGAATGTAAGGCTAGACAAAGGGGTCAGGGTCAGTGCCCTAAAGGGGCCCAAAAGTAGGCCTACCAAGCGAGAAAAAAAGAAGGTTTTCGCGTAAGGGTCACCGTCACATCGTCATTTCCGGTGACCTTTAGTCGAAATCTTGACAATTTTTCCTACTTTCACTTTGGGACAGGTGTGTAGCATCCAGATATATCGAGTTTTTATCTGTGCTGCCAGTCAATAGTGTCCCAGGGACGAGGTATAGGGACCATATGAATTTCACAAAGCCCCCTAAAAATCGTGGTAGCGGAAAGGATATAAGGGGTTTTAAGTTAGTGACTAGAAATATTTCTTTTGTAGTATTGTCGTATTTACCATATTCATTAGTACATCACTAAGAAGATTTAGGATTTTCACAAAATTTAACCCCCACGGTACAATGATAATACAGTACTCAGTCCACTATTTGTGAATGAAATTGTTTTACCATGGTTACTGTATGTTTTATGATGTGTTACCATGGTAACTGTATGTTATATGATGTGTTACCATGGTAATTGTATGTTATATGATGTGTTACCATGGTTACTGTATGTTATATGATGTGTTACCATGGTAATTGTATGTTATATGATGTGTTACCATGGTTACTGTATGTTATATGATGTGTTACCATGGTAATTGTATGTTATATGATGTGTTACCATGGTTACTGTATGTTTTATGATGTGTTTCCATGGTTACTGTATGTTTTATGATGTGTTACCATGGTTACTGTATGGTATATGATGTGTTACCATGGTTACTGTATGTTTTATGATATGTTACCATGGTTACTGTATGTTATATGATGTGTTACCATGGTTACTGTATGTTTTACGATGTGTTACCATGGTAACTGTATGTTATATGATGTGTTACCATGGTTACTGTATGTTATATGATGTGTTACCATGGTTACTGTATGTTATATGATGTGTTACCATGGTAATTGTATGTTATATGATGTGTTACCATGGTTACTGTATGTTATATGATGTGTTACCATGGTAACTGTATGTTTTATGATGTGTTACCATGGTTACTGTATGCTTGCAGCAACGTATTGATGAGATAGATTACAGTAAGCCTGTAGAAGGACAGACACCCTTACCTATGGAGAAACATTGGAGGAAACATACACTAGCTTATACTGATAATGATGGACAGGTTAGATATGATAATGTTATCCAGGGATTCCATTTGACCCGGAAGTTGGGATTTTGACTCTTGAAATTTTCAAAAAGCCACATTTTAACCATCAATTTTTTGGTTTGAAGGGTCATGTTTGTCTTAAAATCGTTGGGATTTTGCTTATAATATGGTAAAATTTAGTCAAAGGTATCAAAATGACCCTTCATACTCAAAAGCTAGTGGGTCCCCTGCATATGCATTTCAAAGTGTACAATTCTAGATGTTTCTATGACATCTCCTCTTCAGTAGGTATGATCACATTTCATCTAACCATCCAATTTTTCACGAAACAACTTCCATAAAGACAACTCGACAGATATCCAATTATTGTGTGGCAGAGATAGTACCCTGTCAAGGTTTGCACAGGCCTTGAAAAGTCCTTGAATTTGGTTTCAACCTTCAAAAGTACTTGAATTAGGTGTTGCTTTGAGAAAATAGCAAAATAATACTTGAATTTAACTGACACAGCCTTGAATATCTAAAAAGTTTACTACTGTTGTCAAAAGAACTCATTATCGGCTCAAAAATGAAAACGAAAACAGGAATACTTGTTTTTTCGCAAATTAAAAGTAATTAAATGTATGGGCGTATGTCACTGATAATTAATGAATTGAGCGCAATCAGGTATTCTAGTGTTTATATAGCATAAAGAGAGTAGCAGTCATACAATATTAGCTGGGTAAATGTTCGGGAAAAATGTCTTGAAAATACCAAATCTACCTCGAAAGTACTTAAATTTTGTTGTGAAAATTTTGTATGAACCATGCCTGTGTAATTGTAGACTTACCTTTGTGCTTGTTTACTTCAGACAACGCTAGTATACCGACCTGTAATTGATGGAACGTTGAATGAGAAGGACTGTCCAAGAGTGCCCCCAGCTATCAGAAGTTATTAGTGTATCAAATTATGTTCTGAACAAATTTTTCAGAAATTGTTTTGGTTATTTTATAATTATTATAATTTCATGAACTATTTTTCTGTAAGTTATATGTTAAATAATTAACTATATACAGTGATAAAGTTTTGTGTTTTTGTCATGATAATGAGATATGGTACATTTTACATGATCAATGCATTTGAAGCTGTTTGCGTATTTTCGACATTAAGCTGGAACCATGCTAGTGGTCACTTGTTTTCTTGAAAGCTTCATAGAGAAAAGTTCAAATTCTTATTCTCAGAAAGTTGGAGGCCTACAGCTTGGGTATTTTGCATGTAGCATCATCATGCAATAATAAATTTGAAAATGTGCGTGAATAGTGCTAATATATATGGCATTAATTGTGTATATTGTTTGAACGATTGGTTAAGACTATACTTATGCATTTTGTAAATCGGGTATCATGTCAGTGATTTGATTAAACTGTGTGACACAACTTCATGTTTTCTGGTGATTACTTGTATGTACAGAGTGTTAAAAAAGTTTGGTCACAGTATTGGAAGTTATAATATTTTATTAAAATAGTTAATACATCCTTACTAAGTTATCAGTGGGTCAATATTATATTACTGGGTGTAAAATTAGAATAACATTCTTTGCACTTAGCTCAGATAGAAGAAACCGTATCAATTGTTGTCACTGTGAATAGACATTTTTAACACCCCTGTGTATGAATGTATTAAACTACTGTTGTTTCCCTAGTCTAGCATACTCCTGTATCTTTCCTGTCCAATGTAGAGTCTCACCGAGATAATGTGACCAACCTATGTACTTGAATTATATCAGAAACCAGGGCCTATCAGGTTGCCAGTGTATGATAGCAAGTCTATGATCAAACTATAACTAAGTATTTAAGAATGGCTCTAGTTTAATTTTAACACTATTTTGAAAAATACTGCCATAACTATATCTCGTTTTGTTCATATTGTTGTTAAATATTTGTTTAGTATATGTAAATAATTGCTTTTGCAACTTGTTACTTGCAAAGGTTTAGAATGGACATCCAGGCTTGTCTCGATGACCTGGGCTTGTCTCGGAAATTCGCGCTTGTCTTGAAAGTCTGGTTGATACATGTATAAATATCAGCTGATAATAGGATATACATAAGTAACAATATCAAAATGGAATAATGAAATCGATTTCGTTAAATGACTTGCTGAAAGTTTTTTACTACTGATATAATGTTATAAATTTGAAGTTACCAAGTCAAAACACTGGAGTAGCTATGCTTTCATTCAATGATATGTGTACCTATTTTGATATGTTTCTTCTAAAAACAAAGAACATCTCTAGAATTAATATAGAGATCATTTATGTGCCACCGGTATATATGGTTCATTAAGCCAACATTTGGTAAGGAAGCTACCTCAATGTTATGAAAAGTTCTTGAAATCTCACAGTTATGATTCGGATGTGAAAATTTGTTCCTTTCATATAAACTATTTTAGAAATATGCCTACAAATTTAAGCTAACATTTCTTTTAAGTTTAATTTTGTTTAGAGTGTTTGTTCACAAATATGCATACTGCTATTCATAATTGCTTCTAGTATTCAGTAGCATCAATGTCTATGTACCTGAAAAGTGATTCGAGCGTTCTTTTTCTTTGTAAGGCAAAAACAAAATAATGATATGGTTCTGGTAACGTGGTGAAAAAAATTAGGGTTGGTAGGTCGGAAAAACATTTTATTTTTAAAATCATTTTATTTTTCCTTTTATAACAATATTACAGCACAAACCTACAAACCTTTGGTGAAGATCTTAAAAGACGGGGAAGGCAGCACCATAAAAATAATATTGAAATTACGGAAATGCTGTTGTTTTCATACCATTCCGATTCCGCAAAAAAAAAACAACGTTTAGGGTCAGGCCTAAAGAAATTAGGGTCAGTCGGGTTACTAGAACCACATAATTGATTTGTTTTGGCCTAATACTTATATAGATCACAACTCTGTATATTTACTGTAGTATATAACCTCGTAAAATGTTTCACCTTAACTTCCCATCTACTAAATCTTTTAATTTTGATATTGCTATGTTATTAAATGTCTTTATCATAGAATAAAGAATTAGTGCTATACAAAATACCACAGGTACATGTATTTATTATTACACATTTTGTCATGTGATTACAATAAAAATAGATTTTTTTTCAGCTTTTGTTATGTTGTCATTTCTCATGGTTAGTAAAAATCTTGGAAATTATACTCCGCGTCAATGAAGAGTTTCTACCCTACTGATTTTAAATTTTAAGTTTCATTGTGTTAAAAACGCGACTTTGTTTTGACCTTACTGTGTAGCTATCCTATTCAACAATATTCAAATGCACACCATGTAAAACTTTGGTACCGATAGATCATATTGTTCACAAATTACAGAGGTTATATAAGTGGTAACTTTTTAGTGACGCCCAGTATACTTTTTTGCGGAAAATTTGTGAAAAAAATGATCCCTTTCTAGAAATAAAAGATTTTATAATGGAAATTTATGCAGTTCATAGCCAAGCATTCTCCTACCAAGAATTGGATTGTTTTGCATATGTCGGTCTGTCCGTATACAAAATGGTTACTAACCAATAACTTGAGAACCATTGAGCCTTAAAAGATTCAAACATTACATGGATAGTCATCATCTGTTGATGAAACCCGTTTATTTTTTAAATCAAAGTTTAAGGTCGTAATGACCTATTAAAGTGTTTATGTGAATGGTACAATACACAATTATAAGCTTTGTTTTCAACTGGTATAATTTAGTCTTGTGTTTTGCATAAGTTTCACATTTGTCCTTAATGTTTTGTTGACAAGTTTAATAAAACCCGTATGTAATGAGCACGAACATAAGATTCAATTCATCCCATAACCTTAGAGAATGCTCATTTTAGCTAAAAATGATGCTGTATACTTCATAGGTTTCAACCAAAACTAACGCGAAGCCTTTGCAAAGTTTGTATTATCCTGACGTCATGGGGGGATCGAAGCATGGATTGGCTAATGTTACAGGCTAATAATGCCATTACTTTGATGAGGCGGTATATTGCTTTGCACATGTCGGTCGACCTACTAAATGGTTTCCGTTCAATAAATCAAAAACGCTTGACCCTAGAATCATTAAACTTTACATGGGGGTTGGTCATCAACAATAGATGACCCCTTTGATTTTGATGTCAGTTGGTCGAAGGTCAGGGTCACTGTGACTATACCATTTTTAGCTCCACTATTCATAGAATAAGGGGAGCTATTGCAGTCACCCGAGCGTCGTCGGCGGCGGCGTAACACTTTTGTTAAAGTTTTTGTACAGGTATTTTAACCTCTTATATTCTCTAAGTCTTTTAAGATATTGCTTTCATACTTATCATACTTGTTTGCCATCATGACCCCAACCCATATGCTGGAGTAGGTATCTCTATCAGGCATTTTGTTGAAATTATGCCTTTTTAGCTCCACTATTCGTGAATGTAAATTAGATTTTAAAGACACTAACTTTCAAGGAGTTAACTTTCGCGTGTACAGCGCTTTAAATAGAGACTTGTTTTATAAGGCGCTATATAAATATTTTCAATCAATCGAACAAACAATGTGTCCATTTGCGTGTTTACCACAGCGGTAGTTTGTAATTGTCACCACAAAGCTTGGGCATTGAATAAGGTCGATTTAGAAATATAGAGGGAAACAATAGAACATGCTTATTTTGTAATTTTAAATTGCAGAAGATGAATCTGTTTGTAGTTGTCCGTCCTTGTTTTCGATGTTTTTTGTCACTGTCCTACAAAACAAAATATGTTCAGGATTTGACTTTCTCAAACTAGGATAATTAATAGACAAACCAAATACATGTACATGCTTTTACTTAGAATTTGGATATTAACACAAGTGTGTATGCATTGTGCTTCCCTAAAATGTTTCATTACCCTTTTAAGTTGTAGTAAGAACATAATAAGTAAATTTTAATGATTAAAAAGGGCGGAGCGAGCGAAGCGAGTCCTTTTTAGTCATTAAAATTTAATTAATATGTTCTAACTAACTTAGAATATAACATTCTGCATTCTGATTGGCCGATAGAAAGTAGCGCCAACGCATGACGTCAAGTCTGTGAAGAGAAACTTTTAATGATTAAATTTTCATTTAACCGCCAAAATTCGGCGTTTTCATTGGCTCATAATGTAGGTTATATTCTAAATTATTGAAAAACTCAAAAATCAAGAGTGGCAAACTGGTCGTGGTGCTAATAGTGACCGTTAAAGATGAAGGTGACGTATGTGTTGGTATCGCTAATAACGAAGGTGGTGATGATGATGGTGACGTATGTGTTAGTATCGCTAATAACGAAGGTGGTGATGATGATGGTGTTATTGATGATGATACTTCTTCTTCCTATTGAAATGCATGGCTCTCTCTGGAGCATCAACGCACATGTGATTATATACAGTGACTGTGAGGCGAAAAAAACTGCTGTACAATTATGGTTAAAAACGATCAAAACATGATGTGCGTCTAATGTAGAGAGCCCAGACCCGCCTTGAAGCTGAACAAGGTTGGGGATGTGGCAACATCGTCTGGCAACTGGTTCCATAGGCGGCTTGATTAGGGGAAGAAGGAGTATTTATATACGTCCGTCCGGCAGAATGGAATGAGGTATCGCAGTGAGTGGCCTTTAGTTGATAGGGCAGCTGGATGGTAGTACTCAGTAACCGGGATGTCGACAGCTGGTATACAGTTATGTCCACTAGGACTAGCTTGGTCTCAGTTCTTCGCTCTTGTAATGATGCCATCCCAGTGAGGTGATCATTTGGCTGGAGCTGCTAGTTCGGCGATAATCCCTAGTAACGAAGCGTGCTGCTCTCCTCTGGACTGCTTCCAGTTGCTTGATGTTTCTGGCTGTGCTTGGGTCCCAGGCTGGTGAAGCATATTCCATTACTAGTATTGGTCTCACTAGGGTCTTGTAGCACTGCTCTTTGATGTCTCTCGGACAGCTGGATATATTCCTCATAAGGAATGATAAGCTGTTGTTCGCTTTCTTTATGATGGCGTCAATATGGTCATTCCATAGGAGCTTCACGTGTATTGTGGCACCGAGGTACTTCCCACTAGTAACAGTTTCTAGTTTATGCCCATGGATGGTATAGTAGGACTTGATTGGCGTGCGCTTGCGGGTGTTCCTGATTGTCTCGCACTTCGATGGGTTGAACTGCATCTGCCAATCCGTCTCCCATTTCTCCAGTTTTTGTAGGTCTTCTTGCAGAGTGTTGGCATCTTCTTGGGTTTTTATCCTTTTACATAGGAGACTGTCATCTGCAAAAATCATAATAAAAAAGCAAAAAATGTTACACTTAGGTACACGGTGATTTTGTTGCCGCAGTTTTCAACTCAAAGATAAACTGTTTCTCTTTATACTGGACATATGATATAAACATGTTCAATACAAGAGTATCAACAATACAATACAATACAATTTTATTGGCATAATCGGCAAACAACTTGCCTTTGGCCATTTACAAACACAAAAAAAACTATGGCAAAGACAAAATACATACATATACAAAATTAATGTAAATGAACATCAAATATACACATACATCAATATATAAATAACTTATTTACAACATACAATTAAGGAACAGCTAAAATTTCCAGGGTATTTTTTCTTATAAGCAGGCATTCTTTAATATATTTGGCTACTTTAATTTGCAAATGTTTATTTTTTGTCGACATAAGAGAGAAAAACTTTTGTACACAAGGCCATGATATATTATGGAAATATTTTGATCTTATGGCTCTGTTTCAACAGTTTCCCATCAAGTTACATGTAACGTATTGATTATAATAATGTGCTGTCGTTTGATGTTCACAAGTAATGCGGTTTTCACAGTTATGTTGAATGTGCGAAATACTAATAGTATTTGACCTTTCTAGATAGCTAGTTTATGGGAAGAACATTTTAGTTCGTACATTTTTCGCCATGTAATGCATTGACTCATTGGACTAACTTTAATGCGTATCATATAATACCGGCTGGTGGAGTATGTAGTATGTCTAAATTGTAATCCGTACATTGGGCATTGCCCCTCCTAGCTCAGCAAAATGGACTAAATCAGACAGACCATACAAGACAAATGTCCCTATTTCACTCACCTTCGATTACATTACATCAAAGAATATGCCACCATCCGAACGACTACTATCTTTTTGGCTTATAGATATTGATACAGTTTAAGATGTAATAATACGTGGGGTGATCAAAAAGAAATGAGACAAATGCTATAATTTGTAAAGTTTACGTGTTTAACCATATAAGTATATCATATTCGGTTAGGTGAATTTAATGCCGATTTGTACGTGTGAAATATAATTTTCTACTATATGTAGTGATTTATAAATATAACGTTAAATATAAGGTGTTTTGCTATGTCGCCGCATATCAAAAGGTCGTCAGTTACGCCGTATGATATGGAAAAACATATTACTAATATTTTATTAAATATTCCTCCAACATTTGTCAAATTAACTGGACATGACGTCAAAACATTGAATAACTGCGGATTAAAACGATTTTGATTGTTAGTGTGTCTGTTTTAAATGTATGACTTGAAAGTAACAGTACCGACTCAAAAACCAAGTTATATTTCGGCAAAAAATCACAGCTTGAAAATATACTGTTTTATCACAAACTAGAAGAAAAGACTAAACAAACATTTAAAATGATCGATGAAATGGGCATCGGAAGGGAAGTCTGGCAGAAGTATACTTTTATATCGTTAGTACACAATATTTTGTGGCGGAAAATAAACTTTCTTATATCAAGCAGAGGCCCGAAATGCATTAGATGAGCGTTCAATTTTGGACGTCGCTCGCCAAGACGGACGTCATACGCGGAAGCCGACTTTAGAATGATAATGACGGAAAAATTATTTAACATATCCGACAGTCGTGATATTTTATTACAACTGAAATGTTTTTATACAAACAAACTCCCTTTTTCTCAGTTTGGCATTTACAAAGAAGCTGCTTAACACTTTTAAGTAAAAAAAACATGAAACAAGCAATGCCGTCCATGACGTGACCACTGTTGCAATTAAGAATGTAGTGTCAAACGATCCTCCTTCCGTACAACCCAGAGAGCTATTCTTTCATCTGAGATGGGTGATGGTATCCTCCATCACGCCAATGGTAATATCTAGGACAACCTAGCAAGTATTCAGCGGAGTAGGTGCCGATATCCGGGTCAGGTTAGCAATTTCTTTTACGCACTGCATAAGCATTGCACTTTAAATTATGTGTTCATCATATAGATTTCCAAGTAAACATTATTAGTAAATGCTTATTATGACATTATTCGAAACTCGTTTCTCGAGACAGTTTTTAAAACTAGACTAGTTACCGATCCGTGGATCACCTGTGTAACTAGTGTCAGGTGATCGCCTGCGAAATTAGTTCTACTGAAATCCTTAGTCAAATAAAGCCTTACTGTCATGGCTGATTCATAAAAATACCAATTTTCGAGCGCTGCTTTCAGCTGTTAAGCCGTTCAGCCACCCTTTGACTTTTCAATTTCCCCTGGTCATTGGGCTACCTATAGAAACCTGCGTTCGAGTCTCCCTGGGGGAGACTATTTCTCTCCTGATGGTTGTACATTCAACATCTATCACGCATTCTCAAAATTTGGGTCAATTGCCTGTCACAGCTACTTTAGTGTCCTTAATAACGTATATGCGCGTACGAAAGTGCTATCGTTAGTTTTTAGCGTTAGGACTATATATTTCCTCAAAATTATATAATAAAGAAACTTAAAATTATGTTTCTTAACAACATTTACATGCTTACTCGATACGACACCCTGCTCAAAATCGACTGTCACAAGCACAAAACATAAAATTTAAATGTTTCTTACAAATATAAATACATTTTAAGCCTTAAACTTTGTTGTTTATTTGTATGCTTATAGGTTGGGAAATGCTCCAATATCTGTGTGAGAGTGACATGGACTTACAAAGTTAATATATTTTAGACAGTCCTCATGTCACAGATATGAGGTATTTTACGTGACACTGTTTTGTGGATGTGATTGCTTAGCAAAGTTTTGCGGTAAGTCATCAACTCAATAAACCAGACTGTTCACAAATATAAATACTATTGATAAATACACAAGTTTTACAACAAAACACGCCCAAATATTTTATACTTAAATTTATTTCATGTATAAACTAGTTAGGGTAATTAATGTTGTATTCTTACGCGACGCCGATAAATCGCATATTTATTGAGGAATAGTCATTTAGTCCTTGTTATATGTTTGAGGTCTTTCGAATTTAACTGGATGAAAAAAAATGCACCCAAAAGCTGTTTACGTTTTACGTGACTGTATACTTGCGTGACGTTTTTTTCAATAAGCGAGATATATCAGCACTAAAAAAGACGTGAACCATATCTTATACTGTGGCATTTTGACGCATTTGATGTTTACAACCGGTATGTAAATGAAAAAACTTTGGAATTTCAATAAAAATTAAATTTTGGTATTTTTATTTTGAATGACCTATTTTTTGCTTTTTAACAGGAATTTTTATTCATTGACATGTGGGGTATAACTTCAGTTTATTCTAGAAAGAAAATGGTGCAACGTAATTATTATTCTTGAACTAAAGTCATACTGAGTGTCTGTCGTATGGTCAGCATGGTTTTATTCGTCACGTAAAATACAATTTAGTGTCACGTAAAATTTAAGCTCAAAATTTGAAATTCCTTATTAATGTACGCTTGATTTTTTGCATTCGAGGACTTACATTGTTATTTTAGTTTTTTGTATCTCTTAATCATTAGTATTTGCATAGTTTGCATGTCAATCAAACTGAATATTTGACATTGGAAGTTGGAAGAGTAAGGAAGTAAAATTTCCAGTTCATGTAGTTACATTAAATGTAATAGATTATTGCAGTTATTAATTTTAAAGAGAAGCAATGCTGCCTGTTAAATAAATGTTATATACACTATCATATTATCGTTCATTTTATGACAAATATAATGACAGCAAATGTGTGTATAATCACGTCACGTAAAATACAAAATAATGTCACAGCTGTTTGAACCACTACAGCAATACATTGTTGGCATATTGGCAATGATTTATTTCTTATAGGCTCAAGTAATGGTGATATGATATTTTCTTTCATTTAAATGTCATTGAATAAAAACGAAAGTTATATGCAATGCAAATTTGATCAGCCCGTGTCTACTGGGAAATGGATACGATTATTCAAACTTTCGGATGACTGACCAGGGCTCTCAAGGAATCAGTAAACCAAAGATAAACATTACATGTACAGTTATGGGAGTTATTTTAAAAATAGTATGTGATATTAATATGTAATTTGCACAAGTTTTGCTTCCGGATTGAAGGTTTGGTGTGTGCAAATTGTTTTTTTAGAACAGGTTTCAAAACTGGTATTTTACGTGACAGTCAATACATGTTACATGGAAAAGCTCTAAAGCATGTTTAGCGTGTTCAACGCGTTAACTAATCACTAGAAGCTATATCGTCGTGTATTTGATTTTTCTGGTACACCCATGCAAATAGTTCGATAATATGAGGCCAGACACGTCACTTCAACAAAACACGTAGCGTTTTATTCTAGTATTGGTTCATGAGTTTCTCTTGAATTTTACGTGACGATAACTTCAGTACAAAAACACGCACCTGTATATATGTGTTTTAGATACTGTCCCAAATTATTAAGTAGTGTCATAGGTTATGACTTATGTTGTTGAAAATAACACCGACACTTTTATGAATTGGTACTCCTAATCAAAATATATAAGAAACTGAACGAGTGTTAAAAAGAGTGAAAACAAAATTGAATGTAATAATGTACATACCAGTTTCATAAATATACTGGCAGTTTATTGTATTCATACAGTTAGTATGTGTAGATTAGTTGTATTTGAGTATTAAAAATAACCAAATCATCACTGAACATAATTTTTGTGATCTTTAGGTTAGTCAGTATCTCATATATGCAGTCATAACGTAAAATACACTGGTGAAAACACATGCTTGTTTCAAACAACAACATAGAAAAATGCATGTGTTTATTGATGTGGGCATGTATGAAAAATGTTGCTAATGATGTTCGACTTTCATGTCAGATAGATGTTTTTAATCAACTTAAAGGTCAGATTTTTTATTCCTGTACCATCCAGATTGGCCCACATTTTGAGAATGCGTGCTATCTGCGGCGCCCAGGACTATAGAACATGTTCACACATACCTTTACTTGGTCAAGTGGAGCATGTGGGTTATTCTTGATCAGAGAAATTAAGCAGTGGTCCAGACTAGCAATAACAATGTTACTGGATGCTTACTATGTTTGAACTGTTTGATACAAATTTTCAACTCCCTGACCAGAGCTGCCATTGTCTGCAATGTTGGCATTCTCAAACTGTACAACTTTGTCAACCAATGTAATCTTTTTGATGCTTAACTCACCAACACGAAAAAAAAACCATAAAAAGCCAAAATGCACATATTTTTTAACATGACCCTATCATAATAATTTGATATTGTGCGTGGTAGCGATGCCACTAGTTTTTTTCAATATATCATATGTGATGGGTAATCTTGAATCATCAGACAGCTGTGGGGACATGTTTCGAGCACCTTTAAGAAATTGTTTGACTAGAAAAGATTCACCAAAATCTTTGTAACCAAATGATTTGTTAATGTACGCCAGCGCCGAAGCGTGAGATATAATGGTAGAGGTTTTATAACCTGTATTCAATAAATGAGCTAGTTTCATATTTTATCCTTCAACTTTAAACTGTATAATCTACATTTGTTGTTATGTTTGCATGCATATATCTATTTCAAATTGTTTTAACAATGCCTTAAATGTGATTGTACAGCACTTTTGAACGTGTACTTACATGATAAAAGTGCCATATAAATATGGTATAATAATAATAATACAAAATAGGAGATAATTACGATGTTGATGAAGATGAATCACCTGTTACCTGTCGGGCAGTCTGGTGTTGAGCGTTTTGGCACGACCGAGGACGTTAATGTCAGTTTACGCCACTCATCCCGGTTTTAAAAACATTTTTTGATTTTTTATTATGAATTTAGAAAAATTCATCTATGTATTAAATATACATGTTTTGTATTTTTAATAAACCTGTCTTTGTTGATTAATTAAAATAAGAAATACACTGTCATTCCTTATGGGTTGTAACGACAATACTATTATCTTGTCTTAGCTTTCAGTTGTGGAAGTCACATAAGTGCATGCGTTTTTCTTCTGAAATAAATATACTGCTACACCTAACAAAATATTATTTCATGAATTGCACTTTATGTCTCAATACTACAATTTATACCGAAGGATAACACAACAATGTGCGTTGATTAACGGAGAGTTTGTTGCTATAATCTGTATTGCTACCATTTCTTCTAGGTCCCGAGAATTTCAAATTCTTGTTTTTGACCGATCGTCATCACTTGTCCGAAAATAGTCATTTGAAGATTATCGAGGAAGATCCAGGGAGGGTCGAGTACCGAACATATGATCGCTTCTATCGAGCTTGGATTATATACCCCCATGTCACGAAGGATTATCTCGCGAAAAATAATTGTGGTCCAGAGTCCCGATCCATTTTTTGATCGATCTGCTATTTTTTGCGATATGTTGGGGGGGAATCTGGTAAAGATCGAGTCTATTGAAAAAAACACAATCCTTGTTGCAATTGGGACATAAGGGCGGTATAATCTTAGTTTCCCATACCTGTGTGGCATAGAACACTAATCACACGTGTGTTGTACATGTGCTACGTTATTGGTGTAGTCTATTATGCTATTTTCGTAGCGAAATTGTCTTTCTGTACTTCGGTAGTACATGTATACGCTTTGTACTTTAGTTTTGTGCTTCAGTTCGTGATACAAATACTCTATTTTATTTAATGATAACTGATGAGATATGGAGTTCTATCAGTGAAATAAAACTTATATCAGTCACTGGTTATCACCTACAATGTGACTGATATAAGCACCGCCCCCTCACAGGGACTACTTTAATTTTACCAAAAAACTCAAAACTAATCTGTCTCTAACTTTTTTATTACTGAACGGAAACATGCCATGTGGGGGTTTTTATTCTTAGTTAGACCATTTCCTACCAATTGGTGTATGATTCGATGCAAAATTCTCAATAGAGTAGTTTTCACATATTCACAATAATCCAAGATGGCGGGTTTTGAATTGAAATATATGAATGGAATAACTTATTCATACGCAGCCTAACCACAGTGGAAATTTGGCATAAATAGTACCAGTTTTGACACCAGATAAGCATTAAGTAAATACAATATTTGTTTCTTTTTATTGAATATGGTTAACATTCATCTTGTAGTGATAAGTTTTTTATATTTTTACTCGCGCTACGCGCTCTTGAAAATATTGAATTTTTTCACTACACAATGAGATATAAACCATATTCAATCAAAACAAACAAATATCCTCTATCTATACCTTAAAAGCTATTTATAAGTTGAAGGGGTACCTATCAAAATTTACTAATGTCAATATAAGTCACACATTAAACCTGTTCGATAAATTAATAATGCCAATCCTAAATTACCAATCGGAAATTTGGGGATTTTCAAAGGGAGATTACTTAGAAAAAATACATTTAAAATTTCTTAAAAATGTTCGTGGTGTTAAAACATCTACACCTAACTATTTTATGTACGGCGAAACTGGCCGAAGAAGCATTTACTCGTATCGCATGATTAACATTATTAGGTTCTGGCTGAAAATAGTAACTAGCGATGAAAGAAAGTATATTAAAAAGGTGTATAATATGATGTTAAACGACATACAAACAAACCCGAATAAACCGAACTGGGTGTTTAATGTTAGAAATATTTACAAATAATGGGATTTAACGAAGTATGGATTATGCAAGGCGTCGGGAGTATACCGAAATTTTTATCTCTGTTTAAACAAAGAATACATGACTGTTTTATACAGAATTGGTATGAAGAAATTAACAATATTTCAAAAGCAACAAGTTTTAAATTATTTTCAAATTTTGGTTTTAAAGAATATCTCGATTTCATAACAGTCAAGAAATTTAGACACTCGTTAACAAAAATAAGACTTTCATCACATAGACTTGAAATAGAATTAGGTAGATGGCACAGACCAGAATGTAAAATGTGTCAATCGTTAGAAGACGAATTTCATTTCTTGCTAGAATGCCCCTTATACAACGACCTAAGAAAAATATATATTAATAAGACATTTTGGACACACCCAAATATTCCAAAATTCATCAGTCTCATGTCGCCAGAACAACCCACAGTCTGTAGAAAATTATCCATCTTTATTTTTAAAGCCTTAGAAAAACGAGACGAAGTACTTTATAAATAATTACCATTCTTCTCCAAATTATATTCTTTACTTGTTATTATCATATGAAATATTCAACTCAAATATACACTCAATGTTAATTATGAAATGTGTTCAAATACCAAATACTATATACCTGATTCTCTGAAGATTTTCAGTGAATATTTAAATATTTGTACATGTACATAGCTATGTGTAGTGTGTGTGTCTGCGTGCGTGTGTGGTTGTTGATGTGCATGCATGTGTGTATGTGGGAGCGTGTATGTGTGCGTGTGCGTATGTGGGTATGTGCGAGCGTGCGTGTGTGCGTATGTGTGAGGGTGTATGTGTGTGTGCTTGCATGTGTGCCTGCGTGTACGCATGCGTGTGAATGATGTATGTCTGTATTTGTGTGAGTGAGGTAGAATGTAAACTGGAGCGTGTACAGGAGTGAGTGTTATATTGTGGTATATATTACATGATGAAGATGTATTTTATTAATATCATTGCTGTAACGGAACATATATTATAATATTGTTGTTATATGCATGTAAACTGATGGGCAAAAATGCCTAATGTTTCAAATAAACTTACATATACAAACTTGAGCTTCGAAAAAAAATTGTTAACAACGTACAAATGTTTTCATATCATAAACATTTCCAATTTCTACATCCATGAAAAAAGTAATAACAAATTGAAATAAACAGACAGTTTATTTAAGACAAATCATACATAGCTCATAGTCTTAGATAAAACCGGTACATAAATAAATACAAACAGCGCATGCATATGGAACAAAGACGCCTTTAGCATAAACATGAAGACCGACACTATCTAGAATATAAGAATGTTTAGTAATTTTTCGAATGGAATAACAGGTCGGACAGGGATGGTAGCTTCAACATCCTTCAACAACCATGTATTTCACACTGTGAGTTCAGTATTCTATAAATGAACATAATAAGTATTATATCCCTACCTTCAGTTACTGTGTGTCTAGCACATATTCTTCTTTCGTATGTTTCACTCCTTGCTTCTGTTCGGTTCGGTTCTTGTACCAAATATAGTGTAATTATTATTAAGGATGAATCAACGTAATTGTCGCTTGGTACCTTTCCCAAACTGTTACTCAAACGCCTTCATAATGTATTATTGTACTTAAATATATCTATATTTGTGTACAGCAAATACTACTTGTTTATCATAGTGTCGACAATTTTAATTTGATGTTTAGTGTAATGGGATGGATCTTATAACATTCAAAGGAATGGGTGCAATAAATACCGTGGTACCTATATATATCGTGTACTTTAGTTATTGCAATCATCCTTTCTCCAATCCTAGATGGAAAGAAACATTGGCTGATTGATTTTCGTCGATATATACTACATGTATATCAAATCATCAAAATGGCAATATCAAGAGGTTGCATATTCATGTATGTACGTACATGTATATATTTAAAACTTATATTATGTTGCATCCTTATTTCATCACATCCATCCATCCATCCATCCATCCATCCATCCATCCGTCCGTCCGGGCCAACATCCAATGGTTTATGAGGTTCATTCCGTCCGTAATTTTAGTTAAATAAAGAAGGAAATCCACATAAACCAGTTGGTTTATGTGGAAAAAACCACATAAAGATCAAAGGAACAGCCCCGTAAACCCCAAATGTTGGAACGTCCGTCCGTCCAATCGATATTTTCAGTACCGTGGACTGACTGGTTCAAATTATTTTCTGCCTACCAAAATTTGTCCTTGTGTTTACTACTGAAAAAGATAATATTAAGTCGGACAGGGAAAGCAGCACTCAACTGAACCAGCCGAGCACAGAAAACATACAAGGCACAATGCCCAACGCACAACCGATCAACAAGCTGAATGAACTAGTTTCAGCAATCAAAAAATCTGAATGACCTAGATTCAACATAAAAAAGACTGAAATGCCTAGCTTTAGCTATATATGTCATTCTTTAAAGATTTTTATTATTATTTTGTTGCATGTGTACATGATAGGAAACTGCCGATGCATTTGATGAAATGGTACACTACTCAACACTTATAACCGATCACTTTTCAAACTCTTATATTTTTGTTCTCGGCAATAGGGACATGTTTTATATAGCGTCGTCAGCTATGCAGTGTTATTGCCCGTTGTGATATAAAAACAGTTTTTGTATGTGAAAGTCAACGTTTGTCCGTGGCCATGCAAGGTAATGTTAAAATAACGACTCAATGTTAATCGCAAAAACAGAAAAACATCAATCATTGCTTAAATAATTACACGTTATAAATCTGTGCAGCTTTGAAATTTAGGAAATAAAATCAAATGTGAAATTACCTCCCTTTCAATTGAAAATAGAACAAAATATAAATTTCTCAAAATACTGAAAACGCGTTGTAATAGACTAGACAATTTTCATACAATTCTTCTTTTGTCAATTCTCATCTACCAAACTTTATTATACCAAAATATTAGTGTGTTTGTCTTTTATAGGCGACATTGAGTTCCCTATGGTGAATTACATTGTCACTATCAAAATGCAGCTAAATCTTAAAAGACGAAAGATTTTAATTTGTTCACATTTTCTCGACTAAACAACTTTTCGCAGTAAAGATTTGCAAAATATGCTTTTATTTTTGCCGTATATCGTCCATACAAATTATTGTTTATCATGTTTCATGTTTAACAAATGGGTTACTGACATTGCATTTGGATTAAATGCAATGTTTTTCTGGTTTTGAGGGTGGTAATGTTTTAAAATAACAGAATCATCATCATGCTTTATTTGTATGCTATTTACACTTTGCGTATACATTTACCACCGTCAGAATATAAATTAGATACTTAGTGACCTGAATTTTGGTAATACATGAAGTGATCGGTTATAAGTGTTGAGTAGTGTAGATCTATTGACGCCTTCTGGATATTCGCACCTGGTTTGTGCAAACAATTAACACAAGCACGTCATCACAAAGCGTGTGATTAAGTTACTTATGTATAAGTATATATGACTACACTGTAGTAGAGGTAAGTACTGATTTCAAAAGTATGATAATTTTATTTGTCAAGTTCTAGAATGGAAGCGCACCAACTGCCCTGCAGGTGTGTCTTAGGTACGACTAAATTACTACCAAACTAGAAGTACACATCGCTACCGTCTCATTTCATCACGACGAATAATCACCGCCATATTGTCCTGCTGTGCATGTGACGTCGATTCCGGTTGAATATCACTTGGTCCAGAGTAGGAATTTTGGCTTTCATATAAGCAACATTGTCGCGACCTGGCAGAATCTGCCACGCGAATGACCAACATTAGCACTTCAGTACTTTTATTCCTTTATGATATTTGGTTTACTAGTATATAAACTAACGTGTTGGATAGTAAATCATTCAATATCCCATGTGTTTGCAGAACTCTGTAATAGAAAAACGTTAGATATTTACCCGTAAACGCATGATTTGGTTAACGAAAAACATGAATAGTGAAGCACCTCGTATTTACAAAGGGCGGAAAGCACCTGTAACGTATTTACAAAGGATGGAAAGCACACGTAACGTATTTACAAAGGGCGGAAAGCACCTGTAACGTATTATAAAGGATAGAAAGCACACGTCACGTATTTACAAAGGGCGGAAAGCACCTGTAACGTATTTACAAAGGGCGGAAAGCACATGTAACGTATTTACAAAAGGCGGAAAGCACATGCAACGTATTTACAAAGGACGGAAAGCACATATAACGTATTTACAAAAGGTGGAAAGCACATGTAACTTATTTACAAATGGAGAGAAGCAATCATTTTCTATATACACTATATGTTTAAAAGTAAATCACAAATTAAAATATCAAAATATTAAGCAAATGAAGTGACATACAGTTTGATCAATTGTTAGTGAAGACATGAAACCAGACCCTCGCATTCTCCCGAAACTTCTCAATCTGAGCCAAATCTCATCTCACATATTACCATGATTGTGTCTTTTAGATAATTTCCATGGAAGACTAGATTCAAAGCTCGCATCACAAGGCAGATTTGTTTTAAGTTTATTACAGTAAAAAGTCCTTGAACATCAAATTGATCTGAAATGCTGCCTCTAATTTGGTCAAAAGCTCATCTCATGATCTCCTTCAGTCTAATCACTCGTTCAGTAATATGAAAACAGTGGATAGTCTGTTGTGACTGAGAATTAGTATCATACATGCATTAAGAATCTTTAACTCTAAAGATCGGACCCGGTGTTTAGTCTCTGTTCTGTGCTGATATGACATAGTTACTAGAAAACAGTAAGTTAACATTATGTACCTTCGTAGTCAATTTTTCCATCTCCGTTTAAATCTGCTTCTTTTATAAACTCATCAGCAAGTTCATCTGGCATTTTATCTCCTGGAACATAAAACACGTATCTTATCAGGTTTATCGTATAGGCACATGGTTTCAAATCATCCGAGTGTACCAACTGAGTGTACCCTATATAGCCTAAGAGAAGGTTGTGCAGCGGCCATGTTTAGCGGCAATGGTTATGACGTTACAGGAACTGGTGTCCGTGTTTTCTGTGACTACTGTTGTACCAGCTGGGTACCATCGTTCGTAACGTCATATCCGTTGTGGCTATACATGACCGCTGCTCAACCTTCTTTCTATATAGGGTAATAATAATAATAATAATAATAATAATAACGACTTTATTTTAAGAGGCGACACAGTTGGGCAAGCCCAGTCTTCCCTGTGAGCCTCTATGCAAAAACACGTGTACATAAATCGTATGACATAAACAATAAACAGTCAGAAGTACAACAACAAAATATAACAATATTATATAGGGTACACTCAGATAATTTAAAACCATGTGCCTATGGTTTATCTATAAAAAAATGTACATTTTTGTGCATACATTTAAATGTCAGTTAATATGGAAAGCCGTTACTGACTTATATGAACTTATTACAAATTATTGCCTCAAAAGGCTGATTCACCCACGAATAGAATGGTCTGCAACGGTTCGAATTGCCCAAACACTATCTTACTACTAGTACTCGAGAAAACACTTGCCTGCCGAATGCTAAAGTGTATTGTTTTGACACGGTCTGGGATTGTACCCTCACAGCCCCTGGTTCTCCTGGCGGACACTCTAACACACCTTGCTGGTAAATGGTAAATTACTAGTAAGTGTTGTCCCAAGTCAGATAGAATAAACTTACCTATTTGTGTTAGCACTTTTTTCAATTCCTCTTTTTCTATGAATCCGTCACCATTTTTATCAAACGTGTTAAACGCGTCTTTCATTTCATAACAAACTTCGTCAGCTAAGGATGTTAAAATTCCTTTCTCTATAACGTATTTCTTGAATTCTTCATAATCAATACTTCCATTATCTAGAAAAAATAGATAATGCAATAATGGTCGGTCTAAGGTATAACAACTTTGTCAAATTATTATAGTCCGAAATTTATTACGGAAAATAGGAGAGGAAACATTTTTGTTTTGATATGCATAGCCTTGATAAAGTTGTGCTTCTGGTTTCAAATTTAAATGCTATTCATTTTTGGTAGTGGCGTAACATTTTTATAAGTTATCATTTTTTGAAAAAAGGGCAAAATGTCGAGGTCGCATGGTGATAAATCACGATAATGACCTTTATTTAATGCTTACTGATGAGATATTAAGTGATTTGATGCAAAATTATCAAAAAAGACATTTTCACATATACACCATAATCCAAGATGGCGGATTTTAAATTCAAAAATATGAACGGAATAACATATTCATACGCAGCCTAACCACAGTAGTAATTTGGCATAAATAGTACCAGTTTTCACACCAGATAAGCATTAGGTAAATAGAATATTTGTTAATATCTCATCTTGTAGTGATGAAATTTTAATATTTTCATCGCGCTACGCGCTCTTAAAAATATTGAACTCACTACACGATGAGATATAAACCATATTCAATCAAAACAAACAAATATCCTCTATTTATTTATTCTCGCATAGTGTCAGATAAATGAAACATGTGTAACTGGTTATGTAGGTCAACTGGTTGTCGCGTAGAATAGAAGAATATAATTACTGTTTTATTTCCAATTTTGGGCCCACATATGGACATACAATTTTGACTTACATGTATGTATCAATTGATACAACTAAACAACTACGACGGAAGAATTAACTGAAATTGCAAAAAAAGAAATAAAGAAACAAAGAGCACAACTAATACTTCTTATGTGATTTTGCTCTAAGCTCATTTGCGATTCAACAAATAACAAATAAATAATAAATAACACCACATAGTTGTCAAAACTTACGTTCAGAATCTATTGATTTTAATAACTCGTCCATTTCTGACTCGGATTTTAAACTACCACTATAACGTAACAACGTTTCTAGTTCTTTCTTAGTTAGGTGACCATCCCCATCACTGTCCAATAGATTAAAAGTATCTTTTATATCTGAAAACAGACCACATCATGCTTCTGTATACGTTGATGGGAGGAGAGCTTAACATGCCATATAAATCGACCTAAATTAATGGTTTTATAACATATTTAGTATTAGAGATAATGAAAAATACAGCTGAAAAAATACGTTAAACACAGTTAATATTTTTAAAAAATGCTTCGTAATAAATATTAAAACTGCAGTAAACAAACATTCCAAAGTCACACTCAAACAGCGACAGTTCGTAAGCAAACTAATTATATCACAAAAACCTATCGTACACACCCGCAAGGAATGACACACTGTGGACTTTGAATTTCGTGCATTATTAACCATAAAGGGAGGTAATGATGAATGATAACTACACTGAAGTGAAGTTGTGTTTTTAGTCGGATAAAATGAATATTTTAAATGAATTGTACCTTTCAAATGTTGGTCTGTGATCTCTCCCATCTGGAAATAAAAACAAACAAATATACATCCGCGAATTTACAAATGTTATTAACAGATTTTCAACAGAGGATATGTGTTCGTTTGACCCGCATGGTACGATTTACAATTAAACACGGTAACAAGGTTTAGTTGAATAATTTATTGACTCTTAACTGGTCGTTATGTATGCGAGTGTCCAACCTATTCTGATTCTCCCAAACTGACTGAGGCGGCAGGCTCTTGCAATAGGTTGTCGTGTTATTGTAGCTGATAATACTTTTATTGCAAATTTTGTGTCAGTCCTCGCACTTTTTAGGAGGTCTTTCAGCTTTATGACGACTGAAACTACGTATTTCAGCTTCTTGACTGCTGAAACCAGTATTTTCAGCTTTTTGACAGCTTAAACATGGACTTTCAGCGGTAAATAATCATGTTCTAGTACCGTGGCAGTTAGGTGTTGGGCATTGTGCTAGAAATGATAAACAAAGCATAGTTTGTTAGTTTTAAACATTTCTAAAGGCAATGGAAATCAGCGCATTATGTACGAGGCCTCATTCGGAAAGTTACGACAGTCTAAGCTACGACTCGGAGAAATACGCACAGTTCATAAATAATTTTGTTGTTGAAATTTAGCTGAGTAATTGTGTTTCATTTGTATTTCATTTCATATAAAATTACTACAATATTTTTTCCTTATTTTAGGGGTATTCCTTCCGATGACTAAAATCTTAATTTGTGCCGAGATCTGTATTCCGAATGTTTTGAAGGGATTAGGCAATAATTGGTAACAGAAACATTGGCATGGCAAACACATGTAGGCAACATCACCCGTATGCCGAATGGGCAAAAAGCAACGCTTCACAGTAGAAAGACATAAACTGTTAATTTACTATACAATATTACCTCTATACCCATGTAGTTATCACGGAAATACTCGATCATAACCGAAGATCTCCGTCTTCCGTTTCCTTTCACGGCATAGACATCAGATGCCGACGTTCTTGTCGACAATTTCCCTTTAAATGTTTCAAAGTTGTTAGACGCCATATTTATTGTCAAAGAAACGTCTTATACGTATATCCTGCACGCGAACCAAGTAAACTTCACAAACAAAATATACACTTTAAGACCCCGTTTTTACATTTTTCACACAAGTTGACGTCCGAGTTTATTGTTTCGTGAATGTTCCGATGTTCGTCCTCAACTTTGTCCCATTGAAATGAATAGCTATGTATTAAATTACTAAAACACAATCCCTTTCGTCTGTGTATCAGTCGGACACTAGCAATGATTCAACTCTTTGATACACAATTAATTAAGCAAACACTAATTCCCTTGTGACCTTATTCCTATTGATAAATTCAAAACATACATACTATAATGTAAATATTTGAAATTTAATAACATTGGTCCATTTATAATTCTGTAAGAAATTTTGAACTCATTCGTAAATATTTATCGACAGAACCTGTACATTATTAACTTAATATTTTGGTATCAATATTGACATAATCGTTTAAATAATCAGTGACAACTGTCCACTTAACTCCGACCCTGACCAGGGTCACTTACAACGACGCACTAGAAAATACTGTATCAATACAAGCACTATCATATATACGTGTATATCGTGCGAACAAATCACCCTGTTCCTCAAACCTTCTAATAGCAGATTTTAACAGTTGATTTAGGTGATTCAAACTCTTACATTCTTCTGTTCAAGAGGTATCAAAAACCTTATTTTATGAAGAACACACTCATGATAGTGATTGTGCAAACCCATAACAGTTTCGCTCGGCTAGTTTTCAGGATATTTTTAGATTTTGGGGAACACCTGTAAAAACTGATATTTGCATTTCACCGAAACAGTTGGACATTTAATTACATGAAACTTGGCATGCACGAACTTTCGTATATACGGAATCACACGATAACTATGCATGTTATATGTATTTTTTAATGATACATTTTAAATATGTGATTATTCATTTTTAAGTTATACGAAAAAAATAGTTGAACATCAAACTGTTTCGTACAAGTACCAGTAGAGTAACTATTATATAGAGGATATTTGTTGATTTTGATATAAGATCGAATTTTATTTCACCGAGTGATCACCGAAAATCAATATTTAATTTAATTTTCTGTGATCACGAGTGAAATAAAATTGATCTTACACCAAAAATCAACACATTTTCTGCTTATTATATGTCTCAATTTCTCTTAAAATGTGCCGTAATTGGCTTAATTGGAAAACATCACGTCGAAATTGGAACGTCACGACGTGAGAATTATGACGTCATGCTGACGTAACGCATATTTTAAAGCCCGGCGCCGTTGGCGGCGTTACGTTTCTTTTTCTGCATGATACTGGAACCAGCTTCTAAAACAGTGAAAATAACAAAGTGGTAATTTCACTGTTATTTTCACTAAAAAATCTCCTTAATCCATAGAAAGCAAATAATAAAGACGTTTTGTCCCAAATATCATGGCAGTTACTCGGCTAGATTTTTTAAATGTCGAAAACCAGGAGAGTTTACAAAATACATCAACGTTTTGAATACGTTGTATCCAGTTTTCGCGATAATTTGTTTTGAAAAATGTGTATATTTAAGGAGGTACGCGCACCTTTGATCTAACGATCGAATTTTCCTTGAAACATCTTAAAATGACAGAACAGTCTTCTAGAACAACATTGAAATCATAAAAATGATATGTCACCAGGCTCGTTTTCGACATACATGGCTTTCTAATGACCTACCATTGTATTTTGTTCATTTTATCTATTTCCTGCATTTATGGCACCATTATCTTCTTTTTAAGATTATTACTATATGAAACCACTTTTAAGCAATGCATGATATTTTGTGTGTTCAATGGTGATTCCTATTGACATTAGTCACAATTCCGACTGCCTGGTGAACAAATTCAGTATTTGAACATGATAAATAGTTACCCCACCCTCTCGCAAAAAAGTGTGATTTTCAAACGATTTCAAATGAACGTCAAAAAATACCTAACGATCGAAAATGATTTAGAATTGGCCCTAAGTTAAATATCAAATAGAACACCAGTTTAGTCAAATAAAAAATAGGGGTCACTAGCCTTTTTTGGGAGCTGTGCATAAAAAAGTACTAATTATGAATAAATTTGCATAAAATTAACCTAATTTGCATATTGTAATGAAATAAATTTTTATTAAAAATATGTCAAAGTATGGTTACATCTTATAACTAAACCATGCACTACATATTATATATAAGCATATGCATTTGAACAATTGTAGGGACTTATTGTGAACCCATATTATTCACAATTTTGCCGTTCCCCACCCACTTTTCATACATGCAAAAAAATAAAAAGTTAAAAATATCTAATTTTTGCAATAATATTATGTTTATTATCATGAATCAACATTCATATGCGATCATTGAAACTAAAATTCATGTTTGTTCTTATCTAATACGATTTTGAAATTTTGCGCATGCGCACAAGGCAGCTCGTACCTCCTTAAAGATGAGCCCACGCTCTTTTGCATTAGCTAGTCAATATTCTTACGAAATAAATGCAAAAGAACTTTCCTCTAAAGTTGTCGGGATGCTTGCTAAACAAATGTTAAAACTTGGATAAAATTGTGTGTGGGCGCATTGTATTACGTTTCACAAACGTTGTAGCTATAGTATTCGCGAGTGTTGGTGTTTCAACGTTGTGAATAAATGGCAGATACAATTTCAGCTATAGCCTAGCTTTATTCTGCAAGCTTATTATAGTATAATATAGTAATAACTATACTGTAAATTCGCGATTTTAAGATAAGACATGAGAACATGCTGACACATCAATTGTAAGTTTTTCGTACTCTTTCATCATGGTAGTCAGACGCTTTTGATACGTCTTATTTACACCGATTTCTAAACTTCCGCTCAACTGAAGAGTTTGCAATCACCTTATATCACCGACAAGACACGACTTTCTCGCGGCAAACGATGAATTCCGCGCAAGAAGCTTGTAATAATTACATTCATACATTCATACCTTCACTTATCTTTATTGATATAATGTGTTATAGGTATATTTTTAAGTGGGGTAATCTAAACACGGACTCGTCTTCTGAAAAGGAAAGGCATACTTTCATGTCGGGTATCTACTACCACTGTAAAAACAAATGTGTTTATATATATAATGCGCCCAGGATAATGTGAAAGGCGGGCACATTTGGTATGGTTCACAAAGGTGGATTACAATTATGTGCACCAACTATAGTCCGCCCAGGATAGTGTGATATTTACAAACATGAATCGGTTTGGTTAACTGTGGCAAAAGTGGTTTTACAAATCACTTAAATAAACAGATAAGGTCAGTATTGTACTTAAAACACCATTGATAAATGGTGCACATAATTGTAATCCACCTTAGTGGAATTTACCAAGTTTTTCCGCCTTTCACATTATCCTGGGCGCACTATAGTACACCTCAAATCGGATTAGTCCATAGTGTACAGTACAAAACATGCATAACCTAAACATTTACTTATACAATATCATTCAATTTACAATTAATTAATCATTCATCTTTGTCTGTTTTAAGGGACGTACTGTATGTGTATTTCGTTATAAGTTAATGTGCAATTTTCAATGTCGTTTTAATTAAGGCAAGATGACATAAATTCCTTTTTTTACGTAGAACGAAACAATAAAAAAATCATACATGGACGTCACAGTACAGACTATGTCTGTATTAGTATACCATTATAGAAAAAAACCAAGATGCATTCAACAGACATTTAACTGTGTTTTTTATAGAACAATACACAGCAGTAATTTTTCATACAGCCTTCCACAGTCAGCTTTAAATAAAATTAGTATTTCAGACAGTTCAAACACAGAAGCGATACTGAAAACTAATGTGTTTGTTATTGTCTTGGTTGGTATCAGTGCTGCTCCATGTCTTTGTTTTAATTGTTTGTCCTGCCTGAAAAAAAGTCTGCCTATTTATTCTAATTCATTTTGGGTCGATTGTAAAACATGCTATTACTACTAAATTACTCATGACACCGCAGGGCTGGTGTTACTCAGTTTCCGGTAACTGTTGTACTGGGTGTCTTAAAGGGGATTTCTTAAACCAATGTTATTTCGTCTCCGACAAGGTTCGTACCCGATCTCGATCCCGATGCGTACGACCTACCTTCAGACCACCGTTCCACCGTAACCTACTAGCAATAATAAAATTATTCCCTATTCAGTCAAACACTAATAAATTAGATTAAATTAATCTCGTTTAATACGTAAATATACTTGGTTTTCATATCAATAAACACTATTTCAGGGGGTAATGAGGTTAAAATGGAAGTGTATTAAATCAATTAGAAATGATCCGTAACAATCTGACCCATAACTGTCATTAGCTTGCATAAAAAGTGAGATTTATTTCAGTAGTTTTAAGTTTGTAATTTCTTTTTGATTTGTTAAGCCTTCTTAACCGCGACCGCACACGCTATTATGTAGATTATCCGATTTTCGGGTCGAACAGAACTTGCTTGATATTGACGTCATTACAATAATTATGTAATAATTGTATTAATTGACATTCAAACTTGCAGGTGATATTAGATTACAAAACAAATACCGATTGACTAACTTACAGAAAAAGTAAAAGAAATACAAATTTATTGTCTCTTTTTAGACATACGTTTGTTCAGCCGACTGGTTGCAACAACTGCTTTGACTCCACTAGTAAAAGTTATAAAAAGAAAATATAAAAGTTGAAATGCGCTGGCGAACATTGAATTAAGTTGTGTTCGTTAAAAAAATAACATGCAAAGTTGGGGTCGACTTTTTGAAAACTCCTTCTCGCAAACAGTATTTCGCCGATGTTTTTACAGATACACATGTTTTCTTCCGGTGTCTTCTGATGGCCCCCGATGTCACCCGATATTTGTCAAAAACAAATGAAGCAGTCCAACTGAAATACATGTAGTATAGTCCAGTCAGGATAAAAATCTAGTGACACAGTGGTCGAGTCCACTATAACGGTGTAAAACCAATTATAAAGGCTTATACTGTACAAACAACTATAATTTCAATGCTAAACATGCTACACTTTGCTGTACCTGTTTAGACAAGGGTTGTGATTTTTTGCGTACACATAAACCGCAACGTCACTGTCACAATATCCTAACTGGACTATACAAATAATGCATTGGGAACCGTCATCGACGCTTCGGCGAATTTGTGCTGAGTATATTACAATCTTCTTGTGCAGACTTTATAATTCCCACAAGAAAATGGTGCCTCTTTTATCTATACAGCACAGCTCGTGTATAATAACATCCGTTATGAAAACAAACGCCGAACAAAATTATCAGCGAATATTCGGGGAAGCAATCCCGAAATCGGGAATGTGTCGCTGAAGGGTTGTCAAACATTCGCCGAAAATTAAAAAAAAAATTAAAAACACAAACAAAAGTTCTTCTCTAAATTATTTTGAGGTCAGCCATTTTGAAAATATTATTATTTTACTTGACCTCAATGCATATATAATGTAGAGAAGAACTTTTGTTTGTGTGTTTTGAAAAAGGCTCAGGCCGAAACGTTGATAAATAAAGTGAACAATTCCCTATGGAATGAAATCAGAGTTGTAAGAAAAAAATGTTTGGTAACTACTCTTTACTTATGGTAAAACAAGCTTTTTCAACGTCCATTTGGTTAACATGACCACTTCCGATTTTTATGAAAATGGGCTCATAAGAAGGGTGTTGAAAAGCAGATTTCAGAGTCTTAAAAAGTCGTACGTAGTACTTACGACCTTCTAATTCCAAGCCAGCGATATGTGTCTCTCAAAGATACTTGGCATAATAGGGGGAAGGTGAACAGGTCTATAATAACCTTTGTTCTTATACGGTTATGAATACGGTTATGTAAAAATTGTTCGCTGGTTAACGTATGCTGTTAACATATGTTAGCACAAGCATCTTTAATGATAGAAATACTTAAACGATTTCCTTTGTCCGTCTAGAAATAGCTACAACATATCTACACTTGTTGGTTCTGTTCTAAATTTTTGTTCTGAAATTTGGGGATTTCATACTGCAAACGACATTGAAATTGTCCATACTAAATTTCTAAGACGCTTATACTAGGTGTATCAATCAACAAACACATCTACCCTAAACGGAGAACTGGGCAGAATACCGCTCTATATTTTTCGAAACATTAGTATCATAAAATATTTAGGGGAACTTATAAAACTAAACGACTCTTCATTAACGTTTAAATTATATATTGTTTTGAAATATTGTAACCAGGTGAGAATGTCTCCCCGTTAGTAATTAAATTCTATACAGACTACTACAATATGATGCTGAAAATAATGCAACATATGGGAACAAAAATTGGGTCTCTCGTGTCAAAACGATCCTAGAAGAACATGGTTTTGCGTATATATGGAGAGACGAAATACTAGATAAGCATACATTTATACTAATTAAACAACGAATATTCGATAATTATCATCAGTCCTGGTATTCGGATATAAATAATTCTCCCCGTCTTTCAACGTATTGTCTATTTAAACATAATTTCATACGCGAGAAATATCTCGAATGCATACATGAAAAAATAATTTAATATCATTATCAAGATTTAGAGTATCTGCTCATCAACTATTCATACCATCAGGCAGACACAACAATATTCCACGAACACAGCGTCTATGTAAATCATGCAACATATCAAAAACTGAATCAGAATTTCACTTCTTGCTAGTTTGCCCAAAATATAGAGACTTACGAAAACAATAGTTTAAACCTATTTCTGTCACTGGCCAAACCATAATAAATTCATTTCATTGCTGAATTCTACTTCCAAACTATCTATTAATAACTTGCCAAAATTTATTCATTTTGCAAATAAAATCAGAATTTCTGTTTAAGACATTTCACATTTTTCATATAATTATAATTTCATCCTTTTTATCATCCTTTTTATCATCCTGTATTTCAAGACCCTTAAGAAAAACTATGTCATAATTTCACCCTGTAACAATATTTACATATCCTTCAGTCTTTCCATATTTTCTCTTTCTAGTATATTTGATTATTTGGTAAATTGTAAATTGTATTAATGCAATTTTATGTCAATAAACTCTATGTTATGTTAATATTATATATATATATCTTTATTTACAAACTCGGCACATACGTGCCTTTGGTAATATAACACAAAACACCACAAAGACATTCATTACATACATACTCTCATACATGCAAGAACATTCATATAAATACATACAAAGTACATGGATACAAAATTAAACACTATTAAATGATGGTCGGTAAATACAATTAAATACCGTGGTTGGTTGTATAGACTTTAAAAGAAGAAATTTAGTTATCTTATTAAGATTTTTCAACTGATCATTTCTGATTTTATATAAATGATTTGTATTCTTTGAAGGCATTATATTAATAAACTTGTTCAAAGTAGGCCATGGTGTATTTCCTAGATATTTATTTCGAATGTTACTGTATAGAAGACAATACATTACAACATGAAATTCAGATTCAACTTGATTAAGCGGACACATTTTCTCTTTGTATATTGTTTGCTCTACCCGTTTCTATATTAAGTGAATGTGAAGATAGTCTAATAGATGTCAAATGTTTTCTTAATAATCATTATCAATTAATCGAATGTGAACAGAACACTCAAAGACGCTCTAATTTTTTTTAAATATTCTAGTCATGACATGTCGTGTACAGTTGATTGCTATTCCTGAATAAATTGGTCGCGAAGTCGTCGTTTAAGCGAAGGGAGATAATTTATATTTAAGTCAAAGTTTTCAAAGATATGTGTACATCCTAATTCATCGAAGACTATTTTCATTTTATTAGCCCAAGTTCGTATTATTGGTTTGGTGTTGTTCATAAAAACCCCGTCGAATAAAAGATTCATTATCTGACATAATTTTAAACCAGAATTTTAATGACTTCTCTTTAGCTAAAACAAATTTGGGATACCTGCCAAGCTTCCCAAGAACAGCAAAATTTGGAGTATTCGAACGAACACCTAATATCTTTTTGCAAAATTTGATATGTAATTTATCAATTTCTTTATAATGATAACCCCCCCACATTTCTGAACCGTATAATAACATTGGTACAACCATTGTGTCAAATAGATGCAATTTAGTTTTTATATTTAAATTTATTCTGTCAAATAGTGATAGCAAATTATGGTACGCTTTTAATGCTTGATCGCACAACGTTTTAACTGCATGCTTCAAATTCCCATTACTAGTGAAATAGAAACCAAGGTGAGTAAAGTGATCAACAATCTCAATCGCTTAATTATTTATGAAAAATTGTTCGTTATTTAATTGTTTTCTTTTTTCAAAAACACACATTTTAGTTTTCGTTACATGTATTTTCAATCCCCATTTAATCGAGTAAGTATTATTATGATTTATTTGAGCTTGTAAGGGTCAGTACTAACTGATAACTAGGGATGACAGTAATGATATTAACGACTTTATTTATTGTATATTACATATTTGACCGTATAATATCAATTTCAAGGCGATACATTGGAAAAAAGCAGACAAGCAAATAAATTAATTAACAACAACAATGAAAATATGCCTTTATATGTAATTAAAACAATGTGCATAATACACAACATACGTGTTTTGTGTAGCAAAAGAGAAAATATTTACTTACACGGTTTCTGATTATGTTTGTGTACAGAAATTCGATATAAAGGATTATAAGTTTATTTGGATATTAATGTGGATTTTCGTGAAGGATGTATTTCAGTAGGTGTTTTTGACAAAGTTTATTGAATTTCTGCACTGCTCGAGTTTAATTGTAGTCACACGTTGACACTGTGATTTAATTAGATATGACGCTTGTAGTGCTACCACGTCACTCTAACCGTCCAGCGGTCACGCTTGATTCAACATTGGTATTACAGGGGAGTACCTATAAGTCAACAAGAGTAAACAATAGTAACTCCAACATGTCCAGTGAATGTACCCGTTAAATTGGGAAGAAATGTCACAGGTATTTTCTTGACGCTATTCAGTCATCAATGAAAAGGCTCGTAACAAGACTCCGCATAACAAGGAAACGACTATCGTCGACTTGGATAACAACCATAAAGGTGCTAGAGGTACATTATATTGCTCAAACAACACGACGTTTTATTACAGAGGCTGATGTGCAATAGAGTGTTGACATTACTGTCGAGTCCATGATTAAGACGACGTCATCAAATATTGTTCAGTTGTCCACAGACATTCAATCTATGAAAGCTTGATAGGCGTTATGTAGAAACTGGTCTAGAGAAATGAATCTCATCCAAATTCGCCTAAATGGTTGACAAAGGGTGAACGCTGACATGGCGAACATTCAGAGGTGGTGGAATCTAAGGTTGGTGACACTCGGTTGGCTGTATTATCAGAAGTTGCTTCAGATATTGACAGTGTACACAGACAAATGTCTGAGGATGTTGAGGCGACCAACACAACATTAGCTTCAGTGTGTTTGGCACTTTTTCGTTTCAGGATTTCTGACAGCTAAAACTAGGCATTATAGCCGTTTTAATGTGGCAACTGGGTCATTCAGCTAGTAATAATGTATTATACTTTTCGACAGCTTGGACTTGGGCGGATCTTTGCTTGTTTAGTTGGGCATTGTGCCTTGTATGTGTTATATATTTCCAGTATTTCCTGTGCTCGGTTGGTTCAGTTGGCAATGTGCTTTGTGTGTTTTTAATGTTTTCTGTGCTCAGCTGGTTAAGTTGAGTAATGCCTTCCCTGTCTGACTTAATATAATCTTTTCACTGTTAGCTTTATTTATGACATTTAATTTTCCTCGCCTATACCACTGAATCTGCTATTTAGAAGGGTCTAATAGAGCATCAATGCAAATGTAGAAGGAAAGTGAACGAACTCATAAAGGATCACATGAAATTAAAAGATTTAACTGTTTCCACAAAGTAGAGCAAAAAATGTGCGGTCTGTTTCCAGTGTTAAACGTATTCCTAATGCGAACAAGGACTCGCAGTATATATTTTTGATGATAGGAATGTCCGGATATACCATGTTGTGATGTTTAAAATGTTAAAGACGTTCAAATCAACATTTATTTGATGCCGATTATTCATCTTGTATCATATCCAACCGTATATAGGCTCCATGTAGAAACAGGAAGATGGAAAAAAACCTCTACCGGTACCTTTTAATGAACGTTTATGTATTGCATGCAATTTGTTAGAGGACGAATATCATTTTATCATTCAATGTCCAATTTATTCAGAGATTCGTGAACAATTACTTAAACCTTATTATTGGAGAAATCCAAATATGTTTAAATTTATACAGTTAATTACTAGTGAAAATGTTATCTGATATTAGAAACCTAGCCACTTTTATTCACCATGCTTTCTTCGAAAGAAGACAACTGCATGCCATGTTATTGTAATTGTATTGATTGATCATTCACACGTTTAACATGTACATATAGCGTATCTTAAATGTTTTTTTATTGTCACTTGTCGATTATTAATTATTTTAGTGTTACTTTGTCATGTGCATTATTGCATGTATTGCAGTTTTATTTCAAATATGTTATTTAAATCATTTATAAATGTAACCTTACACCATCAAGTATGCCTTGTATTTCGTTTCGACAAGGTTAACTTTATAATGGAAACATTATACATTTGTAATTCATAAAACATGTTTCTTTTGTACAATTATATCGTATGTAATTTACAATCTCTCGGATAATAAGAGAGGTTGTGCTTAACATATAATATTAGTACATAAGCTTCTGCATCTGTAAATTTTCTAAAAGTACTGTCTCTCCCAAATCTGGGCCTTAATTCGTCTCATACATATATACATATGTTACATATATATAATATTTTTCTAATTTGGTATAATATCATATCGCATACTTTCTCGCCATATATCACCATGCTGTTTATTTAATTGAACTAATTATTGTTGCTTTGTAAAAAGTCCTTTTCAGGACTAAATATGCAAATACACTATATTCTATTCAATACTATATTTAAGGGTGAGGGGGGCCAATGCTCGGTTAGCCCAGTGCTCGGTCAGTTCGTTGGTTATGTAAAATTAAATGAGAAATAAAGATTGTTAATAATGTTTTACAGCTTTTTTGTTTATTCCAACCCTCTAGCACCTAATAAAACTAAAAGGTGTTCTCTTACATTTTTTAAAATAATTTTGCAGACGGAAGTTGTTCGTCATCGAAAGAAGACATAATGCTTATCATCACATTTCCGTACTGGCACATCAAAATATTTAACATTAGGATAATAATATAATTCCGATGTTCCTAAACTAGGAAATATACATGTTTTACGTATCAACAGAAACAATAGAGCTGTATTCAACCGTGACTGTTTTAAAAGACAGTAAACAAATACCCCACCTGGTGACGTCATTTATTTACACTACGGGATAAAATAGGCGCGGTTAAAATAATTTGTTCACACTTTTTCAGTTGTGTGTATTTTCTGGATGAGAGTTATAACAGTTTTCATTGTTATAATGCTAAATCAATGATATCATTGTAAGCCTCTCACATTACTCAGTATTACGTTGTCATTCAACAAGGCGTCAAAAGGTGGGTGGTAGTAAAGCAACAGTTCGGCTCTTATCATCAGCGTATATTTCTGTTTTTATGTAATATTATATTAGTTGATATGTTAAACAAACAGTTACCATTGATTATTACAAAACTATATTGACGAGTTAATATATAGTCCCCTGAACGAGCACTGGTTCCTTCACAAACGAGTTTGCTTATGATTGAGTTATATCTTCACCGCACCGGTTTTAATCTGTGTCGATGTAGACGCTTTGTTTACAATATCGTGGTAAAAGACTTGGTCATTATTTTAATGTGTTGTTTTACTGTATTTTATTTTGTTTGCATACTTTTTTTTTGAAAAAAACAGACTTTTTGACCGAGAACTGGTCCACTCAGTCTAGATGAGTCTAATAATTTGATCTTTGGTGTTTATACTACACATTGTTAACATATATTGTATTCGTAATAAACGTTATTATTCCTGTTATTTGTAATACTCTCCGCTTATAAGATGAATGAAAACAAAGACCGTAAGTAAATGATAGATAATAAATCGACTGTTAAATAATGTTCCTGGATCAAGTTAATGTGTTCGTACTGTAGTCGCGGCTGACGATTATAGTGAACTTATTATACTTACATTCATGTAGAATTCTGTATAATATTCTTCCATTAAGGTTTCATCGAACACCGGCCGTAATGGCACCAAACGTTTCCTCGCCATCTTTATTCCTTCACACATTTTTGAAATCGGAGAGAACTTACTGAGAGATTACTGTATACAAGTATCCACATAGGCCATCGTAAAGTCTAAGTCAATGATACTCAATATGAGGGATGAAGTTTAACCATAAGAAGAAGAAGACGTCACGGAGTATAATTCACAGAGTAGGCATATACTATTTTATATTCCGGATGCAATTTGTGTAGCTCTGTTTTGTCGTGTTAATCCTAAATACAGTATGTTTATTGTTAACTAAATTGTCAAGATCGTGTTGAACTACTAGTAATATATCAGCGTATATAGTATTTTCTTCACTTTTATTGATAAATACCTGTAACTCAAATTTAGTATAATTTAAATGATTGTATATACTTGTACGTCCTTTAACACGAAATAACCTTAAAAAAGTACACCTCTTATTAGCTTTAAAAAAAATCAGCAATGCAACCCAAACGTCCAGCAGTAAATTTATTTACACATTAACGTATTATTACTCTTTCCAGGTTTTTAAATGCACGCTCAGAAAACAAACAAGTCACTTGAGAATCAAAACATAAACAGATTTGCCGCCTTTCATTATTTCCGACTATCAGGTCGAATAACGTATTATTCAATAACATATTAAAATAGAAATAGAATTATAATATAATCCGTTTAGTTAAACAAATTCTGTGTAAACACGATTAATCATAAAAATAATACCTTAATTTAGAAAGTCTCTTATTACATACCGAGCAGATTATCAAAACAATTTGTTTTCATACAGTCGCTGAAGATCAATTCAATGACTTATATCTAATTTCCTCTTTCATTAACACGAAAAAGAGATCAAGTTTCTATTACGTCATCAATTTACGTCAACACGTGAACGATACGTTGTCCGTTCCATTGACTAGATTATGTATTTCATTTGATCATAAAATTAATGTGGATTTAATTTTTTTTATAAAGATAGATCTAAGTGATGTTCGATGGACTTTAACACGCCTAATATTTAATCTGCTCGCCTTAGCAGTTTCAGCTTTTTTAATATAAAACTATGTAGATTCTATTTCATCTTTTTTACTGCTAGGACTTGGACTTTTGACCTTTTGACCGCTGAAACTAGGACTTTTTCGGTGGTTTGGTTTATTTTCTTGTTCTGTTGTGTGTTGGGCATTGTGTCATGTAATTGTGGTATGTGATGTTTTATGAAAACGTTGTGCATGTTTTCATGTGTCCTTTCGTGTCCCTTTGTGTCCTGCTGTTTCTGTTGGATGTTGCTTCTGCCCGTAGTTTCGTATTTTTGTTTAAAATATTAAAATATCGGGTTGTATCTCATTTTAGCTCCAAGTCCGTTAATGTTAAAGTCTTTCAATCTTAAATAATCAAAACTATGTCATTCTTCTTAGTATTCGTCATTTTCTAAGGGGCCAATACTATGGAGCTAGGGGTTATTATTAGGACACCGCAATTTTTTTTTGTGGTGCTCTATAGTTATCACCATGTCCGTCTGTCCGTCCACGTTTGCATGTTTTCTTTTTTCTTAATAACTTGAAAACCATTATATCGCTTCACATTACCTCACAACAAGAAGTACGCTATTTTTTGGCAAGTTACATTAATCTCGCTACAATATTGAAAGAGTTATGGTCCTTTGTAAAATTAAAATGTTACTCATTTTTCATATTTTTTCTTCATAACTTCAAAACCATAATATATATTCAAATGAAACTTGCTATACTTATTGTGAGTGATGATGCATATCTGAAGCAAAGTGCCACAACCATAGCTTTAATAAATTTTGGCTTATGCCCCTTTTCAGCTTCAAAAACTTTAACATTGGCCATAGTGCAAAAGCGGTTCAAGAAATTCAAATGAAACTTGCCTTCCTTACTGGTATAGATTACGACAATAAAGAATGTATGTGGAGCAAAAGAACTAAACCAAATACAAAATACACACATGTGTAGCAAAGGGTGACAACTCCGAAACACTTAGGCACAAAACAAACAGATTAATGTAGTTCTGTTTTGTGTATTTCCATAATGCAAACAATATTTACAACCATTTTACTGTTAGAACTGGGTCATTCAGCTTTTTGATTGCTGAAACAAATTCATTTTATTTTTCGACCGCCAGGACTTGGACGGATCTTTACTTGTTTAATTTGGCATTGCGCCTTGTATCTGTTTCGTGTTTTCTGTACTCGGTTGGTTCAGTAATGCCTTGTTTTCGCTGTAAGAAATCCTAAACAGTAGACAATTAACCAAAAAGATAATATTAAGTCGGACAGCGAAGATTTATAATATTGCTCGGTATGATGAAAAAAACATATCATATACCAGCGTGTATGACATTGTCAATCCTCGAAACAAAATGTCACCCTCGGCTATAGCCTCAGGGTGACATTCTGCCCTTAAGTTCCGGAGTAAAGGTATTCAAATTTTACCGTTTCATCATCAGAAAATACCATGAATTAAATAAATATTCCAAAAAAAAAATGTTTTCTTTCAAGTTAAATTTTTCTTTCCTTAATTTTTAAAAGTAGTCGAGGAATTATTCAAATTGTTCGCTACATAATAACTGGGAAGAAACTATATTTTTGTCCCATACAATAACAAAGAAGTCTAATTATACAACTATTAGAACAAATGTGCACTATGTTGAAGGTTTTTAATTATACATGGTTAATTGTGCTTTTACTTGCTTTTACTTGCTTTAACTTGCACATACTACCATCATTTATGCTTTTAAAATCGGACGAGAAATTAAAAACGAATGTTACACAATCAGTTAAAAAATATATCTATCAACAAGAATATTCGAAATCTTAAGTTTCCTTTCTGTCACATGTTTTAATCAACTGTCGAGTTTTTTATCAATTAGTTCACATGACATAACACCTGTCACCAGTGGTCATATAAATCATGACCATCGAGAAGCTTTAAAAACATGAGTGAAAGCGTCAGACTGATCATCAGGATTTTATTGCACTCGCTTTCGCAATGTACTATACAAATACTTTTATCACAAATAAACAATATCGACATCATAGATGACCATTATTTTGATTCCTGATTTTGATAGTTCTGACAGTAAAATGGCTGTAATGCCTAGTTTTAGCTGTAAGAACAGCGGACAGCGAAGACTTATAATGCTCGGTATGATGAAAAAACAATCATATACCAGCGTGTACATTGTCAATCCTCGAAACAACATGTCATCCTCGGCTGTCGACTCAGGGTGACATTCTGCCCTCGGGTTGACAACATTAATGTCATATACGCTGGCTAAACCTGGAAATTAAACTAAGCAATTTAAAGCATGGATAAAAGGTATCTTCTTCATGCACTCTTGCAAGAGCTTTATATGTCAATTCTTGATATAAAATCGAAGGGAAACAACTCTGGAAAACCAATTGGTAAGATATTTGGTGAGTTTTCTTTCGTGTTTTGTTAGTGTTTCATAAAGACATTTAAAAATGTTTACCAAAAATTGAACGGTAAGAGTCGGACAGGGAAGGCAGCACTCAACTTAAACAGTCAAGCACAGAAAACATAAAAAACACATACTACAATAACACGGCACAATGCCATACACACAACTGAACGAGAACATGAATTACACGGCACGATTCTCAACACATAACTGAACGAGAAAATGAATTACACGACACGATTCTCAACACACAACTGAACGAGAAAATGAATTACACGGTACAATTCTCAACACACAACTAAACGAGAAAATGAAGTACATGGCACAATTCTCAACACACAAATTAACGAGAACAAACTAAACCACTGAAAGTCAAAGAGTCAGCTGTCAAAAAGTAGATTTCAAGTCCAAGTCCCAGCTGAATGCCATAGTTTCAGCTATAAAAAAACCGAATGACCTAGTTTTGTATACTTTTGTATATCCGCCGATGATTGAAAACGAGCATTGAGCCGTGACTGCACATTTAACTATATATTTTATAAGTATTATAGTGTATATCCAAAGGTTAACTCTCAGAGGTCAGATTCTATCTATAAAACTTTTGTTTACAAAGAAAAGTTAAAATTAAATGCATTTTCGATATTGTGCATAACCACTTTTCTGCATATAACACTTTCAAAACATTTAAAACGCAGCTAATATTGCTACTATTACCTGCTAATAATTGCTAATATGTCTACAAAAAGGTCACAAAGCTGCCGAATGTGAAAATGATTGGAAATGTCTCGACTGTCTTCAAACCGGTCATAAAAGAGGCGAATGCAATGACGAGACAACCCTCTATGAGTCTCTCAATTCCGGACAAAAGCAGGAGTTCGGATGCGGAAAAATTGAACCACGAGTGCGTAGCAATCCTCGATGTACACTGTGTGTATTCGGTAAGAATTGTCCCCCTTTAGTCACCTGTTTAGTAAAATATATTTGAATCAGTTTAATGTAATATCTATACTGTACGTATGGCAGATACTTGTGCTATTTGTTATTTGTTACAAATCTGCAACGTAAGATATAATAATGTTTAATAATATAATAGTCATCTTTAATAGAAATAATATGTACATGTCACATGTAAATATTCTGTTTTGTACGTTTCGTCTATGCAGTAAGTGTGCATTTCTTCTAGTGCTTCTTTCCAAAATGTATCTTTGTAGAGTATCCTCCATCATGCTTTGTGTGCGATTGTCTATTTACGTTTTACGGCACAATCCACAATGTAAACATAGTTTCTTAATGCTATTGTATAAAGTACACTGTGTATATTCAATATGAATTGCTCTTTATTGAGAATATACCCATACTTTTTTTGTAAAATATATATGAACATAACATTGTGATTATCTATACGTATAGACATATACCTTTACTACGTGCTATGTTCCCACAATTTGTAACGAACTATATAATAATGTTAAATAATACAATAGACGTCTTTAACAGTAATACTATGTACATGCCACATGTAAATGTTCCATTCTATGTGTCTTGTCAATGTAGTTTTTAGAACATCTCCTTAAATACTTTTTTCAAAATGTATATCACATATATCCAGCCATGTTATATCTTACTTGCAGATATTTCTTACAATCCTCTTTTTGTCAAATTGTTTTGTTGATTCACATCATCGTTTCTGCATATCATCATGACTAAAATAATGAAAAGTTACATATAATATAATTTAATTACTGGGAATAAGGGACAAAATAAAACGTGCTAGACTCCAACAATGGTTAGTTCCACAAAAAGTAGACTTTCTAGAGTTTAATAAGTATATACAACACAATTAACATGATGTCCTCTAAAATACATATTTTCTATCGCTGAACACACAAGGATTAAGAAATAGACTAAAATAATACTTAAATCAACAAAAAGTAAACGTCCTATTTATGCAAGAAACACACTACACCACTGAAAACACAAATAAACTAAACATTGAATTTACTGAATGGGACTCTTTCAAAGCTTACTCCATTCTTATTAACAAGAAATTAAATTACGATCTTAGTGAATCAAAAACATGCATGAATGGAATATGTCTTCATAAATATCTCTGTTGAAAACAACATTACACTTAAATTAATATATACGCATATAACAATAAAATTACCAGAAAGAAGTTCTTTGAAACAATTAACCAATTAATCAATAATCACTGTCAAGGTTACATCATCATCATCGGAGGTGATTTTAACGAAGCACTCACCGAGAAAGATAGAATCTCCGAACCAACACAACAAAAACCATGTACCACGTAAATCTTTATTCTAACACGATCCGCGGATCAGTCCTTTAAACATAGAGCCGACCTGGCCATGTATTATTACCCCCATAAAACATGGTAACAAATTGGGTGTTACAATTAACGCCCCGTATCACATGACCTATTTATGAATGAATGAACGTAAACTTTATAGTAAAGCTTTAACGGACCGCGAGTTTCACGAGAATGCAGTTTACAGCTATGACGCATCTATTTTTAGAAACTCCAATAAACTCTCGAAATTAAGATTCATAAAAAATTCAAATAATCAATTCATTTATATTTTTCATTTCATGACATAGATACACTATACTCGTGTTATTGAAATTGTTTCAATGTTTAAAATGTGTTATTTCCTTCAGAAAATTACGAAGGTCGTTTTCATTAACGAGGGAGGTAATTGTACCAGCTAATAAGCCACTCAATTTCAGCGTGGAATTATGTTCAATGTCAAATGGGTGAAAATGGTATGCGCGCAGTTAAATAGTGCGGGATATTATCGTATTTAGAATCGAAAAAAAACTCTGTTCTTGTATTTTGCGGTTAATTAAATTTAGTTTAAATTAAGTTTAATTTTTCCGCATCCGAACTCCTGCCCATGTTTTATTCACCGACAAAATACGCGAACAGATTTTTATTTCTTAAATAAATGTAATAAATACATTCAAACTAATCGACATATGGCGGGTTCTAAATATATTTAAACATCAGTATACATGGAGAAGAACCAATGGTTACGAAAAAAGCAGAATCGATCTATGGCTAACAGACGAAAATTTAACACCCACTGTTGTCAGTTCAGATATAAGACCTGCTACTATAACATTCACAGATCTCCAAACAATATAATTAAAAATAACTACTCACTCGAAATGTTGTCCAGGCAACTGGCAATTAATAACAGCTTCTTAGAAGACACCGAATACATTGAATGTCTGCACGGACGTATTCCTCCAAAGAATACTTGAGTTTTTATATGATCTTTGGTCCCTCTTTTTCAATTACATTCATAGGTAGGGATATTGTTATTGTTTATATTGTTTTATTACACTAATATTAATCTCCCGTTGAAATATCATATACAGACCTTTCTGATTCAGAACCACCAAAGAAGGGATGCATCTATATGCCGCCGGTGACACACGTGTATACAATGTTATATACATAGTTGAACAATTATGTAGCAGGGGGTCTTTTCCACTGATTACTAATTCAGATTATGGTTTTTATGACACTAGGTTTCAAAAATGTGTTTGAAAATGAGTATTTATAAGTACACTTCAAACGAATACTGGACTGTTCTATAATTTGCTCTATATAGTTATACATGAATTAGGTATTTAGTATTTTCAGAACGCAAACGCCAGTGCGTGCATTTTCGCAATAAATTTACTTCATTATTTCTTTTTAATTAAAAGTCATATTGTTTAAATCTCATATAATTACTTTTATTATTATTTGTTTTTAATACCACAAACGCTATTGTGAATAAGCATGTCATTGAAAGTTCCGCGCGATGGTGGATTTCGACCTGCTTAAAAGTGCAAGTTTATGTCTACGTTTGCTATAGATGATTGTCAAAATAATTTAATTGGCCAGTATATTTTCATAAAAATATCGTAGACTAATTCGTATAAGATTACTGAAAACATCAGATATGTTCATGTGAGAAGACTACTTTACACACGATTTAACGATGTGTACATAGCTTTAAGAATATTAAAAAATTTACAGCTGATTCCAGATTCCAACAGTTTTACCCATAATCCATCAAGAATTAACGTATCAAAAGCACGTGCGTAGTCAATGAAAACACACCATATTTTTTTTTATTTTTCGGTAACACTTTTTTAACACTTATACTGTGTAAAATGAAAACTGCGTCTGTAGTTGATTTTTATCCCGAAAACCAAATTGAGATTCATTAAATAAATGCTCATTTTCACACCACTTGTTAATCCTGTTTCTTAATAATAATGAAAAAAAATTGGCAAAATTATATTAATGAGCGTAATGCCACGATAGTTCGCAGGACACATTACATCACCTTTCTTAAAAATTGGTACTATTGCCCCTTTTGACCAGTTTTCTTGGAAAACATCTGAGTCGAATACATAATTAAAAATATTACATAGATAAGGAGAAATAAAGTCACAGGAGTCTATGGAGTTGAAAACTCTTAATTAGATAACTAAAAATTGACTTTATTGAGAATGAAATCTGCATAAAACAAAATAAAACGGATAAATAAAAAGAAATACTTGAATAAAGAAAAAAACTGAGTTGACAAAACTCAGTGAATACATGTACAACCCAAAACAATTCTGGAAAAAGGTAAAACAACAACACACAAAACAACCAAAACAGGCAGAAAAGTTAGTGATCTGATGACAAATTTCAAACATTGGTACAGCACTGAAAACAATAACACAAATAACAAACAATGACACTGATAAAAACGAAAACTTAAATGAAACTATTTCGGAAAATATATATGACGTAGACCTTGATAAGGATATCACCATCTCAGAATTGAGAAATGCTATTTTTTTATTTATAAAATTTCTTTCGATGAAACTTCGGAATTCATCCTAAAACTTATATTCAACCGATTACTATCAAAGGGTGAATACCCACGTTGTTTCGTTGAAGGCATCATATGTCCCATATTTAATTTTGGTACTATAGAAGATGCTAAAAACTATAGAGGTATAACACAGATAAATATACTATCAAAATATACTCACACATCATTTTAAACAGATTGACCAAATGTAGCCAAAAATATGATAAAATCACTAAAAATCAATTCGGATTTCAAAAAGGTAAATCAACTATTGACTGCATATTTCTCCTACATTCAATAATAGCAAATAAGACAAAACTATATTGCACATTTGTAGATTTTGAAAAATGTTTTGACAAAATCGACCGCAATTTCTTATTCACAAAATTAATTATTGAAAATGTTTCATCAAAAATAGTGAAAAGTCTAAAATCTAAGTATAATACAATTAAAGCATGTGTTAGATATAAATCAGATTTATCAGCGTTCTTTCAATCAAACTTCGGATTTAAACAAGGTGATAACTGTTCTACATTATTATTTTTATTATTTATAAATGACACAGAAACAAATATGAATACAAATACAGATGATGTTTTTACTCTTGATAACGCCAAATTTTGTATATTATTATTCGCGGATGACGCGGTTATCTTTGCCCACGACCCGCACGCTTTACAGTCTTTACTGTTTGACCTGCAGTCGTACTGCGACACGTTGGACTTAACGGTAAACACGAGGAAAAATAGAATCATGATATTTGAGAAAGGCCGACATACATAGTTTAACTTTACATACAAAAATACAGTTTTAGACATAGTTAACTCATTCAAATATCTCCGAGTAACTCTATATAAAAACGGAAATTGGAACTGAACACAAAAAACGGTAGCAGACCATTCACGATTCGCGTTACATTATCTATTCATAACATTTAACCAAATTGAAATTAATACGAAAGAAAGTGTAAGCTCTTTGATAGCTTAGTTATCCAATATTAAACTATGTTGTAGAAATTTTTGGACATCACGAATGTAAAAATATATTCATTGTCAATTTCTTAGAACAGTATTATGCGTCCAAAAGAGTACAAATCTCGATGGCCTATATGGGGACTTAGGTAGATACCCATTGCATATACATAGAAAACTAATAATGATTAAATTTTGGATAAAAATATTGAAATCTACTGACAACTCATGGATAAAAAGCATTTATAATGTTTTAAAAACCGACACAGTTAACGGAAACACATACACTAACCTAAATTGGGCTAGTCATATAAAACGCATTCTGGATGAAATACGAATGTCTAATCTATGGTACCAACAGGATGAAGTATTCGTGAATTTCGGAACAGTAAAGCAAATGATAATTGATACATATTACCAAAAATGGCACTATAATATAATAACTCAAATAAATTATAAACATACTGTAAATTCAAAGAAACATTAACCCTAGAAAAATATCTCACATGCGTTAATATTAACAAATATAGAGTTGCACTTTCAAAATTTAGACTTTCGTCACATAATTATCATCATCATCATCTTATTAATCGCATCTCTTAATTTGAGTATTTTCGCGATGTGTTTAAAAACTGTTCACACGCAGCAGTCAGGCACTTCTATATAGAGTGTTGTTTTGTTTTTAAAAAAAAGTTTCATGTTTTTGTACAGTTTAAAATCACGTTAAAAACGAAGCAGTTGTCTAATTCTGAAATCCTGCCAAAGCTGTCTGAAAACCTGCCAAGGTGACTTGGCTGACAGCGACCTGGGGAAGCCTGATCTAGCCATCGAAAGAGGCAGACATACAAATATCCCAAGAACAGATAGATACTGCTAAAACTGTAACATGCATGTAATTGAAAACGAATATCACTTCCTCTTAGTATGCCCAAAATATAAAAATTTAAGACGAACATATTTTACACCTTATTACTGTCATTGGCCGACATCGCATAAATTTACAAACCTAATGAATTTAAACTCTAGCAAAATATTGAACAACGTAGCCAATAATTATATGTTGCTTTAAAGTCAGAAACACAAATCCGACTTTAATTTGATTTTTAGATATTGAAATCACCACATCTTTTATTCCTTTATGTCTCTACTTTATTCCACCATCATTGAACTTCTCTGTAAACCCGTATACATGTAATTTATCCATTAGTAACTATTGACCACACATGTTTATGTCTATGTATATATGTTGGCTACAAATATGCGAAATGCTATTTAATGCCCGAATTAACTTTGTATTGTCTATATGGTAATTATCACAACAAAACAAAGCGTCGAGTGGGTGACAGTGGTTAGCCATGAACTATATATAACGTGTGATTTTATTTTCACGCTATTTTACGCACCTTTTCGCACCCACAATTAGCAGTCCCACTTGCAGAAAATAAACGCTTGTCCAGCAGTGTAGATTAACACACACACCTAATTATATGAGTTCAAAAGACCACTTAAGGACCTTCGCGACCTCTCCCTGACGCCCTCGGTCAAAAGTTGCCGAATATAATGTAACTCTCCACATGTTTGTCCTAAGGGCCTTGTCATACTACAACGCATGCTAATAACATACATCGTATAAGGAGCGTTTGAGAATTCTAAGTTTAAAAATGTCAAAAACACGCTGAAATACGTTGATGTATGTCAATACAGGCTACTTAATCGTCCCAACTAGTCATGAACTGGTTGGAAGTCCAGTGGTAGTCTCGCGTATATCGGTGCTATACACCGGTCACGTTGGAGAAGAGTATATTCGGAAAGAGCTAAGGCTAGGATTCCTTGTTTCACACACATCGTCTGTCTCTGACTTCGAAACCAGAGTCATTGGTAAATAAGGCAGGGATAAAACCAAATGGCCTCGCACTACGAATGTCACAGCTAAACGCCAAAATAATCGTCGCAATACGAATTAAAAAGCTTTGTACGATTGGTTAAATGCCGGTATTTCATGTTCACGCGCCCTTGGTCCGCTTCCGTGTTCTGCTTCCGCGTTTCGCATACGGGCACGGATACCGTATTTCATTTATCTACAAACTGACACTTTTTAAAACGTTGTCCTACTATACCAAAACATGAGCTTAGATGCATTACAACGTCTTATGATGATACATACGTAACTAACGCTAGAGATACACAGGATACACGCGATGACACGCATGTATAGTTGTGTATATTATGTATACAATACGGACAGGTTAGAAGTCCTTACCCATACAGTTAACATTAATAATTAATCTGTTGGGTATATGTTTGAATGTTTCCTATACCGTATGGATAACTTACTTCTTACTTAACCGCAGCATATTACGTAACGTACACATCTTTCACAGGTGTTTTTCACCGCATGTACCCTGTGTATCTCAAGCCCAAAACACACAAACCAGCCATATTGGTTTAATTCTGACAAAGCAAATACGATAACATGCCGCAACAAATCCAAACAACCAAGTAACACTAGATCACACAAATATTGGCGCCAGCAAGTGAAGAAACTCTCCTATAAAAGCAAGAAACAATATACTGCACATTCTAATAATAACACAACCACAATAGAAAAACTCCTTGGAGAGAATATTGATAATAATCTTAATTTCAACACACATATCGAACAAACCCTTTAAAAACAACTCTATACTCTTTCTCTACATGAGAATAAAATACTATCTTGATCAAATAACCAGAATACTTTTTTTTCAATTTCAATATTCTTCCTCCTCTTGACTACTGTATCACAATATGGGAAAATTCACCTGACCTTCTACCTGACAGACAATTCAAATTTCAGAAACTTGCTGCAAGAATTATTCTAGACAAAAACTTTGATTCACCATCTGCAGAGCTTATTCAAAGCTTGAGATGGATGTCTATTTATAAAATTATGAACTATGAAAAGGCCATTCGTGTGTTTAAAAGCTTGACCAATACGGTTTCGAAATACCTTCGTTCAATATTTCAAATTATGAATAACCCCAATCAAACATCAAGGTCAGCTGCAAACAAGCCCTTATATACGACTTAACCCAATCTAGAAATCTTCAGAAATTCTATCTCGTATGTTGGACCAAAACTACGGAATTCCCCTCCTCAAGAAATCAGACATGCAAAACCACATGTAAGTCAAAACACATTAAGTATATTTCCACAACACACTGATAGTATTTTTATAGCACGGAGAATTTTACTTGATCCTGACCTTTATGCATGAATATATTACAAGGTTCTTGCTTTGAATATATACATTTTCGCCAGCAAATCGTGCAATATCGGACCTTTAGATGTGTGTTGATATAACATCTCGTGTGTCTTCGTGATGCTTTCCGCTAATTAAAACATACAACCGGGATTACAAATATAGACAACTATCAGCTGTTAAATTATGATAATAGAAGGTCGAAATCTTGTCAAATTCTCCGTATAAGCCTGTATTGCAAATTCCATTGCATTATGTCTGTAATTTTCTTCTTTTATTATGAATACATTAATAATTGCAGTTCAGTATAATGTTGATTATTATGCACATCATGTCTTATAAATTATATGTATTTTTTCATTGTTTTTTGTTTCATTATTTTGTTTTTTTTGTAAATGTTTAGAAGTGTAATTTTGTAAACGGTTGTTTCGAACAGCCGAAAATAGTTTGATATATCCAGAGCACCGTTAATAAACGAAATAAGTGCTCAAGAGTGCTCTGTCCTGGACTTTATCACATAAATACCTTGATATGCCATGTGAGAAAAAATAACAGAACAATGTTTTCTCCAACAAGTGTAATAACAAATGCGTGACGTCACCTGCTTTTCGGCGCGACAAAAGATTCAAACACTTGTTGTCTTTGGGATCAACATTTTGAAACTCGTCACGGAAACAACCTGTGTTTTCTAGACTCGTTTAGAAATGTTGATCTCCAAAGCAAAAACAACTCATATATGTCTCTCTTTATGATAGAGTGCGTTTTCAAATACAAATCGCCAAGATCATTTTCATGTAAAAGTATCAAAATCAACAACAGTATATAGTCACACAAAAACAGAATGAGTATTAAAGTATAAAAGGAACGGTGCCGTGTAAGTGTGGTCCGTGTTGTTTTTATGTTTTCTGTGTTCGGCTGTTTAAGTTGAGTGCTGCTTTCTCTATCCGATTTCATTATCTTTGTCTTTGTAGACAAAAAAGGAAAAACAAACACACAGACCCAAAAGCACGTCAAGCTAAAATGACAAAAAATGGATTAAAAAGTGGAAATTTATGTTTATTTTGAGATAACTATAAATATTGAAATAAATGTGATGTGGGAAATCCCATAAAAGAGGCGGAGTAGTATAAACATGGCAATCCTCGAAAGAGGCGGAGTAGTATAAACATGGCAATCCTCGAAAGAGGCGGAGTAGCCTAGTATAAAGACGCACGGAGTGTTTACTATCTCCAGTTGTACCACTCCTAATGTTTTCCTGTTGATGCTGTAGTTTGTTGCACGTACAGTGGAAAGCCTTGCGTCATGTGTTTTTTTCTGGCCCATTTGTGGTAACTGTGAATAAAACAAACAAACACTGCTTAGATAACTGTTTGTTATACCTCTGCGTGTGATCAATTCGTGTAACTTTCCACGTACACAAGATGATGAGTTCACAGTTTCGCAATGTACTAATATAATTCCTAATAGATGTGGCGGTTGAAAGGGTTTCTGTTATTGATTTCGATGACTGGGGTTATAACTGTTCTACGTGTCTTGATATAAAGCCGACTATAAAACAGTTTGCTTCATAAGAACCTCGATTTATGTCATTCTTTTTAAAGAGTGAAATATTTCAGTCAAGAAGAAATGTAACAGTTATTGATTTTAACATTCAAAGGTTACGCCCAATTTGTGTCGCTTTCGACATAGATTTGGTGTGCGGTAGAGTTGGTAAGCCATGTATGTGCTGTTGGGTTCGTGTGACTTGATTAAAGTAATGAAAGTTACAAGAAACCATGTACACTTCTTTGTAATGTCCAGTTGCAATATATACACACCGTTTCAAATAAAACATCCATTGCTTTTGCAGTAAAATTATCATTAGATAACCTTGGTTCTGATAATATCCGGGAAGTGTGTTTAAAGTTTAATCAGCGTCTTAAGACCAATACATACAATATTGAATTGCAAACCAACCGAAACGGTATCATTATATAGATTGTTTATGTGATCTTAAATCTTTGGTGAAATCAGAAGTCCCTACCCAATTTAAGCAGGCAGTTTTACGACCACTTTAAAAAATATAGACCAGTATCTATTTTCCCTTTTCTGTCTACGTGTTTGAAAAGGTTGTAGCAAAACCACTAGACGGTCACCTCGACACTAATGAAAAATATGACAATCTACAATCTGCCTACCGTTCACGACATTCCACAGAGACGGCACTACTGCGAGTCCATCAGGATATAGCGATCGCACTTGACAACATTTATGATTAGCTATGAACTCACTTTTCCTGTTTACATGGAAGAGTTCATTGGTGAATACCACCCAACAAGATATCTGAGGTCAGACAGGTCAGACTCAGCCAAGTTATTAAACACTCAACGATCAAGAACAAAGAAATGCGTTGAAAGTTGATTTAGCGGCCACCCTGTGGACATTTGAAAGGTAAATTATATAAATTGATTAGTGAATATTGTCATGAGACGTCATGGTAACAGATGATGACGTCATGATGTTAGAAATGACGTCCTATATTCCAAGATGGCTGAGAGTGCGGAAATAGTTAAATTGTACTACGAAATGGGTAAATTTCCATCTTTAGTGAGGAGAAAACTATTTGAATTGTACCCAAATTCACATACACCATCAAAGAAACAAATAAGAAGGCTTGTGCGTAAATTTGAAAACCACGGGACCATTAATGATAGGAGAGCAGATAACACAGGGAGGCCGAGGAGTGCGCGCTCCGATAAACATATTTCTAAAGTATATCAGGCTTTAGAAGAAACTCCAAGGACCTCTGTGAGAAAAGTTCTGGGTGAAATTTCCAACTGTACAAGTAAATCAACTGTCCAGCGAATACTGAGGTATGTCTTAAAATTAACCCCGTACAAAATATCAATGATGCAGCATTTGCGCGATAATGACATTTCATCAAGACTCAAGTTCGCAGAATGGATGCGTAAAAATGACAAAGTGATTAACACTATCTGATTTTCAGACGAGGCTCACTTCACAATTAATGGACATGTGAATAAACAAAATGTTAGATATTGGGAGTCTTCAAAACCTGACTTTCACGATGAAGTACCGCTGCACAGTGAAAAGGTGACCGTTTGGGCAGCACTGAGTGTTGATGGAATAGTTGGTCCCTTCTTTTATGAAGAGGGTAGGATGACATGTTTTGTTACAGCCGAACGATACCTGAAACTTATGCGATCAAAATTCATCCCTGCACTGATACGGAGAGGTTTGGACACTAGTAGCTATTGGTACCAACAGGATGGGGCTGCACCCCACACAGCAAACATGGTGCTTTCATGGTTGAATGACACATTTGGAGACAATCTCATTTCTTTGAAGACCAAGAACGAATGGCCGCCTCATTCTCCAGACCTAAATCCTTTAGATTTTTTCCTTTGGTATTATTTGAAGGACAGAGTTTATAATCCCAAACCAAAATCAACAGAGGAACTAAAAATGTCAATTCGTAGGGAAATCAGGAAAATAAAACAAGACATATGTGCTAACGTCATTAGAAACTTTCGACGACGTCTTGAGCTAGTTGTGCAAAATAGGGGTGGACATTTTGAACACGTATTATAGAAAATGTATGTATATAATTATATAATTGTTTCATTAAATCGACATTTCTTGTAATGTTCGTTTATTCATCCTATAAATCAAGTATGTACAGCGAGTCATTAGGATAGGATACATCGTCAACAAGCGGACATGTATTTTGGGACACCCTGTACATGACGCATGAAAACAAATAGGCACACACAATGCCCGAAGCAAAACAACTAGCAACAACAAAAGGGCGACATCCCACTCCGAAAGTCTTCCACCCTTGTCAGTAAAACTAAACCGAGGTAAGAACCAGGTGACGACACACATCTCGAGGACAACCCACAGCAGATAGAGTGTACATGCAATTTTGAAAGATACGAAGCAGCCTTGTGCTGGACAACGAAATTGCAGAAGTAACAAAAATGCACAGTGGTAAGACATAATGTGTAATATTCTATTTTTCTCTAAAGTGCATAATACATTCATATAGGAAGGTTGACTAAGAGACCTCCGCGTCGGTAGGGACAGCGACAAATGTCACTGGGGGTTCAAACGTTTTATATTGTACCAAACCTCACGCTTACCCCACATACAACCTTATAGAGCCGGATAGTGTAAATAAATGTTTCCCGCCATGTAATACCCCCGTACAAAAAAGGCAACAATGACAGGTAATATAAAAATGTAAAACATTATATTGACACAAAACAGCAAAACAGTTGGATGTAAGTTTTCTCCACCAACGGATGCAACTGTTTGGATACGACCATGATTCAATATGATGTTTAATATAGAAAAATCCTAAGTACACACAGAAGAAACATGCTGTTGTCATTGTATTATTTGGGAATTACTGTAAAACTTTTAAAAGTGTAATTGAAACCAAATCTTCTTTCATTGATATTATCCAGAACTTTTCCAAAGTAGATTAACATCAGAATTTGCATATGCTTTTTTTCACAATATCTTAGACATGACATTTGATGGGACTTAGATCATCTTGAGCTTAGTGATTTTGAAATATTAGTGCAACGGACTCAAGGTTTTCGGAGTAACTGGGAACTTTTATCAGTTGCACTTACAAAGTACAAAATAATATTTAAGGAGTTCACAGTTATGTTGAACGTGCGATCTTGGGTAATGTGAGGCCGTTCTCATATAGAAATATGTATGATTAAAAAACCACGCAGGTCCATGTCTTGCACGTTATGTTTACTTAGTAAAACGTGTGCGTTTGTCACACCCAAGTACGAAATAAATGTATCAGGTTTCCAACTTGGCGAACCTACATGGCCACAGGCAATGTTCGGAGCCGTTGTTTTCAACAAAAAGAGGTCACAAATGGCCCTGAGTTGCTCATCTGTCGAAGGTGTGCAAGCAGAGTCCTATGCTGACCAGAGTGAATCATTTACTATTTCTGACTAAGATTCAAGATAATGTAGCATCTATTGTCATAAGGTTGTCTGGACGACGAACGAAGTGTGATCATAAAAGCTCACCCTGTCACCCTGTAAGTTAAAAATGCTCCAACTCAGGTAAACTCGAGCACAAAAAAACATAAAACATCACACACCACAATGACACAGCACAATGTCCAAGACCCAACCGACCGAGAAAATGAAATGCACAAGTCCCAGCTGTTTAAAAGCTGAATAACATAGTTTCAGCAATCAGAAAACTGAATTCCTTAGCTGAATGACCTAGTTTCAACAGTAAAACGACTGATATATAGTTTTAGCTGTCTGAGGTCCTAAAAAGTTAAAGAATAATAATAATGTCATACTTCTTAAGATACTATGAGATGTATTTACTTAATTCTGTTTATAACTGGCCCTCAAATAGCTCAGTTCTGAATCTAGCCAAACGCCTATGGGATGATTTTGACTACATTGTTAGACGACGCCTCATTCCACCGTCAAACGTTGATGAACTCACACAGGTCTTAAGTCAAAGTGTTTTGTGCATTTCACATTTCGTGTAGTTGATAAGCCGCAGCTGATGAACATTTTGCATTACGTTCAGTAGATAAGTTAGTATGTCTCGTGTGTGTTATATTTTGTTTATCTAATGGTTTAATAACACAACTACTTATGTTTCTCCAAATGTACGTATGGAATTCAAGAGCAGATAACCGTTTCATGTGGAATTAAGGGTACGTATTGTTTTCATAACAAGAATTATGCCACTGAAATGAAATTATTAAAAATATCGTGTTGATCCAATTGTCGCTAATGTTCAGTTAATGTTTCACAGTCAAAAAATCACAAATAATGTTTGATAGTAGTAAACAAACACAATATAAGTAATTAGATAGTGGATGAAAGGGCGCAAGCAAATGAAACTAGCAAAAACCACCGACTAAATAACTCCACAAAGTCCTAATTCATAACTCGACAACTATACATAAAATTTTCAAACGAACCGGATAGGGTACAAATAGCGCAAACAAATCCGATAGGGGATTGATTGTGAAAATGTGAAATGTGAAATTAACTATACCCATAAGAATATAGCCCCTTAGAAAATGACGGATACTAAGAACTTATTATTATGATTGAAAACACCAATAAAGACAACATTGGAGCTAAAACTTAAACTAAGCACAATTTGTTTGGTAATTTAAATAAGAATATGAATTAAGGGCAGATGTAACACCCAACAGCAAAAGCAGGGCACGAAAGGATCAGAACGGACACATGGAAACAATAAGGCATAGACAATGCCCGAGTTAGTATACTACGTACTCAGTTACATTTCTGTGTTAGTCGTGGTTCAGTATTTTCATTGACGCGTTATAACAACATACAATGGTTATTGTCCGGTATTGCCTACCTGAAAAGTTCGTTGAATTGATATCCCCGCCTAAAGGATATCAGTATTATTGCGCAGTTTGGAATGTAAGCTTATAGACGAATCATGACAAAAAAGTCAATATTGTAAGACGGTCGCCCAACAACTATTTTTACTGTAAAATTATTTTGAAATCAGGCCAGTGGTTAATTTTTCATGATTTTCCAAAAGTTTCCAATCGGTTGCTATGGCAACCAGTTATTTATAGATTGTAATTATTTAGCTATTTTTATAAAGGAATGCCAAAGCAAAATTGTTGCCAATTCATATTGAAATCCAAATAGTAGTTTTTAATGACTTTTAATACTATATATATATATATCTATATATAGGGGAAAACAACCCCCACCCAATGTCGGCCATGTTTAATGACAAATCATGACATAAATGTCATTTTGTAACAGGGTCATCTAGAACTATTTCAGTAAAATTATTTTGAAATCTGGCCAGTGGTTGAATTTTTTTGATTTTTTAAAGTTTTTCTAATCGGTTGCCATGGCAACTAGGGTTATTTATAGATCAGCAAAAAAACTTAACGGGCATCATCATAGTATGGTAGTTCATATTTATTTCAAGTTTCAAGAAATTCTACCAGCTAGTTACAGAGAAATAGCTGCGGGCGGACGGACAGAAAACGCCATTTCAATATCCCCCTGCGGGAGATAATAATAATGAGGACTTTTATTTAAAGAGGCAACGCTTTTGGGCAAGCCCAGTATTCCCTGTGAGCCTCTATGAGTTGTGGGATTTCGTTATTGTTCGATATAAACTTCAGCATACAAGAAGTTAAGGGTCAATGCTGTCATAAGTCATTGACCCTTAATTTATTATGTTGGGTGTATATCAGTAGTGCTCTAATTCATACCGTCGGATTTAGAGTGTTAGGCTTATAATGTCCTAATTATAATCTGATTTTGAATATTGCGATCAATTCTAGTACATGTATATAACATTTGGAACATCAACCGTTTGTATCTATTCTTAAATCTTGCATGTTTGTGTTTGGAATTCGTGTAAGTTAGAGAACAGTTAGATAAGTAGACACATAAAGTAACATAAAACATATAGTATACACTCGAGCATTCTATAAAGATACTGTGTCTGCATCTGCGTACCAGGGCACACGAAAAATATGGAGGGGTAATAGAGAGACTCGTATTTATTGTACCATTTTAGTAGCCTGTTCGTTTCTTATTCCAAATCATCCCCTGTCCATTTACCTGTTGTCTTTTTGTTTTCTACTTTATCAGAAATTATTTGTGCGGCTACGGTGTTTTACCATTCACTGTTGTTCTTAAACATTTTAGATCTTCAGCCTTTTTTACAGCTGAAACTATGTCTTTCAGCCTTTTTGTAGAGCAAAAACTGTGTCTTTTAACTTTTATATTGCTGAAACTAGATATCTAGGTCATTTAACATTTATTATAGCTGAAACTATGGGCCCTTTTGTTTGCAACAAACCTGGTGTGGTTTCAAACTGGTTTGTCAAACTGTCCGTTTGTTCAGTAAAACTGGTTTGAAACGAAAATAAAAGAAATCTCGAACCGGTTTGTTAAACCTTCCAAACTACCCCTGGATGCGGTTTGGTCGGTTTGGTGCATCCGAAATTGCATGCAGTTGAGCGCGGGAAAATGGCCGACCATGTTGACCATTACTGAATCTCTCAGTACATAATTTCTTATCTGATCTGATTTAACTATGGTCGGATTTCTAAGGTATAATTATCCATTGACAATATTTTTAATCTGACGTTTTTCTTTTCTTCTTATTGTAAAGAGAGCAATTTCAATCAAATACCCATCCTATTCAATATATCAACCAAATTTCCAATATTACCTCCTAATCAGGGAATAACAAAGGAGATAATAACCTTATTATTTTTTATTATTTTTCTTTATAAGCATGTGTTCATGTTAATATATTAATACCATAGTATAGTATTTTTCTGTTGCCTTGGAGATTAAAATGTTTCTTCAAACTGCCCGTTTGTTCGCCACACAGTCTAAATCGAAACCAATTTTAGTTTACTGTCAAAAATATAGCCAAACCTAAAACCCAAACCGGAACCGGCTATTTCAACAAAACCGCCCTATGTCTTTTTCAAACCGAAAGTAGGTCATTCAACTTTTTGTATAGCCGAAACTATGTTTTACGGCCATTTGACAGCTAAAACGTGGACTCGGTTTATTTTTATTTTCTCGTGTGTCGTGTTATTTCGATATGCGTTGTTTCTGTTGTCAGTGCTGCCTTCCCTAATTTTAACAAAGTACAGCTTGTCGTCTGTGTTTGTAAAAGATGGAACGCAGAAGAAGTAGAACTTGTTGGGTGCTGCTTTCCCAGTCCGTTTGGTTATTTTCATGTTTCTATAGTTTGGATGAAATACAAATCGGTCTTCCGTTTCTGCTATGAACTAACATAGCGCTATATTGCTTGTTTTATCAAAGTTAAAAGATTGTCGGCAATGTCTTTTTACTCTCGACAATATATGTACATGCATAGTTATGTAATATTATAGATTAAGATAATTATATAGTACGCTATGACAATGTAGGAATATTGAAACATAAATATAGTAATGCATATAATAGTAACTGCACTTAATAAAGGATTATTTCGGAAAACATAAAAGAGAAAAAGCCAAAAGGGGAAAATAGTAAACAAAAAATAAATAAAAAAATCAATTACAAAAAAAATCCATTTTCAACTTTATTTTTCGTGAATGTTATTATTTCTTCTAACTAATCTTTTTCTCTCTGATATTCGATTTCGAAAATATAAAATGCTCGGTGTTTCGTTAGTATTTATGCATTTGAAGATAAAGTATTCAGCGAGAGGTAAAAGGAAAGTAATGGTCTACGGCAAAGTCCTGGCAGTGGTTAATGTTGTCATCAGAGTACAGCAATCAGTTGGCATAAGGCAATCAACCAATGGACAGAATGCATGCGGTGAGTGTATCGCACCTCTGTAATTATTGTTCGTTCAATCCACTCGGTAAAACTTTCCATACACGATTCTCCAATAATTATTAAAATATTGTCTACCTGCCCATCTGTCAATCATGCAAACATGCGTCAACCTATCATATAAGTATACCTACCGCTATGAAGCTTTATTACATTCACTAGATTGACCAAGACATCAACACGTTTTTTAACTTATATAAAAGAGTAATATTTAGAGAGTTAGTTGTCTATTTGGGTTCATCATAATACCAAGCACAGGATCTGTTAACAATCTGTCGTGAATACTTTTGCCATCGTGTTGGAATTAACTGTAAATAACTTTTTCTACCTAATATCTACTCTGTGCAATCAAGGTTTCTTCGGTAAAAAAGATGTATTCCCATTCATCGGCACAATATATGTCCGAAACATCATTTCAACATGACGGCTTTTACAGTAAAAGTGAAACAGATGCTATGCCGCAGTACACCGGCAAGGACACACATTTCACCGAAGATGCTACCGGCAGGATGGAGGGACATGTGGAGTCCTCTAGTGGTGAGGAGTCGTACAGTACCGACGACAATGATAAAGATGGGAGCGCATCGCCGAATGGAGAGGAAAGCCAATATGCAACGCTCGAATATGCCGATACAAAATATATGTCGAATCACATGAATAATATTAATCGAAACGTCGCACAAGATGTAAATGTTATTGAACGTAAGGATTCCGTCCATGCCTCGGCATACGACATACCGCAGATGCCGCCGTATTATCATCATCAACATGGCGGCGAACTGCAGAATCACAATTCACTTAGCATTCAGCAGTCATACAAGGTAGATAAATACGAAAGTGAAGGAGATAGCCCAGCGTCTGATTGTCCATCGTATGGGTATCCAAACCACGAAATGTTTAACAGCGCCGAAGATATACTGAAGCAACAAGGGCTGACAACGTCTGGATACCCGAGGTTGACACAACAAACAACGACCACTGCGCTATCGAAACACCACAATGAATGGCGCGGATATGATACAGGGCACCAGCTGCCTGCTTCACCAGTTAGAGAAGCCGGTGTATTTTTATGTAACCGGGAATTATGGTCCAAGTTCCATCAGCACACCACGGAGATGATTGTTTCAAAACGAGGAAGGTAAGTTGATCTTTATTAAATGTTTTTCATAGAGATGAGAATATAAATATGAGTTTATGGATATACGTGAATCTCTGTCAGCCCATACGGGTCATAGGTTGTGAGCATAGTTCCCCTGGTGATTTACATTGATTACAGTTAGAGAAGTACCAAGGTCATATTTATTTAGAAAGGAATTCCGCTTTTATATGTACACCTCATTTACCCCAGCAGAAAAAGTTGTTAACCAGTTATTATTTAGCACATAAACCCGTTAACATATACCCATTATCGAACAGCAGATACATTCATACATTTTGTAGTATTTCAAATGTGAAAAAAGGCCGTAAACTATTTTCACAATTTCCGTATCAGCAATAGCCTGTCAAGTTATGATTTTTAAATAAAACATAACATTTTTTGCATAAACAATAATCAATATAATTCTATAACCGTTTATCATATCGGTGTAGGGTTATACTATCGTATGACTACCTACCCACGATGTATGCTTTATGTATATTTAATAAAAACAACTTTCTTAATTCATTTTCAGGAGGATGTTTCCCGTCCTTGAGATAAGCCTTACCGGCCTGGTACCAGGCAAGATATACGACGTGTATGTGGACATGGTACTCGCGGATAATAATCACTGGAAGTTTCAGAATGGAATATGGATTCCAATTGGAGACGCTGAACCTCACCCGAAAAGTAAACATAATCTTATCACTGATTCTAACGATTTTTTATCGAAATTGTCATCTTGATTGCTAAAACGATACGGACAAACACTTATTGTTTATTTATTCTTTGGGTATTTAAATTCGTGGATAAATTCAACCGCAAAATCCACGAAATAAGATGTTCAACGAACATTCGTATCACTACAGTAAATTATGTTCGGGTCATTCGAATGAAAGTCTTCTAGAAATGGAGGAGGTCATTATAATTTGGTATTCAATGTCAACAATGTATCCAATGGGATATGTTGTTATGCTTGGAAGTTGGTATTCAATGTAACCTCTATGTAAAAGAATTTCTAGCGGACTCTGCTGTTATGCGTTGAATCATTCGTTGATCAAAATGATTGCAATAAAATATAATTCAGTTAAACATAAGTTGGTCCTATACTATAACAGTTGAATGAATGGAAGTATATTAACATATTTTACCACAACAACAAAACATTGATTTCAGATGGACGTACCTACCTGCATCCAAATTCTCCAAACACTGGATCCAACTGGATGAAACAGGACATTGTCTTCAATAAGTTGAAACTGACCAACAACAGAAACAGCCCTGGCGATCAGGTAAGTTTTTTTTCTTTTAGCTTCAATAATATTTCCGCTTTACTGAATGTACAGATACACCTTTTATTACGATATAATTCCTCCCGAAATAATTTAGTATGGTAGAAGACCTTTAAATGACATTGAATATCTTTTTACACAATCTAATATATATTACATGTATGAGCAAATGGTCTTTCATATTGACATAAGCAACACTTACGGCGTCTAGTTAACCACATTCTGTATTTGCACATGAAATATAACATATTATTATCTCACCCACTTGCAAAAATATGGCAAATAGCGTGAGCTTTAATTGAGCGCCAAATGTTGATTTATTGGAAACTGCAACATATATCTCGCGAACGAAAAACAATTTTAAAATGCACATGAGCAATATAAAACATAAGTTTATACAAATTACTAGGCTTCGTGGAGCTCCTCGTGAAGCTATTTACAAAAGTGTGCATTAATTTCATAATAAAGTGTGCATTTGTATATTGCTGCGAAATAGATTTTATGGAAAGTATTCGCAAAGTATAGTTACTTCATATATAAATAAATCTGCACAAATTGTATATATCCCTGATTCTCGTATCGTCGTGCTTTCTCGTATTTCCGGCAAGCAACGCAGCATTGTTTCTGAGTTATGATTTTGATTCATTTTGATAGTTTTAATAGATATTAGTTGATTTCCACAAAAAATGCATCAGATTTGGGCACAAACGAAAATTTTCGAATAAAAAAATGGCGAATATTTCAAAAAAGGGAAACAACCTATACTGTTCTTGTTCAAACTCTTTTTGACTGGGAATACGGGAAAGTGTTCTTTCAGATTATCGACGTCACGTGATATGATGCTAAAAAAAGACCATACAAGTTATTTGTGTTTTTGTTGATTGCATGTTTTGCTTAAGTGGTTAAGTCATATTTATCTCTAGTTTAAATCATTCAAAAAGTTTTTTTAAAACGCTTTTAAAATCATTTTAGTGCTTAGATGCCCTGAAATAGGGAACAACAGGATACGCTTAAACGTTCAAACATTTGTAGTGGTTAACATTTCGCATATACAACAACTGTACAGTTCCCCACCCACTTTTATACATGCCAAAAAGAAAAAGTTAAAAATAGGAAAACTTTGTGTTATTATTATACATTTAATTATTGTCGTCCATTAGTAATAATTGTCCTTTGTATGGTATAAGTCGAACCTATTTTTATGTATGTTCTTATGTATCACTACCGAATCGAATTATGATTTTCTTCGCCTGCGTGCTAGGTAGCTCGTTCCTCCTTACCAAATTAGTTACAATTTAAATTATATGTTTATGTTGAATTAAAATCGGAGATTATGAGTTTCTAATCTATTAAATGACTTCCATTAGCCAACATGCCGACTGATTTAGCTACATGTAATGATAATAATAATAATAAAATCTTTATTTTTAAGGTAACATGTTAAGCCATATATATAATAGAATAATAAATATCTTATCAAGGCCTTCATTCATGTTTTCGTATGTAGTCAACGCTACAATAGCCTACCAATTCCAAAGTGTATTGGTACAAGATAATACTATTTCGGCATTTACTATTTTGGTATAATATACTTCATACTTTATATTAGAGATGCCTAATTTGTAACAGTTACTGAACTGTCTTGGACATCCAATCTTTTCATGCTGACAAAATACATTTGTATAACCAAAATGCTTTAATCAGGAGTGTATATTAACTTGTAAAGTAACATGTACACTCAGTTTTTAGTAGATTTTCAATTGTGTTAGCACCAGAAGCAAACTTCGGAAGGGACATTATATGGGATAGTGCAAAAATGTAACTGTAATGCATACAATGATTTACGATTTTGTCAGTAATTCAATGTGATATGTAATACAGGAATTTATGCATTATCGGATTGATGGCGTTATCATTTATTTTTCTCGTCTGTAATCAACGCTACAATAAAATAAAGATTTTAAAGTATATGGTACAGCATAATAATAATTTGGCACATATATATTTGAATACACGCTCAACAGAATTCTTAATCGGTCACTTTTCGACCTGTCATATTTTTGTACATATATATAAGGTATATAACTCAATTATGTTTATACTCTTAAGCACATTAAGTTCATGATTTACTAAGCCTCGTTATTACTCAATGTATACAAAAAAGGTTTCGATGTGTTATGCAATATTTATCCATGGAAATGTAACAAAAATAAAAAAAATACAGTTCAATTATGATCGCCCAAACTGAAAAACACCCAAAATTGCTAAAAGAATTACACGTTATTAAGATACACACCTTTGAAGTTGAAATTACCTCCCTTTGTAATTGAAAATAGAACAAAATAAATTCATGAAAATAATGATGACGCGGAATAATAGATAAGTCAAATTTCTTACACTACTTACGTTGTAACTATCAAATTATACCAATTAAACTGTAAACTGTAACTATCAAAAATTAAAGTAAATCTTGAACGTCGAAGACTTTTAATTGGGTTCATCTCCTCAACTAAACAACCCTTCGCAGAAAATCCTTGTCCATATAAAATACTGTTTATGATATTTATTGTTTTTAAAAGGGGGTTACTGATAGTACATTTAATGTTATTATTATGTGATTTCTGTTTTTAAGGGTTGTTGTTCATTAGAATCAACAATTCTATTTAAGAATAGTGGAATCTTTTATAAAATTGTATATTTAAGTTATATGCACATAGCTTATGCTTTTAAAACTGACAAACACTAATTTAAATAATTTTGTGACTGAATATTTGGTAATAATATTATGTTAAATGACCGATTAGGAATTTTGTTGAGTGTATACTTCACATTCGTGTTCTAAGATGCGAATAGTGTGTATGTGGTGAATATTTAACCAAATCTCCATGTCCCCTATATTGACGTCAAAAACGAAGTGCATGTTACATTTTTAACCTTATGAACATGACAGAGTACTGTGCACTCTCATTTATCCCTTTGAGAATAAAAATGCGTTGCAATTTACCAGTTTAACAAACAACAGCACGCAACATGCAATCGACCACGAACATATAAAACTCACGGTGGTTAACAAACTTCAACGTACGTATAAGTAGCCTAGTAAACATTTCTCAAAAATCAGTCTGTTATTTTATGAACAACATTTATCCAAGCATAATTTATAATAATAAACAGTCATAATGATAACAAAGGTTGTGCTTATCGAACATCAACTTAAATATGGTTATCATAGTAAACATTTTCGAAATATAAGCTTGTTCTTTTACGAAAACAATTGTATGTTCAAATTTCTTCAAAAAATAGTTGGGCACCTCTTATAGGCATGTAAAAAATAATTGCTCTCTGCAACTGTCCATGTATAATTCATAAATAAAGTAAAACAAGACAAACTCCAGAATTTCTCAACGTTTCGACTGTATTCTCAAGTCTTCATCAGGAACAATAATAATAATAAACAAAGAAATAAACAACGTCATGGGTTATGACGTCATAATAATAAACATAATAATAGTAATTATGGTACTTATCGAGCGTCAACTTACATAATTATTATGGTTAACCTACTGTTGTAAACAAAAATCAGTCTGTCCTTTTACGGAGTAAATAGTATGTTCAGCTTTCTTCAAATATAAGTGGGACACCTCTCGTAGGCATGTAAATAAGAATGATTTATTATATCTTCTTAATAAATAGCGATTATTCATGTATAATATATAATTATTATGTTACACACACACACATACATGTATTTTGTCTTTCAGATTGTTGTCAATTCAATGCACAAATATCTGCCAAGGATAAATGTGATCGAAGTGGGACCAAACAAGACGGCCGACCCCAAAACACTTCAAACACTCTTCTTTCCTGAGACTCAGTTCATCACTGCGACGGCTTACCAGAATACGGATGTAAGTACATTAAATAATTTGGGACTTCTTTACTAAATTCCACTTAAAACAGATCAATAACAAATCGTACAGGGAAGGCAGCACTGAAAGTCCAAATTTTAGCTGTCAAAAAGCTAAAGGCCTCGTCTCACCTGAACAAAAATTTGATAGTCCAAGTTTCAGCTGCCAAAAAGCTGAAAGGTGTAGTTTCACATGAAAAAGTTTGAAAGATCTAGTTTTAGCTGTCAAGAAGTCCTACAAAGTTTAAGAATAACAGTAAATGGTGAAACCCTGTAGCCGCAAAATTAACTGTTGATTGCAGTAAACAAAAATAATGTAAGTAATCGGATAGGGGATGAAATAGCGTAAGGAAATGTAACAAATAGCCACAAAAAATTACTCTAAAGTTTTTATCAAATATTAAACGAACTGAATATGGTACCAATGGTGCGAACGAATAAGACAGAAGATGAGAGCGAAGAAAAAAATACTTAATTCCATAGAATTGGTCCCTTAGAAAATGACGAATACTGGGATATTATGACAAAAAATTGAAAAACACCACTATAAACGGCATTTGATCTTAAGGAGGTCCAAACTACCTTGTGCGCATGCACGAAACTTCAAAATCGTATTAGATAAGAACAAATAAAAGGTTTCAATGATCGCATATGAATGTTGATTAATGACTATAAACATAATACTATTGCACAAAACAGTTATTTTTTAACTTTTTAATTTTTGCATGTATGGAAAGTGGGTGGGAAACGGCAAAATTGTGAATACTATGGGTTCACAATAAGTCCCTGCAATTGTTCAAATGCATATGCTTATATATATGTAGTGCATAGTTTATTTATATGAAGTAGCCACACTTTGAAATATATCTAATAAGATTTTATTTCATTACAATATGCAAATCATGTTAATTTTATGCAAATTTATTCATAATTAGTACTTTTTGATGGATAGCTCCCAAAAAAATGCAGGGGACCCCTATTTTTCATTTGACTAAACTGGCGTTTTGTTTGGTACTCAACTTATGGCCAATTATAAATTACTTTCGGTCGTTAGATATTTTTTGACATTGGTTTGAAATTCACACTTTTTTGCAAGTAGTGGGGTAACTATTTATCATGTTCAAATACTGAATTTGTTCACCAGGCAGCCGGAATTGTTACTTATGTCAATAGGAATGACCATTGAACACATAAAATATCATGCATTGCTTAAAAGTGGTTTCATATAGTAAAAATCTTAAAAAGAAACATAATGTTGCCATAAATGCAGGAAATAGATAAAATGAACAAAATGCAATGGTAGGTCATTAGAAAGCCATGTATGTCGAAAACGATCCTGGTGACATATCATTTTTATGATTTCAATATTGTTCTAGACGATTGTTCTGTCATTTTAAGATATTTCAAGGAACATTATTCAATCGTCAGATCAAAGGTGCGCGTACCTCCTTAACCCTATTTAAACCGGATTCCAGGCTTCTCAAGGTCATTATATCTCACCAAAGTCTGATGCAGATAGCAAATTATTTCATTCCTTATCCCAAACCCCGACGAGATAAATATTAAAACTGATTCGTGCATCTGTCTGTTCGTAAGTCCGGCATCTGTGATCGTAAAATAATTTCATAAGTCGAATACTTTCTAAACGATGTATGCATCTAAAATTAACAAACTTGTTTTCTTTCATATTTCTAGACAAGTGTTATAACTTAATGATGATTTTGTAAGGAGTAATGACCATTACAACTTGAATTGGCTTTGTTGAAGAAGTATTTTGTTAAGCCCAATATTTTGTTTACAATCAATGCTGTTTTAATGATGTAATTACTACTATAAGTAAATATATAGGTTATTCGTGTTTACGTACTTTAAACTGTGGACTCATCCGATTACAGGTATACTAAATAAGCACGTTGACTTTTACAGTTGTGATAGATACCCAACATGAAAGCATGCCTCCCCTTTTCAGAAGACGAGTCCGTGTTTTGATTACCAAAGTTAAATATATGCCTATATAGGTGTATTTTAGGTTATGCATATTAATGTTCTTTAATCATAGAGTTTGTGCAATAAATACCCCATTCAGCTACCCGAGTTGAAAATTTAAATATACTTTCCGACCATCAACTTTTGTCAGTGACGTCACTTTGTCAACTATCTGTGAAAAGCAGGGTATATCCCCAATGGATTTATAGATATTGTAAATAGAAATTTGTCCTTATCAATCGATAGAATCCAAACAATGTATGTTAGGTCTACTGTGGATTTATTGGTTGTTTATCACACAGCTTCGACGATAGTGGTAGGCGATAAATGATTAATAATTATAAGGATTTTTTAAAATTATTTAATATAATGATAAATTAGACAAGAAAGTATTTGGTATGATTATTATTATTAAAAAGTATCTAGAAATGTATAAGTAGTCTCTAAAACATGTCTAAAATAGTTGTTGCCCGTTTTTTCAAAGACTCATTGATAATAGTAATTAAAGTGTGAGTCTTTGTAATCTCAGCCATTTTGTATTGCAATCAAAAATTGTTATTTATTGAATTGATGTTCAATGGAAATAAATATAGTGCTGGATTTAGTTTTTATTTGCTAGTTTTTTTTTATTTTCTTGAGCCCTTTCATCTCCTATCCAATTATTTATACTCTTTTTGTCTACTACAATCAATAAATAATGTGTGCGGCTACAGTTATTTACCATTTAATGTTTTTCTTAAACTTTTTTGGACTTTTGACAGCTAAAACTAGGTACTTCGGCCGTTTGTACAGCTGAAGTTAGGTCATTCAGCTTTTTTATTGCTGCAACTAGGGCATTCAGCTTGATTATAGCTGAAACAGGGAAATTCAGCTTTTTGACAGCTGGGACTGGGACTCGATTTATCAATTCAGTCATTTGTCTACATCACATTGTGTACATAAACTTTGAAATTTCTCCTATTAACGTCTTGTTCCATAGATAATATATATGTCAAAAAACAATAAACAAACATACTGTAAACACTGCACGGTCGACTGAGCGCTTGTTATCAGCTCAGATTGATTATGTGTATTAGTATGTGGGTATTTGAACAAGGTGTTGGTTTTTACTGTAATTGCAATGTTATGGTATTGTAATGTTTGTATAAAAGTTACAGACCTGAATAAACAGACAGTGTTTAATATAATTTCAGATTACACAGTTGAAGATTGACCATAATCCTTACGCCAAAGGATTCCGTGACGCACAAGAGAGGTAGGTGTTTAGTTTGAGTTATTTTATATTCATTTCAGTGAAAAATACTAAAACGTGTAACACCCTATTCGAACGCTCACACATGATTACCGAACGATAACGGGTTTTATACAACACCCGATATACGAGACTATTATTAAAATGTCTCTGAACCGTATGGATACTAACAGTTGCCGTTTAGTAAACCAACTTGCAATAAAAATGTATGCAGTGTTCCCTTACAAAGTATAAATCTACCATGGAATGGTGTTCCGTTACAATTTATTGTCTTTTATACCACGCCACATTTTATGGTTGCACGGTAGACGAGTGTATAAAACTCTTGACTTCGGATGGAGAGGTCCCTGGTTCTAATCTCGGCCCGCGCACGTGGTCGATTCCGAAACGCTTTAGTGTTTCCTACTTACATAGAGATGAACTGGTATGTAAGCCAGATGTAGTCTCGCGTGTATCGGTGTTATATACCGGTCATGTTATATAACCAAGGAGTCTGCTCGGAAATTGCACCCGGATTCCTTGTATCACTAAAAGCTTCCATCTCTTTCCTCGAAGCCGGAGGCCATTTGCCAATTGGGCAGGGAAAACCGGATGACCACACACTTACGACTGTCTTCGTCGAACGCACCCCTCCCCCTTTTCTCCATGGTATCGATGTTTAAACTCAAACTTGTTTTTATTCACATTGTTTAAGTTCTATTTCAGAGATTTAAGACTAATGTTTGAGGTTGAATGAAAACGATAGCATAATAAAACAAATGTGCATCGTTATTAATTAAATTCACGAGGGCAAATTAGGCGTTATGAGAACTCGTACAGCGCGACGTCGTTCGAAAATAACCATGGATATTCGCATATGAACATATAATAACATGGGGCTCGTACAATTCGCGTTTTTAACATTCGTGCAACGAAAATCAGTTTAGCATTCAACGAATTAACTTCATACACTTTGGCGTATGGGCACGTCTAAATACAATGCAATGTCATTTAACGTTGAATTGGCGTATAAGGTACCGATAAATCGTTGGCTTAGAATAAGACGGGCGTAAGTACTACCTTATAAGACTCATGCATATTTAAAATCGGCATCTCCAGGCGCTTCTTATGAGCTTATTTTTATGAAAATCGGAAGTGGTCAGATGACCAAACTGAAGTTTAAAAAGCTTGTTTTTCCATAAGTAAAGAGTAGTTTTCAGACAGTTATTTCTTGTTTTCTCAAAATATTGATTTTGCACTTACGACCTTCTAATTCTAAGCCAGCGAAATATTTATTACAAATCCACTCGATTTGAATGATGTTTGCTTACTTTCATTTAGAAGCGTCCTATCCATCGAACACCGTCGCTCTCTGTACATGTGTGAGCTGTATAAGCTCGACAGTTATGATGAAACAAATCGTGTTACTTACTATCAACTTATATGATGGTATTAAGCAATAACATTGACACTTACAATAGGTTTAGTATTGTTTCCAATGTATATAATTTAAACCCACACTTGTGTTATATAGCCGCATTCAATATTTATCCCAACTGCATATCAGTTGGTCAGAGAGACTTGTTATATAGCCGCATTCAATATTATCCCCACTGTATATCAGTTAGTCAGAGAGACTTGTTATATAGCCGCATTCAATACTATCCCCACTGTATATCAGTTGGTCAGAGAGACTTGTTATATAGTCGCATTCAATATTATCCCCACTGTATATCAGTTAGTCAGAGAGACTTGTTATATAGCAGCATTCAATATTATCCCCACTGTATATCAGTTAGTCAGAGACCGTGGACATCGCATGCTCGGGTATTACATTGTTAACATACCACAAATGTAACATATACACGGATGCTAACATGCCATACAATCTAATAACCGACCAAAACAAACCCAAACCAGTATCCATCACAACGATGCATTACAGTTAATGGTTATTTTTCTTTTTTAATGATTATTTTTCATTTCACAGACAACACTAGATATAGCTATCCATTTTATAGGTCTTTTTAACATTTACTAAAACCTTGTATTGTCCGACCACGAAATCTTGTTGACAACAAATGACACAACATGAACACCGTTTTCAAATTGAAACTTTATGACGTTCTGTTATAACTTGTTCAGATAGATATACGTATTGTCGTGTACATATTAAAGTTGCACACACTTTTGCATGGACTTTTTGTATGTGATAGTGCTATTTTGCCTTTGCAATTGCATGTATCCACTTTCGATTCATTCATGTTAACGAACCATGGCTTTTTTCTGTGCTTATAGGGATATACATGGCCTGCTTGGTTAATATGGCCATTCGTTTTATTTAACCATTTACGAATTTTAACCTTTGTATTCATTTGAAGCAATATTTATAATTGAAAAGTAAAATTGAATTACAAACATCACAATTTATTCCTAAATACTGAAAAAAGTCATGAGTTTTATATTTAACTAATTCAGTGGAATTAACCACTCTGCACTCTGGACTTTTCCGCATTGCACTCTACACGTTTTATGTAAGTTCCTGACAATATTTGTTTCGAACTGTTTATCTCCCTTGCTAAATACATTTCCAGCTGTGAAAATAATGCGTGTTTTGCTATCGGTGTTTATTTGAACCATTATTGTGCCTAGCCATCAATTTTTGTATACAAAGTCGGACATACATATGTGTTGTTTTAATGCTTTTTACTGTGTTGTCTGATCCTGGGCCTTCTTGATTTTCTGTGTGTAATTAAGTATATATGTGAGTGCGGTTCATAAGTGTGAGTTCATTTATAACAAATGTGTTGATTTGTAAATCTCTTATTTCAGGCTATGATACAATATTTTATCATGCATGTTTTAGTCAATCTAAAGATTCTTTGAATTTGTGATAAATCTATTTGTAAATATGTACGTGACGGCATGATTGCCTGTGCTATTATATTGTATTGATAATTAAGAATTAAACTATGAAAAACTGTAGTATACCGGCTGTTATTCAATGGTTTGGCTTTCTGACGCGTAGGATTTAACCACGAAGGCCGTATAACAACCAGTTTACTACGGGTTTTCATAGTTTATTTCGATTCTAACATGATTTTAACTCAAAATTAAATATCAAGCCAGTGTTACTTTGCGATAGTATGTTGTTTACTTTACTTGTTTACCTACATGATGTCATAAAAACAACGTGACGTCACTTTCATTGTATATCAGACGTTATACAACGCTATGTTTGTTCTTTGTCTAGAATCAAAGATAATAATGTCTTGGTTATAACGCTTTACATATACATGCATATATTACATTTTTAATACTAGCACCCTCCTTAGTTCATAATTATACATGTACTATATATTACTGTTAACATGCAACATACGAAAGTCGATTTATAGATACTGACAATGCTGTGGGTCCGTAGAAGTTTGACATGCACGGTACTCGTGCTACAAAATAGTTTGCTGTCGACTTGACGATATTTACAGGATAGCTGTAAATCATATTTGACACGATTATCAAAGAGTCATACATGTCAAGAATGTGTCCCTTGCATGGTAAACCTCTACGGAAGAGCAACACTGTCATTATCTATAATATTTTTCCTGTAACCAGTCAGTTAAATGGTAATGGATATCTGGAACGATATACTTTGACGTGTCTTTGCTGCCTTGTGAGATATATACACATGCACAAAGTTTTAGTTGCTCTTAGTACAAACTCGCTTTTAGGGTAGCCTTGGTGCTCACAATGTTTTCTAGGTGATGCATAAACTCATATTGCCTTTTAACTAGATATTCATTATTTATACATATCACAAAAGGGAACATGCGTATATTCAATGTTGAATATTACGTCAATTTAGCATCTTCCCAATCTGTTGGAGTCGCTCGCACTTTCTGATATGGCCCGCTGTTAACATAATATACTGACAATGTCCAGTTAGGGGTAAGAATAGAGTGAAACAGCGGTCGAGTCCATTATTTTGGTATAAAACCAAATTTAAAGGCTTATACAGTCAATGCTAAACTAACATACTATTTTCGCTCTACCTGTTCAGACAATGGTTGTAATCATTTGTGTACACATTAACGACAACGTCACTCGCAGAATATCCTAACTGGACTGTACGGTACATGTATAAACACTCCTCAACATTTAAAATCGATCATTTTATTTTGTTTATGATGCATGTTATCTCACGAAATTCGACATACTGACACATGTTCATGTATTTAAAAGGGAGATGTAGCCAATTATTTTTATTTATTTTCTGTCGATATGCGATCAAAGTTACTGTAGAAGTCGTTTATTCTCTTATAACATATTGTCCACGTGCATGACATGCAAACCATAATGCACTTTTTGTGAACATTGTTTATATAATTGACATCCGTTCGCCTTAAAATCACATCGGGAGTTTGGCACACAATCAACACAACTAAGCTGTTTACATATTACTGCTCCAACTACATTCACGATTTGTGCTTTTTTGGCATTTTTAAAAATAGTTCAAAAATAATTTATTTGTCGCTTTAACTGTTAATTTCAATTTTAAAATTAATTTCGTTTAACTGAACCTTTGGCTTTCCAACTTCTAAGCTTTTATTGACCAGAATTAACCCAGTTACGGTATTTATTCATTGAACTGACCTATTTTGAATTTGTTAGTCTACGTGGTTCTTGTTGTAATCCATTTATATTTATATTTTTACAAGACGGTCATTTATGCCAAACCCATTCATGCACAAGTGCATTTTGGTGCGCATGTCATGCACGTGCAAAAATGTTAGAATAACCAACGCGTCTCCTACAGTATTCATCAAATATCTCATCGGGAAATTTTGTGCTGATAATGCATTAACAAAATAGGACTGGACTGAGTTATGCCGTGTGTTCAGGGAAGAATAGCTTTTGCAACGTTTGGCAAACTGGTTTATTATTAAATATTATATAGGCTACCACAATTCAAAGACGGTAAAATTGATATGGCCACTTGCGATTGCGGTATGCAATGTTTGCTTATGCTGTTATGCTTCTCTAAATGCACGGCTGTTCTACTTGCTTCCCATGTTACAAAGAGGATTACCAGTGTACATTGTTGTATTCTTGTGCTTTAAGCATGTGTCTCTTTCGGATACACGAGGTCGACTTGATTATACAAACATATCTGTCCAGTACGGAATCAGGCCCATTAGACACCAAGCTCATCCAACCCATGCGGTTTTATGTATTATTGAGCCTCAAACTCGAATCCCAAACCCTAGCCTTATAGTAATGACAGACAAAAATAAACAAATATATTAAAACCTCCATTAACATTTTTAAACTTTTTTATACTGGTGTCTTAAACGCCTGAGCATTTTGGGGTCTATATCACCTCTGGTTGAATAGTACTGGGTCGAATTGTTTTAGGGTTGAAAAATCACTGAAGTTTCGGGGTCGAATGAGCTTGGGGTGGAATGAACTGACATTCATTGGTACACCGCAACGGGCCGTGTTATGTGTCTCGTTCTGTGACTCCTTATATTGGCTGGTTTTTGGCGCTAACTACATGTATATTCTGGTCTGGTTCGGTTGTCTGCGCATGTCGTGTTTAACCAAACGCCAATAAACACGAATAAAAACGCACTAGCGATGGTTTGACCATAGTTTAACCACTACTTTAGCCTTTATCACAGTCTCTAGTTGAACTATGGTGATCATGGTTAGCGCCGAAACCTAGCCATTTTAATACAGTATGACCATGGAACCCGTATATCTCGCATTGGTTCAGTCCGGATTTCGGCAAGTTCCAAGAGTGTATAGGATTGTTGCTCCCAACTCTCCTTACTGAAACAAACGCATAGGCTTTTCGAACATCGGGTACCAGTCGGCGATGTGTATAATCAAATTCATCTACTGTATCTTCAGTTTGATGATCAATATAGATGACCTTGCATTAGTGCTCATTACATACGAGTTTTATTAAACGAGTAGACAAAATGATAAAGCCTCGTGTCATATTATTTTCGTCCACGAGTTTAATAAAACTCGTATGTAATGAGCACAAATGTAAGATTCTATTTATCAGATAACCTCAGAGAAAGCTCATTATCATTCAAATGATGATGTACCAAATTAGCGGTACAATGAGCGTGACGTCATGATTATGTTGGTATTATCCTGACGTCATGAGCCGATCAAGGCATGGATTGGCTTACGTCGCGTCAGGCTAATTTAAATATTTATTGCACTTTTTGGGAGTGCCGAACGATATTTCCGGCACGGCTTTACGGCACTGTTGAACTGCAGGTTATGTGATAAATGTACTTATTGTATGTTATTGTCATGCAGTCACGTACTTGTAATTTTCGTTCCGCTAACTTAATGTTTAATTTAATATACATGTACTTTTTACTTACGTACATGTAGACCTTTTATTTGCAGCATCGTTCCGATGGTTGGACGTGGCGGATTATCCGGTATGCAGCCACATGTTCCGGAAATTGGGGTTCAAACTGCGCACGCAAATGTCTTAAAATCAAATGATGAGCATTCCGTGCCACGGTCCTACTTTCAGAATGGATCATATTCTGCTCCAACGAATCAAGCTTATTTGGCATCGTGTTACCCGCCTCAGAATTACCCTGTCGCGCCGTATAACTCCAACGCAAATATGTCAGCGAATGGATATGATATTCATGGCGTGTTTCCGCCCCCTCCGTCTTTTCACCAGGCCGTTCCCCCGCAGTTGATTACAGAAGCCTATGATCTGGATTATTGGAATGTTGGTGGAGAACTGCCGGTCAATGAGCCACCAAAGAAGCGTGCCAGAAGTGAAGGCTATTGTTCTGACACTTGGTCAAATCATTCGTAATGAAACGTGTATCACAAACGTATATGTCGTGTGTATCATAATCATTCACGAAATCGACAATGAGGATCACACAATGTTAGTGCAGTTGTTAAGTGTGTAGAAATGTACATCATGATTATTAATATATATCTCAGCGATACTTCAACAATGGTGTTAGGGATGCGGAATCAAGCAATGCTACGAATATTTTTGTTTCCCGCGCGTTATCAATATAATGCATACAGATAAATTACATGCACATTAGGAACTTGTTTTAGAAATGATATTATATATGTTATGCTATTGTGAGCTCTGTATAGGTCAAAATGTATTACTGAGTCAGTTTATTAATCAATACAATTAGTTTGCGAGTTAAATAAGAATGAATTCATTAATGACATCGTCGTCATCATCTTAATAGGACGTCTCGCTAACATGTGATATAGGTTTTATCTCATTATTTGACGTTAAGGAATTAATGACGTACGTAAGCATACAAGTCATCATTTATCAAGGATGTTTTTATCTGGAGTTAGGAAGTTGTCGAAGTAGATCAACGTTGAAGTCGCATTAAGGACGTATTATAAGTTCATACATCCATTACGTTTTGTTTCAGCATTTAGTGGATTCTTTTGGTATGATATTATGTTTTCAACAATTTCTGATAGTGATGTAATTAGATACACTAGGCACTACATGCTCTCCTACATTTTCAGCATACTAACATCATTAATAACAGGGATTTGTATGTTGTTTTGTGAGTGTTTTGTCTGCACATTTACGGGCATGATTGCGACTTTTATATATGTGATTTACAGTGTCACTAGGCTAAATATACGTATTTTGTATATTATCACAGTACTGTATAATGTATTTAATGGTGTGTGTGTATATATGTTTTGAGTAATGATTTGCTTTTAGGCGTAGATGGTATACGGCTTTAAAGCGTTTACGTTAGTACTGTTTTCTGATATGTTGGCATGGTAACACTAATCCAAGTATTGTGATATTTGTGTTGTGATTGTCCTAATATTAACGAATGTTTTGTTATTTTTTTTTTGATTGTTTCACTATTTTTCATATTGAATAATATACGAGGGGTAGTTCCTGAATAATCCAAATTGTGTCGATTACTACAATACTTTTTGTTGCATAGCATGAAAAAAACATAGCAACATATACAATGTCTGTTTGATATTTTCTGAAAATGTCAAGTGGTTTGTTTTTATATCAATGCCACTATACATGATTATAAAACTAAACAGTAGGTGATAAAATGTAGTATGTTCACATTTCACACTGTCTACTTCTTCAAACAGTCACCTTTGATGTCGACGAATTTTAAATACCTATATTAAATACGAATATTAAACTGATAGTATTCTAGTTGATAAATGAAAATGAGCTTGGCTTTTATGAACACATGACTTGTAGGTTTTGGAATTATAAGCATATATACAAGAATAACAAAGGATGTGCATAGTTTAGCGTTACTGATAGGGTATAAGAGGGTAAATACGTAAAATACACAACATTATATATACCTTTATATATGACCTTATAAATAGATGTTGTCCGGTCAGTGATAGGACTTAGGTAGGGTATTACACAGATAAAATGGTAGGATGATTGATGACAAATGGATAATATGAAGTCAGACAGGGAAGGCACCACTCAAATTAACCAGTCGAGCACAGAAAACATAAAAAACATACAAGGCACAATGCCCACCTAAACAAGTAAAGATCCGCCCAAGTCCAAGCTGGCGAAAATATGATTGAATAGTTTTAGCAATAAAAAAACTGAATGCCCTAGCTGAATGACACAGTTCCAACAGTAAAACGGATGTAATGCCTAGTTTTAGCTGTCAGAAATTCTAAAAAGTATACAATTAAACAAAAAGATAATATTAAGTCGGACAGGGAAGGCAGCACTCATCTTAACCAGTCGAGCACATATAACACAAAAACATACAAAGCACTATGCCCAACACATTGCCGAACAAGAAAATGATCCGCCGTCGTCTCAGCTGTCAAATTGCTGAATGAAACGGTTTCAACAATCAAAAGGCTCAAAGCCCACGCTGAACGACCCAATTAGAACAATAAAACTGCTGCAATACCCTGCAAATTACAATACCCTGCACTACATTTGTAATATTGGTAATGGCAATGAACTATGTGTACTCCATTGAACATAAAGCCCGTCCAAAATAAAACATACATACACCTAGTCACAGGCAACAAATGGTAGCTACGGCAATGCCACATTCATACTATAGAACATATTAGGTAGAAACTTGCGACGGACCGGAGGTTTGCTCGGTTAAATTAGCATCGTGTAGGACAGATGTATGTGTTCAGTAATCACCATGTAGTAAGTTTGTATTGGATTCATATTTATGCACGATGGGTTTTCTGTAATTTCACACACTATTGCTATACTAGTATATATCTCCAAACGGTGTAAGGTTTTATTTATCTCAGATACAATGCATAAGCCAAGTTTTATATCATGACATAACAAAAACAGTAAAGCACGAAAATCACAAAATAGAACACACAAAAAAGACAAAAACACACAGCACAAGCACACACCACAATGACCGACAGAAAAGGAAAACAATAGAAGAAGAAAATATATTGAACCGCAACAAAGTTCGGTTCACAAGTGTAGGCAACACTGACAAGCGTATAATAATATGGAATCAAAAGCCTTTTGAAAATCTACAAATGCAACATATAATTTTCTCCTGTACTGACTGTAAAACAAACGCATTGTCAAGTGTACTGTAGCCTGCTTGGGACTCAGAAATGATGTCAAATAATTCAGTAAACATAGTTATTCTTTTATTCAAGATAATGATATAAGTTTTACTAAAAACGTCAAGAAGAGCAATTCCTCTGTAATTAATAGGATCATCTATCACACCTTTCTAATGAATAGGAATTAGAATTGAATAAGAGCAGGCTTCAGGAAACACTCCAGATAAAACAAATTGTTGAAAAGTTGTACTATATAAGGTAACAAATAGTGAAGTCCATACACAAACTGTGCTGGTAAAAGTGTACCGAACAGTATTTATTCAATTGCAAACCCTTAATTGCTGATGTTATTTCATATGGACTTATTTCGTTATTAAGAATATCTGTTTCTAAATCACTAAGGTTCTCATGAGCGTTGATATATGTAATATCTACGTTTACTTCATTTTGAGTAGGTGTATCATCACTACCAAATAGAGCTTTAAAATGTAACAACTAATCATCAGTTGATATGTCTGGAACTCTGGGGAGATTACTTGCAATTTATCTTAATTTTCGCCAGAATATTTTTGGGTTTGATAAACAATCTTCGAGGGAATTTACCCGAGCTTTGTCATATTGCCATCGTTTTGACTTGCACAAAGTTTTATATTTAGTTTTCTTTGACCAGTATTCGTCGAAGTCGGCATTAGCCCTTGTTTTACGATATTTGCGCAATACACGATTGGTTTTTCAATTTAATGTTTTACATTCATAATCGTACCACGTATTCTTCTGTGTAATATTTTTATTACCATTGACTTTAGAGACATACTTGTCGCTAACATTAAGCAAACATTTAGTGAACGTTTCCAATATCAAGTCAATACTTGAATTAGGATTGTCTAGCTGTTCGTCTATATCATAGACCCACCATCCAGAATAGTGTTACATAAATGTTCTTGATAATCAGGACCAGTTTAGGAATTTATTTGGATTTTTTCTCTGGTATCAACTATACTTTTAATATTTTCGGTTACATTTTTCTGGCTTGAAATATCAAAGATAATCGAAAGGTGATCACATAAACAATGTGCATCAACTTCGAAATCAATAATTCTATGTAAAATGCAATTGCTACAAATACAATAACATATAACACTCGAGCTATTAGCTCCAACAAAAGTATATTCACCAATATCTTTGTCTTTGCCAACTCTCCCATTAACAATATTGAGAGAATTTGTTTCACAGAATGCAATAAGTTCCTTTCAAAAAAACATTAACCACTTTTTCAGAAGACTTCCTCTGTGTACAAATGCCATTGCAAAATAATTCAGAATAGACATTAGATTCAGAAACTCTCTCATCTAATAATAAGAAGTCATATAGAGAGGCAGTGCTTGCATTCAAGTCACCACTAAGTAGAGTATTAAAACTACATAGGTTGTTCTTACTTTCATTAAGACAATTTTCAAGTATTGACAAACCATTTCTTATGTCATTGGGATACATAGGTGAACCTGATGGTTGAAAATATACTGATATAAATAGTACATCTTTATCAAGATTCAATACATGTTTCTTTATTTTGAAAACGACACCGAATTCGAATTCCGAACATATTCTTTCAACGAAATCAGAGATACCTTTATGAATAAATACAATAATACCACCCCTTAATGACTCCTTTGCTTTGCATGTGTACGAACTATAATCAACGAAATATTTAGTTACACTGTCAAGATCACTAACCCACGTTTCCAGTAAACAAATAATATCAAACTTTAGAACATATTGTAAAAGGTCAGTGTTCCTAAGTTTATTTTCAAGACCGCTGATATTCCATGATACAACTTTTTCGCAATGTAGCCGTGGACCTTGGCCACAACCCTATTGATCATTTCTATTGGTTCCGTTCTTGACACATGCAATTTAATTCTGTATGGTTTATATTGTCCACGTTACTCTTTCTGGTGACATTCGTGAATACCCTAGAATTTGATTGTTCGTCTGATAGAATAACGACCTTGTCGCCTTTAATATAACCTTTTTGAATGAGAATTGATGATTTCTGATTAATGATTTAAGTTTAAAAACCTTTACTTTTGACGGCTTTAGACCTTGCACCATTTTCCAGACATATTTTGAAATACGAAACTAGAGGCAGCACCCAACAGGCATTAAAAGCATGACACGAAATGCACAACGAAGAATACACATAGGATAATAGGGAAATATTACACATGCTACGAGGACAACTACATAACGGAAGAAGATTCATGAAACAGAAGAGTTAGGAAAACACGACATCCCATCCAGTCAGCATGCCGCATCAGTCAAGCAAATATACGAGCCAGTAGACACGAACGAATTCACATAGACGACCACAAATCACAAGGATAACCGACAAAAGAACATTAAACAACAAACATATACATGCCATTCCGAAAGAAACGAACCAATATAAACTTGCTTCAAAAGATGAAAACCCAACAGTAGTTTTGTAAAAAGGTAATATAGAGTCGGACAGGGAGGCAGCACTCAACTTAACCAGTCAAGCACAGAACACATAAAAACATCCAAGGCACAATGTCCAACACATAACCGAACAAGAAAATAATCCGCCCAAAGTCCCAGCTGTCAAAATGCTATGAATGTCCAAGCTAAATGACCTAGTTTCAACAGTTAAAAAGTTAATGAATAACAGTATTAAACAGCTGAATGTCATGTACCAGCAAGCAAAATGCTGAAAGCCCCAGCCGGATGACATAGTTTCAACAAGTTTAATGCCTAAGCTGTAAGCATTTTCTCATTGAAAAAAATCCAATATGGGTCAAGTTTAATATGTTCAACACAAGCATAGCAAATACAAATAATGATTAATATAATATATAGAATAGTAGAGGTATTTGTCATTTCTTTCATGATATGTCTTGTTATGATTGTAAGAAAATAAAAAAGAATTGAACGAATCAAGTAACTATTCTTATTGACGGATACATAGTTTGTAAGTTGCTTTCACGTGAACATGGCTGGATGTAATTAGGGCCCCGCAATTTTTTTATAGTAATCACCCTGTCCGTCTGTCCGTCCTTCTGTCTGTCCGGGCATACGAATGGCAAGTTGTTAGGTAAGAGAGAACAAAAGAAATATCCAATAAATGTCCATTCGTGAGAACATTCTAGTCATTCCGTAAGTCTCTTGTTGGTTACTTTTTAACAAAAGAAATACCCAATTAGTGGTCAACCGTAAGGACGTCCGCCCGTCTGTCTGTCCGTCCGTCCACATGTTTCATGTTGTTTCTAACAACTTCCAAACTATTATAGGTATCAACTTTACACTTTAAACATAAGCTCACATCTACAGTACGCTATTATATGGCAAGTTACATAACTCTAGCTTCAATATTGAAAGAATTATGGCCCTTTGTAAAATTCAAATTTTCCTCATGTTTATCTTTTTTTCTTAATAACTTGCAAACCATTATAGATATTGACTTCAAACTTTAAATATAAGCTCATAATAACAGTACGCTAAGTCATGACTAGTTACGTTATTCTAGCTACATTATTAGAAAATTATGGCCCTTTGTTCAATTCTAATTTCCTAATTCTTCATGGTTTTTTTTCTTCAAAACTTCAAAACCATAATATATATTCATATGAAACTTGCTGTACTTATTGCCAGTGAAATAAATCTGAAGTAAAGTGCAACAACCTAGCTTTGATAAAATTTGACCTACGCCCCTTTTTAGCTTAAAAAATGTAACATTGGACATAGTTAAAAACTGTACAAGATATTTAATTGAAACTACATGTAACTGGTATTGACTTTGACAACAAGTACATGTTTGTGGAGCAAAAAAACAATACTCACATTTGTAGGGCTACAACCCTAGCTTTAGTAATTTTTTGTTGATTTTTTTAAACATTCACACAAAACAAACATATTAATGTAGTTCTGTTTGTGTATTTCCATCTTGCAATCAATATTGACCAATCAGGATGATGTAGGAACAGGGCAATGTCAATGAAACCAATATCATTACTAAATTGAATTAAGTGAGCACACTTAGTATATCAAAAATAAGTTCAAACTTAATTAAAGTCAAAGTTCATCATGGTTTCTATTTTAGAACGTAAACCTTTGATTGTTATTTTAGAAGGAAGTGAATTTTGCAACCCTACTATACTGCTTCCCCCGCCCCTCCCCCTCTTCTGGCGTGCTACCACGGGGCCCTGGTCACGACAGTGATAATTCTAGTTTCTTATGAATAGCTTTGGTGTATCCTAGAGGTTTATATAAAAGGGAATATGTGTTACGATTGCGAAGAGGTGGTCACCGTATGCTGTAATTTAACACCGTCCTGTAAGCATTGATACCACATTAGGATTCAGGTTAACATTGACCAAATGAATTGAGAATATTGGCCAACATTTAAAGACATTAGGGCAATTAGTTTGAAACGAAATCGCATCATTTCACACGGAAGACTTCCCTGTAAAATTATAAAAGGCCACCACTAAATAGGACTACAACGGTTTTGTTGTTTGCTGCAAAAAAGTGACCGGCTTTCTAAATATCGTTGTTTTGTAAGCCTTGTGAAATAGTTCAAAATATACTAGATAAAATGTGCTTACAGTGTAAAATATATGTTATGTATGATATAACATTATACGGATCTAAATTAATCAATTTAGGATCTCAATTTGAGCTAAATCTTGTCATTCATCTTTGAAGTAATTTCTTTAGGACTATGGACTTAAAATTGGCACATTTTTCTGCGTTTATTACAATAAAATGTCAAGATTGCTAACTTCTGATGTATCCGAAATTCAGACTCTTTTTTGAGAATTTACTCAACAGTGAGAACCCCCTCGTATATAAGCATGTTTGTATATCGTGTTTGCACTTGTTCACCTAGTCATTATTAGCAATGTTATAATAATGTTGTATGGCACTAATAGGTTATTTATTTAGTTTTAAGTCATTTACTTCGTATGAACAAAAATTATTTGATACAACGAATCGCTTGCATATTGTAAACTTGTGTCTGAAAGACGCTGGAAATTTCTTTTTTCGGAATGTCGATGTTACGTATATGCAATATGCTGGTTTCTTTGGGTATTGTGAGGTACATGCAGTACTTGTTATGATACTGTCCAAAAAAACGATTAGATTAATCGACTTCCGTTTATAAATAATAGTTTGTTTAGAAACGGCTTTAGACCCGTAATAACTAACATCATAACAATTGCACCGTACTTTGTCATGGGAAATGATACATAGGTCTCACCGAGCATTTTTTGCCTCGGCGATGTACTCCCATTTGAAATTAATGAGCATTCAGTACATCGGAAACAGGTTCCTCGTGGTCAAAAGGAATCTTCGGGAAGTCATGAGACAGTTTGTGATATCGGAAGGAATTGAGATGAATCGGGTGGTATTGGAAGAAATCGGGAGAACATCGCCGATGTGGAATTCCTCATTGGGACCTAGGCGTTACGCTTTACGAGATACATGCATGCTGGGCCGGCCCGCTATACATACAGAGTAAATGACTCCTTATTACATACCCATTGCACATACGAGTCCAGTGGCCCATACGTAATGCCCTTACAAACAAGCGAAACATAAAGTTGGACAGGGAAGGCAGCACTCAACTTAACCAGGCGAGCACAGAAAATACAAAAATATCACTACCACAATTACAAGGCACAATGCCCAACACATAACCGAACGAGCCTTGATATATTAGCAAATGACAAAAAGTCAACACACATACACACCCACATACTAATTTTCATTATTTAAAGGTTAATACACGACAGAGCCGGGCAGGGAGGCGATAATCCGCCCGGAAAATTAATAATCACCTCGAGGGCTTCAGCCCGAGGATGATTATTCATTTCGGGCGAATTATTAACTTCCGGCCAGGCCCTGAAGAGTATTAAAGTCTTTAATACAGTTGTTCGATTTCATAATATCTATGGGGAACAAATAACGTAGTGTTAATGATGTAGATATACACTAATGTTGTAACCAACAAAATACGCTAAGAGTAAATAAAAATGGCTAGGATATCTTGCATATGAGCAATGTATGGTCTTTTTGGTCATGTTTACATGGATAACGTAACGTGCGCCCGTTCAACCGGTCCGAATATGATTATGTGATAGCGGTGCGGACGGATAGGTGATAATCAATCACGCGATGGCCATAATCAGCCGCAAATAGGCTCATTTTTGTTACTATATATAGTAACAAGTGTATTAATGTATATTATCTACAAATTAACCTGAATAATTCAGCTATTCAGAAAAAAACATTGAACGAGATATATGTAGTGTAAAGGAAACACATAATTGAATATATGGTAACATAACAATAAGCCCATTCAGTATATATAGGTGAAATTGGAATTTTTAAAATATACAACAGAACCATAAATCAACGATTGTATTCGATTATAAATTCCTAATCTCCTAGGATACGATGAGTTTTGTGTCGCGAATGCGTATTTAAAACAGGTTTCAACAAAAATAGAATTCTAAATTTGAAGATATCAAATTCTTAACTTGTTTCGATATTGGAAAGCTAGCACTGTTTAAGTCTTCAAAGCTTGTCAAATTTTCATTGTGCATTTCATGCTAATTCCCAAATTGTGAGAGCAGGTATATGTATTTGAACATTAAGACCGCTTGTTATACATCGTATGTAGGCCTAACATTTAAAAAAATATACAATGGGTGTGTAATAACAATATGATTAAAACATTTCGTATGTAATATGCATGTACTGTTAATATTGGTGTGTGACGATTTTTCGATTATTTGGAACGATATCGGTTATCGCACATTACGTTCTCATTAATTCGAGGTTTTGTTATTTGGTGATGAAACGCCATATAATTAAAAACAATGCATTAATATGGTATTGTCTAAAATGTTTATAGCGTTAAGGGCTCTAGACCAAAATACGAAAAAATGAGATTCCGTTAATAAAATTGTTCAGACTGCAGCACTCTGGTTGAAAAATTACCAGATTGTAATAAGTTCGCAAGTAACCGATTTCAAAAGCGCCCCATCGCGACATATCCGAAAGCGTTGCTCAGATTACCGATAACATAATCGGAAAATTGTTCCACTCCTGATTCGAGTTCGTTGTTGTTGTTGTTGTGTTTTCACGTGATTTGTTTCTATTTCTGGTATATTTATAATTTTAGTTAATCCAGGTACGTATTTGCTTGACTGAATACTCTCGCGTTCCTCGAATATATATTATTATACTTTATTAGAACATCCGTGATATCATTTTAATTCGCAAGTAGATTTCGTGTATTTCACACACGGTATAACCGCGATATTTTATGTATCGGTGTGGTGTTGGTGAAAAGCACAAAGTGTTTGTTTGGCGAATGCATGGAGTTTAGAACCAGCGAAATAAAATGACATCGCGTTGAAGTTGCTTTAAGTGATGTTGTTTTCGTAGTTCTCGATGTTTTGTTTATACGAAAATAACTTGATAGTTAGAAGTAGCGCAACCTGGCCAGGTTATGTAAACGATACCAACTTGTGTGATTACGTCATGTCTCCGTCAACATATTGCTGACGATTAGACTTGTTAGTATACAAAACTTTACATGGAGTGATTTAAAATTATTCCTGAAAAGTGTAAACTGTATCATGTGTGAACTTATTGAACGGAGTTGGTATCGCATGTAACATTGTGTTGCAAAGGTTTTTGAAGGTAAATTATTTTATATTGGCGTTAAGTATACATTTTAATTTTATTATTTTTTGTATCTTTCAATTTCGAATGCGTCAGTAGTTTATTAGTTTTTGCTGTATAGTAAACAATTAGTTTAAGCAAACTTTTAATCCAGAATGTTAATTAGCGACAGTTCAAGTCAAGTCAAGTAAATTTTATTTTACAAAGTCGGTTAACAAAATTGGTACGTTTAATGAACCGAAAGTATAAATGGTCATACTTGTTTTGAAAATTTTAAGGACAGTTTAACAATGACGAGAACAATCCAGCAAATATAAATCTTTTATTTGTGTTAATATTTCATTTATTTGTCTGCTATTTTTCGTTCCTACCAACTTCAATCCGCATTTTAATGGTAAGTATATTAACTACACAGTGTCACGTAATTATGGCGTATGGTACTGCGCAATTGCTGAAACTAACGAATTGATGAATTATATCCTTTTTTTTAATGTTTGAAGCGTATGAAAATCGATTCAGTCAATTTCGATAATTTGTTTAAAATGTAAAGCATTATATTGACCAATTGTATTCTATGACTTTATCCCATTGATAATTTTATACATGTTGTTCGTAGCAAGAAACTATTTTTGTATTCAAAATACTCTATTCATGTTCAAAAGTTTTTTATGACACTATATTTATCATTGCAGTTTATTTACTGATATAATATGCTGTGTAATTTGTTTTTACTGCAATTCATAACATTTACGTTAGTTAATGTTTATCATAATTATATTTTGTCGTCTTGTGTCAAGTATTGTACAATACACGTTTGGTAAAGTATACTTAGTTTCATTATTTGTATCACCAACACAAAAGTTGCTCAATCAAGACTTTTCGAAGGATTCAACAACAAAAAGCAAGTCAGATGATAATAATCTAAATTCAAAAATGTAGAAGATACTTATAGAATCGATTTATTCTATTTTTTTCGTTATCTGCTATGTTTCACTATTTGGGACTAATTTGTACTAATTGTCCGAGAATGAGTGATAGAGCAACTTTGCCTTTTTCCATTTGATGATTGGTGGATGCAAGAATGAATTATTGGCTAAACCTTCTTTCAATCCTCATCCGAATACGACTCAAGGACTCGTAATATCTGCACTGTACAAAAATACGGAAAGTAAGATTTTGTGAGATAAAACGATTTGTGAGTATACATGTATCACAGTCATTCCTGGTAAACGTGTACTTTGTGTGAACGTTGGCGACAAATAAATCCTCAATGGAAATGATTTGTCCGACCGTGATATTAGCTATGCTGATATCAATATGTGGAAAGGCTGTCGCTTTGGGGAAGTACCCGTGGTAACAGCTAAATGTAGTACTAAAAACTCTTGGAAAAAACAATAGGCTCAAAGCAAAGGGTAAAATACGCATTCACCAGAAATGACTGTCTGTAACGAACCTATATATCTTGGGTATATATCGAAAGCACAACACATTGCACAAAAACTATTAAATGTAACAATTCATAAAACAGATTCGTTATATTCGTGAAAATATAATAACAAATTATGAGAGTCCAGGATCGACTTCGAATGTGGATAGCCTAATTTAATACACAACTACGCCGAAGTATTTACTCATTTTCTTTTGCAGTGTTTGTCCTCGCCTTTTTTTGATCGTTTCAGACAAACTTATAGAGCGGAGTCTGCTTATTTCGACCACTTAATTGAGGCTGTAGAGTAAGGAGGGGCAATCGCCTGTACGAGGTCAAAAGCCTACGCTTAAAATAATAATATTCATGCGATTTTACGAGTCACGTGATAAAACAAAGGGTGAGTTATCCAAGGTAAGTTATATGAGCGCTCGTCCAATTTCATAAAAATACAATACAAACGTGGTGACAGAATATTTTGTAAGTTTCTTCCTTTATTCAATACAACCGTGGCAACAACCTTATACTAAAGCATATCATACGCACGAAGCGCCTATGAAGCTTGAAGCAATTCCGCATTTCGATATTTAAACGATTTTATTTGTTAACTCGTTCATTGCCGTAGTCTACTTAAGGAACGATAAAATACTATTCTGGTCGTTTTTCTTTTTCGGTTCACTTGAAAAGTAGTTAACATTATCGTCAAAATTTCATGTATTTTGTCAACGTTATGGGACGCCCGTAGAAAAATGCATTTGAAATGGAAATAAAAATTACATTTTCAAGTCTCTAATTTCAAGATCAAACTTACATAATGTAAACATTGATAATTCGCTGGCTCAGAATGAGAAGGTCATATTAAGGACAAAAACACAATTTTGAGAAAACAAGAAAAAACAGTATAAAACTACTCTTTACTTGACTTATGGAAAAACAAGCTGTTTCAACTTCAGTTTTGTCAACATGAACTGTTCCGATTTTCATGAAAATGGGTTCGTAAGAAGCGCATTGTTATGCAGATTTGTATGAGTCTTATAAGGTCGTAAAAAGCATTTACGACCTCCTCATTCTAAGCCAGCAAATTAGGTTTTACCAGGTTTTATACATAAAAATAGTGCATACCGTTTTTGCGTAGCAGTCAAGAAAACGACATTTTTTACCAAATGGTTACTGCTTTCAATTTTGCTCGTAACGTCGATGTACTGTTTCTGAACATGAATAATTTAGTATTGGTTGTGTTTTCTCTCTGTTTTCAATAGAGGCTTCCTTTGCGTTTCGTTAATCCTGATTATTTATTTCCTCTTAGATCTACAGCGTTAAAGACCAACGAATCACCTGAAATCCTTTATTTCCTAATTTATTGGTGTTATCTGATGATAATCGTCACACAAGGTTAAATACGTCAAAACCCGGTTGTTTATTTCGATAATCATGCCGATGGCTCATTTAATTGTGCTTTGGGAAAATTAGTCCAGTCTCCAGGAAAACGTGCTTGTTTCACATTATTAAATGACTGTATGAAAAAAGGTTTTAAAACAGCTCTAAAAATAAAAAAATGACATATCTTTTGAATTGATAATCAATTATTTACCATCATAGTTCTTTAAATTACTAAGATTTTAAAAACATTTTGAATCATATTGAGGTAGCTTACTTCGTTACTATGGTGATCAATCTCTGAAAAGTACTCAAATTGAGAAACACGGGGTGTTTGTTGTGTTGTGTAAAACAATAGTAACCGTTTTGTACGATTTGGAAAAAAAATAAAATTAAAACATAATTTTAATACGTACCATTTTAAAAAGTTGATGTCAAGAATTTATCAAACCCTGTACATATTGTCTGTGCATCTACATTATTTACTTTATGATATATTTATAACAGTTACATAAAAAAATGTTTAAATGGTGTTTTCTACGTCCGATGAAACGGGTCTGAACAGGGTTTCTACGTAAAACAGCTGCAACTTCCTTACAAATATAACCGCCATTTCATTTGCAGTTTAGTTCATTTTGATTATTCTGTAATTACTGAGAAAAAAACAATCAAAATCAATATCCTTTCAGAAGAGCAAGTTTTCCTGGAGTCCTGTTCCTTTACGTTTTAGTGACGGGAATAGGGCTTTATTTGCTCCATTAATTTTGTAAACATTGTTAAAGCGGTATATACCCAGTTTTGTGTGTGTGAATATCATTAAGGCCCTGTCGCACTGTGCCGAATTTAACCTTCGTATTTTCAACGAGTTCTGGCGAAACGACATGACAGTGGACTTTTTCAAGGAGAAATGTGTTTAATTTGTCTTAGATATTGACAAGACGTAAGTACAAATACAAATAAAAGAATGATTTCCGACTTTGACACTCCCTCTGAAGTTCTTTTCAATTAACTTCAATGGATGAAATTTGACAAAAGAGTTGAATATAAAACATCAATTCTTGTGACCAAATCACTCAATGATAATCAGTTTCCAAGATACATGCAACAAAAATTACAAAATTAAGCCAAATTCATCCATATAATCTTAGATCAGTAACAAATGAAGAACTATTTGTACCATCCCCAAAGTTTAAATTTTCTAGAAAATCGCTCGGGACCAAACAACTGGAATGATATACCAAAATCAGTACGAGCATCAGACTCATTACATTAATTCCAAAATGCATACATCAAATGGAAATACACATAGTTAGGCATTGAAACAAACAGACCCATCATGTGAATATATTTTTTAATTCAATATAATTATACCAATTTCTATCATGCCAATTTACTATTTGCAAATGTAAGTGATAAATGTTTGTTTTCATAAATCATATACTGTGTTCAATATAGTGCTGTCTTTCTATTTTCTTTGTAATTAATATGTTGTTATTTAAATTTGTAAACTTGTCTTTTATGTAATGTGCCTATTTGTATATTTATGTATATATGTTGAGGCCCATATGGAAGATTGCATTATTGTAAATATGTTATCCTCGTAAAATTAAGACTTTACTTACTTACTTACTTACTATATTTAAAAGAGTAATTGTAATGAAGCAAAATACGAAAGAAACTATGTCCAAAACCTAACTTCAAGGAAGGTACATCTGTGGAGTCTGTTTGGAGAGTTAAGTGTAATGTTTGTTCCCGTCCGAAATATTTTAGGAGGACTCTCGTAATGTTACAAATAAAATATGAGAATACACTTATTTTACTCTTTTAACTGGCATTTGTTTTTATTCATTTTGTATAACGGGTGTCATATTTACCGTGATATAAGACGACACGCGTATATGATGTATACGACAACAGACGACTAAATACTCGCTGTAAAGTCGTAGAACAAACTCGCCACGTTGTGACAGGGGCTTTAATACAAAGTAACATTTTTTAAAGAAAATCATGCAATTCAAAGTTATATTATCCTGACCTTAATTTCTCCATTTTTAACTGGATTTAGTAAATGCCTCAAATTCGCACACAATACTGCTTATATTGACAAATAGTAAAACAATTCACACAAATACGTTCTGTTGCCATGAAAATTACTGTACTTTATTCGCGCCTTAACTTAAATTCGTGTAGGCTTTTGACTACTTTCTTCATACATTTTCAAGATGAACGTAGTTTTATCGGTTTGGATAAGTCAAATCTAAATTGTAATCCGTACAGTGGGCATTGCCCCTCCTAGCTCAGCAAAATGGACTAAATCAGACAGACCATACAAGACAAATGTCCCTATTTCACTCACCTTAGATTACGATTACATAACATCAAAGAATATGCCACCATCCGAACGACTACTATCTTTTTGGCTTAGATATTTAAACAGTTTAAGATGTAATAATAACAACATAGAAGCAATGTTCTGAATCTATGTATCGATATATTTCAAAGTTTTAAGCAGCTTCTTTGTGAATGCCAAACTGATGCTAATACATCAGTTGGGCATTCACAAAGAAGCTGCTTAAAACTTTAAAGTAAAACAAACATGAAACAAGCAATGCCGTCCATGGCGTGATCACTGTTGCAATTTAGAATTAGTGTCAAACGATCCACCTTCCGTACAACCCAGAGAGCTATTCTTTCATCTGAGATGGGTGATGGTATCCTCCATCACGCCAATGGTAATATCTAGGACAACCTAGCAAGTATTCAGCGGAGTAGGTGCCGATTTCCGGGTCAGGTTAGCAATTTCTTTTACGCACTGCATAAACATTGCACTTTAAATTATGTGTTTATCATATATTTCCAAGTGTACATATGGTTGCTTATTATGACATTATTCGAAACTCGTTTCTCGTGACAGTTTTTGAAACTAGACTAGTTACCGATCCGTGTATCATCTGCGAAATTAGTATTAGGTGATCGACTGCGAAATTAGTTCCACTGAAATCCTTAGTCAAATAATGCCTTACTGTCATGGCTGATGCATAAAAAGTACCAATTTTCAAGGGCTGCTTTCAGCAGTAAAGCCGTTCAGCCACCCTTTGACATTTTAATTTCCCCTGGTCATTGAGCTACCTATAGAAACCTGCGTTCGAGTCTCCCTGGGGAGACTGTTTCTCTCCTGATGGTTGTACATTCAACATCTATCTGCGGCGCCCAGGACTATAGAACATGTTCACACATACCTTGGTCAAGTGGAGCATGTGGGTAATTCTTGCTCAGAGAAATTAAGCAGTGGTTCAGACTGGTGTTGAACCCGGGACCTCTCGATCCCGAAACGCGCGCCCTTAATCTAGGCCACCGCTCCCTACACACAGAATACACCTCTCGACATGTTGAGTCAGGAAGTAGTTATCTGTCCCTTTCAACAGTTTTCACCAGGCCGTCTGAAATGTAGTCAAACATGGAGCAATATTTACAATCTATTTCATCTATTTGGAATGCAGCAAATGTTTGTGCGCATCTTCTGCGCATTTTCTGAATCCGTTATTTAGTATGTTTATCAGTTTATTGAAATTACATAGCACTTTGGTGACTTTATTTTAAACGTAAGCTTGGTAAAAAACATTTAACATCTTGAAATGCTCCAAAACAGTTTTCTGCTAACAAGCCCACAATTACGGTATTTAGTTATATTTCTATGAATGAAATGTTTTAGTGGAAAGAAATTAAAATAATGTTTGTTTAGTTACCATAACTTTGAAAGTAATGGCCCTCGTTCAACACACTCAGCAATGCAATCATTGATCGTTAATTCCAATTAACATTGTAGTCGTAGATATTGTTGTGAATGTAACAAACCAAATTATATGTTGGTATATTTTAGGTCACGTCGCACATTCGGCAAAAGGGTAAGTTGTCAAGGAAACGGTTAGTATGTCAATATTTCAATAAAAAGTCAATATTTATTTCAAAAAATGACATTTTATTGCAAAGAAAACCTCATACGAGAGGTGCCCTACTTATATTTCATCACATTTGAACATCCTATTTGGCTTTTTCTACTGGGTTGTTTGTGGAACATGTTAAAGCCTGGTTCCTATCTCAATGTACCCTGTAAGAGTTCCGTATTAATATTGAAGAATGTAGCCAGACTACAACCTGCTGCACGAAACAGCACATTCGAAAAGTCCTAATGATTCATGTTTACGCAATACAACCTAATTATGTTTATCAACTGTATTTAGTATATATGTACCCATTGTTTATGGCATTTTCGATTTAGCAAGACGAAAGTCAAAAATGCAGTTGGTGTTGTTTTTGCATTTGGAAGGGAAGCACTTTGATTATAATCTTAGCACCCAGAAGGTTTTAAAAGAACATGCATGAAAATACTAAGAATACGTCTAACAATACAGTGCTGGTAATGATCATATCCGTTGGTTCTTTGATATGTTGGACTATTCGACCTTATAACAATACGTGGGACGTTCAAACATAAACAGGACTTTTGTCACAAAACGTGCATGGTTAAACAAAATTAATCAAATTATATACATTTCACTATCATAAATCGAAATCCTTTTTCTACATACTGAAAAAATATCAACTAAAACAAATACGCGGTCAGAGAGTTACAGGTCACTAAACAAGATCACTAACGCTGACCCGGCGCACAAAATGACGTCGTGCTATTTAACACGGCGTTAGTGCTTCGCATAGGGCTACGAACTACGACGTTTATAGTGATACAGTGTGATGAATACAGAATCAGTACCACAATGAGTCACACAAGTAAAGCGTTTGCGAGAATTGCATGTATTTTTCGGGATCTTACATCGAATATCTGGGGGAAAATCCGTACCATGAAACGTTGGTATTTTGAAAATATCTCGGTAACTGACGTCACAGACGTTCTTATGATTTCCTATTATTTCCATGTCTTACAAAGCTGAACAGTTATATTGAACAGTTACATAATAGCACAGCGTGTAGCGTGATAACCTATGTTTTAGTTTAATTTCTAGATAAAGTACACTTTAATCAACATCCTTAGCCAAAAATAAATTATGACAAGACTAGAAATTATGGGGAAAACATATATGCAAAATGTACTAATTTGGCCTTTTTTGCGCCATTTTACCGCCATTTTGCGGCAATTTTCAATGCAAAGAAAAACAATTACGACGTAACTGCGCCTAAAATAATTCTTGTAACACGTCAATTTCTTCTAACTTTGTATTTACAAATGTACTATAATTTTATGTATATGATATGCAAACTTAAGTACTCTTTTGGTATTAGAATATTTTTCCCGAGCAGATTATGCGTCACTTTTACGCAATTTCACTAATGTTTTTATGATAAAGGGGGGACAATAATGACGTCATAGCGCAAGAAGTAGTCCCGTGACCTATCTTTTTTATTTAATAAAAATATGAGCAATACAAAATATATTGGTCATCGAGGTCGTTTTTGAGCTACGGCCGATTTTGTGTATTTTTTTGTCTTTTTTAGCAGTCATTTTTCGGAAATTTTGACAATTCTCGTTTTGTGAACGATTGAGAAAATGATCTTAACCGCGGAAAATCCAAAAGTCGACTATCAAAAGGTCAAATGTTAAAGTCACAGCTGTCGAAAAGCTGCAAGGCATATCTTCAGCTATAAAAAAGCTAAATGAAGTAGTTTTAGCTATACAACGATGTTTTTTTTTTAAATATTTTGCGTTATTTTGTTTAAATTAGCAACTGAACGCAAACAGAAAAGGACAACATTCTTGTAACGAAACATACTGATCGCCTTCACAGAAGTGGTGTATCCATTTTCTACCAATACCTTCTGTGTGCCTCTGGGAGTATTTGTCCTTCAAAAAGTTCTAACCATACTGCAAACAAACTGAACTGTCAGTTCATAGATTACCTTACACATTGCTATAAGCGTGGTTCAAATTGTATAAGCGACACATAACTCAGTCAATACGTGTTTGATCTTGCCGAAATATTAGCATGGCAGGTCAGTTGATTTTATTACAATTAATATATGATCATACATTTTACAAGCAGAATAAACAAATAACGGCATCAGCATAAGTTGGTGTTGTATATTTTGTGATACATGTGTGTTCATCGGGCGTTTGACATGTTGTTAATGCAGCTATGTACCCTCTACGCTGATTAAGTTGGTAATCAAGTGTCTGTGATCAAGTGTCACCTGGTTCTTGTTCCGGTTAAGTTTGACTGACTGAGGCGACAGACCTTCGGAATGAGATGACCTGTTTTTACAGTTGCTAGTGTTTATGTGCCTTTTTGTTTTCATGTGTCCTTTTTGAGACTGTCATACCCTGCTGTTTCTGTTGGGTGACCTAAGTTTCGTACATGTATTTTTATGTTAATTATTTTTGACCGGGTCTAATTCTATAGAGTGGGACCGATCCTATAGGAGCTTAGATTTTTGTCTTCGCATTAACTATTTGTCTGTCCCCTATTTGGATTCGTTCGCGCTATTCGTACACTATCCGCTTCTTGGTCCAATATTGAACTTCACCTAGGTCTTGTTGACATGATCATTGTGACCAACTTTCATAAAGATATGGCCAACATTCAGACCTCCAGAGACTACAGAAGGTTTTTCTAAGATTTGAAATTGTGACCTAGTTTTTGACCCCGTTTGAACCAATATCAAACTTGACCTAGATTTTGTTGACATGATCATTGTGACCAAACTTCATAAAGATTAGGCCAAAATTGTGACCTCTAGTGACTACACAAGGTTGTTCTATGATTTGACCTTGTGACCTAGTTTTTGACCCCGGATGACCCAATATCGAACTTGGCCTAGATTATGTTCACATGATCATTGTGATCAAATGTCATAAAGATTAGGTCAAAATTGTGACCTCTAGTGGCTACGCAAGGTTTTTCTATGATTTGACCTTGTAACCTAGTTTGTAACCCTGGATGACCAAATATCGAACTTGACCTAGATTGTGTTGAGATGATCATTGTGACCAAATTTCATAAAGATTATTTCAAAATTGTGACCTCTAGTGACTACACAATGTATGATTTGACCCTATGACCTAGTTTTTAACCCCGGATGACCCAATATCGAACTTGGCCTAGATTATGCTGACATAATCATTGTGACCAAATTTCATAAAGATTAGGTCAATAGTGTGACCTCTAGTGGCTACGCAAGGTGTTTCTATGATTTGACCTTGTGACCTAGTTTTTTACCCTGGATGACCAAATATCGCACTTGACCTAGATTTTGTTGAGATGGTCATTGTGACCAAGTGTCATAATGATTAGGCTAAAACTGTGACCTATAGTGTTTACACAAGTAAATTGTGGACGGACGACGGACGGACGACGGAGAGTGATCACAAAAGCTCACTCTGTCACTTTGTGACAGGTGAGCTAAAAATACAATGCCATACACATTTCATGCAGAAATTCTAATGAATAAAAATAGTTAGGTACCAACGTGTGCACACTTATAACATTTGTTAAGTGTATCGTGTTAGCATGAACATATAAGATGTTCATCAATGTTTAATTATAAGTGGCGCGCCTCTGGTACCTACGTAAAATAAATAAATAAATGACATATTCCTTCTGACTATCTGACGTCTCTGTACCAAAGGTTGCTCGAGAATAGTGTCGTGCACCGACCTGTTTACAGTAGCACAGACTATTTGTTTGCCGTCTGTCCGTCCGTCTGTCTGTCCGTCCGTTGTGTGGTTTTATTCAGATTATGTCACATAACTACCAAAAGTATGTTCATTCCGTCGCATTTAGTCACATAAAACCGTTCTGTTAGAACGTCCGTTTGTCTGTCCGTCATTCCGTCAAAAGATCTGGATTCTGACATAACTCAAACATTTTTCAAGCTAGGTTTATGAAACTTAGTATGTGATTAGGTGCCAATACGGAGATTATGTCCGTCTATTGTTTGGATTCTGACAAAATAATGTGGTAGCTATGGCAACAGAAACATTGAAAATAATTTTGAGGTCATGGCTTCAAGACGGTTGGAGAAAGATGACATTGGACTTTCCTATCCTTTGTATATTGGATGTAAAACTATCGCAACTATATACGTAACTATCAACATATTGGTATTAGTGGACATTGACTACATCCCCAGCTTATTTTGGAGGGTGTTGGTGCCAATGGGTTAACTAGCGAGTGTCCAGTGTTCAACCAGTTGTCCATGAATGCTACCATTGAAGATGAACTTTTTAACATCGCTGCTGCATAATAAACGATCCAGTGATAACCAACTACGAATCATTTATGTCATTGTGAGTGGTAACGTGCTCGGCATTGAAACCTGCATGAGGAAACTGTTGTCGGCCAAAAACCTAACTGATGAAGAACGAATTTTAAATATAGGTACATATGTTATTTTATACGAGGGGCAATCAAAAATACGCGGAAAACTTCTGTAATTTGTTTATTCGTCATTGTAAGTCTATGAATCTTTCTAAATGTGTAGGTTCATTTTATTGATTCAACCCTGATCGTTGACATCAACCAAAGTCTGAGTCAACGCGGTTTTCTTTGACAACGTCGGTCCAATTTTTTGTATTTTTCAACGTTGCACGTGAAAAAATGAAGCGCCATTTGGCGTTTGTAATATTACGATTTTCTAAGGATGAATTTTGAATATACATCCATGATTTCAAATAAAGATTTGGATTGAGAGCTATTTTCTTCAAAGTTGTTGTCTAAAAATGAGTGTGATACAGTATTCAACGACAAAAAATTGTGTAGGTTATGGAATGTCACATTATGACAATGTTGCAATACATGTATGCGTATTGCTTATTCTATCATACGCACATACATGGTTTGTGACTGTACTTTTGCGATTTCAGATCGTCCAACAGAAAGAAGTCAAAGAAGTCACATCAACTCAGTATTTGTTTGAAAATACTCTACAACTAATTGTTTCGTGTATTTCATCTTACACAGTTTCCCTATCTTGCATGAGCATACATCAATCCGTAGATTGACTGCGGCATGAATAAATGAATTTTGTTTTAACGAGACAAGTAACAAAATAAACTTTCTTTTGGGCGATATAAAATTGCTAGTGTACAGCCCAAGGTAAATGAACACGTATTTATACCCCAGCGAAACATCAAGGGGGGAGAAGTTGCGCAAATGTAATCAATAGTTTCAACAAACGAGTGCAAGAAAAGAAAGTCACACGGGCAGATACATTGAAAATGTCATGATTTACTGAATTGACGCCATGGACAAAATAAGGTAATTATAGTAAAAGATAGTAAAAATTGACCTTGCAGTTATAAATATTTTCGTTGTAATAGCAGAACGTAGAGAGTTGATCAATGGACAACGAAACTATTCATAGCTTCCTTTTTGGAAACCCTGTGTAAACATCATGTTCAAGACGTTTTGTGCTCGTCAGTATTTTGGACACCCTGTGTATACATCATGTTGAAGACCTTTTGTGCCCGTCAGTATTTTGGACACCCTAGGTATACATAATAATCAAGACCTTTTGTGCTCGTCAGTATTTTGGACACCCTGTGTATACATCATAATCAAGACCTTTTGTGTTCGTCAGTATTTTGGACTGCCTGTGTAGTTGTCATGTTCAAGACCTTTTTAAATATTTTAAACCTTATTTCTGTCACTTGCCAAACCATAATTAATTCATTTTATTGTTGAATTCTACTTCTAAACTATATATTTATAAGTTGTAAAAATGTATTTATTTCGCAAATAAAATCAGAATTTCTGTTTAAGACATTTCACATTTTTAAAATTTCATAGCTCTGTGACCGTTTATCATCCGTTATTTCAAGACCCTTCAGAAAACTATGTTAGAAAATCACCCTGTCACAATATTTAATGATCTTTCAGGATTTCCATATGTTCTCTTTCTAGTACATTTAACTTTTTGTTTGATTATAAATTGTATAAATGCAATTAAATATATGTTATGTTATGTTTTCGATTAGTTTCGATCGTAACCAAAATAGTATGCCTCAATGTTACCTAATGGTTACATCATTTGATTGCGTACAGAGGTATTCATTTCAGATGACATCAAGGAAATACTTAACATATCAAGTAACAGTTAAAACAGCGCCAGTATTCCAGCAACCACAAAACCGACCTTCGGGTGTCTCATCCTCATCATTAACATCTAGAATGTTTCATCAGTACCCGCCTTCTCATCTGCTCCATTTTATTTATATATATGCTTTGATTTATATACTGGGACTCACTTGAATCTATATAGACGAGGCTCCTAGAAGAGGTTAGTCACTTTAGTTTTTGGGGGATAGTACGAGGGTCATTCAATAAATTCGTAGACTGTGTTGATCATTTTAACATCCGATGACACAAAGAAAAACAAACTACTTCACGTTAAACAACAGCCTTTCGTACACAAGTGCTGAAAATAGCGCGTGAAACAACGCATTTTTAAAGGATTACGGCTAAAATTTTAGTACATATTTGCTTTTCGCGACTGTATTTAATCCAAAGAAAAAAGGGGTAAAACTTTTGTCGATCAATGTTAACTATACTTCATTCACGCTCTAAATTGTGACTGCGTCAAGGATAGTGTGATATTTACAAACATAAATTGGTTTGGTCAACTGCTGTAAGAATGTTTTACAAATTACTAAATTAAACAGATATGGGTACTGTTTTATTAACATTGCGTAAATGTCATGTAAATCTACGTAAACATAATTTCTCTTACCCAAATGCGTTTTACTTATAGCAAGTTGTTGCATTCATTTACCTAAAAATATTGAATATTGAACGTACGAGGGGTGTTCGAAAAGAAATCCAATTTACGCTGAAACATTTGTTTTTGACTGAACCATTTACAATGAAACTCACAGAAAACCTTCAATGAACACTCCTTTACACATAGCACACAAATTTAACCGTTAAATTCAAGATTAAAGGTATGTTTTGTCATCTGCAAAAGGTACAACACTCATGCACTGTGATATGGCTGACCACATAGGTTTCCTGGAACCGTACTTGTGGTCTTCTGCATGTAATTTTAGTTTAGGAACTGAACATTATTCGAATAGGAATAGGTCTACAGAATAGACTTAGTGATAAAGTATTATCATGCGTTTTTAGTTCAAAAATTACTTTACGGAAGAAGCCCTGTTCAAAGAGGCATTTTCATGAGAAATGTGCATATGGTCTATTACATTAACAATTGGACGCTCTATGAAATATTTCTGAAGTTTTTTATGCACACAATGTATATTGAACCTTTTTGGAACATATTTGTCCATTGGGTGTTGTTTTTAAATTGCAAGAACTTTGTGGATGAAGAAAATCAAATTAATCATTTCCATCAGTGACTGTGTGAATTTTTACAATAACGGATTTCTTAAAATTCTTGGTGGCACATATATAATATGTCTGCTTCATTCTTGGTTAATGAAAGAGAGCGTACGTTCCACGCTTTGTTAAACTATGTAAAAACTTCTCTTGAAAGTATTGGAGGTATAACTTCAATATTGTCATGGCATTAAAAATAAGATGACATTTTTGGCACCACGTAATGAACATGGTATCCAGTGGATACAAATGTTGTTAACTTCAAGAATTTTATTTCAAATGAAGTGAACTTGGGATAAACTCGACCTTGTACGAGCAGCTAACAGTCTAACTTTAAATATTGCAGCTTTGAGACGAACATCCTCCTTTGTATCAATGTTCTGTTTGATTGTTGTTGTTTTCAGTTGGACACTATTGTTGTTGACTTTTAGATGCTATTGACCTACTTTGAAACATGTAATAAAAGTGTTACAATGCTAAAAGACACCTCACGATGTCCTTTTATCTCAAAAAGTTCCTCATGTATAAAATTATCACTTAAATTAAAGTTAGACCTTTCTTTCATATAAGACATACATACTAATTTAAGTCAGTTTGATGATACGTATTTCGAACGTTTTTTAGCTCAGTATAAATTAGTAAGTGTTTATTAAACCTACATTATGACCAAACAAATGCACATATTTCAACCAAATGTTGCCCAAGTGCAGACAATGGTCTAATTGGTACATATGCCAAGTTTGAAGCACGAAACCCCTGCAAATACCACGATATGCATGGAATTGTATTTCTTTTCGAACACTCCTCGTAGACCGGGCCACAATATTACCAATATTTCTGGAACCAGAATGAATAAATATATTTATGTTTTCTTGTCATTTCATTCAGACAAACATAAATTATATATCATCTCACAAACCGTTTAAAAAACAATAAACAACAGTATAGGTGTTGCCCCAACAAGCGTGTAATCGTAGTCATATATGCCAATATTTAATAAATGATACCATAATCGCACACATACATACACGATGGCTGTAAAAAAATAGGCCTTAAAGAAGAAGGCACTCGTCATAGTCACTAACACGAACATAGAAAAACACATGGATAAAATGTGTATAATACGCACTGATGATTTCCAATAATTTCTATATAATAAATAACCGTATTAGCCGAAAATAAATACATATAAACGTTCGATAAGTTTTGATGTTAAACATTTTTTATTCTTATCACAGTCTATAACAACAAGTGACGGTCAAAAATCAACAGTGCGTGGCGAAAACTCCTCGCTACGTTCATAGAACGTACGACAGATCATAAGAAAAAATATCTTAGAAAAACGCATTTGCGCAAACATTATCGACGTACGCAATATTTATGGAAAACTTAAGAGTTACGCAAGCGTAAATGCTTTGATAAAACAATACCATGGTCAGTTTTGTAATAAAATTATCAGTGATTAATCATGTACATCTGGTTAATCCAACGTTGTGGAATATACCAAAATGTCCCGCCTTTCTCATTATCATGGGCCTACATAACATTTTACCATGTGCTGAATAATACCCGTGTGTTTTGGTAATTGCACCGTATGAATGTTTTGACTGGTTATGATAGCAAATCTGATTAACTGGTTATAATAGCAAATCTGACTGACTGGTTATAATAGCAAATCCGATTGACTGGTTATAATAGCAAATCCGATTGGACGACGGATTAGCACCAATATTCATGGCTGTCGGGTCAAATATTATATTATACATGTATACTTATTGTTACATAAAATGTAGTGTATATAACGTTGATTTGTAAAGAAAAACATTGTAAATACTTTTATATGAAAAATAAAATACGTCTACGTTTTGAGCATCCCTCATACAGCATACATAATAACACCTTGTATCACCTTACATTTCAGCAGTTTTCCTCATCGGATTAGTTGGTCGTAGGTGTCTAGTATACGTGGATTCTAATAAAGTTGAACATGTACTACATGTACTAGTAATAAGACGGTCATTCTATGCATCGATTTGGCTGACTTCCTGTGATATGTTGGATCTTCTCTCAAATCCAGAAACACACACCTCGTGTCCACAGCGTATTTATAAACCTATTTACTAAAGGTCCGTGGCTTAATCCTACTTATGCTGGTACACTATATGGCATATTCCACCAAGAATATCTGTTTATGGGTTTGCTGATGACCATATTGCCAATAAACGTTTCCGGCAGATCCAGTCAACAGTGACTCAACTGGAAGCTGTGCCATAACAATCAATTCTTGGATGAATAAAAACAAACTCAAAATGAACAATTCCATAACTGAATTCATTATGATTGGCAGCAGAGCTCAATTGAAGAAGTGTTCCACTACTGTGATTAATGTTGCTGGTGAGGAAATAAAATCTAACAAATCCATAAGATATTTGGGTGCTTTCTTTGACTAAACTTTGAATTTCAAAGAACATACCAAGAAAAAATGTCGTACTGCCATGTTGAACTCCTTACGCATAAAAAATATCCGGAAATATCTCACTAAAGAAGCTACTGAAATTTTAATTCTATCACTTGTTGTTTCCTACTTGGATAATTGCAATGTTATTTTGTACGGTAAAGCCGATAGTGATTTGAGAAAAATGCAACGTACATACAAAACATGTGTGCCAAATTAGTTTTAATCGCAGAAAAATATGATAGTTCTAAAGATGCGCTGCATGATTTACACTGGTTACCAATTAAAGCCAGAATTAACTTTAAACTTCTGTCTTTGATGTTCTATTGTTTTATTGGTAATGTACCACTCCACTTGACGGAACTGCTAACAAAAACTACCCCAAGACGATCGGGTTTGAGATCATTATGTTGTATTGACTTTAGCTACGTTGTTCATTTTAACAAAAGAAAGACATTAATTTTAACGACCGTAGTTTCAAAACAGTTGGTCCAAAATCATGGACTTGTCCCCCCTTAGACATAAGGCTGTTCGAGTCTTTAGAGGTTTTTCAGAAGAAGCTGAAAACGCAATATTTCAGAGACTTTTATACGTTGTTTTAAGATGTAACTGTCAATTCTGTGTAATAGGATTTCTTGCTGGTTGTTTTACCTTTTATTGTCATGACTCATAATTAATTGTATATGTTTTAGTTTGTAATATTGTTTTATGTATTGTCGTTTATAATCTGCTCAACCCGTATTAGTGATATTATACCAGTATTTTATATTTTATGTATGATTGTACAACGCCATTAAATATGAAAATTGTAAAAAAAATAGGTGTTCAATCAAACAAAAAAGTTTCACTGTATGACTTATTGGGAAACTACATAATTCAACTTGGAAAAGCATCTATAATTTCCGGTCATTGTGTTGTATTAACAGATGCAACAGTAGCTGTACAAAACGCAATATTGTGACGTTATGTGTACACACGAGGGTATTTTTAAAATTAAGTCAGATGCACACGTGTCGTATATTTGGTTTTTCAGTTATTTATATCGTGAGCGGTTGACTTTCTTTTAACTCTTAGAACTATTTACGCAAAATTTTAATGAGAAATAACAACACGAATAATTCTTGACCAACCATTTGATGCATCATCTTAAAGTTTATTTTAGTAACTACTTTTAAAAAACTTTGAGTTTATATAAATCTTTTAACAGTATTAGGTTCACAAGAATATAAAACCTTTTTTAAAGAACCAAACTGATGCTTTTTTAAAATCTGCCTAGAATAAGAAGGTCGTAAGTACAAAATCACTATCTGAAGTAAAACAAGAAAAAACTGTCTGAAAACCACTCTTTACTTATGGAAAAACAAGCTTTCTAAACTTCAGTTTGGTCAACATGACCAGTTTCGATTTTCATGAAAATAGGCTCATAAGAAGCATGAGTTACAGATTTCGAATATGCATGAGTCTTACAAGGCCGTAAGTATTACTTACGACCTTCTTATGTTAAGCCAGCGAAATGTTCACCAGTCAAATATCTAATTACTATCATACGATTATATCTATATTGGTTCTACTCTGGTATTTAAATGTTTTCCGAGTTTTCTTGTGTTACTAATTATATGACTATGTAACTTCTTGTATGTTGACGATATGTATTTCCAGAGTAATGTTTGTGTACTTCTGACTGCTGTTTGTTAATGTCATGATATGTTTGTAAACAAGTTGTTAATTATTCTATCGCCACTGAGGTGTGTGGCTATCATTAGAAATTTATCTACCACGCCTAGCAACAAGGGGAATCAACGTCTTGCGATGGATATTGTACATTTCGCTGGCTTAGAATTAGAATAAGTGCTACTTACGACCCTATAAGCCACATTCATATGAAATCTGCACCACAAGGCGCTTCTTATTAATTAAAATCGGAAATGGTTATCTTGAGCAAACTGAAGTTGAAAAAGCTTGTTTTTCCTAAAGTAAAGAGTACTTTTAAGACATATTTACTTGTTTTCTCAAAATATCGATTTTGTACTTACGACCTTCTCATTCTAAGCCAGCAACATATCAGTAAAGCATCAATACCACTAAAGGAACAATATTCATCATCCCACTAAAAGATGGAAGGACAAAGTTATGTTTCGTGCCTCATCGCTAAGGATAAGATTGGTGAATTGTCTCTATACGACCTTGAATACTTTGATGTTACCTAATTCTGTTAACTCAAGTTAGCACATTTGAACAGTTGACAATGTGTTTATACGCTCGTCTTTGACTTCCACTTGCTGTATACATAAGCGTGAAGTATTACTACACAAATAACGGACAAATAGTGCACGATTGTTCACAAAAATGAACCAGTTTGGATAAGAACCATGTAGTATATTCATGCATAATGGCAGCCACACTAAAATGCTTTACAACATGGTATGCTTCAGTGTACTTCAGACTGTTGATGTGAATGTCACGATATGTTTTAAAGAAATATATTTGTTCATTTGTGTATCACAAGTACTAGTTGTTTGACGTAGTGACGTCATTGATGTTTACTGAAGAGGAGAGACTAAATTCAGAGACAATAAACGGGATACATCATACTTTGCAAGACAGGAGTGAATAAATACCATGTTGTTTTTTATACCATGTACTGACGTTATTGCACTCCCCTTTTGTTAGCAGGTACCATGCCCAAGGTAATACTACACAAATTGCTAGCTCTGAATAAAAGTGCCTCCCTAGAAAATAACAAAATAATATTATTATTTGATTGACCTTTGTTTTAAATGTATTATTGTTGACGGTTTTGGTTTCCTGTGTTAAAATCAGACCTACACAATTTGATAGCAATTTATGTTGAAATTCAAAACGAAACTACACAGTAACAGCATGGCATTTATACGATATTATTTCAATTTTCGATTTGTGAGCGAACGCATGTACATTGTACATTTCTATAATTACTGATGATTGTAAATGAAACCGTTTGAGGAAATAAAGATGTAATAACACAAAACAATTGCTGTCAACTCTTTATTATTCATTTGCCCGTAGTGAGATATTCATTCACCATTGATCATAGTAGATTATATTTACCGTTTATTAGGTCAGTCATATAGTTCGCCGGAGATAACACTAGCCTTTGTTTACAAATAAAAGTGAAAATTAAATACATGTTCGGTATTCATTTTAGTGCAATCTTGTGGATATAGTTCAATTTTGAACTCTGAGCCATGACCTATCGGACTAGTCCATTTTGGCGGGTAGACCATGGTTTATTACGCTCGCAGGTCAGTATTTAATTATATTATTCTTACATATATCTGTTTGTTATTGGATTACAGTTTAGTGCAGTCGGCAACGTTCAAGATTTCTAACCCGAACTTCGGTGGTTCAAATTCCCAATTCGCTCATATTTTTAATTCATTATTTTATGTTATTTAAAGAGTATATAAACTAAAGTTTCTTTTTTTTAATTAATCCATGAAAATGTGTTGATACATTTTATTTTTCATTTTCACTTATAGCCATTCTACAATACACGTGCAAGATTTAAAAATATTTTGAAGCATGTAACAAATATGACTTGTCACATACTGTTATAACACGGATATTGCAAGATATGTGCATTTATAAATTAAAAAATGTGTAAATATAAATTAAAAAAAGAAATTTTTTTTTTTTTTTTGGTGAGATTCGAACTTGCCCTGGTCAGGCAAAAGTTATTTTACAATGTATCAAGCGCTATACCGTCAGGACTATTCAGACACACGGAATAGTTAGCCTTAATTATTACCTGCGAGCCTTGAGCGAGCAGGTATATTGGATTGCCAAAAGTAAAATGACCATGGAGGGGCACGTGACCTGTTCTCGATGGTTTACAATTTCAAAAAAATATCCAGAAAAAGATGCATTTTGTAAAAATGTCGTGAACCAAACTAATTCCATTATTCCATGCGGATAACATCGGTCTTTATCGCATTGCAATAGTTTATTTACCGAAGAAATCAGAACTGTCCGAAATGTCAGTGAGCGCTAGGCAATATTGAGACCATGGATCTAAACAGCAGGTGACTGCAGCTGCATATACGCACAGCGCTTCCCAGTCAATTGTCATGAAATTATCGGAATTGGTTTGTGATCTTTGATATTGTTGAACACTGAAAACATGTGTCATGATAATACCTTTTAATGAACTGATACGAGGTTTTATTTATAAGCATATAAATATTATATGGAACAAGGGAGTCATAATATGCAACTAAGTGTCTTGAAAATTGGTTTGTTATACATGAAATAATTTAACAATTTGTTGATAAATTTCATATGTCAAATTATCGTGCATATAGTTTTCCCAATTTGAAAGCTACCGGCCTATCGCGCTTATTTTTTTCTCACAATTTTGAGATTTTCATGTTTATTTTTATACACATCAGCTGTTGAATTATGCAGATAGAAGGTCGAGGATCCTGTCAATTCTCAGTCAAATGAAGTCGGTACATCATTTGCTCGCAGGAACTATTTGACTTGTATTACTTATATTTTCCATTAAACCTATACCAACCTATATCGATTAATGGTTAAAACTTTAAAAGTGCAGTCACGGCTCAATGCTCGAAATCGAACTATATACACTTTTAATGATATTGTCTTTAAATTTTCACTGATAACAAGCGGCCAGTCGACCGTACAGTGTTTATAATTTGCTTTGTTTGTTTATTGATAAGGCTAGAGTTATCCCCGGCGAACTTATATACAAAATATTGTAAACATAAACATTCAAATTTGTATTATTATACCGCGCACAGGATAATGTGAAAGGCGGGAAAATTTTGTATGGTCAACAAAGGTGGATTACAATTATGTGCACCAATTATCAGTCATGTTTTGAATACAATACTGACCTTATCTGTTTATTTAAGTGATTTCTACAACCAATTTTGCCACAGTTGACCAAACCGATTCATGTTTGTAAATATCACATTATCCTGGGCGGACTCTAATGTCTTTCACAGATAATGGATGTATGTGGACTAAGAAGATAAGGTATTAATTTTCCTGTCTTGTATCCGATTAAAATGTTTAAAACAATAAAAAGCTATGTTTAGAGATTACATTGTTTATATACAAATGGTAGCCTATACCTAAAAAAACGAACTGAATAAGTGAATGTGTATAACCAGTATTTAGATTTTGTGTAAATTCCGATTAAAACGTTAAGCAAATACAACATTGTTGGAATACATGTTCCATATATTTCCACATTTATATAATCAGTGTTTACTGTATATGTATAGCATACTGTCTGTATGAACATTTATAAACCAGTATTTGGTGTGTATATGTGTATCACAAGTGACCTTTATTCGTAGTTATAATATACGTACATGTATTACCAACGTCAGAAATATAGTGTTCAATACCCGTTTTGTACCTTGCAACAATCCACGAAAAATCAAAGTAAATTTCCAAAGGCAATCTATCTGATAAATATACATATAATGACTTACTTGTTTTCGCTCCTTGTATCAGAAATAGTGCATCTGTCATTAGGAAATTTTCTACAACGCTTAACAACAATAGATCATCAACGTCACTGTCACTAGGTACCGTTCCCCAGGTTCCTATGTGTTATTATATGCACTCTTGTACCGGATAGATCTATATTTAGACATTTGTGTATAGCAATAAAATAGTACGCATATATATCATAGTTACGTCAATTAACAACTAAAGAGGTTCGACTAAATGAAATGATAATTAATGGGACGGGTCTTTAATTTTAAAAGGAATGGGTGCTATAAATACCGTGCTTTCTATTTATACCATGTACTGAAGTTCAATCCATTGCCTAGGGCTTTACAAAATTCAAACACCTTAGGTATATTTAAGAAAATAACTAAAACCCTACTTATAGTTTTCTATGAACTGTTTTAAGGGAATATATTAATTAAGTGCTGTTTTAAACAAGTATTAAACGAAAGATTTAAGTTTAAGGTCAAATAGTGTATTTTAATAATCTAATGTGATTTTAAGCCTCGATACCACTGAGGAATTCCACATCGGCGATATTCTCCCGATTTCTTCCGATACGAACCGATTCATCACAATTCCTTCCGATATCACAAACTGTCTCATAACTTCCCCGAAGCTACACCTAGACCACGAGGAACCGCTTTCCGATGTTAATTTAAATCGGGAGTACATCGCCGAGGCAAAAATGCTCAGTGGGACATAGGCTTTAATTTTTACGTTGAACATGTGTCTCTTAATGCAGTTGATGAGTCTTTGCTTACCATGTATGTATGTTCTAAACTCACTCTTAATTCTATTTATGCGTATCTGTGATGATTATAATTTAAATAATGTCGTTTGAAATTATTACTGTATTCTATGTTTGTTTTGCCATTATGTCGTTTTTGTATATCATGTTATGAATATTGTACAACGCCATGGCATATCTGATATGTAAAAATAGGCATTTAACCCATTTGAAATAAATTTCTGTTTAAAACATTAATGATCGATTGTATCGCTGAATAGCATCTTTTTGTGTCCAAACAGGTTTTTGGAATGAACCTTGTTCTACAGGGCTCTGTTGGCGCAACGTCTAAGTTGGTTCATTTTAAGAAGCCTGTTGATAAAATCTACTCGAATTTTGTATGCTGTTTAGTGATATGTTTGATTTAGTATTTTTATCATCTCTTAGAACTCACATTTGGATGAGTGTTTTATTGTCGTATTTTATATGTACATTTTGTAACGTGTTGATGAGATGTAAATAAACTATTAATCGTATTTATCTTATCTAATAAACTAGTTTCAGTTTAATTGTGTTATGTTCTTGTTTAACTATAAAGTGAACAAAAAGACAATATTAAGTCAGACAGGGAAGGCAGCACTCAGCTTAACCAGCCAAGCACAGAAAACATATAAGCGGCACAGTGTCAAACGTAAAAATCTAGCAACTACAAAAACACGGCATACCGTCCCGAAAGTCTGCCGCCTCAGTCAAACTAAAACGGAACGAAAGCCAGGTGACGAGAAAATAACAACCGGGCATTACACACCACATGGACAATCTACAACATATATATAATGTACATGCAATTTTGAAAGATACGAAGCAGCCTTGTGCTGGACTACGAAATCGCAGAATGGCACATACAAAAAGAACAAAGTTTAACAAAAAGGCACAATGGCGAAATATTTTTGTATTTTTTGTATTTTTACTATGAAGTGGACAATACATATTTACCTGAAGGTTGACTTATAGTTCGGATCCGCCTAGGACAGCTGTGTTTTATGTGCTTGATTGGTTCAGTAGGCATCGTGCCTTGTATATGTGTTTAATGTTTTCTGTGCTCGGGTGGTTAAGTTCAGTGCTGCCTTCCCTGTCTGAATAAATATTTTCTTTATGTAATGTCCCCAAACCAAAAGGCAATAGTGACAGGTAATAGAGAATAATAAAAACTGAATCAATCAGCACAATGGCCCTTTATGAGTACGACATGAAATCGTGAATATATTGTTAGGAATGTATCAAACATGTCTAGCAACAAGGTAATTCAACGTCACTGTCACTAGGTACCATTCCCAATGCGGTACTCCTATGTCTTTATAACCTAATATTTTAATGGACATGTCTATATGTGTATATGTGTGTATAACAACTCCATGTTGTTTATCGTAGCGAGTCTGTGTTTGTAGATGTTTACCGAAGAGGAGAGACTATAAAGTCACTGATATTTGATGGGGTGCGTCCTAATGATCGAAGGAAGGGTTGTTGTAAGTACCATGTTCTCTATAAATATCATGTACTGAAGTTATTGCACTCTTTGTCACATTTTACCGTTCCTAAGTTAGTATAGAGGTTGTGATGAAAACGTGTACAACTACATGTACGTTTAATTATCAGTACATGTATACGTACACGTTGCAATTATAATAAGCTTGCGAAACACAACGTGGGCGAGTAAAATCACGATGACAGTTTCACGTATATTAACATACCTTTGTTACATGCTACACAAATTATTGTCGTCTGTCAGACTTTCTTAACCTATAGGAACTACACACACACGGATGACGAAATACTCAAAAGTCCGTTTTACATTTTTACGTTTTCTTTAGCAACCTCTCTTACATATCAAGGAAATTACGTCTGTCACCAGGGTACTGTTTTATTAAAGTCTCATATTTACGATCAAATTTTAATTCTTTTTAATACTTTTACAACTAAAAAGTGTGATAAATGGAGCTGCAATACTAACAAAGTTTCAGTTAATGAACTCCTGCAAACATCCCAAATTTGCAGTTTTTAAGAATTACAAAGAATTTAAATTTAAACGCAAGTTTACGATTTCCGTAAGTGCTTTTATAAAACAGTACCCATGTACCGTTCCCAGGCCTCTGTCACCAGGTACCGTTCCCAGTCCTCTGTTACCAGGTACAGTTCCCAGCCCTCTGTTACCAGGTACAGTTCCCAGGCTTCTGTCACCAGGTACAGTTCCCAATCCTCTGTTACCAGGTACCGTTTCCAGGCCTCTGTCACCAGGTACATTTTCAAGGCCTCTGTCACCAGGTACAGTTTCCAGGCCTCTGTCACCAGGTACAGTTCCCAGTCCTCTGTTACCAGGTACAGTTTCCATGCCTCTGTCACCAGGTACCGTTCCCCGGCCTCTGTCACCAGGTACAGTTTCCAAACCTCTGTCACCAGGTACAGTTTCCAGGATTCTGTCACCAGGTACAGTTTCCAGGCCTCTGTCACCAGGTACAGTTACCAAACCTCTGTCACCAGGTACAGTTTCCAGGCCTCTGTCACCAGGTACAGTTCCCAGGCCTCTGTCACCAGGTACAGTTCCCAGGCCTCTGTCACCAGGTACAGTTTCAAAACCTCTGTCACCAGGTACAGTTTCCAAGCCTCTGTCACAAGGTACAGTTTCCAAACCTCTGTCACCAGGTACAGTTTCCAAACCTCTGTCACCAGGTACAGTTTCCAAACCTCTGTCACCAGGTACAGTTTCCAGGCATCTGTCACCAGGTACAGTTTCAAAACCTCTGTCATCAGGTACAGTTCCCAGGCCTCAGTCACCAGGTACAGTTTCCAGGCCTCTGTCACCAGGTACAGTTCCCAGCCCTCTGTTACCAGGTACAGTTCCCAGGCTTCTGTCACCAGGTACAGTTCCCAATCCTCTGTTACCAGGTACCGTTTCCAGGCCTCTGTCACCAGGTACATTTTCAAGGCCTCTGTCACCAGGTACAGTTTCCAGGCCTCTGTCACCAGGTACAGTTCCCAGTCCTCTGTTACCAGGTACAGTTTCCATGCCTCTGTCACCAGGTACCGTTCCCCGGCCTCTGTCACCAGGTACAGTTTCCAAACCTCTGTCACCAGGTACAGTTTCCAGGATTCTGTCACCAGGTACAGTTTCCAGGCCTCTGTCACCAGGTACAGTTTCCAAACCTCTGTCACCAGGTACAGTTTCCAGGCCTCTGTCACCAGGTACAGTTCCCAGGCCTCTGTCACCAGGTACAGTTCCCAGGCCTCTGTCACCAGGTACAGTTTCAAAACCTCTGTCACCAGGTACAGTTTCCAAGCCTCTGTCACAAGGTACAGTTTCCAAACCTCTGTCACCAGGTACAGTTTCCAAACCTCTGTCACCAGGTACAGTTTCCAGGCCTCTGTCACCAGGTACAGTTTCAAAACCTCTGTCATCAGGTACAGTTCCCAGGCCTCTGTCACCAGGTACAGTTTCCAGGCCTCTGTCACCAGGTACAGTTTCCAGGCCTCTGTCACCAGGTACAGTTTTCAAGCCTCTGTCACCAGGTACAGTTTCCAGGCCTCTGTCACCAGGTACAGTTTTCAAGCCTCTGTCACCAGGTACAGTTTCCAAGCCTCTGTCATCAGGTACCGTTTCCAAGCCTCTGTCACCAGGTACAGTTTCCAGGCCTCTGTCACCAGGTACAGTTTCCAGGCCTCTGTCACCAGGTACCGTTCCAAGCCTCTGTCACCAGGTACAGTTCCCATGCCTCTGTCACCAGGTACAGTTTCCAGGCCTCTGTCACCAGGTACCGTTCCAAGCCTCTGTCACCAGGTACAGTTTCAAAACCTCTGTCACCAGGTACAGTTTCCAGGCCTCTGTCACCAGGTACCGTTCCAAGCCTCTGTCACCAGGTACAGTTTCCAGGCCTCTGTCACCAGGTACCGTTCCAAGCCTCTGTCACCAGGTACCGTTCCAAGCCTCTGTCACCAGGTACAGCTTCCAGGCCTCTGTCACCAGGCACAGTTTCCAGGCATCTGTCACCTGGTACAGTTTCCAAGCCTCTGTCACCAGGTACATTTTCCAGGCCTCTGTCACCAGGTACAGTTTCCAAGCCTCTGTCACCAAGTACAGTTTACAGGCCTCTGTCACTAGGTACAGTTTCCAGGCTTCTGTCACCAGGTACACCAATCCTCTGTCATCAGGTACAGTTTCCAAACCTCTGTCACCAGGTACAGTTTCCAGGCCTCTGTCACCTGGTACAGTTTCCAAGCCTCTGTCACCAGGTACAGTTCCCAGGCCTCTGTCACCAGGTACAGTTTCCAGGCCTATGTCACCAGGTACCGTTCCCAGGCCTCTGTCACTTGGTAAAGTTTCCATGCATCTGTCAATAGATACCGTTCCCAGGCCTCTGTCACCAGGTACAGTTTCAAGGCCTCTGTCACCAGGTACAGTTTCCAGGCCTCTGTCACAAGGTACCGTTCCATGCCTCTGTCATCTGGTACCGTTCCCAGGCATCTGTCACCAGGTACAGTTTCCAAGCATCTGTCACCAGGTACAGTTTCCAGGCCTCTGTCACCTGGTACAGTTTCCAAGCCTCTGTCACCAGGTACAGTTCCCAGGCCTCTGTCACCAGGTACAGTTTCCAGGCCTATGTCACCAGGTACCGTTCCCAGGCCTCTGTCACTTGGTAAAGTTTCCATGCATCTGTCAATAGATACCGTTCCCAGGCGTCTGTCACCAGGTACCGCTCCCAGGCATCTGTCACCAGGTACAGTTTCCAGGCATCTGTCACCAGGTACCGTTCCCAGGCATCTGTCACCAGGTACCGTTCCATGCATCTGTCACCTGGTACCGTTCCCAGGCATCTGTCACCAGGTACAGTTTCCATGCATCTGTCACCAGGTACCGTTAACAGGCATCTGTCACCAGGTACCGTTAACAGGCATCTGTCACCAGGTACCGTTCCCAGGCATCTGTCACCAGGTACAGTTTTCAGGCCCTGTCAATAGATACAGTTTCCAGGCCTCTGTCACCAGGTACCGTTCCCAGGCCTCTGTCACCAGGTACAGTTTCCATGCCTCTGTCACCGGGTACAGTTTCCAGGCCTCTGTCACCAGGTACAGTTTCCAGGCCTCTGTCACCAGGTACAGTTCCCAGTCCTCTATTACCAGGTACAGTTTCCATGCCTCTGTCACCAGGTACCGTTCCCCGGCCTCTGTCACCAGGTACAGTTTCCAAACCTCTGTCACCAGGTACAGTTTCCAGGATTCTGTCACCAGGTACAGTTTCCAGGCCTCTGTCACCAGGTACAGTTTCCAAACCTCTGTCACCAGGTACAGTTTCCAGGCCTCTGTCACCAGGTACAGTTCCCAGGCCTCTGTCACCAGGTACAGTTCCCAGGCCTCTGTCACCAGGTACAGTTTCAAAACCTCTGTCACCCGGTACAGTTTCCAAGCCTCTGTCACAAGGTACAGTTTCCAAACCTCTGTCACCAGGTACAGTTTCCAAACCTCTGTCACCAGGTACAGTTTCCAGGCCTCTGTCACCAGGTACAGTTTCAAAACCTCTGTCATCAGGTACAGTTCCCAGGCCTCTGTCACCAGGTACAGTTTCCAGGCCTCTGTCACCAGGTACAGTTTCCAGGCCTCTGTCACCAGGTACAGTTTTCAAGCCTCTGTCACCAGGTACAGTTTCCAGGCCTCTGTCACCAGGTACAGTTTTCAAGCCTCTGTCACCAGGTACAGTTTCCAAGCCTCTGTCATCAGGTACCGTTTCCAAGCCTCTGTCACCAGGTACAGTTTCCAGGCCTCTGTCACCATGTACAGTTTCCAGGCCTCTGTCACCAGGTACCGTTCCAAGCCTCTGTCACCAGGTACAGTTCCCATGCCTCTGTCACCAGGTACAGTTTCCAGGCCTCTGTCACCAGGTACCGTTCCAAGCCTCTGTCACCAGGTACAGTTTCAAAACCTCTGTCACCAGGTACAGTTTCCAGGCCTCTGTCACCAGGTACCGTTCCAAGCCTCTGTCACCAGGTACATTTTCCAGGCCTCTGTCACCAGGTACCGTTCCAAGCCTCTGTCACCAGGTACCGTTCCAAGCCTCTGTCACCAGGTACAGCTTCCAGGCCTCTGTCACCAGGTACAGTTTCCAGGCATCTGTCACCTGGTACAGTTTCCAAGCCTCTGTCACCAGGTACATTTTCCAGGCCTCTGTCACCAGGTACAGTTTCCAAGCCTCTGTCACCAAGTACAGTTTACAGGCCTCTGTCACTAGGTACAGTTTCCAGGCTTCTGTCACCAGGTACACCAATCCTCTGTCATCAGGTACAGTTTCCAAACCTCTGTCACCAGGTACAGTTTCCAGGCCTCTGTCACCTGGTACAGTTTCCAAGCCTCTGTCACCAGGTACAGTTCCCAGGCCTCTGTCACCAGGTACAGTTTCCAGGCCTATGTCACCAGGTACCGTTCCCAGGCCTCTGTCACTTGGTAAAGTTTCCATGCATCTGTCAATAGATACCGTTCCCAGGCCTCTGTCACCAGGTACAGTTTCAAGGCCTCTGTCACCAGGTACAGTTTCCAGGCCTCTGTCACAAGGTACCGTTCCATGCCTCTGTCATCTGGTACCGTTCCCAGGCATCTGTCACCAGGTACAGTTTCCAAGCATCTGTCACCAGGTACAGTTTCCAGGCCTCTGTCACCTGGTACAGTTTCCAAGCCTCTGTCACCAGGTACAGTTCCCAGGCCTCTGTCACCAGGTACAGTTTCCAGGCCTATGTCACCAGGTACCGTTCCCAGGCCTCTGTCACTTGGTAAAGTTTCCATGCATCTGTCAATAGATACCGTTCCCAGGCGTCTGTCACCAGGTACCGCTCCCAGGCATCTGTCACCAGGTACAGTTTCCAGGCATCTGTCACCAGGTACCGTTCCCAGGCATCTGTCACCAGGTACCGTTCCATGCATCTGTCACCTGGTACCGTTCCCAGGCATCTGTCACCAGGTACAGTTTCCATGCATCTGTCACCAGGTACCGTTAACAGGCATCTGTCACCAGGTACCGTTAACAGGCATCTGTCACCAGGTACCGTTCCCAGGCATCTGTCACCAGGTACAGTTTCCAGGCCCAGTCAATAGATACAGTTTCCAGGCCTCTGTCACCAGGTACCGTTCCCAGGCCTCTGTCACCAGGTACAGTTTCCATGCCTCTGTCACCGGGTACAGTTTCCAGGCCTCTGTCACCTGGTACCGTTCCCAGGCATCTGTCACCAGGTACAGTTTCCAGGCCTCTGTCAATAGATACAGTTTCCAGGCTTCTGTTAATAGATACAGTTTCCAGGCTTCTGTCAATAGATACAGTTTCCAGGCTTTTGTTAATAGATACAGTTTCCAGGCCTCTGTCACCAGGTACAGTTTCCAGGCTTCTGTCAATAGATACAGTTTCCATGCCTCTTTCACCAGGTACAGTTTCCAGGCTTCTGTCAATAGATACAGTTTCCAGGCCTCTGTCACCAGGTACAGTTTCCAGGCTTCTGTCAATAGATACAGTTTCCAGGCTTCTGTCAATAGATACAGTTTCCAGGCTTCTGTCAATAGATACAGTTTCCAGGCCTCTTTCACCAGGTACAGTTTCCATGCCTCTGTCACCTGGTACATTTTCCAGGCCTCTGTCACCAGGTACATTTTCCAGGCCTCTGTCAATAGATACAGTTTCCATGCCTCAGTCAATAAAAACAGTTTCCAGGCCTCTGTCACCAGGTACCGTTCCCAGGCCTCTGTCACCAGGTAATGTTTCAAGGCCTCTGTTTCCAGGTACCGTTCCCAGTCCTCTGTCACCAGGTAATGCTCCCAGGCCTATGTCACCAGGTACAGTTCCCAAGCCTCTGTCACCAGGTACAGTTCCCAGGCCTCTGTCACCAGGTACAGTTCCCAGTCCTCTGTCACCAGGTACAGTTCCCAAGCCTCTGTCACCAGGTACCGTTCCCAGGCCTCTGTCACCAGGTACAGTTTCCAGGCCTCTGTCACCAAGTACAGTTTCCAGGCCTCTGTCACCAGGTACAGTTTCCAGGCCTATGTCACCTGGTACAGATTCCAGGCCTATGTCACCAGGTACATTTTCCAGGCCTCTGTCAATAGATACAGTTTCCAGGCTTCTGTCAATAGATACAGTTTCCAAGCCTCTGTCACCAGGTACAGTTTCCAGGCTTCTGTCAATAGATACAGTTTCCAGGCTTCTGTCAATAGATACAGTTTCCAGGCCACAGTCAATAGATACAGTGTCCATGCCTCTGTCAATAGATACAGTTACTAGGCCTCTGTCACCAGGTACCGATCCAGGCCTGTCACCAGGTACAGTTTCAAGGCCTCTGTCAATAGATACAGTTTCCAGGCTTCTGTTAATAGATACAGTTTCCAGGCCTCTGTCACCAGGTACAGTTTCCAGGCTTCTGTCAATAGATACAGTTTCCAGGCTTCTGTCAATAGATACAGTTTCCAGGCCACAGTCAATAGATACAGTTTCCATGCCTCTGTCAATAGATACAGTTCCTAGGCCTCTGTCACCAGGTACCGATCCAGGCCTGTCACCAGGTACAGTTTCAAGGCCTCTGTCAATAGATACAGTTTCCAGGCTTCTGTTAATAAATACAGTTTCCAGGCCTCTGTCACAAGGTACAGTTTCCAGGCTTCTGTCAATAGATACAGTTTCCAGGCCTCTGTCACCAGGTACAGTTTCCAGGCTTCTGTCAATAGATACAGTTTCCAGGCTTCTATCAATAGATACAGTTTCCAGGCCTCAGTCAATAGATACAGTTTCCAGGCCTCTGTCAATAGATACAGTTCCTAGGCCTCTGTCACCAGGTACCGTACCAGGCCTGTCACCAGGTACAGTTTCAAGGCCTCTGTCAATAGATACAGTTTCGAGGCCTCTGTCACCAGGTAGAGTTTCCAAGCCTCTGTCAATAGATACCGTTCCCAAAAAAGATAATGACGTATCGGACAGGGAAGTCAGCATTGAACAGAAAGTGCAGACCACGAAATGCACAGAAAGAACACACATATTACAAGTGCAACATTATAATACAAAGTCGGACAGGAAAGGCAGCACTCAACATAACCAGCCGAGCACAGAAAACATAGAATAATCACATACTAGTACCACAACTACACGGCACAATGCCCAACAGATAACTGAACGGGAAAATGAAATTTAACCACCAAACCCAAGTCCAAGCTGTCAAAATGCTAAATGACTAAGTTTTAGCTGTATAAAAAAGCTGAATGCCCTAGTCCCAGCTGTAAAAAATAATAATCCAGAATCACCTAGTTTTAGCTATAAAAGACTGTATGCCCTAGTTTCAGCAGAATGGCTTAATTTCAGCAGTAAAAAACCTGAAAACCTAGTTCTAGCTGTCTAAAGTCCTAAATAGTTTAAGAATAACAGTAACAAGTCACACGCCACACGCCACACGCCACAATACCAAAGATAAAAATGAACTAGAACTTATTTGCAGCCTTATACATGTTTGAATGGTTGTATACAAAAAATATAATAACGAATTGGACGGGGGGAATGGGCGCGACACAGAACAGTGCTAACTCTGCATGAAAGAGGCCCGTTTAAAAAGAGGATTAATAAAATATCATGACTATTGGTTGTACAAGTATATTGAAGTTTGAAGATTATTAGTGTTGATGGTTTGGGAGGTTAAATCAGATCTAGAACCATTTTCTGCAATACGAAACTAAGGAGTGCTATCTCTACAGAAACGACTGAGCATTAGGGGTGGGCCGATACATCGAAATATCGATGCATTGCGATTCCGAGTGTCCCGATAGTATGGATCGATAGTAAAAGTCTCGATCCAATAACTATCGTCGATAGTTAGCTCAAATATCGATAGTTACGATAGTTTCCTTTTCATAAATATAGTTTATTATTAATTTAAATCAACTGTCGTTCTCGTTAAAAAACTAATTTTAAATAATCCCATGCATCAATAAGTATTAGGTGTAAACACGCATGTTTAATTAACATGCGTGGTGTAAACAATGCAGTATTTAGTTTAATTGTATTAATTATTAATCTATTTCTATCCAATTCATTTTCAATCATTTCAACATATAGTAGATTAGTATGTTTTACAACAGTGATATCTTAAACAGTGCAAATTTGCATTTACAAGTTAATCTCTGGTTTTTGAAATCTTGACAATAACTATTGCAATAGTATCGCAATAGTTTCCTGCAATACCCGGTACTATAGTTTCGCAATAGTACTTTCAGCAATAGCAATAGTATTACGATAGTCAAAAATGGACTCGATAGTCACTCCTACTGAGCATGGAAGGGTACAAAATAAAAAGGAAAAAAATACACTTACAGCTACCGAATCCTCAGCTTCTATCACCAGGCCATTCCAAAACTGACACATTATAATACAATTTAATGATAAAGTTTAGCAAATGTTTATGAAAACGGTAACTTTGCTGGAGTACTGTTTTAAAAGTAAAGCCTAGGTACCACTGAGTATTTATTGGGATGTACTCCCGATTGAAATTAATGACCTATCAGAAAATCGATAACAGGTTCCTCGTGGTCTCAGGGAAGTTTCGATGAAGTCATGAGACAGTCTGTGATATCGGAAGGAATTGTGATGAATCGGGTGGTATCGGAAGAAATCGGTCAGAATTAGGTCGTAAGTACAAAATCAATATTTTAAGAAAAAAAAACAGTCTGAAAAATACACTTTACTTATGGAAAAACAACCTTTATAAATTTCGATTTGATCAACATGACCAGTTCCCATTTCATGAAAATAGGCTCATGAGAAGTCCCTTGAGATGCAGATTTCAAATATGCATGAGTATTATGAGGTCGTAAGTAGTACTAGAATGTTGACAGACACAAACGATGTTTATATAAGATATATGACGTCTGTCACATTTCAGAAAAATCGATAGCAATTTTCCTTTTAACTTTTGGTTATGTATCACGCATTTAACCTTCGACTGGAAAATTCAAACAAACAACACGTATCCATGGAAATAACTGGTATGTGCGTCTGTTTGTTTATACATGTATCTGTACATGTATATGATTCACTGACGAATGTCATGCTATAAACAGTACTAAAAGATCATATTAAGTCAGACAGTGAAGGCAGCACTCAACTTAACCAATCGAGCACAGAAAACATAAAACACATAAAAGGCACAGTGCCAAACTAATCAAGTAAAGATCCACCCAAGTACATGCTGCCGAAAAGTACAATGCATTAGTTTCATCAATCAAAAAGTTTAATGTCCTAGCTGACTGACATCAATGCCCAGTCAGAAGATACGTGCTTGTTGTGCCCAATCCGACGAACCATACACGCAAACAGAGGACATAAACAAAATGAATGGTATTAAACATTGGAGCCATTGTCCAGGAAAATCTGCTATTTTGACAAAAAAATATTTTGAGATTTTGTATGATGGTGACAAAAGAATTATGTAAAAGAAATTGTGTTCATATCCTCTTTTTAAAAAAGTGTTACAGTTGTTTTGTAGATGTCCTAATTTGAGCCTTTTTGCGTGACGCCGTAAATCTCATTCAAACGTTATTCGACGTAACAGTTGCTGGTATTTCATGGATACAGTAATATTTATTTATTATCAATTATTAACTGTTAAAAAAAGTATCACGTTTTATATGTTTGCGTTAATTTTTAAAAACGTTTTATATGTTTGCGTTAATTTTTCAAAACATACATACAAATCGCAGATGTTTGCATCTGGTAAAAGGCTACATACAACGTACTACTGTTTTAATAACTGCTCCTATTTCTCAGTCAGAGTATCAGAAATCGGTCACCATAGAAAGTTGGTTAATTATTTAAAATTGAATCAATAGAAAAATCATCTTTTCTAATACTTCCATAAAGTAATCGCACAATGTAAAAATAACAGGTTTTACCTAAAAAGGCTCATATTTAAACAGTGGTTCATTAACGGTAATAAAAAAATATATAAACCGGAGGCTAATTAACAGAAAAAGAGGGCAGAAACAGGATAAAATATTATTACAAACATGAGTCCAAGTGTCAGCTGACAAAAAGCTCAAATTCCAAGTTTCAGCTGTCAAAAAGCTGAAAGTCCAAGTTTCAGCTGAGCAAATGCTGAAAGTCCAAGTTTCAGCTGAAAAAAAACTGAAAGTCCAAGTTTCAGCTGAGAAAAAGCTGAAATTCCAAGTTTCAGCTGTCAACGATTCTTCCATGAACCGATCCCGTTTCGAGCTAGGTCAGACATGTACGTGCTTACACAATGTATCTCTCAAGTACGAAATGATGCTAACCAGAGGAAATTATCTGAACGTGTTGATCGCTATCTGTTTAGCACATCTACATTCTCTATAAATAGTTTTCTTTAATTAATAAGGTGATTCCTACCTCCAAAACGTGGGATATTGTGAAAACTAATTTCCGTTGAAAAAAGAAATTATCAACTAGATACCACTCGTATACCTAAATATGTGAAATTCGTCACAATTTCTATTTCTGTTACATATTGTATATAAATACATGTAGTACATTTCGTACCCGAAAATCACCTTTCTTAAAATTAACGCTATAGTTTTCTGTACATTAACAACAAGTTTTTATTTATCACTTTACCGTTTGAAGACATGTATTCTTCTAGATCATTAAGTTAAACATAAATATAAAATAAAAACATTCACCTTGTCTTACCCCAAGAAACACTCAATATTGTCGTTTTTATATTTCACTCTTGTTTAACATAAATGATGTTTATAAAGACCTGAGATTATTTTCCCCTGGCACTCAATATTGAATATTTTGCCTAAGTAATCGAAATTTAAATATTTCTTAAAATCAACAAAACATTCAAACAATTTACGATTTTTGTTCAAAATATGGAATTGACCGGTGTAAATTAAATGTTTTGTCACATGTTCTTATATGTTTTCTAAAACCTGATTGAGCTTTGGCACATTGGTCAAACCGGTTATTTATAATTCGAGTGAATAGTTTGCCAAATGTGTTTATTTTTATAGGAAATTCATTTACAACAATTTCTATTGCACAAGTCAAGTCACTCAGTCAAAAATGTGTTCATGCTCTATCTGCTGTTTCTGTTGGATACTGTCTTCCCTGTCCGATTCGATCTTTTTCCAACCGAAATTGCAAAATGCTTACCACTTTTATATTTTTGTATTCAATGAAAAAAAAATTATTGCCAAAACTAGGCCATTCAGCTGAAACTATGGCATTCAGCTTTTCTATTACTGTTATTCTCTAACTTTTTAGGACTTCAGACAGCTATAACTATGTATTTCAAACGTTCTGCAGTTGAAACTAGGCAATCTGCTTTTTGATTGCTGAAACTAGGTCATTCAGCTTTTTGGCAGCTGTTTATTTTCTCGTTCAGTATGTGTTGGGCACTGTGTCGTGTAATTGTGGTATGTGATGTTTTATGTTTTCTGTGCTCGGATGGTTTAATTGATTGCTGCTTCCCTGTACAACTTTCTATTATCTTTTTCTTCTGGAGAATTCGGCGGTTCCAACCAGAAGGCTTGAAATGTGTGCCTGATTACAGTATGAGGGTCCGAGTATCCCCTTGCTAAAACTACCTTTATGCATATGTACTGTATATGTGGAAGGAACAGGAATTTTAAATGTCATTAATGTTTGTATGTTTTAATACTTTATTTCAGAACAACAATGTCACATGATTGTGCAAAATGGTTATCACAAGTGTCATTAAAGATGCATTTTCATGTAATTGCTTACTCACTCGCGCGCACTACCGTGCAACAAGTCTGGAAAAAAGCTTTGCAGTGGTAAATAAAGAAGGGACGTAACCGATGCGGATAGTTTGAGTTCACACAAATATAATGTACGAAATATATTTTAACATGAATTCACGTATTATTTTATTTTTGTGGATCAATTCCTTTGTACATAAGATCGGATGGTTCGTCCAAAAACCGCCTCGGGAACCACCTGAAAAAAGCCATTGATAAGGAAGTTATTAAAATAGAAAAGCAAAACAATAAACTGTTGATGTGTCACTGACATCTTGTATGTAATGATGAATTATAATGTGATAGAGATTTTTATTTCCAATTTAGGAAAATGATGATAACAAATCGGACATAGAAGGCAGCACTCGATAGAAATTGCATATCACAAAGGACACAAAATGTACACACAAAAAGAAGTCGCAGGCGACAAGCACACGCCACAATGACCAACATAAAGCTTATCAAGTAAAATAGGAAATTAGATAGTTACAAAATCCTACTTCCATGTGTCGATTTGTCCCAAAGGACCATGTGAATGTGGCTCAAAGGGCAAGGTCAATTTGTCCCATGGGGTCATGTCAACTTGTCACATAGAGGCATACCAATTTGGCTCACAGGGCTATATCGATTTGTCCAATAGGGCCGTGACAATTTGTACACAGGGTCATTTAGCACATGATAGGAAGGATAGTTACGTAAATGTTTTCATTCGTTTCCTAAAATGTTCTGTACTACAATAACCTATACTTTGAAATAAAAGAAACGAATACAAAACTTATTAGACAACATTTTATCATTTCGGCAAAAACAAAAAAGTAACAAATCGGACAGAGGAAAGGCATTGCTTACGCTCCGATGGCAGACATCCAGTCCATACTAGCAGGTATGAATATAGCTTTCTTGTTCATCTGAGCGCCTTCGACAACTGCATTAGCCACCTCCTTGGGACTTAATACTTGACCAGTTCTGACAAATGTATGATTAATATATTTTTATATATTAGTAAACAAGGAACGTAACCTATGTAGCACTGGCGTTACCTTCTTTAAAATCAAGAGAGGAACATTGCAGTACACGAGTTATTTTCCTTTTTTAAAGCAGTGGACAAAGACCTACATATACACAGATTGGACACTCAATTGAAAACGGAGATAACATGCAAAATGGCACGCAGGGCTCTTTGCTACCACATGTTGTATTCCTTGACTGATTCCAATAAACCAGGTATCATTTTAAAGCTGAATAATAAATAATAATATACATTAAAACAGGAGATATAAGGTATGAAGAACAAATGAGATTTCGCAAGATTTCAGAAAACTGCCGCGAGAAATTGTGAGATTTGGAACATTTGTCCAATCTTTCTCACTGAACATTGCGCAGGAATTTTCTTCTTGAAATCAATGAAGGAAACACGTCAGTACATTAGTTACGTTCTTGAAATCTATATAAGACTATTTTGTTCAAGAGTTATCTTCCTTGATATCAATAAATTAAAAATATTGTTCTGTAGTTTAACTATTTAAATCAAGACAGAGAAATAAGTAGTACAAAAAGACATTATTCATATACTCAGCGTCGATGAAAAATTACCACCATATTTACTTATATTTTAAAATTCACGTTACACTGTGTTACAAGCCGAACACGACTATGTTTTGACCTTACTGTGTAGTTACAGCCATCCTATTTAACAATATTCAAATGCACATACTATAAAACTTTTGTACTGATAGGTCATATTGTGTACGAAATACAGAGGTATATATAAGTGGTGACTTTTCAGTGACGCCTATTATATTAACAAAGTTACACGAGTCTTTAACTTTGTGGCCAACTATTTACAAATGTATACGGCAATAAAATTATAGGAGTAATGGCACAACCTGTATTGACTAATCCCGACGATCTAATATCGAAATTCTTTTTTTAAATAATGTGAATCACATACTAAAGAAACGAATCGACAAACGAAATAAAGAAAGAGGCCGATTTATGTATAAACATGCATCCGCGAAATATTTGATATACCCGCCTATATGCTGTAATCATGTCAATAACAAAATCAAGATATGTATACCAGATAGATATCGTATCCCGCCTATATGCTGTAACCATGTCAATAACAAAATCAAGATATGTATATCAGATAGTTATCGTAGATAAAATCTGACCTCTGAGCCGTAACCTTTGGGTATACACTATATAAAGTATATAGCTAAACGTGCAATCACGATGCATCTACATTATTTTGAACTTGTATAATAAGTGATACCGATAAAAACTCACGTCTTTCTCCAGAATCGATACAAACACAGAGAAGTTTGATCACTTAGCGAATGTTTGTACAAAGTGACCAAACAATAACGACCAACGCGAATATTCTCTCATACCAAAATTTTCCAAATGAGCAAAAAACAACTTTAGAACCAGCACGTGCACGTCGTGTTTGCACGTTATCGAATAAATGGACTTCACCTTCAACATACCCTTGGCAAACACAGCAGAGGTTACGATCAAATATTGACAATACATCTAGCATATCTAGCGTATAGCTCTAATTTCAGGCAACATGTGGTATACCCCGGTATTTTTTTATTGGCGGTACCCATCCCTAGTGTATTGAGCATACAGGAGCATTCTTCAAGACGGCAAAGCGGGTCAATGAATGTACTACTTAGTAAAGGATCCACACCTGTCATGCATATATTTTGTCATTCCCGTGTTAACGAACATAGGAAACACGCAGGTAAAGTGTATGTTAGCGTGTCCTTCTCTTCGCATTTCATCAGCTATAGCTTCAGTAAATCCTCTCACAGCAAACTTGGAAGATCTGTAAAAAAACAAACCATATATTTGTGAAATAACAATACATTCCATGCACGGGTAAGTGCATAGTACCAATTTAAATTATTTCGTATAAAAATGGCGGCCATATTAAACACCATCTTGGATTTTGAAGGGTTGTGAAAAAGAAAATTTGTAAGAAATGGATTTTTTTAATGTTCGGTTATATGACCAATTTTGTTGCAAGTTTAAGAGGTGGGCTTAAAATTTGAATAAATCGCCCTCAGCTCTTAGGCTAATATACATGTAGCATTAACATATCTAAGGAAAAGTAAGATATGGAATATACAAGAATATGAGTTCCGTTTTATGTTTAAATGCGAGACAAAAGCTTTATATTTGAGTTAAATAAAAAAAATCTCACGCATAATCTGTTAGGTAAGCAACCCCGCGTATCGCTGATGCAGAGGCGATGTTGATAACATGTCCCTCGTTACGATTGATCATAGTTGGTAAAAACTTTCTACACGTCTGAAAAAGATTAGAAAGTTTATCAGTTATGATTTATCACATCAAACTGTACAAAGAGATAAATAAATATTAAATCATACAGTGAAGGCAGCACTCAACTTAACCAGCCGAGCACAGAATTCAAAAACACACAAGGCACAATGACCACCTGAACCAGCCGAGCACAGAAAACATAAAACACATACAAGGCACAATGCCCAACTAAACAATGTATGATCCTCCCATGTCCAATGATTAGGGTACTGTTTTATCAAAACCATCACGGAAATATTAAATTTACGTTCAATTGTTATTTCTTTATGATTCTTTAACAACTACATGTTGGGAGCATACATTGTTTGCAGGATTTCATAATTGAAACATTGTTAAATATTGCACATCCCTTGACCATAATAATGTGAATGTTAACAATTTACGCGTAAATTAAAACTTGTCGATCAAACAGTACCCAGGTATTTACATTATTTATGTTAATTATTTTGTAATGTAAATGGGGAATATGCCAATACAAAGTTATGTACTACCCTCGTGTTTTCAAATTACTGCCTGTTAGGTATGTCAGCTGTCCGTTGTTCTGGAATGATAACTCGTCAAAATGATACTTTCCTTTCCACTTTTATTGTACATCTGAGCAAGACCGTAGAATAATTATAAGGAAACATGGTATTGCATGCCCGTGGTCTGCACGCATGTGGGTATGTGCTATCAGGCTACAAACCAGTAATATCAAAGTGTTTGGTTACCAATCTACCGATGCATAATTATGTTAATGTTGCGAAAAACGACCCATCACCCATCATTTGTTTCAAGATAAAGACTAAGAGTTGTGGCATCTTCTCTCAGTTTCTCTACAAAAAGAGGCCAAAGAACTATATTCAAAGTTATATCGATGGTTTTATATTAGATCGAGCTCATTCTGTACGGATGCCATGGTGCCTCCGTAGCTCAACGGTTTAGTGCGCTTGCCGTCTAATCTGGTGACCCGGGTTCTAAATACGTGTGGAGGTACTCATATGCCTGCCACATTTCAGCAGAAAGCTGACTGGCAAATACAAAAGTATAGATCTACACTTACCCACATATAACCGAAGAGATTTATGTCAAATGTTTTTCGTATCTCTTCTTCTGTTAATGTCAGCAATGGACCTCCGTGCAGTATACCTGCGTTATTTACAAGCACATCAACATCACCGACTTCACGACAAACTTTGTCCGCAGTGCTCCGGATCATATCACTTTTGCTGACGTCACAAATGTATGACGTGGCATTTCCACCGAGAGCGTTGATTTCTTTCACCACGCACTCAACATTATCCTAAATTGAAATAAAAATATGATCCAAAGGCATATATATATATTATCACAAAACAGATCGGGGGTCCATTCCCGGGATGTCTATGGTGTGTTCTTCCATTGCATTGGTACAGCACATTTACTTAATATATTGCTTTTTTTACTTTCCAGCGATGACATTTGAACATACGAATAACGCTGAAATTGTGCTAACAAGGTAAAGGGAAACAATCGATTTTAACAATTGTGCTTACTAATCAAGGGACAAAACTCTCTTCCCATTTTGGTCCACCAGCGCAATCCTCACCTGAATCATCGTTGGGCATGCACACGTGTAGCTTCAACTGTCCGATACTTGAGGGGTAATGTGTGAAAGTATATATAACTCTAAACACTCCACCCAGCCCAAACCAAATGCAAATTTATGTTAAAATAACAGTAGTTGTTACACACTATACAATCCATGGCATAATTGGAAACAGGAATGTGCAGAGAGGCCAATGAGTTTGCGTATTATGTGAATTTCGTCATTTTTATATTTGTTTGATACTTTTGATAATGAATTATTGTTATAAATGAAATACATTTGCTATGTAGATCTAAGTGTAACAAAAATCGTTTATCTTGACGATTCAAATGGAGCTTACGAATTGCATTGTTTTTTTACTGAAACAAATGAATGAAATGAGGTAGACAGAGCTACAGATAAGGTTTTGGTCCATTGGGTATTTTACCCCCTACTTTCAATTTTGATTGGGTTTTGACAAATTTTAATTGGGTATTTGATAAAACTCATAGGGTAAATGATCTATATATACTATTTTTCACTAAAAAATCATTTTCTATTTGAGTATTTCAGATTGTCTTTGCTTTTTCTTACTCCCTCCTCTCAAAATCTATTGGGTTTTTATGAAAATTAATTGGGTAATTATCCCAATACGCAGCTTATCTGTAGCTCTGGGTAGAAACCCTTTCCACGCCTTTAAACCGCTTCGTAGGAAATACCATTCGTTAAAATCTTCCGTATTTGCTTTATTGATAACAATGTACATGTGAATTCACAGGCGGGATCAACACGTACAAAAGTCGTGTACAGTACTATACATGTATAAAAAATCGTCTGCTAATTTAAACTTTGTACAGTGTTGGGTTGGTATTGTGTACGCATATATGATAAACACTGTGTTCGAATTTTTACACTCAATATCTTACACCAAACAATGTACACAAGTTAAAGTAGCATAGTTAAATATAATATCAAATTCCGAAAATATAGACGACCTATGTGGTTGAATTTAAACTAACTCATGAGTTTATTGCCTACCTTATTTATGTCCCATAAAGCTAGCCGGGCACCAACGCTGTTAAATTTTAAAGCTAGTTCCCGGCCTATTCCGTGGCCAGCACCAGTTATGAGAACCACTTTTCCTGCAAAACTTTTCTTTCGCACTGGAACAAATATCCGCACAAAACCCTCACCGATACAATAAAACAAATACGCAAACGTTTTAAGAATTTCAACTATTATATACATATTTGAACCTTGCACGAAGGCGCTTACTTAAACCCGTACCACTTAAACCGCGTACTATATAATGCTCTGTGTACGCGTAAGAAAAACAGTAGTATGAAATGTACTCATTTATACATGTCCTAATTTTTCACCTCTGATATAAGCCTATACAATGTTAGCTGATAGCTTGTTTCCTGTGCTCGGTTGGTTAAGTTGGGTGCTACCTTCCCTGTCTGTTTTTCTATCATCTTTTTTTTGTAAAATAGAATTGCCCTTCTGCAACGTTTATTTCCAAATTACATGTATGCTGTTGAGTGTCCCTGTGAATTCTCTGTCTGCAGCCTGGCTCTTGATCCAGATATGCCTGGCTGAATGATCATAGGGCATGCAGGCTGGTTCCGGTTTTTGTAGCCGTTCAGTTTCTTTTTCTTATTCAGTAATTGTCCTTGTGGTCTGTACTTGTAATCTTTTTTCGATTATTCTTTTGTGTGCCTTTCGTGCCCCGCTGTTTCTGTTGAGTGCTCCCCTAATTTCGCATTCCAACATAAATTACTAGAAAGTCGATGCGGGATCTGATTTTAAGCTCCAAAACCGTCAACAATACTGATTTTCAAATTGAAGTGCTCAATCAAAAGACCTCAAATCATTTTCTTATGCCACTAACAAGTTATACACTGTTCTTTTTGTGCATTTCGTGTTATATTGTTTCTGTTCGGCCTCCCCTGTCTATTTTGTTATTACATTTTTAGAACGTCTCGATCAGTTGAATTTGACAGACCACGTGGTGATGTATTTTCACAATTTGTTTAGGGCTAAATGTTTCATGCCTTGATGTGTTAAGATATTTTCTTTATTATTTATGTTTGTTTACTAGTCTATTTCTTTATATTTTATTGATATGTTTGTTCCGGTACATGCATAGTATATGCCTTGATAAGAATAAAATCTTACTTGAAACTTGAACTTCACAAGATGGCTTCGGTCGCAAACAAATGCAAGTTAGAGCTTTCGTTGGATACTTTTTCAAATTATGAGCTTAGCCAACCGCGCGGTCTGATTGTTTCCTTGCTTTGTTTCGGTGACTCTAAGCAGGAACTGGAACAATGCAATTCCTGTAAAAAGATAATATTAAGTCGGACAGAAAACATTTAAAACATCACATACCACAATTACGCGGCTCAACGTCCAACGCAATGCTACAACCCACGTGGCTGTTGTATATCTGAATTAATGTATATCTACATACCAAGGGACACAACAATCTACATCGGCAACTCTATTAGCACTTGAGTTATTGTTTCATTGTTATTACATGCATGCTTGTTTATTGCTTTAATGTATGTTTTGATATAGTTTGTCATGTAAAGGCTACATTGAATGTAGAAATGAATATCTCTCTATGTAAATGGCTTGTTCCGTTGTCTAAGTATCAGTCAATAATCATGACCAGACTATGGGGACCCAAGCTAGGTACTTTTTGGTACATCATGTACAAAAAGTACCGGGGCTGGGGTCCCCATAGTCTGACGTTCCCCAATCCGATATTACATGTATTTACTTCTTAGATTGTAAAGATTGGGAATCAGCCTAGGATCCCCAATGTCAGGACCGTATAGTCCCCAACCGTTCATAGCACATACATTGTACATAATCTTCAGTTTGTCGGTACTAGAGGGAGGTCTATAAGTCATAAGTAACTCTAAAAGTCCCCATTCTAACGCTTCTATTCTCATATGTCTGAGTAACGGTATTGAGGTTTTATGTTGTCGCGTCTCGAGTATAGTATAAATTAATTAATCTAAGTTCTTAACCGTATAAAATAACGTTTTGGTAAACCATGATCCCGGATTTTCCGGACACCGGAATGATACTGGGTTATTGCCATACCGGAAAGTCAAATAGCGCGGGAATGTGGGACGGGATCTGAAAACGAAAGTAGAACTTGATGACCACATTTTAAATCAATGATAAAATACATTTTTAGAAATTGACAATAGTCAAATGACACAGTTATGACGTAGATAGACTCGACACAGGTAACTGGTGTGAGTTAACACGTATTTACCTTATTAAATAAATATTCTTATTTTTAGTGTGTTTTATTTCGACGAAAACATGTCCGCCAAAAATTGATACAGAGCCTGCAGAAAATGTACTTTTGGATTTGTTAAACCCTGATTGAGAGAGGTATCTTAGCGCGTTCTTTCACTTTATGTTTGTGCTTAATTTGATATATTTGACTATTGTGCATGCATGTAATAAATTGAGTAATTAATATACTGTTGTGCTTAATTTGATATATTTGACTATTGTGCATGCATGTAATAAATTGTGTAATAAATTGTGCTATATTATGTGCATTTCGTTTACTCACCATATCGACATTACTGGTTAAATCCGTTTCCCGGAATTACGGAATTATTGAGTGGCAATGTGCAAGATATTCCGAATATACGTCAGAGCAACCAGGTACAATAATTGTGATTATTTTCACTAAATGATAAGAATATGTAAAAAGTCTTACTTGAACACAATGAGAACACTATTCGACGACCTCTCTGACGATATTTTTGCCTAAATAATATGTTTAACTTTAAAAATGCATGTATTTTCTCATCAGTATTGAGCTACGGAAGCGGCAGTGTAGAATAAAATGCAATATTTCAAATATAAAGCATTTTTTAGGATAATTCTTGCTAAAGTTTAAAACAAAGATGTTTAATGATAATCATCCTCATACATCAGTGGTTAGTCAAGTTCCCAGACTATGTTTCGGATGAAGAATACTCTGGTGAACGAGAATGAATGATAATGTCACAAATGTGCAATAATTGTTTTAAAGGTTTTTCATGTTGAAAAGTTGATAAAAAAATGTTATATACACTCCGGCTATACGGCCTATTGCTTGCCTCCCCCTGACCGTGATATTTCGAATTCAGAGAAACAGGTTTTATCCTGTAACGTCAATATAGAGAATAGTTGCATGGTGTCAGTTTCTCATGGATTGGCTCATTGACATTTAGGCTTCCAGAAAGTTAGTAAGTATCTCCGCGTCACATGGAAGACACGGGTTCGATTCCCTGTCAGGGATCTATTTTGTAACTTGGATACGCATGACAAACACTAGTTTGTAGTAGATCTTCAGTTCTCTATAAAATTAGGCCCAATATACATGTGATATATATATGAAATCAATCAGTTGTTGTTAAAGAATTATACGTTGGGTCTCATATGGAACTAGACAAACACCAACTATATTGGGCCTCCTCGATAGCATAGTGGTTGAGCATTCGTTTCGAGTGCAGAAGGTCTCGAGTTCCATCCCAGGCCGCGTCATAGCAAAGACGAAATAAAAATGGTACCAGAAATTCCCTTGCTAAACGCTCAGTATAAAAGGGAAACTGGCTTCTCTTCTCTCATACCCTCGTGGCGATGGATAACATCAGGAATGAGGTGTTGAGAGTTGTTGCGGCTAATTCTGGGTGTCAGGTAATTCTGCGCACCTTAATTTGCTGATTTGTTCACAATCTACCAAGTTATTATCATTTAGCCCTGGAGTGTTTTTGTGCATGTTTAATTGTTACTTACTTAAAGTCTAATTAAAAGTACCAAATGAGTTGTCACATAAATGGAAATAAATACACTTTATTAACACAGGTAACGGTATCATTGATAAAGAGTAAAAAATATATTTTTTTATAAAATTTATGTTATCTTAGAAAGGTGCATTTGTACTGAAGTGGTAAGATTTTCATGGTATTAAAAACAAGAATTGGCTTTCGATATCTTCATAACGTAATTAGTGACTTTCATACACAGCATGTTAGAACTATACCTCCATGAAAATCCCATTGAAATTGATCTGGCAACTAGTTAAAAAGTTATGCCATGAAATGTAAACAACGGTGGCCAGTCAATCAATAAAAACAACCAAGTGAAATTACATTTTCAATGTGTTCAAATTCCATGATTTCGGGCCCAGGTCCAGGGCGAAAGGTGTAATGAATGGACCTTGTACACAAGGAGCATAAACGCAAATTCGTTACATGTGTTTATTAATGGATGACAATGAACTTTCCTTTTTTTCCAACTTTGTCGTAATGAAGTATACATTATAGACTGTTAAAATATCTCATCAATAAAAGCTTTTGAGCAGATCATACAAATCAGAATTTTGCATGCAAAATTAGCCGCAAAAAAAGACGTCATTTAAACAGGCAGCCATCTTGTTATGACGATTTTTGACCTATTTTGTATATGCACGACCTTTTGAATGGTTTACATTTGTCAATGGATATTGGGCTTTTTTTTGCTTTATAAGAGGGGCCGAATATCGGCTGCTTTACCATTCTTTATTGGCCCTTTCACAATTGTCTATTGGTCTCTTCACAACCAGAATTGGTGTCACAAAACCCTAGTTTTCCTCCCCCGGGAAAAATGGACAGGGGGGGGGGAATTTTGGCCTGCTACACCGGTAATGAAAATTCTGTACAGTTAGATTTGTAACATTATGCTTATCTGAGTGACATCAGCCCTGCTATTAATAGAATATTTCTTGTTAAACAAAGTTAAACACTGCTATTTTCCAAAAATAACAATGAGTGCTTAATTATCAGCGAATGAGATTGCCCCATTAATGATTATGTTTATAAATATATGTATGACTTACATAAAAAATTGTGTCTGTTAAGATAACACTTAAGTCCAATGTCCACCAGTTTTTGTATTTAGATATCTTGTTTTAGATAAATATATGTGTTTTTAGCTCACCTGTCACAAAGTGACAGAGTGAGCTTTTGCGATCACACTTCGTCCGTCGTCCGTCCGTCCGTCAACAATTGGGTTGTGTCCTCTCTAGAGGTCACAATTTTGGTCTAATCTTTATGAAACTTGGTCACAATGATCATCTCAACAAAATCTAGGTCAAGTTCGATATTGGATCATCTGAGGTCAAAAACTAGCTCACTAGGTCAAATTATAGAAAAACCTTGTTTTAAACCTTTCAACATGTAGTCTTCATGGTCACTAAACTCTCTGCTGTAACTCTCTACTGTCTATACATACAAGTAAACTTTCATCAACCAATGAAAATGTGTATCAGGGTTCACAGCAGTTTTGTAAAGGTCAAATATCAAAATATTCTAGTATATTAAGCAGGGTGTGAATTGTAATGGTTAAGTGGAAATCAAAGCGCTGTAGGGAGCGTAGACATTTTCCTGAGGGTCGTGGGTTCAAACCCCACTGGAACCATAATTTTTATTTTTTTATTTTTATTTTTTTAAGTGTTAAGGTATTGTTTTGTCTGTAAAGCATTTATTTGTACATTTTCCTGATGGTCGTGGGTTCAACACCCACTGGAACCATAATTTTTATTTTTTTATTTTTTGTTTTTTGAGTGTTTAGGTATTGTTTTGTCTTTATAGCATGTATTTGTACATTTTCCTGATGGTCGTGGGTTCAACCCCCACTGGAACCATAATTTTTATTTTTATTTTTTTTGAGTGTTTAGGTATTGTTTTGTCTGTAAAGCATTTATTTGTACATTTTCCTGATGGTCGTAGGTTCAACACCCACTGGAACCATAATTTTTTTTTTTTTTTTTTTTTTTTTTAAATGTTTAGGTATTGTTTTGTCTTTATAACATGTATTTGTACATTTTCCTGATGGTCGTGGGTTCAACCCCCACTAGAACCATAATTTTTTTTTTTTTTTTAGTGTTTAGGTATTGTTTTGTCTTTATAGCAGGTATTTGTACATTTTCCTGATGGTCGTGGGTTCAACCCCCACTGGAACCATAATTTTTATTTTTTGATTTTGATTTTTTTAAGTGTTTAGGTATTGTTTTGTCTTTATAGCATGTATTTGTACAGTTATATGGAGGAAAAATATTCCAAAATATTTTGTTTAAAATATAGGTCCAATCATAGAAAAACCTTGTGTAGTCAGTCACCAGAGGTTACAATTTCAACTTAATCTTTATGAAACTTTGTCACAATGATCCTGTCAACAAAATCTAGGCCAAGTTCGATTTTGGGTCATCTGGCGTCAAAAACAAGGTCACAATGTCAATTGACATTTTCCTGAGGGTCGTGGATTCAAACCCCACTGGAACCATAATTATTTTTTTTTAAGTGTTTAGGTATTGTTCTGTCTTTATAGCATGTATTTGTACAGTTATATGGAGGAAATATTTTGTTTAAATTATAGGTCAGATCATAGAAAAACCCTGTGTAGCCACCAGAGGTTACAATTTCGACTTAATCTTTATGAAATTTGGTCCTAATAATCATCTCAACACAATCTAGGTTAAGTTTGATATTAATTAAGTCATCTGGGGTCAAACGCTAGGTCACATGGTCAAATCTACAAAAGCTTGCAATAGAGGCCGAATTTCCTTAAATTTTATTCAGAAAATGTGTAGGATCACCATAGGGGTGTGCATGCACTAGTACGACAGGTGAGCGACCTAGGGCCCTTTGGGCCCTCTTGTATAAATGGAAGTATTTAAACAGTGGTAAATAGTTCAAATTTGTAAAAAAAATTATAAGACAGTTTTTGACTATTTTCAACATTATTCTTTTATTTTGTGTTCCGTCAGAAACAAATCTCACGACTGGATTGATTATTATTATTGATGGTTTAATAAAAGATACAATTCGCTGGCTTAGAATTAGAAGGTCGTAAGTACAAAATCAACATTTTGAGAAAACATGAAAAAACTGTCAGAAAACTACTCTTTACTTATAGAAAAACAAGCTTTTTAAACTTCAGTTTGTTTACCATGGCCATTTTCATGAAAATAGGCTCATAAGAAGCGCATTGAGATGCAGATTTCAAACATGTATGAGCCTTATTTGTACTTACAACCTTCTAATTCTAAGCCAGCGAATTATACTAACTGTTTTGTTTGGATTTGAAATTTTAGATAGTATTTGAGTCAAATGAACCGTATAGTTCACTGACAATATCACTAGCTTTCTTTACAAATAGAAATTGACATCGAGGCTTTTCAATGTTGATATGTGTTTGATCTCATGCATAGTCACTTTTAATGAATTTACTAAATCAATGATCACTTGAGACATGTGGCCAGTCATCCATGATGTGTTGATGTTTATTTTAGTTCATATAAGGGTATAGTCCGTGCAGGATAATGTGGCAGTCACGTGACACAATGTTTTCTGCTTTGGACAATGTAAATTGATTGAATTAGGTAAACCATGGTTAAGGTTTGTGATTATAAATTGTTTTAACCATCCACCAATTAAAACATACTTCATAGCCGAGTGGTTTAGTGCGTAGATACTTCCGACCGATATCGATATTTTTTGCCGTGAGTTCGAAACCTTGTCAAGTTGTATGTATTTTTTATTTCTTTTTCTCATCTTTATAAATTTAAAAGCGAAGAGTTTTACAGAAAAATGGCTTAAATAATCAATTCTATCCAATAGTGATACAAACCTGTAATTAAAGCTATTAAGGCTATTATTAAAGAGTATATAGCCTAAATATACATGTACACAATCAACGTGGTGCGTAAATGTACAGTGAAGTTCCGCTAATAAGACAAGTAAAAAAGTTGGTCTTAATAGCGAATTGGTTTTATTAGCGGACCTTTTTTGTTCTACATTTAATACTTTTGGATCTTAAACTGGCAAAAATCTGCATGATTTCAAAATAATCGAAGTGGTCTTATAAGCGGAACTTTACTGTATTATAATTAAAGCACAATCATTTCGATTACTAGTACTTTAAAATAGGTATTGTAACTACCAATACGAAGCCACAGATACATTATCTGAGTGTGACTGTAACTCAGACCATGATACAGCAGAGAAGTGATGTAAAATTCTTTTGTATTGTAGTGATTGTGTGTTCTTGTCATAAAAGTTGAATTGAATTAAAAATAAATTTATCATGACCACAATAAAACAAAGAAAAATATATTATTAACAAATTATTTATATAAGTTCTCTCAAAAATAATATGAAAATAACATTAAAAATATTGTGATGAATTCCAAAAAATACTAAAGACTTCTTTGAAGGGTTGAACTTGAATCGCTCAGATACAATTCCTGGGCTTTACCATCTTAGCTATTACAGCAAACTTAACGATTTACAATTATTTAGTGCTAACATTATATTGCAATTAGTCAAGCATGACAATAAGGCCAAGCAATTTAACTGCCTGGTTAACTGTCCATGTTAAATGTTAAATTTCGTCGTTGAATGGATGGTAAAAGGTTAGCTGCATAAGGCAGTCTTACTGGTCTGAAAGGTAAACAAACACTAATCCATATTAAGTCTGTATTTCAACAGCTACCACTTACATAGTATTTAATGAAACGCACCAACAACAAACAACTACATTCTTTTTAAGTTATCTGTAATCAATATCATGTATTAACTGTCGTGAAATAGACCCGACTGCCACATTATCTAGCACGAACTATAGAATTGTAGTCTGCAAATTTTGATCACTCCGGAAATCTATTGATAAATAAGTCCCAAAATACTTGTTTACATATCCAATTCCTATCTAAAGTTACCATGTGCTGTCGGTTCAATAAGTAATACTAATGAGGGAACTGTCCCATTCAAAAGAATAGGGGAGGCTTATGTATTATATAAAACAATAGATGCCTTCAACTAGAAAACCAATTTTCACAATGTTCTCCTTAGTCGAGTGGGTAAGCATACCGCTATTATGCAAGTTATTTTTTTCAATCTCGTCACTGGTTCGACACCCATCCAAGTTATTTAAATTTTTAAGTTTTTTTATATCTTTTTAAAAGTACCTTACTTTTTAATTGTAACTAATATAATAACAAACACGAAGTAAGGTATGCATTTTCGTAGAATAATTTTTGTGTGATTTCTTCATTCTTTATCAAGTCGTATTTCAATTATTTTTTTTTATATACAGTACAACACTCATACAATCGTTTTTAATATATTCACTACAAGTAGAAATTTGTAAACATTGGAACACAAATATAGCCATAAGTATTTTATTTCTTCGTCGATTTCTATAAAATATACGCCACGCTAAGGGGAAAAGTATTTGCTTTCCGTAAAATATAATATCTTTTTCAGCAGTTTTACCGATTTTTCCATTACCCTGTGAAACCTACACATTCCACGGTTTCACAAGGTAATAGACAAAACGGCACAGCCGCTGAAAAAGATTCTATATTTCACGGAAAGCAAACAATTGTCCCCTTAGAGTGGCGTATATTTCATAGAAATCGATGAAGAAATAAAATACTTATGGCTATTTTATTTTCCAATGTTTACAAATTTCTTCTTGTAACTGTAGTCAAAAGTCACGTGGTATTGCTACACTGAATTTATGTTTGTCCAACTATAGCTACTATCTGACCAGGAATACCTGACAGTGACGTCATATTGTGTTTACAATCCGATGTTTACTTTATTAATTGTTCTACAAAAATGTGGATTATCATTATATTTCTTTTCCTATAATCTCAATATGATATCGTAGTCGAGAGGATAACGGGGCAGTATTAGTAGTTGAAAGGTATGGAGTTCGACCCCCGTCAGCGTAATTTTTTTCCGCTCGTAACTATTTTGCAATTGAATACAAATTATGTGTGAAAAAATGAATTACATCTTTGTCATTTTACTAAACTTAAGATGGCTAATTTGAATGGCTAAGAACGCGTTTTAGATAATTGTAATAAGTCTTTTTTATGAATAACGAGAAAGCAACGTCTGTTCTAAACGTGTTTTAGAGATTATGTCATTTTTAAGAGCTTTTATTAATCATATGACAAAAGAATATTTTCAAATTCGTTATTGTATTAAATCATTAAATGTGTGCCCCGTATATTGTACAAAAAATACATTCATATAGTTTGTCTACCACAAGCTTTGAACTTGGACCGCTTGTGTGAGAAGCAACCAACACGTCCACAGGACCATGTTTTGTTTGGACTATTATAATTGATAAGGACATACTTCTATTTAATAAGATCATTAATCCGTTGGGGATATACCCTGGTTATTTATAGATTGTTGACAAAATGACGTAACTGTCAAAAATTGTTGGTCGGATAGTACTTGTTACTAATGCTTGTATATGTACCTGCTTTCTTCAATAATCTTGTCTCTGTAACACATACTAATGCATATCTATGGGAATAAATATTGATTAAACTATTCTCTTGGAACTGGGCCAAACACACTTGGATTTATAATCAACCTTATTCACAGGTTGCCTATTTAGCTAGGGAAGAATTGGTTACTAAATGGTTGACAAATAGCAGCAGAAAAGACTGAACACCATGTATGTGTTCTGTATTATCTGCTTATACTAACCTATTATACCCCCCGCACAACGAGTTTTAAGGGGGGGTATACTGGATTCAACTTGTCTGTCTGTCGGTCTGTCCGTAGACGCATTCTTGTGGACATAACTCCTCCTACAGTTTTTGCAGCATTAGCTTCAAACTTTAACAGATGAACAACCTCAACATGTAGATGTGCATAATGGAAAGAATTTGCGCTTCGACGATTTTTGACAGAATTATGGCCCTTTGTACTTTTATACACTATACAATATATAGTGAACATTTCTTTGTGGACGCAACTTCTCCTATAGTTTTTGCAGCATTTCCTTCAAACTTTAACAGATGAACAACCTCAATATGTAGATGTGCATAAAGGAAAGAATTTGCACTGCGACGATTTTTGACAGAATTATGGCCCTTTGTACTTTTATGGACGATACAATATATAGTGAATTCGTACATGAACAACCTGAATATGTAGATGTGCATGAAGCAAAAAATTAGCTGCAATGATTTTTGCCACGCGGGGGGTATATTAGTCTGCCGAATGGCGACAGTTCTAGTTAGTTTAGCTTGATTACATTAACAAGGAAATGTAATGTCATAATGAACAGAGGCGGACCATTCTAAGTTCTTAAATTGAGTTACCCTTCAACCTTATGAAAATGCCTGTTGTACTTATGTAAACGCCCGAGCCACAACAGGCAACTTGCTTTAAGCTTCTTAGAAGACATATATTTTAACATTTAAAGTGTATGGAAAAAAATCCTTACCTCCTCAGGACCTAAATATTTCTATGCCTTGTAACTCTAATATCTGTTTGAATGTATTGATTTCTTTAAGGTAACCAGTAACTGTTGAAAATGTCACATCAACATAGAAGACCCCCTGTGCAGTATCAGCCAAGAAATGACCTTGAAAGGAGACATATGATACGTCTTAACGACATCTGCTCCTATTTTCCCATAAATGGTATGTACTGTTGATAGGCCCTCCCTCTAAATCGTAGGCTCCTCCCTCCAAATGGTAGGTACAGTTGATAGGCCTCTTCCTCTAAATGGTGGGTGCAGTTGATAGGTCCTCCCTCTAAATGGTATGTACAGTTGATAACAGTTGATAGGCTCCTCCCCCTAAATGGTAGGTACAGTTGATAGGCTCCTCCCCCTAAATGGTAGGTACAGTTGATAGGCTCCTCCCTCTAAATGGTAGGTACAGTTGATAGGCTCCTCCCTCTAAATGGTAGGTACAGTTGATAGGCCCTCCCTCTACATGGTGGGTACAGTTGATAGGCCCCTCCCTCTAAATGGTATGTACAGTTGATAGGCCCCTCCCTCTAAATGGTATGTACAGTTGATAGGCCCCTCCCTCTAAATGGTATGTACAGTTGATAGGCACCTTCCTCTAAATGGTATGTACAGTTGATAGGCTCCTCCCTCTAAATGGTATGTACAGTCGATAGGCCCCTCCCTCTAAATGGTAGGTACAGTTGATAGGCTCCTCCCTCCAATTGGTATGTACATTTGATAGGCACCTTCCTTTAAATGGTATGTACAGTTGATAGGCCCCTCCCTCTAAATGGTATGTACAGTTGATAGGCCCCTCCCTCTAAATGGTATGTACAGTTGATAGGCACCTTCCTTTAAATGGTATGTACAGTTGATAGGCCCCTCCCTCTAAATGGTATGTACAGTTGATAGGCCCCTCCCTCTAAATGGTATGTACAGTTGATAGGCCCCTCCCTCTAAATGGTAGGTACAGTTGATAGGCTCCTCCCTCCAAATGGTATGTACATTTGATAGGCACCTTCCTTTAAATGGTATGTACAGTTGATAGGTTCCTCCTTCTAAATGGTATGTACAGTTGATAGGCCCCTCCCTCTAAATGGTAGGTACAGTTGATAGGCTCCTCCCTCCAAATGGTATGTACATTTGATAGGCACCTTCCTTTAAATGGTATGTACAGTTGATAGGCCCCTCCCTCTAAATGGTATGTACAGTTGATAGGCTCCTCCCTCGAAATGGTATGTACAGTTGATAGGCCCTCCCTCTAAATGGTATGTACAGTTCATAGACATCTCCCTCTAAATGGTATGTACAGTTGATAGACATCTCCCTCTAAATGGTATGTACAGTTGATAGGACCCTCTCTCTAAATGGGTTGTACAGTTGATAGGCCCCTCCCTCTAAATGGTTAGTACAGTTAATGGACATTTCCCTCTAAATGGTATGTACAGTTGATAGACATCTCCCTCTAAATGGTTTGTACTGTTGATAGGCTCCTCCCTCTAAATTGTTTGTACAGTTGATAGGCCCCTCCCTCTAAATGGTTAGTACAGTTGATAGACATCTCTCTCCAAATGGTAGGTACAGTTGATAGGCTCCTCCCTCCAAATGGTATGTACTGTTGATAGGCCCCTCCCTCTAAATGGTTTGTACAGTTGATAGGCCCCTCCCTCTAAATGGTTAGTACAGTTGATAGACATCTCCCTCCAAATGGTAGGTACAGTTGATAGGCTCCTCCCTCCAAATGGTATGTACTGTTAATAGGCTCCTCCCATCAAATGATACCACCCTAGTGATGCAGGTGCATTACTTATTAGGGTTTCGCATTATATGTTCTTCCCGTACTTACAAATGTAGACTGTGGTCATGTCCTCAATGTGTGGAGAGAATTGCAGTTGCTTGCAAAAGAGCAAGTTAGTACTGGTTGTTGATTAATTCAAGAAAAATACTGGTGTAAATTATCAGCCATACATGACTAAAAAGTTGTTGAAAAATGGCACTAATCATACCATTGAGTAACTTGCCCTGGGTATAATGTTGTTCGTTTTACAGCAGCAACTTAAAAAAAAGAAATGTTCTTATTATGCAAACCCAGAAACAGGCAATTTACTGCAAAGTCATGTTATGAAACATGTTTGGTTGTTTTGCTGTTGAAATAATTCATTGAACATTTCTTGTATTACAGTTGATGCTGTTATACGATTGGTCTTAATTCATTGAACATTTCTTGTATTACAGTTGATGCTGTTATACGATTGGTCTTAATTCATTGAACATTTCTTGTATTACAGTTGATGCTGTTATACGATTGGTCTTAATTCTTTGAACATTTCTTGTATTACAGTTGATGCTGTTATAGGATTGGTCATAGATCTGAAGAAGGACGCTGAGAACTATCTGAAGAACAACAGTCTACACGAGTCATTGTCATGTTACAATGTAGCCTTAATGGCCGTAGAACTTTGCCCCTTGTTTCCACCAATCGCTAGTGAGCAGCACAAGTTACTTGGTAACCGATCGTTGGTGTTCTTACGTTTGAGACGATTCAAGGAGGCGGAGAAGGATGCATGTGTTGCAATAGATTTGTGCCCAACATTCATTAAGGTTTGATTATGGGGGGGGGGGGGGGGGTAGTGCTATAACACTTAATTGACTGTCATTTCCGTCCATATTAATGTTTCAATTTATTAACAATTTTTTATTTTATGTGAACACCTTGGCGGGCGGTGGGCGGCGGCGTCCAGTAATTTGTCTGTACTCTAGCGCAAACAGTTTTCATCCGATCATCTTCAAACTTGCTGACAATGCTTATGGGCATAATATCTAGGCCAAGTTCGATTATAGGCCAAATCAGCCTAGGCCTTATTGGGTTATGGTCCTTTAATTACCAAATAAGTATGAAATTGGCCATGTCTGTACTCTAGCGCAAACAGTTTTCATCCGATCATCTTCAAACTTGCTGACAATGCTTATGGGTATCATAACTAGGCCAAGTTCGATTATAAGCCAAATCAGCTTAGGCCTTATTGGGTTATGGTCCTTTAATTACCAAATAAGTATGAAATTGGCCTTGTCTGTACTCTAGCGCCAACAGTTTTCATCCGATCATCTTCAAACTTGCTGACAATGCTTATGGGCATCATATCTAGGCCAAGTTCAATTATAGGCCAAATCAGCCTAGGCCTTATTGGGTTATGGTCCTTTAATTACCAAATAAGTATGAAATTGGTCTTGTCTGTACTCTAGCGCAAACAGTTTTCATCCGATCATCTTCAATCTTGCTGACAATGCTTATGGGCATAATATCTAGGCCAAGTTCGATTATAGGCCAAATCGGCCTAGGCGTCATTTGGTTATGGTCCTTTAATTACCAAATAAGTATGAAATTGGCCTTGTCTGTACTCTAACGCAAATAGTTTTCATCCGATTATCTTCAAATTTTGTGACAATGCTTATGGGCATAATATCTAGGCCAAGTTTGATTATAGGCCAAATCGGCCTAGGCCTTATTTGGTTATGATCCTATAATTATCAAAATAAATTTGAAATTGACCTAGTCTGTTCTCTAGTGCTAAGAGTTTTCATCTGAGTATCTTCAAACTTGGTGACAATGTTCATGGATATAATATCTATGACAAGTTCAATTGTAGGCCAAATCAGCCTAGGCCTTCTTGGGTTATGGTCCTTTAATTAAAAAAAATGTTGGATTGTTTTTTTCATTCACCATGCCCTGAGACTCACCATGCCCCAAGACGGGCGTATTTTGTGACATTTTGGCACTCTTGTTTTAATTATGAATGTTCATAAAATGTAAGGTCACAAGTATTAAATTCATTTCTGATTACATTATATTTGTACCGTAAAATACACAGACAGGGAAGTAAATTGATAAAAATAAATGTAGAAATACATACATGCCATATGTTACGCAGACTCCATTTTGTAAGATTGGTGATGGAAATGCAGAAGATTTCATTAAAAATGAGGGAAATTTTTCTTGCTCAAACTTTAAACTTTAATTAATGATGTTTTTATGCAGTTTGTATGATCAATTTGCCACTGATTATGCGTGATTAAGAGTCTCAAATGCGCTAGGCTCACTCGTGATGCGGGACATCTGGCATGTATGGAAATGTTACAAGTGTTAGTAAGCATTATTCAACCTGAAATCTTAGATGGGCTTAACATTCTATATTGTGTATTTTACCTATTTGCATAAATGAGTGTTGGATGTGTTAATTTATAAATGTATTGCATTATTTATGTATATTGTTTAAACCATGTCTTAATCGTGATTGTACAGCACTTTTGAATGTGTATATACATGAAAAAATTGCTATATAAATATGGTATAATAATAAATAATACTAGGCCTAAAATAAAATATTGTTTGTTTCCCCATCCCCTACCTTCCCAATAAAAAAGGCCCTACCAAAAATAGTTTATTGCCCAAATTGAAATAATATTTTTTTTTATAAAAGATTGGGGATGAAAATGTTAATTTTTGTATACAGGCTTGCTTCTTACCATTAAATTTGGTACCTATGTTAAATTTAAGACTGTTGGTTTTCACCTTTGAGTTATTACTAAATTTAATATCAATATGTCTTAACCAATACATGTAACTGTCATTCTAAAAAATAAAAAAAATTAACCTACCTACGTACCCATTCTAAATTTGCTAGGGTCGGGAAGGAGAAACTAAGAATATTTTAAGTTTGGCCTAATAAATAGTAGTAATAACCTATACTATTCTGCAGGCCTATTGGAGGGCGAGTCAGGCAGTTATATTCTACCTATATTATTCTGCAGGCGTATTGGAGGGCGAGCCAGGCTGTGAAAGGTGGTGGATACTATGGTTGTAAGAAGGCTCTCATGTTCCTGGTAGAGGGATTAAATGAAGCGTGTAATGGACACGGCAATGATCAGGACATTATTCTCTTCATTGTAGAGATATGTACTCTCATACCAAAGGCTCCCTCTGAAGGTAACATACAATCTTTGAAACAAATAAATGCCAAGCGTAGCCTTTATTTGCCAGTCAGCCAATTGCCAAACTGCGGTACCTAAAATATTATCAAAAATAAAGATTTTGGAGCTATGAATAATTGACCAATTTAACTAACCAGCTATGATGTTTCATCCAATTTTAGCTCACTTGTTCCAAAGTGACAGGATGAGCTTTTGTGATCCTATGGACCCGTACCCCTTTCCCCCAAAAGTCAAAAGAAACACTGGGTATATGTATGTGGTATTAGACTTGTTGCAAATCAAGGGCTGGTACATTTCTTAGATCTATGCAATATTCAATGTGGAATATCTATGTGGTATTTGATTTGTTGCAGACCAAGGGCTGGTACATTTCTTAGATCAAAACATGGAACTACCTGATGGAGAGAATCGTATTTGGTTGAAAGTTCTTGAGAAATTAGTTGGCCAGAAGTCCTGGGAGGGTGTGGCACTGCTGCTCGATGTCTATGATACTGAGTATGATACTTTGTTACTCCCCTACTGGTTTTCAACCGGAGGGGAAATATAACTTTGCCCTCCGTCTGTCTGTCACACACGCCCACATGTAGTTGTGGGGTGTGGAAAAAAGGCTATATTTAGATTCTATTCATTCCATTGCTTACGGGGTGCAAAATATTGCTTATGGGGTTTTACAAACAAAAGGATGAACAAAAGAAAACCCTACAATGTCAAGTCGGTGAGAACTTCCGTCAGTCTGTCCATCCGTCAAAAATCTGGATCCTGACATAACTCTAACAATTTCCAATGTGGTTTTATGAAATTTGGTGTGTGGATAGGGGGCAGGCAATAAGGGGATTATATATGTCTAAATGTTTTTTTATTCTGACAAAAATTGTGGTTGCCATGGCAACAGAAACATTGAAAATACATGTAATCTATACTGGTCATGGCTTAAAACCTGTAGGGGACTTCAATATTGCTTGCAATTCTTAGTGACTTGTTTATTATTGATTTATTTAGTTTCCCTGAGCACAAGGTGGGGTATTGTGATCAACCTATGTTGATAGTATGTGGTGTTTTTAGTCTCCTAAATTGTGGCAACAAAAACATTGAAAAGAGTTCTAAGGTCATGGCTTCAAACCGGTAGGGGACTTCTGTATTGCTTGCAATTCTTCAGTGACTTGTTTCTCTTGTTATACCATATTTATATAGCACTTTTATCATGTAATTGTATGTTCAAAGTGCTGAAACAATGTAATAACGATGTGAAATAGATTCAGTGGAACGCACTTCCATAATGAAAACTAGAACATAGCGAAAGAAAAAAAATCCCTGACTGAGCCCTTCTTAATTTCAATGTACTAATAGGGAAAAAATCGGCTTTAACGTTATGATTTCTAGACCCCAGTGAAGTATTTGACGTGTGCATTTCTGCTCCGTTATTTTCTGTAATTGTTTATTTTGTTTCCAGAAGTCCCCTAGCCCTACACATCCTGGATTCGTCGACATGGAATTGTGAGGGTATTTCCGTCGGTTCAATGCTACAAGACCTACCGGATTACAAAATGAAAAAATTTGGAGAGGAATTGGCTTTTGAGTTAATAGAGAAGGGAGCTGATCTTGAAACTATAGGTGACAGGCTTGGTTGCCCTACTTTGCATGCAGTTGTGAGACTTGCTTCACGAAATGGTGAGTGTCTTGGTTACTTTACAGTTTTCTTTAAAAATAAAAATCATATTCAGGGATTTACACCCCAAAAGTCAGGGGAGCATATAGTTGGCGCTTTTGTGTGTCATTATCTAACGGTTCTGGAATATATGATGTTTCATACTACTGGTCATTATAGCAAACAAAGTTTCAGTCCATTAGCAAAATTATGTCTGCTCTGTAACTTTGTCGTTTCTTGCTGGATTTTAAAATCGCTTGGTACAAAGGTTCACCACATCAAGACGATGTGTCATGCGCAAGACCCAGGTCTCTAGCTCAAAGTTCAAGGTCACACATAGAGATCAAATGTTATATAGGCATCCAAGTCATGTCTGCTCTGACAGTTGTTGTTTTTTACTGGATTTTAAAATTGTTTTGTAAAAATGTTCGCCACATAAAGACGGTGTGTCATGCGCAAGACCCAGTTCCGTAGCACAAAGGTCAAGGTCACACTAAGAGGTCAAAGGTAATATAGTCATGCAAGTCGTGTCCGCTCTGTAACTTTGTCATTTCTTACTGGATTTTAAAATGGCTTGGTACAAATGTTAACCACGTATAGAGGGTGTGTCATGAGCAATATCCAGGTCCCTAGCTCAAAGGCCAAGGTCACACTTGGAGGTCAAAGGTTAAAAGGCACAAATAGGCATGTGATTCGTGTCCACTCTGTAACTTTGCCATTTCTTATTGGATATTTATGATGCTTAGTACAAATGTTAACCACATCAAGACGATGTGTCATGCGCAAGACCAAGGTCACACTTAGAGGTCAAAGGTTATTTAGTCATGCAAGTGGGGACTGCTCTGTAACTTTGTCATTTCATAGTGGATTTTAAAAGTGCTTTGTACAAATGTTTACCGCATCTATCAAGTTTTTCTATATTTTTATGCCTCCGAATCAATAGATCGGGAGGCATATAGTGATTAACCTGTCTGTCCGTTCGCACCTACAAATCCACTTTTTGTGGCTTAATAGGTTTAATAAACCTGGTGTATAAGAATTTTCAGTTTATGTGACTTATTTAGTCACATGACTACCATAATAATCTTCATTCCGTAGCATTTAGTCACATAAAACTGTTCTTTTAGAATGTTCGTCCGTCCTGGTTAACCCAAATTGACCGCTACTTCTAGCATTATTATGGCTTGCTACAAAGCTTCCATACTTGCATGAATCTTGTATATGAACACTCTCCACATGCCTGTATCACCGGACATAGGTCCCTAGCTCAAAGGTCATGGTTACTCAATGGTTATATAGTTATGCATGTCGCGTTTCTTGCTGGATGTCAAGCAGTGCTGCGAGGCTATGATTCATCACTCCAGTGATAGTTCTAGTTGTTGCTGACAAGAAATGTATCTTGTAGTTAATGTCATTCTGTTGCTAGGTTACCAATGTCGAAATGTTACAAAATATACGTTTTTGTAAGGTTTAATCTGTCAAAGATTCTCGTGTGTGTACTGGTAGTCGAGAGCGTTAACCACTCGGTCACCGTGCCACCAGTTTTAATACGACCAACACTGGAACCACCTTAAATGGCAGGAACCACTTTAAATGGCCTGGAGGTGACAGAATGCTATGTTTAAAATGTGCTACAAAGCCTGTTACCATTGTCTGACTTAATGCTCTATATTGCTTATCACTTTAATATTGTTGGGTTGTATTTCACAAACACCTTGTTTGTAATACCTTGTCTGTTGGAATAAAGTAACATGTTGTTGACACTTTGGTTGTTTATGATGCCTCACACTTGCATGCAGTGGTGTTCAAAGCCCTGGAAAGTTACTGTAAGCAGTTTTGTTTGATTGCAATAAATTTACTTTGAGTAAAAGTAAAGTAAGCTGTGGCGATGATCCTGTGTGCTGGATTTTTTACGCTGCAAACCAGGTTTAATTTCCAGTGATGGCTGGTCATAGCCCTCCATGAAAATTTGACAACAATGTTGTTTGTCCTCCACATGTGGAGAAGTTGCTGGTTCCTTGTGGATGGGTAATTGTGTTGCTGGTTAGGATACAGCCCAGAAAAACTTGGTTGGCCTTTATACTAGTAACTTCAAATTGTTGAGGAACTGCATTAAACCTGAAAAAACAAACTAAAAAAAGTAAAATAAAAGGTTGTTATATACCTACATTCTTATTAAATGTGCACTATATCGCTAGCTTAGAATGGAAAGGTCGTAAATCCTATGTACGACCTAATAAGACCCATACATATTTTTTGAAATCTGCATTACAAGGAGCTTCTTATGAGCCTATTTTGATGAAAATCGGAATAGGTCATGTTGAACAAACTGAAGCTTGTTTTTTTCTGTGAGTAAAGAGTAGTTTTCAGACAGTTATTTCTTGTTTTCTCAAAATAGCGTTTTTGTACTTACGCCCTTCTTCTAAGCCAGCAAAATGTAGAACCAACCATTTAGGAGAGACAAAGATTTTATGCTGGAAGTGTCTGTATGGGTGTAACAAAGTTTGTCTGTGCTTGTTCTCCTTAACCATTATCAAATTTCAATGAAGCTTCACAGGAATTCTTGTACCACGGCAAGGTCTTGTTGTGCATATTTTCAGAAATTAAACATCTAATAATTTTTGGGAGAGTTGTGGCCCTTTGTGGGAGACTACATTTTTGTGACAAAAATAATCTCAAGTTGTTGTTCAATAATTCAGTCTGATGTTTGAATGTATCTGCTTCGAGTGCGGGAGGTCCCAGGTTCGACCCCAGGCCGTGTCATATTAAAGACAAAATAAAAAAGGTACCAGTAATTCCCTTGCTAGACGCTCAGCATAAACTGGAAACTGGCTTCTCTCCTCTCATACCTTCATGGCGATAGATTACCTCAGGAATGAGGTGTCGAGAGTGATTAATAAAAGTTTGAAAAACTTGGTTCACAATCGACCTAAAACAAATAGTATAAACAATGTAATTGCCTTTTTCAGGAACAACTCATCTGCTGTCGTATATTCTACAACATTACCAAAATTCTCCTCTTAAAAGGAATGCCGTAGATACAGAGGGTTTCACAGCTCTTCATATTCTCGTGAAAACAAGCAAACCCGTATCATCCCAACACATGGAAAGACTAATGGACTTATTGTTGAAGAATAAATGTGATGCTACTATCGTTGATAAGACCAACAGAAGGCCTATCGATTACGTTTTAGATAAAAAGTCAGTTTTGTATCGGAAATTGTTGCCTGTATCAACAAAAACAGGTAACGAAATATTATAGTCAGGTTGATACAGCTTCCCAACAATTTGAAATTGACCTTTCTGCGTATTTTAATAGTGATGTGGCGTCACTCAATTGAATAGCAGCAGTCGTGCTCACCTCCAGCAACGGTTTATTGCCGTCATCTGGCCAATCAAATTGCAGCTTTTGTGCTCACCCCCAGCAATGATTTATTGCCGTCATCTGGCCAATCAAATTGCAGCATTTGTGCTCACCCCCAGCAACGATTTATTGCCGTCATCTGGCCAATCAAATTGCAGCATTCTTGCTCACCTCCAGCAACGATTTATTGCCGTCATCTGGCCAATCAAATTGCAGCATTCTTGCTCACCTCTAGCAACCGTTGATTGCTGTCATCTGGCCAATCAAATTGCAGCTTTCGTGCTCACCTCCAGCAACAGTTTATCGCCGTCATCTGGCCAATCAAATTGCAGCATTCTTGCTCACCTCCAGCAACGATTTATTGCCGTCATCTGGCCAATCAAATTGCAGCATTTGTGCTCACCCCCAGCAACAGTTTATCGCCATGATCTTGTTAGACGAGCTAGGCAGTAGACAGTGAGTAATAGGTAGAAAGAATGCATGAGAACGCACAAATTTGATTATGAAAGCTGGTATTGCTGTGTTTTGATAATGTTGAAATTGTGTGGCATTGGTTTGTGTTATATGAGGGAATGTAGCACCAGAATGAATCATCTATGTGGAATAATATTAGTATGCATATAGCTAATGAATAGATGAAACATGTAGCTATAATTGTAAGACATTTTATAGAAAAAAAACAAGACATAAAAATATTGTGGCACTTGTCCTGAAACTTTCTGAAGACCTGTCAGACATAATCGCTATCCATAGATCTGCTGACCCCCCCTTGTGGGGCATGTTGTCTAGGTGCATCATATTGTTGCTATAGAAACAATGAAATAACTATTATCATTCCAATAGTTGATGATTTACGCTTGGATTTGGAGCAGCTGAAGACTCGGGGAAATACAGAATTAAAATCTGGGAATCACAAACAGGCGTTAGAGGTTTGTATTAGTTCACTAGTTCTTTTAAAGCCTTAAATGGCTATTTTCAAAAAGCAATATATAACTTGGTAACCTATCTGCAAATGATGCATTTTGAGCACTGTAGTTGAGTCTCAAAGGTGGAGAACACCAAGATGGAAGAAAACACAATAAGCTAGCTGTCCCAAATTTGCAGTTGTTAAAGAATTTTAAAGAATTAAAATTTGAAAGTATGTTTAAGCATTTCGTAGGTGCTTTGATAAAACAGTACCTTGGATTTCTTGAGAACATACAAGTATTTTGATAGCATTGCAACCTGATTTTGTAGAGTTTGACTTTATTTCCAATTTTTATTTTCGTAATTTGAATATTTAATTGCCAAAACTATTGCCCTTTAGGGGAGATATATGTTTGTGTGTCAAAAATCCTTCTATTTTATTGTTGCTGTAGCATTGTCTAGTGGACCTCTACCAAGATTGCTCAAATTGTGACCCCCGGGTCAATATTGGCCCCACCCCAGACATCTCATAATTTTTTATAAGAAATATATAGAAAAACTTCAAAAAATCTTCTCTGGAACCACAAGGCATAGAGCTTAGATATTTTGCTTGTAGCATTGTCTGGTGGACCTTTACCGAGATTGCTCAAATCATGACCCCTGGGTCAATATTGGCCCCACCCCGTGCCGCCCTTAATTTTACATAGAGATATATAGAATTTTTTTAAAAGACTTCTTCTCTTGAACCGCTTGATGGATCTTCATAAAATTTGGTCTGTAGCATCCTAATAAGGTCCTTTCTCAAATTTAGGGCACTTGTCTGCTTTAAGAGGCTACAGTTTTATATATAAAAATATCATGAGCAAGGTAATTCAGGTGAGCGATTCAGGGCCATCATGGCCCTCTTGTCTAAATTGTTGTGTTCATTGTGCATCGCTTTACGTAATTATGTCCATTTGTTGGTACACCAAATAATTACCAGCAGAAGTGTCAATCTTCCTGATTTATCTGGAATTCTGGATTCATCCATCCTGAAAGAGCCATGATATCTGACCAAAATAAATGTTCTCTGATGAAAAGTTCTCAAGAAATGGCAAAGTAGCTCAGTGGTTAGCATGCTTGCCATGTAATCTGGCGACCTAGGTTCAAATATGGGTGGAGGCACTCATATGCCTGCCATATTTCAGCAGAAAGCTGACTGGCAAATAAAGGCTAAGCTCGGCACAAAAATATTATAAAAAAAATGAATTAAAAAATAGATATCAATGAATGGTTGCCATGGATACATATTCTGTTCTATAAACAATTCGTATTAAATATGTTCTTTGTTTCTAGTTGTATGATGCAGCATTGAAATTATCACAACAATCCACACATCTATACAAAGAGGCGGCCATTTTATACAGTAACCGTGCCAACGTTCACTGTACATTGAAACAGTATCAAGAGGCTTTACCTAATGCCATCGCTGCCATTAACTGTGATAGTAATTACCCGAAGGTAGTAATTTAAGTAATTCTCCAAAGGTAGCAATATAAATAATTATCAAAAGGTAGTGATTATCCAAAGGTAGAAATTATCCAAAGGTAGTAATTACCAAAAGGTAATAATTTTAGTAATTATCCAAAGGTAGTAATTTTAGTAATTATCCAAAGGTAGTAATTTAAGTAATTATCCAAAAGTAGTATTTTAAGTAATTTCCCAAAGGTATTAATTTAAGTAATCATCCAAAGATAGTAATTTTAGTAATCACCCAAAGGTAGTAATTTTTGTAATCACCCAAAGATAGTAATTTTTGTAATTATCCAAAGGTTGTAATTTTAGTAATTCTCCAAAGGTAGTAATTATCCAAAGGGAGAAATTTTAGTGAATTTCTGTGATAATGTTTGTCAGAATATATTAGAACTGGAGAAGGCTTTATAAAAGCTGATATCTTGGTCTTTAGTACCATATATGATAAACTCATCCTGCTTAAATTGTGCGATTACATTGCATCCTGTGACTTAGTATTAAACCTATAGTTGGCTTCAAACTCATACCAGACAGGGCCATCTCCAGGCCATGTAAAGTATGTACATATTAGACTACTTAATTGTCACAAAAAAACAACAACAAAAAACAATTGGAGAATAACTTTGTAACATATAACTGAAAGTCTGTATTATTATACCCCCGCACAACAAGTTGTAAGGGGGGTATACTAGATTCAGCTTGTCTGTCCGTCAGTCAGTCTGTCTGTCTGTCTGTAGACGCATTCTTGTGGACGCAACTCCTCCTACAGTTTTGGCAGGATTTCGCTCAAACTTTTACAGATGAACAACCTTAACATATAGATGTGCATGAAGAAAGGAATTTGCGCTGCAATGAATTTTGGCAGAATTATGGCCCTTTGCCGGTGGGGGTATATTAGTCTGCCGAATGGCGACAGCTCTAGTTCATTTCTGTTTTGTTGGCATATGAGGTTTGTCAGGTTTGACATTTATCACGTTAATCATTCTTACATATCAATAACAAAAACACAAATAATGATGAGTACCAGTTTAATGTTACAAAGTTCGTTACTTTAAAATTCTCCCATTTTATCCCAGGGATACTTATGGAAGGCTCGAGCACTACAGAATATGGGGTCTTTACCAGATGCCTTCTTTGCCTACTTGGATGGTGTCAACAATGAAGACCTACACATTGATCATCGTCAAGTCTTCCTTACTGATGCTTGTACTATCTTAAAGGACCTTTCAGGTAGTAATATATGAATATCATATGTCTGCTAGTGTATAATATTGTCAATCTGAAGGCGAAATGTGTCTACACATGTAGAGCCCTGCATCAGATCTTTTCTCTAATCTATATATACATGGATGCACTAGTATTAGTTAAAAGGTATGGTTTAACATTCTCATGGATAAGATAAGAGATAAGATAAGTTTATTTCCAATTAAGGGTCATAAATATGACATATGAATCAAGACAATACATAATGACTAAACATATAAACACAGAAACTAAATGGTTTTAAAGTAACTAAAGCTTAATTCTGATTGGTATGAACACAATTAACAAAGGCTTGAAGGGCAATTACTGTTAATCAGAAAATTTAATGTTAACCGTAATTCAATGTATGTACTAATATCCTTTCTTAATGCTGAGATAAAAAGGTCACATTGTTGGCTTAATCTTTATGAAACATCGCCATAATGTGTGTCTCTGTAAAATCTAGGTCAAGTTACCAACTGGGTCGTCTGGGGTAAAAAACTAGGGTCACCTGAAGCTATATCAAGAAAAACCTAACTAGGGTCAAATATTTAGGTATTATCATAAAACAAATTACTGATTCTTCCTAAACTGCAAGTCTTTAGAAGAGCACTATAGGGCCATGGCCCTCTTGTTGTGAGAAGGTTGGGTTACACCAAATAACGAATATCGTAAGGTCAGCCGTGAAGCAAGAAGGAACTAACCGATTGGAGCCTTTTGTCACATGTCATGTTTATATTTCATGTAGAAGATGGTGTTGGTGTATGCTACAGACAGTTAGTAATACATAGATTAGATGTCGCCCTGTTGACTCAAACACTGAACAAACTCTGCAAGGTTGGAGAGTGGAAGTGTATGGCTTATCTGATGCTGGGTCCGGGGTTGTATACATCCAGATTGGCATATAGAATCACAGGTATGTTGAAACCAGGGGTTAGTTTCATAGACATATCTTAGCTAAGATCGGCTTTTTACTACAGATAATTTGGCATACTAAGGTAACCTATACATTTTCGTAAAATTAAAATTTATTTGTGATAATTCTAGTTCACACAACTTTTCTTGAATGTATTAGCTATCTTACTTTTCTCAAACTGGAATATGAAAAAGTCGAATCTTAGTTAAGATATGTCTATAAAACAGGCCCCTGGCTTGTAGGTCTCTTTCTCAAACTGCACTAACTATAAGAGAAGGCCACTACAAATTAACTACTAAATTATCATTCACATTTTTAGCTCGACTTTTCATAGAAAATAATTTGAGCTATTATTATCACTCTGTCGTCTGCATCTACATGCCATTGAGTAAATCTTTTGTAAGTAAAGACCATTTCTCAAACTTACAATACTTTGTTCACTATCTAAAGGGCAGTCCATTGCAACAATGTAGAGTTATTTGCCCTTGTAATGACTTATAAAAGTTGGCCATTTTTGTTGTAAAACTAACATCTCATTAACTACCAATTAACTACTTAAACTTCATTATAATTAGGCCCCCTATCTTTGATGAGGGGTATATATTGCTTTGCAAATGTTGGTCAGTCTGTTGGTAGACCAAATGGTTTCCGTTCAATAACTCAAGTACGCTTTGCCCTTGGTTCCTCCAACTTTACATGGAGGTTGGTCAGCAACAGTAGATGGATGACCCATATTGATTTTGAGGTCAGTAGGTCAAAGGTCACTGTGACGTTTACCATTTCTGACTATTGGGTTGCCATGGGAGCATACATGTTTTACAAACATCTCTTGTTATTATCATTTATTTTATTTTTAGAGCAACGTGTAGACACATTGATGGAGGGTGTGGCAAACACTTGTAGTGTTAACAATCTACCAACCAACACCATCATACCATACCTCTCACAGTGTGATCCAGTCACTGAAGGAGCATGGTTAGATGCCATACTGTGTGTAGTGATACACCGTGGTAACCAACAGACATGGAATAATTTAGCCATTGATGACAAAGATTGTGCGCTACATGCAGCTGTTAGATTTTGTTTGGAAACCAGTAAGTATAAGTCTTTAGATTTTTACGCCCCCCCCCCACCCATCTTTGAGGGGGTATATTGGTCGGTCGGTCTGTCTGTCTGTAGACCAATTGGTTTCCGTTCAATAACTCAAGAACGCTTTGTCCTTGGATCTTCAAACTTAACATGGACGTTGGTTATCAACAGTTGATGACTCCTATTGATTTTGTGTTCAGTAGGTCAAAGGTCAAAGTCACTGTAACCTTTACCATTTCTGACTATTGAAATGGTTCCTGTTCGATAACTCCAGAACGCTTTGCACTAAGATCTACAAACTTTACATGGAGGTTGGTCATCAACAGTAGATGACCCCTATTGATTTCTATAGGTCAGTTGGTCAAAAGTCACTGTGACCTTTACCATTTCTGACGATTGGGCTGCCATGGGGACATACGTGTTTTACAAACATCTCTTGTTAGGGGTTACATTTAGCCCTTGAAAAGATGCTCTGACCCCTTGAAATTCTAAAAAGCCACATATTGACCGCTGGGATTTTAACTGAAGGGTCATATTTTCTTTAAATGATAGGAATTTCTGCTATAAAATGCTATTGGAGTTTCTGCTATAAAATGGTAAAATATGGAACAAAATTATCGAAATGACCCTAGGGAATTAGCCCCTAGTGGACCCCTGTACTTTTTACCAAAAAATTGGTGTTTTAGCCACACCCACTGGAATTTTCTTGGCGCACCGAATTTCATTCAAAATGCCGCCATGTAAAATCTGTATGTAGAAGTTTTGCTCTTTGTGTGCTATTTTGAAAAAGCCTTTCATGCCAAAACATTGATAAATAGTAAATATATTGCCTTTTCATATTTATTAGGCTCCCTGAAAAATAATTCTGGGAGCATATACGGGTAGTGGCCACTTTGTTCATTACTGTGTGAGTGATGTCTAGGGATAAGAATTGATCACCTTCTGTAGTTACACTGCTCTTATTTACACTGTTTGCATGTTTGTAGGACGAACATCTCTGCTGGAACATTTCGTGTTACCTGATTGGTTCACAGAGAATGGTGGGAGGAATGGCTGTAGAGATACCGCCTTTCATTGTATAACAAAACATCGACCACTCCCAGATGCTGACATTCTGTTAAAGGTCACTAAGATACTAGTTAACAAAGGCCTGAGGTAGGATTTACAATCTCATTAAAATCAGACCCTTATTAATGCTTCACTTCCGTATGCTGATATAGGATCTGACTACACTCAGTATAGGGTCATGTTGATGTGAACATTATGTCATCCAATCGAATCGCTTTTTTCAAAAAGCTGGAAGTGCGGTGAATGTATGCAGAGACTAGATTCCATATGACGTCATTGTGCCCCAGAGAAGACATTAGAGCATGACCTCTTACGTAGTGTAGTCAGATCTCTGACAGTGTAAAGGAATGGAGCAATGTCTAAGGGTCTGATTTTAATGAGATTGGTAGGATATAATTTCTGATATTTCATTCTGTGTAAACTCCCACCAGGGATTACTGTGGTCAACTCCCTTCTGTTGTTATACATTGATAAAATTAAGGGGTGTCAATATTTCTGATTAATCCGGAATTCTATTTTGAAAGGTCTATGGTTTTTGATCAAAATAAAAGTTATTTGACGAAAATATCTCAAGATATGGCAAAGTTATGGTCAATATAATCTGCTCTGGATGATTGTATTCAAAACAAACTGAGTTAAATATGGAAACAATGTGGTGGAAGTGACATGAAGGCCTCTTTGTTTTAATTTTGCTCTGTTTGACACCTCTGTAAATGCATATATCCCTGCCACTGGAACTAACTTGTTCTAGCTTACTGCAGCTTCTTTGATCACTTATCTGAAGGGAAAAATGAGGAGCTTCCAGTTTGTCATGCAGTTCGTGAAATTAGAATTATTTGGAGTTTTGTGTCCAAATGAACATAGGCAAATAGTTTTCCTTTATATTCTGTACATGATTAGTGCAGAAATTACTTAAATTGTCCAAATACACTGAACCACTTTTCTAATTGGTCACTTTTCTAACCCCAAATATGTCTCACTGGAATCCTAATGTTTGATGATATTTTGCCCTCAAACTTTTTATGACATTGTCCCAACACCTAATTTATTAATAATCATGTGCCAAAATATACATGGTCAGTCATTGGATCAATGTTGAGTCATACATAAAACCTACTTGTGTAAAATATCATCAAATAATATGATCACAGTTAAGGTATTCGGGTTTGAAAAGTGACCAATTAGAAAAGTGGTTCAGTGTAGATAGTTACTTGTCTGATTGCATGGGTTGTTTTGATGCTCCACTTAGCTGATGTTGTCGACTACATGTAGTACCATGGTATTGTTACAGTATGCCCGGCTGTCATGATGTAAATGGTAAACTTGCTCACAGTGACGTTCAGTCAGGTCTTGATACAACGACCCAGTTTGTTCCTAAGCAAAATGTTGTTGTAACAAATATGTCAGGACGCTGAATTGATTCAAAGAGCATTTTAAAAACAGGCCCCAAGAAATGATGTCAGTACATTTATATGAATATGTCCAAGTATAGGGCGTGTTGTATTGAAACCTGATTTGTTATACATAGAGTACATAAAGAAACCTACATATTACATTTGCTCCATAGGGTTACATAAATAACTGGTCATTTTGGTCAGACTATCATTAATTTTGGTACCTCTGCTGTCATTCTTTAACTGTATTTACATGGGACTCTTGATTTGAAGGTTTGAAATGCAAGTTGTTAAAAGAACATTTTCCAGGAAATAATACATTCAGCAATTTCTTCCTAAAGTTCTTGGCTGAAAAGGTAAAGTTGTGAAACAGACTTACCAAATCAACTTTGTGTGTTAACAATCAAATTACACCAAACTCATTGTTCTGTGTGCCCTTGAATAAAGCTATCTAGGCTTACATGTAACCCTATGGAGAACATGTAACATGTGCGTTTCTTTATGTACTTAGTATATGATGTTATTGTTACAGTATGGGAGGTCGTGATGTAAATGGTAAACTGGCTGTGGAGTATCTACACAGAGACTATCCTGGCAAAGTGTTTGACTTCTATTTCAAAAAAAGTAAGTTTATAAATCGGAGACATGTGTTAACCGTTGACTCCATGGATTCCTCCTCTATTTAACATATTACTGTAAATCATGTTTTATCCAGTCACTTCCGGTAAATTGACCAGATAACAGGGTGCTGAATGAATTTTGCTTTATTAGGTCACCTGGTCATTTGACTTGTTATAAACTGTCAACTGACCATGTGGTCTGACAGACTTCTTCAGTTCAATGTCACATGTCGATGTCGAGCGGCTGTTTCCGTTTCGTTGACTGTTCAAATAAGTACCGTGCTAATTTGATAGCTGTTGTAGTAAACAACATTATATTTTATGGAAATGACACCATGATGTTAACGTATGATGTGATATATTTGCATGAATTTTAACCATATAGAAGACTTTAAAAATGCCATGGTTCCGGACAATGAAAGATGAAAAATATAGCAATTTTGGTGTGTGGCGACCAGGTGTTGCCGTTGTGCCAATTGTACCGTTAATTGTCGCATAAGTTGGCGGATTTTTATTCTGTTCTTTATTTCAACTGCAATCTAGTTGATTGTCTTGATAGTGAAGTTTCATCAATAATTAATTAAAAATAAATAATTCATAAGCAAATTACACGAACTTCGCAATCACCCCTCGTACACAAATACAACTTCATTCAATGGTAATATTTAAAAACCACTGTAAATTATTATGAAACTACTGTTTTAGTGCCTTCAGTCAACAGCATCAATAAGTTGAAGGAGACGGGAAATGCTCTGTTTAGAGGTGGACAAGTGTTGGAAGCTTTAGAATTATATGGTCAAGCCATCAACACATATGAAGCAAGCAAAATGGAAGTAAGTGATTCTACATCATTCTTAGGATAAACAATTTTATCACATACATTCTGTGATCTTCCATGTGAGAACTAATCATGGAACAATGTTCTTCAACGTGTGTGATAACAAATACATGAGGTCACCAGCTTTTTGGCATGAAAATGTAAATTCGTAATTTCTGATGTTGTTTTGACTCGGTAACTAAGGTTATGTGATAAAAAGAGTATGTCACATGTTGTCTTTGAGATAAACATTCCTTAAACTCGTCACGAAAACAAAATTATTAAGTTTGCCCAAGGCTCGCTTAATAACCTGTGTTTTCTAGACTTGGTTAAAAAAATTTGATCTCCAAAGACAACTCATGATGAATCCTATATGTTTCTTAAGGGCAACTGACTCAAAAAAGCTAGGTAGTGTAGGCTTAGAGTCGTTATCAGATGTATGTTCTGTCTGTTACATATTGAGATGGCAAAAAATCTGGAAAAAGAGACTATAAAGGCATGAGTAGATTGGAGGGGATTTCAACAGGCACGATCTGCCCCTGACCTCCCTAAGCATTTCAATCTGAGCAATATCTCTTCTCAAATACTTATGCCCCCCATCTTCAATATTGCTTTGCACATGTCTGTTTGTCAGTCTGTCGGTCGGTCGTATAAAATGTTTTCCGTTCAATAACTCAAGAACACTGACCTAGGATCTTCAAACTTTACATGGAGTTTGGTAAGCAACAGTAGATGACCCCTATTTTGATGTCAGTAGGTCAAAGATCAAGGTCACTGGGACCTTCACCATTTCTGACTATTGGGCTGCCATGGGGGCATATGTGTTTTACAAACATCTCTTGTTGTATGAGTCTTTATGTTAATTTCCATGCGAGGCTGGACTCAAATTTAGCCTCACTAATCAGACATGTTATTCTGAGTTTATTACCATAAAATTTCAAGGGCTGGAGCTTTAGATTTATCTCTAATTCTGACTCTGAGTTTAGCAAAATCTCAATTTTAGTTGAGATTATTACTTGAGATGCTTCGGGAGATTGTGACCTGGTTAAAACACAATAGAAATTTTATGTCTGCCATGGGACATATATGTTTAACAAACATCTCTTGTTTGGAGATGCTTGGAGATTAAGTGTATAGCTCAGAGATTTGACATGGTCTTGACCTTTATGCATGAATATATTACAAGGTTCTTACTTTGAAGATATAAATTTCCTCGAACAAATCCTGCAATATTGTGCAATATCGGTCCTTAACATTTGTGTTGGTATTACATCTCCAGTCTTTGTGATACTTTCCGCTAATGAAAACATACGGCCGGGGTTTTAAATATAGACAATACAGCTGTTAAATTATCCTAAGAGAAAGTCACGAGTCTTGTCAAATTATCCAGACTTATAACATATCCTGATCACTGAGGTGAATAATTAACCAACTATACTATTTCAGTTACGTGATGAAATGTCCGACCATGATGTGGCAATTTTATACGGTAATCGAGCTGAAGCGTTCCTGTCACTGAAGAGATTCGATCAGGCTCAGAGAGATGCCATGCAAAGTGTGAATTATGATGGACATTGGCACAAGGTATCTTTGTTTGTTTTGTATTTGTACATGTATAATGTACAACGTAAATACTAAATGATTTTGTGTAATATTGCCAGTATTGCCATTCTAGAAGTCACAGTTTTCACTTAATGTTAATGAAACCTGGCCACAATGTGTGTCTCTGTAAAATCAAGATCAAGGTCGAAACTTGGTCATCCAGGGGAAAAAAATAGGTCACCAGGTCACATCTAAGAAAAGCCTTGTTAACACTCTAGAGATCACATTTTTTATGCCCGATGCAAAGGCATATAGTGATTGTCCAGTCCGTTTGTTTGTTCATCCGTCAGTTTGAAAAATGCTAACCAAAATTTTCAAGTTCTTGAAACTCAAATATTGTCAAAGTCGATCAAGGCTTTACTTTCAAACTTGGTATGCTTGTTAACTATCATCAATACCGTACATTGTCGCAGCTATGTAACACTATCCAACATTTCTACTGAATTATGGTCCCTGATTGACTTATGGACAAGGTTCCACCGTGGCATTAGCGTTACTGAGCCCAGTCTTGTTCATACTTGGATAGTCATTTGCAGTTCACCAGCTTTAGAAGAACACAATGTCAATTTTCTATTATAGGCCCATATGAGAGTTGGAAAATGTCATAAAGCAACTGGACAGTTGATGGAAGCTTTGGGTGCATTTTGTAATGCCTACCATATTGTGGAAGGTTACTACGAGGACAAGATAAAAGTGGAGATTATGGTTCAGATTGCGGGAGTCTGGGCTCGGTTCCCAGCTTCAACAGGTAAATTTCTTGATGTTCATGGGCTTAGTTCCCGGCTACAACAGGTTAACTTCTTGATGTTCATGGGCTCGGTTCCTAGCTTCAACAGGTAAATTTCGTGAAATTCATTGTCTTGGTTCCCAGCTTCAACAGCTTCTTGATGTTCATGGGCTCGGTTTCTAGCTTCAACAGGTATACTTCTTGTTGGTAATGGGCTTGGTTCCCGGTGTAACGGTCAATTTTATCCCCCGCCCAGTTTATCCCCCGGGGGATAAACCGGGCCGGCCCAGTTTATCGCCCGGGGATAAAACGGGCCGGCCTATTTTATCCCCCGGGGGATAAACTGGGTCGGCCCGGTTTATCCCCCCCAGGCCTCTTCTTCCCCCACCCCAGGCCTTTTCTTCCCCCACCTAAAAAAATTTTTTTTAATGTGCTAAAAATCATATTTGTGAATTAATAAATGTTGGTGAGAAACATGAAATAACAGTTAATAAATATGGCCTGTGTTTTTGTTTTTGAAGTGAAAAAAAAATGAATTGATTTAATCAATAAATTTTGTTCAATATTGCCGTAATTTGGTCTTTTTTATCCCCATCTGAGTATTATTAATATAAGGGTGGGGAAGAAAACGACCTTTTCTTCCCCCACCTCTGTATTAATTATAGTCAGGTGGGGGATAAAATGGACTAGGCCTCTTCTTCCCCTACCTCGGTATGAAGAATATTTTGGTGGGGGATAAAGTAGACTAGGCCTCTTCTTCCCCCACCTCTGTATTAATGATAGTCAAGTCGGGGATAAAGTAGACTAGGCTACTTCTTCCCCACCTCTGTATTAAGAATAGTTAGGTGGGGGATAAAGCGGACTAGGCCTCTTCTTCCCCCATCTCTGTATTAAGAATAGTTAGGTGAGGGATAAAGTAGACTAGGCCTCTTCTTCCCCCATCTCTGTATAAAGAGAGTAGACTAGGGCCCTTCTTCCCCCACCTCTGTATTAAGAATAGTTAGGTGGGGAATAAAGTAGACTAGGCCTCTTCTTCCCCCCACCTCTGTATTAATAATAGTCAAGTGGGGGATAAAATAGACTAAGGCCTCTTCTTCCCCCCCGATCTCTGTATAAAGAATAGTGAGTTGGGGAATAAAGTAGACTAGGCCTCTTCTTCCCCCACCTCAGTATTAAGAATAATTAGGTGGGGGATAAAGTAGACTAGGCCTCTTCTTCCCCCACCTCTGTATTAAGAATAATTAGGTGGGGGGATAAAGTAGACTAGGCCTCTTCTTCCCTCATCTCTGTATTAAGAATAGTCAGGTGGGGTGATAAAGTAGACTAAGCCTCTTCTTCCCACACCTCTGTATTAAGAATAGTTAGGCGGGGGATAAAGTAGACTAGGACTCTTCTTCCCCCACCTCTGTATTAAGAATAGTTAGGTGGGGGATAAAGTAGACTAGGCCTCTTCTTCCCCCACCTCTGTATTAAGAATAGTCAGGTGGGGGATAAAGTAGAGTAGGCCTCTTCTTCCCCCATCTCTGTATTAAGAATAATTAGGTGGGGGATAAAGTAGACTAGGCCTTTTCTTCCCCCATCTCTGTATTAAGAATAATTAGGTGGGGGATAAAGTAGACTAGGCCTCTTCTTTCCCCACCTCTGTATTAATTATAGTCAGGTGGGGGATAAAGTAGACTAGGCCTCTTCTTCCCCCTCCTTTGTATTAATTATAGTCAGGTGGGGGATAAAATAGACTAGGCCTCTTCTTCCCCCATCTCTGTATTAAGAATAGTTAGGTGGGGATAAAGTAGACTAGGCCTCTTCTTCCCCCACCTATGTATTAAGAAAATTAGGTGAGGGATAAAGTAGACTAGGCCTCTTCTTCCCCACACCTATGTATTAATTATAGTCAGGTTGGGGATAAAGTAGACTAGGCTTCTTCTTCCCCCTCCTATGTATTAATTATAGTCAGGTGGGGGATAAAGTAGACTAGGCCTCTTCTTCCCCCATCCCTGTATTAAGAAGATTTACAGTCAACTCACCCCCCTACCAACTCAACCCCTGACCAACTCACCCTGGATTTGGATAACTCGCCCTACGCAATGACCAACTCATCCCCCCTTAAAAAAATAACATACCAACTCACCCCCCTAAAGATATTTTTATTAAATTTAATTGATTTGTTGGAAAAAATCACTTTGAATTGGTAATAGTTTATTATGTAATTATTAATATGTTCAATTATGTGGTATTGGAGGCGTTTTTTTGTGTGTAAAATTAACAGTATTTTCAAACAGTGGCCATTTTGAAAACGCTGTAATGACAGTGAAAAAAGCGAAAAACAAAGGAAAAAAATAAAACAATTTGTCAAAAAACATTATGATTGAAAAAATTAGGACTATAATTAGATCTATTATATCAATTGTCAATAGTCAAATACCTTGTTTAAAAACATTGAAAAATTAGATAACTTGCATAGAAAATCATAGTTTCCGAACGATCAAGTTTTGAAATAACGAAGGTAAATAACTAACAAACTCGCAAGTATTCGAGAAAGCAGAGATCTGTTAATTTATTTGTGTATAAATACACTTTATTATCATGAATTAACACTAAGTTTAAAAATAAATATAATATTCTACATATAAAATTGAAGGTGGGGGGGGGGGTGAGTTGGACATTTCGAAATTGACATCGGGCGAGTTGTCCAAATCCAGGATGAGTGGGTAGGGGGTGAGTTGGTAGGGGGGTGAGTTGGTCGGATACCATTAAGAATAGTTAGGCGGGTGATAAAGTAGACTAGGCCTCTTCTTCCCCCATCTCTGTATTAATTATAGTCAGGTTGGGGATAAAATAGACTAGGCCTCTTCTTCCCCCACCTCTGTATTAAGAAAATCAGGTGGGGGATAAAGTAGACTAGGCCTCTTCTTCCCCCACCTATGTATTAATTATAGTCAGGTTGGGGATAAAATAGACTAGGCCTCTTCTTCCCCCACCTCTGTATTAAGAAAATCAGGTGGGGGATAAAGTAGACTAGGCCTCTTCTTCCCCCACCTATGTATTAATTATAGTCAGGTGGGGGATAAAGTAGACTAGGCCTCTTCTCCCCCCACCTCTGTATTAAGAAAATTAGGTGGGGGATAAAGTAGACTAGGCCTCTTCTCCCCCCACCTCTGTATTAAGAAAATCAGGTGGGGGATAAAGTAGACTAGGCCTCTTCTTCCCCCACCTATGTATTAATTATAGTCAGGTGGGGGATAAAGTAGACTAGGCCTCTTCTTCCCCCACCTCTGTATTAAGAAAATTAGGTGGGGGATAAAGTAGACTAGGACTCTTCTTCCCCACACCTCTGATTAATTATAGTCAGGTGGGGGATAAAGTAGACTAGGCACTTCTTCCCCCTCCTATGTATTAATTATAGTCAGGTGGGGGATAAAATAGACCAGGTCTCTTTTTCCCCCACCTCTGTATTAAGAAAATTAGGTGGGGGATAAAGTAGACTAGGCCTCTTCTTCCCCCATCTCTGTATAAATAAAAATCAGGTGGGGGATAAAGTAGACTAGGCCTCTTGTTCCCTCATCTCTGTATTAAGAAAAGTTAGGTTTGGGGATAAAGTAGACTAGGCCTCTTCTTCCCCCATCCCTGTATTAATTATACTTAGGTGGGGGATAAAATAGACCAGGCCTCTTCTTCCCCCACCTCTGTATTAATTATACTTAGGTGGGGGATAAAATAGACCAGGTCTCTTCTTCCCCCACCTCTGTATTAATTATTGATCAATTAGACCAGTCTATTCCTTCCCCCATCTCCATGATAATTATACTCAGGTGGGGGATAAGACCAGGCCTCTTTTTCCCCATCTCCATAACAAAAAAAATCATAATTTTTAGGTGGGGGAAGAATAGGCCTGGGGTGGGGGAAAAAGAGGCCTGGCGGGGGATAAAACTGACTAGGCCTCTTCTTCCCCCGGGGGATAAACTGGGCCGGCCCGGTTTATCCCCGGGGGATAAAACTGACTGGGGGAAGACAGGGCCTGTTACACCGGTCGTAACAGAAAAAACTATTTTGGGTTAATGATTGTCAAATGTATTGGGGGGTCAATTGCCATAGAAAAGCACTACAAAGTGCTTGATAGTACTTTGCTAGGTAACTGTTGGCTCCTCAAAAGCACTGTAACAAACAATTAATCAGTTGGCATACTCACACAGTAAAGTACTATAGAGTTTTACAGCTTCTCCATTGTATACAAGATAGCATCTGGCAAAGCACTGAGAAAAATTGCGCTATTGGCAAGCACTCACTGATAGTGAATTAAACTGTTTGCTGGTAGCGTGTCATTGTATACACATGGGAAAGTGCTTTTTCCTAGTTGTTAGATTAAGCAACGGGTGCCAGTGAATCAACTTACTTTTGAGGCAATTAGTGTGCAGGACTAGTAAATATCAAAATCAAGAAGTCCTCCAGTTGCTCGTAACTAAGTGGTTTCATTACACATACCAAAACATTAAAGTTCTTGGGACCTTTGAACTAAGAGCAATTTTTATGCCCCTGTATCAATAGATCGGCATATAGTGATTAACCTGTCCGTCCGTCCGTTTGTCCGTCCGGTTAACCCAAATGAACCGTTTCTTCTAGCATTAATATGGGTTGCTACAAAGCTTTCATACTTGTATGGATGTTGTATATGAACACTCTCCACACGCCTGTATCACCTTACCTCATGTTGACCTTCACCTTGACTTAATTTTGGACTTAGACTTAATGAAGGGCCAAATTCTTGGTTAACCCAAACTGACCGTTTCTTCTAGCTTTAATATGGCTTGCTACAAAGCTTTTATAATTGTATGGATGTTGTATATAAACACTCTCCACACGCCTGTATCACCTAACCTCATTTTGACCTTCACCTTGACCTAATTTTGGACTTAGACTTAATGAAGGGCCTAATTCTTGGCTAACCCAAATTGACTGTTTCTTCTGGCATTATTATGGATTGCTACAAAGTTTCATACTTGCATGGATGTTATATTTCATTATTCTCCACACAGCTATATCACCTAACCTCATTTTGACCTTCACATTGACCTAATTTTGGACTTATTAAGCGTCCAATTCTTGTTTACCCAAATTTCGTCTTACATTAAGTCGTTGTCTTCAAACTTGACATACTTGTCATCATAAGCCCCTTACATTGTCAAAGCCATGTAACCCTATTCAACATTTTACAGAATTATCGCCCCTGATTGACATAGTTTTTGTTATGGACTATGCTTCCATGGGGGCATAAGCATTTATTGAACGCAGTCTTGTTCAATTAATGTTACCCCTATTTAAAGGGTAAGTTAGTTTTGTTTCTTTTGAGACACCTATTTATTAGTTTAAACATATTTTATTACCCAAATATTAAATACGATTGCTGCCATACACATATATATAATTATTATACATTTGATATAGGCCTACATGGCTGAAAGGGTCTAGCCGCAAGTTCCAAAACTTAGTTAAATGGCTCTCCCTTTACCTATTTATTGAACAACCATGTTTTTACCCTAACTCCTCTATGTCGTTTATATTTCTCTTGTTTTAGACCGAATACAAGCCCTGCCCACTAAGCAAGGCCATATATGGTTGAAAGCTTGCTATGAGTTGGTGTGTAAAGGTGATTGGAACACGGCAGCTGTTGCATTCTTACACTTCTCAATGGATAAAACAAATAATGTATCATTACGTTATTCTCTGAAGCCTTTATGTGACCCAAGAAAACTACCTGTAAGTATTGTATTATATCGCGCCCAGGATAATGTGATGTTTACAAACATTTATCGGTTTGGTCAACTGTTGCAAAATTGGTTTTACAAATTACTTAAGTAAACAGATATGGTCAGTTATGTAATAAAAACATCACTGATAATCTGATTAATCCGCCTTTGTGGAATATACCAATTTTACCGCCTATCTCATTATCAAGGGCGCACTATAGTTAAACCATTACAACATACATATACTTTAAAATATGATACGTTGGTTAATTTGTGATTTTTAAAATGTGTTTAAAATCAAATTTGAAATTTGGTGAAAGGGCCAAACACCTGTGCTAGACATAAACCAGGTGCTTGTAATAATGATACTCATCATAAAGGTGTAACTTAATATATTGTTTAGAGCCAATTGGCCGGGATTTAAAGATTTGCTCGCATAGGACTGGTGCTCCTAATATCGATATTCGTCATAACAATGTCTTACTGTATACTGGGATTATTGAGGTACTTGGACCTTCAGTTATATGAATATTTCAGGGTCATACCTAGGCATTGGATTCTATGGTAGCTTTGATGGAACATAATTATATGAATATTTCAGGGTCATACCTGGGCATCGGATGCTATGGTGGCCTTGATGGAACAAAGTTATATGAATATTTCAGGGTCATAACTGGGCATTGGATTCTATGGTAGCTTTGATGGAACATAATTATATGAATATTTCAGGGTCATACCTGGGCATCGGATGCTATGGTGGCCTTGATGGAACAAAGTTATATGAATATTTCAGGGTCATAACTGGGCATTGGATTCTATGGTAGCTTTGATGGAACATAATTATATGAATATTTCAGGGTCATACCTGGGCATCGGATGCTATGGTGGCCTTGATGGAACAAAGTTATATGAATATTTCAGGGTCATAACTGGGCATTGGATTCTATGGTAGCTTTGATGGAACATAATTATATGAATATTTCAGGGTCATACCTGGGCATCGGATGCTATGGTGGCCTTGATGGAACAAAGTTATATGAATATTTCAGGGTCATAACTGGGCATTGGATTCTATGGTAGCTTTGATGGAACATAATTATATGAATATTTCAGGGTCATACCTGGGCATCGGATGCTATGGTGGCCTTGATGGAACAAAGTTATATGAATATTTCAGGGTCATAACTGGGCATTGGATTCTATGGTAGCTTTGATGGAACATAATTATATGAATATTTCAGGGTCATACCTGGGCACTGGATGCTATGGTTTCCTTGATGAAAATAGTTATATGAATATTTCAGGGTCATAACTGGGCATTGGATGCTATGGTGGCCTTGATGAAAATAGTTATATGAATATTTCAGGGTCATACCTGGGCGCTGGATGCTATGGTGGCTTTGATGAAAATAGTTATATGAATATTTCAGGGTCATACCTGGGCGCTGGATGCTATAATGGCTTTGATGAAAATAGTTATATGAATATTTCAGGGTCATACCTGGGCGCTGGATGCTATGGTGGCTTTGATGAAAATAGTTATATGAATATTTCAGGGTCATACCTGGGCGCTGGATGCTATGGTGGCTTTGATGGAACACGGATGTAACAGAAGAACATTGACCCTAACAGACAATGATGTATATACACATGCTGTTATCAGGATTACTCTGCATTTTGGTATTATCTTCAAACAATTCTTATGCCCCCCCCCCCATCTTTGATGAGGGGGTATATTGCTTTGCTATGTCGGTCTGTTGGTAGACCAAAGGCCTAAATTTAGGATCTTCAAATTTGGAGGTTGGTCATCAACAGTAGATGATCCCTTTTGATTTTGAGGTCAAAGGTCAAGGTCACTGTGACCTTTACCATTTCTGACTATTTGACAGCTATGGGGCATACATGTTTTTAGCTCACCTGTCACAAAGTGACAGAGTGAGCTTTTGTGATCACTCTTCGTCCGTCGTCCGTCCGTCGTCCGTCCGTCGTCCGTCCGTCCGTCAACAATTTGCTTGTGTAGACACTAGAGGTCACACTTTTGACCTAATCTTTATGAAACTTGGTCACAATGATCATCTCAACAAAATCTAGGTCAAGTTCGATATTGGGTCATCCGGGGTCAAAAACTAGGTCACAAGGTCAAATTATAGAAAAACCTTGTGTAGTCACTAGAGGTCACAATTTTGACTTAATCTTTATAAAACTTGGTCACAATGATCATCTCAACAAAATCTAGGTCAAGTTCGATATTGGGTCAACCGGGGTCAAAAACTAGGTCACAAGGTCAAATCATAGAAAAACCTTGTGTAGTCACTAGAGGTCACAATTTTGACCTAATCTTTATGAAACTTGGTCACAATGATCATCACAACAAAATCTAGGTCAAGTTCGATATTGGGTCATACGGGGTCAAAAACTAGGTCACAAGGTCAAATCATAGAAAAACCTTATGTAGGCACTAGAGGTCACAATTTTGTCGTAATCTTTATGAAACTTGGTCACATTGATCATCTCAACAAAATCTAGGTCAAGTTCGATATTGGGTCATCCGGGGTCAAAAACTAGGTTACAAGGTCAAATCATAGAAAAACCTTGTCTAGTCACTAGAGGTCACAATTTTGACCTAATCTTTATGAAACTTGCTGACAATGATCATCACAACAAAATCTAGGTCAAGTTCGATATTGGGTCATACGGGGTCAAAAACTAGGTCACAAGGTCAAATCATAGAAAAACCTTATGTAGACACTAGAGGTCACAATTTTGACTTAATCTTTATGAAACTTGGTCACAATGATCATCTCAACAAAATCTAGATCAAGTTCGATACTGGGTCATCCGGGGTCAAAAACTAGGTCACAAGGTCAAATCATAGAAAAACCTTGTATAGTCACTAGAGGTCACAATTTTGGCCTAATCCTTATGAAACTTGGTCAGAGTGATCATCTCAACAAAATCTAGGTCAAGTGCGATATTGCGTCATATGGGGCCAAGAACTAGGTCACTAGGTGAAATCACAGGTCTTGCATGTACTACTATAACAGGTGAGCGACCTAGGGCCCTTTGGGCCCTCTTGTTCTCTTGTTCCTATTACGTTTGTATTTCAGCTCAGACTTTGAACCTATTAAACTATGTTGTTGGCCAGTTTTTGGATGATTTGTTCCTAATATTTTGGGCTCAGACTTTGAACCTATTAGACTATGTTGTTGGCCAGTTTTTGTATGATTGTTCCTATTTTTTCGGGCTCAGACATTGAACCTATTAGACTATGTTGTTGGACATATTCTGGATGATTTGTTCCTATTATTTCAGCTCAGACTTTGAACCTATTAAACTATGTTGTTGGCCAGTTTTTGGATGATTTGTTCCTATTATTTTGGGCTCAGACTTTGAACCTATTAGACTATGTTGTTGGCCAGTTTTTGGATGAATTGTTCCTATTATTTTGGGCTCAGACTTTGAACCTATTAGGCTATGTTGTTGGCCAGTTTTTGGATGATTTGTTCCTATTATTTTGGGCTCAGACTTTGAACCTATTAGACTATGTTGTTGGCCAGTTTTTGGATGATTTGTTCCTATTATTTTGGGCTCAGACTTTGAACCTATTAGACTATGTTGTTGGCCAGTTTTTGGATGAATTGTTCCTATTATTTTGGGCTCAGACTTTGAACCTATTAGACTATGTTGTTGGCCAGTTTTTGGATGATTGTTCCTATTTTTTCGGGCTCAGACATTGAACCTATTGGACTATGTTGTTGGCCAGTTTTTGGATGATTTGTTCCTATTATTTCAGCTCAGACTTTGAACCTATTGGACTATATTGTTGGCCAGTTTCTGGATGATTAGTTCCTATTATTTCAGCTCAGACTTTGAACCTATTGGACTATGTTGTTGGCCAGTTTCTGGATGATTAGTTCCTATTATTTCAGCTCAGACTTTGAACCTATTAGACTATGTTGTTGGCCAGTTTTGGATGATTGTTCCTATTTTTTCGGGCTCAGACAATGAACCTATTGGACTATGTTGTTGGCCAGTTTTTGGATGATTTGTTCCTATTATTTCAGCTCAGACTTTGAACCTATTGGACTATATTGTTGGCCAGTTTCTGGATGATTAGTTCCTATTATTTCAGCTCAGACTTTGAACCTATTGAACTATGTTGTTGGACATATTCCTGATGATTTGTTCCTATTATTTCAGCTCAGACTTTGAACCTATTGAACTATGTTGTTGGACATATTCCTGATGATTTGTTCCTATTATTTCAGCTCAGACTTTGAACCTATTGGACTATGTTGTTGGACATATTCCTGATGATTTGTTCCTATTATTTCAGCTCAGACTTTGAACCTATTGGACTATGTTGTTGGACATATTCCTGATGATTTGTTCCTATTATTTCAGCTCAGACTTTGAACCTATTGAACAATGTTGTTGGACATATTCCTGATGATTTGTTCCTATTATTTCAGCTCAGACTTTGAACCTATTGGACTATGTTGTTGGACATTTTCTGGAGCACCAGGATGTGGATCGACAAGGAAACTCTTTACTTCATCTCACCACACGAGAACAAAGTGTCAACATGCAGATGAGGTCAGTAAAATATGATTAAAAAATACAGTTACTAAGTCCTAATTGTCGGAAAATTAACGCTGTATATTACATATATTTGATGTGGACATTTCCTTTTTGCCTCAGGTATATAAGAATACTGTTTAGTATCTAAATGCTTGTTATACCCCCACAGTGATTTTTTTTGCCTCTTTGGGAAAGGGTTCGGGTCTGTTCAGATTGGGAATTTTTGCGTCGTGACTAACTTGAAATTGGGAATTTCCATGAAGCAGAAAGGTCAAATGAAACAGAAAAAGAGATTACATGTGAATGACATGTGGATGTTTACTGATTTCTTTGAACTTTATGCTTGACCTCTTGTCAAAAATGTTCATATCATTTTATGTCCGATTTTGAAAATTATTTTTTTAAATTGTTTATTGGGAATTTCTCTGTTTAAATTTGGGAAAATTATAGCCTATTTGCAATTTGGAAAGGGTCTGTTTTCCGGACCCTAATAAAGAAGGAAAAAATCACTGCCCCAGATACGCAGTACAGTCAGATCTCGATACAACATCGCTGTTTGTTTCCTAGAAAAATGTTGTTGTAACGAATATGTCAGTATACTGAATTGGTACAAAGAACATTTTAATATGTTTGTCCCCAAATTTGATGTCAATATAATGAATTTGTCAGTATATCAGGTGTCGTTATATCGAGATCTGACTGTATGTGGGGGCTATATTGGAGTCATGCTTAAGGTCTGTTGGTACGTTGGTCTGTTGGTTGGTCTGTGCAAATTTTGTCCAGGCTATTACTCTGTAACCATTAGTCAAGATTTCATCGAAACTTTGCATGAGTGATCAGTACCAGGTCTACTTGTGCATATAGTCGGCACATGATGGTCGGATAAATTTTAAGCGAGTTTGGCACTCAATGGTCCAATTAGTTTTTAGGAAGTTATTTTCTTTGGATATTTTCTCTATGATTTTGTCTGCACTATTGCTTATATTTTGGAAGACTCATCAGTTCTAAAGCTGGACTAGATATATATACATATCATCATAATTTGGATGTCCGGTACTAAGTCACTGTGTCAAGCAGTGTCTGGGGCTATTCCTCACATTCAGTGATATTTCTTGTTTTGGTATTGTTATAGATTTAAAGTACTTGACTTGCTGTTACGATATGGAGTGAACCCCAGTCTGAAAAACTATGATGGCCATTTAGCGGTGGAATACATTAACCCATACTATGAAAAGGACAGTGTTGAGTTGCTATATGTGGCCATGCGCAATAAAGGTAAACTTGATATATTACAATTACCTAGTTCCTTCATACCATATAGAAAATAATACTACAGATCATGTATTATAAAAATTATTATACGGCCAGATCTGAAGTATATGGGAGCTGCATTGGAGTCATGCTTGAGGTCGGTTGGTTGGTTTGTTGATAATATTTTAGTACAAACGATAATTTTGAGTAATGAATGAGACAAAAAGACAGATAAATATTTATCTATGGGTTATTATACTTGTTGCATAGCCTATAATCTGACAAAATGTTGCCAAGTAGATTGTAGTTTTTATGGTAAGTAAAACAAGTTTGTTTTTTATTGCCTGTTTGAGATACCTGAAGACCGTTTACATAGGCAAGCGTTCCGTCGCGCTTTCCATGGGAGGTAATCCATGCCTTCTTTATTTAATTGAATGGAAGGTAACTGAATAAAGGGGCTCTGTAGCACTTTGCTTAGAAAAAAGACTTCTGTTATAGAGATTGATTTATAAGGACAAATTGCATTCTCAGGTCAAAAGAAGAAATCACAAAAACCACAGGCCTCGAAAACAAAACAAAAGCCTCAGGCAGAATTTCCCCAACCAAAGAAACCAGAGCCAGTTGAAAAACCAAAAAAAGGGTGTGACCTTTGTAGTAGTTTACTTGATAAAGGAAGGAGTAAGCTTGATGCTGGAGAGACTGAAGAAGGTTACGATAGAATGGTAGAACTTTCAAATCAGAAACACAAAGGAAAGACACATGAGGGTTTTGTGAAGCAGGCGGTATCAACCATTACTGATAAGCTGTCAGAAACTTCCCATCCTGGTAAGGCTTGTTTTAGGGCATTATTGTCTGTTATCTGTTCAATAGTGTGCTTGATGTAGTTTCTCACATTGTTTGATATGCTCCCCATCTTTGATGAGGGGGCATATTGCTTTGCACATGTCGGATGGTAGCTCAGTTGGTCGGTAGATCGGTAGACCAAACGGTTTCCATTCAATAACTCATGAACTATTTGCCCGAGGATCTACAAACTTTACATTGAAGTTGGTCAGCAACAGTAGACAACTCCTATGGATTTTGAAGTCAGTAGGTTAAAGGTCATGGTCGCTGTTAATGACTATTTGGCTGCAATGGGGGCATACATGTTTTACAAACATCTCTGGTTCAGTCTGTATAAGATGGGGGATTATTCGTCAGATTTGATAAGTTAACATGGTCTTCCACAGAAAGTTTTTGTGCTTGATAGATGTCGATGCCTGTCACAAATTTTGTCTGCACTTGTTCTAGCTCCTTAAACACTGATCTGATTTCAATAAAATCTAATATGAATTATGGGTACTTAGCCTAGGTGTCCGTAAGTCAGAAAAATGTCAGATAATTATTGCTGAAGTTATTGCCCTTTCGGGGAAGACATACATTGTTGTGTCAAAACCCTCCCAGTTTGTTGTACTGAAATTGTTCACTTTCACATGACAGAAATTCTGATATGTCTTAGTAATTAATATGTCAAAACCTTTCTAGTTTGTTATACTGAATTTATGACTTTCACAGAAATTCCGACATGCCTTACGTCTATTGGACGAGAAGTATATCTGATGATTGTCGACAGATTGGCTCACTTAAATAAGTGGAGACAACTTGATATGATGGTTAGAAAGTTCCGGGTGAAGCATGGATCAGATCAACTGAAAGGTAAGAAATTTAACCTGTGTAAATGCATATCTGCAGTTCAAAAAGTTACGTATTTTGAATCATACTTCAATTTGTCAGGACATTCTCCTTCATGACTATAGGCAAAATTACTATTTACTGGAAAAAAAACTTTTAAAAGAAAGTAGATGGATATACCGACTTGGTACACTTCAACCAGATGGTTTAAATTCTTAAGAGTTTTATTTTAAATATCACACCCGTTACAGTTTATTGCTATTTTCCTAGATCAAACTTTTGACTAATACCTGTATATGTGATAATTTTCAAAATGTAAACAGCAAATGTCAGACTCCATGTATGTCGAAAACAATGTGTGAGATTTTTTCGATTTGGATGAGTGCATGTGTGAATAGTCTTAAAAGTTGAGACTCACACACACATGATGAGGGAGATCTAACATGTATGTTTATAGACAGTAGTGATGGGACATCGGTTGCAAATCATTATCGATCATCATCTAGAATTGAGTGGCATTTCCGATGCGATTTTCCGATTAATAATCGGCTGAACAGTGACTGAAAAGGCAGTGTGCTTATATTAATGCCTGTTTTCCTACTTCCCAAGTCGCGGAAAAGGAGACAAAGGGAAAATCAATGATTTTCGGTAGACATGTTACTATCTGAGTGTGAAGAAATTGTTTGAATTGGTTCTAATAGGCATTCAATTTGTTGAAACTTCTATGCTTTGAATTTTCCTAGCGAATATTTGATTAAAGGAATCTTGTTTAACATTTGTTATTATTAACCGATGATTGATTATGGATGAATGATATTGATCATCAAAATCGGCTGACTTCTGCAAGCCACTAATCGATGTTATCTGATAATCCGTACATCACTAATGGACAGCTCCTCAACTGTATTCCTGTGTACATTACTCATGTTTCTCTGTATAAGCCTCTATAACCTAGTGGAAGAGTGTTTGCTTCGAGATTGAGAGGTCATGGGTTTGAAATGGTACAGATGAATCTCCTTTGCTTGATGCTCAGCTTAGTTCTGGGGGACTGCTGAGGTAACTGCTGATTCACCCAGTGTCAATTTTTTAAATTTCCATATAAGTGTCTCAAATTCATTTCAGGGTTTGCTTCCTATATAACAGTTGTGCCCTTAATCAGGGATACTTCACTGAAGGGAGCTGAAGATATAAAGTTACAGATTCTCAGTACTATATTGAACGGTGGTGCCACCCTTGGGACTGACAGTAAGTTTGGAGTAATGTACAGTACAGTAAAACCTCTGTAGAGCAACACCCTTTGGGAGCTGCAAATATTGGCTGTTGTACAGAGGTTGTTGCACTCAAAGATCTAATTTTATAGATCTTTGTTGCACTACAGAGGTTAAATTTATAGTAAATATCAGCATAGGGAAATTTTGACAGTGTTGTTATAGAGAAGTTGTTGCTCTACAGAGGGCTGCTCTGGAGAGGTTGTACTGTATACGCATTTGAACCTATTTGGTTTTTCCTAAAACAACCTTAGATGTATCTTGATGCCTATATATATAAAAATGTACATTTTATACGCTTCATTGAAAGGACCGCACAAAATCTGATCCCCTTCAATACTTGACCATAAGGGCTTCCCCTTTCTTGTTCCATAATTGGCTATTAAAGATGGAAAGCAGAAGAAGTTATGTAGTCCACATAATTTTTTTTTATAACCCCACAAAAATTGCATAGTATACCAAAGCATTTTACCAAAATCCAAGAAATGTGATGCCCTTAATAATAAGCCATTTTAAATTATTTTGTCTACCTAATCACACCTTGTTTTGTCCATACAGATGGTAAGATGGCTCTGGGATGTGCTAAACAAGAAGAACATTATAAAGTACTGGTAGAACTGGTGAAGATTGGAGCTGATACTGTGAATCTATCAATGTATGATGGGGACACACCGATCCATGCTGCACTAGTCATTGTACTTGAAAAAGAGAAATGTAATTATTATTTCTGTGGATAGTGAAACAAAGTTGCATGCTGCCTTAGTAATTGTTCTTGAAAAGAGAAATGTTTTTTGTTAAAACTGACTAATTTTCAGTCATTGCGGTTGGTAGACCAAATGGTTTCTGTTCAAGAACTCATTGCCACAGGATCTTCAAGACCAGCAACAGCAGATGACTCCTATTGATTGTTTGGTCAATAGGTCAAAGGTCAAGGTCATTGTGACCTGTACAATTTCTGACTATTCGGCTGCCATGGGGGCATACATGTTATACAAACATCTCTTGTTCTATTTGGTGAACGATAAAATGAGTTCAGAAATCACAGCTCCTTCCTTGAAGATGTCTTTTTTTGCTGTTTTATGAATACAGCTTTTAATACAGCTTTAACACTATTTTTATCCCTACTTTAGTAAAGATATTTTTTGCCTCGTATCATGAATTGGTATTTTAAGTATAACAAACTTTGTGTCTATTTACATTTCAGCCAATTCCCTGTTAGAATTCCTGCTAGAGAAGTATTTCAAAGATCCAGATAACAATCAACATCTGGATCCTGAACAGTTAGATGTGAACGATGATTGCATCTTTCACCGTATTGCAAAAGCTAAGTTTACCGCACAAGTTCTCAAGCTGACTGAACTGCTGTGTGAAAAAGGCAATATATCTGCCAACTACCGTGACAAAGCCAACAAGCTTCCGTCCCACTATATCACCAGAAAGAATGACCGACGAATACAATACTTCAAACTGGCTCAGTCTAAGCCACCCTCCAGGAAGCAGTTTATGGGTCCGGCACCAAAGAAGGAAATGGAAGATGACAAGGAAGATGAAAGAGAAGATTTATACAACTTTAGAAGACCTGCTGACAGTCAGACGAGCCCTAAAGGTGGTGCTATTGAAGTTGTTAAGTTAGAGTCGGAGAAAGAAAAACGGAAAAAACACATTGAAGAATTAATTAAACTTCTACCTGATAGCAAACACTCTATATTTAATGATTGCTCTCAATCAAGGCAAGTACATGCACAGGATGGACAAACTGACCAATATGTGGAGTCAAAGTCAGACAAACTTCAATCCAAGTCTAATCATTCTGATGACAGAAAGAAAGATGTTGCCTCAAATGAGGGCACAAAGTTGGACAAAAAATCTAATACTAACGAACACAGTGGACTCGACATACAAGGCAGGAAGAAAGATACAGCCCCAAATAAGGGCACACAGTCTACACACAAGTTGACCGGAAGCAATGATTCAAATGATGATACAAAGACCACAATAGGAGACCATGAAGAAATACTTGAAACTTCAGAATTAGATGAAAGTCTGGATGAGGAATTTGTTGATGCTGTTGAAGATTTGAGTGAAACAGCAAATCCAATGGAGAAAGATGTTGTTGAAACCGGTACTGAAGAAGTATGCTTTACTGTAAATGATGCCTCAAAAACTGAAAAGGTCAACACTGAAGAAGTAAAGAATGCTTCCGAAAATGAGAAAGTCAATACTGAAGAAATATGTACACAACTCGAGAGTAATGTCATAGACCAAAACAGAAATAATAATGCTGATGATGAGACAATGGTAGACATGGTTGATGTTGATACTGATGATGGTGATGAAGATGATGCTGGTGATGATGATGAAACTAATGAAATTGGTGAAGAGGAAGAAGAAGATGATGATTTTGACATTGATGTTCAGGTATTAACTTACAGATATCTTGTTTGCGAAAGACCTTTCGTTGGATCATTCATTATGCCCTCCTATCTTTGATAAGGGGGTATATTGCTTTGCACATGTTGGTCGGTAGACCAAATGGTTTCCATTCAATAACTCAAGATTGCTTTGCTCTAGGATTTTCAAACTTTACACGGAGGTTTGCCAGCAACTGTAGATGACTTCTATTGATTTTGAGGTCAGTAGGTCAAGGTCACTGTGACCTTTACCATTTCTGACTATTGGGCTGGCATACATGTTTTACAAACATCTTTTGTTTAGAACATCCTTCAAAGTGTTTGTTTTACATATCCTCAGAAACCTACATAAAGGAGTGCTGATAACAATATTGTTAAAAAGGCAAATAATTCAAGGTCAATTAATTATGTCTCCTACATGAAGTGGGGTTGAAATATTGAGCATATTGTAAGGAATTTTAGATTGGATGATTTTTGCAGGAGTTACCATGGCCCCTTATGCATGACATAAAAATTTTGGTCAAAACCCCTTCTTGTTCACAGGCATGTCAACTACTGTAAATCACTTAATTTTTGCATAACTTATTTCGCGATTTTCCGAAAATTGCAAAAAAAATTTGTTTGCAAGAATTTTTTATTTGCATCATTGACAATGTCCAATACCAGACTTTGTATTGTGAAAAAAATGTTTGCGAAAATAATGATTTTGCATGTCAACATTCTTGCGAATATTAGCGAAAATAAACATCTCGTGATTTACAGGTAATATGTATATTTGTAGGTGTTTGATAATCTGGAATGGGAGGTTGAGTGTACAGCAGAAGTGTGGAAAACTCTACGTGACAAACATGTACTACCTGATCTTAAACGTCGTATTGTTAGAAAAGTTCAGTTGTTGGCTAGTGGAGACTGGCATCCACACTTGTGTAAAAAGTTAAAACATGTTCCACCATCCATCAACTTGTTTGAAGCCAAGTTTAGCAAAGGTGTGTATGATAATTACGCCCCCCATCTTTGATGAAGGGGGATATATATTGCTTGGCACATGTAGGTCTGTCTGTCTGTCGGTCGGTAGACCAATTGGTTTGCGATCAATAACTTTCCGTTCAAATCACTGTGACTTTTACCATTTCTGACTATTCAAATGGTTTCTGTTCAATAACTATAGAATGCTTTGAACTAAGATCTTCAAACTTTACATGGAGGTTGGTCATCACCATGAGATGACCCCTATTAATTTTGAGTTAGTAGGTCAAAGGTCAAGGTTCTGTGACATACCATTTCTGGCCCTGAGAAGATTGTAGTCATTTTAGTTTTTAGCTCACCTGTCACAAAGTGCACCTGTCACAAAGTGACAGAGAAAGTGACAGAGTGAGCTTTTGTGATCACTCGTCGTCCGTCCGTCAACAATTGGCTTGTGTAGACACTAGAGGTCACATTTTTTACTAAATCTTTATGAAACTTGGTCACAATGATCATCTCAACAACATCTAGGCCAAGGTCGATATTGGGTCATCTGGGGTCAAAAACTAGGTCACTAGATCAAATCATAGAAAAACCTTGTGTAGTCACTAGAGGTGACAATTTTGACTTAATCTTTATGAAACTTGGTCACAATGATCATGTCAACCAAATCTAGGTCAAGTTCGATATTGGGTCTTCTGGGGTCAAAAACTAGGTCACAAGGTCAAATCATAGAAAAACCTTGTGTAGTCACTAGAGGTCACAATTTTGACTTAATCTTTATGAAACTTGGTCACAATGATCATCTCAACAAAATCTAGGTCAAGTTCGATATTGGGTCATCCGGGTTCAAAAACCAGATCACCAGGTCAAATAATAGAAAAACCTTGTGTAGTCACTAGAGGTCATAGTTTCGACCTTATCTTTATGAGACATGGTCACAATGATCATCCTAACAAAATCTAGGTCAAGTTCGATATTGGGTCATCCGGGGTCAAAAACTAGGTCACTAGGTCAAATCATAGAAAAACTTTGTGTAGTCACTAGAGGTCACAATTTTGACTTTATCTTTATGAAATTTAGTCACAATAATCATGTCAACAAAATCTAGGCCAAGTTCGATATTGGGTCATCTGGGGTCTAAATAATTAGGTCACTAGGTCAAATCATAGAAAAACCTTGTGTAGTCACTAGAGGTCATAGTTCCGACCTTATCTTTATGAAACTTGGTCACAATGATCATCCCAACAAAATCTAGGTCAAGTTTGATATTGGGTCATCCGGGGTCAAAAACTAGGTCACAAGGTCAAATAATAGAAAAACCTTGTGTAGTCACTAGAGGTCATTATTTCGACCTCATTTTTATGAAACTTGGTGACAATGAACATATCAACAAAATCTAGGTCAAGTTTAATATTTAGTCATCCAGGGTCAAAAACTAGGTCACAAGGTAAAATCATAGAAAAACCTTGTGTAGTTACTAGAGGTCACAATTTGGTCTTTATCTTTATGAATCTTGGTCACAATGATAATCTCAATCAAATTTAGGTCAAGTTCGATATTGGGTCATCCGGGGTCAAAAACTAGGTCACAAGGTCAAATCATAGAAAAACCTTGTGTAGTCACTAGAGGTCACAATGTTGACTTAATCTTTAAGAAACTTGATCACAATGGTTATCTCAACGAAATCTAGGTCAAGTTTGATATTGGGCCATCAGAGGTCAAAATCTAGGGCACATGGTCAAGTCATAAGAAAACTTGCAATAGAGGCTGAATTTTCTTGAATCTTACTCAGTAAATGTAAATGATTACCTAGGTCACCATTGGGGTGTGCATGCGCAACTACGACAGGTGAGCGACCAAGGGCCCTTTGGGCCCTCTTGTCTTGGAGAGTATTGCATGATACAGAAGGTGTCCCAGTTCCAGAAGCATCCCTGCAATTGTTCTTTTATGTGCCTGGTATAAAGCATCATACACTGGACCTCGGGTAATACCCTAGTCTGAAAGACTGTAAGTGATGTTAGTTATGAAATTTCTGTAAGTTTGTATCCGTCTGCAGTTGGAATCTAACAATCAACCTTCTGATCCGCAGTTGCTTTTGCCACTGGACCACTTGTCCTTCGCTATAAACAGTGTTGGATATTCGTTGTTAGAAAAACAAAACAGGTTATTTAAAAAAAATAATGTCATAATTGTACTTTTTGTTGGTTTTCTACTAGGATATTTGATGGTACCTGGAACAATACTCTTGGAATTAATTATTGTTCTGGGGTGGTTTTCAATATTAATCTTACTTGACTTAAGGATAAGGACAACCAATCAGATCACACCATATTAAACACTTGGTCAGCAACATGCGATGTGATGAAGATCAATATTGAATACCACCCCTGGCCTGAAGAATTAACTTTCCTGTGTTATCTATGATAAATTGTTGTGTTTTCAGGCAGAAGAATTATTTGGGAGTTAGCAATTGCGTTCTCGCCAAGATTGAGTGAAACAGCAGACAGACGTCTTCTCGGAAACGAAGGGGAGTTAACCCAGGCGGTCAAAGGTGGAAGAATATATTCTGAAATCATTCGTGTTTGGGAAATAGTTCTGGATCATGACAAGATACACAGGTCAGATATTTCAGGGATTTTTTTCAGCTTTAGGTACGGGGCAGGCGACCCTACCCCTTTAATTTTGGAAGAAAATAGCGGTATTTGGGTTACATGGGAAACGGATTTTTTAGTTGTCATTTTTGAGGAAAAACTGCATGTTTTAACAGATACATGCAAGACTATATCTGGGTTCCAATTCAGTTCATCTCTAGTTGGGTGGGAAATGATGAAAGTTTCTGAAATTTCCAGTGCCCCAGTCAAGCTTCAAACCAGGGACCTCCGGATTGGTAGTCAAGAGCATTAACCACTTGGTCACTGTGCCAACTGGCACCCGATAAAACATACTTTTTGCCAAAATCGGTTAATTAGGGTCATTAACTACTCATAAATTAATAGTTGAAACTAGTCATAATAGTAGGGAAATGGGGCCAGTTTATCATTGTTAAGAATCCGCTTTGAGCCCAAATATTGCTCTACATTTAACTGACAAAGTAGTGTTTTATATTATGTAGAAGTGATACGGGAGGCCTGTAGTGATTGTCTTGTCAGTCTGTTTGTTTGTTCGTCTGTTAACCAAAACTTTGAAGTTTATGAAACTCGAATAATTTTAGAAGTCCATCAAGGTATCGCTTTAAACTTAATTGGCATGATATTTGTTTATCATCATAAACACCTTACATTGTTAACGTCATGTAACACATTCCAACATTTCAACAGAAATATGGCTTATACAGTCAACTCTCGTTATCACGAATTTCACGGGACCGTGGAAATTACTTCGACATAACGAAAATTCGAGATAGAATTTTCGGCATCGAAGTTGCAAGTTTTCTAGCTTCTGTCATTTTATGCCGTTATATTGCTACGTTCGTAAGAACGACATGTTCGTGTGAATTGCTTGTTTTGATATTTATGTACATGTATTCCTCCTCGAGAAAATGCATTTTATTCATTTTCGTTTGTGTACGTAGTGTTGTTTGCATTAATATATGATGATATGTTCTTATCAGTAAGTGTAGTGTATCACATGCTAATGTACGTGTACGATATTTCAACTTCAACTTCAATATTTTATTTGACTAAAACATATAAATCGAGACAATTGTTCGAGATGACATGTTTATTGATGTTTGGACGTAACTCGAATATTTATAACATGTTTTACGTAAATTGTGCAAACAAATATTTGTTCAACAATGGAAGGCGCGAAAATTACAGGTAAATCGAAGATTTCAGACTGGCGAGGTGTGGAAAACATTGTTCGAGATGAACAGTAGATTAACAGTGCAAATTAGTTAATTGAGACCAAATAAATAATTCGACATAACGAAAATTCGAGCAGAAACTTCGAGATAGGTCTCGAGATTTCATATAGACAAAGAAGGAGAAAAATCGGGACTTGAAAAAAACATCGACATAACAGAAACTTCGATATAAGCGAGTTCGAGATAGCGAGAGTTGACTGTAGCTAGTTATTATGGACAAGGATTCCACTGGGACATAAGTGTTTAATGAACGCAATCTTTATTGTTTTGTAATGCAGAAGTGTACAACGAATAAAGAAATCGCACCAAAGAGGGGAGTCATGTATTATACAGAAGAATCTACGTGGTATGAAAGTGGATGCGGATCAGATCAATACCAGTAAAACAAAGAGATATCCCATGTTGTATGCGGAGGAGGACATACCTGACGCTCAGCTACATCAACAACACCAGGTAAATCAAATACTGTAAATCACTTTATTATTATGCCCCCCATCTTTGATGAGGGGGTATATTGCTTTGCACATGTCTGTCTGTCTGTCTGTCTGTTGGTTATTAGACCAAATGGTTTCTGGTCAAAAACTCAGGAACACTTTGTCCTAGGATCTTCAAACTTTACATGGAGATTTGTCAACAACAGAAGATGACCTCAATTGATTTTGAGGTCAGTAGGTCAAAGGGCAAGGTCACAGTTGTGACCTTCACCATTTCTGACTATTCAAATAGTTTCCGTTCAATACCTCAGGAACGCTTTGTTCTAGGATCTTCAAACTGTACATGGAGGTTGGTCAACAACAGTAGATGACCCCTATTGATTTTGAGGTCAAAGGTCAAGGTTGCTATGACCTTCAACATTAATGACTTTTGCTACAATGGGGACATACATGTTTTACAAACATCTCTTGTTTATATTACAGGAAATGCAGAGATTTTTCCCACCAGCCAGTTCTAACGACACAGAATATCACATTCTCAAGTTCTACTCGTTCTCCTCGGCACTCGTTAGTCATGTACTACAGAATATCGAGACCAAAGTCGACTTTCCGTTCAGAGTGACTGACCTTGAGCATGCTATCATCAACTTGAAGTCCAATGCTCCAATATTACTCCTGGGTCGCAGTGGAACTGGTAAAATATAGCTTTATTATGCCCCTTTGCACTTTCAAGTATACAAGAACCAGTTGCGTTCAATATTATGATATATGACCGAATTGTTTCCGATTTATAACTTAAATACTATCAACCTTGATTCATTCAACTTGAAAAATCATAATAACAAATCAGACAGCCCCGGAAGGCAGCATTAAACAGAACAGCTGAACATGAAAGGCACAACAAAGAATACACACAAAAAAGAACCTAAGTCACATGGACGAACATAAAAAATGAACAGGAAAGAATGATACTGTATATATATAGCTACAAAACAACAGCCTGTTGTATCAGTCAGTCCAACATAACCATTCAGGCCTCAATAAATCCACTTGTCCGCTTGTCCTGCACAATTTCTTCCTTCTTTATTTATATAGCAGGGGTTTTCTTCTTTGTCTATATTGCAGGACGAGTGCTTTTAAAAATATTTGCTGTGGCCTGCCATTTGTGTTCTTGATTGTACAGTGCCATCTCTCAAGGCCATTGTGCATCAACCTTTTTTAAGCTAAATTATAAGGTTTTTCCTGACATCACCAGTTGCTATTTATTTTACCTCTGTACAGCAACCAAACATTGTGTTTCCCAACAGATGTTTCTCTAGAGAAGTGAATTGTATGTGTAAAGCCTGTTTCTAACTAATGAGTATCTAATATGTTGCAGGAAAGACAACATGCTGTTTGTATAGGTTATGGAGCAAGTTTCATTCTTACTGGATGACAGCCAAGCAGTCGGGACCTCTATTACCTCGAGCTGTGGAGTTTATACATCAGGAAGTGGATGATACTGGTATTGACAGTGATTCAGATAGTAAGTACTCATGTAACCTTCAATGCACTAACAAAATATACTCTGTGTCAATGAGATTGACTCTTATATTTTAAAGTTCATTTTTCACTGTATTAAAAGCCAAACATGACTATGTTTTGACCTTACTGTGTCACAGCTGTCCTATTTCACAATATTCAAATGCACACACTATAGAACTTTTGTACTGATAGGTCATATTGTATACAAGATACAGAGGTATATATAAGTGGTAACTTTTCAGTGATGCCCAGTATACTAACAATTTACTAACTTGTGCATATAATTGTGTCTCCAAAAAATAGTGTGGGAGACATCTTGATTTTGTGTTGGACATCTGTCTAAATGAATGTCACAAAGTTTTTTCTTGCTTGTTCTCCTTAGCTGTTGGTGGAATTTCAGTGAAACTTCACATGAATACTTATTACCAAGCTTAGTTTTGCTTATTGTCAGGAATTTTAGTTCAGATAAATATTGCCCTTTGTGAGAGACATACGTTTATGCTTCCTAGTTACATACACCTTTCCCAATTATCAGTTTCTTTTTCCTGTTAATTTCCAAATCAAACTATCTTGGATGAGTTGGTTGGAAATACCCACATGGTAAAGTTTTCATGAACAGGTACATGTAGCTCGGTGTTATAATAACCTTTTGTGATTCACAGTATTTATAATAGCTCTTTAATTGTAGCTCTTTACATAATGCTTCTAAACTATGTAATAAAAGATTATCTAGATTTACTTGTTTAGCTGATAACACTTAAGAAAATTTAAGAGAAAAAAAATAAGAAAAATCTAAGATTTCCCTTAGGATGCCTTGTGGATATCAGCCGAGATGGTTGTTGAACGGTTGATAGAATTACTTTCAGCACCTTCGGAAGAAGACTCAGATTATGATGTTGATACTGCTGATGATGACATGATACCTACAGCCTCGGCAAGTGGTAGTTGTAGTGAACAGTGTGATGATACTACTGGTCTACTGTATGATCATCTACATCAGATCTTCATAACAAAGAATGCTGTGCTGTCAAGTGAAGTACAGAAGAATTTCCGAGAACTTAGTCATGCGGATGATTTGATGGAAGAACGTGTTGAGCATGAAGAGGAAGTACTACCTAATAGACTACAAGATGTTCAGGTACAGTCCTTTGCTTTTATGCTGTTGTTATACACCTTGAATTTATTTGGGGGCTATAGAATTATTAGTAGATTTCCCCATTACTGATGAAACAAACTTGTTGAATAATAAAATTTGAATATTCGAAAATGAACCTTCGGTTTTTCGAATATTCGGATATTCTGTCCCATCTCTAAATATTAGTCACATTTAGTCAATCTGTAGACAAGATTTTATCAGTGATATTTCTTTGTCTGCTCTATTTCTCTGTAACTACTGATTGGATTTGAACGAAACTTCATAAGTCATATAAGAACCAAGCCTAGTGGTTCATATATATATGGCGTACGGTTAGGGTCAAAACTCGTATTTAGTAGGTACCTACTAATTCGAATAGGTGGAAAATCGGATATAGGCGTACGAAGAGGGTCAGAACTCGCATTTGGTAGGTATCGATATCGTTATCTCTGTCCAATCACACACATCCTAACAGCCAATCAGAACGACGAATATTCGTCAAATAGCGTCTGCTAGATACGGAGACTTTCTTATAGCCTATTATGTATTATAAATTATGATATTATACACAAATTGATCAATGTGTGTAATATTGTAGTTTGTAATCTATACTGAATATTCTCCTTTAAGTTAGCTTAATTATTATTAATTCTAGCCACTCTTATTTCACCATTTACTTGTACTTAGAGAATATAGTGCTTATACTATACACCGGTAATACATGTAATAAGAAAGAATTTATTACCCATGTCAGTTGGTATAGTAACCCCATATGGCGTAGGAAAATGTACCTTGGTTTTATCGATACATGTATATGTCAAGTTACGCGGGGTATAACAACTATTAATTAATCTGGAATATCACAGAAATTTTATGACACCATATCCGGTCAATATAATAATAAATTGGCCGATGTTACAGTAGACACCATATGTACATGTATACATGTAGTGACGTGTACACATCACCAGGTTTTATTAATTTTAATTAATGTGCTTGGTACGCATGTACTTTTTATCACAATCATGTCATGTCAATTATAAACACATTTAAATATAAGTATTTACACGCACGTTAATTAAATTGATTAAACTTCGTGGTATTTATTTGCTGTACGACTGTTTCAATACATTTTATTCACCGCGCATGACTTGCAAGAAACTAACAAAATGGTATGTGCATATGTATGCATACTAGAGCTGCATGGTTACCGCCAAGAAAAAGGTATATCACGGTCTTTCCTGAAATACCACAATATATATATAACTAAGAACAACGACGAAGACTGGTTGCTTGACAAGAATCAGAGAAATCATGGAGACTATGTAAAATAATAATTGAGTTGAGAATGAACGCTTGATGAACGTTATTAGAGTAGCATGGACACTTATGGGATCTTTACGTTCGACCGAGACTAGATCTTTGTGTCGGCAAGCCGTCCTACCTCGTTTCGGATATATTCCCCTGTTCATTAACGTGTCCAGTGTACGAGCGTATAACACCGATACACATGAAAATGCCTCTGGGTTTCCATTAAGTTCATGTCTAGTTTGGTGGGAATCACTGAAAAGTGCCCCCGACCAAGATTCGAATCAGGGTCCTCCCGATTGGTAGTCAAGAGCGCTATACCATTAGGCTACCGTTCCACCAATCAGGGTTTCGATGGGGAAAAGCATATTTGGTACAGTTTGCTGTAACGGCAGGTAACTTCAAAATAACTAGAAGCAGGGAAAATGTTGATAAAATACCGCGCCCCTCTATTGCAAACAAGTTAAATTTAGATGCTTAATACCGGTGTATGTTTCAAAATTATACTAACTAATGATATTAAACGTTCTTCAATTTATTGTTATATGCATATGATCTCTATTAATAATGAAAATTATAAAATTTGACTTATTTACACCGTATGGACAAAATATTCTGTTGAAATACTAGTACAGGGTGTTTCATAATATCTGACCGCATTACAACCAAATGCCATAAGAAAATGCTTGACCTTATCTTATTCAATATACAACATGACCATGTCACTATCTATCCTACGGGGTAACCCAGGAATTTAGATTCTTGCAAAAAGTCGTTTTTTCTATAAATGTCAAATTGACGTCCAAATTGAATTTGTTTTGATAAAAAAATGGTCTTGTTATATATTGAATAAAACTTCCAAGTGTTAGATTTCCATTGGTATATGAAAACATCAGATGAGAATGCATGCCATTCGGTTGTAATGGGTCAGATATTATGAAATACCCTGTACGTAGTTCTTCGCTATCATAACAAAAAGCAATTATAAAAACTTAACATTATAGTGTATTGCCGAATTTAACTCTACATGCTCGATGCCTGGCATTGAATGAAAATAATCGGGAGGTACTAAGATCATTCAGACATAATAAAGTACCACTGCAATTAATGTAATAGACAATCTGTACTTCCTAATAGATATATAGTTGCATACATAAAATATATATTTCAGTAAACTACTATAGATCTCCTTAATACGTTCATCAAAGATCTTAGATCTTTGCGTTCATCAACGAGATGATTTAAAAAAAAATTGTCTCTCCCTACCTTTTTATGTGATCTTTACTAGTATAACTAATTACTATTAATGGTGATAACGATTGACAAAATTATATAATCTCTGACTGACCATAACACACTTAAATATATAAATTGCATTAATCACACCATCCCGTTAATTACTGGATTAGACATGCCTGAGGGGCAATTATACATATTTACACAATATGACATATTTTCTGTCCAATATACTGATTAGTATGACAGGTGACAATGGATCTAGCAAAGACCTTTGGATCTAGTTAGCCCCCAATAAGTTTTTGATGGTTTAAATATACATTCAGGGGCCATGTATATATTATAATTGAATAGCTCCTGATTGTATAATCAAAGATCTAAACGCGTGTATTTTTAGATCTTTGGTATAATATTACAATTAATAATACAAACTATATATTATATAAAAAAAATATGATAAGAAAGTCTCCGTATCTAGCAGACGCTATTTGACAAATTTCCGTTGTTCTGATTGGCTGTTAGGATGTGTGTGATGGGACAGAGATAACTTATTGGTATCGATACGATTAAGTAGATACCTACCAAATGCGAATTTTGACCCTCTTCGTACGTCTATATACGATTTAGTAGGTACCTGCTATATACAAGTTTTGACCCTCGATTTAGTAGGTACCTACTAATTCGAATTAGGTGGAACCTCTATTCGATTTAGTAGGAACCTACTATATACGAGTTTTGACCCTCGATTTAGTAGGTACCTACTAATTCGATTTATATGGAACCTTAGAACTAGAATTCATACTTTCGTGTACAATAGGGTCAATATTAATTTAGTCATTTAGTAGGTACCTACTAAATCCGAGAGGTACCTACTATATATTTAGTAGGTACCTACTAAATACGAGTTTTGACCCTAACCGTACGCCATATATATACAGCACAAATTGTTCGTATAGTTATAGTGCCATTTTGCTTTTTATGCCCCCCCCCCATCTTTGACAAAGGGGGTATACTGCTTTGCACATGTTGGTCGGTTTGTTGGTAGACCAAATGGTTTCCCTACAATAACTCAAGAACGCTTTGCCCTGGGATCTTCAAACTTCACATGGAGGTTGGTCAGCAACAGTAGACGACCCCTATTGATTTTGAGGTCAGTAGGTCAAAGGTCGCTGAGACCTTTAACATTAAAGAGTATTTGGCCTGCATTGGGGCATGCATGTTTTACAAACATCTCTTGTTGCTTGAGCTTTTCAAAGAAACTGTACTATTGCATGATGCAATATAGTATAGTTTCTTTGAAAAGCTTAAGCAACAAGAGACTTGCATCCATTAGTCTTTCACAAAAACTGATATTAATAAAAATAATCCAATCAAATAACAATAATGTTATTCGTTGTATTTTAGGACTATGCCTACCCCCTGTTTCTCACCTCGAGACAATTACTGCTGATGCTGGATGCTTCTTTGGGGCCACCACATTTTTTTGAAAGAAAAGAAGATGGATCTTTAAAGGTACATGTATTAGTTAATGGATTTGAAAGTGTACCATATAAAGGATATAGAGCTATTGTCGTGATAGAATCATCTGCATCTGTGTTGGTTAAGTTTATTGTCAGAGTCATTTTTTCAAAGACTATCACAGGTATTCACTTGAAACTCAACATGGTTATTCACCATCACAAGGGGAGTCCATACAGACAGGGGTGGTAACCTTGTGATCTATATTTATGAGTTATCTGCCCTTGTTACTCCTAGAATTTTGACTCACAGATGAGCAAGGGTACTTTCAAGTACGAGAAAGCTGGGAGTCCAGCACTCGTAGACGGTGCTCTTGTTTTATCGCTGTTGGTACGACACAGCCATGATGGACGGATCTAGATTGTTTACTTAGTTTCCTACCTATGTTAGATGGAAGTCTTATATAAATTGTATGCTATATTTAAGGTTGACATTGCTGTTTGGAAAGATCTAGGTGGACCACTTAGTTTCTTACCTATGTTAGATGAAAGTCTTATATAAATTGTATGCTATATTTAAGGTTGACATTGCTGGTTGGACGGATCTAGATGGACCACTTAGTTTCCTATCTATGTTACAGGAAGTCTTATATTAATTGTACAGTCATTCCGAAATTCGCCGGTTCAATGGACATGTCCGGCAGATTTTGATACGGTCTGCCGTTTTTCAATCCCAAACCAGTCTGACTGACCGGCCTCTATCCACAACTGTCAAACAAAAATGGGGTCGATGAACACGAAGACGATGCGCCAGCACATAAAAGATTGATTTAAGTGCAGCCGTCTGCACAGAGAAGGGGAAAACACATACTTTCCGTGAAAAATGGATGATATATCATAGTGGTTAGTTAAATTAGACAAAAATTGCATGTTAAAACATTTATTTTGAGTTCCAAAAAATGTTTTATCGACTTTTTTGTCCGGCTGTTTTGCTTTTGTTCCGGCAATTTGCAAGACATTGACGGACCAAATGTCCGATCATTTTTGCCAACTTTCATAATGTCTGATTGTATGCTATATTTAGGTTGACATTGCTGGTTGGACGGATCTCGATGGACCACTTAGTTTCCTACCTATGTTAGATGATGACTCGGACGTTGAGGAGGATGTAGATTATGATGAGGATGATGCTGATGATTTAGATGGTCCTGCTGTATCAGCGCGTGGCAAGAAACTTAAGGTGTGTATCATATGGGGTCCTACATTTCCAGAATAATCCGGAAATCTGGATTTAAAATTGCTGCACTAGAAAGAACTATAAATTATGTTCTGTTCAAAATAAAAAATATTTGAATTGTCAAAGTTTTGTCATTTGAAGTTCCATGATCTGTGTAACAATAAAACTATTTGAAACCCAGTTAAGGTGAAGGGATGTGCACTAATGGTGCCCTTACAGACTTACAACTCGTTTTCACGATTGGGCATAAGGCTTCAGTAGGACTCCTGGTATCATTATCTGCCTTGTTTCAAGCTTACTATGAAGATATATTTAGCATATTAATCCCTGTTCACGTTCTGTCTCCTTTTAATAATTATAAAATGCTGTAAGCAGTAATTTCAAGTTTTAAGAAATTGCCATTTAAACGTCTGTGTGAAAAGACTTACTAGGAATATGTTTCAACTTTGCATGTTTTTGTGCACATGCCATTGCATTGTAATCAAGGTCCAGATCTGTTCTGTTCTTAAAAGTCATATGCTGTTATGGAAATTAGTGTTTGGACTAGTTGAAGTCAGGTTAGTTCTAAGGACAGCACCTTCAATGCTGTGCAATCCGAGAATTTTTGACCCCATGAAATCGCACTTTTACAAAAATCTTAAGAAATTTGATACCCATGAAAATATGTGATTTCACAGTATTCATATTCTGCATGTATCTCTCATTCTTAACAAATTCAAATTGTTACATAGGTTGATCCGAGAAGAGAAATCACATACATTGTGTTCGTTGATGAGATCTGGCCTAAAATACAGAAAAAAGATGGCAACTATCATCCCTCACTTGTGTGGATGGAAATCATGTCATTTATAAAGGTAACCAGAAATCATGTCATTTATAAAGGTAAACAGAAATCATGTCATTTATAAAGGTAAACAGGAATCATGTCATTTATAAAGGTAAATTGAAATCATGTCATTTAAAAAGGTAAACCAAAGATATGTGTTTCACTGTAATAATTATGCCCCGCATCTTTGATGAGGGGGTATGTTGCTTTGCACTTGTCTGTCTGTTGGTCGATGAGTCTGTCAGTGAGTCTGATGGTCAGTAGACCAAATGGTTTCCTTTCAATAGCTCAAGAACCCTTTGCCCTAGGTTCTTCAAACTTTACATGGAGGTCTGAGTCCACATTGTCCAGAAGTTCGGTCTAAGATAAACTTAGATCAAATTTATTTTGAGTCGGCAAGACTATACAATAAACAACATAGTCTACATTCAGACTCTGTTTTCAGCTTTTCATGACAGACCAGTATTTGGGTTTGAGGTAGGATTGATCAAAGGTCAAGGTTGTCATGACCTTCAACATCAATGACTGATTGGTTGCCATGGTGACATATAGCTAAACAAGTTTTACAAACATCTTGTTTCAATTTTCATCATTATTATTACTATACATGTATAGCAAGGGAGGCTATTATACTGACTTCTTAAGACTGAAGTTATTTCCTGGTATTTGACACAATCTACTCTATATTTCAGGGCTCATACGAAGCTTTATCTAAACCAAGTGGGTACTTAGGAAAGGAAGACTATTTTAAACTTGGTAGGAAAAGAGCGCCCAACTTCTCAGGGGGACGAGACTCGATCTATCGTGTGTTTAAACGATACGAACATTTCAAGAAACAGAACAGTTTGTTTGATGAGACTGACCTAGTACATGATGTGTTTAACCGACTGAGGAGACTACATACACCAGACTGGGTGGTACATCAAGTATTTGTGGATGAGACGCAGGATTTCACTCAGGCTGAACTCTGCATGTTGATACGATTATGTCAGAATCCGAATGAATTGTTTCTGACAGGTGGGATACTGATATTACTCTCAATGTTTTGATGATGAATATAAACGTTCTGTTCTGTTCTGGTGAATTGTATGCTTCAATCTGTATGTTTTGCACTTTGAGAGATGGGCCCGCACCCAGGAATTTGATACATAATTTTGGGCTTTTTTCCAACTTCAGGGATTAGGCCCTGTTTTCCAACATTGGGGATAGGGTCCAGTTTTCCAACTTTAGGCATTGGGCCCTGTTTCCCAATGTTGAACATGGGGCCCTGTTTCCCAACTTAGGGGATGCGGCTCTTGTTTTTCTAACTTATGGGATAGAGCTCTCCTCCAGGAATTTGATGTATAATAACAGTGGTTTAGTATCATGGCAACTAATATTGAACAAGTTTGTCCTGGGGAAGACACACTATAATAGCCCCTAAGAAGTCCTATTTTTAACCAAAATATCTGAATACTGTTCCTGCTATTCTACTGCTAAATATTTAAACTAAATTGCCTGTATATGCTTAGTCTAAGTGGTAAAACATCTGCTAGAGTGAAGGAGGTCTGAAGTTTGTTCCAAAACCAATTTAGTTTCACGTTTTGCTGATCATCAGTACAGTGGTGACTACAAATTTTCGCGTTTTTAAGTTTCCGAATATGTCCATATTAATGTTTTTTGCACTTTCATGGTGACTTAATTTTGTGAAATTCTACCATTCGCGAACTCTACGAAATTTAATTGCGCGAAATAATTTCTAGGTTCACAGTACATTGCTTTGGGGCTCAGCAACAAAAACAAGGAGCTGCGTGGCTTCTTATTTCTCTTCTGATGATGGATAGAATTCATCATAAGAGCTGTGGTTGATTTAGGCCATTAGGAATTACTTGTCAAGAGTCATTAAATTAAATATAAATTGTATAATTATAGGCTTGGATTTGGCACTAACTATGGTCTGGTGTGGTGCGATGATCTTGGCATGTCTAGTTTCTTCAGTCGCCAAACCAAACATTTGCGTTTGAATAGTTTCAAAATGGCGCAGTATAAACAAGAACAAAAGATAAATATCGATAGATCGGCCAAAGTTTAACCACTGAAAGTTTTCGTGGTCTCTAGTTGAACTATGGTAACCATACTCAGCGCCAAAACCTAACCATAATAAAATATTTGTCTTTATATAGGTGACACTGCTCAGAGTATAATGAGAGGTATATCGTTCCGGTTCAGTGATTTACGTTCCCTCTTCTACCATGCTAAACAGTCGATGCGTGCTTTAGGTAAAACATCAGCTGTCGAAGTTCCGAAGAAGGTAAGTGTAGCGTTTATCCAAGGGCTAAGACAAGTATTGCAAGGTTCCCACAGGTCTTGAAAAGTACTTGAATTTGAAACTGCCAAAAAGTCGAAAAGTACTTATATTTTGAGGAAAAAAAACAAGTCAGTTTTGATAAAATGTCCTGTAATTCATGTTCTGTGGGTAGAAAATCAGAAAAGACAAAACATATTAGACATAAATATTGAATAAAGATGGACATACCATCGACAGGGCTTGCCATTTAGTAAATTGACGTACGGTACGGGATGGGTTTTGTTCTCTAATTGCAATTATCACACCAATTTTACGGTGCCAAATTTTATTTCCGTTTAAAAAAATTTGATGACACTAAAATTACATGTGAAACAGTTTTAAGCAATTTGCCGCGAAAAATTCGGTTTTGTAGTCCTTGAAAATGGGGAAAAAGTACTTGAAAAGTTTGTTTTAAAGTTATGTATAAACCATGTATTGTCTATACTAGGATATTAATTCTGATATCCTCCTTTTGGCGCAACAAGGTTCTTTCTCCCTATACACAAAGTGCTCAAGGTGAGCTATTGTGATTGCCCTTTTGTCTGTTGTCCTACAACAAAAATGTTTGCCTCTACCAAATCTAGGCCAAGTTTGTAACTGGGTCATCTGGGGTCAAAAGCTAATTAAGTCACTATGTCAAATCAAAGAAAAACTTTGTTAACACTCTAGAGGTCACAGTTTCACTTAATATTCATCAAACTTGGTCACAATGTTAGTCTCTATACAATCTAGGTCAAGTTCAAAAGCAAGGTCACCAGGTCAATCAAGGATAAACCTTGTTAACACTCTAGTGGTCATGTTTTTTACCTAATATTTATGAAACCTGACCACAATATGTGTCTCTATCAAATCTAGGTGAAATGCTCAACTGGGTCATCTTTGGTAAAAAACTAGGTCACCAGGTCACATCGAAGAAAAACCCTGTTAACATTCTCTAGGTTACATTTGTGGCCTAATCTTTATGAAACCTGGCCTTAATGTTTCCTTCTGTGGTCAAAAACTAGGTCACCAGGCTATATCAAGACAAACCTATGGCCCTCTTGTTCTTATTATTGACACATTACAATGGACACTTGGTACCAAGTCTGTTGTAACCCTTTGTGGAAGACATATATCTTTGTGTCATGGACTTTTAGAATATAACATTATGGGCAGAGCTAGAGATAAGCTGCGTATTGGGGTAATTACCCAATTAATTTTCATAAAAACCCAATATATTTTGAGAGGGAGGAGTAAGAAAAAGCAAAGACAATCTGAAATACTCAAATAGAAAATGATTTTTTAGTGAAAAATAGTATATAAAAGATCATTCACCCTATTGAGTTTTATTAAATACCCAATTAAAATATGTCAAAACCCAATCAAAATTGAAAGTAGGGGGTAAAATACCCATTGAACCAAAACCTTATCTGTAGATCTGATTATGTTTTGAAAGTGTCAACTAATATTAAGCTTAATTATTCTGTTACAGGTTTACCAGTTAACACATAACTACAGATCTCATGCTGGAATTCTTTCATTGGCAACAAGTGTTCTTGAACTTATGGTGGAGTTTTTCCCCGAGTCGTTTGACCGTCTGCAGCCAGATCAGGGTCTGTTCCATGGTCCCCAGCCGATACTTCTTGAGTCATGCAGCTTCGGTGATCTAGCTGTACTGCTGAAGGGAAACAAACGTAAAACATCAAGAATCGAGTTTGGTGCCCATCAAGCTATACTTGGTAATTGTAAATTCTAGCGATTTTTACCATCTATAGCCTAGTGGTTGAGCGTCCGCTTTAAGTATGGGAGGTCCTGGGTTTGATCCCAGACTGTGTCATGCCAAAGACTGGCTTCTCTTCTCTCATACCCTGGTGGAGATGGGTTACATCAGGAATGAGGTGTTGAGAGTTACTAATATCAGTTGGAAAAACTTGTTTCACTATAATTTCCCTAAAATAGATTAGTATAAACTGAGTGATGCTTCTTGATGGATCTGAAGAATTCTAATTTATAAGAAACTGGCAATGAAGAACCTCACGCTCTGTAAACATTTCTCAGTCTTATTATTATCCGATTGAATCTTCTTTGACTTCTTAGAAAATGTGTTTTGGTGGGGTTAACCACTATTTTTAGACTTAGAAAATACCTTGGTTAAGTTTTATGTTTAGGCCAACTTTTTCATGAAATGCGATTGTTCTTGAAACTTGTAACATCAATATCTTACTATATAAAGCAAGACACATAACTCTGTTCTACTTTATGCAAGAGTCATAGACTCATATCAGAATAGACTCATATCAGAATAGACTCAGAATAGACTCATATCAGAATAGACTCATATCAGAATTGACTCATATCAGAATAGACTCATATCAGAATAGACTCAGAATAGACTCATATCAGAATAGACTCATATCAGAATAGACTCATATCAGAATAGACTCATATCAGAATAGACTCATATCAGAAATGACTCATATCAGAATAGACTCATATCAGAATAGACTCATATCAGAATAGACTCATATCAGAATAGACTCATATCAGAATAGACTCATATCAGAATAGACTCATATCAGAATAGACTCAGAATAAACTCATATCAAAATAGACTCATATCAGAATAGACTCATATCAGAAGCGTGTCTCATATCACAAGCAAATCAGTGCTTTTGTTAATCATTAGATATTTCCCTTGGAATATCTGACAAAGCGGTATAAATGCTTGCTATTTAAATTACCATCAGTGACAGTTCTTGTTATATTATATTAAAGTTGTGAATGATGCCGCCAGAGACAGTATACCGGAAGAGCTGAGACTTGGTCTGGTTCTCACCATTTATGAAGCTAAGGGATTGGAATTTGATGATGTGTTACTGTATAACTTCTTCAAGGATTCCCAGGTAATGTAATTGATAAACATATCTTATACTTGTTAATTGATCCTATTTTTTGTTTGTGATCTAACGAAGCTTCATATATTGTCCCTTAGTTCTATTTCTCCCTCAACTCAGTCCAGAGATTAATATCTAGTCCCTAATCATGTTTACAGCAGAAAAATCAAAAAGCTACTTTCTTTGACGATAGGTATAAGCATGCTCTTTAGATGTGGTTCTCTATAATTGAGTGAGGTCATGTTAATCAAGTCTTATTACATCAGCATATTATATCTTATTTAAATAATGGCTTTATTACGCTCCCGTGACATCAAACATGTGACTGTGTTTGAAATTATGTTTATATGTTTTTTTACAAGGCATCTAAAGAATGGCGTGTAGTGACATCATATTTGGAACAGCTAGCATCCAATCAGAAAGAACCACTTCGAAGTAACGGCAACCTAGTGGAGATTGATCATGGTATGTGTAACACTATAGACACTGGGACTTAAGTCTTGGTCCCACTGAGGAATTCCACATCAGCGATGTTCTCCTGATTTCTTCTGATACCAACCGATTCATCACAATTTCTTCAAATATCACAAACTGTGTCATGACTTCCACGAAGCTTCCCTAGACCACTAGGAACCTGTTCACGATGTCCTAAATGCACATTCATATCAATCGGGAGTACATCCCCGAGGCAAAAAATGCTCAGTGGGACCTATATGTAGGCTTAATACTAGATACAGGGACTAAATGAAGTATTCTTTGTTGGTTACTAAGCAAAGAACATGTGAACTATATTGAACAACTTGCTAATTTGTCTAAACACATAGATTTAGGGTGATTTTAGTAGGTAGCGACTTTTGCTAATTCGTCTAAAAAAATAGATTCAGGGCGATTTTAGCGGGTAGGTTGCCAGAGGGCAAACAATACTTTATTTTTGGCACAGGGCTTATTTTCATGTCACTTGAACTTGTCCCTTATCAATCTTGAATCTGGTGTCAACTTTTACTTTAAAAACAAATCATTACCTACCTGTTAAGAAGCTTGATTGAACTTCTCAGGAATTATGCTTTGGTGCTCCTTTCAAAGTTATAATGGTTGCATTCCATTACATTATAACGTGAGCGTCAAAGGTAGTCTTCATTTTTTGGGGAAAATTGCTTTTTTGAAATGAGTATATTTTGGAGATACCTTACCGAGTATTTTGGTCACTACTGTCTAAGGAGAAAAACACCAGATACAATTTTAGCATTTTGTCTTTTGACTTCCTTTCAGAAATATTGTTCACTAAATAAATCTAACCTTTGTAGAGGAACATCTTCTTAACAAGGGCCAATATTTGCAACTCCCAAAAGATGTTGCTCTATAGAGGTTGTACTGTATAACATTTTGTCTTTTTGACTTCCTTTCAGAAATATTGTCCACTAGAGGGCGACCAAGGTCACTCGTGTTTGATCCTCAACAACATAAAGTTCTCAACTCTGAACTGAAACATCTGTATACAGCATTGACGCGAGCTAGAGTGAATGTTTGGATGTTTGATGAGGACTTGGGTAAAAGGGCACCAATGTTTGAATACTTTAAAGTGCGCAAACTTGTGAAAAGTATGGAGGTGGAGGAAATCAATGAAACAAGTGAGTCATCTGCAATTACCGTCTGCCATTATCACCATCTGCAATTACCGTCTGCAATTGTTGTCTGCAAGTATTGTCTGCAATAACCCTCTGCAATTACTGTCTGTAATTATCGTCTGCAATTACTGTAATCTGCACTTTTCATACTGAATATTTTCAAAATTGTGTCGTAAATTTTGATTTGACAGTTTAGATAAAAGCTGAAAATCTGTTAGACCGAATTTCAATCTGTCAAACCAAAAATAAAGATGCCAGAATTATGCCTCTGCGAAAATGATTTGGGGGCATATATGTTTTACCCTGGGGTGGTATTCACAAACTTAAGCATCTCAATGGAAAACTTAGAATTTTCTTAAAATATTCAAATTTCCTTGAGTGTCTCAAGATTATCAAATTTTACATAGTTCAGAAGCATTATGTAGAGAGCTAAAATAATCACAGAGAAAATATGGATTATTCTTTGTTTCTTGGGAATTATGTGCTGCTCAATTTTTTCACTTTAGTCAAAATATTTAAGTTTTCCCTTAAGATGCTTTGTGAATACCACTCCTGGTTACTGTCTGTACTAGTAATTGCCAGGCATGTCTATTAGATTTATGCAACAATTTTTCCAACCTTCCAGGTTTGGCTGAAACTGTTTTCGCTGAAAAGTCGAGTCCGTCTGACTGGATTAAGAGAGGAGAAGACTTTATGAGACATTCCTTGTACACGGTGGCCGCTAAATGTTTCGCAATGGGAGGTCAAAGAGACAGAGAGAAAGTGGCCATGGCACATGGTCAGGCTCTACTGGTTGGTTGGATTATTTTGTCATTGAGAGAGACACATCCCTACATCAAAATCACAGTTCAACCATTGTTCTATTGCTAATATGCAGCTCAAGAAATTTCAAATGACCATAAATTTGTCAATTCTTTGAACATTTTCATCAAATAACTTTTATTTTCTTCAGAAAAGTCCATTCTTTCTAGTGCAGCAATTATTCAATTGTATTATCCCTGAATTTATCAAACAATTGTATTATTCAGGCTGCAAGAATGAAAGATAATCCCAAACAGATGCGTGATGAGTTTTCACGCGCTGCGGAACTTTATCTAGAATGTAACAAGCCAGCTAAAGCTGCACTATGTTTACAGAATGCCAAAGAGAGAGAACTAGCGGCAGACCTGTTTGAAAAGTTAGGCCAGGTACAGTAGAAGATTATTATTATGCCCCCATCTTTGATGAGGGGGTGTATTGCTTTGCACAAGTTCATTGGTGGGAATGTCGGTCGGTCGGTAGACCTAATGGTTTCTGTTCAATAACTTAAGAGCACTATGCTCTAGGATCCTCAAACTTTACATGGAGGTTGGTCATCTACAGTAGATTACCCCTATTGATTTTGAGGTCAGTTGGTCAAAGGTCATGTTATTGAATTTTACACACCATGTTTTTGAATTTTACACACCATGTTATTGAATTTTACACACCATGTTATTGAATTTTACACACCATGTTATTGAATTGTACTCTTATGTGATTGAATATTACTGAAATCTGTCATTGAATTTTATACTTTGTTATTGAATTCTACCTGTCTATTTCAGTATGAGAAGGCAGGAGATATCTACCGGAGAATGAAGCTTCCTATCGCCAGCAGTAAATGTTACGAACAACTCGGAAACTACAACAAAGCCATAGAAGTGTTGTTTAATAGTGGAAATTACGACATGGCTATTGATGCACTAAAACGATTCAAAATGAATGTCAAGGTAAAATAATTCTGAATTTATATGATTTATAGATTCATTAAGTAAAGTGTCACCCTTTTTATGCACCCCATCTTTGATGAGGGGGTATTTTGCCTTGCACATGTTGGTAGTATGGTCTGTGGATTGGTACTGCCAAAAGAGATAATACCGTACAGAAATCGCATAAAAAGCTTCCCCTGAAGTTAAAAATCGATTTTTAGTCAGAATTTTTTGTGTTTACACCTACCTGTGTTCAAGCTCTTTGCTAAAAATAGATTTCCCAAAATATGACGTCACGTGATCAACCTAATATTGGGGCCCAAACAGGGGCACTTTTGGCGCTATTTCAATGATGTACAGTAGATATTACCGGACAGTCTTTTTAGAATATTTTTCGATGGATTTTTAGAAAAATATGACCAAAATGTTTAGAATAGGGTTCGTACTTCACACTTATGCCAAAATATTTATGATTTCCGTAATAACAACTCGTGACGCACGAAGTTTCCTGCCAGGGGGGCGTTCTGTGAGAGGTTAAAATCCGTTTTAAACCGTACCGTGTTTACCGACCAAAACTCGAATAAAACGATTAAAAAACAACCCAAAGTCTTTCAGATTGATGGGCAAGATATGAAAAATGTTACTCAACATATATCCGTCGACAAATTTCGCCAATACCGCTGAAATAAGAGCTGGACGCGAAAAAAAAAACGTTTTAAAAAATAAAAAGTTTGGCGGAGCGGTGAATCGATCGCGAGACCTTCACTACAGTAAATTCAACCATACTCGTTAACCGCTCGGCCATCGTCTCAACATAGAATTTTATTCCTATTAATTTTACATTATAAAATCAAGCATGCGCCACTTTTGCGCATGCGCGCACCATTGTTTTCCCTCACGTCGCTTATGTCAACAATTTAGCGGCGGCCGATATTTTCGATGAATAAGTAATGCTTGGTTAATCTTGAATATTTTTTTCTACCAGATTTATTTTACTCACGATTCTGAGTGATTTGATACAGAGATCAATGAATTATTCAACTAAATAAAGCGTCTGGACCGTTTGTCCGGAATTATCTACTGTCCGGTATTATCTCCTTTGCTAGTAGACCAAATGATTTCCATTCAATAACTCGAGAACGCTTTGCCGTTGTATCCCCAAACTTTACATGGATGGTAGATTACTGCTATTGATTTTGAGGTCAAAGGTCAAGGTCTGACCTTTACAATTTCTGACTATTGGGCTGCCATGGGGGCATACATGTGTCACCCAAATTAATTTGTGTTTTCCCATAAAATAAAGGCTACCTCAGCAAAACCAGTTCCCCTTATTACCAAAATATTGAATACTCTTTCCCATGTCACGGGGCTAGAGCCCCTTGAATGTGGCATTTATGTCAAAGATAAAGCTATGTATAGATATACATATTGATTGAGCTATGTATAGATATACATATTGATGTTATTGTTTATGGAGTGATGGCCCTGTGGTACGATGCTCGCTTTGCAATCAAAGAGATTCAAATACTGCCCTGACCCTCTGAGCAAAATATTCATTGCACATCTGATCCTCTCTGCCGTGGTGTTTAAATGGGTACCAGCTGTGAGGGAAATAAGCCAATGTTTTGTGGCTACGTATCATAAGGTGCCGAGTGTAAAGGTATGGCTACTGGGTATCTTGTGAAAGTCGGCTGAATATGTTAATAAAATATATCAGACTTAAAACCTATCCTTTACTTTTGAATTTGAACAAAGAGTCGTTATTACTCCCCTACCGGTTTTTGACCGGAGGGGACTATAGGTCTGCTGTCCATCTGTCCGTCAAAAAATCTGGATCCTGACATAACTCAAACAGTTTCCCAGCTAGGTTTATGAAACTTAGTATGTGGATAGGGGGCAATAAGGGGATTATGCACGTCTAAAAATATTTTGATTCTGACAAAAAGTTGCTATGGCGACAGAAAGAGTGAAAATATGCCCAAATCTGGATCCTGCCATAACTCAAAAAGTTTTCACGCTAGGTTTATGAAACTTTATATGTGGATAGGGAACCATGAGGGGATTATGCACGTCTAATGATATTTGAATTTTACTGAACTCTTGTTATTGAATTTTGCTGAACTCTGTTATTGAATTTTGCTGAACTCTGTTATTGAATTTATACTTTGTTATTGAATTCAAAAATTGTGGTTGCTATGGCAAAAAAACATTGAAAATGGCTTAAAATTGGTAGGGGACTTCTGTGTTGCTTACAATTCTTAATTACTTGTTATTTATATAATACAATTACTATTCTATTGAGAGACTAGAAATAATGATATAATTGCTATTATTTTAGACGTATGAGGAGAAAGGAGAACCAGTACCCCAACAATTAGTGGACAATAGTCCTAAAAGTTACACAGAGGACAAGATGAGTCATAGGTAACAATTCGTTTCATATATTAACAGTTTACAAGTTGGTTATCAGTATGTGTCCCCTCCCAACATATAATGGGGAGACATAGTGATTTGATTTTGTGCTGGACATCTCGCTGTCCAGATAGATGTAACCAATTTCGATGGCTCTAGTACTCCTTAATTATTGGTTGGATTTTAACAGGGTTCCCATGGTCAGGGAAAAGTCAGGAAAAAACATAACTAAATTCAGGAAATTTTGGAATTAGTCAGGGAAATCTGGAAATTGAGCAAAAGTCAGGAAATTTTTCATTGAAGCTGTTGATATGTGTAATTTTCTATGAAGAAAATGCCTACAACTGTGAAAAAAATCCTCGCTGACTATGCTCGCTTGGAATAACTCTAAGCTGTAATAACAACAGCCTTAAAAACTGTTACCTTAAACTTGTTTGTTCTATATAAAGCAAATGTAGCCTCCTTTTCTCTATTGTATTACCATATGTTGCTCTTACAAAAAGATGCTGTGTCGCTCAATTGCTCTAAAAAGTCAGTGAAAACTGCTCTGTGGTCAGGGAAAAGTCGGGGAATTTTGTCTTAGAAAGTTTTTAGGAACCCTGTTTCAATGAACCTTGACATGAATATGTGGGTTGTCCCAGAACAGCATATAATTGCGTTATATTAGAATAACTAGCAAGTATTGTATGCCCAAATTATAATTAATCTTTAGGGCATTTATTTCTTGACAAACTGTATAAAACTCATGATATATCATCCAAAAATAGACAAATTGCATACAGTTTACGCACACTACATCAAGCTTTGCGTGCTATGAAAGTCAAAGTCGACACTCACCTACGATGTTGTGCTATCTCAAGTGTTGAAAGTACCTACCTTGGTCGGCTGCATCACCTTAAAGACTAAATAAAATAGTACCATATTTCCCCTGCGTGGCATCCACAGAAACTAGGCTGGTTAATAAGTGTCACAAATGATAAAAGCAGGTCAACGGGTGATCTCCAACAAGAAATGTCTGTTTGAACATAAGTTTGGGAGTATACATGTTATATAGTACATAACATTTCAACCAGCGCTAATTTATCTTGGGTGTAGCCAGGCCTGAATTGATGTTACGCACACAAGTCTTGGGAGTTGGTGGTTATGGTTGGGGGTCCTCATGATCATGAAAATTTGGGCCATTTTGGCTATATTTATATTTCTACTGTTTAAATAAATGTTATGCGCGTCGTACGTCCGTATCACTGGCTACGTCCCTGGTGTGTTTTCTTTATTGTACTGTAAAAAATACTGTTGAAAAAATAAATCTGATTGGACGATGAATGAGCGTGTATATTCACGAGTGCCATGTAAAATGTTACAAGTTATACATGCCAAAAGATAATATTAAGTCAGACAGGGAAGGCAGCACTCAGTTTGACCAGCCGAGCACAGAAAACATAAAAAACACAAGGCACAATGCCCAACTGAAACCAGTAGAGCACAGAAAACATAAAAAATACACAAGGCACAATGCCCACCTGAACCAGCAGAGCACAGAAAACATAAAAAATACACAAGGCACAATGCCCACCTGAACCAGCAGAGCACAGGAAACATAAAAAACACACAAGGCACAATGCCCACCTGAACCAGCAGAGCACAGAAAACAAAACATGGAAGGCACAATGCCCAACTAAACAAGTTTATATCCTCCCCATGTCCAAGCTGTCGAAATTCCAAATGAACCAGTTTCAGCAATCAAAAAGCTGAATGCCAAAGCTGAATGACCTAGTTCCAACAGTAAAGGACTGAAATACCTAGTTTAAGCATAACCTTTGCTGAGCATAGCCTTTATTTGCTTTCTGCTGAAATATGGCAGGCATATGAGTGCCTCCACCCGTATTTGAACTTGGTTTGCCAGATTAGACGGCAAGCACGCTACAGATTCACACTATACAAACAACTCTTTGTTTACTATACAGAGCTGCAGATATGTATCATAGACTAAGGAACAAGGAACGGATGTTGGCTGCTGTAGATAGGTTAGAGAACATACAAGATAAAGTTGTCTTTCTCAAGAACAGAAAGTACATTCCAGAAGCTGCTCAAACTTACGAGGAAAACAGTGAGTTACCTTTTCATGGCCCCAATCTTTGATGAGGAGTATATTGCTTTGCACATGTTGGTCGGTCGGTAGACCAAATGGTTTCCGTTCAATAACTCAAGAATGCTTTAATCCAGGATTTTCAAACTGTAGATGGAGGTTGGTCATCAACAGTAGATGTCCCCTATTGGTTTTGAGGTCAGTAGGTCCTTCAACTGTCTGCAGTATCGTTCATCACAGTCGGGGAATTTAGGATTTGAAAATACTTGCCTGAATCAGTAAAATGGAAAAGTTTACTAAGCATGCATATCCAAATGGTCCTCATAACATACAGTCAAATGCACTACAATTGACCTTTCTGCCAATTTTGATTGACAGGTGGCGTTAGCCAATCAGATTGCAGCATTTGGGCAACGATTTATCGCTTCCATCTTGTTAGACAACCTGGGCCGGTATTTATAAAGCATCTTTAGTGAAAACTTAAATATTTTGACTTAAGATAAAATATTGAGCTGACCATATTTCACAAGAAACGAAAAATAACCCATGGTTTCTATATGATTACTGTAGCTCTTTACATAATGCTTCTAAACAATGTAAATAATTGTTAATATTAGTTTTCCTGTTTAGCTGATACACATAAGCAAAATTTGAGATTTTAAGAAAATTCTAAGTTTTCACTTAAGATGCTTTATAAATACTGACCCTGGACATTAGACAAGCTAAAATCAATGTAAATTGTGCAATATTCAATTAAGCCTTATTTCATTAATATTTACCACATTTTTAAAGTTCTGGTATGTTTAAAAACTAGAGAACTTAAACTTTAATTTGGTAGCAATGTCATAAAAGTGAAATAATTTATTAAATCCATAAGGCCTCAGAAGTAGTAGCTATATATGTATATTTTTCTCAAATATAGTCTGATTTAAAAGTTTAATATATCATTGATATTTATATCAATATAATTCGAAATAATTACATAATGTTGTGAAACTAGAAAGCTTCTTCTTTAATTTGATATGAATGTTTTTAAAAATATATACTTTAAACCATAGATTTGTGAAATTATTTTATTTTTTGATATAGAATAAGGACACATAACCCCCAAATAACGAGAATGTGTGTATTTCCCATCAAAAATGATTGTGAAGTGTTTTAATAATATTGAACATTATGTTGTTTTGGTCTATGTAATAGTTATATAGCGCTTTTCAGTTGATATCAGTGTGGTGCTAATTGCATTCAATCTCCAAAGCTTATAAAATTTTTTGAAAATATATGTACTGTAGGGTCCGGACAGCTATTGTAAATCATGATAGATCGATACATGTACCAATTTATTTCAAAGTATCTATAGGTCAGAGACCTGTCGGATATATACACATTACTACAAAACATTTATAGCAATTATGTATAAAACTAACTGACCCCATACTGTTCCCCTGTCCTGACGGAAACCGCTGTGTCACATTGATTATTGACAATTAACAAGACACCGCGGTATATCACTGGTCCCTGACTGATGTCCTAGATACGAATCTAAATGAGATCATCAAAGTATAATTATAACACATTGGAATTTTAACTAACTTGTAATCTAGGGCTTATTTATTTCTTGTATAATGGTGCATATAAAATATGTGTAGCCCACATTATTGCACTTGACCCGACAGTTTTAACGTTATGTTAGAAAACGATATTTATTTACTTGTTAACGCGTGATTCAAAGACCTAAGTTATTTTTAGGTCTTTGCGTGATTGTACATTAGAAATGTGTTGATATGCTGACTGTCAATGACAAACCATGTATTATGTAGCGATGTGGGATTTGAAAGATTCACATTCATCTATTTTAACGTAGCACTAATTTTTTGCGGAAGTTGCAATCAAATACAGACTCAGTCGTAAGTAATCAACAAAATGTATGTCCCCGCTATAAGCGGTAGATCACACGGAAAACATCAATAAAAACACGACGCAGAAAATCAGGAGGTCTTGTAACTTTACTTAAATAATATTTTATGCACATTTGAATTCGATTATTTATTAAACACACGATCATACGAACGTTTATGGAAGATGAAATGCCATAGTGTTTGGAAGATTCCATTATAGATCTACTGTGTATATGTAAATATATGCATTAACCCTGAATGATTTCTTTGTTACAATAAAGGGTGTATCTTTCGAGCCAGGTCATTCCCGATTTGCGCAAAAACTATACATAAATAGCTATTTAGATAAAAAGAAACATTTTGATTGAGCAGCAAAATTACGCTTGTGAGTGTCTGCTTGGCTTCGATTTAGTAACTGTTTACGTAAAATTCTTCGATTAAAAAAAACCATCGATTTGATCGAGTTTTAAGTAGGCACTTTATTATGTTTCACAAAATTTTCAAAACATTGGCTTAAAGCGAAATATTTAACGGAATTGTATCAAGAGCATCACACGACATCTCCGTATTAGACGCCATTTTAATGAAAGCTTGTCTTGCGTAGCAACAACGAATACCCGTAACTATAGGGGGCGTGGCTACGAAGCGTCTGCAGAAAGGTCAATTAGGTTATGTTTAGCAAAAATTGTATTTATAGCCATTTTCATTACAATTCATGACAAAATCTCCGCAAAATGTTTCGTACAGGATCATTTGTCTAGATATAACTTTTTGATGTAAAATACACTACTTGATACTGTTTTATCAAAGCACTTACAGAAGTCGTAAGATTATTTTTAAATTTAAATTCCTTACAATAAATAGAGGACAGAAATTGTTTTTAGGAGATCATTTAATAAATCATTGTTAACATAAATTGCATATCCCTTTATCAGTTAAAGTAGCAGTTAAAGAATTCAAATATGAGCGTATATCTGTAAGTGCTTTGATAAAATAGTTCCTGTTTCCTTACAGATGAATGGGACAATGCTGTAAGTCTACTGCTGATAAATGGTTATGTTGATGAAGCTGTAAATATGTCAAGAAAGTCCCTACATGAGGAGATTATAGCACACACATTGTTGGTCGCATGCAGGAGACGTATGTCCAGAGTTACCAAGAACAGACTTGAGGAAAACACCGAGGACTTTCCAATGGAGTCACTGAAGCAAGATTTAGACGAGGCTGATGCATTGTATGGCTCCTTGCAGGACCACGACAATGTTGGAGAAATAGCAGTCCTACGAGCAAGGCTGTCTTACAAGTTTGAAACGGTAAAAAAAGGATGGAAGGCATTTTTGAATTCGAAGCCATTTCCTAATGAGCCTGGTATGTTAGAGTGTTGTGATGTATTGATTCAGAACGTAGACCATGGAAACATTGAAGGGATTGAGTTCATCGTCAGAGGTATCAAGTATTTATTCCAAGTATGTAAGACATTCCAAGATATGTCCAACAAGGCTGATATGAACAAGATCATCAAGTATTATCAGTTCTACGGACTTGAATACTCGAGACAAGACAAACTCGTTGTTCATCCGAAACTAAAGCCAGTCTTCTTACAGATGTCACGAAGTCTCAAACTTGATAAGAAAAAAGTTGAGGTAGAAGTAGATAAGCTCAGGGCTCATGATTGCATTGTTGATTACCTACTACAGAGAGGTGCCTCATGGCTGCAGCAAGTACAAGACCTACTGGAGAGTGTCAGAGAGGGAAGAATTGAATGTATGTATCATGCTGCTGGTATTGAATGTGACAAGATAGGAGACGTTGATCATCCGTGTAGAAGAATTCATTCCACTCTGACGAAGAACCAATACCGACAGCTTATTGATATTGACCTACTTATGATTGAGTTTGAAAAAGTGGTTGTAGATGGAATGTCAGACTTTTCCTCGAAGTATGACAGTATGAAATCAGCCATGGATAGCTCGAGTTTCAACAATAGAGATCCATTTGTGCGGTACCCGGCTTGTAAACAACTTTGGAATGATCTCATGCCTGCTGGTTCCCATCCATTGATCATCAACACAGACAGCAGGAAGTTACTAGATTACCTAAGGAAAAATGGTCAAGTTGTGACACATTTCAAGAATTTTCTGATTGCTGGATGGGAGAAGTTTACGTCAGGTAGGAACAAGTTTGACTCCAAGGCGGTCAAAGAAACAGAGGGGTACTTGGTGTTCCAGTTTGGCTATTATCTGTTTGGTTTGGATGCTGGAAAGATTACACTCTCACATTCTCCCATGAAGAAAATAACAACCCTTGAGAATAGCTTGGACGGGGAGGTTGCGAATAAACCGGCTCTCTACAGAGAACGGCTTTCATTCACACTTATGATGGACAGGGAAAAAACTAGAGATGCTCGGATTGTGGTTACATGTGCAGCCCACCGATTTGTTGAAGCCTTGGAATATCTAACAACCGGTACACCCAACCCACTAGAGTCTGTCATAAAATTCAGCAAGTTTCAAATACAACTCAGTATGCGAAGAGACCCGAACGGCAAGTTCTATCCAAAACTGAAGCACTATATCATGTGGCTTGAATTCTTCACATCCCTTTCCATCATGGCTATTGCAAAACTGAAAACAGAGACTTTCGATCACTTTAGATTCTTTTTACCAAATAATTATCATGCTTTAATTCATTTCATCGAGGCATCGTTGCCAAGCTCTTCATATCCGATAGAAGAGTCTGTTGCATGGTGGGATCCTGCCAGTCACAAAAAGATGAAAAATGTGGATCTTTTGTCCGAAAGATTGAAAGGGTTCACGTTTGTTGTATCGGGCCATGCTCAAGCAGTGAAAATCCTCGACAAAATTGTTGCTGATTGCTCAAAAGAAATTCAAAATGTAACAAGCCTGGCTTTATTAGAGCGAGTTTTAATCCTGGGATTGACTATGATTTGCAACATTAGTCAAGCAGTACCTGTAGAGAGCGAATTGAGTCTGTTATCAACTCTGAGTCATATAGAACCACCTGATGGAGCGTCAGACAGACTTGTACATGCCATACGTGCAGTTAAACAATGCACAGGTATCTCTGGAGTTGCTGAAGTTTTGATTGACCTTTTAGGCAGAAGAAGTCAAGAAGAAAAACTAATGGTTTGTAGATGGCGTCTGGGAAAGAAGTCTAGAATAGAGAAGTTGGCATTTCAAGATTACCGGATTCTGTCGGATAGATTTTTCCATGTGAAAACCTTGCCAGCAATGCAGGCTTCATATGTAATGCATGAGCCAATGAGAGTTGACGAAACTGATGAATTTCAACAAGACGAAGATGAAATTCAGCAAGGGTTAAGAGATAAGCAAGCACAATTGGAAGAAGATCGACTGGAAATGATGGGGCATGCTGCCACATTGATTCAGCGTACATTCAGAGAATTTTGTGATCGCAAGCATAAGAAGCGCGATACAGTAGCTGGTACAGAAGTAGCAAGTCATGTTCATGAAATATTCAGAAACCGGCAGATTGATGATAGAATGTGCGGTGTGTGCGGTTACTCTTTTACTGACAAAGTTACCAACGTATTGGATGCTAAGGAATCATTGGTGGTTGGAGGACAATCTGTTCTGAATACTGGAAAAGCTGAAGAACCATGGGCCAAGCATTTGCAGAGACAGACTAGCGTTGAGGATGGACGTGTATCTCCAAATACTACAACTGATAACATTGCCAGTTCTCAGTTAAGAGGTGAGATACTCGACAAAGTTATGAAAGATCACATGGAAGAGACAGAACATTGTAAACTATTTCAAGATCTTAATAACTTCAAAGTGAAATATGTCAAAGTCATTGAGCCAAATCATCGCATGATAAGACTATTCCTTGATAATCCAGAGTATAGACTTTCTGACGAAAATTTTGTGAGCCATTTTTATGGAAAGGAAGTCATTGGTATAGAACGTTTGAAGAGTCTTGTTTTCAATCTTGAGAAAGAACTGAATTTACTTATGTCTCGACCAATATGGAACGAAATGCAGGCATTTTTGATTGGAGACCGAATGCCATCACTTATAAAAACCTTCAACTCTGTAGAGCCATATGTCAAAGACAGCTACCTCCGCTGGAAGCAGGTAAGGTTATACTACATATTTTAAATAATTTGCTGAAGTACAATATTATAGCATTCAGATTTTTAGCTCACCTGTCACATAATGACAGGGTGAGCTTTTGTGATCACTCTTCGTCCGTCCGTCCGTCCACAGTTGCTTTTGAACACACTAGAGGCCACAGTTATGGCCCGATCTTCATGAAACTTGGTCAGAATGTTTGTCTCTATACAATCTAGGTCAAGTTTGAAACTGGGTCATCTTGGGTCAAAAACTAGGTCACTAGTTCAAATCTTAGAAAAAGCTTGTGAAAACAATGATGGCTCAATCTTCATGAAACTTTGTCAGAATGTATGTCTGTAAAATCTAGGTAAAGTTTGAAACTGGGTCATGTTGGGTCAAAAACTAGGTAATTAGGTCAAACCTTAGAAAAAGCTTGTGAATGCATTAGAGGACACAATTATGACCCAATCTTCTTGAACGTGATCAGAATGTTTGTCTCTATGAAATCTAGGTAAAGTTTGAAACTGGGTCAATAAATAGGTCAAATCAAAGAAAAACTTTGTGTAGGCATTAGAGATTTTTATTTTGGTCTATTCTGTCAGTATGTGTTTACTTATCTGACATAAATAAGAAGGTTAGAGACTATATGATAACATTGTACATGCCACTGAGGCTGCTTTTACTTGGTTCTTTAAAGTTGTAAATAATTTCATTTTGTGGGCCTTCATTAACTATTAAAACAGGTGAGCGACCTAAGGCCCTTCGGGCCCTCTTGTTCATTATATTACTTTTTTTTAACTAGAATGTCGATTTTACAGCAAACAACAGTATTTTTTTTACATCAATCAGAATTGATCAAATTTTATTATTGGTCATTTTGATCTGGGCCACTTTTATGTAGATGCTGCAATCCCTGTCTGATTTGTAATGTCCTTTTTACGACACATTTGTTTATTTCATAAGAAACAAGAAAGAAAGTCAGCTATGAAACAGGTACGCAATGTGGGTGCAGATGACGACCAATTAGAAGATGAAATTGACATCATTCAAGATGTGGTTGAAGAACCTGAGCCCCGTAAAATGCCGGGGAAGTATAGTTACAGGAGGGCATTTCGTGGAAGACGGAAATGAGTCATTACCAGTGATCAACGTTCTACACGACAAAACATTGATATCCCTCCGACTATTTTGTGTGTCTTACACTTTTTTTTTTTACACATTTATTTTTTCATTCCAGCGTTATTCATAAGCATATATTGTCATTAAGAGTACTGTACGAAATATGTTGTGTGGCATGTATATGTCATTTTTGTCGTTGACAATCAATGAGCATGTTGATATTTCGTATGTATTTTGTAATTAGAAGATAACAAAATATCTATCTGTTCGTAACTATCCGGAAAGAAATTTCTAGCTTACAGAATTTGAAAAATTAGTATGGAATGTAAAAATTATTCAGAAAACTGCTGTTATTTTGGCTTCTAAATTTATAGATGGAACTTCTTCATTATGTCCACTGGTCACAAACTATAGTGGGATCATTTTCTGAAACTTTGTCATAAGTATTTTTCAACAAGTGCCTTTAAGCCAATTAGGCTTCATGTTTTGTTTGTATCATTTTTGTTACCAGATATTTTTCTATGATTCAACATTAATAACTATCAATAGTATGTGACAAATTTTGTAAGAGCTGTTATTTTGTGCCTACCATTATATAGAGTTTTTTTATGCCCCCCTATCGATAGATGGGGAGGCATATAGTGATTCACCTGTCGGTCCGTTCGTCCATTCGTCCGTCCGTTCGTCCGTCCATCCTGGTTAACCCAAATTGACCGTTTCTTCTAGCATTAATATGGCTTGCTACAAAGCTTTCATACTTGCATGGATGTTGTGTATGAACACTCTCCACACGCCAGTATCACCTAACCCCATTTTGTCCTTCACCTTGACCTAATTTTGGACTTAGACTTATTTATGGACAAGGCTTCCACAGGGGGCATAAGCGTTTATTGAACGCAGTCTTGTTGTTGGTTCTTTTGTTGTGTTTTTCATTGAATGTGCTGACATTTTGTCTACTTTTGTATATATTTTGAACTTTGATTTAATTTACAAGGTTATAACATCGTTTCTTGGACAGCTACATAACAATGGAAATCATGTCATCACTTGTGTCATAGATGACGTCAGATACAAAGCCTACGTCCTTGAAGCCTAAGATCACAATGATTGTCTGCTTCTTTGTAAAATTGGTTGCCTTCCATGTTTTGTATGAAAATAGCAGGCTTTAACGACCTTGTTGATTAGTATGTATTCATGCCTGGTTATGTTTCCCGTTCCTTCGTCTGTCTTCTGGTCTTCCCATCTAGTCTTTTTGCCCTTCTTTTTGTTTGCACCCCTTTTGTACATTTTGTATATTTCTTTAGACCTGCCTTGCATTCAAGGTAACATTACATTATGCACGTTGCGTACCTGTAACATGCCAGGTACGAAACATTGTGTACCTGGTATGTAACAGGTACGAAACATGCGTCACGTTATTTTTCCTTCGTTTTATAAGTATTATAACTTCCAGGGGTGTCAATATGACCAACCTTTTTCCCCCAACAAGAGGCCTTCAATCTACTTGCTTCCATATAGTTTGTATTAAAGAAAATCCTCCAGAGCAGATTTAATATATCGTAACTTAGCCATTTATTGAGATATTTTCAAAAAATAATTTCCATTTTGATCCGAAATTATAGCTGTTTTAGGATAAATAAATCTGGATTCAGGTATATTGACACCCCTGAACTTTACATCATATAATGTTTATGCAGTTTCATATACCATCATCATTATATTAGGAAATGGTCCTAACAACGTATCGCTTTAAAACTGATGTATGACATTTCATAAATTTTGGAATAAACTTACCGGTAGTTGTTTTCCACTGGATATTAACTGAATTATATATCTTTGATATTTTCACCAAAGAAATTGAGCTAAGCGAATGTTGAAAGAAACTGCTTCTCATGCTTTGGACCACTGTGACATATATCAATAATAAATTAATATTAATGACTGTATATTTCTAAAGCATTCCAAAGTTTGTAAAATGAATTTATGATTTATGTCCTTAAATTTGTGACAAAATACATTCCTGTAGTCATCAGAACACCATGTGCTACCAAACTTTTCCATGCCCTTAGATTTTCACCAAAGTTCTGTAACGCCCATACATTTTCACCATGTTTTCCTAAGCCCATAGATTTTCACCAAACTTTTCTAAGCCCTTAGATTTTCACCAAACTTTTCTAAGCCCATATGTTTTCACCAAACTTTTCTATGCCCATAGATTTTCACCTAGCTTCCTAAGCCCATAGATTTTCACCAAACTTTTCTAAGCCCATATATTTTCACAAAACTTTTCTAAGCCCATAGATTTTCACCAAACTGTTCTCTATGCCCATAGATTTTCACCTAGCTTCCTAAGCCCATAGATTTTCACCAAACTTTTCTATGCCCTTAAATTTTCACCAAACTTTTCTATGCCCATAGATTTTAACCAAACTTTTCTATGCCCATAGATTTTAACCAAACGTATCTATGCCCATAGATTTTCACCAAACTGTTCTCTATGCCCATAGATTTTCACCAAACTTCTATGCCCATAGATTTTAACCAAACTTCTAAGACCATAGATTTTTACCAAACTTTTCTATGCCTATAGATTTTCACCAAGCTTTTCTGAGCCCATAGATTTTAACCAAACTTTTCTAAGCCCATAGATTTTAACCAAACTTCACAAGAATGATCCTGGGGTGGTCATCTTGTACAGTTTCTCAATAAGTTCCAGTTGGTCGCACGAGCCAATAAAACTGAATTCAATAATTTAACGTTAAAATCTCTGAAAGCCACAATGCCTTCATACTGGTATTTGATAGTTTGCATGCAGCATCATTTAGAAGTCATCTATAGAGATTGTTTCAATTATGCTCATGGTCAAACTGGTCCCATCCATAGTGCAACAGGAACTGGTATCTGTTTGCTGTGACAACTGTAGAAAAACTGGCTACCAGCTTTCCAACGTCATATCCATTGCGATAATCAGATAAGTTGAAACCATGGCCTATGGCCCCACCTTTTTTTGCAAGGATATTAGGTGAGCGATATACTTCAGTACAACCTCTCTAGAGCGACCCTTCTTACAGTGCAACCTCTCCTGAGCGACCCTTCTTACAGTACAACCTCTCCAGAGCGACCCTTCTTACAGTGCAACCTCTCCAGAGCGACCCTTCTTACAGTGCAACCTCTCCAGAGCGACCCTTCTTACAGTGCAACCTCTCCAGAGCGACCCTTCTTACAGTGCAACCTCTCCTGAGCGACCCTTCTTACAGTGCAACCTCTCCAGAGCGACCCTTCTTACAGTGCAACCTCTCCAGCGACCTTCCATTCTGCAACAACCTCTCTTAAGCAACATAACCATTTCATCTAAGAAGTTACCATTTACTATACATTTAGCCTCTCTAGAGCAACAACCTCTGTAAAACAACTAAACATTGTGTTGCTCTAGAGAGGTTGTGCTGTATAATCAAAACTGGTCGTGTAAGTCACTCGGTGTGTCTGTTGGTCTGTCTGTAGACGCATTCTTGTGGATGCAACTCCTCCTACAGTTTTGGCAGGATTTCACTCAAACTTTTACAGATGGACAACCTCAACATATAGATGTGCATGAAGAAAGGAATTTGCACTGCGATAAATCTTGGCAGAATTATTGCCCTTTGCCGGCGGGGGTATATTAGTCTGCCGAATGTCTGCTCTAGTTTTTGTTTTAATCAAGATCTCATAGTTGCCATAGTTCTCCTGGTTGTCCAGATATCCATACATTATAATCTAGTGTTATTAATTAATGTTATGAATATTATTGCTTTGATTGTGTATGTTAACATCTGTGATTTTTATGCCCCCCTATCGATAGATGGGGAGGCATATAGTGATTCACCTGTCCGTCCGTTCATCCGTCCGTCCGTTCGTTCGTCCGTCTGTCCTGGTTAACCCAAATTGACAGTTTCTTCTAGCTTTAATATGGCTTGCTACAAAGCTTTCATACTTGCATGGATGTTGTGTATGAACACTCTCCACACGCCAGTATCACCTAACCCCATTTTGACCTTCACCTTGACCTAATTTTGGACTTAGACTTATTTATGGACAAGGCTTCCACAGGGGGCATAAGCGTTTATTGAACGCAGTCTTGTTTATACCTCTCTATAATGCTTAGGGGTTGTACAAGTGTTCTGGATTATGTGAGTCAAGGGGTTGGTTTGTTAAAACAGGGTTCCGGCGGTCAGGGATTTTTTCAAGGTCAGGGAATTTTGGAATTATAATATATATGTATATATCGTCCAGGAAATCTGGATATTGACCAAAAGTCAGGGAATTTTGTCTTAGAATATTTGTGGGAACCCTGTTGTTAACCTCATGGATCTACCTATATACATGTATAATGTGGAGGGTTTAGTTGAAATATTACTTGTATGTCAATTTGATGTTTGATGATTTGCAGTGCTTGACAAGTTGCTGTCTTAGAATTAGAAGGTCGTAAGTGCTACTTACGACTTTATAAGAAAGACTAATACATATTTGAAATCTGCATCACAAGGCGCTACTTATGAGCCTATTTTCATGAAAATTGAAACAGGTCAAGTTGACCAACTGAAGTTGAAAAAGCTTGTTTTTCCATAAATAAAGGGTAGTTTTCAAACATTTTTTTCTCGTTTTCTCAAAATATTGATTTTGTACTTACAACCTTCTAATTCTGAGCCAGCGAAGTTTAGGTTATTTTCAAGAGACAATTACATGATTATTCAAATAATTCCAGGTAAGAGTACTTACGCAGTTAACTAATGATCCTTCTGATTCAAGTTACTGAACATTTACATGAAAAGTTGTTATAGGTTATAATTATGTTTCATGATGTACTTTCTTTTTTACTGAGATGACTGGCTGGGGGAGTAGGGTGTTTAGTTTGTGTAGCTGTTTCAAGTTTCGTTTTTCCTGTTTGTTTTGAAGTTTGTCTTTGTGATACGTACATGTATGTAATATGTGATTTATGATTTATTTTGTGTGTACTTTTTTGTGCCTTTGGTGGTATTCTGCTAGTGCTAGTACCTTCTGTAGCAATTTGTTATTACCTTTGTTTTAAAACAAATGGCCAGATAGATACAATGATCAATCACCCATGTGTTTGTAAGAAACTTATGATTTCCAAATTGTTCGGTTGACACTTTTATTTGTTAACGTTATAATGCACACCTGAAATATTTAGACCCTTCATTTATTTTTCCTTTCAGCAGTTGTGTAGATACATTTCGTGTTGATTAACGAATGAAATATTTGCCTAAGATTGTGCCTTAAATACAAACACATAGGTGCTGTTTTATCAAAGCATTTATCGAAATCGTTAACTTGTGTTCAAATTTAAATTCTTCATAGTTTATTGAAGTTCATAAACAGATTTATTGTAAGTACTACATATTCATTTGTTGTAATTTGAAGTTGTTAAAGAATTATAAAGAATTTAAATTGGAGCGTAATTTGATGATTTCCGTAAGTGCTTTGATAAAACAGTACCATGATGTATACAATGCTGGGTTTGTTTCCAATCCAGGTTGTGATAACTCCAATGCGATAAATTGCAATACAAAAACAAACACAAAATCTGCTATATTTATCATTTCTGAATATTTAGGAGCATGAAAACTTTACATGTTGTGCTAAATGTGTGAATGCTTTCATTGGTAAGTGTTACGGTCCTTGATTTTAATCCATAACAAAAATGTAAGCAATATTGTGTTTGTTATGCCCCCCTATCGATAGATGGGGAGGCATATAGTGATTCACCTGTTCGTTCGTCTGTCCGTTCGTTCGTCCGTCCGTCCGTCCTGGTTAACCCAAATTGACAGTTTCTTCTAGCATTATTATGGCTTGCTACAAAGCTTCCATACTTGCATGGATGTTGTATATGAACACTCTCCACCCGCCTGTATCACCTGACCCCATTTTGACCTTCACCTTGACCTAATTTTGGACTTACACTTATTGAAGGGTCAAATTCCTGGTTAACCCAAATTGACCGTTTCTTCTAGCATTTTAATGGCTTGCTACAAAGCTTCCATACTTGCATGGATGTTGTATATGAACACTCTCCACACACCTGTATCATTTGACACCATTTTGACCTTCACCTTGACCTAATTTGGACTTAGACTTATTGGAGGGCCAAATTCTTGGTTAACCCAAATTGACTGTTTCTTCTAGCATTAATATGGCTTGCTACGAAGCTTTCATACTTGCATGGTTGTTGTATTTGAACATTCTCTACACACCTATATTACCTTACCTCATTTTGACCGTCACATTGACGTAATTTTGGACTTAGACTTATTAAGCGTCTAATTCTTGGTTAAACCAAATTGACAGTGTCGTTTTACATCATGTCCATCATGGCGTTGCCTTAAAACTTGGCATACTGGTTTACCATCATAAGCCCCTTACATTATCAAAGCCATGTAAGACTATCCAACATTATTACAGAATTATGGCCCCTGATTGACTTAGCTTTTTATGGGCAAGGCTTCCATGGGGGCATAAGCGTTTATTGAACGCAGTCTTGTTTTTGTACTGCAATTTATCGCGTTGGAGTTATACATGTATGTTTGTATTTGTTTACAAGTGCCTATTGTCAATCTATGCGATACATATCCTTATTATTGTTATAAACAGTAGGACTGGTCAGTATTATAGCTCACCGGAGATATCTCTCGCCTTATCCAGAAATAAACATGGATAATATAAACCCTGAGCGGCTCAGACTAAGCTGCTTGTAATCAGCGCAGATTGAAAGTGTATATGCATTAAAAGTGATTACGCACCAGGCCTCAACAAATATTTTTAAAAGCACTCATCCTGCAATACAGACAAAGAAGAAATCTCCGAAATCTTACTTGTCCTGCTATATAAATAAAGAAGGAAGATATTGTGCTGGACGAGTGGATTCATTGAGGCCTGCCGCACAAGATTAAACAAAAACAGACATCGAAAATGCATTTAATTTTTATTTGTGAACAAAGGCTAGTGTTATCATCGGTGGATTATTCTTTAGATTTAATGTGCCATAAATAAAAATAAGCCTTAGTGTGTCTCGTTTTGTAAACACATTCTTACACCCAGGGTGTTATGGTTGTATACAATGCTCAATCCTTCATGAAAAAAATGTTATTTTTGTATTGATGGTAACCTATTGATGGTACCTACTCAGTGATTTTTTTTGCTATTTTTGGGGCCGAATATAGGCCCCTTCCCCTAGCAAAATAACCTTCATTTTTCCCAAAAAATCTTATTTTTTTCCCAAAAAGTATGCATATTTTCCCCCTTTTGTACTCGCTGGTTTCAAAGCAACTACAGTATAGCTGTTTTAAAGTCAAAAGAATGGATTTTCAAACTTGAAAGTCGTTGTTACCATATGACTACTAGTATTATCAGTAGAAAATAGCAATTTATGAACAATTTTAACCAAAACAATCTTTTTAAATAATTCCCAAATTGGGCTAAATTTCCCAATTTTAAAGGCACAGGCTGTTTAATTTTGTTCAAGAAAAATCACTGCTACTACATGTACTAGATATAAGCAACAATGGTCGATAGCAGACAGACAAAAGCGTGGTTGAAAATATCAATGCATTTTAATACATGTCTTTATTTGGTAAGTTAAGTTTCTACACCATTTACATAGAACATGACATGTTGAAGTTGTTACTTAATGCAAATGTTACTAACGACGGTATTTTTCATTATTTGTTAGATTTGAAAAAAAAATTGTATTTTCCATTTTTCATTATTTGTTAAATTTGAAAAAAAAGACATTTTGTAGTTTCAAATGTTTGTTTCTTTATTTGTTGAATTTGAAAAAAAAGTTTTGTACAAATTTTCAAAATAAAAGTTTTTTTTGTTTATTATGCTGTTTGTGTTTCTTGTTTTAACTCACCTGTCGTGTTGTGACAAGATTACCTAATGTTACGTTTGCTCTTAGTTCTTCCACTGATTGTGAACCCATCAGATGTCACTATTTGGTGGTCTGAATGACCAGGGCTCGACACTAACACTGGTCCGCTGGTTCGAGCCAGTGAAAATCCAGAAGGACCAGTGAAAATTCTAGAGGACCAGTAACTGCCCTATTAACAAATAGGGCGTTTTTGCCCTGTCGAACCAGTGGCCAAAATAGTTAGTGTCTAGGCCTGATGACCACTTCTATAAATTCTAAGTCAAGTTTGATATTGTATCATCTGTTGAAAAAATAGGTCTCTAAAAAAACTTGTGTATACAGTAAAGACCAAGTTTTACATTCGGAATTCGCCAATCTTGGTTAGAATTTAGTTTTTAGCTCACCTGTCACAAAGTTGCAGGGTGACCTTTTGTGATCACTCTTCGTCCGTTCAAAATTTGTTTGGGTAGTCACTAGAGGTCACATTTTTGGCCTTATCTTTACGAAAATTGGTTACAATGATCATCTCAACGAAATCTTGGTCAAGTTTGATATTGGGTCATCTGAGGTCAAAAATTATAGGATCACATGATCAAATCATAGAAAAACCTTGCATAGTCACTAGAGGCCATAATTAAGTATGTCAATAAAACGATCAAGATATGCACATAACAAAGTTACTGGCACACATGTGCCTTAATGAATTGTACCGCCAGTAAAACTGGACAGCAGATGTTTTGGATCGCATGGTCACATCACATATAATTATGTGAACTTAATGTACATCATAATATCATTATTGGTGGATGGTACATGTACATTTGTAGTGTTTTGAATTTTTACATGTACCATCAATAATGGTTAATAATGCTTTTATGATGTACATAGTTCATTCACATAATTATATGGGATATGACCATGTGATCCACACTACTGTAAGTCTCTGTTTTCAAAGCACCCTTTCCATTTGAAGATATTTTCCCAGTGCCACACATCCAAACTAACAAGCCAGTAAAAATTGTAAGATAGTTGCTACTGCGACACACTCTGACACAGCATTGGCAATAGTGTTTAATCTCCAGAAACTTCAATCATGTAGTAGATGTGCTTTGAAAACGGCAATGTCATTCCCGTCTGTAAATTCTCCCTACTTTTTACAGGGAAAACCCTGTAAAAACTGTGGTGTATTGAAACAGGGAATTTTATGTAAAATAATGTAAGACTCTGGAAAAAACAGGGAAAAGCAGGGAGACAGATAGAAAAGTTTTTTTCCACAGTTTTCCCTCAATTTCCACAGATCCTGTAAAACAGTAAAGTACAGCACCTGTAATGTGCGCAACAACTAAACTGACAGAACCCCGGATAGTGTCACAGGCATGGTTAGTTCACTCGGCTGGGAGCCTCTTGTCGATCGCCGCCGAGTCCTACGACTGACCATGCTATTCAAGAGCAGACACTCCCTGGTGGATATCCCAACGGCGTCCAGCATCATGCGGACTAGTGACAGAGGGGTCCACAGGCTATATCTATCATCTGCCAACGCCTCCATATACATGTGTAATAATTACTTCTTTCCGAAACTATACAGGACTGGAAAAGACTAGTAGACAGCAACAGTGTGTACGTAGTTTCTTATACAGACAACAAATGCTGGTCAAAGAAAGACAACTCGTACATTCAGCAAATTACCTCCCTTGTATATCTACCGACGCATAGGCTGCTTCGAGTACTAAATCGAATTACATTATTGCATTAGTTTATAACAATAATGACAAAAATGCACACGAAGTGTTTTAAAGTTTTTCTTTCTCACACTCTCATTCTCTTTCACAGTGTCATAGATTCCAGACAATTATACACGGTTACGTTTTATACATATACTTACATACAACTATTATCATGCATAATCTAAAGCACATTTCAGACAATACAAAATAACTCATACTCAAAGTTATGACTAAGATATTCAACAATAGGAACAAAAGAGTATATCTACTAATTTTTTTAGTTAATCTTTTACATGTACATGTACTTGAAGTTTTGTACCATAATGACCGTATTGGTTAGTTTTTGATTACGTAATTGAAAATGTGTTCTAATTTTGACAGTTAATGTAGGACTCCTATCTCTGGCTTAGGAAGGTTATAAATACAAAATCAATATTTTGAGAAAACAAGAAAAAACTTATTTATGAAAAAACAAGCTTTTTAAACTTCAGTTTGCAGAACAGAACAGAACATAACCTTTATTTTTTTAGCACAGATTACATAGTAATAGCAAGTGCACAAAATATATACAAAATAATATACATGGATAATGGCATGAATAGAATTAAACAAATGGGAACAAATTTTATGATGAAACAAAATTGTTTTTCAGAAATACTGTTATAGATATATATGCACAACAGGTGGGGAAAGTAGTTGTGACTCACAATAGTGTACACATTTGATTTGGCAGGGACGTTATATAGTTATCGGCTGATGTGGTGACAAAAATTGGAGTTAAATTTTGAAAATATATCTACACTACATAAGACATTATGAACATCAGCTAGATTCATTGGTGAATACATAATACAGATTGGCGAACATGAAATACATACAATTAGCAAACATGAAATACATACAATTAGCAAACATGAATGAATTACGTACAATAAACGATTATGAGTGAAATACATGCAAATCAATGATCAATACACATGACAAAGCTGCAAACCTCGAATGAAATATGTACAAATTTTGCAATTGGTCAACATGACCACTTCCGATTTTCTTGAAAATACATGTAGGCGCATACGAATCGCCTTGAGATGCAGATTTCAAATATGCATGAGTCTTATTAGGTCGTAAGGACGTTCGATAGGGTAAGTATTTTTTTTAAAAGATAACAAAAAATAGGCACAATTATAGTTTAATATATACTGAAGCAATATGTGAAATAAAAAAGGTATGTCGCGGTACTATTTAAGGGGTCATGGGCCCTTTTGCAACATCACTTTTCAAGAAAATGACCAAAAATTCTGATATTTCGCAATGTATTTATTGTTGCATTAAAATCGATATTTTTTCTTGTTACAATCATTTCCATGGGTTTGTATGAACAAACACATATTACTCAAACATTCCTATACACTTTTGGTATTGATTAGAAATTCAGAAATTTTTGACAAAACAATAATTGTCAAAATTTCCGAAAAAATGACTGCTAAAAAGACAAAAAAATACACAAAATCGACCGTAGCTCAAAAACGACCTCAATGACCAATATATTTTTTATTGCTAATTTTGTGGATAAAAGTGTACTCAATCCAAATATTAAATAAAAAAGATAGGTCACGGGACTACTTTTTCGCCATGACGTCATTATTGTCCCCCTATATCATAAAAAACCTTAGTGAAATTGCGTAAAAGTAACGCATTATCTGTGCGGAAAAAATATTCTAATACCAAAAGGTTACTTACCTTTGCATATTATGTACATAAAAGTATAGTAAATATAAACTTAGAAGAAATTGACGTGTTACAAGAATTATTTTAGGTGCAGTTACGTCGTAATTGTGTCTCTTTGTTATGAAAAGTGCGATAAAATGGCGCAAAAAGGCCAAATTAGTACATTTTGCATATATATGTTTTTCCCATAATTTATAGTCTTGTCATAATCTATTTTTGGCTAATGATGTTGATTAAAATGTATTTTATCTAAAAATTAAAATAAAACATAGGTTATCACGCTACACTTTGTGCTATTATTACTGAAGTATCTCCCCTTTTCCCATATTTGGCAGTGACGTCGCATTCCATACAGCAAGGGGGCACAGATGGGCCATGAATCGCTCACTTGAATAATCTTCACAATTTTAGTAAATATATCATAGATTTATTCCCTATATATCAGTAAAAGGGGATTTGTGAAGTCCCAGGCAATACAAACACTTATTATAAATGGGTACAGGTAACCCAAGTAATAATTTCTAATTTCACAAAAAATGAATGAAAATGTAATCGCTATTTCACGCAGAGTGTTTTCATAATATTTGCTCAGTGAATTTATTTTTTACCCCAAAGTACCTATATTTATACCAACCCTAGATAGTATCACGACAAACATTTTGTCCAATTTTCAAGACGACCCAGTGCAAAATGCGGCCTCTATCCCCGTTTTAGCTATATGCGCAGAAATGATGCGCATAAACAACTGTATCAAACGTCCTTAAGACCGTCTAATTATAAGCCAGCGATATGTGTTATTATTTAGTGCAATTTCAGCATCGATATTTAATTGACATAAACGATAATTTTTAAATACTGAGAACCTTGGGATAATCTTCCTGTACGTGTACTTTATTCGGTATATAACATTTCTCATTATTATCAGTAGATAGTTTATTAGTTTTTTGTTTGCTTTAAGCTCATTATTTCCCAGTATGGCTTCTAATTTGTTTCAAACAACTCGAAAAGTTATTAATTTTGAATATATATTACTATTTCTATTTAATCTATAATCTGAGTACCCCAATTCCTACCACCCACATCAAATAATGCTTATTTGCGTGGCACCCTTTCAAGTCTATCTACGCTGCTGTTTACATTCAGGGTCAGACGGACGGACGGACGGACAGAATGACGCTTTCCCGATTACCATATCCCATATTTTCGCCTTCGACGGGAGATGATTTAAACGTTTTGCAGCTCATATCGATCCCTTACAAATCGAAGAATAATCATGTTTCCAAATAATAATTGTTGATCTTCACAAAATCCTGGAGCAGTATGTAAACTTTTCAAATCTTGATTTTCTTACTTTATATACTTAATTTAGGGAAAATTATGATTTTAGAAAATCTTAAGTCTTCTACTTTATCTTAAACCGACGGTCACCCTGTTCATTGTATCATAGAGCTGCACAATGTCATGCATGAATGGGATTGTCCAGATTCAATATACACAATAACCTCTGCTTGAAGTTCACAACACACGTGTACAATACCGTTACGTCGAGGGCAGCTTTTTTACTCGGGGGGGGGGGGGGGGGCAGCTGAAAAGATAGATTTGCACAGTTATCTTAGGTTACACCATAGTCTTTCATCTACATCTACTTATTTATAAACATCAGATCTACGGGATGACATACATGTAAGCCGATTGACATTTGAAATACATGTAGATCTGATGATAGTTGTAGATCTAATGGAATTCTTCTAAACCTTGATGCAGATCTAACCCAGACTGTCCAAACTTTATGATTTTTACATAGGCCCTAGTGATTATTATTTGGACAAGTATTCAATTGAGTAGATATATTTTACATTTCGTACTTTTGAGGGGACATGTTTAGAGCAAGTGGTGAATATTGGCCACTCTGACCGTTGTCCGACGCTAAGTTTTCGAAAAAAAATATGCGTTTGAGTCCAAGAATGGTTGTTTTATCGAATGCGGGACAGAGCGGACCATGGGACAGAGCGGACCGGACAGAGCGGACCGTGTTTTGGGACAAAGCGGACCATGATTTGGATCGAAGCGGACCATGTGTTGGCCCTGTTGGGACAGAGCGGACCATGTTATATAATATTGTAATTAAATTTATGTGTGCAATAAAATCAAATATATACATTTAAATACATGTTATACTAGTTTTAAAGTATCCATACATGAGTATGACTATTATATAAAAGAACAGTAAATATTACAAGAAAACCACCATTTTGTTTGTGTTTTTCACAACTATTTGTGTTTGAAGTGCAATATTTATCTTGGTAATCATAGTGCAATTATCAACACTATTTATTTTAATTTATTGGCGTACATGTAGTTATGTACAAGATATATAATATTGAAAATACAAATTAAAGATATTTTTATTTCTATCCTAATGTTAATTATGTCAAAGAATACGATGTGAGTATGATCTTTGATTATGTTGTATGAATGATCTATAAATACGCACCCTGTATGCTGTATGTTTAACAGATTTTCAAATAAAGTAAATAATACACATTCATAATTGTCATTTTTATCCTATCCTATCATGATTTTTTCCGCATTCAAACCTTGTGTTGGGACAGAGCGGACCATGTTATAATATTGCAATATAACTTCTAGCAGACAGTAAACTCACCTTACAATATATAATTCATACTTAGTATATAATCGGATTATCCAATTGGTGAAAAAACAAGTTTTACAAAAACATACCCATTTATTTATACATTAGATACTGTGTTATAACTCCAACGCGATAAATTGCAGTACAAAAACAAACACAATATTGCCTATATTTTTGTTATGGATTAAAATCAAGGACCGTACAACTTACCAAAGAAAGCATTCAAACATTTGGCACAACATATAAAGTTTTCATGCTCCTAAATATTCAGAAACGATAAATATAGCGGATTTCGTGTTTGTTTTTGTATTGCAATTTATCGCGCTAGAGTTATAGTTATTAACAAATGCATACATATAACAAATACAAATAACATATCCATTTATGTATTAATTCACTTCCCTTTTACTACTCTTTACTGCTAGTGTTCAGTGTTGTATAATCAACGATGTATTTCTGGAACTAACGCAAATGCCCTGTAAATTGGGAAACTTCTTACCTGCACACATATTACTTTATTATGAGTCCCCTACCGGTTTTTGACCGAAGGGGACTATAGGTTTGCCCTCCGTCCGTCAAACAATCTGGATCCTGACATAACTCAAACAGTTTCCAAGCAAGGCTTATGAAACTTGATATGTGGATAGGGGCAATAAGGGGATAATGCACGTCTAAAAATATTTTTATTCTGACAAAAATTGTGGTTGCTATGGCAACAGAAACATTGAAAATGGCCTCAAACCGGTAGGGGACTTCTGTATTGCTTGCAATTCTTAATTACTTGTTTATTTGAGTCTATGTATCCTGTATTTTACAGGACTTTGCAATTATTGAATAAACTGAAACTCAGTCTCATCTTGACATACAATATATATACAATACAGATGCATAAGTTTCAACTTCATTACAGAAGGGAAATTTACGATCAGATACAGATTTCATTCTCACATACGTCAATTATTTATTTAATTATATATAATGGCGATAATTGTGATTATAATTGCCGTTCAAACTTGTTCAGGAATAGTTGTGAAAAATACGAACGAACGGGTCGCACTCGCTTGACATTTCCCATTTTTACTATTTTTGACTACCTTATACTCTTATCTATCATATAATATATTATATTATGAAAAACAAAAAAAATCATATAATATATTATGGTATGTACTTCATATATGTATACATAATTTATTCCATGGCACAACTTTTAATCATAATATTATAGCATGGTCCGCTCTGTCATCGACACTTATGTTTTAGAGAATTAATGTATACACTGGTGGCATAGATCACTTTTCATGGATCCCCAGTATCTTCATACTAATGAATTAGCCTGTGTTTTTTACTTTGCACTGTTTGCGCTTAAAAATGAGATTTTCTCATTTTTTTAACTTTATTGAACTTTATCCGCCATTTCACACATTATTGTAATTGTTATCACATTATCGCAATTCGTATTTCAATATGCCAATTCCTTTCCGATGCTGGCTTTTTTTTCCATGTCACTCTTTAATAGTGCATTATTCATATATGTATTTAAATTGTGATATTGTAATGATAACACGATCTTGTAGGGTTAACGCATGCTTTTTCATGCTATAACATCTGCAGAGTCCCGAGTGACGGTTGGTGCCCAAGCCCGTTAGGACGAGGGCACCAACGCTACCGAGGGACTCTGCAGATGTTATAGCACGAAAGAACATGCGTAAACGCTATTATAGCATACAAAACATCAGTTAATGCATTTGTATTTCAAACTAATGATATTTTGGCGGGAGATTTTGTGGCGACGTCACGAAAACAATCGTAACGTCATACCAGTTATGGTTATGCACGTCGACTTCCGGGATCGGCAAATACCAAGAAAACATGGATTCTGCGGCTTTGTTTAAATTTATAGTTTAAGTATGATAGAAAACTAATTAGTAGTCAGAAATAAAATGGGAATTACTGTTCATATGACGCTGTATAACGTTTATAGTCGCTTGCGCGGCCCTGAAATGAGCATACGTAAAACTGGACGTTAACAGCGCGTGAATCTTTATGTTTACGCATGGTTTTCGTCGGGTAACGCACCCGGATTCCCTGTACCACACCTCTTTCTCTTGATTTTAAGTCTGCCTAGAGAAATGTCTACGTCCCCGTAAGGGGTTTGGCATTAATGGAAGATAGATAGATATCTCATAGTTTAGATATACAACATTGGCATTTCCATATTAGATGAGTATTTACCAAATTTTTTGGTTTACAGTAAGTTTTGTGGATGGGCACTCATCTATTTGCGATAATTAATTATAGTCCAGTTAGGTTATTGTGACATTGACGTTGCAGTTTATGTGTACGCAAAAAATCACAACCATTGTCTAAACAGGTAGAGCGAAGTTCAGTATGTTAGTTTAGCATTGAAATTATAGTTGTTTGTACATTATAAGCCTTTACTGTATAATAGGTTTTACATCGTTTTAGTGGACTCGACCGCTGCGTCACTGGATTTTTATCCTGACTGGACTATACGTATTGAATTCATTTCAATGTTTTGATACGATAGAACCAACTTCGTCAGACAGATACGTACGCGCCTGTGCAAGTATGGGAGGTAAACTCTGTAGTTGGTCTCTTGTGAAGCTTTTTTAAAAAGCTTTTGTAGCGGTTACTTCCCTTGATGTCAACAGTTTTACTTCCGGATAAAAGGTGACATCATTTTATGAAAATTTGGACAGTGGGATCTAGTTCGTAGTTCCTTTGAATTGTGTGGATGTGAATAACATGTTTGACACAACTTGAGCATCTTTATAACACACGACTTTTTCCGCATTTTGAAAATCCGATCGTTCGTTCTGCGTGGAATATATCCACGTCGTTGATGTCAAAGTCGAAGAGGTGGGTGGGGTGATTTATTGAGTCATATTGCTTTTGTTTTCTTTTGTTCGGATTTATTGATAGAATATTAACTTGGACCCAGTATAGATTGTTTATTTAAAATATTGTCAAATATTCCTATTTCAATGACTGTCTCGAAGACGATATGAGACGTTCCAACCCTGGCAACAGTCTTAACTGATCAACAGTTAAAACAATGAATCATGAATGATTGAAGGAATGTGGGTATCATTATCAATTATTCATTATATCCACAATTTCTTGAGTGTCAAAACCAATCATTATTCATTTTGGAGTAAAAATATTTGATGTTTTTGTATCCGTACTAATGTGATTAAGAATTGTATTTAAAATGTTTTTATGAATGAAAAGATACAGCAGGGACTGGAAACTTGCTCACGACAGGTGCACATGCTACATGTAGCTCAGTTTGCAGGGTTATGGACAAGTATACCACCGGCTGTGGGTTCGAGTCCCTAGTCAGGTGCCCATTTTTCTCCTTATTAAGTTACTTCAACTATTAACTGCCAATAATCGCTTTCCAGTTACTAATACCACGCTTGTTAATTAAATGTATATGACACTCTATATTAACGTATGTAAAATTGGTAAACATGGAGCCGTTCACACATATCGATCGGCCGATTAACTATGTTACTGCGGTAAGCGTAAAACGCACTAGTCAAATTCTACCCTGCTTTATATTTAAAAGACCTCATAATTTTCCTATCTATTATCCGATTTTAAATATTTGAAGCTTGTAATGAAGCAGAGATACTGTTTATGTCTGTCCTTTAATACAATATTCATCACGATACCCTAATTATTAAATCCACGGCGACAAGTAAAAATCCTTTCCGCGTAAAAGTAAGTTTAAAATATCCTGTTTTTTTACCAAATTAAAATTCAATCAATGGTCTAAAATCATCAAATATTAATTTAATTTTCGATCGATTTTGTTCATTAAAGCTTGTTATAAAAGCTAATACTTTAAGTTTTATAAGATGTAAAACTTAGTTTTAAAGCATTTGCGTGAGCGGCATCATGTTTACCCATTTTACATACTTTAATATAGAGTGTCATATACATTTAATTAACATGCATGCTAATACTATGCACCTATCCATATTTTGTCTGGGGGGAGGGGAGCGTACACAGCACTCAAGACTTAAGACTACTGGCAGGCATCCTCCATCCGGACACTTTTGGCATATTTTTCACGATCACTCGAGAAATGTGTAAAACAAGTCATTGAAATTTCACCTGAACGAAGCTAGGTTCGTCTCTGAACTGAAAATCTAATTTGTTTACTTCTAAAAATAGCTCAAGTGCATTTTTGAGGGCGCCGTTGTAGGGGTCACTTCATCATCTCATTTTTAAGTCCAACAGGACCACCAATCTAGCGTTAAATATCGAAATAAATTTATGATGCATCAAGGGAGAGCGCCAATTGATGAATGGTTTGTACAAAATTTGTAGGTCTTATCTCCCATGAATATTGGAAAAATATCGATGGAAACTTAGCGGTAAAATTTTAAACGTCCACTTTTCATAGCAGACTATTTGAAACAAAATGGCATTGTGCAATGTTTTGAAACTCTGCACCTATTTACTAAAGCTATATTTCCTGGTTTAACTGTCAACAAAACATCGCATCGGCTTACCTCATATTTAGCATAAGGACCGTAGTTAACATTTCGTGGCTGCGCAGAAGTATTATGCATGCGCAGTTATGTGATTTTCGACTTCCCGGTAATGTAAGCCTCGCGAGTGCAGACGAAAATAAATGCGACATTTCTTGCAAAATATTTAACTTCAGTCGTTGCTACTTCGTAGTGTTGATGAAAATCAAGCACCTAATTGATTGACAACATATGATCAAAATTAATGGCCGCGATAAAGCGTTTTTGAGTCTGTCCGGATTAGTGGTCGTCCGGATTTGGTGGTCGCCAGCCAGTACAAGGGCAGACTTAAAATAAATCAAGAAACAGAGGTGTGATATACGTATAGATTATTTCCAATAGATTGCTTGGTTCATTTAAGTATGACATACCCATCATACAGCACCGATACACTGGAGACAACCTCTGGGTTTGCAACCAGTTTTTCTCCTCTAGTTGGGTAAGAAACACTCTGACTGATTGAAAAGCATTTCAGAAATTACAAAGTGCCTCGGCCAAGGATCGAACCAGGGACCGCTTGTCGATCTGTACTACTAGATCAGAGCTTTATGATTGATCTGCTCGACCACCATGCCCCCATACTTTAACTGTTTAATGGTGGCAGTAGAATTTGTCAGTAAACAGTCATGAGATGTTCGCTGAGGATAGCCATATAGGGTCCTGTTACCCAAGAAATAAAAGGAAAGAGAGTGTAGTGACTCTGGAGACTAGCTCACGTCAGGTGCCCAGCTAGCTCAGTTGGCAGACTTGTAAACTAGGAGGTGTATATATTATATATTTAGTTACCGCCCAGTCCCACGTCAGGTACACTTTTCCTTCTAAGTTACTTTAACACTTCCGAGGCTCGTACTTTGTAGCCTATACTATAGGATGATCAGTTATGTACCTGTAAGTGGTTTCAATTAGGGGAACCTAATAGCATTCTAAGGATTTCAGGAGTCACCTAATTGTATAGAATAATAGATAATTTGATGTGGGATTAGACGGCCATTCATTTACTAAGCACTACAAACTATCATTTATTATAAATTTAACTGCCTCGATTGTCTCTGCTCAGAGTGTCTGTTTTGAGTGTGGGAGGTCCTAGGTTCAATCCCAGGCTGTTTGACATACCAAAGATCAAATAAAAATAGTATCAGTAATTCCCTTGCTAGATGTTTAGCATAAAAGAAAAGCATGCTTCTGTCTCTCATACCCTTATGGTGATGGATACCATCAGGAATTAGGTGTTGAGAGTGATTAATATAACTTGTAAGAGCTTGTTTCATAACTGACCTGAAATAAATTAGTATAAAGTAAATATAATATTATGTATTCTGTATCTTTGTGAAGTTTGTGTTCATGCTTGTTATCATTATCAAGTGACATGTGAGCAATCCCCAATAAAGATGTATAGTTTAATGATTGCAACTAGCATGCATTAACAAATTGAAAGTAAGGACTATAAAATAAACATCTGTTTTGCTTAAAAAAACGAATGTAGAATAAATGTTTAATGCAAACATTCTCTGTTTAGGCACTGGTAGTTGAAACTCTACTAGAGACTAAGAGTAAGTATGTACCTCATTTTATCATAAAACATTATATATAATTTAAAGGGCGATTGACCTTTCAGTTAGAAGAAAACAGTAAAATGTGACTTTGGATATTTCTGGGTGTCAAGAGTGTCACATGACAGATCACAGGTCACATGATGCCCAAGAGTCGGGCCATATTTATAGAAGCATTAGTTTGTGGTATTGCCTTGTTAATCCCGTACTGGTTTTCAACCGTAGGGGACTATAGGTTTGCCGTCCATCGGGATATTTTGATTCTGACAAAAATTGTGGAGACAGAAAGAGTGAAAATATTTCCAAAATCTTGTTTCTGCCATAACTCAACAGTTTCCAAGCTATGTTTATGAAACGTGGTATGTGGGTATATGTTGGTGCCAATAAGAAGATTAAGCCCACCTTAACATTTTTATTCTTACAAAAATTATGGTTGCTATGGCAACAGAAACATTGAAAATAATAATTAATTTAAAGGCCATGGCTTCAAACCGGTAGGGGACTTTTGTAGTGCTTGCAATTCTCAGTGACTTGTTCATCTTGAAATAAAAAATGGGCATTTCCTTAGTCTACATAAATTTGTCTAGTTTTGTTAGATCTTTCAATAGATTCAGCTTTAGATTAAATGCATCAATCCAGCTTCTTGTATTTAATTAATTCAGATATTTACACACTGCGCTGAATTAACAATATTGATCAATAGTTGTTTAAATGTATCAAATCGGGGGATTTACCATTTACATGTAAAAGACAATTTTTAATTTATGAAATACATGTATACAAGTATGCCAGTAATTTTTTTCCTTCTTTATTAGGGTCTGGAAAACAGACACCTTCCCAATTGCAAATAGGCTAGAATTCTCAATAAACAATTTAATTGTTTTTTTTTCAAAATCGGACTTAAAATGATAAAGTTATGAACATTTTTGACAAGAGGTCAAGCATAAAAGTTCAAAGAAACTGGTCAGTAAACATTCACATGTCATTCACATGTAATTAATCTCTTTTTCTGTTTTATTTGGCCTTTCTGCTTCATGGAAATTACCAATGCCAAGTTGTCACGACGCAAAAATTCCCAATCTGAACGGACCCGAACCCTTTCCCAAAGAGGCCAAAAAAATCACTGTATAATACTATACGCTAAAGAAAAGTCTGAATTCTGAAAAGGTTGAAGTTTTACCTTTAAGAAATTTGAGGAGTCAGTCTCAAGGTCAATTCATATATGGCTGATTGTCACATTTAATATACTTGGTATTAAATAAAACCTTGAAATTAAAACCTTGAATTAACATAAATGAAATACAAAATAAAATAAATTTGTAGATACATGTACTTCAAAATTTGCTATTTTGGTGACTTATTGACTGGATATTTTGTTAATATTTGTGGATTAATTGTGTATATATACTAGATAAAACTTTAAACAAATAAATAAATGTTTAAAATGCTGTGTAACTTAATAATGTCAACTTATTTATGTACCTTGTGCTGGTTTGCTTAAACTACTGTAAAATCATTATTTTAGAGAGAGATGAATTTTCATTGTTAAAGTTTAAACTTGATCACGAAATCTAATGCCCACAATTTGTTGAACTCAAAATTCTTAACTTGGTTTAATCTTCCACGTTTTGTAATTCATGTATTTATGACCCCACGAAAATAGATTTTTATTGAAATTCACGAAATTTAATACCCATTTAATATGTGATTTTACAGTAAAGTTCTAGATCTGATATTAAGGTACCATCTGTATACTATCATTGAACTTATGAGTTATAATTAACTATGGTATGTATACAGGTCTTGACCCTTGCACAGGTCCACCGTCCTCTGATCGTGTGGTTTTCATGGGCACACATAATTATATCTAGGTCAAATGAGACCCCTGCATGCCTCAATGAATCCAATCGTCCGCTCGTCCTGCACAATATGATTTTATCTTCCTTCTTTATATAGCAGGACAAGTAAGATTGTGGGGGTTCTTCTTTGTCTATATTGCAGTACGAGTGTTTTTAAAAATATTTGTTGAGGCCTGTCCTGTTAATTTATCTCATTTTGATAGATTATAAAACCTTTGAAGTGATATTGGATGAGATGAAAATGACCATGTACCTTTAAAGTTGTATTGGATGAGAGGAAAAGGAGCATCTACCTTTAAAAATTAAAGTCGTATCAGACTATCAGATGTGTATAATTATATTAAAACATGTTTTCTATTTGTTTTGCATCTAGTTAAAGAAACTCACAGCATAACATCAATGGAGTTATTGATTTTTGGGCGTTACTTTGTAATATCCTTCAAAGGTATTCTTCAAAGGATCAAGAATATTGACAAATATATGTGTACATGTTTACTGATTATATTAGTACGGATAATTTGACAAGAACCTAACCTTTATGCATGAAAATATTACAAGGTTCTTGTGTTGAATATACATGTATACAAATCATGCAATACTGGTCCTTGGAGTAAAGGGTCTGAAATCATCATTTCTGGGGACTGATAAAAGTTGTTTCATTCCAGCATGTTCTTCACTAATAATTATTGTCCATTACTAATTAGGTAAAAAACCCACTAAAACTGATTAATGGGAAGTAATCAGTGTTTCTTCTTGATGTCATTTATGATGGATTTACCTCCCTTGAAAATTAAAATGTTGTGTATGCAGAGAATATGCAGAGAGAAAAATCTGTCTGAAGGCTTTGTTGTTGGACCTACTTTGCAACATTTCAAATATGCAATAGGCTCTTATCAAATTGCTCAAGATGCATGCTAATAAACATACATGTACATATAGTATTATAATATTTGGTTTAAATACCAGGACATATTTTGAGAAATGATTTTTGAAAATGAATATTAACAATTTGACATCGACGAGTACATGGCTTTCCATAGCTAACATGGAGAAAATCTTGACTTGTCAGGGTTGTTGAATTCATACTCTTGATTTGTCTACTATAAAATCTTAAATTGTGAAATATGAAGTTTTTTTTATATTTGTATAATTTTTACGAACTCAACATGAAGTACCATAGTACAATTAGACACCAGGCTACTTGATAAACTGTCAGTGTCATGTATAATCATAAATGCATCTGACAATTATTTTATTAGAGTACTTTAAATTATACTTCGGATCATATTACTGATTGTTTGTAGTTAGGCTTAAAGCTTTAGACTTAATCATTTACAGTCATTGTGTGAATAACTCTTTGTTAAACAACAGAAATGACACTTGATCTAATAGACCACTTGTGATAAGTGAAGAGGATGACACTTCATGATCATTGACATTCATTTGATACGATATGTAAATAAATGTATAGTCTGTTTATTCAGGTCTGTCATTTGTATACAAACATTGCAATATCATAACATTGTATTTTTTTATTGTTTTAAACATTTTGATTGGAGAATAATGCAGTGATAACCAGTGAATACCTTATTCACTAAGGTATATAGTAATACACATAATATCTATTGAAGCAAGGAATTAATAAGAGAAATTGCCATGTTTGTGTAAACAATGTAACTGACCTGAATAATCGATTTATACTGGATGTGTTTGTTTGGAACCTCAGGATACACAACCTCTGCGTTCCACCCAAGCATTATGTTGGTTTACAGGTCCGTCAAAGCCATATGAAAAATAGTAAAGTTGTCAGTAGGAACTACAAAGCAGAGTATCGGGATTATAACTACAGTGTGAGTTTAGCCAATGACCTCTGACTTGGAGGAAATATCTGTTATTAAAGGGTTACTGGTCAGGGGTTCCACTTGCTTCTGAATATTTTGGGTCATTTTGATACTTAAAAATGATCCTTCACACCAAAATCTTGAGGGTCAAAATATGGCTTTTTGGAAATTTCAAGGGTCAAAACCCCTACTCACCAGTCAAATGGAACCCCTGCTGGTTTTGATTCTCTGCACTATTTAACTAATGTTGTATTTTCATTTCAGGTTATTGATGAGCAGAATGTAGGTGAGAGTGGTATCAATGGATCTCAGAGTTACCATGACATCCACCTGTGGTTGTTGCTAGGCAACCACTAGGTGCATTAACTGTGACCGTATTATTGGGAACATGTAAGTTTTATATTAAATATACAATATTATGTTAATAACAGTTAATTACATTTTACTGACTTACTGAGGACGAAATATGAATGAACGTTTTCTGTATTATTATAGTAATACATATTTTAAGTCAGACACTGTCTGTCAAACGGTCATCTTCAATCGAGCAACATGTTTTCAGGTGGTGGGAGGGGGGTTGTGTTATATCTCAAAAAATGGCTGTCAGATATAAATCATTCTAAACATATGAAATAGTTTGCTTTTTTATATTCTCCTTGATACTTAATATGGTAGTAGAACATCCTCATTAATTGCTAGAGGTCTAATATTCGATCCTAGGTGGTGACTTACCAAAGGTGTTAATGGTCTAAGGCCCCATCCCCAAGGTTAGGAAAAGCCCAGACTTTATGTTAGTAAACCACATTAAACGAGACTCATTAGACATGAATGAGCATAGACTCCAAGTCTCAGTTTAATGTGCTCAGACAATATGTTCGTGTTAATTGTTTGTAAATGTTGTTGTTTTAAATTCTAGGCTTTCAAGAGAAAGGTCAAGGTTAGATTTGTACAAGTTGATGTATTTTACATTCTGTGTCTTGTCTTACATGAGAATGTACAGTTGTATGTGCACCCCTCGAGTTTTAGTACACAAATTGTGCACTTACGTCCATTTCCTACAAGTCTTAATACAGTTCAATGATTGCATGATGCTTAGGAAATGTGTTACTGATCAGGCCATAGTCACGGTAGGAATCCTGATACACCGCTTCTCAGTTCTTCGGATTATCTTGCATTCAGAGCCATTTTATGAAAACAGAATAATTCTCGGAACTGAGTAGCGATGTATCAGGATACTTACCATGATACTGATCAATGTTTTGTTATTTTTGTTAAGCTTCAATATCATGAATATACATTACAATGTAGTTGACAAAACCTCTGGGGCTCATCAGTTATTTGAAAAATAAAAATGTCGGTCAAAATTACATATAAAGCCTACATCACTCAGATATTATTTCTGAATAATGTTTTTATTGAAGGCAGTATAATAAATTTAAATTGTTTTCAAATATGGTTATTTGTAATAATAAGACACATCAATGTATTCTTGCAGACTGGAAGGTTTACCTTCTTCTAATGGGTCGACACTAATATAATAATAAAGTTTCTATAATGTATAATGCAATGCAGCTGCATGATCAAGTACATCCCTTTGTTGTACCTATAGCATAATTTTGGATACACACGGACGCTATACAAAATGAACAAAACTTATCCAAGGCCTAATGTGTTTGTGGTGATAGTGCAAGCTTATAAAATTGTTAGTGAAATCCTGTTTCAATTTCTTGCACAAACTTGTCAGTGTTATAGTAGTGTTGTTTCTATTTGTCAAGTCTGTCAATGTTTAGTCTGTTCCACATTCATAAGTGTTCCCCAATCGGAGTTGTTCCGCAGTTGGAGTTATTCCGCAGTCGGAGTTGTTCCCTAGTCCGAGTTATTCCGCAGTCGGAGTTTTTCCACAGTTGGAGTTGTTTCGCAGTCATAGCTATGGCTTGTCATACCCATAGTTTTTCATCCAATTCAGATATTCAAATTTTGTTGATAATAATATTCAAATTTGAATAATAATATTATTAATAATTAGTGTAGAGTCATTATAAGGTTGATAAGAAATATTTTTAGTCCGCTACCAGTTTTCAACCGGAGGGGACTATAAGTTAGCTCTCCGCCTGTCTGTCAAATATCTGGATCCTGACATTACTGAAACAGTTTCCAAGCTAGGTTTCTGAAATTTGGTATGTGGATGGGGTAATATAAGGGGATTATGCACATCTAAATATTTTTTGATTTTGACAAAAAATGTGGTTGCTATAGATATGGAAATAGTGAAAATGCTTCAAAATCTAGATCCTGTCATAAAGCGAACAGTTTCCCAGCTCGATTTATGAAACTTTGTATGACTGAGGGTAGGTGCCAATAAGGAGATTATGCACATCTAGATATTTTTTTATTTGGACAAAAGTAATGGCAACAGAAACATAGAAAATTATTAAAAGGGTTATTGCGAATCAAACTGGTAGGGGACTTATGTATTGCTTGCAATTCTTAATGACTTGTTTATATGATCATTATGCACAGTCACATATTATAAAACAACACATACGGTTTGTAGCACAGTGCTTGAAATTACTTTATACTGGTTGGAGTCATAATCATTGAGCCGATTTGAAGAGGAATTGCATCATTAGGTGCAGGTAATAAATATAACCAATTGAATCAATCAATAATTGATTGGTTATTTTGCAAGCAATACCAAACACAAGTTGAAGGGTAAATAATACATATTTTGATTAAGCCCAGGGTTTTCATCATTAACTGATTTCTGATAGAAATCATTTTTTAAAAACATGTTTCATTCGGTTCTTTTTATTATAAATAATGATTTCAAGCTCCACTATTCGTAGAATAAGGGGAGCTATTGCAGTCACCCGAGCGTCGGCGTCTGCGTTTGCGTAATGCTTACGTTAAAGTTTAGGTACATGTTTTTTAACCTCATATTTTCAAAGTCCTTTGAGGTATTGCTTTTATACTTTGCATACTTGTTCCCCATCATGACACCAACCAATATGCTGGAGTAGGTAACTCTATCAGGCATTTTGATGAAATTATGCCCCCTTTTTCTACTTAGTGCAAATAGTGCAAATGTTAAAGTTTAGGTACAATTTTTTTCACCTCTAATATTTTCAAAGAGCATTCACATATTGCTTTGCAAACTTGCTAACCATCATAACTCCAACCCCTACACAGGGGTAGGTAACTCGATCAAACATTTTGTTGAAATATACCCCCTTCTGGACTTGGAAATGCAAATGTTAAAGTTTAGATACAGGTTTTTTAACCTCTAAGATCTTCAAAGTACATTGATATATTGCTTTGATACTTTGCATACTTGTTCACCATTATAACCCAAACCCCTGCACAGGGGTAGATAACTACTTAGCATTTTGTGGAAATTATGCCCCCCTTTGGACTTAGAAATGCTTATTTGTTCACCTTCATGACCCAGAGGACCTACACATAAGAAGGTAACTGTCCTGCATTTTGTCCAAATTATCTCCCTTTTTCGACTTAGAAGCCCCAACCACTACTCAGCAGATGGTAATGCTGCTGATATGAAGCATTTTGTTAGTCCCCACTGGCTTTTGACCGGAGGGGACTTAAGGTTTGCCCTCCGTCAGTCTGTCTGTCAAAAAATCTGGATCCTGACATAACTGAAACACTTTCCAAGTTGGGTTTATCAAACTTGGTGAGTGGATAGGGGGCAATAAGGGGATTATGCATGTCTAAAAATATTTGGATTCTGATAAATTGCGGTTGCTATGGCAACAGAAACGTTGAAAATGGCTTCAAACCGGTAGGGGACTTCTGTATTGCTTGTTATGAATATATAATGATTATTATACTATCCTAGCATGGCACTGCGAATAGTGGAGCGCGCTGTTCGTGGACAGCTCTTGTTATTATTGGTACTACCTTCATGTTCCTCTGTTTATTGTATTGATATTTTGCCGATAATTATTTATTATTAGTTCATAATATTCAAGCAAAACCTAAAACTAAATTGATAAACTCATTCGTTGTTATAGTCGTTAGTTCCTGACATACTTGTTTATTGTATTCAAAACGTAATTATGTTTGTTATTGGTCTTGGTGTGTTTTACTGTGGATTATAACGTTGCTGAGCAATCATACATTATGAACCATCTGAATGGAATTAGACCAGAATAAATTAATTCATAGATTACACGGTGTATAAAAGAATCAACTTAATACGGTTATCGCAATAAGGAGTCCATGTTGAATTGTATAGTCTTGCAATAAGTTGATAGGAAATCACCGGATGTTTCAATCACAAAAAGTCATACAAGTTGAACTGTACAGTGATTTGATTATCAATCTGGCCTACGTCTAGTTCTCATACTGTCCACACCTTGTGTGAAGGTATCCCCCTCAATAGCCTAGCTGTTACTATTAGGGAGCGAAAGTCTGACCCTTATTTCCTAAAGAATCTCAATTTGAGATAATTCTTATCTCAAATATTGTCATTTGTCTTTGAGGTAATTTCCATGAAAAGCTGGACTCAAAATTCTGAGCTTAATAACAGTAAAATTTCAAGAGCTCAAACTTCAAATTTATCTTAAATTCAGACTCTGATTTGAGCATAATCTCAATGAATTTGAGTTGAGATTTCTACTTGAGATGCTTTAGGAGATCGGGGCCAGGTCTTAAGCTGCAACACTGGTATATTTAACTTGCTTGACACTAAGCATAGTTAGTTCCAGAAAATTGATTGACACTCCATAAAGTTTGTTCAAGGTAACTGGTGCTTTGCCCAGTGTCAGGATAATATGACCATAAGTAGTGGTTAGTCCCCATATGATTAAAATACTGTTAACCAGTGGGACTCGTTTTAGCTCAGCTGTCTCATAGCTAGTGACTAAGGATGAATTTAATATGGCCTAATTTTATTTTTTGTAACATATAATAAATTATATGATTGCCTGTACATAGTGACTTGGATAAAGAAATCAATACTCAAGTCAATTGATTAGCTTTTACTCATGAATTGTTGATTGCTTAGAGAGAATTTATTATTTATGATAAATTGATTCACACCATGTATAAGTATTGAGAAAGAATACGTTAACATATATTAATTATGTAGAGATGAGATGTATGGCTGCAACAATAAAGGTCATAGTGTCTTGGTTTACTTTCTGTCGCTATTGTCTTAGTTCAGTTGTATGATTTAATATAATTTTGTCTGAACAGGGTTTTTTTTACCCCTGAGATTTCCAAAAAAGCTGATTGACCCTGACTCTTGAAGGGTCAGTTTTGTTGTGACAGGATCGTGTTTTAGTTATGTCTGCGTGAGCGTTGGTTAAGTTTTTGTCAAAGTCCTTTTCTGAAAGACTATCAAAGATATCCACTTGAAACTCAACATAGTTATTCACCAGCACAAGGGTAGTCCATACTGACAAGGCTGGTAACCGTGTGACCTATATTTGTGAGTTATCTGCCCTTGTTACTCTTAGAATTTTCACTCACAGATGGGCAAGGGTACCGTAGGAGAAAGTCAAGCATCCAGCACTTGTATGAGGTCCTCTTGTTATTTGTCTGTCTTAATCAGTTAATTAAGACTGGGTGATTGATATGCACGTTCCTGTGGCAGGCAGACAGGCAGGGTTTTTTTGCGTTCGACTGAGTCAGTCATAGTGCATGGCCATTCCGTTTTATCCCTGCCTAGTTGGCCAATGACGTCGGCTTCAAGGGAAGAGACAGAAAGTTTTTGTGATACAAGGGATCCGGGTGTGATACCCTAGCTCTTTCCAAATAGACTCCTTGGTTGTTTAACATGCCATGTGTAAAGCACCGATACATTCGAAACTACCTCTTGGTTACAACCAGTTCACAAATATCATCTCTAGTTCGGTGGGAAAAACTGAATAGCCAAGATTTGAACCAGGGACCTCTAGATTGGTAGTCAACTATGCCACCCTGAGGCAGGCATTATATTGGTGAAAACCCTCAACTTGATGACTATATAAAACAATGACCAGTATATATACCCATACATGTATACACTGTAATGCGCTGTGGGCAGTTTGCTTATAATTGAATATGAAGATTTTACTGAAATGAGACATCAGCCACACAGGTAATAATGTCACTGTTAATATTGGCTATTTTATCTTGAAGTCCATCGTTTATTTCCCTCCTCTATTAGCATTCTAGGCCAGATTAAATAGTGTCCGAATCATCATCCCCATCTGACCCCCAATTTTTCATGCTGTCGAATGACAAATCTAAAGGGTTTGATCCTGGTTTGTAGTACATTCCTTAAGATAAAACCCTTCTCTCTCCCATTTTAACAGTGGTGAGAGCTTAGTAACTGACTGCTGGTTCCATTTTAAGAAAAAAATCATGACAATCTTGCATTTAGTTCATGGTGGCCTTAAACTGATATTACATTAAATTGATAATGCCCACCTTTACCAGCCAAGCACAGAAAACATGAAAATCACACAAGGCACAATGCCCACCTTTACCAGCCAAGCACAGAAAACCTAAAAAACATGGCACAATGCCCACCTTTACCAGCCGAGCACAGAAAACCTAAAAAACATGGCACAATGCCCACCTTTACCAGCCAAGCACAGAAAACCTAAAAAACATGGCACAATGCCCACCTTTACCAGCCAAGCACAGAAAACCTAAAAAACATGGCACAAAGCCCACCTTTACCAGCCAAGCACAGAAAACCTAAAAAACAAGACACAAAGCCTAATTACTAAACAAGTTATGATCCTCCAATCACAAAAGTGCTAAAAACATTAATATAGATATTTCGAGAAACTTAAAAATGGGAAAAATTGTAGTTACGATTATGCCGATGATCAGCAAAACGCGAAAGTTAGTATTCGCGGAAATAAATTGGTTTACAGTAAACAAATAAACAGATTAACTAAAACTGGATAGGTTTGGCCTCAGATTAAGGTTTAATGTTATTATATGGTTGTGAATATTTTATCTGCTAAGAATCTGAACCTTAGATTGCTGAATGCTTATTGTATGGAAAATGTGATTTATCATTGTGACCTGCAGTACTGTGTAGTGAGGATGGTGACATGCTCCTATATACTTAACAAGTGTGTATTTGTATACAAGGGATTAATGCATGAATATATTATGCAATAAGTCTGGATTTAAATTTTCAATTATAAAGTTACTTCATACCTACCTGGTGTGTGCTGATGAAATCATGATATTGAATTAAGACTTTAATCAACCAGCGCTAGCTGAACTGTATCTTAAGACTGTATGTCAACCAGCGCTAGCTGAACTGTATGTTGCTTTATGCCTATACAATAGTTTTGTGATGTATGATTTGCAGTATATTAATTCCTGGCATGGATTGGAATATGGATATTTTTGTCAGTTAGGATGAATCAGAATTCTATAAAACAAAGAAGAAGCAGCTTTCCTATAAGGTATCCATGGAGACGGTTTACGATTCACGAGATTATTATGCTTTTCTGATAATAGTTAGCATGTTTATCTCTTTGATATCACAGATCCATTTAACTATTGCATAATCTATTGTCAATGGGATTCTGTCGGTAATTTCTGATGTATAATTAACACAGGTTTTATAATTACCTAGAGGATGTACATGTCTATTCCACTGATATTTTACTAGAATCCCATCGGTATATTTCAATGCTATTATAATACTACATTACCTGTCAATATATTTTACTCAGGTACATGTAATTGACTAGAATACCTGTTGAAAATATCACTGGTTCAAGTGGATCGTAATGAAAATTGGTTTGCCAATTATGTTATCCACAGAAAATAAAGATGTTATCATCATTATTATAATTTACTAGAATACCTGTTGAATATTTCGCTGGTACTTGTAATTTACTAGAAAACATGTTGAATATTTCACTGGTACTTGTAATTTACTAAGAATACCTGTTGAATATTGCATAGGATTATTTAGTACATGTGGTAATGTCTCATCTGTTTAGTTTTATAGACATGAATTTGTTGCATTATAGCTCTTTAAATATGCAACAGCAGGAATATTAAAATGTTTTACTTATGATTCTTGTACACTCCCCATTGGGCGATCTATTGATGCTTACAGTTCTGTGTATGTGAATGAAACCCCATGTGGTGTGTTAGTCTTCTCTACTAGTATAGTTCTTTAAAGATTTACAAGATGATTAGTAATGGTGTGGGTGTGCAGGGTCCTCATGAGGAGTTCTGTGAGTCACTGAGGAGGGTGTCTGACTTGCGATCATGCAGTGATGATGTAGGTGTATGAGAAGGGGATAATGTGAGTGTGCTCAGGATGATCATTGTCAATGTGAGAGAGTGGGCAAGTAAAAGGAATAAGTAAATGAAAATACAATGACATGCTTTTACGTTGAACAATGCCTTTCATCATCCTCGTCTCCCATTCTGGCTAAAACAGAGCCCACTGCATGTGTGTTAACAAAACATATCGGTGATAATAATTTGACACAGTTTTGTTCACTACAACTGTATACCTGCATACTGGCAGATTATGCATGCAATCTCTTGTTCATTGAGTTATGTTTGAATAGACTTGATTGATTTTACAGCCGTGCACTTGTATAACATCATGGTATAATGTCTGTTATAACTATGCTAATTACTGACACTGACTGTAGCTGTAAGGTGACTACACATGGCTGGTTTTCACTGTAATTGTAAGGTGTCCATTTTATGCTGCTTTTCACCCTTTAACTTTTGATATACAGCAAAACCTGTCTGTAATGAACTAGACCCGCATGAACAGCAAAATGTGGTATATTTTGGTAGGTGGTCTCTCTTAAAGCCCCATTAAGCCGTAAACAGCTATTTTCAAATAGCAAAAACTTTGTAACCTATTTGCAGAATGATGCATTTTGAGCACTTTTGTTGAGTCCCAAATGTGGACAACACCATAAGGTGGAAAAAGCCTCCAGTTGGTGTATAGACAAAATATTAAATTGTTAACAATAAAGGCATATGATTTATAGTGTAAGGGAAGCAACTCTTGCAAAATTAATATTTTTCTTCCATATTGTAACTTTACTTAAATATGAATTTTGGCATAGTATTATGGCAGATATATATAGTTAATTTTTTGTCGTCAATTATTCGTATCCTATTTCCTTGTATTTACTGTATGATCGAACAAAAATGTTTTGTGAGAGATAATGGGGCTTTAACAGATTAAATCTTTTAACATCACTGAAAATTGTCCCTCTTAAGCCTAGGTCCCAATGAGGAATTCCACATTGGCGACAATCTCCAAATTTCTTCCAAGACCATCCGATACATCACAATTCCTTCTGATATCACAAACTGTTTCATGACTTCCATGAAGCTTTCCCTAGACCATTAAGAACCTTTTTCCGATGTCCTGATAGCTCATTAATATCAATCGGTAGTACATCGCCAAGGCAAAAAATGCTCAGTGGGACCTAGGCTTTAACAGATTGATTATCACTGAAAATGGCCTTTATGGGAGATAAAATTAGAGGTTTTTCCAGGGTGTGTAATAGTAGTATATTCACAGGTGGTTTATTTTTACTTGAATGTAGAAATATTATTTATAATGCCGTGGACTTTATATGATTATGACCAAAATTGCTAAATATTTTTTATTTATTATTGCGTGTTTAAATATCAAATTGTTTCTATAGAGAAAATATCACAGATACAATCAATGACAATGGATGATTCTTTCATAATTGCAGGAAAAAGTCGGAAACCCGTCTCCCTGTTTTAAAACCAGGTGTCAAGAAAAATGTTTCAAAAAGTCCTAATCTACCGAGACGGCAATTATCACCGGAGGGTCACCTCAGCAAGCCTCGTTCCACTAACACCCTTCTGCTTCCAGACGATTCCCTTCAACCGTTGTCTCGAAGCTTAGAAGATTTGGAGAAAGAGGTTTACATAAAAATTATTTCATTTTTGTTTCCTTTCCTTGGATTATATAAAAAAATATACCATAAAACATTATCTCGAGGAGTGAGGGTGGTATTCAATATTGATCTTATTTAATTGGAGAATAAGGAAAGCAAATCATATCGCCTGTTTCTGACCAAGAGTTTAATATGGTGTTCTCTGATTGGTTGTCCTTATCCTTAAATTAAGTAAGATCAATATTGAATAAAAATGTTCTAAATAAACGATGTGCTCTCATAACCATAGTGAAAATCTTAATAAAATCTAGGTCAAGTATGAAACTGGGTCATGTAGGGTCAACAACTAGGTCACTAGGTCAAATCTTAGAAAAAGCTTGTGAACACATTAGAGAACACAATTATGGCCCAATCTTCATTACACCTGGTCAGAATGTTAGTCTAGGTCAATTATCGATTTATCGTATCACACATATTGAATGTATTTACTGGCTTGATACAGTTGTTTCAGTTATATATTGCAATTAACAATGTATGTGTTAAAATAGCTATTATGCTAGCGTTATGTTTAAGAAATAAAAATCTGTTCGCGTATTTTGTCGGTGAATAAAACATGGGCAGGAGTTCGGATGCGGAAAAATTAAATCACGAGTGCGTAGCACGAGTGATTTAATTTTCCGCATCCGAACGAGTGCCCGTGTTTTATTCACCGACAAAATACAAGAACAGAGTTTTTATTTCGATTCTAAATACGATAATATTCCGCACTATTTAACTGCGCGCATTCCATTTTCACCCATTTGACATTGAACCTAATTCCACGCTGAAATTGAGTGGCCTATTAGCTGGTACAATTACCTCCCTCGTTAATGCAAACGACCTTCGTAATTTTCTGAAGGAAAAAACACATTTTAAACATTGAAACAATTTTAATAACACGAGCATAGTGTATCTATGTCATGAAATGAAAAATATAAATGAATTGATTATCAGAAATTGTTATGAATCTTAATTTCGAGAGTATACTTGAGTTTCTAAAAATAGATGCGTCATAGCTGTAACACTGGATTCTCGTGAAACTCGCGGTCCGTTAAATATTTACTATAAAGTTTACGTTCATTCATTCATAAATAGGTCATGTGATACGGGGCGTAAATTGTAACAGCCAATTTGTTACCATGTTTTATGGGGGTAATAAAACATGGTCAGGTCTTCTCTTTATTTAATGGATTAATCCGCAGATCGTGTTAGAATTGTATATATCCGAAGTAAAATAAATCTCCTTGTATCTTGTACTATTTAAAACATTTTTTTTTTTAAATGTAGATAACAGTATAAGTTAACTGGCTGTACCCCAGACATAAAACAATTATTTTTCACACAAAAAATAAGAAATTTCTTGTGTACCTCAAAACTTTTAATAGAATTGCAATGTCTTTTGCTTCACTGTACAGGATGACTCTGGGGCAAAGGAGAATGGCAGCGGATGTAGTGATACAACCGATGATATTGACGGGGCCTCTGGGGCTGCAGAAGGGGAATCGTCACGTACGAGGGCAGCTATAGAACACATGCAGAGTAAGATTTCACGGACTATGGACCAGATCAAAGAAGAACAGGCTACTAAGGAAGGTAATAATCCCTGTCCATAGCCTTCTGGTAGACAGTCTGCTTCCAGGGTGGCCTTCTGGTAGACCAGTTTGATAGAAATATCTCATGAAATGGCAAAGTTATGGTCAATTAAAGCTGCTTTGAATGATTTTCTTAAATACAAACTGAGTTTTATACGGAAATAATGTGGTTGAAGGTCTCTTGTTTGATGAAAAAGTTGACGGCTTATAATTTTCAGGATTTTTAATTTGGCTATATTGACACCCCTGATCTATGAAATGTGTTTACTGGGTATGTGACTGAATAATAGCTGCCAAAAATTATTGAAAGAAAGTGCTGATTTCAAGAAGTGTAATGAAGTCTATTTTAGTGAGCAAGAAATATGCCAATTGACATTTTGAATGGGATTTTCAAATGGGTTTGGTATATATTGCAGCAAATGTCAACGAATATCTTCGGGTCGCTGGCGAAGCCGATAAGCAACAGTTGCTCCGGATTAAGCAAGTGTTTGAAAAGAAAAATCAGAAATCAACTCAGACACTCAGTAGCTTACAGAAAAAGTTGGAAAAACAGACAAAAACTCTAAATGACATCCAGACATTTGGCATTCATAGACAAGCTAAAGATAAACTCAAAGACATGGGGCAAGGATTAAAGTAAGTTTTATAACAAGTGTCCTGATTGGGTAATCTTGAGCACTATTTATTCAGATATTGATAATATTAACCAATGAAAATTGAGTTATTCAAATGTTCACTTGCAACAGTGCTTGCTGTACTAACCCGAGTTTCTTTTTACCTATTTCCCATGTATTACTACCCATTTTTATTAACCATTCATTTGACCATCAGTCTGTCTAGTGGACTTTATTGAATGGCCCTAACTGGGTAATTGTGCCACATGTAATAGAGAAATTAACTTCAGTGTGTTGTCCTCGATCATTTTTCATTTGTTTTGTTATCTTACTAATATCATTGACATGTTAGCTGTCTTTAGCTGGCCCTGATCTCCAGAAACATCTCCAGTTGAAATATCAACTTAAAATGAGATTTTACTCAAATCAGAGTCAGAATTTTAGATGGATCTGATTTTCGAGCTTTTGAACTTTTACTGTAATAAACCCAGAATGATGTTTCTGTGTTGTTATGTAAATTTTGAGCCCAACCTCTCGTGGAAATTACCTCAATGACATGTGACAATATTTGAGATGAGTTTTAGCTCAAGTTGAAATGCTTCGGAAGATCGGGGCCTGGTCTGCAGATTTTATAAGTTAAATTAGCCACATGTACTACCCATATTTCATTATGACCTCAACAAGTGAAATTTACAGGGTATAGCACAAATATATATATTCACTTCCGTCAGACCAGCTGTTAGTCTGTTTACAAAACTCATTTGCTGGATTTTTGTCCAGACTTGACCAGAGGTATCAGTGTGAGGACCATTATGGAATCTACATCTATATTTTTTGTTCCAAACAGAAGTGGGTGGTCAGAATAACGTAAGGTGGGAACGTTTCTGTGTACAGTTTTTTGGCAAATCTTAGGAAACTATAAACTGATAGCAGCTGACCCTATTAGCTTAGTGGGAAAAGCTCTAGGCAAGCACTCAGAACTGATCCTGTTTTGATACCTGGACCCGATCTTCGGATGCATTTCAAGAAGAAATCTCAGCTTAAATTGAGATTTTTGTCAAATGAGAGTCTGAAATTAAGGAGTTAGAGCTCTTGAAATTTTACTGCATGAAACGCAGAGAATGTTTCTGTTTTGTGATGCCCATTCTTGGTCTAGTCTCCAATGGAAATTAACTAAAAAACACATGCCAATATGAGATGAGATTTAGCTCAGGTTGAGATTTCTTCGGGAGATTGGGGCTAGGCATGGGCAGTTTAAGCTTTTCTGTGAATGTCCTCCCCCCCCCCAAAAAAAACTTAATGTTTTTTTTTTAGATTTTCATATAAACTTGTTCCCTTTTAGGGATGTTGGGGCAAACATTGTTGATGGCATTACAGGGTTCTCAGGGTAAGAATTTCTGTTGTCATAGAAACAGTTTTGTGCCACTTCTGTTCTGTAATTTTAAGTAGATTTTTTTTATATCTTGGATGTGCCGCTTCAGTTTCACTGAGCTACTGCTTGCGTTTTATTTAACTTCCCTCCTTATAATCTGTAATTTTTAGGTCAGCTGAGCTGGAAGTTCTCTATGTGTGATATAAGGGTCGTTGAAAGTCTGTCATCCATAATCAGGGATTTTAATGTGACTCTTGAAACCGCATTTTGACTATTGAGTATTGACTGTACAAAAGGACCAGTTTTGACTCTTGGAAATTTAAGCTCTAGAGTAAAATGTGCTTTGAATGTTTTTGTGATATTAATTGTGGCAACTCATGAACATTTAACTCATTTAGATTCTTCTGTTTTGGAGGCTAGTGAAAGCCCTGATGATAAGATTTAGTTTAATTTGTTAACGCTCAAGAGGTCACACTTCGGGCAATCTTAATAAAACTTTTTCAATTGAATTTTGGTATCTAGGCCACTAGGTTGATCAACACCTTAGAAAAACTTTGTTAACACTCTTTTAAAGGCCATGCCAAATGGCCCAATATTTGTTTTTTTAGAGTGATACAATTGTTTTATTTTATGGCCTCACAGAATGACAATGGCCAATGGGGGTACAGTACTATCCCATCATCTTAGATATAATGTTTCAGCATAAGCGTATGTTGTTCGTGTCATCTGTCAATATCACCTCAATAAATCATTAACTTATGTCTTTTGAATTTTACTCATTACATGGATTTAATTATTATATTAAGTATAGCTTTTGTGAAATCGATATCAGAGTTACTCCCATTAATTTAGCCATCACAGACTATTAAAGTAGGGCTTGACACTAACTTATTTTCATTGTAGCCCAAAAGACAAGCAGTTTATGAAACATGCTGGCACAACTGACTATTGAGTAATTAAAAATAAATTTCATGAAGTTTCATTATACAGTACAACTGTACTGTTACTATGTTTTATTTTGGATTGTTAATGAGATTTTATTCAACAATTTCCATTACCAGCTTGCATGCTCTCTTTAAAAAGCTGTTTGATTCTGTTTTCTTGGAACGTTCTGTGGTCAATCAGATCTCCTGCATTCCAAGAGTCAGTGGTCCTCCATTAAAACTCATGGTCTCGGACCAGCGGACCAGTGTTAGTGTCGAGCCTTGTGAACCAAAGAGATATTAATAAATATATTAAGTTGTTGATCTATCCACCCAAAATATATTAGTATAAGGTAAAGACAAAGGTAAAGCGGGGAATTATCGTGCGTTCTAGATTTCTAAGCACGATATTTAGAGTAGTCCTGCTAGTATGTACTTTTATATACATCAGAAATATTGCCCTTAAATGTCATAGTTATAAAACATTTCAATATTCACATATAAATTCTATTAACAAAATTATTGTAATGTTCTGACTGAACTGTTGTGTGCTTCATAGAATTATTGCTCATTTAACATTTCAAGGGTTGACCACCAAGTTGTTATAGAAGGTGCATACAAATGAAGAAATAGTATGGAACAATGTTACAGTCAACCTTTCATATGCTGGAAACTATGCTTTCACTGTATGCTTCAAAATGTTCTGCTCCTTGCAATAACATCAGTGTTTGTTCTGTTCTGCTAATTTCCATGTTGCTTGTTTCTGTGCTTCTTGCAAGGTCATTCTTAGAAACCTTTATATTCATATACGGCTAAAACACGGTATTGGTGCTGAAAGTAGTCTCACTTGATCAAAAAAGTGAACTCTCAAATAACATAATTTCTTTGAGGTAATCACAAAGTTTAGGGTATCCTCTACACAAATTAAGTTTAGTTTTCGTGAGCATGTTTGCGTAATTTTTTTATTTACAATTTTCACCCTATGGTATGAGAAAAGTTACAGACACTACACTAGGTGTATAACATGCAAGAAAAATAAAAAGAAACTTCATAACATTTATTTTTTGTACTGTAACATCAATAACAGGATATAAACTTTGAAAGTTAAACACTTAAATGGATGTGATTGTACATCTTTAAAAAAAAATCTGAACATTTATGAAGCAGGTGTTAGGGTGAAAAAAAATAGGCATAGAACTTTTGTTTAATTTTCATAAAAGATCCAATAGAAGGTTATTGAAGCATTTATCTTACACAGAGAACAATACTTGAACATGCAAAATCATCAATACCATCCTACAGAATCAGTAATTTTTGTAACAGGTCAAAATGCAATGCGCATACATTTGGTTACAGACACTACCGAAAAAACATATAAATCAATGCGGTTGCAAAATCATTTAAACTGTGACCAAATTCAAAACAAAAGCAAATCAACATAAAAACATAACTAGAATATTATTTCAAATGATTGAAATTGGTTAGAATTTTAGTACAAACACATTTCTACAAGAATATGTCCAACTTTCCATAAAATTATAGAAATGTGAACACCATAGTAAAGTTATATACTGAATGGTGTTTTTGTAAACTGTAAAAAATACAACTCAAATGATTGTTTATCAAGCCCTAGACATTAGAATAAACTCTGAACCAAAATGCTTACTCCTACAGAGGCATACAGCTGAATAATAAGAAGACACATATTTGGTTACAGACACTACATACATGTCATGGTGTGTAAAAATGTTGGTGATATATTTCAGATATGCTTAATTTTACACTACTATCTAGAGTATATTCATTTCAAATAGAAATGCTCTTTCAAAATCTGATTTTAGTTTCTGCATATCATTTTCCTTGAGTCTGAAACATCCCCATTCACTGATATTTCTGGAGCTTCTACACAACACAAGATTACAGCTAACGGTTCCAGTGAACAATCTTCTCTATCTGGCAAAATGTACACTTTGTCTGACTTTTTCATGTACTTTAATCTGATTAATTGGTCACAAACATCCATAACTTCTGCACAGCTAGAACACCCATTGTTAGCTTAAGCTTAACTGCTACAAAGTCACCAGGGCTGTATGTTTGAGATTATATTGGTTTCTGTTTCTCAGTTGATACTTTGTTGTGCCCTTTACTAAAGTGTTGTGCATTTCTGTTGACTTTCTTTTCTCATAATGTTTTTCAAGTGTTACTGTATTCTTCTCCTTTTGCTTGATTGATTGAATTTCTTTCTTATTAGAATTTGTTTTTGTCAATGATGAATGTTAACCTCAGCTCCCAGATCTTTAGTTTGTTTTGGACACTTTCTCAACATTCACTTTCAGTTTTGAAAATGAAGTAACTCCTATTTAGTCAGCATGATTTCCGACTTGTACTCTTTGAAAGCTTCTTCCAGTGTCATTAAAAGGTCATAACACCATGTTTTTGAAGTATTTCTTTTTGACATTTTTTCCTACTTTTACTGTTTCATGTTTGTTTGACATCTCTCTGCTGATTTCTTGGCTCAGAAAAAAGCTCTTCACTGAATCCTTTATGCAAGATTGAAGTGCATCCTTTCTTCTTTTTCTTAAGTTTCTTTTCTAACCATGTCCATCTTGGTTTTCATACTTAAAGTGATACTTTGAAAACCTATTTAATCTGTACCTTTTATTCTTCTTCAATACTTAGTGACAGATAATGATGTATGCATGTTTATTTTCACCCCTTTTCCTTGTTTACACTTTTGAAATACACTCTGCCACAGATTGTAAAACTGTTTCTGTCATTTCAAGTTTTTGTTCTGCATTCTGCTGTCATAACTATCTGTTTCTTCTTGAGAATTTTGCATGTTGTTAAGATTCTATTAGTTTACTAATGGTAGCAGATTTCCTCCTAGGTATTTCAGGTAATAATTCTTTAACTTTTTTAATTGTTTGTACAAAGTTACCTTTGGTAAACTTTGGTGGATTCTTCAGGTGACCCAGTATCTCTCTTTTCACATTTTCTGAACTACTTGATCCTTGGTGCATTCAGTCCTTCATCTTGATGCATATTCTTTATGCTTGTGTTCTTTTTACAGCTTCATTCCTTTTTTTCATAATTTCAGTAGTTACAGTACCAGGTATTGCAGTTCCGGCTTTTACTTTTCTTTTCTCACAATAATTTCTTATGTTCCATCCTTTTCAATTCTTTGATATTTGGCTCAAAAAGTTCTTGCCGACTTTTTGAGAGACATGCATCCTTTCACTATCTGCCTCTTTCAGCTCCTCATATTCTGCTTTGTCCTTTTTCTGCTTATCTCTCCATGCTTGTATTGTGCGCCTCATCTTTTCGCTTCTACCCTATTGCCTTAATCTTATATTTGTAGGTATCATCTTTAATTGCTTTCTGAAAAAGAAACATTTTTGTTATCATTTCTTTAAGCTGTTGTGATGTGTACACAATGTACATGACTGTACATTGATGCCAATTTCAAGTTTAAAAGCATATTGCCAATGTTTCTGCATTAATGCATTTTATTGAAACTATATTATTTATTAAAATATAACACCAGCACAACATATATCAATACACATGGATAAGGTCAAAAGCCTAAGACATATTAAGACCCTACCTTAACAAATAAATCTGTAAAATGAGAAATCTCACTATTTTTGGTCAATACTTAAGGTTTTTAAAATGATTTTGGGCATTCTTTGGTATCACAGACAATAGTCTTTTGGATGCATAGAAAATGTAGTGTCTGTAACCATTTTACCATAATAACTAACTACCTTAAATTTGTCTTGTTTCATTAAATTCTTTGGGTTTTCTTGTTTTAATTTACTGTTCTCATGCTAGTTAATGGAAAATAAAATAGTTTTCCTTGTCTATTCAATGAGATCATTGAAAATTGTACCAGTTTGTACCATTTTTTTTAATCTTTGAAATAGAAACATTTATCTATATTAAAATTTGACATTTCAGACAGAATTTGTCACAATATTATTCAGTTTGTATAAGTGTTGTAAAAGGAAACAAAATTTCTTCTCATTTCATACACATATGGGGAAAATGATCATGGACTAATAATTTGGGGAAATTGGTTACAGACACTACAAATTATAGTGTAGCATTGTCAGAACAATATAAACTTACCTGGATCATTACCAGAGGTTTGTTTCTGTCTTCTCTCCATGTCTTAGAGTTGTACCATGGTAAGGAACACATAAATAAAACACAGAGTTCTTCTAGGGTAAAACAATGGTCTACTTTATTTTGTCATAAATAGTTCTTAAAAACAATGCAACATGTCTGATGCCACATTTCATTAAAAAAAAATGGTTGCATCACTCATCTGCACTTGAATCAGTATTCCAAAGCATGATGCTACATTGCAAGATAAAAGATTAAACTTTTCTCCGGAGTAAAACAAAAAAGTAATGACCAAAAGAGCAGTGTATTATTATTTTCATTATTGTACCTTTTAGTGTAGTGTCTGTAACTTTTTCAAAGTAGTAATTTTCAATTATGTTAAGTCTTAGCACAAAAATATTTGGCCGACTTAGACATTATGTGAATACCTATTAGCCAATGTAAGATTTAAACTTCTAGATTGATAAACAATGAAATTATTGCAACTTAAACTTTGCAAGGTTACAGACACTACAGAATTTTTAATTTCAATATTTGCCGAAGAACAAGTGTTTAAGCAAAAACATTGATTAGCACTGTAGGTAAATGTTTTTTTTCACTTACACAAATTAATAACTGAAAGTTTTGTACCAATTTAAGTTTCATCATCTACTTTTTTTAACAAATTATAGGAGTATAACAAAGAGTATATGTTTGATTTTGCGTGTTTTTATGAAACCACTACTAACAGTAATTTTCTCATAAAATCATTAATTGTTAACCAATTTCATTAATTCAAACAGCAAAACTTATGAGATAGAAGTCTGTATCAAACCCATATTATTTAATGCTTCTTTTGTGATTGAAACTTAGAGCATTTTGTAATTAAAAACTCTCTTTTCTTCATGTGAGACTGCATAACGCTCAAAAATGGCCATTTTTGGACCATGTTTCCATGCGTATCTCTAGAATGGCTTATAGTAGGCTCTTGAAATTTTCAGGAAACTAAGAAGGGTCACTGCCAATCACATACATCTTTAAAATTAGTTCCTACATTGTAAATTGTTTATTTGCTGATGATATAACATAAAAAATACCGTTTTAGCACCAATACCGTGTTTTAGCCGATAGCACTATTTTAACGGCCTCCTCAATAGCATAGTGGTAGTGCGTCTGCTCTGAGTGCGGGAGGCCCTGTGTTCGATCCCTGGCTGCGTCATACCAAACTCGAAATAAAAGTGGTACCAGAAATTCCCTTGCTAGACGCTCAGCATAAAAAGAAAACTAGCTTCTCTTCTCTTACACCCTCGTGCCGATGGATAACATCAGTAATGAGGTGTTGAGAGTGATTAATATAAGTTAAAAAAACTTGTTTCACAATCAACCTTAAATTCAAGTAGTATAATCTAACCTAGTTCATCCACATTTGGGATATGTGTGGTTGTTTAAGCTGCTGCTCCGTAGACACCTTATCGATGGCACTGCTTCAAAATACCAAAGCTACAAAAACCTTTGTTTTTAGGAGCAACATTTTCTTAATTATGCTCCCCAATCTTTGATGACTGGGTAAATTGCTTTGCACATTTCAGTCTGTCAGTAGACCAAATGGTTTCCATTCAATAACTCTAGAACACTTTGCCCTAGGATCCTCAAACTTTGCATGGAGGTCAGTAGGTCAAAGGTCATGGTCTTTGTGACCTTTACTATTCTGACGTATAATTGGGCTACCATGGGAGCATACATGTTTTACAAACATATCTTGTTTCTTTATGAAATTATATAGTACAAAACTGCAATTTTACCAGTGACAGTTTTAATGAGTGTGAATGCTATCTTGCAAAGCTTTTGGGAAAAGGAACTGTACTTTCGTAAAAAAAATTGCATGTTTAGTATTTTGCTTCAAATATTTGGTACAGAAATATATTAATATGCGCCTCATCTTTATGATTATAATGATGTAAAAATCCCAAAACACCAAAATTGTAACTTTGGCACTTTGAAGTGATGACATTGTTATACATTTACCTGTTGTTTAAATCCTGATATTAGACTGGTTGTGTATAAGTGGTTAAAATAGCAACATGGAAAATATGATGAATTCTGCAAATTTACTAAATATTAAGGATGGCAACAAGTACCTAAATCGGTATTCGAGTACTCGATCATTTTTTCAAATGTGTGCTTCATATGCATTTTTATTGTGTTCTAAATGTACATTATTGTGTTCACTTTTCAGAATAAACATACAGTATAATTGAATTTGATCAAATATTATGTTCAGTGTCTAAATATGAACGCAAATCAACGTGACAAACAAAAGACATGAAACTAAATTAAATTTCTACATTATAGCATGACCAATACAGACCTGCAGTGTTTTTTCACACATTCATTTTTTCACATTTTACATGTTCAATGTTTTTTCAATGGAGCAATTTTCTGTATAGAGGTTGATAAGATACTTAAAAGCTCTTCAACTTGGAGATCAGGTTGGTGCATCAAAATGCATCTACATAGGGTAACAGGTAAACTATTGTTCCTATTATGAATTTACTGCACATGGTGAACCAACTGCATTTAATAATACACCAGTATAATGTCTGAGTATGATTAGTTGTCATTTTGTTCATTGATAAATTTCTATGATAGTACTTAAAGTACATTCATAGAAACATCAATGCTGGCTAACAATAATGTTTGTGTTTATGTATTTTAGGGGTGTAGTTGGAAATATCAAGGGTGCCAAAGAGTAAGTATGATTTTGTATATAGATGTCCTACTTTTACTGTAAAGTAATAAATTTTTGCGGGTATTAATATTCAACGGATTTTGGTAAAATGGTAATTTGGCAGTTCCTTGAAATACTAAGTGGATTAGAAATATGAAAAGACAAAGCTATTGTTATGTGTTTTTGAGGAAACTGGAATTAATGAAATTTAATTTGTCTTACAGGAGTATTGTATCCAAGCCAAAAGAATTTGCTCATCTTATCAAGAACAAATTTGGAAGTGCGGACAATATAAGTTCCTTAAGTAAGTATCACTGGATCTTTCATTGGTTAATATAGCAAACTAACATTGTATTTACTTACACATCCAGTTTGAAAATACCACGTTGTATGTGATGTGATTTTTGGCTTCAAGAATGCAAGTAAAAATCTGTCAACGAAAAGTTAAAAACATTAATTTTAACCGATTTTAACGAGAATTATGTCACACACCACATGGTGCATCCACACTGACATCACCACCCCATAGAAATGAGGGTTCACAAATATTGCACGACTGAAACTCAGACTTAATCTTAAAATTTGCAAAAAATAAATGCAGTAGCTTTTGGTTTTCATTGGATCTAAACCTCCGGTAAATGTATCATTGATAAAGAGTAAAAAAAAAATTCTTTTATAAAATTTATGTTATCTTTATTAGATAGTCATAAATTTTATATAAAAAAAAATGTTTACTGTTTATTAATGATACAGTTACCTGTGATCTAAGTTAAATTTTGTCTGTATGATTGTTGTTATTCCACTGAACACTTACACTAGTTTAAATATATATAAATTTAAACCTTCATAATAACATGGGACAATAAAGAATATTTAACATTTTGATATGGATATAAGTCGGACCGAGTATCTATCTTAGAATGTTTGTGAATGGTTGTGATGCAGAATGTTATGGATTATTTTTAGCTCACCTGTCACATAGTGACAAGGTGAGCTTTTGTGATCGCTCTTCTTCAGTCGTTCGTCGTCAGTCTGTCCGTCCATGTGTTAACAATTCATTCAAATGACTTCTCCTCCTAAACTGCTTGACCATTTTCAACCAAACTTCACAGGAATGTTCCTTGGGTGGTCCTTTCTAAAAATAGCTAAAATAATTGAAATCTATAAATAACTCTGGTTGCCACGGCAACTGATAGGAAAATCTTTTAAAAAATCAACCACTGGCCAGATTTCAAAATTATTCTACAGAAATAGTTGTTGGGTGACCATCTTACAAAATTGACATTTTTGTCATGATTCGTAAAAAAACATGGCCGTCAGTGTGTGGGGTGCTTATTCTCTAAAAGTACTGGTTGGATTTCATTATAAATTGGTTAAATTGTTCCTTGGGTGATCCTTTCTTAAAATGGCTAAAAGAATTACATTCCATGCAGAACTCTGGTTGCCATGGCTACCAATTAGAAAACCTTTTAAAAAATCATAAAAATTCAACCACAAGACAGAATTCTAAATAATTATACAGAAATAGTTGTTGAGTGACCCCGTTACAAAAGTAACATTTTTGTCATAATTTGTCAAAAAAACATGGTCACCAGTGAGTGGGCTCCTTTTGGCCTATATAACTGTAGTAAAATATTTTTTATCTGAAAGTTTAAGCTGGATTTCATCACAAATAGGTACCAATGCTCCATTATTGGTCCATTCTTCAAATAGCTAAATAATTGAAATCCATGCAGAACTCTGGTTTCCATGGCAACCGAAATTGAGGTTCAGTTTAAATATGGTTATACTTGATTAATGTGCACAGGTGAGCCACCTAGGGCCCCATGGGGCCTCTTGTTTGGTCCTTTTTGTGTTCATTCCAATCTCTCAGAATTATTGATCTCAATTCTTAAATTGCTTAAATTCTATTTAAATTAACATAGAATATGGAAATTACAATGAATGTACTGGTACCTGTATTACATATTTGACCTACTCAGACCATATCTTGGTCCTACTTGACATTAATACACCACTCTCAGCGTTTTTAAGTCATTCTTGAAGCAAAATACTAATAAAAACTGATATCTTTCATGGCATTTAATTTACAAACTGTTTGGTTTCCTTATAGTTTTTGCACAGATAAATAAAATAAATATGACAGATGCATCGTCAGGTATAATATCAATATGTTCCATTGGCACAGTAGTAAGAGTTCTGTTCCTTCAGAGTCAGGATTACTGCTGAACCAATACAGAATATCACTGCAGTGTGTTGATACGTTGGGCTGTATAACATCAAGTTGCTTGTGTAATGCCGCTAGGTCTCGCGAGATGGCACAAGCAACAAGAGGTAATATTGCTTAACGGATCAATGCAAATGCAGTAATATTCCTTTTATTATATACCTACAAAAGGGATAATAGCGCTACTTACGTCATGACGCCATTGACGTTGGCATATGTTCGGCATATAACACATCAGACATGCATGATACGGATTTGGAAAACTAGACATGTATGATACGGAAAATGCAATCTCTCGCGTTGTATTGCACTTTGCGCTTTGGCCTGTATTCATGACAATACTTTGCTAGGTATATAATAAAGTGTTCTATTTATTGGTTGAATTATAAATACAGTTATGTTGCCAGGAATTTCATTCCTGTTTCTCTCAGTTCTATGTCTTTTTCTTTGTTTTGTGGAATCAACTGCTCAATACTTCCTATACTGTTCAACACTCCACATAGTTTGCTAATTAGCTAATTGATTATTCACTAGTATATGCATTTAATATTTATATTTAATTATTTCAAGTTAAGAGTTATTATGATGTTCGATGATTTGTGAAATTGGAAATTGGAAAATTAATAATGTTGATTTCCATGGCTGTGCTGATGATTAGCAAGCATTGGTGTAGCATGGTACCTGTTACTGTATAATTAATAAATAATTAATTAGAATGATAATTGCACTTTACGTTATCTGTTTTATTGCATTTTGTGTGCATAATGTGTGATGATAAACTACATGCTGTTGATAGACTCCAACCACCACTGATAAGTCAGGAATCAATAAATTGCTTGATTTTCATCCCGACCCTCTCAACATGTTCAATGCCTCTCCCCCAACCATTTTAATTTTTTGTTCAAACTATATATTTTTGCTTTCAAAAAGTTTCAAAACTAATGATTAAAAGAAAATCAGAAAAAGTTGTAAGCAGAAAATCAAAGTTAAAATAATTATCAAGTTTCGAAAAAGTTTTCTCTCACCCCTTTTAAGACTTTTTTAAGGGGGGATACATTTTTTTCCTTACCATTTGGGTATGAATTGGTATAGGGCTTATCCCACCCATATATGACTTACACAGCATTGTAAGTTGAAAAATTGTAAGAAAGATTTGATAATCTATGAATTTTCTGAACTCAGAGTTAACTTAAGAATTTTCTGGCTCACTTATTGAAACAATATTCTTACCATACCTTGCATATCAGTGTTAATAAAAACTTTATGAATTTTTTTTTTTAATTATTATGCCCCCCCCCCCCCCCCAATCTTTGATGAGGGGGTATATTACTTTGCAACTGGCGGTCGGTCACTGTAGACCAAATGGTTTCCGTTCAATAACGTTCAAACTTTACATGGAGGTTGGTTATCAACAGTAGATGGCCCCTATTTATTTTTAGGTAAGTAGGTCAACGGTTAAGGTCCCTCTGGCCTTTATCATTTCTGACTATTAAAATGGTTTCCGTTCAATAACTCTAGAACGCTTGGTCCTAGTATCTTTTAACTGAATATGGAGGTTGGCCATCAACAGTAGATGACCCCTATCGATTTTGAGGTCAGTAGGTCAAAGGTCAAGGTCACTGTGATCTTTACCATTTCTAACTATTGGGCTGTCATGGGAGCATAAGTGTTTTACAAACATCTCTTGTTTATTGTTCATTTGTGGACCATAATGAAAAATGGTTTGCCAATTATGTTATCCACAGAAAAATATACGTTATTATTATTATTATCTTAGATTATAATGTAAATGTTCTCGTTGACTTGTAGAAGTATCAGAGGACAGCCAGGCAGAAGACGGGGAGAAAGCAGGAGGAACTTTGCCAGCAAGGTAATATATAGCCTATACCATACCATCTACTAACTCTATACATAGCTGGCTGCTTACTATTGCTGCAACACTTTCATATGTCGTTCATAATCCTGTTTTTTTAGCTACAGACCTAGGCTGTGTTTGTGTGACAAATGTTGGTATTTCCTTGTGTATGTTGCTGTGTTGTTTCTCATTGTCAGTTTATGTACAGAATTTTTCTTAATCTATAGGTTTGATTCTATATATGTTTTTTTTCATGAATATGTAGCCTAAAGGACTGAATTCCAACACCCAACGTAATTAGTGCTTGCTTGATCTACTTAACATTTACGAAGCCACGCACACCCTTTGGCATTGATTATAGCATTGGCTTCAAATTACTTCTTGGTGCAGAAAAAATTCTTTTTCAAATAGACCAATAAGAAGGTTCTTAATAGATAAAACAATGGAAATTGAGCTCATCAATAAGTTGAAAAAGTGGACCAAACACTAAAACATAGTTTAAGTATTTCTTATAGCTGGACCACTTGTCCATGTTACTTTGTAGATGATTATTGTAAACAAATGTATATGACACTGTAACTAGGGACCAGTGATATGTCCCTTGTATATGACACCGTAATAAGGGACCAGTGATTTGTCCCTTGTATATGACACTGTAACTATGGACCAGTGATATGTCCCTTGTATATGACGCTGTAACTAGGGACCAGTGATATGTCTCTTGTATATGACACCGTAACTAGGGACCAGTGTTATGTCCCTTGTATATGACAGCATAACTAGGTACCAGTGATATGTCCCTAATATGACAGGATAACTAGGGACCAGTGTTATGCCCCTTGAATATGACAGAATAACTAGGTACCAGTGATATGTCCCTTGTATATGACAGCATAACTAGGTACCAGTGATATGTCCCTTGTATATGACAGCATAACTAGGTACCAGTGATATGTCCCTTGTATATGACAGCATAACTAGGGACCAGTGTAATGCCCCTTGTATATGACAGCATAACTAGGTACCAGTGATATGTCCCTTGTATATGACAGCTTAACTAGGGACCAGTGTTATGCCCCTTGTATATGACACCGTAACTAGGGACCAGTGTTATGTCCCTTGTATATGACACCGTAACTAGGGACCAGTGATATGTCCCTTGTATATGACACCGTAACTAGGGACCAGTGTTATGTCCCTTGTATATGACAGCATAACTAGGGACCAGTGTTATGTCCCTTGTATATGACAGCATAACTAGGGACCAGTGTTATGTCCCTTGTATATGACAGCATAACTAGGGACCAGTGATATGTCCCTTGTATATGACAGCATAACTAGGGACCAGTGTTATGTCCCTTGTATATGACAGCATAACTAGGGACCAGTGTTATGTCCCTGGTATATGACACCATAACTAGGGACCAGTGATATGTCCCTTGTCTATATTTCCTGCACTTTCATGTTTTGGGTGTATTACTTTCATTTAGTGAGAGCTCTAATTTCTTTCCTCTTCTGAAAACTTTACAATTAAAGTTTGTTTTGTGTTTTTTTTTCTGCATGGTTGACCTGGTTTTCACCATCAATATAATTATGTAGTGTATAGTTATTTTGTATTCAATTTTGTATGCAAGTAGAAACTTTCCTAGTAGCAAATAGTTAGTGCAGTAGATAGAGATCTGAACCGGATACCAGGTTTGAGCGATCAGGATACCAGGTTTGACAATTTTGTTCTTTTGTGATATTGGCTATGGTCAAGTCCTCTACATGTGGAGAAGTTGTCAGTAAATGCTTTCACTCGCGTCTAAATGACGTCTATTAAGATGGCCAACCTCATTGTTTATTATGACGTCAAGTGACTTGATAAATTGACTAATAGGTTTGTGATGTGGATGGAGTAAAAGTTTATCTGGCTGGGCTGCGGAAATGATAGGATTCCCCGTCGGCTCGAGATCTCCTGATGAATTCCTCCGCCTTCACAGATAAATTTTTTACTCATCCATGCTACTAACCTATTATTCTCTATATAATTTATGATGTTTGTTAGCATGCTAACTAAATCCCTGTTCCAACTTCATTGTTTCCCCTGCCATGAAGTGACAAGGTGATATACCTGTTTGTTACTAAAAATAGCGACATCCGGGACGTTGGAAGACTGTCCGATAGATGTCGCAACAGGCTAAAAGCAAGTGTTAAACCCTGAACACCCGTTTTCTCGGCGAATTTAGACTGGTACGGCGTATTCAATTTATAAAATATTTCGATAGCCAGTCTACGGCGAATGACAAAATGTGTCGAAGTATGCCGAAGTCATTACCCGGGCTGTACCTTAATATACATGTAGCTCATACAAATATTTATTCAAGTCTGTTATCATTAAAATACAATTACTTAGTATATAATGGTCAATACTGCATGTGTGTACCTATATGTGCTATATTTTATATCATGTTAATATTCTTAACTAGGTTACATGCCCCTTGTAAATTCTACATAAATGTTGGCGTATTTTTCCTTTATTCAAGTCAGGGTGGCCACAGACTCTGGAAAACAGTGAAAACAGGGAAAATGCCAAAAACAAATTCCCTGCAGGGAAAAATAAGGGAATTTCAAAATTTGGCAAAAATCAGGGAATTATCAGGGAATTTTACAAAAATTGTAGGAAAAAATGTGTCTACTGGCAAATTCTCTTCATGACTTTATTCAATAGTTGTATTTCTTCAAACAAACTGTATTTTATAATTTATTATACATGTACGATAGGTATAAAGAATGAGTTTGGTTGTGTAGGTATGGCTCTAAGGGGATTTTGATTGCCATAATTTCAGCTGTATATGAGTCTTCATTTTCTGTGGCCACCCCGCAAGTGCAATGGACTGCTTTTATTGTATTAAATTATATTTTGTGTCAGTTTTTTTTGTTCATATATATATGTATATATTTATATATATATTTATTTATTAAACGCATTTTTCAAGTTCATCATATATTATTGTCAAATTTTCTACAACATACTAGATAGATATCGTCATGGGAACATGCTTGTTTGCGGAGTGAGTTATAAACTAATTGGTGCTTACAAGAGCTTTTTTAAAGTATTTTAAAAATACAACCAAATCTAAGCACTAAATTCTTTCAATATATTTTTAACTTAACTTAAACATGCAAACTATATGCAACATGTAATTAAACTGCCTTATATTCATTGTGTTTGTTAAACTTTGTTTATATTATATTGCATGAAATTTGTCAGCTGTACTTAACATTGTCAATATTTGTTCTGTATCCTTTAAGCAGTGGTCCGATATGGAGCTATGGTGATTCCTTTATTATAAGTTCAGGACTTCAACAATACTGGATTAATCAGGAATCCCTGATTTAAAGGTTCTAAATGGCATTATTGTTGCTTGATCAAAAAAACCGAGAGTTTGAACTGCTCAGATGGAATTTAGCCTTGCATCCAGAGTTATTTCCCGTACTGATCTATATTCCATTTGATTTAAAAAAAAATGATGGTGCTGCTGGTTGCCCTTTTATTACAACAAACTATCTAAGGGTTCCCTTAATTAAGATGTTACTCAACCTCAGACTCTGGTGCTTGGGGTCTTATTTCTTGAAAAAATAATCAGCCTACTTTTAAAATCTTTTAAAAGTAAAATAAAAAGTTATTTTAGCCATTCTTTCTGTTAGTTTGTGTTTTAAGTCACTCATTTTCACATGCCTTGCAGCTTTTATATCTTGATATTTAATGCCTTTTGATATGTTTCTAAAAGAGACAACTCTTGCTTTGCCTTTGGCTTAGTTTAATGTATTTAGAAGAGAGGTTATTGTTACTTACATTTTTCAAGGGAGACAACATCTTCTCAAGCTTAATTAAGTACAAAACAAAGGGAGGTTATTGTTTAAAAATGTTTGCAAGAGAGAGATCTCATGAATATGCTTTATTTAAATCATTGCAAGGGAGGTTACTCCAGTCCTTGATATGCAAGGGAGATGACTTCTTACTTAGCTTATTTTAATACATTACGAGGGAGTTTACTGTTCATTATGCCTCCAAGGGAGAGAACTTCTGCTTAACCTTAATTTGATCCATTGCAAGGGAGGTAATACTCATCATAAATGTGTCAGGGGCAACAACTTCTCATTTATCTTAGTTTAAGCAATACATGGGAGGGAACTCATGAAAGTTTAAGCAAATCAAGGGAGGATACTCTTCATAATTTAATCAAATCAAGGGAGGGTACTCTTCATAGTTCAAACAAATCAAGAGAGGGTACTCTTCATAGGTAAAGTATATCAAAGGAAAGCACTCTTCTTAGTTTAAGCATATCTAGGGAGGTTACTCTTGAAAGTTCAAGCAAACCAAGGGAGGGTACTCTTAATAGTTAAAGCAAATCAAGGGAGGGTACTCTTCATAGTTCAAGCAAATCATGGGAGGGTCTTCTTCATAGTTCAAGCAAACCAAGGGAGGGAACTCTTCATAGTTCAAGCAAATCAAGGGAGGGTACTCTTCATAGTTTAAGCAAACCAAGGGAGGGTACTCTTCATAGTTAAAGCAAACCAAGGGAGGGTACTCTTCATAGTTAAAGCAAATCAAGGGAGGGTACTCTTCATAGTTAAAGCAAACCAAGGGAGGGTACTCTTCATAGTTAAAGCAAATCAAGGGAGGGTACTCTTCATAGTTAAAGCAATTCAAGGGAGGGTACTCTTCATAGTTAAAGCAAATCAAGGGAGGGTACTCTTCATAGTTAAAGCAAATCAAGGGAGTGTACCCTTCATAGTTAAAGCAAACCAAGGGAGTGTACTCTTCATAGTTCAAGCAAACCAAGGGAGGGAGCTCTTCATAGTTTAAGCAAATCAAGGGAGTGTACTCTTCATAGTTAATTAAAGCAAACCAAGGGAGGGTACTCTTCATTAGTGTAGTCATCATCATGGTGTTAACTTGAAGGTTATTAGTTCACTAGTTAGAGACAATCCTCTTTGATCTTCTTCAGGCTGCGACCTCTCTATTTAACTGGAAGGTAGACGTATTGTTCTCTCGTTTTATCATACCATTTATATATTATACTCATAATGCTTTTTTCACTTTGTTTATCATCAAATTTTATAGCATTTCTAACCATAGACAAATTTCATTTCTTCATTGCTGTTTTATTTATATGTTCTTGTTTTAGCATGATTTAAGAATATTTATGTTAAGGCTGCAAACATTTTGTTTAACTAAACATTTGGACGAAGGCTTTGGTGGCAGAAGTAATACCAAATGCAACCGATATTTTCATTCTATTTATAAATATTTTATGTACATTAATGTATATCCCTGCTGTATTAGAAATTTTCTTCGAGATTTTGTGCTTTGAAATGCACAAGTTGCATACAAGTAATGGTTTAAACCGTTCAGTGATCATGTTGATTAGGACTTATTCTATGTTTTAATCAATCAATCAATCAATCAATCAATCAGCCAAACAATCAATCTATCAATCAATCTATCAATCACAGAGTGTTGATTATGACTAACTCTATGACACAGAATGCTGTTATCCCCCTATATATATATCATTATATTCACCCTACCATGTCACATTATGTGTTCTTGTATCATTGCATCATGACTATAATGTTCTATACAAGATTAGTGAGGTTTGCTGACTAACCATTTATTATGGGAATCGTTTAGTTTGCATATATAAGAGTAGCTGTAATACTTAAAATATTAGATGGTATAGGGTTTGTTGACAATCCAGCAAGTAACAGGTTGTGCATGGTGTATTGATAATACAAATGTTACGGGGAATGGTATGTTTACTGCAGATGGTCTAATAGTGTATCATCCATGTTTGTTGTCTGTTGTCAATCCATGTGGTATTGGGGAAAGATTTGTGTTTGGGCATGGTCTGTTGTCAATCCATGTGGTATTGGGGAAAGATTTGTATTTGGGCATAATCTGTTGACAATCCATGTGGTATCGGGGAAAGATTTGTGTTTGGGCATGATTTGTTGACAATCCAGGTGGTATAGGGGGAAAGATATGTGTTTGGGCATGATCTGTTGACAATCCATGTGGTGTAGGGGAAAAGTTTGTGTTTGGGCGTGATCTGTTGACAATCCATGTGGTATTAGGGAAAGATTTGTGTTTGGGCATGATCTGTTGACAATCCATGTGGTATTGGGGAAAGATTAGTGTTTGGGCATGATCTGTTGACAATCCAGGTGGTATAGGGGGAAAGTTTGTGTTTGGGCATGATCTGTTGACAATCCAGGTGGTATAGGGGGAAAGTTTGTGTTTGGGCATGGTCTGTTGACAATCCAGAATACTTTGAGGAAGTATTTGTGTTTAAGCATGGTCTGTTGACAATCCAGATGTTATAGGGGAAATACCTGTGTTTGGGCATGGTCTGTTGACAATCCAGAAGACTTTGAGGAGTATTTGTGTTTAAGCATGGTCTGTTGACAATCCATGTGGTATAGGGGAAGGATCTGTGTAGAGCATGGTCTGTTGACAATCCAGATGGTATAGGGGAAATACCTGTGTTTGGGCATGGTCTGTTGACAATCCAGAAGACTTTGAGGAATATTTGTGTTTAAGCATGGTCTGTTGACAATCCATATGGTATGGGGATAATCCATCTTAGGGACGTAGTCAGTTGACAATGTTTGTTCTATAATTCTGGTTGTGTGGAATGTTTTGTGTTTAGTAATGAAGACTATATAACCTTACATGGGTTTGTAATATTTTTTCAACATTTAACATTGTGTGTGTCTGAACTTGTTGATAAATCCACACACATTTTCTTCTGATCAAAAAGTGCTGATAGAATGACTAGAAACAATGCATATTATTGGCTCACTGGTACGCATTCCAATGTTGATAAAATATGAGTGAAGATCTAGTAGTCATTGTGCTGGAGATAGTGGTGCTTAAGTGGCATAAGGTTAGCTTATGGTAAATAACACATTATACCATGTATGAGGCATCTTAAATATGCTTTGGCTACATAGACTAATTTAGAATTTAGTGTGGTTCGGTTGCATGGCAAGTACTGCCATTATAACTACACTTGTATAGTGCATCAATAAAAAATAAAATGCATCATCGAATAATAACATGAACCCAATTATTATGTATTAAAAACTTTCATTTCGAGTTCTGGCATGGTGTTCATAGGGTATTCTTGTTGTAGTTTGTAACATTAATAATGTTTCATAAAATATCATTTAGCCAAATAAAAAACTATGTGGTTCATGTAACATAATGATAAAATATTTGCCCGGGGGTTGGAAAACATACATTTTGTATTTTATTTTGATTACTTATCTGGAAATTGATACTTCTTCGTATAGGATCAAGTTTAAGATTCAGTATGGCTCTATTGGGTTATTTCCTTATTTCAAGTAAACTTTAATTAATTTCCAGATACTACATATAATACTGACTATCAGGCTGCACACTTTGGTTTAATCGGGTAGGACAGAAGGCAGGCAGAGTAATGTTTGGGTTCTTTTAAAATACGAACTGCTACTCGTCAGCTGTTGTCCATACATTATGCTTAAAGACATTGGGTTAAGATTTCAGATATGTGTATAGATAAATTATATAGAATTTTTTGTTGTTTTTTTAGAAATATTTAAAAAGGGGTATAGGTTGGGTTACATGAACTGCATTGTTTTTATTTTAGTCTAACATATGATATATAATTATTTGATGATAAAAATCTGTGTAAATAATGATAACTTCAATAAACTGCGCTGTATAAAAATGTTCATTCAATACAATTAAATTCTTTACCATGATTTTTTGTGTTTAAAGTTTTGTGACCTGTTTCTGTACCGTTGTAGTTGTTGTTGTTGTTGTTTTCATTTGGCTCCAAATTGTTGTTCTGTGTCATTGTAAAATTCAATGGAGCCTAACATTCCTGTATAGTCTGTTATTTGAATAAAAGGGTGCTAAATGTGTGTTGTTTGCTTTAAAGGGAACTAATCATGTGTGTATTCATTATCAAAGGGAGCTTATTGGAAATGTCTGATTTTTCTAGTCAAAGGGAGCTAACTGGAAGGCATAATTTTAATCAGAGGGAGCTAGCTGAAATTATCATGTTTTAAACAGAGGAAGCTAACTGGAAATATCATATTTTAATCAGAGGGAGCTTGCTAGTAATATCAGGTTTTAATTAAAGGGAGCTAACTGGAAATATCATATAGTAATCAGAAGAAGCTAGTTGGAAATATCATATTTTAATCAGAGGGAGCTAACTGGAAATATCATGTTTTAATCAAAGGGAGCTAACTGGAAATATCATGTTTTAATCAAAGGGAGCTAACTGGAAATATCATGTTTTATTCAAAGGGAGCTAACTGGAAGTCATATATTAATCAGAGGGAGCTAACTTGTGTACATCATTTTAATATTTGAGCCAAATGGAATTTATTTTGTAATCAAAATGGACGAGGGGTTAGAGCAAGAACCAGTTATCGAGCCAATTTTACGAAAATGACTTTTTCATTGAATTTGATGCCGTTACTGGAAATACATAATGTGTAAAAAAATCATTACCATAACGCAAGTACTTTTAAAGTTATTGAATTGTGACCAAACCAGTTATCGATTATCACTAATTTTGGTTCAAGCTAAAACCAGGTATCGCAGTATAACTTGCAAGTTTTAATTATAACACAGGTACTGTGTGGAGCTAAAACAAGTTAGGTGCCACTACTTTATTTTTGCAGAAATGTTAGTTGTTGTTCTTCGTATTACCGTTTCTGCAAAAACCATGTATCGATTTATACATGGATTTTGCAGGTACAAAAATCTAATAAATTCTAATTTTTCTACCAACAAAAACATGCTATAGAGAGATACAGAAAGCAGACGCCTAATATTGTCATCTAATGTTAGAGGTAAAACAGGCTATAAGTTGATGCAGGGTTTTACCAGACAACGTCCAGTCTGTAACTTAAGTATTTCAGATACAAAAACAATGCACCGAGTTATAATTGCTTTTACCAGAGAGTGTAATGATAACAATGTGACCTGTTGAGTGATAAAAACCATGCATTGAAGAATTCTAACACCTTTGTTGAAACTTCATTGTCATAAAACAATTAATAGAGAAAGAATGTTCATGTTCAAAACTGTATTCCGATGCTAAATAGTGAACCGTAAGTATGTTTTTATTTGATTTATTTATCAATACTGTTTCTTAATATTATATTTGAAATGTATTTTCTATATAAATATCTTGAATAGTTGACAAAAAGGGTTAGCAATTCAGTATAGCCAGAACAAATAGTTACATTACACAAACATAAATGTATGCTAACGTCACGTAAAATGCAACAATAGCAGAATCTGTATAGTAAAGCCAAAAGAATTATAGTTTTGCAATCATCAGCAGCTTCTTCATTCTAAATAAAGCACAAATTTATGTACTAATTACTATGGTCTCCTAATGTTTTACTGTACATTTATTTTAAATAAATGACTAGCAAAACAGATGTGATTCGGAAATATTTTCTTCATTTTAGCTGTAAAGGAAAAAAACAAATGACTAGTACTAAAGTAAAACATTTTGATGATTGTATTCTTTGAAATAGTATAAATATTACATTGCTTTCGGGTAACATGAACATTGTCTATCGAATGGTTACCCATCTTATTTTACAGATATTGTCAGATACAGAAAATGAGCTTTTTCTATCCATAAATTTGAACAACCTTCTGAAGGTATCGTCAAGCACACTAAATGGAAATGAAAAAGACAACACCGTGCCAAAGTCAAGTGTACAAATAAAACTGTCAATCTCGTGAATGAGTCGTCAAGTGTATAAGACATCAATGATACCGACAATGTCGTGAATCGGAGTCGTCAAATGTTCAAGGCCTAAATAAAACTGACAATCTTGTGAATGAGGGTTCGAGACCAACATGAAACTGTTAACGTCGTGAACGAGTCGTCAAGTGTACAAGACAGAAATGAAACTGTTAATGGTGTGAATGAGTCGTCAAGTGTACAGGACAGAAATGAAACTGTTAATGTCGTAAATGTATCGTCAAGTGTACAGGACAGAAATGATACTGACCATGTCGTGAATGAGTTGTCAAGTGTACAGGACAGAAATGAAACTGACAATGTCATAAATGAGTTGTCAAGTGTACAGGACAGAAATGAAACTGTTAATGTCGTAAATGAGTCGTCAAGTGTACAGGACAGAAATGATACTGACCATGTCGTGAATGAGTCGTCAAGTGTACAGGACAGAAATGAAACTGACAATGTCATAAATGAGTCGTCACGTGTACAGGACAGAAATGCAACTGACAATGTCATGAATGAGTCGTCACGTGTACAGGACAGAAATGCAACTGACAATGTCATGAATGAGTCGTTAAGTGTACATGACCAACATGAAACTGACAATGTTGTGAATGAGTCGTTAAGTGTACAAGACAGAAATGAAACTGTTAATGGTGTGAATGAGTCGTCAAGTGTACAGGACAAAAATGAAACTGTCAATGTCATAAATAAGTCGTCACGTGTACAGGACAGAAATGAAACTGACATTGTCGTGAATGAGTCATTAAGTTTACAGGACAGAAATGAAACTGACAATGTCGTGAATGAGTTGTTAAGTGTACAGGACAGAAATGAAACTGACAATGTTGTGAATGGGTCGTCAAGTGTACAAGACAGAAATGAAACTGTTAATGGTGTGAATGAGTCGTCAAGTGTACAGGACAGATATGAAACTGTCAATGTCATAAATGAGTCGTCACGTGTACAGGACAGAAATGAAACTGACAATGGCGTGAATGAGTCGTCAAGTGTACAGGACAGAAATGAAACTGACAATGTCATGAATGAGTTGTCAAGTGTACAGGACAGAAATGAAACTGACAATGCCATGAATGAGTCGTCGAGTGTACAAGACCAACATAAAACGGACAATGTCATGAATGAGCCGTCAAGTGTACAGGACCAACATGAAACGGACAATGTCATGACAGAGTCGTCAAATGTACAAGACCAACATGAAACGGACAATGTCATGACAGGGTCGTCAAGTGTACAAGAAAGAAATCGAAATGGCAATGTTGTAAATAGCTCATAAAGTGTACTATAGTCCAGTTAGGATATTTTGACAGTGACGTTGCAGTTTATGTGTACGCAAAAAAACACAACCATTGTCTCAACAGGTAGAGCGAATATAGTATGTTAGTTTAACATTGAAATTATAGTATTTGAACAGTATAAGCCTTCATTATTGGTTTAACACTGTTAAAGTGGACTCGACCGCTGCGTCACTGGATTTTATCCTGACTGGACTATAGATAGAAATTTGAATGACAATTCATTGAATGAATTGACAAGTATACTTGATCAAAATTGAAAATTACAATGCTGTGAATGAATTGACAAGTGTACCAGAAGAAAACACAATGGGTGAATCGCTATTGAAGTAATAAACCAAGGTATTAACAGAAGCTTCCAATTTCAGTAGCAAAGAGAAAAGATCTCCTCTCGCTATGCAAGAGTGGAATAATTGCGAAAGAGACTTGTGAATACTACAAACTCTGGCTTCCTTGTTGTTCCGTTGTGGACAGATTGGCACAGCCAGGTGCAGAGGAATTAACTGCGCTTCTGACGGTCAAAATGATATATTTTCAGATTCACTCACTAGTTTGTAAACAAATCAAGTACTAGTAATAGTTTCCACAAGCTATTTGAATTGATGACGTTCCCATAAAAGTAAGCAACAACACAAGTACAGGTTGAAATTGTTGGAATTTCTGTATCGTTATACTGTATGACAATCACTATTTGGCATTATGTTCTTTAATTTAATGTACCTAGTTGTTTTATCTTAAGTTACATAAAAATGTGAATAGTGGTTCAATATGATGACATGCCAGCAGAGCATGTATTTTAATGAAATGTTAATGTCAAAGGGAAGATATGTTAATGTACAGGTTGTAAATATATTCTTAAAATCTTACTCCTTAGTTTAAAAATTTATTTATCCTAATTTGTCCAACAGTTGTTATAATCTAAAGTATCATTTATAACATAAAGGCACATTAGAATATTGTAGTATGGTTTCAAGTTTCTTATTGCAATAATTTTCTTAAATGAAAACAAACCATAAACTTTACATTACCATATTGTGTAGCTTTTATTTGCTGTTGCTACTCCTACTAAATTTAATTATTATTATATCTCAAATCTTGCAAAAGACATGAATTGAAAACTGATTTCATAAAAAAACACTGTTAATGACAGATGTGGTGTATTTTGTGTTATTTTAGTATATTTTATTATCTGCAAAGACATATTATCTTAATATGACATTATTTGGCTCAAAAAGTCAAATAGTCATATTTGTGGTTAGTTATGTTGCCTGAAATCAGTTATTATGTGTTCATAAATTGTTTTACCAGTAAAAAGATGGTGCCTTGCTTCTTGCCGTTGCAAACAAAAACAGTGTATGTTTGGCTAAAGTGTTTTTGCAGGAACATTATCAAAGTTTGAAGTTGACAATGTATGTGAATAGACCAACTATAAGCAGATAACCTTCGTTTGCAGAAATAATATTGTAAAGATTTGTTAAAACTGTTTGTGAAAAAAACCACTATTACCATGTAACTTGTTTTGGCAGGAGCAATATCATATTATTAAACTGACTAGGTTTATGGAAAAACCAACTACTTCAAGATAACCTTTATTTGCAGAAACATTATTCAAATGAAATATCAAAAACGTTTGTGAAAAAATCAGCCATCACCAGATAACCTGTTTTTGCTGTAAAGAAATTGTAGATAATCAATAAATTTTGCATGCAATAACAGAAGTTGTGTTTTTTCTCATAGAGGAAGAAAGATTTTACCTTGAAACCTTTACATTAGTTACTCCTATATAAAAGAAGTATAAATTTGTAATTATATTTAAAAAGTCCATGTAGAACACATTTAATGACATTTAACGTTTCTCCTGAACATTTTCAAAAATCGGTGGTAACTGGTTCTTGCTCTAACCCCTCGTGGAGTTAACTGTATTTGTCATTTTACTCAAAGGGAATTAACTCATACTTAATATTAGAATGGAAGGGAGAGAACTATATTGTATAATTTTTGTATGAAAGGGAACTAACTGTATATGTCGCTTATTAAATCAAAGGTTGTAACTGAATATGTCATTTTATTCTTAGTTAACCCTCTGTATATACCATTTCAAGTAATCAGGGCTAACTATACATTTTATCAATCATTTTGAAGTCAAGGAACTTAACTATTTACTCTTTGAACCACATTAAATTAACTAACATTGATTTAACCGTATTATAATCATATAATCAAAGGTAGCTAATTATGTTATTTTCAATCCAAGGGAGCTAACTGTGTGTATGATTTTCCAGGGAAGTTAATTTTACGGGTGCAGGTAAATCAGAAGACACGCAAGCACCAAGGTAGGTCTGGAATTATCTCCCCTAGAACTATACAATGATTAGAAATGATTCTTGTAAAACTCAGACACAACTTAGCAGTTCTTGTAAAACTTGGACACAACTTATTAATAAGTGATTCTTGTAAAAGTCAGACACAACTTAGCGATTCTTGTAAAAGTCGGACACAACTTAGCGATTCTTGTAAAAGTCGGACACTACTTAGCGATTATTGTAAAAGTCAGACACAACTAAGGGTTTCTTGTAAAACTTTTCATTGATTTCGCTGATGAACTTGATCACGAAATTAAATCTCCTGGACAAATTGACCTAAAAAAATATAGCAATTGTTCTGATCTGCTCACGGTGCTACAGCGTGACATACATCAATGGCTTTAGCTAGAAAACCTCGTATTCAGCATGATTGTTCTTCTTCTTTGGTTATTTATAATTGTTTTTTCAAACCCAATGAATTGCATCTGTTAGCATTTAAAAAAGTTTATTCCGTTAAGTTTAAGTTGATTACGGTTGTGTTTAAACATAAAAATACCCTGATGTGTTTTAAGACGGAAATTTGGTTATGTCATTATGCAACTTCTACACCAATAGTGGACATGTCCCGCTGGATAACATCTGAATGAAATACCACTTTTCTTGAAAAATAAATAAAAAACGAAATTCGTGTTTGGTGGTTATTTTTTTTATGTAATATGTATTTGATAAAGACAAATTTCTGCAAATTAAAATAAATTATGTTTTCTGCCTCTGCAAATGGCATTAAAATTTTCATACAAAATTGAAGCTATGTATAAAAATGTTGGTCTACAATAATTGATTCAAGGTCGCCCACTTTAAATTATACAGTTTTAGAAGAATCATTCTATGATAGTATTGTAGTTCTAGGCGACTGCATGGATTGCTTTGGTGACTTTTATACTCAATTGAGCTTGCGGTTCAACTTCATATTTAATCAGATATTCAGTTTGTGTTAATTTAATACAGCTTTCAAAATCTAATTGACAGCCTGGTATCTGGTTCTATCAACAATTGAGCTGCCTAAATATTGTATAAGATGGTCAGAAATTTAGTTTAAAACCTTGGAAGCCGGGAGGAAGGGAAACTATCCAACACTATCCTTGCAAAGCAGCAAAATATCACAAAAAGAATGTTTTAGGAAGGAAATAGAAGAAGACTAAAAAGCAGTTTTATTATTTAATACTTGGAGTTAATTCCTGTAATTTATCTATTTTAATACTGACTGAAATTCCTACATGTCTCTATCCTCATTGTGTAGAGGTTTACAGTTGCTCTACAGATGTTAAAGTTAAAGTAAATATCACCTAAGGGAAATTTTGAAGGTGTTTATAATATAGAGAGGTTGTTTCTCTACAGAGGGCCGCTCTGGAGAGTTTGTACTGTACATACAATATTCAATTTTCATTGTTTATTGATAAGACATTATTGTGTTAAGGCAGAAGGGAAAACTGCTTGGGGAAGACATCCAAAACTAGCATTAAGTTAATTTATTAAGAATAAATCCCTGTATGAGCATAATTGTTATTGTCAGAATTACAATGTTATCATGATAGTTTAAATTTGTCTGTTTGTAGAAGCATACAAGTTAGTATGGGTCAACTAATTTGTTCTATGCTTCATTCATGATTTGTATATACAGGTCAACCTCTGTAGAGCAAAACCCTGTAGGAACTGCAATTCCTGGCCATTGTGTAGAGGTTGTTGCTCTAAATAGGTTAAATTTGAGTGAATACTACCTGCAGAAAATTTTGAATGTGTTGTTATAGAGAGGTTGTTGCTCTACAGAGGGCCACTCTGGAGAGGTTGTATTGGGCGAATTTGGAATATAAAAGTTGCCATTAATGTTGTTATTGTTGCTGTTGTAACATTAGTATAGATATTGTTGTTTTCCCATGTAAATCAGTTTGTATTATATACTGTTGTATTTTTTTGTAATATTGTATTCATTTATTTATAGTTTTAGTTTTTGTTGGGGCACAGTTTCGTTTTTTCTTTTAACAAGGTTAAGGAACACAATCTTTGGTTTAAGATTGGGATTATTGTAAAACAGACGCCCATATGAAATATGTTTAAGTTGGGAGTCTGAGCTTTGTGTAAGGTGATGGGTCTTACAACAATTTTGAGATGTTTTAGCTCACCAGTCACATAGTGACAAGGTGAGCTTTTGCGATCACTCTTAGTCTGTCGTCTGTCATTACAGTCAGTGTGTCCGTCCATCAACAATTCATTCAAACAACTTCTCCTCCTAAACCACAAGGTCAATTTCAACCAAACTTCACAGGAATGTTCATTGGGTGGTCCTTTCTAAAATAGCTAAAAGAATTGTAATCTATAAATAACTCTGGTTGCCAACTGATAGGAAAATATTTAAAAAAATCATAAATAATCAACCACTACCCAGATTTCAAAATTATTTTACAGAAATAGTTGTTGGGTGACCCTCTTACAAAATTGAAATATTTCTCGTGATTTGTCAAAAAACATGGCTGCCAGTGGGCGTTGCTAGGTTTTCCGTATACGTCTATGGTAAAATCTTTTAAAATCTTCTTGTCTGAATGTACTGGTTGTATTTTATTATAAATTGGTAACAATGTTCCTTGTGTGGTCCTTTCTTAAAATAGCTAAAAGAATCATAGGCTGTCAGCACGTACCCAAATACTCCCCCAGCCAAATCAGATTTTACCACTGTTTACTATCTATGACAGGCTACTAACAGAATTGCCGATTATAAAAGTGCCTGTCACATTTGTAGTCGTGTAGGTTTATTATTTATTGAAATGGTATATTACGGGTATCAGCGTGTAGCTACTATATTTTTCTTTCAGGATATATTAACACTTTAGTCCTTAAATACACACACTTTACACAACGAACGTCAGAATCATGAACCACAATTCCTTAATTTGGTCACTAATTTAGGCGTTCAGCACCACCCAGATTTCCACGCTTGTAAACTTGCATTTTGCCTTGAAACAGAATGAATCAGAATGCTTGACAAACGGGCCTAGCTGGTCATCCTTTCAGTTAGTGTAACTAAATAACTTACTTCACATGCCAATTAAACATCGCAACATTTAACTAGATTGATAATTTAAAAAAAAAATGTACGAAATTAGTCTCCGTCTATTTCCAATTCTATTTATAAGTATTCTGATAACCTTTCGACCTCAACAGATCTCGAAGTGATCGTGTGATTGGCTAGTGTATGTCGCGTCATCCATAGTTGTTCAATCGTGAAAGCTCGGCCATTTCCGTTTGTGTCCGGTGTATATACTGAACGCCTAAACTGATGACCAAACCAAATTTGCGATTCTGACTTATATTGTGTATAGGGTGTGTATTTAAGGACTGAAGTGTTGATATATCCTGAAAGTAAAATATCTTCGCTACACGCTGATACCTGTAATATAGCATTTGAATGAATAAATAAAAAATACGACGAGTTATGTGACAGGCACTCCATTTTCTGATATTCGCCTTAATCTTAATATAGATAAGCAATGAGAAGGTTGAATTGACTGGGGAAGTAGTAGGGTACGTGTTGGCTGCCTATGAAAAGAATTATAATCCATGCGAAACTGGTGCAACCATGGCAGCCAATTGGAATACCTTAGAAATATCATAAAAATTCAACCTGGTGACTGGCCAGATTTTTGAATAATTTTACATAGATAGTTTTTGGGTGGCCCCGAGTGTTACAAATTTGACATTTTTATCATTATTTGTCAAAAAACATGGCCACGAGATAGTGGGGCTCGTTTTCTCTATAGTCAAATATTTTTATCTGAAAGTACAGACTGGATTTCATCACAAATAGTTTACCATGTTCCAGTATTGGTCCATTCTTAGACTAACTAAATAATTAAAATCCATGCAGAACTCTGGTTTCCATGGCAACCAAAATCAAGGTTCAGTTTAAATAGATATGGTTTTACTTGATCAATGTGCACAGGTGAGCGACCTAGCACCCTATGGGCCCTCTTATTTAGAACTGAGAACATTTTGCATGAATGTGTGGCTCATAATACTATTATGAACATAATTTGAATAGAGACAAAATCCTGTGTTCAATATTTTATGTTTCTTGTGTGGATATTTTTGACACTTATTTTGTCTTTATTTTTGTTACACTCTTTGTTAGGCAGTTTAATAGTCACTCTTTAAATATAGTAGGTGAGAACCACTGGAGGTTGTCCCAGATCTAACAAGGGGAGAAAACCTGTGACATGATTCAGGGGACCTCACATGCCGAGAATTAAATTGTTTGCACTTGATATTTTTGCCCCCCCCCCATCTTTGATGAGGGGATATATTGCTTTGTCAGTCTGTTTGTCAGTCGGTAGGTTGGTCGGTTGACCAAATGGTTTCCGTTCAATAACTAAAGAATGCTTTTGCCCTACGATCCTGAAATTTACGTGGAGTTTTTTCATCAACAATAAATGACACCTATTGATTTTGAGATTAATAGGTCAAAGGTCAAGGTATTTGTGACCTTAACCATTTCTGACTATTGGTCTGCCATGGGGTCATACCTGTTTTACAAATATCTCTTACTATTTTTCTGAAACAATTTCAAGCTCTCAATATGAATATAGAGGGATACAGGACTGTTGCTTTAGCAAAGCACTTGATGGTTTTTGTCCAGCATACTTCCCCTTTTAATATGAATATAGTGGAGCACATGCTTTAGCTGTTGCATTAGTAAAGCACTCGACATCCTTTTGTGCAGATTATTATAACTTCCTCTTTCTGATAATGATGTGATATACTGAGAGCTAGGTTTTATCTCCCACTCACTCATGATTTAATTAATTTCTCTGCATGTGCAATTGTGACTGTATAATATTAAGAGATAAAACATGATTTTTGTTCATTATTCCATAGATAATATTGTGTTACATTTTACGTAAGATGCGAAAACCTTGGTGATACCTTGAAACAATTGCACCTGTCTCATATAAAACATAGTCATGATGTGGTGAGGTCCATTTGTCCTCTAATATAACTTCTAAATGTATTGAGGTTGTCTTGCGACTGTACTGAAACAAACACATGTGTCACACCCTTGCACTTTGCATAAAGATGAAAATATTCACCTGGAGCGTTAACGGTGCTCCTCTCCAGATAAATTACAAAATATGAAATATTTTAAAATCACTGCAAGTGGTATGAAAATTGTTTAAATAATAATTCAGATTAAAACATGCTTGGTTAATCTCGTTTTCTCATGTGAAATTTATGTCAAATGTTTTAAGGTGACTAATTGACCTTGTTGGCTTTATTAAACCACACAGTAAAGTAAGCACTTTTTCTTGATAATCTATGGGCTTTTTCTGGAATTTTGAAAATAAAAATGTTCTGGCCATATAACTTGGTATTTACATTGTGTAGTCTCATTTTCTAAGAAACATTTGAAAGGTTTTTTTTAAAAATTGGGCTTTTTACCATTATCTGGAGTTATGTACCTTTAATGAGTGTTGTGTATCTATATATAGCCATATATACTGTACCAGCATGTTGCTATATACTCTAACCGAACCCATGTATACTGGTAGATATAATGGCATCAGAGAAACATGAACTCATTACAATATATTTGTAAAATCTCAAAATCATTGCTATAAGGCCTTTAATTGTTGACAATTTTTTTTGTAAGTTTCAGGACATATAAGTTAAATTACTACACTGAGTACATAAAGAAACACATCATTATGTTGCATTTTCTCCTTAGGATTAAACCGGTCATTTTGGTCAGTCTGCCATTTTCATCATGTACTACGTATATCAGTCATTTCTGTGTCTACTTGATTCCAAGTATCTCTGCTTTAGTTCTTAAACTGTAATCACATGAGACCCTGATTTGAAAGTTTCTTTATGCAAGTTGTTAAAATAGCATTTCCAGGAAATAACGCATTAAGCAATTTCTTCCTAGAATACTTGGATGAAAAATTAAAGTTTGGAAACAGGCTACCGAAGCAACTTTAATGTGTTAACATTCAAAACACACCAACCTCTAGTCCTGAGAGGCTTCGAAGAAAGGTATTGGCTAACATGTAAACTTATGGAGAAATGTAACATGTGCATTTCTTTATGTACTCAGTGTATGTATGTTTAAAGAAGGGTTTAGGCATACCATATGTTGAATATTTGTTGCCATGTTTTGGTGCTAATTATGTTCTGAAAATGGAACTCACTTCTAACCTCTTTCAAATTATTATATCATGAATAAGTTACAGGCATTCTTGCATGTAGATTTAAACGTCGATATATATGAACAATGAAAACAAATTTCAGATTTTGGATGAAAGTTGTTTAGCTGAAGCATTGATGAAACAGTGGTTTTGAATTAGATGTATTTCATTGTTTACACTTGTGAATCCCTGCGGGATCGTTGTTGTCACATTGCAATATATATAAAATTATGAAGGCAATCTACTTGCATGCTATAAAACGTCTCCTTTATTTATTTGTATAATGCTCTATTTGTAGTTTTAAGTTCGACTCGGATGAAGATAAGTCCAGTATAACGTCTGGTTCTGGTTTCGGCGCACACAGTAGTCCTCAGTCTAATTCCCAGAATGCATCTCAACAAATAATTGTTCCTCAGGTTGCCTTGGATACGCTTGTTCAGGAACTTCGTGATTCTAAAGAAATGAGCAAGCAACTTCAAGAAACATTACAACGATGCATAGAAGATTTCGATTCATACAAGGTATGTTCTGTGAAAACTACCTTTTATTTCATTGTCACACCAATGAAAGTGCAACATTATACGCCTTTAATTTCATGGTCAAGTTATTGTCGCAACTTGACTGTCCTTTTATTTAATGGTCACGCCATTTTTGCAAATTAAACCATTATTACATGGTCATGCCATTTTCGCTAATTAAACCTTTATTTCATGGTCACACCTTTTCACACCTCATCATTTGCCCTTTATTTTCCTATAACAAGTCTGGAGTGTTTATAATTGAACAAGTCCCTTGTCAGACTACTCTAGGTATTAAGATTGGGTATCTATGCAGTCAAGGGTTAAACAATGCTGATTTTCTGATTTATAGAATAGTGAAGTCATTTGAATATTATAAATGTAAGATTCTTACATACAGGGTTCTACTGTTCCTGAATAATCCGGAAATCCTGACTTGCTACACTTCTGCGGAAAATTAGTATTAACAAAGTTATGTTCATTTGAATTTTTATAAGCTGAATTTTAACAATAGAATAATGTTTGAATTGAGTTTGGGTTAGGGAATCGTTTTCAGGATTTGGCGTTATGCCTCAGTAGAACCCCTGTATATATACTACTCAAAATTTGATAAGGGTCAAGAAAGTTTCCATTTGAATATTTTGCAAATTGAATAAGATTGACTGATAGAATTTTCAGAAACATAATGATACATCTGCAAACAATAAACAATAAAGATTACTTCAAAATTTAATGTCTAAGTGCTGATAAGCCCAACCCCGTTAAAATATTTGTGTTGCATTCAAGCTTCTGTAATAACATATTGTAGTCCATTTCTTGGCATTTTGGGTCTTACTCGATATGCAAATAAATTCCACGTTATGCTTTCCACTTTGGGCCCTGCAAATAGGGTTTATCAGTTACTTCAAAATGACATCATTTTGACAATGCTTGTCAAATGCAAGACATGAATTTATCAAAATTTAGCAGCAGATAAGATGATATTTTCATAATTGCACAACCTTTTCTGAATTGGGTTTGTTCAGTTAACATAAGACATACGTCAAAATTGATTTCTTGACCCTTAGCAAAGTTTGAGTAGTATATAATGCATTTATGAGTGATTTGAAAATTGGTCAAGATTTCAATGGTTGTTTACATGAAATTTGAGAAAAGTGTTTCATTGTTTATATTTGATTCTATAGGTTGCTAGCCAACAGGATTTAGGTGTTGTGAAGAGCGTGTTAGAGGAAGATAGATTTAGGATTGAACGCATGGAGGAACAGTTGAACGATATATCCGACCTTAACCAACATCAAGTCAATAATCTCAGACAGGTAAGTCAAATGGTCCCTAGGTGTGGCCCAGTGGTTAATAGATCCATCTTGGGATCCTATAGCTGAGTGGTTAATTTATCCATCTTGGGATCCGACTGTAAATGATTGAAATCCCGGTAAGGAGTCTATTATGATATTCTGCAGGTTGGTGAGTCACCTGAGCTTGTAAAATAATTGTTACCATGTGTGACTGAAGTTATCGCATCGAAAACATCATAATGCATCAGAAAAATGTCGAAAATTAGAAAAATGCAAAATTAAACAGTTTTTTGTCACAAGAAATAGATACAGATTTATGAATAATTTAAAGCACGAAACTGAGTCAGATTAATTGATAAAATTATTGTCAAAGAAAATCGAAACTTGTAATTGCATTTCCGTTGGAAAGTCATTAACAGAGTAAAATATTGTCATGAAAATTTATTTTGTTTAACGAAAAAATGTATATCACATGTATAAAGATATCACAGATAAAAAAGAAAAAGTAAGATAATACTATAGCACACAGACAATCCAAACCACTTACGCAAGAGTCAGACATAGAACCAATCATCCATATCTCCAAAAAGTAGATATTTCAAGCAAGCCTATATACTCACCCTGCAATGAATGACATACTGTGAACTTTGAATTTTGTGCATAATTAACCATAAAGGGAGGTAATTATGAATGATAACTTCTAAGACTTGACAAAACATGTGTATATTTACAGGATATGAGTAATATTGTGAGTATGGAGGAGAAGATTGAGTATAGGTTAGATGAACGTACATCTGATATACAGGATTTACTGGAAAACTGTCAGACAAGGGTATATATATGTTTCATCTGCATTTTATATTTAAAAATGTTGGTTGATGCTTGTTTGTTTGTATTCAACTGAGATAGTTGTAAGTGTGTGGTCATCCAGTATTTCCCCTGCCGCATTGGTCAATGACCTCCGACATCAATGGAAGAGATATAATGGATCAGATCGCGCTACCCGCATGATTTATGAATAGACTCCCTGGTTCTCTAACATGCCCGGTGCAAATTGTAAAAAAAATATTTGATCCTTATAGATTTATATTTACAATTGTTGATATATTGTAATTTACTGAATGTTGATTGTAAAACAAGATTTACAACTTACATGTGGAGAAGTGGTCTGTTCCTTTCGGAAAAGTTTAGGTTACAGTGACTGTCAGTAACTTTGTTGAGAAACAGTGTTGGAAAGTGTTCAGATTTTGGCAGAAAATAAGTTCTTAGGTTGATTGGGTGTAAACCATTTAGGAAATCTGAATTAAACATAAGTGTTTTTCTCTAAATATGCCGATCCCATGTCCAATTACCGTAAACCAATTTACTTTCGCAAATACTAACTTTCAGCATATTCGTACAACTTTTCACTTTTTTAAGTTTCCAACATATTAATGTTTTAGCACTTTCGCGACGACTTTATTTCGTGAAATTCTACCACTCGTGAACTTTCCGAAATTAAATTGCACAAAATAATTTCTTGGTTTGTAGTAATTCACTTGTAATCCTTCGCCAAGCAACATTCAACACTCACTAAGGTGGCATGATCTCTGCTCTGGCATAACGTCAATTGACTGACCACTGGTGTAACATCAATTGACTGACCACAGGCATAACATCAATTGACTGACCACTGGCGTAACATCAATTGACTGACAACTGGCGTAACATCAATTGACTGACCACAGGCGTAACATCAATCGACTTACCACTGGCGTAACATCAATTGACTGACCACGTCAATTGACTGACCACTGGCGTAACGTCAATTGACTGACCACTGGCGTAACATCAATTGACTGACAACTGGCGGAACATCAATTGACTGACCACTGGCGTAACATCAATTGACTGATCACTGGCGTAACATCAATTGACTGACCACATCAATTGACTGACCACTGGCGTAACATCAATTGACTGATCACTGGCGTAACATCAGTTGACTGACCACGTCAATTGACTGACCACTGGCGTAACGTCAATTGACTGACCACTGGTGTAACATCAATTGACTTACCACTGGCATAACATCAATTGACTGACCACTGGCGTAACATCAATTGACTGACCACTGCCGTAACATTAATTGACTGATCACTGGCGTAACATCAATTGACTGATCACTGGCGTAACGTCAATTAACTGATCACTGGCGTAACGTCAATTGACCTACCACAGGCGTAACATCAATTAACTGACACGTCAATTGACTGACCACAGGCGTAACGTCAATTGACTGACCACAGACGTAACATCAATTAACTGACTACAGGCGTAACGTCACCATGTGTATATTACATGTTTCAGATCACAAAGATGGAGTTACAACAACAACAACAACAGATTATCTCTATGGAAATGGTGGAGAATGTTACATTTCGTACAATCCTCACAAAACTTCTCAATGTCGTCCTTGCACTACTCGCTGTGATACTTGTTTTTGTTTCCACATTCGCCAACTTGTTAGCACCTTTTCTTGCCACTAGGTACGTATGTTTACTTAATTTCAACTCTCAGTGGTAAAGTCTAGTCAGGGTAAGAATTGAGTGACGCAGTGGTTGAGTCCACTATTGTGGTGTAAAATCAATTATAAAGGCTATACAGACATCTATAATATCAATGCTAAACTAACATACTGTATTCGCTCTACCTGTTCAGACAATGGTTGTTATCTTTTGTGTACTCATAAATGACAATGTCACTCTCACAATATCCTAACTGGACAGTGTACACTGGATGTAGACTGATGTTTTCTCTATTGCAACATATTCAGACATGTTGACTTTCATCCATGCATTTCAGCACAGTCACCTAATCTAAATACAACGGATTACAACAATTATCAGACAAAATTTTCAATCCAATCAAGAAAAAAAACACTATAAAAATAAATGATTATACAATCCAGTTAGGATATTGTGAGGGTGATGTTGCCGTTCATGTGTACACAAAAAATTAAAACCATTAAACAGGTATATAGTATGTTAGTTTAGCATTGAAATTATAGCCGTCTGTATAAGCCTTTATAATTGGTTTTACACCATAATAGTGGACTCGACTGCTGCATCACTCTATTCTTACACTGACTGGACAGTACTAAAGTTATCTAGTGAACTTACAAACAATCATACATATGACATATAAATAGCTTTGGAAAAATACCAAACTCAATAAATTCGAATAATTTTAAAAGACCTAATTTTATTACACGAAAATGAAACAGCAATGACTTACCTAAATTATCTTTTGTTTTGGTTTCATAAAATGTTAAATATGTTGTAATACAGATTTATAGTATATCTGCTGTGACTTAATTTTGTATCAATTTTGTGTATGTTTTCTGTTTACAGGGCTCGTATTATAAGTACAGCGGTACTGTTAACTTCTCTCATACTGAGCTGGAAGAACTGGATTCTTATATGTGACATTGCCAATTATTTCATGGACTATATACATTATTTGTTACCTAATCGATAGCATAGTGCTTACACTGTGTAGTTCTACATTTTGAGGAAGAAGAATGGCTTGGATTGTCTCCCTTTGACACAGGTGTTGTAGGCTGGTCCCAGAAGACATAAGTCACTACGGAGTTGTTTCCTTTGGATTGTAAACTGGTTCCAGAAGACTACGGAGTTGTTTCCCTTGGATTGGAGAATTAAAGGAGTCCTGTTCAGGAAATGTATGGGCATTGAGTGATATTTACAGAGCAAAGTGTTGTTTTCCTCTGTGACCAAAACTATGTTGTACATGGTTGGTTGGAACGATACTATATTGTAGAAATATACATGTATATCTCAAATAACATGTTTCTCCACAATTTATCAGATTAGGTCTTGAGTTTTAAATTACTGTCTCTTATTTTTTAAACCTGATCATACATGTATGGTGTAATGGGTAGTCAGTGCATTTAGTATTGTTGTGGGAATATTTTGTTTTGTATAGATTATAATGCTGGGTCTTTGTTTATAAAAAAACATTTTTATGCCCCCGTATCGATAGATCGGGAGGCATATAGTGATTCACCTGTCCGTCCGTCCGTTCGTCCGTCCGTCCTGGTTAACCCAAATTGACCGTTTCTTCTAGCATCATTATGGCTTGCTACAAAGCTTCCAAACTTGCATGGATGTTGTATATGAACACTCTCCACACACCTGTATCACCTGACCCCATTTTGACCTTCACCTTGACCTAATTTTGGACTTAGACTTATTTATGGACAAGGCTTCCACAGGGGGCATAAGCGTTTATTGAACGCAGTCTTGTTTGTTCCATTTTGAAAAAATCTGAACCATTAACATTGTTATCATGTTGTTTCCAAACTTGGCTTCTGTGAAGACTGAGTTAAATAGACATAAAATCAGAGTACATTGTGCAATGTTAAATTGAATCTATCTCTGAGTTGTGGTGATGTGTTTGCAATATATAAAAGGTTGTTTGTTCAGGACAGTAGTCAGTTCAACTTCTTTTGTCATCCATCTTGAATGTAGGTCGAGGACAACTTGTGATAACAGTAATTTGCTTGAAATGTGTATGTTCGTATTGTGTACATTTGTATTTGTACATAATTATGTAGAATGCTGAATATAGTTTGATAAGAGGTCACATGATTCAAGATCACTGTTACTAAATATAGACTGTTACTAAATATAGAATACTAGGTTTCACCCAAGATGTAGATTTATATAGAGTGGTTTGCATCAAACTATGTGTACAGCTATCTTACACCTTAACTAAACTTGTTTTAATGGAATTCAATTCCCTGTTGATAACTTAGAATGTTTGTACATTTTGTATAGATTTTGTAGAAAGTAGAATTATTTTCATTAAACTTGTTACACCTCCTTAACATTATCTTGATGAAAGTGACTGTGTTATTGTATGTGACATGTGGGTTCATTAGTCACAAAAACACTGTTACATTATCAGTCACTCCATCTTAATCTTAGTTGACCATATACCAAATGTTCAAGTAAACATGTTAATCCAGACTTTGGTTGTCTAATGAAATAAACATAAATTTGGTTGTAAAAACATAGGAAATATTACATCTGTTTGCATAATCGGATGAATTTGTTTGATAAATTGTCAACACATTGGATATATTGGCATAGTTTCACATGTTTGCATAATCCGATGGCTTTGCTTTATAACCTATGACAACAATCTTTGAGAAATAAATGAGCAGAGCATTGTCGACACTGGTCAATTAAGGCAGGACTTGTATACTTGATTTGTAATGATATATTTTTATACTGCAGACCTTGGTTCTCTTGTTATGATAAGCCACTGATTGGCCTGCATATTTGTCTGTGGTGCTCTTACGTTATAATGTTGGAAGGAAATGTTGGTGCATTTAATTGTGATGAAGATGTTTGGGTGTTGACTATGGGGGCAGAATTGTGATGAGAGTATTGTAGCTATGGGGGCAGAATGGTGATGAGAGTGTTGTAGCTACGGGGGCAGAATTGTGATGAGTGTGTTGGAGCTACGGGGGCAGAATTGTGATGAGTGTGTTGTAGCTATGGGGGCAGAATTGTGATGAGTGTGTTGTAGCTATGGGGGCAGAATTGTGATGAGATTGTTGTAGCTACGGGGACAGAATTGTGATGAGAGTGTTGTAGCTACGGGGGCAGAATTGTGATGAGAGTATTGTAGCTACGGGGGGAGAATTGTGATGAGAGTGTTGGAGCTACGGGGGCAGAATTGTGATGAGAGTGTTGTAGCTACGGGGGCAGAATTGTGATGAGAGTGTTGGAGCTACGGGGGCAGAATTGTGATAAGAGTGTTGTAGCTACGGGGGCAGAATTGTGATGTGAGTGTTGTAGCTACGGGGGCAGAATTGTGATAAGAGTGTTGGAGCTACGAGGGCAGAATTGTGATGTGAGTGTTGTAGCTACGGGGGCAGAATTGTGATAAGAGTGTTGGAGCTACGGGGGCAGAATTGTGATGTGAGTGTTGTAGCTACGGGGGCAGAATTGTGATAAGAGTGTTGTAGCTACGGGGGCAGAATTGTGATGTGAGTGTTGAGGCTACGGGGGCAGAATTGTGATGTGAGTGTTGAGGCTACAGGGTAGAATTGTGATGCTAGCGTATCGTGTTGGAGCTATGGGGCAGAATTGTGATGGTGTGTACTGTGATTATATATTTGTTATAGACTGGATGTGTTTGTATAGAGACCATGGTGGGAATGTGACAGAAAGCTTACCATGTCATTGTTGATTCTTCTCAGGCTGCTTGTCAACTGATACAGTAATAATAACGGGAGGGATTGGACATGGTTAGAGGTTGTATGCTTGGACTTGATATGTTAAGTGCTTGACTAATTGATTCAACTTGTAGTATCTTATTGATGTGTTGAACTCTTTACTGCATAGAGACTCCTTACGTTGCATCTACTGTATAGTATATCCATGCTGACAGTTTAAACATTTTATTTTGCGTATATATAAAACTAATAACATTATGGAGATGGAGAAGACAATATAAAATAATCTCATATATTAGAGTAATTTATTCTGTAGACAAACAGGGTGGAGTTTGTAGAGTAAAGGGTTAACTACACTTAGGAACAAAACACAATTACAGCATGTTTATAATGGCTCTATTGATCAATAGACTTGTATATATAAATATGTTGACTCGTTGATACTGGTCAGTGATGTTGTTTTATGTTGTTTGTGCTACATTTTGTGAGTGCTGATGGACTGGTTATATCTCTAATGTATACCTGTTTATGATGACATTTATCCTTCCAAATGGCTTCAAATATGGCAAAATATTAAAAGACTAAAAGTTTAATAAAGTACTGGCAGGATTTGAATGATGCGAAATTGTGTAACAAAGTTTGTACCATATCGTGTCAAATTAAGTTAGCTAAGTGGAAATAGTGGCAAATTTTGTGAATTTATAAACTTTGCTAACATTTTATCTAGCATTAATTTGAACCTACAAAGAATGTTGTTATTAACTAAAAATATACTCCCAAGGTTTCAGCATGCTAATTGACTGAAATTCAAAATTCGTTAAGTCTTTGACCCACAGAAACATATCCACTTATACATTATTTATTTTGTTGATGGCATGAATGTCTGATAATTGGACAACAGTGTTGTTATAACATAACAATTTACAGTAACAAGCCCCCAAAAAAACTATTTTTATTTACAATGAAATAGAGGATATTTGTTGATTTTGGTGTAAGATCGAATTTTATTTCACTGAGTGATCACTGAAAATCAATATTTAATTTTCTGTGATCACGAGTGAAATTAAATTGATCTAACACCAAAAATCAACTAATTTTCTGTTTATTGTATGCCTCAATTCCTCTTGAATATGTGCCGTAATTGGCTTAATTGGAAAAATCACGTCGAAATCAGAACGTCATGACGTGACAATTATGACGTAATGCATATATTAAAGTCCGGCGCCGTTGACGTTACGTTTCTTTTTCTGCATGATACTGGAACCAGCTTCTAAAACAGTGAAAATAACAAAGTGGTAATTTCACTGTTATTTTCACTGAAAAATCTCCATAATCCACTGAAAGCAAATATTAAGAAGGAAGAATTTTCTTGAGAAAGTGAAATTTGAAAATAAAACAGGTATTTTCTTAAAACTGAATAAAATTGCATGTTTATTCTTGCAATAGATAAGTTGATGTTTTGTTTATTGTGTTTGGTATTATATATTTATTGATCTGTGTTTAAAGTATTAATACAATCAATGTATACAAGTAAATTGCAATAATTCATGTTTTTTACTCTTAACGATTAAAATAATCAGCCCTGATGATGAATATAATGATACTGATTCTTGGGAGGTGCTGCAGACTTGGAGATTTAGACAAAATAATGAGTTCAAAATGATCATTTAGTGCATTGAGAATGGGCAAATTAAAATCTGCCTTATTTTCACCAAAATCTCCCTTACAAATCCCTGCTGAGGCAAATCTTTATGGACCATCGTAATATTATGTGTAAAGTGTGCATGGTATTGATAAACAGTTGAGTCAATTAGGAATGAAGCCTTTATTGGATCAATATAAGTATGCTAGAAAACACACACAGTATTTCATCTAATCTGTGTAAATTTGATAACTTGTTAGAGAAATTTCTGGATTAAAATGCGAGTTTTTTTTTAACTAAAACACCTTGAAACGTATACATTGTACGTGTAATACCCATGTGCAATAATGATCATTTCTGATATACAAGCTGGGAAACACGAGAACAAAGGGGTCTATGTATGCATAAAATGTAATACAGGTCTTAGTGGTGGCTGGATATACTTAAATCAATATTTTTGCAATGTATAGTGGGTGTAAAATTGTTTAGTTACAATTTTATTTTTGCATGTTATTTACATAAACAAAATGGTGGACTTTGTTGCCATGACATTGGTTGCTTTGTTGTATTTATACATCTATCAGTATATTGTTGCAGGGGAGGTAGCCTTACACATGGGAACTTATAAAGAGTACTAGTAGTCAGTTTAGACCTCACCACAGGGTCCCATATGTGTCACACAAGAATTGGATGCCTGTTGAGATTCTATGGGAGTTCCACAAACAAATGGATGCATGTTCAGTCAACACTAAGCTCAACAGGCATGCAACTATTCGTGTGACTCCCATAGACGCTAGTGAGGCATCCACCTCTCGTGTGGCAGAGATATGACCCGTGTTTATCCAATTGTCAAATGTGTTGTTGAAATTTCTAGAGTGAGAGATAGTGTTGTTTCAATTAATCGATTTAGTTTACTTTAATCACTTGGGCAGAAAATTGATTTCCGTTTAGTGACTAATAAATCTCGAAATCTCGTAAGCTATTTAAAATGACTAATTTAGTAATTATTGATAAAACAACAGTTGAATTGATTTATTTTAAAAACAGCGTAAGTTCAATCTTGTCACAAGATACCATCAAAGTATGGTAAACACACGATACTTTCAATGTGGCTTCTACATGTACAAGACAAGGCTGACCAAATTTTAGGCAATATGTTGGACAAGACTGGCTAAAGTTCTTCTTTCTGGATCGTTTTGTACCCAGTGACAACATATACCATTTGGCTTGGATAAGGTCCTCAACTGTGCCTGGCAAGAAATGTTTATTTCTGGGACCGGGTACCATTTGGCTTAGATAAGGTCCTCAAGTGTACCTGGCAAGAAATGTTTATTTCTGGGACCGGGTACCATTTGGCTTAGATATGGTCCTCAAGTGTACCTGGCAAGAAATGTTTATTTCTGGGACCGAGTACCATTTGGCTTAGATATGGTCCTCAAGTGTACCTGGCAAGAAATGTTTATTCCTGGGACCGGGTACCATTTGGCTTAGATAAGGTCCTCAAGTGTGCCTGGCAAGAAATGTTTATTTCTGGGATCGGGTACCATTTGGCTTGGATAAGGTCCTCAAGTGTACCTGGCAAGAAATGTTTATTTCTGGGACCGGGTACCATTTGGCTTGGATAAGGCACAGTGTATCCCGGCTGCTTCTCCTGTGGTAAAACATTGCTAGATGAGTTAATGAAATGACTTTTATTTATATTGAGTTGTTCATCCATTGTTTGCCATGTTCCTTGACTTCCTCTACTGATGTTGGTTTAAATCAACTCAGTATATTAGCTTGTGATCTATGTTAGATCGGTGTTGAATTTTTTAACTATATAGGCCTATTATAACTGCCACACTGCCATATAATAATAGTAGATTTTTATATATTCACATGACAATTTCACCAGAATATTACTTAATTCTAAACGAATTCAGTTATTATGACCAGTACCCTTAAAAACAATAATATAAACACTGATGTCTTGACTGTTGTTATATGCATTGAATGCAATGTGTAACATACATATATTGATGTATTCATGTAGAAGACTTTTAGCTCATCCAAGTTCTTTGTCATCTATTGTGATCACCCTTTTTGTCTGTCATCCCATGTCTATTGTACAATTACTTATAATTTCATTTCCTAAACCGTTTAAACGGTATAATTGAATTGGACCAGATTTCACAGAAATTAAACTTGATGTTTCTCAAAGATCTTATGTGTTTGTATGTAAAGAAGATAACTACAAATCAGACTTGTGTGCTGCTGCTGCTTAATTTGAGAGACCCTAACAAGACATCTTAGTTCAATCGAAAACTTGTAATTTTCCTCAAATCAGAATCTTAGAGGCATCTCCTGGTGAAGCTCTTGAAAGTTTGCAGTGTAGTAAACTTGCGTCAACGTTTTCATCATTTTTAGATACCAATGCTGAGTCCAGTATGACATGACAATCAGCTGTGCAATTTGATGGTATTTGGGTGAGCGGTATATGACCATAATATCACATTGTTTCACATGATCTGTCCATGTATTCATTTATAAATGTATTCATATACATGTACATAATCCTTGTACATTATTACATTATTTACTTTTATCATTATTTATTACATTTTACCTGTTAATGTAGTATGTGAGGACGTTTTATACATGTTTAAAGACAGGGGTCCTACAGTTACGGAATAATACGAAAAATTCAAAGTATTAACAAAGTTATGGTTTTAAACAGTGTTTTGGTGTACTAGGGATGTGTGCAAATGGCATTCGAAACAGACTTGCGTCTAATTATTAGGATTGGACATTATGCCTTAGTAGAACCCCTGTAATAAAGGGCTCTTGAGGTTCACATAAAGGGCTCTTGAGGTTCACATAAAGGGCTCTTGAGGTTCACGTTTCGGTAACCTCACTGGCACTTCTGACAAAGCACGTGATAAAGGGTACACTGGTAGATAATACTATTTACTGACAGTTGTTCAGTCTTGACAGTCTGATGAAGATAACTTATGGAACGAACTACCTCCACAAATTGTTGGGCAAACAACTTCAGAGCGACTACCTCCACAAATTGTGGGGCGAACGATTTCCATAGCTTGAAAGGAATTCCTAATGAATCAGGATTCCTATTGAATCTGCATGTATAAACATGATCACCACCAAGTGTAGATGTGCATACACAATGTTACACGGGGGTGTCTCAGTACCGCAGAGTTAATGCCCTTGAAGTTAGGTTCTTTGTGTGACAGCACAGTATTGCGGGGCTTACATTGCATTCGATGATGGCACTAGTTTTGATTGATACATTTATCTTAATTGAAGAAATTCTCATATATATGTATACTTGATACATTAACCAAGCTAAGCCACAGTTTGTCTACTTAAAGGATTAATTTTAAATTTTGCAGTCAGGAGCAGGGAATAGAAAAATAACGAGAGGTTGTTTGGGGGTCCTAGGCGCTCATACAATGGCAGGTGAGCAACCTAGGGCCCTTTTTTACATCGTGTTATTTTTTCATTCCTTGCTGCCAACTGCATAAAGAATTCTGTAAATCTAAAGATAAACAAACTGTAGCCTTACATAAAAACGTTGACCATGGCCTGAATATCACACAAGCCAGTAATCAACGACTTGTATGAAGAATGTTTTAGTGTATAAATGCTGCATATTTTATCATTCACAATAAAAGCTATAGGCCACCATGAATATGTATCAACAGTTGTATATTGTTGTATGAACAAATTGGAATAGTGGTTTTACCTTAAGGCCACAGTTTTGTTTTATTTATATGTTTTCAGATTTAAAAAAAAAATGCAGTTGGTTAGCAGGGAATGGAAAAATTACACGAGGGCCAAATATCCCTGCCATTGTGTGAGCAACCTTAACGTCTGGCTGTTACATAATAGTAACCAGCAAAGGTGTTCATGTTCCATTCCCTCCATCTTAACTGACATTTTTTTTTAAAAAATCCAATAAACCTAAAAATAACACAAACTGGCCTCAGAATGATCTGCAATATTCTCACAGTGTGTGTTTGTTAGTTAAGACACTACACACTGGTAACATATTGTGTTCAGTACTATGATCTGTGTTGATCTGATAATAAATTTGAGATATTACCAATGTTTCTGTTGTTCTTGATTATGTGTATGTTGTATTTATGCACCTATCAAAATTTTGCACCGAGAGGAAGTGGCAAGCATACACAGGACTTTAGACAGAAGACAATTCCAGACAGGTGACAGGGTCCCACCTGGGTCCCGGTGTAACAGGCCAAATTTTCCCCCTGTCCATTTTTTCCCTGGGGGAAAAACCGGGCTGGCCTGGTTCTTCCCCCGGGGAAAAAGTTGGCCGGTCCATTCTTCCCCCCCTGGTCCATTTTTCCCCCCTAAAAGAGTCAAATTTATTATGATATTTGAATTGGCCTCTTCTTCCACCCTTTGCCCCGTTCCCCCCCCCCCCCCCCCCCCCCTAGAAGTGGGAGTTACAAGTATGATGATCAAATGCAGAATTTGCCTCTTTTTTCCCCCCATTGGCCCCGTTTTTCCCCCCTAGAACTTAAAGTTTCTAGTATGATGATCAAATTCAGCATTGGCCTCTTTTTTTCCCTTGGCCCCGTTTTTCCCCCCTAGAAGTTGAAGTTTCTAGTATGTTGATCAAATGACTATTTAACAATCTACATTACTCATTCTTAATCTTCAACTCTTAAAATGCATTGATTTCGACCAATTCTGACACCATGTCATATTAACAACAAAGCACAGCCATGGCATAACTATAACAACCTTTATTAACTTCTCATTGAAGAGTATCAACTGTTAAACGAAATGTGACAGTCGAGTCAGACAATAAGCCTCTTTTTTCCTTTCCCTCCTTAACCCCGACCCCCATAGGTCTTAGGATGATAACCCATTACCTACATCTACTGACAAGACGATACAGATTGATCCAGCATTTGATAGGAGTTATTCCCTGTTTCTGACTTTGAATTTTTACACAAATATTTCAATTTCTCAATTACTTTCAAACGCGGCAAAGGGGAAAAAGAGGCCAATTAAGCATTGATCATAATAATAGAACTTCTTGGGGGGAAGAATGGGCCAAGGGGGGAAAAGAGAGGTCAATGCTGCATTTGATCAACATACTAGAAACATCAATCTCTAGGGGGGGGGGGGGGAAACGGGGCCAAGGTGCGGAAAAATAGGTCAATTGTGCATTTGATCATCATACTAGAAACTCCAACGTCTAGGGGGGGAGGGGGGAAACGGGGCCAAGGGGGGAAAAGAGGCCAATTCTGCATTTGATCATCATACTTGAAACTTCCACTTCTAGGGGGGAAAACGGGGCCAAGGGTGGAAAAAGGAGGCCAATTGTGCATTTGATCATCATACTAGAAACTTCAACTTCTAGGGTGGAAAAAAGGGGCCAAGGGGGGCCTAAATAAAGTGGAAGACTTGATCAAGAATAGTGTTTATTAGGGGGGAAAAAAGGCCTGGGCCCGATCTTTCCCCAGGGGAAAAACTGGCCGGGGGAAAAAAAGGACTGCTACAGTAACAGGCCAAATTCCCCCCTGTCCATTTTTTCCCCAGGGGAAAAACTGGCCGGGGGAAAAAAGGACCGCTACACCGGGATATATACTTTGGCCGGATTTAAGATCCTGGTATTGGGGAATTTAGATGCTGCAGAAAAAGACAACCATTTAAAGATGGCGGGCCATTTTGTAGAACAAGCATCACCCAGTGTGGGGATATAAACCAAACGTTGGACTTTAGAGTGGGGAATTGGACAAAAAGAAGGAAAAAAAGTATGATTACCCTTGGTCTGCCCAGCGCTCCCCCAACCTGGGGCAAAGTATTGATAGGTGCATAAATCCAACTGACTCAGCTAATAGGAATAAACAACTGTGAAACGTTGGATACTCTTTCAGTTACATGCCCTCCAGCCAATTGAAATTCTACCAGTCAAATTTAACTTCATGGATTATGTGTGTCTTTGATTGCTCCAGGAACTTTATGAATCACATTCTACGATTAAGACGTTTCTTCACAATATTTAACTGGCTCTATTAGACTGTCCTGTCCTTTTCATTAAAAAAAGATATCTCAGAATGCAGCTGACGAATTCCTAGGTTCTTTTTAGAACGTCACGAGGCAGAAAGCAACTGGACCCCCTAGTCGCTGGATCCCAAGTATTTCACATTTCCACTTGAACAAAAGTGAAGCCCTGGAGTTCACAGGGTATGCTGCTCAGATAGACAGTGCACTTTTTCTTCGTGACGTATTCACAGCAGCTATATATCAGTGAATATTATCCAGTCGATTAGCGTTAGTCCTGGCTATATAAACAACGATTTTGTGGAATGCTTCTCAGAGATACATTTTTACTTGCTCGCTTCCCTCGCACATTTCTTTGAGGGGGGGGGGTCAATACATGAATGTACGCCCCCCCCCTAACGCCAAATCCTGGATCCGCCCCCGAGTAGAAGTCACAATTTTGACCCAATCTTTATGAAACTTTTTCACAATGATCATCTCAACATAATCTTGGTGAAGGTCGATATTGTGTCATCTGGTTACAGGTTTGACATGCTATAGACCTTGGAAATATATCATCTTAATCATCTGACACAATTTAACGTAAGCTGGATTGGCCAAACGTTAATGGAAGCTCACATTACGACTGTGGATGTCGTTGCAGTTTTACCGACGAAGCTAACTTTGAAGTCAAACACTGAAGGCCATCAAGCAATGCATCGTCAACCAGAAACTTTCGACTGTTCAAAGAGTTACGTGTTGTCCTTGTAAATGTATGGAACAACATTCCACAACCCAATAATGTTCGCGCCAATGAGGCACAGACGCCTGTCCTGTACAGTAGATTACATCTCAAAGTACGTAAATAATTTAGTCGACCATTTATACCATTTATTTAGACATTGATGGCAATGAAACTAGCACAAAATTTACCTCATACATTGAATTTGTAGAGTAATAATAATAATAATAAAAAAGACTTTATTTAAAGAGGCAACACAGTTGGGTATGCCCAGTCTTCCCTGTGAGCCTCATATAACATAATATATGTACATTTACAAAAGTTACATGAATGACAAAGTAATATAAATATATACAAGTATATATACACAGCTGAAAGAAAGGAAAAGTAATGAGCAGATAATATAACACATTGAATGATGGCATAAATAGCATAAAACATTATTGATGGGTTACTAATTAATCAATGCATCTCTCCAGTGAGAGAGAAGTGTGCTTGACCACCAGAGAACCACCACTTCAAGTAGTTGCTTTTAAATAAGTTGATATTTTCAGATGTTCTTATATCGTTAGGAAGACAGTTCCATAATATTGCACCAGAGTGCAACGTGTCAATAAAGTTGAAGCACCTGAACAGGTTTAAATGCCTCATAAAACCACTGTTGCGTTTTTAAGTCGGTTAAGTGTATACATCTCAATTGTTTCAACTAAACAGTGCCCACCTGATGCAGCATTACGCACTTATGTATTTGGATGAGAAAACTCAAGCATTCTTTAAGATGTCAGCTGTATGGAGCTATATATTCGTCCCAGGCTGTATTGGCATTACATTTGAATTGCAATTCAACGATGCATAATGGGTGTTTTAAAATGACACTTATTGTGACACATGTTTTTCTTGCCACTTGAGACATAGCTAGTTGACTTATCAGTTACCATAAAAAACGACGACATTGTTTCAACGCATACCAAACATACACGTACTTGATGACTGTCTTACAATTTAGCAGCAGACCATATAGTTAAAGATGTGGTCCACGTTTTCTTCAGCGTTTATGCAAAGCTAATGTATAATACATGCATGGATATTGAATGATTGAGTAGTATATATTTAGAGGGTACTTAATAGTTTTGTATAGTCGGATTTTGTACCTATGTCAGGTCATCTGCTTGACCGTTTTGTAACATACATTACTTTTAGCTACAGGGTGATTCATAATATCTGTCACAGTTTCAGACTATTATAACATTTCGTTCCTGTACAAGATACGTATGTATCATAAATCATTTGAAAGCTTATGTGATCAAGTTTTTTCTTATATAAATTACACGAAGGGTGCTGGAATCATGGCGTCCTAATAGACGTCATAAAAAGATGTGTGATTTCCAAAGCATAATTTAAGACAGTTAAGTTTTGAGTAGCTGTGTTTTGTGAGCCATTCTCGAAATATAACAACCACAACTATGAAAATACAGTATTCTGGTTATGATTCACTGTCAAGAGCTTGTTAAATGGTTTCAGCAAATTAAATTGATGGAAGATGGCTAGCTTTTAAGGCAAAAAAGAAAATCATTGACGTCAGCATCACACACAATTGACGTCACATTGACACAAAATATAATTCCGTATGAAGACTAAAATACACATGCAAGTATATAATATCTTGTATCATAAACAACTTTAAAATATATGTATTTTGGATGTGTAAACTATTTGTGGTAATAAACTGCTTCATTTGAAAAGTATGACAGCTATTATGAATCACCCTGTACGTGTATATAGGGGAAATCACATATTCATATGCAAAATGTCCACCAGCAATTTGTTGGATGAATGAACAATAAAATCTTGCCATTATCCTAAAGCTAGCTGGTGGGCACATTTGCATATGAATAGATTTACACTTGATCCCTCCTACATTAAGCTATGTCTGTACTGGAACCGTTGAATTGTATTGTACAAAACATGATTTGTATGTTTACTGTTTTAAATTTAACCAGATGAACTGGAAGACGAATTCTAGTTCTCTGATTTAACGACTACTTTACCTGTTTTATTAGCTCACCTGTCACAAAGTGACAAGGTGAGCTTTTGTGATCGCTCTTCGTCCGTCGTCCGTCGTCCGTCGTCCGTCCGTCCGTCCGTCCGTCCGTCCACAATTCCTTGTGAACACACTAGAGGTCACAAATTTAGCCTAATCTTTATGAAACTTGGTCACAATGATCATCTCAACAAAATCTAGGCCAAGTTCGATATTGGGTCATCTGGGGTCAAAAACTAGGTCACTAGGTCAAATCATAGAAAAACCTTGTGAACACATTAGAGGTCACAATTTTGACTTAATCTTTATGAAACTTGATCACAATGATCATCTCTATAAAATCTAGGTCAAGTTCGATATTGGGTCATCTGGGGTCAAAAACTAGGTCACTAGGTCAAATCATAGAAAAACCTTGTGAACACATTAGAGGTCACAATTTTGACTTAATCTTTATGAAACTTGATCACAATGATCATCTCTATAAAATCTAGGTCAAGTTCGATATTGGGTCATCCGGGGTCTTAAACTAGGTCACAAGGTCAAATCATAGATAAACCTTGTGTAGTCACTAGAGGTCACAATTTTGGTCTAATATTTATGAAACTTGGTCACAATGATCTTCTCAACAGAATCTAGGTCAAGGTTGATATTGGGTCATCAGGGGTCAAAAACTAGGTCACAAGGTCAAATCATAGAAAAACCTTGTGTAGTCACTAGAGGTCAAAATTTTGACCTAGTCTTTATGAAACTTGGTCACAATGATCATCTCAACAAAATCTAGGTCAAGTTCGATATTGGGTCATCTGGGGTCAAAAACTAGGTCACAAGGTCAAATCATAGATAAACCTTGTGTAGTCACTAGAGGTCACACTTTTGGTCTAATCTTTATGAGACTTGGTCACAATGATCATCGCAATAAAATCTAGGTCAAGTTCGATAATGGGTCATCTGGGGTCAAAAACTAGGTCACAAGGTCAAATAATAGAAAACCCTTGTGTAGTCACTAGAGGTCACAGTTTTAGCATAATCTTTACGAAACTTGGTCACAATGATCTACACAACCAAATCTAGGTCAAGTTTGATATTGGGTCATCCGGGGTCAAAAACTAGGTCACAAGATCAAATCATAGAAAAACCTTGTGTAGTCACTAGAGGTCCCAGTTTTGGCCTGATCTTTACGAAACTTAGTCACAATGATCATAACAACAAAATCGAGGTCGAGTTCGATAATGGGTCATCTGGGGTCAAAAACTAGGTCACAAGGTCAAATCATAGAAATACCTTGCGTAGTCACTAGAGGTCACAATTTTTGTCTAATCTTTATGAAACTCGGTCACAATGATCATCTCAAAAAAATCTAGATCATGTTCGATATTGGGTCATCTGGGGTCAAAAACTAGGTCACAAGGTCAAATAATAGAAAAACCTTGTGTAGTCACTAGAGGTGACAGTTTTGGCCTGATCTTTACGAAACTTGGTCACAATGATCATCTCAACAAAATCTAGGTCAAGTCCGATATTGGTTTATCTGGGGTCAAAAACTAGGTCATTAGGTCAAATCATATAAAAACCTTTTGTAGTCACTAGAGGTCACAATATTTGCCTAATCTGTATAAAACTTGGTCACAATGATCATCTTAACAAAATCTAGGTTAAATTCGAAAGGTGAGCGACCTAGGGCCCTTTGGGCCCTCTTGTTTCATTGACCCCTCTAATTCATATTTCAATGTCAAAACATACCTGCGACAGTTATAAAATATACACTGTGATAAATAGTTTGTTATCTATAACATAACAATAGATGATTTATGCACCATAAAAGGCATACTACTACATGTACATATATACCAGGCTACATAAATTTCCCTTGCGCAGTCAGCTCTTGACCAAATATACGGTGTCAAAAGTATATGAAATATGGTCGAAATTATCATCCATTGTTCAATATTGACAAGCCTATAACTATTATACATACCGCTCGTTATTTATTTTCCAATTTCATCGACCGAAACAGTTCATATTCCTAAATATGGCTATATTCCTAAATATGGCTATATACATGATATCACTGCGAAAACTACTTCCATCTATTGTCTTAATAAAGGCTGTGAATCATGTATTGTGTCATCACGCGCACATTTTTAATCGCGATAATAGATTTCTATAGTAGATTTTTAAATTTTCAAGAGCAAACATTTCAAAATTGGTAATGATCTTATAAGGATCGTAAGCCAGCGATATTATCTCAGATAAGACTCCTACATGTTTGAAATTTGCATCACAAGGCGCTTCTTATGAGCCAATTTTCATAATCAGAACTGGTCATGTTGACTAAACTGAAGTTGAAATAGTGTTAAAGTGATAGTAGTCTCTTAAGTGCTAAAACATAGGTAAAGCAGCAAAGTACACACAAAAAGCACTAGAATACCTTAAAACACGCTATGTTTACAATTTCAAAAAGCCTCAGTGCTATATGACATAATTTCTCTCACATGAGAACATCAACATTTTACGGCATAAAGGAGTAGGTACTACGAGGGTAATTCAATATATAATGCGAACTATCATTTATCTCTAAAACCCGTCAAAATAATTAAACGAAATTTTGCATAATAAATATTTGAGTCATTTTCGTTTAGTTCAGAAAATTTTGGCTTCGTTCATTCGATTCTGCGGAACAGATTAAACATGTCCAAGGCTTGCGCTCGATGGGTGCCCAATATTATGACGTCGCTCCAACCGAGTTACCGGCTTGCGTTAGCGCTTTATTGTGGAAAAACAAAACGTTCTGTCTATACTATTAGCTATATATGAGACGTAGATACGCTCATACCAGCCGAAAATTAGAGGACAGTAACCTGGGGATTCGAAATCCAGATTTACATTACAATGAGTAGGCCGCGTCCATGCAGTATAGAGTGTATGTGTGCAGTTGCCTAGCAACGCGAATAAAAGATCTGTCGAAATTATTAAAGTCGGTCATTGATCACATAGAAGGTTACTTTGAATGAATATGCCAATGTTTGAATGATTAATATTGTATGTAAGAATTTATGTGCTAGTTCGCATTATATATTGAATGACCCTCGTATAACGGGTGTTTTTGACCGCATACCCGTTTTTAAAAACAAATCGGATGAATGATATAAACATCCTGTAAACGATATATTTTTATTTATTTTTGTCACTGTCTGTTGCCATCACAACCGTTTTTCTAATGACTCGCATATGCAAAAATCTGTGTTTTAATTTCAATTTTAACACAACAATCGATGAAAGACATAGTATAATATATAGTTTTTTTATTTGAACGTTTTTATTTAAAACAAATGTTTTGCTGCCATGGCAACTCGGCAATCTGTTACATTATCGCTCTTGATAGGACATACTCTTTTATTTCACATTACTGTATAGCTTGACACTAGAATAATGGCATTATTGTGTACCGTGTACCGATTCCAAAAAATCACATTTTATTTCATTTTTTGTCATTTCTAGTCCATAATACACACCTTTTGAAGAAGAGTATGTCACTAGAATTTATATATCATAAACCTTGTGTAACGATGCACCTATCACAGCGATTCATTTTAAAATTGAATTTTCCCTCTTTTGACCATATTTCGACTAATTTGCCAATTTTGGCCATGCTATTCTGGCGGTCAAACGAGGCCCCTAACAACGTCATCATTTGAATTTGTCGAACATGATAAACAGAAAGTTGAGATAGTGGTTCATTTTTATCTGTGAAGAAAACATCAATTGTGTAACACTTATTTTTTCTAAAATGTTTGGTCCTTAAAAAAAGATTATATTAAGTCAGACCCTTTATTGGACCTTATACTTTAAATAACCGTTATTGACTCTTGTTATGAGGCACGATAAGGGTCATTAATGCATGACCCTGTATCATGCTGAAAAGCTTTATCGTTTCAGTGTGATGTTGAGTTTTTTTAATATTCTGAATGCTTACAGCATCATAAGAGATGATTTAGAGCATACTAAATGGATCCATACATTTTTGTAAAGTTAAAATAGTTATTTATGATAATTCCAGACCACATAACTTTGCTTAGATGTATACTTAGCTCTCCTAGTTTATTCCTAATAGCAAACGAAAACGAATATTTGCTAAGTATGTCTATGACATGGCCCATGAACAACTCGCAAAACTTAATTAGGGGATCCATATGAATCATTGGTTTATGAACAACTGTCGCGTGCAAGTTTTAGTAAAATCAAATCATACATGGAACCACAATCATTTAGACAATACCAAAAAGCTATATTCTATTCCAACACAACCAGGGGGTTCACTACGGCGGATATTTGTAGCTATACGTTATCAAATGCGGAATGTTGGCTTTGTTAGAATCGAAATATGTTTACTTCGGTAACTGATTTTTTACTGTTCAGTTAGGATACTGTGAAAGTTGCGTTTTACTTTATGTGTACACAAACGATTACAACCATTGTCGGAACAGGTAAGGTATTGCAATGTAGCATTGAAATTATAAGTGTCAGGATATAAGCCTTTATAATTGGTTTTAAATCGCAATAGTGGAGCATGTATTACACTATTCTGGGTGTAGGCCTACTATAACAGCGTTCTCTTGGTATAGTCATTTACTGCATTCACACAACTGTAAAAAGTAAAATGTGAACATATTTTTCCACAGTACATCTTCCAAAATTACTTTAACTAAACGAAATTATAGATGTCAATTTTCAACAAAATTCACGATTTCAAAACGGCGTCTGTAAATGAAATTTTTCAAACAAATACACACACGCGTAATTGTTTCACAAAACATTTTTAACTAAAAAGATGATATGAATGCAATAGCGCACAGACAATCCAAAGTCACACAGAAACGACGGCAACGCCTAGCCATCCACGCAAGAGTTAGACATAGAACGAACCATCCACATCCCCAAAATTGGATAATTCAAGCAAGCCTATATACTCACTCATACGCAATGAATGACACACTGTGGACTTCGAATTTTGTGCATAATTAGCCATAAAGGGAGGTAATTAAAAATGATAACTACACTGAAGTGAAGTACGGGGCGACTTTTTACAGCCGCCACACAGCACTTAACACCTGCTGTAGTGATAAGTAAATACAGTAGCGCAAAGACGGACACTTAACTTAACTAGCCGAGCACAGAAAACATCACACAATTACGATGCACAATTCCCTATACATGTACATCATCGAACGAGAAAATTAACTGTCTAAGTCACAGCTGTCAAAATGCTGAATGCCCTAGTTTTAACAGTAAAACGGCTGAAAAACCACATCTAGTCAATGGATCACAAAAGACGAACATAACTTCAGCTTTCCATGGTCCATAAATGTCCAGTAAACTATCACAATCATCATTGTTCCACAAAATGCCAACTTTTTTAGTCTTAAATTTCTTACGTCAGTTTCCCCTTTAAAAACAACTATAAGTCCATATTCCATAAATGTAGTCTTGGGATTCAGGAAGTACTGTGCGCACGACATATAGGTGTCTCATAAGTCAAATGGGCCGGCACTTTCAATAAGGGTGACACTATATAACAAACAAAGCCATTACCTTACATGCAGAATTCTCCGAAAACTGTTAACACGAATATCACACGGTCTATGTTATGACAAGCGATACTAGATAAATAACCCAGCACGAATGAATATACAAAGATCTGTATACATGCATATAATACCATCTTTCCACACGAGTGTAAGAAAACCACATCTTCTAAAACGAACGGTCGCACTCCCTTTAAACAGACTCAATTCCACTGGTAGGATATATCCGTAGCAGGACACCTGTTGTCTTATACTTTGTAACAATATGTGCAGGGATACTCAGTACGCCATATTTACAATCCAACCATTTGTAGCTGACGATATTGCCAACTATCACCCAAAGCAGCATGAACGACGACGGAGCAATATACAGAGGTGAATCAAACCCACTATCAGCCAGGCTTTCCCCACATATGTAACGAAGAAAACAACGTAGATACCGAGTATAACTGGTCTGTAGTGTTTCCAGATGCCTGATAGAATTGTGTTGGCTTTCTCTTTGATTTTAGGTTGGAAACATGTAATGATCGCAAGAGCTAGCATCAGAAGAGCTATAACGATTGTCATAGCCCCCATCGAAGTCAATGCAGCCACCAAGAGTAGGCACTGTGGGATGTCGAGGAGGACTCATGACAAATATCAGCATCCCGATCAATGATATTTTGGTGAGACAGTCGTTAACATTTTTGTCCGAGACTTCTAATGCGCACCATTCAGAGTACGTCGGTTCCGAGTCCGCATCGAAACTTTCTACGATAAGTGCAAACTGGTATCTTTCGCCGTATTGCAAGTCTGTCGCTGTGAATGTTGACGAGTCCCCCTTTAGGGGTTCCTTAATTTGTGTCCATTCAATGTTTTTGTTAGTTCTCTGTTTAACGACGATTCTGGATTGCTCTGTAAAGACTTCTGTTTTTTTCCAGCGCAAGCGGATGGAATTTTCAGCCTTTTCAAGCTTGATTGGAGTTTGAATTGGCATCGCTGGTAGCTTTAAATCGATCTTTATTAATCCTGGTACTCGTATCAATCCCATGTCAAACAACAATGTTAAGATAAACATATCAACAGCATCCCTTGGAGTGGGCGATCGTGAAAACCAAGATGGGTCAGTCGATGACGAATAGGACTCGGTTAGAAGAACATTAATTGAACATCCTTCCAATTTTGCCTTTCGAAACATCTGTTGATCTGCTTGTTTGACTTTACCACAGACGAGCAGGATGTGATTTTCCAATGGATTCCCAGTTTTGCTGATTCCTAATTCATCCATCATTTTGTTTACCGCATTAATGGATTCAGCCGATTTGTCTTTGTTTTCAGCGATGTCAATCATCTTTGGTCTCCATGGAATCGTTTCGTTTGTTCCAAATAAAAATATTAGAAGATGAGGCCACCATTCAAAAAAGGCCTGGTAATGACTGATATCCCGCTCACAGGGGTTATTCCTAGGATTTCTCAAGGAATTGCCAGACAAATATACGGAAAAGTGTCTAATAACATCTCCTGGAAGATTTTCTTTCATTGTGGTTATCCAACCTTCTTTCTTCATTTCGGCGTATACATCCCGTTTATCCATTAGAAAAATTACCAGTTTACTCTTCCAAACGTAATTTATCCTCATCAGGTCGAGAAGTCCACTAACAACAATATTCTCGGAATCGGTTGCAAAACACAGTAACTTCCTAAGATAGAATGCCATGATCAGTTGTGGTGTTAATTGTAAGATTCCAACAATATCGTCAAAAACAATAATGATCTCGGCGTGTCCATCGTTTTGACTTAACGATGGGAGTCCACCATGCACGACGTTGAGAGGGGCTACACTCATGATGTAGTTAGGACGAATACAGACTGAAACAGTTTCTCTATCACACCTACTTTTATAATGGAGACAGGAGCATGGCTTATCTCTCAATATCACGTGATCTCGCCATGTACCTAAACTGATATGTTTTATTGCACTCTTAGAGCTGACTTAGATGGTTGTTCAGACACTTGAAAAATGAGTGTATTTTGTTTATAAAAAAAGTCCTGATAGGTTTATGGATACATGTTGTACTTATAATTCTATATTTGCTGAACAAATATCTCTAGAATCTACTTGATACATATTCCATTGGTTCTGGTATTTGAATAGCAAGGTCATTCTGGGAGAAGAAAATCATGTGCATCACTTTTGTCACTGACTGTCTGCCTGAGTTTTACAATTAAAGGCTTCCTAGAATTTCTGGAAGCGCATACATTGAAATCTGAGAAAACCGACTTCTGAGAAAACAAGAATTCTGTCCAAACCGACCAAATATTTGGGTTCCGTAATGTGTTCTCCTTTAATTCAATATAAAAACTTCTGAAATAACCAGAACTTGCGGAATCTGAGGACAAATTTATCCGCAGCAAACCAAAGGGATTCGACCCGATAAAAATATCTTTCACATTTATACTATGAATATCTAAGACAGGGATCTTACTTTATGACTGATCCTCATATACCCAACTCAACATTATGTCCAATATTTTAAACAAGCCGAATACAATCATTCAATTTGTACTGCACAATTCAAGACAATATAATATTATACATAAAAAATACAACTTTTATCAATACACGTACACAATGTCGCCTGTGTCGAGCATAGAATGTTCACAAAATGCGTAAAACGCGGTTTGATGACACACCCCTGCACAGACAGAAACTAGAAAACGACCGTCGATTAGGAAGAGAAATCATTATTTACGCACGATCTCAGGATATTAGTACGACGATTTGATAGCTGGACATATTTTTTGCAACTTACCACCACCCATATATTTCTGTTCCGCTTAAATAGAAGATAATCCGAGTTCAGGGAGAACTGATATTCAATTTCTAATACATTTGTATTTACATTCATTTCGACCATTTGTAGTATCACGTGACGGATCATGTGACAATATAGAAAATGATTTGTGTTCGGTAATACCATGCAACTCTTCAGCCAATTAAATTACTCGTAACAAAAGCCAGGCCGTTTTCTAGTTTCTGTCTGTGCAGGGTTATGTCGTCAAACCGGGTTTTACGCATTTTGTGAACATTCTATGCCCGACACAGGCGACATTGTGTACGTGTATTGATAAAAGTTGTATTTTTTATGTATAATATTATATTGTCTTGAAGTGTGCAGTACAAATTAAATGATTGTATTCGGCTTGTTTAAAATATTGGACATAATGTTGAGTTGGGTATATGAGGGTCAGTCATAAAGTAAGATCCCTGTCTTAGATATTCATAGTATAGATGTGAAAGATATTTTTATCGGGTCGAATCCCTTTGCAGCAAACCGGTTTTGGTTTTAGTTTGGTGGTTTCAAATTACATGTACATGAAATTTGTTTTAATTTGAAGTTTAGCTGTAAACATGTGGGCTGCTCTACAGCTACAAAATGGCGGACAAATATATCATGTTATCGAAATTCAGCCCTATTTTCCTATCTAAATCCCAACCATCAACATCTTTTTTAAAGGGTGTAAAGAAAGTTCGTTCTAACGAATTTAGACCGTAACTGTAATTAAGGTATTTAAAAAAACGTTTGTTACTAATTGTTTTTGTAATTTAACTTTTTATTCCCGATATACATAATTATATATACATTTTGTATATATTTTATATATTGTATTTTTTCGTCTCATTTATGTACATACACATAACAAACAAATTTAACGTAACAGGTAAAACTAAGTACACAACCATTCAATCTTGAATTATAAGAGACGTTTGATAATCATATAATAAACTGATAATCATCATTCCATATCTTATTTCTCACAAATTACGATTACATTATTTATTAACACTGAATACATATGTAAAACTAAGAGACCGTCGTCAATGCGTTGTATTAAAATATTGCTAAATTAATTATTATTTAAAAAACTGAGATATGTAAGTGGAGCACTAATGCGCTAATAAAAAACATTTTAATAAATCATTTATCACCCCGGTCAGACCGTAGATGAACTGATTAACAACAGTCTCTTAGATGTCACTTAAACTGCAAGAATAAATAAAAAAAAGATACAAATACATTATTTACACAGATAAATTTTTTTTTTTTGCAAAATCATTAAGCAGGTTTATTATACATGTAGTTATAATATATGTACATAAATATTTAATATAACATTACAGATTAAAATATATACTACGTTATGATTAGGGGCTAATTGTTGCGAATTATTCCAGAAATGTGACGCACGATTACTGTTATATTCTATATAATGTCGTGCACACAATTTGTGCTTTCTGTCAACCATTTGGAGCGCAAACATATACATACGAATTAAACAGTCTCATCGAAACGGTCGATTATTTGTGTGGTCGCAGACGTGGCGTAATAGTTCTTCCTCAATCGGGACCCCTTTAACATTACTGACGTAACAGCTTCCGAATTCATGACGGAAATACCCGAGTAGTAACGGTTGGACTCTTTCGTGATACGAAGTAATGCACTTCCGCTCGCTCATGTAGCCTGCATCGCCTGTACTATATGTTATCCGAACTCCTCTTAAATAGTATTCTCCTGAAAATATTGATTCAGCTGAAACCATGCCATTCAGCGTTTAAATACTATGTACATGTATTTCAAAATATGTACTTGTATTTCAGATGTTTAACTGTTGTAACTAGGTCATTCAGCGTGAGCATTCAGCCGTTTGATTGCTGAAACTATTTAATTCAGCATTTTGACAGCTGGGATTTGAGCGGATCATTTTCAGGTTTGGTGGTGTGTTGGGCATTGTACCTTCTATGTTGTATGTTTTCTGTGCTCGATTGGTTAAGCTGGGTTCACACTCTGGCGTTTTGACAGACGTTTACCGACGTTTGGACAAACGTTTAGCTCCGCTGGTAAAGTGACTAAACGTTTTGAAAAGTTGACGATCGCTGGTAAACGCTTAGAACGCTGCATTCGTTGAAAATTCTAAAACTGCAAAAATTTTGCCGACGCTTGAAAATAAACGTTAATGTAAGTTGTGCTTCGTTTGTAAACGTTCCTGAACGCTAGATTAAGTTGATCAAAGTTTGCTTAAGGCAAACGTCTGCTTAAACGCTGGTGGTGATAATGAATTTCGTCGAACGTTTATCTAGCGGAGGCCAACGGGTATCCGGTGAAATGAACGTGGTAGTAACGCAAGGGCTGGCGTAAGCCAACTTTCCCCAGCGCAAATGAACGTTTGTCCACCGTAGGCCAACGGATATCAGACGCAATGAATGCGATAGCAACGCAAGTAGTTAGCGCAGACGAACGTTCCATAACGATTCAGTAACTTAGGTTAACTTTGTACAACGGATCCCGGCGTTTGGCACCTCGTTCGTCTAAGTCGGACTAAGTTAGGGACCGCTACACATACGCTAACCTGCGTTGGCAAACGTTCACATGCGCTAATAGAAATTAACTACAACGCTGATAAACGTTGTTAAGCGCGAGTAACCGCTGCCAAACGCAGTCAAGCGCAAGGAAACATTCGCAAATGTTTGCGTGCGCCAGATACACAACGCTGGTATAAAAATAGTTCGTTAGCGACTAGGCTGGACCCCCATAAACATTAAATATCTTAAAAAGTACAATGCCAATTAGAATAAAAATTGGTATATCTTCATAAATCAACTTTACCAACTCTCATAAATTAAAACATAATTTTTGGTCCACAGAAAAGTGTACTTTGCATTTACTTCCAATGTAAAATTTTAAGTCTAAAACAAGGTAAATACGTATGGGTGATTGAAGTGACTGGAACAGCAAAGGTAAGCAAATTGGTCCAATATAACTGTACATTAAGTAACACACCAGTGACGATTGCAAATATATAATGAGGTCCATACACCAAAGTGTATGTGTTTTATGTTTAAGCTCACCTCAAGACTCATCATTTTGTTAATACAAATGATCATTACAATCAGAAAGCGGGCCTCAACTATATACACATTGATGACCAGTCAAATGTTGGTCAAAGTTATCCATATATGTCCCGTTACAGTTATTACAAATACAATAGCATTAGTCTAACTACCTGATTGGAGTGGCTTATTTTACTCCATGTCCAGCTGTTGATTAAAATACAAAATTTAATACATTAGACACAATGGGGAAAAAATTAACGAGTTCGTAAAATAGTCTGAAATTTAAACACAGAGTTGTGGTAAAGGTGATTCAGTGTACCATACCAAATTTCAATCAAATTGCATAATTACTTGAAAAGATATTTAAGCTTAGTCGCTAACGGACTATAGTGTGAACCAAAATATTCCTCCTCGCGAGCGTAATTTCACCGACGTTTGGACTCATTTTTCGACTATTAAACGCTGACCAACGCAGGTAGAAACGTTTATAGTGTGAACCCGACTTTAGGTTGAATGCTGCCCTCCCTGTCCGACTTAATATTATGTTTTTGGAAACGGAAGCCAACTCAATGGTTAGATTTGGCGATTTAGTCTGTACGAATACTTTAACCTTAACTTTACCTTTAATCTGCATATCTAAAGTGACGTTTAATGTTAATTGAAGCAAAGACCTAAATATACAAATTGATTTAGGTCTTTGATTGAAGTCTGTCATTTTGGTAGTGTGTCTTTATATTAGCGTCTCTAAGTATCTGCAGTTATATTTATGACATGCAACAACAAATAACATTACTCTTAGTTGGTTGAAAGGTTAACATACCAGACGTTTAATTTTCAAAGTTATAACACAAATCAAATATTATCAATATATAGCATGCGGCATATTTTTTATAAATTTAATTTTGGGGAAAACAAATACGAGGGCTGTTCAAATTGGAATGCAACTAAGCCCATACATTTTTTTCCTTAATAGATTATATTGAAACTAGCCTTTGATCCTATTGCAGTATTCATCTCCGGTATATATGCCAAGTTTCATTCAGATATTCCTTATTTAAAATGCGATTTTATTATCATTCATAGGGTCACTGTGCATATACTGGACAAGTGCCAAACCGCGATCTTAACGTATCTGATATTTCTTTCGATATTGCAATTTAAGAGCCGTTTGAAACAAATAAAGATCACAAGGGACATTGCTTGACAAAGCAGGATGGTCGGAAAGCTGAAGAACCTTCACGCTTCTCAGAAAGTCGCGTTAATGGCTGCTGCAGGTGGAGGCCCATTGCTCTGCAATAGCATGTCATACTTCAAACATGTGCCTTGAGAGCGATTGTCGGAGAATTTCTTCAATTTCTGGAGGAATTTTCTTTTTTCAAGCTTGGCATTTACCCATTGTCTATTTTATTCATCAAATTTAATGGTACAAACTTGGTTTATATAGAAAAAGGTGTACATTTCTGCTGACGCCTATGGTGTGTTTTGCAATGCATACTTTTGTTCTGTGTTTGCTGGCCCATATTAGTTTAAGGATCTGTCGCATGGGTGAAAAAATCAACCCGTGTCTCGTTTATGGTCATTACATTTGCAAACGGTGGACTTTTTTTATCTAGAAACTTGTTTCAACTATTTGTGGACAGTTTGCAAGGACATGTGTGCTGGCGTCTCTAAGCAGATAGGGGTATCCATAGTGTACTTATCGTCCTTACTTTTTTAATATGTTTGATAATTGTTTGAATAGCTCCTAATGATGTGCCAACACATTGAGCTACTTGCCTAATTGTAAATTCTCAACCAGTTTCAAAAACAAATATGATTTTCGCAACCCTTTTATAGTATATTGCGGTATTTGGATGGCGTTCATGGGGTTCTTTCCAAATAAAATTACACCACTTTTAAATTGCGTAAACTATCAAGTAGTTGATGAAACAGACATATCATACCACCATTTCACCAAACTTGTTAAGTAAAATATTGTATTTGCTCCCGCATTAAAAAACATTTAAAACATCCAATAATTTAAGCATTAGTATACACGAGTAGACAGTGTTAAATGACGTATTGTTACAGCTACACTCAACGGATTGTATAATGTGAGGTATCAATTTAAAGCTAATTCAATGTTCTTTGATATACAGCTTACTATTCTTAAAAATATCATTGACACAAGAAAGATATAGCTTCACTTGCATTCCAATTTGAACAACCCTCGTAATGGACGTATTCAGTTTGTTTCATAAGAATTGCTAACAGTTTTCATATAGACAGACATGACAACCGAGAATATCTCATTCATCCAACTAAAGCCGGTGCACTGAATCTGAAAATAAAGGAACAAGTTAATTATGCGTGGATTCTATAATTAATGAATTTATAACGATATACAGTATATTTATTCAGGCATGCCACTTGTATGCAAACATTGCAATGTCATATCCTTGTATTTTTAAGTGTTTTAAACATTTTAATTCGAGTGAAAGTCACACACTTATGTATATGATATCTATTAAAATAAAAGACACCAATAGGAATAATAATAATAATAGAGACTTTATTTAACGAGAAAACTCATTTGACAATTAAATTAAATGGCAATCTTCCATGAGATCCTCAGCAATAAACAGTTGAACAAGAACACTAGTACATACAATGAAAAAGCATAATGGCAATTTGGCCCATATGACGTCCACAATATCATAATTTTATATATAATTGGGGAATTTCATAAAAGAGTTTCAGTGAAAGGATGTGCGAAATCGATATGTATGGAATCTACAAAATAAGAAAGGTATGAATCAAAATGCTAATCAATTAAATTTATAATTAATGACTATAAAGGTTAATTAGATATAGGGACATCATAAGAGCCAGCATATCATATAACAACATGTAAATTAAAACAATGCCATTTTTAAAAGCATGATACGGAATTGAAACATAAAACACACGGCATGCCATTCTGCAGACATATAATTATAATCATTGTAATGTTTACGTACACAATGTTACGTAAATAAATGCCTGACCCGAACAATAGAGTTATAAACCAACCGACTACTGCTGTAAGTGTAATGATCTATAGGTTAAATGTTGTGGTGTGTTCAAAGGCAGTATTCACCAATGACCGAATGTACCAATGTACACAATGTATAACTAATTAACAATGGTGTTTTATTTCAATAAGACCACTAGCCAGCTGTTTATAGGAAACAGTGAACCTAGGTGTACGTAATTAATTTGCAGTGGTTGTACCATGCACGGGTATTGTTGGTAGAGAAATTCTGAACAACCTACACATTTGTATCTACTGTAGTTTGATAAACTTCCAGCTTGGGCATTCAGATTTTGATAGCTGAAACTAGTTTAAGCAGCTTTTTGACAGCTGATACTTGGGCTGATCATTTCGTTGCATGCGGTTGTGTGTTGGGCATTGTTTCTTGTATGTTTTTTATGTTTTCTGTGCTCGCCTGGTTCAGTTGAGTGCTGCCTTCCCTGTCTGACTTAATATTATCTGTTTTAGATTCAATCGCATCTGTCATCGAACCATTTATCAGTCATGAACTATTATAAAGCAATGTAACTTCCATATAACATAAAACTTTCAACTGTAATGCATACACTCACACCAACATTGGTTATTTATAAAGCCATCTGTAAGTGTATAACAACTTACACAGAGCGTTCACAGATGTAATTGAAATGATCATGACACGAGTATTCTTTCCAACGGGAGTCGTAATGGCCTATTATAGCTACACAACGCGAGTCCTCTGAAAGTGAAAACATGTGCATATTACAACGTAGACAACGTATATTCTCTGAAATAAAACACGTGTATATTACAAACCATAGGTAAACAGCATATTTCATCTGGTAAAAACATCGTGTATATTTCAAACTATAGGTAAACGACGGGTTCCCTTTGAAATAAAACACGTGTATATTACAAACCATAGGTAGACAGCATATTTACTCTGAAATAAAATACGTGCATATTTCAAACCATAGGTAGACAACGTGTTTCCACTGAAATAAAATACGTGTATATTTCAAACAATAGGTAGACAGCGTGTTTCCTCTGAAATAAAACACGTGTACCAATAGTAGAGCTCTATAGTAGAGCGTTATCCCACTGAAATGAAATAATTTACCGGACAATGTTACACAACGCGTTTTCCCCTTTATTAGAATGGATATATTCATATATATACATGAGCGTCAAGCCAGTGCCAGTTTGAACGACTTGATATGTCACGATATGATATCGAACCCATGACCTCTCGCACCCGAAGCGGACGCTCTACTACAAGGCTATCGAGACGGATTCATGTGGATGTTATGGAGTCAGCGGTTATACTTCACAATATACTTACTCTGTTCTGGTTGACCAGGCTCCCAGTTGGTATAGGATATAGGTGTATGTCCCCAAACCCAATCATGGCTACCATCAACGCTTCCACCCGTCCATACAGCAGACTCATGTGCATGGCTACCTTGCGAGTCTGTTAAAAAACTCACACTTGTTTTATAACATTTTATGACATTAAAAAAATGTTATACGTAACAACTATTTTAGGAACATTTGAACAGGAACTGCATTTAAAATATCTTAAAAAGTACTGGAAAAGTTCTGAAGATCAATGCGCAGTTGTCCAGTGAGCCAATTACTGATTACAATAATGTCTAACAAATTGATTAAGTTACAGCAGTCACATTATGACAACATAGCGATACAAAAATTACAACATGGGCACGTGTGTGCAAATCACGGACATTAACAACAAATTTAAAGACAACAACATTGATAAGAACAATTTAAACAACAACTATTAAACCACAAAAATTAAAACAGAAACACTGTACATGCAATACGAAGTCATACATAAACGGCAGCAGAAAAGTTAAGTAACCCGTTTTCGAGGACCACTTTCAGCAATTCAGCCGATCAGCCACCCTTTGGCATTTAACCCGGGGTCATTGAGCTACCTCAGGAAAACTGCGTTCGATACTCCATATGGAGGCCATTTCTTTCTCTCCTGGTTTGTGTGCAGCCAACACCGAGATACCGCGCCCAGAAAAATCGAACATGTATAAACACCGCCCTCATAGGTTAGGTGTGGCACATGCGGAGATCGGACCCGGGACCTCTAGATCCCAAAGCCACGCCCTACCTCTAGACCATCGCTTCCCACAAGCATTAGCGAGAAACAAAGAATATGTACTTAGTTCGTATTGATGATATCCGTGCAGAAAACCCTCCAGCACTCTCTGCTCCCCTTCGGATTCAATATATACCAAATGTGAGTTTTGTTTATTGCACTGAGACTGAAATCAATCACAAATATAAGTTCATGTTGTAAGATAGTGCTGCTTCATGCTGCAAGCAAGGGATACATTCACGGAACTACACGTCTGTTACTATATACTGTATGTTTTCAAAACCACTTGGTGACATTTATTCATTGACAGCTTTGAAGATAATGCATTAACTAAACAAGATGCACCTAATGACATGTCTAATTCTACTAGCTATGTTGCTCAGACCAAGCTATAGTTCCAACCGTTTCGATGAGAAACAATGTTTATCTGGACGTTTAGTCTATGTTGATATGTGATATTCACATCCATGCAATTTTGGTAGCCATTTCAGATGCACTTTATCTCATTTAACGCATGTAGTATAACTTTTAAAATTCAGACATTATCATAATCATTAATATATTAATGTTATGCCATAAAAGTGTTACACAGTAATATATCATACTTCTGCCTTAGAGTGCGATAGGTGGTCATCCAGTATTACAAGATAACACGAGGACCTATACTTTAACCAGTGTTCCGGACAACGTTCTGTAATATAAACAACATTGGTATTACAAGATAACACGAGGCCCTATACTTTAACCAGTGTTCCGGACAACGTTCTGTAATATAAACAACATTAGTATTACAAGATAACACGAGAACCTATACATTAACCAGTGTTCCGGACAACGTTCTGTAATATAAACAATAACGCTAACACTGGTGGGTTCTATGTTATGCCAGATGTGTAATAAGTGTTGGATTAGCAACTGCATCTAAACTTTTTCGTGCCAAGAAAGCATACACGTATACGACAAATTCAAACTAGATGTAAGATATTTGAGGTCATAAGAGCCACGTATATTTCGAACGTAAGACGCGTTGGGTCCCCTGAAAGTCTAAGAAAGAGTGCTCTTGTACACCTTGATAAACCCATATACGAAATAAAACTAAAATGGTGCTTCCATAATCACTAATTGGGCTTTAGATGAATTAGTCATGTTAAATATGACACTTTTCAGATTGCCACTTTCAATATTCATCATACTAGTATAACGATTTAACTTTTAAGTAGACTCAAATAGTTCTTAAATATGAAAACTCATACAAACAGAATACTGGTGACATAACAACATGTAACGAATCAAGCAAGCACCTCAATGATATTCTACTTAAATAGTTTGGCCATGTATTGGATATTTCTGTTTTCTTATTGCTGAAGCACAGGTAGCTGTATCAGTGAAAAAGAAAAAATAGAAAATATAAATACATCTAATTAAGGTATAAATACATGTTTCAATTTCTGTAAAAAATCTTTATCAATGATACATTTACCTGTGGACTGCATTATTGTTTTAGTCACATCAATGGATTGCTTTTGTTTCAAATCGGCATACGTATTCTCTGTAATTTGATTTTAGTGTTATTTCAACGGAATCCACCCATCCATTTGTTTTCTTGGTTTATGGACAATACATAAAGCCACCCATGGAGAGAGATATCATAACATGTCATATCATGAGGATCTCATGGAAGATTGCCATTTAATATAATTGTCAAATAAGTTTCCTCGTAAAATAAAGTATTTATTATTATTATTACTACTTCGATACTTGGTTCTAGTAAAGATTTGCGATAGATCTGACGTATCGCACAAAACTGGAACCACTAAACGTCAAATGACGTCTAGTCGTGTTTGTTGACTTTATGCGGAAAGCGCTTTTTGTGATAACAAAGCATTTTATATATAAAATTCACATTTATGTCGTAATCTATTTTTATTGTTATGTTAAGCTAATACATTGTTACAGTTAAGATACATACCAGTTGGCATGGGTGTGTTAGTTGTTGTTAAAGTTGTGGATTTAGTAATACTTGGCGTCGATGTGGAGTTAGTCGTCGGCGGAATATTAGTCGACGGAACAGTAGATACTATCGGAGGATTCGCTGATGTTGTTTGATTGTTACTGAATTATAGAGAGTTGAATAGTGAATAATAATCCATAAAAGAAGGATGAAGTCATAACAGGGCACTAATACGAACGCAGAAATTAATTCCCACAAGTTGCAGAAATAAAAGAAAAACGCAGAAATAAAACCTACCCATTTAGGCACAACCCGCTATATGGTATCAAGATACAGGTATTTATCTTGTATTTATCGAGACAAACCATATTTTATAGCTCATTTGAGGTTTTATGCTAGTCCACATATCCGCGTAATCACATTATATCTACCTGGAATATACACGATGTATTATAGGCCCATATTAATTGTGTAACTGAACGTTCTTCGTAAAAGTAATTTGAAATCAAAAGGTGAATATTCATATTATGTCGATTGTAATTTTTTTTCCAATCTTATATGATGCATTCTCGACACGATGTGTTATCCACTGTGATGTTATGACAGAATAGAAGGCATCTTTCCTTTTATGCTGAGCGTCTAGCAAGAGAGTTACTGGTACCATTTCTATTTCGTCTTTGATATTACGCGGCCTGGGATCGAACAATCAAAGCGGACGCTCGATCACTAGACGGCTGCTATCGTGGAGTCGATTGACACACATAATGCAATACTGCATTTATATTAAGTAAATACATTGACATGAATCTTATTTATTATCACATTACTTTGCTGCATATTGTTGAACAAGACGGTGCTGATCGGTGGCGATACCTACATGTACGAGGGTCATCCGTAAAGTACTAGGACAGCTCCTAAACACTTTGTTAAAGATTGTCTAGTGTCTTAGATTTCATATCATGTGTAGAATAGCATTTTACGATTTTGAACATTGCAAATAAATATTGCGGGGTTAATATGTGCGTTAGTAATAATTTCTATGGCATCGCCTGAAGCAGACTACGACGCAGTCTAAATTTTGAACTTATTCTAAATAATGTTATTACGTTTGTCATCATTCATTCACCGTATCTCTTTTGTAAATTGCACCATTTAACTAAGATTCGTCATGACTTGACATATAATATTCGTGATGTTTGTTCCCAATTTTCAAAGCGATCTCTTGTAAAATAACAAAAATGGTTAAAAGAACACGTCGCACCATAGTTTCGACGCTTACGTCATCGTCAAATCGTACGGAGCACTTCACGGCTATGACGTACCGCACCAACTCATTATTAGGCATCTACACATACACTAATTTTTAATTCATTAAAAATTATCAGTTGTTCTGAAAAGTATCAATAACACTTACGAGTGACGACATTGATAGTCATTGTGTTTTTGTTGGGTTAGAATGGATCGATTTCAGTCCATACAGTCTGAACATGGCTAAAATTCATCGTATGGAAGTGGATATCTGTTGTAAACGATCCGGTATTTCTAATAAACAAAGCAATTGTGAAAAGATATCCATCTTTGTGATACAGAGTGATTTATGCAATTAATAAATAGCGGCATCGTAAATGCGTAGCATGTGGTGGAGAGTATTTTGAAAATCATGATGAGCAAGTTTGACTTTGACGTCTTGACGTTATACAAGTAATAGAATTTGCAGTGCTCCGTGACATTGATTGTGTATATTTTCAAATAATGTAAAAAAAATAATTATTAATATTTTTGCACAAATATATATATGTTTCGTTTGTAAATCACGAATGGATATAAGTTATGTTATGTTTATGATTATGATTTAACTGGTATTTTCACAGTGACACTTGTCCTAGAACTTTATGGATGACCCTCGTACCTGTGTTTACTCGTACAATTATTTTATACTTACGCCCATTTCTCACATATGTAGTTGTATTGATCTGAACAATGGAAATCTCGCCATGTAAAGTTTTCACTCCCCATCACACCTACACAAAGGCCATGGCTTGGATCTGTGGGTAGATCTAATATGCAAAAACTAACTCATATGTATATATAACGTTTGAACGATCAACATTTATACATTAGATGGTGGTATATTTTGTCGATTCGAAGATACATTTGTGGAAACCGCGAGTTTGTTTCATTTAAAGAAAAAGTTAAGTTACCAGTTTTCGAGGACCGCTTTCAGCAATCCAGCCACGTTTTGACTTTAACTTTCTGAAATGTGTATGCAGTACTTTTTTCCGGGGAATGTTTTGGCCATGTTGCGTGCGTTTAAATTCGTTAAAAATGCACGTTTGAGAATTTTTATTTCGCTGTTGTTACATTTCATTCCATCAGAAAATTTAACTAACCAAATGCTAAGTTAAATACGATAAGTATAGGTTGGTTGAAAACAACGGAAGTCAGACAGTCTTTAAATCAAAACTAAAAATAGATCTACTTAAAAAAGTTCAACTCACGGTAATGCGGGAATTCAGTATTCCAATTAACGTAATCCGAATTATTCGGATCAGACTGTTCATTAGGCCATACCCACGCCCCGTTCTGCCAAATACCTCCTGTCCACATAGTGGAGTCTGTCAATAAAAGACGAGTGTAAGTAGCACGGAATAGTAGACAGACAGTTAACTTTAATTATGTCATCGCATTGATGGATTCCGGTGTACTACATTTCGTACCATTGGACCACCGCTCCAACATGCGACATTGTATGTGCAATAAATAAATTATACATGTATGACATCTATATGATATACTTAATATATTTAAACTGGCATTCTAAACGACGGACCTATATTTTGTTTCGGTGAAAATTATGTATATTTTAAGGTACATGCCATGTTTCAGGAAGATGTCGCCGTGGAGGTTTTAGTGACGTAATGAAAGTTCATAGAATCTTAGTTTTCAGCTTCATGGTTAATACTACAACATCGGATTTTATTAAATACATTATAAAAAATCGTATTCACACGTGCAAGATACGTGACGAGATCACCTGGATATAGGTAAATTGATGGTGTTAAGCATAAATTCTAACACTGTCTGCATTTTTCTCCATGTAAACGTATAGAGCTGTAGCGTGATCAAATTAGGAAATAGATCGCAGTTCTTTCTTAAATCCTACGCAGAAGAAAATGGGCTGAAGAAAATAGACCGTAACTTATCAGCAGCGGAAATATCAAAAGATGATTTATTGATTTAACAATACAATTTCGCTATACCCCTTGAGCATAACACGCAGCTACGCAACGCCTGCTTGATGGAAGCACTGTTTAAATCTGTCATGATCACGTCATGGCGAAATACGTTGAAAATGGCGACGTTCTAATTACACCCGAGAGATGATTTGTAGAGATTGTCCGAGGTGTCCCGATTGGGTATTTGATTGGTACTTCTTTTGCGGTTTGCAGCTTTCACACACCATAATAAATTCAACATTACTTACTGTGGGCGTTCAACAACCGAAGATGACTTGCAATCATGATTTGTTCCTCTCTGGAGTTAATATTTACCAACTGCGAGCCATCATGCTGACACATGTTCTAAAAGAGGGTCATACAATAAGTATGCATATTCAACTCCAGAATGACATCAACATAGGAAATATTGTTAAATCGCTCCAATTGGTTTGGGAAATATCTTAAAAAAATGCAATGAGATATAAACAAGCTAGACATTCTAATGATTCTGATGTCAAAATGTGTTTTACTAGGCCATAATGACATTCAGACTTTTTATAGCTGAAACTAAGTATTTCAGCTTTTTGACAACTGGGTCTTGGACTTTTAGCGCTTTAGATCATTTTCTCGTTCAGTTGTGTTGGGCATTGTGCCTTATTGTGGTATGTGATGTTTTTATATTTCTTTGCTCGGCTGTTTAAGTTGAGTGCTGCCATTCCTGTGCAACCTTCTATTAAATTTATGAACAAAGGAAGTATGGATATCAAAATATTTCTTTAAAGATGTTGAACTCCTCTGAAGATGAACATCAAAATATGCAAGTGGTTTAAAGAAAGTTTAAACAAGGAAATGAGATATAAACAATCTAGAAATGTAAAAATGTGTTTTTAGCTGGTGGACATTACACCAGTAAGCACGCCTGAAATCATTGGTACTTTGTACATTCCAATGTACTTTCCACTGGACTTTTCACTGTACTTTCCAATGTACTTTCCACTGGACTTTCCAATGTACTTTCCAATAGACTTTCCAATGGACTTTCCAAAATACTTTCCACAGTGCTTTCCAATGTACTTTCCAATGTACTTTCCACTGGACTTTCCAATAGACTTTCCAATGTACTTTCTTGGACTTTCCACTGTACTTTCCACAGTACTTACCACTGGACGTTCCAATGTACTTTCCACTGAACTCTACACTGTACTTTCCAATGGACTTTTCAATGTACTTTCCAATGGACTTTCCAATGTACTTTCCAATGGATTTTCCAATGGACTTTCCAGTGTACTTCCACGAGGTTATCATACTGGCTGGTATAATAAAAGAACAGCAGTTGTTTAGTTCACTGATTATAAATCGTCCTTTGAATCACACTTACCAAAGCAGAAGAATGACTATGTTTGTGGTCAAAGTGGAATGCGTAACATTTGAGTCCATACAACACCCATCCATTGGCACATGTTACTGGAATATATTAACTATCATTTATGTTTCATTTTATTAGGTAGGTCACACTTTCACATGTCGCTGGCTTAGAATTAGAAGGTCGTAAGTACAAAATCAATATTATGAAAAAACAAGAATCAATTGTCTGAAAACTACAACTTCAGTTTGGTCAACATGACCACTTCAGATGGTCATGCCAATCAAGCATAAGAAGCGCATTGAGATGCAGATTTTTAATATGCATGCTTTTTACTACTTACGAAATTCTAATTCTAAGCCAGCGATGTATGATTGACAAATAATGTAAGATTTTGTGTATAAGACATGGCATGTTCAGTTTTGGAAATTGGTATTAAGACATATGCGGTATCTTTCTCCAAATCCTTTCTCGTCCAGCTAGGTATTATAAATCTGGGAACTTTCTCGTCAATCAAGGTATTATAAATCTGGGAACTTTCTCGTCAATCAAGGTATTATAAATCTGGGAACTTTCTCGTCAATCAAGGTATTATAAATCTGGGAACTTTCTCGTCAATCAAGGTATTATAAATCTGGGAACTTTCTCGTCAATCAAGGTATTATAAATCTGGAAACTTTCTCGTCAATCAAGGTATTATAAATCTGGGGACTTTCTCGTCAATCAAGGTATTATAAATCAGGGGACTGTCTCGTCAATCAAGGTATTATAAATCTGGGAATTTTCTCGTCAATCAATGTATTATAAATCTGGGGACTGTCTCGTCAATCAATGTATTATAAATCTGTGAACTTTCTCGTCAATCAATGTATTATAAATCTGGGAACTTTCTCGTCAATCAAGGTATTATAAATCTGGGAACTTTCTCGTCAATCAAGGTATTATAAATCTGTGAACTTTCTCGTCAATCAATGTATTATAAATCTGGGAACTTTCTCGTCCAGCAAGGTATTATAAATCTGTGAACTTTCTCGTCAATCAAGGTATTATCAATCTGGGAACTGTCTCGTCAATCAAGGTATTATAAATCAGGGAACTGTCCCATCAATCAAGGTATTATAAATCTTGGAACTTTCTCGTCAAGCAAGGTATTTTAAATCTGGGAACTTTCTCGTCAATCAGCAAGGTATTATAAATCTGGGAACTTTCTCGTCAATCAAGGTATTATAAATCAGGGAACTTGACTAACCACTGATATATAAGGATGTTCAATTTTATAATGGAATAAACATATGCCGTTACACGTTGAACGGTGTTTGTGGATTGGTATGAATTAAAAAATGTTGGATAAAAACATAAAATAAATATGTTACCACAACTAGCAACATATTTGCGTTGAATTTCTGTGTATATATTTTGTTTCGTAATTGGTCCTTACGTGAGGACTGATTACGGAAAACTCGGGAATTACGGGAAATTCATGCCTTAAAGGTGAAATAAAATATGTTTTATATATTCGACAATATACGGCTAAGTAGGGGGAGGGGTCTCTTCTAAATAATTCAATAATTGAAAGAGAGATACCGTACGTTCAGACTTTGATACTGTTGTTGTCGGTGGTGGTGTTGTTGTAGACATTGGTCTTAGTGTTGTCGTCGGCGTGTTCGTTGGTTTTGGTGTTGTCGTCGGCATGGTCGTTGGTTTTGGTGTTGTCGTCGGCATGGTCGTTGGTTTTGGTGTTGTCGTCGGCATGTTCGTTGGTTTATGTGTTGTCGTCGGCGTTGTCGTTGGTTTTGGTGTTGTCGTCGGCATGGTCGTTGGTTTTGGTGTTGTCGTCGGCATGGTCGTTGGTTTTGGTGTTGTCGTCGGCATGTTCGTTGGTTTATGTGTTGTCGTCGGCGTTGTCGTTAGTTTTGGTGTTGTCGCCGAAGTGGTCGTTGGTGTATGTGTTGTCGTAGGCGTGGTCGTTGGTTTTTGAGTTGTCGTCGGCGTGATCGTTGGATTTTGAGTTATCGTCGATGTGGTCGTTGATTTTGGTGTTGTGGTCGGCGTAGTGGTTAGTTTTGGTGTTGTGGTCTTATCTGTTTGTATGGTGGAGCTCGTTGGTGTTGTCGCTAAAACTAAATTACATACACATTGTGTTTCAATTACGAAACAACGAATATCAGGCACATGCATTTGTCAAATCTATTAGAAGCCAAAGTTTTCTTCCGTTAACTACATATTCAGTGTAGCAATACCACGTGACTTTTGACTACAGTTACAAGAAGAAATTTGTAAACATTGGAACACAAATATAGCCATAAGTATTTTATTTCTTCATCGATTTCTATGAAATATACGCCACGCTAAGGGTAAAAGTATTTGCTTTCCGTGAAATGTAAGATCTTTTTCAGCAGTTTTACCGATTTTTCCATTACCCTGTGAAACCTACACGTTCCATGGTTTCACAAGGTAATGGACAAAACGGCAGAGCCGCGGAAAAAGATTTTATATTTCATGGAAAGCAAATTATTGTCCCCTTAGCGTGGCGTATGTTTCATAGAAATCCATCAAGAAATAAAATACTTACAGCTTTTTTTATTTTCCAATGTTTACAAATTTCTTCTTGTAACTGTAGTCAAAAGTCACGTGGTATTGCTACACTGATATTTGGAAATATCAAACTGCTATAACATTGCATGTAATAAATGCTTTTATCACATGTTTGACGTGGCGGTAGCGTAATAAAGCCATTATTTATTTTTGATAATACACTAGTGTAATAAAGCAATCACGCGGTGTCATTCAAAGGATATGCGACGTCGTCAAAGTTGCGCGTTTATTATAGTGAAAAATTAGTAGCTTTTTTATGTTTCGGCCGGAAAAGGCTAACATGAGATAAAAAGAACATTACACTTGTGACTTTCCACATTGAATTGATTAAACTCGATGAAAAAATTCGATGAGAGCCTCGCATTTTATTATTTTATTCAACTCGTTTAATAAATTCAATATGGAAAGACACTCATGTAATATCCTCTATATCACAAAGTGAGTGTTGGTGTTAAACCTTCAGGTTAGGTCATTTGCAAAAGCCCTCGGGCAAGTTGGATACGGGATTGTTCTTTTTGGTTTTGACTTTAGTAATTACATTATGTCAGTCCACTACGTAACACGTTTGTTCTTGTTGATACTTAATTACAGAAATACTAGTTTTGATCACCCGCTGAAAGCCGTTCCTGTCTGAAAGTTGTATAAGTAGTTTGAGAATTTCTATCGTTGACTCAATACATCCAAGTTCTTCAGAATAAGCTTTTGTTTGAAGCAAAAGCATTAAAACGAATGTAAGGCGACCAATTATTTCTATTCATGTATGTCTTCAAGACCTGCAGCAAATAGGTAATCTTTCATTTTCAGACTAATAATTGCAAATAGGATTTGAATATTTTTATGCAAATATTATTACATCTAGGATTTTTCTAAATAAAAATATATTTAAAAATGTTTTAATTACCATCCATGTGCATGGTGTTTTTATGTGTCTGATGTGTTTATAACGTAAACATATTGTGATAAATGAATCACAACATGTATTAAAGTAAATATTTACCTTTATCTATTGAAGAAATATTACCCGGACATGATTCAATCGCCAGAACACCCGGTATGTTAATTATGTAGCCAATCTGAAGTACGAAACGAAGTTCAAATGTATGCGTTCTTATTTAGGTACTAGGTGACAAAGCAGTAAAAGAGCGCTTGTTAAAAGGGTATATAATTTAATTCAAATAACCAGAAGGTCGTAGACCGATATGACATCACACAGCACCATCAAACTATAACAATATGGGTACGCATGGAACAACAGTCGAAAACAGTGCTTTAATCAGCTACAAAGTTTTTGCCTGCATTCGTAAAACTGTTAGATAAACACGTTATCTGAATACTATTTTAACAGCATTAACATGATTATCCCAATGTGTAGTTCCGTTACATAATTTTACCAACAAATTGAACCGTCGATGAATATGTAGGACAAACAAGTAGTAGTAGAGCAGCAAAACCACAGTTTGGACATCTAAGGTAGACTCAAAAAGTAACAACAAAAGTTATATACCAAACTGTTCGGGACAGTCTGGATATTATCAGACTGCTGGCATAAGTTACTGCTTAAATAAGCCACTTTGGTGCTCTACTATAGCTCCTTTATAGACTTAGTCGCCGTCAATGTCTAATCCATTCATACGTCCCGTTGCTTATGGCGATGGTGCCGTATGACATATGTTCGGAACCAACTATAGGTGCAAACTATTTAATACATACATGTATATGTACGTTACCTGTCCTTGGAATTGTACAGCAATAAAGTCACTGTTTCTGATATCGTCCAGAGGAAATGTAGGTTTACAGTCAAATTCATTCAGGTATCCCAGTACACTTGATCCATTACTTTGGGACTTAAACACCGACGTTTCTATCTGATATGCACACAAGCAAGGATAACTCCCACTTACAAACACCAGAGTGTTTAGAATAAACAACAATATGTACAAAAATTTCCACATGATAAACACTAGACTTGGTTTGTTCAAATGTTCAAACGTTATACTCGCATGGCCCATATTCTACTAGTATACGATACTAACTGATAAGGATCTTACATATACATGTATATAAACTCATCATGTTGCTAATACGTATAACCACGGGAACTTGCATAAAACTGTATTAAAATATATAGAGGATATCTGTTGATTTTGGTGTAAGATCGTATTTTATTTCATCGAGTGATCACAGAAAATAAATATTTTCACGAGAGGCGTAGACACGAGTGAAAATATAATTTTATGTGATCACGAGTGAAATAAAATTGATCTTTCACCAAAAAACAACAAATTTTCTGTTTATTATATGCTTCAATTTCTCTTAAAAGGGTACCGTAATCGGCTTAATTGGAAAAATCACGTCGAAATTGGAACGTCACGACGTGACAATTGTGACGTCATGATGACGTAACGCACATTTTAAATCCCGGCGCCGTTGACGTTACGTTTCTTTTTCTGAACGATACTGGAACCAGCTTCTAAAACAGTGAAAATAACAAAGTGGTAATTTCACTGTTATTTTCACTGTTATTTGCACTGAAAAATCTCCGCAAATCCATTGAAAGCAAATAATAAAATTATTTTAATACAGGCTCTACAGTACTGAAATTTTTTTTCAAAAATATTTTTTTTTTCATTTTTTTTATATATAAATCATGCAAGTTCCTGAGGTATAACTGATCAATTTTATATGTTGTGTTTATATATACTGGGCCACTATGTCACTGGTTCTTCAAAAATTAGCTTTTTTTTAATTTTACGAGATGAAATATCGGAAGTGTCATTTCTAAAGCATTGGTGCAAGTACAAGCTTACCGGTTCTTTAGTTGTCTGTACTGATGTCGTTTTGCATTCATATTTGTATGAAGCCGACTCTTCCACAAATATGAATGCCAAATGACATCAGCACATGTCTACAACGATGTACCTATTGAACATTTAAATTAAGTTACAAATATTTCTCGTAAACTCAAGCAAATCCGAAGATTGTCGGTTGAATGGAAAACATTTAATTGTTCTTCGTCGAATGAGCTTACGTTAGCGCATATGTCTTTTATTTTGTAAACACTGGCTACGGGATTCCATTTTGGATGGTGAGACGCGTTGCATTCATGTCTGTTATATGTATAGACCGATTTTAAATTCCCGAGCTTAATACAAGCTGTGATAAAAGTGGGAAAATATAAATACAGTATACCAGATTTATAAAGCGACTTTTTCATGCGAACACACGTTCAACGGCACTTTACATTATAGTGTTGCAGCCATAAAGACGCAGGTACATCCTCTACCAGTGCAGATACAGCATGATCTAAGAAGTAAGACCGGCATGTACGGCGCTGCAGAAGTGCGCATCTCTCTTATTTCGAATAGACATACTTTAATGTGCCCGGTGTATGGCAACGCTACACAGCTTCCTGGCACCTTTACCCAGATACTTTGCAGTGCACATGGTCAGATACAGCGGGAAAAGTATAAATATTTCCGACAAGTCCGGTTACCCACGACCTCTGGATTGACAGTCCCAGTGCGGTACCACTGAGCTACCGCCGCTATATATATACATAGATATTAAGTATGATCTACATATTAATCCATCTATAAGTCTATTAGACATTTTAAATCACCGAAAAATAAACTTCCAGATTAGTCTGATTATAAAATAAGATGTTTTCATGAATTAGGGATGATACTGTTTTGATCTTTCATAGAAAGCATCACTGTATGTTGATATCTATGTAGTGGTTTTACATGACATTACACAGTAATGCAACTTGTAATTTAAAAACAAATGAAGTTCATTTGATATAACACTTGAAATTATCTGCCATAAATGTATCTGATCTTTCTCGATTATATTTAATAGTTATGTCTGTACGCAAGCTCGGCCTGATACCACACTCTGTAATCGGATACTAAACGCGATATTTACGATTTCATAATGTTTGTATTGCTATTGTTCTGCGTTCTATTGCAGATTGCGACTATAACAGGTATGTTGTTTATAATGATAATAATAATAATGTCTTTATTTTCTGTGGATAACATAATTGGAAAACATATTTTCATTATGGTCCACAAAATTAATTCATATACTAGCAACTATAATTCATGTTCACGTGAACATAGTGATCGAAAATCGACACATTATAACCAAGGTTGTATTTTTTATTTGCTGTTATCATTATCTAGTTACTTAAGTACGTGTGTATGCTCTTGAAGAGAGCATTAATGATGAAGACGGAAACCGTTCATAACATCTGATGGAACCGCGGACAAAAAGACACAACATTTCAGTAGAATGTTTCAGCTAGAATGCAAGCGTTTCTTGTAGAAGGCGAATGTACACATCTAAGGAATGCGTAGGTCTTCCTACATCCGAGTTAGGGTCAAAGTAATGTCGGAAAACCATAATTAGATCCAATGATATCTGCCGTGCTAGTATATTCCAACATAATAATTCTTCAACAAAAACACTACAACAATATCTTCACATGTGGATCAATATTGGAATGGACACAGGCATCATATCCTATCCGTTAAATTATTTTCATTTTGTTGACGACCATAAATGTATCATTTAGGAAGCTACATGGTTCTACCATTACAGTGGATCTGGTACTTTGTAGGACTTTTTAAACACCTTAAATTAGGACTTGTAACGGTTAAGTTTTATTTTCTCGTTCAGTTTTGTGGGGGACATTGTGACTTACGCTTGTGTTATTGTACGAGTATATGTTCTTTTTTGTACCTTTGGTACTTGGCTGTTTTTGTTCAGTGCTACCTCCATTGTTCGAATTTCCATTATCTTTTTGCAGTGTGATATGTGATGTTTTATGTTTTTCTGCGCTCGTCTGGTTAAGTTGAGTGCTGGTTAGGCTGAGTGCTGTCCTCCATTGTCCAAGTTTTCATTATCTTTTTGCAGTGTTAGATCTATTAATTTAGGAAGTTGGACAAACTGTATTTTGTAAAAGAAATTTCGACAACGACAGATACAGCAGTGTGAGCAAAGAAAGCATCATTATAACCATCTGCATGGTATGACATTGTATGAATGTATCACACGACGGGGTATGTGCTCGTGTATGCTCCACACATCTAAAATAAATCCCTTCTGCATTTGTAAGTTCAAGTATTGAAAATGGTGCAGGCTGTATGAGGAGGGGTTTGATCGCTATGCAGTTTCATATATTTTGTAGTAAATTTGGTGTTTGTAATGTGTATCCTCCCTTTTCATTTGCTGTTTCAGCCGAATGCCTTTCCGATTCCGATTTGTTTTATAATTTTCCAAAGCAACGATGCAGTACGTACCTTTTGGAAACAATTAGATCTAGCCATTAAAGAAACATTGGCAAAGCAAAATACTATTCTTAAAGATAATAAAAAGCAGACAGGTACGACACCGCGCAACTTAAACAGCCGAACACAGAACTCTTAAAAAACAACACAGACCACTATTTCACGACACAATGCCCAACACACGATTGCGTAAATGAGAAAATGAACTTAATCATATCAATATTTACAGGTTCCTGTTCGCTAACTACATTCACATTCTGTCAAAGATGGAGTTCCTGTTCTCAATCATGTGGTGGAGGTACTCGATCAAGATTATGTAAGAGTAATCTTTGCAACCTATACCAGAACGAGACTGTATACGAAGACTGTAATGAGAAATGCTTATACGGACACTCATTTCAGTATGGACGTTGCCAATGTCCTAATTGGAGAACCGGAAAATGCTGTGAAGGTAATGTTTGAAAACGAATATGTTAAAGATATATTCAGCTGATCTGAACACTTTTCTTAATTCTATTTTCCCCTTTTTAGATCACTGGTCAAACCATCCGTAATTAGAACCATTGTGATGAAAATACAGCTGAAAATATCTCTATGTGATATTACAGTATAAAGTGGCATGCTACTCTTTGTGTATTATACCTGAAAATGCTGCTGAAAATATCTCTATGTGGCATTACAGTATGAATGGACATGCTACTCTTTGTGGATTATACCTGAAAATGCTGCTGAAAATATCTCTATGTGGCATTACAGTATGAATGGACATGCTACTCTTTGTGGATTATACCTGAAAATGCTGCTGAAAATATCTCTATGTGGCATTACAGTATGAATGGACATGCTACTCTTTGTGTATTATACCTGAAAATGCTGCTGAAAATATCTCTATGTGGCATTACAGTATAAAGTGACATGCTACTCTTTGTGGATTATACCTGAAAATGCTCCTGAAAATATCTCTTTATGTCAAATTATTGCGTCCAAAAACTTGTGAATGTGATTATGTTATCACATTACAACGATAGTTCGCAGTAGCTACATTTTAGGCTAGAGAGCAGCTCATTCACAACATACTTAATTTCAAACCACCCTATGCTAACAAGTATGAATATTCTAAATAACGCATCCCTGATACATAATTGAACATTCAATTTGATGCGACAAAATATACATTATATTTTAACCATTTAACATCTACGCAATTCATATAAAACTACAAGTACATGTACCATAGTATAAATGTTTAAAAAAATGAAAACAATAAATGTTCGTTACAGTATTGAACTAAAACTCTCTAATGATATACATGTATCTCACCGACAATTCGCTAGCTTATAATAAGAGGGTCGTGAGTACAAAATCAATATTTTTTGAATACAAGAAAAAACTGTCTGAAAACTACTCTGTACTTACGGAAGAACAAGCTTTTTCAATTTCAGTGTGGTCAACATGACCTCTTCCGATTTTCATGAAAATAGGCTCATAAGAAGTGCCTGGAGATGCAGATTTCAAATATGTATCAGTCTTTTAACTTAAAGGTAGTACTAACGACCTTCTAACTCTAAGTCACCGATTTGTAAGGGGGCGAATGTGTGTAGAAGAAAGTATTTCAGTAGTCATCGTTATTCATACAATATTCAATCCATCCTGTTGAACAATTTTACAGCTTGTCAGGGTGTTTACATACCCCACTGTGTATCTGGACAACAGAGTTGTGGAGGATCACCGGATGGTATCAAATGTACTCAATGTGAAGATCCATATTACTCGGCCGGCTACAATAAAGGTTGTCGAGGTAAGTTGACCACTCATTGCACTGCTTGCTGGGTATAGAAGATTGGTTCCTTTGGTTTATGTTGTTCAGTTCTGGCCACTTTTATGCTGATCTAACAATCGGTTGAATGTCACATTTTATACCTTTTTTGATCCGCTATTTCTGTCGAGTCTTGCATTCTTTGCCGAACTTGTTCTTAATGTTTGTTGCGTGTTTGTTATTGCGCATTATTAACTACATGTAGTAATGGTAGTTTGTTTTGTAAATAGCCTTCCTTTGTACCTTGGTAGAACCAGTGACCTACCACATGCACGTTAGATAGCTTTCATTTGAGCCTCAACTCTAGAGCCATGAGAAGTCAATAGTTTTAAAACGACGACCATAATCACACGGCCACAGAAGCCTGTCTAACATTCTGTCCCAGAATACTTTAATATACACGAATAACATTAGTTTAATTAAACCGTTGTGCTAATATCCCTGTTAATTATGTGTGTGTATAACCTGAGTGAAGTACATCAAAGTAGCTTTCAAATTCATCGTTGTAATATTTTATTTCAGCCTGTTCAACAATAGATTATTGTCAGTCCAGGTATTGTACAAACTCCTCAAACACGTTGTGTTCTAAATGTGAGAACACCACTGCCATCTATAGGTTGTCAACTGATCGTAAGACATGTATTCGTGAGTATAGTAACATTATTCATACTGGTGGACACAGACGTGTCTGATAGAGACAAACATAAATCGAATTCTAGGTATCGTCATTTCATGAATACACATGTAGAAAGGACACACAATAATCAGTGTATAGGTTGACGGCATCTGCAGGTAAATACGGACTTTAGCTAGGCAGTTAGGGCATTCAGCTTTTTGACAGCCGAAACTCGTAAAGTAGAATTAATTCTACTTTACGACAGCTTGGACTTGAGTGGATCTTTACTTGTTTAGTTGGCAATTGTGCCTTGTATGTGTTTTACGTTTCCTGTGCTCGTTTGGTTCAGTTGGACATTTTGCCTTGTATGTTTTTAATGTTTTATGTGCTAGTCTGGTTAAGTTGAGTGCTGCATTCCCTGTCAGACATAATATTATCTTTTTACGTGCGTTACGTCATATATGAACAGGATGGGAATGAGAGTTTAGTGTTGCTATAAAGATTCTGGAGTTCTGGTGCGTACGCACTGGTGATTTATTTTACGCATCAGATCAAGTGACCATGTTTTATTATAGGTAAAACACAGATTAATATATTAGTACATTATTTCGATTTCAACATATCCAATATACTTGATTTAACGACACAAACAGGCACGGTACCGTTGCACTACTTCTTCCCCAGAACCGTTATCTGGTTTAGCTGTGCTTTAACGTTAATTCATTTACGACTTCATTAAAAGTTCCTCTATGTGCATACGGGTGAAGCTGCTTGTTTATAATGTGTGTTTATGTTATTTAAATAGCCAACTTTATTGACGATTACACTGGTATATTAGTAGCAACATTTGTACTGTTGGCCATGGTGTGTATGCTAGTGCCTGCTATTTATGCATCAATAACACGAAGGTAAGCTGGACAACGTCGCCGTAAATATGGTCAAAAGGTATCTATAAATCGGCCATTTACTGGCCCGATCTCCCTAAGCATCTCAATTGGAGCAAGATCTCATCTCAAATATAAGTGACTTTAAGTTAATTTTTTCATGTGATGCTTGACTCAAAATTAGCATCACTATACAGGAATTTGATTCTGAGTTTATCATAGTAAAATTATATGTGCTGAAGCTTCAGATTTATCGCTTATTTCGACTCTGATGTTTCGCAAAATCTCAAATTGAGTTAAGATATCTTCTTAAGACGCTTCGGGAGATCGGGCCAGATTTGATGTAGTTATTTGTGCCACATACAATCGTCGTATAATATTCATAAATATATACTCGTCTAGTTATGTGTAGTGTTATTAAAAGAATTGTGAATACATTGTACCATACGATGTTTGCCTGTAATTAGTGCAACCTTTTATGAAATTGTTGCGATAGCCAAATACAAGTACGTTGCATTGCAAGGTGATGGCGCCGAACATTATGGTTTCGAATCCCTCTTGCTGATAACTTTGAAGAAGATATTGAATAAGAATGAAATTTGTTTAAATTAAAACAGTTGAAATACAATCATCAACCGATATTGTCTTTTTGCTAACAGACTGCCATAACTTGCTACTTCCATGTATATCTTTACTCGGTAACAACCCAGTATGTGCTAATTATTGAGTAATTATACCAAATATTGATATACCGTTTTAAATGAAACATTTTGGAAATCCAAAATCAGTCTGTCTGGTGTCATGAATAAATAAGTAAGATGAATATAGAGTACAACCTCTATAAAGCGACACCCTTTTAAACCTGCAAATATTTGCTGTTGTATAGAAGTTGTTGCTCTGCAGATGATATATTTAGAGTACATATCAACTTTGAGAAATGTTGAAGGTTTGATATAGAGAAGTAGTTGCTCTACAAAGGGCCTCACTGAAGAGATTGTACTTTACACATAACATTGATATTAACTGACGTCATAAATTATTTGTCTGTGATTAATAAAAACAAATTACATGGTTTTACATTAGACCAATTAAATTACAAATTTACAATACTCACTGCCTGCCTGTGTATAAACTATACTTCATTTTCAGGTGGTGCTTCAAAACATCTTCTAGAAGCTCAATCCATGGTCATAAAATAACAGTGATATCAAACCACACCGTGCAGACTTTGGACTACTGACTCATGCACAATGCGCATGTACTTGCTGAGTGTTGTACATAATTATATCCATAAAAAACTTAAACAAAACAAACTCCAAGTTAACATAATTTCATGGCATAAACGAGAGGTGCCCCACTTATATTTGAACACCGTTGAACAATCGATATTATCATGCTGACACGATATAATCAAAATGTCTCAATACAGCCATGTATATTAATGTGTCGACTAACATATGCACTCACTGCATTTTATATTTGCAGTTAAGTTAGACCCCAAATCAACAATTTCGTAGGGGCATCGAATTGAGCTTTTTTAAGACAGAAAACCTCGATTGATGATATATACATTAATCGAGTCTAATCAATGCTGCTTTATCGTTGAGATTTCAAAGTTTATGAATACAGGATTGTAAGACTTCGGCATTCACTATTCTGGTGTAATATACTTGGAATTCGTGTTCTTAAGATATCATATAGCGTGATTGTGGAGCAAAGTACTGTGCGCTTATTTTTCCCTTTGTAGAATAATTATGAGTTATATTTTATTAGATTTAACAAACAACAGCACAAGTCATGCAACAGGTTTGGAACTCACGTTGCTTAACGAATGTTAACTTTTTGATAGTCTCGTAGACATTTCTCAAATAGCAATCTGCTGTGTTAACGTAAATATCTCAATGATAAAGCATTATCCCAACAGAGGGGACTAAGTTATCGAAATTACCGTTCCGTTGTAGCATGTACGAGGGTTAAAGACGACTGTCTCCCTTGGGTTTTTTGGGTAAAATCGCGGATGAACACCGACCGTTTTTTAGAGCTTTTAAATTACTTGATTAATAGTTTCGAATGATACTTCTACCTTCATTGCAATCCCCATTTTAGTTATTGGATTTATCCTAGTTATCATATAACCAATGGGTACGAGTTTTTAAGGGATTGTCACTTTTTGACATGTTTTAATATTTTGTGTCATTTCACACATTAGAGCAACAGAACGTAAAGCACCCTTCTACGGACGAAAATTACTGAAAGTATTCACAGAAACGGTAAATCCATGATCTATTAGCACCTTCTTGGTGCTTCTTAGGATGCATTCGGCCTTCAAAAAGCCAAACGCCACATCCTCTACAAAATTGCTGATTTCGGCTCGAATCATATTGCAAACAAACCCAACAGTGAGTGCGCATGTTACCCGACACATTATTTTATGCGGTTCAAAAGAGTTATTTCATTTATATTGGATTAACATGGAAATATCGGATATTCAACGGTGTTCAAATATAAGTGGGGCATCTCTCGTATATCATTACGGTGGAATTCGAAAGGGTTCGGATAAAAATTTAACACAGTTGAATCTTCTGGCAACTACTAGACACCGTCTTGTTTGCATGCTGGTCATTAATGTGCTATCAGTGATCTAAATATGAAATAGTGATATTATTGGTCCCTACTTCCAATTTATATACGTATTAAGTAGTTTGGGAACTCTAAAGGACGAAGTAAAGTAATACGCAATGAATGATTTTTTATAGACATATAAATGATCGCTACACCAACTAAACCATGCAAAATGTAACTTTGATAGCATTTTAAAACCAAACTTGCGTTGTTTTGTATGAACTCAAGTATTATATACATGTATATGCTACAGTAAATGGGGTTTTACTTGACTGATGATACACTGTTTGAAAGAAAATGTGAAACATACAATATTTTGGAAGATGAGTATCACTTTGTGTTACAATGTCAGTTATACCAAGATTATACCATCAGAATACCGAGGACGCCCAGGTTTGTTGGTATTTATACAATTAATGAAAAATGAAATTATTTTGAAAAAAGTTTAGCCTGTTTACATGCCATGAATTTAAACTCGGGAATGAATTGTTATAAACTGATGTCGTAATGTATGTAATATGTTAACTACTGAAACCACAGTATGTTGACTTACTGACCCCCCCCCAACCGGAAGTGTATAAACACTACGCGTTCAGTTTCTTTTTGGAAAGCTGTCAACAGTAAGAATTTAATGTTTTTATCAGACTTTTTTAATTGAATATACTTGTTGTATATAGTTTTTCAGCGTGAAATAAACGTCTCTTCAACGGAAAGTCTTATACTAGGCATTAGCATTTCAATTTAAAACGTATTTTCCCAAAATAAACAGCTGGTTAAAGCAAAAGATGATTTAATCACGATAAAAAGTCCGTTATTTTGGAAATGCTAAGAAAATTCGAGTAATAATCTCTTCTAGGTGTTTCATTATCTATCTATAAGTTTCAGAGTATACGTGCAGTCATGTATTTCTCCCCGGAACAGTTGCAATAATGTTAAATCCAGTACGCATTCGAATCATGCACTGAACGCCTAAGTCAGAAATCCAGAGACTCTTGCATCACCATTGACCTCTTGCATAATATTATCCGTTTTGCACCTATTAATATTTTGACCCAAGGGGCGGTGGGCGGAACCAGGGGAATTGGGCAGTTTTCTTTTTTTCGTCTTTATTCCCAACAATTTATCCAAAATTTCGTCTAAATTCCATCAATAGTATATGTCATCTTGATATGATTGCCTGCTTTTTACGCGTCTAAATTTCCAATAGCGAGTCTAAAACCCGGCCAAAGTCCATTCCCAGGGACCCGAGGAAAACATATCAACATTATAATGGGAGTCATTTCGGTGAACAGGAGAATGTCATACCGGTATTCGTTAAACAACAGCTTCGTTACCTCACTATTAACTTGATTGTACTGTTTACCTGACAGACCATGAACATTTAGTAAACACACATTGGTGTCATTCTTAACACCATCCCTGTCCCATGTCTTTTTCGATCCTGTTTTCGGATTGGTATATTTGTTTCCCGATCCCGCATTCCCAATCAGTTTCTCGATCTTCGCTCTATTGGAATGGTATTTTTCTGGTTTTCCCCTAACGGGTTCTCATTCCCCGCACTATAACTATTTATAGGTTTACACGAGCTCGTTCGTGTCGGTGTATCGCCCCGCCCATCGGTATTCCTGACGATTCCCGTGGTACTCACATTCTCTCGTTTGTCACACGTGTTTCCGTTGGTGTCGTGGAATGATTAGTGTTATGATTCTTTGGAACCGACGCTTTCAGAGCGAACATTGGACCCACATGGGACCTATGTGATCATGCCCATGTCACACAAGGACTGTTTCAGGGCGTGACCATGTAGGCGTGCCCATATGGGGCATATGTGACCATGCCAATGTCATATGGCAAGCACATGTGGGTTTACCTGTACTGGATTGATAATCGTCCACGGCTATTCTGAAATCGAAATAAATTATTTTCTACCGTTGGTAAATACATAACAAAGTCAGAAAATTAAATGCAAAAACGAAACTACGTTTGAATATGCGTACAGTTTTTGCGACTAAGTATACAGTCCAGATTTTACAAAATGCGACTAGTGGGCCAGTCATATTTGGACTAGTCGTACAGTGTAATCGGCATACATGTCCCAGAAAAACATATTTTCCTAAAAAAAAGTATCCGTAACAACAGAGCAATGCTATATAGTGTATATCGATGTGTTATACATTCATTTACCATGTAAAAAAGGTTTCAAAACTTTGCGAACGCTACATAACTATACTTTATTTTAAAGAATGTGTCGGTTTTTACAAGCTCTAACAAATATCTAACCGTGATTTGAATTTAAAAGGAGTGTTTGGTATCTACATAAACAGTATTTTATGGACTACATGGTTACTAATAATGTACACTTACTTTATGCGATACTAAGGAATAAACAAAAAACTTGTTCCATAGTTGCACACAGTTAAAAATAAACATCAGCCATTAAATGGTGTTAATATTTTCTGGCAGTAAAACATTCAATATTTCTCAGTTAAATGATTACAATATTTCCCGCGCTTTGCTCTTGTTAGCTATGTTTTTCTTTTCGTCTTTCAAAAACTATATTAATGGTGTTTGTCTTAGTGTTTATTTAGCAGACCTGTTTGACATTTTTATTGTTGCAGGTACTTGTGGTCTGTGATTTTAGTGTTCATTTAATGCTCTGCTGTTTCTGTTAAACATGTTCCTTCTTTGTTCGATTTGTTATTATCTTGTTGACACCATATTACTTCTAATCGCTTCAACTGATATCTCGTCATATACCATACTTCAGTAAAATAAAACAAAATTCTCGACACATTATATAGATTGATTTTCCCTTATCAGCGAAATGAAGATTTTTAGGACATTAAACAAGTGTCAATTCAGTTTGTAAATCACCTAATAGAACGTAAGTAAATATTTTAAGTTTAATTTATTTTTTATTTATTTCATAAAAAATATAAGTTGGCGCTGTCAGTGTAAAATAATTGCCATTATTTATTTCACACTATACATGTACATGTACAATGTAATTTATTTATGATGTTTTATGATCAGTTTACATTTTAAAAGTATGTTAAGCACATATTGACCGAAGCATATTAAGTCTATAATTGTTGTATTATGATTGGTTTGGGGCCTTCGTAGCACAATGGTTAGCGCTTTTGCCGTCTAATCTGGCGACCTAAGTTCAAATCGGGCCTTCTCTTTGAGAACAATCACAAATTCATTATCCTCTTTTCCCGTCGATATAGATGACCCGCACAGGCACCTCTACCAATAAAATGAGTTCCTCTGAAAAGGGTACTAATATTTAATATAACTGCCGTACAATAATTATCTTACTTTCAAGTTATAGTATTTCATAACTTGTATCAGGGCTGGTATTCCCAAAGTATCTCAGTGAAACAAACTAAGACTTAAAACACAAAACAAGCCTGAAAGATGTCAGATAAACAAGGCAATCAGGATTATTGATTTGTTTGTTTAGGTTTAAAATATTAAGTAAAGAGCTGCAATAACCACTAGGAAAACCTGGGTTAATAATCAATTTGTTGAAATTATGCGCACCAGAAACTTTATCTTAAGTCAACCTATTTCTTTGTGAAGACCAGCCCAGATCTGTTCTAATACCGAGTGATTTACTGTCACAAATAAGTAATCTTTATCTAAATAATCAAACATGCCGTGCGTTACAGGAAGCATTATGTGGCGAAAGGTTTCGCCTCTTTCGTACCTGTGATTCATTGAGCGCTTTGTTAAACACAACGGGGTGGCACGTGGGCGAATTTTGGCTAACCTCTGCTATGCATTCAGGGAAAGCTGCAATCGGAACGGTCCGTTCGGCATTTATCGCTTGCTGACGTCGCCAGATTCTACAGCATAATTGTTCGAGGTGCTCCGAATGTGAATGGTGTGTGAATAGTAAAACCCGTACATCCGTACATATTTAGAAATAAGAACGGAAAAGTGGGTTTTTATACGTTCAAATTAATTTGTTTGTGCCGAACAGAGCATTCAACGAAGGAGTAAAGCGACAAACATCGTGATTTCTTGGTTTAAACTGTATTTATTTCAATATTAGTACATATACGATATATAATAATACAAACATGGAAAATAATTAATGGATTGGAAAACAAGTTTTTAGAAACTTATATTAATTCCTCGTGATTTTTTAAAGTAAAGCATGGTAGCTTTCCCTGAACACATGGCTGTACTTAGATCAACTTTGATCGGTTTCGTCATAATAAGTACAGTCATTGTCTAATAAATGCTGCGTTATTATACATGTATTACATACATTCATGACTTCAGAATGCGGATACTGGAGTTGGTGCTTTTCTGTTTCATCTGGAATAAGGTAGAAGTTGGTATGTTTTCAAGTAAAATTAAAATAAATAATTTAAAGTTTGTGTGTATTGGTTTCCGATAGATTATCCGTTAGTGCACCCGTCTTTCCATGAACGTTACATGATAAAGATATGTCAGAAATAATTGCTAGATACAAATATCCACTGCAGTGTACGTATTAGTCTTGAGTTAGAATTGTCCCAATACAATACGAATTTTTAAACCCTGATAGAAACGTGTCTTAATAAACATGTAATTACATTGAATTAGCAATTTTATACAGTTTGTACTAAGTAATATAATGTTTCATGGGGTCAGTTTAATTTGTATAATTAAAAAATTAATTATGATTTCAGATAAAACAATTAAGGGAAAACTGAATTTTTCGGAAGTTTTGTTTGCATTAAGCGATATCAATATATCAATATATCTACATATTTCAGATTCATCATGTTCACAAAATTCTTCTTCTACCACCCCGTACCTTGAATGTCCAGGTTGGAGTGACTGCTCTACAACATGTGGAGCTGGTACACGGTCACGGGTATGTAAAAAGTGCTATAATCAGGACGATGGATACCCGTACGAGACATATTATCAGGAGTGTAAGAACTGCACATATGGGACAATAAATGACAACTTAAATTGTCAATGTCCATATTGGAGAGATGGTACTTGCTGTGAAGGTAAATTACTATCAATAGACTTTCTACATATTTTCTATTATCATTTTACTATCAATAGACTTTCTACAGAGTTTCTATTATCTTTTAACTATTAATAGACTTTCTACAGATTTTCTATTATCTTTTTACTATCATTAGACTTTCTACAGATTTTCTATTATCTTTTTGCTATCAATATACTTTCTACAGATTTTCTATTTATCTTTTTACTATCATTAGACTTGCTACATTTTTTCTAATATATTTATACTATCAATAGACTTTCTACAGATTTTCTATTATCTTTGTACTATTATTAGACTTTCTATAGATTTTCAGTGAACAGTTTATTATCATTAGACTTACGGTTAGCTCAATTACGATAGTTTGTAATTAGCAATAAATTTCCATTTTTAACACTCAAAGCATATTACATTGTACTATATCAAAATTAAGAACACCATTTTATAGGCGATTTGCAATGCGTTTCTTCCATGAGGTTCAGCTAGAGCTGAACAAGATAAACTGAAAAATAGACAAATGCATAAGTAGGAACTAAATATGGTATTAAACGCACTTCTTGTAAAAAAAGATAATATTAAGTCAGACAGGGAAAGCAACACTCAACTTAACCAGCCGAACACAGAAAACATATCAATCACACATGACACAATGCCCACCTAAATGAGCTGAGCACAGAAAACATAAAACACATGAATCGTACAATGCCCACACGAATGCAGAAAACACATACAAGGTACAATGCCCATCTAAAGACAGAAAACACATACGAGGTACAATGCCCACCTAAAGACAGAAAACACATACAAGGTACAATGCCCACCTAAAGACAGAAACCAGAAACACATAAAAGGTACAATACCCACCTAAACACAGAACACATAAAACATATACAAGGTACAATGCCCATCTGAACACAGAAAACACATACAAGGTACAATGCCCATCTGAACACAGAAAACACATACAAGGTACAATGCCCATCTGAACACAGAAAACACATACAAGGTACAGTGCCCATCTGAACACAGAAAACACATACAAGGTACAATGCCCATCTGAACACAGAAAACACATACAAGGTACAATGCCTACCCGAACAAAGAACACATAAAACACATACAAGGTAACACAGAACTCATAAAACGCATACAAGGTACAATGCCCACCTGAACACATAAAACACATACAAGGTACAATGCCCACCTGGACACATAAACCACATACAAGGTTCAAAGCGCACACAAACACAGAACCAGAAAACACATACAAGGTACAATGCCCACCTGAACACATAGAACACATACAAGGTACAATGCCCACCTGAACACAGAACACATAAAACACATACATGGTACAATGCCCACCTAAACACAGAACACAGAAAACACATACAAGGTACAATGCCCACCTGGACACATAAAACACATACAAGGTACAATGCCCACATAAACACAGAACCAGAAAACACATACAAGGTACAATGCCCACCTGAACATATAGAACACATACAAGGTACAATGCCCACCTAAACACCAAACACATAAAACACATACAAGGTACAATGCCCACCTGAACGCAGAACTCATAAAACGCATACAAGGTACAATGCCCACCCAAACACAGAACACATAAAACACATACAGATACAATGCCCATCTGAACACATAAAAAACACACAAGGTACAATGCCCATCACCTGAACACAGAAAACACATACAAGGTACAATGCCCATCACCTAAACACAGAAAACACATACAAGGTACAATGCCCACCTGGACATAGAAAACACATACAAGGTACAATGCCCATCACCTGAACATAGAAAACACATACAAGGTACAATGCCCACCTGAACACAGAACACATAAAACGCATACAAGGTACAATGCCCATCTGAACACAGAAAACACATACAAGGTACAACGCCTACCTGAACACAGAACACATAAAACACATACAAGGTACAATGCCCACCTGAACACAGAACACATAAAACACATACAAGGTACAATGCCCACCTGAACACAGAACACACATACAAGGTACAACGCCTACCTGAACACAGAACACATAAAACACATACAAGGTACAATGCCCACCTGAACACAGAACACATAAAACACATACAAGGTACAATGCCCACCTGAACACAGAACACATAAAACACATACAAGGTACAATGCCCACCTGAACACAGAACACATAAAACACATACAAGGTACAATGCCCACCTGAACACAGAACACATAAAACGCATACAAGGTACAATGCCCACCTAAACACAGAACTCATAAAACGCATACAAGGTACAATGCCCACCTGAACACAGAACTCATAAAACACATACAAGGTACAATGCCCATCTGAACACAGAAAACACATACAAGGTACAATGTCCATCTGAACACAGAAAACACATACAAGGTACAATGCCCATCGTAACACAGAAAACACATACAAGGTACAATGCCCATCTGAACACAGAAAACACATACAAGGTACAATGCCCACCTTAACACAGAAAACACATACAAGGTACAATGCCCACCTGAACACAGAAAACACATAAAACACATACAAGGTACAATGCCCACCTGAACGCAGAACACATAAAACGCATACAAGGTACAATGCCCACCTAAACACTGAAAACATAAAACACATACAAGGTACAATGCCCACCTGAACACAGACAACACATACAAGGTACATTGCCCACCTAAACACCGAACACAGAAAACACATACAAGGTACAATGCCCACCTAAACAACGAACACATAAAACACATACAAGGTACAATGCTCACCTAAACACAGAAACTAGAAAACACATACAAGGTACAATGTCCACCTGAACACATAAAACACATACAAGGTACAATGCCCACCTAAACACCGAACACATAAAACACATACAAGGTACAATGCCCACCTGAACGCAGAACACATAAAACGCATACAAGGTACAATGCCCACCTAAACACAGAACACATAAAACACATATAAGGTACAATGCCCACCTGAACACAGAAAACACATACAAGGTACAATGTCCACCTAAACACAGAAAACATAAAACGCATACAAGGTACAATGCCCACCTGAACACAGAAAACACATACAAGGTACAATGCCCACCTGAGCACAGAAAACACATACAAGGTACAATGCCCACCTGAACACAGAACACATAAAACACATACAAGGTACAATGCCCACCTGAACACATAAAACACATACAAGGTACAATGCCCACCTGAACACAGAAAACACATACAAGGTACAATTCCCCCATATTAAACAAGTAAATGATCCTATCATGTCAAAGCTGTCAAAAAGCTGTTAAACTAGTTTCAGCAATCACAAAGCTGAATTCCCGAGGCGAATGACCCAGTTCTAACAGTAAAACGGCTGAAATACCTAGTTTTAGCTTTCAGAAGACCTAAAAAGTTTAAATGCGATCGCACTTTGGTTTTCGTGGTTTCAACACAATAGTTTTAATAAATAGGCCTACTTGTGTTCTATAATTTGTTTTGTAATTTAAAGCAAGTACGTATGTCATTGAAGTGATGTTTGTAAATGCCAATAGCCTCACTGAATATTTACCCGTTGTACTTAGATATGACTTGCCCCTGGTTATGCGGTCGTAGGTTTTTACTATTTAACATCATTATTTACCAATGTTTCAGAATGTAAAGCTTACTACTATATAGATGAAATATCCAACTGCAAATATGGTCATGCAAGTTGTGGAGGAAAACAAGATGGTATCATATGTACTAAGTGTGAAGATCCATATTACTTGAATTTCAACAAAACAAGTTGTATTGGTAAGCCGAATTACACTTTTTTATTTAAATAGATAATACTTAAGTATTTATTGAAATAATCTGATGCGACAGTACTCGGTTTCCGGGCACTCAAGATAGTCCATGATTTAGTATCAAAATGAGGCAGTGATGACGTTATCCACAACAGAATAAGTAATGGCATTAATTTGTCCACAAGCAAATCCAGTATCATGATAAGATATTTCGTGCAGTATAATTATTATTTTCCATTTCCAGTTGTCCATTTATAGCCAATTGTACATCTATGCATTGTACAGCCCCCAGTGGCACAATATACCTCGACTATTAGAATAACAATGTGCTTTCGTCCGATCGCACAACATGTATAGGGAGGGATTCTTTATACATTATGATATATTCTAGATATAGCTATGTATATATTTGATCAAAGCGCTTACGCAAATCTTAAATACGTTTTAAATAAAATTGGCTTTTCTCAATATTTCGACACTTATTAATTCGGTTCATAACGTCATAACAAGTTGTACATTCATGGTATGAGTACTTAAAAGCAATGCTTGAAAAATGCGACAAACCACATACCACAATGCCCCATGGACCACTATGAAATGAACAAAAATGAAACTGAAAAGCTACAAAAGCAAGCATGCCGCCTCAGCCGTCAATCAAACGTATCTAGAGCAAGAGTCAACAGACATAAACGAATCACAAGCAAGACCACATATCACATGAACAATCCACAAAGCAACGCTGAACAGAAACAGTATACATGTCGTTTTGAAAGAAAGGAAACAGCCTAATGATATGATGGTCTCTTTAAGTTGCAAAATGACTCATACAAATTGTACACAGTTGAACAAAAAGGCACATTGACAGTCTCTATTCTTACTCAGCATCGTGATGAAGACACTTCGTGCTGCATTTTGAGTGTGATATTTCCATTTCAGATTGTCCATCTATAGACAATTGTACATTCAGGCATTGTACAACCCAATATGACACAATTTGTGTAGAATGTGAGAATAACAAGGTGCCATCATCCGATCGCACAGCGTGTGTAGGTAGGATCTTAAACATTCTAATATATTCTAGATGTAGCTATGTATACATCTGGGTACTGTTTGATCAAAGCACGTACGCAAATATTTAATACGTTTAAAAAATAAAATTGGCTTTTGTCAATATTTCGACACTTATTAATTCGGATCATAACGTCATAACAAGTTGTACATTCATGGTATGAGTACTAAAAAGCTACGTTTGAAAAAGGCGAAAAACCACATACCACAATGCCACATAGACCACTATAAAATGAACAAAAATTAAACTTAAAAGCTACGAAAGCGAGCATGCCGCCTCAGCCGTCAATCAAACGTATCTAGAGCAAGAGTCAGCAGACAAAAACGAATCACAAGCAAGACCACATATCACAAGGACAATCCACAAAACAACGCTGAACAAAATCAGTATACATCTCGTTTTGAAAGAAAGGAAACCGCCTAATGATATGATGGTCTCTTTAAGTTGCAAAATGACTCATACAAATTGTACACAGTTTAACAAAAGGCACATTGACAGTCTCTATTCTTACTCAGCATCGTGATGAAGACACTTCGTGCTGCATTTTAAGTGGTATATTTCCATTTCAGATTGTCCACTTATAGACAATTGTACATTCACGTATTGTACAACCCCATATGACACAATTTGTGTAGAATGTGAGAATAACAAGGTGCCATCATCCGATCGCACAGCGTGTGTAGGTAGGATCTTAAACATTCTAATATATTCTAGATGGAGCTATGTATATATCTGGGTACTGTTTGATCAAAGCACGTACGCAAATATTTAATACGTTTAAAAAATAAAATTGGCTTTTCTCAATATTTCGACACTTATTAATTCGGATCATAACGTCATAACAAGTTGTACATTCATGGTATGAGTACTAAAAAGCTACGTTTGAAAAAGGCGAAAAACCACATACCACAATGCCACATAGACCACTATAAAATGAACAAAAATTAAACTTAAAAGCTACGAAAGCGAGCATGCCGCCTCAGCCGCCAATCAAACGTATCTAGAGCAAGAGTGAGCAGACAAAAACGAATCACAAGCACGACCACATATCACATGAACAATCCACAAAGCAACGCTGAACAGAAACAGTATACATGTCGTGTTGAAAGAAAGGAAACAGCCTAATGATATGATGGTCTCTTTAAGTTGCAAAATGACTCATACGAAATGTACACAGTTTAACGAAAAAGGCACATTTTGAATGAACAAAAGTTTAATCTCTATTATTACTCAGTATCGTGATGAAGACACTTCGTGCTGCATTTTAAGTGGTATATTTCCATTTCAGATTGTCCACTTATAGACAAGTGTACATCCACGTATTGTACAACCCTAAGTGACACAATTTGTGTAAAATGTGAGAATAACAAGGTGCCATCATCCGATCGCACGGCGTGTGTAGGCAGGATCTTAAACATTCTAATATATTCTAGATATAGCTATGTATATATCTGGGTACTGTTTTATCAAAGCACGTCCGAATTTCAAATTATTTTGGTTACCAGTCCACTCTATTTCTCAATAATGGACCTACATACGGTATTTTGCAAAAGATGAAACAAACACTGTTTTCGATTATAGCGTCATAACATATGGAAACGAGACACCATTGTATTATGCCTGACCAGATGGGATACCTTTATTCAGAGGAAGTAGGTCAGAAGAACATAATTAAGATAACATGTTACTAGTATATATAGCGTGCAAAATAGTTAATAATATCTTACTGATAAAAGCGCATGAACAATGTTGCTGTTTGTAGTACCATACAAGATACTAGTAGATTAACAGCTTGGTCGCTGATACAATGCTTACAAAAAATTATAAACCAATGAACATTTGCACAACTAATGCATCTAAGTAAACAGAAGTGTGCGAATCGACTCGCCCAGAGAGACAACTTATTAAATAAGGAAAAACACTCTGGTAACCTGTGTCCGTTTTTCACATAAAAATGTACAAATGTAGAAACAAATGTATGACGAATCGCTGAATGTCGGACCGCATTCTCAAACAAGATGCTATAAAAATAACTATATCTATAAAATATATCAATTTATACTGTATGTGTCGTTCTATACATACAAACAAACCCCGAGTTATACAACCTTTAAATCAAAGTTGCTATTCAGTTCTTTTTAAGTTTCACACCTTGAAAACGAAAAATACACATGGTCTTATAATATGCAAACATGTGCCATATAATAATTAGCCTACATAAACAAAGCAGTTGTATACAACATCTTGAATCTGTATCAATTGTTATTTTCTTAAAATAAAACAAAATGAAAGCCGAGATGTGAACCGCTCTGAAACTTCTAGTAGAATGTCAAATACAAACATTCTTATAAACTTCAACAACTCCGTACACCGTGTTACACGTACGAAAATTCTGTGACCATAGCTCAACTTATCACTGTAGTGAATACGTTTCGAAAAGACAAACATTTTACGCTATACTATCGAAACGCGTTGAATTAAATAAACCACAATGTCATCAAAAGGACCACTATAAAATGAACAAAAATGAATAATGATAAAAAAACAGTAGTACAATGCAAATCAACGCGTCTTACATTTTCTTGTACTTGACACGAACATGATACACATGATAAACAGTGACAGTTATTGTAGACATGGCCTTATACAAAATTGTTGTTTCTATTTTGTTATCGTAAAAGCCATAGAAGCAACATTTTACAGTATACATGTATATCCGTCTAACCACGAACAATGTACATGTATTTCCATATTAACTTCCAGATCATGTAGATGACGACGATATCACTGGTATTCTAATTGCAACGTTTTCTGTGGTTGCACTTGTTTGTGTCTTTGTAGTTGTTACCCATGTCTCGAAAACACGAAGGTAATCCTACTTATCACTGAGTCACAATTCCAATACAATCGCCGTTCAATGATCGTACGACGTACTATTGGCCTAATATTAACGTAATCGGGACAGACACCGGATGGATATCGTCCGGTTATCGGATCGGGGCATTGAAAAGAGTAGGGTGGCAACTGGAGTTATTTTAAGTCTCTTTTGATATAGTCATTGTTACTTATCGGTCCGCACGGTGCTTAGTCATCTGATCCACATCTAATACACGGAATTCGTCCGGCGTCCGGGTGATTGGGGACCCAGATATAAAGCGGATCTGTTGATGGATCTTAAATTTTATGCTTTTAACTCTTGTGCGATTTATGTATTTAAATGCGTGCTCTTTCACATTCATAAGGTGACGCAACGTGATATGCATGATGCTTTGGTGTACGAAAATCGGTATGACGAGCACTATTTAATTGATATGTTTCACACTGCTTTTGAATTAATAACATACTCGTTGATCCTTACCGACGTAATGGGGCTGAATGTGACACTGTTTAACTATCAGACCCACAGCATGGGGATGCTTTCTCCTTGTATTAATCAAGTCAATGTCCAAAAATACTTCATGCACTAATATTAACCATTGATATTCAAGCAAATTGTGTCATACCTAACATGCCGGATAATTGTATCTAATTAAACTAGTAAGTTCTTAATATGCATGGATTGACGGACGGTTTAATGTATTTAATTTGACCAGTAACTACTCAATATACATGAGATGACGTACAACTTCATCTGATTTGACTAGTAACTTCTCAATATGCATGAAATAACATATTACCTTTTTCTAATATTGATTTACCGAACAAAACATTCTAGAAATAAAAACTGTCTCAGTTAGCCGTCTAAAGTATATAATATTATACCATTTTTATTAGTGTATAATGAATCTAGATATCAATTACATATACCTAATTAACCATGCGTTATAATACTCATTAATCATGTATTTTTCAGGTGGTGTAAAGGTTCCGTAGCAAATAGCAGCCTTAACACCAAACAGCAGGACTTTTACTACTGAATAAGTTACCATAGCAGCCTTAACACCAAACATCAGGACTTTTACTACTGAATAAGTTACCATAGCAGCCACAACACCAAACAGCAGGGCATTTACTACTGAATAAATTACCATAGCAGCCTTAACACCAAACAACACGACTTTTACTACTAAAATAAGTTACCATAGCAGCCTTAACACCAAACAACACGACTTTTACTACTGAATAAGTTACCATAGCAGCTTTAACACCAAACAACACGACTTTTACTACTGAATAAGTTACCATAGCAGCCACAACACAAACAGCAGGACATTTACTACTGAATAAGTTACCATAGCAGCCACAACACCAAACAACACGACTTTAACTACTGAATAAGTTACCATAGCAGCTTTAACACCAAACAACACGACTTTTACTACTGAATAAGTTACCATAGCAGCCACAACACCAAACAGCAGGGCATTTACTACTGAATAAGTTACCATAGCAGCCACAACACCAAACAACACGACTTTTACTACTGAATTAGTTATCGTAGCTAGTTATCGTAGCAGTCGTTACACCAAACATCAGGACTTTTACTACTGAATTAGTTACCATAGCAGCCACAACACCAAACAGCAGGGCATTTACTACTGAATAAGTTACTATAGCAGCCACAACACCAAACAGCAGGACATTTACTACTGAATAAAATACCATAGCAGCCACAACACCAAACAGCAGGACTTTTACTACTGAATAAATAAACACATTACAGTCATAACACCAAACAGCAGGACTTTTGCTGATGCAATAATTATCGTAGTAGACATAACACCAAACAGCAGAAATTTTACTACTGAACAAGTTATCATAACAACCATTAAACAATAATAGCATGACTTTTACAAATGAATAAGTTACATTGAAACTCTTTTTATGAAATTCCCCTATTATATAAAAAATGTGATACTGTGGACGTCATATGGGCCAAGTTGCCATTTTACTCTTTTATTTTATGTACTAGTGTTCTTGTTCAACTGTTTATTGTTGAGGATATCATAGAAGATTGTCATTTAATATAATTGTCAAATGTGTTTCCTCGTAAAATAAAGTTTCATTATTATGATTATTATTATTACCATAGCAGTCATTACACCAAACAACAGGACTTTTTCTACTGAATAAGTTATCATAGCAGCCATAACACTAAATCAGCAGTACTTTTAAATCAGTTAAATGTTCCGTAGCACATAAATATTGCACAGCACGATGTACAGCAAGAAAATGAACCGCCCAAGTCCCAGATGTCAAAATGTGAATGAGCACTTGTACGATATTTATGTTATGGTCAATGCCGAGGTGTACGTTATATAAAATATATTGTAAGTTTAGATCACACAAATTGACATTATTATAATACAGTTTACTCCTTTACATTTTATTGGTATTATCGGCATTTGACACGCCTTTGACCATTTACACAATCACGACATTCTTACAAAAATGCTTGCTTTTTTTTGAAATCGTAAACCATTGAGAACAGGTCACATACCCCTCCATAGACGATTTACGCTCAATGCCCGCAGGTAATAATATAAAATGACCAAGACAATAATATATATTTATCACATAACCTGTGGTCCAGGAGTGCCGTAAAGCCGTGACGTAAATATCGTTCGGCACTCCCAGACCGTGCAATAAATATTTAAATTAGCTTGACGTGACGTTAGCCAATCCATGCATTGATCCGTCACTGACGTCAGAATAATATCAACGTCACCATGACGTCGCGCTCATTGTACCGCTAAATTTTGGCTGAACCATATGCAGCTCACAACATCCTTCTGAACAATATTGAGCGTTTTCTAAGGTTATGTGATAAATAGAATCTTACATTCGTGCTCATTACATACGAGTTTTATTAAACTCGTCGACAAAAACAATATGACACTCGGCAAAGCCTCGTGTCATATCATTTTGTCCACTCGTTTAATAAAACTCGTATGTAATGAGCACTCATGCAAGATCCTCTATAGAACAACTTAGTTTGAAAAATACTTTCTCACATTTTTATTTGGTTTTGTTTTATGGCATTTTGGAAATAAATGCCCGTTATCAATTCAAAACCTGTTTATGTTGTTTCTTATTCCATACAAGTTCGCCCTTGGTGTGTGACCCCTTTATCATTACAGAAATAGATATTTACATAACATCTTTATTCCATCATTTATTATACAACAGAAACTTGATATAGACATTGATATGGATAATGTGTAAACGTATAAACAAGCTACAATTACTCTAACTATTACACATCAAAGCATAATATATCGACATGTACAAGAACTTGCATGAGGTATGACTACAATCACATACCAGACATGTATTGTTTCTTTGGTTGTTTTTGGGGTCATTGAACTATATACATTAAAAACGTACTAATATTAATGTAAAATAACCGCTCGTAATTCATTTAGTTTAATTGATCTGAAGACTATAAAATATATCTATTTATCACATAAAATAGGCTCTGGGAGTTTAATAAACCCATTACATAAAAGTCATAATACACACGTGTAATAAACATGCAAATGAGGTATATACAAGGGCGAGTCACTTTATTTATGTATTCATACACGTTGTCAAAAAAGTAAAAGAATACATTTTTAGAATAGAATAAATTCTATATCCGATTATGAGCACTCTAGGGCATGTTATAATCACACAATAACAGATGTACAAGAACTTAAGAGATATGACTGTAAGTAAACATGACTGTAGGTCCGTTAAACGTGGGTACGAACAAGATCGGGACGTAATGTATATACCAAATATCTGGCATCTACACAAACACAGCATCGGATGTTGATTTCATTGTATAAATCAGTTAATTTTGAGTATTAAAGACGATTTTCCTTGCTTACCAAGTACTTGCATCGTGTACAATCAGTTATTTTTGGCTATTCAGACGAATCGCGAATAAATTCACGCGGAAAACCTAGTTACTTCCCCTGTCCTTGGTTGTTACTAAAACCCGGAACAGAGCACGGAACAGAACAGAATACGTTGTGTTGCTGCGGTCCTAGATTTAATTATTTACTTTGTTAAGCGTAGTTTTACATCTGCAGGATTTTAGATACCCTAAAAATATTATTTTCAAAGGCAGAACAATTAACATATTGGAGTATACATTGTTGCACTATTTTCTTAGCTCTTTCAATGAACCGCTTTACTCCTATGGAGTTTATCTGCTAAAGGGGAAGTGTGTGCATTCTTGACAAACTTTTACTGTGTATTTAGTTTATGTGATAAAAAGAATCTTACATTCGTGTCATTCCATATTAAATTTATTAAACTCGTTGAATAAAAGTGATAAAGTGCTCGGCAGAGCCCCGCATTTTATCATTTTATCCAACTCGTTTAATAAATTCAATATAGAAAGACACTCATGTAAGATCCTCTATATAAGATATGATCAGATATAATATTATTACTATATCAGCTATATATAACAGGAGAAATTAACTAGGATTGTGATCAAGCTTTAATTGCAAACTACAAACAATCTTAAATATTAAGATGTATTTAGAATAAACTCAATTACATACGTGGCTTTTTATATTGTGTGGGTTTATACAGTGGAACTTGGTTATAACAAATCCTAGGGACCTTTTTATTTTTTTCGATATATCCAATTTCTCTACATACGTACAACGAAATATCACTATATGAGTTTGGATATAGCGTATTTCGTTACACATGTATATTAGCATCATTATGATATGATCAAATGTTTAACTGTGTTAGTTCAACTTACTAAAATTTAACATGATGTTCGATTGTGAACGCTAACGAATCTTGTGTTCGTTGTATTTTTTAACATGCAAAAACGTTGTCGACGTTGGGGTACGTTGTGCACGCCGGTGGTGTTAGTTAATTTAGCCTTACGTTTATCTAACGGGTGCCAACTGGTAACCGAAGCATTGAATGTGATGGTAACGCAAGGGCTAGCGTAAGCGAACTTTTCCCAAGCTTAACTGAAAGCTAATGAACGCTTGTACCAGCATTGGTCAGCGTTTTAAAAGCCAAAACAATTAGCATGAACATCGGTGAAATTACGTTCCAGGGTAGAAATATTTTGGTTCACACTACCAGCGTTGTGTATCCATTGCACGTAAAGTTTGCGAACCTTTCCTAGCGATTGAATGCGTTTTATAGCGGGTACTCGCCAGCGTTTGCCACCGTTGTAGTTATTTTCTATTAGCGTATTAGAACTTTTGCCAACACAGAATAGCATATGTACAGCGGTCACTAACTTAGTTCAATTCATTAGACAAACGAATTTACTATCGTGATAATCCGTTGTAAATGCACCACCAGCATTTCAGCATACGTTTGCAAACGATGTTTATCTTAAGTAAATTTAGTACAACTTTATTCAGCCTTTAGGAACGTTTACAAACGGAGTACAACTCACACCACGTCTATTTCCAAACGTCGACCTGTTAAAGATTTTCAACGAACAAGACAGCGTTCACCAGCGAACATTAACTTTTCTAAACTATTAGTTACATTTACTAGCGGAATTGAACGTTGTCCAAAAGTCGTTACACTTCAGTCCAAACGCCGTAGTGTGAACCCAGCTTTAGGTAGTTAAACATTTCATATTACATCGCTCAATAGGACTGATGGTCACAAGTGAATGGGTTTATGGTTTCCAGATGTACAACATATACTGGAGTAGTCCCACAGTATGAATCTCGGAAACTTAAAATATTAGGTCTCATAGCTACAGCCTACGTGTATATGCGGGAAGTATATAAACTGTGTTGAAGGAAATATCAAAGTTGTTTATGGTCTCATCAATACATTATATCTATGTAATTATTCTAATGGTCAAGTATTTGTAGTTTGTAATTAACGCGTTATGTGATCCGATGTTTTTTGTATTGCCTACATATTAATTAGAAAAGTAATTCAAATAAATCACGTAAACTATTATATAAAATGTTTAGATATATATATAATGTTTATAATCCTAACGATAATAATTCGGCCAGGAAGAGCAGGGGTGGTATTCACAAAGCATCTTAGCAGAAAACTTAGAATTTTTTTAAAATCTTAGAATTTTCTAAAGTGTATCAGCTAAGCAAGAAAATCAAGATGATTAATATTTTACATAGTTTTGAAGCATTATGTAAACAGCTACAATAATCACTAAGAATGCAGGGATTGTTTTTCGAATTGCGAGACATATGAGCTGTATAAATTATTGACTTAAGTCAAAATATTTAAGTTTTCACTTAAGATGCTTTGTGAATACCAGCCCAGGACTCAAATTACAGCGAACAAAGATGAACAAAAATGAACAGTTATAATAGATGAATTAACAAACCTGCTTCTTACCGTATCACAGCTGCAGTATTAATAGCCTGATAATACAGCATACATATTTTAACGACCAAGAAGCTTTGTTACTTCTCCATGGACAAAAACACGATTTGTTACTTTGATTGCCTTTCGTTTTTCAATGCTGCAGATGAGCATTATGTTTATTTCCAAGAAATCCTATTACCAAAAAAACATTTGTAGCTTATTTAAGGGCATGTGGTTGGTTTATAATATACGAAGTCAGAGGTCAATATCACTTTTTGAAGGTCAACTAAACATCATATTCATCGAAACATAAGTCGACAACTGTTATATTGTATACCATGCCATAAGTCAAGAAATAAAACCCATTGACTCTTTTTAAATTTTAATAACTTCAGTATCTCTTCAGGAAAGTGTATGTAAGACAAACGATGACTCTTCAAATGTTCTAGCTAACAATGCTCTTCGTATGTTGTGTATGCAAGAGTATTCACGTATTTATTAACGGCATTTATAATAAATGGCTAGGTTAGAGCCTATAAATATGTATGAGCAGCTGTAGGTCAAATAATACGGGAAATAACGTTACGTTGTTTGGAACGTTAGGTCAAAGAAAAGACGTCACGTCTAAGCCAATCAGAATCCTTGTTACATAATAGGTATACAATATTGACGGTTATATACATACCTGGTAGCGAGTATACTTTTGGATAAAATCCTCCGATCGTGATTGGTGAAAAGGGGTATTTGTATTTAGGGGAGTATTATTTTAATTATATATGTTCAAAACCAATGTTTTAGTTGAATAAACAATTAAAGTTTTCTAAATGTTCAGGCGTCTTGTGTTAACGAATATTTAATTATTTCTTTATACAAAACTGATAATAGATAGAGGGTCTAAAAGCGATATTTTGAAGCTAGGGAGGGACTACTGTCCCACGAAAAAATTTTGTACAGCGAATGAAACGTAGCCAGATCCGGGATCATGCTGCGACGAATGTAGGTGTGAGGAATTCTGATTGAAAACGAAAACATGCTGTCCCTACGCCTACGAGATATGGGATGAGGTAAAATATACATTTTGTGAGGATGGGTATTACATATACGACTATTATTTATGTTTGTAGTATTTGACGAACAAACTAACACAACCTACCGTAATAAAATGTGTGCGGCATGCAATGGGGTTTATGATTATATCACGTAGGTTGATGTCATCCTCTTATCAGTGTTATAGCCCTGTTAATACATAAATAATATTTTAAGGTATTTTGAATGTGAGGAAGCTAATGCTAGATGAGTGATTGTTTACCCCTAGCGGTTATTAACCGGAGGGGACTATAGGTTTGCCCTCCGTCCGTCCGTCAAAAAGTTGAATCCTGACATAACTCAAACAGTTTCCAAGCTTGGTTTATGAAATTTGGTATGTTGATAGGGGACAATAAGTGGATTATGCACATCTAAATATATCACTTGTTGGGCTCACTTACAGATGTACGATAGCCCGAGTCAGACCGGAAGTCGATTTCCGCGTGATTTCAATCGTTTGCAGGTTTGGTTTGGTAATGAGTAAAACAACTTTAAAAAGAGCCGGTAATCACTGATTGCAAATCAAAGTACTTGTTTTAAAAGAAAAATCATCTTTAATACATACAATTGATATAGTTATACAATGAAATCAACCTCCGATGACGAGTTTATCCTTGAAATTGTAAGTACACTAACGTACCCGCATCATTTCGTAACAAACAAAAATCGTGAACCATGTTATGTCTCTATTGTGATTTTGATACTAATGTTTAGCATTATTACAGTACTGAGGATAGTATTTAATAACTAATGAGGGGAACTTGTGTTGGTGGCAGCTTGACAAGCTCGCTGTCTCGTGCCAGTCGCTGCAGTGTTTTAATTTTTAATATGGGCCACAACCGTGTATACGGTACCCGTCAAATTAGTTGACATGTGGCCGACTAGCTCAGTCGGTAAAGCATTGTCCCTGTAAGCAACTGGTCCTGAGTCGGTTGCATCTCGCCCTTGCTGTCTCGATGAAAATTATCGCAATAATGACCTCGATTTCAGCCATATTGTTCAAGTTGTTTGCAATAATTAACTTTGTCCTAGTCTTCATACTCTATCAACCAATCACAATACTCTGGCATACGCGCATTTGATTTTCACAGATTGATGCAGTAAAAACCTGTTGCCGTCAAACCATAACATTCACCAAATCGACATTACAGGAAAATTCCGTAAAACAAGTATTTTTCATACATATAGTATTTGATCAATTCTCGACATAACATGTTCAAAATACTTTAGTTTTTGAAATATGTTTTAATTTGTAAAATGTATATCAAACGTGTAAGTGTTCGCGTTCATAGAAACACCTCTAATGTTTTAAACAACTAACTCCTTGTTTTTCGCAATCACAGTATTTTTCCGAAATTGGTCACCATAGCAACAAAGTAAGTTATTGCCATAGTATGTTTTGGTAGATTGAGCATTTGTGTGCCTTCATGTGTCGTCTTTCAAATGATACTTATGTTGCACTGACAGTTACCCATGAATAAATAAGGAAACACTTATCCGATTAAAACGGTTTTAATAAAAGTCCAAGTACAAAATTACAAGCAAGTAAATATGTCTTACAAATACATAAACTCACGATAAACAAGGGTAATATAATGTTATTTAATACAATTAACATGTAGAACAGAACCAATACACCAGCACCTTTACAAGACACTCGGACATTTTACTTGTACAAATGTGTAGTTAGAAAATACATGAAAGTGATGAATACCAAAATAAATGCGCACAATCTATTTGAGTTAGATCATGTCAAATCACGGGTGAACATGGGAATTTGTTTTGAAATAAAAATAACTTCAGCTAACAATGAACTAAAAACAGAGATATTAACCTAAAATATCATTTTCTCGTGGCGGCGCCTAAATCCGAACGTGGATAAAACGAAAGAATGTATTTCAACTGAAAGCTATAGCAAAGAGATCGTTGGGTGTTTTCGTATCTCTGCAATGGGTTCATGTTTAGACTCTTAAAATAACGAATACTAGTTTTATGTTAATTATCTCCAGCATCACATATCGGAATGAGCTTAGCTAAACGATGCAATTACATGTGTGTCTCCGGTCATTTTATACAATAGTAGAAAATCACCTGATTTTATTCCAACCTTGCTTTAATGAAGTCGATATATTTTATTACTTCTTCTTGTCTCGATACCCTATTAAATAACTTATGTTTTGAATTATACTGAACATAGTATTGTTACAAAAACAAAATAGAAAAATAACAGAAAAAAGCAGCAAACAACAGATACGATTATGTATTGACAATGACAAACAGAAACATAAACATAAAGCTATAATGTGTAAGTAAAAAACGTAATACCTTTTGCACGCATATATGGGTGATATAAAGAAAGAGGGCAAACTTTATACATTGATGAAATATCTTCATGATTGAACATAATCACTATCTATCTCTCCATAAAGGCAAACCCCGTCAGGGGACTTAGACTTGACGCGCGTCGCCAACAAAGAAAAAAATGTTAGAAAGAGTAAAAGTATAAAAGAATGAAAATGTTGGTTAAATAGGTTTAAAAACAGAAAAGACATGAAATTAGTCAGATACATGTTTAATCTGGCTGTCAATCATGTAAGTAACAATGTTTATCAATCAGAATTTGTACGTAGATCTGTATGTCGCGAACTGTCCTGTCCCATACATACATTCTACTCTGACATACACCTCCTGTACATACGGTGTGATTATCGTTCTCTCAGGGACGCTGATGTCGAGGCCGTAACGGCTGGTGTAATGTAAGTCTTCAATGTCACTGAAACCAGACTTCGTTCCAACAACAACTTCAAACGAAACAGGAACGCCAAACATTGTGGAAAACACATTGCGCCAGTTGAGAACCAAGTCACGACCATTTCTGGTAATGCTGATCGGTCGGCCTGTAAATCATAGATTATGTTATTTATTACCTTCATTGCCAATATTTGGCATTTTCGACTGGGCTGTGTCGTGTAGCAGGTAATAGCCTGGTTCCCGTCCCAAGCTTACATCACAACTATAGTATAACTACCGTAATATTGTGGACGAGAAACCAAGCGATAAACTGCTCTGCGAAACAGCCCAGTCGAAAAGACATGTTGCCTTCGCGTGAACAGGCAAGTACGCAATAATCAATAATGTAGAAAATCAGTACATATTTTTAGCGTTTAGTATATTTCATTTAACATACTTTTTTAAACGACATTTACATGTATATGCTACTGGACTGAATGATGTGTCATATTAATGTACTAAGGTTAACTCTGAAACAAGTTCCACGACTTATATCACTGTTTTCGACGTCTCATTCTCGATGTTACCTATCACCATGAGGGTATGATTTTAAAACTGCATGGGTCTTATAAGGTCGTAAGTAGCATTCTAAGCCAGTCGTATGACTATCCACATACGGTTGTTTATTTATTTACCACGGAACCACCTATTCATAAAGAGCGGTTATCTAAAACATATTACCTGTTAGTTTTGGTTCACTACCAGCTACACGAAACAAGGCAGTAATGCTATCACTGATATACTGACCACTGTTGATGGCCCTTACGTCTGCTGTGTACTGTCCGTCCTTCAGGTTCATGTTGCAATCCATCGCCATGTGATGTTTATACTGACGGGTCCAGTCGGCAACGCTGTTCTGTTTGTGCATAATGCGATATTCGTAGTAAACAATACCGGATGGATCATGAAATCCTTCCCACATAAGCTCCACGCACGAACGATTTGACTGAACAGGCATTGTGTTAATAACGGCTAAAGTGTGTTTGGCCGACACTTCGTTCAGAGGTATTACGCTAAGTTTGGCAGACGTACTTCTAGGGCTTTGTAAAGATATAATAACGGGTTCTGACAACACTGTAGTATGCAATTGAATACCGTTAACACAACGGACACTGACAAATGCCTTCTGACCATGGTTCAGATAAAGGGCATCCGACGAACACGATTGTCTCGTCTGAGCTGTCCAGAGGGGCTGGACATTTGATAAACCTGGTTCGCTTCCTGAAAAGTATCAATACATGTTTTAACTAATGACTTTGTTACAATTGGTCTTTAGCTATTCTTTAAGAAAGCGGTATACAAGCAATTTCATTATATGGTTTCGTCACATGACCGGAGTCTCTTCTAATGACGCCTACACTTTTATTATGTATGCTACATGTTTTCTATAATTTCCCTGTGAATAGCTTTTATTTATTTATAAAGCCATCGCATGTATTTATGCATCGATCTATTGCACTTATTAGCCAGTCTGATACCCATAAAGCTATTGCATGAATTCGGAATCCAAATTTAATCGAGGCAATTTATTGTTAAATGCCAACAAAAAGAAAATTAGTACTAGTAAGTGATTAGGGAATGATCGAAACACATGTCATAAGGGCAACTCAGAACACTACTTAACAAGCAACGCATTACACATAAAAGCAAGCGCATGATACCTACCAATATAACAGAAACAGTATTTAACATCACTTTCGACGTCTTTAACTTCCCATTGCGTATCTAACACCGTGTATGTGACGGTAGTATTATCCATGTCCGTAGTATTCTGTCGTTGCAGCACTGTCACATCTTCCAGACCAGGAGGTGTATGGTCTACCACCAATGGTTTGGAATTGAACACCGATCTCAGTCGAGCCTTGTTTTCAACAACAACGGTCACGTGGAATGAGCTGCCATGAGGTACCCTGGCATGTATGATACTGTTCATATAGCGACTGTGGATTGGAGTTAACGGCTGTATTTGGAATCCAACAGGTGTTGTACCAGCGCCAACTTCAACCTAAAATATGTATTTGCATTTTTTTTAATTTAATGATATTGAAATTATATCCCTAGGTGTTCATAACAATTTTAATACGTTCATATAAATATTTTTACATACAAAACACCTGTTTGAAATAATAAACATAAATTTACTAGCTGTTCAGTAACAAAGTGTTTACTAAAAATAAAATAATCAATGGCCCGGTACTTTCGAGGACATCTGTATTTACACAATTGTACCAATAAATGATACGTTCATGTTTCAATCTATACAAAAAACAAATCAGATTGAACCTTTTGTAATGACTGATGAATCGTGAGATCTTTCGAAACCATACACCAGCTTCATGGGAGTCACTAAATTAAGCATTACTCTATATATAGTATTACGTATGAAAATAAATGTCACCTTATTTAAGCCAGTCTCTTCATCCACTGTTGCTATATTTACTGCAAATGCCGATGGTGCAACTTGTCGGGCTGTAATTGCCGCAGCGTTGTCTTCTATCACATTGTCACATGCGTGAAGATCGATTGTCGAATTTGCAACATGTTGCCCAATGACATGAACCAGAACTTCTCTGATATTCGACGAAGGGATGAACGCATATTCAAATCGTAATCGATCGTCATGGTTTAGCGATACTGGGAGAATAAGCACGTGGTTATCCATATGAATATTTACCCTAGCTTCTGAATATGCAGAAAATGTTCCAGAAACTGTGTACAATGCTCCCTTCGATAAATTTGCTAGCAGCAAAATAGACACTCCTTCTACACCAATTGTCTTTGTTGACTCAAACGCCATTTTGTAGAAGTGTTGACATGCAATGCCTCATGGTGGAGTCGTATCGATAACAATAGATTTTGACATTGTAACACTACTCCAATGTCCAGCATTGTCAACCGCTTTTACGACCGCATAATACGTATGCCCATGATGTAAGTTAAGATCAGAGAATGTGTGTTGCGTCCTCATGCCGATATTTGTGAATGGACTTGTAATATATGTTATTTCTGTGTTGTTAGATATTGCAGCAAAGAAGTAACGGATTCAAGATGAATCGTCCTGGAAGCCTTGGTATGAAATTGACATTGTCTTGGTATTAAACTGATAATCTCGGTATTTGTAATCAAGGGAGTTATAAACTGTACCGGCGATAGGAGCATCAATGTCAATAACAAAGCCATCAGATGATGTAGTTGTATGCAATCCAGCATTGTTGTACGCCGTCACCGTTAAGAAGTATAGTGTGTCTTGGGATAAAGGCAAGTTTGTGAGAGTGTACCGTGTGGCTAGATCTACATTTGTTAAAACTAAAACATCATCAGCTGAAAATAGTTTATGAAATATTGTCAATTATTTACTGTGTACTTACCATGCTATACAGTACTATGTTGTTCGTCTCACAAGCAACGTCGTACTGTAGTCTATAATAATGATTTATTACATAAATATCGTGATCTTCCATGTGAGCACAAACCATGGAACAACGTATGTGATAATAAATGCGTGACGTCACCAGCCTTTAAGCGCGGAACATAACGTCACCAGTTTAAATGCTTCATTTCTAACGTTGTTTTGACTCAATAACAATAGTGTGATTAATCCACCAATCGTTCTCTCTTAGATCAACGCTTCTTAAGCTTATCACGAAAACAAATGATTGAGCTCGCCAAAGGCACGCGTTATCAAGTGTGATTTCTAGACTCATTTAAGGAATCTCGATCTCCAAAGACAACCCGTGACTGATCCTATATATACATGTATGGCACAATTACAAAGTTAACGTAGTTAGTAAATATCCTTTAGTTTTAACATATTCATGAATTGAATTAAATAAAAAATATCACAATTTTTTGTTTGAAACCAATTTGAGCCTACAATTTTTAGACGTTCCCATTTTTAAGGTATAGGACACAATTCGACCCTGTAATTCACTGAAGACACCTTGCCAACACGCAGTTATTGTATCGCTCCAGTCAATGATATCCAGGTCGTATGAACACGTGCTGTCAGAGTCAATCACAGATTTTCCTTTTCTTATGGATGGAGGTGATTGATCAATTGTAATTGGATCGGACTGGTAAGTGGCATACGTATTAGCAGAAAACCAAGCTCTTGTATAAACCACGTAATCATGTCCATGTATCAGACTTCTGTTAACTGGCAGGCAATGAACCACTTCGATTCGTAGACCAATATCTTTCCAAGGCATTTCATGTTTTAAGTCATAAATGCCATCTCCAATAGGTTGGTGATGTAACCCCATGCTCCATTCATACCGTAGAATGGACTGTGGTGTATTCTCGTCATACATCTTTATCCAACCCCCAGTCAGGTATGCCGATGAACTAGTTATATTTGTATGTTGTCCGTGTAGACCAGTGAAGACCTCGATGAGTGGAAGCGATAAGATATTATCCGACACGTTTAATGATTGGCATGTTGTATTGGTATCTATGTGCACGCATGGTTTTCCAAAGGCGGCGCAAGTGCAGTCTTTGTTACAGTACTGAATGTCACAGGAATGTTTTTCAATTTCAAGAATACCGTGCAATTTACTGTTATTGGCTGTTCATGACGAAACAGATTGTATTGCGTTGACAGAATTTCTTGCTAATTAGCTATTCAATCCAACTGTTTTTGCTGCCCAAATAGTTAAAATTATTTGATCATCAGGTCGCAGTATTTCAGACAAAGAAATTGTCGCATTATGTTCATGTTGGTTAGCCTCTGGATTTACCGTGAAGACTCCGTTCGATAGTTCGTCGCCACTGTGGAAAACGACTTACTGCTATGAAATAGGCGTCAATGCCTGATTCATGGTCATAAAATCAATACCATGTCACAGAAATCTCAGATGTGATGGTTTTATCAGGACGTGGTATATCACGCCAAAGTAATGGTGAATTGAATCCTCCTGTGTGCGGGGGTGTTGAATCAATTTGCAGCTCATATGTCTCGCACGTGGTACAGAGACCTGCCATATTACAGCTCGTTACAACTGCAATGTATTTATCACCATTGTGCAGCCAAATATCACCGTCTTAGTTAATAGTAAGATTGTTTTCAGTTCCAAGTCTTATGTTTTCGACCGGGGTGTTACTTCATGCATTACGATTGGACTATCGTCATCTTTAAATTCCCAATTTATTGAGAGGATGGATTTCTCCCATTGTGCGACATTCCTGTGTTTCCCAGTAGAATTGATAATAAAGGAAGGCTTACGCACTAGTTCTGTAGCCGTTTCGTCAATTCTAAAACTATCAGAGGTTTGAGAAATGTTAAATCCTGCCTTATTGTCCGCTAGTACGGTAGCAAAGAGATCCGTAGCAGGTAGATTTAATCCCGTCTTAATGATGTTTGACCGTAAAAGGCATTGAGTGAAAGGTAGTGTGTCACCCATTCCTGGTTGGGTTCCAAAGCACATTTTATAGTTGTTTATCCCGGAATGTGGATCATTAAACCCTTCCCAATGTACGTGGGCTGCAGATCTATAACAAATACATTGCGTTATATTGTCTATGTGAAAGTAAGTTGTCATTAATCCAATTGATCAAGTTGGCATATAAATGATATAATACAACGGAAAGCGTACAAAAGTCGTATCTAGTTAATAGTTCAAAAATTGTAAATAATAATGATTAATTGACAGCTATTCCATACGATACCTCACGAAAAGATCAAATTAGTTGAAATGACACCCATTTTAAACAACTATGTTAGTTTATTGCGTAAAAAGATTATACATATTATTCGTGTTTAAGTTTTCTACCATAAGCAAAGTCACTTACGGATGTGACAGAAACTTTTGGTGTCTATCGCTTGAACCAACACGAACTAAACCTTGCACTGGTGGTGAGTTATCCAACCTCAGACCGTCTGAAGAACGCCTTGTACATACACCTGCTGTATGACATGCCTCTATAAGGATGTAATATTTCTGTCCTAAGTCGAATGATCTGTGCCATGTTTTTTCTGAAACGATATCAGATATTAGAAATAGTATCATATATTCTAGTAGTAAAGTTATAACTGCAGTACTTGCTAATTTAGAAGTAATGCTTAATATCTATCATAAACAAGTTATTATAAATATACATATACATATTTGCGAGAGGGAATAGTTTGGATCGTAATGTTTTTGACAAATGATCTTACCTTCTGTAAGTCCTACATCAACCAGACCCACTCTATTATCAAGATATGGCGCCGTTCCTAACTCAACTTTGTAATACGCCATTCCACTATGAATATCCATAAAACCATTCCAATGACCAAGTATGGTGTTAAGATCATGTTGGAAGTCAACATCATCCTAAATACATGTAAAGCAAATTTAACAGTTTTTTGCGGTTTAAATAATGGAAACATTATTTCGTTGATTGTAACAACAATACATAAATAATGTAGCGCCAAGAAAATCCAAAGCCACATAGAAACGGCTGCGGCAGCTAGCCATACACGCAAGAGTCAGACATAGAACGAACCACCCATATCCCCAATACAGGATATTTCAAGCAAGCCTATATACTCACCCCGCAATGAATGACACACTGTTGACTTTCATGAATTTCGTGGACGTAAAATATTAAAACTCATAGTAGCACAGGTTTTTATGTATAGTGTAAAAAGAGTATATTAAGTCAGACAGGGAAGGCAGCACTCAACTTAACCAGCCGAGCACAGAAAGCATTAAAAACACACAAAGCACAATGCCCAACTAAACAAGCGCAGATCCGCCCAAGTCCAAGCTGTCGAAAAGTATAATAAATTATAACTAGCTGAATGACCCAGTAGAAAAGATACAGTAACCAAAAGGCGGAATGCCTACGCTGAATGACCTAGTAACAACAGTAAAACTGCTGAACTACATAGTTATAGCAGCCTTTAGTCTCAAAAGTTAAATAACAGTATTAAAACGTTGAAAGGCCCGTATAGTGGGATGACCTACTAACTAGCTGAATGACCCAGTTTCCACAGCAAAAGGACTATATTGCCCCGCTTTAGCTGTAAGAAATCTTAAAACGAAGAAGTGCCCAACACACTACCGACCAAGAAAATTAAACGCCCCTAGTCTGATTGTTAAAAACTGAATAAAAAAGATTCAGCAAACAAAAGGCAGAAAGCACACGCTGAATGACCTAGTAACAACAGTAAAACTGCTGAACTACATAGTTTTAGCAGCCTACAGTCTAAAAGTCAAGTAACAGTATTAAAACGTTGAAAGGCCCGATTTCAGCAACAAAAAATCTGAAAACCTTAAAACGAGTGACCCAGTTTCATTAAGTAAAATGACGTAATTGAACAAATCGAGATAAGACGTACTGAATTGCAAGCAATACAGAAGTCCGCCACCGATGAAAAGCCATTGTCAATATGTATGTTGCCATATCAACAACAATTTCCGTCAGAACCAAAACGGACGGACAGATGGCAAACCAATAGTCCCCTCCGGTCAAAAACTGGTAGGGGACTTAAAACTACATTAAATGACCTCAGGGGACAGAACACTACATCCATAACTCCACAGCTGTACATAGACTCATGAACGAACCCGGTAGGATGCGAACCGCTGGGACGAAATAGTAAGAGGACAACCGGCAAATACGAATAAATAGTTAACTCCTAGCTCCTTTTGGCCCCGGTCAAAAAATTAAATACTGAGAAATTATGGCATATTATCGATTATTTAAAAATGAAAAACTCGATTGTAAACGGAATTGGCGTTTAAATCCAGATACAAACCCATATTATAATAATTAAACAAAATACGAAACTACCGGAAGTAGCACCGACCCCAACAGAAACCGCGGGACACGCGAGAACAAAAAGGCACAGAAAATATACAACTTCACTCGAAAGGGCGCGGAACATACATAAAAAACTAGCACAGGAACATGTAATACAAAACCGGGCATCCAATTCCGAAAGTCTGCTGCTTAAGCCAGTCAAACTAAAACGGAACAAGAGCCAGTTGGTAAGAAATTAACAACCGGACAAAACATACACCACAAGGACAATCCACAACATACACTGAGTATGCCATTTTTGTAAGTACCTTTTCTGTGGAAGGTCCGTCCAGTACATAGCCTCCACTTGGCGGGGATCTATCAATTATAAACGATTTGGTTTGAAAATGTGACTCAAGATCAGCTCGGTTAACAGCCTAGTAGACAAAAATAAGGTATTAAAACATGAATAACATCTATCAGCATTGTATCAAGCAATTATATTTTGATTAGTTTGCTATGAATATAATTATTATGAATCAGCAAAATTATTGTACATGTACGTTTATGTTCAAGATTTTAAAACTATTTATTATTCGAAAAATTAATAAGTTCACCTGTACGAGAACATAGTAATGATGACCTTCGAGGATGTTTGCGGTGTTTAGGTGCAGTGTCACCATATCATCGATACAATCAAACAATGGTAAGGTGTCAGCAGTGTATGACGAAGAACCAATGCCAACTCGAAACGGAGATAGACCACTATGTTTGTCTTCAAACCCTACTAAGCGGAAAAACATTTCGGTTGAAGTTAGGTACTCTGTTTGTATATCCATGAAACTCCGATCTTCAGTACCAACATATATTTCTCCAACCGTCGGTGGTGACGTGTCAACAACAAACGCAGGAGAGACAGAGACGTCGTAAAATCCAGCATGATCTGATCCTGAATTGTGAAATGTAAACTTGTTATGCAATGTAAATTAACATGACTCCAATGCACAGATCGTCCCGACAATGTATTTGTAAATGCTAAAAAGATGTCATCGAACAGTACGTTCCACTATTCGCAGTGCATGCTTGGATAGCAAGATTGGATTGTATATTCAAAGCAACCATCGTAAGCTTTGTAAGAAGTACCTACTCCTGTAAATGGGTTGAGGTCATGATGGTTAACAAGTAAGTAAAGAATAAAAGCGATATATCAATGGACTTTGAAAATATTTGAGGTTGTACCTAAACTTTAACATGGATTTTTAAGTAGAAAAGGGCAGATAATTTAGATAAAATACTTGATAAAGTTACCTACCCCTGTGTATGGGGTTGGGGTCATGATGGTGAACAAGTGTGCACATCATCAAAGCAATAGGTCAATCGACTTTGAACATATTTGAAGTTATATCTAAACTTTAACCTTGCATCTAAACTTTAACATGGATTTCGTAGTCGACAAGGTACATAGTTTCCACGAATGCTTGATAGAGTTGCCTACTAATGTATCGGGGTTGGGGTTATGATGGTGAACAAATATGAAAAGCATCAAAGCAATATGTCAATGAACGTTGAAGATATAAGGGGTTATACATAAAGGCCGACGCTCGGGTGATTGCGATAGCCTCCCTTATTCTCCGAATAGTGGAGCTCAAAAAGATTAAAATCAATTTATTAGATTATACAACTATGTCATACAATTTAATCACACGTGTCGCTAAGTATAAGACTATTATCATATTATATGTTAATATTATATATTTAATACCGACCAGAAGTCATCATATCTCATTATTCGTCATTTCTAATGGGATACTTTCATGCACACCTAGCAAGTTCGTATACTGTTCTTTTTGTGCCGTTCGCGCCCATTACTTCTATGTCCGATACGTAATTATCTTTTCACCGTGCTCTGCTGTTTCTGATGATTTCTGCCGTCCTTGTCCGATTGTCTTGATTAATGTAAATTTATACTGGCATTGAGCGATGAACTTCAAAAGATGGGTCATAATTTTATGACAAAACCAAAGCTTAACTTTAACGAATAAGTACACTTATTTATAAGAACATCGTATAATACATTTCACAGAAACATATACCATCGACCCATCACTCGTGTTGCTAACGTCAGCCACTACATGTCTGCTTAATCCAATGCTTCTATATTTCTGAATGTCATCCATGTTTGGTTGACTACCTGCATAATGTGGTTTAGAATATTATGTTACATGTAGGTTTATAGATAATTTGCGACAATTTTTATTTTATCCTATAATGCGCCCAGGATAATGTGATGTTTACAAACATGAATCGGTTTGGTCAACTGGTGCAAAATTGGTTTTATAACTTACTAAAGTAAACATATATAATCAGTTTGGTATTAAAACAACACTGATAAATCGTGCACATCTGATGATAATATATGTAGATGTGTTCGTGATACATATACCACGCTAAACACATTGTATAAGACACATAAAATACCACCAATCTTGGGCTTGAAACATACACAAAACAGTTTAATTATATTATTGCCTCAACAAACAGCAAAGTATCTTCTAATAACGATATGCATGACTAATAGAAGAGCAATAATTTCGAAAGCTTGATGCATCGTAAATCTAACACTCACCTATTGCATAGCTGTACCCTTTGATATTGTCAGCGTATCATTGTCGAGTGGCATATGCATCATCCAAAAATCGGTCCCGTGATATTTCTATCATCTTTGTGTTGGTCAGTAATCCATGTGAATTCTCATCCAGCACGTCTTCTCCTTCCGGAGCAGTGATATCCAAAACAAACCCATTGCTAAATGACTTAATCTCTGGCATAATTTCTTCTAATAGTTCACGAGTAACTTCCGTTGTGTTAGCGCTTGCGCAAATGTAATAAATACTGCCAGGTCCGATAATATCATTTGAAAAATGAACGTAACCATATTCAGTTGTCACAGATTGCACACAATCTTCGTCTGTGTCACAATCTGATGGAACATGCGGGTTTAACATAAGAGACCATGACACATACCTGTCTGTAGCATACAATATCGCACCAGCCACTGAAGATGTATTCGTCCCAAAGTCTAACTCATCGTCATGCAGAAGTTTATACATCTCGCCTAAGTTATTGCTGTGAAGCGCCTAAAATGGTACAACATGTGGATTTCTAAAATAGTACACTATAAGTAAATATCTAGGTTATTATCATATCTGGTTTATAGGCATACTCAACAAACAAGTTGATTTTTACAGTTGTAATATACGGAAATCATGCCTCCTTTTTTCAGATCACGAGTCAAGTATTTGAATTCCTTGACGTTGGCTATAAACATGCGTACCTATATAACAACATGTACACACTTAGAACTAGCGTAAGAGACTTTGAAACATTGAATTTGTTTGTTTTGTAGAAAATCTTGATAGTGACGTAAAATATACATAAAAGAAATAGTAATTGTACAGGTCATGTATTGTTCCTGGTTCATGTCTTATCGTACATGTATGTATCCCACTCCCAGTGTATGTTTAGGCCTGTTGCATGTTTGTGCAATCTCCCGGTCAATTGCGGCTATAGCTCAGTTGTAACTGACTGGACTGTCAATCCAAAGGTATTGGGTTAAATCCCCGGCATGGGAAATGGGCATTTCTGAAAGTGTTTCCCGCTAAATCTGACCGTGTGGAATTTCAAGTACGATGTATCTGGTTAAAAGTGCTAAAAAGCTAGGTGTCGGTTACACCAAGCACATCAAAAGTACCAAGTTGTCTATTCGAAATAAGAGTTAGGCGCATTGCTGCAGTACCGGACATGTCTGTATGTAATGTCTCTCTCGCCCATCGGAGCTTTTCTCTTAGTCTATACCTCTGATCAGTAGAGGATACACCTGTACCGTTTTGCTGCAACGGTATGTAAAGCGCATATGAAGGTAGGTCGCATGAGAATGGCGCTATATAAATCTGCTACTCAACATCATTATCAATAGTGGCTGATATCAAGCATTGAATGAAATGTAAAAACAAACAAAACGAATGTATCATTCTAAATCGACATTTTGATACGATAATATAACTTTAAACTTATTCGAATTATTCATAACATTAGTTTGAGACGTTTAAAGTATATATGACTTACCTGTTTTAATTGACCCCAAGACTGTCGCACATACCGTTACCATGTGTTACAAATTCTTCTATTTATCATATGCAAAGTATGCTGATATAAAATAAATTCCTCCAATATATGTGCAATAGTTGTAGAAATGCACATGCAACATTTCAAAGTTGTGCCATCATGCTGGACTAAATAAAGCAAGAATTATAAGCTATTCTGGGAAACCCCACGTAGTTTGTGTACAAGTGAGCTGATAGGCTTGTTCGTTATAATTATACTTCGGTATCTGTCTTAATAGATAGTAGTACAATGTATAACACTATTATCAAAAATGTATTGTTAAATAAGGCATAATGAATTGCTTAAAAACTAATTAGTTCTACTCTCAAGATTTCTATCTTATTATCTATCAAAACATTATGTTTTATCAGTAAGCATTTTTGTTTAACGAAAACCGTATGTTAATTAAAAGGACACAATGCCAGAGGTTTAATTACATTGTAATTAAACTTGTTTTTGTTATAGATGTTCTTCAAGTGTTTTATCATCGTAACCAAAATAAGGGCTTAACGATTTGAAAAAAGTTCTAACGAGCCATACACATAAATGATATAGACAGATGTAAAGTACGTTTGATACGGACGTGGCTTTCAAGTTTAAATTAAGTTTCGAATTGATATTTGTTGTATAAGTCAGTAATTGTTTGATACGGACGTGGTTTTCAAGTTTTCAATATTCCGAATTCATATTTGTTGTATAATTCAGTATACATTCCAAGTTAAAATGTATTTAACCACATACCTTCAAACACTACCCCAACTTCCAGTGAATAATCGCCTACTAATATATCGATGTGTTCTACATTTGTAAGCATGGCGTTGTTCGTTACATTTATTGTGAAAAAGTAATTTCGATTGTGGTCCCCTATATGTTTCTGCGCGGCCACAAGTTTGTTGAGTGGGATTGAATAATTGTACAACTCGCACAAACCAATATCTGGACAATAGCATTTCACACAATCAGGACAGGAGGACTGAAAACATAAAACAAAGAGTAGCTCACATGACGCGTAATTGTCATTCATGGTATACCCAAAGTCACTTTTTCCATTAGGTAAGTTAGTAGTAAAGTACTTTAATCGACAAAGAGTGTGTGTTTACTACATTGACGTCCGAAAACAAATCTTTCTAAGAAATATAATGAACAATTTATTATAAGTATGAAAATGGACCACTTACGTTTGATAGTGTCTCTACTTTTAACATTCCAGTTGTTAAGTCATCACTCGCGTTTGCTACGCCAAAAGCATACATCACCGATGCTATACCACTATGAGGATCAATGGCGTCAAATGTTAGTTGCATTTTTGACAACTCTCTGAAATGGTGCACGAATAACGTACGATAACCGTCTTTTGTCAGCCAGATATTATTTATATGAGGCGATGAGCGATCTATACGAACAGTTCTATTTTCAGCGAAAGTATTACCAACGATATCTATAGGGCGAATTTGAATTGTGATTAGTTGACCATCTTTAACGCCCATATCTTTGCAAAACGACTGATTAAGAAAGTTTGGTACAGCGACTTCGTTTGACATTGGACCGCCATTTAAGCTCCATGACACCATAAATGATGTAATTCCGTGCACATTACGTGTACCTTTTGCCGACAGAGGGTCATGTGTGTGTTCATAAACGCCGCGGATTAATCCGTTCGGTTCCGGCTCAATTGGATGTAAGAGCTCGTTGTCGAAATAAAATCTATTCAGGAAGTGATCTTTCCAAGACAGGCAAACATCGTGGTGATGTGTTTGCCACGTATGATTCGTTTGACTCGACGCAGAAATTATCCGAAATGGTTTCTCATCCCATGATTCAATGAAAGTTGTGTTGTCGTATAACATAAATCGCCTTGTTTGTTTTGGATTCATGGCTTTATCTGTTACCTCTAGGGTAATGCAGTACATACGTGGTGTGTCTGAGGTCAAGTTTAATGTCATAGTATATATGTCTGCGGTGGTCTGGTGTGCGAACAACACGGTTGTGTAATCCACCTTAAGTGGGGCCTTTGATGGGATCACTTCATTCACTCTTATTTCAAAACTGTTGATTTTCGAAGCCTGTATTTCTCTTCCTCCTACTGGAGTAGGATCAAACCAACCTTCAAACAGCAAAGTGTTCACTTCGGAACGAGTGATTGTTTGGCTGATAATCAATGGCTCACTTTTACACGACCCTTTCTTTATACAATGTTCGGGCTTACTGGAATCGTATCGATAGCATACCTCTTCAGTGTGTTTTATCTTTCGATACGGTATAGGAGCTGATATTGCATTGGACGACAAAACGTTTTTACTTTTGAGATAACCCCCTCCAAATGCTTCGTACATCACGCACAATCTGCAAAATTAAACAAATACATGTATACGATTATACTTGCTTCGTACACTAGACCAAGAAAACGGAACAACCAGTTGGAACGCATTCTGTATAAAATGGCACATTTTGTATCTACAATTCTCATTTTTTCACATCAATAAATGATGAAGTCGTTAAATAAAGCATGGTCATTGGCAAAATCTTACAAACATCACAAGGACCCATGAAACGTACACACGTACATTTGAAAAATAACCACCATTATATAAAACACCCATAAAGCTTAACATTCCTGACCGATGTTATAAACATATTTCGTTATACAAAAGGTTATATCTTGGTAATTAAAAGCTACAATAACGTGGCACGTTGCCGTAAGTGTTGGTACGGGGCCTTTAACAATGGGAATGTAACAGTACTGCCTTGGAATTGTAAGTAAAACAACGGTTCATGGAAATTGAACGTGTTTTAAAAGTATCTATTTTTAAACACTTACGCTTCTCCATCCTTGAGAGCCTGGTTGATTGAAATGTTTGATTTAGACGAAAAACTATCTTGAACTAAAGAACTTCTACTATTGTCAATCAACTGCTTATGATTGGAAACACGAACATGTGACCCTAAAAAACAACAACGAATTACATGATATAATGATTGTCCTAATTATTTGAAAGGGGATGTGTTGGCATATTTTCATATTCAACGTAAGATTAAACTGTTTTTACTCATGCTTAAGAAATAATGAATACGTAGCTATGTTTTGTTGCGTAATAAAATATAGCCACGTCTTTGGATGCGTAGTAATTAAACCACGAGTGCGTAGCACGAGTGATTTAATCTATGCATTCAAACGAGTGCCTATATTTTATAACACAACAAAACACAGCTCCTATTTATTATTTCGATTCTAACATCGTCAATGCTCTGCCATTTATAGCATAACAAGACAGGTTCACGTCAAACTATTTTCTTTCCAAAGAACGTTACCGTAACCGTAACGTCATTTGTCATAGTATATGACGTCAAACGTGACGTCATCAATCAGCTATATTTTATGGCTAGTTACACTAGTTACATCGTATGCAAAACGTGATATTGTATTAAAAACGTTTTCAAGCATTACAAATTAAAGATTCGTCATAAGAGCATAGACTAGTAAATAATACACAATTAGAACAACAAGAACGGCGTAGGAAGGGCACCACGCTCTAATACGGCGCGTCGCAGAAACAAATTTTCAATTTTTTAATAACAGCATGCCCCATCAGCTCTGATTTCATTCCTAAGCCTGGTATTCACATAAACTAAACCAACCAACAACGCAATATCTCTTTCCTAACTAAATGGTTGAGCCAAAAAATATCATCAAATTTTAGTAACAATGACCCAATTTTAATTCACAATATTCGCCTTCCTACAAACCACCTACATTTATACAACAAGTTCCAATCCAAAATCTCATTGTTAACCTAATGTATTAAGCGGAAACTAATTTTCTGTATTTAGCAACACTAACCCCATCGTTCCCACTTTCTTCCACAAACAGCAACTTACAAGCTATCTATGCAATAAGTTGCTTCACACTATTTCATTCTTACTAAGGCTATTGAGCATAACCATATTTCTATTTTAAGCAACAGTGACCTTGACCTTGAACTCAGTAGCCTCACTGTCAAACATAGGACGCGTCCTTACACAAGCTACAAATACAGCAATTTCCATCTTAATAGCTCATCTCTTTATAAAGTTATTGAGCAGAAACGGATCTTCTATATTTAGTAACAGTGACATCGACCTTGAACCCAGCGGTTCTACATTCAGTTATAGGTGACATCATAACATATTCACACTATCTACTAATAGAGCAACTTTCATCACAATATCTCTCTTCTAACGCACAATAATGAGCAGGAACTGATTTTCTGTATTTAGTAACAACAACCTTATAATTTGTGGTAATAAATGTTTTCTTACAAATTACAACAACATCATTTTTATTTCACTCAATTCGAGCATAACATGAAAATACGAGGATAGAGTATTGATTCGATTGATAGTAAGATATGACGCCTTCGTTGTGTGACAAACTTCGTGGTTATATTTAACTGATAAGTGGTTGATAAGTGTCTTACCGTCTAATGACATTTTATCAATGTAGACATTGGTATCGGTGAGTCCAAATTTGTCCTCCACGATGAAAGAAGGTCTAGACACTGTTGGCTTGCTCAATATGTAAGAAGACAGCATATCAAAGGTCACTTTGACAGGTTGATAGTTTCCATACATGTCCAGTAGATCATTGCACACGCTTGAATTACTTGCTAACTCCGCACGATTCTTCTCTCCATTAGGTCCAGTGATAACAGTGTTACATGTGTCTATGGTTGGAGGAATGTTAGGCTGGCAAGACGTTTCAGTGGCGGTTGAGACCGGTGTGAACCCACTTGCACAACGACAGTATTTAGTGATACGTGATCCACATGTCCCTGGCCAGCAATAATCGTTTTTGAATGAGCACATTCCTATTGAAGTATATAAAATAAACAACATAATATCAATCACAACTCGTCGGACGGAATAATGATACTTTTGGACTGCAGTGTCGCAAATAATATCCGCGTTTATTAGCATTACGTTAACTATATACTAGTAATTAAAATCAGTAATAATGTGGTATGAATTTCACGTACATTACCAACTATGTATTCACCGAATTCTCAATGAATTTGTCAATTTCTATTTGTCTTTGCCCATCTCCTAATGCTTATCTTTTCACACTAAATGCAAATGTGTTTATGTACATGTAGCTTGTATATTGGACATATACGATATAATTTACAGTCTCATAAGCAGGTAATAAATGACTGTCTGGATTGATCTATATAGACATTCATCTTTTCAAGAATAAGACTTGTAGTTCCAGATATGATGGTGTAAGGTACTTACGGTCACACGATTTCTGATCAGATGATACCTGGAACAACACTTTGTTATTCTCACATTGTAAGCATCTTGTATTGTATGGGCTGGTACAATGCCTGGATGTACAAAGGTGTATTCTTGGACATGCTGAAATGAAAAAACGACCAAAGAAGCAAATGTTGAAATAGGTCAAATTGACACATGGGAATAGGAATGTGTAGCCATTCAGTTTCATATTGAAGTTTGCCTTGTTCATTATAAAATCTGATTGTTTTGTGTGGGGTCCTTTTGAGCTTGTCGTGCTATGTTGATTCTGTTGAGTGTTGTGAGTGTTGTCACCCCTGTTCGACTTGTCATCATCTTAAAAAAACACGAGGTTTGTGGTAATGGAAATACACGTCTTGTCAAGTGGCACCGATTTCCGTTGAACCAGGTGCCAGCCACTCAATAAGCGAGTGCTTATACCGTTACTTTATATATATGGCTATCAGATGGTATCTATGAAGATGATGATAAGACGGTCACTTAATGTGTACTTACTTCGACAACCTTTATTGTAGCCGGCCGAGTAATACGGATCTTCACATAGAGTACATTTAATACCATCAGGTGATCCTCCGCAACTCTTTCGTCCAGATACACAATGGGCAATGTAAATATGTCGACAAGCTGTAATATGATTTTATCAACTGGGTTAAATTATAAATTCATGGTGTGTTTTTGTTTGGTATGAATTGGCGTCCAAGCATGGTGTTAATGTAACCGGTTGATATTTTATACTATTTTACTATTTCACTTTTAGTGGTGTTTGACATGTGGTCAGTTGTTGTTTTTAACCTAAGAATGTATGGATTAACACCCTTGTGTGTAATGAGAGTAAGAACCAGTTTGACTGCGTTATGTTCTCTTATGTTAATTCCTAAATTGGTGTCACATGACTGATATTCATTGTCAGTGCAAGTTAGCTTCTTGAGAAAGAAGGTTGTTTAGAAGTTGAAGTTTGTTGTACTATGCATTATAGTGGAATATAGAGGTTGGATCTTATTCATCATTATATTATATTCTTATGTCTAATATTCTTGTATATTAATGGAGCCCTGTATCTTAAATGAGTTTTACTTTAATTGTAATTATTAATACTAAGAAATGTGTAAATGGGTGTGTTGGCCCTTGGAATTCAAGATGGCTGTCATGTTGTTGTAAGGTAATAGAATGGTGGGTTGGTAAAAGTATTAATCTGTAAATCCTTCTATTTGCTAACAATGTTCTCTGACCATTTGCAGTAATCCATTACAGTGAGTGTGTGACGTGGAGTGAGTTATTGTGAGTTGTTGAAGACCCGATCCATAATCGGTATGTATCTATGTGTGTGATATAGATGTTATAATTGTACCTTTGTTGTTTGTCATTGTTTGTCTTGTTTGTATATCATGTATGTTCTTAACTGATTCCTTGATTAATGAATGTTATATTAAAGGCCGCTGATCACATGATTCTTAGCTTAACATATCGTATAGCAAAGTAATTATACAGATGTTATAATTTACTTGTTACCATTATACTTAATGCTCTTTATTGTTTGTTTCAGGGCTTATGGCTAGAATATGAACTGAAATGAAATGAACTGAATTGAAAATGAACTTATTTGAATTGAAATATATGAAATATAGTTATCAATAGATGTACTGTACATATCTATAGTATTCCTGAACATTAAAGTAAAAACACAGTATCTGTATTAGTGTTGTTTATCACCCCATACCCTTGGCAGTTCCTAGGCTACATTATACAAGACAGGAATAATGACAGAGGATATATATTAACAATGTCGATAGTCCTGGTATAAACAAATATGAGTACAAAGGTTGATATACTTTTGATACAGCTTTATCAATTAGCTATATATAGGTGGTGAATTAGGATTTATGCCAATATGGCTAATTGCAATCTTGTTGGACCTCGTTATCACCCCGTATAATTTGTAAACAATGTGTCAATTACTGAATAGTGAATACCCGAGAACTCGTTTGCATCTCCACATCACCGTAAGTAGTATACAATAGATAAAACCATATAATCTGTGTGCATATGTTTATGCCTAATATTTATTGTCCAATTAGAAACAATACTATTTAACTCTGTTCTATGACAATCTATTTCAAAAACGTCCCCAGCCGGCTTGAAATTTTTTTTTATGAAATCAGTTAGCAGCATAATATTTGTCAAATGAACTCATCAATAAGGGCGTAGTTATTTACAATGTGGTAATTGAAAACGAGCAGGAAAAGAATACATTGTATATATATGTTGTATCCTCGTATGCGATGAATAGTTTTATGTTACCTTCGCAACATCTACCAGTTCTCCAACTCGGACAATGGCAAGATCCATCATGGAACGGACGATCATGATAACAGAACTCATTACAGTTTTCATCAAATCGTTTCTTTTTGCGCCAAACGCATGATTCACACACTCTTGACCTTCTACCGCCGCCACAATGCTCAGAGCAGGAACCCCAGCCTGGACAGTGAGGGTAAGTATGTGGTTTACATGAGTCTGCAATATTTGAAACATGTATTTAAGAAATACCCGTGCAGTCATGCAATATTCTATATTTAATACAAGCTAGAAGGTTTATAGTGTATTACATTTTATTATGGACAAATAACGCAAATACACGTAGTGTGGAGGTGATCATTACTATACTGTACATGTACTTGTATGTCCAAGGCAGATATGCTCTATTTATTATACCACCAAGACGCGTATAACACAAATTACTGTTTAAATAGCAAAACATTTAACATACCTATTTCCAGTATATGTGAGATGATACATACAAGTATGAACTGCAGAGCCAGCATTCTGAAAGTATTAATATCAGTTTGCTTGAGTAAGACATACGTTTTGGAGCTGATACAAATTTTGCCAACTTCAATCAATAAACTAAACAACAGTATTTACTTTACTTGTTTGCTCATAGAATATTAAACTTACTTTCTCAAATACATTTATTGCACTCACTAAATGTTTCATAAACACGGTTATAGGGGGTGTAATATCAAGCGCAAGGCGCAGGCTATTGCAAATACCAATACCAGTATTGAGCGCGAACACGGATTCTTCAGAGTTTCGAGTTGATACTTATTGTTTTAGAAAAAGTTATTTCCGGTTTAAACAATGGAAGTGACTATTCTTGCGGACCCGTAAGAATCTTACGGCTCTCCCGTAAGAATAGCGGTACCGCTCGCGAATGACTATTCTTACGGCTGTTTTATTTAAATGTACCGATATCCTTAAGCAATTTTGTACCTTAACAATAGAATGTTAATTAACATTTGGTGTTAAATTATCGCTCCTACGATGTATAATAAAAACAGTGATTTACTTTGAATGCCATGACTGGAACTCGATCTCTGCCTCCATGAATACAACTGTAACACTTTCTTAGTCTTCGGAAAACGAGGATTTTTCTCCAATCACGAAATTAAGGAGGAAGCCGTAGTTATCATAGTGATAAAGCGTATACAGTCAGATCTCGTTATAACGACATCCGATATACTGACAAATTCATTATACCGACATCATATCTGGGGACAAAAGTATTAAAATGCTCTTTGTATCAATTCAGTATACCGACATATTCGTTATAACGACATTTTTCTTGGAAACAAACAGCGTCGTTGTATCGAGATCTGACTGTATTTTCCGCTTAGATTATATGCACCAAAGTCGACACAGTTGCTCAAAATCTAGGACTTTTAAAATTTACTCTTCCACGCGTTATATACGACGAATTTACTGTTTGCTATTCTGCTCCGTGGATCAGACTAGGAATTTAACATCGGAAGTTAATTATATTTAGGCATTATTTTGTTAAGGTACAGGTCGAAATTTATCTGTAATATCTTTACTCAAAGTTACAGTACAATGATAAGGACTATATTACGACGAAGATCAATTATCACATTATATTTCAAAGACATCAAACATTTCTGTCCTGTTCGCCGGTTGACTTTATATAAGTTATAATGATAATTATAAAGGAATTTCAATTACAAAAGGACTCCTCGAACTGCAATTTTTCGATACGTGTGTTAATTCATTTTGAAAAAATGGTCAATAAATACATTTAGAATATAAAAGGTAATTACATATTCATTAAATAACTGCGTATAAAACTGCCGTAAGAATAGCGACTCCGAGGCTGTTTCACTATTCTTACAGAGCCGTAAGCATAGCCACTGCCTTGAAAATTTGCGGAGTCGAAAGAGGTGAATGGAATAAAATAACATTGTTTTTAATCACGAAACCGTTGAGCCCAAAAATGTTCTTTTGTATACTTATTATCTAAAAAGTAGTCAAAACAATAAACGAACACTCGATATTGTAAGGGAAAGTAAACAAAATCCGAGTCGCGAAGCGACGAGCTTTTAGACCGTTTCGTTCTACACACTTACCTCCCTTTAATAAATCAGTTCAATGTTGTTCCTACATAAACATCGAGTGCTACACATACGAGTTAAATGCTTATCGAATTTCAGACATTAAATAACCAAAGGAAAAATATCACTGCTTAACTATGGATTGATTCAGGATTGATCGCCAGCCAAGTCGAGCACTTGAATGTTCTGCAGCGAGAAATTGAAAGATACAGGACTTCACGAAACCATGTTGCTGATCAATGCACTTTCCTTGTGTCATGAGTCAATTTTGTATGCGAGCACAATTGTATAATGTTTGTTGCTGTCTTGTGGGTATTATTAAGAGCAGCATCGACCTATAAACAGTGTCGCTTTGCAATATCTTTGATTTTCCAAGCGGAGATGGGTCATGGACTGGACAAAGTCAAAGAGAGACCAAGTTGGTTAAAAAGTATTCCTGGTCAAAATGAAATGCCTTTCAAGTTTCATCAATACAATAGGTACGTCGTCAATTTTATTTATTAAGAAAGTTCACGGTCGTGCCAATTATTTTCCTAAGCGCTTGACGCTCGTGTCAATTAATTTCCTAAACCACAGGACAGTCGTGCAATTACTTTTCTTATCGGTATTAGGGTCATGCCAATTATTCGCCTCCGTATTACGGTCGTGCCATTGTTTTTGTTATGCGCATGACAGTCATGCCAATCATTTTTCTTATCCGTATTACGGTCATGCCAATTATTCACCTCCGTATTACGGTCGTGCCAATTACTTATGTTATGCGCATGACAGTCATGCCAATTATTTTTCTTATCCATACGAGTGACAACATGTGTGCCAATCATTTTCCTTATGCACACAATACTTTTTCTTATCTGAATGATGGTCGTGCCAATTATTTTACTTATGTGCATGACGGTCGTTCAGATTACTTTGCTTATCTGAACGACAGTCGTGCCAATTATTTTCCTTATAGCTTGATGGTCGTCCCGACGACTTTGCTTATTAGAACGAAGGTTGTGCCAATTATTTTTCTTATGCGTTTGACGGTCGGCCTGATTACTTTGCTTATCTCAGATTCTGAATGGCAGCGTGCCTAATATTTTTCTTAGGTGCTTTGTAACGGTCATCCCGATTACTTTGCTTATATGAACGATGGTCTAGCCAATTAGTTTCCTTATAAATGTGCTTTACGGTCGTCCCGATTACTGCGCTTATCTGAACTACAGTCGTACCTATTTTTCTTTGCGCTTGACGGTCATGCCAATTATTTTCATTATCAGATAATTTTCCTTATCCCATTATTTTCCTTATTTGTATGATAGTCTTGCCAATTATTTTCCTGATGTGCAGACGATCGTGCCAATTATATATATAATATTTAATTATTATATCTGCACGATGGTGACTAGACAGATAAGCTGTCTCCAAGTGGCTGCTTTTAAATTATGATGATCCAGTGACAGAGCCATAAGTGACAAAAGTGACGGTCAGAGTTTGCGCAGAGTATCTTTGTGCAACATTCAGCACTTAAAATACATGAACACGTCTAACCACCATGAAATATATAGCATGTCAACGAATAATGAACCTTTTTCTCGCGATATCCACCAATAATAGTCATAAAATACCCAGTGACATGTTCATCCAACTACTTAAACACGGCTACGCCGCACTTATGACCTTAATTTCAGCCATTGTTGTTGTCGTCAATATGTCATTTGCTCATCGACCAATCAGAATACTCGGGCATAGGTGCACTCAATTTCTAACAAACGAACGCGGTTTTAAAGGCTAGTTTTAACGATTTGAACAATGTTAATCAGAGAATTCTGGTCAGTACGGATAGCGGCCTTTAGACTTGTACTGTTTACATGAGATATTCAGCTACAGCGCATGCTAATTTAATGATTGATTTACTGATATTTTGATAGTTTTCTTATTTTTAAATTGTATTTAACATAAACGAAAAAATGCCAGAATTTGGCTTAAAAACAAATTTAACGAAAATTTATTTCCACCGTGGTGCTACAGTTAAGGGGACTTATTTGTTCGACCCTACAGTCCTGTATTGTAATGCGTCGAAATGGTTTTACTACACGATGATCGTGCCGATTATTTTCCTTATCTGCAAGACGGTCATGCCGATTATTTTCCTTATCCACATGACGGTCGTGCTACTTATTTTCTTTATCTGCCCGACAAGGTGTATGTATATATTCGTTACTCAATTCATATATCTTTTGTGATCACTCTTCGTCCATCCGTAATCCGTGCATTCGTCAACTATTTGCTTTTGTACACACTAAAGGTCACAATTCTTGCCTAATCCATATGAAACTTGGTCACATTGATCATCTCAACAAAATCTAGGTCAAGCTCAATATTGGATTGTTTGTGGTCCAAAAATAGGTCACAAGTTCAAATCATAGAAAAGTCATGTGTAGTCACAAGAGGTAACAATTTTGACCTAATTTTTATGAAAATTGATCACAATGATCGACTAGAAATCTTGGCCAAGTTCGATATTGTGTCATCTTGGGTCAATAACTAGGTCACAAGGTCAAATCATAGAAAAACCTTGTGTAGTCACTAGAGGTCAAACGCTTGACGTAATATTTGTGAAACTTTGTTACAATGATCATCTCATCCATATCTAGGCCAAGTTAAATATTGGGTCATCTTGTGTCAAAAACTAGGACACATGGTCAAATCATAGACAAATCTTGTATGGTCACTTGAGATCAGTTGGTCAAATGAAGTTGACTGGAGTTTCTAAAGCAAGTAAGCCTGACTTCTAGTCCTTCAATATAAATATCGCCAAGCAAACTTTACAATACACATTTATTTTGGGTCCCAGGGAAAAATCAGAAGGCGAAAGTATGTACTAGTATTCTCCTCGATGCTATTTTCTATTTCATAATCCTATCTTCAAAATAATTCACTTTCAAAATATAATTTACTTAGTGTATCTGCAAATAGTTCTGAGCATTAAATTTATTAAATATCTAGCATTACATCCCCTAGTAGGCTTTGCCTTAGTTCATATTAATTGTTGCATCTGCATATTTTTACCTTTCCCTAATGCATGACTTAAAGCGTGTTTACATTATGCTCAATTGTTGCTTGTAATTGTTGTCGTCAACAATTTGCCTAATGTATTTACTCCGGCAACAGCTGCACAAGCGTTACACAACAATTTGACCAAATAGAACTTGTTCTATTATCCGGAAACAATTTTCCCATAAATGTACTGATAATGGGGTAAGAAAGCTGTCAGGTATCCATTTTCATCCTGATAAGCCCAACTCTGGGTAATTATAAAGTATTTTATACGAATGAGAGGTACAAAGGTATCTGGACAGATGACTTTATTGAAACTTTAATTGATCAATAAAAAAAGATGAACAATTATCAAACATTTAGCTATCTCAGGTTATTTTTAAAAGGATATTTGTAAAATATGTAGCACAATTTAATTTATAAATCTGGCTTGGTGAAACCTTATTCTAAACACCCATTGGTTTATGTGCCGAGAGTGTTGTTTAGGAGAGGTGAACTATTTTGTAAACCTCATGAATAAAATGATCATGATTCTAAATAGAGGTACAATGAGTTCACATATTTCAATTTGCCGTGTGTATACAGAACTACAATTGTTGGGCAACACTTGGGCACCAATTGAGCTATTCTTTAAACTGAGTGTATACAGAACGAAAACAATTACAGGCAATCGTTGGCCAACAATTTGCGTAGTGTAAATAGAGCTTTACGAAGCATTTTCATCGACCATAGACATGCTTGACAATGACGACGTTTAAGTTAAAGGTTAAGTATTAAGTAATAACAGCAACACTTCAGTCATATAAGAGTACTCGAAACAATTTCTTTGTACACGCCTTTTATAATAAAATAACAATTGATATCGAGGATTAGACAAGCATGAATGTATGCATGTTGGGATATATATCGCTAGTACCAATGTTCTTGTTTACAAAATAGTGAAAAATGCTTCAATAAGCCGTAAATAGATACATGTACCTCTCCTATCTTAGTTTGTTCGGTCTAGATGTGGAGGAAATATGAAGTCAATAGATCGATGACCATCATATCGACCAGGACCATCACAAACATATCTGCATGAAAGATGCGCACCATGTTTGATGCTGGAAAGACTGCAAACGTGTCAGCCGAGATGAGGAAATAAAACATCAACATTTTCGGTATCAGTGACTCTTGATGAACTGATTCCGGCCAGAAGAGACTCGCAACAGGAGAATGACTTCTGATTTCAGGGCATGAATAGTAAAATGCACCACACACCCTGAGGAATGGCTATCGTGCTTTCCAAGGCCGACCGAGGATCACTCATCAAATGGAGGCACACGGCCCTTGCCTTATCACTGCTGCAAAGAAAAGGATCAGCATGTGTTATGCTCTTTCATATGACAGTAAAGACCAAGCCAAATTTTACTTCTACAACAGGTTACAGACTATCAATCGGAGGTTCTCATGAAGAGACATAGCCATACAAATAGGAGACCTGAAAGCAAAGTTGGGTCGTGACAACACGGGATAGAAATATATTATGGTACGAGAGAAACTGGGGGGGGTGATGAACGACAATAGAGAGATAATCGCAGACATATGCGTCGCGAATAGGCTTGTCATTGGCGGAAGTGTCTTTTCCCGGGGACGGATACACAAGGTCACATGGATGTCACCTGACCTCGACACTGCCCATCTAAGCATTGCCAAGAATTCTTGAGGTCTCTACTAGACGTACGTGTGAGAAGAGGTGCTGACGTTGCTTCGGACCACAATCATCCTGTATCCCATGTCAAACTGAAACTGAAGAGGAACTGCACCTGAGAGAAGAAGCAAGAAAGAAAGAAGTACATCACCACTCCTTAGGGATTCTACCAGAAGAAACGAGTTATACTGACACCTGTGAACAAATTACATGTCTTGCAAGAATTTATGGATGAAGAAAAACCAATCGATAGGCGAGAACAACTGGAATACTATGGAACAGGGATAGACGAGAACAACTGGAATACTAGAGAACAGGCGACCTGTGGCCCACAGAAACACAACACAAAATAATGGATTGCAACTGACTCCATGAAGATAATAATTATATTATTAAAGATCTGTTTCGTATTTTGAGGTGTTTACTAGTATATATATATATTACTGATGCATTCATGTGGGTTGTATACATATGAAATATACACGCATGTTATGAGGTTAAGATCTTAGAGTACCTAGCATATGTTTAGTACGTATGTGAATTAATGAATTTCAAATGTCGCAAATTAAGCAAGCGATATTTGAAAATTACTGAATTCAATGATTTTAAAACACTGTGACATATGCGAGTGATTTGTATTGAATTGGGAACGGAAGTACACAAAATAATTCGTCATCAACAAATAATCGGACCAAAAATGTTTGCTGTTAGAATTTAATCCTTGTCATCTCATATATCGACAATGCAAGTGTTTTCAATCTGTGTTTTGTGTGTCATCACAAACTCATCAAAGTTATATATCTAAATATATTTGTCAAAGGATGACACTATCATTTAATAGTCTGGAATTTCTCTTCCTCTTCCTGGTTTTGTAGTACCTCTGTAATCTGATGCAGTCCTTATCATCCTCTTAACCTCAAAATCACATTGTGTACTTGTACATCACAATATCTTATCTACATAGTTGTTTGATATCAGTATAGTTTTTTATTTTATTTTTCTGTTTCTAAAAAGTGGTTTTGTAGATACAAATTGCTTTATTTACAGATGTCATGTATGAATGACATAGGCTACACGAGTTTCAGTAAGTCATATTTTGAAGATGACTACGAAGTTGCAGATAGGGCACATACAATCGGGCAATGTGGGAATTCCCCAAAATGCTTGCCTCATCGGGAAATTTTGCTCCAACAATTGCCTTATCGGACAATAGAAACACCAACTTGTGAAAAAGAAACCTGAACATATAATAAAGCTATTTAACATTGAGATGATCTGATTGCTTCGAATACAAGATGTTTATCTAAAATTCTATCGTTCAGAATTATTTTCAATTGTCTAGATCCTGAGATAGTTGGTGTATTTCGTTCACTTTCCCAAAGTTTTAGCAATTGAAATTTCCCGATCAGTTACGTAAATATATTTTGAATAGTAGAAAGTTGCCAAAACCAGTGGAAAAATTGCCTTATCGGTGATTCCCCTTATTACTTACCCAACCGGACATTTTTTGCTGCGAAAATTGCCTGATCGGGCAATAGAAACGCAAACTTTTAAAAAAGCTAACCTGTAATTAAGGATACTTTAGTTGAAATGGAGATGATCTCATTGCATATTTTTTACCACGTAGTTATTTTGAATTGTCTAGATTCTGAGATATTTCCTGATCGGGCAAGTAAATATATTTTGAGTATTAGAAAATTGTCCGAACAGGCCAGTGATCACACTGTATTTAGACTGGTCAAACAGATTTAAGGTTTTAGATTATTGCTTCGCAAATATCCGTATGCACAGTCGGGTAAATAATTAGGTGAAACACCGAATTGCTCCAATGAAAACGGGCAAGTGATTACTAAGGAATTAGATTGGCCTAAATTGGTACTTTTTAAGGCAATATTTTTCAGGATCTAGACAATTTGAACGGTATGATTTTTGATAATTATACCCTTTGTAATAATTATAAAACAGGTGTTCAGATTATCTTGATACACGGGTGAGTTCTTCTAAGGTATGTATAAATTGACCAGTTTAGGAGCATATTTTACCGCTCGGCCAAGTAGTTGGGGGAAATCCCCAAATTGTCTGATCGGGCAATTTCCCCCGGTTTTACAAAATGAAATAAATTTCACAAAAAGGCAGAGTGGCCACATATTGTTTGTAATTTTCTATTTTTACTAGAAAGTGGGCAATACATACACAAAAGAAGGTTGATTAAGGGACTTCCACCTTGGTACGGACAGGGACAAATAACACTGAGGGCTTTAAAAACGTTTTAAAGTGCACCAAACCTCACACGTACCCAATATACAGCCTTTAAGAACAGAACAGTGTTAATAAAAGTGCCCTGCCATGTAATGCCATCTAATAAAAAGGCCACAGTGATAGGTAATAGAAGAATGTAAATTCTTTTGAAGCTAGATTCTAAGATATGAAGTGTTTTATGATATTTACGATGTTCGCGTTATTCGTACCCTATTCGGTTCGTTTATAATTTAATATGTAGCTGTAGAGTTATGAATCTCATTTTGGTTGCTAATTTTGCATTTCGTTGTGCCCTTTTATCCAATTATTTGAATTTCTAATGTCTCGAAAACGGTTGCAAATACTGATTAAGCTACTTACATTTTTTTAATGCAAACAAAGAATAAATTCATAAATCTACGACTAGTGGTTTTATTAAATTCCGACAAGGCTATACAATGGGAAAACGTTATTGAAAGCCGCTCTTGAGGCGGCTATCATATGGAGTACAAACCAAATTTCTCCCGTGGACGTGAAAGGACAAGTTACTGATAGTTAATAAAATGAATAAATTTGTTTGCATGGATATTGAAGCTATTAATTGATACCTATATACACACATTTTAATTCTTATTGATCCCACCATAAATGACATTTTTTGGATGGATAATGTTCGTAATTAAAATAAAAAAGTTTCCGTTTTAATAATTTAATTGCTGATCCCTTCTAGCGTAGACTAGCTGAGGTGCCTATTTCTTTTACTACTGAACTGATCACTAGTGTTATCGCTAGTTTTATTCGTTTACCAATGATGATGATGTTTTCGCGTGAAAACAATAATATAGAATTTCATATAAGTTTTCTTATTTATCAATTATAGATAATGAAAAGAAAATAAATTGCTGAAATTTATACATTAATTTGATTAAAAAAAATTTGTTTCGCCGGAATTAGTCTATTTATAAATTTTGTACTATAAAGAGACTTGTTTAAAACGCAGTCAAACTACGGTGCGGCCGAATCTGCGACCAGATAATGGGTTGGCCCGGGTATTTGCTTCCAAAAGTTTAATGGTAACATATCAGTATTTTAGCAATTATTGTGATATTGTGCTGTTAATTTTGGTTATTTAAGTAATTTTCTAATGTTATGAACAATATATTGATGATTTTAAAGTTGTTGTTGTTGTTGTTTGATTTGGCCGCACTTGCCCGCAGTTTGGCCGCGTTTTAAACATGACGGCGGAAGTAGATATAGCATTGTTTTGATAAAATCTTATCAAAATAGCCGCAAATAACTGATTACACGATGCGAGTACTTGTTGAACAAGGAAAATCTTCTTTAATACTCACAACGAACGTAGAAATGCGATTTCATCAACATCCGATACAGAGTTTAAACCTTGAAAGTGAAAGTAAGTCACTGTCGTACTCGTACCGATTCGATCCAAAATGTAAATAACTTTTGAACAGTGTTATGCATCTATTGTGCTTTGCTATTTCGTTTTTGCACGCCAATTGTTTACATCAGTACAAGGCATCGTTTGCTACACAGTGACTGTACGAGTTTAACACTACTGAAAACTGTTAAATAAATCTGAAATCTTTTAAAACTTTAGTAACCAAAATGAAGAAATATCACAGACTTATGACATTAGATTGATTCAGTCGAGCTGGACAGTCTTGGATGAGCATCGTTAATCGACAGATGCTCGTGAAATCCTCTTTAACAGTATGTTGTCGATTATCTTCCTTATCTGCATGACGATCGTGCCAATTTTTTTCCTTACAAACATGACAATCGTGCCGATTATTTTCTGTGTCAATTATTATTTTCCTTATGCGTCTGACAGTCGCCCTGATTACTTTGGTTATCCGAACGACAGTCGTACCAATTAATTTCCTTATGCGCATGATGGTCGTGCCAATTATTTTCCTTATGTGCATGACAGTCATGCACATCATTTTCATTATCCGCACGACGGTTGTGCCATTTATTTTCCTGATGCGCAAGACGGTTGTGCCAATAATTGAATTGTTTTCCTTATCCGCACGACAGTCTTGTAAATTATTTTCCTTATTTGCACGATGATCATACCGATTAATTTTCTTATCCGCACGTCGGTTGTGTCGATTATTTTCCTTATCCACACGAAAGTCAAACAATAATTATCCTTATCCACATGACGGTCAAAATGTGGTCAGTCCTAATGAATATTTGTCAGTCTGAATGAATATTTGTCAGTTCGAAAAAAATATTAAAATGAAAATAGACCTTTGTACCTTTTTTAATTGCTTTATTGAGAGCTAAATATTTAGAAATGCATGTTTAGCTTTTAACATATTTAATAAGTGATTGCCAAAAGACCTTATTTGTTGTTTACCTTTTACAATAACCTGAATGGGCATAGCTATATATTTAACCTCTGTAGAGCTGAAATACCTCAAAATGACAGCCAATATTTTCAGCTTCCAGAGTGAAGTAGAAAAAATCCTAGGTACAATGTAACTGCACCGTCATCGAATTTATGCTCCCCGAAGGGTGAGCATATAGTCGCCCATTTGTCCGTCCGTCTGTCACACTTTTGTCCGGGCCATAATTTGAAGAGTATTAGAGATATTTGAAATATTTGAAACTTCTTAGGTGAATAGACCTCATTGGGGGGAAGTGCAGTGCACTAGAACCATAACTCCTGATTGCATAGTTTTGAGTTATTCCCCTTTGTAATTTTTCATACTTCATTCATACGCCATAACTCATACAGTATTAGAGATATCAATTTGAAACTTCATATGTGAATAGATCTCATTGAGAGGAAGTGCGGTGCACAAGAAACATAACTCTTTATTGTAAATTTATGGAGTTATCGCCTTTTGTACTTTTATACTTACTTCTTGTCCAGGTCATAACTCCTTCAATATGAGAGGTATTGATTTGAAACTTTATAAGTGCAGTGCCACAAAAACATAACTGTACCTTTATTGTTTTTTAATTATCTCCCTTTTTCAAACAAATTAATGCTTGGCAGGTCACTAACTTGAACAGTATTGATGGCATTTGAATGAAACTTCACATAATGATAGAGACCATCAAGAGGAAGTGCGGTGTCAAAGAACCATAATTCTACATTATTTTCTTTTTTTACCTGTATCTGTAATATAATTATGTTATTTCCAATTTTGGGTTTTACCGATTCTTTGTATTCTACTTTTACTTTAATTAAATAAATATGCGGAACTATCAAGTACTTTAAAAAAAAATTGAATTATGTTAATAATCTGGTGACATTGCAACACTGCACATCCAATTGGTCAAAGGAATGATGACTAGTTTCCAATGCCAGTAAGCTATTTAGAATGGTCACATAATAATGTTTCAGTGAATTGATTTATACACTTAACGGCACTTCTAACGCTACCTTTAATATATGTCAGTTTTCTTTAAAACTGTTGTATAGATTGTCATGAAATTTGACACAATTGAACAACAATATTCGACCCTTGTTCTGACAAAGTTTTATCAAAATTGGGCTTAAGACTATCGTAAGACACGTCTTCAACTGAATAAACCCTAATATCTAAAGTCACAAATTTTGCCCGCGATGGCGGTCACCTGGTTGTTATTTGTGCTGAAAATTTCCTTCCTTCCTAAAATGGTTGATATTATCAAGCTTTGCATCCATCATGTCTTAGATAATCATTTACACTGTACACTAACCGACTAGTAAATAAAATGATTTTCCTTCGAAATCCAGTGATAACCGTTATCACAACGAGTATGTTGTCGATGAGATAATACGATTCCTGCGAGTTACGGGAGTCGAGCTCGACTTGAAATTGGAACTAATGGTGGCCACAAACGATATCAAACGGATTTAATTCAATTACATTGAATACTTTTACATATTGAGTGTTAAGAAATGATGTATATTTTACCTTTCATTTTTTCAGGTTTTTATTCAGAAAAGGCGGGTTATTTTGAGGCGGTCTTAGCTTACCAACTGCTACCTAGTTGCAACGTAAATGACGTTCATGAATATGTGTATTGTGCACACGGTTTATATAACATTTAAAACAGTAATAAAATAAAAAATTGAAAATACACAATTTACCTTTAATAAATACGCTGTTTAATTGTGTGACTTTTGAAATTCGGGTGGCGTAAATTACGGTTTAACCGCGAATTTTCATATGCATTAATTTGTAAATTGACCATTGTGGTAACATGCACATGCACCAAACTTAAGGTGGCTCGGGACTTTCCTAGCTCGAAATCAAAAGTTGACATATTTGCTTTAAACTTAGTACGGACGTATATCATACCCATCTGCGTTGCATGGTAACGTTTTGTTACGATGACGTCACATGACGTCGCTATTTGGCGCCGTTTTTGGACCTAGCCCTAGACTCATACCGTACATTGATTATGACTACATAACTTTTTCATTAATTCGCCGATTTTAAATTTGTAAATCGAGTATTAATGCTCGATAAATTTTCGTTCTGATTATATGTTTTTATTATACTTCATCAACCATTAATAAATAGTGTAGTCGGAAATCGAACAAAAGACGTCAGAAACGTCAACAAAATACTACTTGATTTTTCGCGTTTTCCCTTAAATATCTAAAATATCTGACGGTAACTTTTTTTTAAAACTTCGCAGTATGTTGCTCTGGATACGAAGAACAGATTAATTAATAAAAAACGATAGGTCGCCGCGCAAGATTTTTCAGTAAGTAACTTTGAAATACTGTCGTCGTCCTTAAAAACTTGACGACGTTGCGTTTTTCTTATTTAACTACTCATCAACTACCTGTGGTCAATATTACTGACGTATCTCCGGTCTGACAGAATTAATTGCGAGTAGCTAGATTTATTCCCGCTTTACTACAATGTATTTACGGTGCGTGTGGTGTGATCCCGGTGTATCCCGGTTAAAAAAAGTGGTCCAGGTTGTCGCCGGTGTTGTCTCGATGCTCGCCGACATCGTCCCGTCATACCATGGTTGTGCGTCGGTGACGCACAGGTGTAACCCGCTGGTCAATGTAAGCGATCTATTAACCATATTCAATAAGTTGCGTATATTTCGAGGTAGTGGTATGATCCACTCGGAGGGTGTGTATGAGAGAGTGGTAATTGTATCAGCAAGCTAGGATATGTACTGGCTACTTTACATGATCGACATCCCGGATAGTTAGGAAAAGTTCCCAATAATCTGTAGTAACCCGTAGTGGCTACTTGGTCTCGATGGGGGCATTATAACTACTAAAGGTATAGTGCAGAGAATTTGACACGATCCTTAACCGTGGTGAAATCGGGACCCACCTGCCCTAACTGTAGGTGTAACGTCACATTCCAGGGCTTAACGGGGATATCACTCCAGGTGTCTGACGGTTGTATGAAACAGTTTTAATTTATCGGGGCTGTTAGCCAGTCAGGGTTTATCATGGATCGCTTAATAGTTTTAAGTCGGATGTCAGCTCCAGTCTGTGATGGTGTCTTGTTAGTAACTGTCTATTTTACACCAATCACACGAGAGTCGGAATGAACCGGAATGCCGTAGCAATTTGAGGTACATCCTTGTATGTTCGAAATGTATTATGTCTGCATTCCGAGTGTATTCCATATATTCGGGCCAATTTAAATGTTTTCGCAAGATCTTAAACCTATTTCGTTAGAAATAAATTACCTATTAAACTGAAAAAATAGACAATTTTTAAAATCTGTGTATATACCCGGTATTCTACTAGTCCTGATTACACGGCGTCGGATCGAGCCGGAATGCCGTCAGAACAAAAAAGTCGAGGTGTATTCCTTCATGATCTAAGTGCATTCTAAACATTATGTCTGCATTCTGAGTGCATTCGTAGTGCATTCGATATATTCCGGCACATTCCTGCGGCCACTTCGAATGTTTTGGGCATGTTCAAAACTTCGAGGTCGGATGAAATATCGAACGGCTTTCGAAGTGTTTTATGGCATTCTGACTGCATTTGTAACATTACTTAAAATCAGTATATGGTTGTACTGTTATTAAACATACTTCCCGTGCGAAAGCCCGTGCAAAACGATCCAATGAGTGTGTGTACCGAATTGTGAAAACATATGCGTGCACATTCTCCGCTATCATTCCTGGCGGATTCAAAGTGTATTCTTGTTATATTCGAATTTTGTTTGAATTGTATTCTAATTGTCTTCGTATTTCTAATTTCCCGAAACGAAGAGGGGGTTATAGGAATTGTCTCCGTCCGTCCACCCGTCCGTCCATCCACCCGTCCATCCACCCGTCCATCCGTCCGTCCACACGTCCGTCCATCCGTCCGTCCACCCGTCCGTCCACACGTCCGTCCATCCGCCCGTAACAAAACTTTTTTACGCCAGGGCCGAATTGCATGAAACTCATAAATAGCAACTGTGTAATTAATAAAGACGACGCATATCGCACTCTCATCATCGTACCATGTACGGTCGTGTTTTTGTTATAGATGTTACGATATCATCATAGTTCTGTCGCGTTTTCATTATCTTAGTTTCTCTGATCAACACACATGCAAACGCAATTGCCCTTACGGTATAATTATGGATTGGTTACATGTCATTAAATTATCACCAAAAAACCCCAGACCTTTTACTAGGCTTTTAATTCCTGGTGTTATGTTATGATAAATGGCTAACAGCGCGGACTAGACTCAAACGTATACCATGCCTTGTATGTGTGTTTCAGAAACGTAACTTGTTAGTTTAATTATTAAAACGCAAACTGATTTCATACGCTTCATTATTATGTAGATTCATAAAATTAAATATATCGGCATAGGTTTTCATTTCCCCTGAGAAAGCTATGTACCTAACCCTAATTTAACAATGACGTTTTATGCAGCGTCGTCAATTTTTAAGGCCGACGACAGTATTTCAAAGTTATTTACTGAAAAATCTTGCGCGGCGACCTATCGTTTTTTATTAATTAATCTGTTCTTCGTATCCAGAGCATCATACTGTGAAGTTTAAAAAAAAGTTACCGTCAGGTTTTTTAGATATTAAAGTGAATAGGCTAAAAATCAAGTAGCAATTTGTTGACGTTTTGGACGTCTTTTGCGCGATTTTCGTATACAATATATATTTTTGGTTAATCAAGTGAAATAAAAACATATAACCAGAACGATAATTTATCGAGCGTTAATACTCATTTTACAAATAAAAAATCGGCGAATAAATAAAAAAGTTATGTAGTCATAATCAATGTACGGTATGATTCTGTCACTGGGTCCAAAAACGGCGCCAAATAGCGACGTCATGTGACGTCATCGTAACAAAACGTTACCACGCAACGCAGATGGGTATGATGTACGTCCGTACTAAGTTTCAAGTAAATATGCCAACTTTTGATTTCGAGCTCGGAAAGTCCCGAGCCACCTTAATTGGGTGAAAATTTGATGAGGTTACATCGAACGGTTGAGGAGATATCAAGGAGAATCAAAGGGTAGCGTTAGAAGTGCCGTTTGGTGTAATGTTCTTTTAATTTTATATATGCGAGGGTTGCATGCTACATGTACTAACGTTTTTTTACTTCATATCGTGCAGCACGTGTATATTAGAACGTTTTGTGCGTCCATATAGAAATGCATTTGTAAATAAATTGCTGTTAAACAAAAAGTAGAAATTAAAAGATCTAGATCTATTATACAATACCGTTACTTATACTCAGCGTCAATGAAAAGTTAGGTACCATCCTATCAATTGACTCTTATATTTAAAATTCACGTTACACTGTGTTAAAAGCCGAACACGACTATGTTTTGACCTTACTGAATAGTCACAGCTATCCTATTTAACAATATTCAAATGCACACACTAGAAAACTTTTGTACCGATAGGTCATATTGTATACAAAATACAGAGATATACGAGGGTTGATCGGGAAGTCCGTGTAATTTTGTTGTGAGTCGAGTTGTTTTGCTCATAAGGAATAATAAATTATACCATCACAATCTTCTATGCATTATCAAACTCTCTAATAAAAATTAGAAAAATACATCAAACAGTTACATAGTTTATATAATTTAAAACGTTTTAAAAACGTTATAATGCATTTCATTTCTATAGCAATACACAATGTACGCTTCTTCTATTTCTCTGAAATAAAAATAACACAATAAAGTAACTTACGTGTTGTTGTTGTGTGATTTCTGAACTAACTGATCATTTGTTTGGTATGGAAATATCCGTTTTGTATGACCAGTTTGAAACTTGATTAGGGTAAGCCAATCAGATGGAGAGCGATTCAACGAGTCAATACTCTTACTTTTTATCTCGAACAATTTACTATTTGATAAAGCAAATAATTCCCCAGTATTCTATATATATATACCAGAGTTCAACCCGGAAGTATATATATATATGAGCCAGTCTCCAGGAAAACCTGCTATAATGACATTATGTAAATACTATATTTAACAAGATTTTGATAAAGCTCTAAAATAAGGAAAAATACATATCTATTGATTCTATTTTAAGTAATTGATCCATATAATACTATACCTTAGCTTTAAATTTTCCTAACGATTATGTTGAAATCACTTACTTCGTTGCTATGGTGACCAATTTCAGAAAAGTACTCTGATTGAGAAAAATGAGGATTTAGTCGTTTCAAACAGTAGTAGCCTTTTTCTGAATGCAAACAATTTCAATTTTGATATATATTTTAAAAATTAAAACATAATTATAGAATTTGGTACTATTTGAACAGTTTATGTCAAGAATTGATCAAATGGTGTAATAATGAAATACTTATTTCAGTTACGTCGAATAACGTTTGAATGACGTTTGCGACGTCACACAAAAAGCTCCGAATAGGAACTCTACAAAAACAGCTGTAACATGCTTTAAACTCAAGATATTACCATAATATCTTTTGCAATTTGCTAAATTAACATTATTCTGTAATACTATGGAAAATCTTAAAATCAATATTTTTGTCAAAATAGCAGGTTTTCCTGGAGACTGGCTCATATATATATGAGCCAGTCTCCAGGAAAACCTGCTATAATGACATAATGTAATTACTATATGTAACAAGATTTTGAAAAAGCTCTAAAATAAGGAAAAATACATATCTATTGATTCTATTTTAAGTAATTGATCCATTTAGTACTATACCTTAGCTTTAAATTTTCCTGTGAGTTATGTCGTAAACACATACTTCGTTGCTATGGTGACCAGAAAAGTACTCCGATTGAGAAAAACGAGGATTTAGTTGTTTAAAACAGAAGTAGCCTTTCTCTGAATGCAAACAATTGCAATTTTGATATATATTTTGACAAGCGAAACATAGTTATAGAATTTGGTGCTATTTTGAACAGTTGATGTCAAGAATTGATCAAATGGTGTAATAATGAAATACTTATTTGAGTTACGTCGAATAACGTGTGAATGACGTTTGCGACGTCACACAAAAAGCTTCGAATAGGGACTCTACAAAAACAGCTGTAACTTCCTTAAAACTCAAGATATTACCATAATTTATTTTGCAATTTGCTTATTTAACATTATCCTGTAATACTACGGAATATCTTAAATTCAATATTTTTGTCAAAATAGCAGGTTTTCCTGGAGACTGGCTCATATCAATTATATATACCGCCGGGTTGAACTCTGGTTTAAACTCACACGTACAAAATGTATACACTACTCAACACTTAATTATAGCAAATAAATTTCGCAATAAGTCAATGTGTCACGTGGTTTGGTCAGAGTTTGAATTCACTAATGGATCTGAAAATTTATGTTACAGTCTCGGAGTCACAGAATGATACTGAAAAATGGCCGCCAATAGAATAACAAAAGTTACCTAAATGCGTTATTCTGTAGCTCATAAATTTTCTTTTATATTTAAATGATGTTTAAAAATATTCCAAAAACTCTAGTAGGCCTATCTAGAACACCTTATAAATAAGGGAGGTAAATACTATGTTGCTTCGTATATCACTTTGATCGACCGCCATCTTGGAACGCTGGGAAAACAAAGAGGAAACACATAACGTGACAGCCTGCATATAATCAGTTATTGATCAACTGATTACGCCATGAAAGTACTTGTTTTAAACAAGGAAAGTCGTATTACTATACACATAATCAGCGTAGTTATACAGTGAACTTCAAAACGACAACAGGTTCGTATCAGGTTCGTCCTTCGTTACTTCGTACCCAAAAATGTCACAAATTTTCTAATGACTGTACATTGAGTTATTCTGTAAAATTTAAGATATTAATCGCTAATATAGGCTGTGCCTTAGTTCATATTAACCGATCCGTTTTCAAAGTACAAAGGAAGCTGGTGGTGATTTAACTCGTTCAACCATTAATAAGACGCAGCTAAACTTTTACCACCTGTGTGTTCAAATGTGAAATAAAGTTATTCAGTGATTTATTATCGTACTTATAGTTCTGTTTGCAAACACTGCTTGCTATGTTAAGGTTATAAGTGTTGAGTAGTGTATCTAGAACGTAATGGCTTTATAATTAATAATTAGTGTTGGTAAGAAACACACGTAGATTTAGTTGATAACATTTCTTTAAAGAATAACACGTTGTCGTTGTAGATATAGTTGGTGTCCATTTAAAAATGTTTATCTCAAGATAATGGTCGTAGATACATGTACTAGATGTAAATCGTTAATCTTTTTATGTTCAAATTGCAAACGGTATACATGTAATTGAATGGTAATATAACATACACATGTCTATGTATTTTTCATGCTTTTGAAAAAGAAAACTTTTATAAAATTTGCTTCACACTACCGTTGCTTTTACTTATTGTAAATATATTGTCATTTGGTAAATGGCCATCGAATAGTTTTATATGGTTTGTGTATATATTTTGTATATGGGCCAGAGGCCGTTTGTACAATAAAATATTTTATTTTATTTGGTCTATTATTGTCATTGGTTGGTTGGTGCCTAACATTTCTTGTGAATTGTGATCATATCAGGAATCTTGGCAGACAGGCTCGTACTTATAATTAAGTTGAATATAGTCGAGCACCAGGAAAATAGAATGGAGAACACAACAATAAGATTTACATTAAATTTGAGTGAGTACTTTTTACAGGATTTTAACACAAAAAATGATAATTTTCTATTGTAGATTTTTGATAAAATAATGTTTCATTTTTTAAATGAATATCCTTTATGTATATCCTCGAGTGATGGAATCGCGCCACCCTAAGCTTCACCGGCGAATTTGAATATAAACAAATGTCATTTTGTAAAATAAAACATGCATACCTTAAAGGAAATTCTATTAACAATCAAATTCTGTTTGAATCATTTTAAATGCAAAATGCACCAAGTTCATGACAACAAAAGAAGTAACACCTACATCTACAACTGTGATGCCATTTAAATGATGTAATTGTGCCACCTACGTAATTCCCTGTGACCTCACTCACACATAAGGTAAAATTAAGGCAAACTTATTGATGGGGTTAGTTTATCGTTACATGTTACTACCAAACCAATTGTAACATTTAAACTAATTAAAACTGTAAAAACGTCATTTATGAATTTTTTAGTCATGCAATGAAAGTTAGTGGTAATATTAGGGTGTCTGTGTGTACCCTGTCTGTCAGTCCGTCTCTAACAGTGGTGAAGGAAACATTTAACACTTAAAAAGTTACTTACCAAGCCTTAATGTACAGGGGTACAAACAACTAGTAATTAAAATATGTTTGGCCTTAAATAAAGCTGGAGTCACGTGGTTTTCATTCACTGGTGTGTCAACCTTGCAGACGGAGCAACCTAGATATTTTAAATGCCTAGTTTGTGTTAAAAAAGTTAATTATGCAAGAAAATTATTTTGCATTGACGAAATAAGCGTTTTTACCATAGGATGGTAAGTAAATAATCATAATTGCATATTTTATACGTAGTTTGACAAGAAAATCAAATAAGAGTAGTTTGTAATGACGTAGTCATAAAATTCCGGCGGCCAATCTGGTGTGCGCTCAAGTCTCGCGAGACTACAAGAAAAACAAACAAGGTGGCGGAATTGCATCAGTGGCGGAATTACATCACTCGGCGATATGTATACTTTCAATTTAGCAAAATGATTTCTGTTAAAAAACATGCTGCAGATTTGAAAAATCCAATTATTTCCTAACACGGTTTGGATTGTGACTTATTATGAACCGATGCAAAAGCATTGTGTAACCTTATTTATCGATATGGTTAAGCGTAGTTTATTAAATAATTGAAAAATATTATGTTTCGGGGTTATATTTTTATGATAATTATATTAAACCATTTAAATGTTAATACACCGGTAACTGACTCAGATAACATCACGGCTCATCACAATCTAGTAACAACATCAACATTGAAGAGTTATTAAACAGTTATTTCTATACTCTATACTCTATATATTTTCTACATCCGGTTAACAAAATCCGTGGTAAATGGTCCACCAAACACATATATTATAACACAGTAAAACTGTATAAATGTACATGCACATTGTTACTTCAGTGTTATATATGAGCCAGTCTCCAGGAAAACCTGCTATATTGACATTATATGTAATAACTACATATAAAAAGGTTTTAAAAGGCTTTAAAATAAGAAAAAATGACATATTTATCGATTCAATTTTTAGTAATTTATCCATATATAACTATATCTTAGCTTTCAAATTTCTTACGAATTATGTCGAAATCGCTTACTTCGTTGCTATGGTGACCAATTAAGAAAAGTACTCTGATTGAGAAAAACGAGGATGTAGTTGCTTAAAACAGTAGTAGCCTTTCTCTAAATGTGAACATTAACAATTTGGATATATCTTTTAAAACTTAAAACTTCATTCTAAAATGTGATACCATTTTGAAAAGTTTATGTAAAGAATTGATCAAATGCTGTATTTATAAAGTACGTGTTACAGCGACGTCGAATAACGTTTAAATGACGTTCGCGACGTCACGCGAAAATTCTTTGAATAGGGCCTCTATAAAACAGCTGTAACTTCCCTAAAAATCGAGATAACAACAACATTTCTTTTGCACTTTGCTTCATTAAGATTACTCTAATATGAACAAATGCACTGCATCAAACGGGGATTTCCCATCAGGCTTTTTGATAATCTGAACGAGGAAAAAATGACGTAGGAATTGGTTTACTCCACAGAGACAATAGATCTAGCGCCTGGCTGCCAGGCAGCACCACATATAGGAGAGTGTTTTCCGATCTAGGAGACTGGTTGGACAGATATCCCTATAAATAGTTATTATAGTTTTACGCTCGTCTTTTATTTGCTATTTATATTTCAATTCAACAAATTCACAAGTTGGCGCGCTATGCCGTGCGACGACGTCGCGTTAACGTGCGATGACGTCGCGTTTAATGATGTGACGTCATTTCCGTCGTCGCCATATTGTTTTTTTTTACGTTGGATTGAATAAGATAATTGTTTGTATTTTTTCAATAATTTTCATGATTTCAATCAGGCTTATATACCGAAACGTTATAAAAAAGAGTTGAACTGTATTTATATTTCATATTGAAAAAATAAATTAAACTAGATTGGTTCTCAAATCTTGAGCAACAACTTGCCTCTACCGGTAGTGGGACGTGAAATTCAGTCTATTGAATCATTATTCTGCATCCGGTCTGTCAAAAAAATATAGGCCATAGCCAATGCAACTACAACAACAACAACAAGCATGTGTTTTTCGCATGTAATCGTTAAGCAAGATTTTCTCGGCCTCTGCGCGGCCGGGGATAAATCCCCTATTAGATAATAAAAAATCTCAAAATCAATTGTTTCAAAATAGCAGGTTTTCCTGGAGACTGGCTCATACACAAATTGAGGGTTGTACTTATTCTGGTTCATAAATGTGACTTTACTCGCGCATGTCGTTGTATTATATTTGTAAACGTGAGTCTGAATTCAAACACGTAAAAAACATCATAGTAATTGACTTATATACGAAGAAAACAGGAAGTATTAATTTATTAAGATTGACTTTAATTTCGCAATGTTAATTAAGGGATTCCCTAACGTATCCGATGACATTTAATGAGTGAGCAGTTATGGAGTAAATGCAGCCGACTTCTCTTAGCCGGTAAATATATCTTATTATGTTTATTTTTATAATATAATTATAGTAGATCATGTTTTAAGGTGATTCCCAACTCTTTAGTTGAGCGGAAATTTAGAAATCGGTGTAAATAAGACGTATTGAAAGCGTCTGACGACCATGATGAAATAGTACGAATAACTTAAAATTGACGTGTCAGCATGTTCTTATGTCTTAAAATCGCGAATTTACTGTATAGTTATTACTATATTATACTATAATAAGCTTGCAGAATAAAACTATAGCTGCAATTTTATGTGTTATTTATTCCAAACGTTGAAACACCAACACTCGCGAATACTAGCTACAACGTATGTGAAACGCAATATAATGCGCCCACACAAAATTTTATTCAAGTTTTAACAATTGTTTAGCAAGCATCCCGACTACTTTAGAGGAATGTTCTTTTGCATTTATTTCGTAAGAATATAGTCTAGCTAATACAAAAGAGCATGGGCTCATCTTTAAATAAACACATTTTTCAAAAAAAAATTATCGCGAAAACTGTGAACAAAGTTTTCATCGTTGATGTATTTTGTAAACTCTCCTGGATTACGACATTTAAGAAATCACTAAAGTGTCAATTAAAAAAATCTAGCCGAGCAACTGCCATGAAATTTGGGACAAAACTTCTATAATAGTTACTCTACTGGTTGCATGTACGAAAACAGTATGTTGTTCAACTATTTTTTTCGTATAACTTAAAAATGAAAAGTCACATAATTTAAAATATCATTTAAAAATACATATCACATGCATAGTCTAAAACAAACGTTATCGTTTGATTCCGTATATACGAAATTTCGTGCATGCCAAGTTTCATGTAATTAAATGTTAACTTTCTCGGTGAAATGCAAAAATCAGTTTTTAGGGGGTTCCCCAAAATCTAAAAATATCTTAAAAACTAGCCGAGCAAACTGTTATGGGTTTGCAAAATCACTATCATGAGTGTGTTCTTCATAACAATCAAGTGTTTGATACCTCTTGTTCAGTAAAATATAAGAGTTGGGAATCACCTTAAACCATGAATCAATGGATATATCTAATAGTAGTTTAAAGTGATGCGTAAAATGGTATACATTGGTTTTACAAGTTATGTACTTTGTTTATTTCACATAAACTAGCATGTGTTCTGAATGTTTCTACGCAAAATAATTGCATACCATTGGAGTTTTGATTTCTCTTTCGTTTTGGTCACTCGGTTTCATCACTGCCTAATTGGCAAATACCAGACGGCTTCGAGGGAATAGACAGAAACACCGTGTGATATAAAGAATCCGGGAGCGCCGCCCTGGCTCTTTCGGAAAAGATTTCTTGGTTCTTCAACGTACCCGGTGTATAACACTGATACACGCGATACTCTGGGTGGGAAAGAGGGAAAAGTGTTTCTGAAAGTTTCAGCGCCTTACCGATATTCGAACCAGTTACCTCCGAATTAGTTGTCGAGAGTGCTAACCACTCAGTCACCCTGCCATTATTGTATATATTTGTTGGTATCGCCGTATTATAGTGCTCCCATTCTCTAAGTGATGAAATAAACACAATCAATTATTCATGCTTAAGCATTCTAATTGAAACATTCGACCTACCATTTTAATAAGGGTGAAGGATAGCCTTACGGTATTGTCTAGCCTTTCGTACTAGAAATCCGTTCTTCTATTTATAATGTATCTATAGACAGACATGACAATACTAGTAGTCAACGTCTTATCAGTTTAATCAGTTAACCTGGCAACATAGAGAGCACTTCATGAACTTATCATATATAGACATAATATAGTATATGTACAGAAAAATGGTACATTATTATTGTTAACGAGTCTGCGCAGTAATGTGTCTAGCTATACATTATTTCTGGCTTTCGGCGGTGTTTGTGATGAATGCGTATTGCATAATAGTAACGAGAACTATACAAACCCTGCGCATTTCAGATACTTCTCGGAAGACTCTTTCAGTTTCTTTAGCTTACATTTACGGATTGCCATTGGGCTTCGTCATTCATAATATGATCTACGCAACTTCTACGCATAAGCATCATGAATTAAGGTCTGGCTATGGAAAAAATATTTGTCAAATCGACAATAATCTTATGAGGGATCTTCTGTTAAGCTTACCAATATCTCTTACTGTAATTACAAACTGCTTTGTGTGTCTGGTATCAGTATACAAAATACGCAACGTAGCATCTGATGTCGCTTAGAACCGCAAGGCAACTTCTTACAGAATTGTTTACTTTACGTTTGTTATTAGCATCTGGTGTGACCTGGCTAATTGGTCTAATTAATCAGTTTGCAAATAAAAGTGTTTTGGACTATTTGTTCATCCTATGCGCCACTGGACAAGGTATGTTTCGTCTGATTTCAATTGTACTCAGCCGACCTTGTACAGGAAATCGCTAGTACATTCACACAGTCCTACACTAGTTCTTCGGCCGTTCCATCTTAATCCGTTACCTCCCCTTTTAACATTTACCGCTTTTCTTCAGCTCTGAAATGAGACCGAAGTTTACCTCCCTTTATGATAGTAATTTAAGAAACCATGGAGTGAGTCATTCCTTGTGGCAGGTGTACCTAAAATGTAACGGATGCAACGTTCTGTGTATGTCTCTTCTACCTTTCGACACCATGGACTTGGGCGTATCTTTTTTTTAGTTGGGAATTGTGCCTTGCATGTGTTGTATGTTTTCTGTGCTTGGTGTGTTCAGTTCGGCATTGTGCCTTGCATGTTTTTCTTTTTTCTTTCTCGGCTGGTTAGGTTGAGTGCTGCATTCCCTGTCTGACTTAATATTATCTTTTTGCGTGGGCGGCTAGTCACTGCCACCGTTTCTGTATGACTTAGAATTGTTTGTGCATGTACGCAATGTAATTTAATACACGGTGTAATGTGAGTTTGAGGCATTATACACATAGCCCGACCTTTCAGGTCGTAGGTTTTCATATGGCTCTGATGTCACTGAAAACCGATATAACGATCGGACAGAAATCAAATGTTACGTATCCTGGGTACCGTCATCTTGAGCGATACATCAGTTTTCAGTTCCGTCAGAGCCGTAGGAAAATAGTACAATTATTCGAGAAGCGGTGTATTGGGATGTATCGCTGGCTTAGAATTAAAAGTACAAATCAATCTTTTGAGAAAACAAGAAAAAACTTTCTGAAAACTACTCTTGACTAGATCTTATGGAAACACAAGCATTTTCATCTTCAATTTGGTCAACATGACCATTGCAGATTTTCTTGAAAATAGGCACATAAGAAGCCCGTTGTGAAGCAGATTACAAATATGTGTCAGTAGTACTTGAGATTTTAAGCCAGTGATATATCGTTTTAGTCAAACTACAGTACTTTGCTAGCCTAGTCGCATAATAATGCGACAAAGGGAACCATTTTCAGTTCGTTTGTAATATGCTTACATTGCTTATAATTACGCATGTTTTATTTCATCCAATGTGATAAAAAAACAAGATAGATGAAATTTAACAAAAACAATGTTCCGATGCCAATTAAATGTCTTTAAATTCTGATGAAAATTTAAATTTCTACGTGATTTTAATTATTTATCACTTATTTGCACAGGTTTCTTGATGCTTTTTGTGATTGTTTTCTTGTATTTGTAATTGTTTAACTTTCTTCCTGAAACCATATGGAACCGTATTAGACGTTGATTATAATTAGTTTTAGCCATTATTTCGAATAGACAGCCTGGTTCTTTAATGTGCCCGGTGTATAACACCGATACACAGATTCCTGGCACTTCCAGATACTTTGCAGACCACACGGCCAGATATAGAGGGAAATATTATAAATAAATCAGAAATGTCAAGTTCCGATGCCAGGAATTGAACCCACGATCTCTGGATTGACAGCCCAGTGCATTATCACTGAGCTAAATCCGCTTTTATATATCTCTTTCAATATTTTTGCCATGTCTAAATGGGATTTTACAGCACTTTCGGGCGTGTAATTAGATGATAAAAGTGCTATATAAATATGGTATAATAATAATAATTAATACATGTATGGTGTTTTCTTCAATATAATGACATGCGTTTTGAATCAAGCCTTACTAATGCGTACCTGTATGTCATGTTCAAATGTTTTCTTATGTTTGTTGAATGAAATATGTTGTAGTTATATAACACATTAGTACACGAGTATTTATATAACGTATATACATGAGCCAGTCTACACGCAAAATGCCAGCTATTTTAACAAACATGTTGAATTTTAGATTTTCCTTATTTAAATGAAAAATCATAATGAAGCAAAGTGCAAATGAAATTGTGTTAATATCTTGTATTTTAAGGAAGTTACAGCTGTTCTTGTAGTGACCCTGTTTGGAGCTTTGTGTATGATACCATATACGTCATTCTGAAAAATGTGTTTGACGTAACTCTAACAAGTATTTCATACATACACTATTTGATCAATTCTCGACATAACCTGTTCAAAACACTTTTCTCATTTTTGAAATATGTTTTCATTTGTAAAATATATATCAAACATGTAAGTGTTCGCGTTATACTGTTTTAAACAAATAACTCCTTGTTTTGCTCAATCAGAGTAACCAAGTAAGTTATGGCCATATTATGTTTTATTAGATTTAGCACTTGATGTGTCATCTTCAACTGCACTGACTGTTATCCATGAATAAATAAGGAAACATTTATCCGATTAAAACAGTTTTAATAAAAAAGTAAAAAAGCAAGAAAATTCACATATCTTACGAATACAAAAACTTACGATAAACAAAGCTAATATTTGTGATAATTATATTGTCATTTCAAAAAGAATTTCATAACATGTTATGTAACGCAATCAACATATTGACCACAGCCAATACATCTGCGCCTTTACAAGAAAAGGGACACTCGGACATTTTACATATTGCTAGTAAATACACGAAAATGATGAATATCGAAATAAATGCGCACTCTTTTTGAGTTTGATCATGTCAAATCATAAGTGAACATGGGAATTTGTTTTCAAATAAAGATAATTATAGTAACAATTAACTTCAGTATACAATGAACCGAAAATGTCCCTTTTCTCGTGACGGCGCCTACTGTATATCAAAATGTGGATAAAACAAAAGTATGTTTTTTAACAGAAAACTGTAGCAAAAATATCGTTGGGTGTTTTCGTAACACTGCCATTGTTTTAAGTTCAGAATATTTGTATTAAAAATGTTATGTTAATTATCTCAAACATCACAGATCTTCTAAAGACGCACGGGAACTCGACATTCTGAAACGCATCGGAACGAGCTTTGCTAAACGATGCGACTACATGTGTGTCTCTGGTCGTTTTATGCAATGGTAAGAAAACGCCTGATTTTATTCCAACCTCGCTTTAATGATATCGATATATTTTATTATTTTTTCTTGCCTCGATACCATATTAAATAACTTATGTTTTGAATTAATTTGAACATAGTATTGTTACAAAAACAAAATAGAAAAATAACAGATATATCTATATATCGACAATGACAAACAGAAACATAAAGGAGATATAATTTGTAAGTAAAAAACGTAATACCTTTTGCACGCATAGATTATTGATACAAAGAAAGAGGGCATACTTTATACATTGATGAAATATCTTCATGATTAAACATAATAACTATCTATCTCCCGATCAAGGCAAACCCCGTCAGGGGACTTATTCTTGACGCGCGTCGACAACAAAGAAAAAAATGTAAGAAAGAATAAAAGTATAAAATAATGAAAATTCTGGTTAAATAGGTTTAAAAACAGAAAAGGCATGAAATTAGTCAGATACATGTTTAATCTGGTTGTTAATCGTGTCAGTAACAATGTGTATCAATCAGAATTTGTACGTAGATCTATATATCGCAAAATGTCCTGTCTCATACATACATTCTACTCTAACATACACCTCCTGTACATATGGTGTGATTAGCGTTCTCTCAGGGACGCTAATGTTGAGGCCGTAACCGCTGGTGTAATGTAAGTCTTCAATGTCACTGAAACCAAACTTCGTCCCAACAACAACATCAAACGAAACAGGAACGCCAAACATTGTGGAAAATACATTGCGCCAGTTGAGAGCCAAGTCACGACCATTTCTGGTAATGCTGATCGGTCGGCCTGTAAATCATAGATTATGTTTATTTATTTCCTTCATTGCCAATATTTGGCATTTTCGACTTGGCTGATTCGTGTAGCAGGCTATAGTCTGGTTCCCGTCCCAAGCGAACCTCGCTATCATAGTATAACTACTGTAAAATTGTGGACGAGAAACCAGGCGATAACCTGCTCTGCGAAACAGACCAGTCGAAAAGACATGTTGCCTTTGCGTGAACAGGCATGTACGCAATAATCAATAATGTAGATAATCAGTACATATTTTTAGCGTTTAGTATATTTCATTTAAAGTACTTTTTTAAACGACATTTACATGTATATGCTACTGGACTGAATGCTGTTGCATATTAATGTACTAAGGTTGACTCTGAAACAAGTTCCACGACTTATATCCCTGTTTTCGACATCTCATTCTCGATGTTACCTTTTACCATGAGGCTATGAGAGAAGAGAAGCCACTTTCGCATAATTTTTATAATCTTGAAAGCTGGGAAAAACTGATACAAATTTTATTTCGTACCTGATATCGCTGGCTTAGAATGATACATGTATAAAAAGGTCGTAAGTACAAAATCAGTATTTTGAGAAAACAAATAACACAGTCAGAAAACTACTCTTTACATATGGAAAAACAAGCTTTTTAAACTTGGTTTGGTCAACATGACCAGTTCCGATTTTCATTAAAATAGGCTACTAAGAAGTGCCTCGTGATGCAGATTTCCAAACTGCACGAGTCTTATAATGTCATAAGAAGCACTTACGACCTTCTCATTCTAAGCCAGCTATATGACTATGCACATACGTGTGTTTATTTATTTAACACGGAACCACCTATTCATAAAGAGCGGTTATCTAAAACCTATTACATGTACCTGTTAGTTTTGGTTCACTACCAGCTACACGAAACAATGCAGTAATGCTATCACTGACATACTGACCACTGTTGATGGCCCTTACGTCTGCTGTGAATTGTCCGTCCTTCAGGTTCATGTTGCAATCCATCGCCATGTGATGTTTATACTGACGGGTCCAGTCGGCAACGCTGTTCTGTTTGTGCATTATGCGATATTCGTAGTAATCAATACCGGATGGATCATGAAATCCTTCCCACATAAGCTCCAAACATGAACGATTTGACTGAACAGGCATTGTGTTAATAACGGCTAAAGTGTGTTTGGCCGACACTTCGTTCAGAGGTATTACGCTAAGTTTGGCAGACGTACTTCTAGGGCTTCGTAAAGATATAATAACGGGTTCTGACAACACTGTAGTATGCAATTGAATACCGTTAACACAACGGACACTGACAAATGCCTTCTGACCATGGTTCAGATAAAGGGCATCCGACGAACACGATTGTCTCGTCTGAGCTGTCCAGAGGGGCTGGACATTTGATAAACCTGGTTCGCTGCCTGAAAAGTATCAATACCTGTTTTAACTAATATCTTTGTTACAATTTGTCTTTAGCTATTCTTTAAGAAAGTGGTACACGAGCAATTTCATTATATGGTTTCGTCACATGACCGGAGTCTCTTCTAATGACGACAACACTAATATTATGTATGCTACATGCTTTCTATAATTTCCCTGTGAATAGCTTTTATTTATTTATAAAGCCATCGCATGTATTTATGCATCGATCTATTGCACTTATTAGCCAATCTGATACCCATAAAGCTATAGCATGAATTTGGAATCCAAATATAATCGAGACAATTTATTGTTAAATGCCAAAAAAAAAATTAGTACTAATAAGTGATTAGGGAATGATAGGGCGCAAGAAAACGAAACACATGTCATAAGAGCAACTCAGAACACTACTTAACAAGCAATGCATTACACATAAAAGCAAGCGCATGATACCTACCAATATAACAGAAACAGTATTTAACATCACTTTCGACGTCTTTAACTTTCCATTGCGTATCTAACACCGTGTATGTGACAGTAGTATTATCCATGTCCGTAGTATTCTGCCGTTGCAGCACTGTCACATCTTCCAGATCAGGATGTGTACGGTCTACCACCAATGGTTTAGAATTGAACACCGATCTCAGTCGAGCCTTGTTTTCAACAACAACGGTCACGTGGAATGAGCTGCCATGAGGTACCCTGGCATGTATGATACTGTTCATATAGCGACTGTGGATTGGAGTTAACGGCTGTATTTGGAATCCAACAGGTGTTGTACCAGCGCCAACTTCAACCTAAAATATGTATATGCTTTTTTTAAATTTAATGATATTGAAATTATATCCCTAGGTGTAAAAAACAATTTTAATACGTTCTTATAAACGTTTTTACATACAAAAGACCTGTTTGAAACATAAGTAAATAATAAACATAAATTTACTAGCTGTTCAGGAACAAAGTGTTTACTAAAAAGAACATAATCAATGGTCCGGTACTTACGAGGACATTTGTATTTACACAATTGTACCAATAAATGATACGTTCATGTTTCAATCTATACACAAAAAAAAAAACTCAGATTGAAACTATTATAACGACTGATGAATCGTGAGATCTTTGAAAACCACAAACCAGCTTCATTGGAGTCACTAAATTAAACATTACTCTATATATAGTATTACTTATGAAAATAAATGTCACCTTATTTAAGCCACTCTCTTCATCCACTGTTGCTATATTTACTGCAAATGCCGATGGTGAAACTTGTCGGACTGTAATTGCCGCAGCGTTGTCTTCTATCACATCGTCACATGCGTGAAGATCGATTGTCGAATTTGCAACATGTTGCCCAATGACATGAACCAGAACTTCTCTGATATTCGACGAAGGGATGAACGTATATTCAAATCCTAATCGATCGTCATGGTTTAGCGATACTGGGAGAATAAGCACGTGGTTATCCATATGAACATTTACCCTAGCTTCTGAATATGCAGAAAATGTTCCAGAAACTGTGTATAATGCTCCCTTCGATAAATTTGCTAGCAGCAAAACAGACACTCCTTCTACACCAACTGTCTTTGTTGACCCAAACGCCATTTTGTAGAAGTGTTGACATGCAATGCCTCGTGGTGGAGTCGTATCGATAACAATAGATTTTGACATTGTAACACTACTCCAATGTCCAGCATTGTCAACCGCTTTTACGACGGCATAATACGTATGCCCATGATGTAAGTTAAGATCAGAGAATGTGTGTTGCGTCCTAATGCCGATATTTTTGAATGGACTTGTAATATTTGTCATTTCTGTGTTGTTAGATATTGCAGCAAAGAAGTAACGGATTCCAGATGAATCGTCCTGGAAGCCTTGGAATGAAATAGACATTGTCTTGGTATTAAACTGATAATCTCGGTGTTTGTAATCAAGGGAGTTATAAACTGTACCGGCGATAGGAGCATCAATGTCAATAACAAAGCCATCAGATGATGTAGTTGTATGCAATCCAGCATTGTTGTACGCCGTCACCGTTAAGAAGTATAGTGTGTCTTGGGATAAAGACAAGTTTGAGAGAGTGTACCGTGTTGCTAGCCCTACATTTGTCAAAACCAACACATCATCAGCTGAAAATAGTTAATGAAATATTGTCAATTATTTACTGTTTACTTAACATGCTATACAGTATTATGTTGTTCGTCTTACCAGCAACGTCATAATGTAGTATATAATTATCAGCATTTGAAAGTTAAATAGGCTTAATATAATAATGTCTTATCATATAAATATCGTGATCATCCATGTGAGCACAAATCAAGGAACAATGATCTTCAACGTATGTGATAATAAATGCCTGACCTCACCAGCCTTTTCAGTGCTTTGAGTGTTTTTAATGTTTAATGTGCTCGGCTGATTAAGTTGAGTGCTGCCTTCCCTGTCTGACTTGATATAATCTTTTAGCGCGGAGCAGTAACTTCACCAGTTTAAATTGGTTATTTCTGACGTTGTTTTGACCCGGTAACGATAGTGTAATAAAAATAATCCACCAATCGTTATCTCTGAGATCAACGCTTCTTAAACCTATCACGAAAACAAATTATGGAGCTCGCCAAAGGCACCCGTAATCACGTGTGTTTTCTAGACGCATTAAGGAATCTCGATCTCCAAAGACAACTCATGACTGATCCTATATATACATGTAGGTCACAATTACAAACGTAGTTAATAAACATCCCTTAGTTAAACATATTCATGAATTGAATTAAATAAAAATATCACACTTTTTTGTTTGAAAACAATTTGAGCCTACCATTTTTAGACGTTCCCATTTTAAAGGTATAGGACATAATTCGACCCTGTAACTCACTGAAGACACCGTGCCAACACGCAGTTATTGTATCGCTCCAGTCAATGATATCCAGGTCGTATGAACACGTGCTGTCAGAGTCAATCACAGCTTTTCCTTTTCTTATGGATGGAGGTGATTGATCAATTGTAATTGGATCGGACTGGTAAGTGGCATACGTATTAGCAGAAAACCATGCTCTTGTATAAATCACGTAATCATGTCCATGTATCAGACTTCTGTTAACTGGCAAGCAATGAACCACTTCGTTTCGTAGACCAATATCTTTCCAAGGCATTTCATGTTTTAAGTCATAAATGCCATCTCCAATAGGTTGGTTATGTAACCCCATACTCCATTCATACCGTAGAATGGACTGTGTTGTATTCTCGTCATACATCTTTATCCAACTCCCAGACAGGCATGCCGATGAACTAGTTATATTTATATGTTGTCCGTGTAGACCAGTGAAGACCTCGATGAGTGGAAGCGATAAGGTATTATCCGACACGTTTAATGATTGGCATGTTGTATTGGTATCTATGTGCACGCATGGTTTTCCAAAGGCGGCGCAAGTGCAGTCTTTGTTACAGTACTGAATGTCACAAGAATGTTTTTCAATTTCAAGAATACCGTGCAATTTACTGTGATTGGCTGTTCTTGACGAAACAGATTGTATTGCGTTGACAGAAATTTTTGCTAATGAGCTGTTTAATCCAACTGTATTTGTTGCCCAAATAGTTAAAATGATTTGATCATCAGGACGTAATATTTCAGACAAAATGATTGTCGCATTATGTTCATGTTTGTTAGCCTCTGGATTGACCGTGACGACTCCGTTCGATAGTTCGTCGCCACTGTAGAAACGACTTACTGCTATGAAATATGCGTCAATGTCTGATTCATGGTCATAAAATCCATACCATGTCACAGAAATCGCCGATGTCAGGGTTTTATCAGGACGTGGTATATAACGCCAAAGTAATGGTGGCTTGAATCCTCCAGTGTGAGGGGGTGTTGAATCAATTAGCAGATCATCTGTCTCGCCCGTGGTACAGAGACCTGCCATATTACAGCTGGTTACAACTGCAATGTATTTATCACCATTGTGAAGCCAATTATCACCGCCTAAGTTAATAGTAAGATTGTTTTCAGCTCCAAGTCTGATGTTTTCTACAGGGGTGTGACCTTCGTGATGTGTCTTCAGTGTTACCTCATGCATTACGATTGGACTATCGTCATCTTTAAATTCCCAATTTATTGTGAGGATGGATTTTTCCCATTGTGCGACATGCCTGTGTTTACCACTAGAGTTGATAATAAAGGAAGGCTTACGCACTAGTTCTGGAGCCGTTTCGTCAATTCTAAAACTATCAGAGGTTTGAGAAATGTTCAATCCTGCCTTATTGACCGCTAGTACGGTAGCAAAGAGATCCGTATTAGCAGGTAGATTTAATCCCGTCTTAATGATGTTTGACCGTAATAGGCATTGAGTGAAAGGTAGTGTGTCACACAGTCCTGGTTGGGTTCCAATGCACATTTTATAGTTGTTCATCCCGGAATGTGGATCATTAAACCCTTCCCAATGTACGTGGGCTGCAGATCTGTAATAAATACATTACGTTATATTGTCTATGTAATAGTAAGTTGTTATTAATCCAATTGATCATGTATGGTATATAAATGATATAATTCAACGGAAAGTGTACAAAAGTCATATCTAGTTAATAGTTCAAACTTTGTAAATAATAATGATTAATTGACAGCAATTCCACATGATACCTCATGAAAGGATCAAATGAGTTGAAATGACACCCATTTTTAACAAATTTATGAGTTTTTTCCGTAAATAGATTATACATATTATTCGTGTTTAAGTTTTTTGCTATAAGCAAAGTCACTTACGAATGTGACAGAAACCTTTGGTGTCTATCGCTTGAACCAACACGAACTAAACCTTGCACTGGTGGTGAGTTATCCAACCTCACACCGTCTGAAGAAAGCCTCGTACATATACCAGCTGTATTACACGCCTCTACTAGGATGTAATATTTCTGTCCTAAGTCAAATGATCCGTGCCATGTTTTTTCTGAAAGGATATTAGACTTTTGACGGTATAGTGCACATTTCATTGAATAGATGTATTCTAGCAGTAAAAGTTATAACTACTCGTACAGACGAATTTAGAAGTTGTGATTACATGCTTAATACCTATCAAAACAATTTACTCATGGTTTAACTCATTATTTATCGACGTTTCGGCCTGAGCCTTTTTCAAAACACACAAACTCTGCTAAACAGGAAATGACACTGATTTTAAAAATGGCTGACCACAATGCCTATATAATGTAGAAGAGAACTTTTGTTTGTGTTTTGAAAAAGGCTCAGGCCGAAACGTCGATAAATGAAGAGTTAAACCATGAGTGGTTTTTATTAACAATTCCCTATGGAATTAAATCAGAGTAAAAACAATTTAATCATAATAAATGTAAAATATATAGACTCGAGAGGGATCGGTTTGGAACGTAATGTTTTTGACAAATTGTGTTACCTTGTGTGAGTCCTACATTAACCAGACCAACTGTATTGTCAAGATATGGCGCCGTTCCTAACCCAACTTTGTAATACGCCATTTCACTATGAATATCCGTAAAACCCTTCCAATGGCCAAGTATGGTGTTAAGATCATGTTGGAAGTCAACGTCATTCTAAAAACATGTAAAGCAAATTTAACAGGTTATTTGGTTGGTAATAAATCATTAATTTATCAATGTTAGATGCAGTTTAAATCATTGACACATATTATATTTCGTTGTTTATAAAAACAATACATACATAATGTAGCGCACATACAATCCATAGCCATGTAGAAACGACAGCAGCGCCTAGCCACCCACACAAGAGTCAGACAGAGAACGAATCATCCATAAACCCAAAAATAGATATTTCAAGCAAGTCTATATACTAACCCCGCAATAATGACACACTGTGTACTTTGAATTTCGTGGACTTGAAATATTAAAACATGATAATAACACGGTTTTTTTATGTTTATAGTGTAAATGCAAATACCTTTTCTGTGGAAGGTCCATCCAGTACATGGCCCCCACTCGGCGGTGATCTATCTACTCTAAACGATTTGGTCTGGAAATGTGACTCAAGGCCAGCTCGGTTAACAGCCTGTTAGACAGAATAAGGCATTTAAACATGAATAACATCAATCAAAAGTGTTTTGCGCCACATTCGTAGCTCAGCAATTATATTTCGATTAAATTGTTGTAAATGTAGATATTATGAATCGGCAAAATTACTTTTTTATTTACATATACAAATGTATGTGAATCCTTTTGAAACTATATGTTATTCGAAATATTTATAAGTTCACCTGTACGATAACATAGTAATGATGACCATCGAGGATGTTTGCGGTGTTTAGGTTCAGTGTCACCATATCATCGATGCAATCAATTAATTGTAGTATGTCAGCAGTGTATGACGAAGAACCAATTCCAACTCGAAACCGAGATAGTCCACTATGTTTGTCTTCAAACCCTACGAAGCGGAGAAACATTTCGCTTGAGGTTAGGTAATCATTCTGTTTATCCATTAAACTCCCATCCCCGATACCAAAATATATTTCTCCAATCGTCGGTGGTGATATGTCGACAACAAACGCAGGAGAGACAGAGACGTCGTAATACCCAGCATGATCTGATCCTGAATTAAGAAATGCAAACTTGTTATGCAATGTTAATTATTTTACATGACTCCAATGAACAGATCGTTCCGACAATGTATTTGCCAATGCCAAAAAGACAATGAAACAAGAGCTGTCATTCAACAGCGCGCTCCACCATTCTAAGATCCACGCTTGGATAGTATAAACAAAGCAGCAAAAGTAAGCTTTAAATGAAGAAACTACTTCTGTGTAGGATTTGGGGTCATGGCGGTGGACAAGTATGCAAAGTATCAAAGGAATATGTCAATGGATTTTGAAAAAATGAGAGGTTGTACCGGTAATAACTAAAACATGGATTTCTAAGTAAATAAGGGCAGATAAGAACAAAATGCTTGATACAGTTACCTACTTATGTGTAGGGGTTGGGGTCATGATGATGAACACGTGTGCAAAGTATCAAAGCAATATGTTAATAGACTTTGAAGATATAATGGGTTGTACATAAACGCTGACGCTCCGGTGTCTGCATTAGCCTCCCTTATTCTTCGAATGGTGGAGCTCAACATATTACAAATCAATTCATTAGCGTGGGCATTCAACCTTTTGATTGCTGAATCTATTTCATTCGGCTTTTTGACATCTGGGATTTGGGAAGATCATTTTCGCGTTCGGTTGTGTGTTGGACATTGTGCCTTGTATGTTCTTATGTTTTCTTTGCTCGACTGGTTAAGTTGAGTGCTGGTTTCCTTGTCCGACTGAATATTATCTTTTTAACTTTAAAACTTTAAAGAGTATGTGTACATATTTATAAGAACATAGTATAATACCTTTCACAGAAACATACATAATCGAACCATCACTCATGTTGCTAAGGTCAGCCACTACATGTCTGCTTAATCCAATGTTTCTATATTTCTGAATGTCATCCCTGTTTGGTTGACTACCTGCATAACATGAGACAGAATATTATGTTACATATTCGTTTATAGATAATTAGCGATTAGTAAAAGGCAGCTTGATTATATTATAGATTCAACAAATAACAAAGTATATTTTAATAACGATATGCATGACTTATATAACCTATGGAAGAGGAATAATTTCCAAAGCTTGATGCATCGTAAAAGTAACACTCACCTATTGCGTAGCTGTACCCTTTGATATTGTCAGCGTATCCTAGTCGAGTGGCATATGCATCATCCACAAATCGGTCCCATGATATTTCTAACATCTTTGTGTCGGTCAGGAATCCATGTGAGTTCTCAACAAGCACGTCTCCTCCTTCTGGAGCAGTGATATCCAAAACAAACCCATTGCTACATGACTTAATTTCTGGCATAATTTCTTCGAATAGTTCACGAGTAACGTTCGTTGTGTTAGCGCTTGCACAAATGTAATAAATAGTGCCAGGTCCGATGATATCATTTAAAAAATGAACGTAACCATCGTCAGTTGTCAAAGATACCACACAATCTTCGTCTGTGTCACAATCTAGTGGAACATGCGGGTTTTTCATAAGAGACCATGACACATACCTGTCTGTAGCATACAACATCGCACCAACCACTGAAGAATTATTAGTCCCAAAGTCCAACTCGTCGTCATGTAGAAGTTTATACATCTCGCCTAAGTTATTGCTGGAAAGTGCCTAAAATGGTATGTTATTTTTTTTGCTTAAGTCGTACACTAGAAGTAAATATCTAGTTATTATCTTATGCGATGAAAAGGTATATTGAATCCATTATTTGAATAACTTGAAACAATATACGTGAATACCTATATATCTACACAAAAGTGATAGAGACTTCAAAACATGGTATGCGTTTGTTATGCAGAAAATCTTATAGAAATGTAAACCTTTACATAAAATATGGTTACTTGTAGTGGTCATGTATTGTTTGTGGTTCATGTCTAATGGTCTGGTACTATTATTGTACTTGTATGTTTTTGGTTAAAGGTGCTAGAAAGCTATGTATCGGTTACACCAGGCACATTAAAGTACCTATTCGAAATAATAGCCGGGCATGTATGTACGTATGTACTGTCTCTCTGGTCCTCCTGAGCTTTTATCTTAGTATGTTCTTGTCGGTTTCGGTAGAGGATGCACCTGTACCCTTTGGCTGCAACACTATATAAAGTGCATATGATGGTAGGTCGCTTGAAAATGGCGCCATATAAATCTCAATTTAATGAAATGTAAAAACAAACATTAAGAATACATGTATATCGTTTTAAATCGACATTTTGATACGATAATATAACGTTTAACTTATCCACATTATTCATGACGTTAGTTTGATACGTGTAATGAATATTTGACTTACCTGTTTTAATTGACCCCAAGACTGTCTATTGCTATCAAAGTCGTAGACCACATAATCAGTGTATGTTGTGGATTGATATATCAGGTTCTTGCAATCCAAAATCGTGCTTTCTGCTTCGGTCAAACCTCTAACACAAGCGAACAATGTTGCATGTGAATGAACGGGCAGCTGGATACATAATGACGCCTGTGAATGATATCAAAAATCAAATATTTATGGAAAATAGGCATGGGCTGGTATTCACAAAGATTGAAAACCTGACGATGTTGTTAATATCCTGAACAGCTCATATGTACCGCAATTTGTAGAGTAATCAATGCTTTCTTAGTGATTATAGTAGCTGTTCACATACTGCTTCAAAATTACGTAAATTAGTAATCATGTTGATGTTCTTTGCTTAACTGCTACACTTTAGAACATTTAATTAGCATTTATTGGAAAAAATCGATGGCTTAGAATGAGGAAATCGTAAGTGCTAGAGACTCGTGCATATTTAAAATCTGAATGGCGAGGCACTCCTTATTCATGAGTCTTTTTTATGAAAATCGGACCGATTTTAAAAAAGATTGTTTTTCTATTAATAAAGAGTAGTGTTCTGACAGTTCTTTCTTGTTGTCTCAAAATATCGACTTTATACGTCTCATCCTAAGCCAGTCAAATATTACGGTTCAACTGAAAGTGAGGAACAACGAAGAAAACCGCTTTCTGTTAAAGGGTATGATGATAACCAGCAGTTTGACAAAATTTATTATAAAACTGCATGTTTAGAAAAAAAACACCTGCAAGTCTGATTGTGTTAGGACTGTCCACCATTTCGTTATCAAATCGATCGCCATTTCGTCACGCCCGATAGCCAATTGGTAAAACCGTATACCATCGATTGGAGAAACATTCCAGTTCACGTCTATCATGGAACATGTTGTGTTGTGTGGCGAAAGCATGGCCGATGAAACAGTCAATGACGGTACATGTTCAATACTAAATACTTCTGATAATGCGGGATGTATACATCGGACAACGGAACACTGTCGAACCGCAACTCTATATTCATGTCCTACGTCAAGATTAATATGTTCAAAAGTAAAATCTCGTCTCCCATCTGGTACATGTTTGAACGTTGTAACATATTCCAAATTATGTGGTACGTTGGAAGAGTTCGATAGTGAGTGAGCGATGGCTACTCTGTATGTGATTCCACTAACTCCATCCGACTTCGGTGTCCAGTGGATGCTCAATTTACCACCATTTCGGATCATATGTGTACTTGGACAGAGCGCAATTCGGAGTTGGTTATCGGTGTGATCAACACTAAGATTTTGAAAGATTCTTGGATGTTCTATGAATGGTACAAATGATGTTTTATCGTCTTGCATATACGAGAGCTTTTCAAAAATGCCATCAGTTGAATAAAAGTCCATCATAGAGCCATTGTTGAATTTAACCTCATATCGTTTTCCTACCATGGCGTTGAATGAAAATGAAACCCCGTCCGTTGTATTTGCCATTTGTATGCTGAGACTTTGCACTAATAGTTCCCCATGCTTGAAACAATCCATTCCGGGCCTAACAGATAGCGAACTAATGATGCTTGTTTCGTCACGTATTATTACACCATTGGAATTGGAAATGGTTGTCCCACCAGTACAAGTTGCCTTCACCAGTGTGTAGTATTTAATACCATTGTGAATATGAGTAGAATGTATGCAATGAAAGTCCGTAGAATTAACAGGTTCAAATGGAATAACACTATCTGATGTCTGATTTGTGCCAATTCCCATTTCAATTTCTACTCCTTGGTGATGTTCAAACCCATTCCAGTAAGCGCAGATCGTACTAGCAGTAAAATGAAGATTAACGTCAACGTAGTCATCAGGTAATATCGGGTCTATGTCTTTAACCACAGCATGTCCAGGTGGATATCTTGATGGTATTTGAAACGATTCGGTACGGATTGTTAATGAGTGTCCAGCTTTGTTATAGATGTGCATGTCCACGTAAAAATATAAGCCATTATCTGTATCCTGAAGTTGGAGTTTTCTCAATGGGTAACGGAAGCATCCTCCAGTATGTTCAGGGCAACGATCCGAGGACAACAGATGCCATTGGAGAAGTGGTGTAGTTGAAACATCATTATGACCTGCGTGGAGACGACATAAAATATGCCATATGTTACAAAGCATAAAATGATTTTAAAATGTACAATGTATAAAACAATAATGTACCAAGTTAAAGTATATTTTAAGACATGCGTCAGTTTTAACCGATTGAACATTTTACCCCTAGAGCGTTGTGTCGCTAGTCGACTGTTAATTATGTATAATTCATTTGGAATCTAGTACTAGTAATATAAATGGATAACGACAAAGTTCACAGGGAAGGCAGCACTGAATAGGAAAGTGTGCGCCAGCGCCAGTTAATAAGTGGATGGGCGACTTTATCCATTGATATACGAGTATATACTTACAGCTAGATAATTCAATTTAGAAAGCAATAATAAGACTAGGCGATAATAAGAGTAACTCAGCGATTTATTATTCAATGACAATTGAAAACGAATCGCTTGTTATGCAACTCTAAACAAACTTGTCTAAAGAACTTACCAATTTCGAAAAATATGGAATTTATTTGCTCTGTTTGTTCCAAGTCATAAAATGTGTCATTTTCCCATCCAACTGTAATATGATCATCTACTATGGTAACTGCTGGTACGTAGTTATGTAATGGTGGTGTTTCGTCTACTAGTACTGGTCCTACAGTGTAGACTTTATCAAGGCCGGCTTTATTCACAACCTTTACGAAAATGTAGAAAATCTCATTTGAACCAACGCCAATATGTTTGCGTTGGAAGGAGAGTTTCCTATTGGTAGATTTGTAATCTGAAATACTTGGAGAACTGACTTCAGACGGATGCATTCCAAAGCCAACAAAGTAGTCCAAAACCTGGCTATCTTGTTCGTTTATATTCCAATGTAGATAAATTCGACTGTTAGGAATATAAATAGTTGTCTTGTTGTCATAAATTGGCAGATTCTTGCACAAGAAATCGTCAACGTCTTTGTCCCGATCGTCATCGTTGTGAGATGGTAGACTATCTACTAACGCGTAATTGTGAGTCGGTTCTCGGCATTTGTGCTCACAAGATGTACTATTCTGCAAAAGAACTTTAATCATGGAGGATTCCAAAAACCACAAACTGCCATCGTGACAAGCAATTGCTTCTTGCCATGATGCGTGTTCGATTGTAAGATTTTTCAGTTCGGGTGGTGACGTGTCACGTGTTAAACCGTCAGAGCAAACTGGTTGAGATGGACTCATAGCGTTGTTAAGGGCAATCACAGTGATGAAGCGTTTTCCAGTAAAGTTTGCAGGCACTCTAGTAGATGTTTCTGTGAACGGTAGTTCGTCGTAATATTCAATGTCCTCAATATCTGTGAAGTTGTAGAGTTCTTTCTGACCGAGGCATCGTTCGGATAACCCAATTCTGTACGCATTGATTCCACTTTCATGATCTATGAACCCTTTCCAGTGAACTAGGAATGAGTCGTCACTAGTGTAATCAATATCAGCTGCGTTCTCAGACCCTGTGAATCATAATCTGATATAAAATATTTTAGCTTACTCAAAGATCTAAAAATACAGGAGCTTAGATCTTTGGCCAACTTAAAAGTCGTTTGTTGAATCATAATGTGATATAAAATATAGCCCGCTTGCAGCGAAAACAATCGTCTAAATCTTGAATGGTTAAAAATCTATTCATCAGATGTTGATAAAAAATTACGTAGAATCATAATTACATTCTACCTACTCCCATTTTAAATTTCATACTTTTTAATTACTTATTGAAACAAGTTTATTCTTTATTGTATATTTATATTACTTGCATTTGAACACTTTAACGCAGGGAGGATATCTGGTATTCCATTGATGAATAACTGTCTTTTTATTAACTGTTATAATCCATGATCAGCGAGATTAACATTGCTGTGATGAAAGCGAAATGTATGAGGCCCATATAAGTCGATTTATTTAGGTATATCGCTTGTGTGTATACAGATTATTTATAAGTATAGGATAGAACATGAGTAGGTGTTGTATATGGGATTTATTACTCCGAGTGAAATCCCATATTAACACCTACGAGCCGTTCTATCTGACTAAGACTATAGATAAATAATCTTTGTTTATCAGGTACACTTTGCCTATATATGGACCAGTACATAGGGTATGATAAACCATTTAAGTGCTGGTGCTATATGTTAAGTGTTGCATGATGCATACATAGCTCTAAGTGGCAAAATTAAGCTATTTACAGTAAAACCTCAATAATGAAAGTCCTTCTTGGGACTGTAAAAAACTTATCTCAATAATGTTGAGTGCTTGCATCATTCTATCAAAGAGCAAACAGATGAAAACGGAACGAAAATGGTTAATTCTGAGCCAATCTTGTTAAAGAGGTGGTCTTCATATAGGTGCAATTTCACTGTGAATTTGAGGTTGAATAATGTGCATGTCAGTGGACAGATAGTAGTGGTCTTTATTTTAAGGTGGTCTTGAAGGTGAGGTCTTCATTTGTAAATTATGGGTTGTGATAGTATGAAAGTCATTTACTTCAATCACCAGACACCATTGGGACCCCTACAATTTGTTTTAATCGTTTAGTTGGTTTTAAGTTCTACTCTGTGAAAATGATGTCTTAGAAGAGAGGGGTAATCTGTACGTAATTATTGAAGACACAATAGTAGAGTGAGACCATTTGTGTCTGCAAATATTGGTCATTGTTTAGAAGTTGTTGCCCTACAGAATTTACAAAAGTATATACATGTAATAACTTCAAGTAACTTTGAAGGTTTTGTTATACAGAGATTGTTGCACTACATATGTCCCCTAGAGAGGTCGTACTGTAGTCATAGAAGCTACCATGGCATTCGCCCTCTACTGATAATGTTGTCAGCACTCAGCAGAGATGTTGGCAATACCTTAATTGGTTAGTTATCTATCAAAATTGTTGTCTCAGATTATAACAGTAATAATGAACAAATGTAGAAAGGTTTGATATACTTGTACATGCATTCTATTAAGTCCAATTAGTTACTTGTTTAAAATATAGTATTGTTATAATATAGACTAAACTAAGCTTGTTTGGCATCCTCATTTTCTGTACTAAATGCATGTATACATTATTATAGCTATGCTCAATTATTTTGCTTGGCCTACTATAGTATATAGCAATCTATTGTTATATATACCACAGCAAAGTGTTGTATACGGGATTTATTCAACACTTTTTCTCCATGCTGATTGGCTAGCTACTGAGATCTATAGTCTAAAACATGTAATATTATCGGGTGAGCCGTAGGCCGAGCCGGATAAACTTTTACTTCATTCACGGCACTAACCTATTATTCTATTTATCCAGTCGCTTAATCTGCTCAGTAAGGGGATCAAACTCGGGAATATATTGTCACTCTTTCATTAACTAGCGCGCAACGTCACGTTCGTTTCGTGACGTCATGATAAACAATGACGTCGGACATCTTGATGGACGTCATGTAGACGCAGGTAAGACGAAGAAAATAACCGATCAACCACCAGCTCATTTAGGATAGGAAAACCTCACCCTCGGGCACGTAATTGCAACCGGCGACTCTCATATAAGAAGAAGTCCGTCAGATCACGTGGTAAGGTGACGGATTATCACTAGTCACATGACCAGGTGACCGATTATCGCTAAGTTTATCAGGCACCCCGTTAACAGGCAGATTTTGCCGGAAGTGACTGGATAAATACTTATACATGGACATACACGTATATAATAATGTTAAATTAAGAACATAATAAAAGCATTGTAATGTTTATGTGCGCCATGACATGTAGTCTTAGGACTGAACCAGTCCTAAATAATTGAGTAATATACATCAACCCAAACCTTTAGGATACTCGTATGTCTGAAATCGACATTCATGAACACGTTTGAAGAATGCCTAATATTAAGCAGTCAAAATCGTTAAAGACGCTGTAAAATCCGTGTTTTATAGTTCGAGAAGGAGGCTGCTAGACGCAAGCCATTATTACGTTTAGACCCGAAAATATGATACACATGGACAGTACAGATGTACAGACGGGCCTAGTATATGCTATATTGAATATGTTACAAATACGCAAATCTACCGTTAGACGTGTCACGTGACCATAAAATTGGCTGTTGTGTGTATCGAGTCTTCTAACATGAAGTTTCATTGTAAACTACAAATATTTTACATAGAACTTATGAGCAAAACTTTTTTCACACATGTCCGATGTTGCTTAGATTTAATTGTATATTAGGTAGATACATTTCATTCACTCGTGCAAAATCTCATACTTGTAGGTGTAGTAAATACTGAGAAATCTTCATATTAGACGATTTTTTTCGCCGCAAACGGACTTTATAATTTTAGCCAACTTAAAAGTAGTTTGTGTACAAGTGAGCGATAGGCTCGTTCATTTTTATACTTCGGTATCCGTCTTAATAGACAGTAGTACAATTTATAACACTATTATCAAAAAATTATTGTTAATAAGGCATAATGAATTGCGTATAAACTAATTTGTTCTACTCTCAAGATTTCAACCTTATTATCTTTCAAAACATGTTATGTTTTATCAGTAAGCATTTGTTTTTAACGAAAACCGTATGTTAATTAAAAGGACACAATGTCATAGGTTTAATTACATTGTAATTACAATTGTTTTTGTTATAGATGTTCTTCAAGTGTTCTATCATCGTAACCAAAATAAGGGCTTAACGATTTGAAAAAAGTTCTAACGAGCCATACACATAAATAATATAGACAGATGTAAAGTACGTTTGATACGGACGGGGCTTTTAAATTTAAATATTTCGAATTGATATTTGTTGTAGTAGTCAGTATATGTTTGATACGGACGTGGTTTTCAAGTTTTCAATATTCCGAATTCATATTTGTTGTATAAGTCAGTATACATTCCAAGTTAAAATGTATTTAACCACATACCTTCAAACACTACCCCAACTTCCGGTGGAGAATCGTCTACTAATATGTCGATGTGTTCTACATTTGTAAGCATGGCGTAGTTTGTTACTTTTATTGTGAAAAAGTAATTTCGATTGTGGTCTCCTTTATGTTTCTGCGCGGCCACAAGTTTGTTGAGTGGGATTGAATAATTGAACAACTCGCATAAACCAATATCTGGACAATAGCATTTTACACCATCAGGACAGGAGGACTGAAAACATAAAACATAGAGTAACTCACATGGCGTATAATTGTCATTCATGGTATACCCAAAGTCACTTTGTCCATTAGGTAAGTTAGTAGTAAAGTACTTTAATCGACAAAGAGTGTGTGTTTACTACACTGATGTCCGAAAACAAAGCTTTCTAAGAAATAGAATGAACGATTTATTATAAGTATGAAAATGGACCACTTACGTTTGATAGTGTCTCTACTTTTAACATGCCAGTTGTTAAGTCATCACCCGCGTCTGCTACGCCAAAAGCATACATCACCGATGCTATACCACTATGAGGATCAATGGCGTCAAATATTAGTTGCATGTTTGACAAATCTCTGGAGTGGTGCACGAATAACGTGTGATAACCGTCTTTTGTCAGCCAGATGTTATTTATATGAGGCGATGTGCGATCTATACGAACCGTTCTATTCTCAGCGAGAGTATTACCAACGATATCTATAGGGCGAATTTGTATTGTGATTAGTTGACCATCTTTTACGCCCATATCTTTGCAAAACGACTGATTAAGAAAGTTTGGTACAGCGACTTCGTTTGATATTGGACTGCCATTTAAGCTCCATGACACCATGAATGATGTTATTCCGTGCACATTATGTGTACCTTTTACCGACAGAGGGTCATGTGTGTGTTCATAAACACTGCGGATTAATCCGTTCGGTTCCGGCTCAATTGGATGTAAGAGCTCGTTGTCGAAATAAAATCGATTCAGGAAGTGATCTTCCCAAGACAGGCAAACCTCGTGGTGATGTGTTTGCCACATATGTTTCGTTTGACTCGACGCAGAAATTATCCGAAATGGTTTCTCTTCCCTTGATTCAATGAAAGTTGTATTGTCATATAACATAAATCGCCTCGTTTGTCTTGGATTCATGGCTTTGTCTGTTACCTCTAGGGTAATGCAATACATACGTGGTGTGTCTGAGGTTAAGTTCAGTGTCATAGTATGGACGTCTGACGTGGTCTGTTGTGCGAACAACACGGTTGTGTAATCTACCTTAAGTGGGGCCTTTGATGGGATCACTTCATTCACTCTTATTTCAAAACTGTTGATTTTCGAAGCCTGTATGTCTCTTCCTCCCACTGGAGTAGGGTCAAACCAACCTTCAAACCGCAATGTGTTCACTTCGGAACGCGTGATTGTTTGGCTGACAATTAATGGCTCATTTTTACAAGACCCTTTCTTTATACAATGTTCGGGCTTACTGGAATCGTATCGATAGCATACTTCTTCAGTGTGTTTTATCTTTCGATATGGTATAGGTACTGATATTGCATCGGACGACAAAACGTTTTTACTTTTGAGATAACCCCCTCCAAATGCTTCGTACATCACGCACAATCTGAAAAATTAAACAAATACATGTATACGATTATACTTGCTTCGTACACTAGACCAAGAAAAAGGAACAATCAGTTTGAACGCATTCTGTATAAAAATGGCACATTTTTGTATCTACAATTTTCATTTTTTCAGATCAATAGAGGATGAAGTCGTCAAATAAAGCATGGTCATAGGCAAAATCTTACAAAAATCACAAGTACCCATGAAACGTACACACGTACATTTGAAAATTAACCACCATTATATAAAACAACCATAAAGTTTAACATGCCTGACCGATATAATAAACTTATTTTGTTATACAAAAGGCTATATCTTGGTAATTACAAGCTATTAAAATGTATAACTTGGTACGTTGTCGTAAGTGTTGGTACGGGGCCTTTAACAATGGGAATGTAACAGTACTGCCTTGGAATTGTAAGTAAAACAACTCTTCATGGAAATTAAATGTTTTTTAAAAGAAGCTATTTTTAAACACTTACGCTTCTCCATCCTTGAGAGTCTGGTTGATTGAAGTGTTTGATTCAGACGAAAACCAATCTTTAACTAAAGAACTTCTACTGTTGTCAATTAACTGCTTATGATTGGAAACACGAACACGTGATCCTAAAAACAACGACGATGTACATGATATAATGATTGTCCTAATCATTTGAAAGGGGATGTCATGTCTTCAACGTACGATTAAACTGTTTTTACTCATGCTTTTAAAAACTAAATAGTTGAGAACATTAGTTACACTAGTTACAAAGTATGCAAAACGTGATATTATATAACAAACGTTTTCAAGCATTACAAATTAAAGACTCGTCATAAGAGCATAGACTAGTAAATAATACACAATTATAACAACATGAGCGGCGTAAGAAGGGCACCACGCTCTAATACGGAGCGTTATCAGAAACTAATTTTCCATTTCAATAACAACAGGCCCCATCAGCTCTTATTTCATTCCTAATCCTGGTATTCACATAAACTAAACTGACTAACATCGCAATATCTCTTTCCTAACTAAAGTTGCTGAGCCAAAATAAATCATCAAATTTTAGTAACAATGACCCAATTTTAATTCACAAAATGCGCCTTCCTACAAACTACCTACATTTATAGAGCAAGTTCCAATTCAATATCTCATGGTTAACCTAATTTATTGAGCGGAAACTGATTTTCTGTATTTAGCAACACGAACCCCATCGTTCCCACTTTCTACCCCAAATAGCAACTTTATACCAGCTATCTATGCAATAAGTTGCCTCACACTATTTCATTCTTACTAAGGCTTGAGCATAAACTGATTTCTATTTTAAGTAACAGTGACCTTGACCTTGATCTCAGTAGCCTCACTGTCAAACATAGGACGCGTCCTTACACAACTACAAATGCAGCAAATTCAATCTTAATAGCCCATCGCTATATAAAATTATTGAGCAGAAACTGATCTTCTATTGTTAGTAACAGTGACATCGACCTTGAACCCACCGGTTCCACATACAGTTATATGTGACATCTTAACATCTTTACGCAATCTACTAATATAGCAAATGTCACCACAATATCTCACAAAAATGAGCAGGAACTGATTTTCTATCTTTAGTAACAACGACCTTATAATTTGTGGAAATGAATGTTTTCCTATAAATTACAACAACTTCATTTTTATTTTACTCAATGAACGCATAACATGAAAATACGAGGATAGAGTATTGATTCGATTGATAGTGAAATATAACGCCTTCATTGTGTGGTTGTTTTTAGGCTGACAAGTTGTTGATAAGTGTCTTACGTACCGTCTAATGACATTTTATCAATGTAGACATTGGTATCGGTGAGTCCAAACTTTTCCTCCACGATGAAAGAAGGCCTAGACACAGTTGGCTTGCTCAATATGTAAGAAGACAGCATATCAAAGGTAAATTGGACAGGTTGATAGTTTCCATACATGTCTAGTAGATCATAACATACGCTTGAATTACTTGCTGACTCCGCACGATTCTTCTCTCCATTAGGTCCAGTGATAACAGTGTTACATGTGTCTATGGTTGGAGGAATGTTAGGCTGACAAGACGTTTCAGTGGCGGTTGAGACCGGTGTGAACCCACTTGTACAACGACAATTCTTAGTGATATTTGATCCACATGTCCCTGGCCAGCAATAATCGTTTTTGAATGAGCACATTCCTAATGAAATATATAAAAATAAGCAACATAATATCAATCACAACTCGTCGGACGGAAAAATGGTACTTTTGGACTGCATTACCAACTACGTACTCCCCGAATTCGCAATGAATTTGTCAAGTTCTATTTGTTTTCTTGCCCATATATCAATGCTCGTCCGTTTGATCTTTTGATCAATTTATGCTAAATGCGAACCGTTTGATCTTAACTGATGGTTATCAATAACATTGGGACAATTTATGCTAAATGCAAACTTATTTATGTATGGCTTGTATATTGGACATTTTGATAACATTTACAATCCAATAAGCAGGTCATAAACCACTATGTGGAACATATCTATATTGGTTAGGGTTTTGCGCTATCGTTACCGTAGTTCGAATAGAGACCGCTTAAACCTTGCGTTGTTAAACTATGGTCGAACTACCGCTAGTTCGCTTTTATTCTTGTTTTATTTCATTGGAACTACCCAAACGCAAATGTGGGTTTTGGCGGATGGAGTAACGGGACATGCGTAGATAATCAAACGAGACTAGACTAATGTTAGCGCCAAAACCCAGCCCTAGAACTAATCACGTTTTCACGAATGAAAGTTCCTGATATGGTGGTTTAAGGTACTTACGATCACACGATGTCTGATCAGATGATATCTGGAACAACACATTTTTATCCTCACATTCTAAACATCTTGTATTGTATGGGTTGGTACAATGCCTAGATTTACAATGGTCTATTCTTGGACATGCTAAAATGGATGACAAAATTATCCATGAAAGTAAGACATGTTGAAATAGGCCAAATTGATACACGGAAATAGGAATTCGTAGCCATTCATTTTCATGTTTCTTGTTGAAGTTTGCCTTGGTTCATTATGAAATGAGATTTTGCCTTTGTGTGAGGCCCTTTAAAGCTTTTCGTGCCATGTTGTTTCGGTTGAGTGCTGTATTCCCTGTCCGATTTGTTATTATCTGTAAGTAATATGTGGTAATGAAATTCACGTCAGTAAAGTGGCACCGATTACTGTTGAAACTGGTACCAGTTACTCAGTAAGCGAGTTCTCATCCCGTTACACTATATTAATAACTAATACATGTATGAAGAAAATGCACTGCATCCAAGTAGGGAATTACCCATCAGGTCTTTGGATAATCTGGCATAGGAAAAAATGACCAAGGAATTTGTTTGCTCCCAAATTAACCATGTTGCAAATTGTCAAAACATGGATGCACACCGAGAAGATTCCGGGTTTCACTGGTTTTAACAATCGCGACCTTCATCCGTTGAATATTTTTTACATTTTTTGACGATTTTGGAAGATTTTCTTTTTACATCTCTGCGAGGAATTACGAAAATGCATTCGTGTTACATTCTTTACAATAATCTACAACTAGGATGAGGGAGTATCACCGTCCGTTCCGGATACGTACAGACCGGATACAGACTTTATACATACTTAATGTACTGCAAAGGGATGTACCACGTAACCGCTTTGCAACGGAAGTTACCGGAGCATGTGTCGTTTTTATTAGATTTTCTTAAGTTTGGCTGATATCTCGCACATATGAACCATTCCCGCTCGATTTACTTCGTAATCTCAGAGTATTTCCTGTGTTAACAGTTTGAAGCATCGTTTATGCGCTGAAAATGTTAAAATTGCATTCCGAAGGGGGCAAAAAATAGCTGTCATTTTTGTTTCCAAAACTATAGAAAAGAGTGTGTCCCATCTAGGAGACGGGTTGCACAGCAACCATGGAAGGCTGATTTTATTTGTATAATTTAAAGTGTTTTTGGCATAAAATTTATGCTGTCAATCCGTGTTCGGCATATTTTTTGTCATTCAGTTTTCTGATAATTATTTCCATTTCGAGTTTGATCATATTTGTTATCAATATTTCATACTGTATGAATAAAAAAGATCGGTTCTCAATTCTTGAGCAACAACTTGCCTCTACCGGAAGTTGGACGTGAGATTCAGCCTACCGAATCATTATTTCTGCATCCGGTCTGTCAAAAAAACAGGCCATAGCCAATGCAAAACTACAACAACAAGCGCGTGTTTTCGCATGCAGTCGTTAATGGGGATTAACCCGGCCGCTGTGCGCCCGGGGATAAATCCCCTATCAGTAGGTATCAATGGAGATGATGATAAGACTGTCACTAAATGTGTTCTTACCTCGGCAACCGTTATTGTAGCCGGCAGAGTAATATGGATCTTCACATCGAGTACATTTGATACCATCCGGTGTTCCTCCACAAATCTGGTGTCCAGATATACAATGGGGTATGTAAATATGGCGACAAGCTGTAAAGTAAAACAATAAATGCATGGTGTGTGCTACGTTTAGTATGAAATGACGTTAACAATTGCGATGGTCCTTGTGTTAACAAATAAAAGTACAAAGGTTGACATACTGTTGATACTTCTTTATCAATTAGCAACATGGCTAATTCCAATCTAGTTGGACCTCGTAAACACCCCGTATAATATACTAAAGTGCAAATAGTCTATCCGGCAAAATTAGTCTGTGATGGTCGAATTATACGAGATGAACTACCGGATTGGGGACAATATGTCAATACCAATAGACTCCACCAGGTGTACAACATCGATAATATCAACAACCTACCGATTCGAAAACCTACTGATAATATGGCTGACACTCAATTCGTGATGAAACCAGCTTGTAATTATACCGGTAGTACGCTACTAGCTGCATCAGTCACCCAATCCACTACAACGACGCTCCATGGATTGAATAAACCTGCAGAGACACTTGCTCAGCCAACACAATCGAGCAATATAGGCCTTTCCCGAAACTAGGTTACATCCCTTGGAAATTGTCTTCCCCTGACGTCTATGCGCATGCGCCAGAATAATATTTCAACTTCCGGGGTGTCCGTATATCGAGTCAATCGTTATTCAGCCATTACTCCTTGAGATAGATTTAAATATATTTCTCAGTAAAATATCTTATTCAAGAGCGCTTTCAATATGTATAAGTTGAGAAGAATATTCAATAATAATTATGAATAAAAAGCAATATTATTAAATATTGGTTCAAATATTATTTTCGGTAACCTTATAAAATACGTATTAATCTACAATATTTTATGAAGATACTCACCAATTAAATTATTTTAATCATCCATAACACACGTAGACCACGCACGTTAATTAATTAACGTGCGTGCGTAGACATAAACTAAATAAATCCACCACCACGCAGATGACATATCATGACATGCTTATTCACAATAATGGTCGTGGTAATAAATACAAAAATTAATATAAAACTAATTATGTTAGATTTAAACAATAAGTATTTTAATTAAAATGCTATAATGATGTAAATATGTAGCGAAAATGAACGCACTGGTGTTTGCGTTCTGAAAATATTAAATGCCTAAATTCATGTATGTAGAGAAAATTAAATGACAGTCCGGTATTCTTTAAAGTGCCCCTATAAATACCCATATTAAAACATAATTACAAAACTTATCAAGTGTCATAAAACCCATAATCTGAATAAGTAATCAGTGGAAAAGACCCCCTGCTCTGTAATTGGTCAACTACGTGTCTGACACATTGTATAATGCAACATATGTCACCGCGGTGGCTACTTAATTGGATATATAGATGCATCCCTTCTGATGTAAGATCTATATAATATCAGCGGGAGATTAATATTATGGTATTGAAACAGCTCTTATCCCGATGACTGTAATTTAAAATGAGGGAGCAAAGATCATATAAAAATCCAAGTATTCTTTGGATGAATATATACGTACGTGCAGACACTTGCATACATGTATAGTTTCTGGTACGACGCGTTCGTTTAAATTCATGTTTTGTATTTCCCGTTTGTTTTGAAGTATTGACAGTTGATTTTTTCGTTCAGTGAAATTAAATTAACTTTTAACATGCGAAGTCGCAGCACATATTCTCAGGGGAAGGGAGGGGGGGGGGGGCATCCTAATAATTTATTCTCAAGAAAGACCAAGTCGGGCACCATTTGCTCAGACGGATTAAACCAGTTTGTGATCTCAGTGGGATATCCTGATAAAAGTACAAGCCCTGCACAACTCATGCATTTATATTTACAGGACAACCAAATTCAAGTGGGTCTGAACAACCCTCTCGAGCCACGCATAAATTAATACATGCATTGTGTGACTCATTGGCGGGATTGAGGGTACTATGCCTACATCCTATCACACTATTTTTTACAAATCGATGGTTTCGTATACAAATATGCCAACATCTTACAACCACATTGACAATGTATATTGTACAATTTCACAAATACCATAATATAAAACTTAACATATATCAAAGTAGAAGTACGCTGGAGAGATTGACGTTGAATAATTTAATTACTTCACTTTTAATAATTAAAAAATAACATGGAGCACACGAACAATAAAATAGTTTGGTTAATTTTACCAGATACTTTCAAAGATTATTATCGTGATAAGCGAACAAACAATATCCTTCGTATGTTTTCTTTAATTTCAAATATTTTTTTTGTTTACCGTCGTAGATTCTATACTTTGTTCCTTATAGATTTAATTAATTTCGCAATATTCTAATGTAATACAGCAGTATGGGATACAAAATTATTTTTTCTAACATATAATACCAAAAACATAACAAAAAAAAGAACACTTTTGTAAGCTAAATACTTAAAATAGCTGCAATTTGTTCTATGTTACTATATACCGATCTTATCAGGACACCCCGGAAGTGGAATTATTGAAAACAGGGGACGTTATCGAGGATTTACCAAGGGAGGTAACCTAGTTTCGGGAAAGGGCTATACCTACCAATAGTCTCCAACGTACAGACCCTACCGATAGCATCGTGCGTACATAATCTACTGTCCCCAAACGTGCATGTTCTACCACTGATCTCCCACGCACAGACGCTTCCAATGACCGCGAACGTACCGTCGCTACCAACGATCTACCACGTACAGGTTCTACCAGTGATCTAATAAATGCTACCTCTACAGATAATTCGTTGACAAATAAGTGTAGTGATAATTCAACAAATGTTGAAATGCATGATTAATCATCCCCAGCACAGACAGAGGATATTTCATTTCCCGCACCCCGTGGAAGATCTAGTGTAACTAAGGCAGCGGCTCGTTCTGAGCGTCGATCACAGTCAGCTGTTCCATACAAGAGACAAAGTAACAGTCGGTCAAGGTCGAGAGCCAATACTAACCGGGTTTTACCCAATGCTAAAAATAGCAAAATTCGCTTGACATCTCTGTTGAGCAAACACATTCCGATGAACAAAGTGATCGTGTAAGTGGCAGTCAACCGACAGAGCGGACAGGTACACCGATCACGCAAGGTGTTCAGTCAACCCAATAGGACAATACTGAGAAGGCCACACTGCGTTGCGCTCTGCTAAATGTGCAGGGTCTTGTTACCCGTAGATCAAATAAACTTAAATCTCCAGAATTATGTAATATTTTCAGTAATCATGACATTATTTTATTAACGGAGACTTGGGCAAATGCCTTTTGTGATCTGAAGTTTGATAAATTTGAGTGTTATTATTTAAATAGAACAGAAAATAAACTAACCTATAAGAGGTCGTCAGGAGGAATAGCTGTTTATATTAGAAATGATTTTGTATGTACTGACACATTGGTTTTTACTTGCGAAGATGACATTATATGTGTAAAAATTAGTGCAAAAAAGCTCGGTTTAAATAATGATGTATATTTTTGTCTATGCTATGTAATACCAGAAAACAGCAGTCGGCAGTCTATGGTCGATACTCATACATTAGATCGTTTATTAAATTCAATAGTCGAATTAGACGCAAAATGTAATGACGATTTACAGTTAGTTGTATGTGGAGATTTTAATGCTCATACATCGGATAGTCCCGATTTTGTTCCGGACGAATATTTAAATGATATTGATATTTTGCCTGATAATTACCACAAAGACAATAAGTTAAAGCGTTGTTCATGTGATAAAGGTAGAACTAACAATAATGGTACTGTGTTATTAGATTTGTGTAAACAAACATGTATGCGAATATTGAATGGACGTTTTGATAATGACAAAGATTGTAAATATACATACGTAGGTTCTAGGGGTTCAAGCGTAGTAGATTATGTAATCTCTACACAAAACTTATTTCAGTATATTGATACCTTTTCTGTACACAGTCCTAATATTTTATCGGACCATTGTCTAGTTGATTTTTCTTTTGTATTGATCACTAAGTGTGAGGCGACTTCAGTAAATGAACATACTCATTTAAACGGACCGGGTTTTAAATATAAATGGGATAATGATAGTAAGGATAGTTTTATTGAGGCATTGTCTTGTGATTCAATTACAGATAAATTGATTAATTTAAACAATCAGGTGGATACATCTCAAACAGATAGTGACATAAATGTTTGCATATCACAACTTTCCAGTATTTTAGATGAGGTAGTTTCGCCTATATTTAAGCATAAATGCAACGCTCAAACAAATAATAGTAATGCTCAGACAAACAATAATAACTGGTTTAACAGTGAATGTTCAGATAAAAGACGTCTGTTTTATAGAAAATTAAATTTATTTAGACGTAATGGATCGGACGAAAATCGTACCGAAATGGTTAAAACCAGATCGGATTATAAAACGTGTTTACGTAAGTCGAGGTTGAGTTATGATCATTCCCAAACAAAGAAACTGACGGACGCTAGATTTAAAAATGCGAAATTATACTGGAAAATGTTAAAAGAATGTGCAGGGATCAGCCAGTCAAATATTCCATTGTTAGTTTTTGAGCAATATTTTAAAAGCGTTAATAACCCGGGTTTCGTAGCTGATGATGACATTTTACACTTTATTGATAGATACGAGAACAATGAATTTCAAATAATGTTTCATGAATTAGATTTGTCATTTACTGAAGCGGAAATTTTCAAAGCAATAGGACAGTTAAACTCTAATAAAAGCGCGGGACCAGATCTTCATATCAATGAATTCTTTATACATGGGAAAAATGTATTAGCTCCATATTTGATGCGTCTTTTTAACAAAATAGTTGATATCGGATACTTTCCTGAGAGCTGGTCGAAGGGATATATAATACCGTTACATAAGAATGGAAGCATTAATGATCAAAACAATTATCGTGGTATAACACTTTTAAGTACTTTGGGAAAGCTTTTTACACGTATATTAAATAACAGAGTAACGGACTGGGCAGAAAATTATTCGGTTTACATAGAGGCACAGGCGGGGTTCAGAACTAAAATGGGAACTGTTGATAATATATTTGTATTACATGGGTTACTTACTCATATGATTAATAAAGGAAACAATTATATTGTGCTTTCATCGATTTTTCCAAAGCGTTTGATTATATAGTAAGAGATAACTTATGGTCTAAATTAATTAAGTTGGGAATCCGTGGGAAACTTTTAAATATCATGAAATCTATGTATTGTTCGGTCAAATCTAGAGTAAAATACTGTAACCAATTGAGCAATTCATTCACGTGTACTCTCGGCGTAAGACAAGGTAAATGCCTGTCACCATTTTTATTTGCGATGTTTCTGAATGACATCGAAAGTGTTTTATCTGAGAAAGGCCTAAGCGGAATTGATGTTGACTCTTTCAAGATATTTCTTATACTTTATGCTGATGATATGGTTATCTTGGCAAATGACGCGGCTGAGTTACAAACTAGTTTAGATGTATTAGATGATTACTGTAAACGTTGGAAGTTAATTGGTAACACAAAGAAAACGAAAATAATGATATTTCGAAAAGGAGGGCGACTTCCCAATAACCTAAACTTTATTTTTAATGGTAATCAAGTTGAAGTAGTAAGCAAGTTTAACTACCTAGGTATAGTGTTCTCGCCTGGTGGTTCTTTTACTGATACACAGAATACCTTATCCGGACAAGCATTAAAAGCTGTTTTTAAAATGAAAAAATATTTATATAAATTTACTGATCTTTCAGTAGGGCATAAACTAGATCTATTTGATAAACTAATTTCTCCAATTTTAAATTACGCAAGTGAAGTTTGGGGATTTATACAAGGTAATGCGATCGAACGCGTGCATCTACAGTTCTGCAAACACATTTTAGGGATTAAGCGTACGACGCAAAATGATTTTGTGTACGGTGAACTAGGGCGTCTAAATTATCAATGGATAAGGTATTTTCAAATAATAAAATACTGGGTAAAATTACTTTATACAGATAACAATAAATATAATAAATAAATATATACTATGTTAAAATCTGACAGTGACATATATCCAAATAGAAAGAATTGGTGTACTCTTTTAAAAAACTTACTTAGTACGTTAGGCTTTTATGACGTGTGGTTATTTCAAGATGTAGGCCAACCTAAGTTATTTCTATTTTCTGCGAAGGGACGACTAAGAGATCAATATATACAAGGATGGAATGGGAGAACTCAAGAATCAAGTCGCTCATCATTATATAAACATTTAGCATCATTTAAATTTCAACCATATTTAAACATATGTACTATTGCAAAATTTCGCTCGAATCTGACTCGATTACGTGTAGCCTCACATCGATTATATATTGAAAGTGGTAGATGGACAAGACCTAATCCTACACCTATATCTGATAGAAAATGTTTAATTTGTGATATATTAGAAGATGAATACCATTTTGTGCTTGAGTGCAGTTTATACAGTGATATTAGAAAACAATACATCTCCTACTACTATAGACATAGACCAAATGTACAGAAATTTATAGAACTCTTATCGAATGAAACAGAAAAGATAGTCAGCAAATTAAGCATTTATATATATAAAGCATTTTAATACGCAATAATAATAACTACATATAAGGTATTTTTTCAAATTTGTATAATGATGTTATGAACCTAAATGTGTACATATTGTGCTGTAACATGTGTATTTGTACGTATGTACATGGTATATGTGTACGAATGGGTGGGTGCGTGTGAGTGTGTGTGTTGTGCGTGTGTGTGGTGTGTTTGGTGTGTGTGATGTGTGTACGTGTGTGTACACTTTAATATTTGCATTGTATATATGTTATGTATGTCCACATGGGTCTGTGACCTTCTGGAAATTCAAATAAATTATCTATGTTAAACAATGGGTCAATAACTCAACAGTGAATACCCGAGTACTCGTTTGCATCTTACATCCCTATAAGTAGTATACAGTAGATAAAATCATATAATGTGCGTGCATATTTTTATGCCTCATAATAATGTCCAATTTAGGAAATTACTATTTAACACTCTTCTATGTCAATTTGTTTTAATATCTCGCCAACCGGCTTCTATTATCGTTTTGATCAAAGTATAATTTATCAAATCAGTTGGCAGCATTATAGTTGTCACATGGCCTCATAGAGTTAATGTAGTAATTGAAAAGGGACAGGGCAATGATACATTATATATATATTCTCGTACGCGGCGAATAATGTTTTCATTTTTTTGTTACCTTCGCAACATCTGCCAACCCTTCAAATCGGACAATGACACGACCCACCATAGTATGGATGTTCATGTAAGCAGAACTAATTACAATCTCCATGAAATGTCTTGTCCCAAGACAGTTTGCATGATTCACATACTCGTGACCTTGTACCGCCGCCACATGACGGAGAACACGAACTCCATCCATGACACTTATTCTCTTATTTCGAATAGACAGACTGGTTCTTTAATGTGCCCGGTGTATAGCACCGATACACAGCTTCCTGGCACTTCTAGGCACTTTGCAGACAACACGGCCAGATATAGCGGGACATATTATAAATATTTCAGAATATGTCAAGTGCCGTTGTCAGGGATTGAACCCGCGACCTCTAGATTGACAGCCCATTGCGTTACCACCTAGCTAAATCCGGTTATATAGACATAGCATGTTTTATGAATTTAGCAATATTTAGCATTTTTTATTTTCTTTTATTCGACATAGGGGAGAAATCTTTTACTTAAGTTTTAGTAGTGGGCCATTACCCCATAAAACCCATTACATAAAAACCGCAATACACTAGTGTAATAAACATGCAAATGAGGTACAAGGGCGAGTCACTTCATTTATGTATTCATACACGTTGTTAAAAATTAAAGAATACATTTTTAGAATAGAATAAAATCTATATACAATTATGAGCCCTTTCGGGCATATATAATCACACAATAACAGATGTACAAGAACATAAGAGATATAACCGTTAGTATACATAACGATGGGTCCGAATAATATTGGGACGAAATGTACTTACGAAACCTCTGACAACTACACACAACCGGCATCGGATGTTGATTTCATTGAATAAGTACGTTAATTTTGAGTATTAAAGACGAATTCCCTGCTTAAGCCGGGTTTCCATGGAGCGTATTTTTTCGGCGCCGAAAAACTGTTTCCATGAAGCTGAAAACAGACGCGTTTTTTTGGATAAAAACGCGTACCTTTCATCGATATTTTAAAGAAACATGGGACTTTTATACAAAAAGATGCAATTGCAAGTTTTCTAGCCCATTGGAAAGATAATGAGGTGGAGAAGATGGTGGTTGCATTTTTGGTCATACAATTGTTTTCATGTTTTTCAAAGAGACAGGGATACTTCTATAAGCTTCTTGTCAACCGGTAAAACTTAATTCATGCAATTTAAGATGAGTGATGTCAATAAAGCACTACTAACATCGATGAAACTACGTCAATTAATACCCCAAAAGCCATTTTACGCGCGTACATGCGTAAAAGATTCGCTACCCGAAGCGAATTTTTTCGGCGCGTAAAATATTACGCGCTGAAAAATGCGACAATGGAAACGGCAACATGCAATATAGACTGAAGCTGAATATATTTATTCGGCGCGTGTTACGTACCGAATAAATACGCGACATGGAAACGGGGCTTTATAGTTAATTCCCCTGTCCTTTGGGTATTACTAAACCCGGAACGGAACACGGAACGGAACAGAATACGTAGTAGCTGCGGTCCTAGATTTGTTATTTTTGATTTTGTAAAGCGAAATTATTATATACATCTGCAGAATTTTAGATATCCTAAAATATTATTTATAAAAGCAGAAAAATAACATATTTGAGTATACATCGTTGCACGTTTGTCCTAGCTCATTCAAGGAATCGCTTTACTCCTATGGAGTTTATTTGATAAAGATGCATTCTTGGCACACTTTTACTGTGTATTTAGTTTATGTGATAAAAAGAACCTTACATTCGTGTCATTTCATATTGAATTTATTAAACTCGGCAGAGCCTCGCATTTTATCACTTTATTCAATGAGTTTAATATACATGTATTCAATATGGAAAGAAACTCTTGTAAGATCCTCTATTTACCTTCGCAACATCTACCAGTTCTCCAACTCGGACAATGACAAGATCCACTATAGAACGGATGATCATGTGAACAGAACTCATTACAATCTCCATGAAATTTCTTTCTCTCGTGCACATAGCATGATTCACAAATTCTTGACCTTGTACCGCCGCCACATGACTGAGAGCAGTGGCTCCAACTATGACAGTGAGGGTATGTATATGCTTTACACGAGTCTGAAATATTAAGTTTTTATTACAATCTGAAATGTTACATACTTATTAATTATTTCATCGTACATTCAGAAACATTTAATACTGGTTTTGAGGATCAGAAAAGTAATGCTACGTGCGTGTACATACAATTGAATTTCTGTATACAGATTTCATTTTGTGCATTTGTCATTTTATAACGCTGTGGGGATTTTGCAACTAAAACAGGAGTATATAATTGCCTCTGAATATACATCTCTCACATTTGATGACAAGACATGCATATTAAGCTCCTGAGGATACCACATTACTTGTTGCGATTCTTCCTAGTCAGGAGCAATGCTAACAATGAGCAATAAAATGAGTAAGCATGAAAGGAATAAGGCATAAGACAAAGGATGAGGAGATGATGCTTGAATGATGGAAAGGAGTACTGAATGAAGGCGAAATAAATGCAGCATTAGGTCAAAGTAACGCCAGTGTTCACAGATCAATTCTCCATTATGTCTAGATGAAATTCTAAAGAAAGATAAGCCGTGTAATTTAGGGTATATATCTAGGAAAAACCAGAAATTATCTCCCTTGCGTAAAAAGCTAATTTATATAATTAGCTTGTACTTGAAATCAAAATATGTGACCTCCTGTGCCAAATGTTCCAAGCTAAATAGTAACATAGTTACGCATCTTGTTCATTTCTGTCCGGTGGTAAGCAAAGTCAGGACACAGCTCTGGGAAAACCTCATGGGTTTCTATGGCCTACAAAACTTCTTAGATATAAGAGGGTCAGACCTGGATACACAGGCTGGTTTGATAATAAATCTTGCAATATCTAACGCAGATTTTAAATTTGTAAATTTTAAGCTGGCAGCCCTCTTGGGTAAGTTATTCTGAATTGCTGTATACGCTCAGTGTTATAAGTACTATATAAGTGTATGTATTCTCATGTTTTAAATGTGTTTCATTCTTCACATATTTCTATACTTATTATAGAGTTTTTTCTGAAACTTAATGTATTCATCATTCATTATAACTACTCCTATGTCACTATCTTGCATTTCGTTTCGGTAAGTTAGTGCGATGATGGGAGGTGTGTTAGTTTATGTATATGTTTGAGTGGATGTGTGTGTGTGGGGGGGTTGTGTGTGTTGGTGATTTTGGTGTGTGCGTGGGTGTGTGTGTATGCATGGGGTGCATGAATCATCCAACAATATCATTATCTTGCTTGAATTTCGCTTTCGGCCAAGCTGGTAATGTTATTGAAAAAAAGATTGTAAATTATAAATGCATAATAATATTTGATAACATGTACATTACTATATCATTATTATTATAACGTGTTATTGAATAATGTATATGTTGTTATTTCATGTAAATGTGTGTTGTTTGTATTTGTTATAATCTTCAATTCTATGGAGGAAATAAAGACATCTTATCTTATCTTATCTTGCTAATAATATTCTGCTTTTGGCGTCACATAATCATGATTTTTATAGTTACCTTTTCGCAATATGTTCTGTTCTTATAGAAAACACAGATGGAAAGCACACTGGTGTGTATAATATATGATATAAATAATGCTCATTTTCAGCCTCCAATATTGACGATTGACATCACATAGTTACAACATTTTGAGAGGTAATTATTAGTATGCGTATATACCAGTATGATCGTCAAAATGTTTGACATGTGGCGGTTTGTCATCTTCACCACAATCATGAAACAAAGAGACATTTTAGCGACATAAGGCATTATTTTACAAATGTTTATACATCTATTACAAACGTATATCATACCTATTTCTACTATATGTGAGATGATACAGATCAGTATCAATTGCAGTGCCAGCATTCTGAAAGTATCAATAATACTAAGTATTAATACACCTGTTACTATATAAAGTAACATTTTTACGTTGACTAAATTGGTTGTACCGCCGCACCGGGGATATCATCATAAAAAATATCATTATGATCGTGCGCACGCGCGACGTGACGTTATCTTCTGGAGGTTACGTTAAAGGTATGGCTCCTATTGTACATACACGTCGAAACGTAAGCTAGAACACAAGGCCAAATAAAATCAGGGAAACGGGACATCCAGAATTTTGTGTTTTATTCTTTGCATGAAATAAAAGATGTTGACATTGAGAGCTTTCATATCTTTCCTTCGCTGGAAGATGTATATTATAGGATAAAAATTGTGAATTTGCCACTACGTTAACGGGACGAAACCATGCGTACACATAAAGATTCACGCGCTGTTAATGTCCAGTTTTAGGTATGTTCATGTCATGGCCGCACCGGCAACTATAAACGTTATACAGCGTCATATGAACATTAGTTCCAATTTTACTGCTAACTACATGTACTAATTTAAAAATAAATTTTCTATAATATTTAAATTATAAATTGTAACAAACCCGCAGTATCTATGTTTTCTTTGTATTTGCCGATTCCGGAATTTGACGCTCATAACAATTTAACGTGTATGACGTTACGTTTGTTTTGCGACGTCGCCACAAAATCTCCCGCCAAAATATCATTATTTTGACATACCAACGCATTTATTTAATTGATGTTTCGTTGGCGTTGGCGGGCGTGGGCACCAACCGTCCCTCGTGACTCTGCAGATGTTATAGCCCACAAAAGCATGCGTTAGCCCTACAGTAAAAAGTGCAATAACTAGGCGCCCTCAAGCCACTATCGTCGTGTCGGGGATATTATCATTCAATGTCAGGACCACAGCGCGCTCAGTTATTAATCTCTAAATAATTCATGGAACACCTTTGGTTGCGTAGGATATATTTGGAACTAAATATGATAAATTATATTAAAACATTTATTGTTTAATGCTATATGTACTGTATTTATAGTAACACTGCAGAACTAAATGATTTGTCATCTGTACATTTTTATATTTTGGTTTTTACTGCCTACAGCTTAGAACAAATGAATGTCTCAGTACCAAAGTGTCATGCATTTATTAAAAGTATTTCCTGTGGTGGTATGTTATGAGACAAATTTTAATGGTGAATACTTAATAATACACAGAAAATATGTAGTAAACAAAAACAAACGACGAATATTCGAAAACATATGTTTTATCCATGTTTTATCCATGTCCCATAGAGTTGTGTCTTTGGTGTAACGAAGTCAATTAGGTACGGGTAACCTTAATTTTATACCAGGATCTCCTAAAATACCAAATCACTTATTTTATTTCGAAGAGTTCCACATCCTTCACACAACAGCAATGGAAGCTTTTTAATTTAATTGATAATTGGAAAACTATAGACAATTCAATGTTTGTATCCCGGGTGGTCCTTTTTTCTTTGTCTGTGGTGTAACGCTGTTTATTATGCACCCGAAAGCATATTGTTCAGAAGAATTATACTCAGGAAATAGATCGCTGTTTTGCGTGATATACCGGTGAATAGATAACGGTTTAGAGTTCATATGCATAGGAATTAATCACGAAGGCCGTAGGCCTGAGTGATTAATAACTTTGCATATGAACGACATATCGAATAAGTAAACAGTACTAGTATCACTACGAAAAGAAAATTAAGCAAAACGTCGCGCTCTACGGCGACGTCACAATCCATGACGTCATGAAATAAACAAGACGTAAATTTCATTGATACAAATCGCGAATAATTCGAGGGAGATAAATTAAACAGCCGAAAAGTCTACCGTGATATACCGTTTATTCTAACACTGTCTGTATTTTGCATCATGTAAACGTATAGAGCTGTAGCATTATCTAATAAACGGTATATCACGGTAGAATTTCGTCTGTTTAATTTATCTCCTGCGTATAGTTCGCGATTTTTATCATTGAAATTTACGTCTTGTTTATTTCATGACGTCATGAATTGTGACGTCGCCGTAGAGCGCGACGTTTTGCGTAATTTTCTTTTCGTAGCGTTTCTGTTTATTTATTCGATTATATTTAAATTCTAGCAACATGTTATTGCATGTATCAATTCATACGCGTAAACGTGAAATACGTAATGGGAATTTGGCGTTAAATAAGCATCAGTTTGGCGACAAATAAAGATAATAATAAAGCTTAAAAACCCAGGTGCGTACGTTACGATTCTTTGAACAGCGGAAGTTGTCTATAGCAACAGGATATATAACTCCCCAACTTCGCAAACAAAATAGTCCGTATAAATTTGTGCAAATTACACGTGTTAGAATGCAAATAGATCGCTGTCTTGCGTGATATACCGGTGAATATATCACGGTTTGTCGTTCATATGCATAGTTATTAATCACGCAGGCCTTCGTGATTAATCCTACGCTTATGAGCTCTTAACCGTTATCTATTCACCGGTATATCACGCAAAACAGCGATCTATTTCCTAATTAGATAACGCTACATCTATATACGTTTATATGGAGCAAAATACAGACAGAGTTAGAATTATGGTTTAAGATATAAGTATATAGTAGTTTTGTTATGACAGTATTCAAGTACTTTAAACGATATGTATGTTTTGATGATAGCTTAAACATGTCTGGGGTGTACCTGTCAATGGTGTAACAATTTGAATGCGTTCTTATATTTCTAAATCATGTGATAAAACCATTAGATTTGTAAAAGAGACTCGGTATTTCCAGATATTGAGATTATTTAAAAAGGTTGGAATTTAAAACTACACATGCCTCTGTAAAATAATGCCGTCGTTAAGTCAGTAAGTATAGATCTCCAATGTTGAATGAAAGTATCTCGTATTTGTGTTTTCAAGTTTAAAAGAAAGCCATTATTAACCCGATATGCTAACCATACGTTTGCGAAAAAGCCTAAATTGCACAGCGTGACACGAATAAAACCAGCCAAACTGGTTTTATCTGGAAATAAGATATAATTTAGCATGGAATCATAAACTATTTTTATGTATTTTTTACCGTCTACGGAGATTACTTTTGACCAATATTTTATCGCATTATATACACGTGTAAAATTTAGATCAGTTCTCCCAAATTCCCCGTAAATAAAATCGTTCTGTGTTGATAAGAGTACGTACACCTAATAACGATTTGAAGATATGTATTATGTTATAGTATATAAATAACACATGGCTGCGAGGGGGTGGTAAATAATACCAACCCGAGAATAGTTATATCACCCGAGGCGAAGCCGAGGGTGATATGACTATTCAAGGGTTGGTATTATTTGCATAATGAAGAAAGTCGAGACAGAATTTCATTTTCTTTTAGTTTGTCCGCTGTATCGCGAGCTAAGACAGACATATTTTAAACAGTATTATTGCCACTGGCCAACCATTCAAACATTTGATACTTTAATGTCTTCAAAGTCAAAGAAAACTATTTGTACTCTCGCTAAATATATATATTTTGCAAATAATTTACGTATCTCTTAATGTCTTAATGTTGGTATAAATCATGTTATTGGGCTGAATGTCTATTGTCTAAATCCATCCCATATATGTGACTGATTGTCTGTTGAATTTGTTATACTTGTAACATGGTATGTTATATCTCTTGTTACCTGTGATTGTCCAAAGCCCGGCTGGTGGAGTAATGAGCGTTTGGACTAGCCAGACAGCCTACGAAGCCAGCTGGACTTTGAACACACAGCGCTTAATATCAATATATTCATTCCATATTTGTTTGTCTGCTGAAAATTCATGTTTTTTCATCTCTGTTATTTGTATTATTTGTAATAAGCATTGTATTATGCTTTATGCAAAATAAACTTTCGTATTCGTATACATTTACAATTATATACAAATATTCACGTGATCAAGAACTATATACAAAGATAATTCAAACAAATAATTCTATGGTATGTTAATCTATACAAAAAGTAGTTGTAGTTGAGGATGAACATATAATTATACATTCAATATAGTTTTTCTTAAACATAAAGATTCCAGCTGTGTGAAGTTGGCTCAACATACGACATACGACATTCAAAAAATCGAATGTCGTGCAGCTCGACATACGACATTGGACGACATTCAAAAAATCGAATGTCGTGCAGCTCGACATACGACATTGGACGACATTCAAAAAATCATCAAAAATCCAATGTCGTCCAGCTCGACATTGGACGACATTGGACGACATTCAAATATCATCAAAAATCGAATGTCGTCCAGCTCGACATTGGACGACATTGGACGACATTCAAAAAATCGTCTAAAATCGAATGTCGTCCAGATCGACATTGGACGACATTGGACGACATTCAAAAAATCATCAAAAATCGAATGTCGTCCAGATCGACATTGGACGACATTGGACGACATTCAAAAAATCATCTAAAATCGAATGTCGTCCAGCTCGACATTGGACGACATTGGACGACATTCAAAAACTCATCAAAACTCCAATGTCGTCCAGCTCGACATTGGACGACATTGGACGACATTCAAATATCATCAAAAATCGAATGTCGTCCAGCTCGACATTGGACGACATTGGACGACATTCAAAAAATCGTCTAAAATCGAATGTCGTCCAGATCGACATTGGACGACATTGGACGACATTCAAAAAATCATCAAAAATCGAATGTCGTCCAGATCGACATTGGACGACATTGGACGACATTCAAAAAATCATCAAAAATCGAATGTCGTCCAGATCGACATTGGACGACATTGGACGACATTCAAAAAATCGTCTAAAATCGAATGTCGTCCAGATCGACATTGGACGACATTGGACGACATTCAAAAAATCATCAAAAATCGAATGTCGTCCAGATCGACATTGGACGACATTGGACGACATTCAAAAAATCGTCTAAAATCGAATGTCGTCCAGATCGACATTGGACGACATTGGACGACATTCAAAAAATCATCAAAAATCGAATGTCGTCCAGATCGACATTGGACGACATTGGACGACATTCAAAAAATCGTCTAAAATCCAATGTCGTCCAGCTCGACATTGGACGACATTGGAAGACATTCAAAAAATCGTCTAAAATCCAATGTCGTCCAGCTCGACATTGGACGACATTGGACGACATTCAAAAAATCATCTAAAATCGAATGTCGTCCAGCTCGACATTGGACGACATTGGACGACATTCAAAAAATCGTCTAAAATCGAATGTCGTCCAGATCGACATTGGACGACATTGGACGACATTCAAAAAATCATCAAAAATCGAATGTCGTCCAGATCGACATTGGACGACATTGGACGACATTCAAAAAATCGTCTAAAATCGAATGTATAATAACATTAAGGCGTGCATTTAATATACGATCATTATTTCTGTTATTCTATGTTAACTTTGAACGTCTCAACTGACAAAGCACATTTCTCTGTTATATTATGCTAATAATCTTACTTACATTTAGATCTAGCATATTTACCCATATCAGAACGGCCTATCTAAACGTAATCAATTTCCGCGACTTTACCTTGTTTACGTGTGCATGTTTGGATTTAAAATGTTGCACTTTTTGTTCAATCATTGTAGAATGAACGAATATTGTCACTTGCTGATGTAAGGAGTCAGTCATGTAAAGTTTGTATTTGTTGATACTTTATTGTCCGCTATATTGTTTTTCTTTGTGATGAGTCGCTTAGCAACCGTAGGAGTTTAAATTATTCAATGTGCGAAACAACTTATTTGGTTTCTACAATCTTTAATCTTAGCATCAGGAAACGCAATTTGAGGTTATTTTGGTTGCAGGGCTATTCACAGAAGTTTAAGTGGGGCGTTTCTTTTCGTGAATTTCAACGGTACACAATGCACAAAATTTCGGAAACATAACAAAATATAGTTTTATTTACTTAATCAATTTGGTTAGGGGAGTTTATAGATTCGCTAATTAAGACTTGTGTACTTTCAGTAAATCGTGAATAGTTTGGAATATTTGCGAGTTGCTTTGCGATATTACCGGATATTTTGGTTTTACTTTATACTTTTCTTGTGTCAACTGGAATGTTTGTTATAATAATAGTTCTGTTAATAAAGTCACGGACATTTAATCTAAACTTGTGTTTGTTCAATAATTACTAGTTATGTTCAGGCAGCCTGACAAGGATTTAAGATAATATTTTGAATGCTCTTGTTCGTCCGTCTGTTGTATACTAGTAACTACAGTTGCTGTCCACGGTGCCTAAGAGTCGAGTGACACTCGGCACAAAAGTAGCCTATTCATGGGTAGGTGACAACTAAAATGCAACAAGCAATGTTAAATACTAATAGAACAGTGTATAAACGAGTCAACTTCCGGTTATCACAATAAGGAGTACACGCTGACTTGTATAGTATTGCAATAAGTCGTACAGTGATGGGAAATAACCGGATATTTCAATCACAATAAGTCATAAAAGTTAAATTGTATAGTATCACAATAAGTTGTACAGTGATTTGGTTTATATATGGAATATATAACTGTCGGCATGAATTATCAACATATTGTACGAACCCGGGAATCCAAAATGACGTCAAAGATGGACGCCATATAACTTACGAATACACCTGAAATTATATGTGATGCAATTTGATATTTATGTACATATGTAGTCTCCAATACTGGTTTGGTTATTATTCATTTCATAATGCGCATGAAATGACATAAAACAAATCGAAAAAACTTACGAGGTTTGACCGCAAAACTTGAGTAATGCTGTGTACACTTCCGTTAGTGGAAAGTGCACAGCCGAACCACAGGGTCAGAATCAGTCTAGCTATGCGTTCAACATACACTATTACATCATGATTGGTAAGCGAAACAATAGGGACGTGGATAAACACATACTAGTTCGTTACCCATGTGTATGTAGTTTTTACAGGTATCGGGCTTGCGATAGACGTAATTGATACCCCAATCATACGAATCTCGAATCAGCCGGAATGGGTCCGAATGAGTCGGAATTAATAAAAACTAAAAATTTGAAACAAATTCCGAATGATGATTCGAAATGACCAAAATTATTACAGCTTGTCTAAATGTCGTTAGAAATACTTCTAAGATAATTCGAATACAATTCAAATAAAATTCGAATATAACAATCATGCATTTCGAATCCGCCGACAGCGGAGAATGTGCACGCATATGTTTCCATAATACGGTACACACAATCATGGGACCGTTGTGAACGGGACTTCGCGCGGGTATAAATAACTATAGATGTACAACGACCTTCGAAATATGACCTTTGGGCGAGTTCATTTGCTAAGGTTGAAACGATATTTACCGTTATTTTCTAATATATCAGGAATATATCTTATAAATTAACGTTATCTTTCAAGTTGACACCGTGGCCTAGTGGTTAAGATGATCTATGCTCTGAACTAGTCTGTACTCAGAACATTCTTTTTATATGGGCTGTGGGTTCGAGTCCGCTGCTAAACTCTTTTTCAATAATTTTATTATCATAATACATGAGTGTTTTTTCATATATTTATTACTTAATGAATAATGAAATTATGTTTAAGGTTAAATACAAAGTTGCTTTGTTTCATTTATTTTACGATTTAAGCCTGCCCTGGATATTGTATTTATTCATTTTTTGCTCAGATGACAGTCGGGTTGAATTACAAACTATTTTCATCATTGGTTTCGCTGGAATTAGAAGTTGAATTACCACTCTAAGAATATTCGGTAGAAACTTCAAAATTAATAAGCGTTTACTCTGGTAATACAGGGAGCACAGTTCGGGTGACTGTTGACCGATATCTCGGTTCAACAGTCTTGACGTGGTAGTGTTTTCAATGATTAAAATACAGACAAAATGTACAAAGGAAATATATATATTTTAGAAATATATATAAAATAGGCATGCACGCGAATGTTTTATTTAGCAAATTTAAAAAATATTAAAAATGGGTGGGATTCGAACCCAAGCAAAAAATCTATTTAGTTTTATAAGAAGTAGCTTAGCCTACTGCGCCATGGAGGACGATGTAAGCTACAATTTCAAATAATATATTTCTTTTCCGAATACACCCCTTTTACCTGGATTATTTCATTATTAAAAGTACAGTTACGCCCGAACGATTGTGGTTTATCTATACATACACTGGTTTTAATTATTGTTTTGAATGGGGTCAAAATGCCGTAAGCATATTTAAAATGTAATCATCACTGCGGTATACTGTACACAGGATATTGCTAGTAAAGGTGAGTAATGTAATTAATTTTCGCGACATTCTAGTGTACACCAGAGACGATATTTTCCAAATTACTGACTACTAACATCATCTCAACTATGTTTTAGCGTCTTCGAGCTGCAAGGCATTCAATTACTGACAACGTTTTGAATGTCGTCCAATGTCGTCCAATGTCGAGCTGGACGACATTCGATTTTAGACGATTTTTTGAATGTCGTCCAATGTCGTCCAATGTCGAGCTGGACGACATTCGATTTTAGAGAATTTTTTGAATGTCGTCCAATGTCGTCCAATGTCGAGCTGGACGACATTCGATTTTTGACCATTTTTTTGAATGTCGTCCAATGTCGTCCAATGTCGAGCTGGACGACATTCGATTTTTGACCATTTTTTTGAATGTCGTCCAATGTCGTCCAATGTCGAGCTGGACGACATTCGATTTTAGACGATTTTTTTGAATGTCGTCCAATGTCATCCAATGTCGAGCTGGACGACATTCGATTTTAGATGATTTTTTGAATGTCGTCCAATGTCGTCCAATGTCGAGCTGGACGACATTCGATTTTTGACCATTTTTTTGAATGTCGTCCAATGTCGTCCAATGTCGAGCTGGACGACATTCGATTTTAGATGATTTTTTGAATGTCGTCCAATGTCGTCCAATGTCGAGCTGGACGACATTGGATTTTTGATGATTTTTTGAATGTCGTCCAATGTCGTCCAATGTCGAGCTAGACGACATTCTATTTTAGACGATTTTTTGAATGTCGTCCAATGTCGTCCAATGTCGAGCTGGACGACATTCGATTTTTGATGATATTTGAATGTCGTCCAATGTCGTCCAATGTCGAGCTGGAAGACATTCGATTTTTGATGATTTTTGAATGTCGTCCAATGTCGTCCAATGTCGAGCTGGACGACATTGGATTTTTGATGATTTTTTGAATGTCGTCCAATGTCGTCCAATGTCGAGCTAGACGACATTCGATTTTAGACGATTTTTTGAATGTCGTCCAATGTCGTCCAATGTCGAGCTGGACGACATTCGATTTTTGATGATATTTGAATGTCGTCCAATGTCGTCCAATGTCGAGCTGGAAGACATTCGATTTTTGATGATTTTTTGAATGTCGTCCAATGTCGTATGTCGAGCTGGACGACATTCGATTTTTTGAATGTCGTCCAATGTCGTATGTCGAGCTGGACGACATTCGATTTTTTGAATGTCGTCCAATGTCGTATGTCGAGCTGGACGACATTCGATTTTTTGAATGTCGTATGTCGTATGTCGTATGTTGAGCCAACTTCACACAGCTAAAGATTCCTTGATATATAAAGATAATTTAAGCAAAACATTTTTATTACTAGAATTTAAAGATTCAATAAATTTGTATACGGATGGATGTTGATACAAATAAATGCTAATATATTTCTTTCTAATGACATAAAAACATGGGCATATACAAACAAAATGGAAATCATCTTGTATATCTAGTTGATTGCAACATAAACAGTACCTTTTAGACTTGAGCTGTACAGCTCATTATCATACATAATAAATACATGCATAAATTAACATTACAGGTGAAGAGAATATGAAATTTAGAATAAAAAATCGGAAAACATTAATATTTAACAATTACAAGAGTCAGTGAAAAACAGGATATTATGTTATAAATATCCATAGCATGTATACAAACTACTTCAAAAACATGTTTGTGAAATACATAGATTTGGAGGTTGAACCCGAAATAAACAAACACGCACGCACGCATACACACGCACGCATGGACGCACGCACACATACACGCATACGCCCAAAAACGACAACAAAATTATAATTCAAAAACGCGATTTTCAATACTATGTATAAACAATGTTGCTAGCTAAATTTTTTCTAACAGCAAACGCTTCCAAAATATAATGTCCTAGATTATTTAAGATATGCTTATTTGTAGATTGCATTAGATCTAAGAACTTGAACACACTTGGCCTATTGTAAAAATATATTTTAAAATATTTCTTACGTAATTTAAGATAAACTGGACAGATAATTAAGAAATGGTGTTCGTCTTCTAAATCTCTTTCCATCTACAGGTTAATCATAGCGAGGGACCGTCCAATCAGTTCGAGTGTTCGACCTTAATATTGTTCGAGTGATCTATTGTTTCACTATATAAATAAAGAAGAGATTTGCCGGGACCGAAGAACCAGTTCGATGGATCTAGGGTGTTCCAGGCAAGTGCTGTTCGAGCCATCGAAGTTCTACTGTACTTAGAATGTAAGATCCAGCATTTTGATTGGCCGATGGAATATAGCTCCAAGACATTACGTCACGTCTGTTAATAGTAAAATTTTAATGATTAAATTTTCATTTAACCGCCAAAATGCGCCGTTTTCATTGGCTGATAATGTAGGTTATATTCTAAAAACAATTAGAATATAACCTACATTATGAGCAAATGAAAACGCCGAATATTGGCGGTTAAATGAAAATTTAATCATTAAGATTTTATCTTCACAGATTTGACGTCATGCGTTGGCGCTAGGACAATCAGAATGCATAATATATTCTAAGCCAGTTAGAATGTTATATTCTAAGCCAGTTAGAATATATTAAGTAAATTTTAATGACTAAAAAGGACTCGATTCGCTTCGCTCGTTCCACCCTTATTAAACATGAAAATTTACTTAATATGTTCTAACTATAACTAAAACATTAAAGGGACATGCCCAGAAACTGGAGTGTCTTGGTTTACATGCAACAAAAATGCGTTTATCACATAACCTGCGATCCAGGATTGCCGTAAAGCCGTGCCGCAAATATCGTTCGGCACTCCCAGACTGTGCAATAAATATTTAAATTAGCTTGACGTGACGTTAGCCAATCCATGCATTGATCCGTCAATGACGTCAGGATAATATTAACGTCGCCATGACGTCGCGGTCATTTTACCGCTGAATTTTGGCTTAAACATATGCAGCGTACACCATCTTTTTAAACAATAATGTGCAAGTTTTAAGGTTTATGTGATAAATAGAATCTTTCATTCGTGCTCATTACATACGGGTTTTATTAAACGAGTGGACAAAATCAATATTACACTCGGCAAAACCTCGTGTCATATCATTTTGTCCACTGGTTTAATAAAACTCTTATGTAATGAGCACTCATGCAAGATCCCTTATTTATCACTTGTAAAACAAACTATTACCGAAAAGAATTTGACTTAAAAATTTACTCTATAACACGCGCTTCGATATTTTGTATATCGATTTGAAAATTGACGACAACGATATTTAGTTATTCTTGAAATATTTTCTTTTAAAAAACTAGCGAACTGGATATTTCGTAACTTTTTTTAGGTTTTTCATTATTTGACTAAAGTATTAAAATGATACCAATTTGATTGCTATTCGAGACACTTCAGTTCAAGGGCATGTCCCTTAATTAGCATATTAGGATATAAATTAGAGAAACTAGTATCAGTAAAACAAGTTCAGAAAGGAGATTAATTTAAGAAGTTTCAATATCGTAAGCAAACATTTCAAGCGATATTTCAAAAGTGCTGAATTCAATTTTTTTAAAACATTGACATTTACAACAGAGTGATTGTATTGAATTGGGAACGGAAATAGATAAAATAATTCGTTATCAACAAAGAATCGGACCAAAGATTTTAAGAAAGTAAACTTTTAATGTCATCTGACGACGATTCAAGTGTTTTCAGTCTGGGTTATGAGTGTCATCACAAACTCATCAAAGTTATATATCTATAGCTATTTGTCAAAAAAATAGGTTATCATTCTATAATAAGCATTTTCTCTTCCTCTTCCTGATGTTTGAGCATGATCTTAGATAACCGGAATAATCTCCCTACATTAAAATATGAAATACTGATGACGCCATTTTGTCATTTTCGCTGCACCATTAGAAGAATAAGATGGGCATATATTGCAGTCAAACCCAAACCCGTACACATGGGTAGGTAACTTTATCAAGCATTTTGTTGAAATTATGCCCCCTTTTGAACTGAGAAATCCATGTTAAAATTTAGGTAGAATGATAAAATTTAGGTACAACTTTGAACATTTTTAAAATCCATTGACATATTGCTTTGATAATTAGCATACTTGTTCACCATCATAAAACAAACCCCTACACAGGGGTAACTAACTCTGTCAAACATTGTTTTCAAGTTATATGCCCGTTCCGACTTCCGAATCCATGTTAAAGTTTATGTACAACCTCCAGTATTTTCAAAGTCCATAGACATAATTGCTTAGACACTTTGTACGCATTTGCGCCCAATTGACCCTAATTCGTACACAAAAAAGTCATGTAACTAGTTAACGCATTTTCTTGAGTATGCCCCCCTTTCGACTCAGAAATCCGTCATGATGTATAACAATTAGGCAAAGTGCCAAAGCAATGTGACAATGCACTTTGAAAATATTTGAGGTTGTATCTAAAGTTTAACCCCAACCCCTACCCAGGAGTATGTAACTGTATCAAGCATTTTGTCCCAATTATCTGCCCTTTTGGACTTAGAATCTCCAACATCTACACCGAAAACGGTAATGTTGCAGCTATGAAGCATTTTGTTTGAAGATTATGTGTTACTGATCCGAAATTTTATTAAATTAAAATGTTTTAAATCAAATGTTACAGTTGAAAAAAAAAATCACAAGAAAGGTGAAATGACTTTCGTAGACCTTTCACGAAAATTCTAACATTGTTATTATAAAACGGAAACATATCATATGGGTATTCATGTTTTTAGTTAGAAAATTTGCTACATTCTGGTGTATGTTTTGATGCAACATTCTGAAAAAAGTTGCTTTTCACATTTTGGGAAGAACATAAACATCTCAGTGTATCTCGTTTAGATCTAGTAAACACGGATTTAATGTCTAGATTTTAGAAAATAGGTATATATTTAGATCCATCTGGTCAAGGACTGATACAATTTTGAAATGTGCTATCCAGCATGTCCAAGTCTATCAATCTGGTTTGCAAGTGATTCAAGAAGGCCTACGTTACGCTCGGCGCCGGCCACTTTTGAGATGCAAATGACGTAACGTTGCGCGTGTACGTCTCCAAAGGGCTATTATCAGTGCAAATGACGTAACGTTGCGCGTGTACGTCTTCCAGGGGCTACCCTGCCCGACGCGGGCCAAAATCTGATAATACTTTAAAAGGGCGCATAATACATTTTTTGCAATGCAAATGTGTTACTTTATATAGTAACATAAGTATTATGATGAAATATTTTTCGAATCTACTACAGACAAATAACTGCTGAATCAAAACCGGTTGCATGAAAACAAGAATTGTAACGGTTTCTTCGATCAGCTAGGTAATTATAGTTTTGAAAGTGCATATTTGATATGCTCTGGTTATTTCCTAAGCATATACATGACTTTGTACAAAATAACAAAATGCGATCCACAGAGTGAAACGTGTAGATCACTCGAATTTGGACAGGTCCATGGCAATCACAACTCTGCTGTCGCCGGGCCCAAGCCCGAATGTGAAAAGAGGAAGGTTGTGCGAATGGCTAGCGTCCCTGCCACGTAAAAGATGCTAGCAACAGAAGCATTAACTAAAAAACCTACAAATGGAGGTAGAATCATCGTACCCAAGGAGATTGGAAAAAGGACGGTTGTCGGTGAAACCCTCCAGGGAATTGCCAACCCGATAACCGACATCCTTCAACCAAAACACAGAAGAGTGGGCTGTTGGAATGTGCGGACCCTCTAGAAGCAGGGAAAATGGCCAATGTAGTCGAGGAAATGGACCACTATAGGTTAGATACCCTATGTCTGAGTGACACCAGTTGGACAGGTGGTGGGAGAAAACAAATGGCATCAGGACATCAGATGCTGTACTAGTATTCAGGAAGAACTGACGACCATCATAGTAGATGTTAGCCTTAATAACAACTAATGAGGTACTCAAGAGTTAAATAGAGTGGAAACCTATAAGTGAAATACTGATGGAAGCATGATTCCATTCAGCTTTTGCCAATTTGACATTCATAGTATGTTATGCTCCAACAGAAGATGCAGAAACAGAAGAGACAGATGAGTTCGATGATAGTCTACAGAAGACAATTGATGGCGCACTAACCCACGACGTATTCCTTATCATTGGTGACAAAGGAAGGGAGAGGCAACAAGAGAATTGGGAACATAATGGGAGAGCTCGGAATAGGTGACAGTAATACCAACGGAAAGAGACTCTGCTTGCTAGTAAAACATCACAAGAAAGGCAATCTGACTGATTGCAATAATGTGATACCAATGCCAAACATAGCCTTTATGTGCCAGTCAGCCTTCTGCTGAAATATAGCAGACATAAGAGTGCCTCCTCCCGTATTACAACCCGGAGAGGCATCATGCTGCTTCCAGTGACAAGCAAGATCCCGAGTAAAATTATAGTGCACAGAATCTTAACAACAGTTGACCCAAACCGGAGAAAAGAGCAAACTGGTTTTATGAAAGGTCGATCATGTGCTGACCATCTTCACTTTACGACAGATAATAGAAAAAAGCAATGAATGGAACACATCAATCTATATCAACTTTATCGATATCACCAAAGCCTTTGACAGCATCAATAGACCATCACTTTGTGAAAATTATAAGTCACTATGGTATACCAGATAAACTGACTTTTTATAATTATAATTAAGTATATTTCCGATTGAAGATAACTTATTTTGTCATTTGTACTCATCTTTAAGTATGAATCACATCAGCCGCACGATTTATTACTCCCGAAAATATAATTAAAATAACATTCTGGTCGCAAACAAAATCGCTGACACATAATTTTATGTAGACAGATCGCCTACGTCGCATGGTTGCCGTACGCGTCGCATTCAGCTGCAATAAAACCTCTGTAGAGCAACATCCTTTGGGAGCTGCAAATGATGACCGTTCTCGGATTGTTGTTCTACAGAGGTTAAATGTTGAAGGTGTTATTGTAGAGAGAGAGTGTTGATCTACAAAGGACTGCTCCGGAGTGGTTGTACTGTATTTGAACTTTTTAGCAGACACCAATTTGCCGGTGTGCATAAATTTTCCAAACAGATTCCGTCGGGGATTACATAGCCAAAGAGTAAACTAATCCGACACTATAATTCCGATCCTGTATTTAAACGCGGGAGATGGATATCGACAATACTAAATTACCTCGATAGAGTACATGTGTAGAGTACAATGATAATATTTCAGGTAATTCTAACATACGTACCTTAATAATTTGGACTAATAACCATACAAAGGAATAAATTCGACCAGCATCCAAACTGCAGGAAAGCAATCTATACTATACTAGCCTGCGAATTATCTCGCCACAGAAAACTGTTTGCCTTGTATCCGATTAAATTGTTGCAAACAATCACAGACTATGTTTGGATATGACAATGTTGGTGTCGTTTCCTAACTAATGAATAACGAAAAACTATAAAAGTTATTTCCCCTAAAGTGTATGCTGTATTCAAAATGCAGATAAGTAACCACACTAGTCTTGTTATACATGTATAATAATTAAAAAGTAACTTTTATCAAACGTTTCTTTTCTAATGCAATACACTATTTACGAATCTTATATTTCTATGAAATAAGTTTTATACAATAAAATAAATCTTAAAGCTGTACTTACGTGCTGCCTTTGTGTGATGTCTGAACTAACTGATCATTTGTTTGGTATTAAAATATCTTTTTTGTATGACAAGTTTGAAACTTGATAAGGGTAGCCAATCAGAAAAAGAGCTTTTTCAATGAGTCGATATTCTTACTTTTTTATCTCGAAATATTTACTTTGTGATAAAGTATATTATTCCCCATTTTTCTACATATCTACGAATAAATCGTCATTGTTTCATATGGGAACTTTGTTTTATTCCCAAGTCAAGTGTACAACAGTTCACTGCCGGGTTGGACTCTCGTCTAAACTCACACGTAGAAAATGTGTATCTAGAACTTGATGACTTTGTGAATAAGTACGATATGTTGGTAAGAAACACATGAGATTTGTTTCATAATATTTCCTTTAAGAATAACACCTTGTCATTGAAGATGGGAAAACCTTTCCAGAAAGACCTAGTGGAATTGGGTTCAAGTTAAGAATACCATACCTGACAAAGTTAAGTTTCTAGAAAACTTTAGCAACAACTGTGTCTGTTTTCAAACTGATATATTCTTTCTTGTCAAACGTATGTTGGTGCAGTTTATACTTGTATACCATCGACATATTCCTGTTATGATACATTTAATCAAATGGAATGCGACATTTTGGATTTTAAATCATTTTACTTTCATGTTTGTATCATTAGAGGTGGTCAACGTTTAGATTACATATATAAATTTCCAAAAGTGGTGGCGATCCAATAAATCGAAGAGGGTGTCGAGCGAGGATGGCGGCTTTTTGACCTTACAATAACATGTCTTGTTAACAGACGGGGCACACCTACTCCTAAAATATAGGGCTTTTTGGCAATAATCACTCTACAATAATGGAACAGAACAATTTTATTTTTTGAATGAATAAAATAAAACAAACTTGCTATACTTGGATTTCATTGGAAAAGGCTTTTGTAAAGATAATGGTGGTATATATATTGTACATGTACTAGATGTAAATCTTTAGATGTATATATATTGCAAACGGTATACATGTACATGTAATTGGAAATGATGTCACTATTTGTAAAATTACATACAAGTGTTTATGGTATTGTCTATGTATCTTTAACCAGGTTTTAAAAAAATCCGGCGATTTCGTCGGGCGGGCGGACGGGCGAGTGGACGTCAATTGGTTTCCGTTGGATATCTTAAGTAGGAATGAGATATCATAATGAAACTTGCTGTGTACGTAGCTTGTGTAAAGACCCCACTTGGGATTGAAGATGGGGCTGGTGGTGTCAAGGTCAAGGTCACCGTTACTAAAAATAGAAAAACGGTTTCCCCTCTATAACTTAAGTTAGGAATGAGATATCATAATGCCACTTGCTGTGTACGTAGCTTGTGTGAAGTCCCCGCTTGGGATGGCGGGGTCAAGGTCACTGTAACTAAAAATATAAAACGGTTTCCGCTCAATAACTTAAGTTAGAAATGAGATATTATAATTAAACTTGTTGTGTACGTAGCTTGTACGAAGACCCCGCTTTGGATTGTAAATAGGGCTGATGGGATTAAGGTCAAGGTCACTGTTACTAAAAAAGAAAAACGGTTTCCACTATCTAACTTAACTTAGGAATGAGATATCATAATGAAACTTACTGTGTATGTAGCTTGTGTAAAAACCCGCTTGGGATTGAAAGTAGGGCTGGTTGGGTCAAGGTCAAGGTCACCGTTACTAAAAATAGAAAATCGGTTTCCGCTCAATAACTTAAGTTATGAATGAAATATCATAATGAAACTTCCTGTGTATGTAGCTTGTGTGTAGACCCCGCTTAGGATTGCAAAAGGGGCCGATGGGGTCAAGGTCAAGGTCACTGTTACCTAATATAGAAAAAACGGTTTCCGCTCAATAACTTAACTTAGGAATGAGATATCATAATGAAACGTGTTGTGTACGTAGCTTGTGTGAAGACACCGCTTACGATTGAAAGTGGGCTGGTGGGGTCAAGGTCAATGTCACCGTTACTAAAAATAGAAAAACGGTTTCCGCTCAATAACTTAATTTTGGAATGAGATATCATAATAAAATTTGTTTTGTAGGTAGCTTGTGTGTAGACCCCGCTTAGGATTAAAAGTGGAGCTGATGGGGTCAAGGTCACCATTACTATAGTTATTTTCTGCTCAATAACTTAGGTTAGGAATGAGATATCTTAATGAAACTTGCTGTATAGGTAGTTTTTGTAAAAATACAGCTTGGGATTGAAATTAAACTTTAAACAAATATCAACAAAGAGACTGCGATGATGCCCGTCAAGATTTTTTTGACTGGTCAATTCACTTTAGAGTTATTGCCCCTGATTTAATGAAAAATATCCTTCCGCAGCCATTTCTCAGTAACTACTTAGTTGAATATCATGAAACTTGAAATAAATATGAACCAACATACTCATACTCATACAGCAAAATGCATACCTAGAATAAGATAAACAACGCAGTTGGTCCCATTAAACAGCAACACACCATGCAAATCGGCAGAAATTGGAAATAATATAGACAGGATGTCAGGGGTACAGTAACCAAAACCGCACTGTAATCGAGTGTTCTCTTTAATCATAGGTATTTGGAAGGAAAATGGGCTTGGTCTGCAGGTAGCGACCGGGCCGGGCAGGTTTATTTCATTGATAACGTCTTACAAAACAAAGAAAAATCAAGAGCGAAGAAATTTACAGTAAAAAAACTGTTGAGCGTTACACAAGGTACATATCGCTGGCTCAGAATAAGAAGGTCGTAAGTGCAACCTAACACGACACATACTTATTTGAAATATGCATCACAAGGCGCTGTTTATCAGCCTATTTTCATGACAATCGTAACAGGTTATGTTGACCAAACTGAAGTTCAAATAACTTGTTGTAAAGGGTAACATTCAGACAGTTTTTGTCTTGCTTCCTCAAAATACCGTTTTTGTACTTACGATCTTCTTCTTCAAAGCATCTGATGCCAGTACTAAATTTTAACGACTGTGTATATCACGACTAGGATCGAACCTGAAAACCCTTTGGTACTCGAAGTTGCCACTCGTCTACTAGGCAGTCCAGGCGTATGTTACAAAATTTATCGATACATATACCTTTATATGTATTATTAGCCGCGTCCATGGTCAGTGTGAGTGAAAATTCAGCAATAAGGCACTGCATACCTAGACACGACGATGGAAATATTTCATTTCCTCACTTCTTAAAATAGGATGTTATCAAATATGCTACACTGGACTGTGCTTTTCCATGAGATATACACCAGAGAGTTCAGGACAGTTTGTAAAACCATGTTCAAATAAATGAAAAGTTGTCGCGATTCTCTGAAGTTATATCCTTGCCCATTAATGTGCTAACGTTTAAAGTACTCGTATAGACTGACTCGCTATCTTTATATGAGATTTCCATTATGAGGTCTTCGGGAATTATCTATAACGCATTCGTTAAGATACCATTACACAATATTTGATGTCGTTAAGAGTGCATGACATTCGCGAAAAAACCCAGTAACTTTATTTTTATGGCCTGGGATGCATATACATATGTCAATACAAGTATTATAGCAAAACTAGTTTATAAAGAACATTGTCTTGTTAAATTAATTCATTTGTATTATATTTCGTGCAATGTTTTAAACAATATGAGTATATTCTTTCATTTTTCAAAATCCTGCACTGCACAAGTTAAGGTATAAATATAAACTAACTACAAGCGTTTAATTACATTTTTTAGCATTATCATTTAGAACAAATACTCGCCTGTCAATGAGTCGAAAGATCGTTTTAACTAACACCTTATTCGAAGCGTAATATAGTGTAAAGTAGAAACACTCTAAGCAGTGCGGTCAGCTGTGTAAAGAGTCCTTAGCATTTTTCAGGAAGAGACTATAGCATGGTGTCGGTAAGAGTCGTCTTACGCTTTGCCATCGCTCCGTACCAGTGTATTATGAACCGATGCAAAATCATTGTGCAACCACATCTATCGATATGGTATAGCGTATTTTATTAAATTATTCAAGCGTTAATACATCGATAACAGAACTCAGATCATTGTTTCAATTATATATGAGGCTATTGTATTAATGAATAGAGAGATTTGGAATGGGTCGGCTGCTATGATATTTTATTGATAGAATTTCAAATTCCTGTGCTCAGATACAACACCACAACGTCTTAGTACTGTGTCGATCACAATTTAGTAACAATATCAACATTGTAAAGTTCTATAAAAGTTATACATGTATATTAGTATCATTTATATCCGGGTTACAAAATACGTAGTACATGATCCACCAAACACAATACAACTAAATAAATATATATAAATACATATACATGGACATTGTCACTTCAGTGTCAAACTGAGGGTTGTGCTTGTCCTGGATCAGAAATGTGACTTTATTCATGCATATCGTTGTTTCTATTTGTATACATTGGTCGGATTTTAAACGTAAAGGACATCAACAATAATTGACTTAAATACGTAGAAAACAGGAAATATCAATTAAGATTGACTTTAATTTCGCAATGTTAAGGGATTCCCTAACGTATCCGTTGATAACTAATGAGTGAGCAGTTATGGAGTAAATGCAGCTCTTAGCCGGTAAGTATATTTTATTCTTTTTATCTACATATATAATATTACTATACATGTTGTAGAACATGTTTTAAACCACGAGTCAATGGGTACATCAATTAGTAGTATAGTCGTTTAAAGCGAGTGATGGATGAAATGGTATACATTTTGTACATTAGTATTACAAATATGTACTTTGTTTATTTCACATAAATTAGCATGAAGAAGACTTTTATTCAGTATTGATACAACATATTACAAAGTTTGAAATGGGCCAATATGGCCCCTGGACAAACATCAAAGTATCAACAGATAAATACATATTAATACATACAGCTCAATGGATAGTTTAAATAGTTTACAGTGAATTTACAACATTAATAAAATGAGAGATCATGGAATAATCATTCAATACCGCATTACTAAATTGTCATATTTGAATTGATGTACCATAACTATTAAATCCATACATTTATACATAGTTGTTACATAAGTTTCACTATTCAAAGATCATACTGGTAGACATACATATTATACAAACAAAATTACTTAACGCACACTGCATATTTTATAAACAAAATTATCAACCGAACAGAGCAGCGATTGTATATTGTCACTCGTTTTTTGTTTTAACTTCGAAAGCTTTGAAAACATATACAGCTAGATTTCGAATGATTTTGTTATTTTCACATCTTAATAGTTCAACAGTTTTGTACATGCTTGGACAATTGCGATAATATGGTTTCAGGTATGTAATTCTCAGGTCTTTATAAAGTTCATATTCAAACAGGAAATGATATTCGTCTTCAAGTTTGTTGCAGACACGACACGAGCGTTCATTAATTGGTAAGCTTGGCTGTTGCCATCTGCCTCTCTCAATATTGAGTCTGTGTGATGACACACTCAATCGAGTTAACGCAATTCTGTATTTCGGAATGTTTACCATGTTAAGATATTCTTTAAACTCAAAAGTATCAAATTTCTATAAAATAATGCCCTGCTCGAATCAAATAACCTGGAATTCCAATTTTGAATAAACGTGTCTTTTAAGCGTGTTTTCAGAATTGACAAAAATGTTGTGGAATTGCCTACACTTTGTGATATCCAAACAACCCCAAATCCAAAGTTATTTGACATATCTCTTACTAATGAAGCCCAGTTGCTTTTATTCGGGTGTCTATCAATGTCTGCTAATAAAACATTATAAATTATTCGTATAAGTTTTCTATCGCTTGATATGATTATTTTCAACCAGAACTTAATGATATTAAATAGCCGTGTGCTTAGTAGATCCATTCTGCCCAGTTCTCCATAAACAAATCATTTTGAGTTGAAGTTTTAACACCCAATAAGCTTTTGCAAAATTGTAAATGCACTCGTTCTATTTGATTGGCTTTGTGAAAGCCCCAAATCTGACTACCATAATTTAGAATTGGTGAAATAAGCTTGTCAAATAGTTCTAACGAATGTTGAATACTAATGTTGGTGAATTTTGACAAATATTTTTTAAACAAGAAAATGCCCTTGTTAGCTTGGCCAGATAAAGCTAACTGAGTTTCATTAAAGGAACCACCGCATGTAAATACAATGCCTAGATAAGTAAACCTACTAACAATTTCCAAAACAGTATTGTCGTAATAAAACTTTAAATTTTTTGGTAATGGACCGCCTTTCCTAAACACAATTACTTTAGTTTTAGTTTAGTTGCAATGTTTTTACGCGAAATAATTGCATACCATTGAATTTTTGCTCTCGTCGTTCGTTTTGGTCACTCGGTTTCATCACTGCCTAATTGGCCAATGCCACACGGCTTCGAAGGAATAGACATAAACACCGTGTGATCAAAAGAATCCGGGAGCGCTGCCCTGGCTCTTTCGGAATAGATGTCTTGGTTTTTCAACGTACCCGGTGTATAACACTGATACACGCGAGACTCTGGGTGGTAAACACGGAAAAACGTTTCTGAAAGTTTCAGCGCCTTGCCGATATTCGCAACAGTTACCTCCGAATTAGTTGTCGAGAGTGCTAACCACTCAGCCACCCTGCCATTATTGTATATAATTATTGGTATCGCCATATTATAGTGCTGCCATTTTCTAAGTGATGAAATAAACACAATCATGCATGCTTAAGCATTCTAATTGAAACATTCGACCTAAAATTTAAATTAGGGTGAAGGAAAGCCTTACGGTATTGTCCGGCCTTTCGTACAAGAAATCAGTTCTTCTATTTATAAGGTATCTACAGACATGGCAATATTCGGCGTCTTATCAGTTTAATCAGTTAACCTGGCAACATGGAGAGCACTTCGTGAACTTATCTTATATAGACGTATACTATATGTACAAAAAACTGGTACATTATTCATGATTTAATTAAGAAGTAAATATTTTATACAAAATTCATGCTCAATCCGCTTCAGGATGTTTGTCTTGTTTTGTGTTGTCGTGGTGTCAGTGATGCAGGCGCATACCACGGACGGGAGGAAACATTACGGAATGTACGTGTGGACAACAGGTTTTGACCATAGCGTACCTGGCTGTGACGTAAATGAATTCATGAAATGGGACAGTCACGGACACTGCTTTACGCATGTGTGGAACTCTCCGGAAAAGAGGCGATGGTTATGGTCTACTTGCATTGTGGCGGGAAGAGAAATTGACGTCATATTTGTTAGTGATGTTCATCACAACTTGAAACATGCATTCGATAATGATGACTGCTCCTCATCTGACATTACCATGGTGAGGGCCATGTTGACGGAAGGACATTCTCAGGTATGTTTATATGTCATAGGCTGTTTCATAGAATATGCTCGCTACAAAGGGTAGTGCATATTTCTGGATGTCATCATGATGATACTGTATGAATACTAACGACGACCTTTATAAAATGTTATGAAATGAAATGATCATCGTCAAAGGCCATGTACTACGTTTTGCAATGATACTCTATGGTGTTTCAGTATATACCAATTCTAAGGTGACCGTGAAACAAGTTCAACAACTGATATAAATCATCTGTGATACCTCATTACTGATGCCACCAGCGCCTCATGCGGATGATAGAAGAGAAACCAATTTCCCACTAGAGATACTGAACGTCAAGCTATGGAAAAACTGATATCATTTTTATAAAACGTATGTAAATATTTTTTCCAAATGACCATGTTAATTTATGGCTTAAAGGAACATGCATTTTTATTTTTTGAACAACCACAGAGCACAATTAAGTCATAAATGAACCTTGTCCTTTGCTCTATAATCTCAACCTTTTCAACTTTTTGTACAGGTACCTAATTTGAAGATTTATGGACTATATGCTGTAAGTGACATGGCTGTGTCGGAGAAGGATCTGGTCAAGTATATTGTTCACTACAATGATGTATGCGCAGGTAAGGATTGTGAATTGCAATTTTATATTACATTGTTAACACACAACATGGTCTGTCGTAGCGTGGTTGCCACAACGCGACATTTCTAACCCGATATGTACATTCTATTTGCGTTGTTGACAGAGTCACAGTCCGGAATTATCAATATTTTATACCTATAGTGGGATTCGGATATGAACAGTACTGTCCCATCACAATAACAAAGTGATTTACGCAAATAAGTGTCATTTGCTTTGCCGAAAGATAACAGAATAATTATACAGGGAAGGCAGCACTTAACTTCACCAGCCGAACCAGAAAACATATAAAAACATCACATACCACAATGACACGGCACAATTCGCAGCACATAAATGATCGAGATTATGAAGCCAAAGATTTCAGCTGTCAAAACATCGAAAGCCCAAGTCACAGCTGTCAAAAATCTAAATAACCTAGTTTAAGGAATAACCCATTCATGAATATAGATTACGTTTTATCTTTCACTTTATATAGCAAGCCCAGCGGAACGGTTTGATGGTGTTGCCGTCAACAATGAAGCATATGCATCAATCAAGTGTGGACAAATGTCCGACAGAGTCCAGTACCTAGACGGTCTACAGCAGATAGCGACAGAGGCAGCTAAACAAACACACGGAAAGTTGTTGACACATTACTCAATGAGTTGGCATTGGAGCCGGTGTGGTAACGAGGATAGTTCGATAATGTGGAACGGCAAGAACGCTATTGTTAATCATCATATGATTGATATATTCGATAGCACTGACGTACAGGTAGGGGGACCTTTTTCTTCGTGTTGTACGGGCCGATGAGTCTAAACTTTATGTGTGGATATAATTACAAGATACTAGTACTTGTGGTTATGGATTGTCAGTGTGTCACAGTATTTACTTATTACTACAGCAGGTGTTAAGTGCCGTGTGGCTTGAACTATCCATTTTTGTGGATATGGATGGTTCGTTCTATGTCTGACTCTTGCGATGTTGCTATGGGGCTGTCGCCCCTTCTGTGTGGCGTTGTATGGTCTGTGCTTTACAGTATTTACACAGGATAATTTTGTGACCACCTTTTTAATCAAGGCTGAACTTGCTGAGTTTTGTTCGATGTCATATAAAATGAGACTTTGAAAAAATAATATAATTATATTACAGGTTGGTTATATTAAACAACCTCAAATAGCTGACAGAATGCAGATTGCTGGTATTGAATATGCAAAGAGTTTGAACAAGCCAATCTTCACTACAGTGTACACAAATGAGGTAATGTTCAATATCGTTTTCTTTCGTTTGTAGTTTTATAGTTACCTTTCTATAATTCGTTATTGTAATAATATGTATTTCTTGCAGTTCCCATGGCTTTGTTTAAAAATATCCTGGAAGGAGGCAGCTTTGATAATGTTGTAATAACTAGTGACCAGTCCCCTGTATATTTTAAATGCAATTACATGTAATATTATTAATATAATAAAAGCTTAAAATAAGTTCCGTGTATTGGTGCTTTACACCAGGCACATTAAAGAACTAAGTAAAGCTGTCTATTCGAAATAAGAGCAAGCCACACTCATGCAGCACCGGACAGACCTGTACCTAATGACTCTCTCTCCCTTCGTGGGCTTTCTCTCGGTCAGTCCCTCTGGTCAGATCATGCTGTATCTGCACTGGGAGAGGATGCACCTTCCCCCTTGTGGCTCAAACACCATATACAAAGCGTATATGAGCATATGTGGCATGAATAAAACACTACATACATGTATAAATAAACCTGGAATTCATTCATTTATAGCTATATTTGTTTGATATGTATTTATCATTATATGTATTTTCTTGCAGTTGCCATGACTTTGTTAAAATATCCTAGGAGATGGCTTTAATAATGATGTAATAATGAGTGTCCAATCCTGTTGTGTATGTTAAATGCAATAAATATATTTAAACAAATAAGTATTAAAAATAATTTCTTTATAAACATTACGTAGGCTACTTTTGTCGTATTTATTTCAGGCCTCTCCATGCCAGATCTCCTTCTTTCCCGACGACACATGTCGGGTACATGGTCATACCGAGGCTGGAATGTATGCTGCCTTTGATTCCTTCTCATCAAATAGTATTGACTACGCTCGTCCTTGCATCCATTACTTCCGAGGCATATATTCTACAGGTGTACACCCAGACTGGCCTATCCATGATCAATTAACAGGTTCGTCCAATACGTGTAATAGTTGTGAACTAATGTTGGAAGAGAAACAATAAGTCTCCATAATATTATCATATACTGATTGTAATCATGCCCTTTTTGACGTGTCAACGTTTAAAGCTACATTATCTCTCCAGAGACCTTTTGTTGATCATCCAGTAAAAGACTAGTAACAAAGAATAAGGAAATTTTTCACAAATTACCAATAATACTAATTTTGCAAGAGTTGCTTCCCTTAGATTATAAATTGTGCATTTTTTGTTTACAATTCATTATTTTGTAAACCAACCGGAGGTTGTATTTAATTTTCTTCCATCTTATGGTGTTCTCCACCTTTGGGACTCAACTAAAGTGCTTACAATTCATGGCTCTTCAAATAGGTTACCAAGTTATTGCTATTTGAAAAAGCCATTTATGGCCAAATGTGGCTTTAAGCCAATTGGTAAAAGTAGCCATATTTCATATCTTGGTTTGATAGACGGTTTTCATTCATGGTATTTCACAACAAGTCAGATTGATAACGGAACTTGATTCTAAGTATAAGCTTTATCATCCAGACATAAAAATACAGTTCTGAACTAAATCAGTAACTAATAAATACTTGTAAACAAATGTATGCATGTAAATTGCATTTCGTCGTTTGTCGTAGGATAAAAGTCCATACAGTAGTCAGTCTATGTAGTTTATATAGTTTTAGAAGTAGAATTTAAATCAATACCGTTCGCCCCTTCCAAACAGCACTCAGTGCTTTGATTATGTAAGGGACCACAGACATGTGACAAAATCGACGACATCACTCATGTGCCAAGTTGGGTCACTCTTCGTAACGCATTTGAATAAATTATCATAAGTGCACAAATTATGTAAAAACAAATGCAGCTGCTTAGTATATTGAACTGTTTAGAAAACATTTATAGGGATTCTATCGCGAGGCCTCCGACTGTCCCTCGGAAACGGAAGAAGTTGTTTTACGCGCAATTTCATTTGTCTGCCATCTTCGCTTCGGTCAAGTAAGTACAGCCTACAATCGGTAAAATAACTGCCTATACGATTAAAGTACTTGTTTTAAACAAGGAAAACTGTCTTTTATACACATAATTGACGTAGTGAAACAAATAAATCAACTTTGGATGCTAATAAAGTTTGATAAACGAAGCGTATCCAAATTGGTTCGTACCCAAATTATTGTATACAACAATAATTCTGTGTTATATGACCATGTTACTTGATCTTATAATGTAGGACCATGTATACTGCTATTTTGTCAATACAGATCTCCGTGAAAAAATAAGAGAATTGACCAAAATACAAACAATGTAACTTTTATGATTATAAGCAATTTTTGTGGGGGAAAACGCTAAAAATATAACAAAGATCATGAATTCCTCGGTGCTTTTTGTCTGTGGATAGTATGAACACCACAAGATCGAAGAAGTACAGTTGTCCCAAGACCCTTCAAAGAACCCTCGGATCCAGTTAAGGTCTGTCTTGGTTGACCCGCGTTTAACAAAGTTTCTGTCGTGTTGATCGGTGTTCATCTGTCGCTCTGCTGTGACTGTCCATGACAGTATGTAGCTGCCGTGTGACCAGCGGTGTGATGCCGTCATTAGAGCTGTCATTGACCTTTAGAAGCGGTATCAACAATATTTTTAACCAATCGATTATCGATTCACATTTTAGAATATCGATACCTGGGTAAATGAATGGAGCCACCAAAAATCCTCCTTTTCCTACACAAAACAGTCCCTCTGTTAAAATGGAAGTTCACAAATTGTAAAAATGGGTTAAGTCTAAACTCTAACCAAAGGTGCTATCTCAAAGCTGAATATATACCCAACATGTACAGAATGACTAAAAAGGGATCATTGTCTGAAGGGCCTGTTTCTTGTTCGTCTATATGTGTAACTGTATAACAAATTAACAATGCAGGCCTAGACACTAACTATTTTGGCCACTGGTCCGACAGGCCAAAAGCACCCAATTTGTAAATAGGACAGTTACTGTTCCTCCAGAATTTTCACTGGTCCAGACCGTCCTTCTGGATTTTCACTGGTCTCGGACCAGCGGACCAGTGTTAGTGTCGAGCCCTGCGATGTATCGCCGATGCTTGTCTTCCGATATATTGGCTGATTATCATTTTGACTTCTTAGGGGTCTCCCAAAAGGTAGTTCAGTTATAATTTCAGATACAGTTTCTCACTGACCATATCAACATTATAGGATAAGACCCGTTTTCCGGTATAACAGAATTAATTTAACAGCAATGTGCGAGAAATTCTGAATCTAATATTCTGGGGGGGTGGCTGCATAGAGCGTATACAGCAACTACATTGTAATTACAATAATCGCGATTATTTTTGCCAAAAGGAAGATTATGTGAAAAGTCTTGCCGGTACTTGGAACACAAATGCTATGTTTAATGCCAATAAATATTTCTGTCTGTCCTTCCGTCTGCAGCAATTTTTCTACTAACTGGTACATTTTTAAGCAACCTAAAATAAAAAAATCATGATGCCCGTCAAGTTTGTTTAAGTTGGTCAATTTTCCTTAAGAGTTATTGCCCTTGATTTATTGTATATTTCACTCTGACCGTCCATTCGCATTCCTTTCTTTGTAACTAGTTTGTAGAATTTCATGAAACTTAAAATGAATATGAGCACCCAATTACTGTGATGATGACTGTCAAGTTTCATTATTGGTAAATTTTCCTTAGAGTTATTGCCCTTGATTTATTAAAAAATTTCATCCGCCAGTCCATTTGCATTCAGTTCTTTGTAATTAGCTGGTAGAATTTCATTAAACTTAAAATGAATATGAACACACATTCTGTGTGTCAATTTTTCTTTGAGTTGTTGTCCTTGATTTATTGAAGAATTACCTCCGCCCTTCCATTCGAGTCATTTCTTTGTAACTAGCTGGTAAAATTACATGAAACTTAAAATGAATATGATCGAATGCTCATACTAAGATGATGCCCTTCAAGTTTTGTTATTTATCAATTTTCTTTAGAGTTATTGCCCTTGATTTATTGAAGAATTCACTCTGCCTGTCCATTCACATTCATTTATTTGTAAATAGCTGGTAAAACTTAAAATGAATAGGAACGCTCATACTGTGATGTCCGTCAAATTTTTAGATCACCTGAGCACTCGTGAACATTTTTTACCTACTCTATATGAAACTTGGACACAATGTTTGTCGCTATGAATTCTAAAAAAGTGCGTAACTTGGTCATCTTGGGTCAAAAACTAGGTCACAATGTCACATCAAATTAAAACCTTGTTTACACACTAGAGGTCACATATTTGATGTTATATTAATGACACTTGGTCACAATGTGTAGCTTCATGAAATTTAGGTCTAGTTTGAAACTGTGTCATCTGGGGTCAAAAACTAGGTCACCAGGTCACTGATTCTGCCAAAACTGCTAGCCATCAGGTGAGCGCTTTAGAGCCAATGGCCCTCTTGTGGTATTGGTCAATTTTCCTTAGAGTAATTGCCCTTGGGGTATTGAAAATTCTATCTGAATTTCATGAAATTTAAAATAAATACAACATGTATGAACAACCATACTGTGAAGATACCCCTCACTAATACCTTTAATAATTTATTTTGGTCTATTATCCATGGATGATTGAATCCCCTTTAGGCATGTTAAGATACATGTGAGAGTACGATAAATGTTTCATTATCACATGGGCCTACTTGTGTTGTTCATTGATCTGAATGGTTTACTGTAAAATCATTAATTGTCGCGTGGGTATTAACTTTCACGGATTATGGTAAAATCGTAATTGGTGGTTTCTTAAATGCGTGGATTTTAAATGTTGAAAGAAAAATATCTTGTTGCGTATTGTGTGGTCAATTATTCGAGGGGATTTTATTTCGCGACCAAGTTCATCAGGCGCAATCAACGAAAACTAATACACCGCTCACTGCAAATACTTTAATAAATTAACTTTACAGTATTTGTTATGAACATATTTCAGATCCTGTGGTAGGCTGATGTGTGTTTGTTGATTATTGATGTGTCTATATACATCTATACATGTACACGTGTGTTTATACGTACTTGTATGTTTGTTATAATTATAATATAGTTTACGAATCAACTTCTTGAGTTATTGTTTTTAACACATACCCCAAACGCAGGTAACTGTATCACTAATAAAGAGTAAACAAAAACAAAAGTGTTTTAATAAAATTATAAAATCTAAGATAACATAAAATTTATAAAAGAAACACACTTTTTTCTACTCTTTATCAATGATACAGTTACCTGTGAACCCAAATGCAACAAATATGAAATACCACTTGAGCCTATTCGGTTAGCAGTGAAGATAGAGCACTTGCCCATGAATCGGGTTGATCCTATCTGGTTAAACCAACGTTATACAGACGTGAAATAACATATCTCGTCATTTTGTAAAATTGGAACACCACTTAGTTAGTTGTAACTACACTTAGTTGTACGCCAGCCCGACCGGTTAGCACCGGTAAACACTCACTTGTCACCAGGGTGATCTACATATTTGAATAGTATGAAAGTCGGACAGGTTAAGTTTATACAGTCATGTCTTCCACATGTGGTGTAGTCGTGAGTTGTTTGCTTGCAGAAAACTAAATTAATACTGGTTGATAATTTATTCCAGATATTATTAAACTGGTAAGTTGAACAAATTGTCGTATACTGCAACATTGCAAAGTGCACCATAAAAGCAAACCGAAATTCGTCGTCCCATACGCACTTACATCGTGCACAGTTTAACAAAATATGATAGAACGCTAGACCTCCAACTGAGATATCCAGGTTTAATTCCCATGATGTACATGCTGGTATACTCTTGTATATCCACCAAACAACGAGCGAGTGTTGGTTCATTGTCATCCTTGCGAACGAACACGATAAAGAATTTTGTGATTTGATTTAGAGATACAACAGTTACTGGTACAGTCAAGTTCCGATAATAAGACCAGTCAAAACGGTGGACTTAATAGCGAAACGGTCTTTTAAGGCGGACCTTTTTATGCCCCCCTATCGATAGATGGGGAGGCATATAGTGATTCACCTGTCCGTCCGTCCGTTCGTCCGTCCGTTCGTCCGTCCGTCCGTCCTGGTTAACCCAAATTGACAGTTTCTTCAAGCATTATTATGGCTTGCTACAAAGCTTCCATACTTGCATAGATGTTGTATATGAACACTCTCCACACGCCTGTATCACCTGACCTAATTTTGACCTTCACCTTGAACTAATTTTGGACTTAGACTTATTGAAGGGCCAAATTCTTGGTTAACCCAAATTGACCGTTTCTTCTAGCATTAATATGGCTTGCTACAAAGCTTTCATACTTGCATGGATGTTGTATATGAACACTCTCTACACGCCTGTATCACCTGACCCCATTTTGACCTTTACCTTGACCTAAATTTTGACTTAGACTTATTCAAGGGTCAAATTCCTGGTTAATCCAAATTGACCGTTTCTTCTAGCATTTTTATGGCTTGCTACAAAGCTTCCATACTTGCATGGATGTTGTATATGAACACTCTCCACACACCTGTTTCATTTGACACCATTTCGACCTTCCCCTTGACCTAATTTGGACTTAGACTTAAGTGTCTAATTCTTGGTTAAACCAAATTGACAGTGTTTTCTAGTAGTATTGTCGTTATGTTTTATTGAATGCCGTTTTGAAACTAAATATGTATTGATCTTTTCATTATATGTCTAAATACGTTACTCTTCAAAAATAGATTTTCTATTATTATACATAACTTGACTTGTTTTTTTTTCTCTACACTATCTATAAGATGGTGCTCCACCTTCAGACTACCTGTCCCACTGTCGTGTAAGTGCGCCGGTTGGAAAAATCCGCGAACCGCGAACCGGATGGGCCACCAAAAGATGGCGGCCAGTTAAAACGTGAAAGGTAGGCGCATGTTACTTCACTTCTTCCAGTCTTATAATGCTGGTATGTTTATATTTTTGTTGGATACGAAGCATCTAGAATTGCCACGTTCGTCGATGCACGTTACATGCATGCCTGGTATTATTATTATTCAAGAAAACTGTGTTTGAACCTGGAAATTTCACGAAGTAGAAAATTGACCCGAAAGCAACAGTTGTATCCGGTAATATTATCTGAGATATTTCTTGTTCAAAATTAGCTTTTTAAACCTGGTAGTTTTGAACCTGGTATTTTGGCAACTTTTAGGGCAGTAAACACAAAACACCATTATGCAGAAATGTTTTAATGTCTTTCTTTGTCACTAACATACGTTTCCATGTGTACCTGACACAATGTTTAATTATATATACAATGTATGTACTAATGTACTAATATACTGACCGGAAGCAGAATAGTATAATTTATAACCGTCTGTTAAATTGTTACTGATGATATCTGTCTAATACCTAGGTCACACTAAATCCAATCAGGCCCCGATCTCTCGAAGCATCTCAAGTAGAAATCTCAGCTCAAATTTAGATTTTGCTCAAATCAGAGTCTAAATTTGTAATAAATCTGAAGTTCGAGCTCTTGTAATTTTACTGTAATTAACTCAGAATAATGTTTCTGTGGTGCCAATTTAGAGTCCAGTCTGGCATGAAATCGGGGCCAGGTCATCGGACGACGTACTTTGTTCAGCCATTGGGCATCGCTGGGGTAATATATTATATATACAATGTATGTACTAATGTACTAATATACTGACCGGAAGCAGAATAGTATAATTTATAACCGTCTGTTAAATTGTTACTGATGATATCTGTCTAATACCTAGGTCACACTAAATCCAATCAGGCCCCGATCTCTCGAAGCATCTCAAGTAGAAATCTCAGCTCAAATTTAGATTTTGCTCAAATCAGAGTCTAAATTTGTAATAAATCTGAAGTTCGAGCTCTTGTAATTTTACTGTAATTAACTCAGAATAATGTTTCTGTGGTGCCAATTTAGAGTCCAGTCTGGCATGAAATCGGGGCCAGGTCATCGGACGACGTACTTTGTTCAGCCATTGGGCATCGCTGGGGTAATTTTAAATTTCTTTCGAAATATGTATTTCTACTAATCGGCCAGTTCCGAACGATGCCAAGACATCGTGTTCTAATCAAATATTCGGACATCGTTCAGCGCCCAAGTGTTTATGACGCAGGTATTACGTACATAATTATGTCGTTTTCTCAAAATGTATATATATTTCAATGAAATTAAGCAACTAAAAAACTGTATTAGACGGTGTGAAAATCACTGCTTGAGAATAACATGAATATTATGCTATATGCATTCTCGTTCACCAGAGTATTCTTCACCAGTGATATCTGGGAACTTGACTAATCACTGATGTATGAGGATGTGCTATATGTGGAGGTACTAAAACAGCATAATATATTTAGCATGCGTATGCTATTACATAATATAGAATGGAATCTTGTGCATTTAATTCGAATGTTACCAAGGATATAAAAGGGAGTTATGCCTTTTCAAAGTATACATATCTATTACACCAATACATTTGAGGAAGAACATACAAATTTTAAGTTCGATTCCTCGAACATATGTAACACTGCGTATCGGTAATATCACGAATCCAAGGGAGACAAATCGTTTCCACTCACAAACACACTATGTATGCCAGATTTGTGGAACTGTGTCCAGGTAGCGTTGCTCTATGGCTGCAAGTAAAAGACAGACAAAACACGTTATTATGGAAATAAATATGTTTAACACACTCACGACATATACTGTAAATGGTTCTAAGGCATCTTGCCTCCAGTTTTGCAAAATAATAGTACAAAACATTTTTCAACACTTTTAGAGCCATAAACTGTGACATGATGACGTTCTTAGAGCCCTAAACTGTGACATGATGACGTTCTTATAGTACAATCACGTTTTTACCTGGAATTAGTAAGCAACCAATATTAAATGTCTTCTACCAACAAGTAACTTCGTACTGTCCAGTTAGGATATTGTGACAGTGATGTTGCATTTTTTGTGTACACAAAATATTACAACCATTGTCTGAACAGATAATGCGAGAAAGTATTTTAGTTTAGTATTGGCATAAGCTAGATAAGCCTTTATAATTGGTTAAACATCGTAATAGTGGACTCGACCGCTGCGTCAATCTAGTATGCTCTCTGTGTGCAGAATTGGAAGAATAAAATATAAAAAAGTTTATTCCTCTACAAACTGGTAACTTTTTAGCGACTGACATGCCATACATCTGAACGTGTACATTTAAACATAAACTGACTCGTACGATGTACTAAACAGTCTGAGCACACATGGAACAGAGGTTGTAGGTTCGATCCCAGGTGGCGAAATGAACCAGTACCAATGTTACCAACCTGGCACTGGTATATGGTATAGTTCCCTCCAAGGGCGTTCTGAGAATACAAGCTTTAAGGCTTGTTCCAGATCAGACCAGCCGCATGTATAGATCATTAATACCAAATAATCCATATGAAAGGACGTTAAACCAACAAACTATAGTATTTCTATCTGAACGAATTTGATGTTAGTCTTAGTGGTGGAATACTTGTTCTAATGAAATAAAAAAATATTCTGACATAATGAACATCACCTATTTGTTTCTGGTAGAATATTTTATAAGCTAGTTTTGTGATTCTGTCAGAACTATTGTATCTACGTACATGTAAAGACAGTGCAATAGATACACTTGTTTCAATATACCGTTAAACATAGACGAGACACTCAAACAGTGTATGAGAATTATAAATACCTACCCCATGCATATTATCATACGCTTCCAAACAGTGAATGACTTCTGGTGGAAGCCTAGATTTAGTTGGCTGGTAAGGAAATGATACGCTCTTCTTCGGCGAGGGTCCCCGAGCTATTTCAGGTTTTGGAGTGTCCCGCGGAGGGGCAGCTGACGCGACATACGGAATAGTTTTAGCTACCTCAGGTGATGGCGTCCATCGTGAATAGGAAATTGGTCTGGCTGATGTTGGTTCCTTCAGAGGCAAGGGTGTGGCCACATACACGTACTTTGGCGGCGATGGTGTTCGTTTCCTTGGAGACGGGGTCCGGTATTTTGGAGATGGTGTTCGGTATCTTGTAGATGGTGTTCGGTATCTTGGTGTCGGAGAACGACGACTGTATGACGTGGCAGCTACAATAGGGATAATTGTTGGTGCTGGTGTGTGTCTTTCAGGCGCTCTATATACCTGAAATAATACATCAATAACATCATATAAAAGTTAGGTAGATGGAAAATGCTCTTAAGTCTGATAAATCGTCGTACATGTATGTTATAGCCAATCGGGCCGGATGATATGTGGATAATGGCCAGTCATCAGGACATTCTGGGCGTCAGTCGGCGGTCAGAGACGTGTCAATGTCTAGAAAACATTGCCTCTCCTTTACCGGCGTTTACACGATGCCTAGACATCGGATTCATCGGTCTGTATGTTCGGCTCCATCGTGTACACGTCGTTCAATGTACATGTACATGTATAAGATTGGTGTCTGGGTTATTTGTGACTAAGGTAGAATTGATACTTCCACAGATCTTGACTTCGTTTTATGACATCGAGGTCACTTTTCTGCGTAAATATGTCGTAAGGCAGTCGTAAGGTGATGGTTTCCCAAAAGTGACCTAAAAAGTGACTGTATACACTATACTAGTACGACTGTCTTAAATATCAATTATTTGACAAAATATTATGGCCATTTTACAGGTGAGCGGAAATCAAAGTTCCGATGTTGAATGTTTTTTTGCTTTGTCTCGGAATTAAATGGAAAAGCTAATAAGGTCTAATGCTGTGGTTTTAAGTGGGTAGAAATTAAAAACACTATAGAAAATCTTAAATACTAGTACAAGCTTACCGGGGTCTCGTGGCGAACTTGTTCAGCATATTGTGGAGTTCTTTCACGGAAAGGCACGGGTGCGATATATGGAGTAGCTGGCATAGGAGATGTCTGTGTCTTCATTTCACGTACTACGGGGCCATCTGATTGTGTCCCTTTAACAACCTTCCTTGGAGAATCTGAACACTGCACCCCTTGCGATGTTGTTTTCACTTTTTTCGGTGCTTCGCTTTTCACAAGCGGTGCCGCAATAACAGCTGTTAAGTAGATATAATACACTTAGTACGTGTAGGGTTACGCACAAACCCCTTAAATTAACACTAGTCTTAAAAGTAGAAAATCCTGTATACTACAGAGTAATGGAGTATACTCCTTGATAGCCTAGAAGAAGAGCGTCCGCTTCTAGTGCGGGGGTCCCGGGTTTGATCCCAGGCCACGTCTTACCAATGACTAAATAATACCAGTATTTTCCTGGCTAGACGCTCAGCATAAAATAGAAACTGGCTTATCTCATCGCATACCCACGTTGCGATGGATAACATCAGGAATGAGGTGTCGAGAGTGAATAATATATGTTGGAAAAAATTTGTTCCACCATCGACCTAAAATAACTTAGTTTAATCTACAGAGTGTTCCGAACCGAGCGTATTCACAAAATATTCGCTGACTTAGAATTAGAAGGTCGTAAGTTCTACTTACGACCTTATAAGACCCATACACATTTGAATTCTGCATCATTAGGCGGTTCTTATGAGCCTATTTTCATGACAATCATAACATGTCATGTTGACCAAACAGAGTTGAAAAAAGCTTGTTTTTCCATAAGTAAAGATTAGTTTTCAGACAGTTTTTTTGTTGTTTTCTCAAACTATTGATTTTGTACGGCCTTCTAATTCTAAGCCAGCGAAATATCTTATGCAGAAAAGTAGTTTTCAGACTGTTGTTTCTTGTTTTCTCAAACTATTCATTTTGTACTTATGCTTCGGTCACAAAACTCGTACGATATCCGTACGAATTTACCAACTCGTACGAGTCCACAATTTTTGAAATCCTAACGGTATTTTTACATTCGTAGCGACTGGTCACAGCTCGTACGGACCACGTACGATTTAATGCAATCGTACGATATCCGTACGGACATCGTAATATCCATACGGACACCGTGCGGGGTTCGCAAGGAGCCCGGCCGTACATCGCATGGTGCCCGTAGATCAATCAGAGCTCGCAGATAACTCGTACGGTGTCCGTACGGTGACCGCACGATGAAAGTACGGTGTCCGTGCGATAATAATGGATATATTCAGCGAATTTTAATTATCTATTTTAAAACCCTGGTCACATTGATCGTATGAGCCCCGTGCGAGTCGAATTGTAGCAAGTTCGTACGGAGTCCGTACGAACATCGTAAACTCGTAAGAGTACCGTACGGATTTTTGAAACTCGTAGAAGACTCGGGAGCTCGGTGAAAATGTTTCACCGATCTCCGAGTTGTCTACGAGCTCGTAGAGATTTTTGAAGTAGAAAGCTCGCAAGGAAGCTGTCCTCACCCATTTTATGTATTATTATTGTATGTAAGATGATTATGGATGGTTGATATTTCATGTCATGTTTATATATGCAAGGAAAATGCATAATTGTCCCTCAACAGGCTCTAAAATTCAGCTAATTTCGCCATAACATTTTGAATAGTACAATGGGTATATATGTGTCTCATGTGTACCACACCAAATATATATCTTTACCAAAAGAATTAAATAAATGCAGTAGAAATCCAAGGATATACATATGTAGATGCATAGACAATGGTTTAATGTGTACTCATAAGTTCTGTGCACGAGAATCACGGAAACAACAATTATCATACACTGAGCGTGTGCGGATCCAGTTTGGGTGGGCCTGGACACTGGAATTGTGGTGAATTGTGGTCATCTAATATAATGAATGGAGTACGTCTTGAGTGGGAGTCTACTGGGTACCAACTTGTATAAAATATAGCTGGTCGGACCCCCTCCCTAGCAAAATAAACCGAATCCATTCTCATACATGTATTGCCCGGGTGCCTGGCAGAGTTAGGCCTAGTTACCAGTTAGCATTCGTGAACTAGCTGGCGTCTTACCAAACGACTGCATCAGTTATAACCTAACTTCTTACGGGGTTCGAACTTTCGATCTCCTGCTTCCTATACGGACACCAAAATCACCCAACCACGGTCGCGGTAATATGTCATGGATCAAAGTCTGGTGCGTACCTACTTGGAGAAAGGTTGCTGGTCGGATATTACGATGATCATAATACGAGAATACGATAGTATGATGATGATGATAGTAGAATACGATAATGATAATACAATAATAAGATGATGATAATACGAGAATACGATGATGATAATACAACAATAATAAGATGATTTACGAGAATCAATGATGATAATGCCATAATAGGATGATTATAATACGAGAATACGATAATGGTAATACAATAATAAGATAATGATAATACGATGATGATAATGCGATAGAACGATGATGATAATTACGAGAATACGATAATGATACTACGATAGCTCGATGATGATATTACGAGAATACAATTATGATGATACGAGAATACGATAATGATAATATGAGAATACAAAAAATGTACCATAATGATGTTATAAAAATACGATATTGTTTTCATGAATTAATCAATGTGGTGTTTTTGCTGTTGGCAGAGTCTTTCTACCGGACTTTGGATACATGATACAGTTGCAGTATCAACATAATAGCAGTGAATGTTATAGTGTGTACAATAATGTCATGTGTTATTACATGTACATTCGAAATAAAGATATTAAAAGTCTATGTACAAATGGTGTTATGCTCTCTCAGTTTGTCTGTCTTCCAAAATTTTAATTTTTCAATAAATACAATATACACCATACTCACAACAATTCATTGTCATAAGTTAAGCAGTTGAGATAATGTTCACTATCTACATCCTAATGGCGTCCCATGCGATGCAAAACCTTGCAAATTTCCATATCCGTAAGAATATCGTACGATACTCTACGAGTTACGAAAATCCGTACGATGCTCGTACGAGTTTCAATATTCGTACGGGCTCCGTACGGACGCCGTGCGAGTTCGCCAAAATCAACTCGTACGGAGCTCGTAGGGCAAATGTGACCGTAGCATTACGACCTTCTAATTCTATGCCAGCGATATAGTCTTACCCGGTATCGGAGTTTGTGTCGGTGATGTCTGGCTCGACACAGCCTGGGTTTTCTGTGGTTCAAATTGTGTCTGCGAGGTTATCATTTTGTTTGCCTAGATAATGATCAGAAATAATGAAATGTCATGGTAGTACTATGTGTCAATCATACATGACCAGGGCCAGTATTTATAAAGCATCTTAGTGGAAAACTAAAAAAGTTCTTAAAATCTTAAAATTTTCTTTAGTGTGTATTATTAGCGAAATAATACAATTCTTAATATAATTCTTTACATTGATTTATGCATTATGTAGAGAGCTACTATTATCACTAAGGAAGCATGGACTATTCTTCAATTTCCGGTATATATGTGCATCTAAAATGTTTTACTTAAGTCAAAATATTTAAGTTTTCCACTTAGATGCTTTAGTAAGTCCTGTATTGCAGTCTACTCGTTAGAGCGCCCGCATCAGGAATGGGCGTTAGCGGATAAGGTCCGAGGCCGTGACCTAACCAATGCGTAATTGAATCAATGTAAAATACATGTACAGTAATCTCATTTCATTTCATAACAAATGAAATTACATATGAATAGAATACAGTTAAGGTTAGTGCCTGAAATATAAAGTTAATACATTACATTTCTGTCAAACAGTACCTTTAAGTTGACATAATGACGTCTAGATACGAATATACTTTGAATCAAGATTTAAAAAATAGTTTGGAGTGCAAAACATTTGCAAAACAACTTCACCATATATTTGTATACCTGTGTTTGCGTAGTACCCGTTTTCATGGCCGGTCCAACATGCTGGGTAGATGATGTTGTGAATGTTTTCTTCCGTGGTGGAGAGTTTGCTCTATGTACGGGTAACACAGCCGCCGCAACTATAGGTTTAGGTTCCACTCGCTTTTCAGGTTCTGATTCTTTGGGTTTCGGTTCTTCTTTTTTCATTTCTGGTTTCTGTTTAGACTTACGGTCAGCTTTGTATTTTTTGTCATTATCTTCAGTTCTAGAGTGTTACATATTATAAATGGGTCACCAAAGCAGCGATGTACGCGTATATATAGGCAATTTACGGTATCAGGTGACCGTTACCTTTAAAGTATATATCGCTGGCTTAGGGTGACAAAAAAAGTACAAAAACGCTATTTTGAGAAAACAAGAACAAAAATGTGTGAAAACTACTCTTTACTTATGGAAAAACAAGCTGTTTCAACTTCAGTTTGGTCAACATGACCATTTCTGATTTTCAGGAAACTTGGCTCATAAGAAGTGCCTTTTGGTGCAAGTATGTATGGGTCTCATTAGGTCGTAAGTAGCACTTACGACTTTCTCATTCTAAGCCAGCGATGTAGTAACTTAGTGACTGGTCTAGTTCGATCCGAGATTATTGTTACTGTAGTTATACTATTCTTGCTACGAACTTCGAACGTACAAGAGACCTCGGGTTCGATCTTATGCCGCGACATACAAAAGTCGTTTCAAATGTTACTGGTTTATCTCCCTTCCTGTTTTGCGCTGTGCATAATAATAAAAAAACTAGTAAGTTCTAGATTACTTCTGGTTCGCCCAGTGTTTGAATGAATAAACTGCATAGTCTCCATATGACTGAATTACAGTTGCTTTAAACAATATTCGACACTGAATACGGTGTACATTACAAAATCATCGTTTGCCTCCTGCCAATGATTTGTAAATGTGAGATCAATTGTCATTTAGAGATGAATAGACGAATCGTTCGAAAATCAGTGATGTTGTACGAAAGCCATGCCGTAAAGGACATTGGATAGAACACCGGTTTGACACCCGGTGTAACAGGGTTCGAGTACTAGATCGGGAAGTTACGTTCTTCCGTGGCATTAACTACAGCCATACCCTCCTCATGTCGAGAAGTTGTCAGTTGCTTACAGAAAACCAAGTGAATACTTGATGAGAATTAATGCCAGGAAATATGGCAAGGTCTACTAGACTGGTACCATTATCCTACTATCACAATATTGTAGACCGTGTCCGAAAATGAGACAAGCGGTTACAGTCTAAGATCAACTGACCGCTCAATATAATAATTATTGACTATTTGATTGACGAAAAATTACGTTGGTAACAATAAAAACCAACCTACCCGTAAGTAGCCACAGTGTCGTCAACAAATTCATTACGCCAGTGGCCCATTCCGGCATTGTTATGTTCATCAAGTTTATAATCCACGTGACCATCGTACATCCACACCGGTCTATCGATAAACATGTTACCTCCGGAGTTTATTGGATCTCTTGCCGTTCTAGGACGTACTTTACCGGGTGTGTACGGTTTGTACTGGGTAGGTTGATATTCCTTCACTTCATATTCCGGTCCAGTATCACCCAGCCTAATGTCAGGACCTTTAGGATAACCGTATGACTCAAATGTTCGTCTCGGTCGACGTATTGCTTTCTTTACCGGTGACCGAGGTTTCCGTACGACTCTTTCTCCTGGCTTGTCACCATACATACCCACGTGGGTGGGTTGGAAAGGTTTATATTCATACTTGTTATCGGACTGCTGATATTCTTTAGGTTTATATTCCGTTCTTTTAAGGGGGTCCTTGTGAGGTCCAGATTTGTAATTATCAGGTTGGTAATTGTACGGTTCTGGTTTATATTCCGGTCCAAACTCAGTATTATTTTGTATCCTTACCATCCCTATAGGTATAATAAAAAATGTTCAGATTAACAACTTTATTCCAAACATGTTCAAAAATTATAATGAAGACTTTATTTAAAGAGGTAACACAGTCAGGTATACCCAGTCTCCCTCTGTTGGCCTCATTAAACATTGACACAGTGTCATCTATGAGATGACGTACGGTTAGGCGATGGCATCGTATAGTATAGGTTCGAATCCCACTATAGGTGAAACTTATAGATCATGTTAAGAAGCAAACTCTATACAACAACAACACCCACAACAGCAACATTTATTTTAGCATTAAGCAATTGTATATGTTTCTAGCCTACATATTTACAAAATAACAAAATACACAGGATAGTCATATGTTGTAAATTTTTTAACAACACGCACACAAACACAAATATTATAGGTTTAATTTAGCTTTTACAGTTAAAGTCTTGGTCTCACTTGGCCTCGGCGAAGTACTCCCGAATGAAAGTCAGAATGAGCATTCAGGACATCGGGAACAGGTTTCTCTTGGTCTATATTGGGGAAGCCTCGGGGAAGACACGAAACAGTGTGTGATATCGGAAGCAATTGTGATGAATCGGGTGGTATCGGAAGAAATCGAGAGAACATCGCCGATGTGGAAATCAGCAGTGGGACCTAGGCTTAAGTCATACTTTTTCTTCAACAAAAGTTATTAATTAACTGTTGCAATCAAAACTATTACACTAACAATGAAAATCATATAACGACTTGCTCATGATTAATTTTTTCTTGATTTTCTGCATAAGAATTAGAAAGTACAAAATCAATATTTTGAGAAAACAACAAAACAACTGTCTGAAAACTAATATTTACTTAAGGAAAAACAAGGTTTTTTAACCTCAGTTTTGTCAACATGACCACTTCCGATTTTCATGAAAATAGGCTCATAAGAAGCGCCTTAAGATGCATATTTCAAGTAGTACTTACGACCTTCTAATTCTAAGCCAGTGATTTAGTCGTAACATAATTAACTTACTTGTTCAGATAATATATATTTAATCGTCCAGACTGATGTGTTTAACTACGCATCACAACACTTATCACAACATTTCAAAACACTCGCGTTTATACAAAACATTAATTTCGTTCTAAGGTGATCAACACATCCCAGTTACGTCATGTTTTCAATGTAACGATTTATCTAAAAAATGTTGTTTACTTAAAGAGGGTGAGTCTGTATCTTATTATTGTTATACAGACTTATTTTGTTTTCTTAAAAGTGTGATTTATGTGTATGTTCATAACTATTACATGCTCTTACAAAAAAACAATACAGACAAAATGGCTAAAATATACGAATTATTTATCACGGAATGTGTCCCGATACACCGCTTCTCAGTTCCTTCAGAGAATTGTTCTGTTTTTATATGGATCTGACGGAACTGAAAACCGATGTAAAGCTTTGACGGAACTCAGGATACATGATATTTGAGTTCCGTCAGAGCGTTACATCGGTTTTCAGCTCCGTCAGAGCCATATGACAGCAGAACAATTCTCTGATGGAACTGAGAAGTGATGTTTCCGGATACATACCGTGTTAATTATCTAAAGAAACAATTTCGCAGTAGGTTCATTACGTTAAACAATAAGAATACGTTAATATTGAGTTTTCGCAACTGTTTGTTTTTTCAAATGCATTTGTAATTAACAATCCGTAGAAAATTACCAACAAATGTTCTTTTTCATATTTTCACAATAATATGCACGCGTATAAATCGATTATTCAGGGCAGACGTTTGTTTACATAACATTGTGTACATAAACATTGTAATTTCTCTTACTAATATCTTATTTTAATAGATAGTATGTGTATTAGTATGTAGCTTAGTGAATAATGTATTGGTTTTTACTGCCCTTTTCTCCTATTAAAATGTTTAAAACAATAAAAATACAATGTTATTTGTTCAATGTTTGTATTTATAAAAGTGACAGACCTGATTAAACAGACTATAGTTATGAACACAAACCGGTGGGGAGCGGTGACCTAGTGGTACCGGTGGTGAGCGGTGGCCTAGTGGTACCGGTGGGGAGCGGTGACCTAGTGGTACCGGTGGTGAGCGGTGACCTAGTGGTACCGGTGGTGAGCGGTGACCTAGTGGTACCGGTGGTGAGCGGTGACCTAGTGGTACCGGTGGTGAGCGGTGACCTTGTGGTACCGGTGGTGAGCGGTGACCTAGTGGTACCGGTGGTGAGCGGTGGCCTAGTGGTACCGGTGGTGAGCGGTGACCTAGTGGTACCGGTGGTGAGCGGTGGCCTAGTGGTACCGGTGGGGAGCGGTGACCTAGTGGTACCGGTGGGGAGCGGTGACCTAGTGGTACCGGTGGGGAGCGGTGACCTAGTGGTAGCGTGCGCGTTTCGGGATCAAGAGGTCCCGGGTTTAACCCCCGTCTGGACCACTGCTTAATTTCTCTGAGCAGGAACGCCCCACATGCTCCACTCCACCAAGGTGTGAATTGGTACGTGTGAAGACTGGGTTGATCGATGTTGGCTGCACACTCACCAGGAGAGAAATAGTCTCCCCAGGGAGACTCGAACGCAGGTGTCCATAGGTAGCCCAAAGACCAGGGGAAGTTGAAACGTCAAAGGGTGGCTGAACGGCTGAACGGCTGAACTTCTGAACGCAGCCCTAAAAAATGGTAACTTAACTTAACCAACCTCAAACTAATTTTAGGAAAACCAGTATGTGTGTAATACTACGATAACATCCTCTTTATTTAAACTATTATGACTACAGAATTCAATGTGTGGGTTGTTCGATGTATATTTAAACATTGATGATACAGTGTATAAATAAATAACATATCGATCTCTATATTCTATTGGCCGATATATATTTTAATCATAAAATTTCACTCACAAAAAACCCATATCTTTTAATATTAAAAGGCAATACATTAGGCGTACCGATGTCAAAATCGCCTTGAAGTTCATAACAAGTTATCGATTTGTTCAAATAATTTTTTTTTTACATTGCGTTTCAATTCAACATGAATTTGCCATCCGCTTACAACAAACTCTATAGAAATATTATGAATAGGGTGTCGAGTTTCATCAAAATTTAATCAGTAGATATGTACATTAATTTTAAATTATTTCAAATGTTATTGATAAATGGTGTATTTTATGGTTTAACGAAAATCGACTCTTGCCAATTCAGATCGTTGAAATTTTATAAATTCATACTCATATATATCGCTTGTTTATAAACCTCAAATTTGATACAGTTACCCATGTTCAGCTTTGTTGGACAGATTAATCCCCTTTTTGGGCAGTTTTCCTTATGATACGGTCATAAGGTGTGCACCATATCCGTACGAATACATATCGGCCTTGGTCGCAAAGCAATAGTTTATTTACCGAAGAAAGCTGGAATTTACGGTGAACTTAAGGTGATTGAGTAAGGCCATGGACGATTGAGACCATATTTCTGAATCATCGAGGCACAATACAAAATTAAATAAATAGATGATATTTGTTTGTTTAGATTGAATACGCATATATATCTCATCGTGTAGTGATAAAATTCAAACATTTTACGAGCGCGTAGAATTTGACAAATTTTGAAATTATGGTTTGTCGTTGTCGTTACCCGTTGAAGTTTTTAGTTGTTTGAAGAACGACTTGTTTTAACACACGTTCCAAAAATCGCACCTAATTAGTTGATGTAACTACTTTTCTTCCTACGCCGCCAATAGACGGCGCCATCTTAGCTAAAGTAAACCGGTCAGTTGCGTAACTTTCGCCGATGTTAACTGGTCTGCAAAATATAGCTCATCAATTTCAGCTTGTGGATCACATCGGTCTTTGTCCCAATGCAATAGTTTTTTTACCGAAGAAAGTAGAATTATCAGAGATTTCAAGCGTACGCAATTTGACGAACTAGACCATAGTTCTGTACATCGAGAACAGCGGATGTAACCTCCCGGTCAGTTATCACTGTCTGGTAGCCTGTATGCCAAAGAATGCGCTGATAATTAAAGATGGCGGGCGTGAAACATGAGCTAAGTAAGAGTCTTTTGTTTTCGATCCAATCTTTTTAAATATGACGTCCTGCATAGTAGTTCTGCAGCACAGCGCTATACAGAAATTGCATTCTCAGCGCTATACAGTGGTATGCTTGTTATTGTTTACATTTTGCACAGCACAGTACAGTAAACAAAATTCAAATCTTTCAAACATCTTTCTTAGTGATTTTATCAGACAATAATGGGAACGTGTGAGGGGTAGGACCATTTCTAGAAATTTGGGTGATTATTTATGTACTGGTATTCTAAGTGGTGGAAATTTCGTTACTTTTCTTCTTGCGTCTCGCTTTACTTTTTAACTTTCACAAAACATCGTGTTCAGTTAAACTTTACAGAAATGGCATTTTATCACAAACGGATAGTCCCTCCCTGTCGATTCGTCAAGTTAAGCTCTTTCATTTCATAATTCATTTACTATGTAGGACGTCATATTTAAAAAGATTGGATCAAAAACAAAAGACACTTAATTAGCTCGAGTTTCACGCCCGCCATCTTGACCTTAATATTTTATTTAGATTTTACAGTGACACACTTTGTGGCCAGGTTTAATAAATATTAGGTAAAAGATGTGACCTCTAAAGTATAAACAAGGTTTTTCTTTGGTGTGACCTGGTGACCTAGTTTTTGACCTCCAGATGACCCAGTTATGAACTTGAACTAGATTTGATAGAGACATATATTGTGAACAAGTTTCATTAACATTATGTAAAAAATGTGACCTCTAGAGTGTTAACAATATTTTTCTTTGATGTGACCTGGTGACCTAAAGTTTTTGACCCCAGATGACCCAATTACGAACTTCACCTAGATTTCATAGAGACATACATTGTGACCAAGTTTCATTAAGATTATGTCAAAAATGTTACATCTAGAATATTAACAAGGTTTTTCTTTGATGTGAACTAGTGACCTAGGTTTGACCCCAGATGACCCAATTACGAACTTGACCTAGATGTCATAGAGATATACATTGTGACCAAGGTTCATTAAAATTATGTCAAAAATGTGACCTCTAGAGTGTTAACAATGTGTTTCTTTGACGTGACCTGGTGACCTAGTTTTTGACCTCAGATGACCCAGTTACGAACTTGACCTAGATGTTATAGAGACACACATTGTAACTAAGTTTAAAAAAGATTAAGTGAAAACTATGACCTCTAGAGTGTTAACAGTCTAATTGACGGTGGACGGTGGACGACGGACGACGGACAAAAGGGTGATTACAATAGCTCACATTGAGCACTTCGTGCTCAGGTGAGCTAAAAACTAGCAAAATACATCTACATTTTGTATTTGTCAAATACAAGTAGAGAAACTTTATTAATCGGTGATATTAATTGATACTACACTTTTCTCAAAATACATTACTTAGCATATATGATTGTTGGCATACCTGTATATATTCATATTTTTTGTCTTTTGTACATGTATATAATTATGTTTTTGTTAAAATTTTCAACTTGCCACATTATGTATTTTATTGGCAATAAACATACATGTATATAATATTATGATATTGTGGAACGTCATACGGGCCAAACTGCTTTTTTTCTTTTATATACTAATGTTCTAAGACTAGTGTAACTGTTCATTGTTGAGGATCTTATGGTAGATTGTCATTTATATTGTCAAATAAGTTTCCTCGTTAAATAAAGTCTTTTATCACATAACCTACGGTCCAGGAGTGCCGTAAAGCCGTGCCGTAAATATCGTTCGGCACTCCCAGACAGTGCAATAAATATTTAAATTAGCTTGACGTGACGTTAGCCAATTCATGTATTCATCTGTCAATGACGTCAGGATAATATCAACGTCGCCATGACGTCGCGCTCATTGTACCGCTGAAGTTTGGCTGAAACATATACAGCGTACATCATCCTTTCGACCAATAATGTGTATTTTAAAGGTTATGTGATAAATAGAATCTTACATTTGTACTCATTACATACGATTTTTATTAAACTCGTCGACAGAAACAATATGACACTCGTCAAAGCCTCGTGTCATATCATTTTGTCCACTCGTTTAATTAAACACGTATGAAATGAGCACTCATGCAAGATCTTTTCGTCAAATAAAATAGTGAAGTTGAAGGTTGAAGTTGTTTCTGTTTCTGACGTTAGGTAGGTCGGGCCTGAAGTGGTCAGTGAATAGGTAGCCCCGCCCTACGTGCTTATCAGCGAATAGCGTCAGTTGGAAATAAGTATCTGTATAGTATGTATGCATGCATTATAATCAGTTGAGTTGCTATGTCTGTATGAGTCTGTATGAATAAAGTCTAATAAACCAACACATTGTCTTTGGTCGTGCACAATCCTTTAAATGGGTGTTTAAATACAAATAGCTATATGCTATCAGGAACGTTACACGGCCTTGGATTTTCGCATGACGTTACTATGTCATCATGGAACCGTTATATAAACAGTTGTTCACCTACGATTCCCCAGATACATCTCATAAAGCGATTCTCCAGTTTCACAGATTACACAATTGTAGCATGCTCCCTTTTCTCCGAATAAGTCCTACTTCATTGCGATATGAACGGATATTAACGCATGTTGATACTAAACAACTCTTCTGAATTGACATCAAACGTTATATAACATGACGTACGAGGGCCATTCGAATAGTTCTAGGACAGCCCCTAAAAACTTTTACCTTTGTTTTACCTTTGTAGACCGGCCATGAATAAGCTGGTAGCTTGTGTTGACCAATTGACGAGAAATCACTACTATATCCATTGCATGTGTGGTTATGTACATTGTTAAAACTTATAGTCAAATTTATTGGATTTATGTTTCCAGGCTTTATTTAACGAGTTCTTGAAAATGTTCACGTTCTTACTCTGTACGCACTCATCCGGTAGATCGTTCCAATTACTAGTTGTTCTGGTGACAAAGTTGTTCATACAGCTCTTATAGTTATGATGTCTTTTATTCAATTTCATATTATGCCCCCTAGTGTTTGCATTGGTATTCACAGAAATGGAGTTCAAATGCACCATGTCAAAATTATTCATAATTTTGTATAATTGCAGAACATCGGCCCTTTCCCTTCTATATATTAATGTTGGTAATCCTAGACTGATTAGACGATCTTTGTAATCCATATGTGCAATTTCTTTTACAAGACGTGTAGCCCGTCGTTGAACTTGTTCAACCGCGACGATGTGCTTGTTAATCCACGGTGACCATATTACTGTAGCATATTCTAACTGCGGTCTTATAAGTGATTTGTATAGTATAAGAAACATGCTTCTGTCCATATATTCAAAACTTCTCTTAATAAGGCCCAGTTTCTGATTGGCTTTGTTCACAATCTGGATACTATGCTCGTTGAATTTTAGTTGACAATCAAATTTTACTCCAATGTCTTTTTCACTTTCAACTTGGACTATTTCATTATTTGACAAGTTATATTTATGTTTGGGGTTTTTACGACCCAAATGCATAGATTTACATTTTCCAGCGTTAAAACGCAATAACCATGTGTCTGACCACTCTGACAGATTGTCTAAATCTTCCTGAATAAGATCACAGTCCCCAGGTCCCTCAATGTTCCTATAAAGTTTGGTATCATCCGCGAATAATTTTACTGTAGATTTGACAACATTCGGAAGATCGTTTATAAACACTAAGAAAAGGATCGGGCCTAACACTGATCCTTGCGGAATACCGCTTGCAACATCTACCTTGCTGGATACAGCATTACCAAATCTGACACATTGTTTTCTTCCAGATAAAAAGTTCCGAATCCATTTTAATATATTCCCACGTATCCCATAACTATGTAGTTTGTTTAGTAATCGTTCATGAGGAATTGTGTCGAACGCTTTCGCGAAATCCAAATAAATCGCGTCAATGCATCCACCGTTGTCTAATATTTCAAACCAATCATCAGTAACTTCAAGAAGCTGTGTAACACAAGAATGTTTCGATCTAAAACCGTGTTGATGCGTTACAAATAGGTTGTTGAATTCCATATGGTGCACGATGTAATCTCGTAATATTGATTCAAAAACTTTACAGACAATACTAGTCAAACTAACTGGCCTGTAATTTTCTGCTTTTTGCTTATTTCCTTTCTTAAATAGCGGAACTACAACTGCCGATTTCCATTCCATTGGTAACTGACCAGTTTGTAACGACTTGTTGAATAACTTGGATAGATATGATCCCAGAATTTCAGAATTATCCTTCAGTATTTTCGGATGAACTTGGTCCTCCCCAGGAGATTTCGATGAATTCAATTTGAGCATTTTTTTCACTACAATTTCTTGTGTCACGACAACGTCCAATAGCTCAGTTAAGAATACACGATCCTCAAGGGTTGGTACTGATTCACAGTTTTCATGAACAAATACGCTACTAAAGAATTTATTGAATATGTCCGCCTTTTTAGATTGTCATCTGTCAATGTTCCATCATCACACAACAAGTCGCCGATAGATCCTTTTGACTTTGTTTGGGAACTAATATACTTCCAAAACGATTTTGGATCGTCTTTAAAGTTATCCACTAATTTTTTTTCAAAGTTTTTCTTTGCATTCCTGCAAGCACCAGTCGCCATGTTTCGTTTCAATGTGTAATTTTTAAAGTTTTCATCATTCTTACAGAATGAATATTTCTTGAATGCAGCTTTTTTTGCATTAACCATTTTCAACGCATGTTGTGTCATCCATGATTTTTTCTTTTCAGATTTCGAACTAGTTACCGGTATGCATTCATCAACCACTTTACGAATGTTGTTCTTGAAAAGATTCCACATATCCTCAGTTGAAAACATCATCTGCGGTGTTCCAATCATAATTAGAAAATAATTGATCCATTTTATCAGTGTCCGCTTTATGATAAGCATATCTAACAGGTTTTACAGATACATCATCCGGGTTGTAACATTTAACATAAAATGATAACATAACATGGTCGCTCTTTCCAAGAGGGCTTAAGTGCTCTATGTTGTCAATCATTGATTCATCATTGGAAATTACTAAGTCCAGTAAACTTGGTTCGGTTCCTTGTCTGAAACGTGTGAACTCTAGAACATGTTGAAACAAATAACAGTCATTCAAACATTCGAGAAACGCGGTAGACGACTGACTACCTACACTAGTTTTCAGTAACTTCCCTAGCCATGGTGCGTATACTCAAAATGGGCCCAGACACGCCCCTGATGTGGTATAAACTTTAAAACTGTAGTAAATCTTTAACTAACTGTAAAAACATTTTGGCTAGTGAATAACTATGATTGATAACTATGACTTATTCCTTCCGTCTACTAATACTGGTAGGGGCGTAGCCATATATGTGAAATGTAAATACAGAGCTATCTTAGATGAAAATCTTTCGAACTGTGCTTTTAAAGAATCTGTATGGTGCAGGATAAAGTTGAAAAACTCAGACACTCTATTGATAGGGAACGTTTACAGAAGTCCAAATTCTAGTGTTGAAAATAATTTCGATCTAAATAGACTGATTGTTGAAGCTGATTCACCTAATTATAGTCGGAGATTTTAATTTCAAAGACATAAACTGGGAAGTTACTGAAAACTAGTGTAGGTAGTCAGTCGTCTACCGCGTTTCTCGAATGTTTGAATGACTGTTATTTGTTTCAATTTCTTATTTGGTTGGTATTATTTAATTGGCAAATTTTACATAGGTGTTAGTCAATTGAAGTAAATCGTATAAGTTGAGGAGTGTGAAGGAACTTTTGGAGGGCAGTTTATTGTGTTAAGTTCCACTGGTCAACACTAGTAGTCAAATAGAGACTATACCCAGACTATCCAGTCAAAGGGCGAACTGGCAGTTATCTGCATCTAATGTGTATACATCTAATGTGTCAAACAAGGGAAATATATTCATACCATTTTTAACAACTTTGGTAATGCATGGCTGGGGATCAAACCGGAGACCTCTTGCACTCAAAGCGGTCAATCTACCACTAGGCTATTGAGGCAGATTACTGGTCAGTCTAGAATGCAATCAAAGAACAAAAACATCAAATGTGCATGATTTATTTCTGAACCAGATACAAAAAAATAAGCATACAATACACAGAACCAGTAAACTATTGCACCTATCAATGTTGTTCCCGATAGGTGGGAATTTGACAGACAGAATGGAGCCGAGTCCCGGGGGGGTATGTAAAGCATCTCCCAGTGAGGGGATTTTGACAAATTGCCCTTGCACTAGGGTGGGAATTTGGATTTTGAAAAAGTAAAAATTGTCAAATTCCCCTGGGTCAGCCCGCCCCCCCCCCCCCTTGGGGGAAAACATTGATAGGTGCATATATGTGACTATGTATGACCTTGATGTCTATTCATGCTTGAACATACTCAACCCAAATAGTCTGCCCAGGATGCTTGCAACTAAAATTAGCTATAAACATCTTGTGTTATAATGCTAAAATAACTGAACATATAGCTATCACAAATACAAATTGGGGGAAATAAAAATGAACACTACCATAAATAATCTGCCATAAGTCGCCTAAAAACAATCCCGAAAAAAAACTAAAAAGTCACCCGATCACTTATGCAAGAGAGAAGCAAAATTTATAACCCAATTTTGACCAGCTGAAGACATTTTCCAACAAGTTAACATATGGCGAGGATATCGAGATGTGTTAACCTCGATTTTTAAGCCAAACTTATGGTTGTGTGTGACCTATAGCCGATTGTTTACGGTATTTCACCATTTGCAACCTATGAGGTTAAACTAAACAAAATGTCTTGTCTGTCAGACTGACTACAATCTACAATCAAATACTGTAAACATATATTTGGCACAACAAAATCTAGCAGCCCTGTATTAGTGGTCACCCTCATTAAGCAACCACATGTCTTAAACAGCTAATATTATTAATAACCAATCTGCATTTTGTGTTTTTCTACAAATCTGCGTACTCAAAGGCACATAACTTAAAAAGAAGCATTTTGACCTTAGATCATTTTTGCATTTTTGCATTTTTTATATGGTACTCTGTTTATATGCAAAGTCTAAACTAATTCTATGACTGGGACTTTTTTCCCATTATCTCAAAATATACTGCAACAGTCAAAATTGATTTATCCAGATTAGCTGTCCAAGACAGGGTAGACTGTATATCTAAACAACGGCAAAAGGCATACGTCGTTAACAGAAGTATTTTACAACTTTACCTCACACACGGAAAATGCATTTAAAATGGACTTAAAAAAGAGATGTTTGTAAAACATGCATGTCCCAATGGCAGCCCAATAGTCAGAAATGGTAAAGGTCACAGTGACGACCTTGATCTTTGACCAACTCACCTTACAATCAACAGAGGTAATCTACTGTTGCTGACTAACCTCCATGTAAAGGTTGAAGATCCTAGGGCAAAGCGTTCCTGAGTTATTGAACAGAAACCACTTGGTCTACTGACAGACCGACATACATGTGCAAAGCAATTTACCCCCTCATGGAAGATGGTGAGCATAAATATTATGTTAGTTCTTAATCATTTTACTCATACATAAACATATACAGTATAACCTCTCTAGAGCAACACCTATTGGGAAACACAAAGTTTGGTTGCTGTACCGAGGTTGTTGCTCTTGTAAATAGTAACTTCAGTAACCAAATAATTATGTTGCTTAAGAGAGATTGTCGTGATATAGAGGGCCGCTCTGGGGAGGTTGCACTGTACATCAATGAGCAGAAAGCATAACCTTGATAACTCAAGTTGAAGCCAATTACTCCCTAAAGCCTACTACCACATTCATTTATATACAGTATCTATATAAGAGACTATAGTACGGAGAATTTAACGCCAATCTTGGCCTTCAATTAGCATAATTCAACAGCTGATATATTGTCTATATTTAAAACCCCTGTCATATGTTTTCATAAGCGGGAAGAATCACAAAGACGCTTGAGGCGTAATACCTACACAAATCTAATGGGCTAATTTTGCACGATTTCCTAGCAGAAATTTATATAATCAACACAAGAAGCTTATCAGGTATTCATGCATAAAGGTCCGGATCAAGTCAAATTATCCGTGCTATACTACCAAATCTATATAAGAGACTAGGTGGTTTAGCTAATTGAAAGGGTAAAATAATACAATTAACATGATTAGTATTGCAAACATCCCACTAAGAATATAATAAAACATTTTATAATTAAATACTTGAACATACAGGTACATGTACAACACTGAGCTGTCATCATTCTGCCGTCTAATATACCCCCTGTGTGGAACGAATCATTGCAGCTAATTCTTTCCTTTATGCACATTTAAACATTCTGATTGCTCTTCGGTAAGTTTGAATGAAGTATCCAACTAAAACGGTTGAGGGGTGTTGCATCCACAAGAATATTTCAATAAATATTTATATAATGGTAGTAGAGTTGGTGTGAGTATATTCGTAAACATGTCAATAATGTACCAAGGTAAACTTTAATCAAGCACATATCTTTATAACACAAAAATACAGTGGTTACACTTTGACAAGCTGTTCACTCGGACTAGATTTATAGTACATGGAAATAATACTTTTTACTAAACACATGCCAGATTACCACACATAAAACACTTGAGCAAACAAAATAAAACTTTCTTTTGGAATGGTTTTTAAGGAACACAAATTGAGACAAAAATAATAGTACATCATATTATCTAAAACTAAAATTTTGTACTATAGTATAACATGTATTGTCTGTACTCTTAATGTCATGGTCTACAGTAGATTCTACAAACTCAGGATGTGCCAATCTTACAAAAAAAAGTCAGATCTCGCTTCTAAATGGTTCCCTAATAACTTATAAAAATGTAGAAATTAGAACTGGTAAGAGAATGTTCGTAAATATGTGAATAAAGTACAAACAATATCAGAGATACAAAATGAATATCAACTGATCAACAAAGGAAACACAACTTTAAACTTGAATGGTTTTAATAAAATAACAAATAAACAAAAATTGGTACATTTAAAACATATTAAGTATTACAATTTATACAGAAGCCCCTTAACCCAGTTGGAGGTCTTGACCTTTTTTATTCTGTAAACAGTGATCTAGACTAGATGTAACTCTATTGTTGGAGAACCAGAGCCTGTTGCCTAATCTGAATGTGCTACCGTTAAAATTTGCTCAAAAGCGCTTTGCTACGAAATGGTTTGCTACCAAAAAGTGCTACATAGCAGACAAACCAAAGAATTTATTGACTACACTCATGTAATTAAGAGCTTTCGGATAGAAGACCGTTGCACAGCAATGGGCTATAGAGCGCAACTAAAGTGGTCAGTTGAACACAAATTCATTCGGTATCATTCGCTTTGCAAAGTGCTGGGTAATGACATGCTATTGTCGAGCACAGCTGGCTTGTAGTATGTCATCACACAGATGTAAAAAAGCGTTCTACAGCACTACTAGGTAGTGATTTGATTAGGTATCAGTCTCCAGGGACTCTGATTTCAAAGGAAAATTTAAGTAGTCTCCCCTTGAGAGAAACAACACTTGAAACATTGTAATACTTTTTATGTAACAAGCAAAGCAAAACTAACTAATTGAAAAACAAAATTTTGCATATCTATTGACTATGAGTATACTACATAGTACATAAATTTACATCACATATTGCAACTAATACTGATATTAATAATACAGACAAAAACAACAGTCACATAGTAACCATTCCCTAGCAGTGAAAGCTAACAAGTAAAAATCTTGTTTATGTATGCTAGCAACTGTGTAAAGTGTAGTCTGACATAACACTCCCTAACAAATAAAGCTTACAAGTACAGTGCTTGTTTAACAAAGTAAAGCATAGTAAGACGATAGTCACCAAACACTTGAAAAATGTTCATACAAATAAAAGCTCCGCGAGTCGCATGTGTCGCCTGACGACATGCACATTTGTCATGGAAAACTATCCAGTATTGGGCTAGATATCCGACTCACTAGAGTTCTCTAGGCATCTGAACTAAAAACGACAAAGTAATTCTCTGGACAAGAGAATGTCCTGATAAAATCAATCAAAAGGTAATCATGCGTACTGTACTTCATGTTACAGCAAGAAACATGCATATCAATTTTAGAGTCATTCATACTTATGGTGACAAAGTTATGCCCCGGACAAGAAATGCTTATAAAATTAATTAAAGGGAAATATTTCAAAAATGGCACAATGTAGAGTTATGGTTCTTGTGTACTGCACTTGTTCTGTTTGTAAGAAACATGCATACCAAGTTTCAAGTCATTCAACCTAATAGTGACAAAGTTATGCTCCGGACAAGAAATGCTCTAATTAAATCAATCAAAGGGAAATAATTCAAAAACGGTGCAAGGTAGAGTTATGGTTCTTGTGCACAGCACTTCGGCTTATTGCAAGAAACATGCATACCAAATCTTGAGTCATTTGAACACTAGGTGACAAAGTTATGCTTCGGACAAGAAATTCTCTTATAAAATCAATCAAAGGGAAATAATTCAAAACGGTGCAAGGTAGAGTTATGGTTCTTGCGCACTGCACTTCGGCTTATTGCAAGAAACATGCATACCAAATCTTGAGTCATTTGAGCTTAAAGTGACAAAGTTATGCTCCGGACAAGCAATTTGTGACGCCGCAGCCGCCGCCAAAGTAACACCTATATGTCGCCTTTTCAGGCGACACAAAAATGCTAGTCTAGCGTATCTGCCCCCTGCCTTCTAGAGTAGAGTTATACTAAAACTGTTGAGATACAGACACTAGGCTTATTTATATATGCCCATGTTTCAGTTTAAAATATGCTATGACTGTGTAATAATTTTAACATATATATTTGATATCAATAAGGTGGTGTTTTCTTTGAAGCTAAATGTCCATGCTTCAAATTTTTATCAAAATCAGGTAATTTTAGAGATGGTTGATCCCCAAGATTCCTCGTATGTGTTAAGCGCAGCGGTTTGGCAAATATACAACATTTGATTATGCTGAACAGGAATAGGCCCTTACGCTAATACAAAAGAAATAAGGCGTGGTTCTGCAGAACAGTCATATGGAGTTTGATCAACAGTCATAACACAAATTTATGTTTTAAATAGGCTAAATCAATATGATAGATCTAGTTACTATAAAATAAGTACTTTTGTGGCGGTTTAATTTGCATTGATTTTACATATATACCGTTTTCTCTCCATAATTTGTAATCCACGAATTTACGACATCTAAAATTTACATTTTTACAAATAAAACCCCAAAAATTAAATACCCACAAAAATAAATAATTTTACAGTATATCATTTTAAAATGGTGATGATCCATTCAAAGCCGAGATACGTTACCGCGGTAATAGTATATCATTTCAAATATGGTGATGTTCCATTCAAAGCCGAGATACGTTACCGCGGTAATAGTATATCATTTCAAATATGGTGATGTTCCATTCAAAGCCGAGATACGTTACCGCAGTAATAGTATATCATTTCAAATATGGTGATGTTCCATTCAAAGCCGAGATACGTTACCGCGGTAATAGTATATCATTTCAAATATGGTGATGTTCCATTCAAAGCCGAGAATGGGTGGACACTGGTAGATATGGCATTTGTAAGAATATAAACAAATCTACACAAACTACAAAAGTAAATAATGAAAATATTATTCAGATACAACTTTTATGCTAATCTATTACAAAAAAATATCAATCTCTTATAAACTTGATGCTAATTCGCATGTTTAAACTCTTATACGGCTCAATCATTTAAATCAATCTTATACAAGCTCAATGCTAATTCAGACTTTTAAGCTATGTAAGAGCTCTAAATATCACATAAATTATAGGAATTTGTTGTGAAACTTCAGGTACATGTTGTAACTTAATTTAAAATTATGACTGCTTCACACCCATTACTTAATATGACACATGCAATAAGATATATACATTGTTACATTGTATACACTATCTCAATATGACACATGCAATAAAATATATACATTGTTACATTGTATACACTATCTCAATATGACACATGCAATAAGATATATACATTGTTACATTGTATACACTATCTCAATATGACACATGCAATAAGATGTATACATTGTTACATTGTATACACTATCTCAAAATGACACATGCAATAAGATGTATACATTGTTACATTGTATACACTATCTCAATATGATACATGCAATAAGATATATACATTGTTACATTGTATACACTATCTCAATATGACACATGCAATAAGATATATACATTGTTACATTGTATACACTATCTCAATATGACACATGCAATAAGATATATACATTGTTACATTGTATACACTATCTCAATATGACACATGCAATAAGATATATACATTGTTACATTGTATACACTATCTCAATATGACACATGCAATAAGATATATACATTGTTACATTGTATACACTATCTCAATATGACACATGCAATAAGATATATACATTGTTACATTGTATACACTATCTCAATATGACACATGCAATAAGATATATACCTATAAAGAAATAAACAGAAGTAGGCAAGAGTGTAAAGGGATTTACTCCATGAGGTGGGGGGGGGGGGGGTGCTATGACCACCAATAACAAAAATGCTCATTTGCTGTATCATTCTATATATAATTATGTTGATGGGTGGGGCTAGACCAATTAAAAAGCCTGCTGGTGGCCCCTATACTTATATTTATTCTTTCCTACTCCAGATGAACTCCCTGGACTATAGCTCTCATCCACTCATGCCAACCAAAGTACATTACAACGTCATGGACAAATATAAAATATGGCAAATTGTTTAAACACCTTAAAGTTATGTGTTCTTTAAATAAAATACAGAATATACAGAATGTTGCTATAATTAACTACGTCCTATCACTAGCAACCACATCACATTCAATACAAATGTTGAAAGTCATAGTAGTAAACAAGAGGGCCATTTTGCCCAAAAGCGCTCACCTGATGACTAGCAGTTAAGGCAGAATCAGTATTTGTTATGATATGACCTTAATATTTGATGTAGATTTTACAAATACACACCTTATGGCCAGGTTTTATAAAGATGAGACCTCTAGAGTATAAACAAGGTTTTCTTTGATGTGATCTGGTGACCTAGTTTTTGACCCCAGATGACCCAGTTACAAACTTGACCTAGATTTCATAAAGGTTAGGTAAAAAATGTGACCTCAAGAGTGTAAATATGGGTTTTCTTTAATGTGAACTAGTGACATAGTTTTTGACAGTTGCCAACTTGACCTAGAGTTCATAGAGATATACATTGTGACAAAGTTTCATTAAGATTATGTAAAAAATGTGACCTCTAGTGTGTTAACAAGGTTTTTCTTTGATTTGACCTAGTTTTTGATCCCAGATGACCCAGTTACAAACGTGACCTAGATTTCATAGAGACAAACATTGTGACCAAGTTTCATAAAGATTATGTAAAAAAGTGACATCTAGAGTGTTAACAAGGTTTTTCTTCAATGTGACCTTGTGACCTAGTGTTTGACCCCAGGTGACCCAGTTGCAAACTTGACCTAGATTTCATAGAGGTTCATATTGTGACCAAGTTTCATTACGATTATGTCAAAAATGTGACTTCTAGAGTGTTAACAAGGTTTTTCTTTGATTTGACCTAGTGACCTAGTTTTTGACCCCAGATGACCCAGTTAAGAACTTGACCTAGATTTCATCGAGACAACATTGTGACCAAGTTTCATAAAGATAAAGTGAAAACTGTGACCTCTAGAGTGTTAACAGTCCAATTGTTGACGGCGGACATAGGGCGATCACAATATCTCACCTTGAGCAGTTCGTGCTCAGGTGAGCTAAAAACAAATTTACAGACAGGTTTTGTTACAATGGTCTTACGTTAACATGTTTGACTGAATTCATGAATTAAATATAACCAAACATATATTACATAGCATGAGTATACTTGTGTTTGTGGAGAAATTGAAGTATAATATGTAAATGTATATCAGTTTTGACAAAAAGAACTCCAAGGGCAATAACTCCGGCAAAAATCATCCAAACTAAATTTCCTGACAATATGCACCGCTAGGCTTGGTACAAAGTGAAGTTTCATTGAAATCCAACCAATGGTCAAGGAGAACTAGCACAGACAAACTGTGTGACAACCATCCAGACAGACAGACAGACGCACAGACGTCCAGCACAAAATCAATATGTCTCCTTCATTATATTATATATGGAAGAAATAATTATCAAAACAATGGCCTTATAATAAAATAAAATATACACATGTAGTTAGTTCTGTTGCAAAATTGCAACAGAATCTTGTTTTAGTATACAGAATAATGAAAGATGTGTCTGATCATTAGACCATTCACAAATAAAAACAGACTTATACACAAAAGTTATAAAACAATTGAGCTGAAAAAGAAAACCTCAAAGGTGCACAACTTAATACAAAATATGCTAATGAACATTCCAGTAAACTCCCATGACCATAGAAACGAAAATCAGTTACACAGTCAATATGCATATCAGACCGCCCTCTGTGCAAAATCATATGAAAAGGGACCCCCTCTCTGTGCTGGAACAAGATAATCTTTGTGCAAAACGATAGGTTTTCAGTCGGCACTGTGCCAAAGGGGTAAGAAAATCCACTTTCTGTCTTTTTTCTCATTTTGCACAGTGAAAGTTTTGCACTTTTTGCATTTGATTTGCATATACACCGTGATTCAGACCATCATAATTAATTGACCTATTCATAATGGATTTACCATCATGAGACAGAGAACACCATTCACAAATTGAAACATATTAGTGCACAAAACTGCTTTCAAATTCTAAATAATAGAGTTAAAATAACTTCATTATAAAAGAAACCGGGGCAGAATTTACTGCATCTTGGTGCCGTTGGACAACGATGACTGTATGCTGTCAGTTTCCTCAGTTTTCACCTCATTTTCCGGAAGAATTAGTTTTGGTTTGCGTGATAACTCAGAAGATGGTGTAGGAATGTAAGGCATGATCAACAACACTGTTATCATCACTATATGTAGACTCCAATACATGTTACTGAAAAAAACAAGATTCCTCAATAAGCCTTTTGTTTTTATTTGTTTTAGTATTCCGAACATAATTATATAATATATTAGATTTAAATTATAGAGAGTAACTTCACATTACCATTTATTCTAGTCATTCATGTTAAAGGACCTGGGAACCTAGCCCTTCTGACCTCAAAATCAATAGAGTTCATACAACCTACATGGAAAGTTTGAAGAGCCTAGAACCATTCTTGAGTTATTAAACGGAAACCGTTTTGAAACAAGACTGCATTCAATAAACATAATCCTATTGAAATGCTGGATAGTGTTACAAGGCTTTACCAATGAAAGGTGTTTATGATGGTAAACAAGTAAGCCAAGTTTGAAAGCAATGCCTTGATGGACTTCAAAAATATTTGAGTTTCAACAACTTGAAAGTTTTGGTTAACATTTTTGGATGGACGTTAACCACTATATGCCTCCTGCATCAGTAGATGTCAGGCCATAAAAATCTACTATAAGATTCCGATTAAGTGTAATTGTTGAAACTTACTATGTATAGAATGTAAGTGTTTGTCGTAGATGGAGGATAGTAAATGGTACAACAATATAGGATATCATGAGATGTGTCATCAACCAGGTCATAGCATCATACAATAACTGTAACCATCTCGTATGCTGGAAGTGAGGTCGTACTTTTCTACGCATCTGAAATTTTAAAGTATTACTCTTTCAGCCAAACCTACACATCTGAAATAGTATGATACTTTCTTATAAAACCTGTCTGTAGATACAACTCCTGGGAACAGCCACAAAGCCACAAGTGTGCCAAGCTGTCACAAAATACACCTGCTAAAGCTATCATCCAACCTGTCTGTAAATACAACGCCTGGGAACAACCACAAGTTAGAGTGCAATTCTATCACGAAATACACCTAATAAAGCTGATTAATGACAATGAAAGATATGGATTGTGAAATAAAAGCCAATAAACGTGCATTGTCAGCCAGTTTGATGAGGAAAAGATGGACAAGACAAATATCTCATTTTGGTCGGTAATTCAAGGGACGTAATACAAGAGATGATGTGGGCCATTTAGCTGATAATTGAACTTTGGTAGCTTGGAAATACAATTCATATATCAATATAATTCAAGAGATGTTTGTAAAACACATATGCCCCCATGGCAGCCCAATAGTCAGAAATGGTAGAGGTCACAAAGACCTTGACCTTTGACCTACTAACCTCAAAATCAATAGGGTCATCTTCTGTTGATAACTAACCACCATGTAAAGTTTGAAGATCCTAGGGCATAGCGTTCTTGAGTTATTGAACAGAAAGCATTTGGTCTACCGACCTAATGACCAACTAACAGGGTGACGGACATGTACAAAGCAATATACCCCCTCATCAAAGACGGGGACATAATAAAGTGTGGGATACCCAAATATTAAACACATGCAGGGAAATCTATGAATTTTTTGCCTCATTGATGTGTTCCAGATTGAAATTAATGAGCAATCAGGACATCGGGAACAGGATCCTCGTTGTCTAGGTGAAGCTTCGGGGAAGACAGTTTGTGATATTGTAAGGAATTGTTATAAATCAGGTGGTTTCGAGAGAAATCTGAAGAACATCGCCGATGTGGAATTCCTCACTAAGACCTAGGCTTTACCTTTCTAGCAGCTTCCGAGAGAGGTACACCACTGATGAATGTGAAGTAGTAACCAGGGTAAGATCCATGCCACATAGCACTGAGAAAGAATGTAGCAAATCGTTTCTGTACCGGGATTCTATCATAGCAAACATGGCGTAACCATAGTGCTGTTTGAATATTCCAGTTATCAAGGTAAAGTTTGATACTGGTTGCACCCTGGAATACATAATAAGTTGAACAATTATCATTTCTACTTTCAGTTTACTTACATGCCAAACTTTGGGCAATGATTACTTTGGTAGGGCCTCACATTTTAACATTTAATTCAACTTGCACAATAATATCAATATGAAGAGATGCTTATTAACATACTAGATACTTATTGAGATTTTTGTTATCTGAGATTAAACACAAGATCAGTGTAACAAAACAGGAACATTTAGCTTAACTCCAAAGAGTTCCAACTTAAGCATTGTCCCAAAATCTCACTGAGCTGAGATTTCTACTTGAGATACGTTGGAATATCTGGCCAGGTAGAGACTTAATCTTACCTCAATTCCCAACATATACACATTGGTGACCAGATTCCATTTAGGTTTTCCATTCGTATCATAACCATTAAATCCAAACCCAGATGCATTACAAATAGCATCACCTGTCAACATCAAGAAAAACTGTATCATAACATTGTAATATGAATATTTGTTTTAAAAATGCAACGTTTAGATTAAAACATATATATTCAAGAAACAAATACACAAAGGTGGAATTCTTAATACAGTACGGTCACGTTACGACGACACCCGATATACGGACAATTCGTTTAAAAGACATCAAAATTTAATGGTGGGGACGAATTCTATACAACGTTATTTGTATCCGTTATAACGGAATATTCACTAACCAACTCAGGCCCCAGATAAATGGGAACAAATCGATAGTTTACACAGTAATTAATACTGATATACAGATACAGACCAGGGACAATTTTTTACACCTGAAATATTTATCAGCTTTACACAAAGCCATCGTCCAAGCATAGCTATGTAAATTAATATGTGTGAAAAACATCTTAATTGCTCTCAGCACAATAGTGGAACCTTTCACCTCGAACATCACAGTTGAGTTACATTTTGTGCACTACCGCTCACGCCGTCGTAATCAAGGGAGATAAGCGAAGTCATCGCATATATTCGTATTTCTTAATTGTAAGGTTCACAAAATAAACAATGTTTATCGAGATTTCTTGTCTTGATATTTTAATTCATCAATAATAAAAGACGATAGGGTAACATTTATGACAAAATGAAATACCAGTTTATTAACTAGAGCGTTATATTTTATAGATTACTGAAATAGTATCAAACTTGGCAAATACCCTGGTAGCTTCAAGAGAAAAATATGAATCATGGCAAGGCAATCTAGAACTCTACAAACAAGCTACAAACTTACAACTTACCTAGAGTAAATGCAACATAATATTTGGCTCTACAGCACAACATGGATACCAGCATGTACCAAAATCTGTACAGTATCCCATGGTTACTGATAAATTCAGGATCTGAAATATTACAAGGTCATATTCATACAGTAGAGTGAACATGTACAACTAATTGTATGCATATACTATAGCTACCCGAAACACTTATTACAAATAATTACCGAACATTTACCAAGTTGATTCAGTCTGGGGAAGAAACAGACCAGCCAATTTTCACTGCAAAATTGATACTTTTTATTCTGTGAATAACATCTAATTGGCAACCAATTTTCATTATGGTCCATGTTATGATATATATATGTACAAGTATATACAATGACATTAGAGAGGTGGCGAAAGGCAACGTGTACGTCAATACTACTTTTGAGTATTTAGTCATCCAGGTATGTGTAGTTTCTACAAGTAACCAACGTGTGACAGACGAAAATATAATGTGAACTATATCACAAAGGTATGCGTATGCACGGGAAACCCAATAATTTGTCGCCCGTGCTTTCATTGAGTTTATATAAACACTAATTATCGATTCACAATGAAATCATGTTACAAATGTCATGTGATTTTACAAGCAATCGTTGTCGTTCACAAGCCCGTTTTAATTGCAATGTGTACACATACATGTACGGGTAGCTACACATACACATAGTCGTACACAATCGCATCACAACCTCTAATATTTACAACAATACATAAAACAAATTCTCATTTTCTTCAATACATTTAATGTTGGTATATAGATATTTAGTTCTATCATTATGTGTAAATAAATTACCTGCGTTGAGCATTTCTGGGTAAATTGGTTTCATAGTGAAATGAAAGCACATCCAAAATATGGCAACAGTCATCTTATAGACTACAGTGTACTGCAATAAAGCGTGTAATAACATCAATATATATATATAACAGAATGCTTAAACTTCTGAAAATCACAAGTTTCAATGACAGCCAAGTTTTAATATAATCTACGGGTTGTTAACTTTTTTTAAACAATTTTTAAAAACATTTCATCACACAACTGTGCGCATGTCTACTGTTCCATAGAAAGCATATGACACAGTTTGCATTCCTATGACGTCCTTTGTTAATAAAGTAAAACTTTGATTGCTAAAACTACCTACGGACTGGGAAAATAGTTCAAGCCATCTACTGTATACAAGTACGTTATATTTTTGCTGGGACCAGAGAAGCTGTTGAAGGTTTATAGGGTGTTTGAGGCTGAACTATTTATGCCTTTCATATCTTATTTGTCTTATTTTGCCAGGTACTTGATAACTAGAATGTTTAAATATTTTGTAACATTTTAATCAACTTGGTCACAAATTTAATACTAAATCAAACACTTCCAAGTGGACTTAACAGAGTGACATGTTTGACTACACTTCATTTTGTGGTGTGTTTTTTTATACTTTATTTAAGGCCGATTGTTGGGCGTCTCCTTAAAGGAAGTATCACTATTCCTTTGGAGTCAGTTTCTCGTGGCAGTGGTATGTGACGCTGCTCTTGAAGCACCCATTTTTAGGGGGAAATTGAGGGAGGGTTTTCCTTTGTGTTATTTGTATTATGTTTACATGTATATATACACTTTCTGTTTATATATTGTTGTACATTAAATTTTATATTTAATTTATGAAATAGAAGTATTATTATGTTTTAATTACAAGTTGTCCGCTAAAAGTTCATATTTTATCCTTAAATATACACTTGTTGTTGTGTTTGCAAGCATATATCTATGTCAAATTGTTTTAACTATGTTTTAAATGTGATTGTACAGCACTTTTGAACGTATAATTACATGATAAAAGTGCTATATAAATATGGTATAACAAAATAAACAAGTTTTTCCAACTTATAATAATCACTTCCTGATGTTATCCATCGCCATGAGGGTATGAGAGAACAAAAGCCAGTTTCCCTTTAATGCTGAGTGTCAAGCAAAGGAATTTCTGGTACCATTTATATTTCGTCTTTGGTACTGGTATCGTACCAGTAGCCGAACAGTACGAGTATCCGAACGATCGTTATTTCTCCACTCCTGTATCTCTTCAGAAGGGTGATACTGTTTGTTTTGGAGCTAAGTATGCTTCGTGTAAAGTTTCTTTACCCAAATCAAAGTATTAACACAGAAATTCTACTTTCTTTATTACCCCACCCACTTTCTGTTTTGTTTACATCTGAGGGATTCCGAACGACTCTCGTATGCGCGCGCAAATCTTTCCCCATTGGCGCCTTTAAATCAAACGATAAATGATTAAGTTTCTTAAAATGTTTATTATGCATTAAAATAGCGAAATTAAAATAAAGAAATCTTAAACAAGAGGGCCCAAAGGGCCCTAGGTCGCTCACCTGTCAAACTTGACCTAGATTTTGTTAAGATGATCATTGTGACCAAGTTTCATACAGATTAGGCTAATATTGTGACCTCTAAAGACTACAAAAGGTTTTTATATGATTTCACCTAATGACCTAGTTTTTGATCTGGATGACCCAATATCAAACTTGACCTATATTTAGTTGTGATGATCGTTGTGACTTAGTTTCGTAAAGATCAGGCCAAAACTGTGACCTCTAGTGACTACACAAGGTTTTTCTATTATTTTCCCTTGTGACCTAGTTTTTTACCACAGATGACCCAATATCAAACTCTACCTAGATTTCGTTGAAATGATCATTGTGACCGAGTTTCATAAAGATTAAGACCAAAACTGTGACCTCTAGTGACTACACATGGTTTTTCTATGATTTGACCTTGTGACCTAGTTTTTGACCCCGGGTGACCCAATATCGAACTTGACCTAGATTTTGTTGAGATGATCATTGTGACCAAGTTTCATAAAGATTAAGTCAAAATTGTGACCTCTAGTGACTACACAAGGTTTTTCTATGATTTGACCTTGTGACCTAGTTTTTGACCCTGGATGACCCAATATCGAACTTGACCTAGATTTTGTTGTGATGATCATTGTGACCAAGTTTCATAAAGATTAAGTCAAAATTGTGACCTCTAGTGACTACAGAAGGTTTTTCTATGATTTGACCTTGTGACCTAGTTTTTGACCCTTGATGACCCAAAAACGAGCTTGACCTAGATTTTGTTGTGATGATCATTGTGACCAAGTTTCATAAAGATTAAGTCAAAATTGTGACCTCTAGTGACTACACAAGGTTTTTCTATGATTTGACCTTGTGACCTAGTTTTTGACCCCAGGTGACCCAATATCGAACTTGACCTAGATTTTGTTGAGATGATCATTGTGACCAAGTTTCATAAAGATTAAGTCAAAATTGTGACCTCTAGTGACTACACAAGGTTTTTCTATGATTTGACCTTGTGACCTAGTTTTTGACCCCGGATGACCCAATATCGAACTTGACCTAGATTTTGTTGGGATGATCATTGTGACCAAGTTTCATAAAGATTGAGTCAAAATTGTGACTCTAGTGACTACACAAGGTTTTTCTATGATTTGACCTAGTGACCTAGTTTTTGACCCCAGATGACCCAATATCGAACTTGGCCTAGATTTTGTTGAGACGATCATTGTGACCAAGTTTCATGAAGATTAGGTTAAAATTGTGACCTCTAGTGTCTACACAAGCCAATTGTTGACGGACGGACGAAGGACGACGGACGGACGGACGACGGACGAAGAGTGATTACAAAAGCTCACTCTGTCACTTTGTGACAGGTGAGCTAAAAATGGACAAAACCAAGAATGTTTACTGTTTGAAAAGTGTTTTAGATCTGCCCCATATTTTTAGTCAATCGAGGGAAATAATCTACTAAAATTATAATTTGCAAATGGTATGATTAATCTCCCTTGATTAAAAAAATTTTCGTATTAGTGCCGTAATCATTTATGTGAATATAAAATAGCTGCTATGAATCTCATTTCATGATTATGAAAATTTATACTGATGATAAAATGTACCAAAGTGCTTCTCCGATGGATTGCACTGTGTGATAATTGAGTGCACGAGATGGTTTACAGTTTTAGTATGGTACTAGTCGGCAGATAGCCACACACATTTTGACGAGTGACGGGAAATCTAGTAAGGGTTATTTACATTCTTTAAAATAAAAATAGTTAATATTTTAGCTATAAATGTCGTTTAATCGACCGATGAAGCATCTGTTCGGATACTGGTACTGTAGACTAACCAATTAGCGCTAAAAAGTGACGCATTTGCAGACGAGGCTGGAGTTGTTTACATTTCTAGAAGGGGGAAAGTTTGTAAAATTGCCGATAATTTTTGTAAACAAACAGTTTTGAGAGAAAAATTCAGTGAAAACCTCCATTTTTGTTCGGCTACTGGTCCGATACCAGTATGACGCGGCCAGGGATCGAATCCGAGACCTCCCACACTTAAAGCGAAAGCTCAACCACTAGGCTATCGAGGAGGCGGTTTGACTAATAGGTGGTGGGGGTTTGACTAATAGGTATAAAATTGTAATTTAATATACATTTATTTTATAAGAAATGGGATTGGACAACAGTGTTACACTACATGAGGCCTCTCCATAAACTGTATGTGAATTAGAAATGAGAGGTGATGATTTTTTACATACATTACATTACTAAAGTTACTTACAAATGGTGACAGGGCATTCTGCGATGCATAAACATTGTTGTTTTGCTGAAATAAAAAGGAAGAAATCTATATTATCCCTTTGTAAGCCCAATCAGTACACGGCTTATTATGGCTTGTATCCATCAGCTTATATTTTCTACTAACCTGTATGCAGATTATATGTACACAAAATTAAGCTACAGGTAAATAGATTAGGTGTCTAGGTGGAACAATGGGCTTATTGGCCTTATCACCCGGTATGACCTGACAAGTGCGCAACCGAGTGATGACTACCCAACAGAGGTAAATACTGATAAATGGGTGAGTAGTTGTGTTATACGAGGGTCATCCGTGAAGTTCATGAACAAGAATCATTGTGAAAATATTTGTTAATCCTAAACATAACATTTACTAAAACTAATATCTATTCGTGATTTACAAACGAAATATTGTGCAAAAATATTAACAACTAAAAATTCTACATTACTTTAAAATTATACATAATCACTGTTACGGAGCACTCCAGATACTATAATAACGTCATGACGTCAAAGTAGCTCATCATTATCTTTAAAACACTCCCCTCCACATGCTACGCATTAACAATGTCGTTATTTCTTATTTTCATAAATCTATCTGTATCACAAACATGAATATCTTTTCAAAATTGTTTTAAACCTCGCTGAGGTTATAAGAATCCCCGGATCGTTTACTACATATGTCCCTTTCAAAATGGTGAAAGACGGCAAATTCCATTTTTGTCAGGTTTGGACTATATGGAATGCAATCTGTCCATTCCAACCCAACAAAAACACAATGACCATCCATTACTTCAACCAGAAGTGTTATTGATACTTCTCAGAGCAACTGAGCATTTAAAATGAATTATTTAAATGTATTTGTAGATGCATATAATGGCTTGGTGCAGAACGTCATTGCCATGAAGTGCTCCGTACGATTTGATGTTGACGTCTCTGACAGTGAGCATGGAAACTCTGGAGCGACGTGTTCTTTTAAATAATTTTGTTATTTCACTAGATATTGTTTTAAAATTTTGGAACAAATGTCACAAATAATATATGTCAAGTCATGGGAAATCTTAGGTAAATGTTGCAATTTACAAAAGAAATACGGTGACTGAATAATGACAAACGTAATAACATTAATTTTAAAATTTGGACTGCTCTGTAGTTATGATATGAATTTTGAAATTGTAGTAAAACTGCACCATAGTAAAAGTTTTTAGATGCTGTCCTAGAACTTAACGGATGACCCTCGTATATCTTACCAGCAATTCTCCATTTCGAGATTTTATTTGGATTTGTTTAACTTTGGGCAATATGAATGCGAGATTTGAACATCATTTTCTGCGTGTTGTGTATAAACAGGCGCTATCAGCTTTATTCCGTAAAGATACCATGCAATACTGTTTAAATAGTACATTTCAACCTTCCTGGTCATTCACGAATTGTTAGATCCAAAAGAAATCTCAAAATTGAGATTTGCTGTTTAGAAATATAACACCATTACTCATCTGTCATCAGTATTCACCTTTATTTGGTAGTCATCACTTGGCGAGGCATTCCTCGGGTTATACCATGTGCTTATTAACACCATACACTGTTCTGATAAGAGATGAGCTAGATTGTGTACACATTTCATGTCCACTTTTTTAGCAAAACTATTAATTAAAGGGACTGTCTCACATAATGGTGTATTGCAAAAATAAAATAAAATTGTCAAATATTCGCGTAATGTTGGTATAGTTGGCTGCATATCCCATAAACAACCACACTGACATCTAAAATAACTTGAGAAACTTCGGCATTTTGTTGTTATAAAGTATTTTTACATAAAAAATTCTATAGGGTAAATACCCTATAGAATTAATACTATTACTTAAATTGCCTTAAAGAATGATCTCCTTTCATAAGATGTCTTGATTAAACCTTTTTCTGTAATTTGATTGTTTCCCCTTCATATTCAATGAATGAGGGATAGCCAACGTATATAACTGAAAATTCGTTGAGAAACGGCCTTACACCTTAATAAACTTAATTGCCATATTAAAAATATGAGTGATTATCTTAAGTTATCTGCAGTTTAATAATTATCATTTATATCTTTCAAGTGTAGATAAAATAACACTCGATGAGTTTGAATGATAAAGCATCCATGTTTACTTTGTACATATTATAGATGATACGTCAAATTACACCCCTATCTCACTGACAACACCCACATGTTGAGGACATGGCAAAGGCCTTGAATGCCATACAACAACATGACCAATCTGCCATGCATTCAATGAAGCATTATATGACGAAATGTATCATCATGTTTCGTACCTGTGATTCGTTGAACGCTATGTTAAAAAAAGGATTTGTCACATGAGCAATTTTGGCTTACCATAGACCGTGGTGGTGTACCTAAATAAGTGTAGCATACAAAATGGCTGACAGAGGGGTTTTAGAAGTTAAAATTGTTTGTGCCAAACAGAGTGTTCAACAAAGAATTACAGTGACAAATATCATAATTTTTTAACGTAGCTTTCAATGAACGCACAGCCGTGCTGCATAATACGCCAAGTAACAATCTAATATCTTACCTGTCCATTCTTCTTGGTCTTTTTTGCCACATCCGTACCCTCAACAAATGCGACATAATCTTTAAAGAAACTGAGCGGGCCAACAACAATACTTTGGAAGTAAAATATGTAACTGAAGTATTCCAGAGCTGATGGTGGCTTGCTGTAAATACAGAGAAATAAAATACGATCAAAGTCTGACAAAACAAAAACATGTACACTATAATCCAGAGAATTTGACATGACTCTCAACCTTCTAAAGGACTGATATTGCACGATTTGCTCGCAGAAATTTCTATACTCAACACAAGAACCTTGTTATATATTCCTGCATAAAGGTCAGGATCATGTCAAATTCTACGTGCTATAGCAGACATGCAAATGGACTTTCAAAATTGATAAAATGAGAGAAAAAATATCAAAATTGAAATTGTTCCTTGCTGCAATTATGGAATGGTTGCCAAAGTGATTTTGATGAGCAAGTGAGTAACTAAATTAAATTAATTTGATCAATTATTTAAAACAAGGAAAAACAGTTGGGTATATCCAGTCTTAGCAGTGTGTCTCATAAATACACAAATTTCTCAATCAGCTCCTTTATAGCTGAAACTAGGTATTTCATCTTTTTGACAGCTGGGACTTAGACTTGTAGCTTTTTGACAGCTGGGACTTGGACTTCTAGCTTTTTGACAGCTGGGACTTAGACTACTAGCTTTTTGACAGCTGGGAATTAGACTTCTAGCTTTTTGACAGCTGGGACTTGAACTACTAGCTTTTTGACAGCTGGGACTTAGACTACTAGCTTTTTGACAGCTGGGACTTTGACTACTAGCTTTTTGACAGCTGGGACTTTGACTACTAGCTTTTTGACAGCTGGGACTTTGACTACTAGCTTTTTGACAGCTAGGATTTTGGTATTTCAACAGTCAAGTTCATTTTCTCGTTTGGTTGTGTGTTGGAAATTGTACCGTGTAATTGTGTTAAGTGATGTTTTTATGTTTTCCGTAATTGGCTGTTTAAGTGGAGTGCTGTCTTTTCTATTATCATTTTTATAAATTCATAGTACCTCAATCATATGAGCACATTAAGTTATTCGTATTTCTAACCTGATACGCCATCTCTTTTGAAGGTCAGAGAGTTTATCTTTGTTACCATAGCAACCATCACGAATACTGAAAGCCAAACTGCTGATCTTCTGTGTGGTAATCATCAATGGTCTGAAATGAGGCAAAAATTTCAGTTTTTTCTTATTCTGAAATAGCTCAGTAGGTTTCAGATTGTTCTTGAAGTTTAAACTTCAGAAAATCTACATTCTGAGTTATATTAAACACTGACAATAAAATTTGCAATATATAATGTGACCTAGAATCAAACATGGCCTTGGGAGACAAAATTATAACCCGATTTCATCAAGATCAGGTAAAAATGAGTGAATTCTTGGGAGTGTAAACAAGGTTTTTCTTTCATTTGGCCAGGTAAAATAATTTGTGATCCCAGTAACTGTTGACCTGGTTTTGAACTCTGAGTAACCTTGGATTTGGTTTGGTCACCTTGTTTTTCACCCTAGATGAGTATTGACCCATTTGCAAACTTTGCCTAGATTTTTCAGAGACAAACGCTTTCGCCAGGATTCTTAACAATTAGATAAAAATTGTGACCACTATTGGCCTAGCAGAAAACCCAGTCATAAACTTGGTTTAAGATACTGACAACTTAGAACTGTTTAATCAAAGCAATTAACATTAACCTTCAGCTCAAGTTAAAATTCTTTAAAACAGATATGTTTTGTAGAGATCACTAACTGAATCATAAATAATATTGACCTACCCTTTATCAAAATTTGTAACAGTTAAATAATTATAAAGTCTTCAAAGCCATAGGTCATTGGCCAATATTAAGCAGAAACAAAACCGAAAAGCCACAGGCAATGACTCTCAGTTGAACAAAAAAAATAAAGGCTTTAAATTTGAACACAAGTTTAAGTTTTCTGTAAGTGCTTTGATAAAACGTTACCAAGGAGTCCAGCACAGTTAACATTTATCACTTACCCAGATACATCAATGCTGTATAAAATATCTTCTGGAATCATGTAAGCTCGATACAAATGTAATATCACAAGGTAAGACATAGCCATGAGAAATACCGCTCTGAAAGAGATACAAATATCACAAGGTATGACATAGCCATGAGGAAAGCTGAGCATCTAGCAAGAGAATTCTTTTGGTACGACTTTGACCAAGATTGAACCTCCCAGTACCTCCCACATTCGTAGCAGATGCTCTTCCACTAGTTGCCGACCCGAGCATAGCCTTTATTTGCCAGTCAGCTTTCTGCTGAAATATAGCAGGCATTATGAGTGCCTCCGCCCTTATTTGAACCCGGGTCGCCAGATTAGACGGCAAGCACGCTAACCATTGAGCTACGGAGTTGTAAAACGAGACATTTGAATAGTAAGTATAAGCTAGATGGCCAAGCAAACAAACACTTTTTTAAAGTTGGCCACAAAGATAGAAGATAGATTTCTATTTTAAGAGATAGGTTTCTGTTTACTAAGTGTATAGATGAGGGAAGTTGAGATTATTGTTTACCAGCAACAGTAGGTGCCATATTTCCAAAGATCTAAACACATGTAATTTTAGATCTTTGCAAATTTCATATTGATTTCATTCTCAATTTATCGTCCCTTTGGTGCAACAAGGTTGTATCTTAATTTTTACTATAAATATGTGAGAAACAACCTTGTTGCACCGAAAGGGACTTTATATCTGTTTTGTAAATGAAGTTTTTATAACTCAAAATATTGATCACACAGTGTTTGTTTTCGTTTGAACTTACACCAACCAGTTTTTAATGCCGTTTTCAAATAACTCAATAATACATAGACAGCTAGTTTTTCGTGGAATTATAAACATTGTGCAGAGTTTTTACAACAAAATTTCAAGAGCTCAAATTTGAGATTTTTCTCAAAATTAGACTAAGATTTGACCAAAATCTCAAATGTCAATTTGATTTGCTTCGGGTGAGTAGGGACTGAATACTATTATGTCGTTTGTGATAAAACAAATCATATAAACAGGGATGTCAATATTCTGGATTTATCCGGAATTCCGGATTTAGCTATCCTGAAAGAGCTATGATATCTGACCAAAATAAAAGTTATTTGATGAAAATAACTCAAGAAATGGCAAAGTTATGGCCAATTTAATCTTATCAGACGGTTTTATTGAATACAAACTGAGTAAGATATGGAAATAATGCGATTGAATGCCTCTTGTTTGACCAAAATGGTCAGCCACATTTGATTTTCAGGATTTGTAATATGACCCTGTTGACACCCCTGTATAAAAGAGCATTTCAGTAAGTCTGCACATACAAGCTAGTACACAGTTTTTACATGTGTAAAAAATGTGAAGCCACATGACATTGTATTAACTCGATAGTCCACGCTACACGATTGAATGTCATTAGCAAATTGGTGAACATGTGAGATCCTACATAATTGATGTTCTGTTAACTAATTAATACCTAAGGAGTACAAGGTTATTTGACAGACTTCCTGGTCAGTTTGATCACAGCAGCGTGGAACTGTGTTAATTATTAATGACAAAATAGTAGGTTGTTTTCAAGATACCAAATTGTATAAATTTTAAATAACTTAAAATGTTGGTGCTTTGTGTAGCGTAATGAAGAGTAAAGTATGCATGTTATCAAAGCTAGATTACCTGTATTATGTTTGTTATTGCCTTTGTATATAAACAAACGGTCTATTATCAAAATCGGACTATATATTCTAAATCCTTTAACATGTCATCCTTGTATAAAACCGTGCTTATCCATTGTCCTGGATCAAAGTTGTTATTGTCTGACCAGATTAAACTGAGACTCCTTGCATAATTCGGTCACGTCCGGAAAATTCCGAAGTTATAAAAACATATAATTACATTTATCGCTATATGTGGCTTTATTGAGTTGCTACTAGATAACAAACTGTAATGGCTCAGTGGTTAAGTGTGTGGTGTGAAGACCACAAGGCATCGGGTTCGAGGCTAACTAAATATATTTTTTATTTGACATTTTTATCTTTTTATGCAAGTATGCTAGCTGTGAATTATAATCATCCCTATGTTCACATATCCGTTACACAATTCAGTCATACATTAAATTTATAATGGCCAAGTCGTTGAAGCCTTTTTCGTGTACTTGGAACAAAACAATATGCAATTGAAAATATTACAAAAACCGAAAATAAAGACAAAATAATATAAGAACGTACGGGGAATAGTTTTAAACATAAACCCCTCGATTCAAGGATAGATAGTTGAAATAAAAATATTAATGACAAAAGCTTGCAGTAAGTTTTGAACCTGCTACCACTTGCGTTAAAGGCGCAAACATTTCACCTGCGCTACAATTCATGCTTGATTTTTCTTTCGATTGTGTTACAAATGCAGAGATTACTTCACATGTAGTATATAAACATACGAATCGAAGACAGCCGAGTACAGCCGGGGGTATACGGACTTTGATCAGAGTCTCAGTATAATCTGGTCAGACAATATTTCAACTAATCAAAACATTCTTACCATACAATAACGAAAACATACGAGGATTAATTAGTGACAGGTCAAACATATTTGCCTATACTCACATGTGCACATACGATTGAGGTAACACCAATATAGCTGTAAAACAGACCACTGCTTGCGTCACAACATGAAAGAATTGCCTGAAATAAACATATTTATGTGTAAAGGGTATAAGACCATTTTTGACCTACTGCAGGCACAGGTAACTGTATCATTGAAACAAGACTGTGTTCAATCAATGCTTATGCGCCGGTGAAAACCTTTTCCATAATCATTAGCTAAGTTAATCAGGGGCCATAATTAGGTAGAAATGTTGGACAGTCATACAAGGCATTGGCAATGTAATGTATTTATGATGGTAAACAAACATGCCAAGTTTGAAAGCAATGCCTTCATGGACTTTAAAAAGATTTCAGTTTCAACAATTTGACAGTTTTGGTTTTCAGACGAACGAACAGACAATGGGAAAGACAGGACAATCACTATATGCCTCCAGCATCAGTAGATGCTGGGGTAAAAAAATAATCTTATGACAGTCATAAATTTTTGTTCACAATAAAAAATGTGTGTGTTTTTTTTATTCTTTACCAATGATACAGGTGTACATGTGACTGCAGGTAGTTCGACATTTTCATTGGAAGAATACAAAAATTAAAACTGTTGTTTTACCCATTAAACTTCTATATCCTCAATGGTTGGTTTAATATATTGTGTGAATAAATAGTGCAAAATCTGATGCTGAAAACAAGACGACTCAAAAGGCCCTATAGTTGGCTCACCAGTCATAGTAGTGCAAGCAGGCCCCTACCTGTATGGTGACCTAAGTACTGGGTAATCATTTACAAAAGATTGAAGAAATTGCAGCCTCTATCGCATGCTCAAGGTTTTTATATATCCTTAACCAGGGACCTTGTTATTAAAATCAGATGATCCATATTGAAACTCGATCAGTGTCGATTCCATCTAGACGAACATTCTGACCTCTTAAGTCTACACTAGGTTTATTTATGATTCGACCTTGTGACCTAGTTTTTACCCCAGATGACCCAATATTGATCTTGACCTAGATTTTGTTGGGACGATTATTGGGATCAAGTTTCATTACGATTAGGCAAAATTGTTACCTCAAGTATCTACAAAAGCAAATTCTGGTCGGACGGACGACGGATGAAGAGTCAGATCGCGAAAGCTCATGTGATAGATAAGCTTAAAAGAAAAGGGTGTCAAACATAATATATGACAATATGATACTTACATTCCAAAACTGAAGAATCCAACCATTATACCAAGTGTCATGGCAATGACATGACGGCGCCAGACGTTCACCTCATTTGCTGGAAGGTATTTATAGTACAGTATGGCACATATCAAACAAAATCCCTCGCCACCAAAAAATACCAGCTGTGAAAAAAGAAAGGAAAATGCATCATTAGGTTAATTAATTCTTTACAATTTATTATACAGTTGGGTCTTGATATAATGAAACCCAATATACTGACAATGACTTTTGCTTGGGTCGAACCTGAACAGCTTCATAATCATTGTATCGTGACCTGACTGTACCAGCCATTACATTTTCTAACACAGACTAAATTCAGTACTTAATAATTACACATACCGTTATGGTTTAAAGTAGGGAATTTAAGATTGTAACACAAATAATTCAGACAAATTTGAAGAAAACTAAAAATATTTAAAATTATGACATCTGAAAGTGAAATAATGTTTCCTGTTATAATTTACATTAATTATTCTAATCCATCTATCTTACATCGACTCTGATGAAATTTTTGTTGGACATTGTCATAATTAACAATATTAGTTGTGCTAATAATTGTTACATTAATTAAATGAATTATGATTTAATTGTATATTAGTCAAAGAATACAATATAACTAGTCAATATGAATACAATATAACTAACTGTTCCATACACTAGCTGTAACCAAACCAATAGAATATACATTATCATGAAACATATTGGTGACAGCTCTTCAAAATGCCGAAGTTATAAAAACCTTGGTTCTCAGGAGAAACATTAACATTTTTCTTAATTTCTTTGTACAAAACTGCAATTTAAAAAGCGACAATTTTAATGTGTGTAGATGCTATCTTGCAAAGCTTAAATTGGGAAAAGGAACTGAAGTAAGCCAATTCGGTGTTGTGCTCCCAAAATCACACTCTTTTATGCTTTTCTGATTCAGGCTTTTTTGATTGGGCAATGGCTTCGGCATTTTGGAGAACAATGCGCCTCGTCTTTATGATTTTTATAAAATAATGTAAAAATCCTAAAACACCAAAATTGTAACTTCGACATTTTGAATGGATGCCACCATTGATATATACATTGTCAGGATAGATTATACATGTATAAAGCAAGAAACTCATTACAATCAGCGCTATAAATAACCTTATGTTACCCTGACTACAGTATACCAGACTTCCAGAACCTCAGACAGTCTCACTGATGTCTAGCAAAATCTATTACCCTGATGAAGACTTTAGTGAAAGCCGAAATGTAGGGAAAAATAAATAGTAAACCTAGAGCACATTCCTTGTTATAGTTGTTAAAAGTTCCACATATTTATATTTTGTATTCAAAATATATTTCAGACTTAATCCTTTATAAAATCTCTAAAGAAATAGCATAAAGACCCCTTAAAAAGGGCCCATTTATATAAGTAGGCATAACTATACCAAATAATGATTTTTTTATAATAACCTAACGAAAATCAGGAATGACCAGGAAAAATAAGTCCGCATGAAAAAGCAATTAATTTCTAATTAATGTTTTATGAGAGTTGATATGCACCTGTGGACTGTGAATGCTAGTTTTAGTTATCATGAGAAACAAATGATTGCTCTAATGTGGTCAATGCTAGCTATATATTATGAGAGAGTCTAAGGTTTTTGAAAGGTAAGAATGTAGGATAATATAACCCATTACCTTGTGAAAAAGAAGAAGTTGAAAGAAGATTACAAGAAGAAGACAGAAAAGTGATACATTTATACATTCAAACCTGTGTTAGTGGTCACCTGAATTAAACAGTCACTAAGTCTTGTTTTAAGCAGCCAGTAGATCAATAAGTTTCAACACAATATAGTACATGTTTAAACACATAACAGTTTCTGATTTAAGTACCCAAAATAATGACTCAAAGTAACCAAAAGTCCTTGAAGGGTAAATCTGGGATTTCAACATTCTTAATGAGACTTTCCTTAAATTTTACAGTGTTTTGCTTTGAATCTACACACCTTTAACGTCTTTCTAGTATGTAAAACAGCAGGGTGCAATACTAGGGTGAATACGGTCACAAACATTATCATGATTTTAGCATGATTAACCATTATGAGATTATTGGAAATTACTTGTAATCCACACTGCATGTATACTGCGAGGCTGTATGAAAAGGTGTGACCATAGAATAAAAAGGTTAATACAAGATTATGCTTTGAAACTTATAACGGTCAGTACAATACCATAATTATGGGAAATGTCGATGTGAACTTTACTTCATCCGATCAAATCGCTTCTTTCACAAATCTGAAGAGCAGTGACAGCCTGCTGAGGTGGCTAGATATAATTTAATTGGACAAACTACATGACGTCATTGTGCGCCAGAGAGGTAATTTGAACATGACTTCTTACAGAGTGCAGTCAGATCTCTTAAGCAGCGTAAAGGAATGGAGCAAATGTTAGGATCTGATTTAAAAGTAGTGACTGTATTATTATTACAATTATAGATTAATGCACACAGTATACAGACAACTGGAAACATGTCCATAGATACACACACTCAGGTGCCCTTAGATTAAACTTGCTGGTGCCCAGCGCATTATAAAAATCAACATGCTTGGCACCAGTGATTTTACTCGTATCTTAGCTCCATATACATGTTTATTGTTATTCAATTTTAATTTTTAATACAAGCAAAGTAAAAACGTTAACACCACAAAGTTCACCTTTCCCAGTAAATATCAGATAATGAATAAATATTCTACTCTAAATCTATAGTTATTGTCAAAAGATCAGATTGTTTTTTAGTATTGGCATTAAAATGATTGAATACTGAGGTGAGAAGATAAACAGTGAAAAAGTAAGTCGGTTAATTTTTTGTGATAGTAATACAAGTACCTAAACAATGGATTTCGTCCTGAAAACAAATGAGCAGATATTATTATAACTGTAATGTTACTTATAAGAACAGTGCATCGTAAAACAGTTTATGTTATAATCATAGTATACAGTCACAATAATTGTTGGTTTCTTTATCGGCCATCAAGGGTGGCATGGTGGCGGTTGGTACTGTGAGTCACAATAATTGGGTTTTTTTTATCAGCCATCAAGGGTGGCATGGTGGTTGAATTGGTGAATCCGGTTGGAGGCCCACATATATAATTATGCCTGCCATATTTCAGCAGCAAGCTGAGTGGCAAATAAAGGCTATGCTCGGCATGCTCGGAAATACTCATGACTACAGATTGTGAGGTCCCCAGTTCAAATCTGGACAGAACTTGATCATTTACAAAATACTTTTCAATGTTTCCCATCAAACTATAGATGAACTGGTTAACTGATGCCCGACAAAAACTGACCTCACGTTTATTTGACTGTACAAGTTGACAAATGTTTATGATAAATACTATCAATTGTACATAATATCAAGTGGCAAGCCTCAGTAAAAGAATGTTTACACAGGGTGTCCAAAAAGAAAGTATACAGTTTCAGTGTCTATCTATCAAACCTCTTCATTCTACTATCTCAACGAAAATTGGCACATGTATAGACAAAAGATGTAAGTTTTTCTGTGACCGATTTTAAGATAATAATTTATAACCTGGATATTTTTTAGAAAAATGGCAATTTTCTAAAATTACCTTATTTTGTCCATGACGTCATTTTGTAGTAATTAACGACGTTTTCACGATGCATGTTGCCTTCTGACATTTCCCTTCTTGCACTTAAGTTCTTTGAAACTATCAACTACATTTGCTCATGTGTCTTACCTGATCTTCTAACCTTCTCTTTTGATGTTCCTCAGCAACATAGATGTGTCTGCTGGCTTTAGATTGTACACTAGCGATTCAGATAGCACAATAGAAAGAAATAAACTCAACCCGTTACTAGTCTTTGTTAAACCAGCTCATTCCTAAACACTGCAGATGATTCATTGTTTTGAATGATACAATTATTAGCTCATGCAAGATGTGCCAGGGCCACACATTGTACATAAGGGGTTGGATGAATTCCTTTAAACAGTTGGATCCAAAGAAATTTCCAGAAAATATCACTGTGGTGTGGCATAGCCCGCCCACAGCCCGGATCAAAATCGTTGCGAATTCTTCTTGAGGGGCTATGTGAAATCGCTAGTGTACAGCGCAAAGCCAACAGACACGTATATGCTCACGAGAAACATCAAAAGAGAAGGTAAGAAGATCAGTTTAGACACATGTGCAAATGTTATCAATAGTTTAAAAGAAGTGCAAGAAGGAAAATGTAAGGAAGGTGGACATCTTGAGAACGTCATAAATTACTGAATAGACGTCACGGGCAAAATAAGGCAATTTCAGTAAATTTACATTTTTCTAAAAATTATCCAAGTTATATTCTTTAAATTGGTCCCAGAAAAAACTTACATCATTTGTCTACACATGTGTAAATTTTCTTTACGATAGCAGAATGAAGAGATTTTATAAATACACAATGAAACTGTATACTTTCTTTTTGGACACCCTGTACTAATACAAATTTGATAGTTATTAATACAACTTTATCAGTTGTCACCGCATGCCGTGCAAGATAATATATCTTTATATCTTTACTTACATACTTATTTACTTTCACTATGTACAGCATTATAATCACTAACATTCAAGGGTGATTAGATTGAATTAAATTTGTTGGAGACATTGACCAGGAAATCAAATCTCCTAGAATAATCGACCTCTGATAAAATGTGATAACTTGAATGTTTTTAACCCATCAATTTAAAAAAAATTAAATGCCAATTAATCAAAATGTTTGAGTTTAAATACACATGGAAATTTATCATACAGCATTATATCAATCTGTCAATACTAATTATCTATGAAGAAGTGATAAACTATAGATATGTATATAGTAAAAGTTACAAATAAATACTGATTACTTATTGAGTCAGTAACAATGACATGCCTCGTTATTGATCATATATTAACATTATAAACAAATGAATTCATATTTGGAAACTGTGACCATGAAACAGATTTACTTTTAAAAATAATTCAATAAATGATTTCAATAAATGTAAAGATATTTGAAGAGAAACTGGGTACTGTTTTATCAAAGCATTTACGCAATGTTAGTTAAACAGTACCCTGGGGTTATAACTTTTAACTCTAAATCTGCATGGAGAGCATAACAAGTGCTTTGATCGACCCTACAGGTGCTTTAAAATATACTATGTTTTAGTAAAATTGGGACAGTCTGTAGTGCTTCATTCACTGTTGTTCAGAGAAGACCAAAATTAACAAACTAATGATTTCATTAAAAATTTGTAAAAGGCAACACTAAATTAAATAAACTTTGTATGTTCAATGTTTTCTTTCTTTCAAACAATAATTTTTCGTAATGATAAACATTATGCTCGCCTATTTTAATTATTTTGCATCAGGTAAATTACTTGCAATTTTCATTGTCAACATGATTTTTTTTGGTTGACCTTCTTGACACTGCTTATAATGTGACTTTAAAAACTTGAGTCAAGGTCAAAGTTCAGGTAAGAAGTTTATGCACAAGTTCTCATATATTCTAAGATTGTTGAGAGTAAAACTCAAACACAATGCTTAATACAGTCACGTACAGCTGTACACTGGTCAACAAGGGATAACCCACATTAAATAGGGCAAAACAAATTAATATTGTGGTTCTGGTAATTTAACTGCTGAAAAAATTGGGTAGGTAGGTAGTAAAAACACTTTTATTTTTCAAAATAATTTTTATAATTTATTGACATTCCACAAAATTCAACAATCTACAGTGACTTCCAGCATAAGGCCAGAGTTCTACGATTTTTTGTTACTCAGACCCTAGGCTGCCCTATTTTTTGTCATTTTCAAAAAAAAAATAATTGAAAAACCAAAATTAAATAATGTTTTGATGTTAATGTACCCGCCTTGTTTTATTATTTCATTAACGATTATAAAGCTGGTATTATAAGTGTTTCAGTGCAGTGTACTAGTCTTAAGATAAATTGGCTGTTTTCTTGAAAACTACCACTGTTGTTGATTTGCTTAACATCCAACCGCCATTGACTAGTCTTCTACCAACAGCTTGTGGTAGCTATACTTTGAGAGTTTTATTTTTTTCCTCCTTCTGTCGACATTTCATCCACCAAAGTCTGAGTAACAAAATATTTAAAAATTCTGGCCTTATGTCAACAAAAGGTTTACGGTAGGGGCAAAATAATAGGGTCAGCTAAGGGGCAAAAGAATAGGGTCTGCTAAGGGGCAAAAAATAGGGTCAGCTAAGGGGCAATAGAATGGGGTCAGCTAAGGGGCTAAATCTGGCCTAATGTCAACAAAATGTTTACGGTAAGGGGCAAAAGAATAGGGTCAGCTAAGGGGCAAAAGAATAGGGTCTGCTAAGGGGCAAAAAATAGGGTCAGCTAAGGGGCAAAGAATAGGGTCAGCTAAGGGGCAAAAGAATAGGGTCAGCAATAGGGTTGGTAGGGTCATCAGAACCATAAAATTATTTTGTTTTGGACTAATTAAACTAAATCCTTTACTCCATAGACATTTAATCCATGTACTGGAATGATGATTATGAAAGGTTAAGCAGGTCAGCGCTTTTAACCAGTATACACGTTATGATCAACTACCCTTTCTAGAATAAATAATTTGCCTAGTAAACTGTAACACTATTTTAAATGGATTCTTAATTTTAATATAGGCTGTGAAGCAAACATCAAATATTATTTCCATAATCTATGCGTGGTTGCTTTAGCACCTGAGGTCTATTATTGTTAGCAACTGGAAAATTTTTCAATCCTAGCCATTTATTTTTACAAACCTGCAATGTACAATACTACATCTTTACAAAACTAAGAATCCATTTAGAACTGTAAGTTTAATGCAAATATAATTATGTATTATAGTCATCACCCGAGTATGTATACAGCAAGCAAGACTCAATGCAGTAAACAACCCTAACAAGGTGAAATTCAAGATAATTCTGTAAACAAAATTTAACAATAATATTTGAGTCATTAGATACAGCAGTTGCTATAACATTATAAAATAAAATTTAAAAGGATCGCCAAAACATTTGCTCATACTTCAGGCCCCTAAGGCTTTCCCAACCATTAAGTCGATCTTATATTTAAGTCAAGTTATTATTGATAGACATGCAATCAAACTTAAACCAGGTAACAGTGGTCATCTTTAGAACTTACTTAAGCAACCACCTGTCTTTACTCTTTAGAAGCCAAAATAATTAAATTCCACTTAGCTATTCTTTTATTAATTATACCTGTACTCGACAGCAGCAAACTTTTATGTACTTTTCATTAGTATTATTATTATACAGAGTTATCTTGGTTTTCCCTTTTGTCCAGCGAATAGGATACTGTTCTACATCTGGACCAAACAAAACAAGCAATTATTTCAATAGTAAAAGACTTGCAGCTTTGCTCGGCTCCATCGAATTGTCCTTTAACTCCTGTAATTTGAAACGGCAAAGACAAACAATTTAATCATCCAAATAAAGTATCTACTTTGAACTGAATATGACGTTCAAGTTTTAAATAACTATAAAAAAATCTATTGTGGTAAAATGGAAGAAATCAAATTGTATGCTGCTCACATCTGACTTAAAAATAATAAAAAAAGCAAAGAATTTTTTTTTCTATTTGACTAAAGTAAAATGATCTTTCTACAATCATACTGTAAGCCTACTGTTACACAAAGCTGCTTAAATCATTTTTTTTTTCAAATACGATGAACATGATGGAAATCTCTATTAGGGTTGCAGAAATTCAGATATACAGTGTATTCCAGAAACACACAAAATAGCTTAGGCCCAATAACTTTCTTATTCAAGATTTAATAAATTAAAGTTTGAACATCAATTAATTGATGTTCTAACTTTAATATATTATAATTTTGTGGATTATAATTCTGAGCAACTTCTATATCTAGGAAGAATCCACATTTTAATATTGATTACAAATCAAATAAAAATCATTAACAATGAATGTATAACAATGCAGAAAACAGGCCTCAATAAATATTTTTAAAAAGAAGAAAACCCCAAAATCTGACTTGTCCTGCTATATAAATAAAGAAGGAAAAAATTGTGCAGGACGAGCGGACGAGTGGATTTATTGAGGCCTGCAATAAATGAATTCTTTAGGAATATGCATGGATCTTAAACTTCGACTGGTGACAGATGTTCCCACAATATAAATATATAATAATAACTCTATAATATATTTCAGGATCAAAAAGCTGACACAATGTATTGCCTTCTTATCCTACAGAGATTACTTCGTCTAAGATCAATAAATTTGCCAGTGTGATAAACTAACTGTAATACGTTCAATCACATCAACTAACAAACCACAACAATGAAAGAATCCAAGATGCTGTGGCTGCTGAATCAATTAAGATAAAATATCCATCTGAATAACTAATTCCTGAATTTTTAAAATCTAAAATATCATTTTGTAGAAATGTGTACGTATTTCATAGTTACCATGTCGATAGGGACCCCAAGTTTACTGGCTACGGGACCCAAAACGTTCATTTCTTGATCAGCATCCATCTCTCTGTTCACCATTTAATGAGAGTTCATAGGTCAAGTTCATGGGTCTAGTCTAAAATTTAACCAAACTTTGTATCCGATAAGTTCAATGATACGCGAGTGAAATTATTCATTTAAGCACTGGCAAACTATAAGAGCTTGTATGATATGATGAATATAATTCGTGGATAAATATGAATTACTCAATTATCGACAAATTGCAATTTCAGTATCGTAATTTGTTCAGCCGACGGGTTTGGGAAGTGTTTTATCGTTACCCAAGCGTTTGTTGATTAAGATGTCGGTACAATCGCTTGTGAGTCGAAAGAAGAAGAGTTTTATTGGTTTGCCAGCTCCTCTAGGTTATGTACCTGGACTGGGCAGAGGGTATGGAATATATCTAACATTGTTTTTCTAATTATGGTAAAAATGAATGTAAAAAGTTTAATCTTTTACCGTTTAACTGACTTTAACCAGTTTTCGCGATGTTCCTCTTCAGAGTGTTTTTTCTGTTTTAGTGTTTGTATCGTTGTTGGCGAAATATGTGTCTAATAATGTTGGTTAAGCTTTAAATCCAAAATAACAAGTAAGTTTTATGCCACCAGAGGGCAGTGGTGAGGTAATAAAAATAAGGACAATAGCTGCCGACAATTGAACGATCGTCGCTGTAATAAAAGTTGCCCATACAATAATGAATTAGAATTTAGAATTATCGATGGCCACAAATAATGTGCTGCTAGCTAAATGGACCTGTTCACAATAAAAAATAAGGACCATTTTCCCAATTTTCAATAAATTAATTTGCTTTTTATCAGTTTTCAGTATAAAGTCCTCTGCTCATGCATTTAAATAACATTAACTGTGTTATACCATTAACCATACATAAGTTGTCCTTCAGGTGATCGATGCCGTCACGAAAATATAATTTCTGTCAAAGTCATCCTAAAATATTATAAAGATACATTTATAATACATGTTCAATTTTCAGAGCTACTGGATTCACCACAAGATCGGATATTGGTCCTGCCAGAGATGCAGATGATATTTCGTAAGTATGATGACTGTATCTTATGGTAGTCACACTATCAAATTTTATTATCAGTGATTTAAACAAGTAGGGTTTATAAAGATATTGCCAAATCTAAGACTATTAACTTACAGATTTATTAGAATTTATAAATAACAGGTCTACTACGACTGTATCAAATTACTATTACTAATACTATACCCATTAATTTGTTTTCTACGTATGTGAGACATAGTGCTCTTTTTATTTTATTTATGTTCTTTTCTTCTGCCTTTGTTATTGTTGTATATAACATTACTAATATCAGAATATCTAGTTAACCTTTATCCTTCCGAAACTTCAAAGTCACCTTATTATATGAAACCTGACAAGTAATTATTGATTCGGGCAAGTAACTTCTGCAGGAAATATGAAAGAAAACTATTCACTTTCTGATTCGGGCATGTAGTTTGAAATTCTAAATTCACAGACTGTATATGATGGCATTGAGTAGTATATAAACGAATGTTCCATATGCCTTCTATAGGAAGAGGCTTTTTCTTGTAAATTATTTGACATTTCGTTTAATAATCTGATCCAACGTGTATATTACTACTGTAGTGATGATCGACATGGTCCACCTAACAAGAAAGCTAAAGAGGAAGAAAAAGATGAAGAAGAAGATTTGAACGATGCCAACTACGATGAGGTGATACATTTATGATAGATTCTTTCTAACACATTAAGTGGTTTCACCTATATAATCATAGAGGAAACGGAGATGAATTGCCGATAAAGCACAGCTACAGCCATGTAACTTATAGCATTCCGAGGAAGAAAATAGTGCAGCGGTTATATGTATTTATATGTTAACAAATGCGGAAAATTGGCTATGTTGGAATCGAAATATTAAATGAATATGTACCTGTGTTTATCTTTAATAAAGCCCAGTCACTTTTTCAGATGCATATATTAAATCACTCGTGCTACGTACTTGTGATTTAATTAGTACGCATTTGAACTCGTGCCTGTGCTTTATTCTACTCATACTTTGTTGATAAATGGTCTCTCTTATATATATAGTCTTAACAAGAAAATAGTCTGATGAAATAAAATGGGTTATCTTTATAGTTAACTCTCTATAAGATGACCAACATTTGGGACCTTTTGAAACTAAGACTGGTCTACAAGTACTTTACTTATCAATTTGGTTTGTCTTAATATTAAGGTTAAATAAAAAATAAAAAAATAAACCCAGGGAACACAAAGATTTACTACTTAAGATGTATTACAAGTCTTGAAGAGTTATGACCCTTTTGATGTTCTAAGCAATAACCAGTATGGTGCATAAACAGCCATACTACATGTATGTCTTTCTTTATCATTATGACCTTGGGATGCCATCATGGGACCTTTAATAGACATTCAATTATGAAGTGGGGAAAATATCAGTATTTTGGGTTTTGGTAATATTTGGTACTGATTTTGTAGAGTATTTGTTAAACTTTAAAACTTTTAGGACAACATCATGTTTTCGTATATATTTTCCTGGAGGAGGGCCTTTTAATGGCCCCTAATATATCAGGGAAAAAAGCTTAGCAAGTATTTTATGCAGTAGTGAGGCATTATTGCAGTTGAAACTTAATTAAGATGTTACAATATTATAGTTTGCTGGTTATGGTGGAAGTTTATGTAGTAAAGATCCATACGACAAGGATGATGAAGAGGCTGATGCTGTATATGAAGCACTGGATAAACGTATGGATGAGAAACGCAAGGAAAGGAGAGAGAAAAAGTTACAAGAACAGATTGAGAAATACCGTCAAGAAAGACCTAAAATTCAGCAACAGTTTTCTGATCTTAAGGTGAGTACCTTGGTTGTGTGATTGTCTTGAAATTTATATATTCAACGCAAGAACCTTATAATATAGTCATGCATAAAGGTCAAGATCAGGTCAAATTCTCAATGCTATAGAGTGCCTACATTGAGCAGTGTAGTAAATTACCCGATCTGTGAATTCGGGGATTTTCCTTACTACTTGCCAGATCAGAAATGTTTTCCTTGAAAAAATGCCTGATCAGGCAATAATATAGACCCTTCCTATATTCTATAGAAGAACTAATGTGTGCATAAGGATATTTGACCTAGAAATGACGTGAGTGCATATTTCATGTCACAAAGGGAAAACATGATCTGCAAAAGTATTTACCTGTATAACTATAAACTTTGAAGGAGTGCTCATCAGAACGATTAAGGTTGATGTACTTAAGGTTTTGGTTTTACTAGAATATCTTTTATTCAGCTTTTTTCTTGTTTAAAGATTAAGGGGATTCCTGTGTTTAAAGATTAAGGGGATTCCTGTGTTTATGCACTCGTATATATCTTGTTACAGAGAGATTTGGCTGATGTTAGCATGGATGAGTGGATGAATATACCTGAAGTAGGAGATGCCAGGAACAAGAAACAAAGAAATCCAAGGGCTGAGAAGTAAGATTTGTTTTGTGTTTGAGACAGTGGTAGTGCTTGGCCATTCAGTTTTATCCCTGTCTAGTTGGCCAATGACCTCTTTGAGGGAAAGATTTGTTATTAAGTTATTATAGTAGCTAGCTCATCAGTGATTTTTTAAAAAAGTCTAACCTCTAATCTTATAAACAGACAAAATCTGTATGTTTATAACTTTTCTTGTTGGACTAGCTTAATATGCAACATAAGATATTGATTAATAACTCACAAATTTCATAGAACATGTAAGTAACAATGGCACAAATAAATAAAATGTAGTTTTCAGACAGTTTTTTTCTTATTTTTTGTATGTACAACCTTCTTCTTCTAAGCTAACAAATTAAAGTCTGCTCAAGGGACATTACTCCAGTCCTCCAACACAATGTTTATTTACATTCACATATTATTTTATCTGTAGATATACACCGGTTCCTGACAGTATAATGACTCGAGCAGCTGGTAGTGGTTCCACTAATGTACTGTCAGAGAGAGAACAGGTAGGTAGAGAACCAATTATCATCTATTCCTACAACTTCAAGCATTCCTACAAGATTATGTATTTTAATAAAATGTTGATTACTTTGCTAAAAAACTCCCATGTCCAAATTCATTTGAAGTTCGTTAGAACACATCTATTCAGCCTATTAATGCAAATTAAATGCCACAAAACTCTGTTAGTATGGCTTCTAGTTTCGAAATCTGGATACAGTTGTTGTCCTCAAAATTAGTTTTAGTTATGATACATTCACAATCAAAAATGCTGCTCACTTACTGTCACAATATGAAACTTTATGTTACAAAGTTTTTAATGACAAAATCCTCCCCGTGCGCTCTTAATGACGCCATCAGTTTATCTGCATGAACTTACAGGAAAGACTTGTCAGAAGCAAGACAGCCGACTGCATGTAATAGTGAGGCTGATTTTGCAAGTTTTTCGAAGTTTAACTTTCAATTTTTGTTTGGATTGTGTTAAAAGACAGATAATTGGTATCGTTTATCACATTGTTGGTTCTAACGCATTTGTTTTTGTGCATATGCACCTATTTTATATCCAAGATGCACTATTACTTGTTTGTTAATTGAATTTTAGAATGTCTCACTTTAGTGTATACATGTAGTTGGAAATAACTTGACAACAACACGTGTTCCATATTTTTATATTATAATTTACGTTTCGGCTTGCACCTTCATCAGAATATAATATCCACATGTAATCAACAAAACAACGGATGTGACGTCATGACTTTAGTGTACAATGTAATCAAATTACCCCAGAAAGAAATGTTTTGGTTATTAAAGCTAGTTTCAACCTTTTTGACATGTGATCTCACAAAAAGCCTGTATTTTTGTTACAGATTAATGTCAAGGGTTGTAATTTACATACTAAACCAAGTGATAGACATGTACACTAAATTTTCTGTCTTGACTATGGAAGCATACCGGTATAAATAGAGGATCTATCACAAGTTGTCAACTGATATAAACTTACATCAAACGAGTTTTGGAAATTTTATTAAGCGAGCCTTTGGTGACCTTAATAATATTTCCTTTACATGTTTAATAAAAATATATGTTTTTTTATTATATTGTTTGTAGAAGTTTGGAGGTTTGGCCTCACCATATGGTGCACTGACGCCTGGTATAAACACGCCAGGTAACACGACGCCTGGTGATATCGATATGAAGAAAATTGGACAAGCTAGAAATACATTAATGGACATCAAACTCACACAGGTAAGGGAATAACCATCAATCATCACAGTGGTTACATTAGCTTCAGAATCTGAACGATCAGTTTGATACTTTTGACTAAATTTTACCATTTCATAGGCAAATAACTCATGATTTTAAGAGAAAATGACCCTTCAGACCAAATTTTTGAGGGTCATAATGAGACTTTTTGGAAATTTCCAGGGTCAAAACCCCTATTCCCGAGTCAAATGGAACCGCTTCATTGTTCATAGTACCTGTATTTCACAGGGACGATTTTCACCATATTTGAATGCTATGTTGACATGCAGATCCAAATGCATTTTAGGCTACATAAAAATTGAGATAAACTAGAAAATTATTTTTTGTTTTGGAATGCACTCAGAGGAACCATGTCTTTAAAATACCAAAAGGACAGTTGTTACATTTGTCAAATGAAAAGAACAAACATTCTATTTTAAAACATCCGTTTAAGATTCTGAATACATCAAATAAATTGAAAAAAAGTGACTGATTCCTATTTTGTTCAATTGTATGCTTTTATTGAGTTTCTTGTATTAAAAGTGTATGCTTGTAACTGCCTTATTGTATTAATCCTGTAGGTACCCAGCCATCACTTGACCCGCAGTGATTGGCATTGTCCTTAAATATGACTATATCTTGTGTTTTATGTTTCAGGTTTCTGATTCAGTGAGTGGTCAAACTGTGGTTGATCCTAAGGGCTATCTGACAGATCTCCAATCTATGTTACCTTCACATGGTGGTGATATCAAGTAAGCAATCAATTACTCTTCACAACATCCAGCAACCTCTCTGCAGTGACAACCTTTAGATCATGTACATGTTGACCATTGTTATTGGGTTTTTGCTTCATGGAGGTTATGTTGATAGGAGACAATGACTGCCTTGATTTAAAAGGGGGTGAACTGGGTGTGCTGGCGGCGATTTCTTATGGATTGGCATAATTGAAATAACTGAAAATATTTTATTTGATATAGTGACCCCCAGTCCAAAATCAACTTAAATTATTTGACATATACATACGTATAATATATATTACACAAATGTGATACAAGCATCAATGTAACACAATTCACATGCATACACACATATATATTACATCAGACATGAATTAAACATATTTGAAATACAACTACACACAGTTACATTTGTCTATGTATTAAACCAGTGTTAAACAAACATTTTTAGTTATACAACTCAAATTTTAAATGAACATAGATAATGTACATGCAAACTAAAGAAAAACATATGTCATGTTTTAAAACAGTACCTTTTAGTTCAGGTTTTGCTGATTACAATTTTCAGCAGAGTAATTGAACATGGTTTGGAGATGTTTTTTTGCCAAAATTTCACATTTTCTTGTATTGTTGAATGTTCCAGTGATGTTAAGAAGGCTAGATTATTGTTGAAGTCCGTCAGAGAAACAAATCCCAAACATCCCCCGGCCTGGATCGCCTCCGCACGTCTAGAAGAGGTCACTGGTAAAATACAGGCAGCTAGAAATCTCATCATGAAGGGGGCAGAGGAATGTCCAAAATCAGAGGATGCCTGGTTAGAAGCAGCTAGATTAATGGTAAGTTATATCAACTGTGTATGGTGTACTATCAGTACTAGATTAATGGTAAGTTATATCAACTGTGTACGGTGTACTATCAGTACTAGATTAATGGTAAGTTATATCAACTGTGTACGGTGTACTACCAGTATAAGAAACTTTGTGGTTCAGTAAAAAAGACTGTGGGGACAGATAAATTGCTGGAAATTACTTTTAAAAGGTAATGGACGAGGTAAAATTGTTATTACCAGAAATCAAGTAGCATTATTGCATACTAGTACATAAAACCGTGGCTATGATTTGGTGGCCAATCAAGTAGCATTATTTCATACAAGTATATAAAACCGTGGCCATGATTGGGTGGGAAAGGTTTATATCATGGGGTCTGTTCTGATATGGCTAGTAGCTAAGTCACCAGTTAGTTGAATAAATTATAATGGTTACTGTGGTAGCACACTTGTCTGGTATCTAGCATTAAAGTGTAGATGTCGGGAAGAAGAAGTGCCAAGAAAGTAGGTTCTCTGTGAGGCCCACATGGAAGATTGGGAACCCAAATGTGTAGCCTCGTTAAATAAAGTCTTTACTTACTGACTTACTGTAGCCAAATTGGCTGGTATGTAATTGGGGTGACTCTATACTAAATACATGTACTGAGAATTGAGGTAGACACTTATATCTATAAATAGACACTTTATATTACTTTTCTAGCCAGGAGATCAAGCCAAGGCAGTGGTAGCTCAAGCAGTTAGACAGTTACCTCAGTCTGTCAGGATCTGGAGCAAAGCGGCAGAAATAGAAACAGAACTCAAGGCCAAGAAGAGAGTTTATAGAAAAGGTAGGATTATCAAAGTTTATCATAGTTCTTTTTTTTTTTAAATGCCGAGCATAGCCTTTATTTGCCAGTCAGCTTTCTGCTGAAATATGGCAGGCATATATATGTGTGTCTCCATCCGGGTCACCAGATTAGATGGTTAGCACACTAACTAACCATTTTCAGCATTGTGCTACCGTATATCGGGTAATTTTCGCGCGTACCTAATTTTCGCTTTATTCGCGTCCAAACCAATTCGCTAAAATTGAAATCAGCGAAAAATTCATACCAGAATTTCGCGATTGTCCGAATATGAATGTTTCTACTTTCGTTTTCGTCTACCGGCGTCGTAATATTAACGCGTGATGAAAATCGATAGTTTATACTAATTACTAGTACTATACGATAACACAATCCGTATAAATCAAACATAAACTAAACCACCTATAAAGTGCAAAATTTAAAAGTTTAAACAATTATGTTGTTTAAGATGCTATTTCACCAACAAGCGTATTATCCCGTATTCATCAGTTTTGAAAGTAAACAAACAGGGACCAATTTAACAAAAGAATTTTCCCGTCTATTGTATGAAACAATTGAAAATAAATGACGAGGTGTGAACTACATATGATATCTCTGTATTTTACCTTTGAAAATATCTTTAATACATATGACAACGAAAATCGTGTTTTGTTAATGTTCTACTCCAAATTAAATTCATGCACATTTTCGTGTTTAAATAGGTCTGCAAGTATATCTTTTATTCGTATGACAACAAGATAGTTTATTTTATCAGGTCAAAATATAATATGCGCGGTACATACTGGTTATTAATAATATGCGATACCGCTGTTATAACAAAATACGCACACCGGTACCAACCGGTCGATACTGGCTTTTAGCTGCGCTAAAACAATCATGTTGGATTAATCTCCCCTTACAAGATGGAAAACGCGAAAAAAACAAACAGAGGTTAGAAATCGCTAAAATTAGCTTCGCTAAAATTTGATTTTGCCGAAAATCGCGAAATTTGCAGTACGCGAAAATTACCCGATATACGGTATGTTATTGTGGTCTGTGTTGCTTTTATGTTGTTTGTGCCCAGCTGTTTCAGTTGAGTGCTGCCTTCCCTGTCTGATTTTTTACTTTCTTAATTTTCTGTAATATTTGCTAGATGATTTTAACTAGTATTATTAGTATAACAAATTTTGCAAGAGCCAAAACTGGCGCTTTTGTCAAATTTGAGAGTCAAACTGTAGTTTCAAGAGTAAAAAAAGCTAAGCAATGAACCATCAAAACAAACTTACTGACAAAACCCCTGATGTTATATTTACAGCTCTAGAGAATCTACCTAACTCTGTGAAGTTATGGAAGTTGGCTGTAGAGTTAGAGGATGAAGAGGATGCTAGGATAATGTTGAGTAGAGCTGTAGAATGTTGTCCTACCAGTGTCGAGGTGAGAATTGTTTGTTTAATCAGGTTTTACGTCATTTCTCCATATTTGTTCAGTTATATATGGCAGTTGATTCACCTGACTAGATTTCCTGGTCTGTATTCTACTTGCCCAGTACTAATTTACCCTTCCTTAAGGTTTGTTCTGGATCTTTACACCTTTTTACTTATTTTTTGTACAATTTTAAGACATTGCTGCACTTCAGTCAAAAACCCGAGGGTCAGACTGGTTGTTCAAAGATTTTTTCAATCAAAAATATGCCTGACAGGTAATAGCTCTTGTAACTTTTATTTGATTGTGTGCTCCTTGTTTTCAACAGCTGTGGCTTGCATTGGCCAGACTGGAAAACTACACAAATGCCAGAAAAGTTTTAAACAAGGCAAGAGAGAATATTCCGACAGATCGTCTTATCTGGGTCAGTGCTGCAAAACTTGAAGAGGCCAACAATAATATACCAATGGTGGAAAAAATCATTGAAAGAGGTAAGCATCCTGTTCATAGTGTTGTTACTATTATTACTTCACTTCAGTGTAGTTATTGTTCATAATTACCTCCCTTTATGGTTAATTACGCACGTAATTTAAAGTCCACAGTGTGTCATTCATTGCGGAGTGAGTAACTATATAGGCGGACTTGAAATATCCATTTTCGGGGAATATAAATGGTTCCTTCTATGTCTGACACTTGTGTGGATGGCTAGGCGATGCCGTTGTTTCTGTGTGACTTATTGAGCTTTTCAAACATGTGAGATAGTCTGTAGCTGACCATATTGCCTTTGAGGTCAGGTTAAAATAGTCTATATCTTAAGAATGGTTGGGCCTAAAATCCTCAAAGTTAAAACGGAGGTTCGTGATCATCAGATGAGGTCTTGAGAACCCCTACTGATTTTGATGTCAAAGGTCAAGATGTCCTTAAATGTACAAGACTATAGTATTGGCTGCCATGTTTGGCCTGGCCTACATGTTTTACAATATCTCCAGTTGATGCGTGTCCTGTGTTAGACATTTATATGTATTATCATATTCAGCATTGAATTCACTGCGAGCCAACATGGTTGAAATCAACAAAGAACAATGGTTGAAGGATGCTGAAGATTGTGAGAAGGCAGGCAGTATGCACACATGTCAGGCTATTGTGTAAGTAATACAGTATTCAGCATGTCAACCAAGTGATCTAGGTATGATTCCTAGGTTGGACCGGCTAAAACATTATCCTCCACATGTGACAAAAGTGTCACTTGCTTACAAAAGAGCAACTTTAAGTACTGGTTAATAAATAAATTTCATGAAAACTAGTTAGGTCAAGTGACTGCTCTTTATGGAACAAAAAACATAAACACAATGGTACACAGGTAAAACAATAATGCACATTTCAGTGTATATATAGATAGTGGTCAACTGGGTATGATCACAAGCTTCATCAACCCTAAAGACTGATTCACATGTTGTCTCAAACACAGAAGACTGGTCTCAAAATCTTTGTCACAACTTCCAAAGTTTTTAGATCTTCAAGAAAGTCCATTTGAGATTTGTCTCAAATTCTGACAACAATATTATCACAATCTCAGGAGATCAGGGGCCTTGTTGGATGCCAGTGTTCAAGGATTCCAGTAGTGGTCTTATTATTGTGATATTAAGCCCAGGTCACATGGAGGAATTCCTTATTGGCGATGTTCTCCTGATATCTTCAGATACAACCAGATTCATCACGATTCCTTCCTATATCACAAACTGTCTCATGACTTCCCCGAAGCTTTCCCTAGACCACAATGGACCTGTTCCCGATGTCCTGATAAAGTGATGACTCAGTAATTTCCATAGGGAGTACATCGTCTAGGCAAAAAGTGCTCAGTGGAACCAAGGCTTTATTGTATGTTTAAATCATTGCTAGATAACTGATAGATAGCTGTGTATTGTGATTTACAGACGTTCAGTGATTGGTATAGGCGTAGAAGAGGAGGACAAGAAACATACATGGATGGAAGATGCTGAGGCGGTCAGTACCTCTAATCTCTTACCACATTCATCCAAATGTTTCACCTACTTTCGTCAGCCAAGAATATTAACCAAAAATTGGATGTGTCCTTTTAGATTTAGATATTTTACAAGTCTCTGATGGGTAAATCAGGAACATTGTACTTTTTATGCCCCCGTATCGATAGATCGGGAGGCATATAGTGATTCACCTGTCCGTTCGTCCGTTCGTTCGTCCGTTCGTCCGTCCGTCCTGGTTAACCCAAATTGACCGTTTCTTCTAGCATCATTATGGCTTGCTACAAAGCTTCCATACTTGCATGGATGTTGTATATGAACACTCTCTACACGCCTGTATCACCTGACCCCATTTTGACCTTCACCTTGACCTAATTTTGGACTTAGACTTATTTATGGACAAGGCTTCCACAGGGGGCATAAGCGTTTATTGAACGCAGTCTTGTTTTAAAAAGATTTTTTGGTATCTAACTATTTTTTGAATCTTCTCCCGTGTGTTTACATGTTTACATGCATCCCATACACAGGAGCTTGAAGTACTTCACTTACTAGGTGAATATGGTACGACATTCATCCAAATATTGCACCCACTTTCTTCAGCCCAGAATTGTCACTAAAAATTGGATGTGTCCTATACACATCGCAAAATTTATTTTTTCTCTATCTGACAAATTTCATCAATGTACATTGAAGGAACATCTTATATTTGTAGACTTACATCTACTATATATATTAATTGCTTAGAATTAGAAGGTCGTAAGTACAAAATCAATATTTTGAGAAAACAAGAAAAAACTGTCTGAAAACTACTCTTTACTTATGGAAAAACAAGCTTTTTAAACTTCAGTTTGGTCAACATGACCACTTTCGTTTTTCATTAAAAAAAATAAGCTCATAAGAAGTGCTTTGAGGTGCAGGTTTCAAATATGCATGAGTATTATAAGGTCGTAAGTAGTATGACCTTCTAGTTCTAAGCCAGCGATATGTAGAGTTATCAACTTTTTGATCATCACACATTTATCTACTGTAAACCAGTATTAGAACTTTGATAAGAATACCATATAATCTTTACATTGAAACTGTATATTTATTTCAGTGTGCATCCCATGCAGCATATGAATGTGCTCGTGCAATCTATGCTTACGCACTGTCTGTATTCCCTAGTAAGAAGAGTATATGGCTGAGAGCTGCATACTTTGAGAAAAACTATGGTAGCAGGTTAGTTTGTTTGTTTCATATCACCAACTAATCTTAAATAAATAGAGTATCTTTGGATCTCTTCATACTTGCTGTAGTTATAATGTGTAGGTGCATGTTAGTACAGTGTGAGTTGATAAAAGCTTCAAAGTATACAAAAGCAAGTGAGTGAAGTAAGAAATTCAATATTGTTAAAATGTTCATAAAGTCAAAGACTTACAGGTGAAAGCTATAAACAAGACACAAAGACATAGTACATCTATTGAATCGTAGGTGACAGGGAGCTGATAAGATTATTCTATCACCAATGAAACAATATATGTATTACTGAGATGCCATTGGACATCAAATCGATTAAGAAGATAGATCATTAGGGTGTTCCTATACATATTTTATCAGCAACACATAATATATAACCGGTAGTTTTACAATAATGTATTTACATATTAAATACTTATGTGGCTATGGATACAATCAGGAATGAGATTTTGTGAGTCACATAGTGAGTAATAAAAGTTGTTTATCACATAACCCGCGGTCCAGCAGTGCCGCAAAGCCGTGCCGTAAATATCGTTTGGCACTCCCAGACCGTGCAATAAATATTTAAATTAGTCTGAAGCGACGTAAGCCAATCCATGCCTTGATCGGCCCATGATGTCAGGATAATAACAACTTCGCCATGACGTCGCGCTCTTTGTACCGCTTAATTATGTCTGAAATCTATGCAGCGTACATCATTATTTTGAATGATAACGAACGTTCTCTAAGGTTATGTGATAAAAAGAATCATACATTCGTACTCATTACAAACGAGTTTTATTAAACTCGTCGGCAAAGCCTCGTGTCATATCATTTTGTCCATTAGTTTAATAAAATTCGTATGTAATGAGCACTCATGCAAGATCCTCTATTTCACAATTAGCCTTAAATAGCTCAGTAAAAGCCAAGCTAACCAAACTACTGTTGTTGTACATTTACAGAGAATCACTGGAGGCTTTGTTACAGAGAGCTGTAGCCCATTGTCCTAAAGCCGAGGTACTCTGGTTGATGGGAGCAAAGTCCAAATGGATGGCTGTAAGTTTGCATTCCTGTCTTTTGTGTTTTATGCTGTTCCTCAACAGCATTTGTATGCTGCATGGATGAAACTTCAGGTTTTTGAGAGAACCAAAAAGCCTGTTTTTTCTTATTTTCTCCATATAAATGGTCAAACTTTCACCCTTGATGCTGTTCCCCTAATAGCATTTCAATTGGACCTTAACATGTTGGTTTGGGCTAACAGCTTCAATACTACTATATAGGATAGGTTGAAATGTGATAACTGTGTTAATGTTATATAATCTGTGCAATGATTGTCAAACATTATTAAGATTTGTGTCATCTTAGATCGGGCACAAAATCAGTACTAGTATCAACATTAAAAAAATAGAAACATTGTGCTGAGTTTATTACAAGCTCCAACTTCAGTTTTGTCTTGAACTCCTGTGACGTCTGGAGTAAAATTTTAATTTGAACTGGTTTTTATACGCCCATTTGAAAAACGGGATGTATTATGGGAACACCCTTTGGCGGTGGCGTACAGGAGTTTGTCTGTACTTTAATGCTCAGAGTTTTCATCCGATCTTCTTCATGGGCATAATATCTAGGCCAAGTTCAGTTATAGGCCAAATAAGCCAATACATTCTTGGGTTATTGTCCTTTAATTAAAATGTTTTTGGATTGTTAGTTTTTTTCATTGACCATGCCTGAGACGGGCATATTTTGTGACATTTTGGCTCTTGTTACAAGGTTGAGAATCATCCTGAGATAAGGTTTTAGATGGTTTCATGGAATGTTCTCATCTTTTTTGTTATTTGTTAAAATGTCAAAGGGTGGCTGAACTGCTAAAAGCAGCCCTTGAAAAGTGGTAACTTAACTCATTTTTTCTTATTTTCAGGGAGATGTTCCCGCTGCAAGAAGTATTCTAGCTTTAGCTTTCCAGGCTAACCCTAATAGTGAGGAGATCTGGTTAGCTGCTGTCAAACTGGAATCCGAGAATAATGAGTTTGAGAGAGCTAGAAGATTGTTACAGAAGGCTAGAGCTAGTGCTCCGACAGCTCGTGTGTTTATGAAGTCAGTGAAGCTAGAATGGTGCCTAGGAGAAATTGCTAATGCTAAGAAATTACTGGAAGATGCAACTAAACATTATCCTGACTTTGCCAAGGTGAGAAAACTGGAACCAAACCCTGGAGAATTTTGTATAAACATTGGGAACCGATTTTGTAGTTTTGGGAAAAATTGCATGCATGCTTTTAAAGAATATTTTAGTAGTTTTATAACAGCCCCTACATTATAAGCCCTAGTAAATATATGTAATGGGAGAACATAGAGGATCTGACATGAGTGATTAAAGGCTTGAGTGCATGCTAATATCTTAATATTTTCTGGAAACTTTTCATAAAAAAGTTTTTCCAGTTATAAACCATGCTATTAGAATTAATTTAAATAAAATTTACTTTGATTGAAGTATGGTGAGCGTTTAGGATGCTTCTTTAAATGCCTTTTTCAGGGATATTAATTTTTCTGATTAATCCCTAATTCCGGATTTATCATTCCTAAAGAGCAATGGCTTCTGACCATTTATTTGATGAAAATATCTCAAGAAATAACAAAGTTATGGTGAATTTATTCTGCTATGAAGGATTTTCTTTAATACAAACCGCATACAAAATTGGCTTTGTTGACACCCCTGCTCTTTGAATCTCCTCCTAAAATACTGTATCGATTTTGACCAAATTGTACAGGAATGATCCTTTGGTGGTCCTCTTTTAGCAAAAGTATCAACCGTACCGGCCTACTCCATAATTATGTAGGTCACAGTGTCAAAAAGTAGGTTGTCAAAGTCTCAGGGGGGAGCTATCTTGGTCCTCTTGTTTCATTTCTTGCCAAGTTATACAAAATATAAACAAGGAGAGGTGGCCACTGGGTTTATCTGAATATTTTATGTGTTTTAGTTATGGATGATGCGCGGACAGATAGAGGAACAGTGGGGGCATATCAACGAGGCCAGAGATGCGTATAATCAAGGGGTAAGTGTTTCCAATCTCGACACAATACTGATGAAAGTTAACACTATATAGAAACCTGAAACAGTCATATTGGCCACAGGACAAATGATAGGTCTATGCATCTAATATCATATTAGCCATTCAGCCACCACATTTAACTTCTGCCATTTGCCATGTTCTTTTTTGTCTGTCAATCTTTAAAAAAATCACTGTAATTAGCATTCCTACAAAATCAGAACCACTGCGTTTATTTGAGACCCAGCGGATAAGAGTAACAAGGCACTTGCAATTCAATGATCAGGGAAAAAACGTACAGTCGTTTGACGTGACCCAAGTCTGAAAGTAGACTTTGAACTAGTACAGTAACTTTTCTTATGTTTATAACTTTAGCTGAAGAAATGTCCGCATGCTATACCACTGTGGTTATTGTTATCACGAGTTGAAGAGAAGACTGGTCAGTTGATTAAAGCCAGATCTATACTGGAGAAGGCACGTCTGAAGAACCCTCAGACAGCTGAGTTGTGGCTGGAAGCTGTGAGGTTAGAAAATCGAGGTGGCATGAGGAATATTGCACAAAATCTGATGGCAAAAGGTTGGTCATTGGTATACTTTGATTTAATTTAGTGTATAGAAATAAAAACTAACACCACCTAACCAGTTTCCTGAAATATCTCAATCTGAGCTAAATCTATTTCAAATAGGTCAGTCTTTGGTATACTTTGATTTAATTTAGTGTATAGAAATAAAAACTAACACCACCTAACCAGGCCCCGATTTCTTGAAACATCTCAATCTGAGCTAAATCTATTTCAAATAGGTTGGTCATTGGTATGCTTTGATTTTTTTTTAGTTTGGTCAATTTTATTTTAATAGCTCATAAAAATAAATTACAGACAAGCTCTAGGGCTTTTGCTTTCTAACATGACTTAAACGCACAATTGTCTCTTAATTAAGCCAGTGTTACTTTGCCAAGATATATTGTTTACTTTACTTTTTTACCTGTACAGCGTCATTAATCGAATGAATACCTGCGTGACATGATATCACTACCATCAGTATATCAAATGTGATACATCGTTATTCTTGCTTTTTGTCTATATAGGCAAAATTGTAGGGCTTTTACAATATTCTGTCAAACATAGTACGATATTGCCCCAGAGTGGGATCTGTACTGAACAGGAAGAAGAAGAAGAAGATGGTTTGTTTTGGAACTAGGTCATTCAGCTTTGGCATTCAGCTTTTTGGTTGCTGAAACTGGTTCAATTTAGAATTTCGACAGCTTGGACATGGTATAATTATAACTTGTTTAGTTGGGCATTGTGCCTTTTATGTTTTCTGTGCTCGGCTTGTAAAGCTGAGTACTGCCTTCCCTGTCTGACTTAATATTATCTTTTTGTTGTTTTATTCTAGCTTTACAAGAGTGCTCATCATCCGGGAATTTATGGGCGGAAGCTATATTTATGGAACCACGTCCACAAAGAAAGAGTAAATCAGTGGATGGGTTACGAAGATGTGAGCATGATCCACATGTATTGTTGGCCGCATCCAAGTAAGTTCTATTATTCCTGATTAATCCAGAAATCCAGATTTGCTTCACTAGAAAGACTGAACTTTTCTGCAGAAAATAGAAGTTGTTTGATGTAAAAGTACCAGGAATTGACTAAGTTATGGTCATTTGAAATTTTAGAAGCTAAATTTTGACAATAGAACAATCGTTGATACAGTTTTGGTGTAGGCATCTCAGGCCTGGTATTTTTCAGGCTTGTTCCTGAATTTTCCTTCTTTGTTTATATTGAAAAGTGGAATTTCAGGCTTTGAAACCTGGATTTTCAGGCTTGAAAATGATTGCTAATTACCAGGCCTGCATCTAGACTAGCATCTTATTTTCAGGATTGGACATTATGCCTCAGTAAAACCCCTGGAACTTCATAAATATTGTTGCATTTCTTTTCCATTGGATCTGTTGTCAGTATAATATAGGTTGTTACCCACTGTACGTTTACGCTCGTTTATATAAAAACTGATACATTCAAATAAAAATATATGTTAATACTAGTAAGATCATTTAACTCTTTAAAATTAAGGTCAGTTTTTGTGCCCCCACGCTTATTTATAAGCGGGGGGCATATGACATTGGTGCTGTCTGTCCGTCCGTCCGTATGTACGTCCGTACATACATACGTAACACAAATCTCGTGTGTTAAACTCCTCATAAACTACTGGGTGAAATTTCATCAACCTTCATAGATGAACAACCTCAATGTATAGATGACCGTAAAGGATGGAATTTTCGCTGCATAAAATTTGACCAGAGTTTTGGCCCTTTGTTATTTAGTCTAAAAATGTTTGTAAGGTCCCTCGATATAGTGTGACTATAGGTCAGTTGAATGAACACTGGATCTTTTCATTTTAGAATGTTTTGGTCAGAAAGGAAGATAGCTAAAGCTCGAGAATGGTTCAATAGGACAGTGAAGATAGATCCAGATCTTGGTGATGCCTGGGCATATTTCTACAAGTTTGAATTAATGCTTGGTGATGAGGTATGTTTACATCAATTTTCAGTTTCATTGTTATATGTATTTCAATTTAATATTAAAATGTCATCTTTTACAAACATTTTGTGTACAAAATACTGCAAGATATTTTGAAATAGCAGAAATCTGCAGACGGGTAATATCGCTGGCTTTGAATTAGAAGGTCATAAGTACAAAATAAATATTTTGAGAAAACAAAAACAAACTGTCTGAAAACTACTCTTTACTTGAATGGTGAAACAAGCCTTTTCAACTTCAGTTTGGTCAACATGACCATGAAAATAGGCTCATAAGAAGCACCTTATGGTGCAGATTTCAAATATGAAAAATTCTTATAAGGTCTTTTCATTCTAAGCCAGCAATATGGTTATATCCGCCAAGTCCTACAGTTCACATTGGTTTATGCACACAAATAGCCATGTTACAGGGGTTAGCGGACATGTCTGAGAATTGGTTCCCTTACTAAATGAATCACCGAATATATGATAATTTTGGCTTCTTTCTGTACTAAGTCTGTTTTATGTTGATGAGGGAGGCTTACTGTTAAAGTCCCAATAAGGTTTAAATTGGTAGTATTTTCTGTCTACAAAAACTATCGAAAGATCTAGATATTAAATTAGACCAAAAATGGTACAGAAGGGACCCATATCTGATCTCAGGTCGCTGTTCCTTCTTTGAAAAATAATCAACCGAAATCGCTAATTAGTATTTTGTCCTCCGTACTAAATAGTGTTTACATTTAAATTTTCCGAAAAATTCCGAAAACTTCGTCAATGATCGGAAGTAAGCACAAGCGGGCGCCATTAAGAACTAGCGCTAGGGATAAGAACTGGCCCTGTAACTCAAAAACCAACCACAAATACGAAGTTTGTATGCTTTAAAATGATAGTATAGTAGAATTTCGGGATTCATATGTGAATTTTACTACAATTTGTATGATAAAAAAAACATATGACCTATTTTGGGATAACATGCATGTATTACCTCCCTTTCAATAAGAACTGGCGCATAACAATCGATAGATACGAAGAGAACAGGCGCTATAACTCAATAATAATGCGTACATAAGATGATTTAAAGGTTTTTAATGGAAGCTGATAGTATTTGGGGCTTTTTATGTGACTTTCAGGACAATTAGCATGATAAAACATAACTTATGACAAATGTTGTTATCACCATTGTGAACGTCACTTCATGTAAAGTCAAGAATCGGCAATATCATATCGGGTCTATGAAAATAAGACTAACTCGACTTTAACTTGTGTTTTAACAATCAAATAATATACAAATATTTTTGGTTTTTACTAATGTTTGTTTTTTGAATTATAGGGCCAGTTCTTATCCCCAGTGGCAGTTCTTAAGAACTGGCACCATTTCTTAAGTGTAAGATAGTGCAATAGGTGTGCTATCCATCCATTGGTTATCAGAAATTGGCGGAAAATTCTCGGTAGTCTCCGAAAGTCAAGGAGAAGCTGTTAAACGCCGTATTTGTAAACAAACCTGGCTCGTTATACCAATCTTCCAGGAAAGATTATTTCACATGTATGACAGTTAGGGTGTATTTTAATGGCTCATTGTGTTTATTGTTTGTCCCTCATCAAATCAGTAACACAGATTTGTGTTTTCTATATGAAGAAAATATGTCGTTCTGGAACCTTATTGTGGCTTTAAAAGTCTTGTAGGGAATGAAGAATATTAATCTTTTAACAATAATCAATGATATACCACGGTAGGTTACTCTAGTAGACATTATTACCCCGATATAGACATACAGTACAACCTCTGTGCCACAACACTGTTTAGGAGCTCGTAATATTGGCTATTGTTTGGATGCAGATAACCTGCGTATTAGGGTAATTACCCAATTAATTTTCTTAAAAACTCAATAGATTTTGAGAGGAGGGTGTAAGAAAAAGCAAAGACATACCAAAATAGAAAATGACGTTTTAGTAAAAAATAGTACATAAAAGCTCATATTACCCCATGAGTTTTATTAAATACCCAATTAAATTTGTCCAAACCCAAACAAAATGAAACTCAGGGGTAAAATCGCCAATGGACTAAAACCTTATCGGTTGCTCTGGGACTGACTGTGAGTTAAAATATATGTCATAGTTTTGCTTATATACCATTTCAGGATTCTCAGACGAACGTACACAAGAGATGTACATCAACAGAACCCAGACACGGTGAACAGTGGTGTCTTGTTTCTAAAAACATTCAAAACTGGAGACTTAAAACTGATGAACTTTTACCACTAGTTACAGAGTTAATGTCCATACCAACTTAAGTTGATTTCTACAACAAGAGTGTGTCACGTAGTTGTGTAACGTCTGATGTAGAATGAAGCATAGTGTATTCATGTTGCAGTGAAAGACATTATGGGCTCTGTTATTGACATTAAGTCTGTTGTCAATTAGTCATTCAGTTGACCAATAAAAAGATCTACAAATATCCTATTATCCAACATCTGTGCTGCTATTAATCGCTTTCAAACATTTGATTGCACACTAGAACTTATCCCTGAACAACTCTAAATTTCAAACGAGGATAAAATAAAACAGTTGACCAAAAAACATGAATCATGTATTCAACATGATTTAGTGTAAGTGTAATATAAGGATTATATTTTAATTAAGAAATAATGAATACGTAGCTATGTTTTGTTGGGTAATAAAATATAGGCTGCACGTGTTTGGATGCGTAATAATTAAATCACGAGTGCGTAGCTCTGCCATTTATAGCACAACAAGACAGGTTGACGTCTTGAACTACTTTCTTTCCTAGGAACGTAACCGTCACCGTTACGTCATTTGTCATAGTATATGACGTCAAACATGACATCACCAATCAGCTATATTTTATCGCGGTAATAAAATATGGTAAGCTCAATATACGCAAAGAGGGCAAATCTCACGTGCTATGTTAGAATAGTTTATAGCTTACGGTTGCATGGCATAATCCAATTAAATCATTTGAAAAAAATATTATAAGATAGAGTGTTCTCTACACTGGTGTAACGTCTAAAGTATGAGTATTGTGATTTGTTGCACTGTTATGCACCAGTAAATTGTAGCCACTGCCCCCAACCCGGGGAAGGTCACGGGATAGTGGGGAAACTGTCACATGTTTTTACCTGTCTGATGTCATGCAAAAATAGCTTGATTATATCTGTGAAGTTTAGGGTGGGGTAATTGCGGGGATTTTACCATATGTATGGCCCTGGGGGGAGCAGGCATTCTACTAGGGGTTTGAAGAGGCAAAAGTATAAATCCCCATAGACAGCAAATGTGACAATGTAAAGCAGGGTGTTCTGTATGGGAAATAGTTCATGCTTTGTTACTTTATAAGTTTTTATTTACAGATACTACTTCACCATAGATAGAAAATAAATACTTTAACAGTATTTAGTTTAATGCAGTCATTTGTTAAACATGCTTTAATTGGCTGTCTGGCAAGCCATGTCTCAGTCAGTTTGAGTCTTTTGTTCTTCGCATTTTCTTCTTAATGTGTTCATGCTTTCTAGATAAATTGATAATCTAGACAGAGACTCTCCTGTTAGGTACTGTAAAATCACATATTTCCGTGGGTATTAAATTTTGTGGATTTTGGTAAAATGTTATTTCATGGTGTCATTAATTTTCGGATGTTACAATATTGTAGGGGAAACAATTAATCCCTATTTCGGTGGTTGATTATTTGTGGGGGATTATATTTAGTGGAGGAGTTTAACCGCGAAATCAACAAAAATTTAACCCCCACGAAAAAGACTGATTTTACAGTGAATAGCTCAACAAGATGGTCAAAGTCATAGTAAAACTGATAATAAATGTAATATATGACTGTTACATTCATGTGTAAATAATGCAAATTTTGGTAAAAATGGAGAATGTGTGTGTGTGAGAGAGAATGAGAGAGGGAGAGAGAGGTGGGAGACGGAAAGAGAGTGGGGGGGAAGAGATATAGTGCTGTTTATGTCTTAATGTTAAGATGATATTGGTTTGTATTGTATATATAATGTAATTAAACATTGAAAGTTAGATGATTTTCTTGTTTATATAACGTAGTCTTCATAACAATGGTTTTCATAGTTTAATTATAGTTTAATTTTATACATATACAGGGTGTTAGAAAAGTTTGTTCTCAATGTTTAAGTTTCAATAGTTTATTTTTCTGATGTCAGAAGAATGCCAAAACTCCAGGATAAATTCAAGAAGGGTTCTACCATTATTCTAATCTTTCTAGTATTAAAATTAATGAAGCTATAAGATTAAGAAATTAAAATTGTACCATAAATACACAGGTCAGATGAAAGTTAGTATAAAACTAGATTTGAGAACAAACTTTTTTAACACCCTGTACATTATAATATACTGATCCAAGTGTCAGACAAGGCTACAGTCTGGTCTGATATAACAGCATATAACGATATCCTGAAAAATGTCCCATACTGACATCAATTTAAGGGGACAAATGTTTTGAATTGCTCTGTGTATCAATTCAGTATACTGACATATTCGTTACAATGACATTTTACTTGGGAACAAACAGCATCATTGTATCGAGACCTGACTGTATAAATTCTATTTATGGGAGCATTTTGGCAATTACACTATCCAGCATTGTATAGCACAGAGAATTTGACTTGATCCTGACCTTCATGCATGAATATCTTACAAGGTTCTTGCGTTGAATGTTTAAATTTCCGCGAGCAAATCGTGCAATATCGGTCCTTTAGATTTGTGTTGGTATCACACCTTGAGCGTCTTCGTAATAGTCCCCCCTTATGGAAATATACAACTGGGATTATAAATATAGACCATATATCAGCTGTTAAATTATGCAAATAGAAGTTTGAGACTTTTGTCAAATTCTCTGGACTATAAAACCTGTGATAATCACAATTTCCTTGCGTATATGTGTACTACCTGCAGGGAGGATTGACTGACCAACATCACTCAACAATAGACACATGCCTCCCGTGTCACTACGCTATAGTACAACAGGGAACCAGACAAACACACATGTTTCTTTATAAAAATGCAATATAATATGATACTTTATGAAAGAATGAAATAAAACCCAAAACCATTTTACAAAAACACACCATATAAATGTGAGGACTTTCATACGAGATTTGCATATGCATGTAGTGGGTGTGTAACAAGTTTGTTTACAAAGTTTAAAGGGACTATTTCATATATGACTTGAATTCACAAATTTTTCCACACCCTCCATTTTTTGTATCCAGGTTACAATGGGATATATGGGATACAAATTTAATTAACTTACTAAATGCCTGATTTTTCCTCTTTTTTGTTTGCCCTTTTATGAAATATGTTATTAAAACCAATAGATCTATATTTGATAAAAAAATCATTTTAATTAAAAATAAAAAATTGTAATTGTTCACTATTTCTCAATTTAGGCTATTCTCATTACATACCATATCTATAAGCGGGTTTCATCGCTAATGAAACCAGTCTGCTAAATAAATAATTTTTTACATTTTACTTATGGTGATCGTATCAAGGACCATCTAATACAGTATATTCGTCCCAGATCGTATTAACGGAGTTCTACTGTACTTGAGCGGAAAGATACGGGTCACAGTCTTTAGCGTTTACTCCATAATTAAGAGTTACTTCCCCTGACTTACTCAAGCGCCTTTCTACATTGATGTAAACAAACAAATTGGGTAAACATAACAAACAATTTCACGGTTGTCTAGCTTGTTTAATCAATAAATTCTAATTTATGACCTTGTTTGTGATAAAATTAACTTCTGTTGCGACTTGTTCACTTGACCTTATTAATTGTCAACTTTCGATATCATCATGAGGTCGCAGTTTCTGTTTCCGTTTTATCTGCTCATCTTGATTAGTTGATTGTAACTGTCAACATTTAATTTCCTTACAGCTATATTGATCTCCATTAAATGTTTTCTATGAGACAGTATGATCAATATACTTTAAGTGAATCTATTGAACTCTTACGTACGAAATGTCGACAATTAATGCATGTTGGATTATTTTATAGCGGTCGCAGACTGATTTATAAATAACGGAGAATTAAAGTGTGAAAATGGCTAATATTTTCAAATTAAATTAATGACATTGACACGCGCATAGTTTTTGAATAAAGTTTACTAGATGGAGTGTGTCTATTTGATTTTAAATATCATTTAATTTCACAAACAATGGATTTTTGCTTAGGTGTGAAAATGGCCGATCCCGGGGAGCCTGTGTTGTTATATGCTCATCCAAGTATGGATCACCTTGCTCGACAGATTGTGGACAGATGTGAGCATGGTGAACATCCAACTACTACAAAGGCTACAACTTTGTCACCCGAAGCTACCCAAGATGGAAAGTTTCCAGTAAGATTTTAATTACCATTTTCAGGGTGGTTTTTTTACAATGTTTTCAGAAAATGGTATGTAGGCTACTTTCACTTTCTATTTTCAGGAAATCCTGTCATTTTAAATATAGCCTACTGTAGAAATAGCTGCTTGTAAACATGAGAAAAGTTGCATAAAATGTATGTGTATTATTTATACACTACCATGCGACAGTGACATACATTGTGAAAAAGCATCAAATAGGACCATGAAATTATTGAAATAAAAGATGGTCTTAATATCTGTGATTTAGGTGGTCAAGTGGTAGGGGCTACTGACTGCTGATCTAAAAGTTGTGGGTTTGATCTCTATTCCAGCCGGATCAAAAACAAAAATGCTTTTCAGTGTTTCCCACCTAACATAACTAAAATTACTAGCAGTCTTTGCATGAGACGTTAAGCAAGGTCCCGTGTATGATGCTTTACATCTGCATGTTAAAGAACTGGGGATACTTCTGAAATTGGGGCATTTTCTGTATCATGCACTATCCCCCAAAAAAACTTAAGTGAATAACCTCTTTGGGGGGGGGGGGTGCTTGCCCATATGGATTTCCGGTGGCGAGAATAAAAAAGCATATAAACAAACTGTGTGACATCTGAGTTAGATTCTACCCTATAAGTATATTATATATTCGGGTTTCTGTATTATAAAACATTGTTCATTATTTTTTAAATTTCAGTTTCATCGATCCCTGTCTGCTTCTGGTTTGTTGTCACAAAAGAGTCGAGGAGTTGTTTATAGAAATACAATTACCTGGGATACCTTTCAAGATGGTTTTCCTAATTTGTTCATACAGGATGTACACCTTATGGCTGGAAAAGATGGTACATATATTATAACACACTGGCAGAGCTTTTTTCATCAGTAGGGGAAGAGGCCTTTTCTTTGAATTTGGGGAAGAATAACTCAAAATGGGGAAGGAAAAACTTGATGTAAATTGAATTTTGGAGGAAAACTGAATGATTTTAAAGAATTTCTGAGGGGAAGACGCCTGTAAACCGCCCCTGCTATAAGGAAAAAAAGCCCTGACTGGTTATATTGTAGTTCAACCACCTCCCTGATAGCACAGTGGTAGAGCATCTGCTTTGAGTGTGGGAGGTCCCAGGATCGATCGTGGCCGCGTCATACCAAAGTCAAATAAACTTGTACCAGAAATTCACTTGCTAGATGCTCGACATAAAAGGGAAATGGCTTCTCTTCTCTCATACCTTCGTGGCGATGGATAACATCAGGAAGGAGGTGTTGAGAGTGATTAATATAAGTTAGAAAAAAACTGTTTCACAATCAACCTTAAATAAAATATAATAAACTAATGCACCTATCAATGTTTTCCCCCAGGGGGGGAGCGGCGGGCATACACTGGACTTTTGACAGAAGGCTGTTGCCGATAGGTAGGAATTTGATCGACAGAATGGTGCCGAGTCCCGGGTGATCCCGGGGGTATGTAAAGCATCTCCCAGTGAGGGTATTTTGACAAATTGCCCTTGCTCTAGGGTGGGAATTTAGACTTTGAAATAGTAAAAATGTCAAATTCCCCTGGGTCAGCCCGCCGCTCCCCCCCTGGGGAAAACATTGATAGGTGCATAATGGTATCTTTTAGGGATTGATGTACATATATATATGCATACTACTATAGCGTTGACGTTTACATTGATATTTATGCCACAAAAACGTAATGCGCCTAGAAAGAAATAGAAGAAATCTATACGATATTCAGCACATTGACTGATTTTGAGGAGCCATAATTTATGACAGACTTGTTACAGATATACCTAATTTGATGTACTGTTCGCAGAAAGATTCCCGATTATGATAGTGTATTTATTTTTTTCGTACTACAACAGATAGGAACTCCAGAGTAAAAGTCTACGTTATTTCTGAACATCCCGCATACATCATATGTAAAACATTTGCACCCACCCCAAAATGAATCAAACTAAAGTAAAGCACCAATATTTATTTCTAAGCATTTGTATTTTGTACTGAAATATAACAAATATTTCTATTTTATACAGTGATATTCCTGGGAAGTTTCCATGATCCAAGTGTTATATTTGAACAACTATCAGTGTTATATATGTTTCCAAGGTTAGTAATAAGTCTGTCTTATCATATTTATGTCTCCCGCATACTGTAAACCAAGAAATCATTTCGCGCGATCTAATTTCGTGTAGTTCGCGAGTGGTAAATTTTGCGAAAGTGCTAAAAACATTAATATGGACATTGTTGGAAACTTAAAAACGCGCATATTTGTAGTCGCAAATATGCCGATGATCATCAAATTGCAAAAGTTAGCATTCGCAAAAGTAAATTGGTTTACAGTATAGTGGGGGAGACATGTTGATTATGTACATACTAGTACTCCGTAACCATTGGACTGATTTCCTTGCAATTTCACATGAATACTTTGTACCAAGCCTAGTTGTGCATATTGTCAGGAATTTTAGGTCATATGATTTTTTGTTAGAGTTACGGTGACAGGTCCCTTGTGGGAACATAACTATGTTTATGTCTCAAAAACCTTCTGATTTTAATCTTTTCTTAAATCTTGATCAGAACAAGTGTTATTTATTTCTGCCTCAGCAGCAGGAGATTTTATATTCAATCCTAGGCAAACCATACCAAAGTTGTAAATAATATGCAAAATGTGGCTTTTTTGTACTTGAGTATAAACTGTTAGACAAATTTAATGCATTCTTAGGAGAGCATTTTGTTAAAGGTACTCTAAAGACTATTTCTCTGTAACTATTTCATGATTATGCCAACAAATAAAACAATACTAAATTAAAACCCTGGGATAATAGTACGATAAGTTGAGCAACTGGTCTTATTGACAGCTTTTGTTTTCTTATGTACTTCAGATATCTTGCAAGATCATTCCATTTTATTCTACCCTATTTTCCTACTGGTACAATGGAACGTGTGGACACTGAAGGACAAATTGCTACAGCCAAGGTATAACCAATATATTTATTATGACACAGGCCAATTTTTAAGTATTTTTTTTAACAAAAAGGCCAATAATTATAGTATAATACAATGTTTTATTCTAAAACAGACTTTATTAAAATATAGTCTACAGGGGTGTGGAATTCCTATGTCTGACTTGCCCGACTTGGGCTTTTTTGTCTGCAGGCAAGTAGATTTTTTCATCCAGTTTGCCCTTAGGTAAGTACCGTACAAAATTATCACGAGAAAAATAATATTTAGTGCCTTATTTTGCCTTAACAATGATTAATCCCTAAATTACTGACCACATGAAAATGATTTACTAAACCAACTTTGAATTAAATCTAGTATTATAATCCTTCACATGGTAAATAATTGAATGAAACTGAAATTGTGTTGCTTTTTTGTGTTTTCCTGGGCAAGAAGATTTAGTTTCGGGCAAGTTGATTTTTCAGTTCAACTTGCCCATGTGCAAGCGAAAATTTTAGGAATTTTCACACCCCTGGTCAATAATACATCATACGGGTATTTTCCAATAGAAATGACTCAATAGCTTTAAGTTACACCCTTGAAATGTTCCTGAATTTTTGTTGGATTGTTGAGCCGTGCATCCCAGGTTTTCTTTCATTTTGCTGGTACCAAGCCTCGCGGAATTCAGGTTTTATAGAAATATTGACGATTCTTGTTTTCAGACTTTGGCTATTATGTTGTCATCAATACCACTAACAGCTCGTGGTCCAGTACAGATCTGTATATTTGATATACATGCTTTACAAGAGAGATTTTACTTCTCAGATAATATCATTCCAAGGTTAGATGTTAAAAAATATTATGTACTTTTTTCGGCGTTAGCTGATTCACAGGCCTAAGAAATTATATCACAAAATACAGAGTTTTGAAATTCCCCATCGTCCGGTCATTACTATACAAAGACAAGTTGCTGTCAAAGTCGTCTTTGTATAGTAATGACTGGTTGATGGTGAATTTCAAAACCCTGTATTTTGTGATATAATTTCTTAGGCCTGTGGCTGATTATAATTGATTCTGACATACTTAATTATACACCAATAAAATGCTTGTAAAAATATCTGCAGTTCATTAATAAAACATAAACTGAAAGCTCTCAATATTCCTGGGTGCAGTATCACGATGTTGTTGGCTCCACACCAATCAAGAGAGAAATAGTCTCCCTAGGGAGACTCAAATGCAGGTTTCCTTTGGTAGCCCAGTGACCAGGGAGAGTTAAATGTCAAAGGGTGGTTGAACGGCTGAATTGCTGAAAGTGGCCCTCGCAAACTGATGCCTTTACTTTACTTTGTGTAAATTTTACAAAAAGTTGAGCATAATCGTTTTGCATTTTTCTGGTATTTCTGAACTGCAAAGACCATCCATCTATATCCCTTATAGACATTTTCCATGGTATTTAACCTATTTTTATCAGAGACTACCTGTTAATGAAGATCACTTTCTGCTGTTCCCTTGGGTGGTCTTTACTTATGCATTCAGGTTTTCATTTAAATTTTGTCAACGTTTATAGATTCAATATAAATGGCCATGAAAATGGCCTTGAAAACAAGGCAAAAAAATATACATTGTATATGATGTTATGAAATAGACTTTGTTATGTACTTCATGCAGATTAGAATCAGCCATTCCACTGTTGTTAACGACAATGAAGGAGCTGCCAGACAGAGATAAGTTAACTGTAGCGTTCCCTGATGATGGAGCATTTAAACGTTTCCATCAATTCTTTCCTGGCTATGATACTATCACCTGTGTAAAGATACGAGATGGTGGGAAAAGGATCGTTAAAGTGAAAGATGGTAAATATTGATATTTACAACAATATTTAGAATCTTACATTTAATGCCTACTACTGTAAACCAGCATATTATTAAATATCTGTGAAGATGTTTCAAACTTGAAAGACACGTACATGTCTCGTTTATGGTAGATTTAGAACGCTAACATTTGTAGCCGCAAATATGCCGGTGGTATTTATTAAACTCCTTGACACATGTATCTGAGGTTGATTAATCGTGGAAATTAGATTTGTGGTCAAGTCAATCATTACAAAATCAATGAAATTTAATTCCCCACAATTATTACTGATTTTACAGTATTTGATGTTATTGTTGAGGAAAGGGAATCTATATGGTAATAAACAATAAATTTCATCATATATGTACGTATTGTGTGAAATAATTTCATTAAATTATATGTAATATCCACTCAACCCCTTGATACACTATCAAAATCCCAGTGTGGGTATACCTTTAACTTTTATGCATATGTTTGAATTGCTGTACTCAAAATACTCATTAGTTCTCATGAGTACTGTTTGGAGTACTTAAGTAGTACTTGGTACTGGAACCAAAATCAGTACTCAGTACTCACTGAGTAAGTACAAAATTCCAAAGTACTTGAGTATTACTCGAGTACTGGTGGTCAGTACTCAACACATCCCTGATGCAGGATTACCCTTGTTTCTTTAGCTCCTGATTTGTACCATATTTTTCAGGTAATCCAGATGGGAAACATGTTATTGTTGTTGATGACTTGGTACAGACTGGAGGCACGCTGATACAGTGTGGAAAGGTAAAACTGAACATAAATCAGAGTTGTCCCAGTAAAGCATAACTTTTATAATTGTTGAAATAGTTTGCTAAAGCCTACGTCCCACTGAGCATTTTTGCATCTGTGATGTACTCCCAATTGAAATTAATGAGCTATCAGGACATCGGGAACAGGGTCCTCGTGGTCTAGAGAAAGCTTCGGGGAAGTCATGAGACAGGTTGTGATATCGGAAGGAATTGTGATGAATCAGGTGGTATCAGAAGAAATCAGGAGAACATTGCTGATGTGAAATTCCTCTGTGGGACATAGGCTTTAACATACCTAGCATAGGCTAGCCATAACATTTTGCATGTACATTACTACCGGTATAACTACTCCTCATGCATTTGTGGGCTTTTCTTTATGTCAGTATATGTTGCAGTTGATCAACCAGGATTATTTTCCTGGGGGGCCAAGAGGTGTCTGTGTTGGAGGGGTGTCCCCTCCCGGTCGAAATGTTTTTGAATCTTGTTATTGTAACGGTGCATTTTCCTGATATTTCCGGCATCATAAAGCATGGGAAAAGATACCACACTCAGCATCATAATTATAAAAGCTAAAAGCTGAACTCTCTGTTTGGACTACTTATGTATGATCTACCAAGGTCTCTTTTTATAGACTGCAATATCATCTGTCATGACTCGAAATCAGACTAGGAATCACTCATACATGGACTCAGTGTATGGACTCAATGTCTGGACCACTCATGTATGATGTACCAAGATCTCTTTGTATGGACTCAATGTCTGGACTACCACATGTATGATCTACTAGGATCTTTTTGTATGGACTCAATGTCTGGACCACTCACAAATTTTTTATGCAATTATTTAAACAAATGTTTACCTCATTGAAGATTTTTTTTTCAAATAAGAACTTTAATTTTTTGAGTTAGACTATAAATTATTAAAAGTGTAGGTCTACTGCTACAAATCAAAATACATAACCCATGAAATAAACAATATATTTTATAACTGAAATCTTCCACAGGTTCAGATCGATTTTTTGTAACATTTTAATAAAAATCATGAAATTTCCGCTCTCTAGATTAAAAAAAAAATTATTCAACGCTAGACACATGAACATGAAAAATGTGCCCCCCCCCCTTGCGAAGATTTTTGTCAATTTTGAATTAAAATCGTTTTTGCAGCTTTTATGTTCTAAAAACTCATGTGAAATTATTAAAATTGCGTTGTTACATAATCAGTAATAATATAACACCAGTGATCCCCTAAATCATGATCATTCAGACGATTTAAAATCATTTGTTAAGCATCTGAATGATACAGAATGGGAGTAATTAGGGCCTGGATAAACAACAGGGGGCACATTTTATTGCACTCGCTTCCGTTATATGTAATGTACAGAGGCTGTTATCACAAAATATTGGTCCCTAGCCAGATCAATTGGATCAGTGCACTGGAGAGATTTATGTGTCTGACTGTCTGAAGCTGTATAAACTACCGGATACGATATATACACACGTGTATCGCACTTAATCAGAAACAGATCGTTGATGTATTAAATCAATAGTTTTAGGGGCCGAAAAAATCGATATACGATAAAAACATAGCTAGCCAGCCAGCTGGGGGGCCAAGGTCCCCTGGCCCCCTACCTGAATATGTGCCTGGGTTTGACTATAATTATATTTCCTTGTTTCAGGCTTTGATAGAAAAAGGGGCCATAGATGTTAGTGCTTACGTTACTCATGCTGTTTTCCCAAATCAAAGCTGGAAGAAATTCACTGACGGAGATTTTAAGTTCAAGAATTTCTGGATCACAGATTCCATACCACATGCAATAGGCATCTCAAACAATGAACCATTCAAGTTATTGTCCCTGTGCATCCCGATCTCAAACATGTTGATGGGTTATGATCTGAAAGTGTAGACATAAAACATGTTGTATACACATGCTAAAACTAAGTCCAACTCATCTGAACAATTTTCTTTAATCTGTTTTATGTGATCACATTTGCTAAATCATTCGTGATAAGAAACTTTATTTTGAAAATGCAGCTCATAATTTTGAAGAAGTGCATGCAGCTAAATGTATCTCTCTTTGTCTCATTATTAAGGGAAAAAACTAGCAAAAAAATGTATTTGTTAACAATTATGGATGATACAAAAATGTAAACAAAAGTTTACTTGAATTTTTATTCTTCAACGTTATGTCTAAATCTAAGCTATTTTCCTTTTTGTTAATTATCTTTTTACTGTAGGAATAACAGTATATTCATTTGGGAGAAATGTTAGTGTATGTTTGAAAAATCACTTTCTTAAGAAATTTGAAATCCTTAAATTTCTGATCTCATGGAATTGCCTTTGATCAAGTTCCACATATTATTCAATGCAAGTCTAGCAAGTGTAGATTTTAGGGTGCAACTCTGTTTCACAAAACGGAAACACAGTCTAGACTTTCTCACAGCAATACATGTACATTGTATTTCCAAAGCTTAGGAAAATTTGAGAAATGAGGCAGAGTTTGTTGTTTGTTTATGTGTATTGATTGATTTGTGTATGTTTATATCGTTGTTAAAATTGTTATAAAATGAATGACTAACTCTTAACAAATACAGGGTGTATAATATATACAGTTCCTTTTTAGCGTGTTTTTCACAATAGGTTGGAAATGGGTCTTTTGGATCAAATTTCATTTGGGGAAATTTACTTGCTCATTATTCAGGTTGGAACCACAATTTTGCAAATTGCTAAAATAGGGAGTTTACTATTTCCAAGCAATTTGTTAATTGGAATCAGTCTGAATAGTTATCTTTTTGGAAAAAAGTACAAAATGAAGTTTAAGAATTAAAACAAGCTTGCAAAACAAAGATGAGACAATCCATTATTGACCCCTATCTTTGATGAGGGGCTATATTATGATGCATAAGTTGGTCGGTCTGTCAGTTGGTTGGTCGATCAGTCGGTAGACCTAATGGTTTCCGTTTAATAACTCAAGGAGGCTTTGCCCTAGGATATTCAAACTTTACATGGAGGTTGATCAACAACAGAAGATCACCCAAATTGATTCTGGGGTCGGCGGGTCAAAGGTCAAGGTCACTGTGATCTTTAACCAATCTCACTATTGGGCTGCTATGGAGGCATACATGTTTTACAATCATCTCTTGTTTACAGTTAGTGAATCATATGCACTATACACTTTGTATGCATTCCAGTCTTCAATTTAACCCACTTGCCTCGATGCCTGGGGCTAGTAAATGTGGGCTCGGGCAAGTAAAAATTGACCATAACATGCCCACTGATCCGGCAAGTGAAAGATTCAGATGTATTAGTTCAAAATGAGGAAAACATTTTTTTCTCATTTTATGATATTGAACCAATCATATAACTTTGTACTAGGAAACTTAAAGGCTTTAAAAAGTAACAATTAAATGGAACCGTCAACATGTAAATATTCACAAAAAATTGTAAATGTGACAGTCCTACAGTTATAGCTCGCTGGAGATAACTCTAGACTGAATAAATAAACATGGACAATATAAACTCAGCATGGTCGACTGAGCGCTTGTTGAAAGAGTATATTCATTTAAATGGATTATGCCCTAGACTGAATAAAAATAGACATCAAAAAGGCTTTAAATTTTCATTTTTACTTGTAAACCAAGGCTAGTGTTATCATCAGCATACTATATTTGAAAAGGTCCCAAACAATGTTTAAACACTATTTTTAAATTGTGATAATTGTTTGCTATGTGTATGTAAGCATAGGTAACTGTATCATAACATACATTTTATAAAAAAAAATGTTTTTCCTTTTTATCAATAATACAGTTATCTGTGTATGTAAAATGTATATCTATTGTACTACATGTACATGTAATAAAATGTGCAATGTTTGACCAACATAATAAGTGATAGCTCTCATATTTGTAGTTTGTCTTTACTTTGTTATTTTGCATTTTTATGCCCCCCTATCGATAGATGGGGAGGCATTTAGTGATTCACCTGTCCGTCCGTCCGTACGAATGCACGGTAGTTGTGGGGTGTGGAACAATAGGCTATTTTTAGATTCCATTCATTCCGTCACTTGTGGGGTGCAAAATGCTACTTGTGGGTTGCAACCAAACAAAAGAAAGAACAAAAGAAAACCCCACAAATTCCGTCTCATGAGTCCGTCCGTCCGTTCGTCCGTCCGTACGAATGCACCGGTAGTTGTGGGGTGTGGAACAATAGGCTATTTTAGATTCCATTCATTCCGTCACTTGTGGGGTGCAAAATGCTACTTGTGGGTTGCAACCAAACAAAAGAAAGAACAAAAGAAAACCCCACAAATACCGTCTCATTCGTCCGTCCGTTCGTCCGTCCGTTCTGGTTAACCCAAATTGACCGTTTCTTCTAGCATCATTATGGCTTGCTACAAAGCTCTCATACTTGCATGGATGTTGTATATGAACACTCTCCACACGCCTGTATCATCTAACCTCATTTTGACCTTTACCTTGACTTAATTTTGGACTTAGACTTATTGAAGGGTCAAATTCCTGGTTAACCCAAATTGACCGTTTCTTCTAGGATTATTATGGCTTGCTACAAAGCTTCCATACTTGCATTGATGTTGTATATGAACACTCTTGGCATGCTTGTTTACTATCATAAGCCCCTTACATTTTCAAAGCCATGTAACACTATCCAACATTATTACAGAATTATGGCCCCTGATTGACTTAGCTTTTTATGGGCAAGGCTTCCATGGGGGCATAAGCGTTTATTGAACGCAGTCTTGTTTTTTTCGATTCTGTACATTTGTACAAGGCGCAATTTTAAAAAGTATGTGTTATTGCATATTAGATGTACATTGTGTTATTATGTGTATATATATGAATACTTTATTTATTTTTCAATTGAATAGTAAATTGTTTTGTATTTTTTCTTTTTTGTGCAAATTTTATATCAATTTATGTAAATATATAGTTTAGTTAATAAAATTAGTAGCATATCTAAATATAGTTTGTTTCATTTTATGCTACAAAAGTTGACGTATGGCAAAGATATATATAAAGGTATATATACCCAGTTAGTCTGAATTACCTCCCCTAGATCACTTTGTTACTAAAACGCTATAGTATGACAGGTAACTATACTATTACACAGTGTGCAGTGTTACTGTCTTAAATGTGAATGTTTGTTTCTCATCAATTAATCATTTAAATCTTTACTCCATACTGCCACTATAAAATGTCAATCACTAATGTATGTTTGTAGGGGAGTCAATCCAATTACAGAACTTGACTTAACAAGACATCTTATCAATGGTGATCACTCTTGGCATTTGTTCATATTCAATCAAGGGAGATCACTCTTGACATTTGTTCATATTCAATCAAGGGAGATCACTCTCGACATTTGTTTATATTCAATCAAGGGAGATCACTCTCGACATTTGTTCATATTCAACCAAGGGAGATTACTCTTGACATTTGTTCATATTCAATCAAGGGAGATCAATCTTGATATTCTGTCCATAAAATAGCTGCACATGAGATGCATACATATTCTTGCTCATCTCTTATCAGAATAATAATGGAGTAATAGTCCCTGAAAGGCTAGATATTGGCGATTTTTATCATGTATAAGGTCAAAAGTTCTTCTAAAACGTTAGTGCTGGAATGAAGGAATTGAAACCTAACAAAATAGATCGCAAGATTCCAACGACCAATGATCCTTATGTACCTCTTGATATAAAGTTTATTTCAACCCCCACCCACCCCTCTTATTATGAGAATTGAAATTAAGGTACTTGAAAAAAATTTGGGGCCACAATAGGTCTTCTTGTTGATCTTACTATATAACTCCAGTGTGATAAATTGCAGTACAAAAACACGCAATTTGCCTATATTTTTGTTATGAATTAAAATCAAGGTCCGTAACATAATTTGCCTATGAAAGCATTCAAACATTTGGCACAACTTATAAAGTTTGCATGCTCCTAAATATTCAGAAACGATAAATATAGCGGATTTTGTTTTATACCTGTATAAATTTTGTCTAAACAACTTGAAATTTGTAAATAACGCACCATCGACTAGCGTAACGGTTACTTGTGCATTTATTTTGGGTATAGTCTGTTAGCGAATAGGTTGGACCCCCATGAACCTTAAATAACTTTTAAAGTCATAATGCAATTTGATTTTAAATTGGTATGGTATACTGAATTACCTTTACCAACTCTGTGTTTAAATTTCAGAATTTTTTACAAATTCATTAATTTTTTCTTCATTGTGTCTAATGTATTAAATTTTGTATTTTAATCAACAAATGGACAGGGAGTAAAATAAGCCATTACGATCAGGTAGTTAGACTAATGCTATCGTATTTGTAATAACTGTAACGGGACATGTATGGATAACTGACCTACATTTGACTGGTCATCCATGTGTATATAGTTGAGGCCCACCTTCTGATTGCAATGATCATTTGTATAAACAAAATATTGAGTCTTGAGGTGAGCTTAAACATCAAACACATACACTTTGATATATGGGCTTCATTATATATTTCATAATTTGCAATCGTCACTGATGTGTTACCTAATGTACAGTTATATTGGACCAATTTGGTTACCTTTGCTGTTCCAGTCACTTCAATCACCCATACGTATTTACCCTCTTTTAGACTTAAAATTTTACATTGGAAGTAAATGCAAAGTACACTTTTCTGTGGACCAAAAATTCTGTTTTAATTTATGAGAGTTGGTAAGGTTGATTTATGAAGATATACAAATTTTTATTCTAATTGGCATAGTACTTTTTATGATATTTAAGGATTATGGGGGTCCAGCCTAGTCGCTAACGGACTATAACGAATCTCTGAAAATTGTCAGTGTATTTTAGAGTTACCTCCCCTGAATTATATCAAAAATAGAATAGAACCACCAAACACGAATAACATTAATTTTAATGTATATTCATTTGATCACAACGTTTCGCCCAGAAGGCTTCTTCAGGTAATGATTATACAAAAAAACAATGATGACGTAGCGTCATCATGCATAATAAACGCGGTGGCGCCAAAAGACAGTATGCAGTACATGTATAACCTCTATAAAGCAACACGAAATAGGAGTTACAAAAGGTGGTCGTAATTAAGAGGTAGTAGCTATCTAAAGGTAAGATGTAAAGAAAAAAGGCTAGAGAAAAAATGAATGTTTATATGTGAAAAGTAGTTCCTACACATCGGGCGCTGTAGAGTGGTCATACAGCACTGCAATTATTTAAGAAATAAACTATAAAAAACCGTTGTATACCGGCTGTTATACAATGATTTGGAGTTCTGGCGCAAAGGAATTAACCACGAAGGCCGTGTGGCGGGTGCTATTTTGCGAGATCTATGTTTCTTAGGTTACGGCTTTTGAATATTTTATTTCGATTTTAACATGATTTAAACTCGGAATTATATTTTAAGCCATTGCTATTTCGAGAGATCTATGTTGTTTACGTTACTTGTTTACCAGCATGACGTCATAAAAACGACGTGACGTCATTTTCATTGTATATCGGCCGATATACGACGTTATGATTTGTTCTTTGTATTTATTTTATACATAGCAATGTATTTTCACGAATGCAAGCCAAATCGCACAGCGGAATACAACTCGGCAGATTGCATTTTCCGTATCATACATGTCTGGTTTTCCGAATCCGTATCATGCATGTCTGACGTGTTATATGCCGAACATATGCCAACGTCAATAACGTCATGACGTAAGCATTTACCTTTTTATTAATGGACGTCGCGTTTTATGCCGAAAATATGCCGACGTTCATGAAGTCAATGTAAACACATCCTACGCATTTTTGCGCGTAAAAGCGCTTTTTCACTTTTGTAGGTATATAATAAAAGGCATATCACTGCAGTTGTGTTGATCAGTTGAGCCGTATTACCGCTCGTTGCTTGTGCCATATAATTCCTATAAGTCAGAAGATTATTTTGATTGAATTTGAGTCAAAAACTGCATGTGTAGTGTAGAAATGAGCTTGAGCGGAGGAGTTAATGAACAGAACACCCATTGAGCACGGCTTCAATCCACTTTAACGCATTTGTACAGTTATTGTCAAGTTCATGTGAACTGTCTAAGTATGCGTTTTGTTGAAACCATGGTTCGATGATCGGGCTGGATGTGTTGGGTTCCATGATCGGGCTGGATGTGTTGGGTTCCATGATCGGACGAGTTCGATTTCCGAACAGCGCGGGCTCATTTTCATGTTTGGAGGGTCTTAACCCTTGTGACATTCTTCTGTCATTTCACCACACATTTCTGATTGATGGAATTGTTTCTGTCTGAACAGTTGTGCTGGCAACTATATATGTCTGACCAAAGGAAAACTATTTAGTGTATTTAGACACAATGCCTAAGCGGAGCAGTTAAAACTGAAAAACAAGAATAATCTTCTATGGCATATAACCTCATTAAGTGTTGGTTTTCACAAAACGTGTCCTTCAGCTACAGCAGCAAAGTGATTTTATTCTTAAAACTCAACACGTGTTAAAACAATTATCACTAATTAACTTCGTACGACGTCGTTACGCTGGCAACGGATTACTGATCCGATCCAGAGTCATTTACTGTTGACAAATTGTCGCGCAGACGTCATCATGCGGTAAATTAACACTGTAATCACAAAATATTCAAGCCTGTTTACATTGAACTAAATATCAGCTTTACTGAAAAAATCTTCTCGTATCAGAGCCTGTTGCTATGGCGACATATTTTCTGTCTTATTGGAAATACGAATAGTTATATAAATAGTTATGGGCGTACTGTTTATAGATTGTCGCAACGTTTTGTCATCGATCTGTCTAGTATAAATGTTCTGTTTATAGAAGATTTGTGTCTATATATAGTAACACTTGTTGTCTAAATGTGAATTTATGTGGCGCACAATATGTGAACTTGACTATAGAGTCTGTGATTCTATGGTTACAATTTAATGGTACCCAATTACAACGTGAGACTGGTGGAGTACTAATTGGCTTTTTGAATAGAACTTGTTTTACGGATTCGCTAATTTTCACAAATCCAGAAGGTCGTAGACCCATGAGGACAACATATTTACATACATAGCATGGTGATAAAGATACAATTAACAATTGTATATTACATATATCCATCCAAACATACATTCATACTTCGTGTGTACATACACACATATATCAAAAAGCAAATATATTACAGAGAAGAAGCAATAAATTATGATACATGTCTATACCAGTCTATAATAATGAATCAGTTTGTGTACATAATATTATTCCTAGTACAAAATGCTTTATACACATAAGTACTAAGTCGTCTTACGAGGTATTTATTCTCAAATAGTTCTACCAATTTACATACTTGGATTTCTTCTGAAACAAGCAGGAATATATGTTTGTCTTAATTCTTTATAAAATGTACATTCAAAAATAAAGTGAAATTCGTCTTCTAAACGATCGGAGCATAAACGTTTTCTTTCACCTAAGGGAGTTGCAATTGGTTTTTTCCATCTACCATTTTCAATATGTAATCTGTGTGAAGACACACTTAGCTTGGTTAAAGCAGTACGAAATTTTGAAACATTGACAATATCAAAATAAGGTTGAAACCGGAATTCACATACATGAGTATAAAACAGTGCCCGGCTTGAATTTGCAAGTCTATCGTGCCAGTCTTGAACATATTGGTCTATATAAGCTTGCATATAAAGATATATGTGCATTATACAGTCTGATATTGGTACAATGGTAAACGAGTTGCATAGAATGTCCGATGGGGTCTAACTAAGGTCCATTCGTAATTAAGTTACGTGGATCTTACAGCAATATGTTGCTATGTTAGACAAATTACACCATTGTAATTTCCGCAAAACGAGATTGGAACTTTTGGACCATAATCATATAGAGACAACTCGACGGTATGCATTCACGCTGCTAGTAGAACAATAGTTTGCGTTGCTATGGGAACATAAAGATATATCTGACATTTTAAAACATATTATTCATTTTGTATTACGATTATCTATCGGATAAACTTAATTCTAGTTGATATTTTCCACCAATATAGAAAATAAACTTGACGAAAATGTAAATTGTCATTTGATGTGATGGTATAAAAACCACAATTTTTTCCACCCAAAAGAACGAATCATTTGTTTCCAAAGCATAGTTATATAGTCGATTTCTATTAAGGTTACTGAACTCCTCGAGATGTATTCAGAATCTTATTGTGAGATCAGTGATTAGTTTTAGAACACCAAGGCAACGAAAAGATGACATGCCGAGAAAATTGATAAAATGTTGGTAAAATTGTTGCTGGGCAACACAGTAACACAGCATTAGTGACTATTCTGAAATAATTGCTCATTATTATTTGAGATATGCTATTCCACAATATACACACGTTAATGGTAATAAATTACGGTATATTAATAGGTTGAACTAAACCATTGAATTCACAACAGATTCAACCTTCATGTCGCTGGCGCGAACGCATACCCCTTACTGACGTTCTTTGGTTACTTGGCAACTATATTTATATGACGGAATTAGAAGATCCGCAGGGGATAATATTTGACAATAAATAAAAGAAAGTACAACTGCAGATAGATTTTGAAGGCTTAAATTACCAGCTTTCAGTTATTTTTGACTGTCTCTCGTATCTTGTTATTCGACGATCATTACTAGATATTTAACGTTTTAAAAATGACTTCACTTTATCTACACATACGATAGTCTGCAAATACGATTATATACATGTGCTTCGAATCGAAACCATACAGTACGACACGATCGCCACCCCCTCCCGAAAGGAAACAGAATATCGCCAAAACAAAACAGTGTCAATGTGACTTCATAACGCAACACCAAGAATTATATGAGCATAAAAATAATGTACAGAAATACTGTTTGTTTAGCTGTTTCAACATCAAATAGCGATATATATATAACTGATGATCCTTGATAAAGTTGTTAACGTCGCCGCCGTCAGTGGTACTGTGAGTTCACATGAGGAATGTTTACATAGTATCATATTTATACCGTCTCATATTATTTTGACACTTGGGCAACCGGTCAAGGAACTGCCATTGTACACAAAGAGTCAAACATAATTGTATAAAAATAAACCCGTACCATAGTTCACAACTTGGTTATCATCCTCTGGAATCGATCCCTCGTTTTCTACGGCCATTCATGTACTAGTAAGTAGAAAATACATGCACACACAAAGAAAAAAGCAGTAAACATTGAAAGTAAAACATGATGGTTAGAGTAAGTGAACGCTGACGGGCAAACAGGAACTATCACAAACATAACAATAGTTGAAAAGTTGTCATCTCCTGCAAATGAAATAATGCACCAGGAAGTATCGGCGCAAATAATTGCTCTAATTACTGATTCATATGGCTTCAAGCATCAACACCTTTAAATGGCTGTCATTCTACATCATACGGTGGCATTCTAAAAGTTCTGATAATGCCTCTGTAACTTATTAAATATTCCCTAAATGTTTATAAAATTGCATATTTTCTGAAAGATACAACCTTCTTCTAGCAAAAACTAATAATACTATAATAATTACATTTGGAGAAATTATTATTCTCCTATTTGACATCAGACATGTTGGTATATTACCAATTGAATTGTTCACAAACTGAGTCATAATAGCACTTTGAAGGGATATAAAAATGTTAAAGTTTCTATAATTTCAAACCGATTTGTTTGAAATTTACACATGTCATGTTTTATATACTTGTGTACCTAATTCTAAACGAGCATTCTTGTTCGGATAGTATAAATGACTTAAATTGCATGTACACTATATATATGTTGTAGATTATCCTTGTGGTGTGTGGTGTCCTGTTGTTTTCTTGTCACATGGCTCTCGTTCCGTTTTGGTTTGACTGGCTTAGGCGGCAGACTTTCGGAACGGGATGTCGTGTTTTCAGTGCTTTGTGTGTTTTTAATGTTTTCTGTGCTCGGCTGGTTAAGTTGAGTGCTGCCTTCCCTGTCTGACTTAATATAATCTTTAAGATCTACATAAAATAGGCCGTACACCAAGTACTCCCGAAATTAACAATTTGAACGGAAATACGACATTTACATATTGTTGCATTGTACCGCTGGACGTATTTTATGAGAATAAAAAATATGTAGCCATTTTGTACATTAGTATGTTATAATTATTCGCACAAAATAAGAATTATAAAATATTCATAATTTGATTTGTACATCAGCTTAAAGAATATGACCACGTGACCTTAAACAAGTATTTTAAGATTCATGACGTCATAGACTCGAAATAGTATTTCGCAAAACAGTCGTTTTAATTTCGAGTTAATAAAATCGATTGACCTATAGGAACAATGATTGTTGACACTTTTACGACATGTATAAGGGTATCCTGTCAGCCCACCCACTTTCTAAAATCAAAGGTAGGACACAACATTTTGATCCCAATATCAAACTTTACGAAAAAATACATTCATAACGTCTCCCGAATGAAAATACACATTCAAATCTAGTCCATTTGGCTTGTTTAGAGTGGATGCATGTCCATGCGGGTATTATATGTTAACGCAACAAGCACCAGCGCTTCCGGCAGAATATTAATTTTATTAAAAAGTACATTTTGACAAGCGAAACCTTGTAAATTTGTGACTGGATGACGTGACTAAAAATATTCTGACTAGCATGCATTCAATAATGCAATTACGGAGCACGGTAATTAAACGTGACGTGTTACAACTCACAACATTTGACATTGTCTCAGCCTCTTACAAGTATTACAAACTGCTATAATTTGTTATAGACGACGGAGTACCAAAGTCCATGATATTATAGGCTATGACTTTTTTCAGTATTACTTACTGGATCTATCCACTTGCCAGTAAAACTGATAAAGTTGTCAGAGTAACGCGCCCTCAATGATTGAAATATTCACGGTATAGGTTCGATCTAAATTCGTCTAAATTGCTATGTTATGTCTACATCTCGACCCCTGACATACCGGTCAGACTTAGGTTTGTGATATTGTGACTGGGTGCTAAGTAGTAGGCCTTATATACCGAACCAGTGTCTGCAGGTACGAATTATTAATCGATTCAAGGGAAAACACACGAAGAAAACATCAAAGACGTCAAGAACAAGCAACAAGGTCAACCAAAAAATGTGCAAAAAACAAATGATACTGAATGTAAAAAAAAGAACATGAACAGAAAATAAGTTACCATCAACAGTATGTTGTTATGTTGCAATCATATGTCAATATCGTCATTAAAACACCGATGTTAGAAGCTAGAACTATCGAGAGTTCTTAACCGTGGGCATATGAACGTTGTATTAGGGATAACAACATTTATATGTACTATTGTGCATGTACATTTGTATATAAAAGTTGTATATTGACGAGGCTATTAAACAAATAATGCGTGTTGTATACACCTTACTATTCTACAGAAACAAATTAGTGGCAAGTAAAACAACACAAAAGAAGACATGTTTCTGCACTGACAGATTACAGATAGTTTGAGAGATAACACGCACGTTAGACAAGACGGGCACAAACACATTCAATGTAACCATACATGTCATGTGACACGATTCGTCGACTGGTACCAATTTCCCTGCAGACATTTCAATCAGGAAGGTTAATGGATGACAACAATGTGTACCAGTCTATGACATCATGGCAATGTGGTGAATGTCATTCATTTAATTGGAATACACGATAAGCTATTGTTTGCAGGACAAGGGTTGTGACAGTTGTTAACTGCGGTTTTTCATTTGTAAATTAAAACGTTCGTTGGTTATCTTTATCAACTTAGCATTTCAATGCACGTTATTACTAGCATTCATTGGCACATAGTGTGTGTTTTAAGTTGTTGTTTTGTGTTGTAACAGGACCAAGACGTATAAAAGAGACTGTGGTTTGTTTATTTAAAACACGATTTGGAATGGTATGGATTGTATACTGTGATTTATTTGTAGTTATATTCTTAGTGTATCAACTGTAGTATTCTAATTATTATCATTATAACCGATACATGAATAGTTGTCATCCGAACTATCTGGTGACTATATGTCTGGCGGTAAACTATTCAGATCATAAAACCGCAATGCATAAAAGGAAAAAGCTCAAACCCAAATTATAAACGAAATATAATCTTTTATAAAATATAACCTCATTTAGATTTCTATAAGAGTTGGACTTTCAAAAACATGTCCTTCAGCTACAGCAACAAACTTATTTACACGTGGTAAAACAATTAGCTTCTCATCAATTAACTCCGTACGGCGTCGTTACGTTGGCAACGGTTTACTGATCCGACCCTGAGTCATTTACTTTGACAAATTGTCACACAGACGTCATCTTGCGGTAATTAAAACTATAATCACAAAATGTCCAAGTCTGTTTACATTGAACTGAATATCCGCTTTACAGAAATATCATCACGTATCAGAGCCTGTTGCTATGGTGACATATTTTCTGCCTTATTGGCAATACGAAGAGATGCACAAATAGTTATTACTGTTTTTAGAGTGTCGCAACGCTTTGTCATCGATCTTTCTACTATAAATGTTCTGTTTATAGAAGATTTGTGTCTATTTATAGTAACACTTGTTGTCTAAATGTGAATTTACGTGGCGCTCAATACGAGAATTTGATGATAAAGTCTGTGATACTATGGTTACAATCTGATGGTATTTGATTACAACTGGAGACTGGTTGAGTACTAATTAGCTTGTTGAGTAGAACTTGTTTCACCGATACGCTTATTTAATTATATAAGCTTGTATACATATAATGAGATACTAGCATTATAAAGAGTCCGATCGGTACAATGTCTGGTGGGGTCTAACTTGGTCTATACGTAATTAGGTTACGTGGATCTTACAGGAATATATCACTATGTCAGCCAAATGCAACCATTGTAATTTCCGCAAAGCGAGATTGGAGCTTTCAGACCATGATCATATAATCACAAGAGACAATTTTACCAGCCCCGACCACCATTGTCGAAATTATTGAGTTGTTTACAGTCTTGTTATCAGAGGCCAACACCAAGCACTTGATGTCTTTATACTCCTATTTTAAATGTATGATATTGTTTTTGTCCGTATCATTAAGAAATTTACCGTAAAAGAACAGACTGCTATTCTAGAAATGTTTACGAGGCTACCCATAAGTTAACATTCATTAAGCACCATGTTTTCACGACCGATGTGCTGCTGTTTGTTAAACAAATAATATGCCCCTATAAAATGTCGTAAAATTTCGTGCAAATGAAATCACGCTAAATGAAGTTTCGGCGCTAATAATTGCTCTGACTAGTTCATCAACGCCTTTGATTGGCGGTTGTCATTCAAAATTTTATTCTCCAGCACCTCTGATTGTCTGTTACGCACCAAGCAATAGTGCTTCCGACAAAACACTATATTTACTAATAAGAACATTTTTGAAACATAAATCCTGTAAACTCGTGACTGGATAAATGAGTTCTATCTGCTAGCATGATAGTTAATATAGTGCGATTTTGGAGCCTGGTAATTAAACGTGACGTGTTGTAACTGACAATATATTTGTGACATGTCTTATCTTTTTACAGGCATTATAAATTAGAATATAGACAGTGCGGTACTCATATACGACACATTTTTACATAACCTGTGTCCTAAATAAATGTATGTAAGTACAAAAAAAGAAAGAATGACAAGAATGCCAACATACTTTTACTGAAGATTTTAAGTCAGATGGCTAAAATGCAATTTTACGCTAAATACTCGTATGACATATCGTCGGCTGGCTCTAATAATCTCCAATGTCCATTTTTTTTTAAAAAATGAGATTTTTGCACTAACGGTCTAATTTGACATTGCTCAATGTCATGGGAAAAAGTACGTCATACTTTCAAGTGCAATGTGCTTTTTGTCAGTAATGATTTGCTCAAAGTCCAGTATTTGAACCACTGCGTAACGTGCATGTTGCTTATTGTCCCGGAGATTGGTTACTCTAAGAGCAACTTAAACTAAAATAAATAAAGTTGACCAATTGCCGTCCTTTATTTTGTCACGTGATTAACTGAAAAGTTTAATGTTAAGTTGCGCATTGTCCTCTAACAGTCGTTCTAATATGATCCAATGTCCAGATCAACCAATGAAACCGCGTAATATCGGTAATATTTTGTCCAAACTCCAGGTGTGCAACTAACAAATCAAAAGTTGCTCAATGTCCAAATTCGTGATAACACACTTTTTCAAAACAGACGTTTTTACGTCAATTTTAAGGCAGAATAATGTATGCAATGGGAAGACTGAAGCCATAGTACTAAATCTACGTTTTTAAAATTTTAAAATCGGTTGACATAAAGATTTTTGACAAAGTCAACGGTTCAAACCTGATTTTCTCAAAAACATGATTTTGGCACTTTGATCACTATTAGAACCTGCCGACGATATTTTCAGTGGATTTATCTGCATATTACAAGGAATATTGGGATATTCATGGTTATTCTTTTGAAAGGCATTGTACAGTTATTAAAATTGTAGAACAAATCAAAAGGAACATGTATTTTTATTTTTTGAAAACACAACTGAGGGCAAAAGTTAGACATTCCTTAACATTGTCCTTTAAAACAAGAATATAAATGTAGTTAGGACGTGCCCCTCATCATGTACATGTATACATACGACTTAATTATTATATAATGTTGATCTAGTCAGAGACAGATTATATTTTAAAAGCCAAAAGTTCCGATCTCTTTTTATGGAAATTACAGTTTGTAATTGAGCTTATTTGGTAAGATCCACGTTACCTAATAACGTACAGAAATTAATTAGACCAGACATTCCATACAACTCATGAATCCTTGTGTCATTGTCGTTCTGTGTGATATACATGCTATACAGTATCGTATATATACAAGCTTATAAAAAAGTTAAGTTACTAATTTTCGAGGGCTGCTTTCATTAGTTCAGCCGTTCAGCCACCCTTTGACATTTTAACTTCCCCTGGTCAATGGGCTACCTATGAATACCTGCGTTTGAGTCTCCCATGGGAGACTATTTCTCTCCTGGTGGGTGTGCAGCCAACATCGATCTTCGGCGCCCAGGACTATCGAACATGTTCAGACTCAGTCCTAACAGGTACCAATACACACCCTGGTCGAGTGGAGCATGTGGGTTATTCTTGCTCAGAGGAATTAATCAGGGGTCCAGACGTGGTTGAACCCGGGACCTATCGATCCAGAAGCGTGCGCTCTACTTTTAGGCCACCCCTAATAAAATTACCGATACTGATACAAGTTCTATTCAACAAGCTAATTAGTACTCCGCCTGTCCCACGTTGTAATTGAATATCATCAGATTGTAACCATAGTATCTAAGTTCCACATAAATTCACATTTAGACACCAAGTGTTACTATATATAGACACAAATCTTCTATAAACAGATCATTTATACTAGAAAGATCGATACCAAAGCTTTGTGACAATCTAAAAACAGTACGCCAATAACTATGTGTATATATTCGTTTTTCCAATAAGGCAGAAAATATGTCGCCATAGCAACAAGCTCCGATACGAGAAGATATTTCTGTAAAGTGGATATTTAGTTCAATGTAAACAGACTTGGACATTTTGTGATTATAGTGTTAATTTACCTCATGATGACATTTGCACGACAATTTGTTAAAGTAAATGACTCCGGGTCGGATCAGTAATCCGTCGCCAACGTAACGACGTCGTACGAAGTTAATTGGTGAGAAGCAAATTGTTTAACCACGTGTTGAGTTCCAAGTATAACATTTAATTGCTGTAGCTGAAAGTTATTGTTTGTGAAAACTGATGCTTACAGACATCGAAATCAGGTTATATTTCATGGTGGACTATTTTTGTTTTTAACTTTAGTTTGAACTTCTTCACTGGTACATTGCTGTTACATGATCTTAATAGTATTTATGGAGACACATAGTCACACGCGGGATTGTTTTAATGACAATTGTTCTGGGGATGGTTATAACGATCATTGGTATACTATTGTTGATAAACAAAGTAATATAACTTTTATTCCTCAAATTCTGAAGGGCATTATACATATCATATACATATATATACAGCAACATAATATAAATTACATGACAACAAAACCACGTTTGAGATATATACAAATGTGTATGACAAACATGTATAATAATCCATTTTTAATTTACAGATGAAAAAACACAGTATAAAACCTATACATTTCCTCACCAATTTGTAACTAATAAGCCACACTCATTATTGTCACTCAATGGTCTTTCTACAACATACAACAACACCTTAAAACACACTGGGTACCAATGAATTGCAGTACTAACGTTAATTGAAATGATAAGTTGATAAAGATAAGGTACATGTAGTTTTAATTCAAAAATGAAAAATCGCAGTAAACAACTATTACAACCCGTATCCTGTAAACAATACCTTGTCGTGTTTTCCAATTAACTGAATGACATTCACCACACTACCCTGATAGCATACACTGGTACACATTGGTGTCATCTATTAACCTTCCTGATTGAAAATGTCTGCAGGGAAATTGTAACCAGTAAACGAATCGTTTCACATGACATGTATTGTTACGTTGAATGAGTTGATTGTTTTTGTACCAGTCTTGGTAAATAATTGGTATTAAGGACGTTTTACTGTGAAAATATTTCGTTCTACTTTTCGACAGCTTGGACTTAGGTGGATCTTTTACTTGTTTAGTTGGGCATTGTACCCTGTATGTTTTTATGTTCTCTGTGCTCGGGTGGTTCAGTTGGTCATTGTGCCTTGTATGTTTTTAACGCACGCACGCACGCACGCACGCACGCACGCACGCACGCACGCACGCACGCACGCACGCACGCACGCACGCACGCACGCACGCACGCACGCACGCACGCACGCACGCACGCACGCACGCACGCACGCACGCACGCACGCACGCACGCACGCACGCACGCACGCACGCACGCACGCACGCACGCACGCACGCACGCACGCACGCACGCACGCACGCACGCACGCACGCACGCACGCACGCACGCACGCACGCATAAAAATAGATTCTTAATGTAATCTTTAAGAAGATTAATTTGTACATAAGCGAATACACAATTGATGCACACACCTCGTTTACCATAGAAACATAGAACAAGTGGATGAGGTCGATCTATGAGGACTTTTTAGAACAGCTGACAGTTCGAGACATCTGAGTTTAACTGTTTTACCATACTTTATGAAAATAGCTAGATATATACAAAAAACATTTTCGTTTTAATTGATTTTCTATACGTCGTCGGTTAAACAATGGGGCAATGTACGTAAGTGAAACCATACATACAACCCTGCATCAACGCAGTAGGAATACAATAAAGAATATTATGTAACAAGGATTCTTATTGGCTTAGACGGCCTGCACGAGAGGTTTATATATAGAGGATATTACATGAGTGTCTTTTCATATTGAATTTATTAAACGAGTAGAATAAAATAATAAAATGCGAGGCTCTGCCGAGCAATTTATCGAGTTAATAAATACAATGTGGAAAGTCACTAATGTAATGTTCTTTTTATCATATGTTAGCCATTTCTGGCCGAAACATAAAATAACTACTTATTTCACTATAATAAACGCGCAACTTTGACGGCGTCGCCTATACTTTGAGTGACGTCACGTCAAAGCTTGATTACACTAGTGTATTATCCAAAATAAATAATGACTTTATTACGCTGCCGCAACGTCAAACATATGATAAATTTTATATACACCTCCCGAAACCGAGGCTTGGGTGGATATACCTTTTTTTATGACGTTACGTCATTTCCTGTGGCATAACGTTCCACAACGTAACGTTATTTCCCGTATTATTTGTCCTACAGCTGCTCATACATATTTATAGGCTCTAACCTAGCCATTAATGATAAATGCATATACATTAGAAGAGCATTGTTAGCTAGAACATTTGAAGAGTCGTCTTTTGTTTCTATTACATACACTTTCCTGAAGAGAGACTGAAGTTGTTATAATTTAAAAAGAGTCAATAGGTTTTATTTCCTTGACTTATTGCATGGTATACAATATAACAGTTGTCGACTTATGTTTCGATGAGTATGATGTTTAGTTGACCTCCAAAAAGTTATATTGACCTCTGACTTCGTCATCGGTCAATATCACTTTTTTCGGGTCAACAAAACATCATATTCACCTCAATATAAGCCAATAACAGTATAATATTAAATGGATACTGACGACTACCTTGTGATGGCTTGTTGAATGTTATCCATCCTTGATAAACAATACCGGAGAAAGGGTGAACAATAGAAGTAATTATTCCTTATTTACTCTTGTATTGAAGGCATTACGCGTAGTGCTATATAACTTAATTTGGGAGTGTTTTGATAGATGATAATCCGTTAAAGCAAAGTACATTTCATCTAACCTGGCGGACAATTAAACAAAGCGTCACTATCATCAACAAAGACTGTAGTAGAAATATCATTAATATATGCGCTACCGGAAATTCTAAGAAGTGTTATATGTAATATATAAAATGTGCTATATAATCTACCTGACGTGTTACAACTCACAACATCTGGTATTGTCTTCTTACAAGCATTACAAACTGCTATAATTTGTTATAGACGAAGGAGTACCGAAGTCCATGATATTATAGGCTATTACTTTTTTTCAGTATTACTTACTGGATATATGGACTTGCCAGTAAAACTGATAAAGTTGTCAGAGTAACGAGCCCTTGACTGTAATTTTCACGGTATAGGTTCGATCTAAATTCGTCTAAATGGCTATGTTATGTCTACATCTCGACCCCTTACATACCGGTCAGACTCAGTTTTGGGATATTGTGACTGGATGCTAAGTAGTTGACCTTATATACCGAAACATTGTCTGCAGGTACGAATTATTAACCGATTCAAGGGAAAACACATGAAGAAAACCTCAAATAAATCCGACCCTGAGTCATTTACTTCTATAAATTGTCGCACATACGTCATATTGCGGTAATTAAAACTATAATCACAAAATGTCCAAGTCTGTTTACATTGAACTGAATATCCGCTTTACAGAAATATATTCTCGTATCAGAGCCTGTTGCTATGGTGACATATTTTCTGCCTTATTGGAAATACGAAGAGATGCACAAATAGTTATTACTGTTTTAGAGTGTCGCAACGCTTTGTCATCGATCTTTCTACTATAAATGTTCTGTTTATAGAAGATTTGTGTCTATATATAGTAACACTTATTGTCTAAATGTGAATCAGTCATGTTAGAATTATGCTATCACGGAACGGTAATTAACTCACCTCTAATGAGACCATCATTTATCATTTACGTATCATTGAGAAATTTACCGTAAAAGAACAGACTGCTATTCTAGAAATGTTTACGAGGCTACCCATAAGTTCATTAACATAACATTCATTAAGCACCATGTTTTTACGACCGATTGCATGCATGTGCTGCTGTTTGTTAAACAAATAATATGCCCCTATAAAATGTCGTAAAATCTCCTGCAAATACAATAATTGCTCTAACTAGTTCATCAACGCCTTTGATTGGCGGTTGTCATTCAAAACTGTATAAACCAGCACCTTTGATTGCCTGTTACGCACCAAGCAACAGCGCTTCCGACAAAACACTATTATTTACTAATAAGAACATTTTTGAAACAGAAATCCTGTGAACTCGTGACTGGATAAATGAGTTCTATCTGCTAGCATGATAGTTAATATAGTGCGATTGTGGAGCTTGGTAATTAAACGTGGCGTGTTGTAATGCTGCGTTTACAGTCAGCCACGATGGCCACGATGACCACGATTGGAAAGTATCGTGGTGGGCGTGGTGGATCGTCGGAAGTCGTGGAATCGAATCGTGGTGATCGTGGGGAAACGTGGTGGAATCGCGAGCATCGTGAGCATCGTGTCAAAATGTTTGACAGTCAAAAAATTGACCACGATTGTCCCGATTCAACTTTGATCTTGAGAGACCGTGATGGAACGTGCTAAGCGTAGTGGAGCGCATTAAAACTTATCAGACCTTAACGCAGCGTGTCAGACCGTGATGCTTCATCGTAAGGGATCTTGATGGACTTTGAAACACGATGCGTTAAGTTGCATTACGATTCCACCACGCTCTATCACTATCTGCTACGTTTCGTCAAGATATATAGGGTAGTATCAGTTATTTAATCACGATGCGGTACGTTCTGGTACGATGATCCCGATTGGCTCCCACGTTTTGTGGAACTCTCCTACGTCTTGGTAAGTTCCGATGCGTTTCAATCATTGTGGGGCCGCTCTGTGATGTTTCGTCGCGTTTTCGACACCCTAAAATACCAGCCAAGAAATCTGCTAGGAATGATCAGATTGCCTAATCGTCCTACCAACACCAATAACCGTAAGTTCAAGTTCACGCAGCCAATGAAAAGACCATCTACCCCACCTCTACTAGAGGAACTGCCGTATCTGACTACCACTCGGTAAAACTCGGGTGATTGAGGATAGTAACACCATTCTGTGACATCAAGCAGATGATATCAGATGTCCCTGAAAGTCAACATTTCCATCTATGAATAGCACATAGTCGACAACAAACACGAAAACCCGGATCAAGGATAGTTTGCGGTTGCACCATGCAAACATAATGGATACAGTTTGTTCATCTGACATATGACAAATGCTACTAAGTTCAAGCATCTACCAATACCGAAGTGGGACATTGACAATCCCTCGAGCTACCTGTGTGCTGGCTTTTGGGAAGTTATTATGTTGGCCATGGAAAAAACCCTATAGCATGTGATTCATTGCATCGGTTATTGAATTTGTCTGCAGTTAGTTTTCATTCTTCAAAGGTGACAAGTCAAGAGAAAATATCACCTTCATATGTTTTAACAACTGCCTTACGAACACCTTGAACAATATAGAAGAAACGACTATATGCCGGGCATAGCCTTTATTTGCAAGTCAGCTTTATGCTGAAATATGGCAGGCATATATGTGTGCCCCCACCCGGATTTGAACCCGGGTCGCCAGATTAGACGACAAGCGCGCTAACCATTGAGCTACGGAGGCCCTAGTATAATAAAAGATTTTGTCTTAAGTGAAAGGATGTTTGAGGATGAGCGTCAGCTTCAATCAATGTGATAGGGGCTCTCATTTGGTATATTTTCTCTCTATGTTTGGTGCTACTCTTTTTAGAATATCATCAAATAAACGTAACATCCAATAAGTTGACGAAGGAGCTAACACCACCAAGCCTGAATTCTTTGTTGGAAATATTGAACCAGTATGCTATTTCTATTTACACCCAACCATGGTCTTCACGGTAGGTCGTAAGTCATCTATTTGTTCTTCTCCTTTACTTCTCCTATATTCTTCCCCGCTCCATACCTTGTTGCCACTGTTGAAGATTGGCTATGTAGGAACACTACTGCGAATTCGACATCTTCATCTCTTGAATGCATAGCTTGTTCCTTTTTGGAATATCTAGAGAATGGGTATTTATACATTCAATCGTACTCAAAACGTGACCATCTTGTCAAGTCGTGGAGATTAATCGTAAGAGAGCTCAGCATAACTTGAAGAGCGTAGGAGATCTTAACAGAGCGTAATAATACGTAATAAAACGTAATAGCATATCGTGGTTGTCGTAAGAGAACGTTAGAGAACGTGATGGAATTCGTGGCAGATCTTGACAATAATCGTGTTGGTATCGTAAGAAAGCGCATCAGGTAGTAACACAAGGTAACAAAACGTAGGATAGCGTAGCAAAATGAAATTTGATGCAATTAATCGTGGAGCTCCACGATATTGTCAAGTCGCGGACATCGTGGGCATCGTGGCTGACTGTAAACGCAGCATAACTCACAATATATGTGTGACATGTCTTATCCAATTACAGGCGTTACAAGTTAGAATATAGACAGTGCGGTACTAATATACGACACATTTTTACATAACCTTTGTCCTAAACAAATGTATGTAAGTACAAAAAAGAAAGAACAGCAAAAATGCCAACATACTTTTACTGAAGATGTTAAGTCAGATGGCTCAAAATGCCATTTTACGCTAAATACTCGTATGACATATTTTCAGTGGATTTGTCTGCAGATTAAAAGGAATATTGGGATATTCATGGTTATTCTATTGAAAGGCATTGTACAGTTATTAAAATTGCAGAATAATTAAAAAGGAACGTGTATTTTTATTTTTTGAAAAACACAACTAAGGGCCAAAGTTAGGAGGCATTCCTGAACCTTGTCCTTTAAAATAAGATAAATGTAGTTGGGACGTGGCTATTTCTCTCCTGGTGGGAGTGCAGCCAACATCGATCTGCGGCGCCCAAGACTATCGAACATGTTCAGCCACAGTCCTCACAGGTACCAATGCACACCTTGGTCGAGTGGAGTATGTGGGTTATTCTTGCTCAGAAAAATAAGGCAGGGATTTAGACGGGGTTGGAACCCGAGACCTATCGATCCAGAAGCGTGCGCTCTTTTAGCGTACCTTTAGGCCACCCCTAATACAATTACCGAGACTGATACAAGTTCTATTCAACAAGCTAAGTAGTACTCCGCCTGTCTCAAGTTGTAATTGAATATCATCAGATTGTAACCATAGTATCTAAGTTCTCATAGAGCGCCACATAAATTCACATTTAGACACCAAGTGTTACTATATATAGACACAAATCTTCTATAAACAGATCATTTATACTAGAAAGATCGATACCAAAGCTTTGTGACAATCTAAAAACAGTACGCCCATAACTATGCGTATATCTTCGTTTTTCCAATAAGGCAAAAATATGTAGCCATAGCAACAAGCTCTGATACGAGAAGATATTTTTGTAAAGTGGATATTTAGTTCAATGTAAACAGACTTGGACATTTTGTGATTATAGTGTTAATTTACCTCATGATGACATTTGCACGACAATTTGTCAAAGTAAATGACTCCGGGTCGGATCAGTAATCCGTCGCCATCGTAACGACGTCGTACGAAGTTAATTGGTGAGAAGCAAATTGTTTAACCACGTGTTGAGTTCCAAGTATAACATTTAATTGCTGTAGCTGAAAGTTATTGTTTGTGAAAACTGATGCTTACAGACATCGAAATCAGGTTATATTTCATGGTGGACTATAGTTGGAACTTCTTCACTGGTACATTGCGGTTACATGACCTTAATAGTATTTATGGAGACACATAGTCACACGCGGGATTGTTCTAATGACAATTGTTCTGGGGATGGTTATAACGATTATTGGTATACTATTGTTGATAAACAAAGTAATATAACTTTTATTCCTCAAATTCTGAAGGGCATAATACATATCATACACATATATGTACAGCAACATAATATAAATTACATGACAACAAAACCACGTTTGAGATATATACAAATGTGTATGACAAACATGTATAATCATCCATTTTTAATTTACAGATGAAAAAACACAGTATAAAACCTATACATTTCCTCACCCATTTTTAACTAATAAGCCACACTCATTATTGTCACTCAATGGTCTTTCTACAGCATACAACAACACCTTAAAAACACACTGGGTACCAATGAATTGCAGTACTAACGTTAATTGAAATGATAAGTTGATAAAGATAAACAAGGTACATGTAGTTTTAATTCACAAATAAAAAATCGCAGTAAACAACTATTACAACCCGTATCCTGTAAACAATACCTTGTCATGTTTTCCAATTAACTGAATGACATTCACCACACTACCCTGATAGCATACACTGGTACACATTGGTGTCATCTAAAAACCTTCCTGATTGAAAATGTCTGCAGGGAAATTGTTACCAGTCAACGAATCGTTTCACATGACATGTATTGTTATGTTGAATGTGTTGGTTGTTTTTGTACCAGTCTTGTCTAGCGTCCGTGTGTTGTTTCTCAAACAATCTGCAATCTGTCACTGCTGATTACGTCCACATTTGTGTTCTTTTACTTGAAACATTTTTAGTTCCCGTATAATACATTGAAGTAAGGAATAAGACACGCTTTATTGTTTGTTTAATAGTTTATTTTAGTCTCATTCATATCCAATGTACATTCTTTATAAGCATTCAGGACCAATACATATAGAATACTATATCATAGATAAAACATGCATATGAAAAAAGATTATATTAAGTCCGACAGGGAAGGCAGCACTGAACCTGACCAGCTGAGCACAGAAAACATTAAAAACACACAAAGCACAACGCCCAACTAAACAATCGCAGATCCGCACAAGTCCAAGCTGTCGAAAAGTATAATAAATTATAACTAGCTGAATGACCCAGTAGAAAAGATATAGCAAACAAAAGGCGGAATGCCTACGCTGAATGACCTAGTTACAACAGTAAAACTGCTGAACTACACAGTTTTAGCAGCCTTTAGTCTCATGGTTTAGAACTAGAATATTCGAGCTTTTAATATCCACGGTTTAAACTTTTAATTGCGTAGGCATAATTAGGATTACATCATAATAAATACTCGTGTTCTTAAGACTATTCAGTTTCATTTTTTCTTGCACATTGTTATGGTTGCCCTTGTGACCTTTGTGGTTTACCATGTTTCTGGTGCTGTGATGTTTCGTGTGTTCTTTTTGTGTCTTTCCTGTTCTGCTTGTCCGATTTGCTAATTATCTTTCAACAATTGCAAGGTTCTAATTGATATTTAGTTGATTGGCACAAGTGTTGTAACTGAAAGTAGAATATCTGTCCTTACTCAGCCTCTTTGAATTTTCGTTACTCAGACCGTTCTGCTAACTTTCATGTCATTTTCCAAAAACAAAATGATAAACCAAAATTGGATATAATTGTTTGACCTTGTTTTATTATTTCATTATTTTGTTAATGGTAAATTGGCATTATACGTGCTTCAGTGCAATGAACTAGTCTTAAGATAAATTTTCTTGAAAACCAACACTGTTCTTGACCACCAACAGCGTGGTAGCTATATTTCGGGAGTTTTTTTTTCCCTCCTCCCGAGGATGTTTAGCTCAAGAAAGTATGAGTATCAAGAACTTTAAAAACTCTGACCTCAATATTTGTGGTTAGGAATAAGACATTGTGGTGAAACTTGCTGCATGATAAATATATGTGAAGACGCCACCTTTGATTGGAAGTGGGGCTGCAAGGTACAAGGTCAAGGTCACTGTTATTAAGAATAGAAAATCAGTTTTTGCTGAATAACTTTAGTTACGGATGAGATATTTTGATGGAGCTTTATTAGTAGCTTATGTAAGGTTACCGTATATGATTTAAAGTGGGAGCTACAGGTTCAAGGGCAATACCATTGGTACTTAAAATAGAAAATTAGTTTCTGTTCAATAATTTAAGTTATGCCAATCTGATTATCTAAAATAACTTCCTCCAACCCGCTACGCGTGAGGATCTGACGACGATCTTTAGAAGATCACCTCAGACGACCTTTCCTATTAGCCAATCGGCGCCTTGCTTTCAGAATTCTGAAAACGATTTGATAATTTTTAAATATGGCAGTTTTCACGAACACATGCGTCTTACAGGCCTACTTCGCTCTGATCACCCCGGTCTTCATGGATTGCAATATTTACCAGTGACAAACGGAAATGCCCGAGCTTTGACGATTGATAATCATCACTGCGTTTATATCAAAGTACATTTGTATATTACAGCGTGAACTTTGACATTTTTGTGTTCTTGTAATTTTGTCTCTGTTCTTGTGTTTTGATCATTGTTTGACACCTTAAGTAATAAATGTTATTCTTATGCGATTTCATTGCTGCAGGGCCAACATTTAAGCCAGGCCGTATGTCAAACGAATACGTTATGTAATAAGCAAATATTTCATAAATTTGATTAAAATCTTTTTTACCTCATGTTATATGAAATCCCGCCTACCTAGCTTTTATCGTTAAATCTTATATTACATTTGTTAATAAAAATCACGTGATTACTCAGAAGTACTCACTGAAAGTAAATTGTGAATTTGGTCAAGGCAATCTTTGTGACATACTCTTTGTGAAAAGTTCTTGTCTTAGTGACTACGTTACATAACTATTACTTAATTTGTTTGGACGTCAAGTCACTCATTTTAATACATGTGGGTTCGTGAGAAATCTATCAACAATCGGGGATAGTTAACACTTTTCCCCTTAGCATCGGCTATATTTCGTCAAAATCGAGTGGAAAATAAGATACTTACAGGTCTTTTCAGCTCCGAGTCGACGCTATTTGGCTGCCAGTCTTAGCCAAAAATGACGTCACATACCACGTGGTATGGTCACACTGGAACAGGTCGTATTCAGATATTGATGTAGGGAATTTCAAGTACTTAAGTCAGATTGACGTAATGCATGATATATTGTGATGAAACTTGCTGTATTAGAAGCCTTTTTAAAGATACATAGGGATGCAAGGTCATAGTAATTGTCACTAAAATAGAAAATCAGTTTTTTGCTCATTTATTTTAGTTAGGAAAAGATGTTTCACCTTTGGGTTGAAAATTGGGACGATGGGGTCAAGGTTACTATTTGTAAATATATAAAACCAGTGACCGCTCAATAGATTAAGTTAGAAATAAGATATTGGATTGAGACATGATGTATATGCTGTATGAAGAATGTCAACACTTTATTGATAGGAATAAGACATTCTGGTGTACGACAGCTTATGTGACGACCACCTCGCTTAGGGCTGATTGGGCATATGAGCGTGGCGCTCGACTTGCGGCGATCTAGTATTTATGAACATGCCGTATGTGTAAGAATGTTATTAATAAATTATACACTGAGAATTAAGATAAATTACCTAGGCTTATAATCACTATCATATCATCAAAATTTTCACGAACAGAAGAGAAATCAATTCTACTTCCATAAAAAAATATAAACAAAATAGTTTTCAGCTGTGTCGAGACGTCGACATTCACAACTCTGTCGTGACCAGGATTCGAACCTGGGTTGTCGCGGCCACAACGCGAAGTACTAACCACTATACGATCACGACTATCACCGCTGAACTACACAATGTTATGTAAGTATCCAAGTCGTTAAAAGTAATTGAAAAAGGACACCCTGCCTTCAAGTGTGCCCAAAGCGTCAAGTATCAGAGACGAACGAAAACAACATTTAGGTAGTTTTGTAAACTTACAAACCAGATAATTACATGTATTGAAAGGCTTTCTTCAAAGCTTGTATTAAAGACGAAAAGTGACTATTTACAAGGACATTAGTTCATTGTACACTACCGAGTGCAAATAACCATGCAGGCAATCCTGTATCAACCCAGTAAAAAATACAATAAAGAATAATTGAACACAGATGACTTTAAGGTGGACGCTTTTAAATGATTTCCATTCAAAGGGTGAAAAATAGACGTAATCATTCATTCTCTTGTTTCGGTTGTTTTTTATATCGAGGTTGGAACTGGCATGAAGAGCTATTGTGATTATGGTCCGAAAGTCAAATTTCTAAAATCATTTTACGGAAATTACAATGGTTGCATTTCGCTAACATAGTGGTATATTCCTGTAAGATCCACTTAACTTATTACGTATTAGACCTTAGTTAGACCCCACCAGACATTCTATACTCGTTTATCATTGTATTAATATCACACTGTATAATGCACATATATCTCATATACAAGCTAACAATTATAACGAACTAATCGAGTCTGAAACAAGTTCAATATTCAAAAAGCTAATTAGTACTCCACCAGTCTCACGTTGTAATTGGGTACCATTATATTGTAACCATAGAATCACAGACTCTATAGTCACGTTCACATATTGTGCACAACATCAATTCACATTCAGACAACAAGTGTTACTATATATAGACACACATATTCTATAAACAGAACATTTATAGTAGAAAGATCGATGACAAAGCGTTGCGACAATCTAAAAACAGTACGCCCATAACTATTTGTATAACTCTTCGTATTTCCAATAAGGCAGCAAATATGTCGCCATAGCAACAGGCTCTGATACGAGAAAATACTTCCCGTAAAGCGGATATTTAGTTCAATGTAAACAGGCTTGAACATTTTGTGATTACAGTGTTAATTTACCACATGATGACGTTTGCGCGACAATTTGTCAAAGTAAATGACGTCGGAACGGATCAGTAATCCGTTACCTACGTAAGGACGCCGTACGGAGTTAATTGGTGAGAAGCTAATTGTTTAACAACGTGTTGGGTTACAAGTTTTAAAAACACTTTGTAGCAGTAGCTGAAGAATAGTTTTGTTTTGTTACAACTGCCGCTTACAGAGATCGAAATGAGGTTATATTTCATGCCAGACTATTTTTGTTTTTAATTTAATTTTTACTTCTTTACTCATGCATTGTGGTAACATGACCTACATAGAGGATATTACACGAGTGTCTTTTCATATCGAATTTATTAAACGAGTTGAATTAAATTATAAAATGCGTTTATCGATTTTAATCAACGAGTTTAATAAATTCAATGTGGAAAGTCACAAATGTAATGTTCTTTTTATCACATGTTAGCCTTATCCGGCCGGAACATAAAAAAGCAACTTTTTTTCACTATAATAAACGCGCAACTTTGACGACGTCGCCTATACTTTGAGTGATGTCACGTCAAAGTTTTATTACACTAGTGTATTATCAAAAATAAATAATGCCTTATATACTTACGCGACGTCAAACATGTGATAAATAGTTTTCCTGGATACATATAGCAACCAGCACAACGTTTACAACACAAGTCAACAACACATTAAAATAAACACTTGGTGCTTATGTGTGTCAGTAATAACAATAAATGAGATAATAAGTTGATAAAGATTAACAAAGACGTTCTAAATTACAAATGAAAAAAATACTATATAACTGTTACAAACCGAGACATGCAAGCAATCGTGTTTCCCAATTAACTGAATGACATTCACCTCATTGCCCCGACACCTTAAACTTGTACACTTTGTTGTCATCTAATAACCTTCCTGATTGAAAATGTCTGCAGGGGAGTTGGTACCAGTCAACGAATCGTGTCAAATATTTTGTACCAGCTTTGTCTAGCGTGCGCGTGTTGTTTTTAAAACAATCTGTCACTGCAGATTATGTCCACATTTGTGTTCATTTACTTCTTACATTTTTGTGTACCAGTATATTCATACATTATGGTAAGGTATACGATACGTTGTATATAATGATAATATAATAATAATAATAAAGACTTAATTTAACGAGGAAACTTATTTGACAATATGAATTACAATCTACCATAGATCCTCAACATATGTATGTATATGTTTAAAGTTTATTTTAGTATCATTCATATACAATGCACATTCTTTATAATCATACAGGACATCACATGTACATATATATAATGTCATATACAAAAATATATAAAAAATAAAACATGCATGTAACCGTGTTTCAGAACTAGAATCTTCGAGCTTGTTACATCTCTATGTTAAACTTTTAATGACATAAGCATAATTAAGATTACAACATGATTAATACTCGTGTCCTTGTAGCTTCCCATGGGTTTCATTTTTCCTTGCACATAGTTATCATTGTTCTTTTTACTCTAGCATGTATGATCTTTGAGTTTGCATGTTCGTGCGTGTTGTTTTCTGTACATTCATCTCCACAAAGGTCATACACAAATATGTAGCATGCACATCCTGTATTCTTTGATTTTCATTTGTTCTGTACATTTTGTTGTTGACCTCGTTCCTTGTTCTGTGATTGTTCGTGTTTTCTTTTGTATGTCTTTCATGTTATGCTGCTTCTGTTGAATACTACCTTCCTTGGCCGATATTCTAATTATCTTTCAAAAATTGCAAGGTTCTTATTGATATTTAGTTGATTGACAATAGTGTTTTCACTGAACCTAGATTGTGTCCTAACTCCTAATGTTTAATTAAAAAGTGAATACTGTTTATGCCTGTAACCGATTCAACTGCTTATACACGCAGAGGAAACGCACTGAACCTCACATACTAGTATCATGCTACCGTCCCGTGATTTCCTAGTTATAAATGTACAAATTAGTATCAAAATTCCTCAATTTTATAGTCACGCCAGTACAATGTATCCCATTTAGTAGCTATTTTGCCGCTGTATGTAGTTAGAAACTAACCGAATCTTGAAACCCTGTCTTCAACGAGAGCTGTTTAATACTCCAAAGCAGTCGGACCACAGATTTAACAAACGTTACAATGGCCAAAAGTCAGTTTATTTATGTACACTGCCACACATGTAAAAAAGATATTAATTAATTATACACTGAGTATTAAGATAAATTATATACGCTCATAATCACTATATAATAAGTTCATCAAAATGCTCGTTGACAGAAAGAATCAAAGTACTGAAGTATTGCTGCTGGGGGAAATCGCAATTCTGGGTATTAATTTATAGGGTTTCACATTTAATGGTAATGAATTTCAAAACAAATGTTAATATTGTGACAAGGTTTCTGAGACGCGATAGCAGCTGAATCATTCAAATCACACCTCAACGGACCCATCACAATACTAGAACTCATAAAGGCAATATACCTGCTGTAGAAAAAAAACTAGATACTAAAAAATGCGTACACAGAGTCCTTATTCCATAATTATACCTGCGTACGAACTGGATATGGTGCGAATAGCGCGAACGAATAAGATGGGGACGAAACATAAATAACTCATATGGTCTCGATTTTCGGCGGGAATATTTATGTAATGTTCAGCGCTTGGAAAAGGGTTGTTCTAACGGTAGATCCAAATTATTTAGCTGAAGATCTCTGGTAAGTTAAAGGACGAAACGTGGATCAATACTATCACGCATGTTAATTTGAATTAAACTTCGTGATACTATCAACAAATGCAGAATATCATAAATAGTAAAAGACAAGCACACGTTAGAGTAGAAGTTTCTAGCTTTACTCAAAGGGATTCGACCCGATAAAAATATCTTTCACATCTATACTATGAATACATAAGACAGGGGTCTTTCTTTATGACTGGCTCTCATATACCCAACTCAACATTATGTCCAATATTTTAAACAAGCCGAATACAATCATTTAATTTGTACTGCACACTTCAAGACAATATAATATTATACATAAAAAATACAACTTTTATCAATTAACGTACACAATGTCGTCTGTGTCGAGCATAGAATGTTCACAAAATGCGTAAAACCCGGTTTGACGACATAACCCTGCACAGACAGAAACTAGAAAACGGCCTTCGATAAAGAAGAGAAATCATTATTTACACACGATCTCAGGATATTAGTACGATGTGAAAGATATTTTATCGGGTCGAATCCCTTTGGCTTTACTGTAATATGAATGTTAAAACCATGAATTGTGATAAGTTCGTCTGCTCAACGGGTTACTTTTAACAGTGACATTTTTATCGCCCCTCAAAAATCATTAGTCATTTTACAGCGCGTAGGAATTTATATGCACAAATACATTTTCTCATCAAAATAAGCTTTCAAAAAGTTCACACAATACAAACAAATAAAAAAATATTAAATTGTTGTAAACAAAAGTTCTCATAAATGGTCGAAAATTACGATATCGGTTGAGTTTTGCAGGCACTTCTTTCTTGCTAGGATGAATTGGTTGTGGAGAAATTACAACATTAAAATCGTAGTGATTTCAGGATTGTATGTAATACAAATACTGGGGTTCCCCCAGTAAAAATCAATCTACTTCCACCAAAATTAAAAAAAAACCATTGTTCAGCTGTGTCGAGACGCCGACATTCACAACTCTGTCGTGACCAGGATTCGAACCTGGGTTGTCGCGGCCACAACGCGAAGTACTAACCACTATACGATCACGACTATCACCGCTGAACTACACATTTCAACCTAAGTATTCGAGTTCTTAAATGTATTGAAATCCGACCTCTTCAATGGTGTGTCAAGTATGTAAAGCGTCAAGTATCAGAGTTGAAATAAAACAACATTTTGGTAGTGAATGGAATTCTTGCTAAAGGCTGTCTAAAGCATTGTTTTAAAGACAATGACTATTTATATATTAAACAAAGACCTATTGCATGGAAAATATTAAGTTATAATGAGTATATCTACGAATATATTGGCCTGATCATGACCTTAATGAATGAATATATTACAAGGTTCTTGTGTTGAGTATTTAAATTCCGTGGGAAAATCATGCATCCTCTTGATACTCCGCACTTATAAGAACATACACGATATCAGCTGTTTATGGGGTAGCTCGGACGGCCCATCCACGTTCTACGAGGGTTGTACACTATACTCATAGATTTGAGTGAACAACTACTGTATACAATTCTATGATTTATAAATGGAAAGTTGTGTATATTGAAAAAGGTATACTTTGGCCTAAGTAAATACACAGCTGACATATTATAAATGCCTGCGAACATTCGACGTGCATTACACTTTCACACACAATTGAAGCACGATTGAATAGGTCTTTTCAGATCGTTCGAGATATTTGAGTTCAACTGTACAATCACAAATTGTGAAATAGCTAGATATAAACATTTCCTTTTAAATGACTTTCTAGACGTCGTCGGTTAAACAAAGAGGCGAATGATAATGCGGCCAATCCTATATCAACCCAGTTTGAACAAAAAAAAAAGAATATTAAATGAATACAGACAACTTCCTGGTGAGTGCTTGTTGAATCTTATCCATCCTTAATATACAATTCATGTGAAAGGTTAAAAAACAAACGTAATTATTCCTTATTTACTCTTGTATTGAAGGCGTTACGCGTGGTGTTATATAAATTGTTAAGGGAGTGTTTTGATACATGATAGTTAATACAAGTAAAGTACATTTCATCAAATCTAGAGGGCAAATAATGGTCAGAACCATATTAGGAAAATAAGTGTGAAGCAAAAAAGGCTTGTGGCAGGTATTTCTAGATAATATTATATACGTGCGGTGGAATCATTTCAATTAACGTACAATAACATACTTCGCCAATTTAAATCTTGGTAAAACAAGAAAAGAATAATATTTAGCGCAGGCGTAAAATAGTGCTACTTTCATTGGGCATGGGATCAAAACGAATCAGGCAGAACAATGTCAAATAAACGCGTCTTGGCTGTTTCTAACGCAATGGTCACACTGATCCTTTTGAGCTCCGTACGATTTGATTTTCGCAAAGAACGAGCATCGTATGTCTTTTCTTAATTTGTAGAAGACTACCGATTCGGTGCAATTCTTTCCGATATTTCTACGAGCTCGTAGGCTGATCTCTAGGGTGGATGAAGCTGGAGGAGCTCGTACGAGCATCGTTCCGGTTTCCCGTGTGGATGCTGAAATGTGCGAGGCTTGCCGATGCTCGTACCGATATAACAGTGAATTCGCATGGAAAAGGTGCGGACACCGTACGAGTTCGATGTGAGCGCCGTACGAACAAAATGGGTACAGAACGGTCTTTATGCGAAACCCGCACGACTTGTTGTGGCGATCCTATGGATATCGTACGATTTTGCCCTTTGTATATCTAATGGTGCCGTGCCACCTATGGACCAGATGCTACGATTGTGCTCAGCTTATTAGCAGTTAGGCTAAATTCGGTGGACTGAGACGACTTTAATCGTACGAGTATCGTGCGAGTTTTGTGACTCACGCGTTACTTAGAAATACGCGAACATTCGTTCAGTGCGAAAAAAAAGTGCCAATGCATATCATAATGTCAAATGACATATTTTCCTCACAAATCTCCTGATATCTCGCGTTGTTTAACATAAATGGATTTTATATCTCCATACTGGCGAACTTGGAACAGCCTACATTATGTGCACCATATCACTTCATTGTATGCACGCGTCTGTAGATAACAGATGCGACTAAAGACTAGACTGATTGTATGGTTTTATTGGTGGATACAATAGGAATATATTACAACATTCTTCTCATCGAAGCTAACTCCTGTGAAGTATTAGTCGAAGATCGCACTGCCTGGCACACAAGTATCGCTAAAGGGGCCAGGCTCTCGGAGGCAGAACGTATTGGGATGAACATGAGGAAGCGTGCGTAACACAAGATGAAGAAAGCAAGCACTTCAACAACAGACTGGACCGAACACATGTGTCCTACATGCGAGGGTATTTCCGAGCCTGGATAGACCTAACAAGTCATCTCCGGACACACAGACGGAATCAACTAACAAGATGAAGTCATGGTCATCTTCGACTACTCGATGGACGAACACCATTACAACCTTCTGCTAGTAGCTTGTAAATTCTTACTGTGATACATTATTGACATGTTGTATTACTGTGCATTATAGTTTATTATTTGTGATTATGAATATTACATCTACATGGACAGATAGTAGATTTATCAAAATGTGCAGCTACGAACAAAACGGTGCAAGTAATATTTCAATACATGTTTGGTCGTTTCGAGAAGTATCTATCCACATGACTTTTAAGAATGTGAGTTCTCATATTCTAGTAATTAAGAAACAAATGATGAAAAACCGAAGTATACCGGCTGTTAAACAATGTTTCGAGTTCTGACGCGTATGAACTTACCACCCAGACCGTATTGTGGCCATCCTCATACATCAATGGTTAGTCAAATTCCCAGACTACACCCTGATGTCATAAGTGAAGAATACTCTGATGAACGAGAATGTATGGTGGCTGATTTATGCCATGTCGTATTTTCGCTTTTTCGCCACAACAACGCGAAAATGTAACTATGCGAAAACAAGACAAAATCGACTTTATCGCATTATTGCATTCTTGCTTTGTTACATTTTCGCCACGAAGAAGCAAATATACGACAGATGTTAGGCGAACACACGATACATTTAAGGTGCCGTATTGTCGCCCTGCATCTGTCGTAGTTGCGCCACAACAAAGCCAAAATGCAAAGATACGACAAAGTCGACTTTTCGCATTGTTACTTGTTCGTATTTTCACTTTGTTGTGGCGAGAATTCGGAAATACGACATGGCATAAATCAGCCACCATAGTAAGCCTCTTGGTGGTTAATACAAAGAGTCACAACGACAAACCATTGTTCAACAGCCGGTATACTACGGCTATTAGATATTTTATTTCGATTCTAACATGAAAAAAACTCGTACTTTTATATTTAGCTAGTGTTACTTTGCGAGAGTATGTTGTTTGCTTTACTTGTTTACCTGCATGTCGTCTTAAAAACAGTAATCACGTACTTGCTGGCATTCGTAACAGTTATTAGTATCATACGAGCTGGTATACTTGTATACCAACGCTTTGTCTACTTACTAACCACTATTATAATATCAATAATTTATATACATGTACTTTGTTTCGTAATATGTTAATCTAAAACCTGTCAAATTTTAAGCAATATTGATCATGTAATAAATATTTTATTTGTGTAATTTTTACCATAATCCCTCGTGTTTTTATATAAATAACGCTATAAACATACGGTCGTAAATAAAGATTAATAGGAAGCCTCAATCTGTACCGACGTACCATTGTGAAACATTCCACAGCTTTGTAGCATTTAGTTGTAAATCCTTCATCGACAGTCATATGTCAGATATAATATAAGTCATGGAGCTAAAGCTTAGGTCCCACTGAGCATGAGTTTGCCTCGGCGATGTACTCCCGATGGACATTAATGAGTTAACAGGACATCGGAACATACCCAACGTGTTCTAGGGGAAGCTTCGAGGAAGGCATAAGACTATTGTGATACATGTATATGAAGGAATCGTGATGAACCGGGTGGTATCTGAATATATCGGGAGAACATCGCCAATGAGGAATTCCTCAGTGGTACCTAGGCTTAACGTACACTCACTCGATTCATAGATAATGTACTGTATTCCAACAGGTATGCAGATGAAAATCATACATCTAATATATCACTTCTATCCATCATTTATTCCATGTAGTGTTGTTACTGTAAAGTGTGTGCTTACTGCCCATGGTTTATTTCGATCGATATAATAAAAAAGGCAGTAGAACTATAGCTGCTATGCCAATTAGTTTAGTTGTCAAAAAGCTGAAAGCCATAGTTTGATTAATAAACACATTGAATGACATAGTATTAGCCGTAAAAAGGTTGAGCTACCTAGTTTTAGCTGTCAAAAAGCTAAATAACCGCATTTTGCATATACCTTACAAATAGTGTCCTAATACAGTAAACTCCCTCAAAACCGGACCCTGTCCGGACCGGTTCGAAAGTCCGGTTTTGTGGGAGGTCCGGTTTTAAGGGAGTTCTGTATCATGTACACTTTGATATGTTATCATAGGGAATATACTGTGTGTTTCATGATACATGTTTACGTTACATGTACAGTGCAACCTTTGAAGAGCATCACCATTAAGGGAGCTGCAAATATTTCAATTCTAACATCGATGAGTACTCAAATTGCTCATTTTTTCATTGGCCATCAAAACTATCCAATGACATAGACAGTGCAATCTTACAAATCCCGAAATGCAAGTGTGAGCTAATTGGAGACATATTAATTAAATACGATTGAGTGCAGTGTTTGTCGTAATTACAACATTTTGATGGGCTAAACGATCCTTTGTTCCAGTAAATGTTTGTTGCAATACCTACATCAAGAACAAAACATCAAATGGAAGGACCGTTTTCTTATTACGTTCGTAATAAGGCAATTATTTAATTTCATCGCGGCGAATTTCACAAAGTATTTTTCACGCCTGTGCAAATTACACGCGAGACCGTTTAAAAGTAAACATTAAAAACTCGGACTTGTTAATCGCACCTTTTGTTATGACACGTTCTTTAACTAACAATTAACAAAGTGACATTTTAGACAAGAAAAATGTAGGGGTTAAGTTTTCCGTCAGGTGAGACAAATATACGCGTCCGGTATTCCGCAAGTAATTATCGTTTAAAATCTTGTCAGCGGACCGAAAATGCCGTCCGGAATCCGGAATTATGAGAGTCCGGTATTGCGGGAGCTTTTTAAGTTAACTTTATAAGAAGAAAATACGGGACCTAGGAAATCGTCCGATTTTATGGGGATTCCGGTTTTGAGGGAGTCCGGTTTTGAGGGAGTTTACTGTAAATTGTAATAAAACTATAAAGCCATAGTTTAATTAATAAACACATTAAAGGACATAGTTTTAGCCGTTAACAGGCTGAACTACCTAGGTTTAGCTGTCAAAAAGCTGAATAACCCCATTTTGGATACACCTTACAAATGATGTCCTAATAAAGTGTAATAAACTATACGGCCACCTATGATTAAACTATAAAACTTCTATCAAAATTACCAAAATTACCTATTTCACCGTACACTTGTGAGAATATTTCATGCGAAAAATGAATATAATGTTTGCATACGAAAGCAGCAACCAATAATGACACGTTACGTTAAGGTCTTAATGAGATCACAGGCGTACTAAAACCGCGCACTCTCGCACACATTTACGAGTATACGGCAAAATGATTTGGCAAAGCTAAAGGTATAACCGATAAGTGAAGGGTTTGTACAGGATCTACAAGCAAATGACAACGATAAGATGTTATCAACACCGATCATTCTTCTATACTCATACTTAATGCCCCATGGTATAAAATACTCTCTTATTGTTGCCAGTTGTTGTGTGCGCTGGTACATTTTGTACTTATTTTTCTAATGATTATAAATAACTTCTAGTAGTGTGCTTGGCAATGAACATTATTGCGGTGCTGGAAATGAAACAACAAACATAAGCAAGAGGGTCATTGTGCTGAAAGCGCTCACCTGGTGAAAATGAATTTTAACAAAAGCTTTATTTTTTACGGTAAGATCTACTTGACTGGATAATGAAAACGTCAACGCCTGTCAACAACACTGACATAAGATGGGACACTTGGATTTCGTAGATGACACAGCCAATTTCTCTAATACCAGATACCAAATCCAGCAAAAATGCAATTTTCCCAACACCTACCTCCAGTAGACTGACTTGAAGCTAAACGCTGCAAAATAAAAAACTAAATAAAAATGAACACCGCTAACAATCAACCAATATAGATCAAGGGAACTGTTGTGTAGGGGTTAGAACAATTTGTATAGCTGGAAGCAACAGTAAGTCAGACAGGAGGAAAGAACAAAGATAACAAGTAATTAAGAATTGCAAGCAATACATAAGTCCCCTACCGGTTTGAAGCCATTTTCAATGTTTCTGTTGCCATAACAATTTTTGTCAGAATCAAAAACTGACTGACTGACTGACTGACTAGCTGGCTGGCTGGCTGGCTGGCTGGCTGGCTGGCGGGCGGGCGGGCCGTCGGGCGGGCGGACGGACGGACGGAGGGCAAACATATAGTCCCCTCCGGTCAAAAACCGATAGGGGACTAATAATAAGACGTTAAAACAAAGATGAAATATTACTGTTCCAATGTTAGGTCAGTCCTTCAACTAGTAGTAGTGTAGGGAAATAAAACATGGACAATAGAAAGAGTCTGGAAACCTTGTTCACTAATTTGTCAAAAAATATCCTAAATAAATTACTGGCATGACAAGATCACTAATGCAGAAGCAAGAACAAGAACAGAAATGGATGAGGTAACGGCACAGGTTTATAGAAGAGAAGTAGGAAATTGATCGGACACGTGTTCAGAGTAGACATTCGATCGTTCAAACGTGTAATGGTAATCTGGGTTTTTTTTATGCATTTCATGCTCTGCTGTTTTTGTTGAATGGTGCCTCCACCTTTCCTGTCCGATTTGTTATTATCTGTTTCCATGCCAATCTAGCAATTTGCTCTTATATTTTCTGCTGTTTCTGATGAGTGCCGCAGTGCCCCCTGTTCGATTTGTTATTATCATTTTGTGACAACTATGAAGAATCATAGAAAATTATCCAAAACTTCAGGATTAGTTATACAATTTACACTCAATGCCTCATACACTGTTAAACCAAATGGACTGATGAAAGACGTACGTCAGGCCCGGGTCGACCAGGGGCACAAGGGGCCCGTGCCCCCCCCCCCGTTGGCTTGGAGTGACCAGTTTATACATTCCAAAAATGTTATAATCCTTTCTGGCTGTATTTCATGGTTTGCTCATTTTATGTTGTCATCGTGGATTCTACATTGTTGTCTGTGTTTTTACATGCTTTTTTGTTTCTGTTGAGTGCTGCCTTTCCTGTTTATACGAATGACTATCATTCACTAGCCAAGGTATATCTACTCCAAAAGAACATGTATAGTTGACTAGAAGTCTTAACTAAGTCGTGACGTCAGAATTGTTGTGAGTTCCATACTGCTTAGAACTATTAAATGTCGTAGATCGTTTTCACATTATATCGAACTTTTAATCTCGGTTGCTAGGCAACAAAAATTGTCAGAAGTTGTCAGTCATTATTTTCCGGATAACTGTCAATAGAAAGTTTTGTGAAGTACAAAAATATTCTCAAGTATGATGTGTGTTATTTGTCATTGTTGCGATCTGTTTGTGTTATCGGTAATACGTCGGTAATAATCGGTTTTACTTCGGTAATGATCGGTTTTACTTCGGAAATGACCGGTCTTACTTTCAAGTTAAAATGATACAGTCATGTACTTGTTTTCTTTAATCTCATGAAAACCGTGAAGACGAAAAGAGGTAATAAATGTAATAAAAGCTTGTAGATATCGGTAATCATCAGTCTTACATTGGTAATCGTCGGTCTTACATCGGTAATCATCGGTCTTACATCGGTAATCATCGGTCTTACATCGGTAATCATCGGTCTTACTTCTTACATCAGTAATCATCAGTCTTACATAAGTAATCATCAGTCTTACATCGGTAATCATCGGTCTTACATCGGTAATCATCAGTCTTACATCGGTCTTACATCGGTCTTACATCGGTAAACATCGGTCTTACATCGGTAATCATCGGTCCGTTACATCTGTGATGATCGGGATTATTTCGGTAATAATCGGCCTTACTTCGGATTTTATTTATTAATCCGCCATGACCGGTTTTCCTTCGGTAATGACCGGTCTTACTTTCAAGTCAAAATGATACTTTTATTCTTCGATTTCATAAAACTGTGATGACAAAAAGTAACACATTTAATGGCTTGTGAATATCGGTAACGATCGGTCTTACCTCGGTAATGGTTGGTCTTTCTTCGGTAATCGTTGGTCTTACCTCGGTTACGTTCGGCCTTACACGGTCTTTCAACTGTGTCTGTCGGTTAACTATAAATCAATGCGATATTTGCATCAATACTTTGAATCATAATGATATGTATAGAATTTAACACGAACGGTGGGCGATATGTACATGTATTAATATTAGATCAACATTATGTAACAGACTCCATGAATATTGTACACGAAACGACGCGAACTATCTCATATAATCTGAATGTAACACGTATTAATAGGGTCTCAACGATCCAATGTGTGGAATTACACATATCTAATATACAGAAGACCAAAGCAATACTGATTCTATTTAGATATACCACGCTATGACAGGTACAAACTTTAAGGTTGTCCAAAGAGTTTTAATTAAAAGGCAATTACGAACGTTTGATTTGACAAATATTCACAGAGAATAATACATAATATAAACATCGGTTTTATGGACATGTATGGACAAATATTAATTAAAATGCAATTTTACAAATGTACATGACTTTACTATAAAGCAGAGAAACTCACATCTAATGCATCCACAATGCACTATTTGCTCGCCGAATCTGATCTTCTTGTAATACTCTATTGTATACTCATGCATATACGTCAGGAAGTCATTGCTGCCTTCTATATTCGAGTTACGCTTGGTTAAGTGAACACTTCATGTTGTGTATGTACCATTGTTAAGGGCAATTCAAAGCGGCATGTTATACAATCTCTGTACAAGTTATCTCCCTTACCTGAAAACGAAGTTTAGACGATTTCGGTAGATATACGTTAATAAAATGTATCTACCAGTCAGTAATTAATAAATAAACTTTGTCGGTAGACGTTTTTCACTACTTACGTTAATCTGACAAAGCTTTTTATAAGTAGAAGGAAAACATTTCAGCTTGAAAGATGACGGATTGTTTCGTTGATCGTGGCCTTATACTTCCTTGCGTGTTTTCCTCTTGTACCGTTTGCAGCTATTGATATGACATATTACATCAGTTGTCCCTACCAACCGCCGCGATTTTACATAAACAAGTATCATCTACATAATACTCCCGAACAATCGAACTCGATTATAATTAGGAGGCGCGTTGCCTGGAAAACAGTGTTATAAATAGTTAAAAGATTTGTGTTATGTGCTCAAATTAAACGATAAAAAGATCAAAGATCATAGGGTGCAGGATAAAAACAGAATAGTACAGGCTAGAATGTGACCGTCGCCCGCCTGTTAGAGTAGATGTCTAGGCTGATTATGATCAACGAAGACTAGGTTATGTTGGTCTTTATATAGAAAGATTAAGAAAGATTAAGGATGATTGACTTCGTTGATGCAGTGTCACCCAGCCAAGATAGTTTAGCATAGTGGTGACACTGCTCTGATAGTCATAATTTCCACAGACGTATCTGGCTGCAGTCCCCGGACTCCCGTGAAAGCTCGGCCATTTCCGTTTTTCCCCGGTAAATATTGCAATGCTTAAAGGACGAGGTGATCACAATTCCGGACTCAGTGCTCTGTTGAAATGTATGAACTAACCTGTCAGACTTACAACGATATTTATCAGTCCTGCTTCTGGTTTAATTTTAAAATTACATTACAACTCCGTCTAACTGATTGCTAACCTATAAACGACACGCGCTGTAAATAAAACACAATCATCCGTGTTAGTTTTTTGGGTAAATTTTCGATTAAGTCGCGTTCAGGGATGAATTTAATTAGTAGTTGTCATTAATTAAAATTCAAAATACAACTATCAATTTCGGAGAGTTTAATTAATTCAACCACGTTTTTCGTTCACAAACTCTAGATTTATATTTGTGATGATGATAGTCTGATGTACCACACCGCCATCGTACCACATGTCTTCAGATCTACTAGTATTCAGTGCGTTAAAATTATTTGAAAGTAATAATAACTCCACGTTTACATTTTGAAACTATGGGCTATGGCGAGTACTTATAAGCACATAAACTATAGTGTACAGTTGAAATACACTAACAATAATTATACTTTCGATAAGCAATACTTTCTCGTAATTTTCTTTACATTTCAGCACAAAATGCACTTACGACCTAATACTGATTGTAAATCTAACACAAGCCTTAGTTTTCCCGTGGAATAAAATCATATTAAATGGCACAGATATTATTATTACCGGTCATATTCTGTACTTGTATATCGTTTTCATCACAAGATGGAAAGATGGAATTCATGGTAGACTCCTAGTATTGGTTTTGTATTTTCTTGTCGGTCGGCAAGCGCCTAGGAGAGTTGTCTTAGAAGATGTTAGCGTATTTGTACATTTGATAACGAATGCTTGTGCTATGTACATGAAGTGGGCACTGCAATGCATTATTTCCACGAGAATTGTTCGCTTTGTCCGCAAAAACCATGCGGTTTCTGAATTCATAGCCAAAAAATTAGGCTGATTTTAAACGCAGTTTTCCCGGAGCGATGTTTGACATTTTTTCAGTGGTTTTTATTAATAATATCACACTATGTTGATATTTTATTGATTTTTAAGGGGAAAATGATACGGAACGAATTTTAATGGAGTATGGGAACTCTTCTAGTCACGTGACGTCACGTGTGTAAATATTGGAAGTGGATATCGGATGTTGCTGAAACCGGTGCGGCCGTACGGATCACACTATCGTAAAAGTTGCAATGTGTCACAATTGTGACAGCGTGTGTCAGTCGTTTATCGAGGTGAAATCTAAGCAATTTTGATCAATACCGACTCGTAGTGGGAATATTGTCATTGTTTCTTTAACGTGGAAAATTAATTGTCGGTCGTAATACATTTGGAGATTACACAGATTTATGCCGACGACATCCAGTTATAGTGCTCTAGTTGTGTATGTGTTTCTTTATATAGACAGTGTGCCTATGAATCAGGAGTACTGCATGGACCCCTATTAGATATTTAGTAACCCTTTCTGGATAACATCGCTTAAAGGTATAGTAACATTATTAATTTTCTCTTTGTTTTATGCCCTGTCAGTGAACTCCATGTATATTAACATTTCAATACCAGGGACCTGTCCCTGTCAACATTTGCCCAGTTTAGAGCATGTACAGTGTATATTCCTTACGAACGTATACTCACACAAGACAAAAAATATGCATTTTGCTAAATAAACAAAATTAAAAACAAAAAAGCCAAAGCTTATGCCAAAGTTTTGTGAACAGAAGTTTTATACTGGTTATGCTCATATGGACATTGGCACAAGAATCACACAATTAACTGCATCCGGCATCTCCATAACAATGAATTAGTACATGTATAAAGCGTTAGAGGCAAATTGGGATTACAAATTCGTTATAACGACATTTTGCTTGGGTACAAAGAACATCGTTTTATCGAGACCTGACTGTACATCACTAACCCAGCAGGGTTGTCTCTATAAAATATTGTCGTTATAATTATCATCATACCACATAAAAATTATTATTTTAAGTTAAACTATATTTCGTAAAAATAAATCAAATTCTTTATATCAATTTATTCTTAAGTGAAAGTTAAGTGAAATTTCCACCAATAATGTAAACAATACAGTTTACTCACTGAGCAGTCTTTAACCAAGTCATCATGATTCTGGTGAACGTTAATGCACTTTCTGATGTAGGCTATACATGATGCATATTTTGTTTTTCCTGTGGTCGGACAGATTCGGACGAGTGATGGAATTGATCAGTAATCAACACGTGATCAAAAGCACAGGATGGACTGTAATACTGAATAAAGTATGAGACGTTACTAATTCCATTTCTGAATTCATATGTATGATATCAACATATTTACATATTCCATTAAATAGTGACAGAAATTATACGAACTGAAATAAACTGTTAAAACAGTGTACGAGCGCGCTGAGAAGATTTACTATCCTTAGATATTTTCTTGAATTTTAAGACCAATTCAAAGCTATTTCTCATTACACAATCTTCAATTTTAAGAAAGTCGAAATTTATACTGAAATTCGTAATTTGCATAAAACGTGACAGTCACTTTGCATGTTGTAGACTGAATCGCTGGTAACAGAGACTTCGGTAGTATTTTTTAGAAACAAACGCTAGTATTTTGTTTCAGTTTAAAAGACGAATGTAATCTTTTTTACTGCGCCTAAATTATACCATGGGTCCTATGAGACTATTGTGTCTTTATTTAATAGTTCTCTAGAAAAGACCGGGTGCAATTTTATGGCAGTATAGTTGAGGTTAAAATACAATATTGTATGCCATAAAATCTTACTGTACTAAGTATGTTACTGTGACGATATCATTTGTTTCGTTGAATGTCGAATATCAAGAGGCAGATGGTTTTGTACATTATTTTTACCATTGTAAACCAAAACCTTATTAATTATTATCTTTATTTTTTAAAATGCTTCTTCAGAATTTTGTCAAAATATTTTTACTTCAGTTTTATGGGTCAAAGGGTGAATTATAGTCTCAAAAGCAGTCCCGGTTTGACATAATTGATGTTGAAACTATAATTATGTCTGATTTATTCATGTTACCACAAATACATTTGATATACTATTATGTATTACACACAAAACTTGGTTAACAGAAAACAAATTCGTCATTGTGTCTTTATTATGTAATCTTCTTTTGGAATATCATTATGTAAATTTACACTTACATAAACAAAAAAACTAACAATTGGTATATGTATAGACACTTTAAGTTGATGATAGAGAACTGTTACACGTGGCTACCTTTTTTTGTCGAGGACGTTGCTCGTGATTAAATAAAAAAAATATCCGAGTTATAGTTCTGTATATGTTGTGTATCATATGCCAACTCAATGCATGATGGCTTTGATGGTTGTAAGGATGACACATCCAGTGTAGTATTTGAGTTATCGCACTCTTTTCCCGTGAGTGCAGTATTATAGTTAATGCACTCTTATCCGCTGTAACTATTATACAAATACAAGTTATATTAAACAGACTAACGGTATAATAAAACACGAAGCACTTATACAAGTAGTAGCTTAGTAGTGACCTCTTATATTGTTCTACGATATTAAATAATTTATCATCTGAGGATATACATGTATATAACTAGTATTAATCAAGACATATGCATGTACATGTAATTAGCCATTATATAAATATTGCCAGTAATTAAGCATCTTCCAGTATGCCCTGATAGGTTATATCACCCCCTCCCATCGTCAATCAATGATGCTTTCATAGTGTTTGTATTAATCATATAGTAAACGAGTTATTACACATATAATAACGTATCCCGGAAATATCGATAAATTACCCCGGAACTAGTATATTACCACTGGGAAGTGTTCAATTTCCGGTGTAAACACATTTTACATGTTTTCAAAAAGTTATGATTATTGATGTACTGAAAATGGAACAATTACTCTCACCTTGAGATGATATAGTTTAAGTGTGAGATATGTATTTTCATTCATATTTGAATTAAAACTGTCCTTTTTCTGTCTGCATTCTGTACACTTGAACGGGGGTCCAATTAGGTGCTATTAGGTTAATTTGAGTTAAGTTTGTAAAATACTGGATTCAACTATTTGTAGTCAAGACTCTAAGCACTGATAATGTAGTGACAGTCAGAATCATGACTGAAAGTTGTTTTAAAATTGGTACTGGAGAGGTCACCGTATTCATATGCACAATGACCACCGGCAATCTATTGGATGAATGAACAATTAAAACCTGGCATTCACCAATAGCTAGCTGGTGGCATGAATGCATTTGTATACAAACACGATCTCTCCTATTATTAAATTTCAGGGGCCAAAAGGTCCGTTCAAGTGTCAAATAAGTCCCATGTATTGTGGTATACATACGTGTAAAATATTTTAAATGTTCCATATTATCCTCTTGTTTAAAGTGGATGCCTTTTCATATCTTTTAAATCAAGATTTGATTGTATGCACAACTTTATAATTTATGTTTATGAAAGAAATGCATGAATAAGAGCATATACCGGTAGCTAAAACGTACTGATATTTTATTCCACGATAAATCAAAACAGTAATTTAGCACTGATAACGGTTGAAAAGCATTCGTAATAAATGATCCGTATGTTTTAACTGGTGGTTTCTTCTACTTTTTTCGTCTGTTCTTTATGCTCATAAGAGTACAAACTAATAATTAGTGTAAGACTAAACCATAATTTTAATATTAGTAAAATATCGTCATATTATCCTCTTTGAATATGCTAAATACAAACCCCTATATATATACATGCACATTTGGACTTCATATAAATAGCAATATACATGATACGGAATATGATGTATTGTCATATTTTTACCTCACTTTGACGGAAAATCAATTACAGTTTTCATAGATATGACATTACATTAACGACTAGCAGAGATATGTTGATTGAAGGCCCAACCTCTACGATGTTTGTTATATGTATATATTTATAGATTTCATATATAACTTTACTATACGAGTATATCTAGTATGGGTTTGGTATAAATTATTATTTCGTCTCCATATAAATGATGGTGGGAATACTGTTGATTGGTTGAAGTTTAAACAATCATTTAAAAGAAATATTAGAACTTTTGTATTATATGATGAAAATTGTATGGAAATCTAATATAATTTAATTTAATATTATTTAATATTCTTGAGGGGTTTTTTAAACAGCAGATCGCCCATTACCTTATAAAATATTTTACTCATTTTGTCAAAGAAAGTAAGCGTTCACTCTTAGATCGAGAACGCGTACACGTGTACACGTGCAAAACACACACAGTCACGTGATCACCAACACGCTCCCCCAACCAAACATGCTGCCAAGTAATTATATCTGCTGTAAAAACTCCTACTTTATGACCACATTCACTTACGTTGTACATGTAAGATCATATCCAACAATCTTCAAGTTTACTAAGCATAAACAATAATATCATAAAGTTAAAGCCGCATCCACCTGTTTTCATCACCGTGACAACAGAACGCCGTAAAACCCGTTTGATCAAAGCTACCAGATAATCTATAACCCAAAGTTAAATTAGTGCTCAAAAGACTCATAAAAACAAACAAAGATCCTCAAGTACATAGGTATCTTCAGTAAATGTATTAATATTATATATGAATGACAGCGGTAACAGGTCCGTCACAGGTCCGGTCACAGGTCCGGTACAAGGAAGCCAAAATACTACTACGTAGTTATAAAGTAGATACATACAAAGTGAATGTGCTATAAACATATTGCTGGCTTAGAATTAGAAGGTCGTAAGTACAAAATTAATATTTTGAGAAAACAAGAAAAAACTGTCTGAAAACTACGCTTTACTTAAATGGAAAAAACAAGCTTTTTAAACTTCAGTTTAGTCAACATGACCACTTTGGATTTTCATGAAAAAAGGCTCATAAGAAGCACCTTGAGATGCAGATGTCAAACACGCATGCGTCTTATAAGGTTGTAAGCAGTACTTACGACCTTCTAATTCTAAGCCAGCGATATCTTCTAGCGTTCTTTCTATTTCATATAAGAGAGAAAATCTCTTAATAGTAACATGTTTCAGTTTTTCTGTTTCAGTTTATTAATATAAGTTCAATGCTCATAATACACAATGTTAGTAAACATTTGACTTACCCAAATAACCGAATTATATAGCTTAAGTTATTCTGAACAGTTGACTTAATTTATAGAAACCCTTGTTCTGCATGATCTTAAAACACACCTCCTTTGGTCCAAAAATGGATCTGTGGGTATATAAAGGTCCTTATTACACGAACATGACGATCTATAACAATAATAATAATAATAATAAAGACTTTATTTTACGGGGAAACTCATTTGACAATTAAATTAAATGGCAATCTTTCATGAGATCCTCAACAATAAACAGTTGAACAAGAACACTAGTACATAAAATGAAAAAAAACATAATGGCAATTTGGCCCATATGACGTCCACAATATCATAATTTTATATATAATTTGGGAATTTCATCAAAGAGTTTCAGTGAAAGGATGTGCGAAACCGATATGTATGGAACCTACAATAAGAGGAAGGTATAAATCAAAATGCTAATCAATTAAATTTATAATTAATCATTATAAAGCTTAATTAGATATAGGGACATCATAAGAGCCAGCATATCATATAACAACATGTAAATTAAAACAATGACATTTTTAAAAGCATGATACGGAATTGAAACATAAAACACACTGCATGCCATTCTGCAGACATATATATATGGCTATACATGTATATTGAAGTAATGATTATGACTAGCCAGTCATTAGATATTTAAGTAGCAGAAACATGGGGTGTTTCAAAATAAGACGGCTTCATCCAGCGTAGATATAAAGTTTTAAACTGTTGAACAGAAGAAGAATTTTTGATATTATGAGGAATATAATTCCATATTGAGGTACCAGAGAAAGCAAAAGTGTGGCGAAATAACTCGGAATTGGGTTAGGATCTAAGTAATTCTTTCACGTGGCAATAGATATAACATACGTAACTCGGCCTCACAACCTTCAGGGTTACATAAAATCAGAGTATGTGAACGTCGCACATTCCTTACACTACTGACATACTGCCATGTTAGGAAAAACAATTAGTTATAAATTATGCATCCTTTCAGCGGATGATGCGGTCAGCATCGGCTTGACAAAATTTAATATAATACTGGCATTATTAACTAGGCAAATCCCACAGTATTGCCATATTGTGTCAGCATCCTACTTCATGTACTTAAAACGGGAATATAATTCATAAGCACATCTTAAACATTCCGCCGCGTGTTTATTATTGATTTGTGTCTACTCGTTCAGAAGAAATGTTTTGTCCGTTAATCTTCTACCACGTACGCCATTTTGCCCGAAACAATAATTTATCCACATCAGCAAACTCAAAACCGGACACGTTTCCACAGCCCCTATAGCAACAAGTGTTTAGGTAGGAACCGACCCACAAGGGTAATGAGAGACATAAGTGACATATAAATTATCTCCCTTGTAAGATAAAGCCCGAGGTAGACCAATTAGCATACCGGTCCTAACTAGTTGAGATCCTCTGACTTTATCCTTGTTTTTAACTGAAATATCATTGATTTTAGATATGAAATTTCTCACTGCTGTATTACCTAATATGTTAGGGCCATAAAAATTTATATACCAGGGTGTGTAAACAGCATGTAGCCAAATTTATTATTTGATCTGATAATTAATGTTGCAAATATTTCAGCCTAATTACTACCATGTACAACAAACAAAACAGGGATAAAAACAGAGTAATCCGCATGATAGGACCTGTAGAGTTTTAGAGAGTAGTAAGGGGGGATAATTTACTATTTTCCCCCATTAAAGCAGCAGATTCTTACTGGTTACTGTTTTGTACTGCAGGAAAATGTATATCATTTACAGAAAAATTGACCATTCCAGTTCGAATCTCCAGTGTGACCCTTTGACAGTGGCATGGGTAAAAGGGTCATAGTTCCCGGATGAAACATCGGCAGATATACGACTGCTTTAATGATGTTGTGTTTTATTATTTCTATATAATGAACGGCAGAGTCACATGTCTCGCAGTGTGTGATGCTTCAATTATCTAGAAAATATGCCTGTTGTTGTTCATAACATAACATTACGTACAAGCATAGAATGATAAAGAGAGAATAATTGGTTGTCAAAGTAGCCGTTTGTGTCGTCAAATTCTCGATAATTTAGGGAGTGTTGGAATCACGTTAGTACAGAATACGTATTAAATGTCTACCCCTATGACGTACCATTACTTTGATAGTTGTTTTTTGTTTGCGTATTTCTATATAGTGTTAAGCGATGTTTTCTACAATTATCAGTTCCATATATATAGCGGACTCTGACTAACCTACACTCAGTTTTCTCGGGATTCTTTTACAATACTATGCAAATGGTTTATTGCACTTATTTTAACATATTTAATTGCAAATACAACAAGAGGTGTTTGTAAAACACGTATGTCCCCATGGCAGCCCGATAGTCAGAAATGGTAAAGGTAACAAAGACCTTGACCTTTGACCTACTGACCTCAAAATCGATAGGGATCATCTACTGTTGATGGCCAACCTCCGTGTAAAGTTCGGGGATCTTAGGACAAAGCGTTATTGAGTTATTGAACGGAAACCATTTGGTCTACCGACCGACCGACCAACCGACGTACGGACTAACCAACATACCGACAGAAATGTGCAAAGCAATAAATTATACCCTCTTATCAAAGATGAGGTGTTGGGGCATGAATAGACATAATTAATTGACATTACGGTAATATAAATATCGCCCCGCCTAATTGTTTACCGATGATACGTCGTTGGTTGAAGGATTTGCTAATGAATCCATTTAGACATTTTGATCTCTTTTGATACAAAGTTTCGATCCGAAATAAGATTGACATTTTTTTCGATGTGTTTTTTTTCAAAAGAGATGATAATTGCCGGTTTCAAGGCTTCTTCCGCTGACACTGCATATTTGTAATTCTAATTGACGTGTTTTGCATCTAACTCCGACGTCATCAGCATGCTTTACAAGCTTTTAATGATTAAAAAATACGAAAACGCTTGTTTTATGCAAGCGTTTTTATGTACGAGTTAATCATAAAACGCTTATTGGATGCATTGTTGGATTGCGTGTCGCTCTTTAATGTGCGTATCACGTAATTGAATTAGACTGGTTAACGTGTACTGTCAGAAATGAGGGGTGTGTAGGATATAACTAGGGTATGAGGGTAGATCTATGTGAGATTAGTGCTCGGGTAATAATACTTGACATAGATTAGTACAGATTATATCACTCATCTCTCCTATAGTGCTACAGAAACATGTTATATCCTGCTGTGGTATTTGCCATACATGTTTGATGATAAATACTTTGATTGAAGATAATACACAACTAATCAACTATAAATGCATTTTTATTCGTGTTCTTACAATTCGTGATGTGATAGAGCATCCGTGTTCAGTTTGATAGTATGAATAATTACAGACCATATATTTGCAATAGACAATACCAAGCCTACCAGTGGTTATTGAAATAAACTCCCTTGCTGTATGAAGCCCAACATACAATTTAGCTAAAATAGAAAAAAGTATACAAACATAATTATGTGTTTGCTAAATTGTATTATGTAGTCAGTAGTCATACTGCCCCTTTCAGTGCGATAGGTCGGTGCTTATAGCTACATGGGCGCACCAGGCACAGAGAAGGAATTACAATTAAAAGCGGTCAACTGATTTCTTTTCTCTCATACTTTCGTTCACGTAAAGAAGCTCCGCGAATAAACATTGGCCTTACAGTATAACGAACCTGTAAAGGATTAAAAGACATTCTTTGTAGAAACATGATTACGTGCATGTTAGTTTCACTGTTGGCCAATAAGCTGGAACGCTGTGGGGAAGTTTTCAAACATCATATTAGAGATGTTAAACAATTAGCAATTCTTGTTTTGCAATATATGTAAACTATTATCAATTGAAGCACTGTTTATTTAGAATATAATTAGATCAGAATGGGATATTATGTTCACCCAATTCCAATTCAGGTGTACGAAGAAAATATCACCTTCTGTTTTATGACTTGTTACCAAATCGCTGGCTTGGAATTAGAAGGTCCTAAGTACAAAATCAATATTTTGAGAAAACGAAAAAAAAACTGTCTGAAAACTAGCTGTTTAAACTCCATTTTGGTCAACATGACAACTTCCTATTTTCATGGAAATAGGCTCTTAAGAAGCGCCATGAGATGCAGATTTCAAATATACATTAGTCTAAGTACTACTTACGACCTTCTAATTCTAAGCCAGCGACATTGTTCAATGAGCTTCTATTTGATTTTTGGGAGGAGAAATTAGTTCTTTAAACTATATGATTGGCGTGATGATGGACATACTCGAGTTCAAATATCTCGTTTACCTGCGTAGGCAGCATTAGTTTCGTTTCCGTCAATTTCGAGCAGCAACGAAAATATCAGAAGTGTTAAACCATAGAAGAAACAGTGGCTTTCATTTCCTTGTAGATATATGTGTTTGTATACCTTTTCTTGATGCACTGACGTGTTCTTTAAGACGTGTGACTTCGTTAAGATTTGTGACTTCGTTAAGATTTGAAACGTCATTAAGATTTGTGACTTTTTGGTGACTTCGTTAAGATTTGTGACTTTTTTGTGACTTCGTTAAGATTTGTGACTTCGGTACGGGATTTGTTATTTGAAATTTCGTTCAGAATTGTTACTTTAATTCTGAACCTTTGTAATATAACTGTATAAACGCGATGGTGTACATACTCATAAAAGAAGATACAAATTTGTATTTAACTGATAACATGACGTCGCACAATCATAAATCTGAGTGTTATATCTGCCAGGCTTTCCTGATAAGTTATCAATTTATTATTCTGTATAAGATTTCCATTTTAAATCAAATTATAAAATCGTCAAACTTTTTAGACGCCGTCGTTATTTTGGAAGAATTAAGTACTTTAGTATATTTCCGTCTTATTTCTCTTTTCTTATTACGATGGGGATAATATTTACCAGGAAGACGCCGCGAGATATAGTGATATAATATATCTATATTATAGAGGGGGTATGTGCAGCATATGGTGTGTTCAATATTCAGACATCAACTATCTATTGGGAATATTCCTTGAATGCTACAAGTGAGACGTGTGCGTACTGTAAAATCATTCTTTTTCTCGGGAGTTGAATTTTCGTTGATTTCGTTGTTACACTCGACCACGAAATTTAATCGACCCCTCAAATATCGGACATGTGTTTATCCTTTCATATTTATAATCCACGAATGTACGTCCCCACGAATATACATTTTTATCAAAATCCACGAAATTAAATCCCCTCGAAAATATGTGATTTAACGGTATATTATAATCGCTACAATCGAACTAGCCTGTAACGACATCACATCAAAATATAAAAGTTTGTTGACAAGTGGTCTCTCTTAAAAATAGTAGTTGACAAGTGGTCTCTCTTAAAAATAGTAGTTGACAAGTGGTCTCTCTTAAAAATAGTAGTTGACAAGTGGTCTCTCTTAAAAATAGTAGTTGGCAAGTGATCTCTCTTAAAAATAGTAGTTGGCAAGTGATCTCTCTTAAAAATAGTAGTTGACAAGTGATCTCTCTTAAAAATAGTAGTTGACAAGTGATCTCTCTTAAAAATAGTAGTTGATAAGTGATGTCTCTTAAAAATAGTAGTTGGCAAGTGATCTCTCTTAAAAATAGTAGTTGACAAGTGATCTCTGTTAAAAATAGTAGTTGGCAAGTGATCTCTCTTAAAAATAGTAGTTGACAAGTGATCCCTCTTAAAAATAGTAGTTGACAAGTGATCTCTCTTAAAAACAGTAGTAATGAATGTACGTATTAGTGTGTGTTTTCATTAATATCAGTCCATTAGTTTTCTAGCAATAGCGATCGTTCGGGCATAAATGAATATCCCTCGTATATTTAAAACACGACAAAGGTTGGTTATAACGTTAAAACATCTGAATGTTTGACTTGACATCATGACGCAACAATTATCGTGCAATCCTTGCTAATCATTTTCACTGCTTTAACAAGATGTCGTCTTAAGTGTCAAGACTTGGTTTCAAAGCTGTGAATAATTAAAGCTTAACTTAATTTTCCCTCGAGCGAAGTTCCTTCAAAGCCACCAATACGTCCTCATTGTCACGAAGATCTAACTACTTGAGATCTTAGTTACTGCCAGGTCCTGCGGGAGCAGTGCTCTGTGTTTTTGTACTCGCTTGATGTTTGTTGCTTTTATTTGAAAGGAAGTTTATCTGCAAAAACCATCACAGTTGAAGAGTTCGTGTGTTTTAGATGCATTCTGTTGTGATCCTATCTGAGCCGTGGGAAGATTTCGAGCGTTTTTTTAACGTCAAAAAAACGAGAACTTTTTTTAGTACAATACGATCTCAACTTTGGTAATGTACTAACTAAGTTTTTTCACCGTTAAGAACGAGATCTTATTTTAGTTTAATGCAATTTTAGTACGACATGATGACATGAAGTAGCCTCAACTTGGACAATGCTCACGTCACTGGGTATAAATCGTGATACAAGAGACAGACATTTCACGCGGCTCTGGTTCCGCCAGACGTTTTCAATCTGCAGGAAAAGTTGTTCTGCTGTGAAAGACATGCTTTACTAGCTCGGTGAGAGTAAGCCGCGGAAAAATTCCGTAATAACACCATTTTAGGTAATGTCCGGAAGAGTACGGAATTTAATTATGACTATATTTAGTGCATTGTATTCGGAAAAGTTCGGTATTGTCTCCGGAAAAGTTCGGCGTTGTCTCCGGAAAAGTACTGAATTTGAGGAGTTTAATGAGGATCATTTTTTTACCTCTCACACGGTGGGTTAATAATGCATATCAATATAACCAATATGTTTCGTAAAACTGACCAAAGTGAAGATATGTATATGTTTTACTGGCTGTATCGCCACCATATATGTACATGTATACTGTAAACCAAAAAAATTACTTCGCGCGATTAAATTTCGCGGAGTTCGCGAGTGGTAGAATTTAGCGAAATTAAGTCGCCGCAAAAGTGCTAAAACATGAATATGGACATTGCGGGAAACTTAAAAACGAGAAAATTTGTAGTCGCGAATATGCCGACGATCAGCAGCAAAATGCGAAAGTAAGTAATCGCTAAATTTGCTTACAGTACTCAATAAATTATACTCTGACGAAAGAGGTCATTGGCCATTATGGTAATTTGTTTCCAATGCCATTGATTTTCTTCGACAAAGGATGAGATATATTTAAGAGAAAATGTAGATTATTATCAACAAATATATGGAAGCAAATACTGTTCGGGAACAACAGAACTATGACAGACATAATTAAGCATCTGTATCAATGTTGTATACGTCTGATGAACACAGAACTGCTGCTGTGTAAAATGTCCATATCAGATTTGTATTGAGATACTGTCAATGTAGCATGGTGATCTAGGTCATGGAATGTTTGGATTATCTAGGTCATCGAATGTTCGGATTATCTAGGTCATCGAATATTCGGATTATCTAGGTCATCGAACGTTCGGATTATCTAGGTCATCAAATGTTCGGATTATCTAGGTCATCGAACGTTCGAATTATCTAGGTCATCGAACGTTCGCTATTCACTACTTCAGCACAGATGTTATAATAGTTGACATAACTTCTATACTATATAATAATTAAATAATTACCATGAAGCCGGCTTCAAAGGTCATTTTTAAACTTATAAATGCAGTTTGTTTCGCTTGTAAACGCAGTTTTACAACTAAAACGAATCTCTGAAACATATTAGTCCACGCATAATTCTATAAGGCCGTGACTCGAACCTAATTACCCCAAAACTACACTGTCTGTCTTCTACATGAACGCATGGGCAGTCATAACAGGAAGTACTCTTTTTATCCAATGAAAAAAACGATAACCAGTAGGGCATGTACCCCCCCCCCCCCTTCATCCTTCACATGCATAAATAAAAATCCTGAAATGTATAACTGTTCTTCACACCATATCATGCTTTGTAATGTTGTATTATGTATTGTAGTTTCTTGGGTAACGGTCTGCTCTGCTCTGTTCTGTAATAATGTCAAGCTCCTAGCTCTCTATGTCTCCTTTTAATGTCATCTTATAAACCTTCTACGTATTCCATGGTACTGACGCTATCGTCAGTGTATATAGTTGTACGATACGGCTTAACTAATCAACGTGAAAAACGAGATTTAACAACCCTCCGGAAACACACCATTAAAACCCTATTTATATATCACGGTATGTAGACAATGATTTATGTGTTTGAAATATTAACAACGTTATTAAAATCCCCGTTTCCATAGAAACCAAATATACTTAATACAATAGCAACAAGAAATTCCATTTCTGATTACCACAAATACACCGCCAAATAATTTCGTTCCGTAAAACCGCGCCAATTTAATAGCATGACCTTTCGAACACTCCATATTACAACTGCTTTTATAGTATCTTAGATGTTCCTCCAGTTTATATGGAATTGTTATCGATTCTACGATATATGTACAAGATAGAGATTAATTGAAACCATCGTTATGTGGCCTCGCCTTATGAGTTCACAAAAACATCATGAGTTTAATTATGTTTTGTACGTTTTGGGGATATTTAAGCGATGCAATTAAAAAAACGTCTTGAATCTTTTTATTATAATAAGACTTCTCTTATGATTTAATTGTTCCTTATTTTTAAACAAAGTTTTATGTATTTTTTGTTATTTTTCGGCTTTAGCTATTGAAGATTGATTGTCCTACTTGACTGACCAATGAAATACATGTTGATATTATTTTTATATGCTCGACACTAAAGGTTGCGCAAACAATTTAACTTCACGCCGTTATTTGTTTAAAAATGCGCGTGAAGTTGGCAGACTATCGGCCTAGCAGCCTATCAGCGTGAAGTTGGCAGCCCAGCAGCCGAGCAGCCTGGCAGCGTGAAGTTTCTAGGCTGCCAACTTCACGTTTCCTGGCTGCTAGGCTGCTGGGCTGCCAACTTCACGCTGCTACTCGTATGCCGCTAGCCTGCCAATTTCACGCACATGTTTAAAAAGATATTTTTGTTAACACATGCATGTTGAAATTGAAAGCATTCCGTACAATCGGATTAACATGTTTTGTTTTACAATTACGTACATAGTTACTAATTTCCAATTAGTTCGTAATTAAATAGTTTTTACAAAGCAACAATTAAACATGTATAGGTTCAGCCATAAAGAGAATGGTTATAGACGACGAGAAAGCAATAACATGTACGTGTTCGAGGGCATTATCCAAATGTAACGTCACTGATTCTTAATTTTTCCCTGAGTTTTATCGAAAAATATAGAAATGCATGTTTCTATAAATCTGTAATATGTTTCTAATGACCTAACACTGTCTTTCAAAAAAGCAAGCCTACATATCCAAATTTCCCTCGTAATATGTCAACAAATCTCCTGAAAAATGTCATTTTAGCCATTTTAAATGGACCATAACTACATGTTTATCAAGTGTAAGTATATCAAGTATACCTATCAAAATGCTGAATGCTCGATATACATCGATTAAATTATCTTCCATTGATTCCAGCGTTCTCACGATATTTGAATTATTTCTTGTACAATTTGAGCCATTTTCATTTTACTGAAAAAGCTTGTTATGTGCGAATCTTCATTTGAAAAAAACCATTGTGTTTTGAAAGTCATTTCTGATTGATATAGTATTACTAAATGTTTTACAAAACAACTCAGTGCACTGCAAGTTTTAATCGAGTTTTGATTTACAAGTTATGAGTTATCACAAGCGTATAATTTACGTTGATTTCGAATCGTTTGAAAACTATTCAAAATGTTCAAAGTCACGCGATTCTGTCTAAAAGCTTTTGAATATTTTGATTTTCCGTCTCATTTAATTTTACAACATGATTTAAAACTCGATATTTGCAATTTAATACTTTCTCTTGTTTAAAAAAACTGAAAGTAACTGTTATTTGTTTGCATGCTTATCAGTATGTTTTAATCATATTTTGTGTAAAATTGTCTTACGAGCGATATTTTTGTAACGCGCTATTAAGAATGAATGATTAAGTATGGAACAACGAATTAGACGGAGTGTTTCCTATGATAAGTGTGTTTAAAATGTAAAGCTATGAGACTTTGTGTTCGGATTAGAAGCCGGGAGAGAGCATGTTCGATCCATGACAAAGGTCCGTGACTACCCCACCCAGCCGAACTTTTTAGTAAAATGTTCGACTTAAAACTTCGTCGCTGGATCTTTATACCTCACTTTATACATGTGTACGAGTATTAACAAATGTAAGATTATTGCAATATACACATACACATGAACCTTGAGCACATAACTTCACCACTCGACAGAAAATATATAACTCACGTCAATTGATTTATTGAAACACTAAGTGTACTCTTGAACATTTAACTGACATGGTAGTTATTTACACGACAAATCTCTGCATAAAATGACGACTACATTAAGCCAGTAATGTGATTAGTACGTTTTTATCACTCAATGTTCCCAAAGTGCATATAAAACGAAAATAAATTGTTCTTGGTGTATCTACTCATCTGCGCAATTCTGTGGTTAAATATCTTCAGATACTTAGAAGTATTATTGTACGATACATACCAAGGACTACACAAATAATGCTGTTCTGGTGTGGTATTCAATATTGATCTTACTTGACTTAAGGATAAGGACAACCAATCAGAGCACACCATATAAAACTCTTGGTCAGTTACAGGCGATATGATTGGCTATCCTTATTCTCCAATTAAATAAGACCAATATTGAATACCAACCCACTGATCATGAATAAAAAATATACAGGTTTCTACTACATAGTACAGATAGACTCTGATCTCTAAGGTATCCACTATATAAAGTCTAAGTAAGCAAGCAAGCAAGACTTTATTTAACGAGGCTACACATTTGGTTTCCCAATCACTACCATGTGGGCCTCAAGTCTATAGCTAAAGTACAGTCATGACTCAATACTTGTTTTTGATCTAAGACTTGTAATTATGAACTTTGATTCTGTATCAATGTTATAGCTAAATGAAATGTTCTAAAATAATATACATAAAAGGAAATTGTACTTTGATAAGACTTATTAGACATCTGATTTCTCTACCGAGGTTTTGATGAAAATAACAATCACTGTGTGTGGGAATTACACCAACCGTCTTCCAGCTGCCTACAGCAACCCCATGCTTTGATTTGTAATTAGTTTTATGGACTGTAACACCACATATACACACCATCTCGGATTTTATTGTTCGGTTTATATTTGTCCATTCTAATGGATATTCGCTAAATATTTCTAAGTTGAGGACGCAGTACTCTCGTTTGTTTCATAGTTACGAAGGAAAAGGCTGCAATTAATGAACTGCAATACTGTACTGCAAACGGTTGCGATAACTGCAATACTTGACTGAAAACGGGTGCGATAACTGCAATACTATAATGCAAATGGGTGCCGCGGATAACTGCGATACTTGACTGACAACGGGTGCGATAACTGCAATACTGTACTGCAAACGGGTGCGATAACTGCAATACTGCACTGCAAACGGGTAGATAACTGCAATATTGAACGGGTGTTTTTTAACCACCACACCACACCCACCACGTCATTAGTTAAACTAAGCTACAAAACGGATAAAGAACAAACACACTTTGATATCATATTTAATCTGCACATACACATGTAGATATAAGTCAGGTAGTTGCTAAATTAGTATGTCCATAAAACAGGAATTACCGTATCGATGGGTGGCCTGTTTGGTTGACGTCTCTTCTTATGTGTTTGAATGTTGCTACCGTTCACATTATCTCCCATTATTCTATTAATTACGGCTTTTCAAGTGCATGAAGGGAGGTAGGATTCTTTAGACCTCAAGCCTTATTTATTTGTGTTACCAAATCAAAATCAAGCCTTATTTACTTTTGAAATTATTTGTTATGTTTATTTGTTTCTACCCATTTTGTTTTATCTGTGATTCATAAATTTATGTCATGTTATATGACCCTTGATTGGAAATAAACTTTATCTTATCTTATCACATAATACTCATCGAATACCACTGTAAATGGAAAGTGGAAACATGTATCCAACCATGCTTTCATATTTCGCAAAAACAAGTCCATGTTAATATATTGCGATATTATACAGACGTATTCCATTTTCATCAATTTATATGGACTCACTTTCCTATCTTGATGTATGCTTTCATGGCGTGCCGTTTGTTTTTATCCTAACACGATGACAAATACTGTATGCAGATAGTAATTTTCTGTCACCATAATCCAATGTGATTTATGAGGTACTTGGACTTAAAGATACACTAGACCATGCACGACATCGGTTACTTAAAACTCTCTGAATGATATGACCGTAGGCAATGTTACACTAGAACATACTCGTTACCTGTCAGCCCTGGGAATCCAACACAGATCCGCCGGATAACAATACAATACAACTACCCGGGACGTTCTAATGTAGAAAACCCATAGCGAATAGTTAGGGACGAAAATATTAGAGCACGAAAAGGTCTACATGACTTAATATTGACTGTCGCGTTAGGTGTTTAATGATTTAAAAACGTTTTGTATTAAAATAACTCGATTATAACTTATAAATGCAAGCAGTTCGGTGAGATGTCAGTATTTAATAAAAAGTAAGGCAAAAGACCGCCATGTTGTATTACAATAAACATATGCAAAACGAAAGGAATACATTTTGTGAGCGAAGGAAAATCGAATGGATTTTATAAGGAGACGAACTGTATCCAAAATTGTATTCCTGCAGGGTTGTTAACACTACACTTGTTTTAGAATAACACCTTCATGATGCTGAATTACGCTATTTTCTAATAGCGGACAAATAACTCAATTAACGTAATATCGACGCATGTGGGAATATGCCCGAGATTGTACTAAGTTGCCACCGTTATATCTGTTTATTCAGCACAGTTTACACACGATGAAATTACCATTGAATACGATCTTAAAGCATCTTTAGACATTATCAACTAGTTTCAAGAACTACTTAATTGGATGACAACGATATTGTCTCAATTGATTTTCGATAATAGTTTAGACATTACCATCATAATGGCGTACTCGTAGCGCAGGAAGACGGATTGGTTATTTTCTCACATAACTCGGTTGGAAGGTTTGTCATACGAGGTGATTATGGGCGTAAATCATCTTTGACGTGAGTCGTTCATAAACGATCTAGGTCTTCAAATCGGACGTTAGTTTCCATAGGCCATTAGTAAGTGTTTAAGTTCTTCCTAAGAATAGCTCCAAGACCAATATACGCTGCCGTATTCGGATACATACATTATTTGGCTAATTGTGAAGTCAGTAACCGCTTGTTAAGGAATTCTCAGAAGGCTGTCTTGATATCGGTTTAACTTGGCGGTAATGGCTGACACTTCATGTTAATTTGACACAACATAACAACAAAATGTTCCAGTAATTTTTGGTCAATCCAATACAATTTACCAACTCTTGTTGAGCACAAATTTGACTATTCGCAAGACTAAAGTGGCAAGTTTAAAACTGAAAATATGTTGTCTCTATACTTAAAATCCCAGATGGCATTGTGTAATCTGACAAAGATCGACATAATGTAATTACGAACATACCGGGGCAAGTGAATGTAGATGGTATTAGAAAGTTGATGTCGCCATCTTTTGTAGAAAAATGCTGTAAATTGATTAAAACTTCGTCTCCATAATTTTATTCAAATGAGAGTGAAATGTGACAAATGTGTCGGACATGCCGGCAAACTATTTTTACGAATATCAAGATATTCATAATATCGTATATTTCCTGTATAAGTGTATATATAACGAATACAGGATTATGCAAATTTGTCGCCATCAGAATACATGACGTCACCAATTTGCATAAATTAGAATCTAGTCGTCTGTGAAACATACAATGGAAGAGATGATATTATTGTTGGTTGCTATCTAATTTGTATCGTTTTTTTGTTCGTTATGCGGTTTAACTTCACATACAATCAGATACGGCCTTGTCGTGTCTAAATCCTCAAATTGAAAAGATGCAAACCTCTATGCATGTGAATACTACAAATATCTTTGTATACCACACACCACTGTGAATACCACACATTTCTGTTTAGATATTTGCACATTACATTTGTATCTGTATAAACATTGTGCCAGTCTGAGTTCAAAGACTGTACATAAACATTGTGCCAGTCTGAGTTCAAAGACTGTACATAAACGTTGTGCCAGTCTGAGTTCAAAGACTGTACATAAACATGGTGACAGTCTGAGTTCTAAGACTGTACTTAAAGATGTTGCCAGTCTGAGTTACACGACCGTACATAAACATTGTGACAGTCTGAGTTCCCTTGTCTGTCGCTCATAGTTTAAAATATTAAAATCATAATTATCTCTAATACCTTCGTGGAAATAGATACCGTCAGGATTGAGGTGTCAAGATTGATTTGTAAGAATTTTAAAACTTGTTTCATACTCGATATTAATAAATCATTTTAAATTATCTCAACATTTAACTCAACGTCTGGCCCCCGGTTGGGAATCGCAGCTGCAGCAGTGATCGGCATATACTGATTGGAAGTGGCGGTCATGAAGCATCCACGTCTAAGCTGTGCTGCAGACAATGATACCCTGGATCCACTGTATTACATTCGACCTTCATTTCATAGAAATTTCGTTTTATTTAGGGAAACATGGTAACCTAATATGGATATAATTGAGAAACGCTGTGTGGCATGTGTGCAAGTTATGACAGTAATTGTAAAATTGTAATGATGTTCTTTGACTTTCTCATACGGTTCGGGACTACGTAGCGTTCCTCATAGACGAGTTTTAACAAAGAGAAATATTCATTTTGACACACAAACTCTGCCTTAAGGTGCAGTTCCATGTTTCAAAACGATACTTATATGGTAATAAACACATTGAAGATACCAACAAGATAATAACATATCTGAAAGGAAAGGCAGCACTCAACAGAAACAAACGAGCTTGAAAGGCACAACTTGAAAACAATAAGCAACACCAAACTTAACCAGATTTTCCCCTTTTAAATTCATCAGCCAATGATACAGCATAGTGATGCAATACCACAACATTATACTTAGCTCTCTAAAACTTTCAAATTTTATTGATGTTCATTTTAATATTATCCCTGAATTAGTTTAGTAGTTATAATTATTTGAGGGTTATACTCTTTCCCAAACACCGTTCTACACATTGAAGGCAACCATAAAACTCACTGCCAAATTGAATGTGCATGCACCTTTCAAAGTAAAAACTCTCTGTAAAGAGTTTGGTTTTCGGTCTAATCCTTTTAACAGGATGATATATTTTAACGGGTTTTCTAAATTACCATTTTGAGATAGATTACGTGTTGTATTGCATGTTGTTTATAAACTGTATAATCTAACAAAGTAATAAAATAACCAAAATGTATTCATTTTGTACTCAAACTGCCAATTAAGACGCCATAAGTATATTTAATTGAATTACGTTTTTGCTGCTTTAATAACGTTCCCACGAGACCATAATATTGTTTTAGTTGCTTTAGATTCCTCATGAAAGAAACAAAGATGAACAGTTTGGAAACACGCGTTTTTTAGGAGATTACATTGTTTATTGCGCATCGAAGACGTTGTATTTTAAATTTGTTTTGCCCAGTTTAATTAAATGTTTAAAAGTAAATTTACAAGATACACACTGATGTCGAATTAATATTTATTAAGATACACATGCAATTGTTTTATAGATGTTTTTTAATTAATTAGTTGTTTTCTAAATTAATTTTCTTTCTTTATTAGAACTTGACTGTCGCGTGCTATCTGGGATCACCTTTTTCAAAACGTATTAAATTAAAACAATCAATGCACCCTGGTTATTTCAAACTATTTTAGGTCGATTTTTCTGTTAAGTTGAGTTCGAATTATTTCGAAAGTTCGAATATTTTATTCTTACTTAGTCTACATACGGAATTACGCATTAAGTTCGGCCCTAGATATTTCATGATGACGAGTTCAGTGTGACGAATGAACGGGGTTTATACACGGTCTACAAAGGGAGCTAACATTTTATGTTTTGTCAATTTATTTTAAATCAATATCTAATAGTTTGCATGATATGACATTCACACCAGGGGTACACTTACGTTCAAATTTAATTTCTTGATTATTCTTTAAACCCTACATATTGGTGACAGATATTGTTTGTAGAATTTAGTTAACTAAAGCATAATTGATATTCAACGACATTTTATCACAATTTACATATGTTAAATAATCATAAAGAGAATCCCAAGTCGTAAGTGCTTAGACAAAACAGTGCTTGATTAGTACGAGGGTATATCCAAAAGCAATTTCACTGATGCTATAAAATCATCCACAATGTAAGTAAAACTACACAATTTTACCAATCGTTACATAAATCTATTTTGAATACGATAGCCAAATTTCATAAAAATGCACTGCACAGATTTTGAGATATTAGCATATATATATGATGCATACTATCATAACGGACGACGTCAACGAAAATCGTACCGTTATTTTCATGTGCGGCGACATGACGTCATTGGTATATTTTGAATATTTATATAATTCAATTATGCTAATCAAATAATGCTGCACTTTATATGTTAATCCAGATTGAATTACTGCACATTATGATATCGTTTTCATGAACCTACTCCCATAAACAAACATTATTTTTGGATATACCCACGTATACTGTGTCAGTCTCACGTGGATGTGCTGGTATTAACAGAAAATGCAGGATGGAATTACGATGTGTTGTTTTAGTAATAACGTTTGAATTCATTGGTCATTGAACGAAGATTTAGATTTCCACATTATTTGATAATTTTATTCGGTTAGTTCGACAAATTCAATGTCATTACAAACTTCATTTGTTTCCCCTATCTGACACTGATATAGCTTAATGCGTATCAATAGATAAGGATACCTGCGATTTTATCACATTTCCAAAATGTGAAACAAATTTCAAAGCATGCATGTTTTTCCAAGTGTGAAAATACAAAACGTCTGTTTCTACACAAAAACCTACACATGTCTAGTTTTTACAGCAATCACTAGTCTTTAATCATGAGAGGTTTTGCCTCGAGAATATATTCTATCTTAAAGAATGCAAATCGTTTTCTTAAAGTTTCGTCAATTAATCATTGTACTGTCAGTACTCCATCGATGTATGTTTGAACAGTCTCACTGTTTTCTTTCAATATTACAATACAATACAATACAATACAATACAATACAATACAATACAATACAATACAATACAATATACAATACAATACAATGCAGTACAATACAATACAATACAATACAATACAATACAATACAATACAATACAATACAATACAATACAATACAATACAATACAATACAATACAAGTTGAATGTTTTTGTGCGGCGGAAATTTGTATCAGGCTGTTGAATAGTAGGATGAAGCATGTGATTTGTTTAAAATAGCTTAGCAAAATTTTATCGGCAACGCCTGAAAAGTCCGCTGCATAAATCATATTGTATCAATTTTATTACTTGGATTTAATACTCGCATACACCAAAGTCGTCGCGCTAGTTTCGAGTCACCGCGTCTCGCTTTTGAAGTTGTGAGCACGAGATCTTAGAACTGCACCGAGATTTTCGAGTGCTAAATATAGATCGTCTGCATTACAAAGTTGCACACTTAGTTTGTTAGTTTGTTGTGATATATTTTATTAGAAATTAACTATATAATTATGCGGAGTATAAATCTATGTGTATTACAAGGTATTCAATGCAGTTCTATGCCGTGCGTGTTCACGTGGTGTGTGACTGATTTTAATTAAAAGAATACTAGCCAAAACAGTCCACGAGCGCGGTTGCATCTTTCAGTACCGAGTTTGAAGCAATCAAATTAGAGAGGCGGAGGTTAGTCGAAGTCTGCAATTTGTTTTTTCACGTATTGGACCCCTTGTGACTCTTGATTAATTACTGAAATACAGATATATTAAAAATCTCATCTAAATAACTTTTCAAAAACACGACTTTCACAATAAAAAAACATCTCTGTTATAAAACCACATCAATAATTATTAATAAGACCACATCAATAATAAAACCACATCAATAATAAGACCACATAAACAATAAAACCACATCAATAATAAAACCACATCAATAATAAACCACATCAATTATAAGACCACATCAATAATAAGACAACATCAATTATAAACAACATCAATTATAAGACCACATCAATTATAAGACCACCTCAATAATAAGACAACATCAATAATAAGACAACATCAATAATAAGACAACATCAATAATAAGACCACATCAATAATAAAATAACATTGCTAAATATAGCACCTCTATAATAAGACCTTCTGAATACTATGACCTCACCAATAATGATTCGATTATAACCTCTGTAACAAAACAACAACTAAAATATCTTCGAGTTAAAATTTATTGTTGTCGCACTTTATTCCACATCAATATGGTGACTAATCCAAATAGAACCCAGTCAATAAGAATCCATCCATAATGTGATCTTATTTTTGACATTAATTTACTGTATTTTGATTTCATAGTATTGGAAATTTCAGCAAATATTTGCCTTCTTGTAGAACTTGTCAGAAATACGTAAATATTGGCAATTGTGAAAGTTCGGCAATTTCCGTTCTTCTCTGGTTAACACGTGTATTGCAATGCATAAAGGCCGAGGTGATCAGATTGAAATATTGGCAGCTGATTTCTCACATTTGTTTTTCTTGTAACGCCTCACAGAGAACCCTCTAGTACGTGTAGCCGTAAGGTTACATTAAACCATAACTTATCTATACATTCTCCTGGTTAAATATGTATTAAGATAGAAATTCTAGTGCACAGACAGATGAATAAGATGTTGGTGAATTACAACTACAATAACGTACAAAAACAATATATACACATGTGACATAGGTTAAAATAGGTTAAAATGGTATGTTAGACATACAGGCAACGGTCTCATTGGACTAACATTCGACCTGTCCCGTTTCGACCTAGTGTTACTTGCATTTCGTCCAATTCTCCGTGTCATATTCGGTGCCATGCTGTCGACGAAATTCCATGGCAATCTTTGTAGACACTTAACATTACTGCAATATTTCTAGTTCGTTTTTGTCAACGAAATATCTCAAAACAATGAAAGATTTTTACTCGATCTGGGGTGGTATTCAGTATTGATCTTATTTAATTTGAGAATAAGGATAGCCAATCATATTGCCTGTTACTGACTAAGAGTTAAATATTGTGTGATCTGGTTGGTTGTCCTTATCCTTAAGTCGAGTAAGATCAATATTGAATACCACCCCTGGTTGAACTCGGATGATTCATATAATACGAATCGTTGCATAGATGAGAACGATTTGTTCAAATATTGTATGGTTTATTTAACAATATTCAACTGTCAATGACAATGGAATGATGTATAGATTCTGAAATAAAAATCAATGAACATCTGATTCAATATACACACATTAAATACAAAAGTTACACGTATGGATAGATATGTATACTAGTGGAGCATGTGATGGTTCCAGGTGGAAGGGTAATACAGACCAAGTGTATCAGCCGCCGTATTGAACTGAACAATTGTTGAGAAACGGCCTTATACCCGAATAAACAAAGAATATGAATGAGTCACTCAATTTCCAGTCTCCAATCGATGTTTTATTGCTTTGGAATTTAGCAAAATCTTCGTTTTTTAAAAGCTTCCAATGATTGGTTTAAGGTTTTGTTGCAAAAAAATCATTATGCTATAACATTAGCTCACAAGAAAGACAACGTAACACGGATTCATCCACAAATTCTCAATTTTGATTTAGACGTGACAGTTATGAATCTTGGTCTTCATGGTTTTCATGAGGTGGTGATTCAATATTAACCGTAGCAAACATTATCCGGATTCGTGACTCCCCATGGAATCCATGGCCATGTAGTCGTATAAATGCATGATTTATGCATAATTCTATGAAATCCTATACCATACCATACGGATAGAACATCATTCTATACATCCTATACCATACCCTGGAAGGAACAATTCTGTAAATTTACAAATTCAATGATATAGCTCAGATTATTTGACATTATCCTGACCTTTATGCATGAATACAGTACAATGTTCTCGCGTTGAATATAGAAATATCGGCCCTTTAGATTTGTGTTGGTATTACATCTCGAGCGTCTTCGTGATACTTCCCGCTTGTGAAAAAATGCAACCGGGGTTATAAATATAGACAATACACCATCTGTTAAATTATGCAAATACCGGTAGAAGATCGACAGTCGTGTCAAATTTTCCGGACTATACTAACATTATTGGCATTTGATCATCAGAACTATGCGATATCTACTAATGAACCGTTAATTACATGTGAACATATCGTTATCAGACATGTATCTTAACTGGACACTGGTCAGTTTATCCATCCAGATGGCGCGATCAATTATTGACCAACTTATCAATGCTTGTGTTAATTTCGCGGTTAATTATATATAATATTGAGCCGTAGAACAATATACTCCAATCATGTGTACTGTTATAGTGAAACTATTCTATCTGTTATGAAATACAAAGTCCATTGTTTACACGCGACAATACAAGGTGAAAATATAGGACTTCAGGGAAAAACTGAGGTCAAAAACTAAGGACATCAATACTGCTTCATAACAGGTTTCAAGTTTTTATCAAAATCAGTAAATCTTACTAGAAATAAATTACTTTCGTCTTTGCTAAACAAGAAAATATGTTCAGAATCGCCATAAGCATTGTATTTACGAAGGGTGATCAATATATAGAGGATATTTGTTGAATTTGGTGTAAGATCGTATTTTATTTCACCGAGTGATCACAGAAAATCAATATTTTCACGAGTGGCGTAGCCACGAGTGAAAATGTAATTTTCTGTGATCACGAGTGAAATAAAATTGATCTTACACCAAAAATCAACAAATTTTCTGTTTATTATATGCCTCAATCCCTTAAACGTGTTTCGTAATTGGCTTAATTGGAAAAATAACGTCGAAATTAGAACGTCACGACGTGAGAATTATGACGTCATGGTGACGTAACGCATATTTTAAAGCCCGGCGCCGTTGAGGTTACGTTTCTTTTTCTGCATGATACTGGAACCAGCTTCTAAAACAGTGAAAATAACAAAGTGGTAATTTCACTGTTATTTTCACTGTTATTTTCACTGAAAATGTCCATAATCCATTGAAAGCAAATAATAAAAACGTACACTTTCCTTCCAAAATTTTAAATATTGATTCTAGAACAATGAACTTACCAGGGAATGTAGAACTATCAATTACCTACGGTTTTAATTATTTAATTATATTGTGACGTCGAAATGGCCTTGATGACGTCACTTATAATAAGTGTGACCAATGTGCAATGCGCGCCGTCGAGCATGACGGACAAAAAATAATCACAAAGCAACGGCATGTCATTAAGATTAACGCCAAACTTGGAAAATCCTTGCGATAATCTCAAAGATGACTTGACCAACTTGTATGAAGATTCGTTGCGCTCTAAATCAGTGAACTACACATGATTCCACTGTTTATGTGATTGTAGGGATTCTGCTACTCGAATGCCGTTGTAATATGAGAATAAACAGAAGAATTTAGACCGCGATAGGAACACTCCTCCTTAATTTGTGAGAAATAAGAGGCATAGTTCCGAACCATATGTTACTGGTGAAATATACGACCAGTATCGACTGCAACACAATACATCTTTGACTCTAGTTAAAAGGCGTTCTTTAGAAATTTCGCCCTAAACTTGTTAGGTCTTGCTTTCTTAATCATCGTACCTTTTGCATTATTTTAGAGGTGATATTGACGTCATTTTTTCACGGGTAAATGACGAGAAAATGTCAAGGGTCATATCGACGTTAAAACGTCAGTGTTCAACTTGAAGAGAACCTTTCTCATTCTGCAATAGAATACTATAATTTGACATAAACATGAAATGTAACATGACGATTCACACACACTGGTCAGTGGTACATGAACCTCGAGAAGTAATGATCATTTTGATCCCGACCAGAATGTACCTCGTGACATAAAAGGTATGTTTGGCGGAAAAGAGATAAATAACCAAAAGTAGAATTAAAGTTGAAGGCATTGACTTATTTAAATAAGAAACTGGCTGCTTGGTAACCTTATAAAGGCATTCAACTCGATACACCTCGTTATATACTGCATTTAGGTTCACGCCCATAAGCCATAGACGAGAATGTACGTCAGTTCAGGTATTTCTAGCGCTCTGTAACTCAAATTGTCTCAGTGAAAACACCAGCCCTGCGTTCAACGAAGGATATATTTCGTCACGTTTCGTACCTGTTATCCGTTGAACGGTATTCAACAAAAACAGGTTTGTCACGAGTGTGAAGTTTTGCTAACCGTTGACCGAGGTGGTGTGCATTAGTTGGTATATTGTAACAAAAATGCGGACAGAGGCAAACAAAAGAATGTGCATAGTAAAACCCATGCACCCGTACATATTTCGTGTTGAGAACTGAAAAAGAGGGTTTTCTCACGTTTAAATTGTTGTTCAAAACAGAGCGTTCAAGTAAGGATTAAAGCGACAAATATCGTGATTTTTTAACGTATCGTAACATAAACATTCGTTGAACGCAGGACAGCCTGGAACTGTCTGTCTCAACACCCCCCCTCCCTGTGGAAATATGGAGCCTGCTGCCTACCCAAGCCGCTTCCAAAATGCGCTATCAAGCGCTTTCCTTCGTCTATGCAACGTCATGCTCGAGCGAGAAGTGCTCGTCGATAGCATACCGTTTCTTAACACTTTGCTAGGCGAGCGCTACCAAGCGCTTTCTTGTGCATCGGACCGCTTCGGCAGAGCTCGATAGCGCCTTGCTACGGAACGGTCTGCCAATCGCGAGCGCTCGCTGGTAGCATAATATACAATGTAATTGTACGACTTCGTCCGCTACGTACAGCGCTTTTTTGAAGCAAGCCGTTTCAAAGCATAGTTCTACCAAGCGCTCGAAAGCGGCTTGGTTAGGCAACGGGCTCATAGAACCAACACTATACGGTATACTAGTTAGTGTCAGCAAATACGTGATGGCAGAATAATGGCTTATCAAATTAGTAAATTATACAATCGTTAATAACTGCAATTTGTTTCACAATTGGTTTGATAGTTTTTGCCATTTTGGCATTACATTTAAGTGCTGCGTCATATAAATATGTTATTTGTCGATATAACTTGAAAATATAGGATTATGCTGGACGCCTAATTGAACGATTCCACACAAGGAATATGATAAGACTTGAGTGTATTGGTCCATGCTCACACATAAAAAATGTAATGCACTCGTCAATGTTTCCCCCAAGGGCGGGATTATTTAGGGGAATGAGACAATTTTAGAAATCGGTTGTCAAATTTCCTTCCATGTGCAGATAGTCCTGTATAAATCCTTGAGGTGTCCCCGGTCCATAAAATACGGGCCAAGTCTAATTCCCGCTACATATAACAACGGGGTTTATCATCGGGAGAGTCTTAATGTCTAATTCCCAGTGCATCGAAGCCCCCCCCCCCCCCCAATGGGGAAAACAGTTTATATTGCTTGTGTGATAAATTAGAACATTTTCTATTGCAAGTATAACTCAATCGGTTGCAATCGCAATAAGCACCCACCGTGACTCCCGATTAGATCTGCACTAGATTATCCTCAGCGCTTTGATTTTATGATGTATATTTCGTTTCCAAGACATATCGCTGGCTTAGAATAAGGAGTCGTAAGTACATGAACGCTATTCTGTAAAAAAAAACAAGAAAACACACATTAAAACTACTCTTTACTTATGAAAAAATAAGATTTTTGAAGTCAACATGACTTTTTCCGATGTTCATGAAAATAAATAGGCTCATAAGATGCGCCTTGTGATGCAGATTTCAAATATGTATGCGTCTTATAAGGTCGTAAGTAGCACGTACGACCTTCTTATTCTAAGCCAGCGATATCTGTGTAACTATACTAGTGGCTGCGAAACGTGGGAATATCTTTATTGAACAAACCGACGGTTGCCATTTCCAGTGTTATGAAAATAAATTCATAATCTTCTTCAACTCTAAGAGTTAATGTGGCGATAAAATCTGCCTTTTATTAAAGTTCACATTTATTAAATGCGATTGAAGAAAGTATAAAACTAAACTAAACTAAAACAACCATTTGCATTCGTTACTTCAAGAGCCCACTCACTTGTGAGCCGCAATATAAATGAAATAAATTGTATGACTATATGTAATACTTTCCCCTGATTATACCTGTTGTATTTTAACCCGTACTTGAACTCTATGGCTGTTTCGCGCTAAACAACAATTAGTACAGCACAAATGCGTAAATATTACGTGTTCTTTATCTTAGAATTGAGAGTGTATTGCATCGGGATTTATTAACACGCTACATTAGTCTATTATCTGATAGAAAATCGTCATCTTTGCAGCTCGCTGTTCTCTTAATTTCCTCGAAATAGTCTTCAATTTCACCTCCGGATTCCACACCCCCTCATGTTATGTACTGCTTTTGTGATACGAATGTGTCCCATTAGACGCTATTTGAAAGGTCATAGTTGGTTTAGATGAGACTATTATAGAATGTGTGTGAGTTATGCCATTGTATGCAGTGTGTAAATAAATTATACACCTATCTGGTTATTTCTCTAATTTAATTTGATGTAAATAATATACATAACTGAAAGACCACCTCAAGATTTAGACAAATATCAAAGTGAAACAAACGCTATGTTGAGGCTTTCTTCTGAACGATAATACGATAATACAATATCGAACATGAAGGAATCAACACTCACCAGAAACACGGAGAATGAAAGGCAAAAAATGACACACAAACAAAGAAATTGCACTGACCACAAGCACATGACACAATCAATTAAATGGCCAACATAAAATTGAACGAGAAATGAAACCGTTGCAAATCCTAATTTCAGTTGTAAAACAGTCCTTAAAGTTCCAAATTAAGACTGCCTTAAGGTTGAAGCCACCTTCAAATTGAGACTACCTCAAGGGTGAGGTCACCTCCTAAGTGAGACTCCAAATTCAAAATAGAAGCTTCCTTAGATGCAGCCCTTCAAGATTGAGGCAATTTCCAAATTGAGATTACCTCAGTATCCGTAATTGATTCAAACCAATACTTTCCTGGAATGAAATCAAACACGTGTTAAACACGTGTGATTCGAGCCTTCAGAATCTTGATAATTGGATAGCCTCACCTAACACTATTAAATGAACACTTTTACCTGTGTATTTGATTAATTTTATGGCCTTAATAATCCGGTTAAAGTTTGACTCGTTTAAATTTTACAACTAATTAAACGATTATAGTTGATATCGTTACCTGTACTTTGTAAACGCGTTTGTATTTCCGATTGTGAAACAACTGGTTGAACTTTCTGAGAAATTACTTCGGAACATCGCAGACATTACCGTTAATGTTTTCTTTGATTTGGAATTCCGAACAGTAAATCCCCCATGAGTCATTGGTGCTTAGTTCATCATTTGATTGTGTTTTTCAAACAGACAGTTTTGGTGCAACATATTAGACCACCTGTGATGGACTTTGTGATTAAGTACCAGTTAGTAATATACACTTAATATTTAGGATTTTTATATGTTATGTGCACAATTGCACGTACATCAAGTATGATGGTCTTGTACTTTATATAACAGAGCTAACATAATTTGAAACAGAGATTACATGATGTATTTTAAAAGACCAGACAAGCGATGCATTACATTGTGCTGTTTTAGAGGAAACCACTAACTAACTGTATGTCTATAAAAGAAGATCCTGCAAAATTCAACCAATGAAATTAACTTATACAAAGTTTGTGTAAGTATGTCATGTTATTCGTCAAATTTTAATCGAATTTCACGTGATTCAGAAGCCTGACGGTAGCTTGTTTACATAGTTTAGTGACGTGGCATTATGTTTCTTTCGATCTTGAATTGGAGAAAGGAGAGTGCAATGATTTGTACAGTATATTAATTTCAGTACACTGTTGTTGTGCCTTTCATGTCTTTGAAAATTAAAGCAGACCCCATCATTTATCATTTTATTTAGTCATGCCCCTGTCGTACGTATAATAATTTTTTGGAAGAGCGGATAAAGTGTCCAAAGCAAAATATAACTGAATGAGCGTATGGCATTCTGCAAAATATAACTAAATGAGCGTATGGCATTCTGCAAACTATAACTGAATGAGCGTATGGCATTCTGCAAAATATAACTGAATGAGCGTATGGCATTCTGAAAAATATAAAAGTGCTTATAATACGTTAACGTATCTTAAAAGCATTCCGAAAATAAGTAGTCCTTAGTTGCAAGCGACCGGAAATAAATTCCGAGTAACGACAAAACGTAAAGAAGAAATAATACACATTATCTATAGTGCTTTTAACAAACGTTACTATCTCTTACTTTTGTTTTGACATTCACGAAGCAATAATTAATAAATATAAATGTTTCTCCAGCCTGATGTCTTCCGTTTATTGCTTTCTTCCGAGAGATATATATAATTTTACCGAATGTGTCATTTATCACCCTACTTGTCTGTAGCTATTCTGGGCAAACTTTATGACTTGTAAGTATTTCCCCTGCATGCATGTCTATGATGTTATCTGGTGTATTCGGTGAGCTATGTTTATAGCATCAAACATGGCAAGTGTACCGTCCTTTAATTGTGTGATAAGCAACGTCCGCTCATGGTTTGAACACCGTTTGTGTCCGTTCGGTTTGGGAGATAAGCGCTGTTGAACCTAATTATGGTTCGCGCCGAATATGGCGAGTCATATTCGGGGATGAGTCACACTCTCAACGCCATGTTCGTAGGGTGGGTGAAAAAAATTGCCACGAATTTGGCACATATATAGTGACATTTTGGTTACATTGTGACAATACATTGACGACAATTCTACATTTTCCGTATCAACTACGCATTGTCAACATTATACACATACGCATGTACATAGTGAAAACTCCATTGTTTGAAACATAAATGTCTTATCTGTAGAAAACATCTCGTTGTAAACGAGATTCCTCGCGCTGTGAGAGTTGACATTTCATTACCACGACTCTCCAGCGAAATTGAATCAGAATGCTCCGTGGTTTGATGACAAATTAGAAGAGTGATCGATGTTTGCCCAACTGAACATTTCTTGCGCGGATAGAAGTGATTCAATTGAGTTCGTCAAAACATCCTGACGGACGGCGGCACAACTAAAAACGTCTCTTAATTAACTGAAATTGATGAAATGCATTCAATGCAGAGTTAACTATAACAAATGTCCATCGAAAGTTGATAACATTCTCTGAAAGGATTTTTTTTAAGTTTTGGAATTGATGAATTCTCTGTGGTACATGTTGTTTCAAATTTTCGTATTCTGTGAAATCCTATATCATTGAGCATTCAATCGTTAGGGGTTGTTTACTACGTACTGCCACACACTTCAGGACTAAATGAGATGCTTTGAGATGAATGCACTATTTGGAACCAGTTCGTAAATGCTACATGTATTTTCAAGCAACACACAAAATAATAGAAAGTCGGTCAGGAAAGGAAACACTCAACTTAACCAGCCGATCAAAGAAAACATAAAAACATCACATACCACAATTACACGGCACAGTGCCTAAGACGTAACCGAACGAGAAAATCAACGGCCCAAGTCCCAGCAGTCAAAAAGCTGGATGACCTAGTTTTATCAATCAAAAAGCTGAATGCCATGGTTTGAACAGTAAAAAAGCTGAAATACCTAGAATTAGCTGTCTGAAGTCATAAAATGTTGAAGAATAACAGTAAAGTCTAGTCACCAGCTTCTTAATATGAACTATAAGTATAATTATTAGTACAGCCGTGGTGCCATTAGTATAATGATTCGGTTCTAATGAAGAGTGTGACGTTTTTGTCATTTATAGTTAACCCCGGCCATTCGTAATGTCATTTTAGTGGCTAAGTGAATCAATTTGACTACTATGTTTGTGGGTATACCGTCTCTACCACGAACTTACAGTATATCGACATTTGGAGTCATTAGTGTTCTATTGAAAGCCTATGATTAAGTTGGTCTACACAGCGCTAGATAGTTTTTTCCGGGAGAAATATATCGACAGTTCTAATCAGTATCTAATACTCGTATATTAAAGTGCCAACGTTTATGCAAGAACGTCTTTTTACCAAATATCGGGGGACTTTGTAACCAGGTAACAAAATATCGGGGTACTTTGTGTTCATGAAACCAAATTTCGGTTGCCGTGGTGTTTGTGTTTAAAAATGACGCATTGATCAACATGTTTAAGGCTTTATCTAACTAAATACGAAGATGTGTTTCAAATTTATTAGAATCTGAGTACAGGAAAGAAATATATTGACGTTATTTAAAAAAGTCTCTGGTAATTGCATTTTGTAACATACGTATGAGAGGTGTATAATTTTTTGGAGTGTTGTTTATGGGTTGTCCTTGTAGTATGAGGTAGTTCGTTTGGTCTGGTTTGTCCCCTGGCTCTTGCTCCAGATTTGATTGACTGACTGAGGTGGCGGTCTGTTAGGAGTAGGATACTGTGTTTTTGTAGCTGTTTGGTATATCGTTCTCTGCAGTTTCTGGTGAGTGCTGCCTTCCCTGTCCACTTATTATTATTATTTATCAGACAGGCATAGGGTGGAACGATGGCCGAGATGTTAGTGCCCTCGACTACCGTTCCGTATGTCCTTGGTTCGTATCTCGTCCGGGCACTGGAAATTTCCCACCCAACACGAGATCTACTGGTTGCAGAGCCAGGGGAGATTTCCTATGTATCGGTGCTATACACCGGGCATGTTAAGGAGGTACACGCACCTTTGATCTAACGATCGAATTTTCCTTGAAACATCTTAAAATGACAGAACAATCTTCTAGAACAACATTGAAATCATAAAAATGATATGTCATCAGGCTCGTTTTCGACATACATGGCTTTTTAATGACCTACCATTGTTTTTTATTCATTTTATCTATTTTCTGTATTTATGGCAACATTGTTCTTTTTAAAAATTTTACTATATGAAACCACTTTTAAGCAATGCATGATATTTTATGTGTTCAATGGTCATTCCTATTGACATTAGTCACAATTCCGGCTGCCTGGTGAACAAACTCAGTATTTGAACATGATAAATAGTTACCCCACCCACTTGCAATAAATGTGATTTTAAATGAACGTCAAACAATATCTAACGATCCAAAATAATTTAGAATTGGCCATAAGTTGAGTATCAAATAGAACACCAGTTTAGTCAAATAAAAATAGGGGTCACCAGCCTTTTTTGGGAGCTATTCATCAAAAAGTACTAATTATGAATACATTTGCATAATATTAACCTAATTTGCATATTGCAATGAAATAAACGTTTACTAAAAATATTTCAAAGTGTGGCTACTTCATATAACTAAACAATGCACTACATATTATATATAAGCATATGCATTTGAACAATTGTAGGGACTTATTGTGAACCCATATTATTCACAATTTTGCCGTTCCCCACCCACTTTTCATACATGCAAAAAATAAAAAGTTAAAACATATATCTATTTTGTGCAATAGTATTATGTTTATTGTCATTAATCAACATTCATATGCGACCATTGAAACTCAAATTCATGTTTGTTCGTATCTAATACAATTTTGAAATTTCGCGCATGCGCACGAGGTAGCTCGAACCTCCTTAAAGAACCAAGGAGTCCGCTCGAAAAGAGCTAGGGTAGCGCGTCTGTATTCCTTGTATCACACGGAGGTCATTGCCCAATTAGGAACGCTTAGCGACCGCTCAGTAGAACGCAAAATAAGACAGGTCAGTGGCATTGAACTATTACGTCTTGGCTGTCCCCTAGATTCTCATTGAGACGATGTTTTTTAATCAGATTATTGGAAACAGTATGTTCTATCTCTTTCTTGCCATTATAACCAACTTAAATCACACTCGTTCATTTAATTCCCTGAGACATTTTAAGCGCCACTTCAATAGTATTAAGAACGTTTGTATGTTACGTAAATTCGTTGACAGTTCGTTTAATCAGCGAAGGACGGATGCGCGGAGATATGACTGACATTTGTTGGAAACATTTTTTCTCTCGCAATTATTTCGTTACATTATCGACAATAAAGAAATAAAGAGCTTACAAAACGGATTGATGTTCTTAGAACAGGCTGGTGACGTCATATGATCGTAGATGGAAAACGTAACAATGGATATTACTAGCTTTTGTACATAGAATAATCTAGCAAGTGATTTAAGACATCTAAAACACAAAGTCTGGGTCTTATACCGTGACCATAAACTATTGTTTAAGGCTTACGATTATCGTTAACATTGTTAAAGCTATGACGTAACGATACCAAATGAGGTACATATGGAAGATTGCATTATTGTTAATATGTTAGTCTCGTAAAATGAAGACTTTTACTTAACTTACTTTACGACCATCATCCTAACGATAGCTTATGGCTAATTGTTCATGTTTATTCGGATTTAACGTCGCTTCTCAACAATCTTTCTGTGACGTCGTATATACTGCGGCTCACTCACCTAACCAGTTTCCCCGGAATATATCCTAACCAGTACTTACTTACCCTTCCTCAAAGCAAACAGCAACTTCTCCATATATGTGTAAGAAAATAGGCATTGCATGTGTTGTCAAATTTTCACAGAAAGGTATGACCTGTCGTGACTGTGAATCGAGCTTTGGTGCCGGAATACATATACAAAATATACAAACATTTCCAATCATTTTTTGTAACTTATAAAGGCCTCCAGCCTAAAATACATCTTATCAATATACAACTGAAATGACATACAGTACAACCTCTCCAGAGTGGCCCTCTGTAATGCAACAACCTCTCTACAACAACAACTTCAAAGTTTTCCTCAGCTGATAGTCACTATTAATTAAACCTCTGTAGAGCAACAACCTCTAAACAACGATCGATATTTGCAACTCCCAAAGCATGTTGCTTTACAGAGGTGGTACTGTAGTTACAAATACACATGATAGAGCTGTTTTTACATCCAGTTTTGTCAATAATTTCAACAAGTTTACATACAAAAAGTGCGACATTGTTTATAATGTCTTCTTTTGAACTTGACAACATTCGATGGAAATTATCTGGAATTGGTCGATCCAAGAACCAGTTATAGTTACAGTGGTCGTACATTGTCATAATAGTTCAAGAGCTGAGGGCCATTCATTTACAATTCTTGTCCAAATCTATAATTGGTATGGATTGAAAGCATATAGTATCCAGTTTACGAAAATCCATTTCTTACAAAAATTTGCTGTCACAACGCTGAGAAATCCAAGATGGCCACCAAGATGGCCACCAAGATGGCCGCCAATTTTTAAAATTTCACCCCTGTTCCATAACATACATACTTTAAGTACCAATTCTGTCTTATATCAAGTTGTATGTGTTATTTTTATAGGAAACATGTTGAAATACAAAAATCAAGCTCATATCATGATATTTTTAAATTGAATATTAGAAAATCATGCTTTTATGACGAAAAAATGACGAAATATCGGTAAAAATGGTCATAACGAGGGAAATTAAAGAATGCATGAAACTCATCTTCTATTTCTAGAATGTCATTATTAAGAAAAAAACATAAACAGTCTGTCGTTATAATGTTGACCGATTTCAATACTTAGCTTATGGCTAAAACATATAAATCCTGCGCACTAATCGCTGGATCACGACCACAGTTTCTTAAGGTTATAAGCTCTTAGTTAGAAGTTTGAATTTTAGGACTGTAGTCAATGTTAACTTTAACTAAATTGGGGGCTGTCCACAAATTTTACGGATGACCCCCGCCTGTTCAAAATACCCGGTATCATAACTGTAAATACGAGCGTAAATCGTTGTCAATTAATCCAATCCCTCGAACTTTTCCAAGGTCATCTTATTATCACAGCCAGACAAAACAATGCGGACGTAAGTAGTTAAAAGTGCCTGTTTTAAAGCCACATTAGGCCTTAAACGGCCATTTTCAAAAAGCAATGGCTTGGCAACCTATCTGCAAAATGATGCATTTTGAACACTTAAGTTGAGTCTCAAAGGTTGAAAACACCATGAGGTGGAAGAAAACGAAAAAAAGCCTCCTGTTGGTTTGTAAACAAAATACCCAAATATATAGAATAAATGCATGATTCAAAGTCTAAGGGGAGCAACTCTTGCAAAATTAGTATTTGTCATCCGTACATTTACTAAATGTGATTTTTGGCATACTATTCCGACAGATCTAGCTGACATTCTGTCGTCAGTTATAGGTCATTTCGACTCATTTGTGAAAAACATCCTAATTCTCTGTATTTAGGCCATAAAAAAGTTTGGGAGAGATAATGTGACTTTGATGACATCACTTTATTGGGTGCCTATATGCCTCACGGGAAGGTTTCATAAAATACAAACTTGGTGGCTAAACATAATTATATATACATGCAAAGAAAGCGTTCTTTTTTAGAAAACATATAACGTTACGACAAGCCTTGTGGCAAATTCATGAATTGATTTGACTATAGTCACAACTTCACTTTCCGTTACCATGGCAATTGTTTTGTGTTCATGTTCTGCAGCTCGAATCTGAAGTAGGTCCGCATTGTTACAAAATTTGCATAATTATTTCAAGATTACATTCGTTGTCGACAAATGGTAGCACCGGTATTTGTCGCTTGGTCACCATTCCTTCTCTTCTGCTCGACATTCCTTCAAACTCCTTAGTAATACTCCATCGCAAATATTGACAAAGCAAGGATGATCAATGCAAGTTATAGCAAGTTTGCAATCAGCTTATTATTGATCAGAAACGCTGCGTTCTGCATTAACCAATCTAAGATATGCATGACATGCATTCGAGATTTGCTACGGCATTGATAGTCTTAAGTATTTTGTGAGATGAATAAATGACTGCATTTGAGACGAGGGCTTAGTATGAACATTTGGTGTCCTTGTGTTTGAAACCAAGGGTTTGGAAATCGTAAATATTTTTCTTTTTACAGAATCTGTCTGATGCATAGACTGAAATGTTGACATTAAGATCCAATATTAATGAACTCTTTGTGACTATAGTCCAGTCAGGGTAAGAATAGAGTGACGCAGACAGTTATGCTAAACTAACATACTCTACTTTTTCAGTCATTGGTTGTAACCTTTTGTGAACGACTACGTCACTCTCACATTATCCTTACTGGATTGTACATTACATGTAGTTGTGCGGTGGATTTAATTGTTTAGATAAATACTTATAACACATGTTGCAATATGTATTAACCTAGATTATGTTCAATTATCCCACTTTCACGTACATCAACTGACTCTTTGGTCGTATGATCACGGTGTGTAATCATACAAATCACGATGTTCTCCCGATTTCTTCAGTTACCAACCGATTCATCAAAGTTCCTTCCGATAGCATACACTGTCTCATGACTTCCCCCGAAGACTCACATAGACCACGAGGAACATGTTCCCGATGTCCTGATAGCTCATTAATCGAGAGTACATCGCTGAGGCAAATATGCTCAGTGGGACCTAGGCTTAAGATAGTGTCCAAACGTCGTGGGTTTCTGTGGTATTGGTTAAGGTCATAACTTTCTCATGTGACAGAGTTGTCAGTTGCTTATAGAAGTACTGGTTGTTAATTGATTCTAGGACAACTGGTTAGATCCACTGTTTGAAGGATATGAATGAAACATATTGTAAAGCTACATAAAAAGATGATAATAGGTAGAAGCAATCTGAAACAGTAGATCATGGAAAGCACAAATACACACCGAAGAAAAATGAAAAGAACAATGGTTACAGCTTCTCACAACAGGGACAAACATAGCAATGAACATGTAAGAACAAATGTAATTCAATTTCAACTACAACCCCCCCCCCCCCCCCCCCCAGCTCAGACACCTTATCGCATCCTTTAGTCTAACATAACAGGAGAAGGGCTCGCGAATGAGAACGATTCTACATAAAAACCCAATCAAACAATATTAAAAAACCTTTATAATTTCATACATGTATAATGAAGCAATATTCCACCAAGAAACCATTACTTGTTTTCATTCATATAAAATACATCAGCAACAACTTACTTCAATTATTTTCTCTTTAATTGTTACTCACAAACATGTTTCGGCCAACATGACCTTTAATCATCGGTGTCTTTATTCACTGACCGATTTATTTGAGAGCGTTGTGTTCATACCATATCATGTTGTGAGTTTTTTTTAAACATGACGCTCGATTTTAAATCTTTTTCAATGTTCTTTGACACGCACTAGTGACCTTCCAAAACATTTCCATCAACCACACGTTAATCAATGTTTAACAATAAATGTCTGTTTGTCTGTTAAGCTTCTTAACGATGTGCTATCTCAACATTTTGGTGAAAAAACTTTGTCTGCTGACGTACGTACGTTTATTTTTAAACGTTCCATTGGAAGGATAAAATCAACATTTGGCCGTAACAGGTCCGGAAACTCGGTTTATTGACGAGATTAGAGAACGATCGCCCGTTTTATTGTTTAATCTGATATAGACAGTTTCTATTTTACTTTTCTGGGAATAAACTTTTCCCAGTTATTTGTTTCTAATTTTTCCATAATTGGCACATTTCCTAGTTTAGAGTAGTCAACACGCTCGTAAAGCGTTTGTATAACTTGTTTTTCGATTTATATGCTTTTATTTATTCTCGCCACCGGAAAACCAAATGGGCGAGGCCCCCATAAGAGGTTAGTCACTTTAGTTTTTGGATACAGAAGATGCCCCATGCAGTTCCAGAAGCATTCATGGGTCTTTTACGTGCCTGATGTAAAGCATCATACACGGGACTCGGCTTTTAAAACGCCTCGTCCGACATACTGTTAGTAATTTTAGTAATGTTATAATAGGTGTGAAACATTGAAATCATTTTTCCTGTTTTTGATCCGGCTAGAGGCGGGATCGAACACACAGCCTTCAGATCAGCAGTCAGTAGTTCACACCACTGGACCATTTGTCTACCCATGTATAACTTGAACTGATGCGTTATAATTTATACATCAATAGTATGGACATACCACGTGTAACAACCGTAAGAATTTTATTCTTCAAATTTCCAACGGTGCCAAATACTATAATGATATTAAAATAAAAGTACCTTCCACCTTAAAAGCGGCAAATGATTAAAATATTTAGATAGTTGACTTTACTTGCGATCTTAGATAAAAAGTACATCCCTACAACGTGGTATGTTCACGCTGTCAACGTCTTGTTTTTTTATCATATCTTTGGCTTAGAATTTTAAGGCCGTAAGTACAAAATCAATATTTTGTGAAAACAAGAAAAATATTCTGAAAATACTCTTTACTTATGGAAAACAAGCTTTTAAAACCTTATGGTCATCATGAAAATAGGCTCATAAGAAACGCATTGAGATGCAGCTTTTCAATACGCACGAGTCTTATAAATAAGGTCTACCTTCTAATATTAAGCCAACGATTTACGCAGATTGTGATTTGTGCGTAAAAAGTAGATCGCGTCAAAATTTAATACAAAGTTGTGAAGGCATGATGTAGTCAGTGTAGCGTTAGACACATTAATAAGTTCGAATCTAAGTTCTGTTCTCGCGTGGTATCAGTACGCCACAGCGCCATGATCGTTGCTGCTGTTTCTGTAGTTTGAATGTTTGTCAACAGTCCTACGCATGATAATGAACTCAATCTATGCTACATGTATAAATGTATGATACAGTACATATTGATCCAGCGAGGTAACAGCTGTCCTCACATTGGCAACATATGAACGTATTTTGCATTTTTAATACTTAAACAATAACATTTAGCTCGAGGAACATGTATAAATCAAAGTGCTGAAAGCATTTCTTGAACAGGAGATTAAAAGAATAGCACTGAGTGCGTTTCTTGGAATGGGTGATTAAAAATTAAGCAACCTTTCTACTCACCTTACTACTAAGCGAATTTCCTTCTAATTTTTTCTACAATAAATCATAATGACATCATACGGATTCAGCTATGTATTGATTTAATTTGGCAAACTTTATGTTGAGATATTTGTTTGTATATATCGTATAATTATTGTAAGTATGTGTATGTCTTGATTAAAAATCAAAGTGCTGAGTGCGCTTCTTCGAACGTGTTTTTAAAAATCAAAGTGCTGAAAGCTCTTCTTGGAACGGGTGATTAAAACTCAAAGTGTTGAAATCGCTTCTTGGAACGGGTGATTAATATAATAGTGCTGAGAGCGCTTCTTGGAACGGGTGATTCAACTAATAGTGCTGAGTGCGCTTCTTGGAACGGGTGATTCAACTAATAGTGCTGAGTGCGCTTCTTGGAACGGGTGATTAAAATCATAGTGCTAAGAGTAGCTCAGAGCGCTTCTAAGAACGGGTGATTAAAAATCAAAGCACTGAGAGCGATTTTTGGAACATGTGATAAAAATGTGCTGAGAGTGCTTTATGTGACGTGTTTCCACGTGAATAAATAATGATTTATGGTTTGTTGACGTCAGAAGCACGCACTATATTATCTAATTAAGAATGATCGAAAATAAACATAAAATATAGAGTGTTATTACCAGTCGTTAATGGATGCTATGTTATAAATCTAAGTATTTAATTTTAATCAATGTAATAGTATAAATCATAATGTGTATAGCAGCACTCTAGATGAGGTATATAAGAGTTTGCTATAAAATACACATACTATTAAATTGGCTATAGTAGATAACCTCTTACATACAAAGCGTTATGTCCTATGGTAAAATTATTGTACAATGTACTTGTTTACCCATGTAAACCTAGTCTGACAACAGATATTTGATATCAGCCATGTAATATATAATCCGTCACGGTACCCCACTCCCCGTTCACTGTTCCTTTCCTCTTCGTATTCTTATCTTACTGGGCCAAAAGGTATTCCGTTTCGGTCAACATAATTCTACTTCCTTTCCGAATTTGCCAATTTTATCTATTACATGCATTTGGATAAATTCTTATTCGGTTCCTAATTTCATTTAGTTTTGTTATACATGGGGATTTTATTACATTTTCTATGAGCCAAGGACAAGGCTCGTTCGTTCCGTAAAAAAACAATTCTACTTCCGGCCCGTGTGTTAAGCACGTTTGTTTCTTTGAATACTGTACTTCCGGTCCGTGCTGCTTTCTCTGTAATAGTTACATAATTCCTTCAACCTTGTTTTTATTAATCAGTCTGAAAATTGTACGGAATTGTTTCAATGTTGTTTAAAAGATCTTTAATAGATCACGTCAAGGGCTAAAATGCTATATTTCCTTAAGGCCATTGTATATACACTCCAAGATTATCGTCCATATATATAATTATAAAGAGAGAGATATATAAAGGTCATTATTGAATACTTTCTTTTCCGGAAAAATCTAAATTGAATTTTTAGTCTCTTTAAATAATTAAGAAATATTTATCAGATTATCGTCAGTGTTAGAAAAATACAAACATATAAAAAATGTCAAGAAGTCATAAAATTGAGCAGCGGAAGTGGTTGGGGGATGGTAACCTAGGAATTAATTCACCCTGGTCTAATCATTTTTGTGATAAGTAGTTTCACATGAAAGAGAGACATGTTATGAATTGTTTCTAAGTTGTCATAATATACGTTACTTATCCAGATAATTGCGATTAAATAAATGTTTCATCGGAAATGTGTTGAAATATGTGTGAAAAGTGCAATGAAAACAAACACACAGTATGTTATCATATACAAAACACGCAAAACGTAAATAGAGATACGATCATTGCCAAAATACGATATCATCAAAGCTGTAAATCTCATTCCAAACTTCGTGTGTACGTTTCGATTTCTTCAGTACAGATGCTAATGCACTTTTAAATCCCACTCTAGAATGATTCAAGTCGGTGATGACGTCACACAATTTAACTGAATAGATCGTGTTTGCTTTTTTGTAAAAAAATGCACTGTTTTATTTATGCAATTCTCGACCACATCTACGGACATGTCCTCGATGGCGTAGTGGTAAGAGCAAGCACACCGTTAGACACATAAGCTGTTGGCAAGGGAGGCATTAATATCGCCAATAAACTGCACATGGCCTTAGATTTCTTGGTATGACCGAGCTCGTTTGAATGGCACTCAGAGTAATATGGCATTTGCTTGGAACTCGGTATACCGACAAGCGTAGTTCCAGAAAGGCAAGTTCTAGTTAAAATCATATACGATATAAATTTTACACATGCTTATGTAGTGCCATTATAACTGAATTATGTCATGTGCAATTTTGACCTTCCGTGTAATTTTTCTGGACCTCCTGTCTGTTAGCCTAGCATCACTAAAAACGTCAATAACCCAAATTAGTTTACACTATTGAAAATAGAGTCACGTACGTTTCAGTGTGAATAGGTCATTTAAATGAGCGTTATTAGTACAGATATGTCGACATGAAGTAGATAATCGATGCATCGCACAACTGTGTGTCGAAAACTGTAGATTGCTCAAATAGTTCCAGAAAAATTCCTTCATTTATTAGATTTGCACATATGCATTGACAGTCAATACCATATAAACACCATGCAGTGCATAGCTCGATTAGTGGGTAGCTTGCACAGTGGATGACTCTAACAGTAGGTGTTTCGAATAGTGAATGGCGCAACCAGTGGATAGCTCGAACACTCGATAGCACGATCACTGATTGAACCGAACAGTTAATGGCTCACACTAAGGATAGTTCGATGTTTCGGAGTTTTACTGTACAATACAATACAATAGTGCATACGTGAAAACAAACTTATAGAATTGTCAGTCCATTCGGGACAGCGAAAAGAAATAGAAATAATAAAGATGGTCAGGTGTCTAGACATAGGTCATTTAGTAGTCACAAGACGACCGTAGCCTTAGAATGATCGAACATTGTCGTTGTAGCTGTACTAATCGGTGTCAATGTTAAACTTACACGACATATAGCTATACAAACGAAACAAGGTTACAGTCACGTATAATCATGTGCGATTGTAAATTCGGGTGGCTAGGGTCAATGATTCGAGTGTGTGACTACTTGTAGTAGCTCCGAGATGTTATAGCCTTACATTAATTTTGTAGAGTATGTTTTAGACAGGTACCCGTTCGAATATTAAAAAATATACTTTGCGATAGTAAAAATGAATGACATTAGTTAGTTGTCTCCCCTTACTACTCTCTACTTACTACTCTTGGTCATATCATGCGGATTACTCTGCCTTTATCCCTGTTTTGTTCGTTGTGCATGGTTATAATTAGGCTGAAACATTTGCAACTTTAATTATTAGATTAAATAATAAGTTTGGCTACATGTTGTTTACATACCATAGTATATATGAGCCAGTCTCCAGGAAACCTGCTATTTTGACAAAAAATATTGACTTTTTTTATTTTCCATAGTATTACAGGATAATGTTAAATAAGCAAATTGCAAAAGATATATGCTAATATCTTGAGCTTTAATATAAGGAAGTTACAGCTGTTTTCGTAGAGTCTCCCTATTCGGAGCTTTTTGTGTGACGTCGCAAACGTCATTCAAACGTTATTCGACGTAACTGAAATAAGTATTTAACTATTACACCATTAGATCAATTCTTGACATAAACTGTTCAAAATAGTACCAAATTCTATAATTATGTTTCACTTTTCAAAATATATATCAAATTCGAAATTGTTTGCATTCAGAGAAAGGCTACTTCTGTTTTAAACAAATAAATTCTCGTTTTTCTCAATCGGAGAACTTATCTGAAATTTGTCACCATAGCAACGAAGTATGTGTTCCCGGCATAATTCATAGGAAACTTTAAGGCTAAGGTATAGTACTATATAGTCAATTACTTAAAATAGAATCAAAAGATATGTAGTTTTCCTTATTCAGAGCTTTATCAAAATCTTGTGACATATAGTAATTACATACTGTCATTATAACAGGTTTTCCTGGAGACTGGCTCATATATTTTGACGGCCCTAACATATCAGACAATACAGAAGTGAGAAATTTCATATCTAAAAACAGGGATATTTCTGTGAGAAACAAGGAAAAACTCCGAGGATCTCAACTAGTAAGGACCAATGTAATTTAGAGATGGATGCCGATGCCAGTGCATACATCAATGAACATAAATATGCTACTATTATTTCACTGCATGTTCACGAAATATGAGCTTTCTTTGCGGTCTATAAGTATTTTTAATTATTTTTATAAACCACAATGCTGACATTTTGACACATTTATCAAGTTTAAAATCTAATGTGACTTTTGTGGTCGAACAAAAATACATCTCCTTGTCGAGGAAGAACCACTGCACTCATACAGGTTCGTCGTTTTAATGGTGTAGACACGAAATAAACAAATGCACAAACTACCTAACCTCTCGAATGTTGATATTTTTGCGGTAGGTTAACACAAACTTATTAAGGCTAACACGTCTTGTCGGGGTACACGGGGTGTTTTTGGGGGAGATGTGGATAACGGGTTACGTTCTATGTCTGTCTCTTACATGTGTGGCTAGGTGATGCCGCCTTGTCTGTATGACTTCAAATTGTCAGTACATGTACAGTATTTACTATGCATTCGACGCTTTGATTAAAACTATTAACGTTGTCTGTGCATACTGACAATTATACCTTTAACCGACTAGCGTATTTTCTCTGATTGTTACTGAGTATTTTAACTACACTAATTGCATTTTATCTAAGAAAAAACGACGTTCTGTTAATTTGGTATTGACTATTGTCGCGTTCCTGAACATAACATGCTAGAAGTCTATTTTAACCTCCCAGAAAGACAAAAGAGTTTATCTTCTGAAGCTTTGATTAAATTATGAAATGGCAGATAGAATTCTTCTAATTGGATCGTTTTAATTATGGACGGGTCAATATTCTATAATTATGTCATTGCATCAAAACAATATGTGTTGTATTGTAGATTCTATTCATTCTATTTCGCGTGTATTACATTTCATGAATTTCGATAAAATGACATTTTCATGACGTAATGAATGCATGGATATAAACACATTAAATGTACTTCACAGCACACGCCGATTCGTATCCAATATCCCGATTCGAGTAGCCATGCGTTGGTTTCAGCTTGACTGGTACCACCTGTCTCATTTTCCGACACCGTCTAGGATCGTGGAAGCAGTCTAGTTTCAGCCGGTTGAGTTGTGCGCTTCAATTCGGTACACCGGTTTGACATGCCGAATAATATAACTTAAACCATATGTCGTTCACTGGTTCCGTGCTGCTATTATTGAAATATTAGAAGCCGCAGAATGAGAGAGTTGGTATCAGTCTAACACGTGACATTGTGATGTATCCATCACGTGATCGGCCGGATGGGCAGTTATCAGAACAGCCCTGTGTTTAACGAATAATTACGTGACGCACGTTTCGTACCTGGTAAGAATAGAACATAAATTGGAAACTTTTTATGCAGTTCGGAGCTGGTTTAGTCGTTGAGATTGCATTGTATGACTGACTTTATCCATGACGTCGACGAAAATGTCTCCCCAGATGACGTCGACGAAAATGTCTCCCCACATGCCGTGGACGAAAATGTCTCCCCACATGGCGTCGACGAAAATGTCTCCCCACATGGCGTCGACGAAAATGTCTCCCTACATGATGTCGACGAAAATGTCTCCCCACATGATGTCGACGAAAATGTAAATGTCTCCCCACATGATGTCGACGAAAATGTCTCCCCACATGATGTCGACGAAAATGTCTCCCCACATGATGTCGACGAAAATGTCTCCCCACATGGCGTCGACGAAAATGTCTCCCCACATGGCGTCGACGAAAATGTCTCCCCACATGACCTCCCCACATGGCGTCGACGAAAATGTCTCCCCACATGACCTCCCCACATGGCGATGACGAAAATGTCTCCCCACATGACCTCCCCACATGGCGATGACGAAAATGTCTCCCCACATGACGTCGACGAAAATGTCTCCCCACATGATGTCGACGAAAATGTCTCCCCACATGATGTCGACGAAAATGTCTCCCCACATGGCGTCGACGAAAATGTTTCCCCTAAAATTTTAATGATTTTAGAATATATACTATAAAACAGACAGTATAAGAATGTCAGGACGAATTATATTTAATTTGTTTCAACTGATGACTTATATTCTTCCGTAACAACAAAGTCTCTGTGCAAAAACTTCCTGAAGCGAAATGTCTTATTTTCCTGTAAAAGACATCAACTCCAGACAGATAAAAATAATTACATCGAAGAGAATGTCAGACCTTGTTGAATGAGATACAATCATTCTCATTTTGGTTGTTTCGACATTTTATTGTCTTAATTGTGTATACGAGGGTTATCCGCAAAAGTCGTGAACTTTGTCTCCCATTACAACTATACGCATAATTTTCCAGAAAATCTTTCACATATTATTCATTAGTTATTTCTTTACATATGTGTGATATTGAAAATTCATTTCCTTCTTAATTTTGGTAATTATACTTAATTAACTAATGCGAGTTGGGTAGAGTCGGCGCATGCCCTTTTATATTTTGTAAAAACGTATCTGCTTTCATTCAAGAGCTTATAACTAAATAAGTGTTCTTATTTGTGCATTAAAAAATATGCCGATGTCGACACCATAGTTTCTCACACTTATGTGCAAAATTTAAGTTCGATAACTATGACTTTATTCGCACTGCTTCGGTTTTCACGTCATTCAAAATCGGCGACGTCAGGGAAATGTGCGACGCAAATGATTACTGCGTCTAATGGTCTGACACCCGCGTAATTAAAAACAGAAGTCAAACATACAAATAATCGAGGGAATGTAAGTAGGACTCTTGTCTACACATGGTACTAATCAGTTGTAAATTGGAATGATACTGGGCTAAACAATTCTGGAACTACTGCACTTTAGTCAACTCCAGTGACAGACGCTGTAACTATACATGTATATTAGTACCATTCTTATGACCTGTATGTGGCGACCACAGGCTACTGTATCAGTGATAATTTTTTTTAAATAAACTTAAATAAATAAATATAAAATAAATGTCTGCATTATTATTGTTATTTTTCGTTTAATGATACAGTTAGGTGTAATGGGAACCTGAGACCCTAAGGTAGCCATTCTAGGTGACCAGGGTGGTATTTAATATTGATTTTTTTTAATTGGTGAAGGATAGCAAATTATATCGACTGTAACTGACCGAGAGTTTTATATGGTGTGATCTGATTGGTTGTCCTTATCCTTTAGTCAAGAAAGATCAAAATTGAATACCACCAGAGGACACTTATCACAAACATTTTAAACCCGAAACTCAGTCTTAGATCTAAAATTGACAAACTTTGAATTGATTAGCATTTCTTTTCTCCTGTGTCTAAACCAATGAAAGCGTGTCTTTAGAACTGCTGTACCTGCTCTATGTGTATGCCAATTTATACAACAAATAGATACATTTATAACATCATGAGAGTAAACATATCATTTTAACATTTTCGGGAGTCTACGAGGTTTAGTATCGGTCTTCAATCGGTTGTGACTACGTCTGAAATAGTTTGAAACTAAGCACATGGCGAAGATGCCAAAGTGTGAATGTGAGATACGAAATAAAACATTTAGTTAGACATATTTATAGTTAAAAATACAAAGGTAATTTCAAAACAATTGCGTATCATTATTTATTTTAACTACCATGCTCTATACCTGCAGATTGTCTCGCAAAATACAAAAACGAAACACATTAAACAACGATAATACCCGAAATGATCCGAAACCACTGTGTTAGATACTCTACAATCATAAAATGCTCAGCGTGCTAGGAAATCAAAGCCCAATAAAATAGTAAAAGAACAAACGAATATTCAGCAATATTATAACTTACATTATTCCTGTCAGTTTTATGAAAGGTAAGCATGCATTAAATTGTGATAATTTATGTTTATTTGCTAGAATATTTGCCGGTGTATGTCTTGAATTTACTTTATGAACTAACGCTGTATAAATCGATTAATTAGGTCCGTCACTCGTTTACATAAATTTGTGTACATAAATATTACACTAGTTCTTATTAACGTTCCATTCTAATATATATTATGTGTATTAGTAGATAAATGTGGCTTTGTGAATAAGGTACTGGTTTTTACTTCCCTTTTCTACGATTACAATGTTCAGACAATAACATTACAATGTTATGCCTTTTTTATTGTTTGTATACAAGTGGCAGACCTGAATTAAACGGACTATAATTACTCGTCTCAGAAATGAAAACTCATTTTATGATAATAATCTCTGTGTGACTCAAGCTTGTAGGATCAAGTCAGAATCTAGATAGGATTATAATATTCAACCATATTACCTAGCAGGTAAATAATGTATACATATGTTCTTGTCGGTAGCCAAACTATGGTGTTGGCAACGTGTTGAAAGTATTCAAATAAGTCATTGAGACACAAGTCATTGCCCGTCCTTCCAGCTCAGTTTGTAGAGCATTGCACTCTCGTGTAGCATATTGCTTGCTCTTTGTTTGTCTACTTTCATAAATATGGAGAAGAGAAAGCCAGAAATCTGATGAGGTAACACATGGTCGTACATTGTTCACAACTCCTACTTTATGTCCCCTTTCATAAACGTGTACTTTTGTATGTATACTGGATGAAAGTGCTAACCCGCGCACGATTCACCAGGGGTGGTATTCAATATTGATCTTACTTGACTTAAAGATCAGGACAACTAATCAGATCACACCATATTAAACTCTTGATCAGTAACAGGCGATATGATTGGTTATCCGTATTCTCCAATTAAATAAGAGTATTATTGAATACCACCCCTGGTGGAGAAATAGTTCAGCTTTTACGACAAAACCAGTACTAACGACAAATATGAAGTCGGAATAGAAGGTCTGCCTACGTTACTTATGCCATTTGTCCGTACGTTTATTTTATTCTGGAGTCATTTACTTTCGTGTGAACTAAACACAGAGTAGATGTATGTGAACACATGTATTCGGTACAACATCCTTATAACGAATTGGATAAGTGAATTTCTGCATTGCGTTTCATGAAAGTCCCCAACTAACTTCTTTAATTGCCATACACAGATTTACCTCCCTTTATAAATTATGCTTATTTCAAAAAGTTCATGCAGTGTGTCTTCATTGTGGTGGTCAGTATATAGGCTTGCTTGAAGTGTACGGGTGGGACGTTTTGTATTTGTCTCTTGTTAGGGTGGCTACTGGTTAGGCATTGCCACTGTATAATTATGTCTTTGAATTAGCTGTTTATGTACTACTAGTATCACGTACATTATATATTTTGTGTGAATTTTGATTCTTTTTTTCTATCATTAGAGCGATTAATGTTTATAATGATATAGCAAGTGAGGTCCCGATGAATTCGTTATATAGAAAAATATTTTATTTCTTCCAATGCATGAAGAGTTACACACATATACAATATACATTCTCACATACAGAAAAATGCAATACAAAACAACCCCTTCCCTTGCGAAATATCCCATAAAAATGCTGTTGCTTAAACAGCGTCCGATATCTCAGGCCGCACATGCGCGTGATGTAACACGGTGTGCAGATTGTCATTTTTACCCAGTATATCATGTTGGTACGGATACTGCACGTGTTTGAATACATAGGGTATGATATATGGCAGTATGTAATGCCTATTTCACTGCTTTCTGAAGTCAATGACGCACTATTGACACGCTATGTTTTCTATTCAGATAAATGCATTCTAGATAAAAGATAACAGCTCAAAGCGACAAATAATGACTTCATTTATTTTTGTTTTGTTATGTTCGTAAATGACAGACGACAGATGTTTCTGATGTCTAGACGACTAGTCATTGGTTCACAATGTGTATCACACAAGTTTGTGTACGTGTATAAATAATGTGGTAAAGCACAGAGAAATTGACATGATCCTGACCTTTATGCATGAATATAAATTGCAAGGTTCTTGCTTTGAATATATAAATTTCCGCGAGCAAATCGTGAAACATCGGTCCTTAAGATTTGTGTTGGTATTACACCTCGAGCGTCTTCTTGATAGGGTAGTAAATAAAGTGAAGAAAAACAACCAGGCAAGTGTAGACACAATGATTGTACGTAACGTCCAGACTTAATGTATTAGTCTGTGTCATAAAACCCCCACCCACTCTATCTGAGATAATAACAATTTTAGTACTCCCACATTGTGATGGCGGATTTTCACTGCAAAGTGCCATGTTATTATGATATTTACAACGGTCCCTCACTAGTAAAACCACATTGACACACCAATCTCATTAATATCAGACCCTTATTACGCTTCACTACTTTACGCTGATATAGGAACTGACGACGTTCCGTGTAGGGTCATGTTGATGTGAACTTTACTTTATCCAATCAAATCGCTTCTGTCACAAATCCGAAAGTGCGGTGAAAAACTGCTGAGGCTATGTGACGTCACTGTGCGCCAGATAGATCATTTGAACACAACCACTTACGGAGTTTAGTCAAACCTCGAACAGCGTAAAGGAATGGAACAAATGTTAGGATCTGATTTTAACATCAAATTCTAATGCACCACAATTGCAGATTTTCTGATACGACTCTTTCCATTTCCGTGCATAAAAATAAAATTGCATTTTCTATGCGTCACATTTAGAGATCTGTTGACAAGCCATTTTAAGTCTGTACTCTCGATCTTCGTGTATAGAAGCAATGTTAGATTGTAGTCGTTAATTGATCGACGGTTACAAGACTCGTATATTGTTCATACGTACGCATTCACCAGTACATGGATAGTAGGGTCTGCAAATATCATACAACTTGCATAAATGTAAGACGCTAATCTGACAATGGACAATGTCAGGGGTTCCACTAGCTTCTGAATCGGAAGGGTCATTTTGATACTTTTGACTAATTTTTACCATTTTAGGCAAAATGCCCCCCAAACCAAACTCTTGATGGTCAAATTGTAACTCATGTGTTGCTGCTATGTTTTGGCTCTGGATCAGTAATATATGAGACGAAATAACTTTAGATTGGGTTCTAAGCATTCATCAACATCACTTACATTGTACTGCAGAGAGATCATATAAGGCCAGTCTTGTGTCCAATCTAAGACTACGCTCAGTTGAATTAGCAACACATGAAATATAATATTTCTAGGCCACCGCTTCCAAGGAGTGTAACTGTCCTGGTATAATTTCCTCGTATTTCTCAAATAGCAAAGTGGTGTTAGAGTCTAAAGTACAAGAGCTTTAACATTTATTGAATAAGAAAAGAAAACAGACAACGTTTCACGGAAAATGAAACATTAATTGAATCACAACAAATTTCTCTCCAACTTAATTACGGTACCATTACTATAGAACTAGCATTTCTTGTAATGGAAAATAAAAACAGTGTTACTATGTTGGGAATCTAACTAATGCTTTATTTATTGTTAGATCCCTTACTTGGCGGTTAGTTTTGTGTTTTTGTTTAATAGCTGAGCGTTTTGTGTATGTAGAATAGTTCGACAAGACTAAGCTTTTAGATGATTTACTAAGTAGTTTATTTTAAGTTTTATTGCTGGAGCAAGGGCATTCAGCTTTTCGACAGCTGGGACTTTGGCTAAGCGGTTAAGTCCAATTTATCGTTCAGTTACCTGCCCTGTCCGATTTTCTTTTTCAGTAATTCCTATTTTGTTGGAGTTCAGAGCTTGGTTACATCTTTTAAGTTATGTGTGTCCGAATCCAGTCTAGTGCATAAAGTGAGAAAACGTGAAAAATATGTGAAACTGCTGTCAAAACAACTCTTTACTTTGGGGGAAAAGCGTTTTCTATTTCAGTTTGATTCCAATGTTCATGAAAATAGATTCATAAGATGCGCCTTGTGATGCAGATTTCAATATGTATGGGTTTTATAAGGTCATAAGTAGCACTTACGAACTTATTCTGTTATGGCGTGTTTATGCTTTGCGAACTGTCACTTATTCCCCACTGTGATTAAAGGTCAATCAAAATTTGTATATCGACCCGGAAGTGATATCGATATTATATGTTCGCCTTATTGCGCAATAAGGTATGAACCGGATGTAGCTCTATCTCTAAGTACACATTAACTGTTCGTCACCGGTCCAGTGATCTAGTTGTAAGCTGTCCATCTTAGGAGCTGAAGGTGGCGAGTCGATCCTTGTCCACAACTGAAGCCAACTCAATCAGGAAAAGTGACTTTGTATAGACTGGTGCAAGCCTAAGAGTGTTGCTCTATGACTGGTTGGCTCATTGATAACGTGAAATGCTGCCTTTTGGATTCTAAACCCTAAAATATAAATATAATTAAATTTCTGTGCGAAAAGAACTTGTATATTCCAGAAAATTTGACACGACTCTCGACCTTCAATTAGCATTATTTAACAGCTGATATATTGTCTATACATGCAATCCTGGTTGTATGCTTTCATTAGCGGGAAGTATCACGATGACACCCGGGGTGTAATACCGACACACATCGTATTATTGTATATTGCAGGATTTGCTCGCGGAAAATTATATATTCAACGCAAGTACCTTGTAATAAAGTCATGCATAAAGGTCAGGATCATGTCAAATTCTCCGTGCTATATATTATATCGATAAAAGTGCAAACTCCGCTATACATTAATATTTCTCTATTATATTCAGCATAATTTTATCCATCAGTTATTGTTGATAAAGTCTTCAGGATGAAGGAATCCTATTTTGATTCTATGATTCTATCAAAGTTATTCCCGCTTGTTATAATGGAACATCAGAGGTTAGACATTTGTATATAATTAATGTTATTTATAAACCAAGAACTTCAAATACAAATTAATTCCTACAGCCAAATAACTTACATTGGTTCGAAAATAGACTCAATCAAACGGTGATAGGTGAGAAAACTGTATCGTAGTTACTGCGGAGAAGAGTGCGACAATAGGAATACTGCCCTAGAAAAAATTGCGATAACAGGAATACTGCACTGGAAAAAGGACAATAACTGCAATACTGCACTGGAAAAAAGGTGCAGTAACTGCAATACTGCACCGGAAAAAAGTGCAATGACTGAAATACTGCACTGGACAAAAGTGCAACAACTGCAATACTGCACCGGAAATAGTGCAATAACTGCAATACTGCACCGGAAATAGTGCAATAACTGCAATACTGCACTGGAAAAGAGAGTGATAACAGGTTTTAAAAATATTGTTAAAACGTTGCTGCACAATATCCAAGATACTTAAGTTGGGAATCTTTTAAAAAGACCTTTGGTAGAAATATTGAGCATTTATAAAGCAAATCATCAACACATTGTTTGAAAGTTACGTTACACGAAATTGCTGGTATCTTCAGATAGGTTTTGTTATAGTGGTCGTTGTTTACAGGTGCTCATTATCACATGTTCGACTTAATTATGATTGTTTTCAATGTTGTTAGCATATAAGAATAAGCTAGACACACCAGATGGCATATATCATCGGACAATTAGAACAGGCGGCCAATAAATCAATTATATGCCACTAATGGTCAGTAAATATTGACCGGTGTGATACTGTGGCTACCTTATAAGTGCATTCAGTACTTAGTGTGGTGTTTATACACAGCTTTACCTCCTAGTAAACTGTAACACTCATGCATATTTGAAATCTGCATCACGATGTGTAAAACCTGTAATTACTCTCTTTGTTGGCCAAAAGCTATACATAGCTTATGTTTATTTTTGTACCCAAATTCCGACAATAAATAAATTATGACTTTGACTGACTTTGACAATAATACGACACTCTCGACTACAACAAACATAACACACCATTACATCAAAACCATGTAATAATTACAGCAACAACCAGCACAGTTAATTGCAACAACAATCTGCCTCCGTAGCTAAATGTATAGCACGCGTGTCGTATAATCTGGATACCCGGGTTCAAATACGTGTGAAGGCACTCATATGCCTGTCATATCTAAGCAGAAAGCTGACTGGCAAATAAAGGCTATGCTCGGCATTTTTTAACCACATGAGCACAATTACAACTATCTTAACCTAAAAACCACAACGATAATAACAAACAACACCAATTACAACAATAATAACAACAACAACAAACAACACCAATTACAACAATAATAACAACAACAACAAACAACACCAATTACAACAATAATAACAACAACAAACAACACCAATTACAACAATAATAACAACAACAAACAACACCAATTACAACAATAATAACAACAAACAACCCCAATTACAACAATAATAACAACAACAAACAACACCAATTACAACAATAACAACAACAAACAACACCAATTACAACAATAATAACAACAACAAACAACACCAATTACAACAATAACAACAACAAACAACACCAATTACAACAATAATAACAACAAACAACCCCAATTACAACAATAATAACAACAACAAACAGCTCCAATTACAACAATCCTCATCATCGTCAACAACAACTATCACAACAAACAATAATAACTATCACAACAATCAACAACAATAACTACAACAATCAACAAGAAATTCCAACAACACTTAAAACCAATTACAGCAATCTCCAACAATAATTATAACACTAATAACACAACAATTACAACTCTACTAAAAACAATTACAATAATCATCAGCAACAATTTCAACAAGCAACAATAACAATAACAAAAATCAATAACAATAAAAATAACAGAAATCAATAACACCAGAACATAATCTATGTGTTCCACATATTTGCATGTTTTTTATGCATTGAGAAAGAATAATTGAGATGTTCGTTCTGTTTTGTTCAATAACAAACCACTACAAGAATTAACAACAATTACCGCAATCAATAAATAACAAACCACAGTATAAGACCCACTAACAACAACAATAACAATCAACCAATAACGAAAACAATGGCAGCAACAGAAAAGACAACAACAACAACAAAAGAACTTCAATCACAACAACCCCATCCAACAACAGTGAAGACGTCCTCCGTGTATATCTACTATACATAGCGTAGAAATACCACGTGACATTTGGCTACAGATCCAAGATGAAATTTGCTTCAACTCGGAAACAAAAATAGCTAAAAGTGTTTTCTTTCTACATCGATTTCTATTGAACATTCGTCTGTCTAAGGGAAATAATATGTTTTCCACGAAATGTAGGATATTTTTCAGCAGCTTTGCAGTTTTTCCAACACCCTCTGTGAAACCTTCGAAGTTATCGGACAGCGGCAACAATAATACTATCTTAACCAAATAACACCAGCATTAACATCATTAGTTATTTCTTACTGAGATCTTGGTCTGTCTGTCTGTGAATGTTGATAGGAATAGTGTTGATATTTACATCGTGCTCATTAGACATCCACCATCATTAGACTGAATGTATTCAATTATACAGCCGGATATATAAATATTGTGTTAACCCCACACCAGGTCTCCTAGAACAGTTAACGAGTGGATTGCACGAATACCACATCTGTTACTGTAACACGTATATTAATGTGCTTAACCGTATAGTCAGTTATAAATTCTTTGTCGACGTTATAACGTCACGAAATATCAAAACTTTCAGTTCTAAGACTAAAAATAGATCGGCGAATTTCGTTTAAAAATGTCAAACTCAAATTGGCGGTATTCTCTGAACATCAAAAAATGGCAATGTATGTGGTTTAACACAAGAGTATCTATTAAAACATCGGGGAAGTTGTGGTGTGTGGTTTATCACAATAATTCCCAATAACATACCTCAAAGAACAGGGTGTTAAAAAAGTTCATTCTCAATGTTTGAATTTCAATAGATTATTTTTCTGACGTCGGCAGAATGTATTTAATGTCCAGGTTAAATTCCAATATTTCGAGCATTAAATGAAATTATTTGTGTAAGAATCAAATTTGCACACTGCGTACAAAGCTCTGATGAAATTTAGTATGAATTTAGAAACAAATTGAGAACAAACTTTTTAACACCCTGTATGTTTCTTCATCGTCATTTATATTGTGTTCCAACATGGTTCAGTCATAAACTAGTCTGGCTATCCAACTAGATACTATTTTCTCAATCAATTGTCATAGCTTTATTTTTAATTTTAGCTTGCTTGACTACCTATGTTTAATAGTGCAAAGGGAAATAATTCATGAAAAAAGAGTAGACTGATGAGTTGTCTCTCCTTTAATTAAACATAGGGTCTGTATAGACAGACTAGTTATAAACTTATAACCTGATCGCTTGGGATTACTTTGTACTTTCATACCGTTCTGACTTGAAAACCAAGTTCTGTTTTATCACAGCACTCAATAACGGAGATCTTTGAACTTCTTATATAATTCTTTAACAACTGCACATTAGGGACTGATAATGTTTGTAAGAGTCCATTAAATGAATCATTAATTAATCCATTTACCGCACTTTGCAGTTGTAAAAGAATTGCAAAATGTATAAAGAATTTGAATTTGAATGTAAGTTTACGTATTTCGTATTGGATAATCGCACAAAAATATAGGTAGGATCTCTGGTTATACAAATAGTTGGACATGACTACGGAGAGGTTGCGATGTATATCTATGATTAGACTTGACAGAGAGGTTGCGGTGTGTATCCATGTTTAGACTTGACAGAGAGGTGCGGTGTATATCCATGTTTAGACTTGACAGAGAGGTTGCGGTGTGTATCCATGTTTAGGCTTGACAGAGAGGTTGCGGTGTATATCTATGATTAGACTTGACAGAGAGGTTGCGGTGTGTATCCATGTTTAGACTTGACAGAGAGGTTGCGGTGTGTATCCATGTTTAGACTTGACAGAGAGGTTGCGGTGTATATCTATGATTAGACTTGACAGAGAGGTTGCGGTGTGTATCCATGTTTAGCCTTGACAGAGAGGTTGCGGTGTGTATCCATGTTTAGACTTGACAGAGAGGTTGTTGTTTATATCCATGTTTAGCCTTGACAGATAGGTTGCGGTGTATATCCATGTTTAGACTTGACAGAGAGGTTGTTGTTTATATCCATGTTTAGACTTGACAGAGAGGTTGCGGTGTATATCCATGTTTAGACTTGTCAGAGAGGTTGCGCTTTATATCCATGTTTAGCCTTGACAGAGAGGTGCGGTGTATATCCATGTTTAGACTTGACAGAGAGGTTGTTGTTTATATCCATGTTTAGACTTGACAGAGAGGTGCGGTGTATATCCATGTTTAGACTTGACATCGAGGTTGTTGTTTATATCCATGTTTAGACTTGACAGAGAGGTTGCGGTGTATATCCATGTTTAGACTTGTCAGAGAGGTTGCGCTTTATATCCATGTTTAGCCTTGACAGAGAGGTGCGGTGTATATCCATGTTTAGACTTGACAGAGAGGTTGCGCTGTATATTCATGTTTAGACTTGACAGAGAGGTTGCGGTGTATATCCATGTTTAGATTTGTCAGTGATATTGATCAGGGACGAAGGTTATTCAGTTTATTTCCTGTACTAGACATTAAGATTATCTTTGCTGACGGGCAGATTTCTGAGAAACCTTGTAAATGTTCTTAAAGATGCCCCTGTAGTGTGATGACACTAATCAGAGACGATGGCTTAATGTTTCCTGAGGTATATGCCCGTATTTATCCATTTTATTTTTAATTTTGAGATATATGAGGGATATTCGTGAAATTCAAGTAATTTTATCATACGTTTGTTGTTTGAAGTTTGATAAAATTGAATCTTGAGTATACAACGTCACTCTACGACGAAGGGTCGCCACGAGCTGTTGTTTTCTTTTTGTGCTTATATATTTTCCGAAACGGTGGAAATTAGCGTTAATTTATCATGTGGGTAATCGACGTCGTTACATCCTTTACGGAAGTCGTGACATCATTTCCGGACTTCGTGACATCATTTCCAGACGTCGTGACATCATTTCCACCAATTTTTAAGTTATTGAACTCCATAGAATTGTAACCTCTCATATTCTGGTATGTGTGTAAGGATATACAATAATCCAAGGCTGGATGAGACTTTCTAGCCTTCTTCTCATTTTTACAGCAGACACTTTTATGATATTACGTCTTTGTAGGTTTTGGATTGCAATAAATGTCAAATAAAAGGTCAGACTTGTCACTCAATAATTTACATACCTATATCTAGATCTAAATAATTTGACTTCATTTTGCTTTCCCGGAACTGATCATTAATGATGATTCGCAAGTATAATATATAGTTCAGTTCATAGGCATATGGTTTCAAATTTTGTATCCTGGGTGTATCCTATGTTTAGAGAAGGTTATGCAGCTGCCATGTTTAGCCGCAGCGGACATGACGTCACAGGAACTGGTATCCGTGTTTGCGGTGACAACTGTAGCAAAATTGGGTACCAGCTTTCGTAACGTCTTATCCGTTGCGGCTAAACATGGCTGCTGCACAACCTTCTTAAAACACTAAGACAATTTAAAACAATGTGTCTATGGTTCAGTTACAGGTAAGTTTAGTTCATACTTATTTTTTGATGTCGATGTTAGATTCTGGCGACACTTTATTCCTGATGGTAGATATTGCCACAAGGGTATCAGAAAGAAAACCAGCTTTCTCGTGTGTTGTTTAACATAGCTTCTAGCAAGGGAATTACTGGCAATAATATTGTAGGACAACAATCTACAGACCTACTACTGTATAATTTTGTTCAGAAAACACTTTCTCGGTGCTTCTGAACTACGATAATATAGTAATAGATTGTCTGAAAATCTATTCCCTTGCGGTCCAAAAAGTCCCAATGTACAAGTACTCTAAGAGACACTATCGTAATTTCCGTCTTTTCGATGTCGAATGTTACGTCAGTAATGTCCGAGGGTTTCAGAATGTAAAATTAATTACAAAATGTTCATTGTTCATTCGGAGTACCTCGGTCATTCACTACCAAACCTATGCAAATTTATACGCGATGTGTTCCGATTGCGCATTGTCATTAGACTGGTCAACGGTCACAATTTGATTTTCAATATCAGAGCTGGTACTAATCTACATTGTCACCAGCAATGTAACACACTGATAGACTAGTTTCACACGAAGCCGTTTGAACAATAACCTCCCTATAGTCTGGAAAACTGACTTGATACTAATTTTATCACCTCATAAAACATGGACTTTATGGACAACAAGTGCAACTGTCTACTGATACAGATTAAAAGTATATATGGAATTACAGAAGTACAAAAACATAATTTAACGGTTAAATTATGTTTTTGTACTTCTGTAAATCCATATAGATAAGTCCGTTATTTGGCGTACGCGTATTTGTCTATAATTATTAAATATACTGTCTGTCATACACCGAAGCAATCACTCGGAACACTGCGACGATTTCGTACATTCGACAACCTATTAAAGGATTGGTTTTGGCGCTAAACCCTTGTTACCCAGATAAACCAACATGATTGGATAATCAAACCTTGTTGCAACACTTTAAATAGTTTTCACGTACAAACCGCAAATGTAAATAACTTACTCTAAACTAAGTCTGATAGCGAAAAGAAAAAGCCTTATATACAAAAGAGTTCAACCTCCAAAAACCAACTAGATAAATTGTTGAATTAACAGTCAAATCAATCCAAATCTGATTTTTCTAACAGTTAAACATATTGTCTATCACATTAACAAAAATACAGTGAAATAATTTTAGTTTCATAATAGCAACTTCTTCATGCAGCATCAGAAGGTTATTAAGCCAGTAGAATTTTGACAAATGGGTCGAAAATGGGATGTATACCTCGTCATTAATCCGCTATCTTCCAATCATTTTTATCCAATCATGTTGGTTTATCTGGGTAACAAGGGTGCGCTAACTATGGTTAAAATCGTTCAAGTTGAACTAGAGACCGCGAAAGTCTTCAGTGGTTAAACTATGGTTCAACTATCGATAGTTCGCTTACAAAATTATTTTTGTTCCATTTGCGCCATCTTGAAAATACCCACACGCACATATGGGTTAAGGCACCTGAAGAAACCAGACATGTGCAGATCATCGAACCTGACTAGACTTTATTTAGCTCCAAAACTCAGCTATCTAAATAGTAGCTACAATGCGAAATAAATCGCATGTACGTCAACCAGAAAAGTACTATCTCTACACCTCATTCAATAGACGCTCTAATTCGTGAATGTGATTTAAGGAGATTCAGAGAGACTTGTTTGTGGTGGCAAGATCCAGTATCGAACCCCCTCTATCCGTCGACATACCGGTGTCAAATTCAATTCGCCAACCGTGCGAGCTGCACTTATTTCTTATTTCTTTCCCCATGAGATAATGAGTGCCGAGTGAGTATAGATTGAATACCATATTCCATTTCTCCAAGCTAAATTTACATTTAACAACACGAATACATGTATTCAACCATCTCCCTGTTTAAACGTTAAATTAATTAATAAAAAATATCTAAAATTTAAAACAAACCGTCACCATAGTCGTAAAATTTCTCTTATTGTCGTAAAATTTCACCCACTGTCGTAAAATTTCACTCATTGTCGTAAAATTAAATTGAATCCAATTCGAATTTATGAGTTTCTATTTTTGGTGAAGCAGAGTAGAAGCTACGCTAAAATAGTTCAGTTAACAAAGTAGACAAACATTTATTTTGGAATTACCGTAAACTGATTGTTTACGTAAATTACCCATTCTTCAAGATATGATTTGCTCAGTAATTGCGAGTCTGTTGCTTGTGTTTTATGTTACTTGTTTCTGACAATATTAGTTGCTTGAAGTGAACAACTCATTCTTTTGAAGTAAAATGGTACGTTACACCACGAATTTCACGGAAGGTGTACCTTAACGAAACATATTGGTTTTATAATACATGCAATTCCTCTGAACAGTTTTTACTTTTCGGTAATTAGAATAGAGCTTAAGTCTAGTTCGTGTTCTAGATCGAGGTAATCAAGGCTTAACAACATAGTAAACTTTTTATCATTTCAAGTAATTTGGAGATGTGTAATTCAAGTTAACGAATCTTAAGTGTTTCCACTAATTATGACGTTATTGGGAGGTTAGTTACCTTCACTAAGTAATTCAACGCTTAAACTGTCACATACAAACTAGTCTCTTAAAGGGTTTCATTTGACTCGGGAAAGGGGTTTTGACCCTTTAAATTTCCAAAAAGCCACATTTTGACCCTTAAGATTGTTAGTTTCAATGGTAATTTTCTCTTAAAATCATGGGAATTTTGCCTACAAAATGCTAAACTATAGTCCAAAGTACCAAAATAACTTGACGTTTCATATTATATTCAATGACGCATCACACGAAATGAAGCATCGTCCATGAATTTGCCTGCTTGTTAAACAGAACTGCTCGCCCGATGATAATTTTATTACGTTGCCTAAAATAACCATCCTCATACATGAGTGGTTAGTCAAGTTCCCAGACTACTATATGTTTCGGACGAAGAATACTCTGGAGAACGAGAATGAAAATAACGTTAATTGCAATAAATAACATTACAAAAATTGGGGCCAAATATAATCAAACATCATATGTCGTCCCAGTGTGTTTAGGTGATCCAATTTATATCTAATTACACGGAATTGATGATAAATGTGGTGGTTACTATTTCTTTAGAACACCATCATGTGTTGCTTGTCTTTATACCCCCGAGTAGTCGTGGCAAATTGTTTTAATTTCCTGTGATATAGTGTAGAACTATTTCTGTACACTTTATGACATTAACATGAAAGTTCCTATTCTGAGATAATTATATACTGAGACCAGCCCTGGGTCTTGGAATTAGTATATGTATTTGTAGCGCCTGTCAGGCATGGACCGCGTGTTTGTCTTTGTAGCACCTGTCAGGCATGGACCGTGTGTTTGTCTTTGTAGCGCCTGTTAGGCATGGACCGTGCGTTTGTCTTTGTTGCACCTGCCATGCGTGGACCGTGAGTTTGTCTTTTTAGCACCTGTCAGGCATGGACCGTGCATTAAATTTTGTCTTTGTAGCGCCTGTCAGGCGTAGGCCGTGTGTTTGTCTTTGTGGCACCTGTCAGGTCAGGTAGGGACTGTGCGTTTGTCTTTGTAGGCCTGCCAGGCGTAGGCCGTGCATTTGGTTTAGTAGCACCTTCCAGGCGTGGACCGTGCGTTTGTCTTTGTAACATTTGTCAAGCATGGACCGTGCGTTTGTCTTTGTGGCACCTGCCAGGCGTGGACCGTGCGTTTGTCTTTGTAACACCTGTCAAGCATGGACCGTGCGTTTGTCTTTTTGGTACCTGTCAGGTATGGACCGTGTGTTTGTCTTTGTAACACCTGTCAAACATGGACCGTGCGTTTGTCTTTGTGGCACCTGTCAAGCGTGGACCGTGTGTTTGTCTTTGTGGCACTTGTCAGGCGTAGGCCGTGCATTTAATTTAGAAACGGCTGCCAGACTTGCTATATGTTAATCTGTTTTAGTATCATGGGTTAGGCGGGGTCCTTGAGTATGTCACAGTAGCACCTGAACTTAGGTTCTTCTGTGACACTGTATGTTTATAGTCATATTATCACGGTGTATGGAGTGCAATTGTCAGTATGTTGCCCTTGTTCAAATTGGAATCTCCTTCTTAAATGATTGCAGAAAACTGTTTTGGTCAACCAGTCTACCATATTTAATAGAAACAGAAAGTTTAAAACTCGGCACACTCTGAATGGAAACCTTTAGCACTATTTCTTCGATCTTTTCCTTAAAACGATTTCTAAATCGGCTAAAATGACATTTTATACTGATTTATTTCAGGTCGATTGTGAAACAAGTTCTTAACCGTATATTAATCACATCCGATGCCTCATTCTTGATGTTATCCATTGCCACAAAAGAAAACAAAAAACACGATTATATTTTTTTCCACTAGCTGCATTTAGAGTTCAAACAATGGTAATGTTGTATTTCAGAAATTTAATCTTCGTTGTGTACGACTACAGTATCTGGAAGTATGTAATCGTTGCATTGTTTTCTGTTTAAAAAGTTCACTTTGTCTGCTCCTTTGTTTATTATTTCATTTATTTACCATGCGATAAGATCAAACAAGTCTGTTATGACGTCATTATATAGCTGGTAGAATAATGTATTCTTTCAAATTCCATGAAATTGTAATATTCATATTACATCGTCTGATTGCACCAAGGAATTGGCAACGATACTACTGAACATTTGATAAAGCCTAGGTCCCACTGAGCAGCTCATACTTCGGCGATGTACCCCGGCTATCAGTACACCGGGAACAGATCCCTCATGATCTATTGGAAGGTTCGGTGAAGTCATGAGACAGTTTGTGATATCGGAAGGAATGGTGATGAAACGGGTGGTATTGGCAGAAATCGGGAGAACATCGCCAATGTGGACTTCCTCAGTGGACCTAGGCTGAAGGGACGAGGCTTGCCTAGTTCCTGGTTAAAATTCCGACTCCGAGGGTGATATATCCTTATCCTACATAGAATGTCTCATGATGAATTACTTTTCTCCGACGCAATTTGAGAAAAATAGGACTTTATAACATTATCTAGCTTTAATAGCGTTAACATAACGTCACCATAACGTGCTGTTTGCCATACGTTCTCATTAAAAAAGTCATTAACAATAACGTAAATAAAGCGTAAGCTGTTATGTTATGCTTAAGAATATGTTTTTTAAATAGTGCCTATATTAGCTTTATATCGCCATTAACACGTAACTCCCGGATATAAGGTCGGAATGAAATCACGCGAGGTTATCGCTCATGTAAGATATATGTTGCTAATGTAAGATATGAGTTTCTTTCATGAGCTAATAACCTATCTTACACCAGTTAAAGTGGGAAAATCATCTTATATTCCACGACAGAATAGGTTTATTTTCTTATTTATTGAGGGATTGTTACAACATTGGTATCAAATTAAAGATGAAGCTCTCAAGTTTCTGATTATGTAAATATTTCTAAAATAACACCAGTAATAATGAAATGTTTATTAAAACAAAGTGCAACTCAGTGATTGTCTGGTCAATTTCCCGTGTTATGAACCTTTCTAAGATAACATAAAAGATGTACTCTTTATCAATGATACAGTTACCAGTGCTTATAGTATGTTAACATAAAAAAATATAAATATGAACACCAAGTCTAAATCTTTATAAAAATGAATGATTCTGTTTAAAATAAATAAATCCGGTGAATCAATTCGTACAAAGAAACTTGAAGATGGTACCGCAGATCATTCTAAAGCTTTAGACTAGTATAATGTGAGATCTTTATTTCCTAAGGTTTAACGCACCTTGATGGCAGACATGATACTGCGATCCTCCTACAGCGCATACATACAACCACCATGCACTGCACAGATTATAGAATATCTAAATATATTCACCCACTATATAGCTATCTATCTAAATGTGATTGATCTATTTTCAGAAGATTTGTAATATTTGAGTAATATCTAAATTTCTATGGTGGCTGATTTATGCCATGTCGTATAAATTATCGCTTTTCGCCACAACAAAGCGAAAATGCAAAATTGTTACAATGCGAAAACGCCGACTTTTTGCATTGTTACATTAGTTTTTTCGCAATGTCGCATTTTCGCCTTGTCGCCACAATAAAGCGAAAATGTAACAATGCAAAGATACGACGAAGTCGGCGTTTTCACATTGTAACATTTTCGCATTTTCGCTTTGTTGTGGCGAAAATACGACTTGGCATACATCAGCCACTATAAGATTGCACATTTTCTGTGTACACATCACTGTACAAACATATCGATTGTGAAATATTTCTGTAATTTCAGAAATACAAATAAATGGCGAGTTTATATCTCTGAATCAAATATTATTGATAAGACAATTTAACTCAATCCGTTTACAATATATTCATCTACGGTTTGTAAAGTATCATTTTATTGTATTCTGACGCATTTAGTTATTAAATTCCTGTAAATTTTAATGAAATATAGAATGCCTATTTCACAAATGTATAATGTAGGATAATGTGAGAGGCGGGACAATTTGGTATATTTCTCGAAGGTGGATTAGTCAGATGTCCACGATTTATCAGTGATGTTCTGAGTACAATACTGACCTTATCTGTTTACTTTTTGTAATTTGTAAAAACGATTCATGTATATAAATATTACATTATCCTGGGCGCACTATAGTGTGTTTAGTCGATACGAAATTATATTCTCCTGCTAGTCAACAAACGACGGGAATCTTTTAAATGTACTGAGTATACGAAATACAAATGTTTAATATAATTATTATACACCAGTAACATTAACTCCTCAACTTGTTGTTTTGATATCAGGTTTACAGAGATTAATTAGTCCAAGTATATCCAATGTACTCATAAAATCCAGACTGGTATTCCAACCTTACCGACTTCACATGTGTTATGAATTTATATGCCACATAAATTGCTCACAAACTGACGCACATGATATCAGAATTGGTGTTCAAGACGTACCAGTCGGATTTGGTGCTCAATGATTAGTTCTTAATGAGTTATGAATTATATATGCTCTCGATGTTTTTGGAATTGTCATTTACACAAGTGATGCTCGCTAGGTATTCAGCTATCAATTGTTTTACAATGTGCATTGTGCTGTTTATGTATTCCAGGTGGGGTACTTCCATGACGGATCCCGGGCCAACAGCGTGTACGAGTCACACAACACGAGCAAGATGAATCGATACGGAGCCAACTTGAAACTCAACACATCGTTTGTGCTAAATATTGTATGAAGCGAAAATTGTGGAATATTCATTGAGCACTCTGGTGCTTTCCTAGTCAATTAAACAAAATTTGTGTTCGAAAATATGGTGACCATGTGGAATTTAGCGCACAAACGTAACGGCCTCGTGATAAAAAGCAATGCGTGAAATTTGCTCAACAAATGTGTGGTTGTTGAACTTACGTAGAGGTTGGAGGTCCGGGACTTACTTTGGAGAAATGTACTTCTACAAGATAGTGCAATAGCATAGTTATACATATTTTATAGGATACAAGTTATCTACACATGTATATTACAACTAGTACTAGGCAGAGATGTTATTCATTTGGATTTATCGTCACAGATATAATTGGAAATAACCATTCTGTAGTGAATTTAATAACTTACAATATAGTTTAAAGTAGTTTCATATTTATCATCGAAGGAAGGCTACAGATGTCAATAACTGATTGATGGCCAGACTGAAAAAGACCAGCGCGCGCCAGGCAAATAAATGCGCATGCGCGAGTGTGTCACATGGTTATCACGTGGTTTAGAATGAAGAAACAAAACGTTCGAACTTTATCTCTAATTGTTTGTACCTTTACCTATTTGCTCGTTGGAGCCGCAATTTTCGACGCCTTGGAATCTGAATTCGAACAAGAACATAGAAGTAAACTTCGCAATGATGAGTTTTTAATACGATCCCGATACAATATGACGGACGAAGATTTTAAAGAATTAAGACAGAATATTATCAAATCCGTGCCATATAAGGCTGGCACTCAGTGGAAATTTGCGGGTGCTTTCTATTTCGCTTTGACTGTGATTACGACAATTGGTAAGTAGTAATTGTTTAACATACATCAAATCAGAAATATAAAAACCGCTCCTCCCCCGTAACAACAATCTGATCAGGGATAAGTTATTGATCCTAGTACCTCTGCTTATCTTAAACCATCACATTCTACTCCACGTGTCGCTCCATTTCATTTAACAAAAAGCGCAGTCATTATTATTCGTTTCGTTCCATTCCGTTCTAAAACGTTCCATTTCTTTCAATTCCGGTCCATTCCGTTCAATTTCGTTTCAAGATATTACTGTCCAATCAATCCTATATTCCCATTTGTTCCATTTATTTTGTGTCCGTCTTCTAATATAAATAAAGTTTTATATATTTATACTCAAACCGTTAAAGTCTCGTTAGCTTTTCTTGAGTTGATGTTTGTATGTTCAAGTAGTAATTTATTACTGTACAACAATAATTCTTGTGGAACTATCGCTCATACTAACAGGCCACGCTGTGTGTAGCACCACGTGCTTGTGTCTTCAAAATAACGTACGATAGAAAAACCGTTTGTGATTTATTTATTTAACAAACAGTTTAAGCATTTACATATGTTTGATATATCTATTACAAACCGACATGGACAAAACATCGAATGTATGAGACAAACAGACGCGTATAGCCGGGAGGATAGTTCTATAACTAACTAGATGTGTTACATACATTGCTTGTCATAGAACAATGTCGGGGACTAACAGCTGTTATACCGGTCTGCATAAAGACGCCATTGTGAAAGCTCGGCCATTTCCGTTTGTCTCTCGTACAGAACAGAAAAGAACACAACGTTACCTTTATTAACTCAAATTGTAAATACGGCAAATGAGTATACAGAATACCATAAAAATTAAAAAATATAACTCGGTCATGGTAAGCATATAACGGAAATCCTAACCATATGGTGCACTTGTAAATATAGTTTATTGCAATTAATACAGACAGAATGATGTGATCAGAATGCACATGAAAAACACTATGCTCCAGGAGAGACAACTCACGTAATATTTACATATTGTTATAAAATTACCTCCCTTTGTGATCTCACATTTATGATTTTGTATTACAATGTAACATACTAGGTAAACAACAACGTTGCTGACCAAAGCTATTAACCTATCAACCTATTTATAAAACACATACTAGTAAACCAGTGTCGAAACGTCATGCATAATTGACGTTGTTTCTTGATGTCGTAAAATATTTCAGTGCATAAAGGTGATGCCTCCGTCCATATATGTCATAATTCCGAAAAGGCCATTGTCTTAACACAGAAAACGACAACTATGTAATAAGTTTCATTAATTTATTATAATTGATTAACTTACATAGATCTGCACATTACCACGTCAAGAAGTGGAAAAAGACTGTTCCAAGTCTTAACTTTACCTTATATACGCTCTAAATGATTGTAGCCTGCTATTATGAGTCTAGCCAATCACTGGGCGTTGTTGATTATAACGTTTTCTGGGCAAGACAAATGGTTTATTCTTGAGCTAATAAACTTTGCATTACATGAGCATCTATCAATACTCTTATAGCAATGCAACGAACTTTGGTTAAAACCACCAACGACAAAGTCCGTTCCTATTAAGTCTTTACAAAGTCTGCTTAACACTTAAGTCAGTTCCAACATGGTTATGACAATGTGTTTGCCAATTGTTAAATATGTAGAGCAAATAAAGACATTTATGTGTATTTTGTATTGTTTGAAATTATAAATACTACAATCGCTATCATACGCCGATATGTTTACTATTGTATTTATGTATTCATGAAATTCTATATAACTGCCAACAATCTGAGATTTAATGTCGTAAAATCCCTCGCGTGGCTGAGCAAACATATTGCACACGTGGTGAATTTGCGGCAGGATTACCGCATAATTAAAAACATTTTCGCGACAAGACAAATCGCAGACTTTTCACGCCGATCTGTAATAAAACACGATTGTTTGGCTAATTCATGCGCATAACATAACTAACTTGACGACGTATATTTAATTCGCTTTGTTTATTCCTTTCTGGCATTGCATGACGTCTGTTTTATTGCGTCAAATGGTGCAGATTTTGATATCTTTTGCGCATGTTGGTAACGCCTCAGGAATCGTTTCTTATAATCTATTAGGTGTTTTATACAGATATGATTGGTATTTAGCTGGGACATTAAACTATTATTTAGATTATATTAATTCCGTCACTTGTTGGGTACATACTGTTACAGACGGGGTGTAATCAAACAATAGAATGAACCAAAGTAGTCACTATACGTACAGATGGAACAGAACGCATGTCACTCCACCCACTAATTCATCCATCCGTGTTTGGTCGATGTCCATCTTTAAAAAAAAATAAGTCGGACAGGAAAGGTAGCACCCAACTTAACCAACCGAGCACACAAAAAAATAAAAAACATACAAGGCACAATGACTAACAATCAACAGAACAAGTAAATGATCCGCCCAAGTCTCAGCTGTCGAAAAGCTGAATAAACTAGTTTATTTAAGTTCTGTAAATAATTTGTTTCTTTCTAATAGTTTAACATGTTGGACACAATTAATGCGAAATGCTGTCAACTCTAGTATATTTAATTCATCAAAATAACAACAGCACCAAAACAACAAAAACAACAGCAACGAAACATCAACCAACAGTCCAGTCAGGGTAGCGTCGATTCCACTATTACGATGTAAAACCAATTATAAAGGCTTATACCGACAGCTTTAATTTCAATGCTAAAGTAACTTTTACATACTATATTATTTCTACCCCTTCAGACAATGGTTGTAATATTTTGTGTACACATAAACGGCAACATCACTCTCACAATATCCTAACTGGACTGTGCATGTAATTGTTTAACGGTTCCTGTATCGTAATCTATATTAAACTCAATCAACCATTGGTTCCATGTAAGCCTCCATTACTGAGTCCATACATATTCTTTCCACTGCTTCGAATTGCCATTAAAAATAACGGACACAAATGCCACTATTCTAAAAAACAACATTTCTGTTGATTGGAAAAAATTATTCAATTATTTCAATAGCAATATTCGGGAATCACTTCTCTTAACGAACGTTCTGTTTCTATAGTACATCAGTGAATCTATCTTGGCGTAGGTGTACGAATTTAAATCGATCAAATAAAGAGTCTAACATTTGATTAATTAGTTGTAGATATTGACTGTTTAACCAGGCCATAAACCGTGTAGCAAAACGCACACAGTATATAAACATCCCGCGATGTCTTCATGTGCTATACTTAAGCCTAGGTCCCACTGAGGAATTCCACATCGGCGATGTTATCCCGATTTCTGTTGATACCACCCGATTCATCACAATTCCTTCCGATATTACAAACTGTCTCATGACTTCCCCGAAGCTTCCACTAGACCACGAGGAACCTGTTCCCGATGTTCAGATAGCTCATTTATTTAAATCGGGAGTACATCGCCGATGCAAAAAAATGGTCAGTGGGACCTAGGCTTTACTCAAAGTTCTTGATTGAATTGTCAGTAACCACTGAAATTTATGTTTTATTTTTTAATTCAGGTACAGTCTAATACATTTACCATAATCAAAGCCTCCTTTACGACTGGCACCGGAAATCGATTTTCTCTCATCTCAATGATTAAAAGTAAGCTCTCTCGGAAAGAGGAAGAAATTGAGAGACAAGAAATTAATTTCTGAATGTACTTCTCGCGTTTTGTTTATTGAACACTAGACCAAGTGTATCAGCTATATCGCTTGCATTGATATCTAGGTTATTTATTACATGGTTTTTCTTGTTTTCTCAAAATATCGATTTTGTACTTCCTTCTAATTCTAAGCCAGCGAATTATTTCTAAAGGTTTAAATGGTATATGAAACTGTCGCATAGGTCATGAGACGTGTGTTGTATGTACGAGGGACGTTCAGAAGTACTTGGAAATATACATTGTTAAACATACATTTATAATTTGGTCAGAATATATTGTTATTTCAAAATCCAATTAAAATACGCCCAAGGAAACATACGTTTATTATCGTGAATTATTTGCGCATGTATCGTTCCGCCAAATCTGATTTATTTCTGTCAATAATCACCAATGTGATCTGAGTGAAACGTTTGGTCTAAACAATAGAGAGATTGCGAAAGGCAACGTGTAACCTGTACGTCTACGTGAATACTATTTTTGGGGTATTTCGTCATCCAAGTACACGTGTGACAGACGAAGATATACAGTGTACTATGTCACACAGGTATGCGTATGTACGGGAAACCCAATATTTTATCGTCCATGGTCTCATTGAGTTTAAACAAACATTCACTATCGAATCACGAAGAAATCGTGTTACAACTGTCATAATGTGTATGATGTTACACGCACACGTAGTGTTTCGCAAGCCAATTTTAATTGCAACATGTACGTATACATACACGTAGTCGTACACATACACGTAGTCGTACACATTTACATACACGTAGTCTTTAACGTACATTCACATACACTTAGTCGTACACATTCACATACACTTAGTCGTACACATTCACATACACTTAGTCGTACACATTCACATACACTTAGTCGTACACATTCACATACACTTAGTCGTACACATTTACATACACGTAGTCTTTAACGTACATTCACATACACTTAGTCGTACACATTCACATACACTTAGTCGTACACATTCACATACACGTAGTCGTACACATTTACATACACGTAGTCGTAAACGTACATTCACATACACGTAGTCGTACACATTCACATACACGTAGTCGTACACATTCACATACACGTAGTCGTACACATTCACATACACGTAGTCGTACACATTCACATACACGTAGTCGTACACATTCACATACACGTAGTCGTAAACGTACATTCACATACACGTAGTCGTACACATTCACATACACGTAGTCGTACACATTCACATACACGTAGTCGTAAACGTACATTCACATACACGTAGTCGTACACATTCACATACACGTAGTCGTACACATTCACATACACGTAGTCGTAAACGTACATTCACATACACGTAGTCGTACACATTCACATACACGTAGTCGTAAACGTACATTCACATACACGTAGTCGTACACATTCACATAGACGGAGTCGTACATATTCACATACACGTAGTCGTAAACGTACATTTACATACACGTAGTCGTACACATTCACATACACGTAGTCGTACACATTCACATACACATAGTCGTACACATTCACATACACGTAGTCGTACACATTCACATACACATAGTCGTACACATTCACATACACATAGTCGTACACATTCACATACACGTAGTCGTACACATTCACATACACGTAGTCGTATACATTCACATAGCAACCTCTCTAATATTACAAAACTTACAACGACGTTATGATGGCTACCCCATACGTCACACACAATTAGCAGTCCTTTATTGGCCAAAAAAACAACATTGAACCGCTTGCAATCGAATGACGTAGACATATTAAGAACCCCTCTTCGATCATTCTTATGTCAATTAGCCGAGTCTATGGCGTATCGATTTGAAGAATAAATCGTAGGCCTTTTTTTAACTTATCCTGATTTATAAAGAGAAACAAACATTTTTTGGAACAACCCTGTTTCAATTTAGTTGCCAATGTGGTTCTTATGAAAATGCATTGGAAACACGAGGTGTACTGTGTACGTTGTTGCAGCACTTAACGTGCTGTCAACCGTTTTGTTGATCAAATATGACAAATACGCTATATTTTTATCTGATGCATCCGAAAACTAATCAAGTTTTAACATTTTTAGTGATGCAGTCTGGACACGGAATATAATTCGACTGGATTTAAAATTGTTTTGAAGCTTTACTAAATTCTCGTGACTTTGAAGAATTTGATAACGTCTGACGCCGTTTCACAATTGATTAAATGCTCAATGAGTTTGTTGATTTGAATTTCGCTCCGGAAATTGAAAATCGTCTGGATTCTTCAGACGCTTTAAGAACTATCGTAAATTCTACTTTGTCATTGTGTGATCTGTAACCGTAGACGCTTGGTATCTCTTCCAATTCTCTTTGATCATAGTTGTGACGTATTTGAAAGATGAATGATTTATTTAAACCAAAATAACCAGAGTCTATCCAAAACACTTATACCACACCCAGCTACGACTATCGCTCGATTATTCTCCTGAATTTGGCGGTTCGGTTCCCGGATTAATCAGAGTTTATCCTTCCATGACATTGGCTACCATTGAGTCCTCCCTACATCGAAATTGTTGGATGTGCACTTCCTGGCTGTTGATTGATTCCGAAAAAAATGGTGACGTCAGTAACTTACTTTAGAAGTCGTCATACATAAAACAACATTTTTAGAAGCTTTACATTATTTTCATTATTATTATATTCTGCATTGCCTCTTCAGAATGGTCCAGTTTCTGGAACCACTCATTCTCAGCAAATGAGTCAAAGAAGAGAATGTTTGGTTGAACCTTTCATTGACGCCAACCTAGTGTTGCTGCTCCCGAATGGCGTTGTATAAGATGTTCTAGCGACGCGCTAACACATACGAGGCACATTTTCTCACGACACCTTACGAAAGTGCACGCCAGTAAAAAAACGAACGCAATCCGTTTTTTTACAGTAATTTTTAAAACGTTGGGTGGTACTTGTTCTCCATAGTGTTTTCTCTCTCAAATGTGTTGCTCAAAGTCACGTGCTGTCACTAGATCTACGTCAAAATGAATTAAATCACGTGACTGAATACAGAAAGAGATGTATATAATGTGGCAAGACAAGCGAACATACTCTAATAGATTAAATGGGACTTCAGACAAACGAGATTTTGATATTGAAATACCGGCGCCCTTATGTCAAGAACATTTTGTTGTAAAGTGCGATATTCTACGAGATTTCACGAGATTTCACGATATCGACGGGATATCACGATATTTTAGAGATTAAAACAGCGAGCTTCTTAATACTTTTCCAGATACTTTTTATCATTGGCGAGTTCGGATGGATGTCCTCGAGTCGGGAATGACGTCATCGTTTCTAAAAATAATACTGACAAGCATGCGCACAGACATAATCCATGTGAACGCGGTTATCCAGCCGAGAGTGTAAACAAAAAATCACGTGTCGAAATCTTGATAAAACCGGCTAATCTACGAATAAAGCAATACAAAATTAATACCAAACATCAAATTACAATAATACACAAGTAAATTAAATGAAAGTCCCATAAATGTACTAAAAAGTACCTTCAGTCTTTTGTTTATTAACATTCATTCGGAACTCCTTGGCTATTTAAGAAATACGCAATCTTGGAATACTAGTAACCCCAGCCTTGCGCAGGGTTTGTCGAGTTTGGGTCATACGTGTCAAATGACGTCACGAGACGTCACAACTCGGGTTATTCGAATAGAACCCGAGTCTACCTATACCGAACTCGCGTTCCATCCGAACTCGCCCCATCCAAACAATGCAAGTATAATCAAGATTGCCCTTCTCGATAAACGCTTGTTCCGGAAGTCAGACAAAAGGCTGATCGGTGACTTGTGACTATATAAAGCTTAAGCTGGTACGTATTCCATGACTCTTTGTGAGTGTTCCACAAGCGCGTTTCTCACCCGTGCTGCGTTTGTACAAATTCGAACAAGCGATTTTCTATTGTTCCTATTTCGTGTTCGCGTACACGTACACTATAAAATCGATTGTTTTAATTGTGCACATATAGTACGGATACGGATTGCGCATGCGGAACATAAATACGTAGTTACAGAACTCTGGCTTTATATGATGATGCATGTTTTACAATGAGTAATATTGTATATATACGCGAACATTTGGTTTCATTTAATTGACAACTATGCACACCATAACTACAATTGGCACCGTAAGTCATTTCCGAATAAGTACGGAAATAATCGAAATATGTATCGGATTACGTGATTCTATTTAACCCATTGCGTAAGAATTTCCGAATAATCACGGACACAGCCGAACTTAATATCGAACCACGTGATTCTACTTTTACCCAGCATGCATTCGCGTTCGTTCCTATGTTCGAGGTCTTCCAGTACAATGCCTCACAGAAAAATTAGAGCTTTTATGTAACATTCCAAAACCCCGATGTATTCTGCAAAGAACAAACGACAGCAATTCAGACGCATCACATGTAAATATTTCAGCCTATTATTAAGTACAATGTAATTATTACATAATTATAGATCTATTCCACAATTACAACTAACGTCACAGACGAGATTGCATATATTTACTTACTTTTTGCCAAATTGTCGAAGAACAAAACACAAACAGACATCTTGATGTAGATTTGGTGGTTCTTAACGTACCATATTGACTTACTAATGTTATTTTAATGACGTAACGATGTTAGATGTCTAAGATTGTGAAAATGTTGCTAGATGTCTAAGATAATGAAATTGAACATTGTAGTAATAGATGTTTTATTACACTTGTTGTTTTACCGTGAACATTTCCGAGAAAATAAGAATAACAACAAAATCATCTTCTTGATTTGCAGTTTTTATCACTCACCCTTCAGTTATAGCCGTGATTCAAAATAGTTAGTCACAACTATAAAATTCGGTGTTACACGTTTTATTTCTCCTGATAATTAAAGACGTATTAACTGTGACTAGATATCGCTAGCTTAGAATAAGAAGGTCGTAGGTACTAACGACCTTATAAGACTCATGCATATTTGAAATCTGCATTTCTTGGCGCTTCTTGGCGCTATTCTCATGAAAATCGGAAGTGGCCATGTTGACGAAATCGAAGTTTAAAAAGCTTGTTTTTCCATAAGTAAAGAGTAAAGACAGTTTTTTCGTGTTTTCTCAAAATATTGATTTTGTATTTACGACCTTTTGATACTAAGCCAGCGATATAGTGAAAGCAGAATCTGATGTTACTGTATCACGTGTTACACTTAAAGGAACTCACGGGGAAACGGAGAATATCCCATGTTTTCATTGTGATTGGTGTAGCTGTTTGCATAATGCTTCAAAACTATGTAAAAAAATCTTCATTTTCCTGACAAACTGCTTAAGGAAGTTGTTAGATTTTCAGAAAAGTTAGAGTTTTCCTTTAAGGTGCTTTGTGTAAACCACCCCTGGACTTGATGCGTTGTGCTTCCTTATTATTTGTTTAAAACCAGAAAATACCAATAATAACTGTGTTTATTAACAAACCACAGTCTCATCGGTGTCACATTACGGAAACATACTGTAAATACACAAGCTAATAAAGTAAAGAAATATGATGTTTTAGAATTCATATATAAAGTTTAGGGAAAAAGTTGTCTAGTATAGTTTATGAATCCAGTAAGTTTCTCCATGGTTATCCTCATGTTTTTAACATACATTTACGTGTATATAGGAAATTAAAGCAATGGCTATCCTGATTTAAACGTCGAAACGTCATTTATATGGAGGTTGCTTTCGTAATTTTACCATGCTTTTTATTTGTTTCCACAATAATAGTTCAATGTGATGTACATGTGTTATACTGACTATTATAGTATAAGGTTCCAATCCCACTGAGGGTTCAAAGTATTTATTTTACAAGGCAACACTATTTGTGCCGTGTGGCGGCCGTTAAAGTCTCCCCGTACATATTGTTGGTGTTGTTTTCCATATATCAACATGTTACACGCGTGGTGTGGTGTAGTTGATACTGGTCATTTGCTCGTGCTTGCGGTTGTAGCGATAGCCGAGTCGTCTAATGCGCTCGTGTTTGTAGTTGTAGCGATAGCCGAGTCGTCTAATGCGCTCGTGTTTGTGGTTGTAGCGATAGCCGAGTCGACTAATGCGCTCGTGTTTGTGGTTGTAGCGATAGCCGAGTCGACTAATGCGCTCGTGTTTGCGGTTGTAGCGATAGCCAAGTCGTCTAATGCGCTCGTGTTTGCGGTTGTAGCGATAGCTGAGTCGACTAATGCGCTCGTGTTTGCGGTTGTAGCGATAGCCAAGTCGTCTAATGCGCTCGTGTTTATGGTTGTAGCGATAGCCGAGTCGTCTAATGCGCTCGTGTTTGTGGTTGTTGCGATAGCCGAGTCGACTAATGCGCTCGTTTTTGCGGTTGTAGCGATAGCCGAGTCGTCTAATGCGCTTGTGTTTGTGGTTGTAGCGATAGCCGAGTCGACTAATGCGCTCGTGTTTGCGGTTGTAGCGATAGCCGAGTCGTCTAATGCGCTCGTGTTTGTGGTTGTAGCGATAGCCAAGTCGTCTAATGCGCTCGTGTTTATGGTTGTAGCGATAGCCGAGTACTTCCACATTTCTGGACAATGGCAGGTGTTGAGGTTATCCATGCACTTTAATCACCGACGAATATTAATGTTAATATAAATACTAACACATTTTGCTGCGTGATTTGTTATTCTGACTGATTTGTGTTCTTTTAAATCGTGCTCTAGTTACAAGCATAAATATATAAATATTCAGTAGTGTTACCATGGTTACAGTCAGACATAAACATCAGACATCAGACAGGGGCTAATGCCATAGCAATGTTTTTTTCCTCTCAAAATACAATTCTGTCAATATTAGATTTATGACGTTTTTCGTTTATTTTCTAGCTTGGGTGAATTAGTGAATCTTTTGTTCATTTATTAACGAGATTCCTTGCTACGTAAACCGCTTTATACTGTAACTCTCACTTAATTACTGACGTCTACCCATCACTGTCTTCACTAATATAATTACTTACAATAAAACAATAAGTATATTAATATGACCAGCTTTATATCAGACGGGAGTTTGCAAATACATGCGTATAATTATAGTATTAATATTAAATATATGATGCGAATAAAGTAGACAATTAATCAGAAATACGTTCTTTCTACGCCTTGAGACTTCATGCCAGATTCCTGTCAGACGCCACCATATTTCACTACGTGCACGCATTCACCTGAGTTCGTTCCATGTTCGCAACTGAATTTCATGCAGTACTGAATCGCGTATTGGCGTATTGCAAAAATAAAAGAAAATTGTCAAATACATGTACGAGAAGTTTATGATAAGTTCGTGGACTCGTATACGCGTAATTTTAATATACTAGTATACTGAGCGTCAAAAGTTCCGCAAATCTACATTGTTTTGTCTTTTTTATTGAAAACGCAAACTAGTTTATGCTGATACAACTAATCATGTTTACATTGATATATAACCTATATAAATCATACCAATTATCAAATTTAAGAAATGTATTTATCCATATGAACACCGAATAAGACACAACCCAACATTTCAAAAATACACTTAACACTTAGCAAATGTTTGTGTCCGTTTTGGTACCATTTACCCTTTAATTTTATTGATATGTTTGCACGAAATGTTGCGTTATGCTATCGACCAATCGTCCATTAAAAAGCACACTACAAATAAAAGCGGGGTTTTTACTCAGCAGCATGTTTTCGTTACCTTAGCTTGACAGCGTTTTTTTTTAGAACATTCAATCATTATTAATATGTTATGGTGCAAGGGAGGTAAGCATAGTAAAACTTGCCGTTCTTTGACCATGATTTATAAGTTATCGTAGCATGATTTTACCCAAATAAAGAGGTTTTTAAAAATGGTGTCATTTTCACATAAACACAATTGGAATGCAAGTTTTATATTGATTTAAAAGTATGGTTGACTACGGCTAAGCCACAGCAATGTCGTTGGATATAGTGCTACACTTTTAGCAGAATGCCTGTCTATATTAGCTGTATTGACCCTTGACCTGTCATCACGTGGTATGTCATATACACCATCTGTCTGTTTGATATGATACCATAGTCTATTAATGATAAAGACGTGACAGTTTAATGCGACAGAAAGCAGCCTTAGTGAAACACCAGCCTTTAGTATCTGATATACACAATTATGTTCACCATTACCCATTTTGATAATCGTTTTAAGCATACATGTCTTGCTTAATTAAAAATTTTATTGTGTACTTTTTATCACAGACATGTTTGAAGCGCGTGTAAAGTAGAAATTAAGTGAAAAATGAAATATGGCGATTTGCCCGTACATGAATAGACGAATTACCCTTCTTTGAACGTGTGATCATTCAAGTGTGACGAAAAAGGACGGCACTAGTTTAACAATAATCACTAACGATAATCTCATGGATACGTGGAATAGAAAAGTTATTTCAATCCAGCAATTCAAAAATTTAGGATTTTCAATTTTGTTGCAAAACTTTTGACGCTAAGTATAGATGCTAGTAAATACCCTGAAATTTAATACAACTTGTGAATCTTTTGCATTTTGTAGTTATTTTGTATTTTTACATCCACAACTATATAGGGTATTCATATCCTATCAAACTACAATAACTATCACATCTAAATTGTCTGACATTTGTTCGCATTCGATGAAAATGAATTGCAAATCGGACCGAATACTTCATTGATGTTTACGCGGTAGTTTATGTTACAGTTCGATCACGTGTAAATCACATGATTCACACAGAATTCTAAGAAGGAAACTCGCTTTAAAAGGAAAAAAATACTATGAGCACGATAATTAGAGCGGTTCAAATTGCTTATTTGCAATAAATCTTTCATAAAGCAACCACCAGCGGCTTAATAACCTTTACTTGCGAAGACGTTTACACATGATTTCGTAATTGTCTTTTTAATTACTTTTCCGCGAGAAGAATTAATCCCGTAAGTTACGTAGATTATACTGTGTGAAAGTTTTACTATATTGATCAGCTGGGTACTGTTTTATCAAAGCACTTACAAAAATCTTAAAGTTACGCTCAAATTCAAATTCTTTAAAATTCTTTAACAACTGCAAATTGGTGACAGATATGGTTTGTAGGAGTTCCTTAACTGAATCAGTATTAGTATTGCAGCTCCATTTATCGCATTTTATAACTGTTAACAAATTATAAAAAATTTATAGTACCCAGGTGACGGCGGGCTTTTAAATCGTCTTACACATACACTTTTATCAATCATATCCCATTTCATGTTATTAATAATCCTTACACAACATTACACAACATTTGATCGAATGATAATACGTCATTGAGATAATACCACGTAAAGCAATTAACTGCCCTTGTCTATGTCAAATATGAACTTGGATCAAGTGTAAGGCCAAAAAACTTGTTCAAATAAGTAATGGGCACAATAGGAACTTTATGTTTTAATGAGTGTTTGCTCATAGTAAAAAATACTGTACTTACATTAAAATATCTAGGTCAAGTTCATATACAGGTCAAATCGGTCCCAAAACTAGGTCAGCAGGTCAAAACATATACTGATGTTTTTCCACAGCTCGACATTGGGAATTTCTTCTGCATTTCGAATGTCGTTCGAATTACATAAATCGAGCCAACTTAACAAGGCTTATTTTTGAACAAGTTACCACTTTTTCATGGTATAAATCGATTATTCAGGTCAATCATTTGTTAATTAACATTGTGTACATAAACATTGCATTTCTCTTATTAATGTCTTATTTTAACAGATATTGGGCGCTCTTCTATGTATGAGGATGTATACCTTAGTGAATAAGGTATAAATTTTCACTGCCCTTTTCTCGAAGAAAACTCTTTAAAATAATAAAACTACCATGTTATGATATTGCAAGTGACAGACCTGAATAAAGGGACTATACATGAACATTGTAAACAAATAACCGGGCATACACACCACGAATTTACATACAAGCTTACATGATATACTTTAGTCAACTTATTTAATAACGAGGCTCAACCCCAGTCTTGCCATGTAGATTTACAATATTTAGAGCGGATTATGAGTACTTTTGAGACTTTCCCCATATTATTCTATTGGTGAACGTACAAAATGAAAATTAAATATAATAGCCGGTTTAAAGACACGAAACACCGACGTAGCGAGTGCTGCCATTTTTAACCTACCGAATAGTCCCTTTAATCTTTAATGACAACCATGATTTATCGTATGTTTTCGTCTTTCAAGTAGTTCTACCGTCTTGAAAAAATATTGGTGACGTCACGATGTCACGTGGCATAGAATATGAGTTGTGAATACAGAATGATCTGAGAAAACAAAACACTAATCGGACATGGCGATTTGTTCGGTTTTCTCCCCGAGAAACCCTTAATTTCTATTAATAATACATGTATGTCATTATTTATACGATGTTAATAGGTCGATACGTCTGTAACAATATGCGGTCCTCTTGATAATTGAGCCAGTCTCCAGGAAAACCTGCTATAATGACATTATGTAACTACTATATGTAACAAGATTTTGATAAAGCTATAAAAGAAGGAAATATACATATCTTTTGATTCTATTTTAAGTAATTGACCCATATAGTACTATACCTTAGCTTTAAATTTTCCTATGAATTATGTCGAAAACACATACTTCGTTGCTATGGTGACCAATTTCAGAAAAGTACTCTGATTGAGAAAAACGGGGATTTAGTTGTTTAAAACAGAAGTAGCCTTTCTCTGAATGCAAACAATTTCGATTTTGATATATATTTCAAAAAGTGAAACATAATTATAGAATTTGGTACTTTTTTGAACCGTTTATGTCAAGAATTTATCAAATGGTGTAATAATGAAATACTTATTTCAGTTACGTCGAATAACGTTTGAATGACGTAAGCGACGTCACATAAAAAGCTCCGAGAAGGGACTCTACATAAACAGCTGTAACTTCCTTAAAACTCAAGATATTAACATAATTTCTTTTGCAATTTGCTTATTTAACATTATCCTGTAATACTATGGAAAATCGTAAAGTCAATATTTTTGTCAAAATAGCAGGTTTTCCTGGAGACTGGCTCAATTAAATCTTATAATTTCCAATTGCAGACTACACCATTATTAAAGCCTTTATGTGTTATATAAATTAATAAAAATAGTATAAAGCGTCGTAATTCATGCATTTCATATCAGATTTTGTTTCAACATACGATGCTGATATACTTTTGTTAGAATTTAGTATAATTTACTGATTTTGTTTATACATAATTGATTATTGCCATGACAGTCTGTATTAATTTATGACAACTATCTAGAACACACTGTGTTAATCTATGCGATAACCGGAAGTTGACTCGTTTATACACTGTGTTATTGGGAGGATACTTTTATTTTTCATTATTATACGCTAAAGATTATTCAACTATCTGAAGTACCGAATACCCGGCAATGTCCGACATACACGCGATGTACTAGCTCCTTTCGCAATAATAAGGGGCACGAAACAGTAAATTATAGTCTTGGTGAACTGTCCACAGTCTACAAATACAAGGTGCTGTTCTAAAAATTACTCACAGCTACCTGAAATAATTTAATACCATTTTCTGATTTGTATTAACTAGGCATCGGAAAACATAGTATCTTCTAATATACATCATTGTTTGAAACAGGCCTTATGGAACACTTGGTCATCATTAATCGGAAAATGACGCTGAAAGCGGCCAAGTTTGGAACTGTTCAGACTAACACATACCAGAAAAATGCTGACAAATGCTAGGCGACTATTCACTGCCCTGATTCTTGAAGCTCATCCATTAGTCTTTGATGTACTCCAACACTTTTCATGAGTAAATTGGCAAAATTTAAATGCGCCCTAGTGTCCACGAAAAGATCTCCATGTAAAGTCAGAGAAGCCCTAGTTTCGCATTTTCACTCACTATTTCCAAAAGCTTCTATCAGTGTATTTTGGAGGCTTGTCCATTTTTTATAAAAAAAACATCAAATATTAAAATCAAGCCTTTAAACCATTCTACATAAATCATTTGCTGTCCAAAAAGCTCTGAAAACATATTGTATCTACTAAACTGCGTAATTTCAATCTCACCAAAAGAGTAAGCTGAATGTTTATTGCTACCCAAGAGTGGACAATACGAAATCCACTGTTTGAAAACTTGGTTTAATTAGGATACAATGTTAATGACCGGTCGTTAATAAATGTTTAGCAATTATTTATTCTCAACAGTTAACCATTACAGACTCTAATGGTACCATGCAAATGATATATTCTAACAGGTGATTAATTAATAATGGGTTTAAATTGTTCAAATTTAATTTCTGGTCTAATATGCATTGTAAAAATATTAATATTACCTAAGAGAACAATTATAAACCTTTATGAATAATTAATGACTTCTTACAAATAGTTGTCACGAGGTCCACATCATCAAGTGATCGCCTATACTAGATATAGTGGAACCTCAATAAAACGACCTCTATTTTCTCTTAGAGATATTTTTTACTGATAAATACATGAAAATGTGCAAGAAAAACGAGTTCACTCTAAGCCAAACATCGCTATATCCGAATTCGTTAAAAGTCCAACTTTGCTATATCCGAATTCATTATAAGCAAAACATCGCTATATCCGTGTTATCATTATAAGCCAAACTTCGCTATATAATAATGTTTTATTATAAGCCGAACTTCGCTATATCCGTGTTATTATAAGCCGAACTTCGCTATAGTCGAGTTCGTTATAAGCGTTAATATCAGGCAACTGTATCAATTGTAATTATTCGGGCACAGTGTGTTGTATGTGACGTAATGTTTGGCTAAATTGTCAACATGGTCAATGAATTAACTATTTACGGTTGCCCTAACTTTGTGTTGACATATTTTTTCTTGCGAACTTTTACGTCACATACCACGTGGTATGTCCACACTGAGGCAGGATAAATCATTAGTTTCACTAGAACTGTTCATGAAAACAAACCCCGATAAACATCATGTTTTTCCCCAGACATTTTTCTTCAATTAATTGAATGATTATTATGCTTTGTTGTTGTTTGTTTTGCTTATTTAACTCCCCAGGAATCAAATTGATCATCAAACTTAATTGGAAGTCGTTCGGTCATATTGTGATGCGTGTAATTAAATAAAATGTGTGCACATTATTAGAGCTGCGTGTAATTTGGTAAATTATTGTTTCTGAATTTAAGTACGTGTAACTACGGTTGGAATCAAGAATCAATTCTACGCCATCTCATCGTGAAATCTTGCGAGAATTCTCGCATTAAACAACAACAAATGACGCTTTGTCACGTGACTAAAATGGTAAAAAAATGAAACTCATGGGATAAGAATATTGCTGACGTTTGAAAATGACAATAGTGTACTCATTAAACGTTATCAATGATGCGATATGGAGAAGAGATATAGAATTTATTGTATACTAAATATAGAATCTATTGTATTATAGTTACGGTGGAAAGTAGTGCAATAACTGAAATACTGCATTGGTAAACAGTACGATAACTGCAATATTGCAATGGATATATCATTTACTAACATACCCAACACTATCAGTTGAACTTTGATACAAAAGAGATAGAGAACAAACGCTTAGATATCTTATATTTCATTGCCCTCGACTATGTCAGATAACTCGTGCTTCGGTTTTCTTTAACAGAACAGAACATTTTATTCAGAGTTCCTGCTATACTTACCATATATTGTCATACATGGTAATATAACGAACATTAATGATTGTAATAAAACATCGCGCGAGGATTCATATACCACGTTCATTGTTTACTTTGACATTGTTGTCTGTGTTAAGGAAATGGAGCAGCAAGTCCAACTCCCCGAATCAGTTACATCTATGAAATACGAAATCACTTCCGGATTTTTATTGTAGTGTAATGTTAGTTGTATTTTTTAGGAGCAAAATTCATCTATCTGCAAAAATATAATTGTTTCTTTCTGGACCAAACTGTCTAGACATTTAGAGCAATTACATTGCATCTGAAAATAATAATAAAAGATATTATTAGAAATTCGGCCAGAGAAGGCAGCATTCAACTTAATCAGCAAAGCACAGAAACCAGACAGGAAATACACCACTTAACAGAAACAGCGGAGCAAGAATGTCACAAAATCAAAAAATCTAATGTTGAAAAACAACAAAACTAAATGCACTGCAAACCTCTTAGCACTCACGTATTTTTGTAAACTTTTATGTAAATTTTTTTTCTGTGTAAAATGGGTTTATATAGAATTACACCAGTCATTGAACTTTCTCAAAAGTTTCGAACAATACATTACAAGTTGGTTAGGTTATATTTATTCACCTCACGGAGAAAATGTAACTCAATATTAACACAGGAAAATGTAGAAATGTAGAAATCCCGTGCGGAGACGAATCAAATACAGACTTTTTTGTAAAATCAAAATGTATGATTGATTATTTTTCGCATTATTGTTGAAATTCGAGAATCATTCTCGTCTAGAATACGGGGAAGCAACGTGCGAGAAATAAATACATTCTAATATCAACAGTATTTTGAAACAATGAAACTACAGTCATATTTGTAATCAATGATTGCGGAAATCATCAGTAGAACACGGGGAGAATTTCCGTTATGAAATTGCGTTCGCTGAATATAAAGAGAAAACAACGACTTTGAAACAAAAATTAGCACGTAGCAGCTTTGAGTGTTGATTGGTTTGTTTTATTCGGGTTAACGCAACTTTTTCAACAATATAAATTTTGAGTCATATACAAATTATTTCTACTTTTCGACAGCTTGGACTTGGGCAGATATTTTACTTGTTTAGTTGGGCATTGTGCCTTATGTTTTTTGTGCTCGATTGGTTCAGTTATAATCCAGTTCGAATCTGGTGACAGTGACGTAGCCGTTTATGTGTACACAGAAGATTACAACCATTATCTGAATGGGTAGTGCGAAGATAGTTTGTTAGTTTAGCATTGAAATTATGGCTGTCTGTTTAAGCCTTTACAATTGGTTTTACATCGTAATAGTGGACCCGACCGCCGCGTCACTGTATTCGTACCCTCACTTGACTATAGGCATTGTGCCTTGTACGTTTTTAATGTTTTCTGTGCTCGGCTGGTTAGGTTGAGTGCTGCCTTCCCTATCTGACTTAAAATTATCTTTTTGTGAACAGTTGAACCAGGCCCTGTGATTCTAAAGATGTGTTCATGCTCAACATAACATGAGCGGTAAACTTGATTTGCTCCTTTACAGCGCAACAATTAAAACAGCTTTAAAGTATGAGACAATATTACACTGCTTTCGTTAAAGGTGCTGCCTCACAGATTGGGCTTAACTTTTTGTATGACGTAATGTTCCTACCTAACCAAGTATTTATGTAATAGAAAGTCACTGACGGTTCCTTTATGAAAGATGTATGGACAATAAGCACTTTAAACCACTCTTAAGGACCCTTCATAGGGTAGTTTATGCGCATCCTTTCTGTGCATCAACAAACTACAGTGTTAACATCAGTGAGGTATTCGGTTGGTTCGTTTTTCAATTCATTTTCATCAAAAGTGACAGTAGTGTTAATGCTACAGGGTATTAATATCCTATAGAATTATATAGGGTATTGATACCCTATAGAATTATAGAATTTTGGATAAAAAATACTAAATAACTACCAAATGCCGATGTTTCGCAGTTATTTTAAATGTCAGTGTGTTTGTTTATGGGATATACAGGCAACTGAACCAAAATTACATAGAGGATCTTGCATGCGTGCTCATTACATACAAGTTTTAATAAACGAGTGGACAAACAATTTGACATGATACTTTAAACTCATAGCTGTACTCAGCTGCACCTAGCCGAACCGATCCATAGTATCATCCAGTAGCATATGGAATATTAACAGTAATTACTGATTATGTTCAGAATAGATATGCCTGATCGTGTATTTAAAGTGGTTTTAATGACACGGAACTGATTATGAATCAAGATTATGTTTTAATATTTTAGTGAATCTATAACTAGACACTGTTTAGGGTATCAAATAACACATCGTTCGTCAACGGGACTTTTCAAATGGCATGCCAACAATGAAATTTATTCATAGCTATGAAGTCATCGATATATTTCAATAATAATGGTAAATGGACTGATGCATATTAAATAGGTTATCAATCAAAAAGTGAATTAATGTCATACATGTTATACAAATATGAACATCACAGCTGATTTATGGGGACTGCATTAATTATTCACATATACCCTACATGTGGGAGGGTATGATATTTATACACAGTGTGTGGTATCAATTTCATTGTTCGTAGAACTTCTTTGTTCGTCTCAGTTGTACACACGTCATGTACTTCAAAAAGCAGTATCCTGTTCGATTTAATACGGGTGCATCATCAACATTATATTTGTGATAATTAGGTCACACAATAACATAACACATGGTATGAATCCAGATACATCGCTTCTCAATTCCGTCAGAGAATTTTACTGTTTTCGTATGGCTTTGATGAAACTGAAAACCGATGTAACGCTCTGACGGAACTCAGGATACTTGACATTTGAGCTCCGTCAGAGCGTTACATCGGTTTTCAGTTCCGTCAGAGCCATAAGAAAACAGAACAATTCTCTGACAGAACTAAGAAGCGGTGTATCGGGATTCATACCGTGTAATATACAATAATATTAATACATTTCACAGACAAATATTGCCAATACAGAGTCTATACGTGGAAAACGAATATTTAAGGCAAAATCTATGATATGAAACGTAATTTATGGTAGTAGTATTCCTTTTGCTCGTAATGCAGTTACTAATTTGGATTATAAAAGTATATAAATGAATAAAAGAAACAATTACAAAGATGCAGTCTGGCTACTGACTGTCTGACTAGATTACGTTTAGTGTATTTAATGAAATAAATCATTGCCTACTTTTTATTCTGAATTGAGCTACATTTGATGTCAATACCTATTTATATATGATTAAAGCTTAGGTCCCACTGAGGAATTCTACATCGGCGATGTTCCTTCCTATATTTCTCGCACGTTGCTTCTTCGTACGCTAGACGAGAATGATTCTCGAATCACAATTTTCTCATGACTTCCTCGAAGCTTCCCCTAGAACACGATGGACCTGTTTCCGATGTCCAGATAACGCATTAATGTAAATCAGGAGTACAGCACCGAGGCAAAAAATGCTCAGTGGGACATAGAACTGAATTTATTTGTTTTCATTAATAAACACGGATTCTGAACTTTCTTCATTTAGAAACAAATCGAGAGAATTATAAACGTATAATAAAAATATATGGTACATGTATAGTCGCCATTTGTCGTTGCTCTTGACACAGGTTTATAGATGCTACTACCGGAAACCAGGTCACCACTATCCTCATAAATATCTCTCTATACATTTGTCAGGGTTCCCACGGTCAGGGAAAGGTCAGGGAAAACATATTTTTTCAAGGTCAGTGAAAAGTCAGGGAATTTTTAAATTAGTCAGGGAAATCTGAAAATTGACTAGAGTCAGGAAAAGTCTGGGAATTCTTTATTTTAGTTGTAAAAAAATGCCAATTCCTATGAAAACAAACAACACAAAAACGGAAATAATCTTCGCTCGCTATGCTCGCTTCAGACAATTATAATAACTTTGTCAGTCATCAGCCCTAGAACTTCTAACTTATATTTATTTTATTCCATAAAAAGCTAATATAGCTTCATTTTCTCTGGTTTCATTATCATATTTTATCCGAACAAAAAGATGTTTCGGTACGCGGTCTCTCTAAGAACTCAAGGAAACTGCTCTGTGGTCAGGGAAAAGTCAGGGAAAGTCAGGGAGTTTGTGTCAAAATATTTGTTTGAACCCCTTTTGTAGTTGTGAAATCAGATACACAGTACATAAGAATACAATATATTAATACTTTAGAGCATGTCACAAAGTTTAATGACACTTGTATCAATACCAAACTGTCAGAACAGAAAGTTGACTCGTGGTATTAACGCGGCAGAATTTTAATGCGTAGGTATAGTCCAGTTAGGATATTGTGACAGTGACGGTGCAGTTTATGTGTACGCGAAAAATCACAACCATTGTCTAAACAGGTAGAGCGAAGTTTAGTATGTTAGTTAAGCATTGAAATTATAGTTGTTTGTACAGTATAAGCCTAAATATAACTGGTTTTACACCGTTATAGTGGACTCGACCGCTGCGTCACTGGATTTTTATCCTGACTGGACTATAGATAGGGTAAATGAATTGTGCACCGTTTTTCACAGATCTGTTATTGTATTGCATATTGTCAACAACGGGATTATTGCACGTTTGACCCGCCTTCCGAAAACCAATCAGATATAAGTAAAGCCCTCAAATACTTCCTGAGTTTTCCTTGGGCATATTGTTGGTTGTTCTTGTAGTTTTTATTTGAGATCTGTGATATATGTGAGATATGTGAGATCTGTGAGATATGTAAGAAATGTGAGATCTGTGAGATCTGTGAGATTTCTCTGTTGAGGTTTTTGTGGTTTTCAGTCTCTGCTGCTTCTGTTGAGTGCTACCTCACGTTATATTTTGCATTTCTCTCTTGAAAATACAATAGGTCCTGCAAATGCATGTTCACTTAAAGTAATATCTATATAAACGATCAGTCGTATATTATCTTTACCATTAATAACATTGGTGAAACTAGAAGCCCATTTTAGCATTAATTTTGGCGTAAACAAACACATTGATTCTTCAAAGTGCTGTGTATTTAAGATGCAGTTCGAACCAGGTGTTGGCAAGTGAGCAAGCATTGTTGTTTCGAATATAGCTTACGCCGAATATGGCTAACCATTAGCCATATTTGGTACCGAGCTACGAAATATATGGCTGACCATTAGCCATATTCGGTACCGAGCTACGAATATATTGCTTACCATTAGCCATATTCGGTACCGAGCTACGAATATATTGCTTACCATTAGCCATATTCGGTACCGAGCTACGAATTTATTGCTTACCATAAACCATATTCGGTACCGAGCTACGAATTTATTGCTTACCATAAGCCATACTCTGCGCAATATGTTTTTCACCCTGCGACTTTTGCTTTTGTACGTGAGCCATATTCGGCATAAGCCATAGTCGGCACAACAAAGCATGACCAGTCTTGCACGGAGTCCCCGGATGACATTTATAATCAAGTACACCAAAGTCACATTTATACATGATACACATAGTATCATAACAATATGTTTTGTCAGACTGCTACGTCATCATTAATTAAATACCGACAAGCATCATTTCATATAACTACTTCAGACGATATTTTTTCCAGAACAAATTCACGTGAGGACCGAATGACGTCATCAGGATGGCTAATCAACTTCCTGTCTGGTCGTATCGTCATGATCTTCACTCAACAGTTACAATTTGTTCTGGCGGTGTTAATTTACCGTGCAAATATGTATTAATCATCACAGAATATAAATCTGTAAATAAAGCCTTGTTATCACCCGACCACGGAACGTTGTATTATTTACGCAAGGCGAGTTGTTCCGCTGAATTGATGACATAGTGGCCTGGGAAATGAAATTGAAAAGTGGTATAATTAAATGGTTGTCTGAGCGTGTGAGGTTTGCTTTGACATCATATTGATATATTTTGTCTCTCTTTGAATGCACATCACCGGCACATGACTTTAAACCACGCCCAGTTACATACTTTACTGTCGACTTGGCTAGCACATAATTTGGAGATAATATTCGTCCGTGACAATGGTTGCTTTAATACCCCCCACGTTTGGTACTGTTCATGCATATGATTCTTGCTGTAGGGCAATTCAGTAGTGATTAGATTTGATTTATTGCTACATGCAATGTATAATTTACATGACAAAATATATCAAAACATACATTAAAACAATAAACAAGCATGCATGCAATAATAATGTCATAGCAATCAACATTACATATAAAGGATGACACAAAAAAGAACTACACATAGTCTTTATTTCCATTTTGTTCAAATGACATATAATATAATAAAATGTAAATATGTAAACACAACATATACATGTATAAATATAAATTATTTGACAATAACTTTACATGAACACAACCCCGGATGTCTTGAAACGGTCCATATTCATGTAGATGAACATTAAAAACATGCTCCCAAAACATAAATAGTATTTAAAGAGTGGTGTTTAACTCTTTATTTAAAACCTGAAATTGTTCCGGAGTCCCTGATGTATTTTATAAGTACATAATTAACTTTGCATATCATTCGTTCCTCTAAACTAGAACAAGCCATTGCCTCACCATACCTTATGTCTTCGTTTATTCCCCGTCATACCTTACGTCTTCGTTTCTTCCCCACCATACCTTACGTCTTCGTTTATTCCCCCACCATACCTTACGTCTTCGTTTATTCCCCCACCATACCTTACGTCTTCGTTTATTCCCCACCATACCTTACGTCTTCGTTTATTCCTCCACCATACCTTACGTCTTCGTTTATTCCCCCACCATACCTTACGTCTTCGTTTATTCCCCCGCCATACCTTACGTCTTCGTTTATTCCCCGTCATACCTTACGTCTTCGTTTCTTCCCCACCATACCTTACGTCTTCGTTTATTCCCCCACCATACCTTACGTCTTCGTTTATTCCCCCACCATATCTTACGTCTTCGTTTATTCCCCGACCATACCTTACGTCTTCGTTTATATCCCCACCATACCTTACGCCTTCGTTTCTTCCCCCACCATACATTACGTCTTCGTTTATTCCCCCACCATACCTTACGTCTTCGTTTATTCCTCCACCATACCTTACGTCTTCGTTTATTCCCCGACCATACCTTACGTCTTCGTTTATTCCCCCACCATACCTTACGTCTTCGTTTATTCCTCCACCATACCTTACGTTTTCGTTTATTCCCCCATCATTCCTTACGTCTTCTTTTATTTCACCATCATACCTTACGTCTTCGTTTATTGCCCCCCCCCCCACCATACCTTCACAAAGCATTTTAAGGGAAATTTAGAATTTTCTTAAAATCTTAAAATGTCCTTAAGCGAATCAGAAAAACAGCAAAATCTGGATCGTCAATTTGTTGCATAGTTCAAAAGCAGTATGTAAAGAGCTACAATTATCACAAAGAAAACTTTTTCGTTTCTTGTGAAATTTGTGCAGCTAAATTTTTAACTGAAGTCTAAATATTTAAGTTTTCCCTAAAGATTATTTGTCAATACCAGCTCCGGTTGTATATGAATAGCTTTCAGCAAATTGTGTCAATGAATGAGAGGAAATTTACCAAACTCGTTTATTCTTGCCATTCCCACATTCAATTGTCAAAATAAGATATATATACAATGTATATACAAACATGTACGTATACAGTAATTCTGAGAACAAATATAGTTAAAACGTATTGGTGCAGTCACGTGTTATGAAGTTCTACGAGACTTGTGCAAGAAGATTGATTGACAATCATAGGAACACGTCGACAAATTGTGAAGAAACAATATTCTTGCTTCGATAGACATTTCACTAATCTGATCGTAGTTAATGGAATAAACCTTGTTCAAACAGAACGTTCCGGACCCGAATTTCCCTATGGAAATTATGTTTTATCAGTTTTCCTGCCAGAAAGCCTCACAACAATATAAAAAGGATTATATCTGTGCTTTTACTGTTTACACCAGCGAATAGTTTACGATTTCGTCAAAAGGGAAATGATAGTAGAAAATATTCAAAGAGACTAAGCAACCGCCATCTTGTTATCTGTATCTCTAGTAACATGATTGCTTGAAACAGGACATGACACGACGTACGAGTAGAAAGTGGCAACCATGGCAGATGTACGAATCACTTAGCAACCGGTCATGCCTTTAACCGTACAATCTATGTTCTCTGAATCTGAACCAAAGACCTAAATATACACAGATTGGACATTCAATTAAAAAAGAAGATATAATGCAAACTAGCATGCAGCAGATTCTGTTATTTTGCTTAAACGCTTTTGCTTGTCATCCTTTTTTAATGACCAATGTCTCATTCTGAAGAGCTAAGTTTATTCTACTGCATGAGGTAACTTATTTTTTCTACCTCTTATAGAATTCAGAAAATTATTGTTTGAATGAGGCAAATTGGGCATTTTCTGAGAAAATTGGAATTTCTATAGATATGACAGTAGGTCTGGCTCTTTGCTAACACCTGTTTTATTTCTTGACTGCTTTCAATAAATGAGGTATCATTTTAAAGCTGAATAATATATCTAAGTACAAACTAGATTTCGCGAGATTTCAGAGGACTGCTGTGAGATTTGGTACATTTTCCAATCTTTGTATATTTTGGTCTTTGTCTGAACACATGCACATATTGTCTATAACATAACATACGAGCGTTGGGAACATGAAAACTATGTCCCTTAAATAAAATCATGGTGTGTTCATACGTGTCTGTTCAGATCATGTTTTGTCCAATCACTGTCTGATCGTGTTAAATTATTTTTTCCTTGGATTAACTACATGTCTTTGGTGACTCCACATTGCTGTTGCCAGCCACTGTGCTCTTAAAGAATGAACAAGTAAATAAATAACACCAGATCTCATTGTATAACTTATCCTTCAGTTGCACGTAATATATTCTTCATAATAGTTTCTTCATAATAGTTTCTTCATAATACCAACCACCTAAAGGTCTTTGACAATAGATACTACAATTGGGATACAAAAACGATGTATATCATCCTAATTTCTTGTAATCTGTTTTTACCGTACTTTGTATGACTTAATTACGCCAATTTATTCAATTTAAGTAGACATCTGGATGGATTCATTGCTCTGTATGTGTTTCTTAATCAATCATTGTCCTACAACGTAGACGAATTATGTTTTGTTTCTGTAGAACAAATTTATAAGTACAACGACACTGGTGTATGTACATGGCGGCGGTTATCGGTTAACCCACGGCGTATGACGCATTGAACTACGGAGAGTATGATGTATTTCTGCGGAGTCATCAGTTAAACCACAGCGTATGACCTATTAATCATTTAAACTACGAATAGTATGACGCATTTCTGCGGGGTAATCAGTTAAATCACGGCGTATGACGCATTTCTGCGGGGTAATGAGTCAAACCACGGCGTATGACGCATTTCTGCGAGATAATGAGTCAAACCACGGCATATGACGCATTTCTGTGGGATAATGAGTCAAACCACAGTGTGTGGTGCATTTCTGCGGGATACTCAGTTAAACCACGGCGTATGACGCATTTCTGCTGGGTAATGAGTCAAACCACGGTGTATAGTGCATTTCTGCGGGATAATGAGTCAAACCACGGCATTTGACGCATTTCTGCGGGGTAATGAGTCAAACCACGGCGTGCGATGCATTTCTGCGGGGTAATCAGGAAAACCACGGAGCATAAATCATATAATATAAATAATGATATAATAAATAAAATTACTTAGCACAGTTAAATTGCTATTATAGTAAGATAAATGCAACATATTAATAGACAAACATGTAAATTATGATAAAGAGAATACTAATAATGAGTAAACCATATCAGGTTTGCCATAAATACATATACTTTTGCTGATTATAATTTAAAAATAAATAATACATGCTATCACAGTAAAATTAAATAATTTAAAATATCTCAGTTCGATGTAATGATGAAGTTAATACATCAGTCACAAAGGGAAGTGATCTGATTTGCCATGAGAAAAAATAAAATATTTTACTGTCTATCGGAAATTATAGTAATATAGTAATACATAATTAAAGCATAAATACACTATAATATTACATTGACTTTAGGAAATGGTCCTTAACCTTTGATTTGAAAGAAGTTGTGGTTCCAGAATTCCTTATGTATTGGGGCAAATTGTTCCAAAGCGCCACATATAGGCAAAAGTCCTTTTGCCAAAACCTTTGACAATTGGAATGGCATATCTCTTGTTGTCGGACACGTAATTGTAAGGACCGTCAGAGTTTGGAGCAACATTTACTCTATAGATGTTAAACGACCATCGAAGTATGACCCTAGGACGAGTTCATTTGCTAAGGTTAAAACGATATTCACTGTTATTTTGCTGATATATTATGGATATATATTATAACTTCACGTTAACTTTCAAGTTGACCGTGTGGCTTAGGGGACTGATCGAAAGGCCCCGGAATCGACCTCCGTCAGGACCACTGCTTAATTTTTTCTGAGCAAGAATAACCAAAATGCTCTACCCGACCAAGGTGTGAATTGGTACCTGTGAGGACTGTGTCTGAACATGCGCGATAGTCCTGGGCGTCGCATATCGATGTTGGCTGCGCTCCCACCAGGAGAGAAATAGTATCCACAGGGAGACTCGACGCAGGTTTCCGAAGGTAGTCCAATAACCAGGGGAAGTAAACATGTCAAAGGGTTGCTGAACGGCTGGACTACTGAAGGCAGACCTCGAAAATTGATCACTTTTTTAACTTTTATAAGAAATACAAAGTAGAATTATCCTACCGCCTTCCCCCTGGAGCAAAATTTAATGTTAAAGCTTTCATAGTTTCAGCATGGTGTTGTTTTTATATATATCATTCGGCAATTGTTTTAGAATAAGACATGTTTATGTTAGTAGCGTTGAAATAATGGATTCATAACAAAGGGGAATTACAAATGACAGCATTTAAGATAGATCTAATTATAAGTTGCTTAAGTAGCCCTCCGTGTTGTGTTGTTTTTTCTTACATGTTCGACAATATTATTCGTGTGTGTAACCTAGAGTCACCAGGAGAAAAACAACAGAAAAAAACAAAATTTGCAATGCAAATAAGTGATACTGGAATCCTTATCGACATAGCAAGAAATACACGAGAATGAGATCAGTAAATTAGAATACATTGCCTGTGCTAGTGTGTTGTTAAACTTATCTGGTTGGAAACAATCGGCTTCCGAAGCGATATTTTATTGCCACCACTTGAATAATAGCTGAACATTACTAATCATTGTGGACATACTATATGAATATGCAGTTGAGTCGGTTTCAGGCCACTATACAAATCGTTGACATTTTGCTCGCAATCATTAGGTTGTGTGGATAGTATTCATTCACAGCTTGAGCGTCAGTGACGTCTCGTGTGTGGATAGTACTCATTCACGACTTGAGCGTCAGCGATGTCTCGTGTGTGGATAGTACTCATTCACGGCTTGAGCGTCAGTGATGTCTCGTGTGTGGATAGTACTCATTCACGGCTTGAGCGTCAGTGATGTCTCGTGTGTGGATAGTACTCATTCACGGTTTGAGCGTCAGTGATGTCTCGTGTGTAGATAGTACTCATTCACGGCTTGAGCGTCAGTGATGTCTCGTGTGTGGATAGTGCTCATTCACGGCTTGAGCGTCAGTGATGTCTCGTGTGTGGATAGTACTCATTCACGGCTTGAGCGTCAGTGATGTCTCGTGTGTGGATAGTATTCATTCACGGCTTGAGCGTCAGTGATGTCTCGTGTGTGGATAGTACTCATTCACGGCTTGAGCGTCAGTGATGTCTCGTGTGTGGATAGTACTCATTCACGGCTTGAGCGTCAGTGATGTCTCGTGTGTGGATAGTACTCACTCACGGCTTGAGCGTCAGTGATGTCTCGTGTGTGGATAGTACTCATTCACGGTTTGAGCGTCAGTGATGTCTCGTGTGTGGATAGTACTCATTCACGGCTTGAGCGTCAGTGATGTCTCGTGTGTATAATACTCATTCACGACTTGAGCGTCAGTGATGTCTCGTAAAAATCGCGCAAGGAATAAAATACAAATTATTGTTTTTTACTTTGAGTAGACAGATTTCCTCTTTCGATCTCTGGCAAAAAATGACGTCACATATCACTTAGTATGTCCACATAGTATGTCCCCACTGCTAATAACGGGTTTGCAGAATAAGGCCGATTTGGATTGTCTTGTGAACATTTTAGTTGTCAACAATATGATACAAAAACTCCTATCAAGTTACATTACAAACTAAATTGTTTGTTATTAATTGGATTCATGTCAAAGACGCTACAGTCTATACCTTTGTTGTTGTCGTCTGTCCTTCGCAGAATTGACCAAGGTATTTCGATTAAGGTGGATGCTTAAAGCGGTGCATATGTTGGACAACGTTGTCTAAACTATCTAGATTTGTGAGGATATGTAGGCTATCAAAACAGAGAGATAATCTCAATAATTGCCCAGTCTAGAACTTATATGGTTGTATATCTCACATCGTCTTAGACTGGTCAATAACTTTAGCCATTGCCACCAGACGAAATTCTGCTTGACTAGTTTCTCTATAGCCTTAGATGAAATGTCATTAGACGCTTGAACGCACCTTCGCACTGAACGATCTGGTTTAATGGAAGCTTGTATTCGTACATTGTATGTGATTAACTGCTGGTTTCTACGAAATTTGATGTGAGCTTTGAAACCACAACCCAACATGTCAACCCAATATTTGTAGTGGACATTTAAAACATAATACATACATCGCAATTTCAATATTAATTTTGTAAAAATACTGACACATGCTGTTTAAAATGATTGGGTTATTCAGTTTGAAGAGGCATATCCTAAGTTACAAAGGCTCGTATGCAATTCCACTGGCGAAATAACTTCTTTTTCGTTGATTTATTGTTGAATTTGAGAGAGTTGACCATTTTTTACTCAAAATTAATGTCGTCACGAACATTTCTGCTTTCTATGGGAAGTAGCCTTATGCTTGTTTAACGTCACGTAAAATTCAGTTCGAAGTCTGAATATAGATCGGTTCATTTAATTGAAAAACAGGCACAAGTTAATTTATTAAAAATCACTTATATGCTATGTCCCTGTTAAATAAATTACATCTTCAATTATGCCATGTCACTTTTGAAATATTTATAATTGATGCTATTTGACTTTAAAAATAATAAATAATGCTTCTTGATTTCTAAATAATTCTTACGCTATGTTCCTTTAAAATAAAGTATATGCTATGTTTCTTTAAAAATATTGATATGCTTTATAACTTTAAAATAAATTACAGTGAAGTTCCGCTATTAAGACCAGTCAAAAAGGTGGTCTTAATAGCGAATTGGTCTTTTTAGCGGACCTTTTTTGTTCTAAATTTAATACTTTGGGACTTTAAATTTGAAAAATTCTGCCTAATTTCAAAATAATCAAAGCGGTCTTATTAGCGGAACTTTACTGCTATGTCCCTTTAAACATTCTGATATACTATGCCCTTTAAAAATAATTTATAGTTTATGTCCCTTTAGAACTAATTATATGCTATGCTCCTTTAGAATAATTTATATGGTATGTGCCTAAAAAATAAATATGCTTTGTCACTTAAAAATAATTCTTACGCTATGTCCCTTTAAAATACATTATAATTATGCTATGTCACTTTAAAAATAGCAAGTGTACTTGTCTGCGAGACTGAGTTAGTTCTGAAGTGATCTATAGGGATACTGTTACAGTATAGTTTGGAGTTCAATCATACCGACATAATGTACATCAAGACGACGTTTTAATTAACATGTTCAGATGAATGGCCTCATATAACAGTCAGTGTGGTTTATTTCTTGCAGAGTTGAAGAAGAGAATTCGTAGACATTCATTCATTATAATGCGTCCGAACGGAAATTAGAATCCTAAAGTCTGTAACTTAACCAAGAAATACTTTTATTATTAGATTTATTCTACCCAACTATATGTGTTATATTATACGAGGAATGTTCAAAAAACGTAGACTTTTGCTCTGGAGTTCGCATTTGGTATAGTACGAAATTGGTAAATACATCATCATAATTCGAAATCTTTCTGCGATTAGCATACCAAATTAAGCATATCTGTAACAAGCCTGTCCTAAATTATTATCATAAGTGCATATTTTAGCGAGTTTGGAATATCAAACATAGAGTGTGCTCATTTGTTTTTGTTAATTCTCGAAATTCTCCAATAAATCCACCCCATTAACCGCTTATACGCAATATATTTGCAGTCTCCTCTAGAGTAAGTAAGTAAGTGCTTTGGTGAGGTTACACGGCAACTGTATGTGCATATCCAATGGTAGGTGGAATGCTGCTTTCCTTGACTGATTTGTCATTAACTTTTGATTAATATCTCATATCGTTGAGGTATTTTATTGTTGCCATATTGCATGCTTATATATCAAAATACGTATCATATTGTGTGATGAATACCTTCCTTGTAAATATTGGGTTTCTATTCTCATGGGCAAATACATTATCTTAATGTAAAGTGACTGACGTAATATTACTATTTAATCGTTCTGTGATCAAGGCGCCTTATACCACTATCTTAATGACGTCACATAACTTAATACAATCTTGCTCATCGAGCAGCGTTACTGAAAGTCTGATATTCTCTGGAAATAATGAAGTTTGCCGAACAAGATCAAATCTAAGACGAAATACGATCACATTATTGTCATACTTAAATATTGTGGATTAAATCTTAATTTGATCTCCAATAACAACGACCGCGCATGCGCACTGTATCTTTGAGTTGATCAATTGTTGTTACATTAAACGATTTTCTGACGGAACATGTTCTGGCAGCTGTGTAAGCTGAAATATATTACTCCGTGAAATTGATTAAGATTTTTTTGTAAATATCGAAATCACTGCTGAAATATTCGTTGATTGACGTACGATGTTTTCTAAATTTCCGCTCCTATATTAAGGATATTCGCTACATGAAAGATTCTGATCACTTGGAAAGACGGTTAACAGTAAAACAAGACAAAACGAAGATGTTCTGTCTCTTCAGCTATATCGCTTTGCAAGAAATCCGAAGGGTATCATTAGTTTCCTTATGAGAAGTTAATTCTAATATAAGATATCCTGAATTAACGATGAAACCATAAGATAATGATTATTGCATTCACTATAAAATGCATGTTTGTTCAATGCGCAGACAAACGTGTTCGATTGCCATACTATATCTTCGAATTCCTGATCGAAACATCTTACGGTACATAAACTAAAATTTATCATTACCTTCATAATTATCAAATCGGACATTCTTAATCAATTGCTTCATATTAAAATTTTGTAAAGAAATAATAAAATAGAAAATTAAAAATTAACGTTATTTAAGAAATAGGTCACACCAATGAGGGCCATATGGCATTATATGGGCTGGCTAGTCAGCCGAAGTGGTGTATATGGACCAAAGCGACTAGCCAGTCCTTGCTACCACCCCCTCTTGGAATTGAAACATGCGTTTGTCTATGGATACGGCATTAAATTGAGGATCTTGCATGAGTGCTCATTACATACAAGCTTTATTAAAAGAGTGGATTTGACACGAGGCTTTAGTGAGCGTCATATGGTTATTGTCGACGAGTTTAATAAAACTACATTGTAATGAGCACGAATGTAGGATTTTGTGTATCCCATAACCTTAGAGATGGCTCAATATCGTTCACAATGATAATGTTTGCTGTATACATAATCATGTTTCAGCCAAAATTTAGCGGTACAATGAGCGCGATGTCTTGGCTACTTTGGTGTTATCCTGACGTCGTTGGCCGATCAATGCATGGATTACAATTGGCTTACGTCGCGTCAGGCTTATTTAAATATTTATTTCACTCTCTGGAAGTGCCAAACGATATTTCCGTTGCGGCTTTACGGCACTGCTGAACTGCAGTTATGCGATAAAGTTGAAATGGTGGTCAGTGTTTTGGATGGTAGTCAGTGTGTTGGACGGTATGAGCTCACTGTCTCATCACCGTCCGTTAAGGATGTACTAGGTGTTTTATTGTGTCTAATGTGATGTATAGGCAACTTTATCTTCACCCTTACAGACATCTTACACAAATATCTTGCCAAATTGGCAATATGCGTGATCATATATGATATATACACTGAATTCAGTGAACATTAACGTCTCTTTGTGGCTTTGATCTCTTATATGTCTATCAAACGTTTCATTATAACATTTTAGGGCGTAGTTAGTCTGTGTCTGCACTAACATAGGAACGCCTAGGTTCCATTCCTGAACGTAACGTTTCTCATTCACCCTCTGCTCTCTGCTCTCTGCTCTCTGCTCTCTGCTCTTTTAGAACATATTTTTAGAATACGTCTTGTCACTTTGTAAGGCACATCTTTATCTTGTTCGATAGTTGTCTTGAAGGCATTTTGAATACTAGTTATCAATTCGAAGTCATGAAAGAGAAATGAACATATTCCTATTTATATCATTTTAACACCATAGTTATTGTTTTCGAAGTACTACACGAAGATAATGATATTTCAAGAGTAATAACATTGAACTTAATTGGTAACAAATTAAAGTTTATATGAATGAAACCCATTTTATGTTTCCCAACTTCATTTGTTACCTACTATTTTAAATACTATTAATAAAATTTTGTTGTAATATTAGTGGTGATTATTGGAATAGTTATACATTTCTAATTGACAGATTAGAGCATAATTTGGCAGAATAATTCAAAACGAGTTATTAGAATAAGCTAACAAACACAATGCAGATGAAACAATTCAAAACCTCATAACGCCGAATCGTTATACAGCAAACACGTCATGCAAACGGATATGTAGTTAAATAAATAAATATACCAGATTTATATAGCGTCTTTTTCATGCGAACGCACGTTCAAAGGCACTTTACATTATTATGTTGCAGCCATAAGGGCGTTAGTGCATCCTCCACCAGTGCACATACAGCATGATCTGACCAGAGGGACATACTGAGAGAAAGTTCCTAAAGGAAGAGCGACATTAGATACAGGCATGTCCGGCGCTGCAGAAGTGCGTTTAGCTTTTATTTTGAATAGACAGTCTGGTTCTTAAATGTGCCCGGTGTATAGCACCGATACACAGCTTCCTAGCACTTCCAGAAACTTTGCAGACAACACGGCCAGATATAGTGGGGAATATTATAAATATTTAAGAAATATCAAATTCCGATGCCAGGGATTGAGTTAAATCCGCTAAGTTCAGGCCGAGTGAACAGTGTAGTGATATCACTAAAGCCTACAAATCCATGACGAAACTTGTCAACATTTGAAAACAAAAATAGCCGTTAGTAATTTATTACTAAACCGATGAGAGATATGCCAGTGTAAGGAAAAGATGTAAGGTTTTCATTAAATGTAAGAGCTGCTGGGCCGTTTTTTCCAGGACTCAGTAAAGGTTAAGCCTTCTTTTCTAAGGTTTCACAGAGTGTTGGAAAAAGATCCTATATTTCGTGCAAACTTATGATTTTTCCCTGGAGTATGTTTCATAGAAATCGCTGAAGAAATAAAATACGGCTATATTTATTTTCCGGAAGCGTACAAAATTTCATCTTGGATTTGTAGCCTTTAGTAGTGATATGAAAGTCACGTTGTTTTGCTACACTGGAGAGGAACTTTAGAACATAGTTACATGTATAATATATTGTACTTAACAAAGTCAATCGGTCTAACAATCTTACACAAGGCTCCTGTCTGGAAACAGAAATTTAGAGTGATTCGCTTCATCTAGCCACACGAATGATAATAAACCACGGAATCATAGCATTTATATTGACGTAAAAATGTTAATTTTCTCAGTTCCGGGGTCATTTACCGTCCTTGACGAATATATGTAATTCCATAGAGGTTTGTCTCGCGATTTCTCATTGTTTACAGCGCTTAAATCAATCACACGAACATTTAACGTTGTTTGCAAGGAACAGCGTAAGGAGTTCCTATGATAAAGCCGGTAGTGGGTTGGCAGGGAGTTGGAATAAATAACCTCAGCTATGGTGATAGTTTGCCAGACAGTTTATTGCTACAAAATTATATGTCGTAATTGTATGCAATAGAAGTCTGTACTTAGAACTTAAAACTTCTCCATCTTTTTGGCAGGTGCTGACTCACGTGTTGGCGTATTGCAAACGTAAAACAGCCAAATACTCGCGTAATTTTAATAATGTTGCTTGTATACATAATTACATTCCTTAACACAACTTGCAAACATCAGCATTTTGTAATTATTTAGTATTATTACATCCAATATTCTATAGGGTATTAATACCATAAAAAACTAAAACTACTATTAATTAAACTGCAGGACATATGCTCACATTCAATGAACATGAATAACAAAATGAACCGAATACTTCATTAATGTTTACGTTGTAGTTTGTTTATGTTACAGATTGATCACCTGTGAATCAGATAACTCACAAAGCATCCTGGTAGGTCACTCTGCGCTATTTTTTAATGGTAAAAAACAACGAGGGCACGATATCGAGAGTGGTTTAAATTGCTTATTTGCAATAAATTTTCATAAATCAACCATCAGTGGCTTTCTATTACATAAAACTTGTTTAGGTAAAACAAACTACGTCATGCAAAACATTCAGCTCTGTCTTTGTTAAAGCACTTTGAAGTGATGTCCTTATAAAAAGTTGTTGTCCTTGTGGCGGATTGTTGTCCTTGTGGTGGATTGTTGTCCTTGTGGTGGGTTGTTGTCCTTGTGGTGGATTGTTGTCCTTATAAAACGTTGTTGTCCTTGTGGTGGATTGTTGTCCTTGTGGTGGGTTGTTGTCCTTGTGGTGGATTGTTGTCCTTATAAAACGTTGTTGTCCTTGTGGTGGATTGTTGTCCTTGTGGAGGGTTGTTGTCCTTGTGGAGGGTTGTTTCCTTGTTGAGGATTGTTGTTCGTGTGAAAGGTTGTTGTCCTTGTGGAGGGTTGTTGTCGTTGTGGATGATTCTTGTCCTTGTGGAGGGTTTTTGTCCTTGTGGAGGGTTGTTGTCCTTGTGGAGGGTTGTTGTCCTTGTGGAGGTGGAGGGTTGTTGTCCTTGTGGAGGGTTGTTGTCCTTGTGGAGGGTTGTTGTTCTTGTGGAGGGTTGTTGTCCTTGTGGCGGATTGTTGTCCTTGTGATTCGTTATTGTTGATTGGCTGCTATTCCGGCTATAGTACATGACTGATATCGCCAATTGCGGTCGGCTTTCAAGATATCCTTATTGTTTGTCTTAAAACCAGACTCAGAAATCACAAGTTTAGCAGAGTTGTTATTTAAGACATTTTTGTCGATCAGTATGAATCATCCCTAATGTAACTTCATAAAGTTCTAACACTAATAAACTGACCTGCGTTCAACGAAGAATTACGTGCCGCACATTTCTTACCAAGTTAGTTAGTGGGTCACATTTAAGTATAATATTTATTTAGACAAGTTAGTGTGGCCTAGGGTATCCTAATTCATTCAGTATTGCAATGGTACATACACGTCATAAACACAGCTCCAATCTTAACTAATTCATACATATTTTGACGTTTCTTTTATAGCAACTTATACCAGGAAATACATGGTTTATAGTAAGGTAGATTATAACCAGAGTTTCCTTATCTTATATGAACTAGGATACCCTAGGCCACATTAACGTGCCTAATTACCATACTTAACATTGACCCACTAACCAACTTGTCAAGTTACAGCTTACATAACTCCTGGTCATGTATGAGTTATGTTATAGTCATACTAAATGGTTTTGGTCACCTTACTATAATTTTATGACGTCATTAAACAACCGATATCATTAGATAGACATTCCCAGACTTGTTGTGATATATGTTGTAATATTTGGCAAAAACAGAGCTTTCAGGAAATTGCGACGTGTCGGTTATACTGATTTCCGGAATGACCCGGCAGTGTGTGGCTTTTATTCATGTCAGGGTCGAGTGTACTTAATTATGGATGTCACGCGAAATTAAGGATTTTGTCGACACCAGTATCTGATGTTTAATGAAAATAACTTCTTGATAAACTGTAGGTTACCCGATTACGACATATTCGAATACTACACAACATTAAAATGCATTTCCTAGCCAAACACCATAGACTCCTTGCTTAAACTTCTTAGAATTATGCTTGTTCATTCGAATAATTCCCGCTGCGCCTACGTCGGTGCTGGATTCCTTTGCACGATCATTGCGTAATTATGACTTTTTGTGCAGATATAAACGTGTACAAATGCAGTTACTTATTTTAGCAGACTGACTAAGCTGAACTACTTCCAAAGCACTTCATGGATAATTGTAAATGACGTCATACACTTCGATGTATGATAATTATATAATACGGTGTTCAGACATGTGAGCAGCATTTTTGACTCTAGTGAATGCCACTTTGTCATAATTACTAGTTATGTAATGGTGTGTGTTAGCAAGGGTTAACACACCCTGTATTAGATTGTATTAAAACCTTACTTTGTACCGTCTAGCCCGGGTAATAACTTTAGCGCGCATCTTCAGCTCTCATGTGTTTTAAGGTTTTACATAAAGATTATGTATAAATGATTATTAACTTAATGGAACATAAGTGCTTCTGTAAGAGTACACGTGTATGAACGTGCAGTGACATGTTTTAATGATATCTTTTACTAGTATGTGCACTCTTGTAATGTTGTGTGCTCGTATTTTAATTATGAATTTTAATTTTTCAGTAGATCTGGCAGCGTACATTACTTAATACATTTTTCTGCCACCTTTATGTAGTGCAATACAAAAACATTAAAGGTAGAATCCATATTCACTTACAAGCACGGGTATAATGCCCCTATTGGAAATATTAAACCACTTTTGCGTAGTAAAGTCAATCCCTTTTAGTAATTTGAAAGTTTGTTTGAGTAATTTGAAACCCCTCGTCATCGGTTTATCGATACACATAGTGACGTTTGTTTTAATACGGATCCTCAATGGACAGTAAATTATTGTTACCATATTTTGTTTTTTGTCTTCCGTTGTTTAGTTAGATATGCAATATGCGATCTAAAAAACACTTTTTTCTGAAAAACATTTGGAACTTACTTTGGTTTTATTTGATGCAACTGTCTAAACTATTACGGGGCAAAGGATTTGGAATTTAAGCTCTATTAAATTGAATTTGCACAACTTGCTTATTTATAGATGTACAGGGTGGTCTAAAAGCTATCACCCTGTAGCAAAGCTAATTAGCTAATTAAATGTACTTTGTCACCGAGAATACTTTTCTGTGACCATGGACTTCTGTAGGAAAGTTTTGGACATTCAAACAAACACAAAAAGAGCACAAAACGATCTAGAATTGTATAATTGTCCCATGCAATATGCGTTCAGCACATCTGACACATTCAAATGACTTTATTTCACATTGTTTTAAAAATATACGAAACGTGTTTATACCAGGAAGTAACTTCAGCTAGCAGTTCTCACATTCACACAATGTCACATGGTAGTTCCTGTTTCTAAATCAGTCATGACAATGTCGGATCAATATAGGATAAAAACTGTAGTTGTCATAGCAACAAAAAATACTAGAAATATTCAAATATATTTCACTTAACGCATGTTGAAAGATGTAGACGGCTAGAGGAATATCATTTTAAAAATAATGCTCAGCACAATGTTGCCGTGCAATTTATAGAGGGTAGTACATGAGTGTCTTTTCAGATTGAATTTATTAAACGAGTTGAATAGAATAATTAAATACGAGGCTCTGCCGAGCATTTTATCGATTTTATTCAACGAGTTTGATTAAATCAACGTGGAAAGTCACAAATGTAATGTTCTTTTTATCAAATGTTAGCCTTTTCCGGTCGAAACATTTAATAGCTACTTATTTTCACTATAATAAACGCGCAACTTTGACGACGTCGCCTACACATTGGGTGGCGTCACGTCAAAACTTTATTACACTAGTGTATTATCAAAAATAAATAATGGCTTTATTACGCTACCGCGACGTCAAACCTATGATAATACACAATTACACAAACAAGGGGTGATCAGAAAGTAAGCGATATCGTTTATATTATACATATGCATTATTATGAAATTTAGAATGTAATTATGTAATATAGAATATAAAATAGGATATGCCAAAACTACATGATATTTCGGTTCTGGTAACCATGCCCTACTATTTGTTCCTACCTTAACATGTTATTGGCATTATACTGGAGGTCGCCTTGGATTGTTGAATTTTACGTTCATAACATCATTAAAAAAGGAAATGTTTTTTCAACCTATCTTCAGTATGTTACCAGAACTACTGTATTAACTGTATTGGTCTTACTCCTGCTGACATGTGATCTATTATATCATAGTGACGGTATATTAAATACAGTTGTAAGTGCTGACGGTAAGACTATAGGGACTTTCTGGCAATCCATTTGTCTCCAAGCTTTGGCATGCTTTATTGTTCAACATAGATCATCAGTGAATTCCTGTCTGGAACTTACAATTGTCTCGATGTATTCCCGAACGTTCATTCTAAGACATGAGATGATAAATAGCTGTCTTCAGCTACTTGCTTATACAAATTGCGACCCTGTTTTTTTTATACTTTTATTTACGATCAACTGCGACCTTTTAATAGTGATGTGCTGAACGTATATCATATCTCAACGACCATTGTCCAACTTCTTATATCGTAAATTACGATTTCAGCCATTAATGCTTCCGAGCAATGTTATCTGATATGTTGTTTTTCGTATTAGGCGAGTGGTAGTCGTGTTGTTTAGAAGTGTTTATTTACTGGTTAGTCATTATAGTATCACCCCTATCTAACTGGATACTCTATAATAATTTTAGCCAAACTGAAGTAAATACTGTAACATGTATTCGCTAAGTCAGTATGTTCATAAAAGAGATTTACAGCACATCACAGCACAGCATAGCACAGCAAAGCAAAGCAACGTACAGAACAATCAAAGCACAGCACAGCACAGCACAGCAAAGCAAAGCAAAGAAGATCTTATATTCATTCCATTGAGTATAATTAAATCAAACACCTGATGTTTTCTTATCATTTGTAATAAACTATGTTTATTATTTAGTTTATGAAGAAATAACGGTGAATTTGCCTTTATTAAGTTCTTATTTAGTGAAAATTCCATTCTCTCACAATACCAGTATAGTGCGTATCATTACCGAACAACATTTTAAAAAAGTTTATAAAAAATTCTTCTAAATTATTAATAACATTCATTCATACCGAATTTATTTCTCTGGAGAGACGTCTTTTTCTATTTATATACAATGCATTATAGTCCGTAGATTATGACATGACTCTCGACCTTCTATTAGCATAATTCAACAGCTGATACATTGTTTATATTTATAATCCCAGTTGTATGTTTTTATAAGCAGGACGTATAACGAAGACGCACGATGTGTAATACCAACACGATTTGCTCGCGAAAATTTATATATTCAAATTTGTAATATATTCATGCATAAAGGTCAGGATCTAGTCAAAGTATCCGTGCTATATATATTTTACTCACATACAATGAACTTGAAACTATATGTTATCCGTAATTATGCCACGACACATTTTATCATGCGACATTGATACTCGGCGTTCATTGTTTAAACTTCCGTTTTTCCTTCTTTCTTGAAACCGCAAAAATATATAACTATATGTACAGTATTTGTCGTGATATCTTGACTGGATCATAGAAGTTCAAAGCTTGGATTATGTCTAAAGCTGTGTTCATACAGGCAACATACAGAACATGATTAAAGAATTCAATTATAGAAAATTATCCATATGATAATATTATTAGAGGAATGTTGGCTAATCATAGAAACGGTATAGCACTAAAGTGAATGAAATGCAGATGGGTTTGATTTTCTGTTGGGTGAAACGAGCAATTATCAATGTGAGTAATCCGGAATGTGTTGGGTGAAAGCCTAATCTATTAAGTTGATGGCGTATAAAAAAGATTATATGTATCATTCCACCTGTATAGACAATTTATTTTAGTCTTGTCGCGTGATATTTTTTAGACCATCAAGTGCTGTTTTATAGACCATCACGTGGTATTTTATAGACATCACGTGGTATTTTATACACCATTACGTGGTATTTCATTGACCATCACGTGGTATTTTATAGACCATCACGTGGTATCATATACAGACTTGTTTTTAAATTGACATCTTCACAAGATATGACAGACAAGCTTCTAGGCATTTAATTGACATTTCTATTTCGTCGGGTAAGTCCTACACATCGATCTCGCGAGATAATTTCGCTACGTCATCACAGATACATATATCTGATTGGCTGATAACCTCGTGCAAATTATCCTAGATGATTACTGTGTTTTATGACGAAACACCAATACAGTGGAATTCTTATAATCTTCAAAACACTATCGCCATAATATCATGTACCAATGAAGTATATGTTTGTCTATTTGTGCTTCTACCTAAGGATACATCTATCATCTTGGTGCACAGGGAAATATGTTACGCCATAGTTCTACCATAGGCACATGGTTTCAAATAATGATTTCAAATTATGGTTTCAAATTATCTGATACAAAATTATCTGAGTTTACCCTATATGGAAGGAAGGTTGTGTAGCGGCCATGTTCAGTCGCAACGGATATGACGTTACAGGAACTGGGTACCAGCTTTAGTAACGTTTGAACAGATTTGAAACTTGGATAATTTGAAACCATGTGCCTATGAGGTCTACCACCGGGTATGAATCTGTCGGAAGGTTGTGGATTCATGACAGTGTCTATCTATCTGTCTGTCGAATCACGTGGTGTTTTAATCAACAATTGAAAGCTTACAAATTTGAGCGAATTAGTTTAATTAAGTTTTCACCCTGTATCATATTACCTAGCTAAATGAGTTTCGCAACATTACCCAGAAGCAATTCGACCTATGACGTCACACATCGCAGACGCTCTACAGCAGCGTCTTATTAAGTTTCCATGCACTGATCATAGATATACACAGACAATGAAATGTATGCAGAAGGCGTTTATTTCTTACAACTTCTACTAAATTTAATTTCACTTTGCACATAGATCCTCTTAACGTATTGGTGTATATTGAATCTGCAGACATTGTACATTATTTTGTTTTCATCTGACAAAGGTATTCATAACAACTTGTTAAAATTGGCAGGTTTGAGGCGTTGCATAGTGCTTTTCACAGAACATACAATGAACGTAAATCTCTAAGAATTGGAAGGAAATGGAATAGATCTACAGAAACATATTTCTTAATGATCACCTGGCCATATTTAACGTTAACATAAGTACAATAAAGTTAAGCTTATAAGACCATGGGATAACACAAACATCATAGGGGAATACCAGCCAAGGCATATCGGTCTTGTGCCAGCCCCTCCAACTGTTCAAACTGTTTTGGGGTTTTCCTCTCTTTCTCTTTCCTTAGGGGTGTTTCCATGAAATGAACTGTCTGGTGGTGGTGTTTGAAGCTGGTTTGCGCAATGTGTGGCCTAACCATCTTCAGTGCCTTGGCATAATAGCTTGGTCTACCAGCTGTTGTTACTACGTTAATGTAAAATGTTTGTTTGATTTTATCGCATTTAGCTTATTTTATCAGAACTATTTACCAGCTCAGAATATCTCGTCACTCCACGATATGCGTCTAAATATTGCATTCTCTTTCCGTAGATGTAAAAATTAATACAAGTCTGACATGCTGAAATATAAGCGATTTTAATGCCTTTACGCTAGAGAAAATTTTGGGGATTTGGTATATTCGCAAAATTTCGCCAATATTTCCACGCGGCGAACTTATAACCACTTGTATATTTATTATAGCCCTATTATCTCTCCCAAAACGTTTTCCGACTATCCAGTAAATAGACAAAATACAAGGAATTGTGATGCTTTTCAACAATGACGACATACATGTAATTCGTTCGACATAAATGTAGTATGCCATTTAGTAAAATGTACGGAAGACAATATACTAACTTTGCAAGAGTTATTTCCCTTGAAATTTAATTCATGCATTTATAGTTTATTTGTTTTACAAACCAACTTGATGCTGTATTTTGTTTTCTTCCATCTTATGATGTTTTCCACCTTTGGGATTCAACTAAAGCGCTCATTATGCAGACAGGATACCAAGTTATTGCTTTTTGAAAAAAGCCGTTTAGGTCTTAATGGGGCTTTAAAGATTCATGCATACTATTAATTGTTATATGTTTATATTTTCAGGTTACGGCCACAGTACCCCACAAACCATCGGCGGAAAAATATTCTGTATGGGATACGCGTTAATTGGTATACCATTGTGTATAGTGATGTTCCAGAGCGTCGGGGAGAGGTTAAACACTTTCGTGACCTTCTTAATGAAACAAGGGAAGAAATGCTTACGGATAAAGAAAACGGAAGTGAGCCAGACAAATTTAATTATAGTAACAATGAATTTAAGTGGTATTGTCTTAACAACAGGTGCCGCGGCCTTCGTGCATTTCGAGCATTGGACGTACATTGATTCACTATATTATTGTTTTATAACGCTAACTACAATAGGTTTCGGTGATTTAGTAGCATTGCAAAAGCACAATGCTTTACAAAAACAACCGCATTATGTAGCGTTTAGTATAATATTTATTCTATTTGGCCTGACAGTGATATCTGCTGCAATGAATCTGCTTGTGTTAAGGTTTTTGACGATGAATACCGAAGATGAACGGAGAGACGAACTTGAAGCTGCTGTGGCCGCACAGACGGCAGTTAGACTTGACGGTGACGTCATCACCGGAAATGGAACAGTAGTATCTCAGGCACAAGAAAATCCGGAATTTAATGATCACGTGTCAGTTTGTTCTTGTTCCTGTTATAACATACGCTCAAAAGACAAGCATAGATACAAGGTCACGAGGTCACCGACTAGGATTAGTCATTTATTGCCGATGAACAATGTATCTCATAGAAAGGAAGATATTTACTCATTTATAGACGAAAATAATACCTCGAATTGTCCATATTTAAACAAGAAACGTGCGTCCGTCTGAACGTATTGTATATTTTGTGTGTAAATAATTACAATTGTGTTCCCGTTTGTATCAACTCTTATGTGTGTTCAATTTAATGCGTTTTTACCGCAACTGTAGTCAAGGGACACCACTCTTATTATGTTAGTTTGGTCACGTGACAAATAGCGCACCGAGCTCAAGGATAATGCCATTTAGTCGACCTTGACCTTCGGTAGGTGTTAAACTTCTAAATATGAAGTGTTGGAAATACGTATTGTCTGTAACATATGCGCTTGGATATAAATGTTTTCTATGAAAACGGAGTACCGGAGTAATATGGAGTCACGTGTTACATTAATTCGGAATACCTCTCTCATTCAGGAAACAACTAATATAAGGTTAGGAACCACCAAATAGAGTTGTTCTTTAGTTCAATGTAAAGTGACAATGGCCGGCTTAATATTTCAACAAGTTTTAGTCTATGGTCAACTAGCGCATATATTTAAGCTTCGAAATAATACAATAACAAGGAGGGTCATGTATCTTCTTAAAAAGAGTTTGCTCATCAAAGGTAAAGAACATATTTTTGCTATCGCGCTGTTTGATCCTAGACCGGTTAACCCAAACTCTACTTGACTTTCATATTTTGGTCCGAATGGACAAAAAATCATCATTAAACAATTTTAACTACATTAAATATATATTCATTTTGACTGTTTAAAAACTCAATTTCATTATTTCAGCAGAATGTCAATGCATATTACCATTTCGAGTCAGTCCAATGTTTCTTTAAGGACTCTTTGAGTATCACCATTCGAACAAACTATGTATTTAGTGGTTCCGCGTTCAACACGGTCACGGGTTCATAGGATGCCAATAAATGACAGCGCAGTAAATTTCTTAAACTGTATATTTCTGCTGTTAGCATCAGTGTAGACCAGGTAATATTTCAGAGCAAATGAAACAACGTAACGTTTTCGCAGTCAACTGGATCTTTGTTATTGCCAAACATTATCTTAGGTAATGGAGCTGTCGCCATCTTTGTTTCTGTTGTTCCATGCCGTATGCATGTTTCCTGGATACGATTCCTAGAATGATGGTGCGAGGTGCTCCGAGTAATGTGTCATTGTCCAATAGTTATGTGAAAATAGTAGTATTACATTATTGTAGGAAATGACGAACATAGATTTCTCTATATATAGAATATAGACAAGTGACTAGCCACGTGACTTTGCACGTGATGTGTATAACACAGAGTAAAACAGTGTACATGTACATGTATAATTATATTTGAGTTATAATTAGACTGCTGAGCGCGCAATGCAACCTCTGTAGAGCGGTTCACTCCGGAGCTGCAGACTTCCCTTAAGATATGTATACATTTCCACCTCTGTAGAGCAACACTCTTTGGGAGCTTCAAATATTGACCATTGTTAAGTGGTTGTTGCTCTACAGAGGTTAAATTCATGGTAAATATTTGGAAATATATAGAATTGTTAGATGTGTTGTTATATAGAGGTTGTTGATCTACAAAGGGCCTCTCTAGAGAGGTTGTACTGTATAACCCATCTTCAAATAGTACTCTTCACTGGCTTTCTTGATATCTCAGGGCGCTGGCCTGTCTACAAATTTGTTCTGATAAAATGCTAAGGTTATTTTATACAGGTTATGTTGGCTACGGCTATTGCCTCCCAATATCCTTACACTCAAACATATTGTTGTTAATGTGTTTTAATGATACAGGTTGATTCATAATATATGTCCAAGTTTCAAATTATTCTATTGTTTCGTTCCTGTACAAGGTGTTATGTTTTACCGGTATATATCATTTGAAAGCTTATAATTATGATACAGTTTTATCTACCGGAAACTACATGAATGATGTTGGCGTCATTGCAGTATAAAAGATTTCATGAACAGACGCTTAATAAATCGCTGGCTTAGAATTATACTTAGTAATACGTCCTTATAAGACTCATGCATATTTAAAATATGCACATCAAAGCGCTTCTTATGAGTCTATTTTCATAAAAATGTTGACCAAACAGAAGTTTAAAAAACTTGTTTTCCAATAGGAAAATATTAGTAGTTTTCAGGCAGTTATTTCTTGTTTTCTCATAGTATTGATTTTGTACGTACGACCTTGTAATTTAAGCCAGCGAAATGGAAGCATACTTTTTACAAGCTATCTTTTGAAAGCCAATTCCCAAAATTTAATGTAACTGTACGAAAAATTCAAACTATTACCTGGTTATGATAAACTGTATAGGTGATAGACACATACGCGTGTGAAATGGTTTCTGTAGATTGTATCGACACAGAAGGGGTAAGGTTTTTAACCACATTGAAATAAGCCTTGCCATTATCATCATTCAAATGGACGTCACATTGAATGTATGGCATAAATGTAGACTAAAATATATATGAAATTATATAACATTGTATATCAAATAAAACTTTAAAACGTTTGTGTTTTGGATGTGTGAACTACTTGTAGTTTTTACACTCAGACATCTCAAAACAGTTTCATTTAAAAAGTGTGACAGATATTATGAATAGCCCTGTCTATTTGCAATTACTTCAGGATGTACCAAAATTAATTGAGTATTCATGCTTGTTGTGGAAACCTTAGACATGACATTTTTCCTAATAAGCAGGATACGATTACAATTATTACTATCGCCAATTAGCACAACCTCGTTGGAGCAATGATCATTTAGATCACCTAAAGATGGTGACCCTGGAAGGCTTGTACTGTTTTTATTTTGTGTAAGTCCTGCATTAGATACTAGATACTAGATACTAGCAGTGCTTTGATTTATAGGTACAATTATTTTGTTTATCCATACCCTAACACAACAATGCTTACTTAGCAATATGATCATTTCCAGCCAATACTATTCACACTAAAACTCGTTCATACTATGAAAAGTGAATTTTGCTTATTGAGATTAGACGTTAATCTAGAATTCGAAATTGTTTGGTCCAATTGATTTACTTGATAACCTTCGATAAACAATGTACGGCAGATAATAAGGTGGCGTGATATCTAAACCCTATACAGGCGTTATATGTAGTGACTAGACGACAGTGTACATAATGCCCCGCCCATTTCTTTGTCGAAGGTCGTTGCCGAAGGTTATCAAGCGAATCTATTTGATTATGCAAACATGTGCATTTTTCCAATACTTTACAACCAAAAGAGCGATACCTACAATAGTACCCTTAACAAAAGAGTGCAATAACTACAAAATTGCCCTGTAAAGGAGTGCAGTAACTGTTATAGTGCCCTGAAAAAGAGTGCAAAAACTGCAATGATACACTGGGTTTGATGTGTGTACACCGCACCCACCAAACCCTCAATTAAACTATAATACAAATAGAGAACATACAATCGGATACCTTATTTTATATCGGGCCACGCCCTCGTTTTAAATAGATAACACCGTGTTATGTGCTCTGTTTATAACATAATACATAGTGTTGTAGTTTAATATTATCGCCTATGTTTACATTATTTCTAGTATTTGTGTATTTTTCTTTACTACTAAGAATTGATATCAAATTGTCTGTCCTTGCCTGAAGTCACTGTATATTTGTAGGACTAGGTTTTGTGTTTAACAAAAAAAACATGTTTTATCTGTATGTGTACGAGTTTTGACGGGTTTTACCGAGCTTGTGTACGTAATTTACCGGGTTTGCCCGAGCGTGTGTACGTAATTTACCGGGTTTGCCCGAGTGATAATCTGTCCAATCCATTCCGTCGTTACAATTCCATTGATTTCAATTGGCGCATGCGCATGTATAGATGTATGACGTCATTATATCAGTTTTGCGTTATTGATGCCGATTGTTCATTCTGCTTCAGCTAATATTTATTGTGCGCGCACATAAACATATTTTATATACAAAATGTATTTTCATTATTTTTTATGAAATTCAGACGCTGTCTTGTGTTAAATGTTTTCATTTTTAATCTAATCAATTGTGTTTAACGTCCATGATTGTTTCTGCTTCCCTCAGCTTTTTGTGTGACTACGTTTGAAATGCTGTTCTGTACCAAGTTATTCGTTATTATCCTAAAATTCCTTTTATTTAGAATTAATACAACTGTTTGAAACTTACTAGAGAGCATTGAACCCAGCCGCATAATTAACTTGATAAACGTTTATTTTAAGGTCACATATTGAAACACATGCATGTCATTTTTTTGCTTTGTAATTATGAAATTCAAATCTAAAATATCTCAAAATTATAAAGAGCAAACACTTAAAACGCCATTATAGATTGTTTAGATAATTACTACTAGATACAGAAATTGTTTTAAATTCGGATGCGGGAACAGTTTCGGTAAAGTGGATTTTTTAATTCTCGAACTTTAAATTACTATCAACGGTGTAATGGTCTATGTGTGATTGTTTAACAAATCGCTGGCTTAGAATAAGAATCAATATTTTGAGAAAACAAGAAAAAACTGTCTGAGAACTACTCTTTACTTATTGAAAAACAACCTCAATTTCAGTTTGGTCAACATGACAACTTCCAATTTAATGAAGAGAGGCTCATAAGAAGCGTCTTGAGATGCGAATTTCAAATATGCATGAGTCTTATATAATGAGGTCGTTTACAGTAATTACTACCGTCTAATTCTAAGCCAGCGAAATATCATAAAACCGTTTGTTATGGAAATATACCCCGTCGTTTAATGATCAGATTCTTGATGAATATTAAGTGCAACGATATATTTTAGGTGACAAACCTCGTTTTTCATATTCTCTGACGACTTTACTGAAGTGTTTTAGTATCATCTGTTGTCCTAATAGGTCTACAACCATCGGGATGTTGAACATTAACTGTCTAAACATCTAAATTGTATTTGTTCGCATTTTAAAGAGCATGTATATAGTTCGTTTGTCTTTTTTGGTTTAAAACAACTAGCCGCCGATCCATTCAGACTTCTAACTGCAAATTTGTAAGTTATATGACGTCACTACGACCTCGGGTAAAATATAATGTTTGTTCTTTTCGCTTTTTAAGTAATTTTAAGCATTTCTCTAAAATATTCTGATTTTAGCAAACTCTAAATGTTTTGTGCTTGTTAGAATGCCATTAATTATGTTTGGGTACAATTGTTATACATGTAGCAGACATTTTTTGGCGTGTTATTTTAACATTGATTTATCACCCCTTCTCGATATAATTTAACCCTTTGGAATATGAAAATTATATATAAGCCAGTCTCTGCTATTTTTACATTATGCAGTTACTGTATGTATTACAGTTTTGAAAAAGCTCTAAAATTATAAAAAATTACATTACTGTTTATTTAAGTACTTACCAATAATATATACGTTGATCCAGTAACGTTAACATACCTAAGCTAAATTATACTGAAATAATTTACTTCAATACTGTGGTAACACGTTTTTTGAAAGAGAAAAATGTGGAGTTATTTGATTGAAACAGAAGTGACCTTTCTTAGTTTATTTAAAGAATTGATCGAGAACTGTATTGATGAAGTACGTGTCATTGAATGACGTTTACGACGTCAAGCAAACATTTCAAGGCATCTCCAAAAATAGCTGTAACTTCGTTAAAAACACCATTTACACTATTTATGTTGCGTTTTGCTTCCATAAGATTACAGAAATCTTAAAATCATTTTTGGTCAAAAGTAGCTGATTTTCCAGGAGATTGGCTTTTATTGGATTGAAATGCCACTTTCTAGCAGATCTTTTTCATAGAGCATTTATTATGATAATATTATTATGTCGTATTGTTTCAACCATTACACAAATATATTTCACGCGTATTTATACCGTTTGATACATTATAATTTTGCTAAATCATTCACAATTATTCGTGTGCTTTATTTCATTTGAAAATCACCCATAATTCCCTAAAAATAATTTTCTGTACATGTGATAAATGCTAACTTTATAGTACAGGGTGTTAAAAAAGTTCTTTCTCAAAATTTTAATTCATTCTTAATTTTATCAGAGCTATGTACGCGTTGTACAATTTTAATTTCTTACTCTAATAGTTTACTTTAATGTCAGAAAGATTAGAAAGATGGTAGAACACTCTGGAATTTAACCTTTAAGTTTTTACATTCTTCTGACGTAAGAGAAAAAACTATTGAAACATTGAGAACGAACTTTTTTAGTACCATATACAACCCTTTCACCAAAAACGTTTTTAATTTCCTAGAATATAAATTAATTCTTTTCATTGCATACTATTTTATGTGTATTTGTGTTGACTTTCTCATATAAATATACCTTCAACTATATTTGACGTTTATTAAATTGTTTTGAAATAATAAATATATAAATACGTTAGTTTTTTGTTCTTGTATCTCTCGCCACGATGTTCGTTTAACGGAAAAGTACGGTAGGTCATATTACAGAGGTAACCGTCTGGGCTTTTCAAGGAAAATAACTAGAACAGAGATGAAGACGCCATTAGCAAGACGTGAAATATTTTAACGATACTGGAAACATGTTGCGATGCTTTATTTGGTTTGAATTTATCATTTACTAGAACACTGGAAGCTACATGCATATTGGCTTGATTCTACTGCGCGGTATTTCCTGCAGCGTATAGAACTGTCAACTTGTCACGTTGTTAAACAGCATCAGTATTTCGTGCGGGAATTGCTGGCGTAACCAGAATGATCCAAATACTTGATCAATTAGAGAACAATAGGATACAAAGGGCCATAGGTCGCTAACCTGGCGTAATAATTCATAAAGAACATTACATTACGGTGACCAAAGAATTTACACCAGGAACCCATACTGACAGATAGGACCACAATTGTGACCTCTAGTGACCACACAATGCTTTTCTATGATTTGACCTAGTGACCTAATGTTTTACCTCGGATGACCCAATATCAACCATGACATAGATTGTCTTGAGATGATCATTGTGACCAAGTGTCATGAATATTGGGCCAACATTGTGACCTCTATTCACTTATTTGTTTTTTTCTATTTGATTTAATTGCCTAGTTTTTGACTCTGGATGACCCCTTACCGAACTTGTGTTGAGATGATCATTGTGACAAAGTTTCATAAAGATAAGGCCAAAACTGTGACCACTAGCAAAAACACTTGTTTTTTCTATAGTTTGACATAGTAACCTAGTTATCGATCACGGGTGACCCAATTTCAAAGTTGGTCCTATATCGTGTTAGGCAGATCCGTGAGACCAAGTTTCATAAAGATTGGGCCAATTTGTAATCTCTAGTGGCTACACAAGTAATTGTTGACGGACGGACGTAGATTGATCACAAAAGCACCCCTGTCACTTTGTGACAAATGAGCCAAAAACAAATCGTACAGGGAAGGCAGCACTCATCAGAAACAGCAGAACACGAAATACTGAACAGCTATAAAAACGTGACAATCCACTCAGTCAACCTGTCAACTTATTTAGTCAAACAAATCCGGAGCCAGAAGACAAGAACGAATCACAAGGACGTTCACACATCACAAGGATAACACACATCCTTGTGATAACACACATCACAAGGATAAAACACAAACCAAACTGATCAGATACATTGTACATGCACTTTTATAACACACCAAGCACTTCGAGGAGGAATATAGTCTTGCAAAAATGATGTCACTAGGGTGTAATAACTACGTTGCACATACGTCACATTCCTATAATACACAGTCCTCATCAATAGTTCACATGTATTCGCGATCAATATTTTATACAAAATATTTCCATCGATAATTCACATGTTTCGCGACAAATCAGCAATACAAAATATTTCCCTCGATAATGCACATGTTTTCGCGATAAATCAGTTATACAAAATATTTCCATCAATAATTCACATGGTTTCGCGATAAATCAGTTATATAAAATATTTCCATCGATAATACACACGTTTTCCCGATAAATCAGTTATATAAACTATTTCCATCGATAATTCACATGTTTTCGCAATAAATCAGTTTAACAAACTATCTCCATCGATGATTCTTATGTTTTCGCAAGATTTTATTCAAAAGAAAAATATTGAACGTTGCATGCTCTGATTTTTTTAAGAATCGTTCCTTCGGAGGCCTGTGGAAGCAGCGTACTAAGATTCCAGGTATATGTGCTAGATCTATAATCATCAATGGAAACAAGCACCAAATGGAATCAGATTTCATTTGTTAAATTATTACAGATATGAAACACAAAATGCAACATTTTTTCCAGTTTTAAACAGGAAATGTATCGAGTCACTGTATAATGACATCTTGCCGACCAGCTCAGGACTAATTTTATACATACTTTTTATATTTTCGTCAACTCGTTCTACTGGATCTGTGCGGCGACCAGGTGTTGTAGCGTTGCCAAGGGTACCGTTAATTGTCACAAAAGTACGTTGATGTTTATTCCGGTCAACAATTTAACTGCAATCGAGTTGATCCTTTTAATATAGAAATGTCATCGATGTTGAACTGAAAATAAATAATTTATGAGCAATTTATACGAACAGCTTCGTGATTACCCCTCGTAGTTTCATAATAAATAAAGTTTTTTATGGATACTGGTTATATGTATGCCTATAATGTTTCGTAAATATGTTACTTAGTTACTCATTGTATGTATAAATACAAGGAGACCGCATACCACATCCATCAAGCACAAGGAATATTCAAAATATATCGAGATGAATACTCACCGCGATTACCCCCATTCCCTCCACTTTTTGCAAGTTTACTATTCTGTCACCAAAATTCCTAAAACTACCACAATAGTACGAAACGTTCAGTTTACGAAACGTTCAGTGTTCGAAACATTCAGTTTACGAAACGTTCAGTGTACGAAACAAAGTAGTTCGTTTCTGTTTGGTGACTTTTCGTCACATGCCGTGTAACCATTTCTTCATACGCGTGAATTTAAACCAGCCAGGAATAATTCTGAACAACATGGTCTTATAACGGAAACACACAGGCTTTTTAAAAGGCGCTTTATATTATTTGTGATCATTAGTAAGTCAGGTCTGATGGTATCAATCTAATATTCAGTACTTAGTAGTCAAGACATTATCTAACTGTACTAGTTAAGCAGAGATTAAGTCGAGAAAGTAGTTCAGATCGTTTTCACTAAGCTCGATACAATTTCTGAAATCTAGTATTAACTGACAATGCTCTCAGATAACGTTGTTTAAAGCACGAATTCTAACAAAACATGCGCGATATCTTCACGAGACTAAAATCTGACTATGCAAATTTTAAAGTTATTTGGGCGACATTTCGATTAACTGAATTTACGACACGTTGAATATTAAAGTACAAGTGACTTCCAGCATGACAAACATTAAACTCTCGCCAACAAGGGATTAGCACGTGGTATTCCGAGTCCGGCACCATTAAACGATAAAATTCAACAACTAAGCTTTGTAACATCCTTAATAAATAGCACGCTCCGAACTATAGTAAAACTTCGTTATGACGAGCATCGATGTTACGAGCACCCGGCCTATGTCGGGCAAATTTTGAGGTCTCGGCGAATGTGCTCTATTTCAGATTTATGAGCACCTGGTTTATGTCGAGCACAGATGATGGTCCCGTAATTTCACCAATATCAGTTGAAAATCACATGTTTAACTTCATTTACACAATATGGATCTACGACTACACTATTCCATCGACTGATGTTATTAGTTTGCATTAATTGCTTTATCTCGAATAAATGCGATCATTTTATATCTTATAAGGTACAATATACCCTCAATTAAAACACCTCATTTTCTTGAAAGTCGATCTTTTTCCGAAATGCCGGTCGTTGGTGGTTTTCCCTTACTTCGATGCGACCGCTTCAATGTCACATAGGATATCAACTGGAGAGGGCAACATACTGTACACTGCGTCTTCAAAGAATGTTGATTAAGTATTGAATTTATAGCACTGGTAGGATAAAACGAATATGAAGTTTGCTATGACTAGCTTGTAAACGTTTTATTCAAGGAGTTCCATAAAAATAATAAATCAGCACTCATTGAATTTCCTAAGTATAAATAATCTGGTTCCCGGTCTAAAATCTTAATTCACATTATATTGGCCATGTCCAACAGTAAGATATGGAACGGGAACCAGACTACTTGTAAAGTATAAACTGTTCACTTTATTACTAGTAGGATATTCAATGAATATGTCCGGAGGCAACTTGGTCGAATACCTGAATACTTCTAGACACATTGCTGATATAACAGCTGTATATGCATAACGATACAATATGTTACAAGTATAGATCAGACAGTGAAGGCACCACTCATATTAAACAGTCGAGCACAGAAAACATTAAAACTTCACTGACCACAATTACAGAGCACAATGCCCAACAGAACAAGAAAATGAACTTAAATAACCACAGAAAGTTCAGGTTTAAGCTGTCAAAAGGTCGAAAGTCATTCAAGGCATTCCAAAACTGATATTGTGCGCGAAAACGCAAATATGTACATGTATGCGTTTAATCGACAGTGTTATGGGGATGGACAAGTGGTACAGTGATAAGGGCTATGGACTGCTGATCTGAAGGTTGTGGGGTCGATCCCAACTTCAGCCGGATCAAAAACAGAAATGCATTTTAGTGTTTCCCACCTAAAATTACTACAATTACTAACAGTCTTTGGACGAGACGTTAAGCGAGGTCCCGTGTATGATGCTTTTACACCAGGCACGTACAAGAACCAGGGATGCTTCTGGAACTGGAGCATCTTCTGTATCATGCACTCTTACCAAAAAATCTAAAGTGACTAACCTCTTCTTTAGGCATTGCCAATATGGATTTCCGATGGCGAGGATCAATAAAAGCATATAAACCAATCTTCTCTCATAACCTATTTGGGATAGAGGCCATCAGGAACGAAGTATCGAGAGTGACCAGAAGAAAAAAACAAAAACAGAAAAAGACAAAATTTGCAATGCATATAACTGATATCGGAATTTTTATCGACATAGCAAGCAATACTCGACAATAAGATCAGTGAATTCCAATACGAGGGGTTTTCGAAAATAAATGCAATTTCATGCATATCTTTGTACTTCCGGGAATTTCGTGCTTCAAACTTGGCTTGTGTACCGATTTAACTATTGTCTTCAGTTGATTTAAATTTGGATGAATTCCATTTATTAATGAGGTCAAAGTGTATGTTTACTTAATATATAGTTACTAATTTGCACTATGCTAAAAAACGTTCGAAAAACGTATAATCAAACGGACTGAAATTATGCCTTATATCAAAGAAAGGTCTAAACCTAATTTAAGTCATAAATTTATCCATGATGAACTTTTTGAGATTAAGGGACACCGTAATGTGCCTTTTAGCGTTGTAACAATTTTATTATATGATTCAAAGTATGTCAATTGCATTTGAAAGATAAAAACAATAGTGGTCAACTGAAAACAACAAAACAAATGATTGATAACAAGTAGGTTATTCGTCTCAAAACTGCAATATTGACTGTTGGTCTGTTAACTGCTAGTAAATGCTCGAGTTTATCCCAAGGTCACCTCATTTGGAAGAATATTCTTGAAGTTAACAACATTTGTCCCACTGGATACCATGCTCATTATGTAGTGACCAAAACATCATCTTATTTTAAATGCCTTCAGAACTTACAGGAGAGTTTTTACGGTGTATAACAAAGCATGAAACACGTGCTTACTATCATTAACCATGAATGGAGAAGAAATATCATATATGTGCTCCCAGAAATTCTAAGAAACCCGTAATTATAAAACACACACAGTCAGTGATGAAAATGATACATTGAATTTACCAACAAAGGTCCTGTAATTCAAAGACCTGAACCTATGGGCAAATATGTTACAAGAAGGTTTCTATTATATTTTGTGCAGGAAGGACTTCAGACATATTTCATAAAACGTCGAATTGTTAATGGAATAGACCATATGTACCTTTCTCGTGAAAATGCCTCTTCGCATTGGGCTTTTAGTGTCTAGTTTTTGAACGAAAAACGTAAGATAATACTTTATCACCAAGTCTATTCTGTAGACCTAGTCTTATGAGACTAAGTTTAAGTTCCTATACTAAAATCTCATTCAGTAGACCATAGGTACGTTTCCAGGAAACCCATGCGGTCAGTCAAATTACAGTACATGAGTGTTACATACCGATTGCAGACGTCAAAACATAACTTTAATCTTGAAATTAAAAGTTAAATAAGTATGCAATGTGCGAAGGAGGGTTCATTGAAGGATTGTGGGAGTTTTAATGTAAATGGTTCTGTCAATAAAACGTTATAGAGTAAATTGCATTTAATAAACACCCCCGAATATTGCCAGTGTCATTGTGTTGTTAAACTTATCTGGTTGGAAACAATTGGCTTCCGAAGCGATATTTTATTTTGACCACTTGAATAATAGGTGAACATTACTAATCATTGTGGACATACTATATGAATATGCAGTTGAGTCGGTTTCAGGCCACTATACAAATCGTTGACCTTTTGCACACAATTATTAGTTTGCGTATACAGTACTCAAACTCGGTTGAGCGTCGATGATGTTTCGTTAAAATCGCTCAAGGAATAAAATACAAAATTATAGTTTTTGACCTTGACAGATTTTCTCTTTCGCTCTCTAACGTCACATACCGCGTAGTATGTCCACCCTGCTAATTACGGGTTTGCAGGATTAAGACGATCGCCTATTTTCCACATACAATACTCTGTTGACATTTTAATACGTAGTACTGTGTGTTGATTTGAAAATTTTGGTTGTCTATGATACAAAACTCCTATCAAGTTACGTTACAAACTAATTGTTTGTTATTAATTGGATTGATGTCAAAGACGCTACAGTCTATACCTTTGTTGTTGTCGTCTGTCCTAAGCAGACGACATACATTGTACATTCGCAGAATTGTCAAGGTATTTCGGTTATGGTTGATGCTAAAAGCGGTGCATATGTTGGACAACTTTGTCTAAACTATCTGGATTTATGAGGGTATGTCGGTGATCAGAACAAAGAAATAATCTCAATAATTGCCCAGTCTAGAACTTTCATGGTCGTATATCTCACATCGTCTTAGAATGGTCAATATTTTTAGCCATTGCCACCAGACGAAATTCTGCTTGACTGGTTTCTCTATAGCCTTAGATGAAATGTCATTAGACGCTTGAACGCGTCCTTGCACTGAACGATCTGGTTTAATAGAAGCTTGTATTCGTACATTGTATGTGATTAACTGCTGGTTTCTTACGAATTTTGCTGTGAGCTTTATAACCGTAACCCAACATGCTTTAGTTTTACAGTTTAAAATATATCTGCTGTCTATGAGAAGTGATGCTTGTATAACGTCACGTGACATTCAATTCGAAGTCTAAAAAAAGGTCGGTTCATATAATTAAAAAATACAGGCAGATATTAACGATGCAAACCTAAAAAATGTTCCTTTACAAATAATGTATATGTAATGTCCCTTTAGAATTTATTATATGCTATGTCCCTTTAGAATATGTATATGCTATGTGCCTTAAAAATATTAAAAATAATTAATATGCATTGTCACTTAAAGATAATGTTTACGCTGTGTCCCTTTAAAATAATTTCTATGCTAGGCTCCTTTAGAATAAATTATGCTATGTCCATTGAAAAATAATAAATACGCATTATCACTTAATAAAAGTTCTTATGATGTGTCCATTTAAAATAAATTATATGCTTTGTCACTTTAAAAATATCAAGTGTACTTATCAGCGAGACTGAGTTAGTTCTCAAGTGATACATAGGTATACTGTTTCAGTGAAGTTAGGAGTTACATCATGCCGACAGAATGTACTTCAAGACGACGTTTTAATTAACATGTTCAGACGAATGGCGTCATATGACAATCAGAGTGGTTTATTTCTTGCAGAGTTGAAGAAGAGGATTCGTAGACATTCACTCATTACAAGGCGTTCAGACGGAAATTAGAGTTCCAAAATCTTCTGTAACGTAACCAAGAAATATTTTTATTATAAGATATATTCTACTCAACTGTCAGGGGCGTAACTTCCTATAGGCCATATAAGCCGCGGCCTACACTTTTTCACAGAATGTCGAAAAAATAAAAATGCCAAAAATGCAATAAATATCAATAGGGTATGGGGTATAGGAGTGTCAAACTCACCTGGACTGTAATTGATATTTAGTCTGAAAACAGCCCAGAGAACACATACGACATAATATAATTTCAAAAAATTCGGGGGAGCATGTCCCCGGACCCCCATACAATAAGAAAATTCATGTTTATATGGAATCTAGACAAATACTGTAGAGTCCCACTTGAGTGATTGTTCATTCATGTCAATGATTTAGATATTTTGATGAATTATATTTACCCTATCACAATTGAGAGTCGTAGTTGTTCTTGTTTTTTAGTCTGAAAACGGCTAAGAATGCACCTGCGACGATATAGAAATTACGAATTTTCCGGGGGATCATGCCCCCGAATCCCCCTAAAATAACATGGCCTACACATTGATTTCGACTAAGTTACGCCCCTGACTATAGGTATGGTGTAGACGTTTGCTCTGGAGTTCGCATTTGGTATAGTACGAAATTGATAAATACATCATCATAATTCGGAATCTTTGTATATCTGTAACATGCCTGTCTTAAATTGTGATTATAAATGGATATTTTAGCGAGTTTTAAATATAACACATATAGTGTGTTTGTTTTTGGTAAATTCCTGAAATTCGCCTTAATATGTCCACGTCTGTAACTTAACCGCTGATAAACAGGAAACGGTTGGACTCGTACGGTCATGCCACACGTTATATTTGTTATTCTAAATTATGTTTGGTCAATTGCGAAACAGAAAATTTATATTAAGTCAAACAGGAAAGGCTGTACTCAACTTAACCAGCCGAGCACAGGAAACATTAAAAACACACAAAGCACAATGTCTAACTTAACCAGCCGAGCACAGGAAACATTAAAAACACACAAAGCACAATGTCCAACTTAACCAGCCGAGCACAGGAAACATTAAAAACACACAAAGCACAATGTCCAACTTAACCAGCCGAGCACAGGAAACATTAAAAACACACAAAGCACAATGTCCAACTTAACCAGCCGAGCACAGGAAACATTAAAAACACACAAAGCACAATGTCCAACTGAACCAACCGATCATAGGAAACATAAAACACATACATGGCACAATGCCCAACTAAACAAGCAAAGATCCGTCCAAATCCAAGCTGTCGAAAAGTATAACAGATTATTAGTTTCAGCAATCAAGAATGAATGCCCTAGCTGAATGTCCCAGTTTCCACAGCAAATGCCTAGTTTTAGCTGTCAGAAATCCTAAACGAAGAAGTGCCCAGAACACTGCCAACCAAGAAAATTAATCAACCATAGTCCCAGCTGTTAAAAAGCTGAATGGAAAAATTTCAGCAAACAAAAGGCGGAATGCTGATTGACCTAGTTACAACAGTAAAACAGAACTACATAGTTAACGCTGCCTTAAGCCCAAAAATTAAGTAACAGTATGAAAACGTTGAATGAAACGGTTTCAGCTAAATGACCTGATAGTTTGTAAGTAAGTAAGTAAGTAACGACTTTATTTATAGTAGATAACATAATTGGTGTTTCACCAGTTTTCAATATGGTCTAAACTGTTTGCGAATGTGTTAGAATAGTTCCCCCTGGATGCCTGGACGCCTGAGATTAGGTGTTGCCTGCAAGCTGGTGTCTATGTAATCTCACCACATAGTTTATAACTAGACTACAGTATAGGAGGCATTAACATACAAGGCAAGTTGAACAAACTCGATACATGTATATGTAACATACAACCTCTCAAGGACAACACACGTGAGCAACTCACATATTGGCTGTTGTTGCGAGGTAGTTGCTGTGAAAAGGGTAGCTTAGCTATACACACTCCAACCGTATGTACGAATCCAATGGTATGGTGGAATGATGCACTCCTTGACCGATTTGTCATTAACTTTTTTATTTATATCACATGTCGTTGCGGTATTTTACTGTCGTCATATTTCCTGCTTATATATCAAAATACGTATCATATTTTGTGATGAGTACCTTCCTTGTAAGTATTGGGTTTCCATTCTCATAGGCAAATACATCAGCGAAACGTAAAGTGACTGACGTAATATTACTCTTTAATCATTTTATGATCAAGGCACCTTATGCCACGTGGTACATTCATCTTAATGACGTCACATAACTTAATACAATCTTGCTCTCCGAACAGCGTTACTGAAAGTCTGATATTCTCTGGAAATAATGAAGTTTGCCGAACAAGATCAAATCTAAGACGAAATACGATCACATAATTGTCGTACTCAAATAGTGTGGATTAAATCTTAATTTGATCTCCAATAACAACGACCGCGCATGCGCAATGTATCTAAGACGTGCTCGATTGTTGTTACATTAAACGATTTTCTGACGGAACATTTACTAGCTGCAGTTTAAGCTGAAATATATTACTCCTTGAAATTGATTAAGATTTTTTGTAAATATCGAAATCACTCCTGAAATATTCGTTGATTGACGTACGATGTTTTCTAAATTTCCGCTCCTATATTAAGGATATTCGCTATATGTAACATTCTGATCACCTTGAAAGTCGGTTAACAGTAAAACAAGACAAGTACGAAAACAATTAATCATAAAGCAAGCAAATACTGAAGTCAGAGATGTTCCGTCTTCTGAGCTAAATCTCATAGCAAGAAATCCGAAGGGTATCTTTAGTTTCCTTATGAGAAGTTAATTCTAATATAAGATATCCAAAAAAATTCTAACGTCACTAAAAATGTTCAATACCTTTATAATTATCATATTTGACAACTCCCTTTCGTGTTAAAACTTGGTCAGTCTATATCAAACGCTTAAGGAGGTCCGCGCACCTTTGATCTAACGATTGAATTTTCCTTGAAACATCTTAAAATGCCAGCACAATCTTCTTGAACAACATTGAAATTATTAAAATGATATGTCACCCAGGCTCGTTTTCGAGATACTTGGCTTTCTAATGACCTACCATTGTATTTTGTTCATTTTATCTATTTCCTGCATTTATGGCACCATTATGTTCTTTTTAAGATGTTTTCATATGAAACCACTTTTAAACCATGCATGCTATTTTATGTGTCCAATGGTCATTCCTACTGACATTAGTCAAAAATTCCGGCTGCCTGGTAAACAAACGCAGTATTTGTACATGATAAATAGTTACCCCACCCACTTGCATAAAAGTGTGATTTTCAAATGAACGTCAAAAAATATATAACGATCAAAAATTATTTAAAATTGGACATATGTTGAGTATCAAATAGAACAACAGTTTAGTCAAATAAGAAATGGGATCACCAGCCATTTTTGGGAGCTATTCATAAAAAAATACTAATTGTGAATAAATTTGGATAAAAGTAACCTAATTTGCATATTGTAATAAAATAAAAATTAAGTAAAACTGTTTCAAAGTGTGGCTACTTCATATAAGTAAATCATGCACTACATATATATACAACCATATGCATCTGAGCAATTGTAGGAAATTATTGTACACCCATATAAATCACAATATTGCCGTTCCCTACCCACTTTTCATACATGCAAAAAATAAAAAGTTCAGAAATATCTATTTTTTGCAATAATTGTTTTTTGTCATTAATCAACATTCGTATGCGATTATTGAAACTCAAATTCATTGTTTTTCTTGTCTAACACGATTTTGAAATTTCGCACATGCGCACAAGGTAGCCCGGACCTCCTTAAAGTTACAATTTTGTGAAGAAAAAATAAGAAATAAAACAATTATATAAAAATATAAACACATTTCCTGTTATAGTAATTGTTTACAAACGTACATAGAAAATGTGCAGTTTTCATGTCATCAACAGAATAGCTAAGTTGTGTTTCTGGCTAGTGTTCAAGTTTGTAATGGCAGATATTCGAGTCCAGGAAACGTCCATCTTATAATACTGGAACTTTGTTGAACAAAATGAAAACTAAATAAACCACATTACCTTTATATTGCCGTTTATATCGAGTGCACTTTAGTCAATATTGCCATGTGGTCTAAGTAGGATAGACAACGGTCTAGCAGTGTCTATCATATACAATCTATACTGACAGTATGACACGTGACTAGTTACCATCACCTCTTGACCTTGGAACATGCGTTTGTCTATGAATACGACATTAAATAGAGGATCTTACATTCCTACTCATTACGTACGAGTGGAACGAGTGGACTAAATGGTATGAAACGAGTCTTTGTTGAGTGTCATATTGTTTTTGTCGACGAGAATGTAAGATTCTACTTATCACATAACGTTAGAGATGGCTCATCATCGTTCAAAATAATAATGTTTGCCGTATATGTTTCAGCCAATCATTTAGCGGTACAATTAACGCGACCTCTTGACGACGTTGGTATTATCCTGACGTCATTGGGCGATCAATGCATACGTCGCGTCAGACTAATTTAAATATTTATTGCACACTCTTGAAGTGCCGAACGATATATCCGGCACACTGGACCGCAGGTTATGTGATAAAGTTGAAATGGTGGTCAGTGTGTTGGACGGTATGAGCTCACTGTCTCATCATCGTCCTTTAAGGATGTACTAGGTGTTTTATTGCGTCTAATTTGACGTATCGACTACTTTATCTTCACCCATACAGACATCTTACATAAATATCTTGCATAATTGGCAATATGTGTGATCGTATATGATATATACAGTGAATACAGTGAACATTAACGTCACTTTGCAGCTTTGATCTCTTATAATTATGTCTATCAAACGTTTCATTAAAACATTTTAGGGCGTAGTTAGTCTGTGTCTGCACTAACATAGGAACACCCAGGTTCCTCGTAAAGATGGTACCGGTCATGTATTACCGTGGCCTTCGATTATGTTTCTCTGCTCTCATCTTGTCTGTTCTGCTCTCCTCTTGTCTGTTCTGCTCTCCTCCGCTCTCCTATCCTCTGCTCTCCTCTCCTCTGCTCTCCTCTCCTCTGCTCTCCTCTGCTCTGCTCTCCTCTCCTCCGCTCTCCTCTGCTCTCCTCCTCCGCTCTCCTCTCCTCTGCTCTCCACCGCTCTCCTCTGCTCTCCTCTCCTCTGCTCGGTAAGAACGTTTAAAACATACTTTTTAGAATACTAGGTGTCACTTTGTAAGGTTCCGCTCAGCTCAATCTTGTTCGATAGTTGCCTTCAAGGTATTTTGAACACTAGTTATCAATTCGGAGCCATGTACGAGACATAAACATATTAATTTTATATCATGTTAACACCATAGTTATTGTTTTCGAAGTACTACACGAAGATAATGATATTTCAAGAGTAATAATCATGAACTTAATTGGTTATAAATTAAAGTTTATATAAACGAAACCCATGAATAGATAATTCACGACCATTTTATGTTTCCCAACTTGATTTGCTACCTACTATTTTATTAAACAATTAATTTAAGTTTGTTGTAAAATCATTTGTGATTATTCGAATAAGTATAAATTTCTAATTCACAGATGTAAGTGTACTTTTGCAGGATAATTCAAAACGAATTAAAACAAGCATACACACACAGTGCTGATAAAGCCATTCAAAACCTCATAAAGTGGAATCTTTCTACAGCAACAACATGATGCAAATTATATGTAGTTAAGGCAAAGCGGTTTTATGTCAGTGGTAACGCACTGGGCTGTCAATCCAGAGGACGCGGGTTCAATCTATGGCATCGGAAATTGACATTTCTGAAATATTTATAATATTTCCCGCTTTATCTGGTCGTTTGGTCTGCAATGTATCTGGAAGTGACAGGAAGCTATGTATCGCTGCTATACACCGGGCACATTAAAGAACCAGACTGATTATTCAAAATAAGAGCTAGGCGCACTTCAGCAGCGCCGGACATGCCTAAAGTCTCTCTCTCCCTTCATGGGCTTTCTCTCAGTCTGTTCCTCTGGTCAGTTCATGCTGTTTCTGCAATGGATGTTTCACCTGCGCTCTTGTGGCTGCAACAAAAAAATGTTAAATGCCTTTGAACGTGCGTTCGCATGAAAAGGGCGCTGTATAAATCTGATATATTTCTTTTTCTTTTTTAGGAAACAGTGTAGCAATACCACGTGAGTTTGATATTACTAAAGACTACAAATCCAATACGAAATTTGTCAACATTGAAAAACAAAAATAGCCGTTAGTATTTTATTTCTATACCGATGAAAGATGTGCCAGTTTAAGGGGCAAATGTGAGGTTGCCACGAAATGTAGGCTCCTATTAGCTGTTGGGTAGTTATTACCTGCATCCAGTGAAACCTAAGTCTTCTTTTCCAATGTTTCAAAGAGTGCTGGCAAATACGATCAAGGACCCATATTTCGTAGAAAGTTAAAAACTTTTTTCTTCGACTGGAGTATGTTTTATAGAAATTAATGAAGAAATTTAATAAGGCTATTTATGTTTTCGAAGCGTAGAACATTTTATCTTTGATGTGTAGCTTTTAGTAGTGATATCAAAGTGACGATGTATTGTTACACTGGAAATGCACTTTTGTACAAAGTTACATGTATAATATACTGTACTACCTGTCACTTTGTAAGGCACCGCTGTTTCTTGTTCGATAATTTAGAATACTAGTTATCAATTTGAAGCCATAAAAGAGCAATAAACATATTTATTTCATGTCATTTAACACCCGAGTTATTGTTTTTAAAGTACTACACGAAGATAAGGTTATTTCAAGAGTAATAATGATGAACTTAATTGGTAATAAATTAAAGTTTATATGAGGGAACACATTAATAGTTTATTCACGACCATTTTATACTTTTCAAATTCATTTGCTGCCTAAGATTTGACCCAACTATTAATTCATATTTGATGTAAAATTAGTTGTGATAATTGAATGAGCATAAATTTCTAATTGACAGATTAAAACATATTTTTGCAGAATAATTCAAAACGAGTTAATCGAATAAGCTTGCACACACAATGAACAAACATAATCAACGATAAAACCATTGTAAACCTCATAACACTGAATCATTCTACAGCAACTACGCGATGCAAACAGTGTTATAATGCCACATGACTTTGACATGACTAAACACTACAAATCCAAGACGAAATTTGTCACCACTATACCGATGAAAGATATGCCAGTCGAAGGGAAAGAATTTAAGGTTTCTACTAATTGTAGGAGCTGCTGGGCCGTTTTTTTCTAGCACCATGTAAAACTTGTCTTCATTTCTAAGGTTTCACAGAGAGCTGGGAAAAGATCCTATATTTCGTGCAAAGCTTATAACTGGAGTATGTTTCATAGAAATGATGAAGAAATATAATAAAGTTATTTTTGTTTTCGAAGCGTAGAAAATTTCGTCTTGTATTTCTAGCTTTTAGCAGTGATGTCAAAGTCACGTGGTATTGCTACACTGGAAAGGCACATTTGTAACATAGTAACATGTATAATATATTGTATGTTACAAAGTCCATCGGACTAACAATCTCATACAAGGCTCCTGTCTCGAAACACATTTGAGTGATTCGCTTTATCTAGCCACACGAATGATAATAAACCATGGAATCATACCATTTATATTGACGTAAAAATGTTAATTTTCTCAGTTCCGGGGTTATTTACCGTCCCTAACGAATATATGTAATTCCATAGAGGTTTGTCTCGCGATTTCCCATTGTTTACAGCGCTTAAATCAATCACACGAACATTTAACGTTGTATGCAAGGAACAGTGTTAGGAGTTTCTATGATAAAGCCGGTAGTGGGTTGGCAGGGGGTTGGAATAAATAATCTCACCTATTGCGATAGTTTGCCAGACAGTTTATTGCTATATAATTATATGTCGTAACTGTATGCAATAGAAGTCTGTACTTAGAACTTACAACTTCTCTATCTCTTTGGCAGGTGCTGACTCACGTATTGGCGTATTGCAAAATTAAAAAATAGTCAAACAATTGCTTATTTTGATATGGTTGCGTGTATATATAATTACGAAATTTCGTTGATATCTGGAAATCTTTTTATATTTCTGGAACCATCCACCATTCCATGTTTTGAAAATTTCAATAAATTTAATTACCGGACTGTTGTTTCTTGGTTTTTTCCAAGGGTTAGAAAAAGACACTGCGACTTTTTGCAATACTAGTAACTGTCCATTAAAATTTCATTCCGGGAAATAATCTTATTCCACAACTATTATGCCGTAAATAATGTAAATGCATTCAATAAAACATGATTTTCTGATCTTTACAAAAAAGATCATTTTAAAGTCGAGAAAATAGATGTCAAAATAAACCCAAAAAGCATGTTATATTTCAATGAATATTTTTTTAGTTCAATTGCTTGGAATTTGGCATATTATATATGAACGTATGCCGTTGACCATCAACATTAATTTCTGGGAAGAACTGGAGAACAAAATAGAATTGATATGAAGTTATTGGTGTGTGAACAAACAAATATCATTTGGTATAAACAAGAGTGGTCTCCCTTTTTACAGTTTTACTTGTAGTCAACAAATAATTTCATTTTGGTTAAATGTTCTGATGGAAACAGAAGGATTCAGTAATCGTACCATATATTACAGTTTAATGAATACTGACATTTACGTTTCTAAACCAATACTGCAAAAATGACACACATTTTGCTTAAAATTAACATAAAAAAGATTATATTAAGTCAGACAGGGAAGGCAGCACTCAACTGAACCAGCCGAGCACAGAAAACATTAAAAACACATACAAGGCACATTGCCCAACTGAACCAACCGAGCACAGTAACATAAAACACATACAAGGCACAATGCCCAACTAAACAAGCAAAGATCCGCCCAAGTCCAAGCTGTCGAAAAGTATAAAACATTATTACTAGCTGAATGGCCTAGTTTCCACAGCAAAACGACTATAATGCCTAGTTTTAGCTGTCAGAAATCCTAAAACGAAGAAGTGCCCAACACACTGCCAACCAAGAAAACTAATTAGCGCTTGTCCCGACCACAGGTACATGAAAAGTGTCCAATACCGTCTAAATATACATATTTAAATATGTATATACGGGTGGGCTAGGTCACTTTTCATGGACTGTTAAAAAGCTGAATAGAACAGTTTCAGCAAATATAAGGCCAGTGTACTAGAGTATATCCTCTTCTAAGTTCATTATATTACTTAATTGTTGACGAAAAGCTATGTAATTTTCCAAATATAGAATAGAAACATACACCTTTTGGCCAGTAATGGTAGAATTCTACTAAATATTTTCATAGAAATATGCATCGGGCATGGACATTACATAACGAACAACCCTCGTATAGTCTTTACACAACTTGCGAAACATCAGTATTCTGTAATTGTTTAGTATTATGACATCCAATTAAGTATTATTATTAATACCCTATAAAACTAAAACTACTTTCACATTTATCGAGAAATGATGTTTTGCAAGAATCTAAATTCCTGGGTTGCATCGATAGTAACACGGTCGTGTTATATATTGAATAAAACTCCCAAATGTTGGCTTTCCATTGGTATATGAAAACATCAGATGATATCAAGCATTTTCTAATGGCATCCGAATGAAATAGGGTCAGATATTATGAAACATCCTGTACATACTTGGTTTGGTAGGAACATTATACGTCATGCAAAACATACAGCTCGGTCTTAGATTAAGCACATTGAAGAGTTGTCATTGTGAAAGGTTGTTGTCCTTTTCGTTTCGTTATTGATGGATGTCTTATATACCGGCTATATTTCATGACTGATGCGGCAAGTTGCAGTCGGCTTTTCATGATTTTCTTATTGTTTGTCTCAAAATCAGACACTGAAACCACAATTTTTTTCAGAGTTCTTATTAGAGACGATTTGGTAGATTAGTATAAAACATTCCTAATGTATCTGCCTAAAGTTCTAAAACTATTAAAGCCACATTATCTCTCCCAATACCTTTTTACAGTCATCCAGTAAATAGATTAGCTACAAAGAATAAGAATATTTTTCACAAATGACCATTAATTGACGACAGAATGTTAAATTCATCTGGCGAAATAGTATGCCAAAAATCACATTTTAGTAAAATATATGGATCATAAAATACTAATTTTGCAAGAGATGCTTCCCTTATATTATAATTGTGCATTTTTGTTAAAAAATCATTATTTTGTAAGCAAACCAACTGGAAGTTGTTTTTAATTTTCTTCCATCTAATTGTGTTTTCCACCTTTGTGTGGCTTTTATCCATGTCAGGGTCGAGCGTACTATGGATGTCTCATGAAATTAAGGATTTGTGTCGATACCAGTATCTGAAATTTAATTTAGATAATTTCTTTCTTGGTAAACTGTAGGTTACCCAATTACCACCTATCCGAATACTACTCAACATTACAATTCATTTCCTAGCCAAACGCCCTCTTCGATTTATGCTTGTTCATTCGAGTAATTTCCGTTGCGCTTACGTCGGTGCTGGATTCCTTTGCTCGATCAATGCGCAATTATGACTTTTTGTGCAGATATAAACGTGTACAAATGCATTTACTTATTTTAGCAGACTGACTAAGCTCAACTACTTCCGAAGCACTTGATGGATAATAGTTAATGACGTTATACACTTCTATATATGATATTATATAATACGGTGTTCAGACATGTGAGCAGGAATGCCTCTTTGTCATGATTACTTATTCTGTAATGGTGTGTGTTAGCAAGGGTTAACACACCCTGTATTATATTGTATTAAAACCTAACTTTGTACCGTCTAGCCCGGGTAATAACATTAGCGCGCATCTACATTTCCCCTGTGTTTTGAGGTTTTACATAAGGATTATGTATAAATGATTATTAACTTAATGGAACATAAGTGCTTCTGTAAGAGTACACGTGTATGAACGTGCAGTGATATGTTTTAATGATAATACTTTACTAGTATGTGCACTCTAATAATGTTATGTGCTCGTATTTTAATTATGAATGTTTATTTGTCAGTAGATCTATGGAAGTACAGTTCTTGGCACGTTTTTCTGCCACATTTATTGTGTGCTGTACGAAACGATTAAAAGTAGAATCCATATTCAATTACAGTACGAGGGCCACTTAAAAAGTATTAATCAGTGGCCGATAATACGTTTAATATTCAATCAATGTGTAAAAAAGTAGACATTTTCTGAAAGATACAACCTTTGCATACCTAACCAATAAAATAATATTACACGATTTGCTCGCGGAAATAATAATCATTCGGTAAAATATCCATTCACCCGTGTGACATTGAACCAATAGGGGTATAGAACACTGGAATTGGGAGAAAATAAGGTATATTAGTAGACGTAAGGGTTGATATTAATGGTCATAATTTATATAATTTTTATCCGATTGATTTGAAATTTGCGGATTTTATGCATCGTATACTTGTTTAACTAGTGCTGTGTCGACATTATTGTTTGGACAGTCTAAATGGATTTAGTTGTACGAGGAATCTGCCATGTTCAAAATACTCCAAAAACTGCATTTTGCTGGGACGGTACCCTATACGTTGTTGCTGCATGATACTACCATACGTCTTAAGTGAATAGGTCAAACCTGTTGATTGTTTACACATGTAGATATGTTATTATCTTTCACATGATAAATATGTCCTGATTTATTCATAATTTGTTCTTTACTACAGCCCAAAGAACATGTTCACGTGATCAAAAAATACGTATTTTAGATTTATGACGTCATATCCCTAATAAAATAATACAGATACAAAAATAAAAGCACATGATAGTAATTTTATATAAAACGAATTACATGAAATGGACAACATGGGTGAATTGTCTTTGTTTATCATAAATAGTGGTATACCATTACCCCACCCACTTTTTTTTAAGTTGGGCTCGATCATAAAATTTTGTTGTCAAAAAATAAAATTGAGGTAAAAATGATTTAAATCGCCTGACGAATGAAACTACATGTACATATAATAATCTAGAAAAAGTAACATATTAAGAATAAATAACTATTTATTTACCTAGTATATATCTAATATTAATCAGGGTGTAAGTGTGGTATTTTGAGTTTCGGATGTTGACTTGTTTATATTGCTATAGTTTGATAATATTTACCGTTTTCAAAATTATGGATTGCCATTTAAGAGTACAATTATATATATTGCAAATCATATTAATTTAATTTCAGTAAGTCTGAATGACATTTGATAACAACGCTCAGAAATCGTATGAGCCCATATAACACAATTTTCTTACGCATTTATGAGGTAGTTTTTGTCCAGTGCTTTAAACCATGTCCTGTTTGAATATCAATAAAATGGACGTGCTTCCATATTAAATGACGAAAATACCACAAATGTCTAGCTGAGGGATAGTTCTTTAAGAAAATGTACAGTTTGCATAATTATAGTCAGAGGCAATGGTGTTGATTTATCGCCCACTGATTAATATTTTTTAAGTGGCCCTCGTATTATACCCCTATTGAAAAAATATTAATTTAAACACTTTTGCGTAGTATAGCCAATCCCTTTTTGAGTAATATGAAAGCCCTTTTGAGTAATTTGAAACCCTTTTTATCTGTTTGCATTTTCATAATAGTATTAAGGCCATTCCTCAATGGAAGGGTTGACTGTAAATGTGTCACATGTCTCCCGTAGTTTAGTTAGGACATGCATACGCCATCTCAAAATAAGCACTTTGTCTGTACAACATTTGGAACTAAGATAAGGTTTTAGTATGTTTATGTGATGCAATTGTCTAGACTATGTTATAGTTAGAACATATTAAGTAAATTTTAATGATTAAAAAGGCCAGAGCGAGCGAAGCGAAGCGAGGCCTTTTTTAGTCATTAAAATTTACTTAATATGTTCTAACTAACTTAGAATATAACATTCCGCATTCTGATTGGCCGATAGAAATTAGCGCCAACGCATGACGTCAAGTCTGTTAAGAGAAAATTTTTAATGATTAAATTTTCATTTAACCGCGAAAATGCGGCGTTTTCATTGGCTCATAATGTAGGTTATATTCTAATACGGGGTAAAGATTTGGAATATACTATGCTCTCTTAAATTGAATTTGCACAACTTGCTGAGTTATATGTACGTGAGTCATTCACTATGTACGTATACAATCGTTCTCATTTGATAATCATTGCCTTTAAATGATAATTTCTTAAATCATTACAAACATTAACTTATTATCGGCAGCCAGTACAAATTTATTTTCAATAATGCAAACCAGTAGCATGACATCAGCCATTGTATTACCATAGTAACGCGATATCACCCCCGAGCGAGGTAACGTAACCTTTTCAGTAGTTCGACTAGTCATACATTCAGATTTAGTTTCTTTACATCCCCATATTTCTGCCGGATTAAGGTAAAATATGTACCGGGTGATCTAAAAAGTTTGGCCCTGTAGCAAAGCTAATTAGCTTATTAAATCATTTGTCGCTGAGAGTACTTAAAACAGATAAATGTTCATTGTTTTATATGGGTATAAAATTCTGAAACCAAGCACTTCCGTAGGAAAAGGAGGGACGTTCAAACAAACACGAATTTTGCAACACAAAAGCGTAAGAACGACATCAAAAGTGCAAAATTGTCTCATGCAAGATGCGTTCTGCGTGTCAGAAGCACCCTTTTTCAAAAACAACTTGGAACGTGTTTATACCAGGAAGTAATTTCAGCTAGCAGTTCTCACATTCACACAATTCCACATGGTAGTTCCTGTTTCTAAATAAGTCATGTCAATGTCAGGATCAATATAGAATACAAAAAGATAATATTAAGTCAGACAGGGAATGCAGTACTCAGCTTAACCAGCCAAACACAGAAAACATAAAAAACACAAGGTGCAATGCCCACCTGAACCAGCCGAGCACAGAAGACATTGAAACATAAAAGGTTCAATGCCCAATTAAACAAGTTATGATCCTCCCATGTCCAAGCTGTCGAAATTCTAAATGAACCAGTTTCAGCAATCACAAAGCTGAATGCCTAAACTGAATGACCTAGTTCCAGCAGTAGAATGGCTGAAATACCTAGTTTAAGCTATCATAAATTCAAAAGAAAAAAAAAGCTTAGTGTCAAGGTTTCAGCTAAATGACATAGTTTCAGCAATATATATGAGCCGAATGCCCCCAGCTGAGTGACCTACTTAGAACAATTAGTAATCCCAGGTAAAATAACCACGTTTCAACAGCAAAAAAGAATTATGCCCCTAGCCGAGTGACCTACTTTGAACAATAAGTAATCCCAGATAAAATAACCACGATTCAACAGCAAAAAATAATAATGCCCCCTGCCGAGCGACATACTTTAAACAAACAGAAGCCTAAGTAGAATAACCACGTTCCACAAATACAGTTAAGACAAGGGCGCAAGGAAATAAGAAAACTAGCAATCAAAACAATTCAAACGAAACAGATAGTGGACGAATAGTGAATGCGAATAAAATAACTTCTATCTGCATTGAAATGGCCCGGTCCAAATGACGAATACTTAGAAATTATGACAAACTGTAGTTGCCAGAGCAACCAAAATACTAGAAATATTCAAATATATTTCACCTAACGGATGTTGAAAGATGTAGACGGCTAAAGTAATGTCATTTTAAAAATTATGCCAAGCACAACGTTGCCGTGCAATACTAATAATACACTTCCAAGGGGTAATGAAAAAGTAAGCGATACCATTAATATTATAATTATTATGAAATTTTAACGTTGTTATTCAAAGTATCAGAGTTTATTGGCAAATCGACATTATAACATATAAAAAAACAATACATTGTCCAATCCAAATATATACAATACATCTTACATTTCCAGTCAATATCATTAAAATATTTTAAAAGAATTCCAACCCACCTTCAGCATGTTACCGGAACAGTAACTGTATTAACTGTTTAGTCTTACTACAGCTGACATGTGATTTAATATATCATATTGACGGTATATTATATACAGTGGTAAGTGCTCATGGTAGGACTATGGGGACTTTTTAGCAATCCATTTGTCATCAAGCCTTGGCATGCTTTATTGTTCAACATTGATCATCAGTGAATTCCTGTCTGGAACCTACAATTGTCTCGATGTATTCCCGAACGTTCATTCTAAGACGCGAGATGATAAATAGCCGTCTTCAGCTACTTGCTTATACACATTGCGACCCTGTATACATTTGTACTTATATTTACGATCAACTGCGACCCGTTAATAGTGATGTGCTGCACGTATATCATATCTCAACGACCATTGTCCAACTTCTTATATCGTAAATTACGATTTCAGCTATTAATGCTTCTGAGCAATTAGTCCTTACATTGTATCTGATATGTGGTTTTACGCATTAGGCGAGTGGTAGTCGTGTTGTTTAAACGTGTTTATTAACTGGTTAGCCATTAAAGTATCACCCCTATCTATATGTCCACTCTATCATAATTACAGTCAAACTGAAGTAAATACTATAACATGGTCATTGAATCGAGATATATTACATTTACGACCGACGAAAAAGCCTTATTTATTACCGGTTACTAGCACTGCAAGTCAAAGCAAAGCAAAGCAAAGCACAACAAGGCACGGCACGGCACGGCACGGCACGGCAAAGCAAAGCAAAGCAAAGTAAAATACAGCACAGCAGTACAAAGCAAAGCAAAGCACAGAACAGGACAGAACAGCAAATCACTAAAATGCAATGCAAAGTAACGCCAGTGTGAACGTGCATTTATCTAAAGCAGATCTTATATTTCCATTCAGTATAATTAAATCATAGACCTGGTGTTTTCTTATCTTTTGTAATTAAAACATTTTAGTATGTATTTTCCGAAGAAAGGATGGTGAATTAGCCTTTATCAAGATATTATTAAGTGGAAATTCAATTCTCTCACAATACCAGTATAATGCGTATCATTACCAAACAAGATTTTAATTTAGTTTATAAATATTTCTCTTGAATAACTAATAACATTCATTCATACAAAATTAATTTCTCTTGAGGGACGCCTCGTTCTATTTATATACAATGTATTATATGTTAGTATAGTCCGGAGAATTTGACACGACTCTTGACCATCTATAAGCATAATAAGTATAACAGCTGCTATATTGTCTATAGTTATCATACCGAATTTCATAAGCGGGAAGTATTACTAAGATTCGCGAGGTGCAATACCAACACAAATCTAAAGGACCGTTATTGCACGATTTGCTCGCGGAAATTGATTTATTCAACGCATGAACCTTGTAATATATTCATGCGTAAAGGTCAGAAGCATGACAAATTATCCGTGCTGTATATATTTTACACACAATACAATGAACTTGAAACTATAATTATTTTCTCAGTAATTATGCCACGTCACATTTATCATGCGACATCGATACTCGGCGTACATTGTTTAAACTTACGTTTTTCCTTCGTTCGGGAAAGTATTGTTAAATAATGATATATCTAGTTCATTTGAAAAAAATAGGTTTTGAATTGACCCTATCCCTCCTTATAGTAACCTTGACTAAAACATCTATAACAAGAACCAGTCCATCCCTTATACATGTAGTTACATTGTCATATGTATGTGTTATTTATTCCTTGTGTATAGGCCGGTGGCCTGTTTTGAGCAATTAAATTCGAAACTGAAATTTGAAAAAGCATTGAATCTAGACAGACGGAGCCTCGCATTTTCTTAATTTATTGAACTCGTTTTTATTAAATATAATACATGTATAAACAGTATAGAATCTTAATTTGGTAGATTCTATTTATTTTTGTTATAAAATCACGATATGAAAATAGACTCATAGCCCAATACGCAATGTAATTTTTTCCTCACTTTTTAGGTAAATGTATTATCTAAATTGGGCATTATCTATTCATGTTTTCGTACACCCTGCATCATCAGATCAGCAGCCCCCCAGAAGAAAAGTGTAGTATGTGAACCTCATCTTTTTTAACCCGTCCTATTAGTACTACAGTTCTATTAGTCACATAATCTATCACAAGTCAGTAAAGTGCACTTAAAAGTTTAATTGGTTCCTTTATGTGTGCAAGTATCAAAAATAGACATTTACTAATTAAACGTTAACCAATAGTAATTTTAGTGCACGTGACTTTCAAAGATTCGCCAAAAAACCACACCCTTTTCTATTATCGTGCATAGCACATACTAGTCATTATGCTTGCACTATATTGCTCTCAGCAGCCACAGACAGGTCAGAGACTGGAACAGTCACATATATATAGATCGTTTTGTATAAAGATAGTTCTGTAAAATGCTTCGTTTTTGCGGATATTAAATTTCGCGGGTATTAGATTTTGCGGATTCTTGTTAAATTGTGTCTTGGTTGGAATTTTAGCTCACTACCTGTCAATAAGTGACTGGGTGATCGTTTGTGGTCATTCTTCGTCCGCCGTCCGTCAACTATTTGTTTGTGTAAACAATTGAGGTCACAATTTTATTCTAATCTTTATGAAACTTGGGCACAATCATCATCTCAACAATCTCTAACAAGGTCCTCAGTTAGGACAACATGATGACCTTGAAATGCAACCGATGCTGCCTTTACTCGATTCCTTGAAGTTGTAAATGATTTCTAAGGTCACAATGGGGTCTTTATGAACTATTACAATAGGTGAGCTACCTAGGGCCCTTTTGGGTTCTCTAGTTTATATTCAATTTTAAATATTAAAATAATATTCTGAGTAGAACATAAAAGTTGAATGCGGGGATTATTTCTGAACTGTGTTCATACAGGCAACATACAGAACATGATTGAAGAATTCAAATGTAGAAAATTAGATAAAATTATGATAATATTATACTTATTAGAGGAATGTTGGCTAATCAAAGAAACGGTACAGCACTAAAGTGAATGAAATGCAGATTGGTTTAATATTCTGTTGGGTAAAACGAGCAATTATTAACATGAGTGATCCGGACTGTGTTGGGTGAAAGCCAAATCTATTAAGATGGCGACGTTTCAATATTATTTTACCGGTAGATATCGTTTTACCTGTACTGGCAAAGGAGATATCACCGGACAGGAGGTATTACCGGACAAACGGTCCAGACGCTTTATTTAGTAGCCTAATTCATTTATCTTTGTATCAAATCACTCAGAATCGTGAGTAAAAGAAATATGGTAAAAAAATATTCAAGATAAACGAAGCATTACTTATTCATCGAAAATATCGTCCGCCGCTGCATTGTTGACAAAAGCGACGTTGGGGAAAACAATGGTGCGCGCATGCCTAATCACGTGATATTTCATAGACCATCACGTGATATTTCATAGACTATCACGTGGTGTTTTATAGACCATCAGGTGTTGTTCATGATATAGACCTTTGTTTTTAAATTGACCTCATCACAAGATCTGATTGACTTGCTTGCTACTTTTTAATTTCTCACCTATGCAGGTTCTGTTTAACCGCGGAACAGAACAGAACGGGACAATAACTTTAATATCATTCCGCGTGCGGCGGATTGATTTGACTAATGATCTAAAATCCTTAATGCACGAGGGGTGATCAATATATTCGAGATAATACAATAGGTGACGTCAACAAGTACACTGTAACGTCACCATATCATTAATGAATTAAAACGCGAGTTATTTGATTGATCTACATCAGTTGGTAATTTCAGTGTTCCAGAAACAATCTTTCAAAAGTGAGAAGGAAAATTCTCGATCAACCCTCGTATGTGAACATGTCTGACATTTAAAATAATGTACGTGAAAGTCAACGGTGATGAGGTGATAATGGTTGTTTCTACTATTGGTTTAACACTTGACATTACGTGATGTCTGTCAATTTGATAAATTGAGAAATATTTAAATTCTGAAATTATGAACTACACACAGTCGTTTAATTAAATCACAGTGCGTGACAATTACCGAGTTAATTCACTTTTCTCGTAATGTCTCTCAATTGTGCTTGGAAATGATGTAATTATTAACTAAATATAGACTCTAATCAATGACAAATGAAAGGCAAAATCTGATTTCCATTTTGGATTAGTTTACACTTTTTATATCAGGTCGATTGTGAAACAAGTTCTTCTAACTTATATTTAAAAACTCTCGACACCTCATTACTGATGTTATCCATCGCCGGGTATTTAGTTATTTAACCATGTTCAATTAAGTAATCAACATTAGTAAAGTATACAGGGTGAGTGGGGGTTTGGTGTTTGAGTCTCGATTATTCGGATAAAAGAGTTATCATAATTGAAACTATATGTCCAAATTACTACAAGTCCAAACTGTTTTTCCAGGTTTAATTTCTACACTACACAATTCCTACTAAAATCCAAATACAATTGTTGATAACTTTCTCTCATATAATGACTGCAGTTTTCGTTGTTTAGTATGTTCCAAAGTTACCCCCACGTCACATTTTAATTCAAGTATAATTCCGGCCCTACTGACCATATTGATTCTAGTGAAACACGGCCCGACTGACCATCCTAATTCCAATGTAATCTGACCCGACCGACTACGAACAAAGGTTTGCCCCGACTTAAATAACCTCCCTTCCAAATATGGGGTAAAGCACCATTATTCTTTCACCACCTTCCATGTAAATCTCAGAGTTTGGCCACCATATAAGTAGTATAGCACTATACATTTTATTGGTAGCATTACTCAGAGACACTGTAGCCTACAAGTTGATTTACAACCTAACATGCTATCTCCTTTGTTCCAAGAGACAAACGTCCTTGCAGAGGTCAATAAGGTGAACCCACTGGAATATTAAAACTTTGACCATCAAACAGTGAGGACTACAATAGTGCTCAATATTCCTATGAAGCTGATATAAGTATATAATTGACCATATAACACATATACTATACCAAAAAACTCAACACTACTTCTTTTTTCTGTTGCATATAAGGACGTCACTTGCACAGTTGAACAGACGCCAGATGTTTACATAATTTAAATTGAGAATTGAGTTGACCAAAAAAAGGAATATTTTTTGCTAAAAAGCATTGTACTAGATAATTAAGCCCAAAATAAAATCTAGCTAAAATTTAAAATGAAGAACTTTATGATAGTTGATTGAAAATCAAATTATCTAGTCGATAACCCAACTTATACCACCAGTATAAATCTGTCGAAAGGTTGTGTATTCATGACAGTGTCTATCTATTTGTCTATCGGATAACGTGGTGTTTTAATCAACAATTGAAAGTTTACAAATTTGAGCGAATTTGATTCGTTAAGTTCTTACCCTGTATCTTATTACCTAGTTAAATAATTTTCAAAACATTACTCAGAAGCAGTTGGAACTATGACGTCACGCAACGCAGACGCTCTACAGCAGCGTCTTTTTAAGTTTCCATGCACTGATCATAGATATACGCAGACAATGAAATATGTGCGAAGGCGTTTATTTCTTACAACTTCACTAAATTTAATTTCACTTTGCACTTAGATCCTCTCATGTATATATTGAATCTGCAGACATTGTACAACATTATGTTTTCATATGATAAAGGTATTCATAACAACTTGTTAAAATTGGCAGGTTTGAAGCGTTGCATTTAGAGCTTTTCACAGATCATACAATGAACGTAAATCTTTATGAAATGGGAGCAAATGGAGTACAAAAAAACCTGTCTTAATGATCACCTGACCACATTTAACGACAACATAAAAGTACAATCAAGTTAAAATCATAATGCCAGGGGTGGTATTCACAAAGCATCTTAAGGGAAAATTTACTTAAAATCTTAAAATATCCTTAAAGGGACTACCTCACATATTGGTGTATTGCAAAAATAAAATAAAATTGTCAAATAGTTGCGTAATTTTGGTACAGTTGCCTGTATATCCCATAAACAACCACACTGACATCTAAGATACCTTGAAAAACTTCGGCATTTTATAGTTATTAAGTATTTTTACATCAAAAATTCTATAGGGTATTAATACCCTATAGAATTAACACTACTATTACTTAAATTGCCTGAAATTTGTTCGCATTTGATGAAAATATATCGAAAAACGTACCAAATTCCCCACTCATGTTAACGCTGTAATTTGTTGATTTTACAGTTCGATCACGTGTGAATTACATAATTCATAAAGCATGTTGGAAGGAAACTTAGCGCTTTTTTTCAAGAAAAAACTACTCATTGGGCGATATCGAGAGTGGTTAAAATTGCTTATTTGCACCAAATCTTTCATAAAGCAACCATCAGTGGCTTTCTATTATATCAATACTTGGTTAAGTTGAAAAATCACGATATACAACATTTTTAGCACAATATCTGAGGCAGCACCTTTAATTTTTGTATAAGGTGATTTTCCAACTATAATACAAAAAACATAGAGAACAAACACTCGGATATCTTATTTAATATCGGACCCGCCCTCGTCTCATTTAGGTAATCCCGTGTTTCTGTGCTCTATGTATAACATAATACATAGTGTTGTAGTTAAATATAGTATCGCCTATGTTTACGTTCTTACAATGTACTGTTATTTGTGTACTTTTCTTAACTATTAATAATTGATATAAGATTTCTGTCCTTGCCTGAGCTCACTGTATTTGTGTTGGGCGAGGTTTTGTGTTTAACATAAAACGTGTTTTTATCGATATATGTACGAGTTTTGAAGGGTTTTACCGAGCATGTGTACGTACTTTACCGGGTTTGTCCAAGCATGTGTACGTAATTACCGCGTTTGCCCGAGTCATAATCTGTCCAATCCATTCCGTCGTTGCAATTTCATTGATATCAATTGGCGCGTGCGCATGTATAGATGTATGACGTCATTATATCAGTTATATGCGTTATTGATGCCGATTGTTCATTCTGCTTCAGATAATATTTGTTGTGTGCACAAATAAACAAATTTTATATACATATACAAAATGTATTTTCATTTTTTATGAAATTCAGACGCTGTCTTGTGTTAAATGTTTTCATTTTTAATCTAATGAATTATGGTATTTTACGTCCATGATAGTTTCTGCTTCCCTCAGCTTGTTGTGTGATTATGTTCAATTCTGTTCTGTATCAAGTTATTCGTTATTATCCTAAAAACAGCTTTTATTTCGAATAAATACAACTGTTTTAAAATTACGAGAGCTCATTGAACCCAACCGCATAATTAACTTGATAAACGTTTATTTTAAGGTCACATATTGAAATACACATGCATGTCATTTTATGCTTTGTAATTATGAAATTCAAATCTAAAATATCTCAAAATTATGAAGAACAAAAACATAAAATGCCACCATAGATTGTTTAAATAATTACAACTAGATACGGAAATGGTTTTAAACTCGGATGCGGGAACAGTTTCAGTAAAGTTGATTTTTTTAATTCTCGAACCTTAAAATACTATCGACGATGTGAGTGTCTATTTGTGATTGTTTAATATCTTAAAACGGTTTGTTATGGAAATCCCCCGTCGTTTAATGATCTGATTCTTGATGAACATTAAGTACAACGATGTATTTTAAGTGACAAACCTTGTTTTTCATATTCTCTGACGACTTTAATAAATTGTTTTATTAACATATGTTGGCTACGACCATCTGGATGTTGAAAATTTACTGTCTAAACATCTATATTGTATTTGTTCGAACTCCGAAGAGCATTTATTTAGTTCATTTGACTTCTGTAGTTTAAAACAAAAAACCGCCGATCTATTTCAGACTTCGAACTGCTAATTTGTAATTACTATGACGTCACTACGATGTCAGGTAAAATAGAAAGTTTTGTTCTACTTGCTTTTTAAAGTAAAGGAAAACAGTTCTCTAAAATATTCCTATGTTAACAAAATCTAAATGTTTTGCGCTGGTTAGAATGCCATTTGGTTTGTTAATTATTTTGGGTACAATCATTAAACATGAAGCAGACATATTTTGGCGAGTTTATTTAACGTTGATGTATCAACCTTTCTCGATATAACAATCCTACACATTGGAATATGAACAATGTATAAGCCAGTCTCCAGTAGTGACCTTTCTTAGTTTATGTCAAGAATTGATCGAGTACTGCTTTAATGAAGCACTCGTTACAATTACGTTTACTAACGTTTGGATGACGTTTACGACGTCACTCAAAATGGTTCCTCTACTAAAACAGCTGTAACTTCCTTAAAGCCACATTAGGCCTTAAACGGCTATTTTTAAAAAGTAATAATTTGGTAACCTATTTGAAGAGCCATGGATTTTGAACACTTTAGTTGAGTCCCAAAGGTGGAAAACACTATAAGATGGAATAAAATTAAATACAACCTCCAGTTGGTTTGTTTACGAAATAATGAATTGTAAACAAAAATGCACAATTTATAATCTGAGGGAGGCAACTATTTTTTTATTAGTATTTTGTCATCCATACAGTTTACTACAATGTGATTTTGGCATACTATTTCGACAAATACATTTAACATTCTGTCGTCAATTATTGGTCATTTGTAAAAAAATGTCCTAATTCTTTTAACAAGTCTATTTACTGGATAATCTAGGAAAAGGTCTTGGGAGAGATAATGTGGTTTTAATACGTATAAAATATGAACAATTTTTTTGGTCAGATTTTTCCAGGAGATTGGCTCATATTGAACTGACATTTTCTAACATAACTGTTTTAAAGAGCTTTTATTATATGTCTTTTTGTTGCAACCATTACACAAATCTTAATTTTACGCGTATTTTTTTCGTTGGATAAATAATAAACTTGCTAAACCATTCACAATTATTCGTGTGCTTTTATTTCATTTAAAAATCACCCATAATTCCCTAAATATTATTATCCATACATGTGATACATGCTAACGTTATAAATAGGGTCTTAAATAAGTTTGTTTTCAAAATTTGAAGTCATACTAAATTTTATCTGGGTTATGTTCGCATTTTACAATTTTAATTTCTTACCCTAATAGTAACGTTTAATGCCAGAAAGATAAGAACTATGGTAGAACTCTCTGGAATTTAACCTTTAAGTTTTTACATTCTTCGGACGTGAGAGAAAAATCTATTGAGATATTGATAACTAACTTTTTTAGTATCCCGTATATCCCTTTCACCAAATACTTTTTTTTAATTTATTAGAGTATAAATTAATTCTTTTCATTGCATACTATTGTATGTGTATATGTGTTGACTTTCTCATATAAATGTATCTTTAACTGTATTTGACGTTTATAAAATTGTTTTGAAATATTAAATATATAAATACGTTAGTTTTGTTTTTGCATGTCTGACCACGATGTTCTTTTAACGGAGAAGTACGGTAGGTCATATTACAGAGGTCACCGTCAGAGCTTTTTAAGGAAAATAACTAGAACAGAGATGAAGACGTCATTAGCAAAACGTGAAATATTTTAACGATACTGGAAACAAGTTGCGATGCTCTGTTTTGGTTTGAATTTCACATTTACTAGAACACTGGAAGTTACTTGCATACCAGTTTAGAAGATTAGCTTGGCTCTATTGCGCGGTATTTCCTGCAGCGTATAGAACTTTCAACAATGAAGTAAAGCCGAACATAATACCGCAGACAAACTTGCAAAAGAAAGCAACAAAGAAAGCACAACCCCAAACACCAATCTCATCATCATGTAGAAACAAGGGATGGTATTCAATATTGATCAGCAGGGGCACTATGCTCAGTGAAGACACACGGATGCAAATTCAAACTAGTATCTTCCGGTTACGTACTGAACACGATTGCCTGTGGAAACAAATGGAAAGACTACATGGATCTTGCAGGGATAGCTGGATGTCAGTGCTGGGCAGAGAAGCAGACGCCATTTCAATTATATATACAAATGTACTGCAGATATGTTCCAATCTTAAGGAAGCACAACATAAAGTTTGGCACAATACACGTCCTTCGAGATCAAGCTGGGTGGAGAGATACCAACAATATACAGAAGACTGTGCATGTAATCGCCACATTCAAACTTAAGACAGAATGACTATATAAAATATTGAATGCCAAAACAGAAGAAGAATGTATTTAAGCTGTGAGCCGAGTATGCACCCATGCTTCCCTGTAAACAACCGTTGCACTGACCGTACCACGCTACGTCCCTTACTGTATTTGTCATTGAAATATATGTAGTGAATAATTAAAAGCGCAGACTCAAAGATAATAAAACGACTTGCATAATGTTTCTAGCAAATAACACTATACAGTAAAATTTATGCCCTTATGTCGAACAAGTGTGTCTATAGCGAATTCATATTATTATTCTTATACCATGTTTATATGGCCCTTTTGTATGAATATACACGCTCAAAGGTCCTGTCAATCACGATTAAGACATTATTACAAAATTATACATAAATTATAATTATAAATCAACACATCTACCACTCATTTATGCAAACAGATAAAATACACAATACAGAATGTTTCAAGTCCGGTTAGCTTCGTATAAGCATATGGCCAGTCCACACGTGCATTACTCCACCATATTCAGTATATGTAACCCGGCTAACTTCTTTAATAACTCAGACATTTCGTAATCAATGTATATTACGAATTTCGTTATTTCAATATAGCGAACACAGTTTATAACGAACTAAATATCCCCATATTGCGGGATTTGATATACAATTGAGTTTTAGTGTATTCAACATGGTTATCCGTTACTATGTTCGTAATGTTAATTTCCCACAGACAAACTGTAGGGAGCATTTTTATTGTAACGTACTTGGTACCACGTGACTGAACATTCATTCGGCGATGGATAACAGTACTTTCCACAGGCTGATATTTTACTGTTACACACAAAGCTATATGTTATTTATATACTGCAAACACTGAAATAAAGCCTGATTTTACGATTGGTGTAAAGAGTGATACGTCATAAACAACTCATCTTCCTGAAACGATGGAAACGAGCCTTAAGGGAACGATTATAGTTTTCTGTAAACGAAAATAACCAATTAATTTATTTATGAACACATATGGTATAATGTTATTTATACCACACCTTGGAGATAAACATGATGTATCGTAAAAAATAAACTAAATAATAGACACGACACTGTATTCATAATTGTTTTAGTAGTATTCAATATTGATCTTAATTGGCTTAAGGATAAGGAAACCCAATCAGATCACACCATATTATACTCTTGTTAGTAACAGGCGATTGGTAATCCATATTCTCAAATTAAATAAGATCAATATTGAATACCACCCCTGGGGAGTGTGTCATGGGTGTATGTACGTGTGTGTTATTTTAAATGTGGCTGTAAATCATATTAACAGCCCGAGACGTGTAGTTGCAGAAAAGGGTGAAAGCCCATGTAGCCCCTTTATCTCTATATGTATGTAATTATTTAGGCCTTTCGGTCAAGGATAACCCATAAATGTGCAAGCAATCATTTCCAATGGGGTCCTTGTGGTTTTGCTGAAGGGACAGCAAGTAGAAGAGAAAAAAGGGTGATATAATGAATCATGGTGCGTTACCCTAGCTCGTTCCGAACAGACTCCTTGGCCGGTACGCGCGATATTATCTCTGGGTTTCCAACCAGATCATCTGGGTGGGAAACACTGAAAGGCGTTTCAGAAATGACCAAGTGGTCCGACCGAGATTCGAACCAGAGACTTCTCAATCAGTAGTCAAGAACGTTTCGCACTCGACCATCTTGCCAATCTTTGAGCTTGTTCTCATCTGAGACCGGATTCCAAATATGTATCAAAAATTGCCACTGTGACTGTGACGAGATTCCAAATATGTATCCGATGACAAATCGCCACTGACACCGGATTCCAAATTTGTATCACAAATCGCCACTGACACCGGATTCCACATTTGTATCACAAATCGCCACTGACACCGGATTCCAAATTTGTATCACAAATTGCCAAATGGAGGTTCAAGATATTCTTCTCAGTTTTTTTAAGCATTCCAATTAAATCTATAAGTATATTGTCATTTGCAATATAAATATTCCATAGCAAACCCCGAACTAAGTTTTCGGCAGTCAGCGTTTTCTGGAAATTCAACGAAATTGAAGCACAACAATCTTTATGCAGTTCAAAACAACACCGTACATGTATTTGTCAGTCGGATCGCTATCAATAGAGGGGTTGCGAAAGGCAACGTGTAACGTGAATGTTTACGTGATTTCAAATGTACTATTGTTTTGGTATTCGTCATCCAGGTATGTGTAGTTTCTACAAGTAACAGAAATGTGACAGACGAAACTGAAATGTTTACTATGTCACACAGGTATGCGTATGCATGAACAACCCAAGATTTCATCGTCCGTGGTCTCATTGAGTTTAAGGTGATTCCCAACTCTTCAGTTAAACGGAAGTTTAGACATCGGTGTAAATAAGACGTATTGAAAGCGTCTGGCTACCATGATGAAATAGTACAAAAGACTTAAAATTGATGTGTCAGCATGTTCTCATGTCTTAAAATCACAAATTTACTGTATAGTTATTACTATATTATACTATAATAAGCTTACAGAAAGAAGCTATAGCTGAAATTTTATGTGCCATTTATTCCAAACGTTGAAACACCAACACTCGCGAACACTAGCTACAACGTATTTGAAACGTAATATAATGCGCCCACACACAATTTTATCCAAGTTTTAATATTTGTTTAGCAAGCATCCCGACTACTTTAGAGGAAGGTTCTTTTGCATTTATTTCGTAAGAATATAGACTAGATAATGCAAAAGAGCATGGGCTCATCTTTAAATATACACATTTTTCAAAAACAAATTATCGCGAAAACTGGATACAACGTATTCAAAACGTTGATGAATTTTGTAAACTCTCCTGGTTTTGGACATTTCCGAAATCACAAAAGTTTCAATTAAAAACATCTAGCGGAGCAACTGCCATGAAATTTGGGATAAAACTTATATAATAGTTACTCTACTGGTTGATTTACGAAAACAGTATGTTGTTCAACTATATTTTTCGTATAACTTAAAAATGAAAAATCACATATCTTAAAATATCATTTAAAAATACATATAACATGCATAGTCTAAAACAAACGTTATCGTGTGATTCCGTATATACGAAATTTCGTGCATGCCAAGTATCATGTAATTAAATGTCAAACTTTTTCGGTGAAATGCAAATATCAGTTTTTAGGGGGGTTCCCCAAAATCTAAAAATATCTTGAAAACTAGCGGAGCAAAAATGTTATGGGTTTGCACAATTACTTTCATGAGCGTGCTCTTCATTAAAATCAGGTGTTTGATACCTCTTGTACAGAAAAAAAGAGTTGGGAATCACCTTAACTAAACACTCATTATCGATATGCAAAGAAATCATGTTACAACTGTCATGTGATGTTATACGCACATGTAGTGTTTTTCGCATGCCAATTTTAATAGCAACGTGTACTTATACATGTACGGGTAGCTACACGTGCAAGTTGTCGTACACGTTCACACCACAACATCCCTTTTGGCAACGTTAAAGGTCGCAACGCCCTTTTTAAGTCAAGTTATCAATTTTCGAGGGCTGCTTTCAGTAGTTCAGCCACCCTTTGACACTATAATTTCCCCTGGTAATTGGGCTACTTATAGAAAACTGCGTTCAAGTTTACCTGGGGAGACTATTTCTCTCTTTATTGTTAAACCCTGTAAGTGTACATCTGAAGTATGTTCATACGTTTCTGACTGAATGTCAACTATTTACTGATAAACCAACTCGTTTCTGACTGAATGTGAACTATTTACTGATAAACCAAGTCGTTTCTGACTGAATGTGAACTACCGGTATTTACTGATAAACCAACTCGTTTCTGACTGAATGTGAACTATTTACTGATAAACCAACTCGTTTCTGGAGAGTCAAAATCGTCTACCTCAATTTTGCGTTTTCCAGCTTTAAGAAGAGACTAGTCCAAGGTCTTTGACGATGAGCAATCCTTTTCATTAAAAGGTTGACATCAGTATAAATTTAACAACATTTAGTGATATGGTATACAGAACTAAGGAGAGACAAAATAAGTCATTATTATGAAACACATTTGTCGAAGCTGTCAATCACTGACAGACTGATAGACATTTGCCTTCTTACTTTCCTATATAAACATAAAACTACATGAGCTAAGTAACGATGAGTCTTTAGATGTGTTTTTACCATAGGTACACGTAATTTATGTGTCATTCGGAACCATTCGTATTTATTAATAAAAGAATGTCTGCATAGATACAATTTTTTCTTAATAACAAGTCTCTATTTTATGACATTTTTGTCTGTGAAACAGAGAGTTTATAGTCAATCCGATCGTCTGTACTTATGTCTACAACTGTCTGATGACGTCATCAATAAAGTCACGTGTTATTAATAATTACCGGAGCAATTAATTCAGCGATGTCAGCATTGTATGGAATGACGATGAAAATAGTTGGTGGGTTGTACTCAATGTTTCTTAATTATCTAATAGTTTATATGAAATGAACGTTGTTTCGAGTGCTCACATGTATACTAACCAGACATTATATCGTGACGTAGTTCACTCAAAACGTTGGCTACGATCTGCCAAGATGTCAGCAATGTTTTTATATGGGGCCTATATTTAGCTCATCTCAACTGGTAGGACATGGTTGGTATGTGTTGTCTCGAGATGATTTAACTGCCAACCCAGGGTACCATCTGTTAAAGCTAAACACAAGCTCAAATAGTGTTTCAAATTGTTGTCATGTCTCTCGAAAGACGGAAATAACAGAAATGGCACCAGTGTATCCAATGCTTGGTTGTCAAAATAAAAATGGAAAACTGGCTTCACTTCATTTCCACTCTCGTGGATATCGTCGGAAATGAGGTGTCGAGAGTGATTAATATGAGTTGTAGAACTTGTTTTACACTCGGCTTATGATAAATTACTGAATTAGTTATAGTGTCAAAGGGTTGCTGAACTGCTGAAAGCAGCCCTCGAAAATTGATAACTTGACTTAAAAAGGGCGTTGCGACCTTTAACGTTGCCACAATGTCCTAGGGGGTTTCCGTATGGTTATGCTTTACCCACAGCATCGCCAAGTTGAAGTAATGGGGTAAAACAATTTATAAGAAACACGGGTGAAGTTTGAAATTAGATTTAGACCTTTTAGGATATTACAGGGGATTTTTTGATGAACATTCCAATGCATTATCTAGTTTATAACCAACATTTAACGCCGTTATGTCGTAAAAAGTTCGACATTCACATGAATTCCGTACCATTAATGTCTGTCAATCTTACTAATTGGACTTATACATTTCTATCTAATGAATGTAAATTGAAGTTGATTAAATTATTGTCGAGAATTGAGCGAAAGACGCCAAGGCAACTGTATATGTGTGGACTTTAACCAGACAGTGACGGTTGTCTAGTTATGGGAGATAATCAATAATTTGTACATTTCCGACTTGGATCATATACATGTATACATAAAGCTATATGTAAGTTCAGTTTATAGAATAAAATTAACATACAGACCAGTTAGGATGCGGTGAGTGTGACGTTGCCGTTTATGTGTACACAAAAGATTTCAATCCTTGTCTGAATAGGTACAGCGAATATTGTACTGCATTGAAATTAAAGATATGCGTATAAGCCTTTATAAATGTCTTTACACCGTAATATTGGACTCGACAACATGCCAGAATTCCATGAAGAAAAAACTTAATTATAATAATAAAGACTTTACTTTACGAGGATATAAATCCATCTTCTAAGATCCTCAACAATGAACAATGAACAAGGAAATTAACTTTGCAAAGAAAATATTGATATTTGATATTTTGGTCCTTATGCTGTCTCGCAATTTAATTTGAAAACAATCATAATAAATTCAAAGTAACTGTCTTAGCTAAGCAATAACTTATTTTTATTATTATATGACTACAATTATAATTTGCGAGCTTAGCATAATTATTATAATATGCTACCAGGAACTGTGTAGGCCCCGCCCCTATTCATTACTAAAATATAACATAGTTCAATAATAGAGAAGGTAATGAAATGTAGGAAATGTTCATGGAAATCCAGCAATAATGAATTATTTTACAACTGATTTAAGTTTTTTACTTTACAGTAGATGTTTACAACTGTAAATACTTTATATTGTAAAACTGGACTTATTAATATGGTTTATATAGAAACATTAGGCATGTTTGCCCATCAGTTATCAATATCATAATCCCATGGCTCAACAAGGTCAGTCAATTCAGACAATATGATAATTTTCGCCTTAATAATTCTGGAATTTACCAATGGTGCGTGTTCCAATGCGTCCGAATGTAAATCAGGATCGCATACATTTGATGTACGTATAACATAAAGGATTGTTCTTTATGAAAATCCAACCTCTAGATATACTGTGCGTGTTATTAGGATACATTTAAGTACAATCATTTGTGACCAAGTGTTCGTTTTGTGTTACTTCCAAGAAAACTGTTCGACCAGCAACATCACTACCGAATATCTTGAAATGCTAAAAGTTTGTGTTTGTGTGACTTTATGGTTCCAAAACGATAATCAAATAGAGAAATAGTGGCACGTGTTAGGTGCTAAAATGGCGTAACGTCAAAATATTTTGACGTCGACTTGGGCCGACTCTCATTAAACCATTAATAGTATGTCAACCCTTCGTCGCAACAAGTTAAAATTTCGTGCGCGAATTAAGGAATTCCTGTAAGTCTTCATTAATATCAGTCCATTAGTTTGCCAGCAATATCGATCGTCCGGGCATTAAATGAACGGCCCTCGTGTATTGTCATATGTTTGCCTGTGCTTGAAGTCCCAAACCGATAAGGTTTTAGATGCTGTACAGAGGCTATCTAGTGACATTATGCCGACTTAAGGCCAACTATTGTATCCACAACATTTCGTCGAAAGATACCTAGCCGAATACAACAGTAGGCCGAATACGACAGTAGGCCGAATACGACAGTAGGTTGAATACAACAGTAGGCCGAATACGACAGTAGGCCGAATACGACAGTAGGTTGAATACGACAGTAGGTTGAATATGACAGTAGGTTGAATACAACAGTAGGCCGAATACAATAGTAGGCCGAATACGACAGTAGGTTGAATACGACAGTAGGTTGAATACGACAGTAGGTTGAATACGACAGTAGGTTGAATACGACAGTAGGCAGAATACGACAGTAGGTTGAATACAACAGTAGGCCGAATACAATAGTAGGCCGAATACGACAGTAGGTTGAATACGACAGTAGGTTGAATACGACAGTAGGTTGAATACGACAGTAGGTTGAATACGACAGTAGGTTGAATACGACAGTAGGCCTAATACAACAGTAGGCCGAATACAATAGTAGGTTGAATACAACAGTAGGTTGAATACGACAGTAGGTTGAATACGACAGTAGGTTGAATACGACAGAAGGCCTAATACAACAGTAGGCCGAATACGACAGGAGGTCGAATACGACAGTAGGTTGAATACGACAGTAGGTTGAATACGACAGTAGGTTGAATACGACAGTAGGTTGAATACGACAGTAGGCCTTATACAACAGTAGGCCGAATACGACAGTAGGCCGAATACAACAGTAGGCCGAATACGACAGTAGGCCGAATACGACAGTAGGTTGAATACAACAGTAGGTTGAATACGACAGTAGGCCTAATGCGATATAAAGTCGAACTTGGTACATTTATTTGCTTTGTTTTCAAACAAATTGGTCTGGAACATTTCTATGATTATTTTAAAACGGACAACGGACAAACGTCAAACAGGGGAGATAATCAACACTACATGCACTGTAATATGTTTGCATTGTGTAAGTGCCCTTGTGTAATTTCGTTGGCCTCTTTGTTTCTTTAAAATTACACGTAAACCGTATCTGCTCTGTTCTTGTCTTTTGGTTCTTGTTCCAGATTTGTTTGACTGACTGAGGCGACAGGCCGTCTGAGTGGGATGTGGTGTTTGACTGACTGAGGTGACAGGACGTCTGAGTGGGGGGACATGTTTGACTGACTGAGGCGACAGGCCGTCTGAGTGGGAGCACATGTTTGACTGACTGAGGCGACAGGCCGCCTGAGTGGGAGCACATGTTTGACTGACTGAGGCGACAGGACGTCTGAGTGAGAGGAAATGTTTGACTGACTGAGGCGACAGGCCGCCTGAGTGAGAGGACATGTTTGACTGACTGAGGCGACAGGCCGCCTGAGTGGGAGCACATGTTTGACTGAGTGAGGCGACAGGCCGTCTGAGTGAGAGGACATGTTTGACTGACTGAGGCGACAGGCCGTCTGAGTGAGAGCACATGTTTGACTGACTGAGGCGACAGGACGTCTGAGTGAGAGGACATGTTTGACTGACTGAGGTGACAGGACGTCTGGGTGAGAGGACATGTTTGACTGACTGAGGTGACAGGCCGTCTGAGTGGGGGGACGTGTTTGACTGACTGAGGTGACAGGACGTCTGAGTGGGAGCACATGTTTGACTGACGGAGGCGACAGGCCGTCTGAGTGGGACGACATGTTTTTGTAACGGTTCAGTATTTCATGCTCTACTGTGTCTGGCAAGTTCTACCTTCCCTGTCCGATTATTAGATCTACTATCTTTTTGGACTTAAACCGCCGTCCCATGTTGCAGAGACGGTTCTTATACCCATACAACCATCGGTGCCGATTTGCCGACAAAACACGGCAACCACTGATGTCATTTAGCATCACATTGTAGGTTACGTATATATCGTAAATCTACGCATTAATTCCCTGTGTCTATACATAGATGTGCCCGTATTGATCTACCAGTGTGTACATCACATTTACCATCATAGCAACGAATTCGTCGATAAAATTTGAAAGAAGATTTAATGAACATAAGACATTCAGCCATTTTCATCTGTTGTAGAGTAATTGAACGACTCACATGGGATTAATTTATTTTACCGAAAATGTTTCCTACATAGATGAGCTTCCATAAGCCTATACACATAGCTGGGATTAAAATGGACCAGGAATGCATTTTCGTGGTAGGTCTTATCACTTATGTGTGAGTGATTCTCGTTAAAGTAGCCATTTTCTGAAATCGAATAGTATAATATATTAATTCTGCTATTTCATGGCCGGTCACGCGGTCACATGAAAGATTAGGTGTTGTTGACCGTTGACAGTGGTATGTACAAAAGGTTACAAGGTTACATTTTGTTCCTCATACCACAGGACCCAATCTTCCGAAACTAGAGAAACCATTTATTCAGAACAAAACATATACACCAGTACAGACTTCACACAATTAATCACATTCATTCAAACAAATTAACTAAAAGTACATCATTTAATGTAAATAAACCTAAATTAAAGCTCGGTTTTAAGCACGCTCCAAAGTGGGTTTAATCTGAAGCCAAGCTACAGCTAGATACACGGGTCCAGTGAGGAATGTCCAGCACTCGGACACCTTAAGCTTAAACCCCTAGGGTGGTGATCATGTACTAGTGACCATAGACCGTATGTAGCATTTTTGGCCCTTAAACATTCCACTGGTGCTAACTATTGACTGGTCTTGTTCGATTATCTGCGCTGCGCATGTCTGATTTCTCCAAGCATCAAAACCTATATTTGTGTTTGAATAGATTCAAGAAATTTCAAAACCCAACCTATACCAGTAATAATGTCAATTCAACAATTGTGAATTGCCAATTAGGAGTTTTGTCAATATGTCTTTATGTTAAAGCGTATAAATTCTGCATTTGCCATTTATCTACTTTGTAGTCCAGCATAAGATTTATGTTACATTTCTTTGTGCGTAGTCGTTCATGTGGCTCTTAACCGACTATTGGATCTTGCTCCAGTGTGGAGACAAACTGTCGGCGTAGGTCTCCTTATCATTTGTAACTGTTCCACTTCATAATTCAGCCTTGCGCGCTTGTTTGTGATTTCTCTTTTATTCATATGTTTGTTGTGTGTCTTTCGCGCTCTGATGTTTCTGTTGAGTAGTGGGGTCCGTTCTGATATATAGTGCGCCCAGGATAATGTGAAAGGCGGGAAATTTTGGTGAATAACAATTATGTGCACCAATTGTCAGTGATGTTTTGAGTACAATAATGGCCTTATCTGTTTATTTAAGTGATTTGTATAACCAATTTTGCAACAGTTGACCAAACCGATTCATGTTTGTAAATATCACATTATCCTGGGCGGACTTTAGCTGGTTGACGAGCGTAGAGCTAGTTGAATAATGGATATCATGTGTCTACCTGTCTGTCATGAGTATTACCTTCCCTGTCCAATTTGTTTATTTTACCTATTTGCAGCAGTTTACTGGGTTATTGTCCATATAAACGTGAACCAGAGTCTACATTTGAAATGTTATTCAGGGTAAAATGATATCGTTTATATAAAACCTTGCTTTGTTTACAACAACATGTTACATAACATCTCATAAAAAGCTTCAATTGGCTTATTATAACAGATAATGTGCTATTTACAAAACATATTAATATTTATATAAATACCAAAAATAGATACCATATAAACAGATATAAATATCTGCTTGGTATATTTCTGAAAATGTCAAGTGAAATGTTCTTATAACAATGGAATTATACAGAAAACCATAACATAGTTGTCTACCACTGGAATTTTGCAAGCTGTACTGAAAATATAACCTTTAATCGTTTAATATTACATATTATTAAGTAACTCTTAAGATACAGATATTTCAATCATGTCCACGAAGACCTACTAATACGAAACAATCTCAGACTGTCAAAGTGGAATAACTGTGATTTAGTTGTTTTAGAAGTTGAATGTAGTTACCTCCTCTTTACGTGACGAGTGTAAGACGACTGCTTATAATGACATTCACAAGTGGACATTGTTTGTCGGACGATGTTTGTCGGACGATGTTTGTCTGACGTTGTTTGTCGGACGATGTTTGTTGGACGTTGTTTGTCGGGCGATGTTTGTCATACGATGTTTGTCGGACGTTGTTTGACGGACGTTGTTTGACGGAAGTTGTTTGTTGGACGATGTTTGTCGGACGAAGTTTGTCTGACGTTGTTTGTCGGACGATGTTTGTCTGACGTTGTTTGTCGAGCGATGTTTGTTGGACGTTGTTTGATGGACGATGTTTGTCATACCATGTTTGTCAGACGTTGTTTGACGGAAGTTGTTTGTCGGACGTTGTTTGACTGAAGTTGTTTGTTGGACGTTGTTTGAGGGAAGTTGTTTGTTTGACGTTGTTTGACGAAAGTTGTTTGTCGGACGTTGTTTGACAGAAGTTGTTTGTCGGACGTTGTGTGACAGAAGTTGTTTGTCGGACGTTGTTTGACCGAAGTTGTTTGTCTGACGTTGTTTGACGGAAGTTGTTTGTCGGACGTTGTTTGACAAAAGTTGTTTGTCGGATGTTGTTTGACAGAAGTTGTTTGACGGAAGTTGTTTGTCTGGCGTTGTTTGTCAAATGTTGTTTTCCGGACGTTGTTTTGACGGACTTTTTTGTCGGACGTTTTTTGACGGAAGTTGTTTCTCGGGCGTTGTTTGACGGAAGTTTTTTGACGGAAATTGTTTGACGGAAGTTGTTTGTCGGACGTTGTTTGTCGGACGATGTTTGTCTGACGTTGTTTGTCGAGCGATGTTTGTTGGACGTTGTTTGATGGACGATGTTTGTCATACCATGTTTGTCTAACGTTGTTTGACGGAAGTTGTTTGTCGGACGTTGTTTGACTGAAGTTGTTTGTTGGACGTTGTTTGAGGGAAGTTGTTTGTTTGACGTTGTTTGACGAAAGTTGTTTGTCGGACGTTGTTTGACAGAAGTTGTTTGTCGGACGTTGTTTGACAGAAGTTGTTTGTCGGACGTTGTTTGACCGAAGTTGTTTGTCTGACGTTGTTTGACGGAAGTTGTTTGTCGGACGTTGTTTGACAAAAGTTGTTTGTCGGATGTTGTTTGACAGAAGTTGTTTGACGGAAGTTGTTTGTCTGGCGTTGTTTGTCAAATGTTGTTTTCCGGACGTTGTTTTGACGGACTTTTTTGTCGGACGTTTTTTGACGGAAGTTGTTTCTCGGGCGTTGTTTGACGGAAGTTTTTTGACGGAAATTGTTTGACGGAAGTTGTTTGTCGGACGTTGTTTGATGGAAGTTGTTTGTCGGACGTTGTTTGACGGAAGTTGTTTGACGGAAGTTGTTTGTCGGATGTTGTTTGACGGAAGTTGTTTGACGGAAGTTGTTTGTCGGGCGTTGTTTGTCGAATGTTGTTTGTCGGACGATATTTGACGGAAGTTGTTTGTTGCCAGTTGTTTGTCGGGCGTTGTTTGTCGAATGTTGTTTGACGTAAGTTGTTTGTTGGACGTTGTTTGACGAAAGTTGTTTGACAGAAGTTGTTTATCGGACGTTGTTTAACGGAAGTTGTTTGTTGGACGTTGTTTGACGGAAGTTGTTTGACTGACGTTGTTTGACTGACGTTGTTTGACGGACGTTGTTTGTTGTACGATGTTTGACGAAAGTTGTTGTTGTTTGACAGTAGTTGTTTGTCGGGCGTTGTTTGTCGGTAGTTGTTTGTCGGTAGTTGTTTGTCAGGCGTTGTTTGTCGGTAGTTGTTTGTCGGTAGTTGTTTGTCGGGCGTTGTTTGTCGGACGTTGATTGTCGGTAGTTGTTTGTCGGACGTTGTTTGTCGGTAGTTGTTTGTCGGGCGTTGTTTGTCAGACGTTGTTTGACGGTAGTTGTTTGTCGGGCGTTATTTGTCGAATATTGTTTCTCGGACGTTGTTTGATGGAAGTTTTGTGTCTGACGTTGTTTGACGGAAGTTGTTTGTCGGACGTTGTTTGTCGGACGTTGTTTGACGGAAGTTGTTTGTCTGACGTTGTTTGACGGAAGTTGTTTGACGGAAGTTGTTTGACGGACGTTGTTTATTGACGGAAGTTGTTTTTTTGACGCTGTTTGACGGAAGTTGTTTGTCGGGGGTTGTTTGTCTGACGATGCATGACGGATGTTGTTTGTCGAACGTTGTTTGACGGAAGTTGTTTGACGGAAGTTGTTTGTCGGACTTTGTTGGACGGAAGTTGTTTGTCGGACGATATTTGACGGAAGTTGTTTGTTGCCGGTTGTTTGTCGGGCGTTGTTTGTCGAATGTTGTTTGACGGAAGTTGTTTGTTGGACGTTGTTTGACGAAAGTTGTTGGACGGAAGTTGTTTATCGGACGTTGTTTGTCGGGCGTTGTTTGACGGAAGTTGTTTGACGGAAGTGGGTTGTCGGACGTTGTTTGACGGAAAATGTTTCTCGGACGTTTGTTGCCGGTTGTTTGTCGGGCGTTGTTTGTCGAATGTTGTTTGACGGAAGTTGTTTGTTGGACGTTGTTTGACGAAAGTTGTTGGACGGAAGTTGTTTATCGGATGTTGTTTGTCGGGCGTTGTTTGACGGAAGTTGTTTGACGGAAGTGGGTTGTCGGACGTTGTTTGACGGAATTTGTTTGACGGATTTTTTTCGCGGACGTTGTTTGTTTGATGTTGTTTGACGGAAGTTGTTTGTCGGGGTTTGTTTGTCTGACGTTGCATGACGGACGTTGTTTGTTTGATGTTGTTTGACGGAAGTTGTTTGACGGATTTTTTTTCGCGGACGTTGTTTGTTTGATGTTGTTTGACGGAAGTTGTTTGTCGGGGTTTGTTTGTCTGACGTTGCATGACGGAAGTTGTTTGTCGGACGTTGTTTGACGGAAGTTGTTTGACGGAAGTTGTTTGTTGGACGTTGTTTGACGGAAGTTGTTTCTTTGACGTTGTTCGACGGAAGTTGTTTGTCGGACGTTGTTTGACAGAAGTTGTTTGTCGGACGTTGTTTGACGGAAGTTGTTTCTTTGACGTTGTTCGACGGAAGTTGTTTGTCGGACGTTGTTTGACGGAAGTTGTTTATCGGACGTTGTTTGACGGAAGTTGTTTGTCTGACGTTGTTTGACGGAAGTTGTTTGTCGGACGTTGTTTGACGAAAGTTGTTTGTCGGATGTTGTTTGACGGAAGTTGTTTGACGGAAGTTGTTTGTCCGGCGTTGTTTGTCGAATGTTTTTTCTCGGACGTTGTTTGACGGAAGTTGTTTGTCGGACGTTGTTTGACGGAAGTTGTTTGTCGGGGGTTGTTTGACGGAATTCGTTTGTCGGATCTTGTTTGACTGAAGTTGTTTGACGGAAGTTGTTTGTTGGGCGTTGTTTGTCGAATGTTGTTTGTCGGACGTTGTTTGACGGAAGTTGTTTGTCGGACGTTGTTTGACGGAAGTAGTTTGACGGAAGTTGTTTGACGGAAGTTGTTTGTCGAAAGTTGTTTGTCGAAAGTTGTTTGTCGGACATTGTTTGACGGACGTTGTTTGTCGGACGATGTTTGTCATACGATGTTTGTCGGACATTGTTTGATGGAAGTTGTTTGTTGGACGTTGTTTGACGGAAGTTGTTTGTCGGACGTAGTTTGTCGGGCGTTGTTTGTCGTATGTTTACATGTTAGTCAAATGGATTAGGCAAACATTTGCAATATTTTAGTGTTGTAACAACCAAACATAGATTATTTCATTGGTCACTGGCTGTATTCCTAATTTGCATGTCTCCTAAAATCAACCAAAGCTTAGTATATACCTTGCATGAGACGTTGATGGTTCGTTTGACTTCAGCTGTTTTGTAAATAATGGTGATCGACGGGTGTACTTATCACCAAATCGAACCGGAGACCGGACGGACAACAGCCGGTCATCGAGGCGTACGAATAAAATACAGGATAACAATTGGGGATTATAAACATTACCATGTCTCTGATCAATTTATAACAGATATGGTATAAACATTGTGTATGAGAGTATGACTTGTTGCATAATTTATTGATTGTCACTGCCGTTTTATCCGATTTAAATGTTTTAACAATAAAAATGCTTTGTTTTGTTATTACAATGTTTGTATAGAAGTGACAGACCTGAATAAATGGACTATAATTGGCGTATTGAAGAATATCACAGAAATGACAACAGCCATATGGTCACTGGTTATATAGGAAACTGAAATATAGAAATTACAAGTACTTGATTGTATTTGCTTCAATTTTTATCATTTAAAGACATCATAAAAGGTATTTAATACATTGTAATACACATTATTAGTTGATTAAGGCCGACCACGACCAACTTAATCATGAAATACAATAACTTCATCCTGGTAGGTTACGTTGATTTCTGTCTTGCAGTAGGATACCTACTTTGTCCATGTTCTAGTTCATGTCTGATAGTCTCATCAATCAAAGCATTCGTCAAGTCTACATCTGTGATTTCACCTACGGTGCTTCATGGGGCAATCGTCAGTTGTAATTCAAACTGAATTTGGTGTTGAAAGTCATCGACCATTGCATTTAATACTTTCAGTCTAGTCTTTGACTCCGAAGTGTTTTTAATTAAAATAAATATACCAGATTTATATAGCGCCATTTTTATCAGACACGTACGTGAAGGCGCTTTAATTATAACGTTTCTGCCACAAGCGCGCAGATGCGTCCTCTACCAATGCAGACACAGGACCAGAGTGACAGACTGAGAGAAAGCCACTGAAGGGAGAGACATTATATACAGGCATGTCTGGCACTGCTGGAGTGCGCCTAGCTCTAATTACGAACAAACAACATGGTTCTTTAATAGTCCCGGTGTATAACACCAATACACAGCTTCCTGGTACCTTTAACCACATACTTTACAATCCATATGGTCAGATATAGCGGGAAATAACTTACGATTAGAATTTTCGAAATGTCTAATCCCCATGCCGGTTATGCGTATGCGTATGGAAAGGTAGAATAATCTGATTGTAACGTCACGATACATTACATTATAATAGTAACGAAATATAAACAAACCTTAATAGTAAAGTTCAGTGGTAGATGGGTTCTTGCCTTTTCTGTACTCCACATAATGCCAATCACTTTCAACATCTAGCATCTTCACTTCAAACTTTACTGGAGCGGTTTCGTTGGTCACTGACTTGTATTCGTGGTAGAACGTCCCATTCACGTACATCTGTGTACCAACAATATTGAACATAAAACATGAAATCATCCGCCGTGTGTTATTCTCAAACTAGTCGTACAAGATTGAGGGATTGTTCGTGGACGTACGTACAGTTATTATCATGGTTGTCATGAAATGATACAGGCGTGAAGGTAGGGCGATATTCAATATTGATCCTATTTAAATGGAGAATAAGGATAGCCAATCATTCCAAGAGTTTAATATGGTGTGATCTGATTGGTTGTCCTTATCCTTAAGTCAAGTCAGATCAATATTAAATACCACCCACATGATACCAGAAATAAACGGTATTTTATTTACACTGACGTGTCGACCTTTTAAATGGAATGAAATGATCATTGTCAAAGACCTTGGACTAGTGTGAATGTGACGTCGTACGTCATTTCTGAGCTGTCCGGCGTTTCATAACCATACCTTCTTACAGATGCTATATTTACGTTATTAAGAATCAAAAATAAAATTTTATTATTTGCTTTCAATGGATTACGGAGATTTTTCAGTGAAAATAACAGTGAAAATAACAGTGAAATTACCACTTTGTTATTTTCACTGTTTAGAAGCTGGTTCCAGTATCGTTCAGAAAAAGAAACGTAACGTCAACGGCGCCGGGCTTTAAAATGTACGTTACGTCATTATGACGTCACAATTGTCACGTCACGGCTTGACGTTCCAATTTCGACGTGATTTTTCCAATTAAGCCAGTTACGGTACCATTTTAAGAGAAATTGAAGCATATAATAAACAGAAAATTTGTTGATTTTCGGTGAAAGATCAATTTTATTTCACTCGTGATCACATAAAATTATATTTTCTGTGATCACTCGATGAAATAAAATACGATCATACACCAAAATCAACAAATATCCTCTATATCTCCCCTGTAAAAAAAAAAAAAAAAAAAAAAAAAAAAAGGAATCAAATTCGAATGAAATTTGGTGTACTGTTGCTATAAGTATTAATACGTTTTATTTCATAGTCCACAGTTTGTAATTATATTGTGACGTCACAATAGTCTTGAAGACGTCACTTATTGTGACCAATGTGCAGCGCGCGCCGTCGAGCATGACGGACAAGAAGAAATTGTCCGAGGTGTCCCGATTGTATTAACCCACGTTATTATCTACTATAAAAGTACACATAAGTGTTTTTTAAAGGCTGAGCATAGCCTTTATTTGCTAGTCAGCATTCTGCTGAAATATGACAGACATATGAGTGCCTCCACACGTATTTGATCCCAGGTCGCCAGATTGGACGCCAAGCGCGCTAACCATGCAGCTGCGGAGACATAATTAGTTGTAGAAACAGGCCTTACCACGAACGAGGATTCCAGAACTTCGACTTCCAGTATGTACGTCTCATCGGTAACAAACGGGAACCCGTCGCCAACGTCAAGGTGTACAATCGCACCATCCACTGACCGGAACTGCACCTTTGGAGTTGATGAGTGATTCCATATTAGCAATCTAACTGGTCTGTAGGAGTGTATGTTTTGCAAAATTACGTAAATCCTGAAATGGTGATCATACATTATTTAAACATAATAAAATGTATGTATAGTCCAGAGAATTGGACACGTCTCTCGACCTTCAATTAGCATAATTTAACAGCTGATATCTTGTCTATATTTACAACCCCAGTTGTATGTTTCCAAAGCGGGATGTATCTCGAAGACGCTCGAGGTGTAATACAAACACAAACCTGAAGGACGGATATTGCAAGCTTTGCTCGCGGAAATTATTATATTCGACGCAAGAACCAAATTACCTTATAATATATTCATGCATAAATGTCAGGATCACGTCATATTTTCCGTGCTATACCTTTGTTTTATCGTAGAGTAAAGTATGGTCACTAGATCTGATGCGTAGTATATGCAATCACCAGTGTGTATCACCAATGATTTAATGTACATGTATACATCCTGTCCATGCTAAGCTATTTTGATTATTATTTTATTATACAAGACCAGTTTATTTATCAATTAGTCAATGTTAATTTAGATAATTGACTTGTGCTTTATAAGTTTGATACATCCGTCAAGCAGGATCAAGGTGTATAAACGAGTCAACTTCCGGTTATCGCAATAAGGAGTACACGTTGATTGTATAGTTTCCCAATAAATCGTACAGTCATCGGAAATGACAGATGTTTTTAATCACAATAAGTCATACAAGTTGAATTGTATAGTATGCCAATACTTCATACAGAGATTTGGTGTATACGCGGTGAGGATAGTTATATCGCGTCAGGCAGGGAGTCGCTTAATACAACCCGTTACATGTGGCAAATTAATTTGGGCGTGTCGAAACAGGGTAGTGTAAGACAGACGGTCCCTACTGCATTTCAATTTACATGTACTTAATTTTACCTGGATTTGCACATTTTTATTCTGGCGTTTTTTGTAATTTGTATATATATAAGCGGTGTTCGCGGTTGGTATCATAACATAACAATGACAATAACAAATTTTACATTGTATTAGATTTAAAATAAATTAATATGTATTTATATGTATTTCCTGATGAAGGCAAAATGCCGAAACGTTAATAAAACAAATTAAAATTTCATTGCGTATTGGTGTTGACATTTGTCTTTATTGTATTAGATTGATGTAAGGTTTGGGAACGGGAACCAGACTAAACAATGACTTACTTCGTCCATCCAGTCCTTGGTGTAAACTTCATTTCTATACGGGCTCCCGGTGTCATACACACTGGTATATCTCCTTGGTATATCCACTGCTGATCTGTCACCGATGTCAAAGCCTACCAACAAATAGGTTTTGTATTAAATATCTAAAAATCGTATATGAACCCTCACCGGGTGAGATTTCATTAGGTAACAAATAATATCTTTCTCTGTCGTGATTTCCACCGAAACAAGTTTTTGTACAACAAGTCGGCTTTTGTCTTATGAAAATATCAATTGGGACAATCTATCCATCTTCAAACAGATGCTTACATCCGGAAAATGCCCGACAAACGACATGTCCGTCTTCAAGATATATAATGTCACTTCCCACCAACACTATGGTAAAATTTTAGTGAATTTAGCGAAAAAATAAAAAAGATATACTATTTTTTGTAAAGAGCGCGGCAAACTCGTGTTACGCTGGGACATCAAATTTTAGCACCTGTGCGTCAATTAAAGCGTACTTATTACGGATAGCGTAATTAATTCATCGCATATGAAAACATTAGATGTGTTACGGTTTCTTTTCTGAATAGTTTGATACCTTATTTATTGATGTGTCTTCAAAAATAAGTGCACGACTAGATTTTATACCTGTGCAATTGACGTAATTTCAACACTGTTCGCAACATTGCGTGCAAACCATTTGTACTGTTGTTAAAATTCATGCAATAAAATAGGATTACAGAACACGGTACATACTGGTGACATTCGGAGTGTTGTTGTTTCCATGTACATATAATCCGCCTGCATGGTCCGGTTCACGCACCATGGAGATTTCCACACACTGTGATACACATGGTTTTGAATATCCATCTTGCATCCACACGCCTTCTCAGACTGGGCTTGTCGTGCGCATGATAATGTATTGAAATGAGAACCAGTTCCGTTGTACTTAACAAAGTCAAACGTCTTAATGGACCCACCCATACACCCGGTGCAACACATGCATATAATGAGAACTTTCAGATAAATCAATAATCGAACCGAAAAAATCATGATTTTACTCGTATATAGTACACTGACATATAAATATATATATATAGAAACCCAAATGCGTAAACATGAACTTTAAGCTTGTCCGTTTATTTCTATGGTTTTGTTCGGGGTATCCAAAACGATAATATTAAGTCAGAAAGAGAATACAGCACTCAACTGAACCAACCGAGCACAGAAAACATTAAAAACATACAAGGCACAATGCCCAACTGAACCAACCGAGCACAGAAAACATAAAACACATACAAGTATGATATCTAAGTTTATATAACGCGCGTGGTTCTTTAATTCGTTCACAGGGTCACGTCACGGTTCCTGGTGTTAATCCTTAAGTGAACTATATAACCAAGTCAACACCTATGAATTTAAGTTAAGCGTTATCAATAATTGAGTAGAGTACCTCAGCATGTGTTTTATCGCCCACTAAAACATACCTTTTTGTTATATTGTATAATTAAACAGTGGACGGGTCACCGGTCTCAATGCTCTTAAAAGTTATTTTATTAGTTGACCATTGTTCTAAAAGTGTCACGGGGTCACGAGATAACAGATTCCGGATGTGACGTAATGAACGCGCTTTAAAATATATATTTGTTCTAACAGTAGATTCTAATAAATTAAAATGATGAAACACAGAGGGGGTAGTTTCTGGTTTACTAAAATATGAACAATAATATATAAGTGTTGGGTAAATATGCTCTGTTTACTCATGGATTCAAATGTGGGCTCTTTTACGAATAAGTCTATTGTTTCGAAAAAAAAAAGATTAAATAAACACTGTCGCTTCCTTTCGATTTCGCTACAGGATATCATAAACAATATATTTTTTATTTTAATGGACTTCAGTTCTGAAACAATGTTTAACGGAAATGATGACAGGCCATATATCTATTTATCATTAAAAGTTTTTTTGTCAAATCAATAGTCCATTGCTTCGAGCAACCGTGTGTCACTATGTAAAATCACAGATGTCAATTGTTAAAATGTCGATTACATAGCTCATTTGAACCAAATGATAGTTTTCAAATTATTAACTGGAATACTGGTATACTAGATTTAATCTCTGTCAAAATGAAACACAGTCAGGATGTAGCAGTGCTTTGAACAGCACTGGGTGAATCCAATTGTTCGAGTTTGATTCGTTCTGGCAATGTGTCCACTTTATTTGTTCGTTCATAGCGATTCAAGCATGCCGTTCTCATATAGTTCTCATACTGGAATGTTTGATTGCTATATAGCAACATATCGCTGGCTTACACTTAGAAGGTCGTAAGTACTTACGACCTTATAGTTTTTACTTTTTTATTTCATTTATGTCTTATATACATTGGACAATGTGTTCATGAGTACACAATTTTACAATCAAATATATCTATAAACATAGATATTACCATCCTCATACATCAGTAGTCAGCCAAGTTCCCAGACTGTTGAAGAATACGAGAATGAGATATTACATGCAAAGAACATTACATAGCAGTGCAAGACAAATCAATAATGCATAAGTACATAATAGCTCATAGAGCAAAACAGTTGTTAATAACTTTCAGGAAGTAGCATATGTATACAGCAAAGGTTAAACGACATAAATGTGGTCACATGATAATGTATTACTTAATTAAACTCTAAAGAATTCCTAACGTTGAAAGATTCTTTAATAAACATGGACACTTTTTTAATTACGTTTTCATTTTCGGACGACAACAATTCGATAAATTTTGGGATGTTTGGTCTTTTCCAATAGTATTTTTGTAAATATTGTTTTCTCAAATCATTGTATAATGGACACTCATCTTCTAATTCGGAACAGATATCAAAAATCATTTCATTATATAGTATTGCATGTGGTTTATGCCATCTGCCAGTTTCTACTTTAAGTCTATGCAAGGACATTGTAGCAACGTTAAATGTCGCATCGACGCTAAATGTCGCACTTGACGTTAAATGTCGCAAAACTGACGCTAAATGTCGCAACCGACGCTAAATGTCGCAATCCCACCTGACGCTAAATGTCGCATATTATATGACGTTAAATATCGCAACAAACTGGCCTGACGTTAAATATCGCAACATTAACGCTAAATGTCGCAATCCTTTATAAACACTCTTTTGTAGTATTACTGTTCTAGTTTTAGTCCAGACGTATCCACAGTTATTAGGGGTTTACCCAAAGGGGTTCGACACATAAGCCTGCAGTGATTAAAAGCTGTTTTCAAAAAAAATATGTTCACATTGGGCGTGTTTTGTTGTAAAATATGTGTATTTATCAAAAGTACTTATATTTGTAAACAGTCTGGTTTATTGAATTGATCAATTACCGCAAATCTTTGCTTAGCTGAGGACTGTCAAAAATATATGAATTTCATAAGTCCATGTCACCCTCACTTTGATATTAGAGCATTTTCCAACATATGAGCATGCATATAAACAATAAAATAACAATAAACAATTAAAATCTATTTTTATTTGTAAGAAACATTTAATTTTTATGTTTTGTGCTTAACACGATTTTGAGCAGTGTGTCGTATCTTGTAAAAAATAATTTCAAGTGTCTCTAGTATTTAATTTTGAGGTAATATATAGTCCTAACGATAACAACTAACGATAGCACTTTCGTACTCGTATATATGTAATTAAGGGCCTAAAGTAGCTGTGACAGGCAATTGGTCCAAATTTTGAGAATGCGTGACCCGACGAGCGGGAGAACTAAAGAAAAATGAAAAGAGATAGGAAAGGAGTGAGACATAGAGCGAAAGGGTCGGTGTAAGATCCCACCCAAGACTGTTAAGATGTTATATTCATGCTTGTAAAATAAAGTTTGTAAAACTTACACACCGAGGGCTCCCATCAATTACAGACCTCGGGTTGATGTATCCGGACGAGTATGGCTCCTTGCTATTAGGAATTCGAATACAGATCTATTTTCAAAAAATAATTTCTATACTAAAAAGATATAGATGTTATATAATACTAGACTTGGTCAAAAACGTTTATTCAGCCAGAGTGTACTTTACAGTGAATTCACGTGATATTTTATGTCAGAAAAACAACATTTTGGCAGTAAATAGAATGTGAACGGATTTTCGGATAAATTGACGCACGTGTAGAAAAAGTATTACTTAAAGGTGCTGCCTCACGTATTAGTGTATTGCAAAAATAAAATCGTCAAATAGTCGCGTAATTTTGGTAAAGTTGCCTGTGTATGCCATTAACAACCACACTGACATTTAAAATAATTTGCGAACATCGGCTTTTTGTACTTATTTAGTATTTTTGCATCCAAAAGTCTATATGGCATATATTTAATACCCTATAGAATTAACACACCTATCACTTACATTGTCTCAAACTTGTTTGCATTTGATGAATTCGATGTGATAAATGAACCAAATACCTCATTGATGTTTTCGCTGTAATTTGTTGATGTTACTGTTTGACGAGTGAATTACATAATTCACAAAGCATGTTGGAAGGAAACTCTCCGTTAGGTAGGAAAATTACGTCAAACAAATAGTTTAGACCGGTCTGTGAGGCGGCACCTTAAGTTTTAAAGTATCCATGATTAAATTAAATAAGCTCATTATTACCATAATTTTATTAAAATTCTCACGAACAAAAGGAAAAATAAATAAACTTCCGCCAACAAAAAGCATTGTTCAGCTGTGTCGAAACGCTGACATTCACATCGTTGTCACCTGGATTCGTACCTGGGTTGTCGCGGCCACAACGCGAAGTACTAACCACTATACGATCACGACTATCACCGCTGAACTGCTAAATAGAATCTTAAGTGGTTTAGATGTATTTTAAAATATTGGGATTCTTTGGAAGCGTGTGTAAAGTTTTAATTCACGATTAAATTATATATGCTCATATAAATCAATATAATTTCACTAAAAATATTCACGAACACAATCTACTTTCACACAAAAGGATTATTCAGCTGTGTCGAAAGGCCAACATTCACAACTCTGTCGTGACCAGGATTTCAACCTGGGTTGTCGCGGCCACAACGCGAAGTACTAACCACTATACAGTCACGACTATCACCGCTGAACTGCTAAAAAGAATATAAATATACCAGTGGTTATGATGTATTTTAAAATATTTGGTTTCTTTTGAAGCGTGTATAAAGTTTAATTCATAGTTAAATTATATAAACTCATATAAATCAACATAATTTCACCAAAATATTCACGAAAAAATCTACTATCACAAAAAGCATTGTGCAGCTGTGTCGAGACGCCGACATTCACAACTCTGTCGTGACCAGGATTCGAACCTGGGTTGTCGCGGCCACAACGCGAAGTACTAACCACTATACGATCACGACTATCACCGCTGAACTTCTAATTAGAATCTAAATATTAAAGTAGTTAAGACGTATTTTAGGATATTGGGTCACTTTTCCATCATGTGTTAAAGCTGCTGACTCGCGTATTAGTGTATTGCAAAAATAGAATTGTCAAATAGTCGCGTACTTTTGGTATTATAATACAAAGGTAGTTACCTGTATATGCAATAAACATTAATCAAAATGTTACGGAATGTATATTTTAGCGAAAATACTCTATAGTACGCATCATTGCCTTCAAATTGTAGGTATAACAGAAAATATTGTTGACCGGAAGTGGCGTCTTTTAAAAAACATTCCTTTGGTGCCATCATGTTTACGCGCTTGTATCGTCGGCATACCTGACGCAGACAATCGTAGGTGTTAACTGCCTCTTGAAAACACTATGCAAGTCTAAATATCGTCGGCAGACGACAGTTCATCTACTTTGCCATGATAAAACGTCACATAACTGCTTAAAGCAAGTCGATGGCGCCAGGATGGTATGTATCCTAAAAGCATGGCACCGTATACAACCGCACTTCAAAATTTAATTTTATGTTTTTTGTTAGGCTATTGTTTTTCTATAAATTGTCAGTCAAATCTTCACGCCCAGTGGTTTTGCTCACGCGTCACATGTAAATAATGAAAATGACGCCACTATGACGTTATGGGCTAACTTGACATATTTTTTTGTAGAAAATCGTACCAGGCATAAGAATGGCGTCCCATTCAATGGTTTCTATTCCAATTTTTAAATAATAATTAATACAAAAAATACCGACCCCCAAAATTGTTGCGTTTCTAAATCGGTTAAGTGTATTAGTGTATTGCAAAAATAAAATAGAATTGTCAAATAGTCGCGTAATTTTGGTATAGTTGCCTGTATATGCAATAAACAACCAACCACATTGACATTTAAAATAAAATGCGGACATCGGCATTTTGTACTTATTTAGTATTTTTGCTTCTAAAATTCTATTGGGTATTATAGTATCCTATAGAATTAACACACCTACTAGTATCTATTATATTGCCTGAAATGTGTTTGCATCGATGAAATCGATTTGAAAATGAACCAAATACCTCACTGGTGTTTACGCTGTAGTTTGTTGATGTTACTGTTTGATGAGTAAATTACATAATTCACAAAGCATGTTGGAAGGAAACTCTCCGCTATTTTCAAAAGGAAAAATACCGAGTGCACAATATCAAGAGTTGTTTAAATTGCTTAGTTTCCATAATTCTTTCATAAAGCAACCGCTAGTGGCTTTCTATCACATTAATGCTTGGTTGGGTAGGACAATTACGTCAAACAAGAATTTAAGCCCGATCTGTGAGGCAGCACCTTTAAGTCTTAAATTGTCCATGCTTAAATTAAATAATCTCATTATCGCCATAATTTCATTTAAATGCTCACGAACTGAAGGGAAAATAAATATACGTCCGCCAAAAAAAATTGTTCAGCTGTGTCGAGACGCCAACATTCACAACTCTGTCGTGACCAGGATTCGAACCTGTGTTGTCGCGGCCACAACGCGAAGTGCTAACCACTATACGATCACGACTATCACCGCTGAACGGCTAAATAAAATCTTAAGTAGTTCAGATGTATTTTAAAATATTTGGTTTCTTTTGAAGCGTGAATAAAGTTTAATTCCTGATTAAAATATATATGCTCATATAAATCAACATAATTTCACCAAAATGTTCACGAACAAAAACTACATTCACAAAAAAGTATTGTTCAGCTGTGTCAAGACGCCGACATTCACAACTATGTCGTGACCAGGATTCGAACCTGGGTTGTCGCGGCCACAACGCGAAGTACTAACCACTATACGATCACGACTGTAACCGCTGAACTGCTAATTAGAATCTAAATATACCAGTGGTTATGATGTATTTTAAAATATTTGGTTTCTTTATAAGCGTGAATAAAGTTTAATTCCTGATTAAATTATATATGCTCATATAAATCAACATAATTCCACGAACAAAAACTACATTCACAAAAAAGTATTGTTCAGCTGTGTCGAGACGCCGACATTCACAACTCTGTCGTGACCAGGATTCGAACCTGGGTTGTCGCGGCCACAACGCGAAGTACTAACCACTATACGATCACGACTATCACCGCTGAACTGATAGATAAAATTTACATATTCACGACTAAAACCGCTGTATTGCTAATTGGAATCTAAATAGTCAAGTTCTTAATAAGTTTAATGCGTGTGTTAAGGTATAATACTTTAAACTGAAATGTTCCCACGCGCTGAAAGTGCAGTAGGGAATGAAATTCTACTAAACAAACAAAACTCATGAACCAGATACTTTTAGTTAGACCACGTTATACAATGGGGATAACGTATAGAACGGAAGTGATACCCCTGACGGTTTTTCGAGTGTAAATTTCGTCGCTTCGGTAAGTAAATCTTGATTTTTCTTTGTTTTGTAAGACGCTTTCAATGAAATCACCTAGCCCACCGTACCCGGTCCTATCGATACTTGCAGACTCAAGCCCATTTTCCCTCCAAATACCTGTGATTAAGGAGAACACTCGATTCTAGTGCGGTTTTTGGTTACTGCACCCCTGACAACCCGTCTACATTTTTCCAAATTTCTGCCGATTTGCATGGTGTGTTGCTGTTTTATGGGGCCAACTTTGTTGTTTACCTTATTCTAGGTATGCATTTTGCAAAATTAGTTCGATGCAGTCAGGTTATGAGGCAGAATAGACGAAAGAACCACTATAATACCCCTGACGGTTGCTGTCCCTCACTGATACCCATGACGCCTCAAAATACTATAATGTAGATGGTGATGAAAACCGTTGACATTAGATTTATTTGTAATATTGCAACTTTTATTAGATTCTAGAACATATCAAAATTGTATACCCGAAAGGGTCCAGAATTTGGAAAATAAACTCTATTCTATAACTGTTCGAGGTTCCCATTGACAATGCATCATTGAACAAACAGTGACACTGCTAATGCCGATACCGAGCAAAGCTGCTGAAATATGGCAGACATATGAGTTCCTCCACTCGTATTGGAACCCGGGCCACCAGATTAGGTGGCAAGCGCGCTAACCATTGAACTACAGAGGTCCACTGTAGGGATGTACAATATACACCAGCCTACAAACAATAACGAAACATAAAACATACAACGTAGATCTACGCCTCTCCATGACGCTTGCATGCAAAATACGGTTAGACTGAACTGAATCAAATATAAACTGGAAACCGTATAATTTTACGTCGTACTACGAAGTAGAAAAATTATACATTTAATCAATCTGTGTGATATCGTACTAAGGTTCTCGTGTGATTTTATCGGTGAATATTTAAAATGTATCATAATTATGATGAACGGTTCTTTCTGAAATGCCCATAGCATGAGCTATTTCGGAAATAATATATCGACCATCTATCTCTATCATAGCCTTCACAACAGCAATGTTTTCTTTTGTTGCTGCAAACAGGTCTGTCTGTATGGTTACTCCGTTGCAAACTATTGTTAACCCAGCAAAAAACTGTTCTCAACGTTACCACAGAAGGACCATGAATACGGCACAATACAGAAAATATATCCTTTGGAGATGTATATAGAGAAACACGGTCTTCAATCTGCTTTTTTCAGGTTTCATAATGACATTGAAATATGGCCACTATATGAGTGTATAATTCAACAATGAATATCGTTTTCAATTGTTATCGGATTGTATCGATATTTCACATATGTATTAGATACATGTCCATTGTTGAATACGCGAAATATCTTTTCCGAAACGTAGCGTCTTTTCTATGGAAGGCCGTTAGTGACATAATTTATTGAATCACCCTCGTACAAGACCTAAATATATTTAGATATTTGGCCTACTCTTTGGTTACCCACTCCTTTCTTGACAAGACTGGCATCACGTCAAACTGTACCCACGTGCAGACATTTATATCCAAATGCAAAATATTTTGAATAATGTCTCTTAAGGTATGTGTACAAACTCTCTGACCACATTGTATGTCAACAAACTATTCCTTACATTTATTTTTTCTTATTTGTATTCCTCTTATTTACATTCATATATTATAGTAATGTAGATCTAGTATTCATAGAAAATAACTATATAAGACTCAGTCTTTTGTTCTACACGAAGACCTTAATATACACAGATTGGACACTCAATTGAAAACGGAGAGAAAATGCAAAATAGCACGCAGCATACTCTGATATTTTGCATGAACGCTTTTGTTTGTCATCTTTTCTTCATGACCAATATCTCATTTTGAAGAGCTAAGTTTCTTCTAATGCATGATGTATAGAATTCTTAAAATTATTGTTTGAATGAAGCAAATTGAGTATTTTCTGATACAATTGGAATTCCCATTAAATTGAGAGTACTCGTCTGGTCTAGCTCTTTGCTAACACCTGTTTTATTCCTTGACTGAGATTATAAGGTACATGTATCACGCACGTTAATTAACATGCGTGCATGTATTAAGAACACACAATATTTCAGAAAACTGCCGCGAGATAGTGTGAGATTTGGTACATTTCTCCAATCTTTGTATATTTAGATCTTTGTTCTACAGTAAGCCTACCCTGTATTCATAATTGTAATGTACTAACTCTACATTGTCATTCATCTGGCGTAACATACGACCAAAAAAGCGGCCCTCCTAATGCTAAAACAAACTTAGATAAGACTTATGTTCGACACACTGTGGAATACGCCGGCCTCCAGTATCTGGACACCATATTCAGAGTACCAGATCAACCAGTTGGAAATGGTCCAGAGACGAGCTGCTAGATTCGTGAAACATGACTATTCACGAACTAGCAGTGTCTCTGATATGTTGTCAGACCTGACATGGGACATACTTCAACAGCGCCGTTACAACACTAGAAACACCATGTTTTCAAGATCCTGCACAATCCACAGACACTTGGGGTCTGGACACCGCCCCCCAGCTACGCACCTGAATATATTTTTATCATCAACATTGTATACCCATACCCATACATTAATCACACAAACATTATTAAACGTATCCGGGACAAATAAAAAATATTCGTAAATGCCTCTCTAGCTTAAATATTACAGTTAGAGGAATTACGTAGATTTTGGTTTTAATATCAAATACATCCAACAAATGTTTGTGCGATTACTGAATGGGTCGGAAGAAGAAGGGTCTGGATATATAATAAACATAAATACGTATTTCCAGGCGCGTAGCGGGAGGGGGCGTGGTCCAGACCGCAAGTGTATGTGGCACAATCTAGTGGATATCACACCTAACCCACCTCTCCAGAATTCTAAATCTACCAGATTCCACAACTATCGTCTTTCTTAAATCCGAGCTAGAACTTCAGTATACCAAAACAGTTTCTTTCCAGCAACCGTAATTCTTTGGAATCAACTACTCAACTGTTGACCAGGCATTATAAAACTCATGCATATTTGACTTAATCAGCAACTCATGGCGCTTTATATATGGTCATGTTGACCAAAGCTTGTTTTTCGATAAGACAAGTGTATTTTTCAGACCGTTTTTTTCTTGTTATCTCAAACAAATGCTTTTGTACTTACGAGCAAGCGACATGTAGCGTTTTAGTAATACGGGAGGTAATCCTGACTAAATATGTAGGTTTTTTTAATTATTTCGTCTAACATTCGTTTTACTATTGTCTCAACATTGCGGGAAAAAATGACAGGTAACCCAACTTCAACTTTCATTTTCGAAGCAATTCGAAATGCCAATTTGCACCAATGACAGTCTTTTGTTTGTATTGTAAGGGCTATCGAATTGTTATTATAGACGGTTTCTTTTGTCTTGCACCTTTTCTGTATTTATGTTTGCGTATTTAGGGCGGTTACGTCTCACAAAATATCCGGAGTGTTCACGCGTTACGCGCGCTGTGTTCGATTTTCGAGAAACCTCTCAGTTCAGTATTTCGAAAATTTGGATTTTTATCTACAAGTTTGTATGGTGTGTTATTTATAGGTTTTTATTCTTTACTTCTTAGCATGAATGACGTTCAGAGGAGTATACCAATGGTTGTAAACTGATGAAAAGTCAATAGACGTCGTATAGACCTAGGTCACACTAATCTTATCAGCTTATAATGGCTGAAAGAAGGAAGTGTTTTACAATTCTTGGGTTGGAACAGGGGGCTACTGAAGGTAATGATCATTTGTATGTATTTATTTATAGAAAACTAGTATCAACAAATCAATTTCATAATACTGATAGTATTTATATAGTTCTTGATACCATAACTAAATGGTCTTTTATTTACACTGACGTGTCGACCATTTATGACCATTGTCAAATACCTTGGACTAGTATTTATACTGTCTATTGGGGGGGGGACTTGGGTTCAAGCCATATTGGACTCACTCCTCCCTCTCTAATAGTCTTCTGCAATGGTGGCTTACTGGTGCCTTTATGACCTTAACCACTCATCCACTGGTAATAACTGACTGATGCCTTTACTACCTTAACCACCCTGCCACTGGTAACAACTGACTATTGCATTTACTGCCTTAACCACTCAGCCACTTGTAATTTCTGACTGATGCCTTTACTGCCTTAACCACTCAGCCACTGGTAGTTACTGACTGATGCCTTTACTGCCTTAACCACTCAGCCACTGGTGCCTTTACTGCCTTAACCACTCAGCCACTGGTAATTACCGACTAGTGCCTTTACTACCTTAACCACTCAGACACTGGTCAATATTGACTGATGCCTTTACTTTCTTAACCACTCAGCCATAGGTTATTGCTGACTGATGTCTTTACCGCCTTAATCACTCAGCCACAGGTAATTGCTGACTGGTGCCTTTACTGCCTTAACCACTCAGCCACAGGTAATTGCTGACTGTTGCATTTACTACCTTAACCACTCAGCCACAGGTAATTACTGACTGTTGCATTTACTACCTTAACCACTCAGCCACAGGTAATAACTGACTGTTGCATTTACTACCTTAACCACTCAGCCACAGGTAATTACTGACTGTTGCATTTACTACCTTAACCACTCAGCCACAGGTATTTACTGACTGTTGCATTTACTACCTTAACCACTCAGCCACAGGTAATTACTGACTGTTACATTTACTACCTTAACCACTCAGCCACAGGTATTTACTGACTGTTGCATTTACTACCTTAACCACTCAGCCACAGGTAATTACTGACTGTTGCATTTACTGCCTTAACCACTCAGCCACAGGTATTTACTGACTGTTGCATTTACTGCCTTAACCACTCAGCCACATCCTAAACAACTCAGCCACTGGTAATTACTGTATGTATAATAAGTGTGATTATATATATATATATATATATATACAACATTTCAGACGATATCAAGAAGGCATACAAGAAGCTTGCTCTTCAGTTCCATCCAGATAAGGTAATATATTTCAGGGCCTTTTTTCCAAAAATTGGGAACGGGCCTTAGCCTTTCAATTTGGGAAATTCAAGTGCAATTTTTGGTCAAATTGGGATAAGTTAGACGGCCCCAGTGGTGGCAAAAGCTGGTTTTGTGGACAAACCATAGACAAACATTTCACTGTCTTTGCACGTTTAGCCCTTTCGATCGCTTTTATGGTATTCCCACGGGTGACCCAAATCCTAAGATGATTTAGGAAAATCATATTTCAACACTTCGAGAATTTCAGCATTGAATTTTGGGAAATTTCTTTCACCAAATTAGGAAAAAAGAGGCTTTTTGCAATTGGGAAGACACTGAAGATAGGCCTCTGTTAACTAAAGAAGGAAAATATGCCCGTAATTTCTTTAGTTTATAATGTCAAATCTTCTATCTTTTTTGTGGGTTTAAAAATTTGTGGAATTTGAAAAAAATGATACTATTTGTTTTGTGGGGTTCATTTGTAAACTTCATGTATAGATAAACTTAGGAATCAAAATACCTGGATTGCTACTAAATCATAGGGACTTGATTTTTTGGTAAAGTTCATTCATGTCACTGAAGTCTAATTGTATAAAAAATGCATTAATATGCTTCATTGTTTTCCAGAACAACAGTGAAGATGCTAAAAGTAAATTCCAAGAGATTGGATATGCATACAAGTATCTTACTGAAGGTCCTACTACATTCCAAACTTCTGATCCACATGATTTAAGGGTAGGTACACTGAGCTACATTCTGTTAATACAGTCAGGACTCGATGCAATGACACCAGATATAATAACTGACATCATTTTCAGCGTGACAAAATATTTACAATGCTGTTTGTCTCAATTGGTTCACTGACATATTTGTTAAACAACGACACTTTGATGGGGAACAAGCACGATCATTGTATAGAGTCCCCACTGTACTAACTCATTATGTTTGGTTGTCACCAGAACTAAACAACCACCTGTTGTATACATTCAATGCTAAATCTCCAATCATTTTTAGCTCGACTTTTCCAAGAAAAAAAAGTCGCGTGCGTCTGCGTGGCGTGTGGTGTTGGTTAAGTTTATTGTCAGAGTCATTTTCTATCAAAGGTATCCACTGCAAACTCAACATAGTTATTCACATTACAAGGGGAGTCCATACAGACAAGGCAGGTAACCCTGTGACCTATATTTACGAGTTATCTGCCTTTGTTGCTCTTAGAATTTTGACTCAGATGAGCAAGATTACTATCAAGTACGAGAAAGTCAAGCGTTCAGCACTCATAGGCGGTACTCTTATTGTATTAAGTACCTAAATGTATTCAGTAGTCACATGTATTCCTCTCATTGGATGTTTTACTTCGGTTGCTGTAGACAGGTCAAGGTACATTACATCACATACCATGGAGTATACTCTGGGTGTAGCTGCCCCTAATTTGATCTCAATAACCGGTCTATTTATTTCTTCTATGACCTTTTATTTCCTCAGTTTGGATGTGTTTTAAAAGAGTTCAGTTCAAGAATTGCAGTTTTCTGTAGGTTGATGGTCTTGAAGAAGGACAGTTTCGTGGGCAAATGACAAATTCTGTTGGCAAATGACAAATTCTAGGGGCAAATTCTAGGGGCAAATGACAAATTCATTCTGTGGGCAAATAACAAATTCTGTTGGCAAATGACAAATTCTGTTGGCAAATGACAAATTCTAGGGGCAAATGACAAACTCTAGGGGCAAATGACTAATTCTAGGGGCAAATGACAAATTCTAGGTGGAAATGACAAATTATAGGGGCAAATGACAAATTATAGGGGCAAATGACAAACTCTAGGGCAAATGACAATTTCTAGGGGCAAATGACAAATTCTAGGGGCAAATGGCAAATTCTAGGGGCAAATGACAAATTCTGGGGGGCAATGACAAATTCTTTTCTTGCCTATCATAATATTGTTTTCATTTAGTATTTTGTCTCGAAGTGGAGTAAAAATGGTTATTGACATTTCAACGAAATTTTAACGTGTTATTGTGACCATGTCTCCATGTAAACATTTGTGGTTCCCGTAGCATTCAGATAATATGTATACGTATGTTTACCTTCATGTTTGGATTTGTTTCTTTTATTTGCAGGAAGAATTCTTAAGACGTCTCTTTGAGGGTAAGTGTTTATTTTATAATGTCTTCAATTAAATGATTTTGTGGTTTAACCATATTTCAAACTGAAATACATAGTGAGGGGCATATAGATTTGCCTGTGTCCCTCCATCAGCTTGTCCCTATGTCAGTCTGTCTGTCCGTCCCAAAATGTTGTGTTACTTGTGCTACAGTCTTCAGACTTCATAGGAATATTATTCTGCAGGTGTTGTTGTGCACCTATTTATATTTTTATTCATATCCGACCAGTATTTGTAGAGTTTATAATTGCCCTTGGAATGATGAAATTTGGGTAAAGATGAAATTTGTTGAATTTTTTCCTTGTGTCGCTCATAACTCTACAGTCCTGAAATTTGTAGGAATATTTGTCAGTATGTATGTGTTGTTTCCCACCCAAATATTTTAATTCGGATATGGCATGTATTAGCAGAGTTGTGGCCCTTGAAATGATGAAATTTTGCTTTTATAATATTTCTGATAACTATAAGTATTGGTGCTTTAGTCATCAAACTTTGTAGGAATATTAGTCAGCACGTACATTTAAGATATGACTCTAGACATGGTCAAATGGCAAGTGGGGGCCTCTGTGTTCTTTGAACACATTTGCCATTCTTACTTGAAGATCAGTAGTTTAAGTGACGAATTTAAGACCAGCTGTTTATCTACTGAACAAAACTTTTACCTTGTATGTATGTTGACTGCCTTCCAGACTATTTAAAAACATAAGATGTTTGTTTCAATTTATTATAGATTTGTTCTTTCCGAGATTCCACCATCATCAGCAGCACTACTTTGGTGGCTTTCCTTTCTTCTTTGCTGATGATGACGATGATGATGATGAGTGTTATTATTTCAGTTCTGATTCCAGCGATGAATACGGCTACACGGGTCATGTAAGTAAAGCTATAAAACCTATTTATAATCTCTGGGGAGCCAATCTGTCCGTCCATCCGTCCGTCCGCCATATTTTTGTCCGACGATAACTCAAAAACTATTACACCTATTAATTTGAAACTTTGCATATACATATATGTCACTAAGGGGAAGTGCAGTGCCCAAGACCCATAACTCTATTGCAAATTTTCCATATAGTGATTGTCCTGTCTGTCCGCTTGTATGTTTGTCCATTCCTTAGTCCGTTCAAAAATGTTAACCAAAACTTTCAAGTTGTTGAAATTCGAATATTTTTGAAGTATCAAGGCATTGCTTTCAAACTTGAAATACTTGTTTATCATCATAAACACCTTACATTGTCAAAGTCATGTAACACTATCCAACATTTCAACAGAATTATATCCCCTGATTGACTTAGCTATTTTTATGGACAAGGCTTCCTCCAGGGCATAAGCGTTTATTGAACACAGTCTTGTTCATACTTAATTCTTGTCTGGGCCATGACTCATAGTTGAATAAATCTCATGAAGTTAAAGTGCAGTTCCCAAGGACCTTAACTGTCATTTGCACATTTTTGGAACAGTTTTCTCTGACGGCTCTTGTTCTGTAAGTGTGTATGAATAAACAAGAAGATCGAACAATGTTTGCTTTTACCCTCTAGGCTGTAGGATGCTTATGTAATCAAATGGCCTTGTTGACTGGGCTGTTTCGTGGAGCAGGTTGTAGTCTGGTTCCCGTCTGTTACATCGGTCCAAACTTTCAGCACTACTATAGTACTACTACTGTAATAATGGGGATGAGAACCAGACTATATACAGCCTGCTTCGCAAAACAGCCCAGCCGCAAAGGTCTAGTGATATATCGTCGTGTTTCAGCATTTTCAGAGATTTCATGTACCGACTGGAGGAGGTGGTTACTCCCGACAACCAGTGACCAGTTATCATATTCATTCAATGTTTCATTATCTTGTTTCAGCATTTCCAGAGATTCCATGTACCTACTGGAGGAGGTACTCACCCCCGACAACCAGTGTCCAGTTATCATATTCATTCAATGTTTCATCATCGTGTTTCAGCTTTTCCAGAGATTCCATGTACCAACAGGAGGTGCTTACCCCCGACAACCAGCGTCCAGTTATCATATTCATTCAATGTTTTATCGTCATATTTCAGCATTTCCAGAGATTCCATGTACCGACAGGAGGAGGTGCTCACACCCGACAACCAGCATCCAGTTATCATATTCATTCAATGTTTCATCATTGTGTTTCAGCATTTCCAGAGATTCCATGTACCGACAGGAGGAGGTGCTCACACCCGACAACCAGCATCCAGTTATCATATTCATTCAATGTTTCATCATCGTGTTTCAGCATTTCCAGAGATTCCATGTACCGACAGGAGGAGGTGCTCACACCCGACAACCAGGATCCAGTTATCATATTCATTCAATGTTTTATCGTCATATTTCAGCATTTCCAGAGATTTCATGTACCGACAGGAGGAGGTGCTCACCCCCGACAACCAGCAACCAGTTATCATCAACCTAGCGCTAAACAACAACAGAAGAAAGAGAAACGTAAACGACATAGAGGTATCTTAAGGTCGTGCTTAGTTAATACCCGTCAAATGGTTAGTTTTATCCCAAGCTCCCATAATTTCCTCTGGTGATAAACTCATTAACTCACAAACAATTCACTGGCTTAGAAGTAGAAGGTTGTAAGTACAAAAAAGCTATTTTGAGAAAACAAGAAAAAAATATCTGAAAACTTTTCTTTACTTTTAAGGAAAATCTAGCTGTTCAACTTTAACATGACCTGTTCCGATTTTCATGAAAATTGGCTCATAAGAAATGCCATGTGATGCAGATTTAAAAAATGTATGGGTCTTATAAGGTCGTAAGTAACATTAATTTGCAATTATATATACTTGGGTTATCCCTCTAATTTTCATGTGGTCAAATTTATATAAGAGGTTGAAAAAATGCACTGAATATTGCGGAGTAAATTGATTACCTAAATCTTGTATTACAGAAAGAGCTAAAGAAAACAGAAGACATCAGAAAGAGGAGGAAAAGAAAAAGACAGAACAAGTTTATACAAATGATATAAATGAAGGTAGTGTACTAAATGAGAACAAGTTTATACAAATGATATAAATAAAGTATTGTGCTAAATTAATGATTTTTAAGGACTGCAAATATTTTTATGCCCTGGCATCTACATATCGCGATTGTCCTGTCAGTCTGTTTGTACTAAAATGTTTTAAAACCTGAACTTATAAACCCAAACTTTTAAATTGTTGAAACTCAAATATTTTTGAAGTCCATCGAGGCATTTGTTTCAAACTTGGCATACTTGTTGACCATCATAACCACCTTACATTGTCAAAGCCATGTAACACAATCCAACATTTCAACAGCATTATGGCCCCTTATTGACTTAGCTAGTTTTTATGGACAAGGTTTCCACTGGGGCATAAGCATTTATTGAAGTCTTGTTTGGAACAGTTTTACTATTACTTTACTGACATATGGAATCACTGGGATTGTTCAATATCAATCAATCTTAACTTACTTTCCTGCATGCTCAGTTTCAGTTTATTTTATAGGCTTAAGAACATTATTTATTGTCGCCTTAAACACGAGAAGGCGGTAAATAAACTGCAAACAAACTGACAATTTCTCAACATATAGACGACATAGTTGTAGCCAGTACCCCAGACAAACATGATCCTGCCCGATTGCACCCCTTTCTACCCAGCAACGGTCTAAAGTTGTACATAGTAAGCTAGCCGGAAAAGCTCTCTGCATACAGCTTATAAATATTATGCCCCCCCATCTTTAATGTCGAAGTATATTGTTTTGGTATACTGGATAGAGGTGGGTCAGCTGCAAGAAGATGAAACCTGTCATTTTGAGGTCAGTCAGACTATGGTCAAGTTTGCCATGACTAATATGAATGAATAGACAAAATGTATTCTGATTACTTACGCAAGAACGGTTGGGTCTAGGATCTTCAAAGTTCATAGGAAGGTTGATCATTATCAGTAGTATATATTTTGAGGACAGGTCATAGATCTAGGTTGCCATGATATTTAACATAGATGACTGGGAACATACATATTTTACAAACATCTCTAGTTCATTTATATTAGCTTCATGAAATGCCTATAGAATTCTGTATAAAACTATTAAACTGTTCTACTTGTAGAATGTAACACATCAACCAAACCCCAGGATACAGAGGAACCTGACAAGAATGATAGCAATAATAATGCAGTTCCTTCCAAGGTATATACTTTTCTTATTTATGATGCTTGGACCATATTGTAAATTGGCTCTGCCCAATATGATATCCACTATAAATAAAGTTGCTACTTGCTTACTTACTTGCTATTCAGTGCCAAGTGCTTCTCTTTAGACTGGCTTCCACTAGGGGTGCAATGACAATACACTCATGATATGATATGCACCGCTAATTTTTCTTACCAGTCGGTATATTTCTATACGATATGATATTTTCCATCAGTAGCTGAAAAGAATAACATTTTTTAAGGAATTTAGCTTGTCAATTCAATGACTAGGCAGAGCTATGTAATTGAATTGACAGGTAAATTAGTTCATGCTTAAGATATTGAGGATGTTAAATAGTTCACCTATCTTGGCAGCAAAGTCACCACATCATATAAGACACCGTCACACGTATATTGCATGCCTCCCAACTCGTTGCCAAGGATAGCGGTTGCTAGCCCTATGTTAGACACCTCTGGGTAGAAGAAATAGAGGACGACCATAGAAGACTGAGGTGAACCATAAGAGGTTTGACAATTGAAAGCGTGCCTCAAGTAACTGCATCCCGACCTAGATGGAGATCCCTTGCAGACGCCCAAAACACCAGACAGCACTTGGAGGATTGAGTGAGTAGGAATTGCCAAATTCTGAAATTATAAATCTTACATTTTTTTCTGTGTATTTATTAGACAGTGCCAGCTTCAAAGATGAATAAAAAGGAAAGAAAGAAACAGGAATCAGAGCAACGAAAGAGAGACAAAGAAATGGAAGAAATAGCCGCAGAATTGATGAGAAAACAGGAACAAGATTTGGAACGACAGAAAGAAAAAGAAAGACAAGCAGCAAAGAAGAAGGCAGAAGAGAGAGAAAACATGTCTGATTTGCCACGTAATGTTGATAAAATACTGTAAAATCATCATTTTTCGAGGGAGGTCAATTCTCGTCAATTTCGTTGTTGAACCCCGCCACGAAATATCCCAATGATTAATCCACCATTCAAATATGGAACATAGGATAACCCTTTCACTTTTTTTTATCCATGAATTTACGACCCCAGGAAAAGGCATTTTTATCTAACTTCAAGAAATTTGATACCCACGAAAATATGTGATTTTACAGTACCATGATGAATTTTTACATGTATTAATTTAGATAGTTTTAAGGTTTACAAGAAAATGATACACTGGTTTAGTTCTGCTGATTTCTGCTGCTTAATGCTTTCCTGCAGAATTATAAATTTTGCGCATTTATACTATATGCAGAAATTTTTGATGCAAAATTAGACATTGATATTATACTTCAATATACTGTACAACCTCTGTAGAACAACCCCCTGTGTGAGCTGCAGATATTGACCATTGTTTAGAGGTTGTTGCTCTACAGAGGCCAAATATATTAGTAAATATCGGCTTGTGGAAATTTTGAAGGTGTTGTTATGGAGAGGTTGTTGCTCTACAGAAGGCCTGTACTGGTTTTAGATAGTTTTAAGTTTTACAAGAAAATGATATACCATAATAGTGGTATAGTTCTTCTGATTCTTTCAGCCTTTTCTCCAAAAATAAATTTAGCGCATTTGTACAATAGCTATCAGCAGATACTTTTTATGCAAAGTTAAACTTCATTATTAGCTGCAGATATTGGCCATTGTACGGAGGTTGTTGCTCTACTGTGGTTAAATGTATAGTAAATATCAGCTTAGGGAAATTTTGAAGGTGTAATTATAGAGAGGTTGATGCTCTACAGAGGGCCAGTATTGTATCTAGATTATAAGTTTTATGGTTTACCAGAAATGACATACTATATAGATTAGTGGTTTAATTCTGCTGATTTTATCTCTGCATTTTCTGTAGTTCAATGCTGTCATGCAGATATAAATTTCACACATTTATACTATCAGCAGAAATTTTTTGATGCAAAATTAAACTTTGATATTATACTTCAATATACTAGTGATCCCTCAGTTATCTCTATTTCCAGAGTTTGTTATCTACTGGCATGTTACATACAGGTGAAGGTGTTTACCATAACCATTATGTTATCAGTGTGTATCATTAAGTGAATGTGATATGTAATCTTCATAAGTTTATACATTTATGTAAAGTTTACATAGGTTATAACATGGCAGGTCGAATCAAGCATTTTGAGGTCGAGTTTAAAAGCTCATTAGAGCTTGTGTTACGACGTTTGTTAACTGACTCTGTAAAATAAAATTTAGTTGACTTGACTTGAGATACTTTAGAAAAGGGCCTATCCCTGGTGGGGATGAAGCCTTACCAGAACTCTGATGGGTACAGCTGTTTCAGAAGAAAAGCATGAATAAATGTGAAATTTTCTTTAGGTGCATTGAACATGACTGTATGATAAATTAGTATTGTTCTTTGTTTACAGATTTTTACGCTCAAAAGGAAAAGAAGTCCAGGAAAGCTAAACAAAGAGGCAGGTTTTCTAATTAATTTAACAAATTAATCTTTTACTACCCTGAGCTATAAACAAGTGGGTAATACCATTAAAATGTAATGGTAATAAACTTTAACGTTTGAAATAAACCAGATATCTCTTGTTCATGAAGCAGCCACTCTTAATGAACTGGTTAACTAATTTCATGTCTAATAACATAGTTTTCAGGGTTGTATATTGTGTAAGTTGTGTCAGGGTTGTATATTGTGTAAGTTGTGTCAGGGTTGTATATTGTGTAAGTTGTGTCAGGGTTGTATATTGTGTAAGTTGTGTCAGGGTTGTATATTGTGTAAGTTGTGTCAGGGTTGTATATTGTGTAAGTTGTGTCAGGGTTGTATATTGTGTAAGTTGTGTCAGGGTTGTATGTCATAACTTATGCCTGGGAAAACATCCTAGAACTAAGTATTTAGATGCTATACTGGAGTATATTATTTGGTTTGTCCTTCTGATGACAAATTTTCTCCACACTATTTCTCAGTATGCACTGGTCAGATTTCAACAAGACTCATTAGTACCATGCCTAGTTTTGCATAATAGACATCATGTTATTGCCCATAGATATTTACTTACAGAAGCTGACTGTTTACTGTGTTGTGCTTCAATGATAGCCCATGTTTAGTAAGAACTGTATATTATTATGTATGCCCCCAATCTTTGATCTTTTGCACATGTCAGAAGGTCGGTCGGTAGACCAAATGGTTTCCTTTCAATAACTCGAGAAGGCTTTGCTCCAGGATCTGCAAAATGGAGGTTGGTCATCAACAGTAGATGACCCCCATTGATTTGGAGGTTGGTAGGTTAAAGGACAAGGTATTTGTGACCTTTACCATTTCTGACTATTGGTCTGCCATGGGGGCATCCATGTATTATAAACATCTCTTGTTGGTTTTACAGAGAAGAGAAGACAAGAGGCATCAGCTAACACCATATCAACCCCTGGTAGTAATAGTGGTCTACCAGAAACCCAGCCAATAATAAATCCCCGACCATCTAGTGCTTGCAGTGCTCCATCAGAAACTCACCAAGGTGTAAAACATCGACCTGCTAGTGCCTCAACTTCTACAGGGTATGTTAACAAGTTACAGAAAACTATATTGTGAAAAATATTAATATACACTGCCCTTTAAAAGTTCCTCTACACTCCATAAATTAGACGATTTAATTCAATTGACTAACACCTATGTACCCGGTAAAATATACTAATTTTCTTGCAGTTGGATAATAACATTGTAACAACCATTCAAGAAAAAGATGAAAAACAATAATTTTCAAAGGTTTTAAATGCAATAACATTATCCATAAACCCATGAAAATGTTTCTTGTTTCAAAGCAAATCTCTATTTTATGCCACCCCCCCCCCCCCCCCCCAATCTTTGATGAGAGGGTGTATTGCTTTGTACATGTTAGTCAGTAGACAAACAGTTCTATTAAATAACTCAAACACGCTTGGTCGCAAACATTACATGGTTTGGTCAACAACAGTACATGACCCCTATCGATTTTAAGGCAAGGTTCGCCTTGAAAATTCCTTGGATTTGGTTCAAACCTTGAAAAGTACTTGGAATTTTGTGCTTCCTTGAAAAAATGCCTAAATGGAACTTAAATTTAACTGATAATCCTTGAATTCAGGCAAATGGCCTTGAATATCCTTCAAAATTCATGGATGTTGTCAAAGTGGCACATCATCTGCGTAAAAAATGAAACAGAAACACTCTTTTTTCTCAAAAATTGAAAGTACAGAAATGTATGGGTGCAAATGTCACTGGAAATGAATTGTGATGAATTGAGAGCAATCGGGTATTCTTATGTATGACATCACTAGAAATAATGTATAAAAAAGCAGCCATTATGACATTTTCGTACAATTGAACCTTCGTAAATGTTTGGGAAAATGCCTTGAAAATACCTAGTATTCTATCTTGAAAAGTCCTTTAATTTTTGGTGAGAGAATTTTGTATGAACCATGTTAGGTCATTAAGTCAATGAAGGAAAATAAATCGTAAAAATTGCCAAACTAATTATTTAATGACGAATTATTGCCACTGCAAAACACTGTGTTGTCACCGTGTATTCATTGCGTTTATACCATGGCAATGGTCACCATGGCTTCCACCATAATTTAAAGTCTAGGTGGGTTCACGGTGACAAATTTTGCGTTGCCACGCTGAGTTGTCGCCACCATGATGGGTGGACATTTGAAAACTCACATTGCGTGTACTGTATGTTATTGTCTCAAATAGATTAAACAAATATATAAATACCACTTTCAAAATAAATCAAAGAATTTGTTTTATATCTTTGTAAAAGGCATGTTGGTCCGTAGCAGGGTAGAACAAATGGTTTCTGATTAAACACTAACTTTGAAGGAACTGTATGGATCCATATATTTGGCATGCAGGTTGGTTGAGCCACCTAGAATTGGGCTTCAATAGTAATTTATTCTTACCTATCTTTTCAGATATTCATCCAACTCTGCCATGAAAACCAAGCAGGACCGAACACGGAAGAAATCTGGTATAACTGGAAGTAGGTTTGATGTGCTGGACGATTTAAGTGATAGGTAGACACTTGTACTAGTTCTTTAACATAAGATTGATAGGTATTAAACGCTAGATAATGATAAAAAATAAAACTTTAAGCCCCATTAAGCCTTTAACGGCTATTTTCAAATAGCAATAACTTGGTAACCTATCTTCAAAATGATTTAAGCACTTTGAGTCCCAAAGGTGGAAAACACCATAAGAAAACAAAGTACAGACTTAAGTTTGTATGCAGATAAAATAAAGAATTGTAAACAATAAATGCATGATTGATAGTCTAAGGGAAGCAACTCCTGCAAAATTAGTTTTTTTTCTTCCTTACATTTTACTTAAATGTGATTTATGGCATACTATTTTGACAGATATACATGCAGTTAACATTCTGTTGTCAATTATTGGTCATTTGTGAAGAACAGCCTAACTCCTTGTATTTAATGGATGAGACAATGTGGCTTTAACTTTTGCAATTGATTCTATGAGTCAATACAATGTAAATATTGTATGACTCATGTGGGGTGGAGCCCGGGGGACATACTGATTTTGTGCTGAATGTCTGAAGGAATGACATAAAGTTTGTCCATGCTTGACCAATGGTCAGATATTTCAATGAACATGAATACTTGTACCAAGCCTAGTTGTGCGTATTGTCGGAAATTTATTATTGAATGATTTTGCTGGAGTTTTGTCCATTTGTGTCAATACTTATAGTAGGGGAGACATATAATTTTGTGATGCATGTCTGTCTATCACAAAGTTTGTCTGTGCTTGTTCTTTTTAATAAATCATAATGAAACTTAATTAATTCACACAATTTTTTGGTACCAAGTCTAGTTGTGCATGTTGTCAGGAAGTTTAGGTTGGATGTTTTTAGCCAGACTTATGTCCCCTTGTGGGATACCCATACGTTTTTGTGTCAAAAACCCTTCTAGTTTTGTTTTTGCAGTGAAGATAGTCACCCAGGTACACCTGAGCTGTCTGGAAATGGCTCAAAGACTGAAAGGGACAGTGCTTCTAAACCACAACACCAAAGTGCCAAGAATTCTGATAGTCACTTCATGTCTCGTCCAAACTCTAGAAATTCCGACTCTGGAAATGAGAAAACATCCAATAAACAGAATAATAGTTCATTGTTTAAGAAAGCTGTCAACCAGGCATGCGGACACAAGAGTGGTACAGTGAATTCAAGTTATCATGAAAACACAGGGTCCAATTCTTCAGGAAAATTCGGATCAAATTACTCGGAAATCAATCAGGACACTTTAAGTAAGACTTGTGGTGTTATAGGTGTAGGAGTTGGTGCATCTAACAACAGACAGAATAAACATAAGGACATTGTAGATGATGATGAAGACACTGATGATAATGATGATGATACTGATGATGATGTACATGGTGCAGGTTCTGAAATGCCTCCAAATATCTCCACAGGATACGATCGCTCCAAGAATTCTGTAAATAATCAGAACCCTAGTCAGCGTAAACATGGTTACCAGCCTAACAATAATCCTTATGTAAATGGTTATACTGGTCATGGTAATGTCAGAGGAAGAGGTAATACTGGATATAAGGAGTTTATACCAAGAACCCGAGGAGGTTACAGTAGGCCACAATATCCACCAAGATTTGATGGACCTAATAGCTACGGTAACCATGGTTTCAGGGGGCCACCACCACAAAGATTTGATGGACAAAATCACTATGGCAACCAGGGTTTTAGGGGCCCACCACCATTTCCATCGAGATTTAATGGACCAGATTACCACCAGGGTTTCAGGGGGCCACCACCACCAATGCAAGGGTCGTATCCCCCAAGGTCACCTTATTATAATGGATACAACGGAATGCCCCCACAGCAGGGTAACTATAGAGGAGGTTACCCTGGACATCCTCAGTACTGGAATCATCATACATACTCCGATAATGCTACAACGCAGAGGCCTCGTAGTCCTCCGCAGAAACTTCACAAAGGTCATATAACTGTGCCAGATGATAAAAACAAGAATGTAGGAAAGTCTGATTTGCCTTCTAAGTCAGGAAGGTCAAGTCATGATTTACATTCGTCGAAACTTAACAAGACACAAAACTCAGAAAACGTTCAAACTGCCGCCAAGTTGAAGGATGTAAAACATGCACACATTGGTGCCCAGTATAGAGTTCAAAGGTCAGATAGTTCTTCAAACAAGAACATGTTCTCCACCAAAGTTTTCAATAATCAAGCATGCTCGAGGGAAACACTTGATTTACTTGATGATATTGAAGATATTCCAAATGGTATCCAGGGAAATGAGACGTCAGAAGCTGATCTTTTATCAGGTTTAGCTTCGTCCTCGTCAGATATAGATACAGGGATTGATGCATTCTTGTCAAGGGATAAGCTTGGGGTCCCAAAAGGGTTGATTAATGACAACATTAAAAACTATTACAAGTGATAACAGTACTGTAAATTACCTGGTATTCACAACAATATCTCATTTGGAATGGGTTTTGGTTCGAAGAATTTAACCTGGTCCTCGACCTTTATGCATAAGTATATTGCAAGCTTCTTGTGCGGAACAAATGGATTTCGGGGAGAAAGTCATTGCTGGCGGAAGATTAAGGTATTGTTTATAGTAAGCCAGGTGCATATTTATTATTCTCTCGGCTTATGAAAACAAAGGCTGCATGAAGATAAATTACAGACATGAAATCGAATGTTGAAAAACGTTAATAGAAGGTTCGAGGACCAGGCCCTGATCTCCCGAAGCATCTCAAGTAGAAATCTCAACTCAAATTGAGATTTTGCTCAAATCAGAGTGTGAATTTGAGATAAATATGAAGCTCTAGCACGAAATGTTAGTGTTATAAACTCAGAATAATGATTCTGTTTTGTGATACCAATTTAGAGTACAAGTTCTGATGGAAACTATCTCAAACGATAGGTGACATAATTTGAGTTGAGATTTGTCTCAGATTGAGATGTTTCGGGAGATCGGAGCCAGATCAATTTGATTGTACTAAATACCTTTAGTGAGAGTCGTAGGTAAGATGATTGAATCACTAATATTGCCTTAATTATTGTGATAATATTGTGTATTAGATAAACTAATTTTGGTAAATTAAATGTTCGTTAACTTGACCAAACTGTACAAATTCAATGTGTGTAGATATGTTAGTCTATTTGTTTGTTAATTGATTGTTAAATCATGTTGAAAAGTATCCCAGGTAGGGGATCGTAGAAATGTTTGTATAAATATCAACCTATTTCACTTAATATTTTGACCTAAATTGACTTTATCAGATCGCATAGAACACCGTATTAACTGAGGAAAATTTGCATAATTTGTGCATTTATACATGTGAAACAAATTCCCTCCAATTTTTTGAGGTCATTGGTCGATCTGGCAGGGATAACTGAATGACCATGCACTTCTGTCTTCTCAGTCAATTGTAGCAACCACAACATTCATATAACTAAATTTTGTTCTCTGGTATTTTAAGCTTATTTAGGTTGAAATATTGAGTAATAAGAGTGATTCTTATGCAACCATTTCATTGATTAAACTATGTGATAACACTGCAGTATTAACTTACATCTGTGATGTTCAGAGATTGTTACCCCCCCCCACTCCCTCACCCTCAGATAAAAAGTTCTATTTGGGGCTATAGATTGGAGTCAACCGTTGGGTTTGTCTGCCTGCCTGCATCCTCATACCATCAGTGATCATACAATACAAAATATTTATTGCATTGAACAATATAAAATTATGCTTCTAGCAAATTGAAGGCTCAGTGAAAAACTATTGTACATGTCTATATAAATTGATGTAGTTAGTTTTGCACCGAGCCCTCGAAATGGTCAAGTTCCCAGAACAACGAAAAAGTATACGCTGGTACAGTCAGATCTCGTTACAACGACATCCGATATACCGACAATTTCGTTATAACGACATCAATTGCTGGGGACGAATTCTATTCAACGTTAATTGTATCCGTTATAACGACATATTCACTTATCGACACCGACAGCAAAAAGCAGGGAACGCATCGATAGTTTACACAGTAATTACTACTCGATATACTGACACTGACCAGGGACTATTTTCACACATGACATATTTATCAGCTTTACACAAAGCCACTGTCTAAGCATGGTGCCTGTTTATGTAATTATACTTGTGAAAAATACCATAATTGCTCTCATTATAATAGTTTAACCTTTCACACTCGAATCACAGTTTGTGTACTACGGATCGCGCATTCGTAATCAATGGAGATAAGCGCCAAGTCATCGCATATATTCGTATTTTCGAAATTGTATGGTTCACGAAAAAACTATGTTAATCGAGATTTCTCGACTTAATTTATCAATTCATCAAATCTTTTAGACGATAGGTAACATATTCAACAAAATGAATTACCAATTTATTCCCTCGAGCGTTATATTTTATAGGTTACTGTAGTATTATCCGGATACCTTTAAATTCGGACGCACTTTATTTGGAGCTCTCTCAAAACAGTATATATTATTTAAAATATTATTTTTATGTAATTAGAAGTATTTCATACTGCAGATCTTGCTGAATATAATTTTATGACATAATAAATTATATGTGCATCATTGAATGATTTCTGTCAAGCACTTCCCCCAATCAAAATTCTTGTCACTAGTGAAATTCAGTATACCGACAAATTCGTTATAACGACATTTTGCTCGGGAACAAACAGTGTCGTTGTATCGAGATCTGACTGTAGATGAGAATGGTCTGCCTGGCAACAATATTTTCCATTCTATTTCTCAGTAACCACATGGTTGAATTTTAAGGAAACTTCACAATACTAATTACAGTTGAACTTTGATGCCTCAAACTGATTTTGGTCCCGGCGAAATCTCTTCTTTATTCGTAATGAAAAACAGTAGATGACTCGAAAATATCCAGGTTGAACACTCTAACTGAATTTAGGGTCCCTTGTTATTGTTTCGTAGTAGATGGGTTGAATAGTTCAGTTTTTCGCACATTTTATATATACTTACATAATTATATGTACTCTTATACCATAGATGCCTCGAACAGGTAGATGGCTTGAACAGGTAGATGCCTCGAACAGGTAGATGGCTCAAACAGGTAGATGCATCGAACAGGTAGATGCCTCGAACAGGTAGATGCATCGAACAGGTAGATGCCTCGAACAGGTAGATGCATCGAACAGGTAGATGCCTCAAACAGGTAGATGGTTCAAACTATTTCCCCGGTCTGAAGGTAATTCGAGGCATGGAAGTTCTACTGTAGTTGTAGTATAAAGCCCCTAGTACTGGAATAAATGTCCAGTGAGTTATCAAGTTTTACTCACTACTGTGTCAAGAGTATCTGGGGGTATTCAGATCACATTCAGTGACACTAGTAGCTTGTGTTATTGCCATGATTTTGTTATTGTTTCATAGGAATGCTCATTGTTCATCAATTCATTATTATGTAACTTCACTTAGTGTCTGGTTTTTTTTGTATTGTTTTCTGTATTTTATAATTGCATGTTGTTTTTGTCTCAAACACAAGATTTGAGTAAATTTGAGCTGAGATTTGTACTTGAGATGCCTCTCACATAAAGTCAAACAAATTAATACTGTGGTTCTGTAAAGTAAGATTGAAAGGTACTGAACTGTAGATGGTGATAAAGTTAAAAGGGCTGAAAAAATATGGAAATTAGGTAGAAAAAATGTTTTATTTTTTAGAATTATTTTATTGATTGTATGCACAATGATCTGTGGCGACTTCTAGCTAATTGCCAATAAAATGTTTAGTGTAGCTAGGGGGAAAAGGGTCAGTAAGGTTACCAGAACCACAGTATTAGTATATTGTAGCCAATTTATGCATGGTGTTATTTTGGTCCCGCATGATGCATTGTATGTCGCAGTACAGTGAACCCTATGGTTCTGTGCATTAAACGAACATGTCATCATTAAAAAGAATTAGTAACTCCCCGAAACTAATTTTGTTGCAAACTGATCCAGTTAATCTTCAATAAAAATGCAAAATTTATTGTATTTGGAAACAAAATAAATGAAACGTCAAATTTACAGTAATGGAAAGTGACTTCATGCAGCCACACCCGTAATGATAATAAATTTCCAGGTAAAAAGGAAAATGGAAAAACTGGCTACTTCTCTCTGATACCTATGTGGTGATGGATGATACAGTTGAGAATGAATGATATAAGTTGTAAGGACTTGTTTCACAACCTACCTTAAATAAATTGAGTATTAACTAAGGTTGTCATTTACTTTTTGCTGATCATTTAGAAATATGAATTTCAAAATAAATACATATGGTTGTGAAAAAAATGAGAATGGCTTCATTTTTGTCACATTATTATTGTTACTTTGAAATATGTTGCTTGAGTCTTGAAAAGTCCTTAAATTTGCCGATTAATCTTGATATTTTTCTCTGCGCAAAAAAGAATGGGTTATTTTCTGTCATGTTATTTTTGTTATTGTCCTATTGCAATATATTGCATGAGTCTTTAAAAATCCCTTAAATTTACTGTAAAGTTTGATTGTTTTCTGTATGCAAAATAGCATGGTCTATTTTCTATCATATTGTTATTGCCATTTTGAAATATGTTGCATGTCAGTTTTGAAAAGTCTTTAACTTGGCTGCTTTGTCTTGTTAATACTTCATAAATGCCAGATATGTATTCTGTTCATTTTGCTCATTGTATCACCACCACTGATTGTGGGGCATATACCGTAGATTTGTTCTCGTCTGTGCATTCGTAAGTATTCTGTCACATGTAACTTACAAATTGGTGGAGTTTTTATCATCAACTTCATAGGAATACACTCCACCACTTTTCTAATTGGTCACTTTTCATACCCCTATCACGTTTAACTGTGATCATAATGTTTGATGATATTTTGCACACAAAAGTTTTATGGAATTGTCCTAACACTTTTAAATCATTAAAAAATAAAATCACATGCCAAAGTATGCATGTTCAGTCATGCAATCGATTTCAAATAATCACAATCAAATACTATGATCACGGTTAAAGGTATTTCGGGTTTTGAAAAGAGACCAATTAGAAATGTGGTTGAGATTATAAGTCAGCATGTGTAGTTGCATATTCTGTTCTTTGATCCTGGCCCCAATTCCACGAAAAAACATAAGTTATTGCTCAGCTGAGACTGCTATTCTAAATTTATTATATGTTTACAATTATAGTCTTGTGAAGTAGATTGCTACCAGAAACTGTGTATTTATTGCTAAATAATGATTTTGTAGGTGATTTTTGTATGAAATGCTCATTGAAATCTAACTGTAATGAACAATAAAAAACTGTGTACTTGAGCTTGTCATAACAGACTTAAGTTTTTTATTTTGATTTTTATAACTTTAAAGCAGTATTTTCTGTAAAAATCAGACTTATTTTGTATTGCTATATTAAATTTGCATCTAACTGTGATGTAACAATATATAAAAGTATACATGAACGTCATTTACCCAACAAAATATGTTTTTAAAATAGCAGTCTCAGCTGAGCAAAAACTTAAGTTTTTTCGTGGAATTGGGGCCTGGTTTGTCCAGTATTAGTCACAGGTAACTGTATCATTGAAGAAGAATAACAAAATGAAAACACATTTGTTTGTAAAATTTATAAACAATGTACATGTATCTATATTTCTGTAAAAAAAACTTTTATCACTGATACAATGACCTGTGGTATTAGTTGTTACAAACTTAAAATGACGACACCTGTGGTATTTTAAAGTAGTACAAACTTGAAATGATGACTTTTTGGTGTCACTCATAAACTTCATAGGAATCTGTCGTTGCACACCTATTTATTTGGATTTAGATTCCTCCAGCATTAGCAGAGTTATGGCCCTTTAAATGACTAAATTTTGCTTGCACACCTATTTATTTAGATGCAGATTCCTCCAGCATTAGCCGAGTTATATGGCCCTTTAAATGACTAAATTTTGCTTGCACATATATTTATTTGGATGCAGATTCCTCCAGCATTAGCAGAGTTATCGCCCTTTAAATGACTAAATTTTGCTTCCACAAGTATTTAATTGGATGCAGATTCTTCCAGCATTAGCAGAGTTATGGCCCTTTAAATGACTAAACTTTGCATGTGTTGCTTATAACTAACAGTATTTTAGTTACAATATTCAAACTTCATAGGAGTATTTGTCAACATGTGTTGTTGCACACCATTTTAATTCAGATTCATCTGGTATTAGCAGAGTTATGGCCCTTAGTGGTGGTAAGTGGGTGTATCAGTGTTAAACAGATTCATTTTTAGTTATGCATATTTAGTAATGCATATTTTTTGTCAGATCAGCACAATTGCTTTTGTAACATTTGTTGAGGTTTCAACAAAATTTCATAAAACTTGTTCATAAATATAGCCAGCCTAGTTTCAAAATAATTTATGTATGGCTCCTTTTAAAGTCATATAATGTACCTTTATGAAAGGTCATGATCATTCCGCAGAGTTAATCTATATGCATATATGACTGTACGTAAAATGGGTTAGCCATACGTGTATTTATTGTCTCCATATAACTGACATAGTGTCAACCAGTGGGACTTGAAACACTATTTTTGTTTTAAATTATGAAGATGAGGGATGTTAAATGGTGTCTCAATGGAGTAATGGGTTGTGACCTAACTTGTAGGTAGAGGATTTGTTCCAGAAATTGTGATACAAGTTGATCTGACTGTATATATGTTTGTTTCATGATTGTTAATGTATAATTATACTACATGTACTCAAAATTTGATACGGGTCAACCAACTGTCCTTGTGAATATTTTGCTTATTGAACAAGATTGACTGATAGAACTTTCAGAAACATAAGGTTACATCTGCAATATTGTAAAAGAGTGAAGATTGCTTCACAATTTGATGTCTAAATGCTGATGAGCCTAGCCTCACTTAAATATTTGTGCTGTATCCAAGCCTCTGTTATAACAACATACAGTCCATTTTGGGCATTTCTGGGTCTTAATCGATATGAGAACAGAAAAGAGACGAACAATATCATGTTATACTTGACACTTTGGTCACTGCCCGTTAGGGGTGACTATTGAGTCCATTTTTGTGTCGCCTGAAAAGGCGACATATAGGTGTTACTTTGGCGGCGGTGGCGGCGGCGGCGGCGTCACAAATTGCTTGTCCGGAGCATAACTTTGTCACCTTAAGTTCAAATGAGTCAAGAATTGGTATGCATGTTTCTTGCAATAAGCCGGAGTGCAGTGCGCAAGAACCATAACTCTACCTGTCATAGTTTTTGAATTATTTCCCTTTGATTGATTTTATTAGAGCATTTCTTGTCCGGAGCATAACTTTGTCACCTTACGTTCAAATGACTCTAGATTTGGTATGCATGTTTCTTGCAATAAGCCGGAGTGCAGTGCGCAAGAATCATAACTCCCTTCAGATTGATTTTATCAGGACATTTTTTTGTCCAGAGCATCGCTTTGTCGTTTTTAGTTCAGATGACTAGAGAGCTCTTGTGAGTCTGATATGTAGCCCAATACTGGATAGTTTTCCATGACAAATTTGCATTTCGTCAGGCGACACTTGCGACTCGCGGAGCTTTTATTTACTATTGCAATACTATTGATATTGCTGAAAGTACTATTGCGATACTATTGTATTGCTGGAATCTATTGCGATACAATTGCAATATAGTTATTGCCAAGATTTGAAACCCAGAGATTAACTTGTAAATGCAAATTTGCACTGTGTAAGATATCACTTTGTTATACAACATATAAATCTACTATTTGTGGAAATTATTTAAAATGATTTGAACAAAAATAGATTAATAAAATTCAACTAAATAGTGCGACATTGGTCTTTTGTGGCAGTTTTGATGCGTGGGATTATTAACAATTAGTGTTTTTAACGAGAACAGAAATTGTTTTAAATCAATAATAAACTTTATTTATAAAAAGGAAACTATCGTAACTATCGATAGTTGAGCTAACTATCGGCGACAGTTATTGGATCGAGACTTTTACTATCGATCCATACTATCGGGACACTCGGGATCGCAATGCATCGATATTTCGATGCGTCGGCCCACCCCTACTGCCCGTAAGGCTTATCAGTTACCTTGAAAAAGACAACATTACACTAATGCAGACCAAATGAAACAGATGAAATTTTCGAAATTTAGCAGCAGATTTGATGATATTTAAATATTTGCCCAATGTATTCTTAATGGGTTTAATTCAGTTTACGTAACAAGGACAATGAATATTGATTTCCTTGACCCGTATCAAACTTTGAGTAGTATAGTTGATAATATTATATCAAGAATTGATCTCGGTTGATTGGTGAAGAATAAACTTGTTACTGTTATTGTTTGTGTTATTGTTATATTGACTGCTGTTTAACCACTTCAATAGCCTAGGTACTGTTTTGTCAAGCTATTACAGAAATCTTAAACCTTCGTTCAAATTTAATAATACACTGTGAATTGGGGACAGATCAGGGGCTGGGATTACAACGAATACTTACACTCAACACTCAAATATTGAAAATGTAATATAATAAGCTATTATTTGTCCTAGATTGCAAATTTAGATGAGGAAAATGTATAAGATAGTTAATGAGTGTTGAAAATAACATTTGATGAACCTCATAAAAGTAAATTTCAATATTTGAGTGTTGAGTACTAATTATGTGTAAGTATTCATTGTAAAATTTATCCTTGATAGATTCTTATTAAACAAGCCTTTGATCCCATTGCAGTATTCATCTCCGATATATATGCGAAGTTTCATTCATTTATTCCTTTTTCAAAATGCGATTTTGTTATCATTCCTAGGTACACTGTGCATATACTGGACATGGGCCAAACCGAGATCTTAACGTACCTGATATTTTTTCCGACAATGCAATTTAAGAGTCACCAGGTTTGAAACAAATAAAGATCACAAGGGACAATGCTTGACAAATAAGGATGGTCTGAAAGCTCAAGAACCGTCACGCTTCTCAGAACGTCGCGTTGATGGCTGCTGCAGGTGGGGGCCCATTGCTCTGCAATGACATTCCATCCTTCAATATTTGGCTTGGCAGCGATTGTCGGAGTATTGCTTCAATTTCTGAAGGAATTTACCTTTGTTAAGCTTGGCATTTACCATAATTGTCCATTTTATACATCAAATTTAATGGAAGAAATTTGGTTTATATGGAAAAGGGTGTACATTCCTACTGGCGTCCATGGTGCGTTTTGCAATGCATACTTTTGTTCTTACTTTGCTGGCCCATATTTGTTTATGGATCTGTCTCATGGGTGAAAAAAAGTGACATTTTCCAAATCATTTAAGCATTTAGCCATTAGTATACACAAGTAAGACAGTGTTATTTGACGTATTGTTACAGCTACACTAAACAGATTTTAAAATGTGAGGTATCAATTTAAAGCTAATACAATGATCTTTGATATACAACTCACTATGTTTACAAAATTATTGATACAAGAAAGATATAGCATCTCTTGCAATCCAATTTGAACAACTCTCGTATAAAGCAGGACCAGGAGTTTGGATGGTAGGTACATGTTTGTGGCTGCTCTCCATTCAAATCATTAATATTTTGCTCCTATTGTGGGATTCCAACTTATACTGTATGGCTTCATCGCCCAGTAATGGCAAAGTATGACTGCAATTTAGACCACTTGGCTATCACAATAATCCCAATAAAGGTTGGGCAAATAATTAGTATTTATCTTGGCCATAGCCATGCAGAGGCACTTGCCTCTGTGAAAGTTTGAGAAATTCCCAAAATAAGCATGTCTTTTATAGAAAATAACGCCTCAAAGATGCTTTTGATAGTCTCTGGATACAGCCCTGTTATCAATCAGGGTTCCCACGGTCAGGGAAAAGTTGGGAGAAAAAAATTCAAGGTCAGGGAAAAGTCAGGGAATTTTGGAATTAGTCAGGGAAATCTAGAAATTGAACAAAAGTCGGGGAAAAGTCAGGATAATTTTCATTGAAGCTGTCGATAAGAGTCATTTTCTATGAAGAAAATAGCTAAGACTGAAAACAATCCTCGCTCGCTATGCTTGCTCGGAATAGTTCTAAGATATACTAATTTAATGTCAATCAACAGCCTTAAAAAGTGCTACCTTAAACTTGTTTTCATGTAAAAAAAGCAAATATATAGCCTAATTTTCTCTCTTTTTTGCCATATTTTGCTCTAACAAAAAGATGTCTTGTCCCCAGATCGCTCTAAAATGTCAGGGAAAACTGCTCTATGGTCAGGGAAAAATCACACCACACCATTAATAGATGATAACCGCTGGCTATATGTACAGAGGTAGACACCGTGGCTATGTGTCAAACTCAAGATAAAATTGAAATGGTACAAGTTGTTCCCTTGCTTGATGATCGGGGCTAAAATGAGGAATTAAACTTGTTTCTTCTGTCTTTCTGTGGAAATTGATGATAGGAATGAGTTGTAAACAGTGATTATAGGTTGTAGAAATTGCTTTCCAAAGGATGAAAAATAAACGAGCACACAAGTGTATTGCGTTTTTAAAGACACTTTGTCATTTTCAATTTATTCAAGAAAATAATCGTGTGGACGTCTTCAACACACTAGTGTTTACGTAAGAAACACTTTTAAATTCAAGTTAAAGGAACAGCTTAATGTCTCAGTCGGAGGCCGGTCGTTGTTTTTATTGATAAAATTCAAGATGAATAGTATAATTATTGCTTGTCTCGATAGAGCTTTTCGACCGACATGTGTTCTCATTTTTCAAAACACGCGTGTTCAATTACAAAACATACATGTTTCATATTCTAACCCCTAGGTTCATAACTTTTTAAACCTTAAACGCATGAACACGTTTAATGCATTGCCGTTTAAAAAATAACACATTTTAAACACATGCGTTACGGGGTGAAACCCGTAACGTGTTGCTATTTTTTACATAGTAAACATGCATAGATCTATATTTATTAACGTATTGTTTTAACTCTCAAGACCATGATTTTCATTTGTATATTGAATAAGGATTTTATTATGTCAGACAGAGAAGGCAGCACTCAACTTAACCAGCCGAGCACAGAAAACACTAAAAACACAAAGCACTGAAAACACGGCATCCCGACCCGAAAGTCTGCCGCCTCAGTCAGGCTAACTAAAACGCAACAAGCGCCATGTGACGAGAAAATAACAACCGGACACCACACACCACAATGACATCTACAACATACAATGAAAACAGTGTATATGCAATTTTGAAATATACGAAGCAGCCTTGTGCTGGACAACTAAATTGCAGAATGGCACATACAAAATGAACAAAGTTCAACAAAAATGCACAATGCGAAATAATTTTGTATTTTTACTATAAAGTGGACAATACATACATAGAGAAGGTTGACTAGAGGGTTTAATTCCGCCTTGGTACGGACAGCGACAAATGTCACTAGGGGCTTAAACGTTTTACAGTGCACCAAACCTCACACTTGCCCAATAGACAACCTTATAGCACATTACAGTGTAAATAAAAGTTTCCCGCCATGTAATGCCCCCTAACAAAAAGGCCACTGTGACAGGTAATAAAAGAATGTAAAACATGAAACATTATATAAATAACGTCCATCCAGTATCACAGAAAGTACGCAATAACCTACCAGAAGTCAGAGCAACAAGAGAGCAACCATTTAAGGGTACGACAAGACAATGTAACGGACAGGCATCAATGCCAGTCGTCCAAAAAGGCTTGAGGTTAGGCTGTATATCGTCCAGTCATCGTACAATGAAATAGGAAGCATAATGGTGAGCTGTAAATGGACCCACTCATAAGCATGCAGACCGGGACCTGACTACAACACAACTTTTGAGGACCTGTAGTCTCACTATTGGACTTGGTCCCGTGCCTGTGTCAGGAAATGACAACCAAGAAGAACAATGAACACTGTAATATGATAATGTAGTGAATTAATGTGAATATACAGTGTTATTCATAACTTGCTGTATGTTACGAGTTTGTGTATGTTACTTGTAACATACAATGCATGTATCTAACTCAGTGTGCTATTTTCTGTATATTGTTTTGTTAGACGTTCTAGCTTTTCTGTACGATAATAATTAATGTATAAAATAAACACAATATTGCGTTCTGACTGATCATATAACGTTTGTATATAATATGTATGTCTTTTTCAGACCCAATATGCACGCTGGTTCCATGGTATATTTTCTTAATGTCTGGACAATAATGAGTTCAAATTCAACAAAGGTGTAACAGTACAGCCTCTGCGCAACATAGATTGCATTCGGTCTATCTTAATGCTTTTACGGACAGGCCACTTTCAGATTTTTTGGTTCCATGATATACTTTCTTAAAGTTTGGACAATAATGAATTAGAATACAATAAAAGTGTAACAGTGCAGCCTCTGCGTAACATATATTTCATTCGGTCTATCTCGGATCCAATTGGTATCTCGTGCAAAAACTTGGAGCAGTTTTTACAGACATGCAAGCAAAACAGAAGGGAGCAACTTCAAAAATCTTCGGCTTATCAAGCAAGTCCAACGTTTTCGCTCCAGGATACGCAAACACTGAGTAATCCTCATCACACAGATACTCACTTAAATACTTGGTCTGAGAATGACCGACTACAAGAAACATGGCTGCACAGAATTAACACTTGATTAAAACAAATACTTAATCAAAATTCACGATTAATGCACAGTCAAAAATCTCAATATACTTTGGTAAAGCAAATGATAGCTAAGCGATATATGATATAGCTAATATGGGCGAGGCCCCCAGAACAGGCTAGTCACTTTAGTTTTTGGGGGATATAGTGCATGATACAGAAGATTCTTTAGTTCCTGAAGCATCCCTGGTTCTTTTACGTGCCGATGTAAAGCATCATACACGGGACCTCTCTTAACGACTCGTCCTAAGACTGTTAGTAATTTTAGTTATATTAGGTGGGAAAAACCCTTACCACTAGACCATTTGTCTACCTGACTTAATTTTTGATTTTGTTTATTTGCTCTTATTTATCCTCGCCACCGGAAATCCGTATGGGTGTGGCCCCCAGAACAGGTTAGTCACTTTAGTTCTTGGGGGATAGTGCATGATACAGAAGATGCCCCAGTTCCAAAAGCACCCCTTGTTCTTTTACGTGCCGGTGTAAAGCATCATACACGGGACCTCGCTTAACGTCTCGTCCTAAGACTGTTAGTAATTTTAGTTATATGTTAGGTGGGAAACACTGAACAGCATTTCTGTGTTTGACCGTCTGGAGTAGGGATCGAACCCACAACCTTCAGATCAGCAGTCAGTAGCCCTTATCGCTAGACCACTTGTCCACCTGACTTAATTTTGTGAATAACTTACCTTGATTTATATATGGTGTATATAAGTCACACTTCGATTAAAAGGGTAATGTTGTTTTCAGCAATATAGGCAAACTTATTTCAATAATTAGCTATAATGATGGTTTTTATCTGCTAATCAAAGACTCATTAGCGTAAAAAGACATACAAACAAACAAATAAACACAATACTTTTCAAAGAAAAAGTTCACAATGTATCAAAGTAAAATTATATTATATTATATTCACAATGATGTAATCTATATGGGTCATTTGTTAACGTTTGTGTTAAGTACAGGGTGGTTGTCGCTGTGCTTTGGACGCCAAGAGCAGCCGACGTGTCCTGTCTTGACTGTACAGCAGTCACTCACAGTGCTTCTCAAAAGAATGACATACTTAAATGGCGAGAGACTATTGCAGCCTTATAATGTCCCTCTGGGGACGAAAAGGAAAAGGTAAGTAATAGTTTAACTATGTAGCAATAGTATCAGCAAGATTATAGATAGTCGGACAGGAAAGGCAGCAGTCAACTTAACCAGTCCAGTACAGAGAACATAAGAACATCACATACCACAATTACACGCCGGCACAATGCCCAACGCTTAACGGAACCAGCAAATGAACTGCCTAAGTCAAAGCTGTCGAAAAGCTGAATGAAACAGTTCCAGCAATCAAAAAGCAATTGTATCAGCCAATAGTTAAAAGTTGTACCTAATGTTATTTGACTTAAAAGTGATAAACGTTTTTCTTTTCATTTCTGGTATCTTGAGAAATGTACCCACCCTGTCACCCATATAATCGAATGCTCATATGATCAACACGTATGTTGCATGTATCTAACTGATTTGAGTGGGAAAAAATGAACAGTACATTGAAGGTTATTTTAAGGGTTATGCAAGTAGCACACTTAATGTGTTTAAAAGAAGTAAAAACGGCTTTTCAGTTGACTGAATTAGACTTAAACAGGTTAAATGTTACTGACTGTCGCATTGAAAAATGCCATGGTTAAATCAGGTGGTTTATTGTTCCAGTGTAAATTGTGGTTCTTGAATAGGCAATCTTGAAGTCAACAGAAGTACATGTGTACTAATATCTACTTATTTCCTCCTCAACTTAAGCTTCTTAACCCCACAAGGAGAGAATGCAGTGTCTGTCAAGTCATAATAATGCTCCAGCTGATAGGGAATCGACCTAACATATAAACTGCAATTTTGGCTAATGTTTTTATAGTAAAAAATTAACAGTGAATTGTCTGTAAACGTTTTCTTTTGATATTGATATATCATTGGATTAATAAGCTACTTAATATTAGCAGGTATGTTTTGATTTACATTTCTGCATTATAGAATGTGTTTCTGACAACTAAAATAATGTATTGAAGCCGTTTAACTGTTGGAACTGGGTCATTCAGCTAGGGCATTGAGCTTTTTGATTGCTGACACTAATTCATTCTACTTTTTGACAGCTTGGACTTGGGCGGATATTTTACTTGTTAAGTTGGGCACTGTGTCTTGTATGTGTTTAATGTTTTCTGTACTCGATTTGTTCAGTTGGGCATTGTGCCTTGAGCGTTTTTAATGTGTTCTGTGCTCGGCTGGTTAAGTTGAGTGCTGCCTTCCCTGTCTGACTTAATATTATCTTTTTTACATGGCGTATACATATCTATAAACACTGAATGGTGCAGAGATGCAATATTTTGACATCAGGTGCAAATTAACTGTATCGTGTTTCAAGCTGCACCAAAAAGTCGTTTTTGAAAAAACCTGAAAGATGTTACGATGATATGGAGTTTAATTGATGTGATTGGCATTCATTACTTGTAATACATTCCTATGATAGTCTACATATAATGTATAACATAGTTAGTAGTTTACCAGCCCAAAAGGCAGAACATTGACTTATTAGCAAAACAACAGCCACAAGATATTATGATTGAAGAAGTATAATGTGTGGGGCTGCTCAACAATACCTTAGACCCTACTACAACAGCCAACTATCAACAATAATGTCTTAGAGTTCGATGTATGCACAGGAATAATGACCATGAGACTAACGAGAAAAGTTGGTTGAAAAGATGTAGTATCGGGGACAACATATTGACATGAATCATTATTATTCTTTTTTATTATTATTATACCATATTTATATAGCACTTTTATCATGAAATTACACTTTTAAAAGTGCTGTACAATCACATTTAAGACATGGTTAAAATAATTTTACATAGATAAATGCATGCAAACATTAACAAGAGTGCCAAAATGTCACAAAATACGCCCGTCTTGGTTGTGCTAGTGACAAAAAATATTGATTGTGAAATAAAAGCCCATATTATGGCAAAACATTTTTAAACAATTATCTTTAAACTAATCTTTATAATCACAAACTATATATACGGTTTTGACAAATGCACCATATCAGTTGTTATTATATGTAGATATAATGTACATGGTACGACCATAATATAACAAAAACAAAAAAAATGGAATTATAGAAATATTTCACCAAACTTGACAGCTTAACGAACGTGCCTTTATTCAAACGTTTATTTCTTTCATGGATGGATTGCTAATATACGTGTCGTCTAATGCGACATAACTAGATTTGATCATTTAAACAGGCGCTTCATTGGTGTTCTGGAAATATATGCACCGTTTTAAATGGAGTTCATTCCCGCTCATTCAGCGTATTTATCATCCGAAACATGCTAGTCTGGGATCTTCACTGACCACTAACACACATGTACGTAATATATTTTATTATTTTATACACCTTACCAGTATTCATGGATTACATGACAAGTTACTACATGTACATGAATTACAAGTGCAATTAAATACCGGGAGAACCGTGGCAAGTACCGGGAGATCGGCCCTTTTATCCACGTGACATTTGTATCACTACTCTTTGAATTGTAGACGTGTTTAGGGGCCTACGTGTAAAAAGGGACTTAGCTACAGTAATATATGTGTGTTGCTAGGACAACAATAGGAATGTTTGCTATAATATTGGAGATGTCATATACCGGTATTACAAATATAAACTGAGTACATTAAAGTTGTTTTGGTAGTCTGTTATAAAACTTTACACTATCAGCCAAGCATTATAGGATGAAATTGCTGAATGCATCATTTCCCGGAAAATGCTCCTTTAACAACTTGCATTTACAAACCTCCAAATCAGAGACACATGTGAATATACGCAGTTCAGGAATAAATGCAGAGATATCTGGGAACAAGAAGACACAAAAAACTGGCAGACTGGCCAAAAGTACCGATTTAACATGTGGTCCTGTGGAGAAAATGTAACATGTACGTTTCTTTTTGTATTCAGTTTACAATCTGAAGCCAAGCACAACAACTCACGAACAGTGATATGTCAATATCTAAAGATATCTTATGTTGGTATACTTGTATAGGGTCACATAATGGCTTAATCCTAGCGCTTACAATACCAATCGAATTAAGGATGTAAGTTCTAGCTATATACTACTTAAAGGTGTCAAACCCTTTATGTAATCGAAGTGTGTGTTATTGACATTTCAGATATAAAACTGTGACGAGAGCTTATATTCGTCCCAGGTGAACAATTACAGTATATCCCTATGGTTAAGACAAAGCACATCGAGTAGAAACATCTGTATTCCCATTATCATGAAGGAATTTTTCTTAGTAGCTGCTAGGACAATCGATGATGTTACCAAAAGGAAGGAAATTACTCATTTTGACTGTGAAGACACTTGAAGATGTTTCTAATAAAAACAGTGGCCCACTGGATTACATTGATTACTAGTACTAGTATTCGAAAAGCTGACAGAAATCAGACGTTTAATCAGTACATAACAAGAGAGGTTGATACTACGACAGCAAATTAATTGGGGGTAATGATTTTTTGAGGAAACGATATACATACTATATATAAAGTTGTTATTTCATTAATCAATCAATTTTTACAAAAAAATATGTACATTTTAATGTGGGGGCGTACGTGCTATGGCATTAGACAGTTTTTCTTTTTCGGGTCTTTATATGATCTTTGTTTTTATTATTATTATTATTTTATCTGGCGACGTCAGGAAGCGATAAATGCCGAACGGACCGTTCCGATTGACCGTCCCGGTTGTGACTAAACTTTATACAAAACTTGCCAAATTTCGTTCGACACTTGCTCCATTTTTGTATGCAACCTCTCCGATTGTCCAGAAAATTAATCATTTTCTATCTTAAAAGGTGTCAGAGTAAGTATTGAGTGTTAATCTGGTAATTTTATTCTGTTGTTTGAATTTCATCTATATGTGTAAGTATATGTGTCTAAACAATTCACGGCCGAAATTGCATTTTATCATTTGTCACTTGTTTTCGCGATGTTGTTTTTTCAGTGTTCTCGTTCTTTAGTATTGGCAACAATATTTAAGTGGTACATCGCTAAGACATGTATTTGTTTTGCTTTAAAATTACTTATTCCTTCATCTATTATGTCGTTGCAAATTACTTCACCATCATTGGCGCCAGAAGAAAAACCATGCAAAGTCATAATTTGTGTTGATTGTGGTCTTTTTTACCTGTCGTGCGCAGCAATGATTTAAAACGAAACAGGAAAACACAGGGAACGGGATTTACACATTTACAATCATGGACTGGTTTATTATATTTACTCCAATTACCGAAATGCATGAAATGGACCAACACGATTCTGTACGAAGCGTTCCGAATTGAAAATAATCAACCAGTCTATGGAATCAGATATTGCGTAAATTTGTAAACATTGGCTTTTGTTTACGTTTTTATGCTCGTGTTTTGAAAGTTTTTATGTTATTCGTATTTTATTTGTACGTACTCATTTAAAAATAATTGCGTTTTTATGAAAATTAATTGCGTAATTACGCGAATACGCAGCTTATCTGTAGCTCTGACATAGATATATTATATATATATATAATTAAATTAATAGTTTAAATATGAAACAATTATTACTTTAAAATTAACTGAAAATAGCACTTACATTCAAAAGTGTCCAACTTTGTGCACACTCCCAGACAATATTAGCAAACTTATTCCCAATATAACACAATATTTCACTAGTTCAAACTACCTTTCAGGTGCTCTGGATGAAGTAATTATTAAACAAGAGCACCGCCTTGCTGGTACAGACTCTCATCTGATCATTGTCACTGTAAAAAAGCATAAAGTAGGGCAGTTATGAGTTTTGCTTAAAAAATTTATTTGAACATTTATATTTGTTTCAGGTACAACATGTTTAAAGCATTAGATAGGGTGCGTTATGACACCCTTAAGCTGAACAAGAAACCTAAGCCACCTCTTCTACCATTCCAAGTCAAGACGCTGACAGATCTATCGTGTATTGCTTTAAACTGGTACTGTGATCTGTTGAATGATGGCCTACACATGCTTCCTATACATCTAGTACCAAAATTACTGAAGATTGCTATAACTAATGATCAGGCATGGGGCGTGACCACCATTATTGCCAATTGGCCAATGGAAGTGCTGCGGTAAGCTTAGATCCTTGAGATTTTTATGCCCCATCAACTACTGATGCAGGAGGCATATAGTGATTTCCTGTCCATCCGAAAATGTTAACTAAAATTGTCTAGATGTTGAAACTCAAATATTTTTGAAGTCCATCAAGGCATTGCTTTCGAACTTGGCATACTTGCTTACCATCATAAATACTTTACATTGTCAAAGCCATGTAACAGTAGCCAACATTTCAATAGATTTATGGCCCCTGATTTACTTTCCTAGTTTTTATGGACAAGGCTTTCACCAGAGCAAAAGTGTTTATTGAACGCAGTCTTGTTTTATGCTGTACCTAAAAGAACGGTAGATGCAGTCTTCATATTCATGAATTTGATTTATGTTTTAAGCCCACTAGTCAGAATTCTTATCACTCAGTATTTAGGTCAGAAATGGCTTTGCCGATATGAAAAGTTAAAAATATAAAGAGGGTTCATACATAAAAGTGTAACTGTAATTCATTTTCACATGGCCAAAAATGTGCAATTTTTCTAAGATTTATTGACTTAACAATAAAGTAAAGTACCAATTTTCGAGGGTTGCTTTCAGCAGTTCAGCCACCCTTTAACATGTTAACTTCCTAATGACAGTAACATAATACAGAACATATTCCATTAATATACTGTTTGTTACTGTCATTGTTAAAGTGAGGAGCGGTGGCCTAGAGGTAGGGCACGCTTTTCGGGATCGAGAGGACCCGGTTCGGTCCCTGTCTGCGCCACTACATAGACCAATGACCAGGTGAAGATAATGAACCTCGAAAATTAGTAACTTAAGTTTATTGTAACAAGCATAATATTTCAGGAATAAAGCGATAATCAATCACTTGTGAAATCTTGTCATTTTACAGTATAGTCGGATTTTTCTGTCCTGTCATAGATCATATAGACAAACTATTTCACATATGGTCATGTGCCCGGGGTATGTGCCCGTACACAAACCATTCAATTGTAATGGACTCATACCAAATTTACTGTTACACATTTAAGGCTATACCTGTTAGTCTGTCAAATGAATTTTATTGTAGAATAGTCAACGTCAAAATGCCTGTGACAGGCTGAAGTAGTCAACTTGTACTATGGCAAATGTATAATATGCAGTATAATATTTCTATGTTTATTGATAAATATCATTCGTAATTGTGATTTTAGGTTTGCAGATATTTTAACGGAAGAAGAAGCTGAGGTGTTTGACGAGGATATGGATGCTATCTATTTCTACATATTTGAGGGAATTACTGGTCGTACTAAACACTGTAAACTGAAATGTTTGGACTTCACGGGCATCAAGCTGAGTATGTACATGTACAGTATTTGTGAATGGCAATCCTGCAAAATCTTTCCTTCTCTTAAGGATTGTTATCGTTGTCTTGTATAAAGAGTAGAAATTTACTGTTCTTACAAATTCTTATAAACTGTACATAGTCAATCTCTTTTATTGACAGTTATACACAAGGGCACTGTTTTATCACAGCACTTATGAAAATCGTAAACTTATGTTTAGGTTTATATTCATAATTATTCTTTAAAACCTAAACATTGGGGACAGATCATCTATATGGAGCTAAAGTTTGAATGTCAATTGTGCATTGGTATCTTACCTTATCAACTAATACATTAACTTTCAGATCGCTGGTTCTGTAAGCTGGTAGTGCAGTCATGGCCACTTCTGTCCTTGAAGAAATCACAGCTCAATGCAAAGAAACTAGCTAAAACTATCGCCACTGTATCCAGTAAGTGTAAGATTGTATATGTAAATTCCAATATTTTTCACTTGCCCATGGGCAAGTTTGAATGAAAAATTCACTTGCCTGAAAACTTAATCTACCTGTCCAGGAAAACACAAAAAAGCAACAACATTTCAGTTTCATTCAATTATTTATCATGTGAAGGATTAGAGTACTAGATTTGATTCAAAGTTTGTTAAGTAAATCATTTTTGGGCAGTAAGTAAGGGATTCATCATTGTTAAGGTAAAATAAGGCACTTAATATTATTTTTCTTGTGATAATTTTGCACTTGCCCAAGTTCAAGTCGGACATAGGAATTCCATACCCCAGTATGTCAACATAATAAAGGCTTTTCCCTTATACACTACTCAACACTTATAAATAACCGATCACTTTTCAAACTCTTATATTTTTGTTCACGGCAATAGGGAAATATAGGTACTTATCTCAATCGGCATTATATGCTCTTAAGCAATAAATGTTCATGTTTTATATAGCGTCGTCAGCTATGCGGAGTTATTGCCTGTTGTTATATAAAAACGGTTTTTGTACGTGAAATTCAACGTTTGTCCGTGGCAATGCAAAATAATGTTAAAATAAAGACTCAATATTGAAAAACAGAAAAACATCAAACATTGCTAAAATAATTACACGTTATAAATCTGCGCAGCTTTGAAATTTAGGAAATGAAAACAAATGTGAAATTACCTCCCTTTCAATTGAAAATAGAACAAAATATAAATTTCTCAAAATAGTGAAAACGCGTGGTGATAGATTAGTCAAATTTCATACACTTCTACTTTTGTCAATTCTCATCCACCAAACTTAATCATACCAAAACATTAGTGCGTTTGTCTTTTATAGGTGACATTGAGTTCCCTATGGTGAATTACATTGTCACTATCAAAATCAAGCTAAATTTTAAAAGTCAAAGATTTTAATTTGTTCACATTTCCTCGACTAAACAACTTTTTACAGTAAAAATTTGCAAAATTTGCTTTTATTGTTGCCGTATCGTCCATATAAATTATTGTTTATCATGTTTAAAAAATGGGTTACTGACAATAAATTTAATCCAATTATAATGATTTTCTGGTTTTGAGGGTGTTCGTCAATTATATGGAATAATTCTGTTTAAAAATAATAGAATCATCATCAGGCTTTATTTTTATGCTATTTACACTGAGCGTATACATTTACAACCGTCAGAATATAAATTAGATACTTAGTGACCGGAATTTTGTTAATAGATGAAGTGATCGGCTATAAGTGTTGAGTAGTGTATAGAGTGTATTAAGTATATTTTAAAGTATATATGAAAGGTATCCCAAACTTCAAATTCAAAGTATTCACTAAGTTATGATCATTTGCATACATAAAGGTCAGGATGAGGTTAATGTCTCTGACTTGGGACTATTTTTAGGATATAAATTATGATAAAACTCATCACAATGTGACCCCTGATAACCAGCCCCTATTAGGAACCCCTTATTATATTTTACTGTCTATGTTTAGGTGTTGACAAGATAACATTGAATGAGATAATACCGAAGGTGCTAGAAGAACGGATCAAACATGACATCATCAAAACATCGGATAAAATCAAAATTCCCAAAGGTAAATATTTTAAAATACTTACATGATTAGTTACATGCTTTGTGGATCCTTGGTTATTGTACTCACTGGATTTGTAACCTGGCCATCCAGGTTCAATTCCCAGTCTTGGCGGTTTATACCAGTAACCTATATACTTCCATGAAAACTTGATAACAATAGTCTTGGAGACACTGCTTGTTCTTTGTGGAAGGGTAAGTTGGTAATTTGACCACAAACAGTTGATATGGAAAACAACACTCATTCAGTACTCTTTTGTCGACTACATATTACAGGGGTGTCAATTTTCCTGATTTATCAGGAATTCCTGATTTATTATTCCTGAAAGAGCAATGATTAAAATAAAAGTGATTTGATAAAAATATCTCAATAAATGGCAAAGGTATGGTAAATTTAATCTACTCTGAAGGATTTTCTTCAATACAAACTGTGTTAATTATGTAAACAATGTCATTGAAGACCTCTTGTTTGGAAAAATGGTCAGCTGCATGCAATGTTCCTGACTTTTAATTTGGACCCGTTGACACCCCTGATATTATAATTTCTGAGGGTCATATTTGATTTGATTACAAACTATGTTTGATGGTTGTAGGTGATAGATTAGAAGTGAAGATAGATGATGCACATTTTACCACAAACAGTATGTTCTTCATAGATTACTTGATCAGTAATTGTCTACGATCTGTGACACCATTGTTCATCACCATCACTAATATACATATAACGTAAGTATACACCAATCTTATCTACATTATTCCAGAGACTATAGATACAGGGGTTCTAGAATTCCGGATTAATACGGAATTCCGGATTTGATGCTTTACAAAGAGGAAACTTTTCTGCAGAAAATAAAAGTTATTTGATGAAAAAATTCAAAGAATTGACTGAGTTATGGCCATTTGAAGTTGCATAAGCTGAATTTGGCACCCAAAGCAGACTGGCGTCTTATTTTCAGGATTGGGCATTACGGCTCAATAGAACCCCTGTAGATAACATCCGTAGTCTCAGATTATTCTATGTAATAGTTAGAACATATATAGTAAATTTCAATGATTAAAAAGGGTAGAACGAGCAAACATACATAATATGTTCTAACTAACTTAGAATGTAACATTGAGCATTTTGATTGGCCAATAGACTTTGCCGTGTCTGTTATGGGTAAAATATAATGATTAGACAGCCTAGATCGGCTTTTTCATGGGCTCAAAATGTAAACAGTGTTTTGGGGACTAAATTTTAATCATCAAAACAGAGTGACTGCATTTTATCTGTACTGTTAAATTATAAATGATAATAAATTAAAGGAACTTGCCAATGGTTTCAAACTTTTTCATATTTGTCCACTTTTGACATGCTGTTTATGTTAACATTACCCGACATTACTCTAAAAATGAAAAAAACGCAAGTTTCTTACATGATTTAAGAAATAATGAATATGTACCCGTGTTTTATCATAGAATAAGCATGATCACAAGTTCGGATGCATAGTAATTATATCAGAGATATATATGTTGGATTGTATAGGTGACAATACAAAATCCTCAACTCAACTATAAATAGTCCTTGTCGATTTTGTGGTCACTGACATTGAACATAAATGACTATTTCACTGCTGTGGAGGGAATAATGTTTTACAAACATGTGTTTTTATATTTAGGTCACAACTGATTGGTGGAGATATCATGGCTGATTCTATCGTTCCATTTCTTGTCCTCAGAACACAAGATTCAGAGGTAAATTCATAGTATTAACACCAACACTTTACCCTGATAAATGCTTCATGTTTTTGAAGATGCAGAAAAATTCTTGGTATAAACTATTGGGGAGTCTGTCATGTTTTTTTTAGCAGCTACATTTTAATGATATTTTTATGCCCCCCCTTTCCCCCCCCCACCCCATCTTTGATGATCGGGTATATTGCTTACAACATCTGTTGGTCCATCAGTAGACCAAATGGTTTCTGTTCAATCCCTCAAGAACGCTTGACTCTAGGATCCTCAAACTTTACATGAAGGTTGGTCATCAATTATGGATGACTCCTATTGATTTTGAGGTCAAAGGTCAAGGTCAGGTTGACCTTTACCATTTACTACGTGTTTTACAAACATAACTCGTTTACATCAATGTTCCTATTATCCAAAATATGTCTTATTGGATTTTTTTAAAAGGGATATCAATAAAATTTAGATTATGAATCAAATATCCTGCAAACGTATTATCACTTGATGGAAAGAATAGGTATAATTCATCAACCAGTACTTGCGTATTCCAAATAACAGACTCGTCTTCTAAAAATGGACGGCATGCTTTCATGTCGAGTATCTATTACAACTGTAATCAAAGCGCCAAAAGCATAAAAATCGTTCAAATGAATGCCGGGGAAGTATAAAAGATGATGTAGCTGTTTTTTTCTAATGTTTTATTTGTACATTTTTTACTAGCGTATACTCTTTAATAATACATACTTGAATGACTTGATGTAAACTCTTATCTGTATATACTGGTACTGAAAGATATTCGTAGCTTTCTGGCATGATATAAATATATATTGATCTACTTAAAATCATCTAAATATGCCACAAATAATTATAGTAACTTTAACATACAAAGTACACAGATATAATGGCTTATCAGTCAATGTTTTGCCCCAAACAAAGAGTTAATGATATGCATGGTCTATAAATAGTAAATAGGAATCTGTCTATTTATTGACTGGGAGGTAGACACATGCTGTTCATTTAGAAGTATGGTATGGACTCGATTATCTTGCGTTCATCTTCAAATTCGGATGTTTTTGCTTTATTCGGTCAATAAAATATCGCAGTGCGACAAAGACCGATGTGATCAGCATGAAATAAAAACTATTTTGCATGACCGGTTTACATCTGCGTAGGTAGTTACACAATATTACTGGCTGACCGGTTTACTATTGCAAAGGTGGCGCTGCCTAGCAACAGCATAGGAAGAAAAGTAGTTTCATCAACTAAACTACATGTATGAGCAGTTGTAGAAACGTGTGTATAAATTTAGTTATTACATCGAAAAACTAAAAATCAACATGTTTATTTAGTATACCTCTAATCGGATTAGTTCATACTTTTAAGTACAAAAACATGCTTAACCATTAAATCTAGATATTTACTTATAGCCTTATCAGTAAACAAACATTGATAATGTAAACACTGTACGGTTTTTATTACTGTATATTGAAAGTGTATATGCACAGAACAAAAATAGAAAACGAAAATGCATTTAATTTTCAATTTTATTTGTAAACTAAAGCTAGACTTAGTGTTATCATTGGTGGACTATTCCTTAAGCAGCTGATAACTTCTCGACAGGGGTAAGATGTGACAGTAATCAATGTCACTATAGAATATAACCTGTCTGATCAAATATTTGATTCACAACCCATATGACTCAAAGGAGTCAGTAACGTGTCCTTGAACCTTCGATAGATGTTGACAGGGGAGTGTTCTGTCCAATACATTATAATAGAGCGAGTTATGAATAGGTGTAAGTTTTCATGTATTATTGTATATATACCTGATTTTAGGTGTTTGAGTGTTCCAAAGAGTCTGTTTTTCTTTTCTTTTTAATTATACAAATTGACATTTTTTTAAGAATTTCAGGTTTTTCAGAACTTTTAACTTGCGCCATTGTTTACGTATGACTGTCTTATTGTATTTCTCTATTGCATGTTTCAGTCCCTGAAGGGAATGTCGTTACAACAGTTAGAGGATGGAGTGCTACAGATTATCAGTCAGGATATCATGAAGTTCACATCTCTACACAATCTAGACATACAAGACTGTAATCTCTACCTAAAGGAAGGTATAACACGGAGTAGAACGGTGACACGCTCCAGGCTCTGCAATATGCTAGGATCATTTGTACATCTACAGCGCCTTGATGTCAGTTTCAATTTCTTAATTGGATGTTTGGGCGAGTTATTAGACTCCTTGCAGAGACCCTTAGAGTACCTCAGTATTCGTGGCTGTGATTTGAATGAATTGGATCTCATAAACTTAGCGAAATCAAAGCATGCGCCGCATTTACAGGAGTTGAATTTATCTAAATTGTGTAGTCTTTCTATGAACGACAATGATCGAATCATGCCAATGTGTATCGTAAGAACTGCCAAACATTTCCCGCGTGTTTCTGTTCTCAATGTATCACAGAACAATCTGCCAGACTCAGGGACCAAAGAATTCTGTGAGGTACTTAATCAGAATCTTCCTGTGTTGAAAGGGTTGGACATTTCTGGTAACATCATGCAGTTTGAGAACCAGCTGGAGATCGCCAAAGCGTGTACGCAAATTCCTGCCATGCAACTTATTAGACTAACGTGTATAAGTAGTTCAATGCATGAAGGAATGTTCCTGGATAACTTGGAAGCTGGTTCAATGTGTAAAAGACTCAAAGATGTAATGAGATCCAATGGTCGAGAAGATATTGACGTCGATATCGTCCGATGGTCCGTCGCAATATTGGTGGATTTGATAGATTTCTTTGAATGATTGTGTGGTGATAACGGGTGGTTACTACGGCAACAAATATTGCTATAATGTGCTCATATTGTTCAGACTTACAGCAGGCAGAATGCTTGGCTAAGTCTATCAATAACGATTGTTAGTTTGGCATAATTCTCCCTGTAGTATCAAACCTCCTTTTTGTGGCTATGTGTAAGCCCTTTCTACTGAATGTTCCTTTCCCTATCTGGTAATTTTTATTAATTATAAATTTAACAAACATCATTTTTATATGTTTTGGTGCCTATGGGCAAAAATAGCAATCTAAAAACAAAAACAATTTGAACTTTCAGTCAAGATTCTGATAGGTGTCATAATGAGGCCTTTTGAAATTTAAGGGTTAAAAGGGTCAATTTAAGGACCACATAGTTTAGGAAGAGTTATGCCAGACAAATTGTGTTAAATATTGAAGTGTCATAAACTAATGTCTCATACGCCAGAACATAATGTCATTGTCGTCACTTGTTTCTGTGAAACATGCACTCTTAATGACAAAGGGGAGTAACTGTGTATTATTCTTTGTGTATTAAATTTATGTGAGGTTGTCTCCCTTTATATAAATCAAAACTTGTGTTCTACTCATGAATGGATAGAAGAATGTGTTCTACTCATTATTAACCCTCATACTATTAGAGAGTTGTAAGCATAAGCACTTGGTTTTAAATTATCTGAGTGTATCCTATGTATAGAGAAGGTTGTTCAGCGGCCCTGTTTAGGCGCAACGGATATGACGTTACGAAAGCTGGTACCCAGTTTTTCTACAGTTGTCAGAGCAAGCACAGATACCAGTTCCTGTGAAGTCATATCCATTGAAGCTGCACGACCTTCTCTATACATAGGGTACACTCGTACACTCAGAAAACTTAAAACCATGGTTGTAAAGGGTTAAGCTGGATTCTACCTGCCTGTTTGTCTGTAGACTTATTCTTGTAGATGTAACTTCTCTGACAGTTTTTGCAGGATTTCCTTGAAACTATCACGGTCTAACAACCATCCTTGACATGTTCATATTCGTAAAAGAAAGATTCCGCTTCTATGATTTTTGCCAGAATTATGGCCCTTTTGTGGTGGATATATATATCTGCGGAATGGCGACAGTACTAGTTTATACTACAGTTTTTGTTTATCTCCATAAATGTATAAATTTCATAGATTTTTTGTTAAAATGGTCTATTTACTGGATGATCAGCAAAAATGTTGTGACTTTAAAACACAAAACTGAAGAGCAATTTATCAATGTTCTTTTGGGACGTATTCTAGTCTATACCATACCATTATAAGTTGTTTATACCAGATTTTCCACAGAAATTAGAATTGACAATTTAGTGGTCTGGATAGTGTTTTATCAAAGCACTTACAGAAATAGTAAACTTATGTCCAAATAAATTTCTTTATAATTATTAAACAATAACAACAAAGTTACAAACTGTGGTAATTGGATCCACAATATTAACAATGATTCAGTAATTAACGAATACAAAACCATATCAGCTCCAAATTTGCAGTTGTGAAAACAGTATAAAGACTTCAAATATAACGTAAGTTTAAGATTTTCATAAGTACTTTGATAAAACAGTACCCGAGTAATGACTTAATGGGCTGGTAGCATAATTCAACATTTTCTAGTCGCCTGTATCTCTGTAAGTATTTCAGCTGTGATCATGAAACTTGGGAGGATCAAATGAAATGATTATCACTATGTCAAGTTATACACCTTGGTGTTTGGTCCCGTTTGCTGAAACCTGATTTCGACAGTTATTTCCCTTGTTTGCAAATCTGTTTTTCATGGATTTTCTTTCTTTATTTTGTTTTGTCATTGACCCAGTATGTTGGCTGTTATAATGCCTACTGCCTTCTATGATTTTGTTTATCATTTCTGTTTATTTTTCATGACGGTTTGATTTTTATTTTGTTCTCTGTTATTAACATTGATACCAGTGTATTTGGCCAGCTTCCCAGATCTCCCGAAACATCTCGGGTAGAAATCTTGGCTCAAACTGAGATCTTTCTCAACTCAGAGTATGCATTGAGATTAGTCCAGCCTCCCATTGAAATTAACATGAAGAAGCATGAAAATATTTAAGATGTGATTTAGCTCAGTTTGAGATGCTTCGGGAAATCCTGGCCAAGAAAATCTCAATCTTAGCCAAATCTCTGCCCAAATATTGTAGCTTATTTTCGAGATTATTCCAAAGTGTGTCTGGGCATCAAAATCAGTATCACTAAATGGAAACATTGTCCAGTTTTTATTCAAGTTTGAAGAGCTTTACTTTGAGATTTGAATCAAACTCAGACTCTTGATTTGAGCAAAATCTCAATTTGAGTTGATATTTCCATTTGAGATGTTTTAGTATATTATGTACCAGGTAACTTAATAACAGTTTCTTTGAGATAAGGCTGCATGTTGTCTTGACTATGACATTCATGTATAAGCAATGAATACATATTTTAATTTATTATATACCTAGCAATGTATTGTCACGAATACAGGCCAAATCGTGCAGTGGAATTCAACGCGACAGATTGCATTTTCCGTATCATACATGTCTGGTTTTCCGAATCCGTATCATGCATGTCTGACGTGTAATATGCCGAACATATGCCAACTTCAATGACGTCACGACGTAAACAATTGTCTTTTTATGAATGGACGTCGCGTTTTATGCCGACGTTCATGACGTCAATCTATACACATCAAACGCATTTTCGCATGTAAAAGCGCTTTTTTCACTTTTAAAGGTATATAATAAAAGGAATATTACTGCAGTGGTGTTGATCCGTTAAGCCGTATTATCTCTCGTTGCTTGCGCCATACCTCATCTAACTCCACCTTGAGTTTCAATATAGGTCATGTGGGATCACTTGTTCAAATCATAGAAAAGCCTGGGAACGACTGTTCATAGTAAAATAATAATCTAGGTGAGTGATACATCTCATGTTTAAAGTATGGTCGAGGTAGTGAAGAAATGCAATGTATTAATGGTCGATTATATGTTTTGATTTGTACATGTTAATGAAGTTGGTGTCCTGTACTTACTGGGGACATTTTGTATTTGTTGTGTTCTCCAGGGTACTATTTTATCAAATCACTTACGGAAATCGTAATCTTACGTTCAAACTTAGATTCTTCATAGTTCTTCAACACCTACACATTTGGGGATTGGTATCCTTTATAGGAGCTTGTTAACTGAATTATAATTGATATTTATGTTGAACAACCTTTTAACACAATTTGTATCCGTTAAATAATTAATAGAATTTAGATTTGGACGTAAGTTTAAGATATCCGTAAGTGCTTTGATAATACAGTTTCCTGGGTACTGTTTTATCAAAGCACTTATGAAAATCTTAAAGTTACGCTCAAATCTAAATTCTTTATAGTTGTTTACAACTGCAAATTGGTGATGGATATGGTTTGAAGGAGTTTATTAACTGAATCAGTATTAGTATTGCAGCTCCATTTACCACACTTTATAATTGTTAACAAATTATAAAGAATTAAAATTTGATCGTAAGTTTACGATTTCCATAAGTGCTTTGATAAAACAGTACCCAGGAAACTGGGTGCATATATCATTCATTTTCATTGACTAAATACATGTACATGTATAGTCCAACCTGACTTTAGTGACCAGACAAGAGATACTTGTAAATGGTAATGTCAGGCAGATGAGGTGGGTTTTGAAAACAGGTGTATTTGATACAAGCTAGACTGATATGGAATGATTGGTAATGATGAATAGTTGGTATGACAGGTGGTTGTATATGGTAGATGGTTGCTTAATACAGGTAACCACTACTATAGTACGGAGAATTTGACATGACTCTCACCCTTCTATTACCATAATTGAATAGCTGCTATATTTATAATTTGGTTTGTATGTTTTTATAAGCAGGAAGTATCATGAAGATGCTGGAGGTGTAATACCAACGCAATTCCAAATGACCGCTGTTGCACGATTTGCTCGTGGAAATTTATATATTCAATGCAAAAACCTTGTAATATATTCATGCATAAAGGTCAGAATCAGGTCAAATTCTCCATGCTATACATGATTGATCGTATTTCATCAGTTATTGAATGTCTAAACTTGTAATGTGTTTGTTTGTTAAATACTAAGTTAATAATAAATACTTTTGTACTTGAGTGTTCTTTGAATTTATATTTAACACACCTGAACACCAAGTCTTGCCAAAACTTGGTCAGCCGATCAATCCTTAAACCTGTGGTTTAAATGCTTTATGCATTTTTACGAAAGTTTTGCCAAGAATACTTAAATTGATAATTTTCGATATCAACATTATTTAACTATTTTGCGGACATCATTATGCTTCTGCTGGTCAGACAACGACAAAGATCAATGTTTTAATGTAATGTTTATTGACTTCAGAAACTCGTAAGGCAACTATTCTTGTATATATCAAAGCACTTAATTAATTTGGGTGCTAACAGAAATTGTAAAGTTATGCTTAAATTTAAATTCTTATAATTTTTAGCTCCACTATTTGTAAAATAAGGGGAGCTATTGCAGTCACCCGAGCGACGGCGTAACACTTTTGTTGAAGTTTAGGTACAGGTTTTTTAAATTCTTATATTCTCTAATTCCTTTGAGATATTGCTTTCATACTTTGCATACTTGTTCGCCATCATGACCCCAACTCATATGCAGGAGTAGGTAACTCTATCAGGCATTTTGTTGAAATTATGCCTTTTTTAGCTCTACTATTCGTAGAATAAGGGGAGCTATTGCAGTCACCCGAGCGTCGGCGTTGGCGTAACACTTTCGTTAAAGTTTAGGTACAGGTTTTTTAACCTCTTATATTCTCTAAGTCCTTTGAGATATTGCTTTCATACTTTGCATACTTGTTTGCCATCATGACCCCGACCCATATGCAGGAGTAGGTAACTATATCAGGCATTTTGTTGAAATTATGCCCCCTTTTTAGCTCACCTGTCACAAAGTGACCTTTTGTGATCACTCTTTGTCCGTCGTCCGTCCGTCTGTCAACAATTGGCTTGTGTAGACACTAGAGGTCACAATTTTAGCCTAATCTTTATGAAACTTGGTCACAATGATCATCTCAACAAAATCCAGGTCAAGTTCGATATTGGGTCATCTGGGGTAAAAAGACTAGGTCACAAGGTCAATAATAGAAAAACCTTGTGTAGTCACTAGAGGTCACAATTTCGACCTTATCTTTATGAAACTTGGTCACAAAGATCATCTCAACAAAATCAAGGTCAAGTTCGATACAGGGTCATCCGGGCTCAAAAACTAGGTCACAAGGACAAATCATAGAAAAACCTTGTGTAGTCACTAGAGGTCACAATTTTGACTTTATCTTTATGAAACTTGGTCACAATGATCATCTTAACAAAATAAAGGTCAAGTTCGATATTGGGTCATCTGGGGTCAAAAACTAGGTCACAATGTCAAATCATAGAAAAACCTTGTGTAGTCACTAAAGGTCACAGTTTAAGCCTAATCTTTATGAAACTTGGTCACTATGATTATCTCAACAAAATCTAGGTCAAGTTTGATTTTGGTTTGTCGTGGGTCAAAAGAAAATCACTAGGCCAAATCATAGAAAAACCTTGTGTAGTCACTAGAGGTCACAATTTTTACTTAATCTTTATGAAACTTGGTCACTATGATCATCTCAACCAAATCTAGGTCAAGTTTGATTTTGGATCATCCTGGGTCAAAAACTAGGTCACAAGGTCAAATCATAGAAAAATATTGTGTAGTCACTAGAGGTCGCAGTTTTACCATAATCTTTACGAAACTTGGTCACAGTGATCATCACAACAAAATCTAGGTCAAGTTCGATATTGGGTCATCCGGGGTCAAAAAGTAGGCCACAAGGTCAAATCATAGAAAACCCACTAGAGGTCACAATTTTGGCCTGATCTTTACGAAACTTGGTCACAATGATCATCACAACAAAATCTATGTCAAGTTCGATATTGGTTTATCTCGGGTCAAAAACTAGGTAATTATGTCAAATCATATGAAAACCTTGTGTAGTCACTAGGGGTCACAATGTTGGCCTAATCTGTATGAAACTTGGTCACAATGATCATCTCACGAAAATCTAGGTCAAGTTCGACAGGTGAGCGACCTAGGGCCCTTGGGCCCTCTTGTTTATGTTATGCACAACAGTCGCATACACCAAGTTCTATAAATTCCAATCTCATTCAAATCAGAGTCTAACATTTAGCTACGCTGTTAGATCTGACTACACTCTGTAGCAGGTCATGTTTAAATGACCTCTCCCACACAGTGAGTCAGTCAGTTTGTAGCCACTAGTTAGACTTGCACCTGAGTCCTAGTGATTTATTTTGCTAAGACCTAAATTCATCGTCATCTGCATCAAACATCCGACTTTTACAGGGTGGTGCTGTCAGAGCAAACAATTATTAAAGAAATAAGTATGTTACAAGTGTTAAAAATGTAAAAGTGTAAAAGATAAAAAGACAATATGTTACAGTTAAACTAGTACGTGCAATTACATGTTGATGACTGGAATATAAAGGAGACAACTCTTGCTATGAAAACATCCAAAGAGATAATGATCTTACTTGAGCTAAACCCCTTTTTATGTTCAGTAGAAATCAAGAAATAGATAAAAGTTACAGAAAATTGCAAGAGAATATATTGTTACCAGTGATATTAAAATACTATGCACAAGAACATATTTACAAACATAAAAGATTGAGCAAGGCTAGCCACCAGCTGCCACCTGTACACTTTCAGATTTGTGAAAGTAACTTTTTGATTGGATGATTGAAAGGTCACTTGAACATGACCCGGTATGGAGTACCATATAAATTCTTGATTTGTCAAATTTCCTAGAATCAGGTCCACTTGGTCATATGTATATACTATTGTGTTTATTACTAACTTACACACGCCAAAAATATTCTTTAGGCTTCATGATGCACTGGTAGGAACACCATGCACCGGTTTCAATTCTCCTGAGGATATCCCCGCCCCAAAGCTACGCACTTGGACATATTTTTATCATCAACACTGTATACGTGTCAGCTAGGTCAATGGATATAATAGTAAGAGGATAAACATGACTGTAGCTAGGTCTCATATTTGAGGGAAGGGATATATAGTAAGAGGATAAACATGGCCGTAGCTAGGTCTCACATTTGAGGGAAGGGATATATAGTAAGAGGATAAACATGGCCGTAGCTAGGTCTCACATTTGAGGGAAGGGATATATAGTAAGAGGATAAACATGGCCGTAGCTAGGTCTCACATTTGAGGGAAGGGATATATAGTAAGAGGATAAACATGGCCGTAGCTAGGTCTCACATTTGAGGGAAGGGATATATAGTAAGAGGATAAACATGGCCGTAGCTAGGTCTCACATTTGAGGGAAGGGATATATAGTAAGAGGATAAACATGGCCGTAGCTAGGTCTCACATTTGAGGGAAGGGATATATAGTAAGAGGATAAACATGGCCGTAGCTAGGTCTCACATTTGAGGGAAGGGATATAAAGTAAGAGGATAAACATGGCCGTAAATAGGTCTCTCATTGAAGGGGAGGGATATATAGTAAGAGGATAAAAATGGATGTAGCTAGGTCTCTCATTAGAGGGGAGGGATATATAGTAAGAGGATAAACATGGCCGTAGCTAGGTCTCACATTTGAGGGAAGGGATATATAGTAAGGGTATAAACATGGATGTAGCTAGGTCTCTCATTAGAGGGGAGGGATATATAGTAAAGAGGATAAACATGGCTGTAGCTAGGTCTCTCATTGAAGGGGAGGGATATATAGTAAGAGGATAAATATGGTCGTAGCTAGGTCTCTCATTGGAGGGGAGGGATATATAGTAAGAGGATAAACATGACTGTAGCTAGGTCTCTCATTGAAGGGGAGGGATATATAGTAAGAGGATAAACATGGCCGTAGCTAGGTCTCTCATTGGAGGGGAGGGATATATAGTAAGAGGATAAACATGGCTGTAGCTAGGTCTCTCATTGAAGGGGAGGGATATATAGTAAGAGGATAAACATGGCCGTAGCTAGGTCTCTCATTAGAGGGGAGGGATATATAGTAAGGGGATAAACATGACCATAGCTAGGTCTCTCATTGAAGGGGAGGGATATATAGTAAGAGGATAAACATGGCTGTAGCTAGGTCTCTCATTAGAGGGGAGGGGTATATAGTAAGAGAATAAACATGGCCGTAGCTAGGTCTCTCATTGAAGGGGAGGAATATATAGTAAGAGGATAAACATGGCCGTAGCTAGGTCTCTCATTGAAGGGGAGGGATATATAGTAAGAGGATAAACATGGCCGTAGCTATGTCTCTCATTGAAGGGAAGGGATATATAGTAAGAGGATAAACATGGCCGTAGCTAGGTCTCACATTTGAGGGAAGGGATATATAGTAAGAGGATAAACATGGCCGTAGCTAGGTCTCACATTTGAGGGAAGAGATATATAGTAAGAGGATAAACATGACCGTAGCTAGGTCTCTCATTGGAGGGGAGGGATATATAGTAAGAGAATAAACATGGCCGTAGCTAGGTCTCTCATTGAAGGGGAGGAATATATAGTAAGAGGATAAACATGGCCGTAGCTAGGTCTCTCATTGAAGGGGAGGGATATATAGTAAGAGGATAAACATGGCCGTAGCTATGTCTCTCATTGAAGGGAAGGGATATATAGTAAGAGGATAAACATGGCCGTAGCTAGGTCTCACATTTGAGGGAAGGGATATATAGTAAGAGGATAAACATGGCCGTAGCTAGGTCTCACATTTGAGGGAAGAGATATATAGTAAGAGGATAAACATGACCGTAGCTAGGTCTCTCATTGGAGGGGAGGGATATATAGTAAGAGGATAAACATGGCCGTAGCTAGGTCTCACATTTGAGGGAAGGGATATATAGTAAGAGGATAAACATGGCCGTAGCTAGGTCTCTCATTGGAGGGGAGGGATATATAGTAAGAGGATAAACATGGCCGTAGCTAGGTTTCTCATTGGAGGGGAGGGATATATAGTAAGAGGATAAACATGGCCGTAGCTAGGTCTCTCATTGGAGGGGAGGGATAAATAGTAAGAGGATAAACATGGCCGTAGCTAGGTCTCTCATTGGAGGGGAGGGGTATATAGTAAGAGGATAAACATGGCCGTAGCTAGGTCTCACATTTGAGGGAAGGGATATATAGTAAGAGGATAAACATGGCCGTAGCTAGGTCTCACATTTGAGGGAAGGGATATATAGTAAGAGGATAAACATGGCCGTAGCTAGGTCTTTCATTAAAGGGGAGGGATATATAGTAAGAGGATAAACATGGCCGTAGCTTGGACTCTCATCGGTCATTTTGTAAGCGATCTGGGACCCTAAATAGCATCTTCTAATTTCTTCTATAACCTGCTCCAAACAGCAAAAAGTTTTTAAAAAATCTGTAAACCTAAAATTTAAGCTATTAACTGTAAAAGTTTCATAACGCTCCGGTGATGTTTGTTTTATACGATGAACACCACAAACCACCTCAAGTAACAACACACAATGTTTTGTTATGGCAATTTAGACTAGTTCACAAATGAATGTAGCAGTCTGACTACACTTTACACTCCGCCCAAACCACGAAACACCCTCGCCCAGTCCACTGCAGTCGTTCACAGTTGGATTTGACGGTTGAAATTCACCCCAAAATGTGTTCGGGAACGTTGCTATGTTACCTTCATTAAAACGAAAGGTCGAGTTATTTGTATCATATACACCGTCTACAAAATATACTGTATTCGTGGGAACAAAATCTGAAAAAGATAAAGAAAGATACTTCAGTACGACATGAGGGACAGAATCGCAAGTGAAAGTTCATTAGTTTGAATGTGGGTTATTTTATTTACATTGTCTTTAACACATTTTCAATTATCCTTTTGGTTACCTCGGCTTTTATGCATTGCGGTATAGTTATCGGAGACAAACAGATATTGCCGAGCTTTCACGATTGTTCAATTCTATGTCGTCAGATGATTTCTGTGCATTTTTTACGTTTAAGTTTTATATGCTTTTATTTATCTTCGCCACCGGAAATCCTTTTGGGCTAGGCCACCAGAATAGGTTAGTCACTTTAGTTCTTGGGGGAATAGTACATGGTACAGAAGATGCCCCCAGTCCGATAAGCATCCCAGATTCTTTTACGTCAAGCATCATTCACGGGACATCGCTTAACATCTCGTCCGAAAGACTGTTAGTAATTTTAGTTATGTTGGGTGGGAAACATTAAAACGCATTTCTAGTAGGAGGGATGGAACTCACAACCTTCGGATCAGCAGTCAGTAGCTCTTACCCCTAGACCACTTGTCCATCCTGTATAGTTGTATATACCTTGGTATAATTTTATATCGATAAAACACCGACTACGCATGCGCTATGTGCACCGTCTACCCGCACTAAACGATTGGAGTCCGTGTAACTTGCTTGCCCTTCCACATACACGTGACACCTTCTCCACATGTGGAGAACATAGTCCAGGATAAGACTTGGACAGTTAGCCTAACCAGTTTTACCTAACTTGCTCGCCCTTCCACAAACACGTGACATCTTCTGCACATGTGGAGAACATCAAAGGAGAGGTAATGACTTGAACAGTTTACATAACCAGTTTTAGTTATTTCAACCACAGGCCTAGCTAAGAAATTATATCACAAAATACAGAGTTTTGAAATTCCCCATCTTCCCGTCATAACTATATATGGGAAGATGGGGAATTTCAAAACTCTGTATTTTGTGATATAATTTCTTAGGCCTGTGTTTCAACTATCAGTGCTAACTTGTTTTTTCTCCGCAAACACGTGACACCTTCTCCACATGTGGATAACACATCATTATCCAATTGGAGGTTACAGTCTAAGATTACCTCACTAACCCTATGATTAAACACGGGTCTGTCTAAATGATGTTTTACAACGGTGCACATCTGCACATCCGTAGTTCGGCCGAGACGCCCAGCGTGACATTCCTGACTTTGGATACACGATAATCATAAGTTAACTTTGTAGAGCTGTCAACCCACTGGTCGTGAATGTGAACATATCATAACGGAGCGGGTACGGTTATATGTTATACATTGTTTAATTGAAGTATAACACCCAAACCCTATTGCGCTATCTGATAATAAAACCCTTACCTGCACACAATAACAGGTTCCGCAGCATGTCCAATTTGGCTTGAGTCGTTATTTTGACCAGCTGACCCGTTCCATTGACGCAAATGTTCATGGATTCACCGTATGAGGCATATGTCTGATGAAATCTGTACAACGAAGAAAATAAAAGAATTTCAAAACGAACCGGGTGAATAACATCAACAAAATAATCACCATTGTACGAAGAGTGTATAGCAAACAGAGAATTTGAAATGATCCTGACCTTTATAGACAATATAGCAGCTGTTAAATTATGCTAATTTAAAGGTCGAGAGTCGTGTCAAATTCTCTGGACTATACAGCAAACAGAGAAGTTTTTGATATGGCGTCAAAGTAAGACTTTGTAAACTGTCTGTGTACTTATTCAGTTTGTAATGGAATATGTTCTTATTTTTGGTTATATTGCAAGTGGATTGATTGAACAGCTCTCAGTCATTCACTGTTTACGTGTACCGACTTTTCACTAATTTTACTAGTATAAGCTCGCCGGAGTTAACACTAGCCTTTGTTTCCAAATAAAGATGAAAAATAAATACATTTTCGATATTCATTTTTGTTCAATCTTGTGCATATACACCTAAAAATTATTGATATACTCTTTAAATCTACGCTGATAAATGGCGGTCAGTCGACCGTGCAGTATTTATAATTTGCTTGTTTGTTTATTGATAAGGCTAGAGTTATCCCCGGTTTTATTAATGTATCATAACTTAAATCAAAACATCGATGTTGTTTACTGACGATCCGTGAGCTAGCTATATTTTGGTGTTTTAAAGGGACTGCCTCACATATTGGTGAATTGCAAAAATAAAATAACTTTACAAACTTCGGACTTTTATAGTTATTTAGTATTTTTACATCCAAATAGGGTATTAATACCCTATAGAATTAACACAACTATTGTCTGGAATTTGTTATCTATTAGCTTTGCTACTGTTGACAAAACATCGCAGAAATGTACATTTCACATGTTTTATACTAAATAATGGTTTGTTCAAAAAAAGAATCTGATAGAAATATGCTAGTTCAAAAATAGTTTGCATCTTCATGTTACATAGTAACGACTGTCACCACCAAAACTTCAGATGCGCATAGTATACCTGTAATGGATTTGGCGACCTTTCAAATTGATCACAAATTGATATTTGTACATAATCACAATAATACACAGACTATAAACCAGACACGCTCTATTTTAATGGAATTCTCCATGGTAACGTTCTATACTTACTTGTACGTAAAGTACGTGTAGTCTGAGAGCAGCACGGTATGGTACAGGTTGTCGTTCGGAAAGCATACAAATGTTGGTACAGAATAATTCACTGAAATGTAGATTTGTGACACACGGTAAAATGTTTATTGCATTAACAATGTTTTCATATTTCACATGCATTGCGGTATACCGTACTGTGGATAGTGCAAGTAAATTTGAGTAATAGTATGAGTTTTCGCGACATTGAACTGGGAATGAGTGTAAGTTCAGCCCCGACATTTCCCGGCTACTGATAATATCTCAATATGCTTTCATTTTGCATCGCCGGGTATTTTTATAGTCCAAGAAAACATAAATAATTTTCAGAAAAAAAATTCATGACGAGAATAAAAAAAGATACTTACTAATACAGTTACAAATATTTGTACATAGAATCGATTTTGAGTGTACAGAGTATTGCTAAGTATCTTGTTTGTGTACGGAGTTTTGAACAAGATTATGACTATCTCATTTAATTACTCACAGTACCCATGTGTTCGGTATACCACAGTGATAAAACTGTTCACAGAATGATGAGTATACGTATCAATACAAAGCCGGTTCGTTGGTTTTTGTGTCTAGAAAGACCGCTTTGGGAACTTTTTTAGATGAAATTAGGTCATTTCAGCTTTTTGACTGCTGGGACTTGAACTTCGAGTTTGTGACTGCTGAAACTATGAAGTTCAGTTTCTCGTTTATTTGTGTGGTGGGCAGTGTACCGTGTTATTGTGGGTGTTGTTTTCTGTCGTCGGCTGTTTAAGTGCTGCCTTCACGGTCCAATTTTTTATTGTCATTTTGATCCTAGATCGCAAAATACCAAAATATTTAAAATGGTTCAGGTGAATCATACGGACATACCGGGTATGTAGTACGTGGCGTTCGGTTGTGGTATCATCCCCATACTGTTCAAGTATACGCCCATATGTAGATGACAGTTTGACACCATATCCCCAGTAGTGAAAAAGAACGATTGACACGTATCCGAACTGTTACAGAAGATGCCACATTGTATCCTACTTCTGGCTTTCATCACGGCACCTGGTGGGGGTTGAAAGCCGTCAAGGACCGTATACCTAGTCCAAGTATCGGTAGTTTGAAGAGCTTGTGCTGTGATAGAATCATAATAGAATAATAAGAACAATGAGTTTTAAGCAATCTAGTCTTAATGAAAAACTGAAGGGTATATTTATCAAAATGACCCAATTCTTCTGCTAAAGATGTGATAATCTATACCTTCATTCATGAATCAATTTATATAATGCTTATCTGGTGTCAAAACTGGTACTATTTATGCCAAATTATCACTGTGGTTAGGCTGCGTATGAATATGTTATTCAATTCATATTTTATCAATTCAAAATCCGCCATCTTAGATTATGGTGAATATGTGAAAACGATTTTATGAGAATTTTGCATCAAAACATACACCAACTTGTAGCAAATGGCCTAACTAAGAATGTTAACCCCCACACGACATGTTTCTGTTTAGTTATAAAACTCTTACAGAGAGTTTAGTTTTGAGTTTTTGGTAAAATTAAAGTAGTCCCTGTGAGGGGGCGGAGCTTATATCAGTCACATTGTAGGTGATAACCAGTGACTGATAAAGGTTTTATATCACTGATAGAACTCAATATCTAACCAGTAAGCATTAAATAAGTATCACTATTATGGTTCAAAAATGTGTAACTGTAAGTATAACGGTGCTTGAATTAGATGAAAAGTCCACGTAATTCTGAATCACACCTCGTATATGTGATGTGTCCACACGGAGAAAATGTGACGGGACATGGCATCGGAGAGTGGAATGTGGCATCGATGCTATATGTTATCTTTGATATGTATGTGGCCTGGAACGGCCGGATGCTATACTTGATTTTGCCTCGTTTTCTCAGAATTATATCAAAGTTCAAATAAGTGCATTTGTTATATTTCTCCCTTTAAATATCATAATATCTTTGTCAGTTTTCGGTCAAAATTTATACAAATGGTATCAGAATGAAGCTAATGCACTGGGCTATTAATAACAATAACTTTTTACAAATTTATGCATTTCTATACTCATGAATATTGATGAGAACCTCTAAAATTAGCAATACTTTCTATAAAAAGTCGACGTGTATGAACAATATACATGTATTTGTTATAAAGTCATCATTTTTGCTATTTGAAGGCCCAAATGATTATTATTTAAAGATGAGATACTACGCTATTGATGTAATAACTGGTCACTTATCTTCTCATTGATTTAAGGGATCACGTTTGCTTAAAGTGGGGGGGGGGGGTAAAATGACACATGAACCCAAACTAACACAATAGCGTCAAAAGTAATATAAATGAGTGATATATGTTTGCATTGATTAAATTAGGATTACAAGTAACAACTATTACATTAGTTTTAGAATGTACCAATTCATTTAAAATCGGTCGTTCGAAGTTCATTTAAGGAGGAATGAGCTTCCTAGTAGGCCTACACGTGAGCTGCAAATAATAATTTTGAGTTTAGAGTGATAAATAAGAACAAACATAAAATAAGGTTCTTATTATGCTATATGAATAAAAAAGAATGATGATAATCATAAAGATATTGTAAATTATTCATGTACTTTTACTTCTTCCTTTGTTTAAGCATACAATTGGTGGCGAACGATTTATTTGAAAGCATTAATACTGTTATATATATTTCCATACAGGGCAACATTGATATTTTCAATCGTGTTGTGTTTAAATTAAAATGAATATAGAGTTAATGCATGTTTTTCATGTTATAACATCTACAGAGTACCGAGAAACGAGCGGGTACCCATGCCCTCCCGTGGGAGTTTATATCATTAACTCATACTCCCCGTTAGTGCTAAAGACAATAACGTTCTTGGCAAGTTTAAACTATGAATCTGTATAGAAATTTAGAAAACGCTACAAATCATTCATAAAATAATAGTGTATGTACAAATAAGACAAGTTTCAATGTCGCTGTTTAGTTTGAGATTGATAGTGAACATTTTCAGTAGGTGTATTTGCACGTGAATTTACAAACATCCTTTTAGTTCGATGCAAGCAGTAAGTAGAATAAGTAGTCGTGTGTAGACGATTGCTGATACCTCAGTAATATATTGACCTCTGTATCCATTATGGATGCATCGGCTCGTATCCGTATACAAGTACCTGGTTAATACGTTGTTCTTGCGATGTGCAGTTCGAGAGCATCGCTGGGGAGCGATGGCATAGAGGTAGGTCCCGGTTCAATCCTCGTCTGGACCACTGCCAATAGTCCACATTCTCTACTCGACCAAGGTGTAAATTGGTACCTGTTAGGGCTGTGTCTGAACATGTTCGATAGGCCAGGAGGGGGCGTCGCAGATCGATGTTGGCTGCACTCCCACCAGGAGAGAAATAGTAGCTCTCTATGGAGACTCGAACGCAGGTTTCCTTAGGTAGCCCAATGACCTGGTAAGTTAAAATGTCAAAGGATGGCTGAGCTGCTAAAAGCAGCCCTCGGAAACGTAATTTCTCTTTTAACTTGTTGGCGGAAGCATTTCAAGCATTTTTTAATAGAGCTTTAACAAACAGTAATCATAAACTGTCAATTTTGAGTATTTTGGCCAATATTTTTTTAAACATATTATAATTTGACAGTTTCTACCTGTATCATTCAACTATTATCAGACGTAGATTTGCGGAGGCTTGGACAATTCCCCAGAATGCATGTCGGGGACATGCCATGGTACACGATGAAAACTCACCAGCGATGAGGAATTACACGTTTGTTTCCCGATACTCCCGACCTTTTTGCAGAACCTGATCCCGACTACACCGAAGCCTTAATTTCCATCCAATGTCTCCAAATACACCAACCCGATTGCTCCCGATGACACAAAATGTCTATTGACTTCCCCAAAGCTTCCCTTCAGGTATGCATTCACGAGACCGCGAATGTGTCCCCAAAACATCACCGAACGTTCTTCGAACATTTAAATATCCCTTAAGGTTTGTTACACTTGTATCACTTGTTTTATCAAAAAGCCTCTGGGATGCCTAACAGATTTGTTTTGTGGAAGTATCCATAATTACTGGTATTCCCGAGGCTCTGGTGGGCTTTTGGGATGCCTCCCCGGAATATTCCCGATTTTACAGCGCGAGCACGTGCATCGGGTAAAATATGCATGCATTGAATTTTCCCGACGTACATACTCACAAGATGTCTCAAGACTCACCAAAACTTTCAAGAAACTTCCCTGAGACACCGTAGGCCTTTCCTGAGACACCCAGGAACCTAGACGCCTTCTTAGCTCTTAAATCCATCCAGAGTACATCCCCGAGGAAGAGGAATTGACGTGTAACGTCTGGAACATATCGAGAGTTTTTGCAATGCATCCCGATACCCTTTGATTTATCTTGTCTGGTAACCTCCCCGATACTTCCCCTAGACCACGAAGAACCTGTTTCCGATGCTTTCCGAATCTCCACCGTTAGTTCAACCCCTAGACAAAGACATGAAATCCGAATCAATAAAGAGAACTTAATGATGTGTAAGTAAGGCATCCTTCGCTTGTAGCACCCAAATGACCCTCGTATCTTTTGTTGATAATTGGCATACTTCGCGTCTTTTCGTTGTCTTCTGTACATTCTGGTAGATTTCTATTACAACAAACTCGTTCTCTCTTAGCAACGTCTCTGACCTTGTTCGCAAACTTAAGGAAAGTAACCTAGCAATATCGACTTTGGTTTTACTCATTAGCAAGATGGAATCGTTTGATTGTGGAAGGGGTATAACAGGATCAGATATCATTCAACGAATCAGTGGACTTCTTCTTCCTTCTTGTGTTTGTCGTTATTGATGATCTTATGGTTGGTAAAGTCACAATAGAAACTTTCCAAAAAGGTATTTACTCATGTGTATCATCATTACTAACTACACGTTTCTACTGATTAAAACAGCAACAAACTGTATTAACTAAAGCTTTATAAACATTATGAAAGTACGGACGAGTCATGGTACGAAGGAAATGAAGAAGAAATGGCCACGAACAACGTTTTCTTGTTCTCAAATGTAAATCTATACAGGCAACTAAAAGAACATAACTTATTTTGTTTTCTTTGAATGTAATTGGTGTAATTTGTAATAGGGTAGTAACTACTGTGGTTTGCCGATGATTATAAGAATAAATAATACAGTTCCAAACGTCATATTAAACATATATTGTGTAATGAAACATACGTATTGCATTTTGTATAATAATTAAAGGACACTTGATTATCACATAGATGTAGAACCTTATTAGAGTATCAATATTCATAAATATGCAAATGAGTTACTAATAATAGTAATAAGCATAATGTTTAAGAACATCAAAATCAACTTCCGCAAATAAATCATATTTGAATATAAGGAATATGTTTAATTAATGGGTTTTTAATGTTGATTCTGACTGTATTGAGATTTCTACGTTCTGGTTTCAATTTACCCCACCCACCTTTGGCGGTTATTCTCGGTGGAATTAAATTATATTTATCCATAAAAATAAACATATAACGAACGCTCTATGTCTTTTCATGATTTTGGTACCGTTTGGATCTTTAAATTATAGAAATAACGAAGATATGGCATACATTTGTCAACTATACACGTAGATTTTTAACGAAAATTCACCATTTTTTTGACATCCTCATTAATATTCAAGAGTATGAAATAATTTGCATAAACTCATTGCAAATGAAAGACAAATTCATTAATCTATTTTAACCATTCTACCTGTCAGTGAAGAATTGACTAAGATATGGTGCAATTTCAAGTTGATGTATGCTGTATGCACTCAATTGACCTTTGACCTCTTTTATTAACTCCACAAAGGGTTGTGCGCGTGGCATCCACCCAAACCATAGACAAATATTATTGGGCGATTCAAATATAGTATTGAAACACTTCTAATAAAAATTGCCATGAAAAATTAGCGACTTTTGTCCTGGTGGACTCCCAACTATTAGTCTTAATTAAAATGATCATTGACCCTTGAGTGTCTAATATAAGGGTGTTATTCTGAAAGTGTTTAAACACATCAACTCGGTGGTAGTTAATAAGTTTTAATCCAAATGATGGATACGTACGTTATAGACATACACAGGAAATATTATGGCGTACGTCTGGCGTACGCTTATGTCTGGCGTACGCTTAGGTCTGGCGTACGAAATGCGCACGCCGTTCGTACGCTTTTCGTAGGATTCTTTGGCGTAAATTTTCACCTATCACTATTGTACATTTGGCGTACGAAAAGCGTATACTTTGGACGGCGTATGGTTTTCGTACACATCGCGTACGAGCGGCGTGCGCCAAAAAATCAGTGCGTATGGAAAGCGTACGCCAGGCGTACGTGGACCTTCATTTAGGTGTACGCTTTTCGAGTGAAAAATGTACGCTAAAACTTTTCCTGTGTATATGGTGTGTTTAGTTATGCCTTAATTAAGTTATCTTTTAATGAAAATGGTATTTCTTACATTGGAAAACATAGCAGTTTCAGTCATTTCAACAAAAGTCTTTTAAAGGGACATGCCCAGAAACTGGAGTGTCTTGGTTTGCATACAACAAAATTGCGTTTATCTCTTGTAAAACCATCTATTATCGAAAACTAACTTATCTTAAAATTTATCCTATAACGCGCGCTTCGATAGTTTGTATATCAATTTGAATAAAAGACTGTCAGCCTTTCATTGACGACAACGATACTTAGTTATTCTTGAAAAAAGAAATTCAAAACTATCCGGATATTTCGTAACTTTTACAGGGTTTTCATTTTTTGGCTTAGATATTAAAATAATACCAATTTGATTGCTATTCAACACACTTCAGTTCTGTAAAGACTTTTGTGTATATTATTAATTGATACACTTGAATTCGTAGTGAAGAGGTTGTGGACTAAATGCAATGATAACTGATGTGATGGGTCTTAGGGTGAGTGCAATAACTTCAGTGCATGCTAAAAATTCCCACCCAGCATCTAACGTAACATTATGCCACGGCATTTAAATATCTAAACACTAGCTAGTGACTAGATAATGAATCACGTGAATTTCGATTTATTTTTTATAAATGACCTTACATTGTTACAAACATCACGTATAAGTCAATTTCATTGCTTTAATTATGATGGGTCTTTATTTTAACCCAACATACCGTGTAAGTATTGGAAATGTTAATACAAAATTAACAAATACTGTCGCGTACAGACAACCCAAAGCCACACGGAAACGACACCAGCGCCTAGCCATCCACGCAAGAGTCAGACACAGAACGAACCATCCATATCCGCAAAAAAAATGATATTTCAAGCAAGCCTTTATACGACACATTGTGGACTTTGAATTTTGTGCATAATTAACCATAAAGGGAGGTAATTATGAATGATAACTACATGGACGTGAAGTACGTGTATAGTTGGTTTAAGTTTAATATAATTATGCAACATTACATATTTAACTGATGTTTCCATAATTTTGTTATAAAAATCGATTAACTGTAATTTCAAATAATATGAACATCGCAGTAAATTAAAATTCGCAAAAAAGACACCACGAACTATTTCCAAGTTGGATGTAAATTTTACTAAATAGTTTGGGTAATAGTAAAACATATTTTAAGTAAATTTTAAACAGGCTTACAGGAAAGATTGGGCATCCCCAACTGTGATGCCTCGCTGAATAAAGTCTTTATTATTATTAATATGTAATTACATTTGTATTACAAATAATAACAAGATCTTAAATTATGTGTAACAAAAAGGTTTGATATTATGATATCAAAAGTTCGTTTTTCATCAGAAGAATATCTGCGACATTTAAACCCGCAGAAAATGTGATTTTTGAGGTACCAGCCCAAAATCGCAGTCATGAACATATTTATTATTTCGATAAACAACTTTGAAAATCCGTTGGCTACAATATTGTAAAATTAAATGTACATCACCTGTATATCCCCACACTGCTGCTGTGATATGAAATAAAAATAAAAAGTTGTTCATATTTCACAGTAAATTCACAACGAACGCATTTGAGTCTACCTTGAAAGTGCGCGCAATACGGTTAAAGGCTAATAAACTGTCATGAACGTGCACTCATAATTCATCAATACTTCTCTATTAATCATACCGGGTGTAGCGTTTTTATTACAAATGTTTCTGCATGACATTGGTCCTTTGCAAGTCCAACACACTGGTAGCCTTTAATTGTAAGTTTAACCTATCGTGTACGAGAGGACAGGTGCCCCACTTATATTTGAACAGCGTTGAATAATTATCCAATATGTTCATGCATACCAAGTACCCGATATAAATGTAATAACTCTCTGGAACCTCCTAAAGTTTTGTGTCAGGTATCATACGCCCCCACTGATTGGTTTGTTTGCAATATTATTCAATTTTGTTGAGGGCGTGGATTTTGGCTTTGTGAAGATAACTAAATTGCAAATTTAAAAGACAACGAGTGCAGGCGCGTAGCTACCTATACGCGAGTACGCGGCTGAATCCACATGATTCTGACAAAAATATTTTTTCAGGAAAAGTTCAAACATAATTCACTTTAAACGCTTTCCTTCTTTGTCGTGTCTGTATTCCAAATTTCTATAGAATTCGCATTGTGATATCCTCAGCCATAGAGCCGGTTATTTACGCAAAACTGTTTAGTGTTTCTTTTGCTACCTTTGTAAGCTATACTGGTGTCTTACACTACCAACCTACCATACTGTAGTTGTTGCAGTAGTCTTTGACGTTAACAAACTCGTTCCAGTACAACCGCATATATGATTGCGTTTGGTTTAATCAAGAGGGAATCTCTAGTTATGAAGTTCATTGAGAGCCATTAAGACGTGTGACCAGGCAAAGGTGCCACAAGCAATGTTCACTGCAAAGCCCATAACTTGAATCAATGGATTATGCGCGTACGCCTGTGGAGAAGTACACGTTAGAAACTTGCTCAACTCAGTGCAGCAAATCGGTAATCTGCAAAACGTCTTTCAAGAAGACTATGTGGTGAACCAGTCGTGCGGACTCACTCTACACTTTTAAAGCGGCTACCCCACTATACATACCCAACCATTGAAGTGCTATCTAGAGCGAGAAGGCGATTCTACCTATAGGTGTAACATCCTGAGGTTCACCTTTATCGTCTCTTTGCATAGTTGCTGTTGGGTTCGTGACCACTGAATAAAATGTCACAGAAGCAAAACATCGACTTAGTTGAAGCAGTTACGGAGCGCTAGGTTGCCTGCATGTTAGGATAGCAGGCACCGCCGTGAGGGGTAGGCCTACGGAAAAGCTATGGCCATGGTCGAATTCCAGTATATGGACCCTTCAAAGCAAAAGCAGCTCGCCACCAACGACATCGTTGCAACGTTCCCATGCGCCGATCGCCTCTAGGAAAACTAGATAAAGTCACTGTACTAACCATTCCTTTGAGACAGTTTCCATGCGAAATTGTACTCTAAATTGGTATAACAAAACAGAAACATTATTCTGAGTTGGTTACAGTAAAATTTCGAGAGCTTGAGCTTCATATTTATCTTAAATTCAGACTCTGAATTGAGTACAATCTCAATTTGAGTTGAAATTTCTCCTTGAGATGCTTCGGGAGATCGGGGCTGAGCTGAGAGGTAGTTTTAGTATTATAAGAAGTGTAAAATATAATAATGCGATCTATCATAACCACTAAACTTCGGTCTGGACTGCCATTTTCGCTTACTAGTAGCTACAGACTTATGGACATTGGTTGACAATTTTATCATACAGAAATAATTTTGCTGCCCTGAAAAAGGACGGCAAATATACTTCTACGGACATATCTGAAGCTTGTGTGAACATAATCAATGAAAATGGGACTCGTAGATGTACACTTGTTTGATTTATGTTTTAGCTTTATTTTTAACAGAGAAGTACTCGGCCAATTTTAGCGTTTATCAACAAATTAATGATCCTAAAAATTACGTTGTTAGAACTAAATAAAGCACCTCGGGAACGCTCCAAATGCACCAGATACACCATTGTTTTCAAAAAAATCCGGAGTAGCATACCCCCGACCCCCCCCCCCTAGCATAATAGTGAATCCACATGATTATGGGCTAGCTACGCGCCTGGAGTGTATATGTTAGTCGACACATTAATATAGAGCGCTCTACATGGCTGTATAGAAACATTTCGATTATAGCGTGTCAGCGTGAAAATATCGTTCAACTCTGTTCAAATATAAGTGGGGCACCTCACGTATTAATTTAATAGTCTTGCTACTTTGTAATATAAAGAGAATATTTGAACACAGCCGGGAAGCAAGGAAAAATCCATGACATTTTGTGTTTCGGCAACACTCGATTCGTATGTTAATCATGTTGGTGTTGAACACTACGTGTACCGCGTCTATAATGCTAAGAGTGACGTCATTATGACGAGTGTCACTTAGAGTGACGTCATTATGAAGATAATCACTTAGAGTGACGTCATTATAAAGAAAATCAACTGACTACATGTGCTACAGTATACTGTGTGGTGTAACTCCGTAAGGATACGGTTCTGGTCTTTGTTCCATGAAATTTCATCTACAGACGAAACGGATTAGCATACACCTTTCTGTCGATTTGTTGAAAGGTATAGGACAACTTCCGTATAGGCCATAAATTATACAGACGGAACGAACTATCTTACCACTTTCTACAAGGCCACCAAATGCGTTTACATACTTGCTCTCCTACTCTCCATTGGATCGGACATTGCGTTAAAGGTTGTGCAGAAACTCCTCCAAGGGATAGACCCTTACAAAGCGACTAGTCCTGATAATATCCCGACCATGTTCGTGAGGGACTATGCTGACGGGATTGCTCCCTGATCATCTCCCAAGCCACCGTTCTTCAAGGTGATGTTCCTTCTGCGACATGCAAATGGCATCACCATTAGACATGTTTTTATTTCCCTTTTTATAGTCCCCAGCGCATTTTATTATATATGAGTATGTATTTCTAATTAGTTGGTTTGTTGAAATATGCCAACGCCATGCCAGTACTCAAGAAAGGTGATCCTAGCGAACTTGCCAACCATAGGCAATTATCGCCGGTGCATTCGTACCGGAGCCCCCCCCCCCCCCCCCCCCTTCGTCATAGGTACGGTTATATGGACATGGTGAATATAAGTTAATATTGTATACTAAGTACTATAAAGTTCATTGTTGAGTTGTTGTCAAATAGACATGAACCGTGCGAGGTGTATACTCACCGCGATACACAAACAAAACTAGATCTATATTATTTGTCATGTTTTTTAACATCTTCGACCTCATGGTAACGTTTAGAGACAACGAGCTCAGACAGGAAATATTATGGCGTCAGGGTTTCGACATGCAAGTTGAATACTTTATTTAATACCTACCATTATAGATATCACACGATGACATTCAATATAAACGATTCTATGTACCACCATTTCCTGTATTTTACTATACTAGCTATGATTTTATTTGCACACCCTCAGACACACACAGAGTATGTCTACCTCAATATTTTGAACAACAATATCATGCGTGATGTGGCGCCAATCGAAACTTCATTGTTTATCCATCTACGTCATCGAATGCCACGTGACTTCATGACCTACTATAGATAAACCATATGTTTTGAGCCGTGACTTATTTATGCAGCAAAGTTGATTGATCCTAAAAGGGTATGTAGGGGGAGACCGGGGCTAAGCGTTACACGGGGCAAAATGTTACACTGCATTTTCAAACCTATGATATCCTTATATTACATCATCATTCATGTTGATGTTATCATCTTTCGAGCCGCCTTTTTATCCGCTATGTCGCGACCAGTTCAAATCCTCACAAATTGATTTACAGGGTGAAAACACCTTTTCAAGATTTTTTGTAACATTTTTACAATTTTTCAAATGTCAATTTATTCTATATTCAAGCTTTGGTTGATCTTTGGGCTTATGTGCCAACGTTTGAGTACACATCAAACATGCCATAGCAATAAGAAATTGGATTTGGCCACCTTTGGTATTTACTGTAGCGCGATTTATTCACGCAAGTGTTCTTGGGGGCAATTTGTTACATAATACAAAGGGGCCATCGGGGCTAAGTGTTACATTTTTATAAGTTTTACATTTTAGAAAGCGTGAACTCATATACGGCCCTAGTAAAGGTGTTTACATAAAACTACACATAATTTCGAGAAAGCAAGTTACTTAATTATTCAATATAACTATGCATCAACAATTTCAACCGCTTAAAAATAGTTCGTAAATTGTATCACATTGCCCCGACCTTTTGGGGCTAAGGGCGGACAAGTATTAAAAATCCAACCATCCCCAACCTTTCCGACCTCGCCTCTTCACCCTGCCCATGTTTCTTGCAGGTAAGCTTCATGATAGTCGGTATTTACTACATGTAACATTTTGTCCCAGGGTATGTAACACTTGTCCCCAACACACGGTGTAATGTGTTACATTAACTTACTATTTTCCACAAGCTGTAAATTGTTATTGCATAGTTAAATTAATTAATTAAAGAACGTGTTTGGTCAAAATTAAGTGTAGTTTTATGTATACACCATTACAAGGGCTGTATGTGTGTTCATGTTTTTTAAAAGGGTAAACAACAGAAACGTGTATCACATAGCCCCGGTCTCTCATATAAATAAGCATTACCCTCATAAGTTAAATAAGTAATTTCTGTGAGTAACTGAATTACGTGGCCCAATGGATACGGCGATGTCTTATGAAACTTACTTTTGCAGGTTCGATCCTTGGTATCGTCAATTTTTATATTTTATAAATCGCCTGTTCAATTAATATTTCACAAGAAAGTAATGCATTTCCCGGAATGTATTTAATAATGAGCGATTTATTAGTCAAAATTATGTGTCGTAAGTCATAGTATATACTGGCGTCAACTAGCTAAAATACTGGTGAAGATTCTCATATAAAGATGAATGTCTAACATGATTCATATTGAATACCTTATACAGAAAGTTCATATAAAACAGTCAATGTGTATTGAACATTGTATTGACAGTTGCACACAAACACTGGCGTTAGGTATTGCAATAAAATATTCAAATGCATCATCCGACTCAGAGACAGACAAAACGGATGGGTCGTTAACCAACCCACCAAGTGAAATCGAAAATCTTTTGACACGAATTTGAGATCGAATTCAGTGAACGATAAATTAATACTAGGTCCGAAGAAAAAATGAAATGAAAACAGAGAAACATGAAAAACATTACACGTAGAATGAAAAGTCAAAACTATTATCTAAACAAATAAAATGACTTTTAAACAATGTCTTCATATTCTTGACGAAAAACAAATATGTAGTTGAGAAAAAAGTGCACATATCAGGCCTTGAACCCGCATGTCTTATGTTGAAAGCCAATCACTATATAGATTAAGCCAGCGATACTGACAAGATCAGGTGTGGTTTTCAGTATTGATCTTATTTAATTTGAGAATAAGGATAGCCAATCATATTGTCTGTTACTGACCAAGAGTTAAATATTGTGCGATCTGATTGGTTGTCCTTATCCTTAAACCCGTGGCCCATCTCTTGCATACAGTTCATATCACAGAATCAACACGGTATGATTGTGTGCAAAGGTAATAATAACTTATAACCAGGGTAAGGATTTACTAACATTGCGTAACCTTAATCCAAGTCTGACTACGCCGCTGATCGCTGCATGAGTTGTTGCTATGGAATACATAAGGTAATAAAAATTCGGATAGGGAAGGAGGCATGTCTCACTTCCACTGAAATTGCTAATGATGACTTTAGAAAATGGTTGCATTGTTCCAGAATAGGATCTCGTACTTTGTAAATTGAAACTGGAAGATATAATGGAACTGACATAAACAACAGTATATGTAAAGTATGCACCCAACATGTTATTGAATATGAATACCTTTTTCTCTTCTGCTGTTGTAGATAATCAAACATTAGAAACACATCGATTTAGGTAATATATCATGGCCCACTTCTAATAAATTTATTTCCCTTATGTCGACAGTCAAATTAAACCAAAAATGCTAAAAACATGTACATTTTGTATAGCTCAATTCATCAAACATGCTATGTCTATACGTACTGACACCCTATAATAATAATAATAATAATAATAAAGACTTTATTTAAAGAGGCAACACAGTTGGGTATGCCCAGTCTTCCCTGTGAGCCTCATATAACATAATATATGTACATTTACAAAAGTTACATGAATGACAAAGTAATATAAATATATACAAGTATATATACACCCTTAACGGTCATTACTGTCTCTTAAATTAATACAATATTTTATGTTACTTGTTATTATATCATTGAATTTGTGCTTGTATGTATATATGTTTGTATATGCATGTATGTCTTTGTAAATATGTTTTGCCATATTTATATGTTATTTGTAAATGGCCAAAAGCAATGTTTTTGTTGATTATGCCAATAAACTTAGAACTTGAACTTGATTAAAACTTAACTTTGTATTTTACCAACGTCGAAGCTGAGAAATATAAAATGTAAACAAGTTGTATATCACATCTCGGACATGTTTGGCTTGATGGCTAGATAATGTTCTGTACCTAATATAAATATTGTAAGTCATATCATATGCCTTTTTGGTTATTTATTACAGATAATGTCATATGGTATATCGAATATCGACCATGGTGAATATCATATGGTATATCGAATATCGACCATTGTGAATGTCATATGGTATATCGAATATCGACCATTGTGAATGGTATATCGAATATCGATCATTGTGACTGTCATATGGTATATCGAATATCGACCATTGTGAATGTCATATTGTATGTCGAATATCGACCATTGTGAATGGTATATCGAATATCGATCATTGTGAATGTCATATGGTATATCGAATATCGACCATTGTGAATGTCATATGGTATGTCGAATTTCGCCCATTGCGAATGTCATAAGGTATGTCGAATATCGCCCATTGCGAATGTCATATGGTATATCGAATATCGACCATTGTGAATGTCATACGGTATATCGAATATCGACCATTGTGAATGTCATATGGTATATAAAATATCGACCATTGTGAATATCATATGGTATATAGAATATCGACCATTGTGAATGTCATAATTATGGTATATCGAATATCGACCATTGTGAATGTCATATGTTATATCGAATATCGACCATTGTGAATGTCATATGGTATATCGATTATCGACCATTGTGAATGTCATATGGTATATCGAATATCGACCATTGTGAATGTCATTCACTGGGTACGAGCAGTAAGCTACATTTTGGTGGCTTAGAAGTAGTAAGTCGTAAATACAAAAACACTATTTTGAGAAAAAAAACTGTCTGAAAACTACTCTTTACTTACGGAAAAACAAGCTTTTTCATCTTCAGTTTGGTCAACATGACCTATTCCGATGTCCATGAAAAAAGGTTCATAAAAAGCGCCTTGTGATGCAGATTTTTGATAGGTATGAGTCTTATAATGCAATCAACGCAATAGTAACGCAAGAGCTGGCGAACTTTCCCCAGCGCAAACGAACGTTTGTCCAACGTAGGCCAACTGGTATCAGACGGAACGAACGCGATAATAACGCTATTAGTTAGCGCAGACGAACTTTCCATTACGTTTCCGTAACTAAGATTAACTTTGTACAACGGCTCGTGACGTTAGGCAACTCGTTAGTCTACGTCAGACTAAGTCTGCATTAAGAAACAGGCCTATAACGCAGACAAACGTTGTCAAGCGCTACTAACCGCTGTCAAACGCAGTCAAGCGCTTAAAAACGTTCGCAAAAGTTTACGTGCGTTAGATACACAACGCTTGTAGTGTGAACCAAACTATTCCTGTTATATATGTAGGAGCATAAAGGAACAACAGCAGATACACTCTAACAATAATTGGTGCATGGAAACGCCAGTAGGCGTGGCTTAGATGTACAATCATGCAATGAGACTCAAGTCAAGGATTTGCTGTAATACACAACAATTCCTCCTCGCGAACGTAATTTCACCGACGTTTTTGGCTCATTGTTTCGACTTTTAAAACGCCGACCAACGCTGGTACAAACGTTCATAGTGTTAACCCACATTGACTATAAAATGCGTTCAATGCGTAAGTGGATAGCGGCCAAGTTCACCATGTAACATCTAAAGCGAGGTTCTCTTTTTTGCTTTTGTGATACAACGCAGAATCGACACTTGGCACACTTTCCATCGTGTCTACTGTAATGTCTCTAAGCCCCATATTTCACAATTGTAAGTCAATATTGTGACAAGTGTATGATCAAAACAAAATAATTTGCAAGTTTAAAGTCAACATAAACCAGTACGTACAGATGACTGCACTACTGTTAACCAGTATACTGGGACTTAAAACTCCAGATTTAAAATAAACGCGGCTTTTATTCATATAACATAATCACGGCGTATAACCATATCGGTACCCTATCGGTGCAAATAGATATATAGGTACCCTCTCGGTTGATACAAAATGCTCACACCATAATTCAAGGACTTTTCAATGTAAAATTGGTATTTTCAAGGCATTTTCGCACACATCAACCGATGTTAAATTGTACAAAATTATTCGCTGCCATTCTATACACTTTTTCCAAAGATCTAAAGACATATATAACACATGTATTTTTAGATCTTTGCTTTTTCTAATGGCATCATATTATTACACAACAATACCCGATTGTGCTTAATTCATTACTTACTCCAACCTGTATACATTTATGTAATTTTATTTTTTTGAGAAAAAGTGCTTGTTTCATTTTTTAGTTTTGGCGCAGATATTACCGGTATGTGCCATTTTGACAACGTCCGTACACTTTTATGGATATTCAAGGCTGTTTGTCTCAATTCTAGGATTTTCAGTTAAATTCAAGCACTATATTGGCATTCTTTAAAGGTAGCACTAAATTCAAGTACTTTTCAAGATTGAACCAAAATTCAAGGACTTTTCAAGGCCTGTTCGTACCTTGCTGTAAAGTCGATATGGTGAATTAGACGCTTGATTTGTGACAACACTACAAACTTATAATAATTAAAGTTAAATAATGTACAAGAAGTGCTGCATTTGTTTTCGTCTTTACTCTTGAAGCTGGTTAAAACTCCTTTCACAATTGTCGTAGGATTTTTTGTCTCACGACACTTGCGAATCAACTGGAAAGGGTAATTTTGTGGAGGAGTCACTTGTCGCACGACGGGCGTGTAACGGCTCTACGATGCAAATTTGGGAAATATCATGTGCCAGTTGCAAGATGGACGTACGATCGTCGTACAACATAACAATTGACGCACGACAGTCTTAAGATGAACAGATGTCGTACGCCCTTCCTACGAACGACGTACGTCTTTCGCATGAAAACAGGATTGTTAAACTATCGGCTAAGTTTCAGCAGCTGGATATAATTAATCAAAATGTCCAACCAAACTCTTATTTTTCGAATAATAAAGAAAATTATAGTGAAAATCACTGAGGGCCCTATGGTATTTTAGGAACTGGCTAGTCAGCCTTAGTAATGTATATGGACCAAAGCAAAGCTGAGTTAATATACACCGTGCGAGCTGACTAGCCAGTGCATATAATGTCACTGAGCCTGAAGTAACGTGAACAATTTCTTATACTATACCGCACATTCAATTTTGATGTATTATTTTTCTAAATAATAAGAGTTAGCTACTGTATGTTCATGATGAGACATGACACGTATGTTAACGAGCCCTCTATGTGCATCGTGTGATTGTCGTTTGCGGTTGTGCAATTGTCTCACGGCAGTCATACGATAATGAATGTTCGTAAAACTGTCGTGTGTGTGACGTGCGACACTCGCACAACCATCCTACGTTGATCAGTATAATTCTAAGTATCTGGTTTGACCTTATAGTCGCAAACAAATTGTTCGTCTATCGTGCACCAATCGCACGACGACATACAGCGTCGCATGACGAACCTACGACAGTCACCGGACGTAGAAAATTTTGAACATGTCCAAAACTCAACACGGAGCGCCCAATGTGATTTTTCCCGCAGAAATATCTTACGGTGGACGCACGATAGTCCACAAAATTGCGTTAAAGACCGTCGCATGTCCCGACTCCGTCATACAGAAACTTTGATCAAACAGCACGGACCTTAACGGTGTGTTTTGTGTACCCTCTGTGGGTCTTGGGACCAAGAGACAACTGTACTTTTGCGGTCATGTTTATAGATCTATCATTGATTATCCAAAATTTGACTTGAAAACATATAACATAATTTCGTGTTGTTGCAGGGCAATATCCAGAGATAAAATGCACCGAGACAAATATTTCTATCAACTATATTTGATATTGAGCGGTTTTTTTAAATTTCCTCCAAAAAACATGTTTATTTTGGTCAATTCTCATAGCTACAGGTCAGTATCGAAAAACAGCAGTAGACACTTGTCAGATTCCTTTATTATCAGTAACATGATCATCCAGTACAGGATGATTGCTGATCATATGATTCATAAATGTACAGTAGAAAAATGGGTACGAAGTAACAAAGGACGATACGAAACTGCTTTCGTTTTTAAGTTCATTGAATAACTACGTTGTTTATGTTTATAAAAATACGACTTTCCTTGTTTAAAACAAGTACATTCATGGTGTTACCGGTTAATTTAACTGCTTAGGCTGCCACGTTCTGTGATTTTCTCCGCTGTGTTTTCCAAGATGGCGGTCAAAGTTGACTTAAAACCAGGGGAGATACTCTGATACTCTGTTACTAAGCAACATAGTTCTTACCTCTCATGCTGGTTATTCTATTGGCAGCCATTTTTCAGTAACTTTCTCGCACTGCGCGATTTTGACACACATTTTCAGATCAATTAGTGAATTCGAACGTTGACCAAAACACGTGCACCATAAAGCGGAACTTATACGCAGGCCTTCAATGAAGTGTAAAAAGCGTGTTTTTTAAGTAAATACTAGTTTTCAGACAACCATTCTTGTTTAAATCAAAATATCGATTTTGCACTTACGATTCTCATTCTATAGGCCAGCGATATAGCGAACTGCAGTGTAAAGAAACACAGTTGGTTTATTGAATTGTTTAATTTAAACATCTTTCTAACAATAATTGCATAATACTGTCGGTTCAAAGTTATGAATATAACATTCAAAACAAATAATTAGGTCCGAAAGTAAATTTGTTCAAAAAGGTCGCGTAAAATTCAATTATTTTAAGTATTGTGACATTGTTAAATTGCTGGAAATGCTTTAAACAACATTATAAAAGAAAAAAAGAAAGAAGCCCGAAGAACGAAGGACACGCATAATAGATGAGTTTATATACGAGGGGTTATCACAACAAATACGCGGAAAAATATATATACGGCATAAAACTTGTTTTTTAACAATCTTACCTTCCTCAGAGTCTGGAGACCCACGAGGGAGTGCGCATGATCAACAGGAAGGCGATACTACGATAGTGAAAAGTCGAAACTGCGATGATGAAAAGTCGAAACTACGATGATGCAAAGTCGAAACTACGATAGTGAAAAGTCGATAGTGAAAAGTCGAAAGTACGATAGTGAAAAGTCGAAATAATATCGACTTTTCACTATCGTACTTTCGTTGTTTCGTGTTTTCATTACTAAGTATCGTACTATCGTGTTTTCACCATCGTACTTTCGTTGTTTCATACTTTCGACTTTTCATCATCGTAGTTTCGACTTTTCACTATCGTGGCACAATTCGTAATGTAAACGCATTGAATGATTCTCAAAAAATAGCTGTACAATCAGATACACTTCATAGACCTGTCAACCGAAAATTATTTTTTTCCTTTGCCACTGGCATGTAAATTATTAGAATTAGCTGCTGGAGAACATTAATATCGATGACGTAATTTGACGTTATTGACGTCGTATAGCCCGTTCGCGTGTCGGCATTGATTTCACATGGCTACATATAAGAGAATAAGCAAAACAGACAACTGCATTTTGCTATATTGTCATTGGTATTTTATGACATTCCATTGGCAACACGACTTTTCGTCGGCGATTTCTGTATAGCACTCATTTCCATAATTATAACGTAATTTTAACATTTAAACATTTTTTTTGAAATGACGAATGTAATACATTTGTATTATATCAATGCAATGTTCATAACCCACTTTTCAGAAAATCATAATATTACAAACGCACGAATGATACGTGCAACGTCGGAAAATATGAAAATTTCGGCCGCATAACGAGTGACGTTGCCATAGGGAACCGCGTTCGTTCTGATTTTGGATTAATATTGATGGTCAGCGATGAATCTATTTGAAATAAATAGATCTACATGTTTAGAAAAATTAAACGTTTTACAGTAATAAATACAGAAAATACAGCAATTTTCCGCGTATTTGTTGATCACCCCTCGTACATTAATGTCATATTAGTGAAATGAACACAGGTTAATGTCTCATTGAGTGTTTTTTTTAATGAAATTTATGTTATCTTAGAATGGTTTATTTGTCGGGAAATTGACCAGATAAGTGTACTGTAAAGCATCACAGTGTACACGTTATATTTTTTGATGATGTTCAAATTAATCTCAATGAATTAAATCGCGCCTTGAAAGTCTTTGACGATGTATTAATTAACCATTGGACAGTTATTGTCGTGGATTTTGACGAGATTCAGATAATCAAGATCCGCCAGCGTTGACAATTCTCGTGTAAGTTCTAAAGTTGGAAAATTTTCAATCTCGTTCAATCCTTCAATAAATATGTTAGATTATAAATTATTTGCCGTGAAAAGTCTTATTTCCTAAAGACAATACTACAGAGATATCAACTACAGATCGATGTAGAAAATAGATAGAAATCAATGAAGATTCACGGGATCTAAATTTTCGTATTCCCCACGTCGATTAATTGCCGTACGCGCAAGTTTGCCGAATTTCGATCTAATTGAGTAGGATCTAAACCCCTATTTAAATCGGTGATTCCATGATACGATCATACGACATTAAGATTGCACGAAAATTACTTTCGTTTTCGGATAGTGATAAAACTCCGTCCGTACCGTTGTGTAGGAGAAAATTTATGAGAAAATCGTATTTTTTTTTCATGTTAAAATACATCGTACAATAAAAAGTTAATGAATGATGTCAAAAGAATAAACATTAACTACTAGTACTATGATGTTTGTGAATTGAAAGAACAATCAGAGTTGATTATAACAGTTGAAGTAGATATTCCCTACATACTCTATATGGACAAAACCTCCTTAATCCGAAATCCTCTCTAATCCGAACTTTTTGGTCAGTCCGAAGGGAGTTCGGATAAGAGAGTTTCTACTCTAAATACATTAAACTTCAAACAATTTAATTTAATGTGTAATTATGATAGTAAAATCGATTAAAATCTCCTTTTTTCGTTAGGAGCGGACCTCTGTAGAGCAACAACCTCTCTAAAACAACACCTTCACAATTTCCCTAGGCTCCGTACAACCGCCTCTAGTTGCAGCTCTTAAAAGGGTGAACTGCTTTACAGAGGTCGTTCTGTATTTTCATTCAAAATAGTCTTTGTTTTTATTAACAGCTTCGAAAACATGAAAAAAACGTGGATTATTAGCATTAATTATTTGCTATCAATGGGTTATAGAGATTTTTCAGTGAAAATAACAGTGAAATTATCATTTTGTTATTTTCACTGTTTTAGAAGCTGGTACCATTATCGTTAAGAAAAAGAACGTATATTGATTTCTGTGAAATACAATTCCATCGACATGTTTTATTAAATCCAAAAAATGAATATACATCACCTGTATTTCTACAAAACGCTGAAATAAAAAACAAACATACTCAAATGTTCACCGTGCAAGCAACTGACATGTTTTTTTTCAAATTAAAAAAAATGAATGCAAAGCCCTGAATTTGAGCACATTACACGCTACGTCATCAGTGTTTATGTCTACACAGCCTAAAATATGCACGATTCTTACAGGATCGAAATTGATGTTTTAATTGAGATAATTAACACAATTAATCTTAGATTTTAAGATGGATTTATTGACAGAAGTTCCCACGTCATGTATGCGCAAGTAAAATTATCCTTCGTCAAATGAATTTTGCGATTTTAGTATGAAGAAGCTAGAAACGTTCGCGGATTCATTGGAGGTAACATTTTCGCGGCTATTAAACTTCGCGAAATGATACCTCCCGCGAAAGTCGCTCACTTAAAATGCGCGAAACCATTTCTAGGAATACAGTACTATGAAGGTGTTCGTGGGTTGTATTACGTGCCTGTTGCAAACGGTTACCTTTCGTATAATTTATAATCAATAACGTATTTACCTGACCTAATTAAGTTTCTTCCGTAAATAGTTTTACAAAATCATTTCAACAGACCTCATGGAATTTTATAATTTTTATATTAATCCATAGTTTGATCACCCTTTGTTGGGGCTTCTGTTCTATCTAAATTAATAAGTTTATAATTATGTTTCGTTAGGTCTGTTCGGAGTAAATTCAATTATAATACATACAATATTAACATCACTTACTTCGACAATAATAAAAGTACTTTGCCGCTCCACACTGGAGCTATATGAGACTACATGATTTACGTATATACATATCAATAAAAACAGAACTATATTCTTGCAGGGGGACCAATGGTCGTGCAAAGCTTAGTCTGCACAACCGCAAAACAGAATGAAACAATAAAAAATATACATAAATATAATTATATAAAATCCATTGCATTATTAATTAAGGTTACATCGTACGGTTATGCAATTTATGTTTTAATAGGTCATTCAGCGTGGACATTCTGAAACTAGTTCATTCAGTCTTTTGACAGCTTGGGACTTGGGCTAATCATTTTCTCGTTCGATTGTGTGTTGGGCATTGTTGGGCATTGTGTCTTGTTTGTGTTTTTATGTTTTCTGAGCTCGACTGGTTAAGTTGAGTGCTGCATTCCCTGTCTGATTTAATATTATCTTTTTAATACAGTCGGCATTTTCTACTGAACCACGGTCGCGGCTCTTCCAATCACTCTGTAGCTGAAAATTCAATTTTCTGACCTCAGAAATAAACACTGATCTTCAAACGCTGTCAGTGCTTTGATATAATACCTTATAGATCGATGCGCTCCGTTTTGGTCACGTGACATCGCCTACAGTGTCCTTGTAGAAACTTATTCAATAAGAAAACCGTTCAAATGCAAACAAATTAACGTTATGGCATTAATTGATTTAACATTGAATTGTACCATATTGTCCACATACACGATTTCATTGAGATATTGATAACTTTAATTAAAGTTCTTCCCAAGTATATTTACCAGCTCAAACAAATAGTGATTATTGATGCCACTTGCTGTATTTACAAACACACTCTGTATTATTAATTTATTACGGTACAATCTGCCTCGTCTAAAACCATTACATGTATTTCAATTAAAACACATATTAATTGACAATTAAGCTTGCTAATTGTCTATTTATATTCAATATTGGGAAGATTACGAGAATGTATTAGCAGCGATTATTTTACTACATGTATTGTGTTCTATGTTTAACATAGGTATGTTACCGACGTACGTATATTTAGACAGGTACCAGATACTGTACTATTACATACGGACGTATATTAAGACAGGTACCAGATACTGTACTGTTACATACGGACGTATATTTGGACAGGTACCAGCCACTGTGTTGTTACATACGGACGTATATTTGGACATGTACCAGTCACTGTACTGTTACATACGGACGTATATTTGGACAGGTACCAGCCACTGTGTTGTTACATACGGACGTATATTTGGACAGGTACCAGCCACTGTACTGTTACATACGGACGTATATTTGGAAAGGTACCAGACACTGTGTTGTTACATACGGACGTATATTTGGACAGGTACCAGACACTGTGTTGTTACGTACGGACGTATATTTGGACAGGTACTAGACACTGTGTTGTTACATACGGACGTATATTTGGAAAGGTACCAGCCACTGTGTTGTTACATACGGACGTATATTTGGACAGGTACCAGGCACTGTACTGTTACATACGGACGTATATTTGGACAGGTACCAGACACTGTGTTGTTACATACGGACGTATATTTGGACAGGTACCAGCCACTGTGTTGTTACATACGGACGTATATTTGGACAGGTACCAGACACTGTGTTGTTACATACGGACGTATATTTGGACAGGTACCAGCCACTGTACTATTACATACGGACGTATATTTGGACAGGTACCAGTCACTGTACTGTTATGTACGGACGTATATTTGGACAGGTACCAGTCACTGTACTGTTATATACGGACGTATATTTGGAAAGGTACCAGACACTGTGCTGTTATGTACGGACGTATATTTGGACAGGTACCAGTCACTGTACTATTACATACGGACGTATATTTGGACAGGTACCAGTCACTGTACTGTTATATACGGACGTATATTTGGACAGGTACCAGTCACTGTACTATTACATACGGACGTATATTTGGACAGGTACCAGTCACTGCACTGTTATGTACGGACGTATATTTGGACAGGTACCAGTCACTGTACTGTTATGTACGGACGTATATTTGGACAGGTACCAGCCACTGTACTATTACATACGGACGTATATTTGGACAGGTACCAGTCACTGTACTGTTATGTACGGACGTATATTTGGACAGGTACCAGTCACTGTACTGTTACGTACGGGCGTATATTTGGACAGGTACCAGCCACTGTGTTGTTACATACGGACGTATATTTGGACAGGTACCAGGCATTGTACTGTTACATACGGACGTATATTTGGACAGGTACCAGACACTGTGTTGTTACATACGGACGTATATTTGGACAGGTACCAGACACTGTGTTGTTACATACGGACGTATATTTGGACAGGTACCAGCCACTGTGTTGTTACGTACGGACGTATATTTGGACAGGTACCAGTCACTGTACTGTTATTTACGGACGTATATTTGGACAGGTACCAGACACTGTACTGTTATGTACGGACGTATATTTGGACAGGTACCAGACACTGTACTGTTATTTACGGACGTATATTTGGACAGGTACCAGACACTGTACTGTTACATACGAACGTATATTTGGACAGGTACCAGCCACTGTACTGTTACATACGGACGTATATTTGGACAGGTACCAGACACTGTGTTGTTACATACGGACGTATATTTGGACAGGTACCAGCCACTGTACTGTTACATACGGACGTATATTTGGACAGGTACCAGCCACTGTACTGTTACATACGGACGTATATTTGGACAGGTGCCAGACACTGTACTGTTATGTACGAACGTATATTTGGACAGGTACCAGCCACTGTACTGTTACATACGGACGTATATTTGGACAGGTACCAGCCACTGTACTGTTACATACGGACGTATATTTGGACAGGTACCAGCCACTGTACTGTTACATACGGACGTATATTTGGACAGGTACCAGCCACTGTACTGTTACATACGGACGTATATTTGGACAGGTACCAGCCACTGTACTGTTACATACGGACATATATTTGGACAGGTACCAGTCACTGTACTGCTATGTACGGACGTATATTTGGACAGGTACCAGTCACTGTACTGTTACGTACGGACGTATATTTGGACAGGTACCAGACACTGTACTGTTATGTACGGACGTATATTTGGACAGGTACCAGACACTGTACTGTTATGTACGGACGTATATTTGGACAGGTACCAGCCACTGTACTGTTACATACGGACGTATATTTGGACAGGTACCAGACACTGTGTTGTTACATACGGACGTATATTTGGACAGGTACCAGTCACTGTGTTGTTTTGTACGGACGTATATTTGGACAGGTATCAGCCACTGTACTGTTACATACGGACGTATATTTGGACAGGTACCAGCCACTGTACTGTTACATACGGACGTATATTTGGACAGATACCAGACACTGTGTTGTTACGTACTGACGTTTTGATAGGTTCATAATGTTAAAGAATATAATAATAAGTTATTTAAAGATGAATCACCCCATTGGTAATGTGCTTGTCTCCCTTATGGTCATCTAGAAAAACACATTTACAGTCATAAATAGTTAAATACATACAAACATACAAAAATATCAATAAAATGACAGACAATACAAAAGCAGTAAACACTGACATTTAGAATAATGAAAATAAAATCTCAATGCAAGGGACAGAACTCCTGCATAGTCAGATTGTAAATGAGTAATGATTGTCTCCCCTGGTCCTTGAATATAATTATATATGAGCCAGTCTCCAGGAAAACCTGCTATAATGACATAATGTAATTACTGCATGTAACAAGGTTTTTAAAAAGCTTTCAAATAAGAAAAAATGACATATCTATAGATTCAATTGAAAGTCATTTATCCATCTATTGCTATATCTTAGCTTTAAAATTTCTTACGAATTGTGTCGAAATCATTTACTTTGTTGCTATGGTGACCAATTTCAGAAAAGTACTCTGAGTTAAGAGTTGATCAAAAACGCACTAGTAAAACTGATTCTATTTCAAATAGAGATTATTTGAAACAAACCAAAGTTTGCCTCAATTTGCATCCGATACGCAAACATTTTCGATATTGAAATTCATTTCCTTAATAATGGTACAAGATTGTATTGATGTTTATAGCCGAAAACAGTTCAAATACCCCCAATCAGATTATTTTAATAAGCATAATGCTGTTTGAACGAAATAAATTATGCCAATTTGTGTTCAGTATTGCATGGTTGCTTTCCCTGGAATTCTTTGACAGTGTTGACAGTACTATAGTTTCTAGGAATATACATATTTCTTCAATGATCATTGTTACATGAAAAGTGGATATATTACTGTACGCATCCGAACTCGCGACTGTGCTTTATTCTACGATAAAACATATTTATTATTTCTTAAATAAGACGACATAGCCCAAAGCATTTGAACAAATCCAATAATTATCCAGAAAATAAAGTGTCTGTAAAAACCATGGAGACATAGCAACAATCAAAGCACTGAAAGTACACTTGGGAGGTGAAACTGGTTAGGTGAATCTATCGCTGTATATGACAAAGAAAGTAGAAAAAACTAGAGATGTAGTCATCTGAGAAAGTAGAATAAACTAGAGCTGTAGTCATCTGAGAAAGTAGAATAAACTAGAGCTGTAGTCATCTGAGAAAGTAGAATAAACTAGAGCTGTAGTCATCTGAGAAAGTAGAATAAACTAGAGCTGTTGTCACCTGAGAAAGTAGAATATACTAGAGCTGTAGTCATCTGAGAAAGTAGAATATACTAGAGCTGTAGTCATCTGAGAAAGTAGAATATACTAGAGCTGTAGTCATCTGAGAAAGTAGAATAAACTAGAGCTGTAGTCATCTGAGAAAGTAGAATAAACTAGAGCTGTAGTCATCTGAGAAAGTAGAATAAACTAGAGCTGTAGTCATCTGAGAAAGTAGAATAAACTAGAGCTGTAGTCATCTGGCAGACTAATAATAAATACCCTCTCGCCGGCAAAGGGCTATAATTCTGACAAAAATCGTCGCAGGGCAAACTCTTTCCTTGTGCACATCTTCATGTCAAGGTTTGTCATCTATGAAAGTTTGAAGGAAATCCTGTAAAAATGTAGGAGGGGTTGCGTTCACAGGAATTTTTCACTATTTGAAAATTGGAAAAAAAACTAACGCGGGAACAGACGTAGCTTCGGAAAAAACAAAAAGAGAAATTTGAAAAGTGTAGGTTCAGTGTCTTGTTTTGACGGTATCGATATACAGGTAGTAAAATATAATAAGAGGATACAACGCTCAGTTCATTCAGGTTACATTTAGATTAAATATGGCTTTCCGAATCTCCATATACATACTCACTATAGTTGCCCCAACCAGGTCTCTCTGGGCGGTGTCGCCTCCTACGGTGTTTCCTTTTGGCGTTTATTGTCCGCACAGTTATGTCATTTTAGAACATAATCATTAGTTTACTGTATGATATGGTTTTATGGCATTTCACGAATAAATGCCCATTTTCAATTCAACACCTTGTGTTCTGTTGTTTCTCATTCCATACAAGTTCGACCCAGCTTGGGACTGCATATCCCAGATCTTGAACAATTTTTACGTTTACCCTAATAAGATGACCATAGCGTTCAAGTCCTCTTGATCTTGATGGAAACGCGAGATGAATAAAGAGTGAAGTTCGTTGTTTTTGGTAACTAGTACGCTTAGTTTATTGTTAATGGCAGTAACGAACCTTATATTCTTATGAACCCAGCTTTACGCCTGGTTTACGCCGGCCCTTGTGTTACTACCACGTTCATTGGGCCGGATACCCGTTGGCCTACGCTAGATAAACGTTCGACTAAATTCATTATCACCACCAGCGTTCAGCAGACGTTTGCCAACGGAGTTTAACTTAAGCAAACTTTGAACAACTTAATTCAGCGTTCAGGAACGTTTATAAACGGAGCACAACTTACATCAGCGTTTATTTCCAAACGTAGGCAAAGTTTTTGCATGTTAAAATTTTCAACGAATACAACGTTCTTCAGCGTTTACCAACGATCGTCAATTTTTCAAAACGTTTAGTAACTTTTACTAGCGGTGTTGAACGTCGGTAAACGTCGGTCAAAACGCTAGAGTGTGAACCCAGCTTTAGCGCAGACGAACTTTCCATAACGTTACAGTAACTTAGTTAAACTTTGTTCCATCTAAGTCGGACTAAGTTAGGGATCGCTACTCATTCGCTAACGTACTTTGGCAAAATTTCACATACGGCGATAAAAAATAGCTACAACGCAGACAAACGTTGTTAAGCGCTAGTAACCGTTGTCAAACCACGAAGTTTTAATTAACGCGCGTAGTCAAACGCAGTTAAGCGCTGAGAAAGAATAAGAATATTTTATTTAACCAATCAAGGGTCATATTACAAGACATGTAAATCACAGTATAAAACTCTAATGAACAGTAAAACAAAATAAAATGACACAAAATAAGGATGCTAAAGAAAAGAAGGCTTAATTCGAATTTTTTAACAAGTTAACTAAGGCAAAAATACCTTAAGTAAAGGAAAAATAAAAACATAATATCATATACACGAGCAACATTTTATTTCCTAAGATCAATTTATATTCTAGTCAACTTTCCATGAATTGGTTGCTGTGTAAAGGTCTGACTACTTTGATAACAAGATAGTTCTTTTGTTATAAATTTCAATTAAGTAACTTGAGAAAACAATTAAAATATCAGGATCTTCATTAGACATTAACCAGATAAATATTTGCTTGTCGTTTAAATTATTAACTACACCAGCAGTGTTTCACAGATGCTAAATACTCTTGAATGGAACGCCCTCCAACAAAGAAGATCAATTAACTATCTATTAATGTTTTATAAGATAAGGAGTCTTAGTCAGACAATGTAGATACAAACACGAAGTTTCGAAAAGTGGTATTACATTTTATCAACAAGGGAGTACACTGCGTGCGATAAAAATTGTTTCATCGGATTAATTCCCTTTCCAATTAACGAAATAGTGATTTTCACGATGAAGTTAATATAATGGTTCACTTTCTGAGCAACAGGTAGAGCGTGATTGACAACCAGGTAAACATGTATGTGAATACTCGGATTATATACTTAATTCTGTGATTTATCATGACGTAAAGCTTGAACCAAAGGATTAAATAATTGTTAAATTTGTTTTCGCTTTGGATATATTATATTAAAATAAAAGATAAACATGGGATCTGGCTCAAGCAAAGAAAAACAGCCCCAGCCAAGAAAAGCTGATGTTTCAAAACCCATCAAACCTCAAATGCGTGATAACAACTTTAAGACTAAACAGATTTTAGACGCTCAAAATGATGGTATTGGAACGAATACACGAAAAGGAGTTACAGAAACTAACAGAACTAACGGTTATAATAATTCAAATGACGGTTACAATAACGTGAAAGATTCCTCAAATAAATCATCAACAAACGGTAATTTAAATAATAATGGAAATAAAAACCTTGGTAAATTCGAGAGTGATTCCGAGTCGGAAGGTGAGGACATTAACGCTGTACTGGAAGCAACAAAGAATGAATATAATCGTTCTAAACAGGAAACTAATCGTCGGACGGCCGATGATACGATGTATCCTGAAACGTATGCTCAGAGATTACAACGAGAACAATATCGTAATGAACCGAAGGGTTTGATACGACAGAAAACAATTTACAGAAATCCAGATGAATGGGAGATAGATGATGTGAGTATAACAGTATAGCCCGTTTGCAGCGAAAAAAATCGTCTAAATTTTGAATGGTTAAAAATCTATTCATCAGATGTTGATAAAAATTTACGTAGAATCATAATTACATTCTACCTACTCCCATTTTAAATTTCATAATTTTTAATTACTTATTTAAACAAGTTTATTCTTTATTGTATATTGATATTACTTGCATTTGAACACTTTAACGCAGGGAGGATATATGGTATTCCATTGATGATTAACTGTCTTTTTATTAACTGTTATAATCCGTGATCAGCGAGATTAACATTGCTGTGATGAAAGCGAAATTTATGAGGCCCATATAAGTCGATTTATTTAGGTATGTCGCTTGTGTGTATACAGATTATGTATAAAACATGTAATATCACGGAAAAGCAGTGAAAGCCAAACCCTTATTTACTAAGCTACATAAGCTATGTATATACTTATACATGGACATACACGTATATAATAATGTTAAATTATGAACTTAATAAAAGCATTGTAATGTTTATGTGCACAATGACATGTAGTCTTATGGCTGAGCCAGTCCTAAATAATTGAGTAATATACATCTACCCAAACCTTTAGGATAAGTCTGAAATCGACATTCATGAACACGCTGTAAAATCCGTGTTTTTATAGTTCGAGAAGGAGGCTGCTAGACGCAAGCCATTTTTACGTTTAGACCCGAAAATATGATACATATAGACAGTACAGATGTACAGACGGGCCTCGTATATGCTATATTAAATAGATTACAAATACGTAAATCTACCGTTAGGCGTGTCACGTGATCATAAAATTGGCTGTTGTGTGTATCGAGTGCAGTAAATACTGAGAAATCTTCGTTTTAGATGATTTATTTCGCCGCAAACGGACTATATATACATGTGAACAAAGCTCTCTATGGGATAATAGACCAAAATATAATAATATTGTAATGCAGGGTTAGTTTAAACATATTATATTTCTTTATTTTGTCAGTACAGCCCGGTTTTCCTGAAAAATGGCTCTTTTAAAATAAATTTTAATGTTATAAAGGCTGTTTTCCTGATCTGTTCCACAAAATGCCATTTCATCATATAATTATTTATTATGAAATAGCATATGTTATTGCCGATTGTCCCTTTAATTTGTCATATTTTACTGCTATTATGCACTATTTAATTGAAACCAGGCCCCCCACCCAACCCCGGGGAAGGGCGGGGGATAGTTGGGGAACTGTCCTGTGTTTGTACCTTTCTGATGACCTCACACTGTAACAGTTAACAGTTGTTGGTGCCGGGCTTTTGCTTTGCGTCAAAATATCGGGGAAATATAACCATGACAAATTGACTTTACAGGTACCCATGAACTTAACAAGTTATAGCCGAGCGATCTCCGTAGTTCTGTCCTGTACCCATAGCACATTTTTGACCATCAGTGATCATTCATTGTTTCTAACAGTGAAATTTAATGTAGGATATCACTGGTTTAAAATTGAACAGTACAAGTAAAAATCCCCACCATTCCCCGGGGTTGGGGCCTCGGTTTCAATTGACTGTTGCATTACAATAAGTATAGTATTATATTGAATATTATTTATATTTTTGCCTATCTGAAGATACTGCACATAAACAAGGTAAGATTCAATTTGTGCGTATTTCATGGTGAATTTTTTTTTACTGCATGAACCCCTGTTTCTCCCTAATGTTGTATGATATTAACATTGTTTCATTTTGGTGCTAGTCCAGAGTTCCTGACTCAACAAAGGGCTGCGACTCAGTAACTTTTGTAAATACTTTATTTTTACATAGTGTAGCACATTGATTTCTTAAGTTCAGTGGGAAACGTATGATACTTTTTAGAACTATAATGAAACATATATTTTATATTGTTTGTTGTATAATGAAGAATAACTGGTGTGTACCATAAAATCATTTCTTTAATACAGTGGGACATTTTATGGGTGCTGGTAAAATATTGGCAATCACTGTTGATGTCAAAGTAGGAAAATTAATTATTTTTTAAAATAAATTGATTATAAAATTGTTTACTCATCAGTAAGAATTTGGATCCCAGTGAATAAAAAATGGCTTTATGATATATATTTTTCTTTTTTTTGTATGGTTAAGTAAGAGCTGTCATTGATTCAATCTGAGGCATATTTACGATTTGGTAGACAAGTATGGAGGATACATTAATGTATCAATTTACACATACATGTATAGATGACATCAGTCATAATTCACTTATTTATAGCGGTCCATTCTACACTGTTTATATTAGGTATAGATAAAGCTTTTCAAAAACAGCAGCTTTTGGTCAAGTTTTGACTTGATACATTTTTGACAGTTTGTCCACATCCATTTAAAAGTGGTTTGTGCATGAAAAGGGAGGATTTGGGGTGGTTCCAATTATCAACCCATGTGTGGATATTTCAAAATATAAATCAATAATTGATCGTGATCAATATCACTTAGAACTATAAATGACAGCTCTACAGTTAAATACATGCTTTTTGTGTTATAAACTTATAATATGTGCTGAGTCCCAAAAGATGTTTGCAGTCCATTAGCCTATCGTATACCGTAAGGATATGAACAAAATGCAGAGGGATGTTTGATGTTCTCAGATAGTGTTTTATCAAAGCACTTACAGGAGTCTTAAACTTACGTTCACATTTATTTTCTTTGTATCTTTATAACAGCTACAAATAGGAGAGATCACCGTATTCATATGCAAAATGCCCACCAGCAATCTATTGGATGAATGAACAATAGAAACCTGCCATTCACAAATAGCTAGCTGGTGGTACTAATCGCTTTGTATTATAACACACATGATCTCTCCTATTGTGATAAAAAGGGTTGTTCAATATTAACTATTATTCAGTAGGTGAACTGACCTACAAACAATATAATTTTGTAATAATGTAAAGTTTTAAAGAATGATTAAGAATTTTAACTTGAATTTTAAGTTAACGATTTCCGTAAGTGCTTTGATAAAACAGCTGCCCTGGATCCTGTGTCATGTAACAGTTAGTACATTGTCACATTAATTTTAACACTTCAAGTATAACTCATTTTTTCATTTTATTTTCGTACGCTGATGAAGGCTATGTGTCCATAGCCGAAACGTTGGTTTATTTAAGAAAATTAACCCATCTGCTTGTTGGTTGTTTGTTCCACATAATTCCATTATTGTTTATAATGTTTTCGTTGTCAGGGCACTGATTTGGGACTAGTGAGTATATATATAATAGGAATGTCCTTCACCTACTCCGATTGTATTACAACTATCTCACATTCCCCCTGTTAAATTCCATTGAAAATTCCCCCAACAGTCCTCCTAATTGTCTTCTAAATTTCTTGGGTGTTTTTTTTCAGCAAAAAATGAACATCATCCACTAAGATTGAAATTTAAAGCTGTAACAACCTCTTAAGCTAACCCATTTGTGATCCCATAGTGATGTTGGTCCTAATTAAAGGGGCATGCCCTGAAACTGAAGTGCCTCGAATAGCAATCAAATTGGTATCATTTTAATACCTAAGTCAAATAATGAAAACCCTTTAAAAAAGTTACGAAGTATCCTGCTAGTTAAAAATTATATTTAGAGAATAACTAAATATTGTTGTTGTTCAAATCGATATACAAAATATCGAACCGCGCGTTATAGTGTAAATTTTCAAATTCTTCTTTGACTTTTCTGAATAAGTAATAGTTGGTTTTAGAAGTGATAAATGCAATTTTGTTGTATGCAAACCAAGACACTCCAGTTTCTGGGCATGTCCCTTTAAGTAGTATTATGTATGAAATATCTGAATGACAGATTTCATTTATACATCACTATTCAAAAAAATGAAAAAATTAATATGGTACTTAATATACCTACTCTTGTTTTTCAGGCTGAACCCTAAATTCCTGAAAATTTTAATTACTGGTATTCAATTAATTTTGGAAAATACAGTAATCTAAATAAAAAGTGTTATGATATACACTGCCAGGGATTTTTTTTACTATATAGGAGGGGCCTATATAAGGCCCCATCACAATTTCCTATAGGCCCCTAAAAGCCCATTCACAATTACAATTGGCGTCTTGGTTTTTGTAAATTCAACTTCACCACAAAGCACCAAACAATCCAAACATGAATAACAATGATATAATCTGTACTGGACTTGATATGAAGTATTGTATCATAGATACATGCATGGTTGGGACAAGTGGACAAAATATTACTGAACATATGAAAAAATTTATTTCACAATTTGGTGATTTACCGCGCTTAGTGTTTCAAAAATTTGAGAATTTTAACGCTAAATTTTCAGAAAACAAAAAGGGTTGGGCTTCACAATTCAGCGAAAAAAAGCCCTGACTGGTTTTGTTCAATATTTGTCCCAAGTTTTAATAATCATATAAAATTATGTCATAGCCAATATCTCCAACCTATATAATAATATGTTCTGATCTGCCGTTAGGACATTTTCTTAGTTACCGCAACTATGTAAAAAAAATTATTTGGCCTAATCAATAAAGTTATTGAATTGATACCTACGGAAATTGATTGATATTCAGCTATTCATGTTATGTATCAAGCAGGAAATGAAGGGTGATAGAAACCCTGGCGGTGGTTTGAAGTTATGTTGTATTGTGTGTATATAGTCAAGTTTTATAACTGACTTAAGTGCCTATCTAAAGTGTTTACTTTTAGACATCATGAATACATCCTTTTAACCAACTGTAAAATTTATATAACTCATTTAATCAGGTCAGTCACCTGGTTACATAACATTTTGTATATCATAAACTTGGCTTTTTCTATTATTAATTAAAAAAATTAACATTTATTGTATACGGTATACGAGTCCTAATGATATGGCTTGGTGCATGAAGTATTGATTTTTTTCGCTGTTTTATCCGATTAAAATATTTTAAACAATTAAACAGCTTTGTTTTAATATAGCATTGTTTGTTTACAAGTGACGGGTAGATCTAAGTTAAATTCCTCCATTTTATCGGCATGATTACATTAGTCAGAGCTCTCACTACATTTTAGGAGACTAGGGTCAGGACCCTTTGAATGAGATAGGGGAATTTTGTATTGTTTTGAAAAAAGGGGAATTTTGCCTTTAAATTAAATTGAGTAATACATATTTTACTGTACAAAAAGAGTTTTGACTTTTTTATGCTAAAAATTTTTTTTATGCTAAAAATTAACACCAACTTCAACATCCCTTAATTTATAGGGAGGGGATCATGGCCGAATTTCGGCCCCAAAAATTGTGAAATGTCTAAGGGCCCTGTAATTGTTTTATCTGAATTGAAAGTCCTCATGTCTATAATTTTATGTTTACCCTAATTGTTGTATAGAATTGACCGGATAGAGACATCAAATTTTCTGACAACTTCTTTCCACAAATAGGCAGGTTGGTTCTTTTCCTTATTTTTAGCTGTTTAGCAGCTCGCTAAAATATCTCAATGTTTATCCTACAACTACCTTGCATGATCACGTTCATTAAAACAATATTTTCCCCACAAATCGGCACTTATTTGTCAATGAACAAGACTTATATCTGATTTAAATACAAATTTAAACTGATCAGTAAATAATTAATCAGTTGAGAAATATTGATGGCTTGGTTTACCCTGGCAGTCAGATTCATTGTGCATATATACTCTGCCGATCTTATGATAATACTAGCCTTTTTTACAACTGAAAATGAAAATTAGATGCAATTTTTTATTTGCATTTTAAGCTCCACTATTCGAAGAATTAGGGGAGCTTTAGCATCGGCGTTGGCTGTGGGGTAATGCTTATGTTAAAGTTTTTGTACAAGTTTTTTTACCTCTTTTATTTTCAAAGTGCATTGACATATTGCTTTGATTATGACTTTGCATACTTGTTCACCGTCATGACGCCAACCCATTCATAGGGGTAGGTATCTCTATCAAGCATTTGTTTAAATTATGCTCCTTTCTGGACTCAGAAATCCAACTGTTTATGTACAAGTTTTTTAACTGCTAATATCTTCAAAGTGCATTGACATATTGCTTTGATACTTTGCATACTTGTTCACCATCATGACGCCAACCCATACACAGGAGTGGACTTTGAAATCCAAATGTTTATGTACAAGTTTTTTAACTGCTTAAATATCTTCAAAGTGCATTGACATATTGCTTTGATACTTTGCATACTTGTTCACCATCATGACGCCAACCCCTACACAGGAGTGGACTTTGAAATCCAAATGTTAAAGTTTATGTACAAGTTTTTTAACTGCTAATATCTTCGAAGTGCATTGACACATTGCTTTGATACTTAAATGTTCACCATCATAACGCCAACCCCTACACAGAGTAGGTAACTCTGCCAAGTATTTTGTTCAAATTATCTGCCCTTTTCGACTTAGAAATTCCAACCTCTTCACAGAAGAGGGTTATGAATGCTGCAGCTATGAAGCATTTTGTTTTGAATATACATAAAATGATTATACAGTCTAACCTGTATTAAGCGACCACCATTGGGAAGATCTGAAAACGGTCGCTTAACGGAATGGTCGTTTTAACACAAATGTAAGAAACATCGAGTGTAATTAACGAATTTCCGATTTAAGGCTGTCCGAACACCATTCAACTTCAATTGATAAACATTAGTGTGTAAAAAAGTTTTATGATGATTCTATACTTGTATGCATTTTCATAATAAACATTTCAATTGATCATTTATATAAATCTACTCATAAATGACACAATGCAATTAATGTAAGTCAGCTTTGCTTGCACTGTTGACGAACAAAACGGAAAAGACCGTGTTTTACCCCAATCCAAATTGACAGTGACAATAAGCTGAATGCAGAAAATGTACAACAATTAATCCGTAATAATGTGTGTAATCGGATTAAAAAGCATCTGTATGGCATGCCGTACGGACACAATGGAGATTATCAAGGCTGTTAATTCGAGTCCGGTTAACAAAAGACAAACTCTGAAGTGTGAACAAACAATGCTTAATGACGAGGTACAATGTAATTAACGACCTGTCACTACAGACAACAAGCGATTTACTTTTTTTCGGTCGCTTAATGAAATTTGACCAGTCAATTATAGTGCATAAATAATGGTCGTTGGTCGCGTTAGATAAAAGTCGCTTAATACAATAGGAAAATAGAACAAAAACGATTGGGAGGAATTTAAACCGGTCGTTAAAGACAAAGGTCGCTAGTACAAGTTGGACTGTACTATCCTAGCATGGCTTAAGAATAGTGGAGGGCAATGCTCGTTGACAGCTTTAGTCTTGTTGTTCAATCTTGTGTATATTCAATTAAATAATATATAGTCCAGTCAGGATAAAAATCCAGTGACGCAGCGGTTGAGTCCACTATAACGGTGTAAAACCAATCATAACGGCTTATACTGTACAAACAACTATAATTTCAATGCTAAACTAACATACTAAACTTCGCTCTACCTGTTTAGGCAATGGTTGTGATTTTTTGCGTACACATAATATGCAACGTCACTGTCACAATATCCTAACTGGACTGTACCTTTATAATCTACAGTGATAACAAGTGGTCAGTCAATCGTATAGTGTTTATATCATACATGTTTGTTTATTGATAAGTCTCGAGTTATCTCCGGGGAACTATACATTAGTACTGAAGTAGTCTGATATTGTTGATATGTAACATTTACAATGAAAGCTTGTACATGTGTATTGCTTGACAGAAATTGACCTGAGACATGAAGATTATTTCGTGACCTGCCGTTGTAAATCACTAGGTGGTACTTTATACCATTGATGTACTTTAGTCTACTCAACACTTCAATAAAACCGCCATTACCTGAGAATAAGAATTTCATTAGTATCTTTGTGAAGCACTTGTCAAAGATTTATTTTAAAAAAGCACTAAAAAGCAGTGAAAACCATTACACCTTATTCACGAAGCTACAATACATACACATAATATATATTAAAATTAGACATTCATATAAGGGAAATTACAATGTGTATGTCTAGTACATAATGTGATGTTAACAAGTGACTGTCCTGAATAATCAATTTACACAACATATATCATGGTCACACAAAGACTCAGTCCATCAGCCAATGAACACATGTTTGATCACAAAACACTCTCAGTTGAAAACAGCCAATGAAAGCACAGTTTACAAAAACATTGACCGTTATGGACTTTGTGTTTACAAAACAAACTCTCAGTTGAAAACAGCCAATGAAAGCATGTTTTATAAAAAAACATTGTGACAAATGAACATTGTGTTCACAAAACACTCTCAGTTGAAAACAGCCAATGAAAACATTACAAACCCACATTGAAACCAGCGCCCGGGATTACAACCAATACTTACACTCAGCACTCAAATATTCAAATTCAGTCTTCTGATGTTCAGAGCGACACTTTTTGAAAACAAGTAGTTGTAATAATGTTAAATAGGTACTAAATATTATTATTGGCTTATTTCATAGTGAAATTTAGTGTATTTGTAAGCTATAAATGTAACTTTTCAGTCTGAGTGTGGAGTGTGGCACTCAGATTCAATAATTACATTTATACCTCATAAATAGTACAAAATGTCATAAAAAGTGTGCCAAATAACATTTTCAACAATTGTATATATTTTCCTCATCAAATTTTCAATCTAGGACAAAGAATAGCTCATTATATCACATTTTCAATATTTGAGTGCTGAGTGCTGAGTGTAAGTATTGGTTGTAATTCCGGACCCAGACGTCTGTAACCCTTACCCTCACAATGAAAAGTTCTGCTAATTAAACCGCAGCAAACATGTTGTTCTTATATGGAGTCAGCCTTACAATAGATGTATTATGTGAACACCCTTGGCAGGCGTGTGGGCAGGAGGGTGTCATTGGTGTCCAGTTATTTGTCTATACTTTTATTCAACCAGTTTTCATCCAATTGTCTTCAACCTTGCAATGACAATGCTTATGGGCATAATACCAAGGCCAAGTTTAATTATAGGCCAAATCTGGCTTCTTGGATTATGGCACTTTAATTACCAAAAAAATGTGAAATTGACCTTGTCTGTACTGTTATTCAAATAGTTGTCATCTGATGTGATGTTTCCAGGTCAATGCCAAGTAAGATTATGAACCCAATTGGCCCTGAGACTTAATCTTAGATTATGGCCCTTGAATTAATTATCAAAAATATGAAATATGCCAAGTTGAAATGTTCTATAAATTTTCATTTACCATGCCCCGGCATGACGGGAGTATTTTGTGACATTTTGGTTCTTATGTATGATTGTATAAATAATAAAGTTTCAAGTCCAAGTTACTCAATAATAATTTTTAAAGCATGATTTGAAAAATGAAAGACTGTGGTGTAATTGTAGCAGAACTTGACTGTGTGATTTTTTCAAATTGTCCCTCTGAAGGTAGATACTGTATAATATTGATAACAACATGTACTAAAATAAATATTGATTTTGTTTGAAATTTTGGCCCAAAGATCAGAGGAAATGTTATAAATTTCGGTGTTAATAGTCTGTGGCCTGGTTTTACCTGACTGTGTTATATTGTCCTCATACATGTACAGCTGTATAATATATTGCATTCATCAGATCTTATCTATGGGATATAGTACAGAGAATTTGACCTGATCCTGACCTTTATGCATTGATATATTACAAAATTTCTTGCGTTGCATACATAAATTTCCACGAGAAATCGCGCAATCTCGGTCCTTTAGATTTGTGTTTACATTACACCTCGAGTATCTTTGGGATACTCCCTGCTTATAAAAACATACAACCAGGATTATTAATATAGACAAGATATTCAGCTGTTAAATTATGCTAATAGAAGGCTGAGGATCGGGTCAAATGCTCCGTACTACAGTAGGAGAAGGTATGTGGCCAAAGTTTTCACCTAACCTATCAATGGTGTGTTGTTTGTCACCTTACTGATATAACAAGACTTTAGTCATTTTGATGAAAATGATTAAAAGCTGCTCAGTTTATTAGGACCCAGGCCTTGATCTCCAGAACCATCTCAATCTTAGTCGAGATTATTCTCAAATACTGTTAAGTGTCTTTGAGATAATTTCCATGGAAGGCCAGACTCAAAGTTGGCACCACAAAACAGATACATTGTTCTGAGTTTATTAAAGTAAAGCACAAACTTAAAAAGTGTTCTCTAATTTATATAATCTTGACTTGAGGGGAATCTCAATTTGAGTTTAGATGAGACGCTTCGGGAGATCAGGGCCAGATTGACACTTTTTTCAGGTCCCATGATTTACAATAAAACATGTATTGACTTTATACTTGTATTCACATTTACTTCACCATTTTTATGCCCCAGCATCTACTGATGTGGGAGGCATATAGTGATTGTCCTGTCTGTCCGTTTGTTAGTCATTCTGTCAGTTTGTTTGTTCCTTTTAAAATGTTAACGAAAACTTTCAAGTTCTTGAAACTCAAATATTTTCAAAGTCCATCAAGGCATTAATTTGCTTTCAAACTTGGCATACTTGTTTAATATTTTTGAATGAGGTTGTTTTTATATCACTCTGCTAATTGTTATATTTCCATATTTCAGAATGAGACGGATAGTTTTGATGTATCGAAATTCAAGCAGGCAAATGTTCAAAATAAGCCTTTGACTGAACAGGTAAGATCGAGTATACATGTATATAAATAAAACCAATTAAAATAACATGCCAGAAGAAGAAGACAAAGCTTTTATTTCACAGTCAGCTTTCTGCTGAGCTTTCTGCTGAGCTTTCTGCTGAAACATGTTGGGCAATTGACTGTGCCTCCACCTGGATTTGAACCCAGGTCGCCAGATTAGACATACACATGCTAACCTTTGAGCTCTTAGTATTAGTATTAGCTAGCTCTTGGCGTATATTGCTCGGTGTTTTCCATTTGGTTTCATTGCATGTTGTCATGTTTTCAAATAACTTTCGCATTCTTGATTTTTAATTCCCAAAAACTTTTATTACAAACTTAGACAATTCTTGTGCTGGGGTCCAACAGGGACATTAAGCCCAATCCTGAAAACTAGTCGCAAGTGTCATTACACATCGGTGTAACTCTACATAAAAAACTCAGTTCAAATATCGTTTTATTGTTAAAATTCTGCTTATCAAACTTCAAATGACTGTATCTTTTCATCAAATAACTTTTATTTTCCAAAGAAAGGTTCTTTCTTGTTAATGAAGCAAACCCAGAATTCCGAAATTATTTGGGAAAAGTAGTGGACCCCTGAATTAAGTGGTTAGAGTATCAAGTTCAGTGAAAATGTGAGGTTACAATTACTAAGGGTGTAAAACAAGATGCTGGTACTAACAGCCTAAATACAGGTACTCAGTGACTGTGTTAATCTTTGTGTTAATTAACATTTGTGAACTTTTCAGTTCTTGAAAATTTTCCAGTTCCTCGTGAACTATTTGTCCAATTTGTAGTTCACAAACTTGTTCATATACAGAGTAATATAACCTAACTGTAACATTTCATACTACAGAAATATTCATGTAAAATCTCAATTGAAAACCAATTAAATAAATTATTAAGATCACCTTAAAACTAAGATCACATTTATGATCATGCAGGTCCATTTATATTCTGAATATATAACATGTATGGTCATTAATGATTAAAGGCCACATCAGTTGTTGTCTATAAATGATTTTGCCAGGTATAATTCACTGTATAATAAGGCCAAAAATAAAATATTGTTTGTTTCCCCTTTCCTACATGTACCTACAGTACCCAGGCAAAAAGTCTCTTTCCCAAAATATTTTTTGTCCCTCTGAAAAAAATATTTTACAAAAAAATGTATAAAATAAAATTTGGTATGAGAATACGAAAAAAAAACTTATTGACTATAAAAAAAGGTTACCAGGGTCAGGAAGGGGAAACAAACAATATTTTATTTTTGGCCTTATATGGAATGTTTTACATTGAAATATTTACTGTCTACCTGATCAATATATCCAATTAAAACTTTTTTTTAAATTTGATTATTCAAGTGTTTATTTCATTGACATAACTATATATACCAAACACTCATCATTGTCCCGCTTGTGTCTTCGCTTGTCGTCTGTTAATCGATTGTTACTCTGAATAGATAACTTGCGTCATTCCATGTACCATATTTACTTTGTCAACATCTGATAGTTACAAAAAATTATTTTTTTAAAGTAGTTATAATATATAAAAAAGTATTATATTCATTTTTATACGCCCGTTGAAAACGGGACGTATTATGTGAACACCCTTGGCGGGCGTGCGGCGGCGGCGTTTGTCTGTACTCTAGCGCAAACAGTTTTCATCCGATCATCTTCAAACTTGCTGACAATGCTTATGGGCATAATATCTAGGCCAAGTTCGATTATAGGCCAAATCGACCCAGGCCTTATTGGGTTATGGTCCTTTAATTACAAAATAAATGTGAAATTTACCTTGTCTGTTCTTTAGTGCAAACAGTTTTCATCTGATCATCTTCAAACTTTGTGACGATGCTTATGGGAATAATATCTAGGCCAAGTTAGATCATAGGCCAAGTCGGCTTAGGCCTTATTGGGTTATGGGCCTTTAATTACCAAATAAGTAAGAAATTGGCCTTGTCTGTGCTCTAACGCAAACAGTTTTCATGCGATCGTCTTCAAACTTTGTGACAATGCTTATGGGCATAATATCTAGGCCAAGTTTGATTATAGGCCAAATTGGCCTAGGCCTTATTTGGTTATTATCCTATAATTACCAAAATAAATGTGAAATTTACCTTGTCTGTTCTCTAGTGCAAAGAGTTTTCATCTGAGTATCTTCAAACTTGGTGACAATGTTTACGGATATAATATCTAAGACAAGTTCAATTGTAGGCCAAATCAGCCTAGGCCTTCTTGTGTTATGGTCCTTTAATTAAAAAAAATGTTGGATTGTTTGTTTTTTTCATTCACCATGCCCTGAGACTCACCATGCCCCAAGACGGGCGTATTTTGTGACATTTTGGCACTCTTGTTAATTTTTATCAGGACGCTAGTCCTGGAATTTCAAAAAGATAAAGTCTGACAGGGAAGGCAGCACTCAACTGAATCAACCGAGTTACAGCAAAACGGAAACAACACAGACCACAATGACATGACACAATTCCCAACACTCAACTTAATGAGACAATGAAATATAATATAGGGAAGACAGGGAGGGCAGCACTCAACTGAATCAGCTGAGTACAGAAAACAGAAACAACACAGAACCCAATCACATGACACAATGCCCAAAACTGAACTGAATGAGAAAATGAAATGTACGAGGGTCGAGGGTCGTTGAATTCAGATATAGTATTACATTTAATTGATATTTAATTGAATAAAATTAAGATAAAGTATTACATTTAACGGACATTTAATTGAATTTAGATATAGTATTACATTTGATTGATATTTAATTGAATTTAGATATATATTTAATTGATATTTGATTGATATTTGATTGATATTTGATTGATATTATACATGTTGTATGTTTCAGAGTTCCCAGTTAAACAGAGATATATTTTCACCAAATGTTACAGGTATGTCACTTAATATAATAAAACATTTTATTCGAATCAAGCGAGACCTATGTTATGTAACCACCCCCCCTCGATCAGTTTCTTGAAATCGTTCATGTAAATATTTAATAGACTTAAGCTAATTATAGTGAGCATGCAGGTAATTCTTATCATGCATCATCGTAATGGTCATGATATCACTGACTTAGAAGGTCGTAAGTACTATTTATGACCTTTTAAGACTCATGCATATTTGAAATTTGCATCTCAAGGCGCTTCTTATGAGCCTATTTTCATAAAAATCGGAAGTGGTCATGTTGAGCAAAGCTTGTTTTTATGCCCCTGTATCGATAGATCGGGAGGCATATAGTGATGCACCTGTCCGTCCGTTCGTTCGTTCGTTCGTTCGTTCGTTCGTTCGTCCGTCCTGGTTAACCCAAATTGACTGTTTCTTCTAGCATTAATATGGCTTGCTACAAAGCTTTTATACTTGCATGGATGTTGTATATGAACACTCTCCACACACCTGTATCACCTAACCCCATTTTGACCTTCACCTTGACCTAATTTTGGACTTATTTATAGACAAGGCTTCCACAGGGGGCATAAGCGTTTATTGAACGCAGTCTTGTTTCATAAGTAAAGACTATAGTATTCAGACAGTTTTTCTTGTTTTCTCAAAATATAGATTTTGTACTTACAACCTTCTGATTCTTAGCCAGCGATATATGATACGACGAGTCAACTTCCGGTTATCGCAATAATGAGTACAGTGATGGAAAATCACTGGATGTATCAATCACAATAATGAGTACACGTTGAATTGTATACCGGTAGTATCACAATAATGAGTACAGTGATTTGGTTTATACGCGGTGTGATAGGGTATTGTGCTGTTGAGGGTTTCTATCATATCTCAGTCTAGGTCATTACTGTGTAAGTGGATATTCGTGTATGTGTGTCATTATTTAAACCTATCGGTCAAGGACAACCCATAAACATGCATGCACTTAATTCCAAAGGGGATTCCTGTGTTTTGCTGAATGGACAGCAAGTAGAAGAGATAGTGGTGTGATACAAGGAATCTTGGTGGAAGTTTATTAAATATCAATGCTATTGCATTGAAACTTGACACACTAATTTATTGTCATTATAGTCAACCCCTCTAGACAAGTGGCATAACTCTAGGATGGTTTTAAGGAGTTATGGCCCTTTTTGAACTTAGACATTTTGGTTAAAGTTTTTTTTTATAGTTCAATATTTTGTTTGCTATCAATGCTATTGGATTGAAACTTGGCGCACATACTAACTATCATTAGTCAACATAACTAGATATGGGGCATAACATGTGGGTTTGAACATTTTTTAATTAAGTTCAATATTTTGTAGCGTAATTTATTTAATGCAGTTGTTTTAAACGGGATTCTGGGACAACCCAAGTATACATATACATGTATATATGTTTGTGGAAACTTAGAATAGTCAGGTTTTTATTACCTCTTCTTGACCATTAGTAATGTGAACAGCCTATTACACATACGGGTATACGCCAATGCACAAACCGTTAATTTGGAATTTGTACAAAACATGATTTACACGAAATTTACATTTAACAACTTAAAATACCTCTTTTAACTCATTGACCCATCAAATAAATACTCAACATCACAGTACCTGTCATAGGTTGAAAAAATCGACTTATATTTTATGTATGAGTGAACACATAAACATTGATACCCGTCCACCCACCTAATTCTTACTGCCTGCCAAATATGTATTTGAAAACCTGATTCAAAGGTCACATGGTAATAACTGAATGGCAGTAACATATTCATTTATGACAAATAACTTTTGTTATTATCGGCTGTCAATTGTGGAATAACAGATTAAGTTTAACAAGTTTAAAGTACTGGTACAAGCAATGGCCTCGATTAAGTCCATGGTTTTAGTGTAACAGTCAACTTGTAAGTCCAACTTGCATTTTTAGCTCGACTTTTCAAAGAAGAATTTAAGTTCTCAGCTATTGTCGTGACAGAATCGTGTGCATGTGCGTTGGTTAAGTTTATTGTCAGAGTCATTTTCTCAAAGGCTATCAAAGGTATCAACTTGAAACTTGATATAGTAATTAACCATCACTAAGAGAGTTCATACATACAAGGCTGGCAACCATGTGACCTATATTTATATAGTTATCTGCCCTTGTTTGGTCTTAGTACATAGAAATAGTTGCACATTTTGCACATAAACTGAATTTTCTCAAACACTATCCAAGCTTTCAATTTGAAAGTCAGTTCACTTGTGGAATGTGATAACCCACATCTACTGACAAGCGGAAACAAATTTATCCAACATTTTGTGAGAGTTACTCACCTTTTCTGACATTGAATCTTTACACAAAAATGTCAATTACTCAAAGACTATCAAAAGTATCCACTTGAAATTCTACATAGGTATTCACCATCACTTAGGGAGTTCATACATACAAGGCTGGTAACCCTGTGACCTATATTTATGAGTTATCTGTCCTTGTTATTCTTGACTATCAGATTAGCCAGGATACTATCAAGTACGAGAAAGTCGAGCGTTCAGCACTCGTGTGCTCATGTTATAGATTTTGTATAATATGCACTCTCTCAGGCAATCATTATTCATTCATTTTTAACTGTGTTCTATCCACATTTGAAGCCATGGTTATTGCACTGGATTTGTACCCGGCCATTCAGGTTTGAATACCGGTCGCAATGGGTCATACTCTCAAGTCGCTTCCATGAATATTTGACAACCATGTCAATAATATATACTCCATATGCTGAAAAGTTGCTGGTTTCCTGTTGAATTGTAAGTTTGTACTGGTTAGGATAAATACCATGAAAACCGGTTTGGTGAAATAACCTTGTCCGCCTTATAATTTACTGAAAAATTGTTGGGAAACAGTTTTTTAAAAACACTAATAATCGAACATTTATACACAAGGAATGTGCTATCTATATATTATATCACTGTCCATAAGTTAACATAACTTGACAGTTGATTATAAGATATGTACTAGCTGTCACAGTTTAATGTATAAAAATGGAATTTTATGATAGTTTTCCAAACACACATTAGATGACGTTATTTACATTTTGAATGAAAATGATAAATACAGATCGATTTCTGATGTAAAAAGATTTAATCATACCAGAGTTTTAGAGTTATAAATATATTAAAACTTTTAGGTAATATTCTGCGTTTTTGACTTCCTGCCAGATAAGGCCAAAATTTATAAATTATTTGCACAGCTATGAATTTCAATATACAACAAAGAAGACAACTTGCCTAATAATTAATAAAAAAATATGAAACTTTGATTGTGAGTTTGACGAGGCATGACATAACTTTGATCAAAGTCTGATATGATTTGTTGTATCGCAAACGACCTTTACCAAGCTTTACTGTGTATTATCAATTGTTATGAGATATTGTCAGGAATTTTAGGTGACTGATGAATATTGCCAGAGTTATATGGCTCTTTCTGGGAGGCATATGTGGTATATTTTCAGAATAATTTCTTACAAAGCAAAGATGCATATAGTATGTAGAATTTTACTCGACTTATCAACCTACCATTAGCATTAGTAAGTAAGTAAGTAAGTAAGTAAGTAAAGTCTTTATTTAACAAGGCTGACACATTCGGTTTCCTGATCTTCCATGTGGGCCTCAGCATTTGCAAATAACATAGGAATATACAGTAAAATATAAAATAACATAGGAATATACAGTAAAATATAAAATAACATAAGAATATACAGTGAAATATACAAGGCATATATACACAAACATCATAGTAATAAAGATCAGATGTGTTCAAGAAAGTAATTTTAGCATTGATTTAACAGCTGCTGATATATGGTCATTGACAGGTGTCTTTACTGAGACAGTGCTATGACCAATCCTGAAAATGAGTTGCAAGTCTGTTCGGGTGTCATTAGCACACACTCCTACACAAGAACTCTGTTTCAAACATTGTTCTGTTGTCAAAAATCAGCTTAATTATGAAGCTTCGAATGACCATAACTTTGTCAATTCTTTGAATTATTTCATCGAATAACTTTTATTTTCTGCTGAAAAGTTCATGCAAAGCCGAGAATTGTAGGACTGATTTATTGATTGTGTTAATGTACATTGAATGCTTCAGGATATTGTTTTATATAAATATAAGAATCTCCTCAGATAGCAAAGTCAATATGATGACGGGTTATTTCTCTTCACTGTAAATATTGGCACAGAACACAATTAAGCTTTCTGGTTGTTTGCATTAATTTCCAATTATTAGAAGGCCATTAAAATATTGATGTTTTTGACTCCCTGTGGCACATATTTTATGGTCCGACAGTGGAAAAAAGCATATTTTTTTCGAGCATTCTTTGTGTGGGAAAAGTCAGGGTTTCTGGCATTAGTCAGGGAAATCTGGAAATTAAGAGCAAAAATCAGGGAAAAATCAGGGAATTTTTTCTATTGCTGTTGATAAGACTCTGTGTCAATTCCTGTAACGGAAATACCAATGTCAGAAAAAAGTTCTCGCTTACTCAAGACTGTCTGAAACTTTGACGCCTGGGTTTTGCAGGTAATGTAGTCCTAATGTTGTTAAGTTCTCCGTACACAAACGAGATATTTAGCAATACTCGATACACTAAAAATCAATACTCTGTACAGTTACTTGTATCCGTTCTAATAAGTTTTTTTTTTTTGTATTTTTGTCATATTTTCTGAAATTTAAGAACAGGACTTGATATATTTCGGCTCTGAACTAAAAGAATGCACATTCATACCTTCAAGTTGGTAATAAAATCATTCAAACCATCAAGTTTCAGGATCACCATTTATGATCATTTTCAGGATCGCCTATTTTAAGGAAATTTAAATACTTAAACCAATACCAGCTTTTCTTTGATGTCCTCTAGGGCTATAAAAATATCTGACGATGCTTAAAACCCTCTCTCGTTCCCAGTTCAATGTCGCGAAAAGTAATAATATTACTCAAATTTACTTGCGATAACTAGTGTACGGTATACCGCAGTGGACAGGGAATGTATTTCTTCAGAAACATCTACACATAGAGGCTTTAAGGAATCTGCCCGGCATACTCACAGTTAATTATTGCATATTTTTCTTGGCCTTTTATAAGGCTGATTATTGATTGCGCAATACGGGTATAAATTTTATATTGTTACTGTTAATGGCTTTGATATAATATCTTACATTGATAGTTCAGTAACATCCAATATTTAACAAATCCAGGTAGATTCCCTGCGGAGAACAATTAACGATTTTACAGAATAATTAATGATTTAATAGATAGGAATTAATTGAATATATTAAATATATAAAATCATTAATTTTCGTGAGGGATTTAATTTCTTGGATACTTTGGATGAAAGCAACCATTAAATCAAATCAAAACAAGAGATGTCTGTAAAAACACGTACATCCCCATGGCAGCCCAATAGTAAAAAATGGTGAAGGTCACAGTGACCTTGACCTTTGACCTCAAAATCAATAGGGGTCATCTAGCTAGCTACTGTTGTTGACCAACCTCCATGTAAAGTTTGAAGATCCTAGGGTAAAGCGTTCTTGAGTTATTGAACGGAAACCATTTGAATCGTCAGAAATGGTGATGGTCACAGTAACCTTGACCTTTGACCTACTGACCACAAAATTATTAGGGTTCATCTATTGTTGATGACCAACCTTGGTGTAAAGTTTGAAGATCATAGGGCAAAGCATTCCTGAGTTATTGAACGGAAACAGTTTGAATCGTCAAAAATGGTGAAGGTAACAGTGACCTTGACCTACTGACCTCAATATCAATCGGGGTCGTCTACTGTTGATGAACAACCTCTATGTAAAGTTTGAAGATCCTAGGGCAAAGTGTTCTTGAGTTATTGAATAGAAACCAATTGATACGACCAACAGACAGATGCAAAGCAATATACCCACTCATCAAAGATGGGGGACGTAATTAATAATTGTACATGTACTAAGGAAATTATTTACAGGACAAATTAAATTTTGAAAATTCATTTTACTGAGTGATCTTTTCTTTGCTTCTGGATTTTGTATTTTATATTTTTCAGAATCGAAACAACAGATGAAGAGGTTTGACTATGAAGACTATGAAAGAAAAAAGTATACATTCTAACTTATATTTGATTGATATTTAAAATTGATATTTGATTGAAATTTAATTGAAATTTAATTGATATTAAATTGATATTTAATTGAAAGTTAATTGATATTTGATTGAATTTAATCGTCATGCAATTGTCAATAATATTCAAATGATAATTGTCATTGGCTAACTGCTGTTATACTACAATATACATGTATTGTGCTGGTTCTGTGAGTGCTTCAAGAGCCCTAGTTAAATACAGAAATGATCTGGCCTTGATCTCCTGAAACATCTAAATATGAGCTAAATCTCATCTCAATTATTGGCGTGTGTCTTTAGGTTCATTTCTGTACCTGGGAGACTCAGCTAGGCTGGACTCGCAATTGACATCACAAGTCAGAAGCAGTATTCTGAGTTTATTACAGTAACATTAAAAGATCTCGATCTTCTTAATTATATGTCTCACACACTGATTGTAATTTGAGCAAACTCTCAATTGGGGTTGAGATTTTTACTTGAGATGTTTTGGGAGATTGGTGCCTGGTCAATTATTCTGTTAGTGTTAAGAGGATGCTGCTGCATTCATGCTTCAAGTTAAATCATTTCACATGACCAATATTAGGCCATATATTATTTATAACACATCAAAACACTTTCTCTTTTATTATTTATTGATTAAAATCAAGTTGTATGTGTTTTGTTGGTCAAAGACTATGAATCAACAGATATACTGTAAAACAAGAAACAATTTTGAGCGATTTGATTCTTAGGAGTTTGAGAGTCCCCTCGTTAGTGCTACATCATTAATATGGACATTGCAGGAAACTTCAAAACACGAAAATTTGTTGTTGTGAATATGCCGAACATCAGCAAAACGCGAAAAGTTAGTACATTTGTATTCGCGAAGGTAAATTGGTTTACAGTAATGTCACAAGGAATTTAATTGATTTCACCATATTGTTATTTCATGCAGGTTAATATAAGTTGTACAAGTTTGGGTCACCTTACTCTAGATATTGATGATCAAGTTCTGCTAGCACAATCACTGAAAGCCTTCCAAAGTATGAAATATTTATTAGTTCCATTGAATTATCAAGTACAATATAGGGTAGCTCTGACAGCTTTCAATCAATATCACATCTATTCAGACCGAGGGCAATGTTTATACTTATACCTTACGTACCATGTAACATTCTACCTTATTACACATGGGATCTGTAACTTTCTGTCATCTATTTTGGATTGAATATTTTTATGAAACAGTTACACTGAGATGAGGCCAAAATCAATTAATTCCTCTATCAACATTCTGATACCTTAGATCTATACCCATAACTTGAAAAACACACCAGTCTAATAATTAAGTATTTTAAATAATAACGAAAAATTTTACGAACAAAACATGAAAACGTTCATCCTCCCCAATTTTGATGATAAATTGGCAATAATTTTGTCATGGGAGAAAATGTTTTCCTCCCATACTGGAAGTAATTATAATTAATCATTTAATTTAATGGGAGGGAACTTGTACCAAAAGTGTTTGTATGTATGTAGGTGTTGTCTCCCTTGCTGGGTAGATTGTATAAACAGAGGAAGGTAACTTGTGCCAATCTTAAAGCATTAGTACAAATGTATAAACATCACAGGACGATTGACGCTTTTATATAAATTCACCAATAACAAACAGAATGTTTTTAACAACGTTTCACAATAAAAAAATCTGAAAATTTGAATTCCTGATTCGCGCTTCACCAAAACATCAATTGTCTGATTAAAAAACCTGAACTACATTGAAAAGATTTTTATGCCCCCGTATCGATAGATCGGGAGGCATATAGTGATTCACCTGTCCGTCCGTCCGTCCGTCTGTTCGTCCGTCCGTTCGTCCGTCCTGGTTAACCCAAATTGACCGTTTCTTCTAGCATCTTTATGGCTTGCTACAAAGCTTCCAAACTTGCATAGATGTTGTATATGAACACTCTCCACACACCTGTATCACCTGACCCCATTTTGACCTTCACCTTGACCTAATTTTGGACTTAGATTTATTTATGGACAAGGCTTCCACAGGGGGCATAAGCGTTTATTGAACGCAGTCTTGTTTCTAATTTGAATTTGCGTATTGACAAATTACTGGACCATTATACTTTGAGATCATTATTCAAAGTGACAGGTGGATGTTCAATATCATTTCAGATCCTTGCCACGTTACGACACCTCAGAGGAAGCCTTGTTAGACGAGATCGAAAAAGAATTTGAACTGTGATACATAAATGTACTCTCAACTATATGTCAACTGTCCAGTGTTATAATATGATGTTATATATGATGACTTGTGTATGTGTATGTGTGTGTATGTACATTCATTGTATGGAAATCCAGCTGTATGATAGAAGCACAGATAGAGAACGTTTGTATCTTTTCTAAGCATCCTCATACATCAGTGGTTAGTCAAGTTCCGAGACTACTATGAAATCACAGGTGCTGCTGCAGAATACTCTGGTGAACGAGAATGCTTCTAAGAAGCAGGCAGTTTTAAATTCTCCTTACTTCTGGTAAAAAGATTGGTAAAACTTCCCTGCATTCAACGAATATTTACGTGATACATGTTTCATACCTGCTGCGTAACAGGTATGTCACATTTTTGTATGAAACAGGTATGAAACATGCATCACATAATTATGTTCGTTGATATTGAATATTTGTATCCTCTTTACTAAGAAGCTGTTTTTTTCACAAATATTTTAGGAAAAAATACAATTTGATTTCGGTTATACGAGAAACAGATTTTATAAAAGTCCTCATTTTTTGTGGAAAAATCTGCATGATTTTTAAGATTTTTGACTTTGAAATGTGCCTTAAAATTAATCTTAATTATCATTGATTCAGGACAAAAGATTGGATGGGGTACACGTTTGCATGTGATTAATTGATCATGTTAATTCACTCATTGAAATAAGTGAGCTCAACTCTTTTTAAAATGAGCAAGTTTCACACAAAGTGTAACTGTATTATGTAACAAAGATTATCTGTTTGTCCCAAATGTTAAGCAGAATAATTTTAGGCCCTTATTCCACGAAAACACTTATTGTTAGTAATTTCTCGGCTAAATCTGTTATATGGAAGTCATGATTTATTGATCTACAAGTCGTTTGAATGTACCAGTAGATGCCTTCTGGAAACTGTGTATGATAATAAAGTAGTTGATTTTTAGTGAAATATTCATTTAAATCAGACAGTACTGACTCAGTCTGTTTTATTGGACTACATAATGATTTCAATTATTAACTACATTACTTTAAAACACTTATTATTTATTGCTCTATTAAATTGGTGTAGATTGTATAAACAGATGAAACAATAAATAGCATTGCATTGATTATTATGCCCCCCCCCCCCCCCCATCTTTGATGAGAGGGCTTATTGCTTTACACATATTAATCGGTCTGTCGGTAGAACAAATGGTTTCCGTTTAATAACTCAGAACGCTTGGCCCTAGGATCTTCAAACTTTCCATGGAGGTTGGTCATCAGACAGTAGATGACCCCTAATGATTTTTAGGTCAATAATCCAAAGGTCAAGGTCACTGTGACCTTTAAAATTTCTGACTATTGGACTAGCGACCATGTGGGCATACATGTTTTACAAACATCTCTTGTTAAATTGTATCCACAAACAGATGATATAAATAAAACAGACTTAGCTGAGCAAGTTTTTCTAGGAGTTGGGGGCCAGTATTTTATTCACACTGTGATGTGATTTTGTTTTCAATGTCAGAGAGAGAAATGCATGTTCTCATAGTTTTGTGTTCTTTCAGAAAATATTTGCAATTTTTGTATGTTTTATTTATGTGTTTTTTTTGTATCCTGATGTTCTGTATTTTTGACAAAAAGGAGTTCATGTAAAGCATGTCTGTGTTACTTTTTAAACAGGTTTTCCAAAGAAAATAAAGGTATGCAGTATCAGTGGTTAAATTATCAAAGTGAAAGTATCGGCGAATTTATCGCAAATTTATGAAATTCCTTACGTTTCCTTTATTGTAAATTTCATCCACCTGAGACTACTATAAAGAAAGAAATCAATTGTTATTATTACTGCACGCTAAATGTCAGCAATTCATTATTTACTATTTATATTTTGCTATTTAAAGAGAATGGACATAAAAGGTAAAAATTGAACATGGCCATTTTGTTTAACTTTTATATCTTCTTATAGATTTGCTCCTTATTAATTGTGCTGCTTTATAAAATATAATTTTAAGTCCCATTTTCATTAGTTTGATTTTAACGGTTATGAGGCTTAATTTAGAAATGCGTTACTTGATTTTCCTTTGCATTAATGATTTCACTTTTGTTGTTGTTATTGTTTGTTTTAGTTTATTTATAATTTACTTTATTATTTGTTGGAACATATTCTGTTTATAGTTTATTATAGTTTTTGTATCTTACATAATTATGAGAAACACACAGAATATTTGTTTTAAAAATACCGAAATGGTCATTTTAATGCGATATTTCTCGGAACATCTTAACAATATACTGATCTTGATACTTGTGTTTAGATTATGTTATCTATTAAAGTAGTATGAATACATTTATTCCTTCAAACATTTCATACTGCCATTATACATGTAGTTCCATGTTATATATATGTCTGGTTCGTATGTCATGTGGTTTGTACGTCAAGTGTATGATGTCATAGTGTTTTGTCATTGTAATTGGAATAACCTCAATGTTGTCTAGCAAGCTACTGATATATTGCACAATTTCATGTTGTCTTCTAACCTTTATTATTAACCTAGTTGCTAAGGATCATATTGTTAACCTAGTTGCTAGGAATCATATTGTTAACCTAGTTGCTAGGTAGCATTATGTTACCCTAGTTGCAAGGGAGCAAAATGTTAACCTGGTTGCTAGGGAGCATAATGTTAACCTAGTTGCTATGGAACATTTTGTTAACCTATTTGCTAGGGAACATAATGTTAACCTAGTTGCTATGGAACATTTTGTTAACCTATTTGCTAGGGAACATAATGTTAACCTAGTTGCTATGGAACATTTTGTTAACCTATATGCTATGGAACATTTTACCTTGTTGCTAGGGTTGCCTATTCTATGATCTGTATTCCTGTGTCTTCCACATTATAACTCACAGTTATGTTATGTGAACTATATCATTGTTGTCATGGAAACACTCTACTCCATAGATGTATAACCTATCTACCTACATTATATATTGTTCCCCCCATCTTTGATGAGAAGGTATATTGCTTTACACATGTCGGTCGCTCTGTTGGTGGGTCTGTTGACAAAATGGTTTCTTTTCAATAACTCTGAGGAACTTCAAACTTTACATGGAGGTTGTTCATCAACAGTAGACGACCCCTATTTATTTTGAGGTCAGTAGGTCAAGGTCAATGTGACCTTACCATTTCTGACTATTGGGCTACCATGGGGGCAAACGTGTTTTACAAACATCTCTTGACTATTGTTCCGGCAGTAGTGTAGTTATATATAGTTAGGATCTTTCATGAGCACGAATTTAAGATTCTATTTATCACATTACCTAAGAGATCGCTCATTATTGTTTAGAATGATGTATGTTGCATCACAGGTAACTGTTTGATTGATAGAGTAAAAAAAAAATATTTTATAAAATTTATGTTATCTTAGAAAGGTGCATTTGTACTAAAGTGGTCAGATTTTCATGGTATCAAACACAAGAATTGGCTTTCAATATCTTCATAAAGTAGTAACATTCATAGACAACATTGTAAGAACTACCTCCATGCAAAATCCCATTGAAATTGATCGACTAGTTAAAAAGTTGTACAATGAAATGAATACCATCTTGTCCAATCAATCACTGAGGTGCATTCAATAGAAACGACAAAGCTTTTCTTAACAAGAAAAAGAAAGTGATTTCACGCCCGATGGGTTTATTTTCTTATTTATGAACGGATATTTAAAATAGTGGTATCAAATTAAAGACGAAGCTCTCTAGTTTCTGATTATGTTAATATATTTAAAATTACACCAGTATTAATGAAATGTTTATTAAAAACAAACTGCACCTCAGTGACTGTGTGGTCGATTTCCCGTGTTATAAACCTTTCTAAGATATTATAAATTTTATAAGAAAACATTTTGTTTGTTTACTCTTTATTAATGATACAGTTACCTGTGTGCTGCATAGATTTTGACCAAAATTTAGTGGTACATTGAGTGTGACGTCTTGACGACATTGGTATTACCCTGGTACCATGGGCTGATCAAGGCAATGATTGTATTGGCTTAATATTATCTTTTTACCTTACGTCAGGCTAATATTAATATTTATTGCACACTCTGAGAGTGCGATAAAAGGTATGTGTACATTGATCTCCATACTGGTTGTTTAATTATATCCGATAAATGAAGTCCATTATGTATCATTACGTTGAGCAATTCATCAGTTCACTTTATATATACAATGTACGTATGTTTTTAGGCATAGAAATTTGACGAACTATGGAAATAATTCAATTGCCTGTGGTAATAAGTTTGTATCTTTCAAAATTTAAGAAAATCAGAGTGAAAATTAATTAATTAACCTGAATGTCATCAAAATATCAATATAACTGATTAATGTAAGCTTAAAAGTCACTGAGAATAAACTGGGGTAAATTAACTATAGCTTTATTTATTACAGTACATGTATAAGATACATGTAGGATATATTTATTGTATACTACGTTTGTTTGGTTTTGTTCTTGCAGTTTTTTATGTGTTGGCAATATTGGTGTATTGAAACAAGGGCCCAGTGTGTTAACCTGGTGACAACTAATTATGCTCCCATCTAGATGAGAGGTATATTACCTTGCACATGTCGGTCGATAGACCAAATGGTTTCTGTTCAATAAATCAAGAACGCCTTGTCCTACAATCTTCAAACTTTACATTGAGATTGGTCATTAACAATAGATGACCTTTATTGATTTTGAGGTCAGTAGGTCAAGGTCAGTGTGACCTTTACCATTTCTGACTATTGGACTGCCATGGGGGCATACATGTTTTACAAACATTACTTGTTTAACAATAGTTTATCATTCAGATGCTTTGTAATCATTTGTTCACTCAGGCCTACAGCCTTCATGGTTAATTCTTACACGCCAGAACTCCAAACCGTTGTTAAACAGCTGGGATACTAGGGTTTTTCAGATTTTATATATAAAATATATTTTATATGTATAATATAAAGGGAGGTAACTTGTGACTATCTCCTGTAGTTAAACTATAGTTTATATAATATTACCTCCCTTTACATTAATAGCTTTATACTGCAGTTCTGATGTAACGTTTTCTTTCTGAGATATTTATTTTGCTGTATAACAGTTTGTTATTGATTGATGAAAGTGATATTTTATATAGTGTTCATCTAATTTACATGTTTTGCTATATTTACATGTACATAATTATTATGTATGTACATTGTATATAATTTTATAACTATAAAAGATGTATAATGTTGCATAGTCAGGGGCGTAGCTTAGTTGAAATCAATGTGTAGGCCACGTTATTTTTTTTTAATTTCTATATCTTCGCATGTGCATTCTTAGCCGTTTTCAGACTAAAGAACAAATATCAGTGGCAGTCCAAGTGAGTTTGACACTCCTATACCCCATACCCTCATTGATATTCATTGCATTTTTGGCATTTTTATTTTTTCGACTTTCTGTGAAAAAGTGTAAGCCGCGGCCTATATGGCCTATAGGAAGTTACGCCACTGATAGTTCACATTGAATATTACCATATATATGCAGTTCATTGAGTCTAGAACTTATCACATTCATAGGGGTGAGTCTAGCACTTATCACTTTCATAGGGGTGAGTCTAGCACTTATCACATTCATAGGGGCGAGTCTAGCACTTATCACATTCATAGGGGCGAGTCTAGCACTTATCACATCATAAGGGCGAGTCTAGCACTTATCACATTCATAGGGATGAGTCTAGCACTTATCACATCATAAGGGCGAGTCTAGCACTTATCACATTCATAGGGACGAGTCTAGCAGATTTAGAGGGGGCGCAACCGGCGCGCGCACCCCTAAAATCACAGCCTATGTAATTTATCACATTTTTGATGTAAGAACAATATTGATATGCAATCTGGAAACTGAGCAAAAGTCCGGGAATTTTTCATTGAGGCTGTCGATAAGTGTCATTTTCTATGAAGAAAATACATGTACCTAATACTGAAAAAAATCCTCACTCGCTATGCTCGCTCGGAATAATTCTAAGTTGTAATAACTCTATGTCAACCAACAGCCTTTAAACTGCTACCTTAAACTTTTTTGTTCCATGTTAAGCAAATGTAGCCTCCTTTTCTCTATTTTATTGCCATATTTTGCTCTAACAAATAGATGCTGTGTCACTCAATCGCACGAAAAAAACAGGGAAAACTGCTCTGTGGTCAGAGAAAAATCAGGGAAAAGTCAGGGAATTTTGTCTAAGAAAATTTGTGGGAACCCTGTACTTCTTATAGTTAGTATAATGTGTATGTATATTGACAACACTTTTTGTTTTTCTCCTATCTGATGTCATTATATATTCGGTAAATGATGTTATTTTTGGCGTCATTAATATAATTAACAGAAATATGTGTAGTTCTTGTTATAAGTGTCATATGATATAAAGAATCTAACACTTGTTGTCAATTGATACAAACTTATATATTAATCTCACTTAGGAAATACCGTAAAGTTCCGCTAATAAGACCACTTTGATTATTTTGAAATCATGCAGAATTTTGCCAGTGTAAGGTCCCAAAGTATTAAATTTAGAACAAAAAAGGTCCGCTAATAAGACCGATTCGCTATTAAGACCACCTTTTTGATTTGTCTTATTAGCGAAACTTCACTGTACTATAATATTCGTAAGCCTGCTAGAGGCCTGCCTAATGAAAATTTCCAGAACTCTTTTGATATAAGTTTATATCAATTGATAACTTGTGATAGATCCTCTATATATGTTACGAGGGGTGATCAATATATTCAAGAACTTTCCATCAAGCAATTTATTTGCCAAGAAAGCTTATAAACAAATCATCATTCAGAGTAAGACCTCTTCGACCGAATGCACTTTTAAAACTTTTTTATTCATGCAAGGGATGCATGATGTAGCCAAGGCTGTCACATGACTTCAGTATAAGTGCTCCAATTTTAGCAGCACCTAGCCACATAGATGATCGTTTTACTTTTAAGACAGAATTATAAGTTATAAATAGCGCTAACAGCAGGTGCTGCACATGGGTCACAATACATGTGCATTGTGACGTCACAATTTACCGGTAATTATTTAATTAAAATGTTAGATAATTGATGGATCTACATGCCCTGGTACAATTTCATTGTTCAAGGATCAATATTTCAAAAATAAGTAGGAAAGTTCTCGAATATATTGATCACCCCTCGTACACAATGTATATAATACACAGATGTGTTATAGTATGTGATCGATCCACCTTGCAATATTTCACAAACCATCTTCCGTCCACATGTTTTATACACTACTTCAATAAACTTCAAAAAAATATCATTACTGCTTCTTGTTATTTCCTTTTCATGTGTTATAGCCTTAACTGATTACCTGTGTCCTCATATATGCATAATTTAAAACAGTTGATTTGAGCCCTAAATATGCATTAATAGTCAGACTGAAAAAGAACTGCCACAGAGTGACTAATGATATCCCCACATGCCGCTTTTGTCACAGACATATGGCGAAACAAAACCATGGATTGATAAGAAGGTGAGAGCGGCGATGAGAAGGAAAACAAGCTATACAGCCGTATGAAGAAGCCCAAAAATGATAGTGACATCAGAAAATACAAACAGACCAAGGCCAACCTACAAAACTAGAAAGGAAATCATACCTCAACTATATCAACAATCTCATAGAAATCGGTAACCCAGAAGAGAACAACACAACCACAAAACAGAAGCACTTCTGGAACTTCATCAAATCTCTAAGAAAGGACAACAACGGCATCTCACCACTGAAATACAAAGGAAGACTCTTTAATGAACCGAAAGACAAGGCTGAAATCCTGAACAAACAGTATGAGTTTGTATTCACGCAGGAAAGTGACGACAATGTACCCAGTCCATCAGGTACCCCACTACCAAGCATGGATGAGATTAAGGGAATCGAGAAACTATTGCGTAACACCAACCAAAGGAAGGCTACTGAACCAGATGCGATACCCGGCCGTATCCTACAGGAATGCGCCATAGAGATTGCCCCAATCTTGACCATGAACTACAACACCTCAATGCCAGATGGGATTGTCCCTGATGACTGGAAACATGCCAACGTAACAGCTATCTACAAGAAAGGTGCCAGACAAGATGCTGCTAACTACAGACCGGTCTCCTTAACATGTCTCTCCTGCCAGATCTTAGAGCATGAAATAGTCAGCAAAACCCTAAAACATCTTGATGATTATAAGGTCCTCCACGATTGCAAGCATGGCTTCCGAGCCTGCAGAAGCTGTGAGACGCAACTACTTACATTGCATCACGAGCTGGCAGAATCATTTAACAAGAAGGTACAAACGGACATGATCATCCTAGACTTTAGCAAGGCCTTTGACAGAGTCCCACACCGACACCTGCTAAAGAAGATTAGTCACTACGGCATCAGGGGTAACACACTTCGTGTGATCGAGTCGTTTCTCACTGGAAGAACACAGCAGGTGCTCGTAAAGGGTCAATCATCAGACACAGAACCCTTGGTGAGTGGCGTACCCCAGGGCTCAGTCCTTGGGCTGCTGCTTTTCCTCATATTCATCAATGACCTACCTGATAGAGTCAAATCCAGGACCAGACTGTTTGCTGATAATTGTACCCTCTACAAACATATTAGGACTGAAGATGACCAAATCCAACTTCAACAAGACTTGGACTCCCTGGCAGCGTGGGAACTAGAATGGGGCATGGAGTTTGACCCGCACAAGTGTAGTGTTCTACGGGCAACAAGATCCAAGACTTCCAAACTCTATCCCTACCAGCTCAAAGGTGTTCAATTGACAGAAGATGAGAGCACCAAGTACTTAGGAGTGACCATACAGTCCAACCTTTCATGGAGGCAACACATCAACAAGACAACCCAGAAAGACAACAGCATGCTGGGATTTCTTCGGCGAAACTTGTTTAAAGCCAACGAAGACACTAAGACGAATGCCTATAACTCCATGGTACTTCATGGTAAGATCCAACCTCGACTACTGCAGTTCAGTCTTGAATCTACATCAGAAAGACCTCATACAACAGATAGAGATGGTCCAGCGCAGAGCATTGCAATTTGTGACAAACCGCTACAGAAACACCAGCAGCGTCACCAACATGTTAGACCAACTGAAGTGGGAATCCCTCCAGTCTAGAAGGGAGAAGTCACAACTAACTATGCTATACAAGGTAGTTCATGATCTCCTGTATATATCATCTTCCACCTACCTAACACCAGTTACCTCCCGGACAAGGGCTGCTCATTCCTTCAAGTACCGCCAGCATTCTGCATCCTCCGACTCCGAAATGTCCATTTCATAAGTGTGTCACCCAAGAACTATTTCTGTAAAATTATTTTGGAATCTGGCAAGTGGTTGATTGTTTATGATATTTTAAGTGTTTTCAATTGGTTGCCATGGCAACCAGAGTTATTTATAGATTTCCATTCTTTTAGCAATTTTTATAAAGGATCACCAAAGGAGCATTGTTACCAATTCATAATGAAACCAGTACTTTAAGAGATGAAGATTTTATTAGAGATATGTATGGAAAAACAGACCCCACCCACTGGTGGCCATGTTTTTTGACGAATCATAACCAAAATGTCAATTTTGTAAGAGGGCCACCAAACAACTACTTCTGTAAAATTATATTGAAATCTGGCCATTCGTTGATTTTTTAAGATTTTTTAAGTTTTTCCAATAGGTTGCATGGCAACCAGTTATTTGTAGATCAGAAAAAAAACTTTACGGGCATCATCCCAGTGTGGTAGTTCACATTTATTTTAAGTTTCATGAAATTCTATCAGCTAGTTACAGAGAAATCGCTGCGGACGGACGGAGACTGACGGACGCCATTTCAATACCCCCCTACCTATTTCATCGGCAGGGGATAATCAGTCGGATGCATAAATTCATGGAACTACGTCAGAATATGGCTGTTCCTGATTTTCTATCTGAGAATTGGAAAATGTCTAAAGCTGTGTAAAGGATGTGTTTCGGTATAATGATTCTTGGTTCATAATAGTGCTAATAGTGCAGGCAATACTTGGTAGAATATTTCCAGCATAAAATAGGGGCTTGCTTAAATCAGGTGACATTAAATATACTGTATCCAAGTAAAGTCAGTTTAATCAGGTATGTCACTTGTATACAAATATTGCAATATGATAACATTGTATTTATATTGTTATAAACATTTTAATTGAAGAAAAATGCAGTGAAAACCAATACCTTATTCATAAAGCCACATACTTATACTTAAAATATATATTAAAAGTAAACATTAATAGGAGAATTTGCAATGTTTATAAACAGAATGTTATGTAAACATGTGACTGACCTGATTAAACAAGTAATTGAGAATTGCAAGCGATACAGAAGTCCCCTACCGGTTTTAAGCCATTTTCAATGTTTCTGTTACCATAGCAACCACAATTTTGGTCGGAATCAAAATTTGTTTGGACATGCATTATCCCCTAATTGTCCCCTATCTACATACCAAGTTTCATAAACCTAGCTTGGAAACTGTTTGAGTTATGTCAGGATCCAGATATTTTGACGGAATGATGGACGGACGGACGGCAAACCTATGTCCCCTCCGGTCAAAAACCGGTAGGGGACTAACAAGTTATACAAACAAAACTCATATATTTTGATTTCTACATGTATTTACAATATTTTTTATTTACAAATTTCATTTCAAAATAAAATCAAATTTAATTTTCATTTAATCAAAACTCGAGTACAGCTAAAAGCCTCAAACACACCAAATTATTTTTGTTGTGAAGTAATTTAAGTTCTTTAAACCAGGGTTGATATTAAGATTTTATTGAACGGTTTGTTTCAAATTGGAGACGGCCAAAGCAGTCAAGGCAGTCATATTATTATACGTAGGGTGTTCAAGAAGTAATAGGACGTTTTTAATAGCAGCGCGGTTAATGAGAAATTTAGAAAACTAATTTGCTGTAAAATAAAATTTCATCTATCACTGACTATCAAGCGAAATATATAAGCAATTGGATTAACAATAAAAAATATATTAAACATTAAATATACCATGTACCATAGGCGGGTCGCGCCGTGACGTTATGATGACGTCGCCTTTCAAACACAGTATTTTAACCGAAAGACATCCTTAGTAATTTTTATATATTGTCACCCTGACTTTCAAAACGAATCTGATGTTACTGTCAACATTGTTTATATTTGTCTCTGTACCAAAAAATGAGTTACAGTGATGTAAGAAATTGCTCTAACCTTGAAGCGTCTATCAGTGTACGATCGGTGTCTATCAACGTCAAACTACTTATTCTGTGACTTGACATGTGTTCACTTGTTAGTTCATTCCTTCGCTATCTGTGAACAGTTTGTGCCAATAGAACACAAGTAGATGCTGAGGATGCTATTACATTTTGCTTATTTAATTATTTTAATAGTTTGCATTGTTGCCTTTTCCAATTTATAACATAATTTAGCAATCGCGCGGTTTCTAGTTTTTGACGTTGACGTCATTTCGTCCATGACGCGCTTGGATATATACACTTGTTTACTCAGTCGTGATCATATACAAGCAGCGATTTCTTCGTAAATTTGCATGCACACGTCAGTGACATCAAGGCAATGCCACATAATTTACCAATATTATTTATTCAGTGGTTACTGAGATATGCACATGTTTAGTAAGGTTAATAATAAAAATTTACAGTGTGACCCGCCAATACGTTACATGGTTTCTATGACAACGCATTGTATAAGCACCACCACCAACAACGAAAATATGTTGTTATCAGTATATAGAGAATGAAATTCTACACATATGAGATAAATTTCATTAAAATGTAAGTGTTGAGTAAGAAGTTATGAGCAAAGTCCTATTATTTCTGGAACACCCCTCGTATATCACTTTTTTATCAGTTGATTGCCTCAGTTTTGAGACGGCCAATGGTGCTGCTAAGATGAGCATTTTGGCATACCGGTACATCAGCCTCTTAATGAAAACCTGGAAAACAGTTTAAAATTTTAATTTCATGAAAATTGAACTATAACTAATAAATGAACACCAGTTACCAGTGCGCAATATGAAAACAGCAATGGCAATGTTGAAATATAGTCAAAATTGGCCTTTGACATGGAAATATGCATTATTCCTGAACACCAACAAAAGTCAGGCTGTATGAATGTCCATAATTTATATTGATCAATAATGATTTATTTACAGCAGTGAAATAAGAGAGATCAATGTGTTTAAAGGGACAAGCCAAGAAACTTGAGTGTCTTGGTTTGCATACAACAAAATTGTGTTTATCACTTGTAAAACCAACTACATGTATTACCGAAAAGTCAAAGAAGAACTTGACCTAAAAATTTACTCTGGCATGCGCGCTTCGATATTATGTATATCGTTTTGAATAAAAGGCTGTCATCTTTTTATTGACGACAACGATATTAAGTTATTCTTGAAAAAATTTTTTTTAAAAACAAGCGGGATAGTTCGTTACTTTCTTACAGGGTGTTTATTATTTGACTTTGGTATTAAAATGATACCAGTTTAATTGCTATTCAAGACACTTCAGTTCCAGGGCATGTTCCTTTAAGCAATGTCACTAAGTGATTAACCAATGTCACTATGTGTCTTCAGAATCCCCGTCCTCCTGTTCCCATCGTTTTACCATTGCAAAATATTCACTGGCTTTTATCTTCTTTGGGATAATATCTGAAATATAAAATGATGCATTTTTTTAACATATAAAATATAACATATATTTTATTGACAATATAACTGAACAAAAATTAACCTGATCTTCTAAGTAAAAGCATTTGGGTAGTTTCACTGGAACACCTGAATTGGAATTGTCATTTGAAAGTTATAAATATTACTCGTTAAGGATGTTGGAGCGGTTTGGATCCCTCATTAAGATTTTGTTCAAATTTTGCCAGGAAGTAGAAAAATCTATTCTGACACAAAATATGATAAAAAGTCACGGAACTCGTTTTCCGAGTCATCAGCCCTATTTGAAGTATGTATGAATTATCATATAATTACATCGAAATTGGTAAGTTGGTGGTGGTGTTCAAATTTGACATTTTTATTTGATGTCTATGATCTAAATAATAAAAATATTTCAATGTAGTTTGGGCACAAGTTGTTATACATGGCTGTTTGGGCACAAGTTGTTATACATGGCTAAGATACCGAAAATGGAATATTTCATTTTGGTCTAATATTTATATCTCTTTAACCTCACCCACTTCATATTAAATGCAGCAAAATAGCACCCAGGTAAAATCCTTATAACTTTTGTTCCCAAATTAAACTTTTTTAAATATTTCCTTAAAAAGGTCCAGTGCTATAGATCTTCAAATTATGCAATAAAAAATACATGTCACCTAGGAATCATTTTAGCAAATGTTGTTTTTGATTTTGGTTAAATGAGGCTAAAATGCTGAGAAAATCAATGAAAATGCTTAAAATAAAGTTTATTGAACATGTAAATATTGCGAGAACACATAAACATACAAAAAACAAACATTAATACCAAACGAACCTGACTCCCAAGTCATATATAGCGTAAATAGCAATACTTTTATTTTTACTCCACCCAACTATTGTGTAATGCAATGTTTTTTTCGGAACGTCAACTGTCATTTCGATTATTATTTTCAAATTTTATTACTTAACACTTATTATCAAAATTGTTCAATTTGATTTATTTTAGATTTTTTGGACACATTTTTACATTTATAAGGCACGTAATGTACTATGACAAATGACGCATGCGCAGTAAACTGATCCAGTATTCTTAAGACATCAAATAAGGTTTTCAACATGGTAAATATGATTGGTTATATATAAAGTTCTAATAGTGAAATAATCTGGGGTCCTAATAACTGAGGCTGATAATAAGGATTAAGATGCAGGTCTGTCATGTGCTGATCCCTACACCAAAAATCAAACGTTGTTCTATTGCTAAAATTCAGCTTCAAAATAATATTAGAAACGCGTCCGAAGGCGACCTGCTACCAAATTCCTTTACATAATTTTAATTTGTTAGGCTGCCTGGGCCATGTTTTGTGACGAATCAAAATTATTTTAAGGAATTCAGTAGATGGTCACTCTAGGATCATTGCTGTAAAGTTCCAAAACAATAGGCTGACGCACCGACGATGGATGAAGGGCCAGGGTTTATTTTTACAAGTAGGGGAAGGGGCCTTTTCTTTGAATTGGGGGGAAAATAACTTATAATTTTTGCAAAGAATTTTTGAAAAAAACTCGATGTCAATTGGATCTTAGGGGAAAAACTATAGAAGGAAAAAAAACCTGGAAGAGCGATCCCAAAAACTCAACTTGTCACTATGTGACTGGTGAGCTAAAAACAGCATGAGACTAAATCCATGCAGCTTACATCTAAAACTATCACTTTGCTTCTAAGTGAATAAAAATATGTCAAGTACCTTGCAAAAACTGTAGAGTGTCAATGTTGTCCACTATTTCCGCCAAGTCATTATACTTGAGTAGAGTTTTATCATTGCTTTGTTCTAGTGAAACTTGAGCCAAACTTTGAATAAACATCTCCTGAAAAACCAATATGCACACACTAAATATCACGAACAGTAAAAAGCATAACTCATTGTGTTTTTGTTTGTTTGTCATTTACTAACAGTTTATAAAAAAATCCTCCAAATTAAATTAGTTAACTTTTTGTCTGTTACTTTCAATTGTGTAACGTGTATGTTTTACCCATACATAGGTTTCCAGAGCTCTGTGAGAAATCGAGCGTGCATTATCAGGGCACAGGTAACTGTATCATTAATAAAGAGTAAACAGATTTTTTTTTATATAAAATTTATAATATCTTAGAAAGGTTTATAACACGGGAAATTGACCACACAGTCACTGAGGTGCAGATTGCTTTTAATAAACATTTCATTAATACTGGTGTTTTTTTTAATGTATATACATAATCAGAAACTAGAGAGCTTCGTTTTTAATTTGATATCAATATTGTAAGAATCTGTCAATAAATAAAACGACAGGGCGTGACATTACATGTACTTTCTTTTTTCTTGTTTAGAAAATATATATAGTATTGTCATTTCTATTGAATGTACCTCAGTGACTGACAGGACACCGTGGTATACATTTCACGGTATAACTTTTTAACTAGTTGATCAATTTTGATGGTATTTAGCATGGAGGTAGTTCTAACAATGTTGTCTATGAAAGTAATTACTTTATGAAGATATCGAATGCCGATTCTTGTTTTTGATACCATAAAAATCTGACCACTTTAGTACAAATGCACCTTTCTAAGATATCATAAATTTCATAAAAAAATATTTTTTTTACTCTTTATTAATGATACAGTTACCTGTGTAATTTATAGGTTGAGAAGAAATGACTATGAGGACATCTACAGCAAGATGGTTGAAGTCAAGGTCAAAATTGTGATGTATAGCTGTTTTTGTATTGTAGCATCGTCGTTGAAAAAGCACAGACTTTCACAGATTTTACACTGATTTACCGGTAATAATGATACCCAATATATCCCAAACATTTCCAAGAAGTTAGGAATATCATTAATAATTAATTGACCATGATTTTTTTTATTTGTCGTTCAGACAGCTAAATTTCCTGACAGTCTGGGTGGAACCACAGCCGACATTTGGTACAGTTAAACATTACTTAAATGCATCCTGCACTACAGGTACAATAAATCAGCAGGATATTACCGGCCTTTGTGTTATTTGTTTGTGTCTTCTTCCTCCAGGGTGAAGCATGGCAACACAATAAATTGACCAATTGTTGTGCCTTCCACTTTAGCAGGTCTATTATATCGCCCAATTTGTATATCTCCCTGATTGGTATATCATATACAGATCTGTGTATACGTAATTACGTTGATACACAAATCAGGATATGTCATATGTAAAGTGGGAATATTTTTTTAATGCGTAAAAAGTGCATAACATTGCTTAAACAAGATCTTTGTGTATGTAACACATCATGTAATAAATAAATAATGTAGCGCAAGTATCATTTTTCATGCCTATTAGTGCGTTTCTTGCGTTCTTTCTATTTTTCTAACAGGCACATTTAGCAAGATCTATAATTAAAAAAAAGGTTGTTTATTAAAATATGTACATTTTCAAAAAATATGCATCACACACTTTTTAAATTTAAACAGTTTTTTGCAACTGTATATTTATGCAATATCCCGATTTGTGTATCAAATCTGTATATGATATACAAATCTGTGCATTACAGATTGGGCGATATAATAGACCTGTTTAGAGGGTGAACACATGACAAATATAGCGTGCCGATGCGAAGATTTCAAACCCACCGTCACGAAACAAGAGAAAATTATGTGTGTTCGTCTATCAAAATATTTTTTTTTTGTCTTCTATATTCTGTGTGTTCAAGTATTCGCCCTCTAAAAACGAAGACGCGGTAAATGAGCAATTTAATTATTTATTGTTTGTTTGTGTTGTCCAGCTTTGCCTTTCGGGTGCAAACACATGAAGATTGGAAATGACCGAAATCAGCCACCATAGAAAAAAGTTTTAGAAATGACCAAATCTTTTATGACCCGGCCGAGGATCGAACCAGGGACTTCTCGACTACCGTCGCCTACTACTAGTATACCTCTGTCTCATAATTTCGTGCCTTCTCCTGAAATTCGTGCCTGGTTTGTTTCAGCTCTAATATACGGCTACGTTGTATTTTTACTAAAATAACCCCAAATAATATTCACACAAATGGCCTGTATCAATTGGGGCAGTCATTTTGGACGACTCGTCATTGTTGTCACCTTGACGACGAGGAACAATACGGGTATTGTTTATTCCAATTGGGATTCTTCAACTGGTGTTAATTGTTTTGCATACCATTGTTATTACGCATTTTATTTAGCGCCACAGTTTATTACACTCAAAATGAAAACAGATTATGATGAGTACTACTCCAAATTTATTTAATTTAAACACAAATACAAAAATTTACTCCATGGGGCCCCAGTACAGACAAGTTTTTAAGGAGGCACGGATTTCATGGTTACCAGTCAACAGGATTCAGAGTACCGACATAGACATACAAAAGCAATAATTTTAGGCAGTGGCTAGCCGTCCGGCACCGGACGACTAGACAGCGAAATTAGTCGTCCGTCATCGGAAGACTAGCAAACGATACATGCATTGGCTAGGTAACTGTCATTCTATTTCTATGCATTAGGCATCCATAATTTCAGTTATTTTCTTGTGATAAGTATCACATATGTTTCTACCTTGTAATAAACTACGAATTAAGCAAGACAAGTTAGTGCATTTATCTGCATCCATTTTGTGACCGGCCGTGTATCTCCGTATACTGTTCGCCATATTGGAAAACAAACAAAGTACGCACGTTAATTTGCCGAAGTAACACAAACAAAGCTATGGCAATTAATTATAATTTTCATTCGCAGTTTTAATAGCACATATATACAAAACAATACAATTACAATTGTATTTTTTTGTAAATTTTAAATACAATATACAATCGGGGAGTTTAGAATAGGACCTACCATGATACGATTCATAAACGGTAACATTGTTTTCACGCTATTATAACCAGTGGCATTCCAAACTGTCAATTACCTAATACAGCAATTTCATTTTTTCAGCATGAAGTGAAGTCATATACTATCCCCATCCTCATAATACTGTAATTGAAACTTTCTATGTTCCATTACTACTTCTATTTCTAATGCCGGACGACTAATTTCGCTGTCTAGTCGTCCGGCGCCGGACGGCTAGCCACTGCCATAATTTTATGTATTTTCATAATCATTTTGTCATTGTTTTTATTTGTTAAGTTAAAAATCTTTCTTCCAAGATTGGTGAAGATAATTTTTGAACTTATATGCGAGAGTGCGCATGCGCCAATGAAACTGTTAAGAGGCACGGATATACGAGACAACAGCATACCGTATGGAGACTACCAGATTGGCTAGAGTCCTGAATACATCTAACCATGCCAACCTTTACGTGAATAGTGTAACATATTAAATATTTCTATATTACATCTCCACTATTAATTAATGAATTACCATTGGTAGTGGTTACAGGTGGTAACCAGCAACGAAATCAACGTCGCGAAAACACATGACATTTAAACTAAAGGTCATAAGAGGAATATTTAATACCGTTGCTTTTGCTGCCAGAAAAAGTGCCTCTTGGTTTATATTACTGACATCAGGAGAACTTTTCATGATAGTTCTCACACGAGAAATCGGTAAATCGCATTTTCCCCGCTCGTCCATTGTTTCGAAATTTGGCGAGCTTGATTGAATACATTCGATACTTGATCAGTGTTGATACAGAAGAAATTCTTGGTATATCGTTCACCACATTATGTGGATTATATCTATTATATTTCAGCAATGAAATCACTTAGAGTATTTATTTAAGAAACAACGTTAGATCTATTCAATTTCATCGTTGTTCAATACTGGCATCTTAGTATGATAAATAATTTTGTAAACAAATAAAATATTTGAGAAAAAAATCAAGCGCGTCAATTTTGACGGATTGCTGTCTGTGGAATGGTGCGATGTTTACACCATGATTTTGCTGTGAAATCGTATGTGTCATGGCTTCTAATCGAGTAGACTTTGCAATAGATACTTCAACTTTGGTAAATCATGATGAATTAAGTCTGCAGCAACGTGTAAGTTAAATTTAAGATGTTTCGTCCCAAGTCATTTCGACCCCGAGTTAATAAACAAGTCGTGTCAAATCCAACTACCTAAAAGCCAACTACACATTTGAGTTCCATGTTAGAAGAAATTTTTTTAATTCATCAATGATTTTTTTTCAAAGCAAACTTTTACACGGCATGTTTTTATTTTGTTCAGAGTTCAGACACGCCCCTTATGCACCATCTAGTTTATTGAAACCACAGCCCCCAGCAAAAGTCAAACCAGGAGCCCGTTACCTAACCGAACCACTATCAAGTGCCTGGTAGCGCTATGCTAGGAAACAGCTTGCTTCAAAAAAGTGAACAATTAATATGCTACCCGCGAGCCAAAGATCTAAACACATGTATTTTTACAGTTTTGATGATGAAAACTAATCCAGTCAGTATGTTCATATTACAATGCTTAGATCTTTGCAGCAGACAGTTGCATAGTAAAGGGTTGTCGAGCGCTATCGAAGCGATCCATTACATGTAAGAAATCGCTCGGTAGTGCTCGCCTAGCAATGTGTTATGCTATGGTAGTGTGTTGTTGCATAGACATGCACTCGAGAGCGCAATTTGGAAGCTATTTGGTTAGGCAGCAGGCTCCAGGTATAAATTCAGGTCAAACCAGGGCCCGGAATTATAACCGATACTTACACTCGGTACTCAACACTCAAATAATGAAAATGTGATATAATGAGCTATTATTTGTCCTAGAGTGCAAATTTTGATGAGGAAAATGTATACAATAGATTAATGAGTGATGAAAATAACATTTGACTCATTTTCTGTGCCATTGTGTACTATTTATGACATATATATGTAATTATTAAATCTGAGTGCCATACTCAGCACTCAGACTGAAAAATTACATTTACAGCTTTGTATACACTAAATTTCACTATAGAAATAAGCCAATGATGATATTCAGTACTTATTTAACATTGTAACAACTTCTTGTTCTCAAAAATTGTCACTCTGAACCTCGAAAGACTGAATTTCAATATTTGAGTGCCGAGTGCTGAGTGTAAGTATTGGTTGTAATTCCGGGCCCAGGTCTTATTTATGGCAAAATATATTGTGTATATAACTTCATGCTTACGAAAGGGTTTAAAAATAAAATTCAACATCAGGTTGGATTTGCATAGCCAATCCTGGTTAGACCTGAAGTTAGACCTGGTTAGACCTCAGACGTAGTTTGGCCTGGCTGGGGCAGGTCTTATATAGACCCTAAATGTGTGTGATAATTTTTAGTAGTGGATAGCCAGTCTGGTCTGTTCTGTTATCATGTTATTCAATGTACTTAAGGATATCTAAGTTAGATTATACTATAAGTGTTTACTGTATAATTATTATGATATAATATACAATCATATAAGTTTTAGTTAAGTAAGTAGAGAATTTTAATTGTATCAAATTGAGTGAGAAAAAAAAACCAGACACGGAAGGCAGCACTCAACTTAAACAGCCTAGCACAAAAAAAACATAAAAACAACTCAGACCACAATTATGTCACAGGACCAGTATTTGACTGATACAATTACTTGATTGTCGTCAGCCCGGGTAGCTCAGTTGGTAGAGCACCTGACTTGCAAGCGGGAGGTCGCGGGTTGGAGCCCTGTCCTGGGTATATGATTTTTATGTACCTACAACATTGGCGCCCAACGGGGGACGGTCTCTGACTGTTACATTGCTACGCATGTGCTTCTGTTTTATTTATGTCTCTAGTCTGAGAATTCGAGGACGAATTCTAATAGAGCAGGGGAGAATGTCACAGGACCAGTATTTGACTGATACAATTACTTGAATTGTCGTCAGCCCGGGTAGCTCAGTTGGTAGAGCACCTGACTTGCAAGCGGGAGGTCGCGGGTTCGAGCCCCGTCCTGGGTATATGAGTTTTATGAACCCACAACAATTACATGGCACAATGCCCAACAAACAGCTGAACGAGAAAATGAACTTTACCGCGTCAAGTCCACGTCCCAGCTGTCAAAAAGCTGAACTTGTATATTCATCATTAAATCTATACATCTATCATTGTTTTTCCACCAATTCCTTTAAATTATATGTCTTCTATATACATAGAGGATATTTGTGATAGAATTTTATTTACAATATTTTTACAAGTTAATGCGTTGATGTAAATCTTTTATTGTTTGGATTGGATCTGCAATATGCAAATGTAAAAATGGGTATCAACATTGCATGAATCATTTATAATGTTTGTGCATGGTTCTTCTCCTGTTAATGTATGTATGGACAAAACAGTGTTTTTTATGCTATACTGATATTTTATAGGTTGCTCAGTTTGAACCTCCTAATAATTAACAATGCCCTTATAGAAGGTTTAACTCAGTTTATGAACTTATTTTGATAACAATTTGTACAAATATTCATTGATAAATAATGTTGTTACGTGGATTACAACGATGACTCAAAATGGTGATTATATAGGACTAGTATTTAGAGGGGTCAGATGAAATACCTCCTACTCTGTGACCTCACTTTGCCTGTTTCATTGACTTATTCAGCTCAGCTATTTTTCGGTTATTCGACTGCCGATTCACCTAACCAGTTTTTCCAGGATTTTATTCTAAGGTTCCTGTATTAACTTACCCTTCAACTAGGAACCATGCAACATCTTGGAGGAAAATCAACTCAATAGAGGTCAACTATTGATGGCGACCAACATCCCTACAAAGTTTAAAGATCCTAGGTCCAACCCTTCTTCAGCAAGCCTCCGTAGCTCAGTTGTTAGCGTGCTTGCCGTCTAATCTGGCAACCCGGGTTCAAATCCGGGTAGAAGCTCACAAATGCCCGCCATGTTTCAGCTGGAAGCTGACTGGCAAATAAAGGAAATGCTCGGCTTATAGTAATTGAACAGAAACCATTCGGTCAAAGATCATTAGCCGATTGTTTCATGATCGGGTAATACTTTAATAAAAACATAATATTATGGTCAATTTTATACTAAAAACTCGCTGATAAATCATGCACACTTGATTAATTTACCTCTGTGGTTTATACCAAGTTTTCCCGCCTTTCTCATTATCATTGGCGGACTATATTTAAACGCAAACAAACAATAATATTTAACTTACATAAAGTGTAGATAAGAATTAATTCTTATCAGCCTACATAATGAGGTGATTCACTGTGATAGTAAATGCATGAGATGGTCTGACGTTAAACTGGTATCATTCTTGTATCTCACTGTCCTGGTATCAGTGATTGTGTTCACTTAATGTACTTGTCCAGACACTTTGTTTCTTCTTAATTGTTTTATCATTGGATACATGAAGTTATATGTTTAAAGTTTTAAGCAAATTCGTATTGGAATGTTACAGTTAATTAAATCATGAATAACACATTGTTTGTTCCAAGACGTTTGGTAAGTATATTTTTACGAAATATACTATGAAAAAACGTAGCATATACCGTAGTGATGTACCGATTATCGGATAACATCGATTAGTGGTGTGCAGAAGTCAGCCGATTCCGATGATCGATGCCATTCATCCATAATCGATCATCGGATAAATATGTAAAACAAGACTTATTTAATCAAAAATTGCTAGGAAAATTCAAAGCATGGAAGTTTGAACCAATTGGATGCCTGTTAGAACCAATTCAAAGAATTTGTTCAAACTCAGATAGTAAAACGTCTACCGAAAATCATTGTTTTTCCATTTGTCACCTTTTTTCGCAACTTGGGAAGTAGGAAAACACGCATTAGTACACTGCATATTCAGTCCCTGTTCTGCCGATTATTATTTGGGAAAATCGCATCGGAAGGGCCAGTCGATTCTAGCTGATAATCGATTATGATTTGCAACCGATGTCCCATCACTAATATACCGGCTGTTATACAATGGTTTGGAGTTCTGACGCATAGGATATAACCACAAAGGCTGTAGGCCAGAGTGTTAAACAACAAAGCGTCAAACGGCCAAACATTGTACAACAAAAGGTAATACTACTATAGCTTTTGAATATTTTATTTCGATTCTAACATGATTTAAATGTGCAATTATATATATGGCCAGTTTTACTTTGCAAGAGTATCGTATTGTTTACTTTACTGGATTACTCATGATTGACCACAGAGGGTCAGTTCACTACTCCAGCCGGTTTGGGAAATGGACACTTTGAGCATAATTCCTAGCAGGGGACCTACAATTTCGGAATAATACGGAAATTTGGATTTGTTGCTTTTTTGAAAGAATTAACTTTTCTGCAGAAAATGAAAATTATTTGGTGAAAAATTTCAAAGTTTTAACACTAGAACGATATTTAAAGTGAGTTTGGTGTGAAGGTGTGTGCTCGAAACAGACTTGCCACTGGTTTTCGGGATTGGACATTGTTTCTCAGTTAGAGACCCTGAACGTGTCATAGTAGATGAGAATGTGTCATCAGATGATGAATATACTGGTGATCAGGAATCTGCTCGACTTTCCAGACCACTTAATTACTGAAGTATAATGTACTTGATTGACAATTTTGTTAAGTTCACAGTTTCCTGTACTTGTATACATCAAGCTAGAGTTTCATAGTGTACATGTTATGGCATTATAACTTACAAAAAGAAATATATTAAGTCAGACAGACCACATTGTTGGCATATCATAACTGCACTTGTTTTCCCTGGTGATATAAAATCAATGACAGACTTACAAAACTGTCGTTATATACCCGTAATAATGAATTTTATCAATAATTGTACAATGTGTTATATTGTTCTATTGTTAGCGGCCGGCTGATGAACTGAGTAATGTGGTTGGTGAGGAAGACAGGAAAGCGCCCTCTAGTGGTTTACCAGGAAATGGTTTCCATGGCAACAAGGATCGCAGACCAAGAACATTGACAACTGATTCAAGATCATCCATCAATCGTGCAAGGTTTAACTAAGTTTTATAGAACATTATCCTTAAATTAGTGATTCATGTAAAAATAAATACGGAATATCACTGCAGTGTGTTGATCTGTTGGGCCGTATTACCTCGAGTTGCTTGTGTAATGCCGTAGCGGTCTCACAAGAGATGCGGTATGACGCAAGCAACAAGAGATAATACGGCTTAACGGATCAACACAACTGCAGTAATATTCCTTTATTATATACCTGAGTATAAGTGAAAAAAGCCCTTTTACACGCAAAAGTGTGTTTAATGTGTATACATTGACGTCATGAATGTCGACATAGTTTCTGCATGTAACGCAGCATCCATTCATAAAAAGGAAATGTTTACATTGATATGGGCATATGTTCAGCATATAACAAGTCAGACATGCATGATACAGATTCGGAAAAGCAGACATGTATGATACGGAAAGTGCAATCTGTCACGTTGTATTCCACTATGCGATTTTGCTTGTATTCGCATTAATACGTTGCTAGGTATATGATAAATGCATTTATTCATTAAATACTGTACATCAGCTGGGTGGGTTATCGAAAACGTCTGTTTGTCCGTTTGTCAGTCAGTCCATCCGTCCGAAAATGTTAACTAAAACTTTCAAGTTGTTTGAAACTCAATAATTTGTGAAGTCCATCAAGGCATTGCTTTGTCAAAGCCATGTAACACTATCCAACATTTTACCAGAATTATGGTCCTTGATTGACTTAGCTAGTTTTATGGACACAGCTGCCACGGGGGCATATTAAGCGTTTATTGAATGCAGTCTTGTTTTAACATATAAAGATGGCTTTATACATTAATTTTGCATTCTATTTCAGACCAGCCATCAGGAACTTGCGGGTCGCAAACACGCCTCATTTTTATGACTCATTTGAGGAGAGTATGTCCGAGTCGCCAGTTGGGAGTTGTGTTAATATCACTGCAAAACAAAAAATTGTCCAATCGAAACGACTCCCACAATGGATCTGGATTGTGGTGACCAGTATACTAGGCGTCAACGAGTCAATGAAATGGCTAGCCACTATACTCTATGTGTTAACTCTTATCGCTGCTCTAGCATTCACATTCCTCGGAGTACTCTTCGTTGTCTATGACATTTCCAGTTTGAACTCTAAAACAACCCTACATATTGGAGTGATCTCCCTTCTTCTTGGTTTTGGTTGGTTAGCGTTGGGAATATATTCCTTCAAGCTTGCTGGTAAACTGTTCGGTGCCAAGGATTTCGCCGCCAGTATAAGGAGTCATTCTCGGACATTGTTCAAAATCAGTTCAGCAGCGTTCCTCATTATTTCCGGCTGCTTGTTCACAGGTAAGGGCATAATACCAAAAAATATAACTCCAATGTACTGCGTATTGCTTTTAGTTTACTTCATAATGTTCTCGAAATTCTGAGCTAATATGTTTAAACAGAAATATATATATTTTTGTCCGGATGATAACTCAAAATCTATAACTCTTCATCAATTTCATAGTTGAATAGATCTCGAGGGGATATGCAGTGCCCAAGACCCATAACTCTATTGCATTTTTTGGAATTATTCCCCTTTGTAATTTTTATGCCCCCCTATCGATAGATGGGGAGGCATATAGTGATTCACCTGTTCGTCCGCTCGTCCGTTCGTCTGTTCGTCCGTTCGTCCGTCCGTCCTGGTTAACCCAAATTGACCGTTTCTTCTAGCATTAATATGGCTTGCTACAAAGCTTTCATACTTGCATGGATGTTGTGTATGAACACTCTCCACACGCCTGTACCACCTAACCCCATTTTGACCTTCACCTTGACCTAATTTTGGACTTAGACTTATTTATGGACAAGGCTTCCACAGGGGGCATAAGCGTTTAGTGAACGCAGTCTTGTTCATACTTAATTCTTGTCAATGCCATAAGTCATGAAGTATCTGATACTTTATAGTTGAATAATCTCATTTAAGTTAAAGGTGCAGTGCTACAACTCTCTTTTGCATATTTTTGGAGTATTTGTAGAGAATGTTTCTATGACAAACACCCAACAGGGAAAATGTGACACATGTCTCTGACGGCACTTGTTGATACATGCACATACACAGTTTACAAGCATTGTGTAAAGAGCTTTTTTATTCATTAATTATTACAAATTTGTGTATTTTCACATAAATACTGCATTCTACATAAACGCCTACGTCGTTTATTCAAATTAGGCGTGATTTTCCCGACAGTTCATACACCGATGAAATGCAGAAAATGTCTATTCAATTCTTAAATAAACATTCTTCAATTTGTCCATATAAAGAGGTTTTTTTTAATTGCTAAGAAAACATTGTTTATTCTTCAATTTGCGGAAATATGATTATATTGCATGAAACCAATATTTTCAGGATTGAATCTTTACGCTGAGTTTAAAGATTCATTGTTTTCAGGATTGAATCTCTACGCTGCGTTTGATGAAACTTAGGCTGCTAGTCATTGTGATGTTATTATATTTTCAGGATTGAATCTCTACGCTGCGTTTGATGATACTTACGCAGCGAGTCATTGTCACGTGATTGGTTTACATCATCTTGTATGTAATACTATGTATATTAGTCGTGTTGTGTTTACTGTATTCTCGATGATCTGGAACCTAATGGTTGGATGTATGCTTCTCTCTGTGTGTAGGACACATACTATAGGTACGTTAGTCAAAGTCATTATATGATAGTACTGTAAAATAATTCATTTTTAGCTCCACTATTCGTAGAATAAGGGGAGCTATTGCAGTCACCCGAGTGTCGGCGTCTGCGTCAGCGTAACACTTTCGTTAAAGTTCAGGTACAGGTTTTTTAACCTCTTATATTCTCTAAGTCCTTTGAGATGTTGCTTTCATACTTTGCATACTTGTTTGCCATCATGACCCCAACCCATATGCAAGAGTAGGTAACTCTATCAGGTATTTTGTTGAAAGTATGCCCCCTTTTTCTACTAAGTGCAAATAGTGCATATGTTAAAGTTTAGGTACAGTTTTTTAACCTCTAATATCTTCATAGTGCATTGACATATTGCTTTGATACTTTGCATACTTGTTCACCATCATGACCCCAACCCATTAACAGGGATAGGTAACTCTATCAAGCATTTTGGTGAAATTATGGACCCTGTTGGACTTGGAAATGCAAATGTTAAAGTTTAGGTACAGGTTTTTTAACCCCTTATATCTTCAAAGTGCAATGACATATTGCTTTGATACTTTGCATACTTGTTCACCATTATGACCCCAACCCATAAACAGGGGTAGGTATCTCTATTAAGCATTTTGGTGAAATTATGCCCCCTTTTTCAACTTAGTGCAAATGTTAAAGTTTAGGTACAGGTTTTTTCACCTTTAATATTTTCAAAGTGCATTCACATAATGCTATGCATACTTGTTCTTCATCATGACCCCAACCCCTACACAGGGGTGGGTAACTCTATCGAGCATTTTGTTGAAATTATGCCCCCTTTTGGACTTGGAAATGCTTATTTGTTTACCTTCATGACCAAGGGGACCTACGCATGAGTAGCTAACAGTCCTGCATTTTGTCCAAATTATCCCCCTTTTCGACTTAGAAGCCCCAACCTCTACACAGCAGAGGGTAATGCTGCTGTTATAAAGCATTTTGTTTTGAATATATAATAATTGTACTATCCTAGCATGGCGCTGCCAATAGTGGAGCGCGCTGTTCGTGGACAGCTCTTGTTAAGGAATGGTCTCCATCGTGCGTCGTCCGTAACAAAATTGTGTCCGCTTTCTAACTTTTTTCTGCCTTGGCCGAATTTCTTGAAACTTATGCCAAATGTGTAACTAGTAAAGACGACGTGCAAAACCCACATTCCAACCATGCCAGTTCAAGGTTACAATTCAAGGTCAAAGATTTGAATCTTACATTTCATGTCCAATCCATAACTTTTTAATGCCTGGGCCGAATTGCATGAAACTTATACCAAATGTGTAACTAATAAAGACAACGTGCATAACCCATATCCCAACCATGCCCGCTCAAGGTCATGGTCACAATTCAGGGTCTAAGGTTTGAATCTTACATTTCATGTCCGTTCCATAACTTTTTAATGCCTGGGCCGAATTGCATGAAACTCATACCAAATGTGTAACTAATAAAGACAACGTGCATAACCCATATAACAACCTTGCCGGTTCTATGTCAAGGTCACAATTCAAGGTAAAAAGATTGAATCTTGCATTCTGTGTCCACTCCATAACTTTTTAATGCCAGTGCTGAATTGCATGAAACTCATACCAAATGTGTCACTAATGGTGACAACATGCAGAACCCGCATTCTAACCATGCTGGTTCAAGGTCAAAAGTTTAAATCTTACATTTTATGTCCGCTCTTTAACTTTTTAATGGCTGGACCTAATTGCATGAAACTCATACCAAATGTATAACTAATAAAGATGACATACAGAACCAACATTTCAACCATCGGGGTCAAAGTCACAGTTCAAGGTCAAAGGTTTAAATCTTACATTTCGTGTCCATTCCATAACTTTTTAATGCCTGGGCTGAATTGCATGAAACTCATACCAAATGTGTAACTAATAAAGATGACATACAGAACCCACATTCCAACCATGCCGGTTCAAGGGCAAGGTCACGGTTAGAAGGTCAAAGATTTGAACCACCTTACATTTCCCATCAGCTCCTTAAGTTTTTAACGCCTGAGCCAAATTGCATAAACTCATAACAAATGTGTAACTTATTGGACAATTTCTCTGTTCATTAATGTGGCGGTGGATTATAGCCGCCTTGTTGTGGGTATAAATTCACAGATTTCAGTAACATTTAAATTGGTGGTTTCTTATTTGCGGATATGTAAAATTTGAATGAAAAATCCCTTGTCACGAATTGCAATAACTATGCAGTTCTTATTATCATTAAGTGGATACATCCCATGGTTAAAAAGTTAGCAAATTATTAATTTCTTACTTTAGCGTCTGGAAATATTAGCAAATATTCTTTCTAAGTAGCATTCTTTTAGTTTGCTAAATTTTCTGCGGGAGTAAATGTAAGCAAAGTTTGTTAATAATGGGGAGCAGTGGCCCAGAGGTAGGACACGCGCTGTGGGATCGAGAGGTCCTTGGTTTGATCCCTGTCTGCACAACTGCTAAATTTCTCTGAGTAAGAATAATCCACAATGCTCCACTTGACCAAGGTGTGAATTGGTACCTGTGAGGGCGGTGTATGTACATGTTAGATATTTTTTGGGCGCCATATCTTGATGTTGGCTTCACAAAAACCAGGTTTCCTAAACCAGGTTTCCTTAAAGTAGCCCAATGACCAGGGGAAGTTAAAAATGTCAAAGGGTGACTGAATGGCAGAACTGCTGAAAGCAGCCCTCGAATATTGGTACCCCCATCTCTGATTAGGGGGTATATTGCTTTGCACATGTCGGTCGGGCGGTCTGTCTGTCGGTAGACCAAATGGATTCCGTTCAATAAATCAATGCTTTGCCCAAGGATCTTCAAACTTAACATGGAGGTTGGTCATCAAAATGACCCCTATTTATTTTGAGGTATGTAGGTCAAGGTCACTATGACCACAACCATTTCTCTATTGGGCTGCCAACGTGATTTATAAACATCTCTTGTAACAACTATGTTTTACCGTGTAATGTTACTATATTTAAATAAAGGTGTAAGACGATTTATACGAGACCTTGAAGTAGACGGCAACCATTATGAAAGCTACTGGAGGAAAAAGTTACTTCATTCTAAAGATGGGGAGTACCATGCAGAGACGAACTCTATACTAAGTAGTAAGTTACAGTTTCCTACATTCTAGGCAATAAGGACACCTGTCCCTGAATCTGCTATACTGTCATCTATCCCCTTTTTAATCGCCCCTTGAAAATTGGACATATTATGTGAACACACTTGGCGTGTGGGCGGGCGAGGTTATCCAGTTATTTTTCTGTACTTTAAGTGGTGGTCCTATTATCGATGTGGTCCTATTATTGATGTGATCCTATTATTGATGTGGTCCTTTTATCGATGTGGTCCTATTATTGTCCTATTATTGATGTGGTCCTATTATTGATGTGGTCCTATTATTGAGGTGGTCCTATTATTGATGTGGTCCTATTTTTGTGGTGGTCCTATTACTGATGTGGTCCTATTATTGATGTCAGGGGTTCTACTGAGGCATAATGCCCAATCCTGAAAACGAGTGGCAAAACGGTTTCGGATGACATTAGCACACATTCCTACACCTTAACTAGGTTTCAAACATTGTTTTATTATTAAAATTCAGATTATGGACCTTCAAATGACCATAACTTTGTCAATTCTTAGAATGTTTTTATCAATTCAAGAAAGATAATTCTTATAAATGCACCAAATCTGGATTTCCGGAATTGTAGGACCCCTGTGATGTAGTCCTATTATTGAGATGGTCCTATTATCGATGTGGTCCTAGTATTGAGATGGTCCTATTATTGAGGTGGTTCTATTAACAATGTGGTCCTTTTATCAATGTGGTCCTATTATTGATCTGGTCCTATTTTTGAGATGGTATTCACGTGAGGTATGACTGTATTACAGATAGTGGTTGGTTTAACCGGACAGCAGACAGTAATGAGGAATATACTCCGGGTCAATCTGGTAGTGTGAATGCTGCATGTAGTGATGGAGAACCAGTCACTGTTACTAGGCAACAACAGAACCCGACAGATGATGCTGTATTGATGAGAGATCCTGAACTATCAACTGGTACACAAGCCACAACACCAGATAGTACTCAGGTGAAGATTGAAGCTTTGTTGAGCTATGTAATTCTTTCTTTCTGGTCCCAATCTCCTGAAGCATCTCAACTTGAGCTAAAATATTATCTAAAATATTGTCATGTGTCTTTGACAGTCTGCGCTCAAACTTAGCATCACAACACAGAAACATCATTCTGTGTTTATTACAGTAAAAGTGACCCATGGTTACCAACTTTGACAGATCATCTGTGAAATGCCCGGAATCGAGTGTCAAACCTGCGAGCTCCGGACCTTTTCATGAAAAACCTGGACTGACATAAGTCTGTATTTGTAAATTGTTGATCATGTTAAATCATCCAGACAATAGCCAATGTCGAGCTGTTTCCAAAAATACAATTCATGTGTTAATGATGCCTATCAGTAATTGATACCACACAAGCGTTACAGGTCGTTTCAACATCACTGTCTGGCCATGAAAACGTGGGGATTGGTTAAGTTCAGCTATTTACTGCTTTATCTGATATTTCGCTATTATAGGATATTGGTAGTCCTAGTGATCTATCTGATTGTATATTATAGGATATTGGTAGTCCTAGTGATCTATCTGATGGTATATTATAGGATATTGGTAGTCCTAGTGATCTATCTGATTGTATATTATAGGATATTGGTAGTCCTAGTGATCTATCTGATGGTATATTATAGGATATTGGTAGTCCTAGTGATCTATCTGTTGGTATATTATAGGATATTGGTAGTCCTAGTGATCTATCTGATGGTATATTATAGGATATTGGTAGTCCTAGTGATCTATCTGATGGTATATTATAGGATATTGGTAGTCCTAGTGATCTATCTGTTGGTATATTATAGGATATTGGTAGTCCTAGTGATCTATCTGTTGGTATATTATAGGATATTGGTAGTCCTAGTGATCTATCTGTTGGTATATTATAGGATATTGGTAGTCCTAGTGATCTATCTGATGGTATATTATAGGATATTGGTAGTCCTAGTGATCTATCTGATGGTATATTATAGGATATTGGTAGTCCTAGTGATCTATCTGTTGGTATATTATAGGATATTGGTAGTCCTAGTGATCTATCTGTTGGTATATTATAGGATATTGGTAGTCCTAGTGATCTATCTGATGGTATATTATAGGATATTGGTAGTCCTAGTGATCTATCTGTTGGTATATTATAGGATATTGGTAGTCCTAGTGATCTATCTGTTGGTATATTATAGGATATTGGTAGTCCTGGTGATCTGTCTGTTGAAATGGATGAGGATATCGTTGATGAACCAAACATTATGACAGAGGATGAGATATTACTCTGTTATTGGAAAATATCGGTAAGTTTCAAGTCTCCATAGAAACAGTTTGTTGTTGTACATGAATTATTTTGCTACAATGATATACAAAAGTCCTACTTAGGCATAATGCCTTATCCTGAAAAAAACCTAAAAGGTCTGTTTTCTGGTGCCAAAAGAATACATCCCTACACAAAAACACTGATATAAACAATGACCTTTAGTTCAAATTTTAAGGATGTGTGCTAAATTGACATCTGAAACAGTCTTTACGTCTTATTTTCAGGATTGGGAATTAAATGCCTCTGTAGGATACCTGTATATAATATAATGAAACACTGATTGGATTGATAATTCACTTGAACAGTTGGTAACCAAGCCTAGTCATGCATATCGTTGTTTTGTCTGATGAGTATTGTCGAAGTTACGACCCTTTAATGGTAACAAATAAAGTTTGTCCGCACTTGTTCTCCTTAACCAATGGTTGGATTTAAATGAAACTTCACTTGAACAATTGGTAACCATGCCTAGTGGTTCATATTGTTGGAAATTTATGTTGGATGATCATTGTATGAGTATTGGCCCTTTGTGGTCATCAAATTGTTTTGTGTAGAAGCCGCCTTATTCCAAATATGTTTTCAGAGTCGAATGAGATTCACGTCAAGATGTTTACAGCGTTGGTTGGCTAGCTGGCTAGCATTTGTTGGTATATGGTGTGCAGATTATGTGATCTATTGGTTGAGTCATTCACCAGATATACTCGGTATACTACAGTTTGTTACACCCATGGTTCTAGTGCTGGTTCTATGTTCAGCTTATGCTGAAGCTAATGGTGAGGGACAAGTTATGATTCGGGTAAGTTTGAATTTTGCCATTTTGTAGTATGTACAAAATCTACGAAATTTAATACCCACGAAAGTATGTGATTTTACAGTATGATCTACCAGTATATATTATATTCAGATTTAACCAGTATTTGCAGAGTTGTAGCCCTTGAAATGATGAAAATTTGCTTTTGTTGCTCGTAACTCAAAAAGTGTTAGAGCTACAGTTGTCAAACTTTGTAAAAATATTAGTCAGTATGTGTAGATGAGGTATGGTCCTTAACATGACAAAATATCTAGTGGAGGCATCCGTCTCCTAAGGTTACATTTCTAGTGTGAACATAAGTGTTTGACAAGGGTATCAACAGGGTCAAATTAAAAATCCTGAAAATCACATGCGGTCGAACATTGACACTCAGTTTGTATTAAAGAAAATCCTTCAGGGCAGATTAAATCTACCATAACTTTTGTCATTTCTTGAGATATTTTTATCAAATAACTTTTATTTTGCTCAGAAGCCATTGCTCTTTCAGGAATGATAAATCAGGAAAATTGACATCCCTGGTTTGAGTATTATGTTTCTTATTTCAGTGTATTTGTCCTACAAAGGATAGATATGGACTACTGAACTTCTTGAGACAGCAGCCTCTACAGATGCAGGTTAGTGCTGTAGTAAGACATCTCCATTCTAAGATGCCAATTTATTGCTTTCAGGCGTTCTACTGAGGCGTAATGCCCAATCCTGAAAACGAGTTGCAAGTCTGTTTTGGGTGCCATTAGGCTTAGCACACATCCCTACACCTTAATAAGGTTTCAAACATTGTTTTATTAATTAAAATTCAAAATTATTGAACTTCAAATGACCATAACCTTGTCAATTCTTTGTCATCAACTTTTATTTTGTGCAGAAAAGATCATTCTTCCTAATGCAGTAAACCCGGATTTCTGGATCATTCCGGAATTGTAGGACCCCTGTGCTTTGCCTATGTTGGTTGGGCTGTCAGTTAACCTAAATGGTTTGCGATCAATGATCAAAGAGTGGTTGGGTTTCTAGTCCGTAAAGTTGGTATGCAGATTGGTGTTGACCAGAAGATGACTATTCATTTTAAGGTCGGTAGGTATCAGGTCAATGTCACATGGACATGAATATCCCATTTGACTGCCAAGCATAGCATATATACCTTTTGTAGTGTTGTTATCAAGCCCCTAGAAAACATCTATAGTTGAGAAGTATAGCTTGGAGAAGATATTTTTTCTATCGGCAAATTTGCCTTATTAATAGCTAGGTGGTAGAACATCCTCTTCGAGTGCAAGAGGTATGCTGCCTATTACTGAAATACTGTTGACCAGAGGGACGGGGACGTCAAGCAATATTTTAAAAAACCTGCATAAACCCCCTGGTATTTAAACATATGTAATTGACATAATGAAAGTATTCTGTCTATTTCAGGTGTTCAGTTTGTCCATCTCCTACAATGCTATCCTAACAGTCATCCTAGCATTCTCTGTGGCCTTCTCATCCCGTCTTATCCTGGACGAGGTCGTCAAACCATAGTTACATCACGTCACGCCCTGGACAAGGTCGTCAAACCATAGTTCCATCAGGTCTCATCCTGGACGAGGTCGTCAAACCAGTTACATCATGTCTCGCCCTGGACGAGGTCGTCAAACCATAGTTACATCAGGTCTCATCCTGGACGAGGTCGTCAAACCATAGTTACATCACGTCTCGCCCTGGACGAGGTCGTCAAACCATAGTTACATCACGTCTCGCCCAGGACGAGGTCGTCAAACCATAGTTACATCACGTCTCGCCCTGGACGAGGTCGTCAAACCATAGTAGCATTGTGTCTCATCCTGGACGAGGTCGTCAAACCATAGTTACATCATGTCTCACCCTGAACAAGGTTGTCAAACCGAAGTTACATCCCGTCTTATCCTGGATGAGGTCGTCAACCCATAGTTCCATCACACCTTACCACGGACGAGGTCGTCAAACCATAGTAGCATTGTGTCTCATCCTGGACGAGGTCGTCAAACCATAGTAGCATTGTGTCTCATCCTGGACGAGGTCGTCAAACCATAGTTCCATCAGGTCTCATCCTGGATGAGGTCGTCAAACCATAGTTCCATCAGGTCTCATCCTGGACGAGGTCGTCAAACCATAGTTCCATCAGGTCTCATCCTGGACGAGGTCGTCAAACCATAGTTCCATCAGGTCTCATCCTGGACAAGGTCGTCAAACCATAGTTCCATCAGGTCTCATCCTGGACGAGGTCGTCAAACCATAGTTCCATCAGGTCTCATCCTGGACGAGGTCGTCAAACCATAGTTCCATCAGTCTCATCCTGGACGAGGTCGTCAAACCATAGTTCCATCAGGTCTCATCCTGGACGAGGTTGTCAAACCATATTTCCATCACACCTTACCACGGACGAGGTCGTCAAACTATAGTTACCATAGTAACCATATAACATGATTATTCACCAAAGCTTGACGATAAATGTTTTTGCTATTTTTGTATAAATGTATATCATTGGTATGGTGTTATTATATTTAATCAACATATAGGCATTGTTTTAAATAATTAATACACTCCTCACAAAAAATAAGTATACAGAGGTTATTTCCATCATTCACTTACTTGTTAGAACACTTTGTCGAACAGTGAAAAACGAATTTTGTGAAGATAAGTAATATTTTTAGTTTATTTAATGTAAGGGTACCAATCAGTGCAAAATAAGAAGTTTCATCGCCCGGAGTGAAAGGAAACTTTGTCATGAAAAGATGGAATAATTCATCACTTCGAATCACATCATTATTTTAATTCATAACATCTTTATCTTTACCAGGTACTTCTGTCTCTTTTTAACACACTTAGATATTGTTATTTTCAGAAACTGGTACAGTAAACTCCCTCAAAACCGGACCGGTTCGAAAGTCCGGTTTTGTGGGAGGTCCCGTTTTAAGGGAGTTCTGTATCATGTACACTTTGATATGTTATCATAGGCAATATACTTTGTGTTTCATGATACATGTTTACGTTACATGTACAGAGCAACCTTTAAAGAGCATCACCATTAAGGGAGCTGCAAATATTTCAATTCTAACATCAATGAGTACAACATTTTGATGGGCTAAACGATCCTTTGTTCCAGTAAATGTTTGTTGCAATACCTACCTCAAGAACAAAACATCAAATGGAAGGACCGTTTTCTTATTACGTTCGTAATTAGGCAATTATTTAATTTCATCGCGGCGAATTTCACAAAGTATTTTTCGCGCCTGTGCAAATTACACGCGAGACCGTTCAAGAGTAAACATTAAAAACACGACTTGTTAATCGCACCTTTTGTTATGACACGTTCTTTAACTAACAATTAACAAAGTGACATTTTAGACAAGAAAAATGTACGCGTCAAGTTTTCCGTCAGATGAGACAAATATTCGCGTCCGGTATTCCGCAAGTAACTATCGTTGAAAATCTTGTCAGCGGACTGAAAATGCCGTCCGGAATCCGGAATTATGAGAGTCCGGTATTGCGGGAGCTTTTTAAGTTAACGTTATAAGAAGAAAATACGGGACCTAGGAAATCGTCCGATTTTATGGGGATTCCGGTTTTGAGGGAGTCCGGTTTTGAGGGAGTTTACTGTATAATTGTGACTATCTGATAAAAAGATATTTAATAATTTAACAAAGTATAAAGTTTTGCAACTGTATACCTATTTCTGGTGGGCACTGTATATAAGAATGGCCCAATTGGCCAATATATTTCGATATTAACATCAGAAAATAATGTAAATGATGTTAATTCCAGAGTATAAATCTACAAGTATAACTATATTTCAAATTTTGTTTTAGAATGCTACAGTTTCTGTATTTACTTGTTTTTGAGATGATTCATTAAAACTTGAAGAACTTTGTGTAATTTTACAATACACAATGAAATTATTATAGTCTGTGATAGTTTGGTTAAAGGGGCACAATTTTATTACTTATATGATGTTCTCACTAGCAATATATCTTTTATGCCCCAGCATCTGCTGATGCGTTAGGCATATAGTGATTGTCCTGTATGTCTGTTCTTCCGAAATGTTAACCAAAACTCTTGAAACTCAAATATTATCAATGTCCATCAAGGCATTGCTTTCAAACGTAGCATACTTGCTAACCATCATAAGCATCTTACATTGTCAATGCCATGTACATTTTGTATATCCCACATTTCTACAGAATTATAGATTGACTTGGCTAGCTATAATGGACAAGGCTTCCACCGGGGCATTAGCATTTATTAAACGCAGTCTTGTTTATTGTGTTAAAATTGTTTTATTTTGAGATGTTTTTGTCTGATATTCTTGAAGTCAGGGAATCCCAACTAAAAATAGATTAGCTGATTTCATTTGAAAATCTATTACAAATTGAATTTATAACAAAACACTTTTGAATGCAGAGATGTACAATTTAAATTGTTTTAAAAAATAATGAAACCATCCATGAGCCATCTATATGGTGGCCCGGTCACTTTAAAATATACATTCCAATACTGTAAACCTAGAAATTATTTTGCGCGATTTAGTGCTTAAAACATTAATATGGACTTGCAGGAAACTTACAAACTCGAAAGTTTGTAGTCGTGAATATGCCGACGATCAGCAAAAAGGGAAAGTTAGTATTCGCGAAAGTAAATAGGTTTACAGTATAATATTGTCGTTTGAGATTACTGAATAAATAGAGGATATTTGTTGATTTTGGTGTAAGATCGAATTTTATTTCACCGAGTGATCACAGAAAATCAATATTTTCATGAGTGGTGTAGCCACGAGTGTAAATTTAATTTTCTGTGATCACGAGTGAAATAAAATTGATCTTGCACCAAAAATCAACAAATTTTCTGTTTATTATATGCCTCAAGTTCTCTTAAAATGTACCGTAATTGGCTTAATTGGAAAACATCACGTCGAAATTGGAACGTCACGACGCGAGAATAATGACGTCATGATGACGTAACGCATATTTTAAAGCCCAGCACCGTTGACGTTACGTTTCTTTTTCTGCATGATACTGGAACCAGCTTCAAAACAGTGAAAATAACAAAGTCTTAATTTCACTGTTATTTTCACTGTTATTTTCACTAAAAAACTCCATAATCCATTGAAAGCAAATAATAAATTTAATTATTTATTGTTGAGGCATTACCTTTTGTTTATTTGTTTTGATAAATTTGCTTTTCTGTTCATTGTTGGGACATATTAAGAGAAATCCAGAATCTTGTTGACATCCCTACTAAAAAACTGATAAGTAGATTTGTAGGGATTATAGTTCAAAGATTTTAACTCGGTTCTCGACGTTCTTTTAGCATAATTAACAGCGGATATTTTGTTTATATTGATAACCCTGGTTTTATGTTTTCATTAGCTGGGAGTAACTGCCCTTGAAACCCGTTATGTTTTATCAAATTTAAGATGGTCTACTGGCAGCATTCTTGTTCTTGGTGTACAGTATTTGTATAATGGTGAGATAACTCACATACAGAGTGATCATGCCAGTACCTCGAGTTTGTTGGGGGTTTTTAAAAATACTTGTGTATACAAATTTACATTTACAGAGAATTTGACATGATCCTGACCTTTATCCATGAATATATTACAAGGTTCTTGCAGTGTTGTGCAGTATCGGTCCTTTTGGTTGTGTTGGTATTACACTAGAGCGTCTTCGTGATACTTCCCCCTTATGAAAACATACAGCCGGGACTATAAATATACTAGGCAATATAACAGCTGTTAAATTGTGCTAATAGAAAGTGGAGTGTGTCAAATTCTCTAGACTGTACTGATCTTGTAGGCATTTGTTATAGTACTACAATATAGCATATTTAATACTCAGCAATTTTTCTGTTCGGCCATCGTAAAAAGTATTTGTTCCCCCATTTCCTTGCTTCCTTTTGCTACTAAAGAATATTCTGGATGTATTTTGTAACTTTATTCTTTGTAGCAGGGTGGACACTGTTGACTTTTTGGCCAAGACTGCAACTTGCAGTGCAAGTAAAAATCTGTCACCAAAAACAAACAAAAGTATTTTATTCTTTGACTGAGACATGCTGAGAATGAGGACTGTCTATGCAACAGCCAACTTAATATGCTTCAACAGAAGGTCAAAGTTTTTGCCCAAAACCAATTATGTTGAATGGGTAGTGCTCAGTCTTGGCTTAAGCTTCGAACATGTCTCGTTATAATTGGTCAATGGATAAAATACTTGCGATTGATTTTAAGTTTTTGTTGACAAGATTTTTACTTGCCGTCTTAGCTAAAAAGTGCGTTTGATTTTAAGTTTTTGTTGACAAGATTTTTACTTGCCGTCTTAGCTAAAAAGTGCGTTTGATTTTAAGTTTTTGTTGACAAGATTTTTACTTGCCGTCTTAGCTAAAAAGTGCGTTTGATTTTAAGTTTTTGTTGACAAGATTTTTACTTGCCGTCTTAGCTAAAAAGTCACGTGGTATGTCAACCCTGTAGATGGTAGCTGTATGTACCAGCATGCCTGTATAATACTCATGCTATTAAAGATATAATTATGAAGTGTTTTTGGCCAGTCGAAATAAAACTTTATTACATGATAGATGAGCACAGGGCTTTTATTTGATTGAGACAGCCTTTTTGACTCTTGAATTGGACTAAAGTGCCAGTAATGTAATTGTATTATGACTCTTTGTACTATTTCATGTAATACGTACATATTAGGGCTGCGTATCAGTTAGAATGATCAATACGATATTTGTATCGATACAAAATGATCGATATTCAATATATCATATGATATATTATTTTGGCAATAAAACATCTAAATACTGTAAATATGCACGTGCATACTTACAAGATGTAGGGGTTTAACACAATTAAGCCAGGCCTGAGATGTGATAAACAACCTATTTGTATATTTTTTAAATTGCGCAAGTGGTTTACATAGCAGATTCTTGTTTGAAAATTAGATTCACTTGGACATAAACTACTTCGACGACCTGACCATTTTGAGACCACGGAAAACTTGATTGAAAATGGGTATTTTATTGATTTACATGTATATTTTTGTTGATCGATTTTTTGACCGATACTGACACGTTCGATTCGATGTATCGATCGAACACAAAATACCGGTATTCGATTTATATTTGAAACCGGTACGCAGCCCTAGTACATATCTTATAATATTGATTTTGAGAACTTGAAAAATTGAGTCAGTTGACTTGGCTCTTAAATTTCACAGGCTAGTGAAAGCCCTGACGCACTGTCGAGTTAATTAATTTATTCATTGGTACATTGTATGGTGCTATTTATAACTTTTTATTTATCTACACACATTGTATATTTCATAATTTGTATAAAAAGGTTGTTATTTAAAGTATACGGCTGTAATACTCCGCAATAAAACTTGTATATAAATTGTAACCATTGTTTGGCTTGTATTTTCAATATCACCCTGTACCCAAGTGTTTTTTTAACTCTGTATAACCGATAGGTCATTCTGTACATGGTAGTCTGTTCTAGTCAGTCATGCAGGAATATGAAGGTTATCGCAAGAAGCCGTACACTAGTGTTGGCCATGGGACATTGGTTGCAAATCATAATCGATCAACAGCTAGAATCGACTGGCACTTCCGATGTGATTCTGATTAATAATCGGCAGGGCAGTGACTGATTACGCAGTGTGCTGATGACTGGGTCCTAATTTCCAAGTCGCGAAAAACGATGATTTTCAGTTGAAGTTTAAAGAAATTGTTTGAATTGGTTCTAATAGGCATTCAATTGGTTGAAACTTCCATGCTTTGAATTTTCCAAGCAAATATTTGATTAAAGAAGCATAGTTTAACATTTTGTTATAATTATCCGATTATCGATTTTGGATGAATGACATCGATCATCAGAATTTGCCGACTTCTGCACACCACTAATCGATGTTAACCGATACATCACTATCGTACACATTGAAATATATAGTCTCCAATAGGTAATATCCAGTCTAACCAACCGATCTAAAAGTCCAACCTGTCTATAAAGACCACCCATGGAAACACAGTCATGCTAGTGGTCTTGGTTAACAGATGGTCTCTTAAGAACTGTTAATGTCCTTGGTGAAAATCATTATCTGATGCAAAAATAAAATGAGGTTTGTAAGTGATCATTGTCCAGAGGTTTGGCAGAACAATCATATTCTCAAACTGACCAGTCACCAACTCCTACTGAACGCAGCATCACTTTTTTATCGTCTTTAACCCTGTTTCTATTTTTTTTCAGTTATGCAATAACCTAACTTGTTTTCCTGGACTGTATCCTAACCAGTACTGATGTGTCCTTCCACAAGGAACCAGCAACTTCTCAACAAAAGGAAAAGCAATATTGACAACTTTTCATGGAAGAGAATGAACTGTTGCCACTGAGAATACCCCGGTTTAACAATCCAACACATTTATCAAACACACTTGTCACCAGACAACAGCCAGCAAGATAATGAACAAGTAAAGTATTGATGTTTTTTCTCTTTATTTCCAGCACTGAAGGTCCAACGTGTACAATAACTTAAACCATATTTCTCAACAATGGGTTAATCTGTGTTTCTCTCAATCCACAATCGCCGCCGTCATTGAAGTGGTTGTATTTACGTCTCCAGCCACCGTTAGGCGTGTTCAGCTTGAATGGCCACAAGAAGTTGGAGGCCTTTTTGAAGTTGGGTCCGACCGAGACAATCTCGTGGATCAAATCCTCCATACAGATGATGCCACAGTGACCTGAAATACATTGAATACTATCAATACATGTACATGTGTTTTAGAATATCTTAGTTTTTCTTACTACAGGCATTGGTAAAAGTACGAAATTTTAAAATCCTGAAATTCTGAAAAATTGTTAATTTACAAAGGAAAAATAAAGCGAACAGCCCATTTTTGGACTCTAAAAACATGTTACCCATGTACAGGAAGTATAGCATTAAAACATCCATAAATCTATATCAGCAATCTTACTGCAGGATTGTTTAAAGCCCAACTATTTAATACTTGTTATTATAACTGTCTACCGTAATGAATGAATTTGTCAGGATAGTCGCTCTTTTTAAATTAATTTCACACAATCAAAATTTCCTTCAAATGGTAAAAATGGCATTTCTTAGGATTGACTTTTTATACATTAATAATCAAACCTGTCAGACTGACAATTTTTTCTAAAATTTCATGATTATTTTGCATAAAGAAATATAGAGCATAAACTGTTATTGTGTATAAGTTTTCTCGCTTGACAGTTTTACGGCACAGTCTGTACCTAACACATTTTCATTGGTCCGTTAAAATATAATTTAACCAATCAAAGCTATGTGACAAAATAATTGAATAGGAAATAAATATGGCGCCCACAATATACAATTTAAACTGAAACTGAATGTAAATCAAGTCTTGGTGGAAAAGAAGTACTGAGGTTAATTAAAGCCTGTTTTGAACTTGATATATCTATATATTTCTTTGTATATTATAACTGGTGATTCTAGCCACTGTGAGTTAAGTATTCAATCTGCAGATATGGTGTCAGATAAACTGTTTTCCCTATCGGCAGCTCATAAAGCCATGTCAGATCAGTAACTCATTGATTTTACAAGGCAATTGAATTGGTTTTAAATTATCATTTTGAATGAACACATGTCTACTCTATAATCAGTTTATAATGGATATTTTAATTGATATGCAGTGGTCCCATTTGACTCGGGAGTGGGGGTTTTGAACATTAAAACTAATGAAAAACCACATTTTGACCCTCAATATTTTGGTTTAAAGGGGGTAATTTTCACTTCAAATCAAGGGGTATTTTGCCGGTAAAATAGTAAATTTTAGTCAAAAGTATCCGAATGACCTTCAGATTCAGAAGCTAGTGGAACCCCTGATATAGGAAGTATATACTATAAGTACCTAAGGACTTCTCAATGATAGCGTTGTCAGTGAGGGGGATTCTTCTACCATCAACTTTTCCATACCCTCTCTTGTAGATCAATTCTCTGACACTCTTCAAGTTTGGGTAACTGAAAACAAATATACATTGAAATCAGAAATAAGATAGACATCAGAATCCTTCACACCCAAATGATTCAAGAGGAGTCCACTAGATGTGCCCAATTACCAGTAACCGTGGTATCATTTTCCTGCGATACCTTTTAAAATACCGGTATTTTATCAACATTATTCCTGCTTCCAATTATTTTGAAGTTACCAGCCGTAACAGCAAACTATACCATGTATGCTTTCCCCATTGAAACTCCTGATATCTTCTTCACAGTACCCTATCCTACTGTTAACAAACACTATGCTCCACTATTCATGTTCTCAGTGCCAAGCATGGATAGTATAAACAAGGCAATGCGGTTCAAAACAAAATGCTTGTTTCAAGCCAGCAATTACCTGGAACTAACAATACTGAGCGACAAGCAAGGACGATATACCATCACAATATTTTATGGCCTATGCTCGAACAATTTCAAAGAGGGTGCTCTACCAATAGTTAGTCTATCCAGGGTTGCCAGCAAAAAATCAAAAGCCACTTTACATTTTAATTCATTTTCAGTTGACTTTTCGCCAACTTTTCTAAAAAATTCATTTATCACTGACCATTATCAAGAATTTCCGGACAATTCACTGGCATGCCCAGGGCTTTTTTTCTGAATTTGGGGAAGGGGCCTGGCCTTTTGAGGGGAAAAAATTGCGGCATTTTGGGGAAAATTTTCCAACAATAAAGGCCTACTTACTAAAGCTCTCAGCAACATTAAAATACAACAATTAAATATATGCATATATTGTTATATATCTACAGCATAGTAAACTAGTAACAGTTCTTTTGTACAACAGTTTTATTCATAGGAAAATAATTCAGAATTCCTGGATACAATCAGGGATCACTGTTCAAAATCTTATTCTTACAGCATTTAAAATACTAATTTGTCCCCTCAGTAGTTTTTTGCATACATGTACGATATTTTTGTGAACAAATGCCGTTTTACGGATTGTTGCAAACCGGTGCGTTTAAAAACCAACCACGGCCGTAAAAAAGGTACTTTGTCGATTTACGGCATGTCGCAAACGGTGGAGTGTGTATAAAATCTATCTTATACCGTCAATTACGGTATAATCCGTACTGATTACCGGGCTTTTAGCACATCCTAGCAAGTTTACGACATTAATTGCTGGTTTGCGTTAGACGAGTACGGAACAGAAAACGGGATTTCTTGCCAATATTTCCCGTTTCTCATTTAATTAAAAATGCTTTTCTGTTAAAAAAATGTTAGGCAGGGGGAAAATTGTTGGCTTGGGGAAATAAATTTGCTTGGGGAAGCCACCATTAAACGGCGGCTGTTATATAGAGAAAAAAAGCCCTGATGCCTGTAGTAGTAACAAAGCAGCTATCAGGATTACTAACACACTGCAACTCATTTGAGAAACTAACTATACCACAAAGATTTGCCAGTCATACATGTTAGATTTTTTTTAAGGAAAGGCAAATAGGAAACTAACGTACCCCCATGTGATGAAGGGTTCAGCAATTCTCAACATCTGTACAGTAGCTTTGTTTAACTTGATGAACACACCATTGTTGATCTGACGAAGACGTAAAAGCTGCATGATCTTCCTGGGACGTGGATGTACACCATTGATACTGAAAACAGCAAAAAAAAACTAAATAAACTTATAGTTCAACTTGTCAAACTTATCTAGACAAGTAGTGAAATTCAATTGAAGAAAGTATAAATAATTGATTTTATATATATAAATAGTCAGGCCAACTTGAAACTGAGAATTATTCAATGTAAAGGTACAAATTGATAAGAATGGAATGTTAATGTAATTGAATGGACCCTGACATTGTCAATCATTGATTTCACCTGACCATCATAAATCAATCATTGCTATTACAAAGGGAAATAACTGTTTGAACCCTGATTTCTTACTGAGTAAATGGGAAATGTTATGATTTCAACTTCAATAGAACACCACAAAATACTTAATATGATCAGAGGAACAGATAAGGTTTTAGGCAATTGGGTATTTTACCCCCAAGTTTCAATTAAATTTGGGTTTTGACAAATTTTAATTGGGTATTTAATAAAACTAATTGGGTAATTGGTCTTGTATGTACTATTTTTCACTATAACATTTTCTATTTGCTTTTTCTTACCCCCTCCTTTCAAAATCTATTGGGTTTTTAAGAAAATTAATTGGGTAATTACCCCAATAAGCAGCTTATCTGTAGCTCTGAATTTATATAGAACCTAAGTCACATAGTCTTACCCTCGGATTCTCATAACAAAAGCCAGTTTGGATTCTGCTGGTACGTAGAAGTTGCCACTCTTCTTGGCTTGTCTGGCAAGATTGATCTCAGACTTAGCCTTGGCCCTGTATTCTTTCACATACTTCTCAGCACGCTTGAAAATGACCCGTTTCTTGTCTTGTGCTTTCTGTAAAATACCAGAATAAAACTTTTAACAACAATATATATTTTTATGTGAAACTATTTCATTTGGGCTGTTTCGTGGTGCAGGTTAGTCTGGTTCCCGTCCCGAAACTCATAGTACTACCACAGTACTACTATTGCAATATTTGGGACAGTGTAACCTGCTCCACGAAATTACCCAGTCTATAAGGCCTATCAGGGCTTTTTTTCGCTGAATTGTGAAGAGGCCTAAGCCCTTTTGTTTTGTAAATTAGCGCGAAAATTCTCAAAATTGTGAAAAAGTAGGCGCGAAAACTTTTAAACTTGTGAAAAACTTTACGCGATAAATCATCAAATTATGATACAAAATTTTTCAGATGTTAGTTAATTTTTTGTCAACTTTTCCCTTACATGCATGTTTCTATGATATAATACTTTATATCAAGTCATGTACAGAAATATATGACTATTATCTGTGATTTGTTTGTTTGGTGCTTTGTGAAGTTGATTTTACAAAAACCATGACGCAAATTCTAATTGTGAATTAAGGGGCCTTTTAGGTTTGTGAAAGGGGCCTATAGCAAATTGTGAAGGGGCCTAATATAGGCCCCTCGTATATAGTGAAAAAAAGCCCTGCCTATTGTGTGTTTGATAAAAGATTTTACGAGAGTGTGAACACTGCAGCGCTCACAAATACTTTTTTAGTAGTCAAAATATATATGAGCCAGTCTCCAGGAAAACCTGCTAAAATGACATTATGTAATTACTGCATTAAACAAGGTTTAAAAAAAGCTTTCACATAAGAAAAAATGACATATTTATAGATTCAATTTTAAGTCATTTATCCATATATTACTATATCTTAGCTTTAAAATTTCTTATGAATTGTATCGAAATCACATACTTCGTTGCTATGGTGACCAATGCCGGAAATGTACTCCGATTGAGAAAATCGAGGAGTTAGTTGTTTAAAACATTAGTAGTCTTTCTCTGAATACAAACACTTCTGATTTTGATACGTATTTTAAAAATTAAAACATAATTCTAGCACATGATACTATTTTGAACAATTTATGTTAAGAATTGATCCAATGGTGTAATCATGAAACTCTTGTTACAGTGACGTCGAATGACGTTACAATGACGTTTGCGACGTCACACAAAAAGCACCAAGTAGGGACTCTACACAAATAGCTGTAACTTTCTTAAAATTCAAGATATTAACAAAATTTCTTTTGCATTTTGCTTCATTAACATTATCCTTTACAACTATTGAAAATCTCAAATTCAATATTTTTGTCAAAATAGCAGGTTTTTCTGGAGACTGCTTGTTGGTAACATGTCATTAAATAGACATCTAGGAAAGTGCTTAAATGCTTTTAGAAGATACCAGACATGTGGTTCGTCCGAGACAGTATAGAACACTAAAATAGCCGCAATATCTTCACAGGTACTTGTCTTATTCACAGGTAGTCAGTCATATAAAGTCTCGCAGGTACTTTTAATAAATTTAACTTATTAATTGCGCAATGTCTTTTTCATTGGTTTACTTATTTACGATGAGAATTGACAATAGTGGATTGCCCACTAACAAACTTCTAGTCGCCCGAGTTCTTGAACATTTGCAAACAGGTGCGCGTCGAAGCTCTTACGGTACTAATTATTACGCAGTATTTAAAATTAGTTTTATAAGATAAGATAGATATCTTATTATCTTTATTTTATGTATTTTATCTAATACTGATTAATTTACGCCCAACGCTCGCAATACATTGTCCGCATCAACGTCGATTCCGCGAAATCCCGTACTGCATGTATGCGGGTTTAAGCCGTAGCGCTTAAATCAGGCGGCGTTTTTAATGTAAACAAACCACTTTAACCTCAAAGACACTTTAAACAAGAAAGAGACACTACACAAACCTAGCAAAAACGTAAAGTATATTCATTTCTGTCTTTAAAAAAAAATTTCCTGCACGTTCAAATAAATTGCAAAATGTAAAACAAATTGTGTTTTCTACAACCACACCGTGGTAGAAAGCCGACCATTCTGCAGCATGTCAAGATTTATAACGCTCATAAATAAATAATTAGTAGACCCTGTAATTTCATCATATTGGTTCAACTTTTAATTCATTCAATGCCTAAACAAATCAAGTTAATATATAATACATTGTACATCCCTATAGCGATTTCTTCGGAAACAAAACATGTACTTTCGTTTTCGATTTGCGATCTGGTCAAGCGCGCTTGATTAGCAGAAATCCAAGATAACGCCCTCATTTGCCTAATTTATTCAAAAATACAGGAGCATACAAGTTTGATAGTGTTGCCTTTTATTGAGAGATATATTCACCTTCTTGTTAGCGAGGTTGGCTTTGGCTTGTTTAACCCTCCTCTCTTCATTCTGCTTCCTTCGTTTAAGAAGGGTTTCTGGCACCTTCGGCGGCTGCTTCCTGCAAGTGGGAAATATAGCCAATTTTTCATTATTGTTAAAATTTCAACTTGCTCTAAGAATCAACAGGTCTTCTGTGTTGTTAAAAACATGACACATTTAGTGGATCATGTAAAGTGGTGCAGTGTAATACAGACCAATATAGATGCGCAACTTAGGCACAATCAATTATCAAGGGCTCAGTGGATGCTAGAAAATGGCTTGCTTCAAAAAATAATTTTGAGTCTGTAATAATTAAAGTACAAAGTCGGGAGGGCGAAGAATGCTCTATCATGTCATTGGCCCGGCTTCCACTGACAAATCATAGCATGTCAACAACACGTGAACTTTTACCATGTTGTAAAGTATAATAGTGGAAGGTTGGATTCAATGTTTATCAAAGTGAAGAGACAAGTTAGGAGCTCATCTAGGCATTATTCAACCATAATCTGAGAAAATAGAGCAACTATCGCACTCATAGAAGAATAAAGAATACGAAACAACTATTAAGGTGATATTGCAGTGTTCTATATCATGGATGTCAGAAGATTTTAACAAGACATGTAAAACTTACGTGTTCGCCATATTTGCGTTCGGGTAAGAGGTAGATGAGCGGAAGTGGAATTCTGACGGCAGATTCGGATGAGCACTTTGATCGATTATTACAATCTAAGACATAATCAACAACGAAAGAATCATATATCACGATTTGAAAACACTATGTGGATAATATATTGTATCATGATACATAGAAATCGCTTAAATGTTTTCATACGTATATTTCAGAAAAAGGTAATGTGTATAAAATCCATAAAAGCCGTACCACAGAAAAACGGCTGATTTCCCCTTTGGCCGTTGAGATAAGTTACTAATGTGCGGATAGTTGAGGTTTAACAATGAATTGTTGTTGTTTGGATTGAAAATAAGTTGAAGATGTTAAATTTATCATGTTTGTACTCGAAGTTTATGTGAATTTTGCCGGCACCGAGTGCAGACATGGGCTTATAACTTATACAAGGGAGATAACCACTGTTAAATCTTATTTCCAATGTTGACATGTCAAAGGTCAAATTCGATATCGTGTCGTTCACAGTTACCTGCCCTTTCTGACGGTATTAATTTCATAAGGAAAGGGAACCAGACGACGTTTCTCTGCATCCACAGTTCAGAGATGAGAGTCGCGAAGCAAGGTTCTGTATGGAATTATTGTATATATAGTGACAATGTCTACAAACAACGATTCCCCGTTGACAATATTAACTGAGGCATTATGTATGACTTGTAACGTTATCAGGGCTCTACTTGTTTCATTTGTTAGGTTTTTTATTTCACCGAGGAGAAAGAGCGTAGATGGAGAGGTTGTTCTGGTGACGGGCAGCGGTGGTGCTATAGGTCGGGGATTATCGTGTAAGTTTAGTGAACTTGGTGCTATACTGGTGTTGTGGGATATAAACGAGGAATCAAACAGAGAGACAGCGGAATTAATCCGACAGCAGGGTGGCACATGTTATCCATACACTGTCGATGTGGGGTAGGTTATATAAAATAATTATAATATAATAATATAAAACTTGTATTCATGAATAAAATCACTGATAGTCACAACTATAATTGATGATAGATTTGGATACAAAACAAATATTAAATTTTAGATTAATTGGTTGATTAAGTAATACTAATACATGTATATGTAATCCAGTTGGTTAATTATGCGTTTGTCCAGGAATATATCATACTTAGAAAAGCTTCTAGATCTATATTCGTCACATTTGTGTCTTATAAATTATAGAACTTTATCGATCTATTCATATATATGAGCCAGTTTCCAGGAAAACCTGCTATTTTGACAAATATATTGAATTTAAGATTGTCCATAGTTTTACAAGAAAATGTTAATTAAGCAAATTGAAGTCCTCTCGTATTAACAAAAACCTTGGAGAGGAATTAATATAAGTTTTCAAAAACTTGTTTTCCAATCCATAACTTATTACATGTTTGTATTATTATATATATGTACGAATATTGAAATAAATACAGTTTAGACCAAGCAAATTGAAAAAAGTAATATGTTAATATCTTGAGTTTTAGGAAGTAACAGCTGTTTTTGTAGAGTCCCTATTCGGAGCTTTTTGTGTGACGTCGCAAACGTCATTCAAACCACAGGCCTAAGAAATTATATCACAAAATACAGAGTTTTGAAATTCCCCATCTTCCCGTCATTACTATTATATATATAGTACAGTAATGACGGCAAGATCTGTATTTTGTGATATGATTTCTTAGGCCTGTGTTCAAACGTTATTCGACGCAACTGAAACGAGTATATCAAAATTCCACAATTTGATCAATTCTTGACATAAACGGTTCAAAATAGTACATGTAGATCTACCACATTTTATGATTATGTTTCACTTTTGATGATATAAATCAAAATCAAAATTATTTGCATTCAGAGAAAGGCTATTAATGTTTTAAACAACTAACTCATCGTTTTTCTCAATCAGAGAAGTTTTTTGAAATTGGTCGCTATAGCAACGGAGCATGTAATTTCGACATAACTCTTAGGAAAATTAAAGCTAAGATATACATGTAGTACTATATGGGTCAATTACTTAAAATTGAATCATTGGATATGTATTTTTCCTTATTTTAGAGCTTTATCAAAATCTTGTTACATATAGTAATTACATAATGTCATTATAGCAGGTTTTCCTGGAGACTGGCTCATATATATATATATTCTCAAATATGGAATTGTACCACAGTAAAATGATTTTGTATTATGCAGTGCACGTATACATTCTTTGTTTTTAGCTTATAATGTCAAACTAAAGGTTAAGTATGTTATTAAGCGAGCGTGTTAATAGTAATTGCGTACTGTACAAAATGTGTTAATGGGAGGTAGGACTTGTAAAGTAATTTAGATTCCGAAATACATGTGATGTTAAGATCTACGCAATATTTCAGCATTTAAACATCCCTGGCTAAATACCTCTCGAAAGTGTGCATCCGTAGCTCAATGGTTAGCGCGCTTGCCGTCTAATGTGGCGACCCGGGTTCATTACAGGCCTGCCATTTCTCAGGCATTGAGCCGGTAATTACCGGCAATCTGATGCAACTACAGGCTCACCGGCTTTGAGGGCCAATTTACCGGCAATCTTGAGAAAATCAAAGCATACATAGTTCTCCACAGTGTATACCGTTTTCATAAAATCGTAGCGTACATGGTTCATAGTGTATATTGACAGTCGGTAATTGGTGATAAAGCAATTAACAGGAAGCGGGTGTCATAAAATTTACCATCTCCCATTGTTCCCCAAATGTGATTCAGATTTAATATACTAGATCTGTCTCACTTGAACGCTTTCATTTTCAATATATAAAACGACTTTTTGACATAGATGATTTTAAAGTCGGTCTTTTACAGACATTTTTTCTGCATTTTTATATTAATAATTTGCTTTTTAAGCTAAATTGTTTATATTATCGAAAATTATTGAAATACTTGTCGATATTTGATCAACATGAGTTAAATATTTTTGCTAATTAATTTATTAGAATTGAGGAAAAAACCTTTTTTTTAAATTTGCTTAGACAAGGCAGAGACTTATAGATTTATATGAGTCTCTGGACAAGGCTACCAAGAAATGTAGAGCTCTAATTCTCCCTTGGTATTTATTCTAAGACAACTATTTGCATGGCTTTATCAAATTAAATGAAGTGGTTTTTGTTGAATTAGGCGGTTTGCGCGCTAAGCGATTTGAATTAGGCGGTTTGCGCGCTAAGCGATTTGAATTAGGCGGTTTGCGCGCTAAGCGATTTGAATTAGGCGGTTTGCGCACTAAGCGGCTTGAACTTTAAGCGGTTCGCGCGCTAAGCGCAAAATATTGAATTTGCCAGCATTGCGCGCTTTAATTCAATGTTTGCTAGAATCTCAGGCTTTTGCATGATTTTATTATGGCAGGCCTGGTTCAAATACGAATGGAGACACTCATATGCTTTCCATAATTCAACAGAAATATGGCTGGCAAATAAAGGCTATATATATGCTCGACTACAAGTTCGAAAGTGGTTTATACAGTTTATTTTCAAGTTTATACACTCGCATATAATAGGCCTTTTCGACTGGGCTGTTTCGTGGAGCAGGTTACAGTCTGGTTCCCGTTCTAATTTTACCGTTGTATTGCAGTAGTAGTGCTGTAATTGTGGGGACGGGAACCAGGCTAAAACTTGCTTCACGAAACAGCCCAGTAGAAAAGGCCTAATTTGACATTTTCACCATTCACCAAAAAGTATGTCTACAATAGTTGATGGATAGTGTTAGAATCCATCTGGACAACCAGTGGGTTAGATTTCTCTGTTGCGCAGCATGTTATGTTATATCCTGACATTGGCTACGAGTCTAGCTGACATTTACTGGTAAAGTTGTCTGTAGTCCGAGGAAAGGTTTCTTAAATTATTTTCCTAAAGATTTGCCACAAACTCGGTACAATAGTTATTAAAATTCGCGTAAATCACGACGTAGAAAGCAAACAAATAAAACGTCAATCGATTTCACTCTTGAGCAAGTTGAAAGTTTCACACTTGATGTTATAACAACATCTGTTATTGAGTGTATGTGCATATGGTGTACGTAGAGTGTTATAAACAACAACATCTGACCAGCAGGTGGACTGATGACAAGTTAATTAAATCATGTCAGTACTATATATAGATACAACAGACATGTGCTAGATATAAGAATCAATCACGATCTGGTCACACAGTTAACACAATGTAGATCTATATATATACACATCAACGAGGTTCATTAAATAAATTCGTCGACTGGGTTCATCATTTTAATACAAACTACATCACATTAAACTACAGCCTTCCGGACAAAGGTGCTACTAAACATTTTGCTTTTGAAACAACGCATTTTACAAGCAAATATGACTAAAATAGCGTCATCATGAGCCAATAGTGCACACACGGATGACATTGCCACGCATATCCTTATCACCACAGACATGCAGTAGGGCTTTTGTTTACTACTATTATACTATACATTTTATTATAATTATTAATTCACAACGGTTAAATGTTATAAAATTGTTCTATCAATGAATAAGCTTTCGTGACATTCTCTAATGTGACACTAACGCTTCAACCATACTTAGGATAATTACGTTCTCAGTCATTAAAGGAACAGCTGAGTACATTCACGGAAAGATTTAACCATACTTACGTACTAATCAGTGATTTTTAACCCTGGGAATAATACCATCAAAGTAATCTATGAATCAATATTCCATCAACTGTACGCAGACCAAAACTAAATGATATTGTGGTTGAAATAACCCTACCTACCCTATTTGTTCCTCCTACACACTACCTTAAACACTGTATTGGCATTTGCTGGAAGTCATCTCGGATCCAAGTGCATAAAATAAATAAAATGATTTTGAAAAAATATAACATTTTCCTACCTACCTAGTACCTACCCACAGTTATCTGTATCATTGATAGAGTAAATTTTTTTTAATAAAGTAATGTTATCTAAGATAATATAAATTTTATAATTACTCTTTATCAATGATACAGACACCAGGTCCTGTGTACCTACCCTATTTTTTTCAACATGTTAACAGAACCAACAATGTTAAACATTATTTTGTTTGGTATTATTTTATTGCAGTACACAGGAATAATTTGCTAGCTTGGTGAAATATACATGTACACCTAAACTAAATACGGCATCAACTTTAAGCCTAGGTCCCACTGAGCATTGTTTGCCTCGGCGATGAACTCCCGATATAAATTAATGAGTTATCATTACACCGGGAACATGTCCATCGTGGTTTAGGGGAAGCTTCGGGCAAGTCATGAGACAATTTATGATATACAAATGTAGGAAGGAGTTGTGATGAATCGATATCGGGAGAACATCGATATCGGGAGAACATCGATTTCGGGAGAGCATCATGATAACGAGTTCCTCAGTTGGACATAGGCTTAAATGAATGACTTACGTGATAGAAAATCCATAAACAAAGAATTGACAATGCAAACGATACGTGATACAAATCAAATAGAGTTGAATGTAAATTAAAGTTTGCTAATCGAAAGGATTCATCATATGATTTCTGAACCATGCAACCATCAATAATTTAGAGGTTCCACTAGCTTCTGAATCTAATGCCAGAAGGGTTACACCATCTAACGTACAACCACATGTATGGCGAAGCACAGACGACTTACGACTCGGTGATCGGGGTTTAAATGTACAGTCGACTGAGTGGACGAATGTCTTGAAGTAGACTTGTACTTTGACTCTTTTTTTCGGAGAGCAGATACAGATCAGACTGGACGATCATACAATGAGGCTTTAATACCATATATACACTAGTCACAGTAATAGTCAAGTTGTCGTCTTCCATATATGTACTGGTCAGGAAACGGTTGTGATCTGTGGTAACGTGTTACTGATATTTGCATGTGGTATGATAGAAGAGAAATCAACATTCTGTCACTGTAACTGTCACATGTACATACCGACCACACATTATGGACCAAGAATCACGTCATTTTATGTTTTCTTTATGCGGATATCTTTTATTTCTTTATTGCATATGGTTGCCATGCTTCCACGGCACGTGATTGTCACCTTTCACTGGCACGCGTAACCTTACTATCAACATCGATATTCATTAATTACCCTATAACCTTGTCGTAATTACAATTTAATTAAGAAAATACCAGAAACCTGGTCTTCTGGTCAACAAATCAATATTCCAAGTTTTCTGTAACAGGAATAAATCTAATACATTGTACATGTCGTATACATGCAATAAATCATGAACAGTTAAGTTTTTCGGGTGGGCATTGCGCCGTGTGTTGTGGTCTATGCTGTTCCTGTTTTCTGTGCTTGGCGGTTTCGTTTGAGTGCTGCCTTCCCTGTCCGAGTTTGCATTATCTGTTTGGCTGACATCAGTGAAGAGAACCATCCGTCTATATTTTTGCCGAAGGGATTTGTTGGGAATGATGTCAATACAATACAATTGATTATGAAAGCGTCTGCAAGACAATATTTATTGTTAATATAAGTATAAATCCTTTCATTGGTCAGCTCTGTTCTCGATAACAACCGCCAGGTCAACATGATTTTAATTAAAACCACCTATGAACTTACACCACGGATAACCGACCCCAATATTATTTTCTTCTGACCACTAGTTACAAAACTCTGCAATGACCACCAATTTTATCTCCCTAATATTATTTTCAACAATATCTAACTTGTTAAGATAGACCACCTGTTCACAAAGATCAATTTCCTATTTTCCTACGTGTGGTCTATTTAATACAAATGTACAAATTATTTATTATACCATTCACAAATTATGACGTTATTGATGCTTGGAAGAAACAAATGAGTGTTGCTTAGCAACAGGCTATTTCTGTATGTTCAGGGCTAATTATGCAAATAATAATCCAAGTACATGTACCATAAAGTTAACTTGCTTTAGGACGAATATTTATGATTATTGACCAAGTAGCAAATGTGTAACTACTTGTAATAAAGACGACTCTCAGAACTAACGTCCCAAACGTGCCGGCTCAAGTTCAAGGTCACAGTTCAAGGTCAAAGGTTTGAGCATCATATTTTTTGTCAGCTCTCTAACTTTTTAATGACTGGACTAAACTTATTGACTAATGGTCAAAAATGGTCAAAATTCAACAAAATAAAAAAAATGAATGTGGTCATTTATTACCTCCAATGTAGAAAAGCAATTATATTTCGTCGAAATTTTGACCTAAAATACGTATAACAAGATATTTTATTTTATTTCAATACCTTCAATCCACGAATTTAAGAAACTACCAAATCAACATAATCCTCACAATTTAATAGCCGATTTTACAGTAGTGATACGTCTCGCTAAGATGCATTTAATTACCGCCCTGATAATAACAAGTGACTCGAACTGCTCAGCCTCACAACCCAATCGTGAAAGCTCGGCCATTTCCGTTTGTCTCCGGTAAAAATATTCTATTACAATGCATAAAGGCCGAGGTGATCAGAATGCCTCACAACCCACTTTAAACACCAGGAGGAACTTTACTGTACCACAGGATATTTTAATGACAACGTAGATGACGCAATGATGTCAACATCATTTCATCATAGTTTACATTAGATACCGGGTATATCATATTTGCTTTCAATTGATATGTTATATCCTGTTCAGGAACGAAACGTTATAATAGTTTGAAACTGGGACAGATATTATGAAACACCATGTATGTTGCATACATGGTGTTATCTTAACATTAGCAACATTATATGCTAACCCTGTTAATAAACGTTATCTTATATGGACTAGTTTTATACGTTTTCCGGGTACTCGTGTACTGATTGTGCTGTTTGATATTAATCGGTCAAAGTAACAGCCAGTGCCATAATACACCTTTCCTATTGGTTATTTCTTAGAAGAAATAGAATCAAATATGAATGCGACACTGGCACTCGACCAGAGAAACAATTATGTAAATTGCCGTTGCCTATAATCTAGATCTATATTTATAAATATACATGTAGATTACAGGCCATGACAAGTTATAGAATTCTCTGGTCGAGTGTCAGTGGCGTGCGATAACTTCTGTGCATGATATGATAACTTCTGTGCACTCTCGGGTGTTATTTACATCAAATGTCATGGACGCAGCACAAGGAGTGGAATGAGTAATTAACATTACCATGGTGTACTTTCAGAGACCACGATGCCGTGTTCAAAGCTGCTCAGATAGTGTCACGTGACATTGGTGACGTCACTATCGTGGTGAATAATGCTGGTGTTGTGATTGGTCGACAGTTACTAGATTGTCCTGATGACGACATTGAAAGAACGTTCAATGTGAACCTGCTGGCACAGTTTTGGGTAAGTATGTTAAACAATGTCAGCATTCATATAGCCTACCCCTTACCATTACTAAACATGAACCCACCAATATAAGGTGTCATATTGTGACTTTGTTTCCGATATCATAGTTTATTGACATAAAATTGCATTAATACAATTTATAATCAAACAAATATATGGTAAAGTGCGTTCAAAGTCAATTGAGAACCGCTATAGACATAAACTCGTCGGTAAGTTAAACTGTAAATGCCTTCGACTTCACATTGAGTTCAAGACCCGTTCCATACACGAAAGGCGTGGTAGTGTAGTGGATACGCACACTTCCTACAAGTTTAAATTTTAATCTGAGTTGTAGGTTCGATCCCCACTACTTAAATGTTTTTTATTACATGTATCGATGTTATAAAGTCTTATATTATGCTACTGCTTTAATGCATTGGTATTTCAAATAATATGTTTTGATATTTCAGTGAATATAATTACATGTATTATATAATTGTATGCTTATTGTACTAAACTTAAAATTACTGTAACTTGGATGGGTGTCGAACCATTTGGCGAGATTGAACAAAATCTCAACAAAATCACTGGTGGTGTAATAGCGGCATGCTTATCCATTCGACTATCGAGACGATGTAAAAAACGGCTGTTCAAGTATTATGATATTGCCTGAAGGTTTCTCTTTTATTTTTTTCCCACCATTCTTTCGAATGGGATAGTTCCCTCATTAGTATTACTTATTGAACTGACAGTACAATATACAGTTAATATATAAAGCAGGTGTTTTCTTAAGTTCTTTACTCAGAATGTTTGTTTATTTTCAGACTGTCAAAAGTTTTTTACCGTCAATGTTACGTCGTAACCATGGTCACATAGTGAATATATCAAGTTCTACAGGTCTGGTTGGATTAAAGGTATATCGTATATAATAATAATTATAAATATATCCTACTTGTATAGTTTTCTTGTTTCTAATTATCGGAAGCGATTTGGACAATATTCGACAACATTTGGACATTATTCGACAATTTTTTCGACAATATTCGACAACACTTTGGAAAATATTCGACAACACTTTAGACAATATTGGACAACATTTTGGACAATATTCGACAACATTTTGGACAATATTTGGCAACACGTTGGACAATACTCGTCGACACTTTGGAAACTATTCGACAACATTTTGGACCTTATCGACAACACTTTGGACAATATTCGACAACATTTGGACTCTATTCGACAATTCTTTTAACAATATTCGACAACCATTTGGTCAATATTTGACAACACTTTGGACAATACTCGACGAAACTTTGGACACTATTCGACAAACTTTGGACCTTTATCGACAACACTTTGTTCAATACTCGACAACACTTTGGATACTATTCGACAACACTTTGTTCAATATTCGACAACACTTTGGACAATATTCGACAACACTTTGTTCAATACTCGACAACACTTTGGACAATATTCGGCAACTCTTTGGACAATATTCGACAACACTTTGGACAATATTCGATAACTTTTCTTACACCATCTTGGAAGCATTTATGACAACATTTTGGACAACAATTCGGACACATTTCTGACATTTTCTTATCAACTATTCTGCAAACAGTTCTGGAGATATTTTGAAACCAACATTTTCTGACACTATTTCAGAATCTCAGCGAGTACAGTTCCTCTAAGTACGGTGTGGTAGGATTTACCGAGGTCTTACATTACGAGATCATATTCTCTGGTTACACTGGTGTACATACAACCCTCGTATGTCCAGCATTTGTCAAGAGTAAACTATTCGACGGTTGTAAATACAGGTCTGTATATTCTCATTTATTTATTATTCATATTGTGTCTTTTTCTTCCGTATATGGGACATAAATCAATCAACTGGAGTAGTGTACTACGTCCTGGGTATCTCTGTAGTTTGTACATGGAGACGACGCGGAAAGCAGGGCCGGTCGATAGGCAGCCAGTGAGCCAGCTAGCTTGCTAGCCCGTTGTTAAGTAGCGAAAGGCTTATATTCGCCTCCAAATCGTTACTACTTGTGTCATGCCGTCATACACCAGTAATGCCCGCGGGGTCCTGATTGATTCGCCGCATAGAAATACCCGATAGTACGCGAGGTGTACCGATTAAACGCTGTTCATAGTAGACTGCTACCTCGGTGCGATTTTGAATAATATTCTAACAGGAGCCTGTCGCCGACGACGACGTACATAACACTCTGTTTATATCACCAGAACATGACATCGTGAATTTTTACTTCACAAGTTTATAAAATGCGAACACAAACTGAGCGATTTGACATTTCACGATATTTTATCCCTGATTTTTTTCATTTGTTCAGTCGATTTCAACGCCAGGGAGGTCTGTGAATATCACACAATGTCAGAACATGCCAATACCTGATCAATAAATGTATCGCTGACTTAGAATTAGAAGGTCGAAAGCACTACTACAACCTTACAAGACTACATCACAATGTGCTTCTTATGAGCCTATTTTCATGAAAATCGGAACTGGTCACGTTGACCAAACTGAAGTTTAAAAGTTTGTTAAGTAAAGAGTAGTTTTCAGACACTTTTTTCTTGTGTTCTCAAAATATTGATTTTGTACTTACAACCTTCTTATTCTAAGCCAGCGATATGTACAGGTACACCCAATAAATTACTTTAAGGGCATACCATTTTTACGTGCTGGAGTTGATAACGTACAAAAAACTATTACATGTTTATCTGTTACCAATTTAAACAATCTGTAACATGTGTCTCACAAACAGTAGCACACGATTAATACTGAAGGACAACTGCTATCAGTGTTTGTGAGAGTTGGTTGGTGGGGTAAACACAATAGCGTATCATACGGAATATGCAAACCAGTTAAATTTAAGACACGGGTATGACCCCCTCGTGCTCGGATAACCTCTGTAACACGGGTCTGAAAGCTGGGTGTGAGTTTGTTTATGTCCCTGTGTGGTATGAAATCCCATTCCTCAGTTAGGGCAACAATCAGCTCATTTCTTGTGTATACATGTATACACATGTACTGACTGGTGTGGCTATAGCAAAACATAATATTAACTTAGGCTTTTACATGAACATGTTTGCATCTAAAAAATCTATGAACCCAAGTCTTGACCCTCAATTTATTTTGTTGAGTGTATATGCTCTTATTTGACATATTATTATGTATTCACTTTGAAGTGGAAAGGGTAAGGTTTGCTAAGGGTCACAGATAGGGTCCTGTCGTAGACCTCAACCAAACTGATACATAGGAATAAATATAATAGTGTACTAGTACTTTATAAAACCACTACTGGGTTGGTATTCACAAAACACTAAAACATTTTGACTAAAGTTCAAAACTTGAGCAGCACATATTTCCAAAGAAACTAAGAATAACCCATGTTTTCTATATGATTGGTGTAGCTCTTTACATAATACTTGTAAACTCACGGTGTAAAAATTAATAATCTTTATTTTCCTGTTTAGCTGATACATTTAAGAAAATGTGAACATTTTAAGAACATACGGTTTCCCTTAAGATGCTTTGTGAATATCACCCCTGACATTTAGAAGTATCGATATCTATGACAACAATCATTTAGAGTTGAAAACATCTATTTTTTTCGAAGGTCATTGAACGTGTGTTGTATTCTGTTCTATTCAAATTTCTGGTCATGTTCTGTATCGTTGACATGTGTTTTGGCATGTGCATTGTGTACATTGTAACTATACCACTATATGACTATATATCATGCTGATACCTTGATACGTTTAAATTAGCATGTATAAAAAGTTCAAAAACTTTATAGAATAAATGCCGTCTTGACCGATTCACCGGACAATACTGGGTAATACAATAGCCTCTATCTGGCGTGTCAGACATTGAAGGTCACGTGGTCAGACAGGGTCAATGTCCAGCGTCCCGGCATGTCGGAATGTGAATTAATTAAATGACCTTCAACACTAAAACATGTCACTGTGTCTATTAAGCTCATAAATTAGTTTTTTGACACAGTTTACCATTTAATTCGCGCATTTCTCAGCCTGTCCGTCCAGTACACACCTCGGCTTCCTGGTTGTAAGAGGCTCACAGTAAACGTAATTCTGGTTTCTTGGTCAAACGCAGGACCGTGTAATACAGAAATGAAATAAACTAAATAAAAACAGTAAATAAAAACAGAGTTATATGAGTGTATTCACTTCAACGCATATAAACCAAATCACTGTACGACTTATTGGAATACTATACAATTCAACTCGAATGACTTATACAAGTTATAGTGATTGAAACATCCGGTGATTTCCTATTACTGTACGACTTATTGCAAGACTATAATATTCAACATATACTCCTTATTGTGATAACCGGAAGTTGGCTCGTTTATACACTGTGGTATTAGCACTATGTTACAAACGATACATTGACAGCGATACAGCCTGGGAACGCACTAAACTGACACACTGACACCCGTATGCCACACTACCCCACTGACCCAAAAACAATCACCCTGTATGAAACACTACCCCACTGACCCACCTATCAGCGAGCACCATATATGGCACACTACCCCCCTGACCTACCAACAAACATCTTGTATGACACAGTGACATACTCACACATGCATACTGGGGTACATGCACCATATATATTACAGTTTATTTTACTATTTACTCGACTTAATTATTAATATAACACTATTATATGACAACGTTTTATTTTATTACCATTATCACGTTACAAAGATACAAGTACATTATATTGTTGGAGACGATACTCCTGTATACGATATATAGGGTACTGGAAAATCATTATTTTTCATGGGGGTTGAATTTTCTTAAAGTTGTATTATTTATATCACACAAATATGTATATGGTATACGTGGGTAAATCCATAGATGAGGGGCCGGTTTGCTAAGATTAAGGTTTTGAATAGATTAGGGTCATGTGTAAATGATACCAATTGAGTCGGTTTCGGGAAAACTTGAACTTTAACATTTTCACAAAAATATTAAATGACGTGGACAGTACTCGCTTGAACGTCGAAAATATCTTTTTTAAAATCGACCGAAGAACACTTTGTTTGCTGTTGTTTTTTAACTTTTTTGTTGACAGTTTTCTACTTGCGTTCTTAGCCAAAAATGACGCCACATACTACATAAATAAGCGTAATAAATAAGTAAGTGTACTTACGACCTTCTCATTCTAAGCCAATGATATATCTAAATAGAAAACATAACAACTGTTAACTAATTAGGTCTCCCTGGTGGCATGTATAACATCATTCGTCTTTTTTTCAAATTAGTTTTCTATGGAATATTTTCCTATAATTTCTGTTTTTAGATAACATTTCCGTTTCTATAGCAACATGACCGTAAAAATATCTATCTACATGTACTTCTGCGACTAGTAATTATGCGTAGGCAAAAACAAATCTCCCACACATTTTCAAAATTCATAAATTACATGACTTCGCCTACAAGAAATCGGATAAATACAAAACTCCACGAATTTGCGATGGGGATTTTGACAAAATGAATGATTTTACAATAATGACACATGTAAGAAATGAACTTCGTCTAATATGTTAGTGATTATAGATACAGTTCCTCCTGCGTCCGTAAATCAGTAATATAATTCTACTTGAACGTTCTTAGCGATTTTGTTGATAACGTAAAGTTTGTGTTCGTCATTCTGATATTATAGTCCGCCCAGATATTTTATTGAGTTGTACTGTCATAAATTAAGGTTCGCAATGTACCACATTAACTATTTTATACCTAGATTTCATGCAAAAGTCGAGCATAATTGAAACACCTCTATTCGTGGGATGTATCAAATATTCCCGTGTTTGACAATATGAATATCCTTACTGGACTATTATATATTATAGTAATTTAGCCCGTCTCGTGTGGTGACTCCAAACACAATATAATAAATTATGTGACTTTGGTAATGTCCTGGTCTCAAAACCCCTCGGACGCTGTCCATCCGGACACTGGTCACTGACAGCATGGACACTGGACGCTGACCACATGGACACTGGACGCTGTCCATCCGGCCACTGGACGATGTCCGCGTATCCGATTTGTACAAGATATCTAAATATCGTGTGCACGCCTGTCGATAATAATAATAATGTCGATCATCGAATGACGCTGGGATTAGGGTTATGACCCCAGTATAGTTGAAGGAATAATATCGATTATCGATTGCACTAAATTCCACCGGGAAACACATTAATCAATATACCCCATCATCAATGGGCCGGTTCGATGACTTGTACAGGTTTTGAAAATAAAAATATCAATTTAGTAAGTCATGTAGAAATACGAAACTAAGGGCTGCAGGAAAATGCACCGGAAATCAAAATGTGAAAACATGTGTCCGGCGTCAAACATGTATAATAATAATGATGATTGCGGTATATATAGTATACGAGAAATGTCAACATTACTCACCATGTATGATACATGACTGACATTGTTTGTAGGTCAATGTCTGTCTGACCTACTGATCTGTTTAAAACTTTAAATCATGGTCAACAACAACGCGCGTCTGCTTAACAATAGCTACAGTTGTCAGATGATACTATACGGACTACCGTACTATGAATATATCACTTGGTACGATGTCTTCAAATGATCGGCCTCTATTCAAAGGTGTTTTGGTTCCAATTTAAGGTCTCCTGTCAGAGAATGAATTGACCATATTGTTATCTAAGGATCGCTTGATATTCGTCATCCGCCTGTCGTCTGCAAATTGATTTGTTTAAATTGACTTGGTCTTTGTTGCATTTGATCAGACTCTGTGTATTTATTATATTTGGATCAAACCCGAGACTCGGTCACCGGGTCAAATCAATGAAAAACATCAGTGTCATTTCTCTAGAGGTCACATTTTCCCATTTTCTATCGCACTTACGATTTATCACTTTATAATACTCATGTGAAATTCAAAACTTCACGTTCCACCAAACACGGAAAAACGGAAGATAGTGTCACAATAGGGGCCATCTAGGTCTCATTGAAATACTAGAACTTTACGGATGACGTTCGTGCATGTGATTTTTATGTGTTCGCATAAAACATCTTGTGTTTTGCCATGGCAACAATTACTTCTGATTAGTTACTCAATTATTAAAACAGACTGAATTTTTCTCTCCAGGTTTCCAGCGTTACTACCACCCGTTGAAGTGGACGAATGTGTTGATAGGATTATCCAGGCCGTGTTGACCAACCAGCTTGTAATTTGTATTCCACGTATGGTCTACTTCTTCAGCGCCTTAAAAACGTGAGTATAAGTCCTTCCCGTATTGTCTATTTCTTCGCCGCCTTAAAAACGTGAGTATAAGTCCTTCCCGTATTGTCTACTTCTTCAGCGCCTTAAAAACGTGAGTATAAGTCCTTCCCGTATTGTCTATTTCTTCGCCGCCTTACAAACGTGAGTATAAGTCCTTCCCGTATTGTCTATTTCTTCAGCGCCTTAAAAACGTGAGTATAAGTCCTTCCCGTATTGTCTATTTCTTCAGCGCCTTAAAACAGGAGTATAAGTCCTTCCCGTATTGTCTATTTCTTCAGTGCCTTAAAAACGTGAGTATAAGTCCTTCCCGTATTGTCTACTTCTTCAGCGCCTTAAAAACGTGAGTATAAGTCCTTCCCGTATTGTCTACTTCTTCAGCGCCTTAAAAACGTGAGTATAAGTCCTTCCCGTATTGTCTATTTTTTACCGCCTTAAAAACAGGAGTATAAGTCCTTCCCGTATTGTCTATTTCTTCACCGCCTTAAAAACGTGAGTATAAGTCCTTCCCGTATTGTCTATTTTTTACCGCCTTAAAAACAGGAGTATAAGTCCTTCCCGTATTGTCTATTTCTTCACCGCCTTAAAAACAGGAGTATAAGTCCTTCCCGTATTGTCTACTTCTTCAGCGCCTTAAAAACGTGAGTATAAGTCCTTTCCGTATTGTCTATTTCTTCACCGCCTTAAAAACGTGAGTATAAGTCCTTCCCGTATTGTCTATTTCTTCAGCGCCTTAAAAACGTGAGTATAAGTCCTTCCCGTATTGTCTATTTCTTCACCGCCTTAAAAACGTGAGTATAAGTCCTTTCCGTATTGTCTATTTCTTCACCGCCTTAAAAACGTGAGTATAAGTCCTTCCCGTATTGTCTATTTCTTCACCGCCTTAAAAACAGGAGTATAAGTCCTTCCCGTATTGTCTACTTCTTCAGCGCCTTAAAAACGTGAGTATAAGTCCTTCCCGTATTGTCTACTTCTTCAGCGCCTTAAAAACGTGAGTATAAGTCCTTTCCGTATTGTCTATTTCTTCACCGCCTTAAAAACAGGAGTATAAGTCCTTCCCGTATTGTCTATTTCTTCACCGCCTTAAAAACGTGAGTATAAGTCCTTTCCGTATTGTCTATTTCTTCACCGCCTAAAATGTGTTGAGTTTGTTAATTGTTTTTCGTGCCAGATTTGGCCAATGGCCGATCTTGGGAAAGAGACAGGGGTGTGATACAAGGAAATCCGGATGCAATAACTTATCTACTCCTTGGTATTAGTTGTACTTTGTGGCCTTTAATTTGGCACCTGGCTGTAGCTACTAAAACTTTTTCTTTATCCTTTTTGAATTTAACATTTTGCTTATAATATGGTACTATTCAGTTCTACTACTTTTGTTTTTGTATAACTCTAATATTTAGGTCAGTCATTCGTACACATAAACAGTGCAATTTCTCTTTTTAATTTCTTAATTTACAAATAATATAATTATGTAAGAGTATGTATCTTAATGTAATGGATAAGTTATCGCCAGCATATATAACTTCAGTTATAATATATTTATACGTACAGAATGCAATGACCGTTTGAGGAAAAACTGACCCAGACAATGATGTGCTGACCTATAAAATTAGTATGCAAATAAGACACTTATAAACGACATACACTTAATTTATTGTACATGTTTTCTTGTAAAATAGTTCATGTTGATTTCCTGGTACAGAGTATGTTAGTTATGTGTTTGGGTGGTCATATCTCAAAACATGTAATACATTCGATGGGAATTAATCCATTAGTAGCGATTCTGTGCTCGGCTTGTTAAGTTGTGTGCTGCATTACCTGTCCAATTTTCTATAATCTATTCGCCAAACACGAGATTTTTTATATAATTTAAGTTTGAGAACGAACCAATGTTCGTTCTGCTGTGTATGTGTTGGAACCAAAGAGAGATCTAGGCCGAGGATAATAAAGCTGATTTTAAATTCAAAGAAGCAAATGCAAGTACATTTCGCTATGTGAGAACGGATATTAGATAATGTTGCCACACTTGTTTTGTTTTCATGTGATCACCCATCGTCCGTCGTTCGTCCGTCCACAATGTCTTACAGTTATGGCCAAATCTTCATGAAAATTGGTCAGAATGCTTGTCTCTATGACATCTAGGTCAAGTTTGAAACTGGGTCGTGTGTGGTCAAAAACTAGGTCACAATGTCAAATCTTAAAACAGCTTGCACCAGAGGCTGAATTTTCCTGAATCTTATTCATAAAATATAAATAATTACTTAGGTCACCATCGGGGCTTGCATGCATTACTACGACATGTGAGCGACCTGAGGCCCTTTTAGTCGTCTTGTATAGCATTTGTGACTGACTTTACACACGCAGTATTTAATATACAGTGAAACCTGTACGTAAAGGCCACCCATAAGTAGAACAAAAATCAGTATTTCTTAACAAGCGGTTTCTCTAAAATGGTTGAATATCATTCAAAATGGTCTGATGGGATACAAAATTGGTGCCATGGTCTATCGATACATGTGTAGGTCTTAGTTCGCTGATAGTCTTTAAATTGTTCAGACGTGGTCTGTTCTTACAGGTTGTCTTTAGCTCAGGTTTTGCTGTATTTTTAATCATAGTTCAATTATGATAACAAAATTATCTTTATTTAAAAACAAGATAAATGTTGCAATCTTGTACACATTGCCCTTGAACTAAGGTTCATGTAGGGTTACAAGGTCGGTTCAACCATGCACCCGCTTGCTGTACAATCAGTGATGTTCGCAATGGATAAATGTTAGCATACTCGGTACTTCGCGCTGGAAAGTTATAAGCGCTAATTTTTTGCGTCGTACTTCGAAATCATCCCAGCGAATAATACTGATTTGATAGTGTGTAATATTTATTATGTCATACATGTTGACCTAGGTGAATTTGTTATCTATTGACATATAAAGATCCGCTACTTCCCTTAAATAACCCGACTATATGTTACATAATTATAGTGCTAAATACCTATCATTATCGTAAAATCACACATTTTCGCGATGCATTAATTTTCGCTATATTCGCGAAATCGGAAAGTTCGCGAAAATGCATGCAAAAATGTATGTTGGTAAAGTTAAATGACAGTTGTAAAACAACAGAAAGCAATTCTTTCTGAATTTTAAAAGTCGCGAACATTTAACCTCTGGAACTGCTAAAATAACGCTGGTATCCTTAAGACACCTGCCCCAACTCCTTTGTAGACTTTATGATCCCTGACTCAACCCCTTTGTAAACTTTATTATCCTTCTTTGGGAAATATTGTTTTGGCGGTAAATTCAAACGCAAGTTCCACAGGGACTTGCGACACAACGTGTGGTATTTCAAGTACTTCCTGTTTTGGGAAACCGGTACAATGTCTTCTTTAAAACTGGCCATTGGGTCCATATACTTGTGTAGGACGTTGATCACGTGGTAGCGGTAAGACGTTGATCACGTGGTAGCGGTTAGACATTGATCACGTGATAGCGGTAAGACGTTGATCACGTGATAGCGGTAAGACGTTGATCACGTGATAGTGGTCATTCTGGGATGCATTTGTATCCACGGCAGTGACATATCTGAATTCTAGCATTTAGGCGGTAAATAACGGAGGCCTGAAACTGTCATTTCGGCCATTAACGCTTAGTACGCTACAACCTAGGTACTGTTTTATCAAAGCACTTACGAAAACAGTAAGCTACGCCCAAATATAAATTCTAAATCATTCATCTATAAATTGTGATAAAGGAATGTTCAATATTAATAATGCTCCATTTAATGAACTCCTACGAACCATAATAAAAAGTATGTCCCAAATTAGTATTTTTATAGAATTAATTTGAGCATAGATCTGTAAGTGAGTTTAAGATTTCAGCAAATGCTTTGATAAAACAGTACCATGCATGTGTTCAAAGTCTATTCGATTTTGCCCGTTAATTCGATTTTATAGAATAAGTCGTATGTAAAATGAAGCCGCAGTACATTCCTTTTAAAAAAAGTTGATGAGTGTAGATTATGAATTTGAATATGTTTAACTAGGTCTTAAATTGTGCCCATTGCAGGGACAAGCAGTTATATAATTGTGTATATAAATATTATTTTTTAGAGTTCTACCCGTACGAGCAATGAACGCTCTCATCAAATTTCTTGGTGCAGCAAACTTCATGAATACATTCGTTGGCAAGAAAGACCCAAAGGAGCCAGGCGGACTCAACAATACGACAACCGAAACGGCTCGAGTCTCAGAAAAAGATAAAACAACCAAAACGGCTAATATCTCCGGAATGGATAAAACAACCGAACTGTTAAATACAGCCGAAACGGTTGTGAGCAAGTTGATCGGACAAACAAACGGTGTTGTGAATCGAAGCGAGGGTGGTGCACGTGGCGAGGGTGTTACACGTGGCAAGAAAAGTCAGTAATTGTTCCACGTGATGTAATCAAGCGATACGTTGTTTGCTGAGGTCAGAATCTGACGTCATTTCAATTGTTCATGTTTGCGAGGCCTATGAGTATTATTGCATAATTGTATTGACGTAACATTTTGTATAACGTTTTATCACATGACTTTCCTTGTATACATCCGGGTTAGTAGATCCACTTCATCTACTAAATGACGTCATTGTTTGCGATAATTGACGTTATTTTTGGCGTCGTTAATAAAAAAGAAGTCTAGCGTATTTTCAACAGAAAGATGTGTACTTTTGTGTTATCATTGAAGTGTCATGTGATAAAATCTAAGAAGCCATACGTTCGCTTTTGAACATTCCAAAACGCATTAAATATAAGTTTATATCAATATTATTGACAAGAAAATAATACATAATTGTACAGGGAAGGCAGCAGTCAACTAAAACAGCCGAGCACTGAAAACATAATCAAAGTACTGAAGTACTTGCTTGGGGGATAACGCAAATCTTAGTAATCTATTTAAATTACCTTAAATGGTATTGGATTAACAAGTGTGAATATTGTGAAAAAAATTCAGAAATATCGCAGATAGCTAACTCATTTAATTTCATCTAACAAACCTATTTAGGCAATCCGTCCATGAAAAACTCAATGAACTTGTTTCAACTATAAAGGTGGGCTGAAATACCTAGTTTTAGCTGAGAAAAAGTATTAAAAAGACTAAGAATAACAGTAAATGGTTATGTCATGCATCTGCATTAATATTGTTTGACGACAGTAAACAAAAAGAATATATTAAGTAATTGGATAGGGGATAAATTGTGGCAAAAAAACAACTTAAAACTACACTAAGTCAAAATTCCATAACTCGGGTACGAATAGCGCGAACGATTCATAAAGGGGACGAAACAATATGTTCTCGAATCTCGGCGCGAAATGTGTAAACAACACCGATTGGAAAAAGGTCGTTCTAACGATAGACGCAAACTATTTAGCCGAAGATCTGAGGTTAATCGTCGATCAATACTATTTATCAATGCAAAATATTGTAAATAGATAAAAATAAATACATTATAACAGGAGTTTGGTGCTAAACTGTAATATGAACGTTATGAAACCAAACAGTGTAAATTTCGTCTGCTTTACCTGGTACTGTAACAGCGACATTTTTATCAACCCTCAAAAATCATTAGTCATTTTACAGCGCGTAGGAATTTATTCGCACAAAAGCATTAACTCACAGAAGAAACATTCCAAAATTTCTCGCAATACAAAGAAATAAAAAATAATTCAATTGCTAGGGACAAATGTTCTTAAAAATGCTTGAAAATTATGATTTTGGTTAGATTGGCTGGAACTCGTTTTTTGCTCGGATGAATTGGTTGTAGAGAAATTACATGGGTAAAATCGTAGTGATTTCAAAAGTTGGTATATAACAATACTTGGGGGAAATCCCCCAAGTAAAAAAAACATCACAACCTTTATAACAAAAAGGCACAAACAATGCCCAACGCAAAATTTACAAAATCACGCTATCACTCACTGAATGTCCTAGTGAAAGGTCATCTTTGTATAAAGGAACAAATTTATTGTTTTCGGCGTTGTTCAGCGAGTATTTTTTATTTCATGATTATGTTGTCGTAATATGGTGTATTTGTGATTAGTCGCTCGATCCAGTATCGTGATTAGTGTATAGTTCGAACAACTTAACTTGGTCGTTGTTTGTATAATATCGCTGGCTTAGAATGAGTAGGTTGTAAGTACAAAATTGGTATTTTAGGAAACAAGAAGAAAAAAGCGTCTGAAAACTACTCTTTACTTATGGAAAAACAAGCTTTTTTAACTTCAGTTTAAAGGTCGTAGGTAGCACTTAAGAACTTCTAATTTAAGCCAGCGACATGTACATCAAATTTCTGATGTGGAATGATACCACTTTCTGTGAGCAATTCGTGCTGTGTCAAATATTAAAATTTTGTCGAATTTTAAAACAATGTTGTGTGTTGTAGTACGTTTGTTGCAGACGGAATGTATAGGTGAAGCTACGTCTGTCTGTATGTATGTCTGTTGATTATTAGTACCTACGCATACAAGGTTTGGCGTTCTTTATTGCCTCGGTCAAACCAATATGGTTCCTCTCCTGTGCATATGTAACTGTATCATTGATTAAGAGTAAAATCAAAGCACTGAGAGTTCTGATGGAAGGCGATCTGGTTGCTGCTACTAAAGCTTAAACCGACTTTACACGTTTAATGTTCGTTTTCTTACTGCCGATCTTGTCTTGAATGTCAAAATAGGCATATGTGACTATATAGGCATGTTGGGTATCTAAATAATTGTTAAAAGGTGCATATTAATTTATATGTAATACGTGTATTGAATGCGTATATCAAAAGTGGCTTTAAAATAATGCTACGCGCCTATTTATCAGATTCTACAGTACCGTCTTGTAATCACTTCCATCACAGCGTGAGACAGTCTATTGAAAGCGGCTAGCTAGTATAGCGACACCATATGATTGCATAACAGTACTTTGCAGACCGTATACGATTCATTGATAAAACCACCACTTGACCGTAGTCTGAAGTTTCTAAAAATAGCTATACAGCCGGGACATTTGATGAACACGTCATTTTCATATTATGAAACAAGTTCGGTATCGGCCGGTGTAGTGATTTTTTTGCAAAAATATCGATTTAACGAACAGTTTCACAATAATTGTTGATCTTAGAATAAACAAATGTTGCTGATTGGCTTAAATCAGTTAAAAAATTTGGAGAAACATGTGTAGCAGTATTGGGAATGTTGACAGTTTCTGGAACTACTTGAATGCGGATTCACATAGCAGCCTAAAGGCGGTTAATTTTGTATTAAGAAATGGGCAATGGTAGTAATGAGAGGCTTAAACGCCTCCCAATTATCTTAGATATTGTAAATTATATATATAATTGTATATTTTGTTTTTCTCTTTATCAATGATACAGTTACCTGTGCTCCTCTGCTCTTACTATCGAAGGATTTCATTGATTTGATTGTTTCTGATAGTTGTCCCAGATGACACTTCCTCGGTTGTTATCGCAAGCATTGTGACATCACATTTTTGTTTGCAACTCTAAAATATTGCTGAATTGCGTTTTGAAATCCACCAAAATCATATGTGTTGAAAAATCTCTCATGGAAGCAAATAAACAATGATGCAATTTGGTTGCTCAGAAACAAATATACATGAAGTCACCTGAGAAGAAAAAGTGTCACTTTACACATGTAATAAAATAATGTGATTGGATTTGTAAATAACATGTTGATATGCAATATTGTACATGTATAATGATGTAGTAGTGTTATATGTACTCAGGTGTATATCATTTGTTCAAAGATTGTAACATGTGTATAGTATACAGTAACATGTTGTTTTAAAAATACATATTTCAGATATAAAACATTTGTATCACAATGCTGTATGTTCATTATGCGCGTTCTGGAATTTGTCTTTATGTGTTTACTGTTTTAATTGCTATTAGTCTAAGAGCCGGATTTTAAAAGAGTCTTAAAATGGATTTTCATTTACCCCATCTTGTAGAAAAAATCCTTTGGTATTTTCGAATAATATAGACATTCAGATCTGAACGTGGTAGGATTTTTTAACAGGGGCAACAACTCTTGCTTCCTATGTACTCTCCGTATGTGCTCACACTTCATGTCGCTGACAATTTCATGTCCGTTCTATTTGCTTCTTAACACACATCTAGTGTTAAGTCAGTTACTTGGATGTTCACCTGCATGATCATCCGGTCGATCCTGGGGCAATCGTGAAAGCTCGGCCATTTCCGTTTGTCTCCGGTAAATACACTATTACAATGTATAAAGGCCGAGGTGATCAGAATGGATCATGGGATTGGGTTATGGTCAGAGGTAACTAAATGCGTATCCATTGCTGGCTTAGAAGAAAAGTTTTGTTGGTTAAAAATGCCATTTTGAGAAAACAAGACTACAAACTGTCTGAAAACTACTTTTTACTTAAGGTAAAACATGTGGTCAACATCATCACTTCCGATTTTGATGAGGTCATAAGATGCGCGTTGTAATGCAGATATAGATTTTAAATATGTACATTGTATTAGTTCGTAAATAGCACTTACGACCTTATTCTTCTAAACCTACGATATGTCCGTGGGTAGGTTGAATAGCTACGTTTGTATAAAAGCACAACACATCAACACTATACAGGTGATAAAACGTATAATTGAGAAATGCAATATAGTACTGATACAAACTTTCGTTAAAACACTCAGCATACATGTATACAGTTAAAACAAATATGTTACTGGTCATCCTAATTAAGCAACCACCTGCCTTAAATAAATTAATCTGAATGAATCTCATGAAGCTAAGTTTTATAAGTTGATTGTATGATCTGTCCTCAACGGTTAAAACACTGTCACCTGCTTTCAAAACATAGTTTGTATAACTTTACCACGTGATCAAATGAATAATATCGTAACAACTTCGTCTGTTATTTCTACTATCGATTACTTCCCCTTAACGTCAAATTTAACGCCAAGTTTGTGTATGTGAGGGGAGGTAATTGCAGCGGATAGTTTTTAGTCGCTACATCAGTTAACTCCCCTGATAGTACTCTAGCTAGAAGTTTTCAAGCGCGGTAGAACACTGTTTTATACAGCAAAAATGCAAGTAGAAGAGAAAATGCAAGTCTTACGTGAATACGGTGTAAGCCATGTATAATAATGGACGTATCTGCTCAAATGTATTTCACTGTTAAATCCTAACACGAGTATTCACGTAATAACAGTTTGATGGTACGAAATAATATAAATCATATACTTAACTTGTCAAACATAGGCTTAGCAGATACGTTCTGAATGTCTATGGTAGGGTAAATGAAACGTGAATCGTGCAAGAATGTTTTTATATCATTCAGTGTTTGCATATATCCTCTCACATTAAGATTCCAGTAGCCTACACACCGTCCGTCCGTCCTTCCGTAACTACACGGATCAGTTTAGTACCTAGACCGTTTATTAGCATAATTTCATAGTGATATGTTGCCTATATTTATAAGCGATGAGTTGTCGTCTCCCACCTTAATACAGGCACCAGTGTCGTTATGTAACGTTGTAAACACACGATAACAGACAGTTCATGAAAGTTGTGAACACTAGAAGATAAGCTGTTGCCATTTTATACAGAAAAACAAATCTTTCAATAGACTCTCTCTATATATAATAAAGATATCACAGACACGAGAAATAATGGATCAATTATCAGCGATAAAAACTGAAATTCTTTTAAATCATTTTCAACAAAATGTGAGAATTGGTCTGTGAATTTGGGGCTTATAACGTGATATGACATCATATTTGGTTCATGATGACGTAATCTGGTTGTTATGGCGTGTAAAGCGTTACGAAGTTGAAACAAAAGAGTTATTGTGATCGCCTATCTGGGTTATTTTGGACCAAGATGTTACGATAAGTAACTAGATATTATAGGTAATCAAATAGTCAATTAAATTTACTTTGCATCAAAACTTATTTTTATAAAAATTACGTCAGACTTGAAATTGTGTTCCGGTGAGGGGATAAGCTACAGTTCTTTCAAGAACAAACTAAAATGTAACGTTGCCAATTTTGAAACTTGAAAAAAATTAAAAAGTAAACATTGCCAACTTTTACCTAATCAGCGCTAAACTCACAGACCTCGGCTCGTACATGTATAATTATAATCATATATTACATTATGGCATAAAACAAACACACATCGTATCTAGTAACAAATCATATCGCTTCCTAATTTCTTTCGTCGACCTCCGCTATAGAACTGATACTCCATTCTTGTCATTGCTGACCCGACGTCCGTGTTTACTCGGCTACCATAGTTACCGGAATTCGTGTTAGGTACATTATCTGAGAATACTACGGCTTTCTCTGGAAGCGGTTCTGGCTCTTTTACATTTCCCTGAAAAATTGTGTTTTAAAATATTTAGTACAAATGTAATAAGTTTTAAAATTCGTAGCGTAAGAGGGATAATTCTTACAGATATAATAATAATTTATCGGAGTTCTCCCCCTTTAACTAACACAATACAGTGACCAACAAAATATGAATGATGAATAACTAATATTATTTCTGGGTTTACTTTTTTCAAATTGTTTTTATCTGAATTTCCTTTTGTGATTTCAAGTGTTGAAAACGTTGCTTAATTACGTCTGAAAGTCTGTCGCATATATTTCAAAGCTAAAACTATTAATTGTCACTGAAAATAAATAATATGGTTGCAGTTTCTGAGATAAAAAATGTTAATGCGATTGATTATTTGTATAATATGTAGCCGTATGGCGATAATCAGTTGTTGACTTTGAATAAAAATAAATCTGATTATACTCGTAGATTAGTAAAGCAAAGTAAAAAATGATTGTAATGTATCGTCGCTGTTCTTCGAAAACCTCGTATATCAATTTTGGCTTCTTTTCAGGAGACGAAAAAAACTGAATAACTTTTTACTAACAGTGAAAATTTAATTCTTTGACACGAACATAGCGTTTGTAACTCCACTTTGAATGCACGTAAATGGACGTGTCGGCTGAGCAAAAGAAAATCCATACTTTAACTTTTAACTCGATTATACGAGCTTTTCGTTCTTATTTTTTGTCAAATTTGTTCCATTTACGGTTACTCGACTTTTTCGCGGCATTATTCAGTTTTTTCGCATTACGTAATTGCCCTTTTCTAAATCCTCGTATAATTTAAATTAGCCTTTTATAGATATTTATATTGTTCAACGTTAAAATATTAAAGTGTTTCTACTTATCCGTTGTAATATACATGTACCATTACAGGTTAATTGTTTTGCATATTTGACGTAAGCGCAACCAAAAAACAACAAAACAATTTATTCGAGATTTTCGCAGACAAAAATGTGGCCCCATGAAAAAAATCAAGAATTTTCGCACAAGTACTAACTTTCTAGTTTGAGGGGCTATTTTTAGACTATCTTATCCGGCATTTTCGCAGAAAACTTGTCACTGAATGGGCTTTCCGATGTGCGTATAATCGTTTTTGAGCCAAAACATGTATACGAGGTTTTCGAAGAACAGCGACGGTATGTACTTTTAGTATAAGCTTGAGTTTTAAACATTTCGAAGCCATACATAATCGTTTTAGAATGCCAGATTAGAAGGTTAATGAGGGATGGTACCACGACCCCAACCAAATCAGTAGATGTGTATAATGAATGGGGTTACATTCTGGTGCCGGCCGAAAAAATAATTGAACAATTCCACAACATGGACATATTTTTTATCTCATTTTTTAATCACCCCTCGTCCAACATAATACTCGTGAACTTACAGTTCAGTTAAAGTCACGTGATTTACCTTAAATTATTGATCACCAGTTAGTTGCAGATACACCAACGTTATAATATACATAATTATACACCAAATGTTAAAACTACTGCATATAATTATTTGGGTTCGACTGAGACAGTGGTATAGTGCGGGGCAGGTCAGTTTTATCCCTGCCTAATTAGCCAATGACCACCGATATCGAGGAAGCGGCAGAAATTTTGTGTGATACAAGGAATCGTGGCTTGCTGTCCTAGCTCTCTTTCCGAATAGACTCGTTGATTCTTTAACGTGACTGGTATATAGTACCGATGCACGCGAGGCTGTCTCTGTGTTTCCAACCAGTTCGTCGCTATTTGGGTGGGAAACTCCTAAAAGCGTTTCTAAAATTTCCAGTGTCCCGACTGAGATTCGACTCAGGGACCTCTGGATCGGTAGTCGAGAGCGCTAACCACTGGGCCACCCTTCCACAAACTGCATAATATGTCACTAAGTCATATGCATCCTCAAAAGCTGTCCCAAAGACTAAAATGGAAACTGCTATGCAGTAGATTTGGAATCCCTACAACTTGGAGAACCACCAATGATTTGGAACCATCAAAAAAGGCGAACTCTCTGTACTGTTTACTAACATATTTAACGTTATTAAAACAACACAGTATTATACACGTTCACCACAAGCCTCGACCACAATATAAATACACACAAGTATTCATACACCAAAAATTAATACTAAAATAAAGCTACAGAAAATATACCACATATTACTTTAAGAAAGCACATTCCTCAACAATAAGTATGTATAACTGTCCATTGAACATCTAGAACAACCCCTAATCACCAGCGCCCCCTAGTGTTAAGTGTTACTATAGTTACGCATGGATCACATGACGGGCTCACGTATGGGTCCCGTCTCATAGAGGTTGAAGATACCCAATTGTACCAACAATACTTCTGGTTATTCAGGCTTAATGCCACAATTCTTCAATTAATTATACGAAGGCTGATTCACATAACCAGTTTTCTCGGACTGTATTCTAACCAGTTATAACATACCCTGCCACAAATAGCAAGCACATTTTTCACATGTGAAGGAAAATTGAAATTGTTATTAAAGTTTCATGAAAGCGGTTATCACCTGTGGTGACGTGGATCGAACCAGGTTAAAAATCCAGCACACTAACCACTGGATCCCGGTCGTGGCTACATCAGTCACCCTGGAGGTCTACTTTTTGTGTGCTGATCTGTCCAGCATCTCGTATAAATAAAAAAACATTTCTCAATATTTTGGAAAACCAGGTATCTAAGCAAGGGAGACTTATCTTGAAAATTGTCTTTAAAAGCTGCACATTCGCGTGCGGTGAGAAATAATTATATCCCCCGCATACGAGACATATTTTACCAAGCAGTTTTAATACTAAACGCAATATTGTATAACATGTGTTAGATTTAAAGCTTTCCTTATAAATACGATAATTTTAGGCGATCAGCATTATAGATAATTTGGCTGATTGTTAATCATGAGGGATGTTCATAATGTTCAATGTATAATATCACCATTAAGCACTTACAAAACGTTATCTACATTGCATAAACACTTACTTTGCTGCCTGCCTTAATCTAAAATCATTCATTCAGAAAACAAAATTTAATGTACAATCCATATTAGAAACAAAATTAACATAAGCTATAATATGTCCCTGATTATACTACGTGTGTTCGTGCACCAGTCAATATTTTGCCCGCCCGGGGGGAGGGGCGGCGGGCGACCCAGGGGAAATTATTAGATATTTTCATTGTTTTATGTCTAAATCCCAACCCTGGAGACAATGCTTACTGTCTAAATCCCCACCGTTGGTCATAGTTTTTCATCCGTGTACTTTAATAAAAATACAAATTAAAGTATCACTGTTTTTTTTTCGCGTGTCAAAATTTCCGGACCAAAGTCTATTCCCCGGAACTCTGAGTCGATAAGGTTGACTAATTCCCGCCTGTCGGGAAGATTTGTCTGTCTAATTCCTCCTGCATCCCCGCCGCCCCTCCCCAGGGCGGGCATAATATTGACTGGTGCATCGGTACAGATGCTTTAAATGGTAGTAATGCAACGCATGTAGATCACATGACTAGTTTTAGGGAGTTTGCGTACGGGCCTCCAGTCGGTGTACATTCACTTCTACTCAAGGTATAAATCTAATCAAGAATTCGTTTGATGCTCCAGAGAGAGCCATGTACTTCAATAGGAAGAAGCAGAAGAAGAATAAGGGATTGATCTACTCGTATAGAAACAATTAAATGTACTCACCTGAGCATCAAACTCGGCCAAGAATCCCCAACTAGACTCCCTGAAGAAATAGATAACGACACATTGTTAAAATATAATAATAATTAATTATAATTATAATAGTAGATCTAATAATAATATAATCATAGTAATAATAATGAAATAGTAATAATAACGACTATTTATATATCTAGGCAGCCAACTTTATTTATTGTGGACGACATATTTGACTCTGGTCTGTACCGAAAATTGGTCTAGAGCCAAATATGTCATCCACAATAAATAAAGTTGGTTGACTAGATATACAAATACTCGGTTATCTAGATACATGTATATAAATACTCGTATTTACCGTTTAGAGGCACTCTTCACTCTGTGTTCCAGAGTTCTTGAGTCAACGTTCCTTGACATCCACAGGTCCATGAAAAGTGACCTAGCCCACCTATATATACGTATTTAAATAGAAGGTCTGCAACGAAGGATTTCCCAATATATACACGCCACTGACAGAAACATTCACAACTCAATTATTACTGCATCAAATCTCACAGGGTTTTTTGCAGAATGCTCGTAAAACATAAGTTCCGATGATAAAACAAACATTCTGGGTCTCAAACGCATGTTTCTCCGAAAATTTTGCGTCGGACAACGGTCAGAGCGGCCAATTTTCGCCACTTGCTCTAAACCTGTCCCCTCAAATGTGACGATTTGACGTGTTTTTTCACCTGAATTGATGCTTTGTGGCGGCATCAATCAAGTCTGGAATTTAATATTTGCAATGAGTAACAACAAACGATCGTTCTAACTGTACGACGCGAAAGCATGCTCATCAAAACGATGCATCGTACAAGAATCGCTATTTTAATTGAAATATCATAAACAATTTTCGCTTCCGCATTTCGTCATTTTACTGTCCCGCAGTGAATCGCAGAATGGCAGCACGTGTACGTCCCATTGTAACATATATTTTCATTGGACGGACCGATAACGGGGTTAGCCAATCGATAGTTAGTATTTTGGACACACCTTGGAACTTTTGTGCTAAAATATTGTTGACAGGAGGCCCTAAAAATGATAAGAGTACTGCTACAGCCTTCGACAATCGTCTTGTGGTGTGTGACCTAAATCAACCAGTCTTCACGATAAAATAATTATTATGAGCGCCATATTACGTCATAACAAACTGTGTTAAACCGTGTCAAACTAAAATATGAAGATGTCAACACTGTATTCTGTAAGTCCACGTCGATCTGACAATATTTCAAGACGAAGGAGGGTTCATCGGAGGTGTTTGTGTATACAATGGGGATCCTTGAGGTGTTAGAACCACCGTTGAATCGGGTAAGTTAGTAATGTGTGAAATGACAGCTGTAAATTTCGAACTGGTTTGACCCGGAAGTGTCTGAACATTTGTTGATTACTGTATTAATAACAAAGTTATTCCCACACAATCAATTTTAATTGCATTTCCATAATAATGAAAATAAGAGTAGAACTAGAAATTAATTGGAACATGTGATTAACCTGAACTGGTTTATTGTCTGCACACTATTATTAGTATAAAAGTTCTTAAATCTTCAATCTTGGCAGCATGATTATTATATACATTTGTACTAGACCTGCACTGTATCAACTGTGCTGGGTCAAGTTGAATCACTATTTGTGCTGTTTAAATATTACATTACTGTACATAATTGATTGCATTTAGAAATCCACTTACAACAGTGAAATATAATTTACTGTATATAATAATTTTCTATGTGCCAATCATGTAATTTGTCTCATGAAGAGGTCAGCTATTGTGCTCTTGGAAATCCAACCTGGTTAGACTAAGAGCCCTGGCAGATAACCACATGTTGCCTAAATTCCATGGGGTACAGACCCCCTATGGATCTGTGCATGTCAAATGATATATTGATAAATACTTTATCATACTGAGGATACTACAGAAAAATTAAAGATTTTTTGCAGCATATTATTCATGCTTTTAAAATTCCAGGTAAACAAGAGGCTGTTGCTCTGACTGCTAGTATATAGATGACAGGTCCTACACAGTTCCCTTGTTAGTCCTTGTGGTGATTGAAAGCCTGATGCTGACACTATGTGGTACAATACAAACAATCATCAAAAGGTGGCCACAATGTTGGGTTTAATGAGAAGAATGTTATTGACAGTTTTATTCTGAAAAATGGAGACTGTTTGCTATCTTTTAAAAAAAATCTAAAACATCTTGTCACACAGCTTGTGCTTTGTTGGTATTTGAAGACATTCAATAATTATAATACAACATTGGTATTATTGTGAAAAATTGCACAGGAGATATATTTTTGGATTGAGACTGTTCTGCTTAAATAACCTTTATAAGCAGGTTTTAAGTACTTGTTAAGTACTTGCAAAATCATAATTACTGTGAATTAGGTCACAACCAATATCTGATTGCACTTTTGAATTTGTACTATGACTAGAAAATTAGAAAGACATTCTTAATGCAGCTAACTTAATGTTATATTGTAAGACATGCTATTCTAGATTAATAATTTCTCTTATTTTGAGAGAATTTAGCACCATTCAGTGGTAGAAAGTAAAAAAACGACCTGTATATATAATGAGAGATTATCAGTGTATTGTAGTTGGTGAATAACAAGTAGAATGATTGAAGTTTGGCATTGTCTGTGTAGTACTTAGGCAGTTTTTGTCTACTTTTTTCACCATGTGGCTATATAGAAAACTTCAAAAAAAATCTTCTCAGAAACTGATTGTCCTATTTAAATATAAGTTCACATGAATGTTCCTTGGTCGACTATCTACCAAATTCTTAAGTTTAATTTTGATTCCCTTAAAAACATGGCCACCAGGGGCGGGGCTAGTTTTCACCATGTGGCTATATAGAAAAATTCAAAAATATTCTTCTCAGAAACTGCTTGCCCTATTTAAAAATAATTCCACATGAATGTTCCTTAATTGCACCTGTACCGAATTCCTAAGTTTAATGTTGATTGCTTAAAAAACTTGGCCACCAGGGGCGGGGCTAGTTTTCACTATGTGGCTATATAGAAAACTTCAAAAATATTCTTCTCAAAAACTGCTTGCCCTATTTGAATATAAGTCCACATGAATGTTCCTTTATTGAACCTCTACCAAATTCCTAAGTTTAATGTTGATTGCTTAAAAAACATGGCCACCAGGGGCGAGGCTAGTTTTCACTATGTGGCTATATAGAAAACTTCAAAAATATTCTTCTCAGAAACTGCTTGCCCTATTTGAATATAAGTCTACATGAATGTTCCTTTATTAAACCTCTACCAAATTCCTAAGTTTAATGTTGATTGCTTAAAAAATATGGCCACCAGGGGCGGGGCTAGTTTTCACTATGAACTTCAAAAATATTCTTCTCAGAAACTGCTTGCCCTATTTGAATATAAGTCCACATGAATGTTCCTTTATTGAACCTGTACCAAATTCCTAAGTTTAATGTTGATTGCTTAAAAACATGGCCACCAGGGGCGGGGCTAGTTTTCACTATGTGGCTATATAGAAAACTTCAAAAATATTCTTCTCAGAAACTGCTTGCCCTATTTGAATATAAGTCCACATGAATGTTCCTTTATTGAACCTGTACCAAATTCCTCAGTTGAAAATGAGAGTGTGAGTTTCTTGTTTACAAACTTGTAGTATGTAAAAGTTACAAATGAATGCATACTGTATATCATAATATGAATGCACATTTAATTCTTGCATTGAAATATATTAGTTGTGAATTTCCATTTGAAAAAAATAAATTATATGAAATATAAAAACTTCTGATTTGTTCTGTTACAGTAGATCTACATTGATTATCAGAATCAAGCTCAATTCTGTTTTAGTTATTTTTTTTTAAATATTTGTTAAGTGATTCCATTCTATTTTCCTTGGCATGTAAAAATACCTTAACATGTTCTAGACAACAGATTGGTTACCTTCAACACATTCATTTTCTTTTAAAAATGGATTTATTGAAGGTTTACTTGAGACTGATCTCAAGCCTTCAGGATCAAAATCTAATACACCAGCTTCAATTTTAAAATTATGAGTGGAAATTATTTGTCTTTGAATTTTAAGGAGACATCAATACTGTTACCTGTGGATAAAAGAAAGTATATTTCTATGAACATAACTTCTGTATTTGAAATAAACAGTTTTGAGCCTGATTCTCAAAAACAAGTATGTGAATACAGGGACTGGGCACTAGATAAGATCCAAGTGATGGTCAGAAAATAGTGTGTTTGTATAACCATGCACATATTTTTTATTGATCATATTTAAAGTGAAAGATCACGACCACAGAGCTCTATGTATAAAATAATAGAGTTTATTGAAGGCAATATTGCCAATGAGCATGTATATATATATATATATGTGATACATGCAATCATGAATGTACAAACATAAATATCATAATGCATGCATAAAATAAACTTCCAGAGACATCATGGCCCCTGACCACCTGTTTACAGCTCTAAAAGCTGTTTATTTGTATTATATTGATATTTTTTGTTACTTATGAATTGAAAAATGTCAAATGTATCCTAAAAGTGCATTTTGGACAGTCTGGAACTTTGAATAATTTGAGGCGGTTTGCGACATTTTCTTGATTGCCGCCTTGTCATTTGGGGTCCAATAACATTTAATGTGCATGCATGTGCCTGATATAGGTCAGAATGTGTTATTTGGTGTTAAATGGAATCTGCAGGCTTAATCCTGGCGACATATTTGAGTGAAAATCTTGAAATATGACCTATGTAGTACTTGGAAATGTGATGGTCTGAGCAGAGTTACTTCCCTTGGCTGCATATAATCACTGCTTTGATGATTTCTGATCCATCCTGAGTCATATTTGTTCATTTGTTTGATAAAATACAGTAGAATAAGGTTTATTGAGCACATTTACACTGCAGAAACACATCCAGAACTACATTTTGGCTTGTATTTTGTGATTTTGGAACAATGGTCACCATTGTTGATTCAACCATTATGCAGTTCAAACATCCAGATTGGACCTTTTTTCCCGGATAAGTGTTCAGAATGCTTTATTTTGTGAAAAACAACTGGGCGTGAGACACCAAAGATTCATTGTTTGCATATTTAATATAATATTTCCCTTGAAATAGGAAAATAAACTAGCTATAGCTCTGGCTAGCCTGTGATGAAGAATTAAATTGAATTGGGCAAAATTGAAGGATTTATATCATAATGCATACATAAAATAAACTTCCAGAGACACCATGTCATGATGTGAACATATAATTATTATAAATATGACCAATGAAGCATACATGTGTACACACGTGTTTGATTTCAGCAGTAAATTACAGACAGGTGGAAGAAACGAAATGATCTAGAAATACACTAGATCTCTGTCTAGACTATAGGGCCTACCTATTATGATATAATACACACAGTTCGTATCACAACATAATATGTCTCTAAATACTTATTTGATTTTGTGTATTGCACCTGTGAAACAAATATATCAATTATTTATGGATCTACAATTAGGCATTTTAGTAGATGTGTATAAAACCCGATCGTTGCACACATACAGTAGATCTACGTTTACAGTTTTAATAGGAGGACACTTGTGCATTAATAAGAGGACTGAAGTCTGCTTGTGGCCTATATACTTGCTGTCAGATGCTGTACTAACCATGCTAAACAAGGATACAAAACACGAAATCACATTGGCTAAATAGGCCAATTATGTATATAGATATACATTATATGCATATACAACCCAATTTGATTTTGTGCCTTGCACCTGTGGTGCTAAACTGACGGTCAATACCACATACAAATAATAGGCACTAAACATGTACACACACATTCGATCTACATCTACTTTAAATTTATAAAACATCAGATCTACGAGCTGACATACATGAGGGTGAAACCTCCCCTTTCGGTACGCGGGATTCATGACCTTTTCAGGTGGTATTCGGGACGCTAGGGTGTCGTACGCGGTACGCAATAAAAATGCCTATTGGTATTCAGTACGCAAGATTTCAAAAATAAACAAGTCAAACAGTTTCCTGCGGGTGATTACCTGCGGCCTTGTAAATTAGTTGTATCGTTTAGGGTGTGGTTTTTGCAGTTTGGGTGTAATTCGAATTTATTCCGGTGTAAATTAATGTTTCTGTCAAAATAATTCCAATACATGTAAAATCGGACAATACCGATTATCCTCCAATTATTTGGTTGTGTTAAATGTTTGTGCCGAACGAATGAACAAATTCAAAAGAATTAGAATTTTTTTATCATGTATCAATACCATGCTTCTGTTAATCAAAGCGATGTGTATTCTACGGGATGTAGTGCATTGCCCACTATAATTATTACTGACTGGAAACCTAATGCAGCTGCAGACACCTGCTGTTTAGATTCGTGGTCTCGCGTTCAAAGTGAAATTTCGGAATAGTTCTGCTTTCTTTGGTAAATAAACTATTGTAATGCGATAAAGACCGATGTTATCCGCATGGAATAATGGAATTAGTCTGGTTCACGACATTCTTACAAAATGCTGCTTTTTTTGGATATTTTTTTTGAAATCGTAAACCATCGAGAACATGTCACGTGCCCCTCCATGGTCATTTTACTTTTGGCAATCCAATATAACCTGCGGCTCAAGGCCGCAGGTTAATAAAGCTTTTTAACTAATTTAGAGGCAGCCATACCTTTTAGATAACGCGAAAACTACTGGTCACATAATACCAGGCCTGCCATAAAAAATCATGCAATTGACTGAGATTCTAGCAATAATTGAATTAAAGCGCGCGATTTCGGCACCTTCAATGTTCTGCGCTTAACGCACGAACCGCCTAATTCAAGTCGCTTAGCGCACAGACACTTGTGCTGTCTTGACCACGCCCCCATCCCGCAGTCGGTCGGTAGACCAAATGGTTTCGTTTCAATAACATAGCACGCTTGTCCTTGGATCTCTCACTCTCACCATATCCTGTACATCTGTGACCCAAATCATGTATAAATTCCCGAAACTGATGAGATACTTAGTATTGTTAGGTCAAGTACTACCATTGTTAAACACGCTGACAATGCGTTTGTACACTTGAGCCACTTTACCGCGAAGACCAGAAATTATTAATATGCAACATGTACAAGAGGTGTTCAACTTATATTTGAACATAATTGAACATCCAGTATTTTCATAAATTTCACATCGAACTCGCATTGTGTCTATTCAATAGTGTAAAGAAATGTATCACGAGACATAAACAACAATTGTAGAATGTATATGTATATATGTCATATACAGTCAACTCTCGTTATCTCGAACTCGCTTATATCGAATTTTCCGTTATGTCGAAGTTTTTTTCAAGTCCCGATTTTTCTCCTTCTTTGTCTATATGAAATCTCGAGACCCATCTCGAAGTTTCGGCTCGAATTCGGCTCGAATTTTTCGTTATGTCGAATTATTTTTTGGTCCCGATTAACCAATTTGCACTTTAAATCTATTGTTCATCTCGAAGTCGGGTCGAAGTCTGATCGTATTCGACTAGCGTCGAATGTTTTTCACACTTCGCCAGTCTGAAATCTTCGATTTACCTGTAATTTTCGCGCCTTCCATTGTTGAACAAATATTTGTTTGCCACAATTTGCGCAAACATGTCATAATACTTCGTGTTACATACTAACATCAATAAACATGTCATCTCGAACAATTGTTTGTAAAAATAATAATTAAAATAAAATGCATTTTCTCGAGGAGGAATACATGTACATAAATATCACAACGAGCAATTCTCACGAATATGTCGTTCTTACGACCGTAACAATATGGCGGCGTAAAATGACAGAAACTGGAAAACTTTCAACTTCGATGCCGAAAATTCTATCTCGAATTTTCGTTATGTCGAAGTAATATCCACGGTCCCGTGAAATTCGAGATAACGAGAGTTAACTGTACTTAGAACAGAATCAACTATTGTATCGAGTGTGGTGATTTTGCATTTTTAAGGTCAAGTGCTGATGCTTACTAGTATAATTCGCTTCTCTAATCGATGTTTCAATATTCTCCAGATTTAAATTCTATTGCTAATTCTAAGGAGACTTCGGTATCCACTGTTTGGGTATAATATACCTCCCAGTCTAATTCATAAGGTACTTAATGACTTATTTTGTAGGTTGACAGGAAATTCAGTATTGGGGAAATACCCTGTCTTTGACATGTTACCAGAAAAAGGGCGTGTCACATTTTTGTCGAAAAAATACCTTTTAAGCCGTTTGCATAAATAAAATATGCGTTCACTAGTGTCCCCTTTTCAATTATTTTGAGTTCCGGTTTTCCAAAATATCAAACACAAGACCATGTCATGAAAGCGGCCACGAATACACCAAGCTTAACTAACTCCAACTTATGTCTATCACCATGAACCTTTCTAAAATAGCAGACTTTGTCTATGTAATATTTTCCTCTAAGATAAAAACATTAACTCCCCAGGAACGAAACATATTTTCCAATCATTGTTCCGTAGTCACATATACAGCCTCCAAGACCTTTGTCTGCGCTCTTTGTTTTGCTTGGCATTGAGCTAATGAACACCGCACTTTTCTGAAATTCTGTATCTAACATTTTCGAAATAATTCAATTGAAAGTTGCTACTGATACTAACAACTTCGCTGCCATCCAACTTTGAGTTATTAGATCTGTGCTAGATATCACAGAACCAATGGACATGGCGATTACCGGTTTCGACCATTTTTTATGATTTTTAATATTTGACGCCATTTCGCCAAATTAAGCAGGTGGACGTATATCACCCTTCATATGCCAAATATTACTGAATGTTTTCACTGACATGGGTTATCCATAATATACCAACACTTTTTTATGCTTCTATATCGGCAATTTCTGTTAAAAAACCCAAAACACAATACCCTCTACAAGATGGTTGATTTTGGTTAGAAAAACAATGCAAACATGAAACACACTGAGTGTATTTACTACTTAGACCCCGTTCACACTAGGCTACGCTCTTACTACGACCATGCCGATCTGTCCCGACCAAAGGGATTCGACCCGATAAAATATCTTTCACATCTATACTATGAATACATAAGACAGGGGTCTTTCTTTATGACTGGCCCTCATACACCCAACTCAACATTATGTCCAATATTTTAAACAAGCCGAATACAATCATTTAATTTGTACTGCACACTTCAAGACAATATAATATTATACATAAAAAATACAACTTTTATCAATACACGTACACAATGTCGCCTGTGCCGAGCATAGAATGTTCACAAAATGCGTAAAACCCGGTTTGACGACATAACCCTGCACAGACAGAAACTAGAAAACGGCCTTCGATAAAGAAGAGAAATCATTATTTTCACACGATCTCAGGAAATTAGTATGACGATTTAGTAGAGGAACATATTTGGATTAACTCACCGACACTCGTCCGTTTCTGTACAGCTTAGCTAGACGAAAGCAGCAATTCAACAACATTGACTGAAAACAATTCGCCGACTTTTGCCATTTTGACAGTGACAGCACGGCTTTTGTTACGAGTAATTTGATTGGCTGAAGAGTTGCATGGTATTACCCGAACACCAATCATTTTCTATATTGTCACATGATTCGTCACGTGATACTACAATGGTCGAAATGAATGTAAATATTAGAAATTGAATATCAGTTCTCCCTGAACTCGGATTATCGTCTATTTAAGCGGAACAGAAACATATAGGTGGCGGTAAGTTGCAAAAAATATGTCCCACTATCAAATCGTCCTACTAATATCCTGAGATCGTGTGTAAATAATGATTTCTCTTCTTTATCGAAGGCCGTTTTCTAGTTTCTGTCTGTGCAGGGTTATGTCGTCAAACCGGGTTTTACGCATTTTGTGAACATTCTATGCTCGACACAGGCGACATTGTGTACGTGTATTGATAAAAGTTGTATTTTTTATGTATAATATTATATTGTCTTGAAGTGTGCAGTACAAATTAAATGATTGTATTCGGCTTGTTTAAAATATTGGACATAATGTTGAGTTGGGTGTATGAGGGCCAGTCATAAAGAAAGACCCCTGTCTTATGTATTCATAGTATAGATGTGAAAGATATTTTATCGGGTCGAATCCCTTTGGTCCCGACCTGACTAAAAGTATGAATCGGGACGAGATCGGCGTCAAAACCAAGAAAATATATAAAAAATCTTCACCGGAACGTCTGATCGACGCTTGTGCTACGATTTCGCTACGATCACTGCGTTTCCGATACGATGCTTGTACGCTTACACCACGTTTCCAACGCGATCAGTGCCGATCATGAACCGTTTCTGCTACGATGTCGCAACGCTCTGCAAGACCTTAGTACGTTGGTAGACAGACCTAAAAGACTGTAACACGATGTTGCGCCGCTCATGCCGACAATACTACGAAATTGACGTGATCATAGTACGCTTTGGTATGATGCGTACACTAATCAATGAGTTTGGGTCATTTTTTTCACATCACTCATTGCCTGAAAGAGGCATTGAATCCATTGGATGATGTTTTATGTTAACAATGAACAACTTTTTCTACATAGGTGTTATATGCTGAACGAGTTCATGTTGTTCAAATGTTCATGTACTTTCCTGATATCTCGACGATTTTTGGTTAAAATACTTATGTTTTTCCACATAATAATTTGCTTTGGTCTATGTCCAACTGTTGTAAAGGAAAATGACTATCATATATACCGATAGTATAACGCGATTACGTGTTTCAATATAAAACACATTAAATTTGATGCCGATTGTACCACGATGTTATTACGATCATGCAGATCCCGACAAGATGCTTCCCCGATGTTTCTACGATTATGCCGATCTTAATACGACCTTGCTACGTTCTTGCGCCGATTCGTTTTAGCCACGATCCCGCTACGCTTGTTTTGAACATGTTCAAAATAAGCGTAGTAAGGTCGGGAAGCTTCCTGACCTACGCGTTTCCACCACGACTCTACCACGTTCACAAAGATCCTCCCCCGATTGACCACGACTGTCCCACGATGGGTCACGATTTGTACCAATTTTAGATCGTAGTAGCGGGGCCCCAGTGTGAACGCCCTTTTAACAATTGTTCTTACATGGCTCAATAGAAATAAATCGATTTTATTGTTTTAGTACGGCAAAATCCGATGTTCAGTTTTGTTCAAATATAAGTTGAACATCTCTTGTACATGCATAATTATACGTATCATACGACTACTGGGGTATTTTATACATACAGTGCAACCTTGTCAGAGATGTCATGTTTATATTCAATGAGATTTTCTCAAATGAATATTTTGTAAATGTCACAATACTACATGTATGTGAGTGTAAATATGTACAAATATTTGTGTCTGATGTAACTATTTCTGTATGGAATGTTATAGTAATGTATGTGTGGAGGTGTCGGGAGCAGGTTCTTAGTGATCTAGGCGAAGCCTCGGGGAAGTCGTGAGATACTTTGTGACATCTTTGTGGAAGAATCGGAATAACATCGGTAAATTTCAATGCAAGCGATGTGGCTTCCCCGATGCATCAATAATGTTTCGCTAAGGTGTCGGGGACCATCAGGGATATTTAAATGTTCGGCGAATGTTCGGTGAACATTTCGGTGACACAATATATGTTATTAATATTCGATAACATTTATCTTAGACCATGGTTAGCCGCTATTAGGCAGTCAACGGCTTTTATTGCCGTGGTAAATATTATATAGACAGCGTTTATTGAAATCTATTGAAATCGAGAAGCACGCCCTTTCAAATCGAGAATATCGTCCCTTTAAGGTAATCCATCCATCATTGGCATTATTTAGATTCCCAATGAAACTACCTTTTTCATAAAGTGTATCACATGGCATGTCTAAATATTAATTTTTAAAAACTTTTACCACGCCGTTTTGGAGAAATTCCATATTAACTATGGTAACCATCCTTATCAAAATGGAGCAAATTTGAGAAAAGGTCCCAACAGTATTTTTCTATTTTTTGTGTCTATAAAATCAATAAATTGTGCAAAGTTTTATGTTTTTACACAGCCAATAGAATGTGTTTGTAAATGATATGTAACAGAAATTTGCAAATTACTTCATATTTTTTTCTTTCACCTCTATCTTTCAATTTCAGTGTTTTGAATGAGTAAAATTATCAAAATATTTAAATTTCCCTTTCAAAGAATGGTATAAAATCATCTTATAAAATGATTGGCATGCTACAATAGTAACATACAAATTTTAAGTAATCAATATGGTATAAGAAAATAACAAAATAAAAAAAGTTTACCACAGATTTATTTCAGAAAATGTACTTTTCTTTGCATACTCTCATTTCTGTGCTCGCTGGAGAATGAGTTCTCATTTGCTAAAAGCACTATAACCTTTTTATTATTGACTGAAAACATGTCATGTGTGTATTCATTTTCTTAGTTAGATCATTTGCTACAAGTTGATGTATGTTCTGACATAAAATTCAGAAATTTTTTTTTAGTCCCCTATCGGTTTTCAACCAGAGGGGACATAGGTTTACCCTACGTCCGTCCATCAAAAATCAGGATCCTGACATAGCGCAAACAGTTTTCAAACTAGGTTTATGAAACTTGATATGTGGATAGGGGGCAATAAGGGAATTATGCACTTCTAAAAATATATTGAATCCAACAAAAATTGTGGTTGCTATGGAGACGAAATAGTGAAAAAATGTCAAAATCGGATCTTGCCATTACAGTTTCTAAGTTAGGATTACAATACTTGGTATGTGGGTAGGTGCCAATAAGAAGATTATGCACATCTGAGTATGTTTTGATTATAACAAAAAGTGTGGTTGCTATGGAAACGGAAACAGAAAACAAATCTATAAAAACTGGAATCCTGGCATAACTAAAACAGTTTCAAAGCTAGGGCTATGAAACTTGGTATACAGAAAGGAGTCTAAAAGGAGAATGTGTATACCTGCACATGTTTATTATTCTGATTGAAACTGTGGTTGCTATGGATACAGAAATAGTTAATTTTTCCCTTTGGCTGGACGATTGTATAACCCCAAAAATAAGAAAATAACTTTTTTTAGAATTTAGCATCAAAACATCAATTGGCTTATAGCTAATATATCTTATATCTAACTAAGAAAATGAATATGCACATGTCATGTTTTCATTCAAAAGCAAATATGTTCTATACATTTTAGTGAACTGACGGCCATCCATTTGTCACAATCAACACAGCATCATGTGTCTAAAAGGCTACTTAGCTTTATTGATATTTCACATAGTGACCTAGTTTTTAACCCCAGATGACCCTGGGTTGATCATCGTGACCAAAGTCACAAAGTTTCATAAAGATTAGACAAAAATTGTGGCCTCTAGTGACTACACAATGTGTACATGTATGCATTGTTGGATCTATAGTGACCTAGTTTTTTTTATCACAGAAGAGCCAATGTAGAACTTGACATAGACTTTGCTTAGGGATCAGTGATCAAGTTTCATCAAGATTAAACCAAACTGGAGACCTTTAGAGACTGCACAAGATTTATGTATGATTTGACATAATGATATTGACCTAGTTCTTGACCACTTATGACCCAATATCGAACTTGATCCAGATTTTGTTGAGAGAATCATTGTTATAAAAATTGGACCAAAATAGTGAACTCCTGTGACTTCACAAGATTTATGTATGATTTGACCAAGTGACAACTTTTTTACCCCAAATTACCCAATATAAAATAAATATTTGTTGAGATGGTCATTGTGTCTATGTTTCATAAAGATTAGACCAAAATTGTGATCTCTACTGTCTATGCAAGCAAAAAGGGTGTGAATAACAGACATCCATGATCACAAAAGCTCACCTTGTGACAGGTGAGCTAAACTCAATATACCCAACAAGTATAATCATACACTTTATGTGTCCTGCCTCATACTTATAAATGTTCAAGTTGTATTTTCGAGCTCGATTCGCTAGCATAATTTTTTCTCGGGGTGGGGGTGGGGTGTATCAACATTTACGCCCACTACACCAATTTCTGTATCCGTCACTGATTTCTATGATGCCGCTCAGATGAACAATGTATTTTTAAACTTGCTTCGCTCACACAACGACTTTATCATTATCAAGTAGAGAAAGAGTTTGTGTCGCAAATTATAAGATAATCAATGCAATTTTCTGACTCGATTCGCTCGCACAAAAAATTATAATACGTATATTATTAACTTGATTAAGAATGGTTTTGTGCAGCATACTGCTTCGTTAGCTCATACAACGCCCTTACTCAAATCCTTCTCGAAATTAAAACATCCTTTGAATTCGTATGCTTCTATTAGATTGGTTTTAAAAGTCAATAAGTATGGACTATACGTAATTAATCAGCATGATTTGGATGGTTATATCATGAAAAACCTGTGCTCAGGTGGATTCATTGTTTCCTTTTTGCATATCAATCTGTTCGCCATCCTTACACCTAATCAATCCTGTAACCGCCCCTGAATTATACGGGATGGATACTACATACTAAAGTTGTAAGATTAAATGTGTCTACAGAGCTGTTTTTGTTTCAAAACAGGCTAAAGGTATTCGGGATTCAGCGAAAAAATAAGGTGGTATTCGGGATTCGCTGAAAAATTAAGAAGTATTCGGGATTCATGAGGTGAGGGGTGACACCCTCATACATGTATACATGTAGGCCTATTGACCGTATATAATGATAGTCTGTTCTATGATTTTTAGATCTAATGTAATCCTTCCTACAGTATGATACAATCAAACACAGACTGGGCATTTATGATTTTTACATAGTCCCTATAGTGATTACTGATATTCCACCGAGTAGATCTATCTATTTTACATTCCGCTCGTTTCGCTTATTACGTCACGTAAAGTTATACCCCATTTGGTACCTCTTTATAAACTGATGACGTCAAAATTACAATCTAAAAACATGACAAATTGATCGACCTCGTTATTGAACATTTATTTTCACACTCAGTACTCTAATCTCAGAAAACAAGAGTAGAATAAGGACGCAGGATGGTTAGTAGACATATTCTTGGTGATCAACTTAATTGGAAATTCCCCACGAAGGGCCCAAAGTACGAGCTTAATTGACTTGGTTGAAATCTAGTAGACTTTGTCACTCGAGTGTGCTGGATGCGTGAAACTACGCTGATTTTAGATCGATGAAGAATTAAAAACACAAATTACAACTAATATCACCCACAGTACCGGTATCCGATGTATCCTTGACACCTTTGAAAATGTTACCCCTACGAGAACTTGTTTGTTTTGTTATGTACACAAAAACACGTGAGCATGACCATGACGACGCAACTTACAAAACAAAACAACACAAGTTTAAATATTTGTTGTTGACAAACTTGATGCGTGTTTTGTTCAAATCAACATCACTAAAAATATTTATTGTCATAAGCAATATCTGCAACTATTTATCGTAAATTATAAATGTCAATTTACAATTTTCAAGAATTGTATTTTTAACCAATCAGTGAGAGGCTCTCTTTGCCCTTATTACTTACCGAAAAAGCGGAAGTGAGAGGGGACAGGTTTAGAGCAAGTGGCGAAAATTGGCTGCTCTGACCGTTGTCCGACGCTAAAATTTCAGAGAAACATGCGTTTGAGTCCCAGAATGGTTGTTTCATCATCGGCACTTATGTTTTACGAGCATTCTGCAAAAAACCCTGTGAGATTTGATGTAGTAATAATTGAGTTGTGAATGTTTCTGTCAGTGGCGTGTATATATTGGGAAATCGTTCGTTGCAGACCTTCTATTTAAATATGTATATATAGACGGTATTGGACACTTTTCATGGACCTGTGTTGACATCGACTCACCACTCTGTCTGGAACTCTAACAACTCTAAGCACCCCGTGTACCCCGATAAGACGTGCTAGCCTGAATACTGCTGTGTTAGCCTACCGCAAAAATTTCAACATTCAAGAGGTTAGGTATTTTGTGCGTGTTTCAGTTATTTCGTGTCTACACCAGTAAAACGAAGAACGTGTACATGTGCAGTGGTTCTTCCTCGACATGAAGATGTGTTTTTTTCGATCTCAAACGTCACATTATATTTTAAACTTAATAAATTTGTCAAAAAGTCAGAAGTTTGGTCTTTAAAAAATAATTAAAAATACTTATAGACCGCGGAGAAAGTTCAAATTTCATGAATATGTAGTGAAATAATAGTAGCATATTTATTCGCATTGATTTATGCACTGGTATCATTATCTTTCTTGAAAATGACAGGTTTTCCGCGCTTGGTGGCATAAAATGGATAGTGCACGAGTTATATGGTGAAATTGTCTAGATACTGCCCGAGTCGTAGATGAATACTGCCCTTGTTGCTCACAGTTTTAATGTTTTAGGACTGAAAACAACATTTTCACGACACAATTTTCATACAACAATTCTTGTCTATCTATATTAAACATGTATTTAGTTTTAAGTGCATTGATCTGCTGAATTTAATATAAATCCCCATATAATATACTGTCTAAATCCCGTGTACCATTTTCTTAGTTACACCACACATATACCAAGGTATCTTCGCATGGACGTATATATCAAATGCGTTCGTTCTTTGCTTTTTATTTCACAGAAGCGCTATTTGTGCATTTTCCGTTTATGTAACGAGTGTTATTTTTATCAATTTACCATTTATTTAAAGCAAATCGGCATGTAAAGATACCTTTAACCATTCCTATAAATCAGAAAAATATGGCCTAGATAATATAGACGTACACATACATATAGCAAAATTGTCAATAAGAGTATAAAGATCTTGTCTATATCAACCAATTATCGGTGTGGTGTAATGCAGTCACATTGATCCTGTTTACGAAACCTTTTTAGGGGTTGTTGCAATGGCTGAGCGGTCTAATAAGTTAGTACGTCGCTTGATCACAAGTGGTTTGCAGTTTGAACCTTACATTTTAGAATCACATAGACGCCCCGTTTCACGAATTAGTATCCAATAAGTACCATGAGGTTTCAGTACTCTGAATTAACAAATATAAAGAAACCATTATCGTGGGTTAGATCGCAGCTTATCTGTTCAAGCGTTTATGAGAAACTCGTAAACGCTTAATCACTGACACTCAATTTAACAACTCGCTAGTGACGTTTTTTCCATTCCCAAAATTATTTAATGTTTGTCTTCCACTAGACATCAAACTGGAATCCAGAAAACAAATGCCGCAAGGCTACTTTCAGTGTACTGCAGCTATTCAGCGGATTTTCGATATGATAATGACAGATCGGACAGGGAATTCAGGACTAAACGGAAACAGCTGGGCACGAAACTCACTGTGGTGCCTACAGGTAGGACACGCGCTTGGAGATATATAGGTCCGGGTTCAATTACCGTCTGCGCCACTGCTCATTTTCTCGGAGCAAAATTAACCAATAATGTTCAACTCGACCAAGCTGTGAATTGGTACCTGTGAGGGTGGTGTTTGTTCATGTTCATAGTCTTGGTCGTCGCATCTCGATGTTGTCTTCACACAAACCAGGAGAGAAGTAGTCTCCATATAAGGACTCGAGCGCAGGTTTCCTTAGGTAGCCCAATGCCTAGGGGAAGTTAAATGTCGAAGGGTAGCTTGATTGCTGAAGGAGGCCCTCGAAAACTGGTAACTAAACGTAACATAACAGACAACAACAAAACACGCAACAAACGGGATTTATCCTTTCAATTATCCTCTTGTTGAACGCCTCATGTCATCTCCGTTTGTATGAAATCTGCCATTTGCAAAAATGTCTGATTATGAGACAAATGTAAAGTAAGTGCTATTATATAATTATACATCATGTATTTCCACTGCGGTATACCGTAAACCGGATATTGCTAGTGAATGGGAGTAATGTTATCGATTTTCGCGACATTATAGTGTTCACTGGGATTAGTTCAGAAACGACTACTTTCTTCATCTCAACTAGGTTTTAATGTATTCGGATATTTTTATAACTTTATAGTACGCCATATTATAACAGGTATTTTTCATAGAAGTGTTTAAATTACTCAGTTATTGTCCGCTGCTCACTCGCAAACTTTGCCCACAACACTTTAAATGCGTTTGAACTGGGCATTCTAGTTATACTGAACTTTAATGTCTTAAGTCCAAATTTCAGAAAAAAATGATTGAACTTCAACAAAGATACACACCAAAATACAAAATTAATGTAGATAAGTGCGTGTACAGCGTATTGATATTTACTACATACAGAGTATTGCACATTAGCTCACTCTTATTAAACTAGGAAATCAACCAAAAATAATACTTAGTACCAATTTAACATTATAACTATTTTTATGAACCTCAGAAGAGTGAATTCGAATATTTGAGTGCTGAGTGTAAGTATTGATTGTAATTTTGAACAATACAAAAAAAGCGTCCATATCATAGTTAAAATAAGTATATCTCAAACTTGTGTACATATACAGTATTACATTTAAAATCTCGAGGGACCCACCTCAGAATTCGTCATTCCAGCATGTCTTATGTACATGTAGTTTTTACACTCTCCAATACGGAATCCTGTTCGGGCCACATTGAATTTCGCATGTCTAACATGTGAACAGGCGATAATTATCGCGTCGAAGGCGATAATTATCGCCTCTTCTCATGGAGAGAGACACTTGTACTAGCGAAATTTAACACCTTCGCGAAAGTTTTGGGGCGATAATTATCGTCTTAATTTTCGCATGTATGTCTCAATTTTCACGGAATATGGACAAGCGAAATTTAAGGACATGCGAAATTTAACGTTAAATTTCGCCCTTATAATTTTGGCGGGCTTTTAACACGTGGTATCAGTGTACCCGGTGTTACGTTAACACCGGTTACCTTCTTACGCCGGCAAAATGGGGATAAGGCTGAATACAAACCATAACAATTTATTAAAAACTCCGAACTATTAGAATGTGTGCATGAGAATCGTATAACTAACGGATAATAAACAAATATGCGGGTCGTATTGTCTCTGATGAAAGGCATATAGCAGGGTTCATACCTTGTTTAAATAACAAATCCCTAAGAATGTTTGGTTCAAAAATGGTTTATACGGCCAATCTATTAGTCTTCATGGGTTTGTACATGATTTGTACGTCCCATCCACTAGAATACATGGGCTTCAACATGGTTTATACGCCCAATCACTTAGAATACATGTGTACCTACATGGGTTATTCGCCCCATCCATTAGAATGTAACGGGTTATACTTTAAATTCAATAGAATGCATGGGTTCCTATATGGGACATACATCCAATCTAGTGGAATGCATGGGTTCCTATATGGGACATACGTCCAATCCAGTAGAATGCATGGGTTTCTACATGGGACATACGTCCAATCTAGTAAAATGCATGGGTTTCTATATGGGACATATGTCAAATCTAGTAGAATGCATGGGTTCCTGTATGTTCCTAACAGTACAACCTCTATAGGTGTCATACAGTACAGCCTCTATTGTTGACATGCAGTACAACCTCTTTAGTTGTCATACATTACATCCTCTATAGTGGCCATACAGTACAGCCTCTATAGTGGTCATACAGTAAGCCTCTATATTTGTCATACGGTACAACCTCTATAGCGGTTAAACAGAACAACCTCTATAGTTGTCATACAGTACAACCTCTATAGCGGTAGTGGACATACCGTACAACCCTTGTAGTGGACATACAGTACAACCCTTGTAGTGGTCATACAGTACAACCCTTGTAGTGGTCATACAGTACAACCCCTGTAGTGGTCGTACAGTACAACCCTTGTAGTGGTCATACAGTACAACCCTTGTAGTGGTCATACAGTTCAACCCTTGTAGTGGTCATACAGTGCAACCCTTGTAGTGGTCATACAGTGCAACCCTTGTAGTGGCCATACAGTACAAGCCTTGTAGTGGTCATACAGTACAACCCTTGTAGTGGTCATACAGTTCAACCCTTGTAGTGGTCATACAGTACAACCCTTGTAGTGGTCATACAGTTCAACCCTTATAGTGGTCATACAGTGCAACCCTTGTAGTGGTCATACAGTACAACCCTTGTAGTGGTCATACAGTACAACCCTTGTAGTGGTCATACAGTTCAACCCTTGTAGTGGTCATACAGTACAACCCTTGAAGTGGACATACAGTGCAACCCTTGTAGTGGTCATACAGTGCAACCCTTGTAGTGGCCATACAGAACAACCCTTGTAGTGGCCATACAGTACAACCCTTGTAGTGGTCACACAGCACAACCTCTAAAGTTGTCATACATTACAACAACAATAGTGGCCACAGAGTACATCCTCTTTAGTGGTCATACATTGCAACAACTATAGTTGTCATACAGTACAACCTCTAAAGTTGTCATACATTACAACAACTATAGTGGCCACACAGTACAACCTCTATAGTGGTCATAAGGTACAGCCCTTGTAGTGGTCACACAGTACAACCTCTAAAATTGCCATACATTACAACAACTATATTGGCCACACAGTACAACCTCTATAGTGGTCATACAGTACAACCTCTACAGTGGCTAAGGTACAACCCTTGTAGTGGTCACACAGTACAACCTCTATAGTTGTCATACAGTACAACCCCTGTAGTGGTAACACAGTACAACCCCTGTAGTGATCACACAGTACAACCTCTATAGCTGCCATACAGTACAACCCCAGTAGTGGTCATACAGTACAACCTCTAAAGTTCTCATACAGTACAACCCCTGTAGTGGTCATACAGTATAACCCCTGTAGTGGTCGTACAGTAAACCCCAGTAGTGGTCCTATAGTACAACCCTTGTAGTGGTCCTATAGTACAACCCTTGTAGTGGTCCTATAGTACAACCCCTGTAGTGGTCCTATAGTACAACCCCTGTAGTGGTCCTATAGTACAACCCCTGTAGTGGTCCTATAGTACAACCCCTGAAGTGGACATACAGTACAACCCCTGTAGTGGTCACACAGTACAACCTCTAAAGTTCACATACAGTACAACCCCTGTAGTGGTCATACAGTACAACCCCTGTAGTGGTCCTATAGTACAACCCTTGTAGTGGTCATACAGGGCAACCCTTGTAGTGGTCACACAGTACAACCCCTGTAGTGGTCACAAAGTACAACCCCTGTAGTGGACATACAGTACAACCCCTGTAGTGGTCACACAGTACAACCCCTGTAGTGGTCATACAGTACAACCCTTGTAGTGGTCACACAGTACAACCCCTGTAGTGGTCATACAGTACAACCCTTGTAGTGGTCACAAAGTACAACCCCTGTAATGGACATAAAGTACAACCCCTGTACCTGACCGTACTTAGTCATAAATGCGCTAAAATGCTTTCCAATGACATAAAGACTTTTATGTGTCCATTGACACCTAAAATTAGGACTGGGTAGCTATTGATTTTTTTCATTTAAACATTCGTCATTTTTTCAACAGAAAATTTCCTCAATTTTGTGCAACGTACCGTTTTGAAAATATGTCAAGGGTAGGCTAAGAATTAGTTCATTATGTACCTGTTGTTTGTTCACTGAGGAATGCTAAATATTGAGGAAAGTCGGGATGTCGGTCAAGTTTTCCCGGGTATCTGGTTTAAAAGTAATGAAGCGAATAAAATAACATTCGTCATTTTCTGCACATCAAGTTTTCCTCAATATTGTATCAGCTGTTTTTGAAACATATTTCAAGGGTAGGTTATGTAAAGTACACCGTCTACAAATAAATCGTGCACGTATGTACTGTATACGTTAAATATTGAGGAAAGTCGGTTTATCGTTTTTTGCTAATATCATCGTATTTTAATAAGAAAAGTTTCAAGTTTCAAGTAGGTAACTGCGCAAACGGTATCTAGCCACAACACAAGTTATACCCATTTATATGCCCTGAATACAAAAGTCGACCATTTGCGAATGCAATGGCCTTCAATGAGGCGTAGGTTCATTTTGTAACCCATGTGAAAGATAATGCAACCAAATATAGGCCAGAAAAAAAAGAGCGCAGGTTTACATTGCAATAATCGCCATGAACGCCAGTTTTAAAGCATGTACTTTTCTTTATAAACCCGAGTCCTACATTATACATTTAGTTTTAAAGCATGAAAGCAAGAAGTGAAACGTAAGTATGGCAGCCATCTTAGAAACGTCATGAATTATTGAGCAGACGTCACGCACAAAATAAGGTAATTTTAGAAAAATTGACATTTTTTAACATTTTCCGAGATAAATCTAAAAACTGATACCAGAAAAACTTACATCTATGTCTAAGCATGTGCAAGTGTTGTGTTTGTAGAATGCAGAGGTTTGATAAATAATAGAAGCTAAAAAATGCAATATGCCTTCAACATGAAGCGGTCATTAAACTCGAGTCTCGTTAAACGCTTAAAACTGGGACATTCTGTTTTTTTATAGATGCAACTAGGTCGTTCAGTCAGCTGGGACTTGTGCATTCGATGATTTCTTAACTAAAACTTGGGGTTCAGCAGTTCATTTTCTCGTTCAGTTATATGTTGGGCGTTGTGTCGTGTAATTGTGGTATGTGATGTTTTCATGTTTTTTGTGCTCAATTGGTTAAGTGCTGGAAAATGTAGTTGAGCTTCGATCCACCCAGTATGTGCCAGACATTTTCATTGACATTTTCATTGACATTGTGCCAAACAAAATTCACGATCATCTAGTAAATTGACTAAATACAAAGAATTAAGATGTTTTTCACAAATGACCTATAATTAACGACAGAATGTCAGCTATATCTTTTGAAATACATGTAGTATGCCAAAATTCACATTAAGTAAAATGTATGGATGACAAAATACTAATTTTGCAAGAGTTGCTCCCCTTAGTATTTAGATTATGCCTTTATTGTTTACATTTCGTTATTTTGTTTACAAACCAACTGGAGGCTTTATTTCGTTTTCGTCCATCTTATGGTGTTTTCAAGCTTTGGGACTCACCTAAAGTGCACACTGCATCAATTTGCAGATAGGTTGCCGAGTTTGATTATGCCTTTTGAAAATAGCCATTTAAGGCATAATGGGACTTTAAATATTTCATTTATCTCATTTTTTCCAAACATAGGTTCAGCTAGTGACCGGTCCCTGGTTCAGCATTACTGATATTTAACAATCCATCTTTGTGCTAAGGTATTTTATATGCCCCGACATCTACTGTTGCGGAGGCATAATAGTGATTGTCCGTCCGAAAATGTAAACCAAAACCTTCAAGTTGTTGAAACTCAACTTCTTTTGAAGTCCATCAAGGAATTGCTTTCAAACTTGGCATACTTGTTTACCATCATAAACGCATTACATTGTCAAAGCCATGTAACACTATCCACCATTTCAACAGAATTATGGCCCCTGATAGACTTAACTAGTTTATATGGACAAGGGACATATAAGGGACATAAACATTTATAGAACACAGTCATGTTGCTTTTATCTGTGTCTGCATTCATTGAACTAGAACAAATAAAAGATCTTTGCATCGAATACTAAATAGCATACTTTAAAACATACTATTTATAGATTACCGTGAACAAATTTTTTACCATCAGCTAATTGTTTTTTACTTTTCTTATAATAATCTTTAGCCAAGTTTTCTATGAAAACACAGTTTTCCTCCAAATTTAACATTCCTTAGTGAATAATAACAAACAAGATAGACATCAAATACTCTAGCCAACCAATAAAAGGTATTTCATTTCAAAACAATTGAAAGATATACTGTAATTGAGGTAAACGTTCTGTACAAAAAACTGCAAATAGTATCTATTGTCACGCGGACCGCATAGTGTATTTACACGCATCAGGGTACTGTTTTATCGAAGTAAATATTGCGTTCGTTGATTATGTTTGTTTGTTTAAGAAATAAAAAACTGTTCTTATATTTTGTCGGTGACACTCGTGATTTAATTTTTCCGCATCCGAACGAGTGTCTGTGTTTTATTCACCGACCAAATACAAGAACATAGTTTTTATTTCGATTCTTAACACGATAATATCCCGTACTGTTTAACCGTGCGCATTCCATTTTCACCCATTTGACAGTGAACATAATTCCGCGCTGAAATTGAGTGGCTTATTAGCTGGTATAATTACCTCCCTCGTTAATGAAAACGACCTTCGTAATTTTCTGAAGGAAATAACATATTTTAAACATTGAAACAATTTTAATAACACAAGTATAGGGTATCTATTTCATGAAATGAAAAATATAAATGAATTGATTATCAGAAGTTTTTATGAAACTTAGTTTCGAGAGTATATTGGAGTTTCTAAAAATAGATGCGTCATAGCTGTAACACTGGATACTCGTGCAACTTGCCTTGTAAGCGACACGTTGAAGATTTTACTATAAAGTTTACGTTCATTCATTCATAAATATGTCACGAGATACGGGGCGTAAATAGTAACAGCCAATTGGACAGGTATGTTTTATTGCCGTAATAATACATGTCCTGGTTTGCTCTATGCGTATATGGATTAATCCGCAGATCGTGTAAGAATATCTAATAATTATATACTTATATAAATATCAATTTATTCATTTATATGTAATATTTGCGTGATTTATATGTGTTTTGCGGTAATTCTATTCCATTTGGAAGTGTTTTGCGGTAATTCAGAGTTGCTTCCCCTGGGTTGATATGTAGAATTTGTACTTAACGGCTTTTTTAACCATAATTGTATAATCAAATGTTCGTTATAAGGTTTATTTATGTTATATCATCAGATTGTAATGTATTTTAGGGAGTTTTATACTCATTTTAAAGTGTTTTGTGGTATTTAGTGGTATTTTGCGGTAGTCTGCGGTATTTTGCGGTGTTTTGCGGTAATTAGACCGTCTCATTACAGCTATTATGTTCAGATCATTGTTGCGGTTACTGCTATATGTTCAGATCATTGTGGTGGTTACTGGTAGTATGTTCACATCATAATGCTGGTTACTGCTATTATATTCACATCATAATGCCGGTTACTGCTATTATGTTCAGATCATAATGACAGTTACTGTTATTAGTAGAGCAGCATTTTGACTCAAAGTAGAGTGACCATTGCAAAAAAAGTACACAAGCTGAGTCATATACCAAAATGTTCCTGAGACATTCAGGATTACTCTACTATAGGTAAAAGTTGCCGTCCTTGGGAGGAAAGTTTGAAAAGATCAAGTTCAAGGTCACATGGTGCTTTAAAATAAGAAACAAACTACAGTTTACTTAACCTTTATTAATACCCCAAACTTGCATGTAATAGTAAAATGGATCACTCACTTTGATACATCCTTACTAATTGCACAATTTTAATTCCAATTTGTAGTCAAACAGTGTCAAGGTCAAGGTCAGTTCAAGGTCAAATGGTAAAAAAGTACAAACAATTGATTTGCACCAGGAATCAAATGTCATAAATAGTATAAATGATGCTTAAACACATGCACTTGCACATGGGAGTGAATATTAGATGAAAAAGATTTGAAATATATCAATTCCAAGGGATATTCGGAGTCTGAGAGGCAATTTAGTGCAATAAACAATTACCCCACCCCCTTTCAAAACATTAAATGTAGTTGATTTACACATAATAGCCTGTAGTATTTGAATTATCATTATTGAATGTTTGACTGAATATAAAGTTCTAATACTGCCAATGCTAAGGGTCATTGATTGAGGTCATCATGAATGAAGGTCAATGTCATTTCAAGGTCAAATGGTAAAAAAGTACAAAAACGGGTATACACTAGATATCGAATGTACCAGTTGTAGAAATGATGCTTAAACACATTCATTTACTCATGGAAGTCGATTTCGAGTCAATAATATAATTTGAAATGTACCAATATAAAGGGAAAATTAGAGATTTAAGTGGCAACTAGCTGTAAATAAAAATTACCCCACCCACTTTCATAACATACATTGCAGCTGATTTATTTAAATCCCAATAGTAGTAAATCCCAATAGTAGTAGTCATAATAAAGAAAATGTGTCAACAAGTGTTTCCAATGTTTTTCTCAAGTGTAAGGAACATGAATGTTTAAAGGTTGTAAAAAAGCTTTACTAATCATTGTGCAGAGTAAAAGTCCAGGTAAAGATTTCTTAATTTTTGGATACTCAACACTATCAAATACAACTATTAATAGCCACAGAAGAATAAGATCATCACCTAGTATAGCTAATCTTCGTTCCATGGGGCATCTACAACTGTCTGGCGCAGTAAACCAGTGTTTAGTGGGATATCTAATAATGTATGACACTGTCTCTCATGACAACACAGGGTACCAACAACTGTCTTGCACAGCCTTTCGTGGCTCTATGGGACACCAACAACTGTATATCACGGCATTTCGTGGCTCTATGGGGTACCAACGACTGTCTATTACAGCATTTCCATGGCTCTATGGGACACCAACAACTGTCTATCACGGCATTTCGTGACTCTATGGGACACCAACAACGGTCTAACACAACATTTTATGGCTCTATGAGGTACCAACAACTGTCGAACACAGCATTTCATAGCTCCATGGGGTACCAGCAACTGCCTAACACTGCATTTCATAGCAGAATTGGGTACTAACAACAGTCTTGTACGCAGCATTTCATAGCTCTATGGGGTATCAACAACTGCCTAACACAGCATGCTATAGGTTCATTGGGTATCAACAACTGTCTAACGCAGCATGTTATAGCTCCACGGGTACCAGCAACGGTCTATTACAGCATTTCATAGCTCAAGGGGGTACCAACAACTGTCTAACGCAGCATTTCATAGCTCAATGGGGTGCCAACAACTGTCTAACATAGCATGTTATAGGTTCATGGAGTATCAACAACTGCCTAACACAGTATGTTATAGGTTTATGGGGTATCGACAACTGCCTAACACAGCATGTTATAGGTTCATGGGGTATCAACAACTGCCTAACACAGCATGTTATAGGTTCATGGGGTATCAACAACTGCCTAACACAGTATGTTATAGGTTCATGGGGTATCAACAACTGCCTAACACAGCATGTTATAGGTTTATGGGGTATCAACAACTGCCTAACACAGTATGTTATAGGTTCATGGGGTATCAACTACTGCCTAACACAGCATGTTATAGGTTCATGGGGTATCAACAACTGCCTAACACATCATGTTATAGGTTTATGGGGTATCAACAACTGCCTAACACAGTATGTTATAGGTTTATGGGGTATCAACAACTGCCTAACACAGTATGTTATAGGTTCATGCGGTATCAACTACTGCCTAACACAGCATGTTATAGGTTCATGGGGTATCAACAACTGCCTAACACATCATGTTATAGGTTTATGGGGTATCAACAACTGCCTAACACAGTATGTTATAGGTTCATGGGGTATCAACAACTGCCTAACACAGCATGTTATAGGTTTATGGGGTATCAACAACTGCCTAACACAGTATGTTATAGGTTCATGGGGTATCAACTACTGCCTAACACAGTATGTTATAGGTTCATGGGGTACCTACAACTGTCTAACGCAGCATTTATAGCTCCACGGAGTACCAACAACGGTCTAACACAGCATATATTATGTTAAGATCATTGTGGCTTATACTGCTATTATGTTCAGATTATTGTGTTGGTCATGAAATATTGCAATTTTCTAATCAATTTCATTTCATTATTACTGGTATTATTTTACATATTTAGAAACTAGAGAGCCTAATCTTTATAATGATGTAAAGAAATATAGAATTGAATGGAAAGTAAAAAATAAACAGGTAAGGGCCGTGGAATTCGAACATATTGAAAAAAATGAAAATATAATTTCACGCCGAGAAAATTGAGCAATATTCAATGAGGCGTTATTTCAAAATTAATGGACGGATTGTCAATATGTTTACATATTTAAAAACTAGAGAACTTCATCTTTATTTTGAATAAAATATTTTAATAAACAAAACAGTTAATTAATACGGATGTGTTTTTCCAACACAAACATATGTAAATTTTTTCCCCGAAAAATAGTCTGTGTTTGAACCAATATAATTCATATTTGCAATAAAATAATTTCTATTATTTAGAAACTATAGGGTTGCAACTTTAATTTGATACAAACATTTTAAAAATCCATCCATAAATAAAAAAATAAACTCTGCGGTCGTGAAATAACTTCTTTTTTCTTGATTAAAATAGCATAGGGCCGGGGAATACACACACCTCGTAAAGGGATTTGTAAAATACTCTCCGATTGGTCTATTGAGAACCAATCAAAATTAGCATATGGACGAAAACTGTCTCAGACAGTTTAAAATAATGCGCACGAAAGGGTCATAACTATGAAAACTGTCTGAGACAGTTTACAAAGTGTCTGAGACAGTTTATAAAGTATCTCAGACAGGTTCCAAACTGTCTCAGACAGTTTATAAAGTGTCTCAGACAGTTTATATTAGTTATGACCCTAATCGTACACCATATAGTTATGACCCTAATCGTACACAATAAGTAAGGGGATCAAATTCGGGACTATATTCTCACTCTTTCATTAACTAGCGCGCAACGTCACGTTCGTTCCGTGACTTCATGATAAACAACGACGTCAGACGTCGTGTAGACGCAGGTAAGTCGAAAAAATAACCGATCAACCACCAGCTCATTTAGAATAGGAAAACCTCACCCTCGGGCACGGAATTGCAACCGGCGACTCACATATAAGAAAAAGTCCGTCAGATCACGTGGTAAGGTGATGTATTATCATTAGTCACATGACCAGGTGACCGATTATAGCTAAGTTTAACGGCACCCGTTAACAGGCAGCTTTTGCCGGAAGTGACTAGATAAAAAGCGATAATACCCCGCAGAAATATTTGTTCTTTATTTATCCGTGTTTTACACGATTTTATATGCACACATTCTAATGGTTTGAAATTAGCCCTACCCATGATCGGCTCCGACATGCAGCATTATCAGTCCGTCAAAATGATCCTACCCGGGTAAACAGCCCTACTTGCTTAGCAATTGTATCCTAGGACTAAAAACACGAGAAACTTAACGTTAAATTTCGCATGTCCTTAAATTTCGCTTGTCCAAAATTGAGACATACATGCGAAAATTAAGACGATAATTATCGCCCCCAAACTTTCGCGAAGGTGTTAAATTTCGCTAGTACAAGTGTCTCTCTCCACGAGAAGAGGCGATAATTATCGCCTCCGACGCGATAATTATCGCCTGTTCACATGCTAGACATGCGAAATTTAATGTGGCCCGAACAGGATTCCGTACGATAATTATCGCCCCAAAACTTTCGCGAAGGTGTTAAATTTCGCTAGTACAAGTGTCTCTCTCCATGAGAAGAGGCGATAATTATCGCCTTCGACACGATAATTATCGCCTGTTCACATGTTAGACATGCGAAATTCAATGTGGCCCGAACAGGATTCCGTACTCCAATTTTCAACATAATTATGCAGACAAAATTAGTACAAGTTTGCAGATCCTTTATGTTGCATTATATATGATGCACGCTAGAGCCGGTCGGTGGTTGCCATTCAACTGCAAGAAGGCTCATCTACATCTTTGTGTTCATAAAGGCTCAAGAGTAAATAATTCACTAAATTGATATGAAAATATTCTCAATAAAAATTGAGGTTGCCAGTCAATGAAGATATGTTTTACAACTGATTGACCAATGGGATGGGTGCACGCAACCAGGAAGTTTCAAGTATACTATTACTTAAAAGTACAATATAAGTAAGATGTCCCAGGCGGTTTACGATAAGCACATATCTTAAAAGAACAAGTTTGTCAACAAAGGTTGATTGAAATATTTATTAGCACATATAGTTTCCGCCTTCCTCGTTTGTAGATATAATCTAAAAAATAATTTTGACACCTTCATTAGAACAATTAACAAAAGAAGATGAAACGAGACCATATCCATTTTATTTCCTGTACGACTTCTTTAACATGCGAATACTTTATTTACGCGTGGGACCGTAAACTAGTTTTATACCTGATCGGAAGATGAAGTAATTGTAAATTAATATTTTAAGATTTTTCCACAATTTATTTAATCTGGATGCAATGGTTCAGTTCATGTTGGTTATATGACTAACCGTTCAGAATCCGACCAATATTTAGAAGTTTTGTCAAATTAAATACCTTTTATTCTCTCATTTCATGATTTCATGAAACAAATGAGGTTAACAAAATGTAACGACATTATCAAGGCTCATAAATATGGTTTTACACTAATGAAATTACAAATACACAAAATACAACGTTGAGTTAGTTACCAATAAATACAAGTCAAATAGTTTCCTGCGGCTGATAACTTAGTTGTATTGTTTATGATGTGTTTTTTTGCAGTTTGGATGCAATTCGAATTTATTCCGGTGTAAGTTTAAATTTATGTTTCTGTCAAAATAATTCCAATACATGTAACAATACCGATCAATCTAACAACAAATGACATGACGAGATATAAATCGTATTCAGTTTAAACAAACAAATATCCTCCAATTATTTGGTTGTGTTAAATGTATGTGCCGAACGAATGAACAAATTAAAAATAATTAGAAAAACATTTATCATGTATCAATACCATGCTTCTGTTAATCTTGCGATGTGTTCTCTACGGGATGTAGTCCATCGCCCACTATATTTATTAATGACCGGGATGATAATGCAGCTGCAGACACCTGCTGTTTAGATTCGTGGTCTTGCGTTCACAGTGAAATTTCGGAATAGTTCTGATTTCTTTGGTAAATAAACTATTGTAATGCGATAAAGACCGATGTTATCCGCATGGAATAATGGAATAGTCTGGTTCACGACATTCTTACAAAATGCTTCTTTTTTGGATATATTTTTTTGAAATCGTAAACCATCGAGAACATGTCACGTGCCCCTCCATGGTCATTTTACTTTTGGCAATCCAATATAACCTGCGGCTCAAGGCCGCAGGTTAAATATATCTGGTCATACCTAGCATTTACTAAATTTCCGTGAGCAATACTCCGTACACTGAACAGCAATACTCTGTACAACAATGAGCAATACCAATGCAATACTAAAATTCTCAAAATGCACCGTTATTTATGACTCCGTTCCTGGTAAAACATTAACAACATATTATGCTTGGTCACTGGGATGTTCTTTTGATCGATTCAAATTGTGTAGCTTAACGAGGAATATAAACAAAAACATCTTTATTTGACAGACCGAGCATATGTTTTGCGCGAGGAACGATACGAGTTTGGTCTTTTAAATGCCCTTTTAAGCAGTCCCTGGTCGTTTTCCGGTAGATACTTTTGTATATAATTTACATTCAACACACACAGAAAGACAAAACAGCGTCTCTGAACTTACCCTGTTGTGCACTTGAAGGTTGCGAAAATGGATAACATTACTCACCTTACTAGCAATAGCCGGTGTACTGTATACCGCAGTGTTTCCGCATTCTTGTTGACGGAATAGGCCGGACACATGTATTCAATGTTTTTTTTTATATAATATTATCAATAGCAATGCGAATAAATGTGTAGATGGTAGGCCGATAGGCATCGTTCAATCATGAGCGGGCTTGTTAGTACTTCAAGACAACATACAGCGGGGCTTCTCTTTTACATTTTGGGAGAGCATTGTTAGTAGGGGTTATTATGTCTAGGGGACTAGTGGTTTCAAAATACACATATAGACCTACTCGCAAGTAAAGTGACGTGGAAAGTAATTAACGAAAAGTGATATATTGGGTTCGCATGAGCGGATCAAGCAGACGCTCTGTATAGAATGAACAATCTGGCTTCTCATGTCTTCAACCCTCATGGTGATAACATGTAGCTCAATGCGCTCTTTACTCGATTTATGTAATTGCTTGTAGATTCTACTCGTAGATTCTACTCGTAAGTAGACAGACTTACAGTACGATACTGACACCTGTGATTTTACAGGTAACAATGATGCCGAACAATATCATTATATTATTATCTCTAGTAAGAACTATGTAGATTTCATCCCATGAAAATGTTAAATTATCTATTCCAGGCCTGCATTTATCCATGAAACAAGTATTAAAACAGACAACACAGGCAGTATAATAAGTGTTTTACAGATGACATGTGCAGTATCTACGGTATAACTCGTGCACTATCCATTTTGTGCCACCAAGCGCGGAAAACCTGTCATTTTTTAGAAAGATACCGATGCCAGTGCATACATCAATATAATGAAATATGCTACTATTATTTTACTACATGTTTATGAAATTTGAGCGTTCTCCGCTGTCTATAAGTATTTTTAATTATTTTTTAAAGACCAAACTGCTGACTTTTTGACACATTTATTAAGTTTAAAATATAATGTGACGTTTGTGATTGAAAAAAACACATCTTCGTGTCGAGGAAGAACCACTGCACATGTACACGTTCTTCGTTTTACTGGTGTAGACACGAAATAAATGAAACAGGCACAAAATACCTAATCTCTTGAATGTTGAATTTTTTGCGGTAGGCTAACACAGCAGTATTCAGGCTAGCACGTCTTATCGGGGTACACGGGGTGCTAAGGTAACTTGTTTATTTACAGCAAGTAAAGAATATCGGAGAAAAATAAATCAATATTTCACTCTTACGCTGTTCTCACCGTCGTTACACAAGACGTTCGTCACGTTGGTAACTGACGTGATGAGTGACGTCATTAACAATGTAACGTCATGCGCATGGTGACCAAGCGGATCACTTCGTTCAATTTTATAAATTAATCTCGGACATGTAGACAAAAAGTGTTTATGACAGTAGATTCTAAATAACTTCAATCAACACCAAAAAGGTCGACATCAAATAATGCAAAGCGACTTTGGGTGTAGATCCACAGTAGATCTAGCAAAAGATAATTGACTCCAGACCAAACATATGACGTCACAAATATACAATGATGACGTCACGGATAGTGACAAATATGATTAGAATCTTCTAGATCAAGTAGATGTGAGAAGACTTACCAGTTTTTGAGACATCGTTTTTCTGTGCCTACTGCTTGTTTCCATATAGTGTCCTGTGATACCTGATCACAATTACTGTATTCAGCTTCTCTGTAAACCTTGGATTCCTGTGGAACTTGACGTTTCTCTGCTGGTACACAACTGTCGTGATACTGACTGAAAGTATAACAATCACACTGTTACAATACCATACAGCTCTAGTAGGATCCGAACCTGTGTTCAGCCACAGGTCTAAGAAATTGTATCACAAAATAGTGATTTTTGACATTCCCCATTATCCGGTCATTACTATACTAAGATATTGTTTGTATAAAATGTAGTAATGACCGGATAATGACGAATGTCTAACCTCTGTATTTTGTGATGTAATTTCTTAGGCCTAGAACAGCACTTACAAGCGCGTAGCGCCGATTACTCGTTTACTCGATCGAGTATAGTTGAAAATGAAAATCTTAAAAGTAGCAACCGTTTAAAATTCGAAAAATGTATTAAAATGTTCATTGATAGTGTACAGGGGGGGGGGGGGGGGGGGGTAAGGGGATATTTACGTAACTCATCTAAAGTCCGACCTGACCTTTTCAATACTGCAAATTAGGTTCCCCAAAACGAGCAGGAGGCTCAAAATAAATCTGTTGTTTTCAAAACTTTCCCGGGGAGCATACCCCCGACCCCCCTAGTGCGGGATTTTACGTTTCCGTTTATCACAAACCGATTTCAACGGACGTGACTTTATGCTGTATGCTTCACATATAAAAATTGGCATCATTTATAGCTCGTTATCTAACAAAATATTGTCACTCTCATGAATGTGTATCAAACAAATCTTCAGCATGCTCCTGGCCAAAGTAGCCTTTTTTGTTGGTGAAATTTACAAACTTTGCAATTTTTTCAAGCTCGCTTCGCTCGCATAATTACTTTTCAGTCAATATATTCAAGCTTAGAACGGGTCTGTGGCATGCTGTTCAGATAAACAATGCATTTTTTCTAGCTCGCTTCGATCGCCAAATAAATATCATAGAACATTTAGAGAACATGTTTTTCTAGTTTGCTGCTAGGCGGAAGACAGCGCTTTCTGTTAGCTGGCATTCTGTTTAGATCGAACAATTTGCATTTTTATGGATGAAATTTATAAATTCTGCATTTTTTTCAAGCTCGCTTCGCTCGCAAACAACCTTCGACAGTAGGACGGGCAGATCTACACCCCTCTCCTTACCCATCCAAACAATCCCGTCACCTCTTCAAGACCGGACTTCGCACCCTGTCTTGAAAATTCCTAGTTACGGCCATGATGTTGTTCAAATGACGATGCATGTTTTCTTGCTCGCTACGCTCGCATAATTGCTTGATCTTGAACATGATCAAGTACAGAATGTGTTTGTGTGATACAGTTTTACAGTTTTATTGGTATTATCGCCATTTGAAATACCTTTGTCCATTGCTCGCACAATACCAAATACCTGAACAAAAATTAAATTCAGAATAGAAAGTTTACGTTGTTACAGCAGTTTTTTATTAAATCTTGACTAATATAATTCGACAAAATTGACTTCGAAACTCCACCAGATACGTTTAAAGCGATTGTACAATACAAAATTTTCCTGGAGGAGGACCTCCAGACCACCCTTCCATACCAACCCATGTTCTCGAGTAAGTTCAAATTAGACCACGCTACGCCCCTGACTTAGTCATGCGAAGTACAAACGCTTGATTAGGCAAGTTGCAGGACTTTTTTCTGCTGCTTCAGAATTCTCTATTGACTCTATTAAACACCGATAAAACTCGGAGTTTTAAGTAGATCTAGTCCTTAAAAACTTGACTGGAAATTGTGGTGTGCAGTGAAACTAAAAAGTTGTGTTTTGTCACATGACCGTCATGTTGCCGTCGCATGACGTTGTTTTGTCCGATAAGTTCTAAAAATAGATTAAATTTCGAAAAATTGATTAAATCCTAAAAATAGAATACATTTCTAAAATAAGACATGTAAAATAAGTGTTCCTTGGGTAGTTATGTCATGTATATTTGTTTTAAATTTGTTGTGGTGCAATTTTTATTTGTCCGTCCGTGCTGCAATTCTTCTTAGTCCAATTGTTTGAAGATAAGGCACGCTTCTTTGTTTTATTCTCGTAGCCTTTATTTGCAAGTCAGCTTTCTGCTGAAACATGCCAGGAATATGAGTGCCTTCACCCGTATTTGAACCAAAGTCGCCAGATTAGACGACAAGCGCGCTAACCATTGAGCTACGGAAGCATACTTTTATGTTCACATTGCAGAGTTACAGGAATTCACAAAGAAATGTGAACAACACCTTTTTATAATTTTGAATCAAACGTTCATCAACTCGTAGCAAATTATTTGAAGGGTTCCAGGTTTCCGTACGCTTAACAGTTTAAAAAAATTAGTCTGTTCTGTTCTGAAAGATTTTGAGATGACTCCGTGAACAAAAATTGACGTTTTGTGGCCTGACATTTGATACTTCACATTGAGTTAAGCAGCAAATGTATAAACTAATTTAAACTACTTAACCGTACGGAAAGGAACCCTTCAGATTCAAACATAGGTTGTGAAGATCCTCGATTGTATATACATGTATTGTATAAACTCCGTATACCATTGTGTGTCGACGTGTGAAAATAACATCATTTCGAGAACACAACAAAGGGACTTGTATAGTCCAGTCAGGGTAAAATCCAGTGACGCAACGGTCGAGTCCACTATAATGATGTAAAACCAATTATAAAGGCTTATACTGTACAAACAACTATATTTTTAATGCTAAACTAACAAACTATATTCGTTCTACCCTTTCAGACAATGGTTAGGATATTGTGACAGTGACGTTGCAGTTTATGTGTACGCAAAAATCACAACCATTGTCTAAACAGGTAGAGTGAAGATTAATATGTTTAGCATTGAAATTATAGTTGTTTGTACAGTATAAGCCTTTATAATTGGTTTAACACCGTTATAGTGGACTCGACCACTGCGTCACTGGATTTTTATCCTGACTGGACTATACTTAATAAGGATTAATAATAATAACAGAGGGTACCTTTTTAAACAGGGTATACTTTTTGGACATGTTGAACTTCAATTCCTTATTTCCCTTGTTAGACAGATGTTGATATAAAGCAGATACAACACTATACATTATATACAAATTTATTTTGAGTGAAATATATACAACAGGAAAACAATGTTATGCTAAATACACGTTCAGACAGTGTTTAACATAGGCATAATATTTGTTTGTTTGTTATTAACAACTTAATGCAGATTATGGCATTTAAAGTCAAAAGTTGAAAATATGCATCTAAATTTTACAATGTTTTTAGGTATGTTTTTTATGGTATTTAGAGTTATAAGCCAATAAAATTACATACATCTATATCAGTTTCCAGTCTATTTATACATTTTACATTAAGTTTTAAATTTAGCAAACATTTGTACAAATATTTACAGGACACACGATAGAAACATGGGAATCAATACATATTTGAAATATACAAAAAATTAAAAATAAAGATAGTGAACACATAAGAGGCGTACAAACAATTAAAAAAACGTAATTGCAACAAAAATATTTTTTTTCCATTGCCATCATATTACAAAATAAATAATTATATACAGCATTAATAGTTTATCAAGTATTTTTTAGGCTTTTTTAAACAACGAAGTGTAATAAATACAATCATATACATGAATGGAAACTCGGGTTAGACCAGTAATCGGTCAATCAATCAGGTCAATATGCTCGGCAGGAATGTCACCGATTATCAAAACTTCTTCAAACTTTCGGGCAAAATTATACGCCCGATAGCCCTCGCCTGGAATTAACAAATGGTGGGACCTAACACTGTGGTAAGTTAGATCTATATATGTCACTAGAAGACCCTGTGTGTTAATACGAGCGATTCTAACAGTTCCTTTGTACTTGTTTTTCGCGAACAATCTTGCTGCATCTAAACTAGCACTTGTTGATATATACTGTGAGGAGCGGTACGACCCGTTGTTCACGTGATCATATACGGTCATCCTGCCTCGTGGATTTTTGGCAATTATGCCGTTATTTTCAACAAATAGTTTCCCATTTTCTTGTAATTGTATTTCATCATCTCTTAAAACACGATATAAATGGTCATAAGGTTGATATACTAGCTGTTGTGATATAATAGTGTCGCTCATCGTCTGTAGTCGAAGTAAAAATCTATTTCTGAAATGTGCGCTTTATATACCACGCGCTTACGTAATATGCTATTTTTAGAATACACGTAATTTGCTATTTTTAGAACAGACGTAACGATTTTCTGAAAATGCGCTTGGCTTAGTGTAGACTGCGATAAAAATAGTACACACTGTGGGAAACGCAGAGCCAACAATCAAAATATTCCCATTAAAGTTTTCGCCTCGTCAATCGTACACTTGTTTGACTTTAAGTCTTTATTTCCTTCCGCACAGAAGAAGATCATGGATATGGATATTATATAAAAGCCCGCCGATGATAACATTAAGGCCATAGCAAATCGGTACTTAGTTTATCGTCCGCGGACTGATAGGCTCGGGCGTCTTGAGAAGGAAGAAACAACATTTGTTTTAGTTATAAAGTATCATTTATCCTTTGCTCTTATTCAATAAGATTTGTAAAGATTACGTGTAATATTAAATACTGGCTCTAAATATAAGCTCAGTAAAGTTATTAGTTTTTTTCACAGTTATTTCAGTAAGTTATTATGATTGACAATGCATGATTGCTATATAAATTTTGTTAGCCATATAATGACGAGGATATGACTTTTTTTTTCGAGGGCTTCGCTTTTTCTCTCAGGAGAATAGCTAGATAAAAGATTTAAACTTAGGATGGACGCTAAACGAAAACACGATTTGGTATTACCTAACCTTAGTTTACAATTTAGTCTGTCTGTGCAGATCTTGGTACTTTTTCATCTATCAAAGCACTTACGAAAATCTTAAAGTAACGTTCAAATGTAATTTCTTTATAATTCTTTTACAACTGCAAATTTGTGACGGATAAGCCTTGTAGAAGTTCATTAACTGTATCATTCATTTATTTAATGCTAACTGATGAGATATGGAGTTCTATCAGTGAAATAAAACCTCTATCAGTCACTGGTTATCACCTACAATGTGACTGATATAAGCTCCACCCCCTCACAGGGACTACTTTAATTTACCAAAATCTCAACACTAAAATGTCTGTAACTTTTTTATTACTGAACGGAAACATGTCATGTGGGGGTTTTTATTCTTAGTTAGACCATTTCCTACAAGCTGGTGTATGATTTAATGCAAAATTCTCAAAAAAGTCGTTTTCACCTATTCACAATAATCCAAGATGGCGGATTTTGAAGTGAAAAATATGAATGGAATAACATATTCATACGTAGCCTAACCACAATGGTAATTTGGCATAAATAGTACCAGTTTTGACACCATAAAAGCTTTAAATAAATAGAATATTTGTTTGTTTTGATTGAATATGGTTAATATCTCATCTTGTAGTGATAAAATTTTAATATTTTCACTCGCGCTACGCGCTCTTGAAAATATTGAATTGTATCACTACACGATGAGATATAAACCATATTCAATCAAAACAAACAAATATCCTCTATGTATTGCATATCCATTGACCCATTTTATAATTGTGTACAAATCATAAAGATTTTGAATTTGATCGTAACTTTAAGATTCCATAGGCGCCTTGATAAAACAGTACCCTTATGTTTAATTAAAGGAGACAACATCCGACTACTCTTTGTTCATGAAGTTATTTCCCTTTGCACCCCCAATTAAGCCCAAAATAAAATCTGACTAAAATTGAAAATGAAGTGATGATAATAGATTGACAACATACTATTTTAGTTGGGTAGTTAGGCTATTAACAAATACATGCATGTTCGATGTCCAATTTTTGTTCAAAGTTGTGCATTTATTAATCACTTTAAATGCATATAATCTTGAAATCTATGCTGATAACAAGATTAAGTGATCAGTCGTGAAGTGTTTACCAATTTATCAATGAGTGTTTATTGATCAGGGTAGAGTTATTCTCCGGTTATACAGCTTTGATCTATAAAAACAGAATGACGCCCTCCCCTTGAGTTTATGTCCCTTTCCTGTCCCTGTACCTAACCTGACTGTCCCTTACTATTTTGTTGGCAATTTGCTGGCAGTCACCGCGATCAAATCCTCACACATCAGTGTGGCTAGTCAAGTTCCCAGACTACGCGATATGATAGGTGAAGAATACTCAGGTGAACGAGAATGCCGCGAGCATTGGTCATTGCACAAAACCAAAACAACACATGTTTAAATGTTCTTTTCTACCTGCCTGTCCTGTTTGGTCAGTCTGTAACAAGAACCTCAAATTAATGTGTTTGACATATTATATGTTATTTGTAAATGACCAAAGGCAATGTTCTTTGCTGATTATGCCAATAAACTTTGATCTTTGAATTAATGTATTTTGGCCTTATCAAAATATTTGGACATTATCATTTAGAACAATATACATACTACACAAATACAACCAGATAAGTATATATTTAGCAGCAATTTTAATCTTCATTATTGTCTTATCATTGAACATAATTATAACAGACAGTAGTTATCATATATCACATATTATCACAGAAACTTATAACATAATCATATACATGTAGTTTAAATCCAAAACGCCAACGTTAAAACACTAGTTTGTTGTAAAAATGATACTACAATAAAAACACAATCAATACTTGTCTTGAGTCGGTACAACAAAGAAACATTAGCTCTGTATATGTATAGTTATAACCCGAAGTGATATATATACCACAGGTGACTGTATCATTGAAAAAGAATATTAAACCATGACAAATAGAAATTATGTAAATCTAAAAATGTAAAAAAACAAGTTATTAATCAATTTCTGTAAAACAAATTTTCATCAATGCTACATTTATCTGTGGTATATATACGTTACAGTCAAAGTATACACTTATTGAGAAATAATTTTTATTAAGACATTAAAATTTGTTTGGATGGAAACACAGGTAACTGTATCATTGACATTATAATTAAACAATGTAAAACATGTAAAATGTATAACGTTTTTTATCTAATATTTAAACTATCTATATCAATATATCTATATATGTAAAAAAACAATTCATCAATGATACATTCACCCGGGCGTATTTTTAAATTTTTTATTACTTTTAAAAATAATTGTTTCTCGATTTTAATGTCCCAAATTGACCGCAGTGGAGTGCCAGGCTCCCGAGTTTTATACACTGCTAGGACACTTCTATGATGGGTGATTCTGTATCGCCAAAGTTATTCATTGGATTCCGAGTGTTTATGTTCGTTCTTCCATCGGGACTCCTTGGACATTACTGACGTAATATCTGCTTCCGGATTCATGAAGAATGAAGTTATTCCTGGACTTTTGACGTTTGTTATCCTGGCGACCTTCAAGATTTCGTTGTCAAGGTAAATGTGCACATTATTGTCCTTAGTCGTCCTTAGTCGAGAATTAGAATTATGATAATTATTAATCATGAATATCTGAATGAGCTGAGTGGACACACTGTAGATACGATATATGGGTTTGTTCCGTGGTTCAACTATCCGTAAGAATGATTTTTATATATCCATGTAGTTAAGTTTATTTAGTCTTTAAGTCTCGTGACATTCCTGGTATTCGACAACAGCGTTTCAATTTTAATTTATGATCACATTTAGTGTAGTTTTATTGTATATTTATGTACAACTGAATTCACCATTGATGATAAATACATGTACTGTTAGACTATAGATACAGTAGTAAGTTCCATTTGTGTGCAAATTATTCAAATAATTATAATAAATTAATGTTATTAATTAATGTTATTATCCTCTTTCAAAATACAAGGGATTTCTATACACAAATACACATGACTTCTTTGCAATTCGTCAGTTTAGATCAGCACTGGTTGATCAATCAGGTCAATATGCTCGGCAGGAATGTCACCGATTATCAAAACTTCTTCAAACTTCCTAGCAAAATTATACGCCCGATTGTCATCGCCTTTACCTGACAAATAATTGGACCTTTCATCATGGTCAGTAAGATCTATATATGTCACTTGAAGATCCTGTGTGTTGATCTGAGCGATTCTAACAGTTCCACTGAACTTCCTACTTGCGAACAATCTCGCTGCATCTAAACTAGCACTTGTTGATATATACTGTGAAGAGCGGTACGATCCGTTGCTTACGTGGTCGTAAACACTCACACTAGCTCCAGGATTTTTCGCAGTAATTCCTTCTACTTCATCTTCTCTTAAGACACGATACAAATAATTATAATGAGACATTGTGGTGGTCGGGTAGATAACGTGCGTCGCCTCTTATGGTTCGCTTATAACTGACAAGTATCAACCTATCTACCCAGAACTTCTGGTTCCCGATCTGTACTATCTTTGTAGACGCAAGCTAATGTATTGTAAGCTTTGAGACGGGAACCAGGCTATATCTACATTACGGTTTATACATGTATACACATGTTTTCTGGTTTCCAGTCGATGACATATTTATTTGTTTAAATATACGCAGTACATTTGTATACATTTTCGGAAAATGGGGAACGGCACTTTCGTTCTTGCATTTCCTGAAAATTAGGTTTTCAACTATAATAAATGAATACCCCAAACGTACGTACATAATGTTTGTATAGGTTATAGATCATATATTAGAATTATAAGTGTATATAATGTACCATGTATACACGTTAGTATGTATATGTTTGTGTATATATGTCTATGCTTTTCGTTGCCAAAGGCAAATGTGTTTGCCGATTTGCAATAAAGTTTATTTGTTGTTTGTTGTTATTGTAATTTCTTCCGAACATTTCTAGACCTCAATAGGAACATACTTCTATCACATTGTGTCAAATAGGAGATCACAATTATATCTGTTGATAATTCACACATTTTGCTCAATATATCGACCTACAAGGTCTTCATCAGAGAATGCAACACTTGAGATTTATTTACATTGTTTAGCTGGATAGTAGCATGAATGCATAGCTTGTTATGACGTTATGATATGAAACAAGTTGTGCATTCACGAATACCTTGTAGGTCGAAATATTAAGCAAGAAGAGTGAATTATCAACAGATATACTAATATATAGTTTAGGTATTTCATCCCTCTCGACACGTCATTCTTGATGCTATCCATCGCCACGAGAGTATAAGAGCATAGAAGATAGAAGCCATATTGCCTTTAATGCTGAGCGTCTAGCCAGGGAGTTACTGGTACCATGTTTCTTTCATCTTTTATGACGCGGTCTGGGATCGGATCAGGGACCTACCGCACACTAAGCGGACGCTCTACCACTAGGCTATAGAGGAGGAGGTTTGTGGAATTGAAAAAGTGAGTTAGTGAAGTTTACATGGTTTTCTAAAGTGAAATTGGTACATTCGCGAGGTTGAACATTTATATTAATTTCTTGATGCTGAAATAAATCGTGAAATTTGAAAAAAAATGAATGGACGAATAACAATGTGCAAGTAAGAAATCGCCAATTCTGGAAGTACCAATCTCGGTGTCAATATTCAGAAACTCGTGCTACCATAGTTACGAGTTGAAATAGTGAAAATATTAAGTTACAATGTCCCTATCAGAGTCCACCTTAGCCAAACAATCCTTATATTTCCATTATCTTACAACCTTTGATCACAGGTAACTGTATCATTAATAAACAGTACCTAAAAAATTTTACCTGTGCCTTTGATTAGTTTTCTCATAAACCAGAGATAGACAGAAGTTCCTGTATAATACACGACATTATGACAGAAATAAAACATTGATCAATAAACATAATGTGTATTTTACACCCACAGGTTTATTGGATCATTTATAACACGAGGTTGTATAGATATACTCGGCACATTCAAAATAGACATTTACTCCGGGCATTCAAATAGAGCTATACTCGGCACATTTAAAATAGAGATACATTTAAAATAGAGATATACTCGGCACATTTAAAATAGAGATATACTCGGCACATTTAAAATAGAGATATACTCGACACATTTAAAATAGAGATATACTCGGCACATTTAAAATAGAGATATACTCGGCACATTTAAAATAGAGATATATTCGGCACATTTAAAATAGAGATATACTCGACACATTTAAAATAAAGATATACTCGGCACATTTAAAATAGAGATATACTCGACACATTTAAAATAGAGATATACTCGGCACATTTAAAATAGAGATATACTCGGCACATTTAAAATAGAGATATACTTGACACATTTAAAATAGACATATACTCGACACATTTAAAATAGACATATACTCGGCACATTTAAAATAGACATATACTCGACACATTTAAAATAGAGATATACTCGGCACATTTAAAATAGAGATATACTCGGCACATTTAAAATAGAGATATACTCGACACATTTAAAATAGACATATACTCGACACATTTAAAATAGACATATACTCGGCACATTTAAAATAGACATATACTCGACACATTTAAAATAGAGATATACTCGGCACATTTAAAATAGAGATATACTCGGCACATTTAAAATAAAGATATACTCGGCACATTTAAAATAGACATATACTCGACACATTTAAAATAGAGATATACTCGGCACATTTAAAATAGAGATATACTCGGCACATTTAAAATAGAGATATACTCGGCACATTTAAAATAGAGATATACTCGGCACATTTAAAATAGAGTTATACTCGACACATTTAAAATAGACATATACTAGACACATTTAAAATAGACATATACTCGACACATTTAAAATAGACATATACTCGACACATTTAAAATAGAGATATACTCGGCACAAATAGAGCTATACCGAGTAGAGATATACCGAGTAGAGATATACTCTGCCTATTTGAAATAGAGATATACTCTGTCAACAAAAAATAGAGATATACTCGGCACATTTAAAATAGAGATATACTCGGTAGATATATACTCGGCACATTCAAAATAGACATATACTCCGGCCATTCAACTAGAGCTATACCGAGTAGTGATATGTCCAGTAGATATATACTTTGCCCCTTTAAAATAAAGATATACTCTGGCCACAAAAATAGAGATGTACTCGGCACATATAAAATAGAGCTATACTCAGTAGAGATATACTCGACACATTTACAATAAAGATTTACTTAGTAGAGATATACTCGACTGATTTAGAATAGAGATATACTCAGTAGAGATATATTCAGTAGAGATATACTCGACACAATTAAGGTAGATATACACTCGGCACATTTAAAATAGAGATATGCACAGTAGAGATATATCCAGTAGAGATATACTTTTATTTGCCCACATTTAAATAGAGATATCAGTAGATATATACACAGGACATTTAAATAGAGATATGCTCAGTAGAGATATACTCAGTAGAGATATACTCATTAAAATACTCAGCACACTTTATTGACAATAATGTCGATTTCCCTCAGCATTTGGAGAGGTACGGATGATTCCTTTTGGACGAGTAAGTTAGTACATGTACTGTTAAGCAAACAGTCAAGGAAAACTGGTTAGGTAAATCTGACGCGGTATAAATAACTGAAATATTGTTGAGAAACAACGTTAAACCTAAATAAACAAACAAACCGGTAGCAACAAGACGTGATTGGGTTTTAACTCTACCCGCAGATTATAATACCCGTAACATCATGAATCAGCCGAACAGACACGTATTGTAAATCCATACCCATATGTAAATATAAACATAGCCCAACTGACAGAGTTTAAATATTTTATAGATCGAAAATATTGTGACGGTAGAAAAATAGAAATCGAACGGTTGAAACAATATTGTACAGGAATTGTGTATGAATTGTCAGATTGTTCAAGCAAATATGAACCTTAGACAGCAAATCATCTAATCAAGCGCATGCTCGGTTAGATTATTATGACGATCGGTGTTTCCGGTGGGGACATGATCATGTCCTCGATTCAGATGCTTACGTATGTAATTTGATTATAAGATAATAATTTTATTTAATAAAATATTGTTTGAAGTCCAACTGGCCTACAGCATTACATCTATATCCTTTCCGCTACCATAGCGTACTAATGCAGACTCGCCGAGATGGCCATTTCGATCTTCCGTACCTAAGCGCCAAAATTCGGGAATTTTGCTGTCATGGGTACACAGCCATCCCAGACTAAAGGATATTACGGGCCCAGGGCCGTGCACAGGTTTTTGGGCCCACTGGACCCCTTTAAAGAGGGCTTTGAACGTAGATTTTCCAAAACTGAAATTACTGGTCCTACCCGCCATTGCGGTACGATTCCCTGTGGAATTGCAATAACATTTAGCGCCAAAACGTTTTGATTTTTCTATCGGAGGAATATAGGGCTAGACAAAGGGGTCAGGATCAATGCTCTAAAGGGGCCAAAAAGTAGGCCTGTCAAGCTAAAAAAAAGAAAAAAAAAGAAGTTTTTCGCGCAAGGGTCACCGTCACATCGTCATTTCCGGTGACCTTTAGTCGAAATGACGACAATTTTTCCTATTTTCGGTTTGGGGTAGATGTGTAGTTTTTATCAGTGCTGCAAGTCAATAGTGTCTCAGGGACGGGGTATAGGGACCATATGAATTTCTCATAGCCCCCCCCCCCCCCAAAAAAAAATCGTGGTAGCGGAAAGGATATGGAGACGACCAAGTCATTATCCTGACACAGTGTCAATCAGCAGTTACCCGCTAGGCCTAACTTTGCTGAGCGTCACGTAAGAGAGATCATACCCGTACCAGTTTTAATGAATTTGGTACGTCGAGTTCTGGGATGGAAACTAAGACCTCTAACACTCGAAGTGGACGATCCACCATTAGGTTATTGAAGCGGACACAATTTAGTATAAACTACCATGTTCTAATTAACTTGTATAACATGTTTACGTCGAGTATAGCCTTTATTTGCCAGTCAGCTTTCTGCTGAAATATGGCTGGCATATGAGTCCCTCCGTATTTGAACCTGGGACGCCAGATTAGAGGGCTAGCGCGCTAACCATTGATCTACGGAGACACACCAACAGCGCCAATACAGGATAATCAACCTGACAAACATAATCAATGACACGAAATGTGATATTTATTTGATCAACAAACACTAATAGCACTTAAGACCATATTAGCTGTGAATTAAATTAAAGTAGGAATGATTTATGTACATAGTTACTAGTGGCCTAGGTTTGATTCGGTATTGTTTACAGATTGTAGCTGATGTGTGAACGGGTAAGTGTATAGCCCGTCATGACGGCATCATGCTTTTATGGTTGTCTTTATTGTTCTTGTACATTGCTTAATGCATATCACTAGAACCATTTTCTCAAGAAATATTATGTAACGTTGACTATTACACGATCCAATGAACAAGTAAGATCACTTATGTTAAATAAGCTAGTTCTCAATATTCAAAATCATAATTAGCGTACTTAATTTTATCTGGCTATGTACGCTGAGTACAATTTTAATTTCTTACTCCAATAGCCTCCTTTTTATTCCAAAACGATAAGAACAATGGTAGAACCCTCTGGAACATAACCTGAACATTTTACATTCTTCCGGTGTCAGAAAACCAAGCTATTAAATTTAAACATTGAGAACAAACTTTAGTACCACCCTGTAAACCGGATATTGAGTCAATTAATCATAAATCTTTAAAAAGTATAATTCAATCAATCAATCGATCAATCAATCAATCAATCAATCAATCAATCAATCAATCAATCAATCAATCAATCAATCAATGTATGACATACGTACCAAAAATACGGTTTTAATACGTTTCCATGGCAACAATTTACGAAAAAACAATGCACGGTAAATGTTCACAATTAATTGAAGCATACCTTTTAGGGAAATAGCTGAACATTAATCCACCTGTGGCCCTAGGTTCCATGATTCAAGACGCAGTATATTTAATGGGAATATACAAAGATCTATTTCAGAATATCAAACTCTAATATCGAATATCACAGGGTAATGTCTAAAATACGTTCCTTAAACTCGCAATAACTAATCACTGTCGGCCAAAATATTTGAATATAAATCTATCCTTCAATGTTCACTTAGCTACTGTAGGACGTACACTGTTTAATGAGGGACACTTCAAGTTCTATAAATTCCATAAATACCCCATTACCCTAGTACGACACACACAGAAGCCGATATTATATCAGTTCAAATAAAAACATAATATCTATCATGTAAAATATGTTGAAATATCCCGTTTATCGACGATATGGTAAACGTAGAATAAACTTAACGCACTTTAGTTGATCGTTTATCAATATTAATGTTCGTTCAAAACACATCCCAGTGTAATGGTACTAGCTGGTTAATACACTTTAGTTTGGGTTAAATTCCGTAAACATTGCGGAAACTCAAAATTTCTTAGGTTTGTCCACTTCAACTGTTGGTCAAACTGTCTCAATAAAGTTTTATCCCAGTCGACTGCGTAGAGTTTCAGAATGATGTCAATCAAGTTTCATTGAACATTACCTTTGTGTGTATACCACAATTTTATGTGATTATATAAAACCTGCGCTATAAACTGTGATTTACATTCAATAATTAAAGTCGACAGAGTTTTACTCCAGGGACATTTTGGTATCCAATAACGTTGGCTCAAATATTTATTTTGAATAAATTGAATGAAAACATCGATTGGTTATATTCGATCGTGGGGTGAAACGTTGGCTTCGTACGACATATCAATCGTGAAAGTCCGTTCATCTCCGGTAAATCTATTGCAATGCATAACGGCCGAGGGGAATGGCGAAACAGATTCGTTACTGTAAACTAATGAATTTCGTGAGAGAAAAGATTATATTAAGTCAGACAGGGAAGGCAGCACTCAACACTATTTTTAGTGATTTCGAGGTTGCAAACCTTACAAGCGTTTTGATTTAGCACAGAGAATTTTACTTGATCCTGACCTTTTATATATTACAAAAAACTCAATACTAGTATATACATTTCCGCGAGCAAATTGTTCAATATCAGTCCTTTAGTTTTGCACTGAAATCATTTTAAAACACTAGTTTACGGAGATGTAGGATTGACAGACAGATTGATATACGAGATATAAATACAGACCAATTACAACAGACGCATCAAGCATCATGTGCAGATTCTATTTAAGTCATTATATGGAAGTTCACATGTCAAGCTACACATTATCAATATCCGCTATCGGTTTTATTTTCGTCCTAGTCATTCTAAAATAGAAATGCAACACCAACAATCGTCCATTTATCAAAATCTAATTTACATGAATTTATAACAAATCAGACAATCTCGGGTGAACAAATTAAATAGTAACATGGTATATATACGAGTCTCCGGTGTTAATTAAAACATGATTCGGCAGATGATAACAGGTTGTCGACCTCTGATTAGTGATGAACGGTAGGGAGCGAGCTTTGGAGTCGAGAGTGGTGCTGGGTTCGATCACCGGGGGGGGGGGGGACGGGGGTTAAAAGTACCGACGGATGAACGGACGCATGTCAGAAAATTTTAGCTGGGTACTTTACTGGTTTATATTATTGCCAATGAGCATCGCCGCCTATATCGGCTCGTCAAACATCATCAAGTTGGAGACGTACGGACGATATACGCTGTGAGACTCGCGTGAGTGATGTGATGGAACCCAAGCACGTGGTACATCACGTGGCAGCATCGTGTGACATCATCACGCGATCACTAAAAGTATTGTCAGCGATTCTCACCCAATTATCGGAACACATAAACACTGTATCGATTATACGTTATATCACAGTGAAAGCTCGTATAAAATACGACAAGTTTTGTATAAAATACGACAAGTTTTGTATAAAAAACGACAATTGTGGTAGATGAATCTAGCTACAGACTATATTACCAGTAACCATTTACTTTTAAATATTGTTGTACGTTCCATTGTTCATATACAGGTATATATATATCCAAGGAACCAAGTAAGAGTATGCTTAGACGTCTCATAGGAGCAAAGAGCACCCTAAATGGATAGGTCGATTGATCGATTTCCAATATGATTTGATATTTTTCAATGCCGCGGATATCGCGAGTAGCGAGACTTGGGCGAGACTTAAGGATATTTTCACTAAGACACTGAGATCTATGACGTTGTTTGCACCATCTTTATATGATCTTCGGTATAATAATAATAATAATAATAATATCTATATTTTACGAAGGTTACATATACAATATACAAAGTAATCAAACACCATATGAAACATATCTTGAACCCTCTCTCTTTCAATAAGAAGTTACCTCCCTTTGTAATATCAAAAAGTGTTTTAAAAAGACCCTAGTTTTTGCCCGAAACTGACTCAACTGTCTGGTAAGCACTGGGTTATGTTAGTCTGGTTCCCGTTCCTTACAATATTCACAGTAATGTGAGAATGCGGACGGGAACCAGACTATTGTGGGTTAGTTATGATAGATGTAGGAATCAATACGTTCAAACTTCCAATATTCTGTTTAATATCCGGTGTTCTTTATTTCCCTTCGATTGAAAGCGTATCTATGTTGTGTAAACCGTGACGGTCGCTAATAACTCATAAATAATTCATAACCAGAACGGTTACATTGGTGTTGTAGGTACTCGTACAGCCCGTTTGCTGTAAAATAGTTTCATGGGTATTAAATTTCGTTGAATTTGAGAAAAATACATTTTCGTTGGGTCGTAAATTCGTGTTTTACAAAGGATGGACGGATAAACACATGTTCTCTATTTGTGAGGTCGATTGACAGACCAGACCAGACTTTGTGAGGTCGATTAACCGTTGGGACTAGATTTCGTCGTCACTCGAGCTTGACAACGGAAATCAACGAAATTTCAACTCCCTAAAAATAACGATTATAAAGTGTTTAGTTCTGTCACTTCATGGACACAATATTATATCATGTATATTTATGGTTTTCAACATTTTAGAATATAACCTACATTATGAGCCAATGAAAACGCCGCATTTTCGCGGTTAAATGAAAATTTAATCATTAAAATTTTCTCTTCACAGACTTGACGTCATTCGTTAGCGCTAATTTCTATCGGCCAATCAGAATGCAGAATCTTATATTCTAAGTTAGTTAGAACATATTAAGTAAATTTTAATGACTAAAAAGGCCTCGCTTCTCTTCGCTCGCTCCGACCTTTTTAATCATTAAAATTTACTTAATATGTTCTAACTATAACTTAATTGTAGGAAATGACAGTGAAAATCAATACTTTAGTTTATAAGCCACATATTATACAAATAATATATATTAAAAATTTAGAATTAGACATTGATAAGAGAAATTGCAATGTTTATGTACATGACGTTAACCGCCAAAATGCGGCGTTTTCATTGGCTCATAATGTAGGTTATATTCTAAGTTAAGTTAACAGGTGACTGACCAGAATAATCGAGTTATATATTGTATTATAATTCTGGATGAACTCGCCATGATCGTAACTTTAGTTCGGATTTCGATGCAATAGTTACCCAATATTATATATCTACGACCAAATTTACCTTTGTGTTATGAATATTCCTGCCATATTTATGCTTTAATTCCAAAATAACAGAGCCTAACAGACCGTCGTCGGGTGATCGCAGAAAGAGTTCTACGTTGGGTTTTTTTTTTAATAAAGTATAATACATGTATGTAAAAATTGTCGCGTACACTACCGAAAACACACGATATCATGGTGCCGACGATAAATGAGCACCGTGTAAATATTGCCGTATTGTATGTTACGACTTATTCAAATATTATTATCTTATATACGGTACGATATGTTTCTCTGTAAGGTTCCGATAACGATGTTGTATAAGGGATGTCCAGAAAGTTTCGAGACTGTGTTCATATAAACCAAACCACTGAGGGAATACATTTGAAATTATACTAGCTTATAGATCAATTTAATTTGGACTATTTCTGAAAGTTTCATTCAGATGCCACCAAATGTTTACATACAGCAAACATTATAGTAAGTACTTGTCTGATACATTTCGAGATATAGAGACAGTCTCAAAACTTTCCGGACAACCCTCGTATATCAGCAATCTACTGAACAGTGTGATTCCATTCAACATTGACTGAGTATGTTAGGATGTGTTTTTTATAGATGTACTTTATGCCATTTTGTAAAGTCACATAATTATAGCGGACAGAGGACTCAATGGTTTCGGCAGCCGTTCCTATCATAGGTACATGGTTTCAAATTATCTGAGTGTACCCTATATAGAGAGAAAGTTGTGCAGCGGCCATGTTTAGCGACAATGGATATGACGTTACAAAAGCTGGGAACACTTTTTCTACAGTTGTCACAGCAAACACGGATACCATTCCTGTGACGTCATATCCGTTGCGACTAAATATGGCCGCTGCATTACCTTCTCCACACGTAGGGTACACTCAGATAAATTACCCTTACCCTTATTTTAAAGAAATTACACTAAGTGTATAAAATATTGTACCATTTTGTAGAGATCGCCGAACAAACAGGAGTAGGATATCTAATATAACTAATATATACCTACTTTATCTAATAACTTCTTTTTTGCAAAGATATGATGTTTATTAGTAGGTGGCTTAAACTATTGGAAAAGTTGATGGTTAGTTGCTCTACCCTTAGCAAGTGGCGTCAAATTAACCCCTTCGGACCTTTGAAAACCTTTGTAGCCATTTCCCATACTGTTTGAGTTAAGTTACTGTATTGACAATGACCCTGCACGTTGTGTTCTTAGATGTGATCCTATTATTGTTTTACAGTTATCAATATTCGCGGTGGATTTATTTTCGTTGATTTCGCGGATGAACTTGATCGCGAAATTAAATCTCTTCGAATAGAATTAACGACCACAACAATACGTAACAAGAGATTTCTTTCAAAATTTAAAATTCGCGAATTTAACAAACCACCAAATTACCATTTTACCACAATTCGTCAAATTTAATACCCGCGAAAATGAATGATTTTACAGTAATCAGTAAACTGTTATTTCGGCGAGGTTTTACTGTATGGTATAGAACTTGATTGTTTATTGAGCGTTCCTATCCCAACGTAATATCGACACACACACATTAAGCAGATTCGGAAAAGGACTTAAATTTAGCAGGAAAGTGATTGACAACCACTCAGAGATGCCACCGTATTAAATCTTCGATGCTAAACATATTGATTCCACTTTATCCCGACCATACACCAACTGCAGAGATTGTTTCCACATTATTTATTTAAATCCATGAGCAAGAAGTCAGTAAAGTTGATGGCATTTTATTGTTATACACTAATTAAATATTAATTGGTTTCCATGGAGATCAATACACGTGCACGTAGTTCATGGTTCTCGGTATGCCAGATTGTAGCAGTTTATTGATAACCGTATTTGAAGTGATACACTACATCTATACATTCCCTCTTCTCTGGACCAGGCCGCGATCTCCCGAAGCATCTCAAGTAGAAATCTCAACTCAAATGAGATTTCGCTCAAATCAGAGTCTGAATATTAGAAACATGAGTAGTTTGTGAAATTTTGCTGCAACTAACTCAGAATAAAATGGCTGTATTGTGATGCCAATGTAAAGGCCAACCTATCATGGACATTACTTCATGTACATTACTGCTGAATGACCAAATTTGAGATGCCGAGATTTAGCTTGACCCATGTCTCATGCCATCGAGTGTATTCTCTCCTCTAAGACTATACACAAATTTGGTTTCACAAATCAAACTGATTCTGCTGAGTTTAGAACATAAAACATTCAAGAACTCTACTTTCAGATGTGTCTTAAACAAAGGCTTTGACTTGAGCAAAATCTTAATTTGAGCTAAGATTTCTACTTGCGATGATAGAGGATATCAAGGCCAAATGACTTTATTATTCTTTAAAACCGTATAAATAATTTTGTATTTAATAGGGAAGACATGCAGTTAACTGTATGGGGTACGAAAAAGGCTTTTGGGAAAAGAACTGATTTCATCGTAATTTAATTTTTCAAAAATGTATGTGATGAATGTTTAGAAACAAATAAGACTTAGATCTATTCATTTTTGTCAAACATAACTATGATTTTAATGATGTCAATACATTAATTTTGTCATTGAAGTCTTAAATTCAAAACATTACGATTTTTTTGCATGTACCTGTACGCAAATACATGTGTTCGAAATAGCAAAAAGGGTATATCGCGATATTATCAGATCGTTAGAATAAATGACTCAGTGTCTCAGATATATCTATAGACAATCCGAAAACAGCCCCACTAGTGAAAAATATGTCTTTTAATGTCATAAGCGCTTTTAGATTCCTTATTCTTAAACGACATACTAAAATAGATGAGTTTGTATAACAAACAGATGTATAAAATACTTACGAATGATTGTGTTTTGTCGTTGTCATCTTAAATGTTTGTTAATCATCTAAATATGATATTATTTACTCCTATATAACAATGCATGAAAACATCCGAACACAACTATTTCATAAATAAACTGAACGGTTTCTTTTATTGCGAACAGTTGATTACTTTTCTCTCTGACGATCGCATTGTGCTACCATAAAACATCAACACTTGCTGAACTTAAGTCAATAAAACACATTATTACTGTTTGATACATCTTTATCTTTTATTTATTTTAACCAGTTGTTAAAATCCTAAAAGTGTACCCACTTAAAAACTGATTAGAAAAGATTTTCCTATTCTTTATCCAACTTTTGTTATTCCCTATCTTCTGTCTAATCGAATATATCCAACGTATTTAGATGTGGATCGAAATTAACACGATTTTGGTTTAACAGTAAGCTTCGGAACAATGTCTATTTTTCTGAAATAAGCCAGGTTTCTGAAACGTCTTTTATTATTTTATGAATCTATAGAGCGTTGAATAAGTTTGACGTCTCTTAACGATGAGCATCCAAGTCATCAGACGATAGTTCTGCAGAATTCCGCAATATTCGTCGCTATCCACAACAATGCGCGCGCTTTTATTCCAAGCGTTTGTCAGTATATATTTGAGAGAAACAACAAGACTAAAACTGTACCCATAGATACGGGTAAACCGTACTCAGTCATAGATACGGGTAAACCGTACTCAGTCATAGATACGGGTAAACCGTACTCAGTCATAGATACGGGTAAACCGTACTCAGTCATAGATACGGGTTTTACTGTGTATCAAATATTTGAAGACGATTGAGAGAAAACGTGGCTTTTATACACCCACAATGAATAAATTATTCTCACCAGCGATGCCTTTGTCGTTCTTTTCTGCAAGAAAGCTTTGTATGTATATACGAGCGGTGATCTTTGATTGAATTAAGAGAGCTAATGTGAAATACATTCTATTAGTGCCCATTATGGTATTACTAAGGTGTTTTCAAAACACTTCAACCCCTACGACAATACAACCTTAAACAAGTCAATTGTCCCCAATGTGAACATTTATAATTTTATTTACATATCTACCAAAGCAAAACAAATACCTATCAATAATGACGCCCCAGTGAATTAAACATTCTAACTCTATTAACATTTCGGCAAAATAGGCTAGCCACAATAATTTGTTATAGAATTTCCCTAATAAGGGATCACAATAATATATATCGCTAAATAGAGTAATTTACCAACATAATTAGAGTATTTTTATCCATTCTTCGCAAAAGTTGAGAATAAACACACTTTTAGCATGGCTTATTTTGCCCAAATAGATACATTTAGGCCATGTTAAACAGGGTGTTTGTTTACAAAGTATGAACAGGGAATCCAGTATGACGTGTATTAAATTTCCGCGAGCAAATCGTGCAATATCGGTTCTTTAGATTTGTCAATAATGCATGCACCAAACACTAGCTACAGACTGGCTACTGATTCACGAGAATTTCGATTTACAATTGTAACAAACATATTGTATATGTCAATTCCGTTGCTTAAATTGTCTCGGTCTTCATTTCAAAATCAACTGACCGTTAATTGTATGGAATATATACACGCCTTATAGACAATGTGATTGTTGGACAACTATAATGCAAGTCTGATAGCGAACTCACAATCGGATTGTACGCCCTCGACAAATAAGACATAACACAACCTCGCGCTTTCGTTCTCTATTTAGCCAATTTGGAGTCTTTCAGGGGCATTTACCCTGGAACCAATGCAATACAATACAATACAATACAATGTAATACAAGCAATACAATGAAACATATTACGATATCCGTGCGGCCTTCAGAGACAAGGAGCTCGTATGTTCGAACGGTACTTGAGGGACATTCGCACGATGTCCGTATAGTGACCGTACAGTGAACGTGATATTTCTCTTCGATAATCATACGAGCTTGTGCCAACTTCCAATTCCCTACAGTCTTGTAGACAACGCGGGGGCTCAGTGAAACATTTTCAACAGTGCACGCGCCCACTACCTCTCAGACAAAGGGCGACAACTGTTATAAGTGAAACCATCATAGTTTTGTACTAACACGATTATCTCCCGTGTTGAAACTAAGTCTTCTAAGAACATCGAATTATTCATCAATCAACAACATGTTAAATCAATCGTTGAATTAGGTATCAACAAGTAATACTTTGCTGCTCCACAAATAACTAACAACTTCTCCACATGTGGAGAACATGAGCGTAGCAAACAGAATCTTCACAACATCGTGAATCGAACCCAGGCCCTGATCTCCTGAAGCATCTTAGTCTGAGCTAAATCTCATCTCAAATATTGTCATATGCCGTTGAGTACATTTCCACAGGATTCTGGACTCAAAATTAACATCACACGACAGAAACACTATTCTGATTTTATTACGGTAAAATTTCAAAAGCTCGAACTTCGGATTGATCTCAAATTTATACTGTAATTTTAGAAAAATCTCAATTTGACTTGAGATTTCTTCTTGAGATGCTACGGGAGATAGGGGACAGAGATCATATTGCATGATGACAGTTTTATACCAACTCCGCTAATCGTGACGTATTTATGACATGTCCATCTATATATATTATATGTACTTTTTTATGTAATTTATTTCAATTGTGTATTTGTATGTGTTTTGGAGGCCATATGAAAATAAAATATACATGTTTGTTGTTTGACTATTTTGCATATTTTATAATTATGTAACCTTCGTAAAATAAAAATGTCAATATTATTATTAGTTATTATTATGTAATGCTACCTGCATACAGGTAAGACGTGGTTATTTCAATAAGATATTTTAAGTTTATTTCTGGTAACTTAGTGGCAAGGTATAGGACATTAGTCAAAGGGAGAACTTCTATAAGAAAATGGTTCTCCACAGGAGTTGTTTCTTATAGGTCGTATTATAACAAAGGGGCCTTATACTGGTTTGACACCAATCAATCAATCCATCAATCAATCAATCCATCAATCAATCAATCAATCAATCAAATCAAATCAAACCATATCAAATCAATGAAATCAATCAATCAATCAAATCAATTAATCAATCAAATCAATTAATCAATTAATCAATCAATCAAACCCTGAATCAATTCTTTATTTCCCTCTATGTAGAGGATATTGGACACAATATGTACAACATAACTGGCAGTGATACAAGCATCAACATAACTGGCAGTGATACAAGCATCAACATAACTGGCAGTGATACAAGCATCAATAATATGTACAACATAACTGGCAGTGATACAAGCATCAACAATATGTACAACATAACTGGCAGTGATACAAGCATCAACAAGAACGGTAGTAACTACATGAATGTGCATTTCTCGTGTACGTTTTCAGGCATTCTTTTAATTCACATGATCACTCAGATTCCGTCCCCAAGACAATGTTGTCTAGCAGCACTGAAATAAGCTGGGTATATCCGAGCGAAAGTGAAAGTAGTTGAAAATGTAAGCAATAAACCTACTTCCTAAACGTCACCGACAGGGACGCTCATTAATATTATGGCTACAAAGATATTTTTACGAAAAAGCAGCCTTAATTTTGGGAATATCTAGGGTATTGTAGAGCCGGGCATAGCCTTTATTTGCCAGTCAGCTTTCCGCTGAAATATGACAGGCATATATATGTGTGTCTCCACCCGGTTTTGAACCCTGGTCGCCAGATTAGACGGCAAGCGCGATAACCATTGAGCTACGGAGACCACCAACCCCTTTGTTTAGCTTTATAATCCTTCTTTGGAAAAAAAACTTTTCGGTGCAATCTTCAAACGCAATGTACTTTATAGCATGACAACATGAAAACAACATAAATAAACACAGTGTGGTCACTCACATCAAAGAATACTATGTCGACCTAATGATCTATTCAAATCGTATTTAATCTAGTCAATAGTGTCCCAAAATGAAATATAAATCGATTAGTTTGAACAATAGGTCATAACATTATGCCATCTTTAGAACGTAATCTGACTCGACTATTCTAACATATGAATGGCTGCTAACCGTCTGTGCTGTCAAATCTTTATCGGATTATCGCTTAATTCAATAATCACATTGAAATAAGGAATTAATATTTGAATCACTAATCTCACACCCGTCTAAACTTTAAACTTGCATATAAATATAGCTTTAACATGTTTGAAAATTAAAATGTTACACCAGATTGATATATTTCTAGGTAAAGCTAAACTGCTATACAAGTACTGCCCTGTGTTCAACGAAGAGTAACGTGACGCACGTTTCGTACCTGTTTCATACCTGTTACGTACCGGGTACGAAACGTGCGTCACGTAATTTTTCGTTGAACGCAGGGCAGTTGTAGTTGTTTACTAGTACATGTAGCAGTTTTATTTAAAGTTTGAAGTCTCACTTCAAGTATGTCAGTCATTTAACTACAATTTTGCACTGGAAAAGCGTGCGATAACTGTTATAACTGCCACTAGATGTGACACATCAACCACCACCTCTGTTAAACTATAATACAAATTATATACAGAACCAACACTGGGATATCATAATAACAATAATAATAATAATAAAGACTTTATTTTACGAGATATTGAGCTTCGCTTAAATACGATTAACTCACAGTTCAGTAATGTATCAATAACATAGAACATTTAAAGTTTATAGATCTACAAGAGTAGCATAGATAGATTCATACCATTTATAATTCACACCTGTAACTTTAAACCCAGCGTAAAAAGATATCTGTATAAAACCACCCAGTCTAATGTAATTTGTTTTTAATCACTTGAACCACTTATAGTGGAAATCGATGAAAGAACAACATGTCACGTTACACAATGCAGTATAGTAGTTAGGTTTAAATTCCGGTATATGCAGTCCTTATACATGTAAGTCATCAAAGTTTGCAAATACAAACGACGTAACCTAATTGAGTCGCTAAATTGCTCCGTCTTTGAAATACAAATAGTTTGTGTTTCGGAATGTCTGTAAATCATGTAATGTTGTAACAAGGAAATGAATGGAGTAATTATTCTCAAATTATTCTCAAAATTAGACCTTAATAACACGTGATCTACGATATCGATATAGATAAGATACCTATTCACATTGCTAGGTCACTGTGATTTATGTAAGACGTGTATGAAAAACTTTTTTGACTTCTTTATTCTTTACCTTACCGATCGTACATTGGTTATATTCGTTGGGATTTGATTTCGTGGATGTTTGGTATACATATATATTGTTTTAAAATGCCCAGTACATGTATATGCTTTGTTTGTCAGTCAGATTTCTGCTGGAACATGGCGCGTATATGTGTGCTTCCACACGGATTTAAACCCGGGTCGCCAGATTAGGCGGCAAGCGCGCTAACCATTAAGCTTCGGAGGCAATATGAATAATTTAGAATGCAATTCCGTCGGGTTGTAAGTCGGTAGAAGACAAAATTATAAAGACATAATTACATAAATAAAGTGGTGTAGACACTGCTTCGTACAAGTATTCGAGTTCAAGTTGTGCTTTTATATTTTTTCTCGACAAATTGTCACTAAACACAAGAACTCATTGCACGGTACAATTTATCACCGTGAAGAAAAGAAGTCCTTATTTCCAAACTGCAGTTATTTTTGGTACCCATAAAATCCGTTAATTCCATTTCTTTAAATAGAAATCTTAAGGTCTCGTAATTTTTCACCAAAAAACATCTAGGAGCTAATTATTAAATAATCTTGGAAATTTGATCTCGTTGTTGAGTTTAGTATTGCACTAAATGACAACATTCATGTAGCCTATACAAATACTTCAACGGATATTGTAACTATGCAGTTTCAATAAAAAATTCATTATGCGCATATAAATACCGTACATGTACTAGTAATTGGACTCGAGTCTTTTCTTCAGTAATTCCAAATATGTTCGTCTTGAAAAAAATATCGATTTAAAGTGAACGTTTTATTTGAAATTATATACCGCAAGTCAAGGACTGAAGTCGTACACATTCTAAGCATATATAACATTAATAAAGCAGTAGCTAAGACATGTGTGCTTTAACGATCTTTGAAGAGCTACTTCATCGATTCTTAATGAAATTTAAGACATTATTTCTATCGATGATATTTGACTTTTTGGCACTGAGTTAATGCATGATAACATTCAGTGACCATGGACGGTTGTTTACATGTTATATATTTGTATTATCTGACCACCTTAAACTGAGACTCGCTCGTTCAAGTCTGGTGACATTCTCAGCTCAAAGCTGACTGGCAGTTCGAATTGTAAGTCAACTGTATATTTATCAATGTTCAAATAATGAAGCGCTGCCTATAACAGACGGTTAAGGAAATATTACACAGAGTTCAAATAGAATGTTACTCGGTTATACAAACAAACGTTCGTGCCCAGTTATAGACAAACTCCGAAGTTTATAATAATTCTCTATTTTCTAATAAAATTAATATTTCCGGATAGTTTGGTTTATTCATGTGCTTTATTTCGAATATTCATTTGCATTATTTCGAATACATGTACATTTGTATTCATTTACATTATTTCGAATATTCATGTGCATTATTTCGGATATTCATGTGCATTATTTCGAATACATGTATTCATTTACATTATTTCGAATATTCATGTGCATTATTTCGAATATTCATGTGCATTATTTCGAATACATGTATTCATTTACATTATTTCGAATATTCATGTGCATTATTTCGAATATGTATGTACATTATATCGAATACAAATATTCATGTACAAGTTATTTCGAATAGCCGTGTTCATTGTTTCGAAGATTAACGTACATTAATGTACATTATTTCGAATATTCATGTACATTATTTCGAGTAAACATTATATGCCAATAAGCATTTCATTAAGAACACATTCTTTCATATACGATATATTCCGTGTGTACATGAAAAGTGCGAGGAATCTTCCGAAAAGACAGACGTAAAACCATTAGACTGATAGTCAGCGAGCTCGAGAAATCTCCTTAACTGTACGAAAGAGCCAGGTATGCCGAAAATCATACATTCGTAGCCTTGTGTTGTGACTTCATGGGGAAAGTGCTCCATACAGTGGACATACATTGAGTTTAACGTTATGTGACGTCGTTTAGTTTTCTGGTGTGCGGCGTCTATGCAAAGTGACTGTTTAGGAATCGTTGTAACTATGTAACTGTTTGATGTATTTTTCTAATTTTTATAAGTGAGCTTGATAATGCATAGAAGATTGCGATGGTTTTATTTATTATTCCTTATGAGCAAAACAACTCGATTCACAACACAATTATACGAACTTCCCGATCAACCCTCGTACATGTACACATGTACATTGTAAATTACTTTCGGGTATACAAATGTATGGTGTATATTGTTTCGAGTTATATTACTTCGGATACATAATTATTATTTTTACTCAGTACGTACGTATATATACGGCATTTGTATTTTTCAATTTTTCCCTGTAAACGTTAGTATGTGGACAATTTATAGGATTATTACGGTATTCAAGAATTCATTATACGTAATGGAATGAACGTATGAGTAAAACTTACCTTTTTCGAGTAGCTAACATATAACTCGACGCCATCTTAATTTCGTATCCTTGGTGATTTGTTATAAAAAATCCAAAAATAAAATATTTGAGTAAAACTCAATCCACTGGTCACTATATATTTCAAACAATTAATATATCAATGTTGAGTTTCTTAGGAGCACTCGTTTACATCTAAAAATATTTACAATCCTAAGTAGACATTGTTCCACTATTTATCTTAAAACTTCTTACCCAAGTTTGGTATAAAATATTAAATTAATCCTTTAGCTAGGCTTTAACTTGTTCAATTTAGTCTATCAGCTTTTAAATTCCAATATATTTAAGTAGTAACCAAGTTGTTCAACGTTGTCGTTCCACAGGGACTTGTGAAAATCAATCAGCTTAAAACGAGCGGGTGACTTGGTGCACTGGTCAAGAAATCAACTCGCGACTTGTGCCCACTGGACAAGAAATAACTTGTTGTATGGCAAACAAATTGCTAACATCTAAGATGAACAACCGTGTTTATATTTGTTCTTGAAATTACCTTTGTTCACAAATCAGAATTAAATGCATTTTCGATGTTCATTGTTCTTCAATTTTGTGCATAACCACTTTATATATAGACTCTTTAAAGCCCACTGATAACAAACGGTCAGTCTATCGTGCAATGTTTATACATGTATTATGCTTGTTTTGTTTATTGATAAGTCCAGAGTCATAAATCAATCTACCAGGTCAGTCACTTGTGTACATAACAGTTTATACATAACAAATATATAAGAAATAAATATTGCAATTTCTCTTATTAATGTCTTATTTTAATAGATAGTTTGTGTATTAGTGTACAGCTTGGTGAATAAGGTATTGGTTTTCACTGCCTGTCGTTTTCTTCATTCTTTTTTAAAACAATAGAAAATACAATGTTATGATATTACAATGTTTGTATACAAGTGACAGACCTGAATAAATGGACTGTATCTCCGGCGAAGTACGAGTTTATAATACACTTGTATATCAATGAAGTAATGAGTTACGAACTCCTGTGTGTATTCTATGCTTGCAATATCGGTATGTTACAAACCTGATCAATCGATGTATTGATATAATATCAATAAGTTATATACAGGGATATTCAATAAGACGTTTCTATACCGGTAGCATTGAAACATGTTATCATGTCGTGAGATTTTAATAACTGAAGTCAAGATTTGTAAACACGATTACCACCGACACGTTAACACCAAACAAACAAATAAATACATTGAATCACAACCCAGGCCACAAAAACTACTTTGTTTGTATAGTCTTTCAGTAAGTCATACAGTTATCGGAAAACACAAATGCTCATAATAAGCCATACAGTGAACGCAAATCACAGATGCTTTTACTCGCAATTAATCATGCAGGAATAATTGTTTAGTCTCCCAATAAGTCATACAGTGAACGGAAATCAAAGATGTTTTTGCTCACAGTCATAAGTTGAATGGCATGTGACCCAATGAGTCATACAATGACCAGAAATCGCAGATTTTTTTTGCTCGCAAAAAGTCATACACGTTGAACTGTATAGTCCCACCAATAAGTCATACAGTGACAGGAAATCGCAGATGCTTTTGCTCGCAATAAGTCATACGCGTTGAACTGTATAGTCTCCCAATAAGCCATACAGTGACCGGGGAAATAACAGATGTTTTTCTTTGCAATAAGTCATACAAGTTTAATTGCATGGTATCCCAATAAGTCATACAGTTCGCAATAAGTCATACAAGTTTAATTGTATGGTATCCCAATAAGTCATACAGTGAGCGGAAACCATATATTCTTTTGCTCGGAGTAAGTCATACAAGTTGAATTGTATATAGTCTCCAAATAAGTCATACAGTGACGGGAAATCATAGATGCTATTGCTCGCAAGAAGTCATACAATTTGAAGTGTATATTCTAACAATAAGTCATACAGTTACCGGAAATCACATATGATCGCAATGAACATGTATTGTATATAACATACGTGTGGTTATGTAAATATCACTTATATAGTTGACTCAACATTTGCTTCTTTCGCCGGTATAGAAGAAGGTCGTAAGTACAAAACCACCATTTTGAGAAAACAAAATTACTGTATGAAAACTACTCTTTACTTATGGAAAAAACAGGCATTTTCAACTTTAGTTCGGTCAACACGACATGTTTCAATATTCATGAAAATAGGCTCATAAGAATCGCCTTGTGATGTAAATTGCAGAATGTTATTAACCTCATATTTACATGTAAATGTATTGAGTGAAATAAAGGTAATGTTTGTATCGTATTTCAAATATGTATGAGTCTTAAGATTTCAAATATGTATGAGTCTTATAATGTCATAATTAGCACTTCATTAGACCTTCTCATTCTAAGCCAGCGACATGTTTGGTTTTTTTTTTTACTCAAATCGTGAATGACGGAGGCGGAAGACAGTCTATTTAACGGTTATCGTGTTCTTGTAGACGTTTGGATTCCTTGTGACTTGTTAGTTTGTGATTTGTTTCTGTTCGTATGTTCTTGTTGTATCGTTCGTGCTTTGCCCGTTCAGGTGAGAGTTGACGTCCCTGTCCGGAGTAAACATGTGATTACCCTACAACCTCTGTATAGCTACACCCTTTGGGAGGTACAAATATTGGCCGTTGTTAAGAGATTGCTTCCTCATATATCAGTGGTCAGTCAAGTTCCGATGTGATATAAAAGGTGAAGAATACTCTGATAAACGTGAATGAGAGGTGGTTGCTCTAGAGAAGGTAAACTTATAGTAAGCACCGGCTTTGGGAATTTTGGAAGATATTGATACAGCGAGGTTGATGCTCTACAGAGGGCCGCTTTGTTGAGGCTGTCCCTTACGGAAATAGAAAGTTTGCGGTAAATATGCCGCAACTTTGCGGCAAAGTTGCCGCAAACTGATTCGTTCGCCGAAAAATCATAGTCAGTGTTCGCAGGACTTCGCCGGTAGTGGTGAACTTCTGGCAAACTTCTGGTGATGTTACGGCAAAGTCGCCAGAACTGATGACTGTTCACCGGAAGTTTACCAGAAACTTCATATCTAAGTAAAGATCACCAAAGGTTCACCAAAAACTTTAGTGGATAATATTTGTTTGCTGTAAGTTTGCCAGAAACTTTTTATTGTATAGATTGTCGCTAGAAGTTTGCCGAAAACTTTAAACGGTTAAATATATTTGCCAGATATTCACCAGAAACTTCCTGCATTTCCAACAAGCCATAAATGCGATTTGAAAGGAGTACTTTGGGTGGCATTGTGACGAAATGGTTAGCGCTCTCGAATACCAGTCCGGATGCCCCTGGTTCAAATCTCGTCATGTATCGGTGTTATACACTGGAAACATTTTAAAAAGAGTCTATTCGAAAAGTGCTTAGGGTAGCACTAGCGCATCTGGATTCCAATTGCACATTTCTTAGAGTCAAATTTTCATTGATGATATGACCAGTAATTTTTAAAGTGTCGTAACCTAATTTCGAACCCGGATATACACCGGAAACGTTAAAGAACCAAGGAGTCTATTCGATAGTTGCTAGGATAGCGCTAGCGCACCTGGATTCCTATCACACAAATCATATCATAACTTTCTGTCTCATGCCTGGAAGCCCGAGATTATTTGCCAATTAGGCAGGGATAAAACAGAATGACAACCTACTACCACTGTCTCAGACGACTGCAAAAAAGGACTTAAATAATTAAACCCGAAAAATAATTACGCCTCATTTGCATATTACGCCTTCAAAATTTTGCCCCCGCTTTTGACTCGCTTAAAATTTTAGACCGTAAAATAATTCCAGCTCATTTGGATATTATTACTCCTAAAATATTGAACCTTGTTCACTTTTCCACATGTGGAGTACATTCAACATTTCTTTCAAGTTTTCATCGATGAATATGACCAGTAATTTTTAAAGTGTCGTAACCTAATTTCAAACCCGGATATACACCGGAAACGTTAAAGAACCAAGGAGTCTATTCGAAAAGTGCTAGGATAGCGCTAGCACACCTTGATTTCTATCACACAAATCATATCAAACAAACTTTCTGTCTCATGCCTGGAAGCCCGAGAGTATTTGCCAATTAGGCAGGGATGAAACCGAATGACAACTCACTACCACTGTCTCAGTCGACCACAGAAAAGGACTTAAATAATTAAACCCGAAAAATAATTCCGCCTCATTTGCATATTACACCTTAAATTTTGCCCCCGCTTTCGACTTGCTTAACATTTTAGACTGTAAAATCATTCCACCTAATTTGGTTATTATTACTCCTATAATATTGAACCTTCTTCACTTTTCCACATGTGGAGGACATTCAAAATTTCTTTCAAATTTAGTTTGCAGACTGAAAATTAGCAAAAATGACTTACAAGTGTAAATTTGGATGACATATACTTAGCCTAGTATTAATTACAATGTATTCCTATTTTAAAATTTATACATATATGAATTGAATTTGTAGATTGAGACTCTACTGAGTATATAGGTCATTCTAATTCTGACTTTGTTCCAGTCTAAGTACAATTTTCCCCAAAAATACAGTACAATCTTAAATAAAGACCATCTCATTATTAAGGCCACGTCATACATTGTAATATTTAATATTGATGTGTTTGTGTTAATGTGTTTGTTCTTATGTTGCATTGTAATGAAGTATTCTCAGAGATAATAATATTACAAAAAATGTGATATATTTAAATGAGCTGATAATGGATACAGATATATAAATTATAAGTTATGAAGATAAAAATAATCATGTTGTACTTGTAACATACTAACTCCATGGTTCAACAAATACATTAGGCCACGAAGATATGGTATGAGATTAACATATATAACACAATAAACTTATAATGTTTCTTATTACACAAATTAGCACCTTGACCAATAATGCCTCTTATCAGTGTCTCAGTTTTCTGTGATTGGCTAGTTTGAGTATTCCCCTGTGTCTGGCTTTACTACTGCCCATATGGTGTTCATTATACAAGTACATGTATATTAGCTTCTCATAGCAACCAGTGTGCATTTTATGCATACTTTATTGAAAATAACAGGGGAAGCTATATTTAAGTTTTAAAACATATACTTTATTATTTTATATTGTAATGTTGTGACTCATTTTTGTTTGAAGTTGATTTCCAGAATCATTTTTGAGATCTATGGATAAACTCACTGGTATGTAGCATAAATTATTATTACAAGTTCAACACATGTATTGAAATACAACTTAATTAAGCAACTTAATTAAGATACAATGTATTATATAATTATGATGCTGAAGCCTCAATATACTGGAAATATATATAAATTGATGACATATTGAAAATTATTATAGAAATTGAAGTATTCATGCATTAATGAATTTTTAAGCAGTAATTTGTTACACTTATTATTCATAATCCCTGAAATATAGGTTGATCATCTTAATTTCCAAAACCTGTGAGTATAATATTACATAAAAACAATATCTTGATCTACTTCAGTAGAACCTGGTTTAAAAGAACTTCATGAATTCCAAAACGCTGGATTCAAATATAGTTTCCGGCAAACTTACGCGCACTTTTACCATGCAAATTAGTTTGCGGCAAGTTTGCGGCAATTGTCCTTTGCCCATATTTGGAATATGCAAATTTCTTTGTGGCAATTTTGTGGCAAACAAATCTGCTTCAAAAACAGTTTGCCGCAAATTTGCGGCAAACCTCATTTGCATGGTAAAAGTGCGCGTAAAGTAGTTTGCGGCAAATTTACCGCAAACATTGCGGCAAATTTGCCAGAAGCATTGCCGGAGCCCTTATTTTTCGGTAAGGGGTATTACTGTTTTATTTATCGTTTTACTGTTACACCAGACTGTCGGAGTATATATAACTGTCCGTGTTCCTTTTATTTTTGACTAGTTTATTTTTTATGGTTGTCTTAATTTAATGTTGTATTTCGAAAAGTCAAATGTTTACGGTTAAAGCAAAAATCATATAGAGTCTAACGAGTATTCTTTTGTGAGAGTCATTATGTTCGACAAGCATCATGATTTTTAAAAATGAGACACCTTTTAATTGTTCAATAATCATGTACAATGGAGTAATATAAGGAGCGAATGTTCCCATTAAGTCGTTTTAAAGTTTCTTTAGGTCGTTGTGTCCTGTAATAATTGTTATAATTATGGTTCAGATAGTCAACTGAACGCATTCTATCCAATCTGCATCGTCATACTTTGAAGGGCATATTGTGTATTTGAATATCTTTCAAACAAACGTTAGTCCAGTCAATCTATGACAAAAATACAGATAACCTACAACTAATTGCAAAAGAAACAACAATTGCTGTTTTGAAAACTAGGAACCATGCTGAATATATTGTCAATTGTGGTACATTTGTATATATTTTTCTTATTCGAACGATCTTGTATATTTGTTGAGCAGACGCTTGCTTTCTATGGCACGCCGAAATGGTAAACTGCTGTGGCGAATAGTTTTTCAACATGTTCCCCTTTATAGATTTTCTTAGACTTTTCATACTATAATGTTGATCTAGTATGGTGTCTATTCCAAGTATTTTTATTTCTTTTGCAATTAGTTGTAGGTAAAACCATAGATTGACTGAACTACGTTCCTAACACCTTGTTATGAGATCAACATGGATTTTTCCATAAGTTCCACTTTATTGTGTCTGATTCTATTACAATAAACGGAACATAATGTAAAACGAAGATGTCTACGAAGAAGTTGGATTATTTGCACAGTACTGTTGGATTATTAGCACAGTACAGCTTGTACTTTCTTTAAAGATGTTTTGGATTTCTTAATTCAACATGAAGACAATGTAAATTCATGTATGAATGCTTTATTTATATAATCAACGTGTATTAATAACTATAAATCATAATTATATCGCGGAAACAAATCATAAAAATAGTTATAAAATATAAATTATAAATAAATCAAATAATAAATATTAAATATAAAATTAACATAAATGTGTTGAGTAAAGATCACGCATCAAGTTTAGTATACTCTTCTCTTCGACATGATATCACCGGTAGCAATAGATTCATGTTATTATCACAAAATATGTCACAGAAAATAGTCGATGTGAGGTCACTAAAGTCTTTGGCGAATTATTCTAGTCAAGTTTTGAGTCAATTCATCCTCTGAAATTTCAGTTTCCACAAGTCCGCCATCTTGATTTGGACAACAATGTTTTTGGTTCGGATAATCCAGTACGCATGCGCAAAACTCACATTCTATCCAATCATCATCGCTCATCGTGTCATGTGACATCATAGGACATCTGTGTGGCTGACAAGGGTGCGCTAGAACACAATAACAATACACACACTCCGGGTAATACTCCAATAGTTGCGTATTTAATGTCGTAAACAAATCACCGTCACAGAAGTGAGGCTGTAGCGGGAATTCTAACGTTGTTTGGCATCTCTCGCATTCTATCCATTGGCACATCCGGTAGTCGTCTATCATGCGGTTATCCTTTGTTTCTGTCGTTGTAAAGTCAATTACGGGATATCCGAATGAGCAAACATCCATAAACGTCCATTCTTTTTCGTCCATAGTAATGTCATCGTTTAACAAAATAGACATCATTTTGAATAATATATTCGGAACAACTTTATAAGTCTCACAGTGCCTATACGTTGACAAGAATGACACAATTCGTTGTAACTGATGATTAAGTCGTTTTTCAGAATAACTTTATATACATGCAGAAACTACAAACGGGTTTGGACATCGCCGTTCTTTTGCGTTGTTGTATTAAGCAATCAAGGAGGGAATCAATAGATGTCCCTTTTATCCCATATAAATACTAGATGACAGAACAATAGATGGTCCTTTAATTTAAACGAACGTGTTGCGGAGATGCGAGGTTTTATTTGTACTATTGTGTTTTTCACACTTTCGGTCAACAATGCGATCAGCTGTTGAATGTTTACAAAGTTTTATTATTTTGAATGATAGGAATTCAGTACCTTAGTGTTTATTATCTACATTTACAATAAGTACAATTTATTCGTTTTATGACTACAATGTACTTAATATTCTCAGAGACTCTAATATTCTTGTTAATAATTGCAAAACAAAAACAACTAAATATCTAAATATTGACATAATCAGCAACTCCGAAATTGCCTTTGGTAAATCTTAAAAAAGTTATTTTAAATCCCATTGGTCCCGGGTTCGATCCCTGGCCGCGTCATACCAAAGACGAAACAAAAATGGTACCAGAAATCTCTTGCTTGACGCCCAGCAGGATAGGGAAACTGGCTTCTCTTCTCTCATACCCTCATGGCGATGGATAACATCAAGAATGAGGTGTCGAGAGTGATTAATATAAGTTTGACAAACTTGTTTCACAATCGACCTTAAATAAATTAGTATAAACTAAATCCGACTGGTCAAGAGTATTTCAGTCATATGGACACTATCCAGTAACATTATCCTGACATTGGGCGAATCAACAGTTACCCGTTACAAAAATGCAATGTGATATAATCATACTTGAATTATGGTATATTTCGCTGGCTTAGAAGATGAAAGTTCGTAAGTTCAAAAACGCTATTTTGAGAAAACAAGAACTACTGCAACTACTCTTTAGGAATGGAAACACATTTTTTTTTAATTTCAGTTCGGCCAACATGACCTGTCCCGATTTTCTCGAAAATTGGCTCATAAGAAGTGCCATGTGGTGCAGATTCCAACTATGTATGTGTCTGTTAAGGTCGTAAGCAGTACTTATGCTACTTCACTACGACCTTCCGATTCTAAACCAGCGTTATATGAGAACAAACCATGACAAACCTTGCGATCCAACAAGTTACATTTCTTGTAATAATTATACTAGGATACTTATACTAAACATTGTCCAAGTTGTCCCAATCTCTGATTTGTCGAGCTCAATGGCTTATAAGTAATCCGCTTTCATTGTCAATCAGCCAAATATGTCCATCAATCAATTATAGCCAGATATCATCTAAAGCGGTGGCTTTAAATTGTAACGTTGATTATTCTTAATATAATGTAAATATCGTACAAAAACTTGACCAGGGTCCTGAGATTTAGCCTAAGTTTATATCTTAGACTTATCGAAGTTGGTGAATAAGGGCTCTGTTTAGTGTTGTGGGTGGTACGTGAGTGGGGTGGGAGACATATTCACTAATACGTAGTACTAGTATTTTTAGTCACTAACTAGTATAGATCCGATCTGTGAGAGAGCCAGGCTGTTGGACATGAAGGAGATCCGATCTGTCAGAGAGCCAGGCTGTTGGACAAGAAGGAGATCTGATCTGTCAGAGAGCCAGGCTGTTGGACATGAAGGAGATCCGATCTGTCAGAGAGCCAGGCTGTTGGGCATGAAGGAGATCCGATCTGTCAGAGACCCCGGCTGTTGGGCATGAAGGAGATCCGATCTGTCAGAGAGCCAGACTGTTGGGCATGAAGGAGATCCGATCTGCCAGAGAGCCAGGCTGTTGGACATGAAGGAGATCCGATCTGCCAGAGAGCCAGGCTGTTGGACATGAAGGAGATCCGATCTCTCAGAGAGCCAGGCTGTTGGGCATGAAGGAGATCCGATCTGTCAGAGAGCCAGGCTGTTGGACATGAAGGAGATCCGATCTGTCAGAGAGCCAGGCTGTTGGGCATGAAGGAGATCCGATCTGTCAGAGAGCCAGGCTGTTGGGCATGAAGGAGATCCGATCTGTCAGAGACCCCGGCTGTTGGGGATGAAGGAGATCCGATCTGTCAGAGACCCCGGCTGTTGGGCATGAAGGAGATCCGATCTGTCAGAGACCCCGGCTGTTGGGCATGAAGGAGATCCGATCTGTCAGAGAACCAGGCTCCTGGACATGAAGCGGATCCGATCTGTCGGAAAGCCAGACTGTTGGGCATGAAGGGGATCCGATTGGGTCAAACATGATACTGTGACATGTACACAAAACTAGATCATTGTTCACCCATGATACCCAAAAGAAAACGAAACACGGTGGCGAACAAGTTAAATATTTATTGCATAATCATTCAAGCAATATGTATTATATGACATTTGGTTGAGATTCATTTGTTAAATATCTAAAATCATCGTATTATGATTATGCTAAATAAAATATTGCTTATAAATAAAGTCGTAGGTAAAATTATTACATGAGAACTGGCGGACTTTGGACTAAAACGCGACACCGCGTCCGGTGTTAGTACAAGTATAAGTAGTACAGGGCTGGTATTCACAAAGCATCTTAAGTGAATACTTAAATATTTTGACTTAAGTCAATATTTTGTGCAGTTCATATGTCCCGCAATTTAAAAAATAATCTATGTTTTCTTAGTGATTATAGTAGCTGTTTACCTAATTCTTCAAAACTATGTAAAATATTAAGCATCTTGATTTTCTTGCTTAGCTGATACACTTAAGAAAAAATTAAGATTTTAAGAAATTTCTAAGTTTTCTGCTAAGATGCTTTGTGAATACCAGCCCAGGTCTGCAAGTAGTATACTCAGCAGAAGTATGATCAAATCTCGTCTATTGCATAGAATGATGGACATTATTAACATATAAATTATGTTCAGCCCGAACATGGCGTTTACCATCAGTAGACGCTGGATAGACACGTGACTAACGCACAGAACAATGTGTTACGGTCGCGGCATTGAGTGGATTTTTTTATAAGTTTCTATCACATTGAGAAACTGGACAATTGAAACATCGGAGCACTCCAGTCTTATTGTTTATCACATTGAACAATTTGGTTAAGATGCATGCATAGATCTGTATTACCGGTAGTGTCATAGGTATTAACCGAATTATCACAACTACAAATGACATACATAATTATACATAATTATAATTTAAATGCATAGCAGGAATAATACATATAAATGCTGGAACAAAATACTGGTCAAATATGATTTAAAATCTAAACACGACGTTAGTCAACGTTTTCTTTTATAAAATAAATTATCCGTATAACATATTGGTAGGACTAAACAACTTTTAAACAGCCACAGACGTCCTGATTTGTCCTCATCGTGTTTATAAGGGGAACTAACTGTAACACAGAACTACATGTAACACAGTTTGAACGGCAATGTCTACACTATACAGGCAAGGGAAGTAACTCAACGTCTCATTTTGAGAATGGTAACAATGTAGCCTGGATTACCTGCCCCTTACACTACTACTAGGTAACAATGATTCCGTTGCTATGTGAGCATAACTATCACCCGAAACTAGCCGGGCTTGAAGACCGGATAACCCACGTAATGTATACCCGTAACACTGGCTTTTATCACATCCGCCGCATGGAGAAGTAGCGAGCGGAATCAGAGACATTGGATGTTTCTTCTACTGTCTCTGGTGGAAGTATAATGCTACTCAGTAGTACTAGTTGTTCCTGGATAACTAAAATCAACTGACTACAACTTGTAATTGAAACGAAAACGTTTTTAAATCGGGTAAAACAAAAATGACATTTCAAGTAATGCAAATGGCAGTTCTATATAAGAGATGGCGGGGTAAACAAATCACAAGACTAACTACACATAAATAACAGAGTACAGATCGAAAGGACTGACCCGTTTCAGTAATATGTTCAAATACAAACAAACATGTAAATGCCAATTTTAAAACTTTACAAAATGCTCCGTGGTGAATTCTGTTACAACAACAGCAAACAATCCATGATTCACTAATAATAACAAGTTCGGCAGTTTGTCGAAGTTTATCGAAGTTCGGCAGCTGATTTATTTTGGAATATGACGGGTTTATAGATATCAACTTTTCGAAATACAGTTAACAAAGGCGAGTGCAAGGAGCGCTTTTCACGGGAGGTGATCCGTGCCTTCTATACGCATTAAAGTAAACGGGAGGTAACTAAATAAAGGTGCTCGATAGCACTTTGCTTAGAAAACGGACCCTATGTTGTACTTAATTTTTACATAAACAAAGGGAGGTAATCTTCCATGAAATAAACTAAATGGATGAAAAACATATTTCGTAAAGACGCCATAAATATAAAAGCCATACAAATATAATACATGTTGTACTTAAAAAATAAACAGTTTAGCACTGCACATGAAATACTCAAAAAAATGCATACAATAATTTATTTAATTAAAATAAATGCAATTTTATGAATGAACGAAATACCCCACATCAGTTCTATTTATGGCGAAGTATAATACACACATGTATATGTAAATATAAGTATAGTCCAGTCAGGGTATGAATAGAGTGACGCAGCGGTCGAGTCCACTATTCGGGTGTAAAACCAATTATAAAGGCTTATACAGACTGGTAGACTAACATGCATGTACTATATTCGCTTTACCTGTTCAGATAATGGTTGTAATCTTTTGTGTACTCACATACGGCAACGTCACTCTCTCTCACAATATCATTACTGCACTTTTTTTTCAAAATCATACAATTTCATATGCACACTTACTTTCACGGATACTGCATTTATCACTCTTGTATACATGATTTTCTATATATTTCATATAATTTAATTTATCACTTATATATGACGCTATTGCCATTATTAGATAAATGGCATATAAAATATTTTATCGCATGATTGTCAGATGCAGATATCACGAGGACAGCGTGTATATGATAAACAATACTCTTACATGATAAACATCAATATTACATGATAAACGACAATATCACATGATAAACGACAATATCACATGATAAACGTCAATTTTACATGATGAACAACAATATTACATGATAAACATCAATATTACATGATGAACATCAACATTACATGATAAACGTCAATACTACATGATGAACAACAATATCACATGATAAACATCAATATTACATGATAAACATCAAAATTACATGATAAACGTCAATACTACATGATAAACGTCAATATTACATGATAAACATCAATGTAACATGATAAACATCAATATCACATGATAAACGTCAATAATGATAAACAACAATAAATAATAATAATAGGACACCCTGTATATAATGAAAAATGACATTGATTATTATATAATATTATATAACATGCAGTTCGTTTATTTAGGTATACCACTTGTATATTAAACAATGTAATGTCAAAAAATTAGATAAACGGTGTCTTCTTGTGTTCAGCGTTACAATCGGATTAAAGACATGTGGGGAGAATCATCACCTTATCAACTATTCAGCTTGCCACGTGCTCAAACATACATTAGATCTAATCGTATATGGAAAGAAATTAAAAAAAAACTTAGAGAAATGTTCATCACGCGAATTAAAATACACAAAAGACATGGTAAACAACAATACACGATACATAACAGAACATGTATGGTGTACAATCACCGTATATCTATGTATGATAAGGCTTTGGTTAACAACCTCCATATAAGTCAAGAAAATATGAATTTCTCTGTTATAAGGCAAAAAAACAACAACATTTAAATCAACATATTAAACACAATGTAGAACAACGATCACAGTCTAGATGCCGGTGAACTTCGCACCCTCTCCAATCACACATGTAACAGGGTCATGAAACATGTCCCACACATATATTGTTTGTGAACAACCCTCTCGTCCTAACCAACCATACATTTAACCTGTTTTAAGTAGTCTGCCATAGCATCCCGATGCAACCCTTTCCACCATAGTTACATCAACGCACGTCCTGTCCCATTATCCATAAATACCATTGAAATAATGTGTATGAAGGGGAGACAATCCAATTATAGAAAATTGACTTATCGAGAATCATTATCAAGGGAGATTATTCTTGCGGGCAATCCGTTTTCTTTTTGTTTTAATCGTTGTCAATGACCCTGCTCACACCTTTAGGTAGTTGTTGTTTGTCCTAACGGACTGCTGTCCAGCTATGGTTCATCATACGCACTACTCTCGATTCGTATAATTATGCGAGGCGTTCCGGTTCACAACAGAAATGCACATGGATGTAAATTCCCCGCAATGCTCATTAAAGTGGTAACTATAGCTCCTCGGTGTCCATTAGAATTTGACGTCATGGATATGTTAATTAACCACAGTCACAACAGTTTTTGGAAGAAATCTTTCAAATAAATGTCCCGTCTCTACATAACCTCTAAACTCATATCACGACGTGCCATGGTTACTGACATTTTATTTCATGACAAAAACAATTAACAGAAAAAGTTTGTTTATAGAAATGATATAGATTCTACATCATCAATGTACCTGTACTAGCAATTATTTCATTTCAATGTAGAATAATAAAGAAAGAGAATAAGATATACAGGCTTTTACTAGATAGAATACAACAATTACTTCAAAATTGTATTTAAGTTACAAACAAGTAAAGTATTCGGTTTTACAAAAAAACTAGTTCAAACTCCGTTTTAAACGAAATAATAAAACATCAAGTACATTGTAATTTAATTTCGATTTTTTACATATATTTTTTAACAAAAAATAATATTCCTTTTAACTCGAAATGCAAGTTTTTGCGTAATAAAGACAGAAAAGAAAAGAAGAGGAAATGGGACGGTATGTGAGTTTAGAGGACTCGGTAGATGAGGTACTTTTTAAGACTTATATCGTCAACTTATGCTATAGTATCTTGATCTTTCATGGCGTTCTCAACACTTTCCGCTTCCTCGTCTAACCATTTATCAAATGTTTTATATTCAGGATTTAATCGTTTTGTTAGTTTAACGTCACGCATTAACTGTGATTTCTGGTAGAATTCAAACATTGCCGCTAACTCCAGGGAACCAGGAAAGTTAAACGCTTCAAAATCTTTGGGCCTCAGCTGAAATAAAAGTATGAACACTTTGTCAAAATACGAAGGAAAATGTTGTAGAATATGTTTAATTTACGGGAGAAAACACTGTAAAGCCTATGTCACTCTGAGTATTTTTGCCTCGGCGATGTACTCCCGATTGAAATTAATGAGCTATCAGGACACCGGGAACAGGTCCTGTGTGGTCTTCGGGAAGCTTCGGAAAAGTCATGAGACAGTTTGTGATATCGGAAGGAATTGTGATGAATCGGGTCGTATCGGAATAAATCGGGAGAAGCGTGATCGCCGATTTGGAAATCCTCAGTGGGACATGGGTCTTAAAATTCTAACACATGGTTTCAAAATGAAAAAGACGAACGATAGTATGACTGGCTATCTACCACAGAGAACAAACGATGGTTCGACTGGCTATCTACCGCAGAGAACAAACGATGGTTCGACTGGCTATCTACCGCAGAGAACAAAAGATGGTTCGACTGGCTATCTACTGCAAAGAACAAACGATGGTTCGACTGGCTATCCATCACAGAGAACAAACGATAGTTCGACTGGCTATCTACACAGAGAACAAACGATGGTTCGACTGGCTATCCATCACAGAGAACAAACCATGGTTCGACTGGCTATCCATCACAGAGAACAAACGATGGTTCGACTGGCTATCTACCACAGAGAACAAACAATGGTTCGACTGACTATCTACCTCAGAGAACAAACCATGGTTCGACTGGCTGTCCACCACAGAAAACAAACGATGGTTCGACTGGCTATCTACCACAGAGAACAAACGATGGTTCGACTGGCTATCCACCACAGAGAACAAACGATGGTTCGACTGGCTATCTACCGCAGAGAACAAACGATGGTTCGACTGGCTATCAACCACAGAGAACAAACGATGGTTCGACTGACTATCCACCACAGAGAACAAACGATGGTTCGACTGGCTACCTACCACAGAGAACAAACGATGGTTCGACTGACTATCTACCACAGAGAACAAATCATGGTTCGACTGGCTATCTACTGCAGAACACTAACGATGGTTCGACTGGCTATCCACCACAGAGAACAAACGATAGTTCGACTGGCTATCTACCACAGAGAACAAACGATGGTTCGACTGGCTATCTACTGCAGAGAACAAACGATGGTTCGACTGGCTATCCACCACAGAGAACAAAAGATTGTTCGACTGGCTATCTACTGCAGAGAACAGACGATGGTTCGACTGGCTATCCACCACAGAGAACAAACGATGGTTTGACTGGCTATCCACCACAGAGAACAAACGATGGTTCGACTGGCTATCCACCAAAGAGAACAAACGATGGTTCGACTTGCTATCTACCACAGAGAACAAACAATGGTTCGACTGACTATCTACCACAGAGAACAAACCATGGTTCGACTGGCTATCCACCACAGAGAACAAACGATGGTTCGACTGGCTATCCACCACAGAGAACAAACGATGGTTCGACTGGCTATCCACCACAGAGAACAAACGATGGTTCGACTGGCTATCCACCAAAGAGAACAAAAGATGGTTCGACTGGCTATCTACTGCAGAGAACAAACGATGGTTCGACTGGCTATCCACCACAGAGAACAAACGATGGTTCGACTGGCTATCCACCACAGAGAACGTTGAATGGTCATGTAGAGAAATTCTTGTGACGGAATTGTCAAAATGCTCCGTCTAATATTAAGAGGTATCATTTGAAAGGTCAGTGAAATATCAGTCAAAACGGTGCTAACACACCCAAAGTTATTTGAAGCAGAACACTATCATAAATTACAGTTGCATGTACATGTACATGTACATGTACATGTAATGTATAGGAAAACATTTATCTACCCATTCATATGCTGATGAGAAAATCGGTATTTCAAACTTCTCTTAAAAGAAAGCCGAATTATATAACAACATACTAGTTCATTATAAATTTAATTTCAGCCTAATACATAATATGATGTACCGGTCTTTCGTATAAATGCTCTGACATAACTCCCAAAGTTCAAACGATGTTTGGAGTATCATAATATTGATCAGAATGAATCGATATATTATATCACTACATACAACTTGTTAAATCGAGCATAATTTATCAATCACCCTTCATTTAGCCTCAATACCTTTCTACTGTAAAAATATACATTGCATGGGTGAAATAAATAGCAGCGTGCATGCATTTGTATGTAGTAAATATGTGTTAGAAAATTTTAATATACGTGGGTTGATCCAAAAGTACAGAAGCACAGAGGTCATATGGTCAATAGTTTTCATAAATTGTGGGAACGACTTATTTAAGGGTAGAAAAAAAAATTATCTTGTGGGAACAAGTTAATTGAGGGTAGAAAATATTTTTATCTTGTAGGAACGACTTATTTGAGGGTAGAAAATATTTTTATCTTGACGTGGGAATGACTTATTCACATGGACACCTAGTCCCTACCATTCAGGTTTTTCACCGTATGATGGACACCTGGTCCCCTATCATTGAGGTTTTTCCCATGGACACCTACCATTTAGGGTTTTCCCATGGACACCTACCATTTAGGGTTTTCCAATGGATACCTACCATTTAGGTTTTCCCATGATTAAACATATCCATATTTTATTCAAACCAATGGTCGTACTTACCGCAGGATGGAGGAATTTTTTGTTGAATATATATTTACTAAATACACGCGCCATTTGTTCTGTGGTGAGTCTATCCCCACCAAATGATAATGTCTTTCTTGAGTAATATCTTGGCCGATAAAATAAATTCATGATGCATTGTCCAACGTCTTTAACAGAGATCATATCTAAAGGTACGTCACCCATTGGTATAGCTGGAATATATAATAAAATACATAATTGAATAATATACATGTAGTTTAAAACTTACATGTAAGTAGAATGCAAGTACATATGAGATAAATTTCATTAAAATGTAAGTGTTGAGTACGAAGTTATGAGAAAAGTCCTAATATTTCTGGAACGCCCCTCGTTTGTGTCTAATAACCCCTGAAAGCGGAGTCGATCTGTTCACCCCCAGTCCCCCACTGGCGTACTTGGCAGAGTACTAGACTGTGCTCCGTGTGAAGCGCTCTGTGTAAGAAATATCCACTTTATTCCACTAGATCAAAGAGCATGTATAGGTAGATGACAAGGTCAACCGGCTATGTCATTTTGCTGTGATCGGTGCCCCGTGGTATAGCAGACTCGGGAGTCAATGATAGAGGAAGTATGAGAGTTAATGCACAGATGACTAGACTCTCGGAGAATCTGGTTATGTTTTTCTGTAATTGGGCTGTTAATTTTAACGAATTTTATCTATTTATTACTTTTCTTAAAACTATTATTTACGTCAAACTGGTCAGCAGTTGTTCAGTGGAATAGAGACAACATAGTCACATTATTCTGACCCGGGCAACCCAGCAGTCCTGTTACAGAGAACTACCCTCATATGACGAGAGCCAACCGAGGGAGTTGTATATCAGTACCATGTTAAACGACCTAGGTATGTCACGACCCTGGATCAAACAAGCAGTAAGCTTCCGTTCCTGAGTAGAGACTCTTTAACCACCCAGCTAAACGCCTCCTCGTTAGCCTAGTGGTACAGTGTCCGCTTCGAGTGTGGGAGGTCCCGGGTTCGATCCAGGCCGCGTCATACCAAAGACAAAATAAAAATGGTACCAGTAACTCCCTTGTTTGACGCTCAGTATTAAAGAAGAATTGGCTTCTCTGTGTCGAGAGTTATTAACTTATAAGTTGGAGAAACTTGTTTCTCAATCGATCTAAATAAATTAGTTTAAACCTAACCACTCAGCTGCCGAGAGGACGGTTTATCTATAAGTACACGTAAATTGTAACAGTACTTACGTATAGCATACACCCCATGTTTCACTTTATGTGGACGGAAAATTGTAGTAAAGTTCTCATACCAGAACGGCAGTCTGATCACCGTATAATTAACACCTGTAAACAATCAAACGTCATTAATTAGTTCAAACAATCAATCAACTCTCTGACTACATTCATCCTAAAGCATAGATCCCACTGAGGAATTCTGAGGATGTTCTCCCTATTTCGTTCGATACCATCCGACTCATCACATTTCCTTCCTATACCACAAACTGTCTCATGACTTTCCCGAAGCTTCTCCTAGACCATGAGGAACATGTTCCCGATGTCCTGACAGCTCATTAATTTCAATTGGAAGTATATTGCCGAGGCAAAAAATGCTCCGTGGGACCTAGGCTTTAACAAATGCTTAACAAACACATGTACACTATGTAGAGTAGCATACTTAGGTTTTTAATCACCTAACTAGTCTGCCGAAGTTGGGCTTTAATTTCTTCACATTTTGTACTTTCTCGCCCAGTCCTGAGGTTCCGCGGTCCTTTACAAACCCCGGTTTTTTTCTTATTTTTCAGGATGGTAAAACGGTATACATTCTCTAAATTCCGAAGAAAACTCCATATCTATCTAGCAGTGATAGTTTACCAATAAAGAACACACTCGGCCTTAATAAAATAGATTTTTATCGCGCGGTTTTTACTTGACGACTTATAATTTCTTTCGTGTATGATTAAAGAATGGGAGTGTAAATGTGAAGGTGGTTAAGACTGCCCTCTATTTATGAGATGACGTTTGCGATGTCGATGTATTTTAGTAGACATCTATTCTTTGTACATAGGATCCAGATTCCAGACTCAAAACCATGTAAAGACCAACGTTGCTTAATTCATAATTATAGGAAGAAGGACATAAACGCCAAATAAAAAATATGTCAGTGTGCCTATAGTTAACATTAATGCGGCCTAAACCAAAGGGAGATAAACGTACATGCTCTTACTTACATTGTGCGATGATGCTTTCACTTTAATTTGATGCTGCGCTTAATTATGTTTTGCACTGACCGTGAATCGTCGTTATCGAGAAATCGTGATATTGAAATTAGTAAAGTCAAATTGTTAACTTGAAATCGTGAATAGGTAAATAAATAAAGTGGAACTCTTGAAATTGTGAACTTCAACAATAAGTTTCCTTGCTTGTTAATATTTATGCTTACGGTGGAAGAAGAACATGGGTACATGTCCTTTTTTTGGATTCGGACTCACAACGTTCGTACCATGACGTTGGAGTAGAATTTCCCGTCAGGACTAGACAATATGTAACATGTAACTTACCGACCTCCCTAAGATACTCTTCAATAGCCGCCTTACTATCTAGGTGTCCACAATCTTTCCCTATCACCTTCCGTACGTTCTCTGATCCATTAAATACAATATGTGTTAAACCTTTATGTACCGCTGCATCTATAGCATTCAGACCCTGTAATACAATATGTGTTAAACCTTTATGTACCGCTGCATCTATAGCATTCAGACCCTGTAATGCAATATGTGTTAACCCTTTATGTACCGCTGCATCTATAGCATTCAGACCCTGTAATGCAATATGTGTTAAACCTTTATGGACCGCTGCATCTATAGCATTCAGACCCTGTAATGCAATATGTGTTAAACCTTTATGTACCGCTGCATCTATAGCATTCAGACCCTGTAAAACAATATGTGTTAAACCTTTATGTACCGCTGCATCTATAGCATTCAGACCCTGTAATGCAATATGTGTTAAACCTTTATGTACCGCGGCATCTATAGCATTCAGACCCTGTAATGCAATATGTGTTAAACCTTTATGTACCGCGACATCTATAACATTCAGACCCTGTAATACAATATGTGCTAACCCTTTATGTACCGCTGCATCTATAGCATTCAGACCCTGTAATACAATATGTGTTAAACCTTTATGTACTGCGGCATCTATAGCATTCAGACCCTGTAATACAATATGTGTTAAACCTTTATGTACTGCGGCATCTATAGCATTCAGACCCTGTAATACAATATGTGTTAACCCTTTATGTACTGCGGCATCTATAGCATTCAGACCCTGTAATACAATATGTGTTAACCCTTTATGTACCGCTGCATCTATAGCATTCAGACCCTGTAATACAATATGTGTTAAACCTTTATGTACCGCTGCATCTATAGCATTCAGACCCTGTAAAACAATATGTGTTAACCCTTTATGTACCGCTGCATCTATAGCATTCAGACCCTGTAATGCAATATGTGTTAAACCTTTATGTACCGCTGCATCTATAGCATTCAGACCCTGTAATGCAATATGTGTTAACCCTTTATGTACCGCTGCATCTATAGCATTCAGACCCTGTAATGCAATATGTGTTAACCCTTTATGTACCGCTGCATCTATAGCATTCAGACCCTGTAATACAATATGTGTTAAACCTTTATGTACCGCGACATCTATAGCATTCAGACCCTGTAATACAATATGTGTTAAACCTTTATGTACCGCGACATCTATAGCATTCAGACCCTGTAATGCAATATGTGTTAAACCTTTATAACCAAACCGTGTCATGTGTAACAACACAAAAGGTTCTAGGAATCTTGGTTGACAATAATCTCAAATGGGAACAACAAATAACTAGCGTACATCACATACTAAATTCAAAACTCTGTCTTTTGAGAAGAATTAAACCATTTTTACATTCTGATATGATATTGATGTTTTATACCGCATACTTATTACCATTATTTGATTACAGTGTTGTTTTATGGCACTCTTCTTCGATGAAATGTTTAAACAAAATAATCAACATCCAAACGAGGGCAGTGCGAATGATATCAGACATGTCTGTAACGACCATCCATGCCCTCTTTACAGCTTTAAATATACTTTCTTGCACAACAACTTCCTTGGAGAGGAATTAATATAAGTTTTCAAAAACTTGTTTTCCGATCCATTAATTATTCTATGCTTGTATTTTTGTATATATGTACGAATATTGAAATAAATACAGTTTAAACCAACACACTCCATCCTGTGAGCTTTTTATGATGTGTAAGGCGTTCTATCCCTCAACTATAACTGTAACTATGACAACAAGTTTTATTAAACTTATTGACTTACTCGAACTATTTCTTTTTCTTTGTTTTTATCTTCCCAGTAATGTGTTGTCAGGAACATAGCGTCAGCCCCTTCTAGGGCCTTCTCTAAACTCGCTATATCATTCTGGTTGGCTGTTACAATAACCGCCCCTGCAACAAGATATACAAAATGTTTATACAGGGTGTTACAATAACCGCCCCTGCAACAAGATATACAAAATGTTTATACAGGGTGTTACAATAACCGCCCTGCAACAAGATATACACATGTTTATACAGGGTGTTATAAAGTTCTTTCTCAATGTTTAAGTGTTACAAGTTTATATTTCTGACGCCAGCAGAATGTAAATTCTTCAGGTTAAGTTCCAGAGGGTTCTGCCATGTTCTAATATTTCTGGCATTAAATGAAGCTATCAGAGTAAGAACTTAAATTGTACACTGTGTAAATGGCTCAGATAAATTAAGGAATAATTTAAATTTTGAGAACACGCTTTTTAACACCCTGTACAAGTTTATTTACTTTCATGTGCTACATAAAGGATTTCATTCAACCTTTCTAGAACGACCCTCTCTGACTAGATCAACACCTCCCTTCAACAACAGTACATAGTGTATCATCGTGCTGATTGATATCACTTAAAGTGATAGATTAAATATTGTCTAAGTTACAGACACATTTGTTCCAGTATTTATTGTTCTAGCGCGGGTCAGGGGAGGGAATTAGGTTATGACTGAACTTATAAGTCAATTAAAATGATGGAATATTCGGGTTATTACGAGTCCATGGATACCTACACACACTCTGAGCCGTCGCTAAGTGCTACGAACTATTACACCAGTAATTAGCAAATAATTAGCTTAATTATTCACGTGTTACTAACGCATTAAGTATAAAAGCGATGCAAAATTTTACGAGTTGTAACAATACACCGTTAATTGGTGTCAGAAATCTATTATTGATACTAAATAATTCAACATGTCAATACATACTACATGTATAAATAAATTTGAACCTATTGCCTTGGCAACACATTTTACTATCCAATATTTATGAACAACTTTCCTCGGTGATTGAGTGGTTTGAATACTCGCCTCGGGTACAAAAGTTTGTTGGTTTGATCCCAGTATATGGCGTAACTAAGTCGCAAACTATCGTTAGAAAATTCCCCGTGCTTGACGCTCAGCATTATGAAAGTAGTTCCAGGTAACTGCTGATTGGCCCGGTGTCAGGATAACGTGAGTGTCACCATATCACTACACGGAAATACTACTGACCTGATACCACCAATGGGACTTTAAACAATATTTTGGAAAAACAAAAAAAAACATCCTAATTTAAAATACACACAATTTATTGCAACGCAAATGTGTAATGCAGAAACTGTTTCATACCAAAACATTCTGATCATCTTGGCCTTTATGCATTGCAATATTTACCGGAGACAAACGGAAATGGCCGAGTTTTGCCGATTGATACCAAGCTCTTAATGATTTACCGTTAGCAGAAAACCTCCGCTGGATTTATCTACGTTATGTAATTAAACCATACATGGTGTTGGCACCATCATCTTTCCACTAATTAATTGTTGGTTTATAGACGGAGTTATCGGCTCGTTAGAAACCTGGCCCGTTTGTTGTTTTATCATTGTCTGAACACCTAGCACACCGCACATACACATTGCACATACACACAAAATAGTGCATACTTTATTTTAAAATGTGGTCCTAAAACTTCGGAAATAGAATATATAGCTTTATTAACAATGTTCGTGTGATATAAAACAGGAGCCCTTAAGAGAGAGAGAGAGAGAGAGAGAGAGAGAGAGAGAGAGAGAGAGAGAGAGAGGGGGGGGTATCAGACTTCTTAGAAGGGCAGACCACGTGATCGTCTTGCGCGCGACAAATTTATAAAGTTTTTACATGAGTACTTGGCCATCTTCTGAATTGTTATCACTGTATATGTAGTTCATATAAAATCTTAGAAGCAGCGATAGATCATAAACTGGATGTTTTGTCTCAAGTTTAATTAATTAATCAACGATAAAAATAATTATGTCTAGATGTATAACTTATAGGGGTGCCTCATGGACAGCGAAGATTACATACATAAATAATGTGAACAAACCAATCTCCCAACATGGAACGTAGAACTCATTAATGTGGTTACATATTTTGGATTGGGGCTTATCTTCCAATGAGGAAGTACTCTCGTTCGTGGGGAACGATTATGTGGTGTAAAGCATACTTTTCCCTTCATGCTTACATAAAACAATACAACCTCTGTAAAGCAACACCTTTTGGGAGCTGCAAAAATTGATCGTTGTTTAGAGGTTGTTGCTATGCACAGGTTAAATTAATAGTAAATATAAGCTTAGGGAAATGTTAAAGGTGTTGTTATACAGGTAGGTTGTTGCTCTACAGAGGGCAGCTTTGGAGAGGTTATACTGTTGTTATACAGGTAGGTTGTTGCTGTACAGAGGGCAGCTCAAGGGAGGTTATACTGTTGTTATACAGGTAGGTTGTTGCTGTACAGAGGGCAGCTATGGGAAGGTTATACTGTTGTTATACAGGTAGGTTGTTGCTGTACAGAGGGCAGCTATGGGAAGGTTATACTGTTGTTATACAGGTATGTTGTTGCTGTACAGAGGGCAGCTTTGGAGAGGTTATACTGTTGTTATACAGGTAGGTTGTTGCTCTACAGAGGGCAGCTCAGGGGAGGTTATACTGTTGTTATACAGGTAGGTTGTTGCTCTACAGAGGGCAGCTCAGGGGAGGTTATACTGTTGTTATACAGGTAGGTTGTTGCTCTACAGAGGGCAGCTCAGGGGAGGTTATACTGTTGTTATACAGGTAGGTTGTTGCTCTACAGAGGGCAGCTCAGGGGAGGTTATACTGTTGTTATACAGGTAGGTTGTTGCTCTACAGAGGGCAGCTCATGGGAGGTTATACTGTTGTTATACAGGTAGGTTGTTGCTCTACAGAGGGCAGCTTTGGAGAGGTTATACTGTTGTTATACAGGTAGGTTGTTGCTGTACAGAGGGCAGCTTTGGGAGGTTAAACTGTTGTTATACATGTAGGTTGTTGCTGTACAGAGGGCAGCTCAGGGGAGGTTATACTGTTGTTATACAGGTAGGTTGTTGCTCTACAGAGGACAGCTGAGGGGAGGTTATACTGTTGTTATACAGGTAGGTTGTTGCTCTACAGAGGACAGCTGAGGGGAGGTTATACTGTTGTTATACAGGTAGGTTGTTGCTCTACAGAGGACAGCTGAGGGGTGGTTATACTGTTGTTATACAGGTAGGTTGTTGCTCTACAGAGGACAGCTGAGGGGAGGTTATACTGTTGTTATACAGGTAGGTTGTTGCTCTACAGAGGACAGCTGAGGGGAGGTTATACTGTTGTTATACAGGTAGGTTGTTGCTCTACAGAGTGCAGCTCGTGGGAGGTTATACTGTTGTTATACAGGTAAGTTGTTGTTCTACAGAGTGCAGCTCATGGGAGGTTATACTGTTGTTATATAGGTAGGTTGTTGTTCTACAGAGGGCAGCTTTGGAGAGGTTATACTGTATACTATAAGATGGCTGTGAAATGATTTGTACAAAATATAACATAGTGACATTTATGGGCAATGCTACACTCATTATACTTTGTTATTTTTGTTTTAGTTTGTTTATGTTACCTTCTTCTGCAAGTTTTCTTGCCTTTTCACTCGAAGGTCGCCTAGTAACGGCTCGAACCCGGAACCTCAGTGGATCTTCTAGTAATGCTCGAGCCACCGCGCCACCTAGCAGACCTGTAGCTCCAAACACGACCACCGTTCTAGGCTCGTCATCCGGGAACTCCTTGCTGCTCCCACAGCCCATCCTACAACATAAAATAACAAATGATGACGACACGTTTGCTTATGTTATATTTAGATTACTCGATAACGTATGATGACGTCATGTTTGCTCATGCTATATTGAGATTACTCAATAACGCACGATGACCTCACATTTGCTCATTTTATATTTAGATTACTCAATAACGCACGATGACCTTACGTTTGCTCATTTTATATTTAGATTACTCAATAACGTATGATGACGCCACGTTTGCTCATGTTATATTTAGATTACCCAATAACGTATGATGACGCCACGTTCGCTCATGTTATATTTAGATTACTCAATAACGTATAATGACGTCACGTTTGCTCAGGTTCTATTTATTTAGATTACTCAGTAACGCAGGATGACGTCACGTTTGCTCAGGTTCTATTTTTTAGGTTACTCAGTAACGCTAGATGACGTCACGTTTGCTCATGTTATATTTAGATTATCCGATAACGTATGATGACGTCACGTTTACTTATCGTCGGCTATGTTTAGAACTTACCACACCATTCATTTAAAGCAAATCGGTATTTAAACATACCTGTAGCCATTTACTCAATGTTATATTGAGAGCAGGAATAACATATGATGACGTCATGTTTGCTCATGAAATACCTATAAAATATGTGTTTGAAATAGTACGTGCGTACATGTATGCACGTGCGTGTGGTACGCACGCGTGAGTATGTGTGCATGTGTTTGTTGACTAAATTCAATTATAACCAGTTACGTCAATGACGTCATGACAAGCGTTAAGTATATTTGTTTGCCACCCGGAGAATATTAAGCTCAATCAGTGATCAACTGATTCTCGGTCGACAAAAAGTAAATACATCAGATTGTGTTGAATCAACAACAAGGTGTTTTGATATCTAGAGGAATTCCAATATGGCAAGTAATCTATAATCATTGAAAACGACATGTAACGTTATGTCGGTTTTTTGCCGGTACTCTCCGATAGTTTCCGGATTTTCTCATTAATGTCTCGCAATTTTTCGTAAATTAAAACTAAAAATATGTTTCAAGCAGTGTACATACTGTTACTATATACTGTTTTAATTTCTACTTTGGTATGACGCGGGTTCGAGACGAACCCCAGATTCCTGATACGTGACGCAGACATGGAGTCGCTATACATGCGACTTCGTTCTGTTTTAATCCTTTAGAGTCAAGGATAAGGTCGTGTTATTTTTTCCGGCCAGTATACTTATATATTACGGAAGTTATCCTGAAAACTCTCGGACTCTTTGATGAAACTCTTCTACGGAACTCAGATGTCGTGTATCCTGAGTTCTGTCCGAGCGTTACATCGGTTTTCAGTTCAGTTTTAGACATATCATGAAAATAGAACAATTCTCTGACAGAACGTAGATGCGGTGTATCAGTATCATTACCCACAGGTAACTGTATCATTGATTAAGAGAGTGTGTGTAAAATGTATATATTCATAACGTATTTTTGTTCACCTACAGCCTTATAAAGATAATTAATGCTGTAAATGTTGTAAATTATGAAAAACAAAATGCACCCCAGTGACTGTTGTGCTCAATGCCTATGTAATCAACCTTGTTATGAATATATAAATTTTACAAAATAAAAATATTATTATTTCTCTCTTAATCAATGATACAGTTACCTGTGTTATTACCGTGTAGATAACAAAGTATAATCTACACTAAATAAATGACTTATTGACGATACAATTTTTTTTACAATCTGTAGTTATCATTATAACACATCTTGTTTCATGCCTTAGACATTTTTATTCACGTGTGCTTAATGTTCGCAGTCAATTTGATTTCCAAGAACAAAACTTTATATCATTTACGTTTAAGTTTCGCGGTAACATTGAATTCGCGGAAAATACAACCGTGAATGGAAAAGTTCGCGGTCAAACAGAATTTGCGAAATTACAAGAGCGAAACTTTACATCATTTACGTTTTAAGTTTCGCGGTAACATTGAATTCGCGGAAAAAAGACAACAATGGAAAATTTCGCGGTAAAATAGAATTTGCGAATTACAAGAACGAAACTTTAAATCATATACGTTTAAAATTTCGCGGTAACATTGAATTCGCGGGAAATACAACAATGGAAAATTTCGCGGTCAAATAGAATTTGCTAAATCACAAGAGCAAAACCTTAAACCATTTAGTGTTTAAGTTTCGCGGTCACATTGAATTCGCGGAAAATACAATAATGGAACCTCCAGTACTACACATCGCCTTACAGAAGGATTCCGCGAACTGAAATAGATTCAAGAAAACAACCAATTTATCTTAAGACTAGTACACTGCACTGAAGCACTTATAATATCAGCTTCTAATTAACAAATTAAAAAAAGTCAAAAACTTTGAGAAGGTGGGTACATTACCATCTAAACATTATAACAAAAATTTTGGTTTAATTTTTTCTTTGGAACATTACGAAAAATGGACGGAGCGTCTGAGTAACGAAAAATCAAAGAACTCTGGCCTAAAGCAGATATATCAGTATGTCGGATATAGATCTATAGGTTTTTTCTACTGATCACAACACCGTACGATCTATGTTTTTTTCAAGGAAGGAAAATCTCTGAATGATAAATGATGTGTGTTTAATATGTAAATACTGGATAATGGTTATGTCGAGTTTTTATATGATCACAAACGTGTCTTATACATCAGATTGTGATGCAGTTATAGAGGTGTTAGATTGTATTATTAAACGGTATCGTTTTGAACCTCGGGAGTATTGTAACACATTTATGGATAATATCATAAGAGGGGTGTCCCAGTTTCCCAGTTTCCTAGTGTCCCAGTTTCCTAGTGTTCCAGTTTCCTAGTGTCCCAGTTTCCAAGTGTTACAGTGTCCCAGTCACAAGTTCCCAGTTTTCTAGTGACTCTATAATCTGATTCCCGTCATAAAACTAAGACGTAATTTTGCGCCACATACATTGTGTATACTTACATAAACAAAACTAACGTTTTAGTTCATAGGCTAATTTAATTTAGGTCGATTATATGAAACAAGTTGTTAAAAACTTATTTTAGTCACGTTCGACACCTCTTTCCTGAACGGTTAACCAATATCTATCGCCCCGAGGGTGTGGCAGCAGTGAAGCATGACCTCGATCTCCCGAAACATCTCAAGTTTAGCTAAATCTCATCTCAAATATTGTCATATGTCGTTTCGATAATAGACTAAAATTTGCATCACAAAAGAGAAAACATTATTCTTAGTTTATTATTTATTACTCTTAATAAAAATTAAAGAGCTCGAACTTCAGATTTATCTCAAATTCAGACTCTAATTTGAGCAAAATCTCAATTTGAGATGGTATTTCTACTTGTGAGGCTTCGGCAGATCGGGGCCAGTATCCCTTTTTATGCTGAGCGTCAGACAAGGGTACATTTTACCATACAATCAACCCAGTGTCAAAGACCACCTGTATACACATACCACTATTACAATTCCTGTCTTCAAAGGCCACCAATTTGATCTCCGAACATGAGGCCATTTTCAATAATATCTAACCTGTTAAGAGAGACGGTGTGTCAACAGATCTTTTACAATAATACACACCAACCAGAGATCTAACTACACATAACACTCAATCTCACTAAAGCGGGACAAACGCCAAATAAACAGTTGGATTTATCAACCTTTGCAATTGGACAATATCTGTATATTTTTGGTACTATAGATGTGTGCATATGTTAAATCTGAAGTTTCACCAGTACAAGTGTCATACTTTTCGAGATATACGCGTTTGAAATAGAGAGTACTTAAACATATTCAGAGCAATGTACGAGTCATGTTTAAGTATATATGTTGTAAATATAGGTCCAGAAACAACCTTTAATTAATAAATATTTTGCATTTTAACCAAGGAGACATATGTGGCTATAGGAATCATAACATATTAGGCATGTCGGAATATGTAACAAGATAAAAACACTAACACAAGTTTCAGTAATAGAAGAAAAATTGTAACTTCATTTTACAAGTCACTAAACAATAATCGAACATTTGTGTTAAAATTAACATTATGTTAAACTTTATACTGAATGAAAATAGTCAGTTTTTAGAAATATAAAAATGACATCATGTTATATGTGTTGTTGGTTTTTCCTCCACAGCTATGGTTCATAGTATTGTCTCGAATCTTGTTAATTTTTGTCCCGTATATTGTTGGTAACATATATATGTCTATCATAAGAAATTAAGGATGAGTGCCAGTCCTAAATATTTAAATTGATCGTCTATTAACAACACACCTAAGTGAAGAATTCAGCAGTAAAAGAAACTGTACTAAACACCTGGCATTTTGTTTTATAACGTGAGTAATATATTGATACATGTATATAGAACTTCGAAAATGCCTCATGTGTATATATATTTGTTGTTTCAAATTGTTCCATCGACGTGACATCTAACTAAGTGGGCTGGTTATTACACTATCATTCAATGTGCATATAACGTTTGCTACATACTAATTTTGTCAAAAATGACGCTTTACTTCGATGTCCCGAATCTTGGTAAAATTTTAAAGTTTACATTTCTACCTATTAGTTTAAACATCCATTTCCTGACCAGTACCATACTCTCTCATAAATGATGTTGCATCGTTATCTATACTGAATATTCGCTTACTTTTCGCTGTAGGTTTCGGTATATCAATTACTTTCACTACATTTCTACTATTTAACCATATCTTGTCTTCTTTCCTAGGCCACTTGTATCGGCCTTCAACTTTGCTGCATTCTTCCATGCAGTTGACCTCAACTTCATCATCATCTTTGTCAATGTCTGTTATTTGACCAATATAACACATTTTGTCATACACTACAATCACAAAATCGTCTTGTTTCCACACTGTATTTGTAGATATGCATGTTTTCTGCTTATCTGCTTTTAAAACTTCGCTATCACCAGCTTCTATTTTACTGTCATTTTCAGTTTCTGTCTCTTTCTCGGCTTCAATTACTTTCGGTTTGGTTACAGTTAGCTTTTGCTTCGTCCACACACAGCGACTGTCTAGAGAAAAACCTGCATCATTAAAGCACTCGTTACATGCACATGTGGTTTCCCGGGTGTTTAGATAACTAGGAGTAGTTGCAACAACACAGTGTAATTTCATGGTACCTTTAATAGGTTTAACACTTTCTTTCTCTACTCTCTTTACTGATTCTGCATATTCTTCCTCACTGACTTTTATGTATCTTATTTGGCTATCATGACCAGACGCCCATTTAAAGAAGTCATCGGCATCCTGAATTATGATCTTCCCTTGTTTGATAGCATTGTCGGCGTTTCTCTTAGTCGTGCCTCCTATCCCATCACACGGTCCTTTGCCATGCCCCGCTTCAAAATAACTCCAGGAACATGACAAAAGCCCATGCGATGCTTTCATGTTGTCGATGTAGTGGAAGATGGTTTTATTTCTGTATTGGGACGTCGGGGAATCTGTCCAGAAATGGATACCCTTCAGATCACCGACATAGTCTTTAGCTATTTCAATAACTTTATCAATGATAGCCAGTACCATAGATGCGTTATGACTAAGGACCTCTGACACAAAAACAACACTTTGATGCTCCAGGCTTCCATCATCATTCTTCTTGTATATCACTGTTGGGTGCAATGTTACCGCGGTTGCGTTCCAATACGCACTCTGCACTTCCTCGAGATTTTGGCAACTGTAGTTTTCTGAGAAGTCCATTTGAACAAGAACTTGGTTTTCAGGAAGTTTTTCTTTCATTTGTTTAACGGCTTTGTATTGTTCAACAACTTTCTTGATGTGGCTGGCAAATTCCAAGTATGTTTGCTTCATCAACTCGATGAACTTTTCCTTTGGTAATTCGGTATCTACAACTCGCATTTTCTCTTTTCCATCCTTCATCTTTTGTCTCTTCCATTCTTGGAATCTCACACTTGTGGATTCAATTCCATTTAGAACCACTTCAACAGCTTCCTGCGTGGTATATGCATCCATAAACTTATCTGGACTAGTAATAGATGACACCTTGTAGTTTTTCAGACATCTCAATTTTAGGGCAAAGTTCTGATGTTTCTGACATAGACAAACGCTTCGCGTTGAAAAGTTTACATGTGCTATCGATGCAGGTTTCTTCCGGCAAAATGTTGCATGACACACTTTATATGTTACCTCCGTCTGGAATTTTTCATGTAAATTATACATGTAATCATTGAGCACACGCTTCTGAACTTTTCCATTACCGACCTTCACAGCATCAGCCTTCCCTGGTAGAAGTCTAGAATTATCTTCACGTTCTAGAAACTCCCTGATGTCTCTTGTTATTGCCTTATTTATGTATTCGTTTCGTGTGCGTTTTCTTATTTCAACTACTTTCCTTTTAATGTTTAACTTTCGTCTATTTACTCCTGTGTATTCGCTTAGTCTTTTCTTCAGTCTATATTTCTTGATATTTTCTCCGGAAATTATTGGCCTCACAAAATCTGGCTGATTAACTTTAGACGCCTCTTTAATCTCTTCACTAATGCACTCCGCAAATAATAGCTTTTGTCTGACTTCTGTGGCTGTAGATGGATTAATTCCATGATCTTTTAATAGTTTATCAGTTTTACTACTTGGAGTAAGCACTTTCTTGTTATATTTTTGTTTATGATCAAGTCTATTTAGCTTCTTGCGTGTGGAATTCAATTTCCTTTTCAATGACTCGTTCTCTTCTTCTAGCCTTTCATTCTTTCTGTATTGCTTTGCAAGAGCTTTTGAAACCCTTTTTCTCCCACGTGATTTTCGATTCGTTTGCTCAGATGTATTAAAATTCATTTTAACTTTTAATGGACCAGGATTATCAATGTTTGTAGTGCTGCTAACACCATTAATGTCACTTGTTGAAGTAGATGCTTCCTGATCAGTCTGGATCCTTTCCTGGTTAGCTTCAGCTAGTTTACGTTTCTTCCTGAATGTGGCACAGTGTGTCCTATTCAAAGCACGCTTGTGCTCCAATTCTTCGGCACTGAGTTGTGATACAGGTACACGCAAAGCCTTCATTCTCTCCCTTTCCATTCGATTCCATTCGTCGCCTAGTAGCTGCTTCTTCCTCGCTCGGTATTCCTTCATCCTCTGTGACTTTGATTTTGCCATTCTACAAACTAATGTTGAAAATATATGCAAATTGTAAGCCATTTAACAAGTACTTATAGCAGATATAATATATGGCAGACAGACGTACGTACAAACGGTCGGACAAACATACCATTGACGGCATGTAGCCTTAAAAGATGTAAATGTATTTGTCTTAGTTAATACTAGCTCAAAATACCACAGTCTGTAGGGATTTATCGTAAACAGTCCCGTGAATGTGCAGCAAGGTTCGGGACAAATTACTGCAATGTTCGGGACAAATTTTGAAACATTCTCTATTAACAAACTACATACTTTTTAAAATTAATCTTTAAGCCATCTATTTTTCTATTATACTTACTGTATTTCAAACCATTTGCGAAAAGTAGAAAACATTTATTGACGGAAATAGGTACCCAACAGACCAATATTCTAAATTTTATTTCTGCATGGTTCCTCTAATCGGGTATAAACATAATTTAAAATGAAATAAATTAAAACAAAAGACCACAAACACACGCTTTAATATATCAATGAAACATCTGCATGGCTTCGGTACTTCAATTATGAAAATTTTCCCGTGTATAGCCTATTTGTAAACAAACATGCATAAAAAGCAATGTTCGGGACACATTAACAATATTCGGGACAAAACAACATTGCGTCTGTCCGATAAATATGGCAAATACATTGATGCAGTACTTCCGAAACACAATTTCAATATTGCAAGAATGACATAAAAAAGTACCTTTTAAGAACAGGTGCTATCTTTCACTGTAAGAACAATCGACAAATATATCATAAACAGTGTTGATTTTTCACGAAAACGTGCACGATTTGAACAATATGGCGGAATACAACTTTTCAATTTCGAAAATGGGGCTAATGACGTCATCGTACATAAAGAAACGAAATGAACGAAAAGAAACATGAATAGTATAGTCGAAAATGCTAGTTTTGTCCCGAATATTGTGTCCTGAATCTTGTTGAATATTTTTTATTTTTTGTTAAAGTTACAACAAAAAATTGAAATTCAGATGATCTTTGTTTCTCAGTACCTAGCATAATACATAGTGTTTGACTAGAAGGGTACAGTATACTTACATTGCGCTTTATAACATCGTGGTATGAGCATGTAGAACCGTCCCGAATCTTGTTTCTTAAAAATTACGCAAACTTTTTGAAGTCAAATCCTCTGGTTTAGCACACATGTAAACATGAATCCAGGAAAAACCCTTTTCCATCCATAGGATAACATATAAGTGTTTGATACATAAAAGGAATTGAATATATGTACAATGGATAATAGTATGTGGGTAAATTATAATTTGGTCTCGAACCTTGTTTTCATTTTGAAGACACTCAAAACTCAGGTAATGATAGCAAATATTAGCACTTTCTGACAAAATGGTAATATCTATGGACACTATGGACGTTTGAATTGTACAATGGGCACATAAATCTCTCGCTCAGGCTTTTATACGCACGAGATGTGTGAATTAAAATATTATATTTTTTATGAAGACACGCTGTTTTGGCCCGGTAGTCTTAAAACAACTCATGTGACTTCATAATTTTTGCAAGAATTGCAATGTGTATTGTGCTTATTTTATGTATATATAACAAATATACGTTGAAATGTATTTGGGATATAATGTTTAATACTTAATATAAGTTACACTTGTCCAAATGGTAAAGACACCATTTGTCCCACTGTAGTGAGATTGAGTGATAAACAATACATTAATTAAAACAAACAGTGTAATAATTATGGGAATTGATTGATCGTATCGATAAATTAGTCTGCATTTACTACTTAGCAACCTAGCTACCAACTAAACAATGATCCATTCTTGTTAACACTGTCATGTTAATTTTATAAACGGTCGTTGCATACGTGGACAGCCACATCCGATAGATTCTCTATACTCAGTTAAGACAGGAGTATGTTGTTATATTCTATTTCTGTTATGGAGTCCATTCAGGCAGCATATACCTATAGTATCAGTGGTGTCGATATTTTGATCCCGACGCTATTGTATCAAGAAACATCCAACATTCTGTGTATGAAACAATTGATTTATATAATCTGTTTAATCATGTTTGTAACTTTGTTTGTATATAAACATTGCAATATTGCGAAAAAAAGGCAGCGAAAACCTATAACTTATAACGTAAACAGCGTAAAATAACATTTCATTATATATCTGAACATAGCATTTTTTTAAAAAAAATTTATAGTTGTAATGTTATGTGACACCAAGGGGTGTTTTTTAGATATTAAATGAAATGTTTATGCTGTTTGAACACTATGTACACATGTTTTAGCTCCCTTTGTGGGCTGTTGAGTGAGTCACTGGCAGGGGAGGGGGGTCACAGCCATCATGCCGAATACCTGTGGATCGCAGGGTCATGAAGTTGGTTTGATTAGTGAGTTGGTTTTAATAATAAGATGAATATGTAACACGTTTACAAGTTCTATACATGCATCAATAGCGAAAGGGTTGGATCTCACATTCTACAACTTAGTAAATAAAAGACCGTCTGTAAACAAAGTGTTCTAATGGAGGTCTAATTACTGAGATTGTGCAGTATACAACATACATAACATTATACATATACTTAAAACTTATTTACAAGTTTGTTTATTCAACAATTTAATCGTCAAATCACGTGATTCAGCATATTAATCGTCAAACCACGTGATTATTGTTAGTATGGAGATTCCAATAGTTAACAAAATAAATACAGAGATATGTATATGTAAGTATATTAGGCTAACATAAGAGATACATATGCTTCCAGTCTGCAATTTTCATGCTGGTCCTAATGCATCAAAAAGTTATGAAGTACATAAAATTTCGTCGCCTCAATTCCAGGAATGTTTTTATTCATTTTTTGAAATTAAAATAAGTTTTTGCAGCGCATAGATAACACAAGAATAGCTCCTGGTTTTTGGTAACGTTGGAATGTGCTTTTCAAGATCTATATATTGAAAAGACTTAGAATATTGTGACATTGTGGCGGGAGGGAGGGAAGGAAGGACGGAGGGAGGGAGGGAATTCGGTCGGATTTTCGGTGTTTGAGGTATCTGTGTCCCTAAACCACACATTGCATTTGGCCTTATAATCAAATACCACCAAGGTATAGGCCTGCTGTATGTGGTTCGGATAGTAACATATTGATCCGTATATATATATACCATAGTTTGTTTTATAATCCCTAGATCAACCAACACACACACAAACGTTAAGGTACTGTTTTATCAAAGCACTTAACCAGTTAACGATGTCTTGAACTTACGTTCAAATTTAGATTCTTTATAATTCTATGATTCTTTAACAACTTCAATATATGGTCTATGGATCTGCAATATAACAATGAGTCAGTTAATCATCTCTTACACAACCATTCCAGTCCCAAATGTGAAGCAAATATAACGAATTTAAATTTGAGAGTAAGTTTAAGTTTTCCGTAAGTGCTTTGATAAGTAGAGTCTACATATCCACTTACCTTGTTTTAAATCAATCGTACGGTGAACGTAATCCACATAACAACACGTTGAAGTATATAATAAAACACGATATTACACAGCAACACAAAACATTTCTAAAGTCATATATCCAGCTCTGTTATATGTATGTTTGATCTGATGTTAACTGATTTAATACAATGTACTCAATAGATCAATGTCCGGATTCAATCCCTCCTATATTCCACACACACATCGGAGGTGATTTAAATCCTTAAGTTGAATATATCAGTCAGTTAGTATAATTACACTTAACTCGTGTCCCAAATACTTCAACCCTGGTCGCCTAACTCAACATATGACATTTTATATTCATTGACAACACGTCCAGAAAATGAAACACTTTATTAAAAATAAACGTTTATGTTGTATTCAACAGTTCAATTCAAGATCACACATGTATTAATAAAATTATTCATCGATGGTTTAACAATGTGATTAATTCCCATGTATCGTATGTTTTCATGTAAATAGTAACAATGTTACTCTCGACGTTAAACTCGTGGTATACCGTCATATATACAAACACTAAATCAATCGCATGTTAAACTATATTGACCACGATTATAAAATCTATAGATCGATAAATATATGCGTGTATTGAGGGTATTATAACACTCCAGTCCTATATACCCAACTAACCTGGGACACTCTATTGGTTTTCAGTTTGTATGAAGGGAGATAACATTGTAATTACATAAGAAAGTTTACAATTACAAAGGGAGCTCACTCGATATCGTTGTGTGTTCTAGAATTCCGGATTTCGCTCCCTTATTCTAGAGCTTTGGAGAGGGCCAATGAAGCATACTGTTACAACCTGCACCTGCACCAAGCAAGGACAGCTCTCCTCTCAAAGGTAAACTCATTATACTAACCCCTAACATGTACTATATTACAGGCCACAAACGTTACATCCAATGATATTGGGCTAAGATTGACTGTGTATATAAACCATAACAGCCATTGACAAGGATACTGAATTAAGTATATCTGACTACTCGCGAAGTAACGGCTTCTATTGTTGATAACACATATGAACTCACCCCAATTATGATAACCCACCATATAGAGAAAGGTGGTATGTGACTTGGAAGGGAAGATTCAAATACATGCATTACTGTGAAATGTGAACATATTAACACATATATTGTTACTTATCATATTATATTGCGGTGTGCGGTGATTCCAAATTCAGTGGATTATAAACTAAACACTGTAAAGGCAAATCTGCACCAATACTAAGAGTGAAAAGTACCTGAAGAAGAGAAAGAAGATTGGTCGAGTTAGTTGTAATAAACAGACTGTTTATAGTCAGTACAATTTAGTACTTAAATCTACCAGATAAAACCCGAATGACCAGAAATTTCAGAAGTTTACATAATTTGCATAACTGAAGTATATCGTGGTATACATATACTTCCGTCTCTATAACCTTTTTACTCACCTTACTTTGTAACTACTCTCCTTCTAATACCGGTAATTGTCTTTCTTACTCTCTATAACCATAACATCTCTACTCATCTTATTTCCTTCAAATCTTTCCTTTCTAACTTTATATACTACAAAAAAACATTTGTTTAGTTATGGAAAGACAAGCTTTTTCAACTTCAGTTTTGCCAACATGACCTGTTCCGATTTTTGTGAAAATAGGCTCATCATATATAATGTCACAGGGTGAGAAAAATGTGCAACCAGACCGGGGCTCGAACCCGGTACCCTTCGCTTACAGGACGAATGCTCTACCGACTGAGCTAGTCGGCTGCCTACACACTTCCTCACCCATACTGTGAACAGGTTCAGACCGTGACATAATTATATATAAGAAGCGCTTTGTGAAGCGGAGTTCAAATATGTATGAGTCTTATAAGGTCGTAAGTAGCCCTTACGACCTTCTCATTTTACGCCAGCGATAGTATGTCAACAACGGATATGACGCTACAGGAACTGGTAACCGTATTTCCTGTGACAACTCTACAAAAACTGAGTACCAGCTTTCGTAACGTCATATCCGTTGCGGCCAAACATGGCTGCTGTATAACCTTCTATATATATAGGATACATTCAGTTAATTTGTAACCATAATTTGAAATCATGTGCCTGTGATTAATCTGTCATCTAAGGTTCAAATAAAGACCCACTATGATAGACTCATATTCCAAGTTTTACGACATTCGAGCTCGATCATTAGTTTTCGAATCCTAATGATTCCCTTGCATATATTTGTGATATGATTCGACCATATGTGATTTTCTTATTTGGGCCAAAACAAATTAATTATATGGTCCTGGTAACATGGTGAGAAAAGGGTAGGTAGGGAGGGAAAAAATATTTTTTTAATTACTTTATTTTTCCTTTTATAACAATATTACAGCACAACCCCAATAACCTTCGGTGAATGTCTAGAGTGATAATTACAAATCAGATTCAACAGAAGTAGCCAAAAGGCACAACAAGAACACACAATGTAGCAACGTTAAATGTCGCATCGACGCTAAATGTCGCACTTGACGCTAAAAGTCGCAAGGCTGACGCTAAATGTCGCAACCGACGATAAAATGTCGCAATCCCCCGGACGCTAAATGTCGCATCTGTGACGTTAAATGTCGCAACAAACTGGCCTGTGCAGAGCAATTTCTCCATAGTGGCCCTCCGTAGAACATCATTCTATCTTAAGCGACATAATCACTTCGTTTTAAATTTCAGCGACCATTTGCTGTTGTTTTTTTCAATAGCCAGAAGTTGTGCTTTCCATAGGGTGTTGCTCTAGAGAGGTTGTACTGTATTGTTTATTACATACATGAACTAGCAACTTCCATCCTTGATTATCTAGCTATTTCGTTTCGTGTCTAGGTAATCTTCTGATGGTGGAAACTGGAATGGATCACATATCACACCAATATGAGTATAGTTTGTTGTTTCAGCAACACTACTAGCTCCTAGTCTAAATTCTCGGTTCTGCACAGCCTTTGAATCATCATTAAAAACTATGACCGCGCACTTATTTGAATTATATTGGTAACGCCACTGTTTTGAGTAATTATCACACAATTCAAGCATGTCATTTAATCCTTGCTTTGAGAATGACATAAGAACCATATCATCGGCGACTGTTGGTGAACTGAGCCTTGTGTCATATAGACAGAATCCGGCGCCTGAGTGTTCTAACATATTAATGCGTCCATTTATGTACAGGAGATATAGAATCGGCGAACTTCTCCCTCCTTGTCTGGTACCTTGGCCAACACTAAACCACTGGGAATGTTTACCTTGGTAACGCACACAACTTGACATATTTGAGTATAACGCATTAAATGCTAAGAACGTTGTGCAGTCAATATGAGTCTCTGTTAGTAGTTTGTACAGCATGCCTTCATGCCAGACAGTGTCAAATGCTTTTCTGTCATCCATAAAACAGACATAAAGTTTTGAATTGAATTCACGCGCGAAATATATCGATTCACGCAAAATGAATGACGTCATGAGGCAGGAGAGTCCGTCTTGAAATCCTCCCTGTTGTGGATTGATTGATGACATAATTTCGCTTTTTGTTCGAGTTAATAAAACAGACTCATATAGTTTCAGCACAACTGAAGTTAAAGTAATAGCGCGGTAACTATCCGGCACATCTTTACGCTTATTGCCTCCGGGGACTGAACACACGACCTCTGGATTGACAGCCCAAGTGCGTTACCATTAAGCTATAGCTATATTCCGATAACTGGAAGTTGGCTCGTTTATACACTGTGTACATTTTACGTGTTGACGTTTACCGAGACGCGCCAATTACCCACGCGTATAATCGGAAATGACGTGACGTCAAAACATGTTTGCGACCACAGGTCCATGAAAAGTGACCTAGCCCACCTATATATACGTATTTAAATAGAAGCTATTTAAATATGTATAGGTTAGAGTTTATTAAATATTTTCTTCAAAGATTTGAACCTTAGCGAGCGAAGCCAAGCGTGGTTTAAATCTTTGAAGAAAATATTTTCAACTCTAACCGACTTAGTGTTGGCTCCGCCTTGAATAATTAAAATCCCAAGAAGCACGAGATTCTCGTGACTGTAAATCGGTCAGTACATGGACAATAATTGGCGCGAAAGAGACGCGTTTAATGGTCAAATAGACGGTTACATTTTATTAGGTGTGTTTAACAATAAATTGTGTGTATTTAACCATAAAGTCGGTGAAGTTTGAATTGTGAAATATATTCATATAAATGGTTATTACTGTACACCGTCTCTAAAGCTGCATTTATATCGGTGGGTGAAACCACAGGTAACTGTATCATAAATAAAGAGTAAACAAAAACATATTGTTTTTATAAAATTTATAATATACAGTCACTGAGGTGCAGTTTGTTTTAACAAACATTTTATTAATACTGGTGTTATATTAAATAGTTTTACATAGTCAAAACTAGAGAGATTCGTCTTTAATTTGTTATCAATATTTTAAAAATCCGCCCTTTAATAAGAAAATAAACCCACAGGGCGTGAAATAATTTCTTTTTTCTTGTTTAGAATAGCATTGTCGTTTTCATTGAATGCACCTCGGTGATTGACTGGACATCGTTATATACATTTCATGGTATAATTTTTCAACGATACTGTTGATCAAATTCGATGAGATTTTGCATGGAGGTAGTTCTACCAATATTGTCAATGAATGTAAATACTTTATGAAGATACCGAAAGCCAATTCTTGTTTTCGATACTATAAAAATTTGACCCAATTAGTACAAATGCACCTCTCTAAGATAACATAAAATTGATAAAAAAAATTACTCTTTATCAATGAAACAGAAACCTATGGTTGAAACATGGATGACAAAAAGAACAGGGTGCTCTTTGCATATCGCACGAAGTTCACGAATAGGCGTGGTCTATTTGCGCATGTGCAGTGGCTTCATTTTACTTCTTGGCGAAGACGCATTTATTCGAAAAATAGAACGTTCTTCATGGATTAGACGACGAAAATCGAGACCGCTGATTGGTCAAAAAGGTCGTGCAAACACTAAGTATATATAGACGGTATTGGACACTTTTCATGGACCTGTGTTTGCGACCTATTGATTTTGACGTTGGCAGCGAAATAGATATGAATTTAATTTTATAAATCATGATGCGTATGTTGGATTACATTGCGGCTGTATAACAATTCATTCGAAGGATCACTTTTCTTGCAGTGATTAGACATAATCGTACTATTGACGCAACTACAACGTCCTTCTAGAATTGTAAGTTTACTTATTTCCACTGTTTTACCATTTTCTTCTCATCAGGAATTTTGTTTCTATCGTTTAACCACAGGAAAGTTTATCCACAGACTAGAATATTCGCTATTCTTGTTTAATCTTGAAACTACTCATTATAGCATTCCATCATATTTAAAATAATGAATTTAATCAAACCCGCATTACCTATGTTTTCTTGGTATATACCAATCCCAGAAGTCGACGCTCATAGCTAAAACTGGCACTATTATGTAACGTTTGTTTACACAAAATCCATTATTTTGAAACGCATAAATTGATGTTATGTATGCTATCATAGCGTTTACGCATGCGTTTTGTGTCATAAAATATGCGCCAACCGTCCCTCGGGACTCGGCAGATGTTATTCCACGAAATAGCATGCGTAAACCCTACATACGTACTTACGGGGGTTGACGTCTGGAGTAACCAGACATGCTCATACAGTCAAACCAGACCAGACTAGATCTATAGTTAGCACCAAAACACAGCCTATAATTATGTCACAACCGTTTGTTCAAACGCTATTTCAGATCAATTACGAGAGCATCATGTCGCAAGGTGGGACGCATAGAACCAGGTCACGATGCTTTTGCATAGCAAAATCTGAAAGTGATGTACCTCATTTGATTAAATACACAACATTTTATGAGTTTGTCCAGACATGTAAGTATATATCTACATTCCTTTGAGTAAAGTGTTTATTATACACCTAGATAAGAAGTATAACATACACTCGGCAAAACTTATAAGTACACACGATGTTTTATCGTTATACCTTTTTTATTTTTTATTATTCTTGCATGAAATTTTGTGTACATGGTATTGACTATCAAAGGACTGGATAAAAAAGTTTTTTCTTCAAAATTAAATACAGCGGTTCATTGGACCATGAAAGGTCAAAAACCGTAAAATGGCCGTGAAATTGACGCGTATTTGCAAAATATTTTGATGTAAGGTAAATTTGAATTTTAGATTTATTGTCAAATTAAAAAAACACAAAATAATTCGATTTTTCAAACAACATCATTTTTTTTGTTTTTTTACTTTTAAAAATATTTTTTATTGTTATGGTCAAGGGGAGTTAACTATGTTCCAAATTGTATTTTTTATCAGAAGTTGATTTTTTAAACCTGAATTGTGCTTGTTCCTATCATTGTTTTCTTTATTACTGTGTCTGTGATAGAAACATAGACTTGAAACTGTACTGTACCAGCGCAGCGGGGCCATATGTGCATTAGCAACCTGACAATCGCCCGATGAACACACGGCATTATTGTGTTTTTTAGATTCTGCTGTTGTCATCATTAGTTTATTCTGTTTGTGACAATTTAAATCAGATGTTAAAAACATCGATTGTATTGTAAGTCTACATATCCAATCTACATATGTTGAAATTTTCAGCACGATCATGCACGCATTGACCGAGCTATGGGCAAATAAACAAGTGTGTACTTATAAGTTTTGCCGAGTGTATATGAGCCAGTCTCCAGGAAAACCTGCTATTTTGACAAAGAATTTGATTTTGAGTTTTTTTAATATTTAAAAGAGTAATCTTAATGAAGCAAAATGCAAAAGAAAATTTGTTAAAATCATGATTTTTAAGGAAGTTACAGCTGTTTAGTTGAGGCCCTATTCAGATCCTTATTGTGTGACGTCGCAAACGTCATTCAAACGTTATTCGACGTAACTGAAATAAGTATTTCAATATTACACCATTTGATCAATTCTTGACATAAAGTGTTCAAAATAGTGCCAAATTCTATAATTATGTTTCACTTTTCAAAATATATATCAAAATCGAAATTGTTTGCATTTAGAGAAAGGCTACTTCTGTCTTAAACAACTAAATCCTCGTTTTTCTCAATCGGAGTACTTTTCTGAAATTGGTCACCATAGCAACGAAGTATGTGTTTTCGACATAATTCATAGGAAAATTTAAAGCTAAGGTATAGTACTATATGGGACAATTACTTAAAATAGAATCAATATATATGTATTTTTCCTTATTTTAGAGCTTTATCAAAATCTTGTTACATATAGTAATTACATAATGTCATTATAGCAGGTTTTCTTGGAGACTGGCTCATATATATTTTTGTCCGTGCTAATTCTCTTAAACAATTGAATGGTATTTTTATACCAGTGCTTAGTCTAGCTTTTATATATGCCTACCATATTTCAGCAAAAAGCTGACTAGCAAATACATGATACAAGAAGATTTATTTCACGTTGGATATATACAAACATATAACATTACCTAATAGCTATTTGCCGACAAAATAAAGGCTATGCTCGGGATTTAAAATCAAAGCACTGTCAGCGCTGAAGGCCTGAGGTTAAACCTTATTAAACTGATGTAAATGTGTCAAAAATATCTCAGAATCCAATTCATGCCCTCACTACCCACATACATGCACAGTCACATATTGAACTTCATAAAGTACTACCTTATTAATGTTTTGGCAAATAATGCGAAAAGCATAATGAAAATACATGTATCAATGGAAATCGATACTGTCCGAAATTACGGTCACTTTTCGTGCTTCCATTTCTGCACTATAACTACGTGATCACCAATAATCAAAATTATCTTCATTATCAGTACGAGTATAACAAATCATACTGATTAGCCAAGTTTCAATCGCTTGCTCACAAAATGACGACATCGCATTGTAAACAATGACACAGTAACGTAGTGATAGGGGAGGTAATCCAGATTAAGAATGATCCAAACTCCTACTCATTTATCGTTCTTGCTACACAAAATACTTCTCGCATAAATATGTAAACAATAGGATCTGTGTCGTTGTCAATGCTTAGCAACTTTACTTCAATACTATTTTTTACACTTTTTCATGAAACTGTCTTGTTCAAGAGTTATGTTCTGCATTTTTAAAGGCGGGGTTGTGAGATCTGAGAGAGCTACTTTTATTGCGCATGTAATGTAATTGGGAGTTTTGGAAATTTGGATTTAGTTGTCTGCCAATTCGGACAGGCTGAGGAATTGGTATTACCACTATGGCCTAGGGGCATAGTCCCAGACCAAAAACTCATGATTGTCCGTGCTGACCATTGGTAACGAAACTTCATTAACGTGATTCAAGTGCTCACTGTCAAGTCTATTTAAAAGTCATTATGTATTTGCTTTACTTTTATTCAGGTAAGAAGAAACTAGACCTTCGAGGAGAAATCGATTTAGTCGCCATAGACACGGGAAAGAAAGTGATAGTTGATAAAGATTCTATCGAATTTCTACGAAACAAAACCCTCATTCTTGTCAACGAAAACGAGGATAATGACGCCGTTTACGATTTCTGGTCCGATTACTAGTTTAGTAAACCACGTTGTTGATATACCGTATACTGCACAACAAAATTACGCGAATTAAATTAATTGTGCATATGACCTTTTTATTAAACAAATACATAATATAGGCAGACCAGTTTCAAATTCATTTGTAAATACTGCCAATGTGGTCATTTTCTCTGTTGTTTCGTTATTTGATAAAAATTGGCTCCGAAAAGTACCACTTTTGGTAAACAGTACAGACAATGGTACATTTTCCTCAATTTATTACAGCTAAAGTATACAGCAGAGGCTGTTCCGACTTAAGCTTAACTTTTAAGTTCTTATCCTATGTATAAAACCTCGTCATTGAACATGACCAAACAAGCATCCATTTGAAAGAAAACAATATGGCATTGGGTACGGAATCTAGCCATGAACTGTACGGTGTATTGTTTTATTCATCTTACAAGTATACGTGGTTTAGTGGGGTGAACGGGGTTTATTATCATGAAAAATATAAAAATGTATAATGTTAAGTGTATATGCTACACATTGAACGAAATAAATTAAGGGTCAAGACCTAGGGTCATAGATTTTTTAAAGCAAAAATTCTAGTATTCATGTGGAAGTTAAATTGTTTGGTTTAGACACACCGGTACATTTGTATACCCGTTACTGCCCCCAAAAGCCGGTGCAAACACACCCACATCTCAAAATAAAGTGAATCAATGCGTGAAAAAGACATCGTTACATGAGCAGAGTTAAATTATAATTTTTGGTTCGAATCGTCTGTTACTTTACCTGAAGAATCTCTGACGCCCAGAAGACGTATGACAGAGGCTGAAGTAGCCAGAGCAGTCGGTCGTCTGCTGGCAAACGCAGTATGAGGTGAACATCGTGAACATATGCTTGACTCGGCTGTTGCTCTAAATAGAAACTTTCAAACTGCTCCCCGTGTTAGAACCTCCGAACAAACGTATCACAACAGACTGCACGACGCCAAGTTACGTGCTCGCCGTCCTGTGGCACACGTTTCCTCCAATAAATAACACCAAGACACCATGAGGCCCGACCGGTGTTTGCCAGAGATCAAGTTAATTGGCAACTTAGGTACTTTCGTTTGTGCTATTCACTAACAAATCCAACTTGTGCCTGACGACCAATATGTGGAACGTATGGAATGGCCAGCTAGATATCAAGGCATGAACCCAATAGAACATACATGGGACTAAATGTCGCACTTGACGTTAAATGGCACAAGGCTGACGCTTAATGTCGCAACCGACGCTAAAAGTCGCAATTCCCCTGACGCTAAATGTCACATCTGTGACGTTAAATGTCGCAACAAACTGACCTGACGTTAAATGTCGCAACATAAACGCTAAATGTCGCAATCCTTTATAAACACTCATTTGTAGTATTACTGTAGACGTATCTACAGTTATTAGGGGTTTACCCAAAGGGGTTCGACAAGCCTGCAGTGATTAAAAACTGTTTTCAAAAAAATAAATATTATTTTTACTTCTATGTATATTGTATGAAATGTATACAAATAACAAAAATATTTTTTGAAAACAGTTTTTAATCACTGCAGGTTTATGACTGTCGAACCCCGTAAAATGCCGTGCGGACCGTTCCGATTGATAATCACCCTCGGGCTAAAGCCATTCGGGTGGTTATGCTTCTTGCGGGCCAATTATCAAGACCCCGCCATACACAGCCATGCATTATCCTCTAATTAATACACTTGATTATTTATTTTCCGTGCGGAATATCGCCTCCCTGCCCGGCTGTGTCGTGTATTAACCTCTTAATACGGTCGAATCAACACGGTTCGTCACGGTTAGCTCGAATCGACTAAGAAGTTCACGATGTCTCGAAGGTACATACAACCAGGGATGCAACACGCGGTAGAGCTAAGGTGTAGCCCCGGTTGTAACCCAGTTTTGACTCCATATTTGGATTCTGTTGAAATCTTGACCATTCCTCCCGGTAGTTCCTGATGACTCCACGAGGCTTTAAACATTTTAAAACAACCGGGCCTCGTTTGCCAGTTTGATAAGAGTACCACGGTTCACCACGGTTAGTCTTGCCGATCCAGTTTTGTTACGGTTGTACGACGGTTCCCTAAACCGGGTATATCGAGGTAGATTTGGTTCATCCCGGTAAACCTAAAGGGGTTCGACAAAAAAACCTGCATTGTTAAAAAACTGTTTTCAAAAAGTTTTTTTTTTATTTCTACTGTGTAAATTTCATACAATATTTAGCGTTAATGTTGAGACATTTAACGTCAGACGAGTTTGTTGCGACATTTAACGTCACAGATGCGACATTTAGCGTCAGGGGATTGCGACATTAAGCGTCGGTTGCGACATTTAGCGTCAGTCTTGCAACATTTAACGTCAAGTGCGACATTTAGCGTCGATGCGACATTTAACGTTGCTACAGCAATCATTAAAAGTCTAAGTCTATAAATCTAAAAACACGTAACAATTTTCTAAGTCCTTATTTTCTTTGATTAATAACTTTTTATATATAAACAGTGACGCGACAAAATTTCTCAAGTGAAATGTTTACGAGGCGGACAAAAATCCATGTCACACACTGGCACAAACTTGTCTGATCCGAGATGCAGGTGCTTTTTTGGTTTTTTCTGCCTCCACGTAGTTACACATCACCGGAATTTGTTATTATACCCAAAGACTCGCAACGAATGAAAAACATTTAATAATCAATTTTAACATCACAGTTAATGCGTCTGACGATGTCAGAAAAAATATGACGTAACGTCGGTACGATGCAGTGTGACATTTTCTGTCGACAAGTCAGGATAACTATCCAAAACGTAACTGCTTTATTATCGATAAAACACAGGAACATAATCTAACATAGCCAATATCCCGTATTTGACAACACATCAATATCACAGGTAACTGTATCATTAATAAACAGTACCTAAAAAAAATTTTTTTTAGGTACTGTTTATTAATGATACAGTTACCTGTGATCAATACATAGTAACTAGTCTACAGGACTATTTTCTTCCTCGGAAGGCATATTTGCAGTTTGAAGTTGTTCAGTCGTAGATGTGTTTGGCGGGAATTCATGCACACCGTGATTTCCTCTATGTGTATATATATCTGAAACCGCTGGTTGTCCACAATAACGGTGTAAAACCAATTATAAACGCTTTCACTGTACAAACAACTATAATTTTAATGCTAAACTAACATGTTTTATTCGCTACCTGGTTTTAATCTTTTTGCGTACACATGAACTGCAACGTCACTGTCACAATATCCTAACTGGACTGTATGTATAGTCAGATACAATCAACATTTAGAATATAACCTACATTATGAGCCAATGAAAACGCCGAATTTTGGCGGTTAAATTAAAAATTCAATCATTAAAATTTTCTCTTCACAGACTTGACGTCATGCGTTGGCGCTAATTTCTATCGGCCAATCAGAATGTAGAATGTTATATTCTAAGTTAGTTAGAACATATTAAGTAAATTTTAATGACTAAAAAGGACTCGCTTCGCTTCGCTTCGCTTCGCTCGCTCCGCCCTTTTTAATCATTAAAATTTACTTAATATGTTCTAACTATAACATAAAACTTCGCTTCATGAGATTCATTCAAATTAATTGATTTAAGACAGGTAGTTGATAATATTTATTTTCTTAAAATAGATGATGAGTTTTATTTTCAGAAAATCTAAAAATAGATTACGAGGTTTATTTTCTGATAATCACTAGGCGTATATGCGTGCATGTTAAACTTGTTCTCTTGCAGTGATTGGATACAGTCGTATTGACCACAGACACTTGGAGTCTGGACCCCGCCCCCAGCTACGCACCTGGGTATATTTTTAACATCAACATGGTATACCCAGACCCATACATTAATCACAAAAACACTATTAAACGTATCCGGGACAAATAAAAAATATTCGCAAATGCCTCTCTAGCTAAATAACACAAAGATAGAAATGTTTGACTGAAATTTCTCGCACACCTTCCTCGAATATCGGGTCGGGTTTTACTCACTGTGCAACTTTCCCGCCTATATTTGGTGTCCATGGGTCAAGTACACATTACTCTTCACGGTGATGATAGTGACAGAAGCCTATAACCGCCCCTGCCTTCACAATTTGCGAGAAAGTTGGCAATTTTCAACTAAAAAAACGCCACGCACATAATCTTTCGACATGGTTTCCCGCCTGATCGATACGATTGTACGGCGCCGCGCGTTGAACGTTGGAACCAGATACATGTGTATGTAAATAAACCATTCGGAATACCTCGTTTGGGTCCAACGTTCAACGCGCGACAAGGTTCTTATGTATCAGGCTGGGAACCACCGTTCAAATTGTCGAAAGATTATGTGCGCGGCGGAAAATGAGTTGACAATTGCAAACGTTCTCGCATATTTTGAAGACAGGAGCGCCGATCGAGTATTGTCAGTATAGTCATCGTAAAGATTTATTTGTTATTGACCGAAGGGCACGAGAAATATACGGGAAAGTTGCAAAACGAGTTTTACACGATCCATTTTTCTAGGTCGGTGTGCGAGAAAGTTCAGCGAAACATTTTTATCTTTGAGTTATTAAAGCAGTAGAGGACGTACGTAGATTTTTTTTATTAATATCAAATACATTCAACAAATGTTTGTGTGAGTACTGAATAGGTCTGGATATATAATAAATGTAAAACAATATTTCCAGGCGCGTAGCGGGAGGGGGCGTGGTCCAGACCCCAAGTGTCTGTGGTATTGACTCGGCGTTCTCGTCCATTTTAGAATAGTAAGTTTACTTATTTCGACTATTTCACCATTTTCCCTTCATCGGCAATTTTGTTTCTATCGTTTTATTAGTGAGTGAGCTTTTGTGATCACACTTCGTCCGTCCGTCGTCCGTCAAAAATTTGCTTGTGAAGACACTAACTTACTATACTCAGTCTACAACATGTACATTGTATTTAGTAATTCTGAGTTAGGTGAAATGGCAAGGGCGTTTTACTTAATTCATTCTGTACACATACATGCTTCAGGTCGAAATTTAGCGATTGCATCATGGCGGAAATGAATACGAATACATATATGGCCAGATGCTTTTACATATCCAAATTTGAACACGATGAAGTATTTCATTTGATCAGATATACGACATTTGATGTGTTTGTCAAGACACGAAGTCTTTAATTCTTATATTGTTTTCCAGAGTAAAACGCGTTTTTTATCTGTTTAAAGTAAAGGACCAGTCAGTTTGATTTGACTTAAGTATTAAGTATTGGTCTTTGTATAACATTGTCAAGTGGTGTACTTTGTATAACACTGTCAAGTATTGTCCTTTGTATAACATTGTCAAGTATTGTCCTTTGTATAACATTGTCAAGTATTGTCCTTTGTATAACACTGTCAAGTGGTGTACTTTGTATAACACTGTCAAGTATTGTCCTTTGTATAACATTGTCAAGTATTGGTCTTTGTATAACATTGTCAAGTATTGTCCTTTGTATAACATTGTCAAGTATTGTCCTTTGTATAACATTGTCAAGTATTGTCCTTTGTATAACACTGTCAAGTATTGTCCTTTGTATAACACTGTCAAGTATTGTCCTTTGTATAACACTGTCAAGTATTGTCCTTTGTATAACACTGTCAAGTATTGGTCTTTGTATAACATTGTCAAGTATTGTCCTTTGTATAACACTGTCAAGTATTGTCCTTTGTATAACATTGTCAAGTAGTGTCCTTTGTATAACATTGTCAAGTATTGGTCTTTGTATAACATTGTCAAGTATTGTCCTTTGTATAACATTGTCAAGTATTGTCCTTTGTATAACATTGTCAAGTATTGTCCTTTGTATAACACTGTCAAGTATTGTCCTTTGTATAACACTGTCAAGTATTGTCCTTTGTATAACACTGTCAAGTATTGTCCTTTGTATAACACTGTCAAGTATTGTCCTTTGTATCACGGATATACACAGAACGGATAAGCAGGTCTAAAAATAGCCTAGTTATGACCTGACTACCCATAATGCATTGCGCGCTTCGGTAAGCACGATAATTGTGAACATGACTTATCCAAAAGAAATCTTTTTTTCGTGTCAAAACCACAAAACTAAGTGGTTTGATCATTTTCAACAAATAGAGGACACCCCAAAGATCACAAAAAATATTGATTTATTAGAAAAACAGTCGTAAATAAGTTTCCTTAGGGGTTTAAAAAAGTAAATATCGGAAGCAATCCAAAACCCGTCGATTGAAAATTTATCGATCAGGATAGGTCACAGAAAATGTGGTCTATGTCACAATTGACAGATGAATCGTCCAAACTATCTATACAAAAACTTTCCAAACACATAAAGGAACAAATAAATTCCCATCTTTGCTTATTTTGACGAAGAGTTGCTTTAAATGAAAACAAATATCTCATTGACAAATTAGGCTGAATTTATGAAATAATCCAAGATGGCGGCGGCTAGCGGGGAAAAATAGCGCCAACTTGAGAATCTCGCCAAGTCTCGTTAAGTCTCGTACAAGTAAGCCGATCGCGATATTTCATTCCAGTATGGCGGCCTATATAGGAAATATAGTGGGGGTCGAATGAGTTGCCATTCCGTCTAATGTATTTCCGTGTTTGTATAACACTGTCAAGTAGTGTCCTTTGTATAACATTGTCAAGTATTGTCCTTTGTATAACATTGTCAAGTAGTGTCCTTTGTATAACATTGTCAAGTATTGTCCTTTGTATAACACTGTCAAGTATTGTCCTTTGTATAACACTGTCAAGTAGTGTCCTTTGTATAACATTGTCAAGTATTGTCCTTTGTATAACATTGTCAAGTAGTGTCCTTTGTATAACATTGTCAAGTATTGTCCTTTGTATAACACTGTCAAATATTGTCCTTTGGATAACACTGCCAAGTATTGGTCTGTGTGTAACACTGTCAAGTGTGGCCCTTGTGTAACACGGTCTGTAGTGATACCAAATATTTTCAACCTGTGACTGCGGCTTTTAAATTGTACCTTATTTTTTTTAGGTAAAAAGAAACTAGACCAGCTTGATCATGCAGCAGTTGAGATGTACGCATTCGACGGTGATATGAAAATCATAGTTGATGAAGATTCTATCGAACTTTTACAAAATAAATCAAGAATTTTCATTACATTTAATAATGCACAAGGGTTGTTCGATAACGCTGTTTCATATCTCAATAAGGTTTTTCAATAAAGCTGTTGCATTTTGCAGTAGGGTTGTTCAATAACGCTGTGGCATTTTTCAATAGCCAATTAAAATGATCTTGGTATATCAGTGTTCTTACATTATCTATAGTGTATGGAGGTGTCTTGAACTATTCGCGTTGAAATAGAATTTGGTAACATATATTGAAGTTTCATTGTTTGTTGCTTTGAACTCATTTTTGTTTACTACAACTATGATACTGTAAGATATGGGAAAACGGTTGTGCAAAAACAGAAACAAACCGCATTCAAACAGCCGAGCACAAAAGGTGTCAAAAACGTTTAAGCATTAGATCTACTATAAAAGGATTTTGCAGCTGCACTCATGATAAGGTGGACAAGTGGTCTAGTGGTATGGGCTACTGACTGCTGATCTGAAGGTTGTGGGTTCAATCCCTACTCCAGATGGTCAAAATCAGAAATGCTTTTTAGTGTTTCCCACCTAACATAACTAAAATTACTAACAGTCTTTGGACGAGACATTAAGCGAGGTCCCGGGTATGATGCTTTACATTGGCACGTAAAAGAACCAGGGATGCTTCTGGAACTGGGGCATGTTCTGTATCATGCACTATCCCCCAAGACCTGAAGTGACTAACCTCTTCTGGGGGCCTCGCCCATATGGATTTCCGAGGATAAATAAAAGCAAATAAACCTCATGATATAATTTTTAATAGATGTAAACAGAAAGACAAGAACGAAGTGGACCGGGTACGAATAAGATGAGCATCACGAACTTTACCAGGACTAGTCTGAGACGCCTGGTCGTTCGATCAACTTTGAAGCGGAAACATCTCACGTTTCAAAAACAGCAGAAATGAAACAACAATTTGCATAGACAAAGCTTTTAATTCATGAAAACATATTTATGTAATACAATGCAAGCCAAGCACCACATGTTCTATAACATTGTGAAACAATTATCGATCTTTTCAATATGAGGCATATATCGTATCATCTATGTAAGTAATTGCGACAAAATGAAGACGATTCGAATTCTACTATTATACATATTATTATGGTGCATGCGTATCAGTTATCGCAATGTTAACGTCGTGGATTTTAGATGCATTATGTTGATAATCATAAGATGAAGTCATGAAGAGTAAGCTCCTTTGTTAGAGAGTCTGTGTGACATGTTATTTGAATTACACATAGTTCATGTGCATCTGTATATGTAAATGATAAAGGGACTAATGGACTAGACTGAATTGTATCAGGCGTATTTAAATAATAAATTTAAATAATTTTAAATAATCCTCGATGATATGGTTCGATCCCGATGATTTGACAAGTATAAATGGCGGACAGGTCAGGTGATTATCAAGGTGGCGGCGGTCAAAATACCAGTTCTGGAATCGTCGTATATATACATGAACGTTAATGAACTTTTCCAGCACGGTTCAAATATGCATTAATGTTATCAATATCATCTGCAAATGTACCAAGTAGTATACAAACCAATGAAGGGAGACTACTACGTTGTGTGTATGTGTGTATGTGTGAACGGTCTATAAACCGTTTCAGTACTGCGAATATGCGTGAATAGAGAATTATTGATCTTAGAACAGCAACATGCGACATTAACACGTCAATATTCGGACCATGAACAATTCGCACCAGAGTTCATTCGAACCACATTAGGTTCAAATTGACGTCCTAACAATAATAACAATAACTATTGTTGCGCACACATAGCAACACATTTAATGGTGATGCATAAAACAATGTATGATGTAAATCAATGTTCTAACATGGTAGCGTATTTATATGGAATGATTATACGATTATACATCAACTCAAAATAGTTCGTCAATGACAATGAATTCTAGAAACAATTGTAGTTGTCAACATAGTAATTATTAAATCTAAGTTGGCATTAAGTCAGCACACTACGGGATCGTCACAGAACCATCGTAGTTATAGCAACTATATAGTCTCTGTAGCAACACATAATAGTGACGTCCAGCTGGCGTTTGTATGGTGACGTAATGTTCCTAACATATGCCACATACTTAACAATTTTGATATTAATGTACAGCTCAGAGCGCATGCGCGGAACAAGAGAGATTCATATACAAAAACAATTAAATGGATTATTTAGGTCGGTCACTAGTTTACATAACATTGTGTACATAAACATTACAATTTCTCTTATTAAAGTCCTATTTTAATAGATATTATGTGTATAAGCATGTAGCTTAGTGAATAGGGTATGGGTTTTCACTGCCCTTTTCTCCAATCAAAATGTTTAAAACATTTAAACTACAATGTTATGATGTTGCAATGTTTGTATACAAGTGACAGACCTAATTAAACGTACTTTGTTACTGTCTGTAAATTCAAAACATTGAAACAATGTCTGTGAATATACGATTCTCTAAAAATGTAAGCACTCAACAAGGTACGCTAAATCCTTATAGTACAGATGCACATTCCCGTAAGTCATGAATGACACATGAATACACAGCATAATTATAACAAATCAGTGACTTTCTACACGTGAACAGTCACGTGGTCAACATTTAACCAATCAAATGGAACGATACAATTATTTGACATGACACCGCCTAGAATATCTCTAATGACAACCGCATGCTTTGACCTTCATATTTTTGTACCTCTTCAATACGACATTCGATTTTTCACCAAAGTATAAAACACGTATGGCAGATAATTTGGTTGGAGCACAGCAAGGCTTTGGTACGGCATACGGTTTGGTGAGATGTACCAATGTTTGTACAATAGCGTGGTTTGTTGCATTCATGTGTGCACCTAGAGGAAAGGCACATTCTCCACCACAGTAGAAAGTGGGGTATCCTTCAGGGGCGATAATCCAGTCCTGAAAATATGCGAAGAATTAGAGTAGACACCAAATTGTTTTTCAAGATCTATAAATACTCGTTATGTTCCAGCAACAAACACCTAACTTTATGCTGGCCTTCAAAAGTTGTTTTTCGCTCAACTTGCATCCTTCATCTGTATTCTTTATTTTGCATTTTATTATCCATGATACCAGATTCGGTGTCGTATTTTAACCAAAAGCAAAAAAACGAAAATGGCAAAGTTTCCTTTGCCACCAAGAATATAACAGTTTAAAACATTTATTTATAGACATGACTATTGTTATAGTCTAAACTTAATTATAATAAATAAGTAGTTTTTTATGTTTCGGCCAGAAATGGCTAACATATGATAAAAAGAACATTACATTTGTGACTTTCCACATTGGATTTATTAAACACGTTGAATAAAATCAACAAAATGCTCGACAGAGCCTCGCATTGTATTATTTTATTCAACTCGTTTAATACATTCAATATGAAAAGACACTCATGTTATATCCTCTATTTACTAATCATTTGATAAACTAGTACTGTATCTATGACATATTATCTGTTAAAGTAATGATCACCAGTTTTCAGATACCGATACACAGATAACAGATAATAGGCCGATGTGACTGAGGTTTATTTTCCGAAAATAGAGGGTTTTAATTAACCAATGCTTGTAGTGCAGTGATTTTGGCTAAATAGTGACTAGATAATCTTGTAGTGGTTGGATACATTCGTATTGACTCAACTTTCTCGTCCATTTTAGAATTGTAAGTTTATTTATTTGAACCAATTATTTTTATTTCACCACCAGGAATCGTGTTTCTATCGTTTTATTTACTTTGAAATTAATAGTTTTACTGTTTGTTTAGGTGCATATACGTTTACATGATTGATAACAAAACTTCTCACACGTTGCTACTTGACCCAGCGTAGTCACAGGTAACTGGCTCATTGTTTCATTTTTATATAAAATTTATGTTATTATCCTTTTTTCACACAAGGGTCGCTTTAAATGATTTTCACGTACAAACCGCAAATGTGAATAACCTACTTTAAACTTAGTATACTCGTGAAATGAAAGAGCCGTATATAAATCAAAGTACTGAAGTACTGTTACTTGGGGTATAACGCAAATCTTGGTAATCTATTAAAAATAACCTTAAATGGTATTGGATTAATAAGTGTAAATTTGTGAAAACTTTTCATAAATATCGATGACAGCTGACTCATTCAAATTTAATCTAACGAACCCATTTAGGCAATCCCACCATTAAAAACTCAAAGAACTAGTTTCAACTATAAAGGGGGCTGAAATACGTAGTTTTAGCAGGGAAAAAGTATTAAAAAGACTAACAATAACAGTAAATGGTAATTTCATGAATATGCGTAAATACTGTTTGACGGTAGTAAACAAAAATAATATAGGTAATTGGATAGGGGATGAATAGTCGTACAACAATATTAATAAAAAATTAATAAAATTATATGGGACAACGATAAAGTACCACTGTTCCGAAGTAATCTCATGAATAATCATGACCTACTCAATCAGCTGACCACTGATGCGCGGAGCGGGCCAATCGAAAAAATAGTAGACGATTTCACTCGCTTGATTTATACAAACACGCATGCCGTATTTGGGAAATCGCAATGCGGCTCGCATCAAAATCATAAACAAACCAATAAACCGTGGTTTGACACGAGCTGCTATATTGCTAAACGCTCATTTAAATTACACAGAAATTTATATAATAAAAATAAAAATAATGAAAATCGTATTAATTTTGTACTTGCACGCACTAATTATAATAACATAAAAAGAAAATCCAAGCATGCATTCCGAGTAAAAGAAGGATTAAGAATAGATAAACTAGCATCCTCACAACCCAGAAAATTCTGGCGAAATATTAAAACGACATATAAACAAAATAAAATATCTGCAGACTCTTTGACACTTGATGAACTTTTTAATCATTTCAAAGATATGTTCGGCGAGAACCCCTTAAATAATACTCACCAAGATATGGGAGATACTCCAGATGGGTACGATGAAGAATTAGACAATGAAATCTCGGAATTAGAAATTCGAGAGGCTGTCTTTTCCCAAAACAATAATAAAACTCCAGGTATAGATAACCTTCCTGCGGAAATATTTAAGTCATGTTTTGATATTTTATCACCGTTTATGGTTGAACTGTACAATAGAATATTCATGAATAATGAGTATCCCGCTTCATGGGGACAAGGAATTATCTCGCCAATATTCAAAAAAGGTGATCCGAATATTGCTAGTAATTATCGTGGCATTACACTAATAAACATACTTGCAAAGATTTATTCACAGATTTTACTCAATAGATTGAATAAGTGGAGTATAAAATATGATAAACTTTCCGAAAATCAATTTGGTTTCCAGAAAGGAAAATCTATATCGGATTGTATTTTTATTTTACAGGCAATTATATCTAAAGTACTCAGCGAAAAACAAAAGTTATATTGCGTATTCATCGACTATCAACGCTGTTTTGACTCAATCGATAGACAACACTTATGGCAAAAATTATTGCATGAAAATGTGAGTGGAAAATTTGTCAAATCATTGCGTGCAATGTATAGTACAGTCATATCATGTATCAAATACAAATCTAATGTTTCAGATTTTTTCAATTCAGAGATAGGGCTAAAACAAGGAGATCCGAGCTCCCCATTACTATTCATGTTTTTTTGTAAATGATATTATCGAAAATATCAACTCTGATTTAGATGATATTATGTCCATTGATGGTCTCAAACTTTTCCTTATACTTTACGCGGATGATATGGCTCTATTTGCACGTTCACCAGAATCGCTTCAAGCTATGCTTCATGACGTGGAACATTACTGTACCACGTGGGGATTAACAATCAATGTGGATAAAACTAAGGTAATGATATTTGAAAATGGACGACCTACTTCTGTTGACTTGTTCATATATAATACAAAATTAGAGATCGTGAGTTCGTTTAAATATTTGGGTATCAACTTATTTAAAAATGGGAACTGGTCACGTACACAAAAAGAGGGCCCAAAGGGCCCTAGGTCGCTCACCTGTCGAACTTGACCTAGATTTTGTTGAGACGATCATTGTCACCAAGTTTTATACAGATTAGGTCAATATTGTGACCTCTAGTGACTACACAAGGTTTTTATATGATTTGACCTAACAACCTAGTTTTTGACCCTAGATAAACTAATATCGAACTTGACCTAGATTTTGTTGAGATGATCATTGTGATCAAGTTACATAACGATTAAGTCAAAATTGTGACCTCTAGTGACTACACAAAGTTTTTCTATGATTTGACCTTGTGACCTAGTTTTTGGCCCCAGATAACCCAATATCGAACTTGACCTAGATTTTGTTGAGATGATCATTGTGACCAAGTTTCATAAAGATTAGGCTAAAATTGTGACCTCTAGTGACTACACAAAGTTTTTCTATTATTTGACCTTGTGACCAAGTTTTTGACCCCAGATGACCCATTATCGAACTTGACCTAGATTTTGTTGAGATGATCATTGTGACCAAGTTTCATAAAGATTAGGCTAAAATTGTGACCTCTAGTGACTACACAAGGTTTTTCTATGATTTGTCCTTGTGACCTAGTTTTTGACCCTAGATAAACTAATATCGAACTTGACCTAGATTTTGTTGAGATGATCATAGTGACCAAGTTACATAACGATTAAGTCAAAATTGTGACCTCTAGTGACTACACAAGGTTTTTCTATGATTTGACCTTGTGACCTAGTTTTTGGCCCCAGATAACCCAATATCGAACTTGACCTAGATTTTGTTGAGATGATCATTGTGACCAAGTTTCATAAAGATTAGGCTAAAATTGTGACCTCTAGTGACTACACAAAGTTTTTCTATTATTTGACCTTGTGACCAAGTTTTTGACCCCAGATGACCCATTATCGAACTTGACCTAGATTTTGTTGAGATGATCATTGTGACCAAGTTTCATAAAGATTAGGCTAAAATTGTGACCTCTAGTGACTACACAAGGTTTTTCTATGATTTGTCCTTGTGACCTAGTTTTTGACCCCGGATGACCCAATATTGAACTAGACCTAGATTTTGTTGAGATGATCATAGTGACCAAGTTTCATAAAGATTAAGTCAAAATTGTGACCTCTAGTGACTACACAAGGTTTTTCTATGATTTGACCTAGTGACCTAGTTTTTGACCCCAGATTACCCAATATTGAACTTGGCCTAGATTTTGTTGAGATGATCATTTTGACCAAGTTTCATAAAGATTAGGCCAAAATTGTGACCTCTAGTGTCTACACAAGCCAATTGTTGACGGACGGACGGACAGACGACTGACGACGGACGACGGACGAAGAGTGATCACAAAAGCTCACTCTGTCACTTTGTGACAGGTGAGCTAAAAACATATAGCTCAACACGCCTCTTTTGCATTGCACAAATTGTACTCAGTATTTCAACAGATTGAACTACCGTTATCCAGAAAAGTCCAGCTTTTTGATACACTTGTCGGTTCTGTTCTCAATTTCTGTTCTGAAATTTGGGGATTTCATACTGCAAACGACATTGAAATCGTCCATACTAAATTTCTAAGACGCCTACTAGGTGTAAGACAATCAACAAACACATCTACCCTTTATGGAGAACTGGGCAGAATACCGTTCTATATTTTTCGAAAAATTAGAATAATAAAATATTGGGGGAAACTTATAAAACTAAACGACTCTTCATTGACGTATAAATTATATAGTGTTCTGAAATATGATGCTGAAAATAATGTAACATATGGGAACAAAAATTGGGCCTCTCATGTCAAAACGATTCTTGAAGAGCATGGTTTTGCGTATATGGAGAGAACAAGTACTTGATAAGCATACATTTATACTAATTAAACAACGAATATTCGATAATTATCATCAGTCCTGGTATTCGGATATAAATAATTCTCCCCGTCTTTCAACGTATTGTCTATTTAAACATAATTTCATACGCGAGAAATATCTCGATTGCATACATGAAAGAAAATATTTAATATCATTATCACGATTTAGAGTATCTGCTCATCAACTATTCATAGAAACAGGCAGACACAACAATATTCCACGAACACAGCGTCTATGTAAATCATGCAACATGTCAAAAACTGAATCAGAATTTCACTTCTTGCTAGTTTGCCCAAAATATAGAGACTTACGAAAAAAGTATTTTAAACCTTATTTCTGTCACTGGCCACACCATAATAAATTCATTTCATTGCTGAATTCTACTTCCAAACTATCTATTAATAACTTGTCAAAATTTATTTATTTCGCAAATAAAATCAGAATTTCTGTTTAAGACATTTCACATTTTCATAAAAATTTCATCCTTTTTATCATCCTTTATTTCAAGACCCTTCAGAAAACTATGTTAAAATTTCACCCTGTCACAATGTTTACACATTCCTGCAGACTTTCCATATTTTCTCTTTCTAGTATATTTGATTATTTGTTTGATTATAAATTGTATTAATGCAATTTTATGTCAATAAACTATATGTTATGTTATGTTATGTATATTCGGTCGTTAATCAAGGTGTTAAACTATTTTAAACGGTTAATGGCAACACGAACGTTTAATTAACGTGCGTGATGGCAGATATGTCACATGTATACATGTACTTGAATTTGTTCACGAACATGAATCAGCACATAACGATATAGATTACAAGCGTTCATATCCTAAGTATTATTTTATTCATTTTCTGATTTATTTTGTGTTATGTGAATACATTTAGTTTAATTCGAAAGAGCAACATGCCGAAATTCCATATAATTTTTAAATAAAGGCGTTTGTCCACGAACATGAATATCGACTTAGCGCTCTACATATAATACATGTATCATTTTAGGCTGCAATAAGGAAAAGTTTTAAGTTTTTGTATATCAACGTCAATATCATAATAAAAAATTGTATAACTGTATTTGAGAAGTTTTGAAATAAAAGCTCATACATTCATAAATATACCCTGTTCGTCGGAATCCAGCCCTCCTCTTATGCCGGAAAACGACGCCGTGTCCTCGTAAATATCAATGATGCGGCCCTGTTGTGCGTTATGCTGCGTTTACAGTCAGCCACGATGCCCACGATGTCCGCGGTTTGACAATATCGTGGAGCTCCACGATTAATTGCATCAAATTTCATTTTACTACGCTGTCCTACGCTTTGTTACGTTGTGATACTACTGGTTGCGCTTTCTTACGATACTGACACGATTCATGTCAAGATCTGCCACGAATTACATCACGTTCTTTTACGTTCTCTTACGACAGCCACGATATGCTATCACGTTTTATTACGTCTTATTACGTTCTGTTAAGATCTCTTACGCTCTTCAAGTTATGCTGAGCTCTTATACGATTAATGTCCACGTTTTGAGTACGATTGAATGTATAAATACCCATTCTCTAGATGTTCCAAAAAGGAACAAGCTATGCATTCAAGAGATGAAGATGTCGATTTCGCAATAGTGTTCATGCATAGCTAATTTTCAACAGTGGCAACAAGGTATGGAGCGGGGAAGACTACAGGAGAAGTAAAGGAGAAGAAGAAATAGATGGCTTAGAAGTTGAAGTTAGAACCTATTGTTAAGACCATGGTTGTGTGTAAATAGAAATAACATACTGGTTCAATATTTCCAACAAATAATTCATTGGTGATGTTAGCTCCTTCGTCAAATAATATGATGATACGTATATTTGATGATATTCTGAAAAGAGTATTACCAAACATAGAGAAAATATACCAAATGAGAGCCCCTATCACGAAGATTGAAGCTGAAACCCATCCTCAAATATCCTATCACTTAAGATAAAACTTATACTATACTATGGCTTCATATACAGTAGTTTCTTCTATGTTGTTCAAGGTGATCGTAAGGCAGTTGATAAAACGCATGAAGGTGATATTTTCTCTTGTCGTGTCGTCTTTGTAGCATAAAAACTGACTGTAGACAAATTCAATAAGCGATGTAATGTATCACATGCTAAAGGAGTTTTTCAATGGATAACATAATTTCTTCCCAAAAGCCGGCACACAGGTAGCTCGAGGGATTGTCCATGTCCCACTACGGTACTGGTAAATGCTTGAACTTGGTGACATTTGTCATATGTCTGATGAACAAACTGTATCCATTATGTTTGCATGGTGCAACTGCAAATATTCTTGGTCCGGGTGTTCATGTTTGTTGTCCATTCTGTGCTATTCATAGATGGAAAGGTTGCCTTTCAGGGACCCTTTGATATCATCTGCTTGATTCATTGAAGGGGGTTTCTATCCTCAGTCACCTGACTTTTTCCGAGTGGTAGTCCGATATGGCAGTTCATCTTGTGGAGATCGTCTTTTCATTGGCTGTGTGAACCTACGGTAATTGGTGTTAGTAGGAAGATTAGACAATCTGATCATTCCTAGCAGATTATTTCCTTCGTTTTTTGGCTGGTATTTTTAGGGTGTCGAAAACGCGACGAATCGTCAAAGCGCGGCTCCACTACGCTTGAAATGCATCGGAACTTACCAAGACTTAGGAGAGCGCCACAAAATGTGGGAGCAAATCTGAATGATCGTTCAAGAACGTACCGCATCGTGATTAAAGTACTGATACTACCCTATATATCTTGACAAAAAGTAGAATAAAGTGATAGAGCGTTTAGGAATCGTAATGCAATTTAGCGCGTCGTGTTTCAAGTCCAACAAGATCCCTTACGATGGAGCATCACGATCTGACACGCTGCGTAAAGGTCTGATAAGCTTTAATGCGCTCCACTACGCTTAGCACGTTCCACCACGTTCCGTCACGCTCTCTCAAGATCAAAGTTGAATCGGGACAATCGTGGTCAAATTTTTGACCGTCAAAAATTTTGACACGATGATCACGATGCTCGCGATTCCACCAAGTTCCCCCACGATCATCACGATTCGATTCCACGGTCTCCGACGATCCCCCACGCTCACCACGATACTTTCCAATCGTGGTCATCGTGGCCATCGTGGCTGACTGTAAACGCAGCATTAACCGCTACGGGACACGGTCCACCTCCCGTTCTATTTCTCTCAACTTTCTGCTTGGTAGCAATCTCCTTGGCGTCTCTTCGCATATTTTGCCATTTATTCGAACACTCCTGAGGTGTCCTGATGGCAAAACCAAGGCAGGACACCTCACCAGCCACCAGCTTCCAAATTTCCTGCTTTTTAGCTCACCTGTCACAAAGTGACAGAGTGAGCTTTTGTGATCACTCTTCGTCCGTCGTCCGTCCGTCGTCCGTCCGTCAACAATTTGCTTGTGTAGACACTAGAGGTCACAATTTTGACTTAATCTTTATGAAACTTGGTCACAATGATCATCTCAACAAAATCTAGGTCAAGTTCGATATTGGGTCATTCGGGGTCAAAAACTAGGTCACAAGGTCAAATCATAGAAAAACCTTGTGTAGACACCGGAGGTCACAATTTTGACTTAATCTTTATGAAACTTGGTCACAGTGATCATCGCAACGAAATCTAGGTCAAGTTTGATATTGGGACATCCGGGGTCAAAAACTAGGTCACAAGGTCAAATCATAGAAAAACCTTGTGTAGTCACTAGAGGTCACAATTTTTACCTAATCTTTATGAAACTTGGTCACAATGATCATCACAACAAAAACTAGGTCAAGATGATATTGGGTCATCCGGGGTCAAAAACTAGGTCACAAGGTCAAATCATAGAAAAACCTTGTGTAGACACTGGAGGTCACAATTTTGACTTAATCTTTATGAAACTTGGTCACAATTATCATCGCAACAAAATCTAGGTCAAGTCGATATTGGGACATCCGGGGTCAAAAACTAGGTCACAAGGTCAAATCATAGAAAAACCTGGTGTAGTCACTAGAGGTCACAATTTTAGCCTAATCCTTATGAAACTTGGTCACAATGATCATCTCAACAAAATCTAGGTCAAGTTCGATATTGGGTCATCCGGGGTAAAAAACTAGGTCACAAGGTCAAATCATAGAAAAACCTTGTGTAGTCACTAGAGGTCACAATTTTAACCTAATCCTTATGAAACTTTGTCAAAATGATCATCACAACAAAATCTAGGTCAAGTTCGATATTGGGTCATCCAGGGTCAAAAACTAGGTCACAAGGTCAAATCATAGAAAAACCTTGTGTAGACACTAGAGGTCACAATATTGACTTAATCTTTATGAATATTGATCACAATGATCATCTCAACAAAATCTAGGTCAAGATCGATATTGGGCCATCCGGGGTCAAAAACTAGGTCACAAGGTCAAATCATAGAAAAACCTTGTGTAGTCACTAGAGGTCACAATTTTAGCCTAATCCTTATGAAACATGGTCAGAGTGATCATCTCAACAAAATCTAGGTCAAGTGCGATATTGCGTCATATGGGGGCCAAGAACTAGGTCACTAGGTCACATCACAGGTCTTGCATGTACTGCTATAACAGGTGAGCGACCTAGGGCCCTGTGGGCCCTCTTGTTTTGGTTTGTGACAGTTGAAGAAAATTTACAATTGATAGATGTTAAATGGTCTCCCCTTTTCAATACTTCTTCCAACTTCAACTTTTCCAAGTCATTAAAATTAACATTCCTCACCCTTTTCTTCTTAATATCACTAGCAATCTCTGAAGACAAACTTTTGGGATCCATTTCAGCCATTTTGGAATCAGGAAGTGGAATTATGGGATTGTTGCATAGGCTTAACACCAGTGTTAAAATTTAACACCAGTGTTAACTAACGCTGGCGTTAAAACAGTTTCAGCAACAGCAATTTAACGCGGTATTAGCTTACGCTCTGTTAGGATTTTTAACGGCCAATTAAGCTAACGCTATGTTAAATTTAACGCTGCTTTGAGCAACCGGGCCCTGACGTTAAATGTCGCAACTTTAACGCTAAATGTCGCAAACATGCAAGAAATGATTTTTATCTCAATATCAAAACTATAAAAAAAATTCAACATAATTATGAAAAATAAAATGTTTAGGGTCGGGCCAAAAAAATAGGGTCGGTCGGGTTACTAGAACAACATAATTAACTGTTTTGGAAACATTCCTGGATCTATGTTTCAAGAATAAGAACAGCCATTTAAGAAGATGACCACGGACACCGTAGTTTAACATTTTACATAAAAGTAAGTTATGATACACTGTATCAAAGGCCTTGGAAAGTCTAATATGGCGACTTCGACTCTACCAGTGCAAGTACAGCATGATCTGACCGGAGGGACCGACAGAGAGAAAGCCTATTAAGGGAGAGAGAGACATTTGATACAGGCATGTCCGGCACTGCAGACGTGCGCCTAGCTCTTATTTCGAATAGAATGTCGGGTTCTTTAATGTGTCCGGTGTATAGCACCGATACACAGCTTCCTGGGACCTTTACCCAGATACAGCGGGGACTATTATAAATATTTCCGACAAGTCCAGTTACCACACCGGGGACTGAACACACGACCTCTGGATTGACAGCCCAAGTGCGTTACCATTAAGCTATAGCTATATTCCGATAACTGGAAGTTGGCTCGTTTATACACTGTGTACATTTTACGTGTTGACATTTACCGAGACGCGCCAATTACCCACGCGTATAATCGGAAATGACGTGACGTCAAAACATGTTTGCCACCTATTGATTTTGACGTTGGCAGCGAAATAGATATGAATTTAATTTTATAAATCATGATGCGTATGTTGGATTACATAGCGGCTGTATAACAATTCATTAGAAGGATCACTTTTCTTGCAGTGATTAGACATAATCGTATTGACGCAACTACAATTAACGTCCTTCTAGAATTGTAAGTTTACTTATTTCCACGGTTTTACCATTTTCTTGCCATCAGGAATTTTGTTTCTATCGTTTAACCATAGGAAAGTTTATCCGCAGACTAGAATATTCGCTATTCTTGTTTAATCTTGAAACTACTCATTATAGCATTAAACGGTGATATTGCCCATACGAAAACGGGACGAAAATCATGCGTAAACATAATGATTCACGCCAGAACGCGCTGTTGGTGTCAAGTTTACGCATGCTCATTTCAAGGCCCAGCCGACGACAATAAGCGATTAGCAGCGCCAATGAACTGTAATTCACATTTGATTATAAATGCTAATTCATTTTCCATCATATTTAAAATAATGAATTTGAACAAACCCGCATTACCTTTGTTGTCTTTGTATATCCCGATCCCAGAAGTCGACGCTCATAACTAAAACTGGCACTATTATGTAACGTTTGTTTACACAAAATCCATTATTTTGACATACAAACGCATAAATTGATGTTATGTATGCTATAATAGCGTTTACGCATGCGTTTTGTGTCATAAAATGTGCACCAACCGTCCCTCTGCAGATGTTATTCCACGAAATAGCATGCGTAAACCCTACATACGTACTTACGGGGGTTGACGTCTGGAGTAACCAGACATGCTCATATAGTCAAACCAGACCAGACTAGATCTATAGTTAGCACCGAAACACAGCCTATAATTATGTCACAAACGTTTGCTCAAACGCTATTTCAGATCAATTACGAGAGCATCATGTCGCAAGGTGGGACGCATAGAACCAGGTCACGATGCTTTTGCATAGCAAAATCTAAAAGTGATGTACCTCATTTGATTAAATACACAACATTTGATGAGTTTGTCCAGACATGTAAGTATATATCTACATTCCTTTGAGTAAAGTGTTTATTATACACCTAGATAAGAAGTATAATTACCTGCGAGCCTTGAGCGAGCAGGTATATTGGATTGCCAAAAGTAAAATGACCATGGAGGGGCACGTGACCTGTTCTCGATGGTTTACGATTTCAAAATAAAAATCCAAAAAAAGATGCATTATGTAAGAATGTCGTGAACCAGACTAATTCCATTATTCCATGCGGATAACATCGGTCTTTATCGCATTGCAATAGTTCATTTACCGAAGGAATCAGAACTATCCGAAATTTCAGTGAGCGCTAGGCAATATTGAGACCATGGATCTAAACAGCAGGTGACTGCAGCTGCATATACGCACAGCGCTTCCCAGTCAATTGTCATGGAATTATCGGAATTGGTTTGTGATCTTTGATATTGTTGAACACTGAAAAAATGTCTTATGATAATACCTTTTAATGAACTGATACGAGGTTTTATTTATAAGCATATAAATATTATATGGAACAAGGGGGTCATAATATGCAATTAAGTGTCTTGAAAATTGGTTTGTTAAACATGAAATTATTTAACAATTCGTTGATAAATTTCGTATGTCAAATTATCGTGCATATAGTTTTCCCAATTTGAAAGCTACCGGCCTATCGCGCTTATTTTTTCTCTCACAATTTTGAGATTTTCATGTTTATTTTTATACACATCAGTTGTTGAATTATGCAGATAGAAGGTCGAGGATCCTGTCAATTCTCTGTCAAATGAAGTCGGTACATCATTTGCTCGCAGGAACTATTTGACTTGTATATATATATGATTGGTTGGCTTGTTGGTTGGTCGGTGCGATTTTTGTCCGTGCTAATTCTCTTAAATAATTGATCGGATTTCATTGAATGGTATTTTTTTACCAGTGCTAAGTCTAGCTTTTATATATGCCTACCATATTTCAGCAAAAAGCTGACTAGCAAATACATGATACAAGAAGATTTATTTTACGTTGGATATATACAAACATATAACATTACCTAATAGCTATTTGCCGACAAAATAAAGGCTATGCTCGGGATTTAAAATCAAAGCACTGTCAGCGCTGAAGGCCTGAGGTTAAACCTTATTAAACTGATGTAAATGTGTCAAAATATCTCAGAATCCAATTCATGCCCCCACTTCCCACACACATGCACAGTCACATATTGAACTTCATAAAGTACTACCTTATTAATGTTTTGGCAAATAATGCGAAAAGCATAGCGAAAATATCAATGGAAATCGATACTGTCCGAAATTACGGTCACTTTTCGTGCTTCCATTTCTGCACTATAACTGCGTGATCACCAATAATCAAAATTACCTTCATTATCAGTACGAGTATAACAAATCATACTGATTAGCCAAGTTTCAATCGCTTGCTCACAAAATGACGACATCGCATTGTAAACAATGACCCAGTAACGTAGTGATAGGGGAGGTAATCCAGATTAAGAATGATCCAAACTCCTACTCATTTATCGTTCTTGCTACACAAAATACTTCTCGCATAAATATGTAAACAATAGAAACTGTGTCATTGTCAATGCTTTGCAACTTTACTTCAATACTATTTTTTACACTTTTTCATGAAACTGTCTTGTTCAAGAGTTATGTTCTGTATTTTTAAAGGCGGGGTTGTGAGATCTGGGTGAACTACTTTTATTGCGCATGTAATGTAATTGGGAATTTGGATTTAGTTGTCTGCCAATTCGGACAGACTGAGGAATTGGTATTGCCACTATGGCCTAGGGGCATAGTCCTAGACCAAAAACGTATGACTGTCCATGCTGACCATTGGTCGGATTGCAACGAAACTTAATTAACGTGATTCAAGTGCTCACTGCCAAGTCTATTTTAAATATGTATCTGATTTACTTTTATTCAGGTAAGAAGAAACTAGACCTTCGAGGAGAAATCAAGTTAGTCGCCATAGATGAGGGAAAGGCCATGATAGTTGATCAAGATTCTATCGAATTTCTACGAAACAAAACCCTCATTCTTGTCAACGGGGATCATGACGCCGCTTACGATTTCTGGTCCGATTACTAGTTTAGTAAACCACGTTGTTGATATACCGTATACTGCACAACAAAATTACGCGAATTAAATTAATTGTGCATATGACCTTTTTATTAAACAAACACATAATATAGGCAGACCAGTTTCAAATTCATTTGTAAATACTGCCAATGTGGTCATTTTCTCTGTTGTTTCGTTATTTGATAAAAATCGGCACCGAAAAGTACCCTTTTGGTGAACAGTACAGAAAATGGTACATTTTCCTCAATTTATTACAGCTAAAGTATACAGCAGAGGCTGTTCCGACTTAAGCTTAACTTTTAAGTTCTTATCCTATGTATGAAACCTCGTCAGTGAACATGGCCAAACAAGCATCCATTTGAAAGAAAACAATATGGCATTGGGTACGGAATCTAGCCATGAACTGTACGGCGTATTGTTTTATTCATCTTACAAGTATACGTGGTTTAGTGGGGTGAACGGGGTTTATTATCATGAAAAATATAAAAATGTATAATGTTAAGTTTATATGCTACACATTGAACGAAATAAATTAAGGGTCAAGACCTAGGGTCATAGATTTTTTAAAGCAAAAATTCTAGTATTCATGTGGAAGTTAAATTGTGTTTGGTTTAGACACACCAGTACATTTGTATACCCGTTACTGTCCCCAAAAGCCGGTGAAAACACACCCACACCTCAAAATAAAGTGAATCAATGCGTGAAAAAGACATCGTTACATGAGCAGAGTTAAATTATAAGTTTTGGTTCGAATAGTCTGTTACTTTACCTGAAGAATCTCTGACGCCCAGAAGACGTATGACAGAGGCTGAAGTAGCCAGAGCAGTCGGTCGTCTGCTGGCAAACGCAGTAGGAGGTGAACATCGTTGTCACTGCAAAACGCCATATGCTTGACTCGGCTGTTGCTCTAAATAGAAACTTTCAAACTGCTCCTTGTGTTAGAACCTCCGAACAAACGTATCACAACAGACTGCACGACGCAAAGTTACGTGCTCGCCGTCCTGTGGCACACGTGTCCTCCAATAAATAACACCAAGACACCATGAGGCCCGACCGGTGTTTGCCAGAGATCACGTTAATTGGCAACTTAGGTACTTTCGTTTGTGCTATTCACTAACAAATCCAAATTGTGCCTGACGACCAATATGTGGAACGTATGGAATGGCCAGCTAAATATCCAGGCATGAACCCAATAGAACATGCATGGGACTAAATGTCGCACTTGACGTTAAATGTCACAAGGCTGACGCTTAATGTTGCAAACGACGATAAAAGTCGCAATCCCCCTGACGCAAAATGAGAGTTTATAAAGGATTGCGACATTTAGCGTTAATGTTGCGATATTTAACGTCAGGCCAGCTTGTTGCGATATTTAACGTCACATATGCGACATTTAGCGTCAGGTGGGATTGCGACATTTAGCGTCGGTTGCGACATTTAGCGTCAGCCTTGCGACATTTAACAGCAAAAACGACGCATAATTATCACGACGTCGCTCAAAAAAACGACGTAAAATATAGCGTTAATTTTCATTTCAAGATGATTTTTGGTCAACATTTTGCGGTGAGACCCCCTTGATATTTTTACGTCGATGGAAAGAGAAATAATTCAGCAGTGTCTTAATATAATAAAATTATGGGGTCACCGTGCAAAATGTTGCATGATATTGATATAACGTTAGCGTACTGACGTTATAAAAACAACGAAAAACGGCACTCAGTCGCAATTAAAATGCACCGCGTTATCGCGGAGTGCTGTATTGACAGTTTAATTTATATTAACGTTAAAGGCCGTGAGCTGGGCTTTCCAATGATTACCTTTATAAAGCGATCGATAAGTGTATACACCCGACGCTTGATAAAACCTTCAACACGCTCTAACGCCGCCATACCCGTACAGGACGTTAAATAATTATAAAATTCTTAAATATTTTTTTTTTTTAAATATATCGTCGGAAACTACAGAATCTGTACTTTTAGCCATCTAAATTTCATATAAATCGGTGCGAAGTCGACACTTTTTATATGACGTCGCGCAAAGGGCGCGACTCACCTTAACGTCAGGCGAGTTTGTTGCGACATTTAACGTCACAGAGGCGACATTTAGCGTCAGGGATTGCGACATTTAGCGTCGGTTGCGACATTTAGCGTCAGTCTTGCAACATTTAACGTCAAGTGCGACATTTAGCGTCGATGCGACATTTAACGTTGCTACAACAATCATTAAAAGTCGAAGTCTATAAATCTAAAAACACTTAACAACTTTTCTAAGTCATTATTTTCTTTGATTAATAACTTTTTATATATAAACAGTGACGCGACAAAATTTCTCAAGTGAAATGTGTACGAGGCAGACAAAAATCCATGTCACACACTGGCACAAGCTTGTCTGATCCGAGATGCAGGTGCTTTTTTGTTTTTTTCTGCCTCCACGTAGTTACACATCACCGGAATTTGTTATGAACACTTACTAATTATACCCAAAGACTCGCAACGAATGAAAAACATTTAATAATCAATTTTAACATCACAGTTAATGCGTCTGACGATGTCAGAAAAAATATGACGTAACGTCGGTACGATGCAGTGTGACATTTTCTGTCGACAAGTCAGGATAACTATCCAAAACGTAACTGCTTTATTATCGATAAAACACAGGAACATAATCTAACATAGCCAATATCTCGTATTTGACAACACATCAATACCACAGGTAAGAATTCTAAATTTAACAAAAAAAAATTTTTTTTTTAGGTACTGTTTATTAATGATACAGTTACCTGTGATCAATACATAGGAACTAGTCTACAGGACTATTTTCTTCCTCGGAAGGCATATTTGCAGTTTGAAGTTGTTCAGTCGTAGATGTGTTTTGACGGGAATTCATGCACACCGTGATTTCCTCTATAGTCCAGTTAGGATATTGTGACAGTGACGTTGCAGTTTATGTGTACGCAAAAATCACAACCATTGTCTAAACAGGTAGAGCGAAGTTTGGTATTGAAATTATAGTTGTTTGTACAGTATAAGCTTTATGATTGGTTTTACACCGTTATAGTGGACTCGACCGCTGCGTCACTGGATTTTTATCCTGACTGGACTATATGTGTATATATATCTGAAACCGCTGGTTGTCCACAATAACGGTGTAAAACCAATTATAAAGGCTTTCACTGTACAAACAACTATAATTTTAATGCTAAACTAACATGTTTTATTCGCTACCTGGTTTTAATCTTTTTGCGTACACAAACTGCAACGTCACTGTCACAATATCCTAACTGGACTGTATGTATAGTCAGATACAATCAACATATAAAACTTAGCTTCATGAGATTCATTCAAATTAATTGATTTAAGACAGGTAGTTGATAATATTTATTTTCTTAAAATAGATGATGAGTTTTATTTTCAGAAAATCTAAAAATAGATTACGAGGTTTATTTAGAGATTAATAACAGGGCGCGCTGTGGCATCGACTGATAAGATCCCCGGCACGACGATAATGGCTCGAGGGCGCTAGCCCGAGTGCCATTATCAAGCGCCGGGGATATTATCATTCAATGCCACAGCGCGCCCATTTATTGAACTGTTTAATATACATGTTCCAGCGAAGGAAATATATGAAAGCACACAATGTCAACATCTTACATAACAGTATAGAATAAAGGTTACACGTCTTCATTCGTCAATTGATACGAATGAACCTTCAAAAGAACGAGAAATAGTACAGTGCAATTCTCATTCCGAGGCAAAATAGAACTAAAAGAAGACGGTCAATTAAATATTATGTCTTTTAAGTAAAATAAAGAAGTATGGATGTCCCGTTTTCCTTAATTTATTAGGCCTAGCCTTCGAGCGGACGTTTCGACGTGTACGTACAATAGGAGCCGTACGTTTAACGTAAATTCCGCGTAAATAACGTCACGTCGCGCGTGCGCACGATCGCAGGGCGATTATTGATCACGTGATCAATAATATCCCCGGGGATATTATCAGTTTTCAACATTTTGATGATAATATCCCCGGTGGGGCGATAATAGAGATTTTGTCAACGCAAAAATGTTACTATATATAGTAACAAGTGTATTAATTTCTGATAATCACTAGGCGTATATGCGTGCATGTTAAACTTGTTCTCTTGCAGTGATTGGATACAGTCGTATTGACTCGGCGTTCTCGTCCATTTTAGAATAGTAAGTTTACTTATTTCGACTATTTCACCATTTTCCCTTCATCGGGAATTTTGTTTCTATCGTTTTATTAGTGAGTGAGCTTTTGTGATCACACTTCGTCCGTCCGTCGTCCGTCAAAAATTTGCTTGTGAAGACACTAACTTACTATACTCAGTCTACAACATGTACATTGTATTTAGTAATTCTGAGTTAGGTGAAATGGCAAGGGCGTTTTACTTAATTCATTCTGTACACATACATGCTTCAGGTCGAAATTTAGCGATTGCATCATGGCGGAAATGAATACGAATACATATATGGCCAGATGCTTTTACATATCCAAATTTGAACACGATGAAGTATTTCATTTGATCAGATATACGACATTTGATGAGTTTGTCAAGACACGAAGTCTTTAATTCTTATATTGTTTTCCAGAGTAAAACGCGTTTTTTATCTGTTTAGAGTAAAGGACCCGTCAGTTTGACTTAAGTATTAAGTATTGGTCTTTGTGTAACACTGTCAAGTAGTGTCCTTTGTATAACATTGTCAAGTATTGTCCTTTGGATAACACTGCCAAGTATTGGTCTTTGTGTAACACTGTCAAGTAGTGTCCTTTGTATAACATTGTCAAGTATTGTCCTTTGGATAACACTGCCAAGTATTGGTCTGTGTGTAACACTGTCAAGTATTGTCCTTTGTATAACACTGTCAAGTACAAACTGTATTGTCCTTTGTGTAACACTTTCAAGTGTGGCCCTTTGTGTAACACGGTCTGTAGTGATCCCAAATATTTTCAACTTGTGACTGCGGCTTTTAAATTGTACCTTATTTTTTTTAGGTAAAAAGAAACTAGACCAGCTTGATTATGCAGCAGTTGAGATGTACGCATTCGACGGTGATAAGAAAATCATAGTTGAAGAAGATTCTATCGAACTTTTACAAAATAAATCAAGAATTTTCATTACATTTAATAATGCACAAGGGTTGTTCGATAACGCTGTTTCATATCTCAATAAGGTTTTTCAATAAAGCTGTTGCATTTTGCAGTAGGGTTGTTCAATAACGCTGTGGCATTTTTCAATAGCCAATTAAAATGATCTTGGTATATCAGTGTTCTTACATTAACTATAGTGTATGGAGGTGTCTTGAACTATTCGCGTTGAAATAAAATTTGGTAACATATATTGGAGTTTCGTTGTTTGTTGCTTTGAACTCATTTTTGTTTACTACAACTATGATACTGTAAGATATGGGAAAACGGTTGTGCAAAAACAGAAACAAACAGCATTCAAACAGCCGAGCACAAAAGGTGTCAAAAACGTTTAAGCATTAGATCTACTATAAAAGGATTTTGCAGCTGCACTCATGATAAGGTGGACAAGTGGTCTAGTGGTATGGGCTACTGACTGCTGATCTGAAGGTTGTGGGTTCAATCCCTACTCCAGATGGTCAAAATCAGAAATGCTTTTCAGTGTTTCCCACCTAACTTAACTAAAATTACTAACAGTCTTTGGACGAGACGTTAAGCGAGGTCCCGGATATGATGCTTTACATTGGCACGTAAAAGAACCAGGGATGCTTCTGGAACTGGAGCATGTTCTGTATCATGGACTATCCCCCAAGACCTGAAGTGACTAACCTCTTCTGGGGGCCTCGCCCATATGGATTTTCGGTGGCGAGGATAAATAAAAGCAAATAAACCTCATGATATAATTTTTAATAGATGTAAACAGAAAGACAAGAACGAAGTGGACCGGGTACGAATAAGATGAGCATCACGAACTTTACCAGGACTAGTCTGAGACGCCTGGTCGTTCGATCAACTTTGAAGCGGAAACATCTCACGTTTCAAAAACAGCAGAAATGAAACAACAATTTGCATAGACAAAGCTTTTAATTCATGAAAACATATTTATGTAATACAATGCAAGCCAAGCACCACATGTTCTATAACATTGTGAAACAATTATCGATCTTTTCAATATGAGGCATATATCGTATCATCTATGTAAGTAATTGCGACAAAATGAAGACGATTCGAATTCTACTATTATACATATCATTATGGTGCATGCGTATCAGTTATTGCAATGTTAACGTCGTGGATTTTAGATGCATTATGTTGATAGTCATAAGATGAAGTCATGAAGAGTAAGCTCCTTTGTTAGAGTCTGTGTGACATGTTATTTGAATTACACATAGTTCATTTGCATCTGTATATGTAAATGATAAAGGGACTAATGGACTAGACTGAATTGTGTCAGGCGTATGTCAGTTTTAAATAATCCTCGATGATATGGTTCGATCCCGATGATTTGACAAGTATAAATGGCGGACAGGTCAGGTGATTATCAAGGTGGCGGCGGTCAAAATACCAGTTCTGGAATCGTCGTATATATACATGAACGTTAATGAACTTTTCCAGCACGATTCAAATATGCATTAATGTTATCAATATCATCTGCAAATGTACCAAGTAGTATACAAACCAATGAAGGGAGGCTACTAAGTTGTGTGTATGTGTGTATGTGTGTATGTGTGAATGGTTTATAAACCGTTTCAGTACTGCGAATATGCGTGAATAGAGAATTATTGATCTTAGAACAGCAACATGCGACATTAACACGTCAATATTCGGACCATGGACAATTCGCACCAGAGTTCATTCGAACCACATTAGGTTCAAATTGACGTCCTAACAATAATAACAATAACTACTGTTGCGCACACATAGCAACACATTTAATGGTGATGCATAAAACAATGTATGATGTAAATCAATGTTCGAACATGGTAGCGTATTTATATGGAATGATTATACGATTATACATCAACTCAAAATAGTTCGTCAATGAATTCTAGAAACAATTGTAGTTGTCAACATAGTACATGTAATTATTAAATCTAAGTTGGCATTAAGTCAGCACACTACGGGATCGTCACAGAACCATCGTAGTTATAGCAACTATATAGTCTCTGTAGCAACACATAATAGTAACGTCGAGCTGGCGTTTGTATGGTGACGTAATGTTCCTAACATATGCCACATGATCACAATTTTAATATTAATGTACAGCTTAGAGCGCATGCGCGGAACAAGAGAGATTCATAACTGTCTGTGAATTCAAAACATTGAAAACAATGTCTGTGAATATACGATGCTCTGAAAATGTAAGCATTCAACAATGGACAACAAATCCTTACAGTACAGGTGCACATACCCATAAGTCATGAATGACACATGAATACACAGCATATTAATTACAACAAATCACGTGACTTTCTGCACGTGAATAGTCACGTGGTATACATTACCAATCAAACGGAACGATACAATTATTTGACATAACACCTTCAAGATTAGCTCTAATGACAACCGCATGCTTTGACCTTCATATTTTTGTATCTCTTCAATACGACATTCGATTTTTCATCAAAGTATAAAACACGTATGGCAGATAATTTGGTTGGAGCACAGCAAGGCTTTGGTACGGCATACGGTTTGGTGAGATGAACCAATGTTTGTACAATAGCGTGGTTTGTTGCATTCATGTGTGCACCTAGAGGAAAGGCACATTCTCCACCGCAGTAGAAAGCCGGGTATCCTTCAGGGGCGATAATCCAGTCCTGAAAATATGCGAAGAATTAGAGCAGACACCAAATTGTTTTTTCAAGATCTATAAATACTGGATATGCTCCAGCAACAAACACCTAACTTTATGCTGGCCTTCAAAAGTTGTTTTCCGCTCAACTTGCTGAGTTAACGACATTTTGCTTCATCCATGAGACCAGATTCGGTGTCGTATTTTAACCAAAAGTAAAAAAACCAAAACGGCAAAGTGTCCTTTGCCACCAAGAATATAACAGTTTAAAACATTTATTAATAGACATGACTATTATTATAGTCTTAACTTTATTATTAATTACGCCAAATGGCAAAGATCGCTCCGCCATAGTGTTTGTCGAAGGTATTTTGTCGAAGAATGTTTGCCGAAGGTTGCTTCTCGAAGTTTTCAAGCGAATGGATTGGACCACATGCTGCAATTAACCGGTACAGTGTTTATACTATTATACATGTACATGTATATCAAGTGCTTCATTGACGATTGGTGTAAATATAAGAACATGCTCCAATAAATTCACTTGAAAACCTTCGGCAGGCAACCTTCGACAAGCAAAGTTCGACAAACAATCAGTTGAAGTGATCTCTGCCCTGACGTGATTTCAAATTGTCTAAGAACAACGCTGTGTACAGCATCAGTAGGTAACAAAAAAGATGCCAAGTTGTTTTAAAATTTTCTAAAACTCATTCTGTTAGCAACAGCATACCTCCCATCCAAGACTCTTGAAGCTAACATAAAGGGTATGCCTCTGGCACGCGCTTCTTCTGTAATTATCCATGGCTAGAAATAGATGTGAATAGATTTAAACAAGTTTTGAAATATGTTATCTTTATAGGTACTGTCCAGATAGGATAATGTGAGGGTCACGTTTCATTGTATGTGTACATAATAGATTGCAACCTTTCTCTGAACAGGAAAAGTATTTCAGATTTCAGTAGTTCAGCATTGAAATTATTGGTGTCTGGGTTAGCCTTTATAGTTGGTTTTACACCGTAATAGTAGACACGTCCACTGCGTCACTCTATACGCATCCTAACTGGACAGTAATTCGTTAGTGCAACTAATGTGTACATTTATGAAATTGTCGGGCCAGACATGACTGTACGAGAGATGTTCAAAAATGTTCAAATGCTCTAGAGTTCACATTGAATATTGTTTGGTGAGATGAACCAATGTCATTATATTTATATCCTAGCTAAATAGTTCATTCAATAGACTCTGATTTGAGCAAAATCTCAATTTGAGCTGATATTTAATTTCAGGAGTTTCGAGTTTTAGATTTGGGACAACATTATATACAACACGTGATAAATACCGTCGAAATGTATGATAATCCATTTATGAACAAAGACACGAGTCCCCTACTGTGAGGTTTTCAAGTCGGAAACTAATTAATCTTAAATACCAACAGGACGGGAACATTACGATACAATAAGGATTTAATCTGTTCCGTCCAGTTGTCTTAGCAAACACAAACTAGAATTGCCACACTGTGACGAAAACTACTCCCACACCACCGACTTGTCACAGAAACTATATTTTCTATTTTTAGTAACAGTGACCTTGATCTTGACCCACACAAGTCAAACTTTCGAACTTGAGTGGCGTATGCACATCCGGCAAGTTTCATCACAATATCTCATTCTAACTAAAGTTATTACCTGGAAACCAAACAAAAAAGAATGTCCGATAGACAGACAGACCGACCGAATGACAGACAAGCTCACTCCTATATACCCCAAATGTATGGTATTATTAAAGCCCCCTTTTCAAAAAGCAATAACTTGGTAACCTATTTGCAGAATGATGTACGTTGAGCACTTAAGTTGAGTCCCAAAGATGGAAAATATCGTAAGATGGAAGAAAACGAAATACAGTCTCTCGTTGGAGAACATTCTTATTCCTTGTATTTACTTGATGAGCGGAAATAAAGTTTTAGGAGATATATTGGGTCTTTAATGAATGTTTGCAGATTGAACTTAGTCTATGCTAGCGCAAAGTAGCAACGGCCGCCAACTTAAACGGATGACCCTCATTATTGCAACAATCTAATCGTAAACGCTCGGTCATTTCCGTCTGTCTTCGGCAAATGTATTGCAATGCATAAAGGCCGAGGTGATCAGAATGACAACAATTCAATAGCTGTCTTGTGGAGGGACTGTTGTTCTACCCAAAACTGAACGTAAACAATTCAGGTACCAGGGTCATGTATAACAGACATCAATCGGATATTACTGGCGTAACATGCACGTACGGAATATGAACGTCCGGAATCATGACGGAGATACCCGAGTAGTTACGATTGAAAAGACCGATGATTCACGACATACCCGGTATGCCTTATAGAGGAACCTAAACATCCAACTGCCAGAAATCAACGACGTAACACAAATATGTGTCTAACCCGAGTAACAGATGTGTTATGTTATGGACAATGGATATTATTTATATTATTTACCGATGACAGATATAGACTAGCTAGACTGTGTCTTATATTGAACCAGAAATATGCCTGGAATTATAGATAAATACGGAAAACCAGTCAGAGATTGTACAGGTGATTGCCAGACAATTTGTGAAGTAGTTTATAGACAAACATATGGAAAACTTCACACAGATATCAACAGACAGTATTTTATTGACTTGCTTATACTATTTCACTGAACAGGTGTTTTAGCAAGAATCTAAACAAATGAGTGTTTCCTTCCAATACGCCAAATTCTGAGAACTATGGAGTGTGTTAACTTGAGATGGAATCGAAAATATAAGAAACTTCAGTTTAGTATACCCTGTGTAATACGTTGGTCATAAATCACCCGGACGTTGTCTGGGTATCCGACATCAATTAAAGTCTATGCGGTTGAAGAGTAGCAATGCGGCATATTCAAAAGAGATACTCCGGCCACTGCTCGATCACCGGTCGATGTCCGACCTCCGACCCGATTAGGCCAAAGTACACCGTCAGACGTGCGGGGATTGGATTTGTGACCCATGTATTATAAAAGCAGACAATACTACGTTAGTCCTGAATTAGCTATTTTGAATGTTCTATATGTACAGATGTGTTTCACCGTCACCTGTTTTAAGCTACCACATTCAATGTATCGTTTGACTGGCTTCTTACCAGAGGTTATACAGTACAGTCACGTGAGCTGGCATTGAACATACGTCAAATAGACAGTAAGACTATAAGCAGCTAAATGGTTAGACCAAGTGAGGATATATTGGACTCAGTAAACGAGGACATTTGAAAGCTAAAGCCATCACATTTTTACCTAAAGAGAGGAAGCGCTTTCGACCTCAAGAGAGGGAGCGTTTTCGACATAAAAAGAGGGAGCGCTTTCGTCATAAAAAGAGGGAGCGCTTTCGACCTAAAGTGAAGGAGCGTTTTCGACCTAAAGAGAGGGAGCGTTTTCGACCTAAAGAGAGGGAGCGTTTTCGAAATAAAAAGAGGGAGCTCTTTCGACATAAAAAGAGGGAGCGTTTTCGACCTAAAGAGAGGGAACGTTTTCGACCTAAAGAGAGGGAGCGTTTTCGTCATAAAAAGAGGGAGCGCTTTCGTCATAAAGAGAGAGAATGTTCGGTCTAAAACGATTATTTATTCGAAAACGAAGAAATTTCAATGGAATTTTGCATAGAAGTAGTTTTAACAATGGTATTAGACTTAAGATTGACGTATTTCAAAATGTTTCAACTTACAATAGCTATCGCCTCCCCAGTAATAATAATTTTGAGCCTCGTTTGGAGTGCTGTTATCGACATTTTCCGTGGATCTTCGTGCTCTTACGTGAATTTCGTTCTGTGCCATTTTGAAGAAGCCCACTAAGAAAGCTTGTTGATTATCGGGTCCACGATGTCCAACAATACCAAATTTCCCGGGATCCACCAGTCGGGAATCTAGAAATAAATCAATATCGTATACACTCGCCCATAAGTCGGGTAAAAAAACTTCATTTTTTTAAAAAGAAAAATACTTGCACCCCCCCCCGCCCCACTTTGTCCAATATTTTGGATATTGACCCCATATTAAGTCATAACCTATATTTCATGTAGCAGATATTTTGTCATTGATCAAAGTCCAGTTGACTTTTTGGAAGTTGGTTTTATTCGATCTTACCAGGGGATTGAAAAGGCAAAAGTAAAACTCCCCGTCATTCCCCAGGGGTGTGGCCTAGTTTCAATTGACTGATGCATAACTTTTACGGGTACAATCCAATGTTTGTGTAACAGTAATGTTTATGTTGGGCAGTGGACAATAGAGCTATAGCCACTCTACAGTTTGCAGTGTACTGGTTTTTTTGTCTGTGTTTTAATGCCGAGCATAGCCTTTATTTGACAGTCAGATTTCTGCTGAAATATGCCAGGCATATGAGTGCCTTCATCCGTATTTGAACCCGGGTAGCAAGATTGGACGTACAGTGCGCTAACCGTTGAGCTATTTGTAGGCTTACCTTTTTGTAGATGTGTGACTTTCATGTACAATCCTAGATTGGTATAAGGTAAATACGTCCACAGATAGACAGCACGTGTGACATTGATATTAATCCAGCCTTCATAATCCCAGGATATGGTGATGTTTGCTTCAGGTTCCAAAGTTTTATCTCTGTAATTAAAGACGGTAAAGTTTTATCTCTGTAATTAAAGACGGTAAAGGTTAATATAATAGGTAATAGAAGGCGGTAAAATATAAAACCGTAACGTCACTATAGCTACATTGGTCCAACGTCATCGCGACGTCGTTACATATAAAAGTATACAGACTCATTCGAGGCACAATTCATACTGTATAACTCATTGAATGATTCTCAAAATATATCTGTACAACCAGATACGTTTCATAGCCCTGTCAACCGAAAATCAAGTGTTTTCCTTTGCAACTTGCATGCAAATTAGAATAACTTGCTGCTAGAGAATGTTAATGTTGATGACGTAATTTGACGTTATTGACGTCGTAAAGCTCATTCGATTTCACATGGTTATAGGAGAAAATATGCAAAACAGACCCCTGATTCGTATGCTATTACATATTTGTTGCATTTTGCAATATTGTCATTGGTATTTTATAACTTTAGTCGACGATTTCTGAATAGATGTTGGTTTTACAGACAACGACCTCGAAGCAAATAGCTCTAAAACAGAATGATGACGTTAAATTATTTTTTAAATAATGAATGTAATGTCATATCATTGCATATTCATGACCCACCTTTTAGACAATTATAATATTACAAACGTACGAATGATGCGTGATCGTTTGCTACGTGCAACGTTGAAAAATATGAAAATTTGGGCAGCATAACGTCGAGTGACGATGCCACAGAAAACCGAGTTCGCTCTCACTTTGGTTAATATTGATAGTCAGCGGTGTATCATTTTGAACTAATTTTATCTTCATGTTTAGAAAGTTTCAAGAACTTAAAATGACAAATAAAGAAATTACAACACTTTTCCGCGTATTTGTTGATCACACCTCGTATATACTTACTCCGGATCCGTTCCCTGACCAATCCGGTATATTTGTATCAAACAATCACCATCCCTCGCGCGCTTCGATTCCTTGTAGATTCTAAACTCGGCTCCCATCACCAGCTCAGAGGGGGAGACGTCCCGGGTATCAAAATAGAACGTAGCATCTTTATCGTGCCGGAGATGTGGAATTTTATCCGCTGAAAACAACAAGAACAAACGTATTAAAAAACTATGTTAAGTTAAGTTAAAAAAGGGTTAAGTTACCAATTTTCGAGGGCTGCTTTCAGTAGTTCAGCCGTTTAGCCACCCTTTGACATTTTAACTTGCCCTGGTCACTGGGCTACCCCAAGGAGACTATTTCGGTTGGTTGGTGTTGATGTAATAGTCTGGTTCCCGACACTTACAATATTCACAGCAAATGTGGTCTGGCATCATCCAAACGCAATGGCGATTTACAGTGACATATTCAAGATGGCGGCACTGTGTATAGTAATTAATTTACATAGTAAATCACATGTAACAATGTTATTTTCACAAATAAAAATCACTGTAATGATGTCGTTGCCAAAATACATTTTATTAAGATAAATTAAGATGCGATCTGTATTTACCACTACGTGTTAGCCAGTAAGTTACGCATATTGCTGGCTTAGAATTAGAAGGTCGTAAGTACAAAATCAATATTTTGAGAAAACATGAAAAAACTGTCTGAAAACTACTCTTTATTTATGGAAAAACAAGCTTTTTCAACTTCAGTTTAATCAACATGACCACTTTCGATTAACCACAACGTGTTAGCCGGTTAGTTTCACATATGCCCTAGAACCAGAAGATTTATCAGTACATGTGTACCTCACTCACGAAATCTTATAACTTCAACTGACAGCTGAAATTTAGACTTTCGGCTTTTTGACACCAGAAACTTGAACTTTCAGTGGTTTAGTTTCATTTTCTCGTTCAGTAGTGTGTTGGGTATTGCGTCATGTGACTGTGATCTGTGTTTTTCTGTTCTCAGTGCTCGGCTGTTTCAGTTGAGTGCTACCTTCCCTGTCCGAGTGTTCATTATTTTATTGGCGCAAGTTCAAGCATAACAAGGAACTCTTCCAAACTTTTATTCGAGTCCGATGCAAGTCTAAACATTCGACCTACATAGCTAGCCTGACGTCCTTTACCGTCATTGACTAGGACTGAAAAATCTAGTCAAGACTTTATCAGTAACCATAGCAACAGATCATCTCCCCTTGTTTGTCTTTATTACATCCCTTGGTATAATATTAACAACATTTTGTCTAGATTATCTGTCCCTGACACTTTTATAATCAAGTAGACCTAAATCGGGAACCAGACTATCACTAACACTATCATAACCTCAAAAGTCGGGAACCAGACTTAACCACACATTATACTCGGAATTTGCCCCAAAAAAAGTTTTTATTTGCATTCACCAGATAACCCCTGTTTTCACCAGAGGGCACAAATATTATGTTTAGGTTAATTGTGTTAAACGTTCAATCTTGTTTTATCACCATGTTAGTAATCTATACGATCTTTCACGTTCTATTGATGTTTCTTCCACCCGGATTAGTTCAAAATCCCCCGATCTAGATCCTCGAAGATAGCAATACGGAAACACCCGATGTATACATCGGTAAAATCCGACTGATTACGTGATTCGTGGAGGAACATCGAAAAGTACCGACTAAATATATATATCAATTTGTGATACAAAACTTGTGACTGAGGACAATTGTAACGTAAACTATCAGTCAGATGACGTCGGCCTTTACACGTACACTTTAAAATGTTCATTTAACGGAGAAACACGGAAATATCCGGTGTTTCCCGATTATAGTTAAATAAATCTGACTTCTGAGTGATCTTGTTTAGACAAACATTTGCGGTAACATATGCCCACCAATCCATTATCTCGTTAATAGACTTGGCTTAATCTATCATGGATATAAGTGCATGTTTACATCATGATATAAGCAAGTCAATACATCGCTGGCTTAGAATTAGACGGTCTTACAACCTTATGAGCCCCCTAGTGATTATACATAGTTGAAATCATCATTACAAAGCGTTTCTTATGAGCCTATTTTCATGAAAATCCGAACAGATCATATTGAACAAACTGAGGATAAAAAAGCTTGTTTTTCCACAAGTAAAGAGTAGTTTTCAGACAGTGTTCTTGTTTTCTCAAAATAGCGTTTTCGGACTAACGACCTTCTTCTTCTAAGCCATTGACATGTATTTACAAACTCCATGGCCGGTTTACGAGCGTTAATGACACAAGCTACATCTCTTAATTCATAGTTCATGCCGATTCTCTTCAGACACAGGAAACGTTTACCTTTGTCGGTACATGTATTTGAAAAAATATCTATGTTATCGTAAAAATCGAAACTACTTTGAACCACCTGTCTGAAGCAGTAAAAAGTATTTTTTATTATAATTATCGCATTTCTATAGAACGTTTATCATGCATTTACGCGTTCACAAATTCATTACAATTATGCTTGACATTGTTAAAAATATTTGAAATTAATAAAAGCATGTATGCGAGTCAAAATAACATGAGAAGAACGTATAAAACTATTACATAGTAAATGCAGTGGATGAAAATAATTCGATACAACACGTGCTGCGTAGTTTTATATAATTTACGTTTCGGCTAACGCCTTCATCAGAATATGATTATTATATACATGTACTTATATTATATAATATACGTTCATTCGTATACTGTAGCGTCGGTAATTACGCCACAATATTAGGTTAGATGCAGTTTATAAGGACTTTAATATATTAGGACTACATGTATATAAGGACTTTAATATATTAGGACTACATGTATATTAGTTCTATAATTTATCAGGACTACTTGTATATTAGTTCTATAATTTATTAGGACTACATGTATTTAAGTTCTATAATTTATTAGGACTACATGTATATTAGGTCTATAATTTATTAGGACTACCTGTATATTAGGACTACCTGTATATTAGGACTACATTTATATTAGGACTACATGTATATTAGGACTACATGTATATTAGGACTACATTTATATTAGGACTACATGTATATTAGGACTACATGTATATTATGTCTATAATTTATTAGGACTACATGTATATTAGGACTACCTGTATATTAGGACTACATTTATATTAGGACTACATGTATATTAGAAATACCTGTATATTAGGACTACATGTATATATATTAGGTCTATAATTTATTAGGACTACATGTATATTATGTCTATAATTTATTAGGACTACATGTATATTAGGACTACCTGTATATTAGGACTACATGTATATTAGGACTACATGTATATTAGGACTACATGTATATTAGGACTACATTTATATTAGGACTACATGTATATTAGGTCTACATGTATATTAGGACTACATGTATATTAGGACTACATGTATATTAGGTCTATATAACATACTACATGTATATTAGGACTACATGTATATTAGGTCTACATGTATTTGGACTACATGTTTATTAGGACTAAATGTATACAAGGACTACATGAATATTAGGACTACATGATTATAAGGACTATACTTTATTGTTTACTCGGATTAAACGTCGTTTTTCTCAACCTATTCATTCAGACACAGTGTACATACTGTCGGCCGACCCCTTAACCAGTTTTCCTGGACTGTATCCTAACCAGAACATATACTAACTAACCCCTCCACAAGAAACCGGTAACTACTCAAAACGTGGAGGGAAACAGACATTGTTGTCAACTTTCATGGCCAGCCGCGACCGGGAATAGGACTGAAAACAATGTACACATTATATATGGCCTAATATCATCAAATGATTCAGAGATGAGTTTCCTACATTGAAAGTTAAATGACAAAATGATGAATTTTCGGATGGAGTAAATTTTTGTTTTCAACACGATGTCTGCTCTCGTTCTAAGTATATGTTCGTGTTTCGTTCAATTAATTATTTGGTTGGTATTTTAGCAAGACATTTTTGTTAGGCCATTATGAAATAACTTTTCGTATAAACTGTCATCCATTTCGTCTTAAAAGAGTGTGGGGATACTGGCATATGTTAAAGAAACCTCAACATGTGACTCGAATCGAAGCACCAATGTATTGGAACTTGAATAATACAGACAGGAGGGGCTATATCATATATATTGTTGTGGTAACTACATTGTATACTTATATAAGGTAAAACACCACCCAGACACCTAATTGATTAGAAGCGGTCATTTGTATTGTTCGGATATGTGTGAGACAAACGAACAATTTCTTAGTTATGGCCGAATTTGAAACAATCGAGTTATCGACCTATCGCAAATATCATTGTGGTGAGAGATATATCGGTACCACAAACTGTATTTACAAGTACTTAACTTATAGGATGGTCAACATGATTAAATAAAGGCTAATACAAAACTACAATGTTTAACATTGAGGACAAATGAATAAAGTTACTACGTTTTATGCGAAACGCATTTCAAGACCATATTACGATCAACCAATTAACAAGCGTCACTCAAATATGACCGACTAATTGTTGTTAGAACGTTTGCCTAGCGTCGTCTGAACGTTACCTAGCGTTATCCGAACGTTACCTAGCGTTATCCTAACGTAATAAAGTGTCATCCGAACGTTATCTAGACTAAGTGTCGTCCGAACGTTACTTTTCCTTATTCGAACGTTTTCTAGCGTCGTCCGAACGTTATTTAGCTTCGTCCGAACATTACCTATCGTCATCCGAAACGGTTATCTAAATGTCGTCCGAACTTTGTCTAGCGTCGTCCGAACGTTGCCTTTCGTCATCCGAACGTTATCAAATGTCGTCCGAACTTTGTCTAGCATCGTCCGAACGTTGCCTATCGTCATCCGAACGTTTTCTAGCGTCATTAGAACTTTACCTTGTGTCGTTCAATGTAACCTAGCGTCGCCCAAACGTTACCTAGTGTCGCCCGAACGTTATCTAGCGTCGTTCGAACGTTATCAAGCGTTGAACGAACGTTATCTAGCGTCGTCCGAACTTTACCGAGCGCCGTACGAACTTTACCGAGCGTCGTCTGCACGTTAGTGATATTAACACCATAAAAATGCCATTTAACAAAATCCGCGAAATCTAATCCCAACGAAAATAAGTAATTCACGGTAAATGATTAGATTCACTGAATAGGAAAACAATGAGACGGTTTTATAGACTGCATCGGTAGACGATTGATTGAATGGTTGAGCTAGGTAGACATTTGTGGCATGTAACATAAATTTGTGATAGCATAAAGCGTATCTTACCAGCCCTAAGTTTTCTAACAAAACACCTGACATTTAGATTATAAACAAACTGGATACAAACAGACACCGACATTATAATGAATGGATTCACTGTTCCTATTCAAAATACAAATGGACCACGCAAAGAATAAAAATGTTATTCATAGAAACAAAATGAGTTTTGACAATCCTAACATGTAATTATATATCGTTTATATGTCGTCAAACATACAATAACTGAATTATTTCTTCGTTTTATTAAGTTTAACGATTCACCGACATTATTCGTCATTTGGCAATGATTTGGGGAAGTACTTAACTATTATTCTTACACTAGGTCATACAACCCTAGAATTACACGAGGGTTAGGATTAGCCTATGAGCGGTGACCTAGAGGTAGGGCGCGCGCTTCGGGGTCGAGAGGTCCCGGGTTCGATCCCCGTCTGCGCCATTGCTTAATTTCTCTGAACAAGAATAACCAAAATGCTCAACTCGACCAAGGTGAGGGCGGTGTCTGTTCATGTTCGATATTCCTGGGCACCGCAGATCAGTGTTGGATACACATATACCAGGAGAGAAATAGTGTCCCCAGGGAGACTCGAATGAAGGTTTCCTTAGGTAGCCCAATGACCAGGGGAAGTTAAAATGTCATAGGGTGGCTGAACGGCTGAACTACTGAAGGCAACCCTTGAAAATTGATTTATAATAATAAAGAAGGAAGGAGTGTATAGTGACTGGGATCACAGGTGAACACTAGCTGACTCATGGTCGGCAGACGGTCGGCTATCTGAGTTGGTGGAGCAACAAGCTAGTTATACCGGGGTTTACTGTTCCTGGTCCACTACGGATGCACGTTCTATTGTCTTCTAAATTACTGCAGTGCGCCCACTATATGTCTCGAACCTACAACCCTCTTAACTCTAGTTTGGCGTTCTACAGACTGGCCAAACTGACGTCCGTCTAATCCCAGATCGATACATTCCAACCAGTTACCTCTGAAAACCTTTTGAACCAGAGTCACCGGGACCGTCTTACATCGCTGCCACCATTATAGTTAGTTGACTCGAACCCACGCCCACTCCCACGAGTACGGCACTCTACATACTCAGTGTACCTGGTGGCCGTCTTACCACACATAACAACATGATTTTCTGCTTTTGGCGACGTCTAGTGATATGGTACCGTAGTACCAGCCTATTGGCCTAGTGGCGCGGACGATTCTTACATAATGGACATTAGTCTGGTTTATCAGTTAAGCAGTTAAGGGGAGAGCCGTAACTAAGTTTTGGAACCTGCGACTCGACCCTTTTACCCATGTATATATATAAAATGTATTTATCGATGTATTTGTATATTTTGTGGGTAATAAAATTTTTAAACTAAAAACTGTCAGTTGTAGTGACGGTGGATACTTGACTTTTGACAGCCGCCCAGCTAGCTCGGTTGACATATACGGGCTAGTAATACGGGGGTCGTGGGTTCGAGTCATACGTCGGTTCACGTTTTTCCTTCAATAAGTACACCATCCTAACTTACCATGATTTATAAAGCTACGTATAACATCCGTTCCGTTTATATGCTCCACTGCCTTCCCTAAAGTTAGATTCACTTTAGTGTTAAATACAACATCGTCTGAGATCCCTTCAGTGTCTGACTCAGTCTCCAACGATTTGTACAAACTGATCATAAACTGAGGAGCCGAAGATTCGAACCCGTGTTTCACCACTTTCGGTCTCTGGTGGAGTCCCAGTAACGTTAGTATTTCCTGTTTAACTTCGGCTTCTTTACGTTTATTTTGATGATTAATCAGAATCGTTTGATGTATTCCATTATCATGGAAGTATTCCGAACATGTGACTATGTTGATCACTTCAATCAAGATACAGGTCAATACTATTAAACACTCGAGTTGCTTGTATGCCTTCATTTTGTTGAATAACAAATATTTATTCCAATCTTTAAACACTTTCCAACTTATCAATTTAAACTCCGATGTTGTGCGCACTTTCTGACTTTTCGCATCTCACTGCAATGAGTCAACTAATTCACCTAAGCATTGCTTTCACTTCAGTTTTTTTGTCAAAACACCATTTTATCCGTGTTTTCAAAGCTAACTATCGTAATTTGAGTGTATTTTCCAACTCTATTAACGGTTTGTTATACTTAACCGGTGTATTAAACATAAACACTGCCCCCTTGTTCAGCCGAGCAAAACTTCCAAAATTGATAACAGTTAAGAAGTTTTCAAAATCGACATTTTCGTCAATTAAAGCAAGTATTTAACCACCTGTGTGATAGATCCGAGATGTTTTAAAGTATAAAGTGAATGTACAATGCGATATCTATGTACCGTAGGAATGCTAAGGTACACAAAGAAAATCAGTGCATAATACGTGGGGGCGCCTCAAGGTATTTACCTGTATGTTTCTATTAATAGATCCGCGTGCGTTATTAAAACAGGTGCGCGTCTTGAGACGTTCTAAGTGTAATTTAGCAAATATAACTTACATGTAAAAGTCATTAATAGTTCTTATGATAAGTGATTTTAAAGAGAGTCGTTATCTGACTGTTATCATGTAATAAACGTGTTTTAATATCCGTCAACAAGTAATTAGTATATAGTCTAATAATAAAGTGTGTGTCAATAGTGCGCCATTAATGAGTTAATGATTTTATATAAACTCAAATGATTCACCTACATTGTTTATTTAAATGCGGGTTTAGGGATTGTCATTATGCAATGCCCGCCCATAAACTCAGACTCGACCATTTACTATAATAATTAAAATAAAGTCTTTTTACGTAGAAATAGGGGCTATCAAGAATTAAAATATATAATTCTTCTGACTGAAACATATCATCGACAATTCACCCTTATTTAAAATTAGAAAAAAACACTCATCTATTACACATATGTGACAATTAACACAACGAATGTCATAGAAGCCCTAGAAATATCTTAACTTTGGTTGGAACAGAATAAGAAATTGTTTGCGCATATAACAAAAATATACCAGTAATAGCTCGATACCTTTAGGTCTTATTTGAAATACAGTAAAATCTCGTTATCCCGAGTGCCTATCGGGACAAGCCAAATGCTCGAGATAAGCCAGTTGCTCGACATATCCGAAGTCTATTAATTAATATACGACATAGAGCAAATTCGCCAGTACTTTGAAATTAACTCGACATAGGCCGAATTCTCGTAATAACGATGCTCGTCTTATCGAGGTTTTACTGTACATGTATACCGTATATATTTGATTGTATATCTTCAGAAAATGGAGTCAATAAAGATAAATATATATATATATATAATACCTTTAGATTTTATTTAACTTGGATTAAATCAAGGTATCCAATTAACACAGAACGGACCAGTACCACGGGAATCGGACCAGCTTATCACTCCCAGGGAGTATGCCTTGACAACTCGACCACAGCGACAAACGTAACATTTATCTTCTTGGGGTAAAACTGTAAACATACTAGATCTAATTACTTTTCAAATTATGGAAATAAAAACAAAGACCTATACAATACATATTTAAAGGTCTTTGATCAAAATAAGAATATAATATTGTTACGTGATTGTAATTGATTTACAAGGTAGCTAGTGTGTTGCACAGTGTTCCCCAAATAGTCTTATTCGTACAAAACTCACTGACCTTTACCTGACTCTCCTCGACTTTCAAAGATCGGGCCTGCACAAATATCCTAAAACAAACTCCCTAACTTTCCCCTGACTTTCAAAGTGATCGGGCTACCTAAGCATTGTTTCATTTTCGCAAAAAATGACAATAGAAATAGACAAAGGGAACTATATTTTGCTTATGAAACAAAACCAGTAATCAAGGCAACAGTATAAGTACTGAGGATTGCTAGCATAGCGACCGAGGATTTTTTCTGTGTTTAGTATTTCCTCCACCGGAATGGATGCTTATTGTCGTCTAGGATAAAGAGCTCCTCGAGGTTTTTGCAAATTTCCAGATTTCTCTGACTAATTTTTGAATTCCCTGGTTTTTCCTGACCTTGAAAAAAAAATTCATGACTTTTCACTGACCTTGAAAAATAAGTTTATCCGGGCTTTTCCCTGACCTTGAAAAATAAGTTTTCCCTGGCTTTTCCCAGACCTTGAAAAAATATATTTTCCCTGACTTTTCCATGACTTTGTGAATCATTGTTCAGATACGGTGGCTGGGCTCACTAGCTTCTATGCATACATTTAATATCAAACCCTCAATATGGGAATCACCTAACTAAACGTTTTGTCCTCAATTGCGAGAAGAATGAAAACCCCAGTGGTTCATGGCGCAGTAGATAAGGTGGATATACATGTCACTGATGCCCGATAAGCATCACTACATATTCCATGTCACTTTTACACACCTGTTATAGTCACATACCTTTATATTCGATCGTGCCGTTTGTGTCTTAAAATATACATCGAAGCAATTCCAAAGCAAACAAAATAATGTGCTCCTTTTCTACGGATGTTCCCTCTTCTGACGTCGCATTTCTAGCTCGTTCTATTTTCTGTATGGCTTTTCAAACATGTGCATTTCTCGTACAATTAATAAATGGGGTTGGTCAGTCACGAATAATATGCACCATGCCCATACCAGTATACAGGGGCGTAGCTAGAGGTATTTGAATGTGTACGCAAGAAGGCTAGGGGGTCTGGGGGCATGCTCCCCCGGGAAAATTTTGTTCGCTAGAACGTCTCTGATGCGTTCTGGCGTGTTTTTTGCATCATCTTTTTGTGTATAAAGATTTTTTAAAAGGGTTTACAAGAAATGGGGAAAATACTAAAGGATTACCCCCTCTGGTGTTTAGGCATCAGTTTTTATTGCATTTTTCGATCATTTATTTTTTCACTTTTTGAGAAGCATGTGTACGCAGCTGCGTATCCTGCGTACAGGTAGCTACGCGCCTGCAGTATACTGTCCATCCCTGATTTCTATGACAGTAGAACAAACGAACGTTACTACAAAAATCATGATCATAATTTTATGATCAACATTATTAGCAAAGAAAACGACTTACTGGGATACCCCTCGTATTTTTCTTTTAATTGGTTTTCTTTTTCTAAACTATAATTAAGAACCTTATCTTCCATCTGTACGTTATATATACACCAACTTCGGTGACTTTTAAATATTATAAATGCCAATCAATGTCATCTAAGGACAGCTAAACTGAAAGGATCCCTGCAAGACTGACGAAAAATGACAATGAGGGTGGCACCCCCTCCCCCCATGAATCCCAAATACTTCTTATTTTTTCAGCGAGTCCCGAATACCACCTTATTCTTTCGCTGAATCCCGAATACTTTTAGCCAGTTTTGAAACATAAAAAGTTTTTAAAAAACACCTCCTATCACCGTCCACAACTCGTTAACTTAGACGAAGAATGTCGTAAGTGCAAAAATGCTATTTTGAGAAAAGAAAAACTGTCTGAAAACTACTCTTAACTATTGGAAAAACAAGCCTTTTCCATTTCAGTAGGTTTAATATGACCTGTTCCGATTTTATAGGATTGATTAGGTGTTAGGATGTAGAAAATATTGACATGCACACACCTTTTCATTGAAAATAACAATGAATCCATCCAAAACAGGTTTTGTGGTATAATCATCCAAAACATCCATAGATCTACTAATTGACTTAAGGCTAGTCTAAATTATAATGTCTACTTGACATATTCACTGATAAAAGTTTTTGTGCGAGCGAGGTAAAATGTGTTGATTTTCTGAGCAGCATGTCGCCTGTCTTCACTTGATACTATTGAGAAAGTTATTGTGCGAGCGAAGCGAGCTGGGAAAAAATACATTGTTTTTTTAGCAATAAAGCCCTACCACACAAACTCGAAAATTGCATTGATTATCTTATAATTTTGCTACACAAACTCTTTCTCTAGTTGATAATGATAAAGTTGTTGTGTGAGCGAAGCGAGTCTAAATATGTATTGTTCATCTGAGCGGCATCATGGTAGTAACTAGAATTTTCTCAAAAGTGGGTGCGAAATTGAGTATTGAGGAAGTGACGGCCGGGACGATTAGAGAAGGGGGTGTGCTCCCTTCTGATGAAGGTTAATTGGGACTTTTTATGTCCCCCCCCCCCCCATCTTTGATAAGGGGGTATATTGTTTTGCACATGTCGGTCGGTCTGTTGGTCAGTCAGCAGACCAAATGGTTACCGTTTAATTACTTAAGAACGCTAGGATCCTCAAACTTTAAATGGAGGTTGGTCATCCACAGCAGATGACCCCTATTGATTATGAGGTCAGTAGGTCAACTGTCTTTGTGTCATGGGGGTATACGTGTTTTACATTCATCTCTTCATGTAACAAAAAACTGTATAGCGATTTTTGTGCGAGCTATAAAAGAATGCATTTCTATCTGAGCAGCCTATCGCACAAATTGTTTGTCTACTCATTATACACTGATACATTAAGGTAGGATGCGTTGATTTTCTTAGCTGTACGCCGCACAATATCATTCTCTACTTTATATGAGCGAGCGAAGCGAGTTAGAACAAATGTTTCGTTTTTGCTGAGCAATGTAGGCCTACCACACAAACTCATTCTCTACTTGATAATGTTCAATGTTCAATGATAAAGTTTTTGTGCGAGCTAAGCGTGCTAGAAAAATGCATTGCTGTTTGCACAGCATGCCAAAGACTATATACTGACAAAGTTACTACTCAGTAAGCAAAATGCAAAGCTTATGTAAGCTAGGCAAAGTGTTGACATATCCTGTATCTGAGCTGTACGACACCCAAACATATTCTCTACTTGATACTATTACTTGATACTTGATTTACTAGAAAAAATGCGTTGTTTATCTGAGCAGCACAAAAAAAGTGCATTGTATATCTTAGCAGCATGCATCCCAATTCGATAAGATTCACTGACAAAGTTAGTGTGCGAGGGAGTCGATCTAGAAAAATGTATCCCACACATACAAGCTCTCTACTTGATAATATTCACTAGTAAAGTTAAAAATACTTGAAGTAACTTAGTACTTAGCGTTATTGAACACTATCTTAGGTCCGTAAACGTTATGTACATCAACATTTTTAGTTCAACACACATGAAATCGCATTTGAAGCGTAATTCATTGCTTTGTTGTCTCTAAATTGGTTAAAAAGCTTAAATGCTTGTTCAAGAAAACATTTTATTTTGGAAATATTGCGTACTGAATACCAATAGGCATTTTTATTGCGTACCGCGTACGGCGCTCTTGCGTCCCGAATACCACCTAAAAAGGCCACGAATCACGCGTACCGAAAAGGGGGGTTTCTTTTAACTTGTTAATAACAGCTATTCAGATTTTAAGAAACCAAAGAGCTTACAAAAAGACTGACATTGACAAACAATAAGTCTAGAAATGAGACAGAGAGAGAACACTGAAAGGTGCAGGAAGAAAAATAAATTGGTTAAAATGTATCCTCGGCAAGAAACCAGAAATTTGATGGAAATACTCCGGCATTGAAATAATACCTACCACAAACATCGAACTAAAGGATATAATTGTTCATTTTGACGTCGTTAAAACGAACGTCTTTTTGTTTAAGTCGTGACCCCTAACTTTTGACGTTACCGCACGGCATAATTACGTATAATACAAATTGCGAGTGTACTCCTTTTGAGTGATGTAATTACTCATTTCTAAATACACATGTATGAAGAAAGTGATATAAGATCATCTCAATACTTAGACCTCATCTAAAGTAAGAACCGACTTCAAATTCGAATCCAGCATTCCAGGTGACGGTCCAATATCACTGTATTGTTCTTTATTTGGTTTTAGGCATTTCAACCTGTTTGCTGTTGTAACTAGGTCATTCAGTTTTTTGACGGCTGGGACTTGGGCAGATCATTTTATCTTTCAGTTATGCGTTGGGTATTGTGTCGTGTACTTGTCGTATGTGATGTTTTTTGTGTGCTCGGTTGGTTAGGTTGAGCGCTGCCTTCCCTGTCTGAATTTCTCAGATGAGAATCCTTTTAGATAGGGGTCTGCCAACTTGAATGTTGTCTTCAGATATACTCATCATAGTGTGGAGAATGATCAGGACACTCCTCTATGCCCGCTGTACAAAATAGCTACTCGGACCTCTTCCTGAGCCGGAAAATATAATAATTAATTTGATCGTTGCCCCTTCCCCCTCGGCGGAGAAAGATTTCTGAACACGTGCATGTTTGACATCAATATTATAGCCAACTCACGAATGAGACCGCAATGTGCAAGGGTCACATGGGTAGTTTTGTTATTGGGGATTTCTTAAATATAATACAAATTTAGTTTAAACAATATTTATTTCTTTATAAACCGAGGCCGAGGCTATACTCAAACACTTTAATTCGAATTAAAGTTCGAACATAACAAATTCGAATGATCGTTGTACGACTGCACGTGTGCAGTTAGCAGTGTTAGAACTACACTGACACCCTTATACGATATCAGTTGATATCCTTAAACTACACTGACACCCTTATACGATATCAGTTGATATCCTTAAACTACACTGACACCCTTATACGATATCAGCTGCTATCCTTAAACTACACTGACACCCTTATACGATATCAGTTGATATCCTTAAACTACACTGACACCCTTATACGATATCAGTTGATATCCTTAAACTACACTGACACCCTTATACGATATCAGTTGATATCCTTAAACTTTACTGACACCCTTATACGATATCTGTTGATATCCTTAAACTACACTGACACCCTTATACGATATCAGTTGATATCCTTAAACTACACTGACACCCTTATACGATATCAGTTGATATCCTTAAACTACACTGACACCCTTATACGATATCAGTTGATATCCTTAAACTACACTGACACCCTTATACGATATCAGTTGATATCCTTAAACTACACTGACACCCTTATACGATATCAGTTGACCTTATACGATATCAGTTGATATCCTTAAAAGCTGGTCTCCTAACTGAGTTGTTCTTAATATTGAAACTGACAAAAAGAGAGAAAAACAGTAACAATGAATCGGAAAGTGATTTTTGAGGCGCTCTTATTTATTGAGGTGAAATTAAAGAGATGTGTTATTGTACGATACATTTGTATAAAAAATTGTAAAGAGCGGAAATTCACTAATGCACGCTACCAGTCCGTTTTTTCTAACCGTTGATATTTTATTAATAAAAGCAGTAGATTCTATCTGGTTTATTTGGTCCCACGCTACCAGTCCGTTTTTTCTAACCGTTGATATTTTATTTGTAAGGGACCCCCTTACAATTATATCATCAAGATTAACACAATCAACCCAGTGAATACCAGGACAGCGCCCTGTATGTGCTACACGATGAGTTTACATTATCACCCTTTTGTGCTATCAAACTCAACTGAGGTTTACATTCTTCAAATGACATGGAATCAATGTCGCGAAAACTAGTGATAATAGTGATTCTCCATCAAATACGTGTTACAGAACAAAATGAACTTCAGCAAGTAGTTTGAACATGATAAATTTATGAATAACTCGCCATTCAGTGCTAAATTACAACCAACAGACTGGATTTGCAGTGTTTTACTAAATGTTTATATTGACGTCTGTCACGGAACATTCACAAGATATCAGGCGTCATACCACTAAATGAGACTGTGATCGGAAATTTGTAAGTGACTTACTGTGTGTTCAAACCTTTTCTGAGTCTAGTGAAACATTCTGTGTGAACATTAATCTACAGGTATTCCAGATATATGAACTTAAATGACAGTAGTATCAGCGTCCATTTTGTCTGCATTTGACAAATGGCGGCTTCCTAACTTCTGTGGTACGGGACTATTTTCGAACTGTAAATTCCTGGCTTTTTGTGTATGTTTCTTTTTCAGCCTTGAAACTTTACAGATACTTTATTTATGTAAAATTGTTTATTATGCACGTCTGAGCCAGTCACATGAAGTCTTGTGTTACATTGTTGATAATATTGGGACTACATTGTACTTTTTAGTAAGCGTAGCCCTACACTTTGGCCTGTATTGTTGCGTACGGCTAGTTTTACTGTGGCTTTTATTTGTTACATGCATTTTTATTGTTGTTTGACATTTATTCTGTGGCTTTTTGTATTGTATTGAAAAGCCACCATCGAGCCACACTTAAACATGACATTTTATATAATGTAAGATGACTTTAATGGGGACTGATCACAGTACACACTTTAAAGCCAGCTTCTGATTGGTTCATGTGGTCATGTGACCCTATTGAGAAGTGTATATAAGTGGCGTCGTCAGAATATTTCAGTTACACCAGTCGGTCAAAATAGAAATGCTTTTCAGTGTTTCCCACCAAACATAACTAAACTTACTAACAGTCTTTCGGACGAGACGTTAAGCGAGGTCCCGTGTATGATGCTTTACATCGGCACGTAAAAGAACCAGGGATGCTTCTGGAACTGGAGCATCTTCTGTATCATGCACTATCCCCCAAACACTAAAGTGACTAACCTCTTCTGGGGGCCTCGCCCATATGGATTATCCGGTGGCGAGGATAAATAAAGGCAAATAAACATATTTCAGTTATCCACTTCGTCACCGAAGACGTAACATGTTTAGTTTTTGAACTATCTACTAGCTATACCAGCTTCTATTTAATACTTAGCTATCTACAAGGTATTAGAACTATCTAGAAGGTTGATGTTAATTACAAAAGGCCTACTTATACAATTGATTATGAATGAGATTTTCCAAGTATGGAACGCCTGTGCTGCCTAGTGATGTCAGATGTTGCCTACAGTATGGGGTTATATGGATCTACATGCACAAGATGTGTTTACCGTGCATTGATGAGCCAAAATAATTGTTCATTCACCAGTCTTTGTAGATCTATGTACATTATGTAATGTTTAAGTCAATCGAAATGGATCCTTTTATACAGCCTAAGTCCCTCGTTGTCAGGTCTATGAGGTTATAGCACTTTATATATGACGCACGTCACTGATCTGATGTCCTTTATGATGTAATGATGTCACAGTTGGTGAATACAGTTGCGTATCCAGTTAATTTATAGTTGTGTACACTTTTATCCTATATATAGTTACAACTTACACCCTTGAATATATAAATTCTATTTTGATCTAAGAAGTATCGCGGCAAACCGCCGTTATTAAATGATGTAGATGAAACCAGTTGTTGTTGTTCTGCCACAATGGTGTGTACGTAGAGACAGAGGTCACATAATCTGTTCTTGCCTGCTTGGGCGGAGTTCCACAGGTGTGGATATACACCCAAGCAAGTTATCATGGACGTTATTGTAAACCAGCATCCTCGACTAACAGGGAACGTTAAAACGGAGCATGAAGAGGCACCTTGCACAATCAGTGACAGTAGTAGACCTTTCTGTTTTACCTGCTTGGGCGGAGTTCCACAGTTGTGGATATACACCCAAGCAAGTTACCATGGAGATTACACACACAGTGACAGTAGTAGACCTTTCTGTTTTACCTGCTTGGGCGGAGTTCCACAGGTGTGGATATACACCAAGCAAGTTACCATGGATATTACACACACAGTGACAGAAGCAGACCTTTCTGTTTTACCTGCTTGGGCGGAGTTCCACAGGTGTGGATATACACCCAAGCAAGTTACCATGGATATTACACACACAGTGACAGAAGCAGACCTTTCTGTTTTACCTGCTTGGGCGGAGTTCCACAGGTGTGGATATACACCCAAGCAAGTTACCATGGAGATTACACATTCGGTGACAGAAATCGACCTTTCTGTTTTACCTGCTTGGGCGGAGTTCCACAGGTGTGGATATACACCCAAGCAAGTTATCATGGATATTACATACACTACAGTAAACCAGCATCCTTGACTATAAGGGTTACCTCAAATGAGCGCAGGGAGGTACCTTACATATTAATAAAAGCAGTATCTGGTTTATTTGGTCCCACGCTACCAGTCCGTTTCTCTAACCGTTGATATTTTATTAATAAAAGCAGTATCTGGTTTATTTTGTCCCACGCTACCAGTCCGTTTCTCTAACCGTTGATATTTTATTAATAAAAGCAGTATCTGGTTTTTTTGGTCCCACGCTACCAGTCCATTTCTCTAACCGTTGATATTTTATTAATAAAAGCAGTTTCTGATTTATTCGGTCCCACGCTACCAGTCCGTTTCTCTAACCGTTGATATTTTATTAATAAAAGCAGTATCTGGTTTATTTTGTCCCACGCTACCAGTCCGTTTCTCTAACCGTTGATATTTTATTAATAAAATCAGTATCTGGTTTATTTGGTCCCACGCTACCAGTCCGTTTCTCTAACCGTTGATATTTTATTAATAAAAGCAGTATCTGGTTTATTTGGTCCCACGCTACCAGTCCGTTTCTCTAACCGTTGATATTTTATTAATAAAAGCAGTATCTGGTTTATTTTGTCCCACGCTACCAGTCCGTTTCTCTAACCGTTGATATTTTATTAATAAAAGCAGTATCTGGTTTATTTTGTCCCACGCTACCAGTCCGTTTCTCTAACCGTTGATATTTTATTAATAAAATCAGTATCTGGTTTATTTGGTCCCACGCTACCAGTCCGTTTCTCTAACCGTTGATATTTTATTAATAAAAGCAGTATCTGGTTTATTTGGTCCCACGCTACCAGTCCGTTTCTCTAACCGTTGATATTTTATTAATAAAAGCAGTATAATATCTGGTTTATTTAGTCCCGTGCTTATAAAACTTTTCTCATGCTCAACTTTAATTCCAAGCTCAAATTTTAAATGAATATTTCAAGACATATTTTCGTGTTTAACCTTAATTTTTATATTAGCCTTAAATAAACCAGTTTTATTTGTTTTGATCAGTAAAGATGGTTTAAACACAACCAGCTGTTTCACCAATAAATGAAACCAAGATGTGTTCTTATGTTTTTTTCTTTATTGAAACAAGGTACCAATGCGCCAGAGACACCATCAGACCATGACGCTGACGTAGCCATATTGCTCGTAACGTCGTGTGACGGCACGACGTTACGCTTTTTACGTATGTCCGCTTTTCACTAAAATTCAATTTTGTCGGAAATAATGCGAGATGACCCCCCTTTTTTATTGTTTGTGCTTATTCTGTAGGATAACCGCATAACCACGGTATGTTTTATTAGTTGATTGAATCACTTTTTATTGACCAAAACGTGCCCTGAAGTAAGTAGGGTGTCGCAAATACACAGTAAAACACAGGTCAATTTTCGATGTAAAACCTTTTTCGTTGCGAAATTGTATGTCGCAACCGCTACAAATTTTACATATACGTATTCAACGGATGAAGGACTAACAAATAGAAATTTGACAAATATTGTAGAACTTAATTTGACGGAGAAATACGCTTAAAACCTCAATTTTACGCTGCGTGTACATAACGTCGTGTTGCTAGGAAACGAAGCGATATTTAAAAAAAATAAAAACGACATAAAACGAAAGGCATGTTAAAGCATTCCTCCGGAGATTTTCATTAGATTCGGCGAAAAGTCGATTTTTTTGCCGATGACGTCGGAGAAAGGTCCTAAACGTCCTTAATAGCGCTCCGAGGAAGAAAATTGTGCAGCGGTTACTATGTCTTGATGTGTTGTCAAATGCGGAATACTGGCTATGTTAGAAGTGACATAATGAATATGTACCTGTGTTTTATCTATAATAAAGCACAGTCACTTGTACGGATGCGAACATTTAATCACTATTTAATTACTACGCATCCGCCAATGATCCGAACTCGTGGCTGTGCTTTATTCTACGATAAAACACGTATACACATTCATTATACCTTAATTTAGACCTGGAAAGGGAAGGTGTCGACATGTCGCTTTATCGACTCCATAAGTTGATAGTTGATGTGCGCGCGCACATTGTGGTCACGAGGGTTTGTCACGAGGTTTCATTCTTTAAAATTACCGGAGGTTTTTCAATATATAATTTATTTCCTGTGAACATTCTAGGTATTTTATGGAAATGTTATGATGTATCATAAAACCTGAATTCAATGTTAGAACGTAACAACATACGATAAGGGCGGACACAGAACTGACTATTTGTTGACTGGATAAATATAATTACATAAATGTAAATAATGTACGTCATGTGTGTATAGCTACATCTAAGGAATTCATAAATAAATGCGTAATGTTTTGAGGCAGATGCAGCATTCAGACTGATAACCTTAAATGTAAGTATGAACTCAACTTTTTTGTATCAGGTTGACGCGAGCTCTCGGATGGCGTTAAGGATGTTGTAGCGCTTAGGATCCCACCTTCAGAATTTGCTCAAATTTTGCCAGGAAGTTAAGAAATCTATACTGACACAAACAATGATGAAAAAACAATAGGTCACGGAGTAATCAGCCCTGTTTGAAGGGTGTATGAAATATTTTTATAATTACATTGAAATTGGTAAATTGGTGGTGGTATTCAAATTTGATATTTTTATTTGATGTCTGTGATCTAAATAATAAAATTATTTTCAATGTAGTTTCGGTACACATTGTTATACATGGTCAAGATACCAAAAATGATATATTTAATTTTGGTCTAATATATTTTGCTCTTTCAACCCACCCACTTCATATTTAATGCAGCAAAATAGCACACAGGTAAAATCCTTATAACTTTTTTCCCACATTAAACTTTTTTAAATATTTTGTTAAGTAAGTCTAGTGATATAATCTTCAAAATTATGCAATAAAAAATATATGTCACCGAGGTATTTTTTCGCAAAATTGTTTTTTTATTTTGGTTAAATGTGGCTAAATTTCTGCGTAAATCAATGAAAACACTTGAAATAAAATATTTTGACCATGTAAATATCGCGAAAGCACATAAAAACACTATAAACAAACATTACCAAACGAACCTGACTCCCCAAAAAGTCATTTGGTATAAATAGCAAACAATTTATTTTTTTACCCCACCCACTTATTTTGTAATGTAATATTTTTTCGGAATGCCAATCGTCCTTTCGGTTAGTATTTTATAATTTTATTGCATAATACTTATCAGAACTGTTCAATTTGATTTATTCTAGATTATTTTGACACATTTTTACATTTATAAGGCTCATAACGTACTTTGACAAATGACGCATGCGCACTAAACCGATCCAGCATCCTTAAACGAACGTCAAACGAGTTCACGGTACATATCCCGATTAGATACAACGCTTTTCAGTTCCGTCAGATGATTATTCTGTGTCCATATGGCTCTGGCGGACCTGAAAACCGATGTAACGCTCCGATGGAACTCAGGATACTTGACATCTGAGTTACATCGGTTTTCAGTTCCGTCAGAGCCATAAAAAACAGTACAATTCACTGACGGAACTAAAAAGCGTAGTATCGGGATAACTATCGTGAGTAACGCATTTGCCGAAAAAGAAACGTTTAACATATTGCACATTCTCGGGTTCCCAAAATTGTGATGTTGTGAGAAGACATCGTCCTATGATTTCCACAGGGATCTAAGTCAACTTTGTTCATTTTGGTATCATTTCTTCTCTTCGAACTCTTTCAGAAAATCCAAATGTGTGAAATGTATATAACTTGAGTAATCGCAGTATACAAAGCCCTATCTTAGTTGAAGACACTAAAGATGAGTTCCACAGTGCCACATTTAAGCACCAATGTATTGCAAGATTCACATCATGTGACGTTTAAGTACCAATGGTATTGCCAGATTCACATCTTGTGACATTTAAGTACCAATGGTATTGCAAGATTCACATCGTGTGACGTTTAAGTAGCAATGGTATTGCCAGATTTACACCATGTTGCATTGAAGTACCAATAATATAGCCAGATTCACATCATGTGACGTTTAAGTACCAATGGTATTGCCAGATTCACATCATGTGGCATTGAAGTACCAATGGTATTGTCAGATTCACATCATGTGACATTTAAGTACCAATGGTATTGCCAGATTCCCACCATGTGACATTTAAGTACCAATGGTATTGCCAGATTCACACCATGTGACATTTAAGTACCAATGGTATTGCCAGATTCACATCATTTTGCATTGAAGTACAATTGTTAAAAACTTTTTTTTTATTATTTTAATTATCAAAATGTCTATTCTATGGATAATTCTGAAAATTTTACATAAACATGATATAGATCTATATAATTATATACTCACTTAACACTGATATTTTTTTATTTTTTTAACAAACGGATACTCAAAGTTTTGAATTGCATTTTCCGAAAAAGCAAAAGTAGAAATCACGCGACGAGATGACTGACCTAAATAAAGGAGTTATACATGTCTATTCCTATTTAAGTGGTTTTTCAAATGAGAGTGTAATCGTGAGCTTCAAGTGGTTGAACATTGCATGAGGAAGAAATATCATGCTGTTATACTTATTGTGTCCTTTACATACTAGTAGTTACTACTTTATCTACTTTTTTTTCTTCCGGTCATACTTTGGACAATTATTTCAGATGTTTTTTAAATTTACACACGGTAAGTAGAGCATTTGTGAATTATAGGTCAAACTCAGATTACCGAATCTTCTCTGCCCGCCATGTATAGCATCTTATCCGTCGTATTAGCATTCAGCTACTTCGCCCGTCATATCACAGGCAAACAACCCCGCCATATATGATACCGTTGGTTTCCCGCTTAGTATACCGATGACACGTTATTCATTACTGCTGTCATATAATCCCCCCATCGTATCTTCCCGCCATATTTTCTCGCCATAGGCTCTTCCATCTTCATCGCCGTAGTTATCGCTATTACTATCGCTATCATACTGTACATACCCTGTCATGTCACGTGGAATAAACCTGAAGCAATGTGAGTGAAATATGTTTGACTCATACTGTATGTTCTTTTTATTACTAATGAAAAAAAAATATATGAGCCAGTCTCCAGGAAAACCTGCTATTTTGACAAAACATTTGATTTTGAGATTTTTTATTATCTAAAAGAGTAATCTTAATGAAGCAAAATGCAAAAGAAATTTTGTTAATATCATGATCTTTAAGGATGTTACAGCTGTTTAGTTGAGGCCCCATTCAGACCCTTTTTCGTCGCAAGCGTCATTCAAACGTTATTCGACGTCGTAGTAACAAGTACTTTATAAATACAAAAATGTACTGCATTTGATCAACTCTTGACGTAAACTGGTCAAAATGGTATCAAGTTTTAGAATGATGTAAAATATACATCCAAATTGTAAATGTTCACATTTAGAGAAAGACTACTACTGTTTTAAACAACTAACTCCTCGGTTCTCTCAATCAGAGTACTATTCTGAAATTGGTCACCATAGCAACGAAGTAAATGATTTCGACATTATTCATAAGACATTTTAAAGCTAAGATATAGTAATACATTGATAAATGACTTAAAATTGAATCTATTGATATGTCATTTTTTCTTATTTGAAAGCTTTTTTAAAGCTTGTTACATGCTAGTCCAAGATCTTTGACGATGATCATTCCATTTCATCGTCAAAGCCGTTTGTTCTTTGAAACCCAACAGGTCCACGACTCAGTTTGAGTCGCGTTCGTTTTATGACAAAACGCACGTTTTCAACAAAATAATTATTGATATCCAATTAATTGGACCATATTCTATCAATATACCCCAAAAAACAAAATGTTTCGCAAGAAATACCATCAATTCCGTCGATTGTTTCAAACTGTCCAATTTCAATGTTTTCGTTCACGATCGCCATTTATTTGAATGGGATAAAAACAAAAGGGTTCCGAAACGAACCACGTGATCAATGTTTTCATTTTTAAAGATTGTCGGCTGCGCAGATTGCAATATTTATTTGTGTAAATAGGAGTTACATGGTTTATAACAAAAATAACGTGTTTGTTTCTTATGTAAAGGTATATCTAAAGGTTTGATTTAATTTTAAGACGTTTTCGACCATGTTTCATGAAATAACGGATTTTTCGAAAACGGCTCTCGCAGGCACCTGCGATAAATTAATTATTCAAAATGGCCACCGAAGCTGATCAAACGCGGAAATAAATAAACTTTAAGCAATAATGATTATCAGTAGGTGTCATATTGACTGGTTTATGACAAAACATTTAAAAAATTACATTTATACGTAAATGATAGTTTTTGGGCGAATTTTTAACAATAAACTTGCATTTTAGGCGTTAAGCTTAAACAGTTGATTATTGAAGAGGGCAATTCCATAACTAAAAGGTCGACACGTCAGTGTAAATAAAAGACCATTTAGTTATGGTATCCAGAACTAGTTACATGCAGTAATTACATAATGTCAATATAGCAGGTTTTCCTGGAGACTGGCTCAATTATATGTGACGTCTTACTAGTAGATTTCTACTTATACCCTTGAGCATGTGCTGAATGGTTACTACTTACATCAACATCTACACAGTACATCGACGCGGTCACACTTGATCATTTAGAATATGACGTAGATACAGTAAAATTTAATACATCTTTCTTTTTTGTCCAACCAGGACCTGTTCTATAAGTATATATAGTATATAAACTCCCTGGTCAAACCTAACGTGATTGCACAGATATATTTTTGGAAAATGAACTATTTACATTTTCAGCCTCCAGACTATAGACATGATTGAATACCAGAGATAAATATATATAACTTGTAAATTTCTACTTAAATACCCATTATCGTGTGCTGAATGTTAATTACTCTCATGGTGTATAGACACAGTATAACTAAATATATTATCTTTGTCAAAATAACCCTAACGTGACTGCGCAGTTTTTGTTTTTGAAAATATTTAGAAATGAACTAGATTATTCTATTGATATTTTCAGCACCAAGACCATAGACATGATTGCGTACCAGAGATATGTCACCAGAAGCATCATGTTTCACATGATAGGCTTATTGTTTCTACATGTGGTGTTAACATCGGCTCAGTTCTGTTACACACCTTACACCAGACACAGTATCTTCAAAGCAAAACCGGCAAACTGTGGGAATAATCAGTGTTATTGTTCCGGAACCAGCGCTACTTGTGTTGGGGATGATTTCACGGACACCATACCATACACCAGGGAAGGTATAACGGAATTACATGCATTATGTTACAATCTGGAAAACACAAGCCCACAATCATTTATCAACATAAAAGAGACTGTGGCAGTCATTCACTTACAAGCAAACCATATCAATCATATTTCTCCAGACGTTTTTGAACCATTCCACAGTCTAGCTGAACTACACATTGGAAATAACCCTGAGATTAACATCACACAATTATGGGAAGCATTAGGAAGTATTCAAAAGATGAAACCGTTTAACCTGACACTAAATAACATAGGAAGTTTGAACCTCACGGATGAAACGTTCGCAAATATCAACCAAACAAACATGCAAGTTCTTACCTTGACTAGAAGCAGACTTAAAGAAGTACCATTATATTTGTTCAACAATTTCACGTCTTTAGAAAGTCTAAATTTGGCGCAGAATTGGATCAGTCGTTTAAATATTGACAATGCAAGCCCTCTTAAGAAACTAACCAAACTCGACTTGCAAGATAATAAGATGGTCTTAGAGAGTTTAACATTTTGTAAAAATAACAATTTCACCGATGACAGTTTGTTTCCAAAGCTTTCAACGTTAATTCTAAACAAAAACTCCATATCATCAGAAATTGGGTACGATTGGAATTGTCTGTCAAGTCTTAAAGAATTACACTTAAGAGATAACAAGATTAAACACGTGAACATTACCTCATATTCTGGTCTTATATCATTAGAAAACATAAATCTCAGACAAAATTGGATTCAAAATGTGACACCGGGAGTTTTCCCGCCAAAACTAGAAGTAATAGATTTGCAACAAAATGAAATAGTCACTTTTCCTCCACTGTTATGTGAAGAAAACAGCACAAACTCGTGGAACAATAGTGTGAAGAACCTGAACCTTAGTGGAAACTTCATACAGAAGATAATGATAAATAAATGGGACTGTTTGCAGAACCTGGTCTCTCTAGATCTCGGTAAAAATGGAGTGTCTGAATACTGGAATGACACATTCTATCCATTAGTATCATTGACACACCTTTACCTAGACAATATGATGCCGCATGTTACCTACATAGGACAAGACGCCTTCAGAACGAGGTCAGCGAGTCTCCAAACTCTCATAATACGGTACAACCATATCGACTTTACCAAGACCATGGTGCAAGGCATATTCGAACATTGTACAAATATAACCTTCCTAGATATCTCGTACAACTACTTTGGAATGCCCGAGGAACAGTTTGTAGACATTCTTTCTCCAATGAAAGAACTTAGAAAGTTGAAAGCTTTGTGTATTAGTCTGCAAACGTTTCCATCGTCGGTTCTCAAAGTATTTCGATCGTTGGAATATTTGAACATAAACCAGAACCATCTGAACACTATTGATTTCTCTGATGAGTTCAGTGGCGACACTATGGGGCTTTCACTTCGTGAACTTCATGTTTCTAAGTGTTCTATAAATACCATTGACGACAGAGCATTTCCTGTCGCCATTACGCGTAGTTTAAGAACCCTTGACGTCAGTAGAAACGAGTTTGCGTGTGGTTGTAAGCTGCGATGGTTCAGGGACAAGATAAGCGATGATGGTCGCATATTTAAGATACAACTCTTGAATTGGCCGCATGGATATAAGTGTCGAAGTCCAAAATCTTTAGTCGATACAGAGTTGAAATCGTTTGAACCGGATGAGATTTGCGATCCTTTATTTGTCATTTTGATATCAGTTGGGTTAATCTTGGTTGGGTTTTGTATAATTGCTGTGATTATCTACTGGAGGTGGTGGTATATCAAATATTGGTGGTACAGAATCAATAGACGCAAAAAAGATATTTGGAAAACGGATCCTGAAAGACGCCCACTGATAAATCAAATTCATTATGATGGTTACGTTGTCCAGGATGCAGATGACGATGACTTTGTTCATCACGCTTTCTTAGATATCATGGAGAAGAAACTCAACTACAAACTACACGTTTGGAAGCGCGATGCAAAGAATGGGGCATTGGTCGATGTTATATTGGACGGAATGTATGCCTCACGTCAAACTATTATTATTGTTTCAAATAAATCCATCAGAAACCAGTGGTGTAAGTTTCAGGTAGATGTTGCTATAGATAGAAGTGTTCATTTAAACAAGGATTGCGTTCTCCTGGTGGTGCTGGAAGGTTCGGACTTTAAACATATGAGTAAATCTTGGTGTGTGCTCTTGGCAAAAACTCCTAAAGCATATTGGAGCACTGATTGTGATGAAGATGACATAAAAAGAAAGTTGTTTGAGCAAACTGTAATACAACATTTTGGACCTCCAATATGTGAACGTGAACGTTGTGGTCATAGCTTAAACTGAAACTCTAACAGTTTTAGCATTACCACTCCGCATTCAACTTTGTCACAAAACGATAATAGTTAGTTGGATACGGAAGGCAGAACTCAACTTAACCAGCCAAGCAAAGAAAACATAAAAGTCCCAGCAGACAGACATAGTTTCTGCTGAATGACCTAGTTTCAGCAATAAAAAAGTCAAGACATCACTGCCACAGTCACAGTCATGTCCTTTGTTTGTACACTCCATCGTTTGAACATTGTACTGTAGTTACCACATCTTTTGCAAACATAACGTTACTATAAAAATTTGAATTACATCTAATATGACCCGTTATTCTCTAATTGTGTTGCGTTGTGTTGAATTATTATATATTGCAGACTTGTATACCGGTATATTTTTTCTAGTTCACGTACTGTATCTTGAATATGTAATAGGGTTAGGGTCATAAGGGGTTTCGTGTCACTGGCTAAAGACATGTCCCCACACATGCAATTTTGCTTGTAAAAGTGCAAGTTCGTTAAAACTAATTGATGAAAACTTCCAGGAGAACTGGTCAAATTAACCGGCGAGAACAATCGAAAGACATATAAAGAAAAAAATGCTTATTGACGTAAGAGAACAAGGGAGGGGGTTTAACTGCTGTTCTTGTTATTTTGACTGCCATTGTAGTGATGCTTTAATATACATTTTCAATGTTCTTGTTAGTTTTGTTAAAGAATTATCCAGGTATAAGCTTTGGTTTTGTGATCTGCTTCTCCCTGCTCTTTAGTTTCTGTTAAATGATGTTTGATTAGTTATTATATATTTGTTTTGTTAAAAGTGAATCACTTTATCCTGCATGTGCATTGTATGGCATTTATTGTTTTGTTTGAGGACCCATTTGGGTAACCTCGTATATTTCTAAATTATCATAAGTAAATGACATTGTACAACTATAAATAATACACACAATCATAATGTGACTAAAAAATTCGGGTTATTGTTAGGAGTGTTTACTATTAGTTTCATGTGTATGTCATTTATGGATTGTGTTGGGTCATGTATTTGAAAGGTTTTTTTGTAATAACACGCATGCAAGTTCATGTGTTTATATTGAATATGAAAGAAATGTTGGTACGAGGGTGTTTGAATAAAAATGCATCTCCATGCATATCTTTGTAATTTTGAAATGTTTACTTGACAAACTGGCATATTGACACATTTTACCACTGTTTTCACATGATCAACATTTAGTTTAGGCTACTTTCATTCATCGGTTTGGTCATCATGTATGTTTCGTCAGCTTTGTCATTAATTGATCAATATATATCAAAAATAGTGCTGGTCGCAATGGAACTCCAAATGTTACTGCTGCAGTTTCAGAAGGCACACACTTTTACACAACTACATTGTATCTATCTATCTGCCATACGGCCAAACCCCGCAAGGGAACATATACCTGACGCGCGTCACCAACAAAGATAGATATATTTTATTCAGTATTGAATGTACATACATGAATATATAAAAATAACATGTATAATAAAACAACTTTTACATACATGCATTTATAGATAACCATGACAGGCACACCAACACAAAGAATTACACAAAAAAGAGATATCTCTTATTTCCATTGTGGTCCTTTAGTGTTGGTGGCATGACATAGAGAGGCATGTAAGCTAATAAAAATTTTATATTGACCATTGTATAAATAAATTAACATAAATGCATTAAAGTATTTTACCACAGTTACTTCACAATAATGAGTTAAGAATTTCTTTACATTAATTATCAATTTTATATCACAGATCATAAGAATCAACAGTCAAAATAAGCTAAAAGACTAGTGAAAGTTAAATAAGTACCAATACTGAAAACACTATCAAGCATTAATTAATAACTAAAGGAATAAATAAAAATAATAGTTAACCTAGATATTAAATAATAAATAAAATAAAAAAACTACTGAAATGATTAAATAGATGTAAATATTGAATCTCTTTAAGTATTCAATTCTTATAATTACAATAAAACATAAAAAGTGTTGTTAATTTTCATAGGGACTCAACTGTTACCATCGTGTTTTGTTTAGTCGTGGCGTAGGAATTTGTTGTCCCCGGAGATGAACGAAGCTAAATTAAGTAACAAAACCAATCAGCGCGGGGGCAACAACGCTCCCGAGGGACTCTGCAGATATCAAACACGAAAAACATGTGTTATAACGCTATTTTAGAATATAACTTACATTATAACTTCCGTAAATACGTTTGTATTTCAAACTAATTACATTTTGGCGGGAATTTTAAGGCGACGTTGCGTGAGATACGTCGCGAAAACCAAACGTTACGTCATACAAATTTTTGTTATGAGCGTCGACTTCCGGGATACGCAAATACCACGAAAACATGGATAATGCGGGTTTGTTTAAATTTATCATTTAAATCTTATTGAAAATGATTTAGTTGTTACGAATAAAATTGGAATTACAGTTCATTTGACGTCCCAGCTGATGAACGAAGCTAGATTTAGAATGAATGAAAAAATAGTCCGTCGATTGATTTGCATACGGAGCTGCTTCATCGGGATATGAACGACAGGTCACATGACAGTTTCATCCAATCAGAATGCAGCATTTATGTGAAAATACACAAAGTTGTAGTTAAATATTAAATAAATAGATAAATAAATAAATAGTCATTTTAACACTCTAAAATTCTATACTAAATTATCTAAGAAATGTCTTTTCACTTTAGCTTTAAAAACAGGCAATTTCACAGTCTGTGCTATACTAGCAGGCAATTTGTTCCATTGGCAAATATCAGAATAAAAGAAAGATTTTGTGCCAAACCCTTTAACCTTAGGAACAGCAAATCCTCCCTGATCACTTAACCTTGTGTTGTAAGAATGTACAGAATCATGTGGAATAAACTTTTTCCCCATGTAGTCTGGGGCCATGTTATTCTTTATTTTAAAGACATATAATAGTTGCCCCAAGATATTTAACAGCAGAAGTTGGTTCAATATTTGTACCATTACAAGTAATGTCTAGAGTTGAGTTTGACCTTAGTCCCAAATAATATGGACTGAGTTTTACCTAAGTGAAGTGATAACTTGTTATCAACCAACAATTGACTAACAAGATGCAGGTCGTCTTTCAATGACGTTTCAACAGAAGACTTGCTTTTACCTGATACTAGAATGCCAGAATCATCTGCATATAACAAAAGCTTGTTTTTAATCACAGCTGACATGTCATTAACATAAATTAAAAATAAGTGGTTTAAGTATGGACCCTTGTAGAACTCCACATGTAATCGGGGCAGTAGCAGAGCAACAAAGAAAATTAATAAGAAACAGAGTAAAGGTATAAAAGAAAGAAAAGTAAGGTTAAAAAGGTTAAAAACAGAGCAGGTATCAATTAACGAAAAGATTATATTAAGTCAGACAGGGAAACACGGAAACAGCACTGAAAATACGGAACCCCGTCCTGAAAGTCTGCCGCCTCAGTTAGTCAAACTAAAACGGAACGAGAGCCATATGTGACGAGAAAACAACAACTGGACACCACACACCACAAGGACAATCTACAACATATATATAGTTTACATGCAATTTTGAAAGATACGAAGCAGCCTTATGCTGGACAACGAAACACATGTTCAATCTGGCTGACAACCAGACTGAACTCAGGGTCGGACAAGGTAACAACATTAGGGGGTAGAGCATTCCAGTGGACAATGGTTCTGGGAAAGTGGAAGAATTTATGGCAGTCGGATTTAGAATGAATCTGCTGGACTACTTTGGAGTGAGTGTAACGTGAGGGTCTTGCAATTGGGACTAGGTAGTCAGGTATTTGGAATAGCAACCTGGATATGCAGGATGTTATTGAGCACAACCAGTCGCTTGTCGATGCGCCGTTGTCTCCACTTGAGTGTTCCAAGCATGGCTGTGACACTGGATGTTCGACCATAGTCGCTCATGGTCCAGCGCGCAGCCTTGCGCTGGACAGACTCCAGCTGGTCTGAGTATTTGTGTGGGGTGACAAGACAGATGAGCTGTATTCTAGCTGGGGTCTGACCTGTGTCTTGTATGCGATTGACCTCAGGTTTTGGGATTTTGCTTTTTATGTTTCGTCTGAGGAATCCTAGTGTTTAATTTGCTTTTTGTGTGCTGTTGTCACTGTGTATGTTCCTTGTTAAGTCATTTGAAATTTTTATGCCTTGGTACTTTGCAGATGTAACAGTATCTAGTGTGGTATTGTGTAAAAGATATTGTGTTGGTATAACTGTTTTGCGTTGTGTGATTTGTATGACCTGGCATTTTGATGGATTAAGTTTCATGTCCCATTTGTTCTACCACAGCTGAAGTTGGTATATATCATGTTGTAGTAAGCTGGGTTAAGAAAAAATAAATAGCTGTGTCATCAGCAAATAGACGTACTTTGGAAGATTTAACATAATCTAGGAGGCCATTGATTTTAATAAGAAATAAAAGTGGTCAAATGACCGAACCTTGTGGAACGCCGGAGGAGACTGGCGTAGTGCCAGAACTAGCACCATTTACAACTACTGATTGTGACCTATTATCCAAAAACCCCTTGATCCATAAGAGTGTTTGGCCTTGGTTGCCATAGAGGTGAAGTTTATAGAGAAGTTTTTTATGATTAACCATGTCAAAAGCCTTTGGAAAGTCAAGAAGAATTAAGTCAACTTGGCTTTTCAAGTTTAGATACTGGAGGATGTCATCTAGCTTTGACAAGATCTTTTTTCCTGAAGCCATGTTGTAATTCATAGAAAAGGTTTTATTTTGTGAAGTGTTTCGTGATGTGAGAAGCGACAATGTGTTACACGGTTTTACACAGAATACAGGTGAGAGATATAGAGCGGTAGTTAGCTGGGTCAGATCAGTGCCTTTTTATAGACAGGGGCTATGTTATCCATGTTCCAGATTTTAGGTAAGGTACCAGTTTGTATTGACTGTTTAAACAACTATGCTACAATGGGGGATAATTCTTTGCAAGTGTTCTTTAGTATTATATGTTTCATTTGGTCTGGGCCCGCAGCCTTGTGGGGGTTAAGGTTTTTGAGTAGTTTCTAAATACCCTAGCTGGACTGATATGTCAAAATTTGGCATGGGATTGTGAGAGCTGTAAGACGGCTGGGGATCTCTCCACCAGCATCTCTGATATCCTGTACATTTTGTACTTTCATTTCAGTTAGTGATTTAATAGATGTAGGTGACTTTGGTGTGAAGACTGATTAGAATTGTTCATTTAGTACTGTTCCTTGTCTTAATCTGCTGTGTATATTTTGTTTTTTTAGTGAGTCAATGCCAACAGATTCTTGTTTGGAGTGTGGGTAGAGAATATAGTTTTTTTGTGTTTGGTTTGTTATGTGTTTGTCCATGTTCTGCTGATTGATTGTTTATGTTTAAGATATCTTAAATGTAGTTCTGGTGGTATCATGTTAAAACGTCCCCACTCGAAAACGTCCCCAATCGAAAACGTCCCATTTATATCGAGAACGTCCCCAAAATATAGAAAACGTCCCCAGTACCTTTTTCAAATATCGGAAACGTCCACATTTATATCTAAAACGTCCCCACTTGTATCGAGAATGTCCCCATCTATACCGAAAACTTCCCAAATATTTTTTTTGTAAAAATATTCTGCAAAAATTTAGTTTTTTTCTTTCCTGCAGTGGTGTTTGAGTTTGAGATATTTTTCTTTAGATTTACTGGTGTCATGATTTTTGTACTGTTTCTATTTTTTGAACTATTCCTAACGGACACTGGTGATTCCTAAATATCTGTTTGCGGAATTTGACGGTAAACAGAATGAAGTTGAAGTTAAAATAAAATTGTTTTTTTTTTATTTATTTTGCTTTTATTTATCCTCGCCACCGGATAATCAGGCGATGCCCCCAGAAGAGGCTAGTCACTATAGTGTTTGGGGGATAGTGCATGATACAGAAGATGCTCCAGTTCCAGAAGCATCTCTGGTTCTTTTACGTCCCGATGTAAAGCATCATACACGGGACCTCGCTTAACGTCTCGTCCGAAAGACTGTTAGTAAGTTAAGTTATGTTAGGTGGGAAACACTGAAAAGCATTTCACTTTTTGACCGTCTGGAGTAGGGATCGAACCCACACCCTTCAGATCAGCAGTCAGTAGCCCTTACCACTAGACCACTAGTCCACCTAAATAAAATTGATCTCAGTGCTTTGATTATATAGTCTCTCAATTCTCACGATCAATTTATTTTCACGCACACCTTTATCACCGGAAGTTGCACATGTAAACAAATATTCACAAGCATGTTTTTGCTTTGAAACATTTCAATGAGTGTGCGATAAAGTTTTTTGGTTCAATTGTTTAAATCTAGTGAAATATTTATATAGTATAATGGCTGAGAAACGGGAAAGAAGTGCTGACAGCGACACAGTGTGTGACAAACATCCGAAATTGGACGACCCGTCTGACAAATCCGAGTCCGAAGCCGACAATGCTACGAAGGATGCTGATAAACATGTTTATGGACAAATGAGTAACACTGGAGCAGATGGAGATCGTATTGGATATCAAGAATGTGAAGACGATAAATACGAATGTAATCAGGTTTGCTTGCCCGATAAAATTTGACGAACCTTCGTTAATTCGGACATGCACATATTCGGATAATTATGAGTAACTTCATAATTTGACATTAATATAAATAAATTTATGTAGTGCTATTGGTCATGAATTATAAATTATTTCATATGGCATCCTTTGTATGGTCTATTTATATAAATACACTAAAGCCATGCAATGTAATTTTGTTGTTGTAGTTCTATTAAGCTATTGCCGTAGCGAAATGTTCTCTCTGTTCTTCGGTAATACTCTCTTGTGCTCTCTCTTTGTGCTTCAGCTCTTGGTACTTCGGTTACTCTTCACAGTCGGTTGGTGATTGTTGGTGATTGTTAAGTATTGACTCATAGCACCGATGAGTTTGTTCCTTGCTTGTTTGCAATCTCTTCGATCTCTCCAACCAATATGGATAGGGATAAAAACCCACATGTTAACTGCTATCCGTACAGTATCCCCTCTACTGTTCGTTCTAGGAGATCTCTTTCTTCTGCAAATCTTGCACACTCGTATATGTAGTGGTTTACCGTTTCTGGTACTTTGCAAGTGTCACATAGTTTATCATTATTGTTCATGATTTTGCTCCAGTGGTCCTTTAACTTCGTTTTCCCACTGATCAATTGATTCATAATGCTGAATGTATGCCTATTATTTTCGTCACAGCAATTCCTTGATAATAATTGAATACTTGATAAATGTCTATTGAACAAAGATGTATTTTTAGATCTTTGTCTTGAAGTATCAAGTAGTGGGTTGCTATCAAATTGCACCAAGCTTCACAATATTTCCTGTTTGGACTCTACCAAGTACTCATAAAGATGCTTTTATTATTTCAGACTTGGATCACACAGCTGATGTACAGTAAGTTTGTTTCCGTTGTAAATTCTTGAATGGGAATATTCCACTGTAAACCCGGAACCTGTCTCTTGGTAAGCAGACAATAACCCATGACATGGTACCATAGAGTCATACAGTGAGGACTGTCTCCAGCTACCATGATTTGAACCCAGAACCTTACTGTTGCTTGGTAGAAGTACATATATGGTAGTCTGTAATATGTTTGGTTCGTTGGTTACTTTGTGAAGAGGCCGATTTGTAATAAACCGTTTCTGGTTGTGAAAGAGGCCGTTAGACAATTATGAATGAGGCTGATACGGAATTGTGAAGCAGCCGATATTCGGCCCCTTGTATAGAGCGAAAAAAGCCCTGAGCTAGCCCACATGGCATAATAAAGCAGTCCGGTGATTTAAAATAAGTTAAACGGTATATATGAACTACACCGTCTTTCAGTAATCATGGGTAAGTCAGGGCTTTTTTCATGAGTAGAGGAAGGGGCCTTTTCATTGAAATTGGAGAAAAATAGGAAGGGGAAGAAAAAACTTAATGTAAATTGGATTTTAGGGGAAAACTGCATAACTTTGAAAAATTTTCCTGAGGAGAAGCCACTTGTGAATGGCCCTTGCTATAGAAGGAAAAAAGCCCTGGGTAAGTGTAAATTCTAGAGGTATCTATACTGTAGTTTGCCATTTTTATACCATTGAATGGCCTGGAAAATTGATGTTCTGATCAATTACTTTACAAAAGTAATTAACTAATTGTGGGGTTTTTTGCATATTTTTCTGTTTCATTCATACTTGTTTTCATTCTAATTTCAGGTTGCATTCATGTATCCTTAAAGTCATTTGTAAACTCTTGAAGTTTTACCTGCAGATTCAATCATCACTCATCAACACAACCATACTTGTGTATTCATTATAGATTGTTTTTGAAGTATTCAGGGGTTCTAAACTTCCAGATTAATCCGGAATTCTGGATTTGCTGCTTTAGAAAGAATGAACTTTTCTTCATTAAATGAAAGTTATTTGATGAAGAAAAAATACCCAGTATTGACATAGTTATGGTTATTTGAAATTATATATGCTAAATTTTGACAATAGAACAATGTTTGAAACAGAGGTTTGGTGTTTGGATGTGTGCTAATGGCATCCAAAACATATGTGCGTCTTATTTTCAGGATTGGGCATTAGGCCTCAGTAGAACCCCTGAGTATTGTTTAAAGTCCAACTGGTCAACAGTATTTCAGTCATATGTAGACTATCCAGTCACATCCTCATATCTGGAACCAACTACACTGAGTCAGAGTGTCAAGCTAGGAAATAATACCCGATTCATTTTTTAATGACGCTGGTATGTCACAGTCTGATATTGAACTTGATAACTCTACCGCTAGGCTATTGTGGCAGATTGTTATCAATCTAAGATAGTTCTTACCACCATGAGTCCATGTTGGTGTAGGGGCATAAAATCGTAAAAAATCATTGAAAGATCAGCAATAAAAATGTAAATTTGTTCCCCAATCTTTTAATAAGTAGTCATTTGGCTTGTCCGTCCATGGTATATATCAGGAATCAGTATTGATTTTGGTCAGGTGGTCTAATATGGGTTGAAAAACTTGTATGTTCTCGTTGATGGTGTCTCTGGCAGTCACCTATTCAGAAGATTAATAGATAATTTATGGGGTATGTGGCATCGATTAATAAATTATGAATATCTGATATTAATAATCTAGTAATCGAAGCCCCTTACCCCATTACAGGCGACCACCCCTATGACCCCTGAACACATACTTGCCCTTTCCAGACCCTTGACAGCTATGCATTAACTGTCGGTAACTGTGGCGCTTTGTCTTGCAAATAAATGTTATTTGTCTGATTGCTCCTGTTTATAAGGTTGCAAGGTTCTCAATACAATTTGTGTTGCTTCAATATTCCTTAACAGATTAAAGGGGGTGACAGTTTGAAAGAAGCCTTTGAACAAGTGAGTTTTTATCATTTTTTTAAGTATTAATCATATAAACAACACTGCGTTCAATAAACACTTATACCCCGATGGAAGCCTTCTCCATAAAAACTAGATACGTCAATCAGGGGCGATAGTTCAGTTGAAATGTTGGATAGTGTTACATGGCTTTGACAATGTAAGGTGTTTATGATTGAAATCAAGTATGCCAAGTTTGATAGCAATGTCTTGATAGACTTTACAAATGTTTAAGTTTCAAGAACTTGAAAGTTTTGGTTAATATTTTTGGACAGACGGACAGGGCAATCACTATATGCCTCCTGCATCAGTAGATGCCGGTTCATAAAACATGATTTCAAACATATAATTATTTATGAATATGGATCATTCATTTACACAACTATTTTATGGAAGGAAATCATTAAATCCAACAACCAACAGAAATGTATCAAGGGTTTACTTTTCTATCACTTTTCTATCACCTATTACAACTTGATTCTAAAAGCTTTTAGATTTTACTAATCTAGTAATCAATATGTCTCACAGATTTAGTGGAGGAGACATATTAATTTTGTGCTGGATGTCAAGATAGATGAATGCCACAATGTTTTTCTGCACGAGTTATCCATAACCATTTGATGGATTTCAATGAAACTTGACAAGAACACTTGTTAAAAGGCCTTATTGTGCATATTGTCAGGAATTTTTGGTTGAGATGAATTTAAAAAAAATAAAAAAAACTTAATTATCATCTTTATTCTCCAGCAATAATTGACTACCATGTATTCTACAGGTTGTGGTTGCAATGTTTAATTATATGACGACAGATTTCTCTACGGTGGAAATGTTAGAAGAACAAGAAATTGAAGCTGAGGGTAAATTATTTATATAACTAATTGTTCATGGCTTTCAGTTATGTCATAAATAGAGGATATTAAATGAGTGCTTGGTTTTATTATTGAATTAATGGAACAGGTTGAATAAAATGATATCAAGAGAGCCTTATGTATATTCGTTTTATTTAATAGGTTTCATAAATTCAATAATAAATCAACACAAACTGACGTTTTGACATCTGAAATTTCCAAAAAAAAACACAATTTTGATATACTTGTGTATGTAAAATGACTTTCCAAATGTCATTATTTTCTAAAAAAGATAATATTAAGTTGGACAGGGAAGGCAGCATTCAACTTAACCAGCCGTGCACAGAAAACATTAAGACATACAAGGCACAGTGCCCAACACACAACCAAACAAGAATATGATCAGCACAAGTTTACAATTTTGTTGTGACATGATTTTCACACCTTAAAGTTGTCAATTACTCTAAAAACGTTTTTGTCACAACCCGTAACCAGTATATAGAGATTTCTGTGTGTATCTTGTAATTGTTTAACTGAGACAATCGGAAGTGGGTGGATGGGGGGGGGGGGCTATTCTTACAAGTCAGATCTCCAGCATCATAAGTCTCAAGCATTTAAGACACTATTTACGCATATATTTTTCTTCATAAAGCATACATGATATTGTGATACAAGAAAAATAAGTGAAAACTGCATATACATGTAAATACTTCATTCATTTTAGTAAAAGTTTCAGCAAGGAAAGTCTCCTTCAATTTAATGAGATCATCTGCATTTCACCAATCTCATGTAAAGGGCTCTGCGAAATATGGCAGGTATGCTGACCTTATTTTTCCCTGCCTTTTTGACCAATAACCTCGGGACTTTAGACAGGTTGACTGATACATTTGTACTGATAATAACTGTTTACCAATATTTATTTCTTTTTTTTTCCAGGTGAAGATTTAGAGTCATTATTATTTCATTTTATGGATGAATGGTTATTTATATTTTCTGCTGAGCCGTTCTTCATTGCTAAGGTAACTCATTTGGGTGTTAGATGTTCTGGTTATTAAATTGGTTAAAGTGAGATATTTAAGATCAGATTACTGAAGTTTAATGTAAGATTAGTATTTTACAGAATACAGTGGTTTATGGCGTTAAAGGTATGCGAACATTTAGAATTTGATATAATTGGGATGGAAACAAAAAACTATGGTAACAGTGTATGCCCAATAGTAACCATTGAGTCTATACAATATATTTATTATTCAGCTTTAGAATGATACCTTATTTATTAAAATCAGTCAAAGAATAAAACCAGAGTTTGCAAAGAGCCAGACCCACTCTCATTTTAATGGAAATTCCAAGTTTATCAGAAAATACCTGATTGACCTCATTCAAATAACAATTTTCAGGCGCGTAGCTACCTGTATGCAGAATACGCATCTGCGTACACATACTTCTCAAGAAGTGAAAAAATAAATGATCGAAAAATGCAATAAAAACTGATGCCTAAGCCCTAAGGGGGTAATCCTTTAGTATTTTCAGCACTTCTTAGAAACGCTTTTAAATTGGTCAATAAAAAAGGATGACAAACAAAAAGTGATTTGCAAAATAACAGAATCTGCTGCATGCTATATTGCATTTTCTTTCAGTTTTCAATTGAGTGCCCAATTTGTATTTTTATATCTTTGGAGTAAAGCAGATCAAGTTACTATAAAATCGGAATTTTTACATTAAGGGTTTAATTGTCGCGAAGAGTTCGATAAATTCACTGAATCATTTTGCTCTTGCATTTTACTAAATAAAACACTGGAACATAGTGATTCACCTATTCGTTCGTCCGTCCATTCGTCCGTTCGTTCGTCCGTCCGTCCTGGTTAACCCAAATTGACAGTTTCTTCTAGCATTATTATGGCTTGCTACAAAGCTTCCATACTTGCATGGATGTTGCATATGAACACTCTCCACATGCCTGTATCACCTGACCTCATTTTGACCTTCACCTTGACCTAAATTTGGACTTAGACTTATTGAAGGGCCAAATTCTTGGTTAACCCAAATTGACCGTTTCTTCTAGCATTATTATGGCTTGCTACAAAGCTTTCATACTTGCATGGATGTTGTATATGAACACTCTCTACATGCCTGTATCACCTGACCCAATTTTGACCTTCACCTTGACCTAATTTGGACTTAGACTTATTGAAGGGTCAAATTCCTGGTTAACCCAAATTGACCGTTTCTTCTAGCATTTTTATGGCTTGCTACAAAGCTTCCATACTTGCATGGATGTTGTATATGTACACTCTCTACACACCTGTATCATTTGACACCATTTCGACCTTCACCTTGACCTAATTTGGACTTAGACTTATTGGAGGGCCAAATTCTTGGTTAACCCAAATTGACCGTTTCTTCTAGCATTAATATGGCTTGCTACAAAGCTTTCATACTTGCATGGTTGTTGTATTTGAACATTCTCTACACACCTATATCACCTAACCTCATTTTGACCGTCACATTGACCTAATTTTGGACTTAGACTTATTAAGCGTCTAATTCTTGGTTAAACCAAATTGACAGTTTCGTTTTACATCATGTTTATCATGGTGTTGCCTTAAAACTTTGCATACTTGTTTACCATCATAAGCCCCTTACATTATCAAAGCCATGTAACACTATCCAACATTATTACAGAATTATGGCCCCTGATTGACTTAGCTTTTTATGGGCAAGGCTTCCATTGGGGCATAAGCGTTTATTGAACGCAGTCTTGTTCTGAAGTTTAAGATTCATGAACATTTAATTTGTGAACCAAACAAATTTGTGGAATTATCCCAAAAACTGTGAAATTATACCCAAAAAATGGTGGAAGTATAAAAAAAATGGGGAATTATCCCCAAAAAAATGGTGAATTATTAAAAAAAAAGTGAAATTATCCCACAAAACACGAGGAACTATTCCTAAAAAATTTGGAATTAACCCCCCAAAAAAAAGAATTTTATAGTACTCCAAAATGACAGATTGGATCAAACTTAATAAATACTTAAAAATAGATTGCTAAGAATAGAATGTTCTGTTCTATTCTATTTATTCGATTCTGTTCTCTATTCTGTTCTCTATTCTATTCTGTTCTCTATCTTATTATATTCTATTCTATTCTGTTCTGTAATATTAACATTTCAAGTTGTGTATGATTTGTCTCCCTTGTGTTTTTTTTTCTTTTCAGAAAATTGTAATTACAGAATTTGATTTAGAAAACTTCAAGATTAAATCTACTGGGTATGTTGATTATTGTTTTTTTATGTCCCGGCATCTACTGGTGCAGAGACATAGTGATTGCCCTGTCCATCCATTTGTTCGTAGATGTTAACCCAAACTTTCCAGGGGTGGTATTTAATATTAATCTTATTCAATTGGAGAATAATGATAGCCAATCATATCGCCTGTTATTGACCAGAAGTTTAATATGGTGTGATCTGATTGGTTGTCCTTATCCTTAAGTCAAGTAAGATCAATCTTGAATAACTCCCCAGGGGGTGTAACTCAAATATTTTTGAAGTCCATCAAGGCATTTCTTTCAAACTTGGCATTCTTGTTTACCATCATAAATACCTTACATAATGTAAGTTATAATGTAACATTGTCAAAGCCATATAACACTAACCATCATTTTTACAGAATTACCGGTATGGCCCCTGATTGACTCAGCTAGCGTTTATTGAATGCAGTCTTGTTTTTCTTCTAATAAATAATCCAGGATCAATTAAATCATTGAAAAATGGTATATTTAACAACAGTTGGCGCTCTTGTATAGCTATTGTAAAGGGAAGTAATTGCTGGGAGCTGTATGGGAATATCATATGAGTTTTACCTCCCCTTGTCAAAGCGTTGCAAGGGGAAGTAACTGTGATGTTACAAGATTTTATAATTGAAACAATTAAGTCTCTAACAAGAACCAAACAACTAACAACAGATGTGTTAATCTCTCTTATCTAACAACGTTTTCGACTATGCAATAGCCTTCATCAAGGTAGGTGGCAAGGTGGTTGAGCCGATAACACTCTTGACTACTGATTGAGAGGTCCCTGGTTCGATCCTTGGCCGGGACACTTGGTCATTTCTGAAACGCTTTACTGTGTTCCCCACCCAACAAGAGTCAAACTGGTTGTTAACCCAGAGGTAGACTCGCGTTTATCGGTGCTTTATACCGGGCATTAAAGAACCAAGGAATCTATTAAAAAAAGACTAGTGCAACCCTGAATTCCTTGTACATGTATCACACATCTGACTCTCAATTGATTTTATGTCTGCCCTAGTCAGACATCTGACAATCATAATAAAAAAGCGGTAGTAAAAAATTGAAGTTGAAAGGTAAATTTATAATGTTAGTTGATACAACTGTTGATGTCGAATGAGATAACAAAGATAAAACATTAACATTACAGTCGTCTGTATACTGTATACATTAAATGTGTTTTTATTTAAAGATACGGTGAAGAGTTCAACATACAGAAACATCCACAGGGTACAGAAGTGAAAGCTATAACATATTCTAATATGCAGATATATGACGAGGGGGAGAGACATGAAGTGTTTGTGATTATTGATATATGATGTGAATAGAATACAAGTGGATGTGTGGATATCATAGTGAGACAGTTCAGTGATGTGTAACCTCAGCATCTAGTGCTCTCTTCCTCCAGTCACATTTTTACTCAGAACAACCACAGGAGGTTGTATCATTGTTATGTCTCGGAAGGGTGGCATATTAAAATTGAACCGTCCGTCTGCCTTTTTTTAACGTAGACATTTTGGTAGTACTTGTGTATACTATCAACCTCTGACTTTGCCGGCATATGTCCCTTACAGTGACAGCTCTTGTTTAACAATTTAAAAAAATCCCCGTTAAATACAATCTCACCAGGCCACCTTATGAATTTATAAAGACTTTATCACATAACCACCAGTGCCGTAAATCCATGCATTGATCGGCTCATGACGTCAGGATAATACCAACGTCATCATGATGTCGCGCTCATTGTACCGCTAAATTGTCTGAAACCAATGCAGCGTACATCATCATTTTGAATGATTATGAGCGTTCTCTAAGGTTATGAATCTTACATTCATGCTCATTGCATACAAGTTTTATTAAACTTGTGGTCACAATAATATGACAAGATGCTTTAAGTCCACTCTTTTAATAAAACTCATATGCAATGAGCACTCATGCAAGATCCTCTATGTAATTTCTGGTCTATTTTCACTGTTATGCTCTTTATGAGACCAGTTTTCATATGTCTCAATGGGGGTGGTATTTTTTGAAAGTTCACTGTTTTTAGAATAAACTACAAGGGATAAATTGTTCGCGCCCCCACCATACTTTGTAGGTATTCCAGTCGCCAGTTGGCAATGCTTCAACTATTCAATGTCTGTATTTACCATTATCTCAGGTATTAAACCATCAATAAACTGCAGAAGATACTATATTGTTTAACCTTTTACACTAGTCCATACGTGCACAAATCCAGACTTTTTCTCAGTGAGTCTGACCATGGGTTTGTCCTGAGTAGATTCTTAGCCTTGTCAAACTGTAAATATAGACAGACGATGTATAACCACATTTTGCTTTTGACAAAAATTCCAGGGGGGTTCCAGAGGCACCAGGTCCTCCGGTCTGGAACAGTGCATGCCATAGATGTGATGTCTCATTCTCGCCCGGATTTAAGCAGCTACCTGTCTAAAGCTGGCAGTTCTAATGAATCACAGTTGATGCACTTTTTGTTCACCTATGACAAGGTGAGGTTCTGAGATCACTCCTCGTCGGTCGCCAGTGAGACCTCTGAAAGAGCACGAAATTAGCTACATTGTATTAGGTCTGTAGGTAATATTCATGAAACTCCAATATCCTAATGTGGGACAGGTTAGGGATCTAGGACCAAATGTGCCTGAAAACTTGGAGTCAATGTGAGATATTGTGATCACTCTATATCTGATGTTGTCATCAATAATTTGACTGTAAACACTCCAGAGGTCACAGTTTTATTTAATCTTTATGAAACTTGGTCACAATGGTTGTCTTTATAAAATCTAATCGGAGCTCACAACTGCTTCATTTGGGGTAAAACAAACTTGGTCACTAGACCATATGAAAGAAAAACCTTGTTACGTTCAAGAGGTCACAGTTTGAGTCTCTGTAGAACTAGGCCAAGTGCCTTATGGAGTAAAAAAACAAGGTGTTATCAGAATTATACATTGTACCAAAGTTGTACTCCTGTGAGTGCTGCTGAGAAAAGCTCAGTAACCTGTGACCTTCTGTATTAGACTTGTATAAATATGAAATAAATTAAAAATGTTAAAACATTTTGGTTTATTAATTTAGTTCTAATCATCACACCTGTCAAATCTACTCCATGTGTCCCATTGTTGAACCATTCTCATATGCCTGTGTCTGCCTCATCCCTGTAGTTCTTCACAACATTCACTGCTCCCCTTGTCTTTCTACTGTCCACGTTTCACTGCTCCCCTTGTCTCTCTACTGTCCATGTTTCACTACTCCCCTTGTCTCTCTACTATCCAAGTTTCACTGCTCCCCTTGTCTCTCTACTATCCAAGTTTCACTGCTCCCCCCTTGTCTCTCTACTGTCTAAGTTTCACTGCTCCTCTTGTCTCTCTACTATCCAAGTTTCACTGCTCCCCTTGTCTCTCTACTATCCAAGTTTCACTGCTCCCCTTGTCTCTCTACTGTCCATGTTTCACTGCTCCCCTTGTCTCTCTACCGTCCATGTTTCACTACTCCCCTTGTCTCTCTACCATCCATGTTTCACTGCTCCCCTTGTCTCTCTACTATCCATGTTTCACTACTCCACTTGTCTCTCTACTATCCATGTTTCACTGCTCCCCTTGTCTCCTATCCATGTTTCACTACTCCCTTGTCTCTCTACTGTCCATGTTTCACTACTCCCTTGTCTCTCTACCATCCATGTTTCACTGCTCCCCTTGTCTCTACTATCCATGTTTCACTACTCCACTTGTCTCTCTACTATCCATGTTTCACTGCTCCCCTTGTCTCCTATCCATGTTTCACTACTCCCTTGTCTCTCTACTGTCCATGTTTCACTACTCCCTTGTCTCTCTACTATCCATGTTTCACTGCTCCCCTTGTCTCCTATCCATGTTTCACTGCTCCCCTTGTCTCTCTACAGTACTATCCAAGTTTCACTGCTCCCCTTGTCTCTCTACTGTCCATGTTTCACTGCTCCCCTTATCTCTCTACTGTCCATGTTTCACTGCTCCCCTTGTCTCTCTATTGTCCATGTTTCACTGCTCCCCTTGTCTCTCTACTATCCAAGTTTCACTGCTCCCCTTGTCTCCTATCCATGTTTCACTACTCCCCTTGTCTCTCTATTGTCCATGTTTCACTGCTCCCCTTATCTCTCTACTATCCATGTTTCACTTCTCCCCTTGTCTCTCTACTATCCATGTTTCACTGCTCCCCTTGTCTCTCTACTGACCATGTTTCACAACTCCCCTTGTCTCTCTACTGTCCATGTTTCACTGCTCCCCTTGTCTCTCTACTGTCCATGTTTCACTGATCCTCTTGTCTATCTACTGTCCATGTTTCACTGCTCCCCTTGTCTCTCTACTGACCATGTTTCACAACTCCCCTTGTCTCTCTACTGTCCATGTTTCACTGCTCCCCTTGTCTCTCTACTGTCCATGTTTCACTGATCCTCTTGTCTATCTACTGTCCTTGTTTCACTGCTCCCCTTGTCTCTCTACCGTCCATGTTTCACTGCTCCCCTTGTCTCTCTACCGTCCATGTTTCACTGCTCCCCTTGTCTCTCTACTGTCCATGTTTCACTGCTCCCCTTGTCTCTCTACTGTCCATGTTTCACTGCTCCCTTGTCTCTCTACTGTGCATGTTTCACTACTCCCTTGTCTCTCTTCTGTTCATGTTTCACTACTCCCCTTGTCTCTCTACTGTCCATGTTTCACTACTCCCCTTGTCTCTCTACTGTCCATGTTTCACTGCTCCCTTGTCTCTCTACTGTCCATGTTTCACTACTCCACTTGTCTCTCTACTGTCCATGTTTCACTACTCCCCTTGTCTCTCTACTGTTCATGTTTCACTACTCCCCTTGTCTCTCTACTGTCCATGTTTCACTGCTCCCTTGTCTCTCTACTATCCATGTTTCACTACTCCCCTTGTCTCTCTACTGTCCATGTTTCACTGCTCCCTTGTCTCTCTACTGTCCATGTTTCACTACTCCACTTGTCTCTCTACTGTCCATGTTTCACTACTCCCCTTGTCTCTCTACTGTTCATGTTTCACTACTCCCCTTGTCTCTCTACTGTCCATGTTTCACTGCTCCCTTGTCTCTCTACTATCCATGTTTCACTACTCCCCTTGTCTCTCTACTGTCCATGTTTCACTACTCCCCTTGTCTCTCTACTGTTCATGTTTCACTACTCCCCTTGTCTCTCTACTGTTCATGTTTCACTACTCTCTTTGTCTCTCTACTGTCCATGTTTCACTGCTCTCCTTGTCTCTCTACTGTCCATGTTTCACTGCTCTCTTTGTCTCTCTACTGTCCATGTTTCACTGCTCCCCTTGTCTCTCTACTGTTCATGTTTCACTGCTCTCTTTGTCTCTCTACTGTCCATGTTTCACTGCTCTCCTTGTCTTTCTACTGTCCATGTTTCACTGCTCTCCTTGTCTCTCTACTGTCCATGTTTCACTGCTCTCTTTGTCTCTCTACTGTCCATGTTTCACTGCTCTCTTTGTCTCTCTACTGTCCATGTTTCACTGCTCTCTTTGTCTCTCTACTGTCCATGTTTCACTGCTCTCCTTGTCTCTCTACTGTCCATGTTTCACTGCTCTCTTTGTCTCTCTACTGTCCATGTTTCACTGCTCTCTTTGTCTCTCTACTGTCCATGTTTCACTGCTCTCTTTGTCTCTCTACTGTCCATGTTTCACTGCTCTCCTTGTCTCTCTACTGTCCATGTTTCACTGCTCTCTTTGTCTCTCTACTGTCCATGTTTCACTGCTATCCTTGTCTCTCTACTGTCCATGTTTCACTGCTCTCTTTGTCTCTCTACTGTCCATGTTTCACTGCTCCCCTTGTCTCTCTACTGTCCATGTTTCACTGTGTCCCTAGGTCCTCTTCACCACATGTTTCACTGAATCACTTGTATAATATACATGATCCTGGTGACCCCTACAATGTCAACATAAACACCAATAAACTTCCTTCTCTCTACACTATTTAGCTACATGTCTATTATTGCCTAGTTGCTACGTGGAAACCTTGTTCTTATGGGGATTGCCATTTCCCACGACCATTATCAACATAGTTATTTCACGTATACTTATCAGCTCACACTGATAAATAACCTTTGGATGCATATAATATGTTGATGAATATGCAAAAGCTCTTTATTGTTATAATGTATTTGGAAATATACTGATTTTTATCCCATTACGAACATCACATGTGGTTGCATATTCTGTCATTCATGATGATAATAGCTTATATTACCGTACATTGGCCGTCATCCAGGGATGTTTATATAAAATGTGCATTCAATCTTTGTCACAATTTAGACATCCAACATGAGAACATGCATCAATGACCTTTATTGAGATTTGCTTTCCTGTGCATGAAAAACAAATTAACCCTAATATGATTATGGGAAATGAACGATTTTGCCAACAATCCAAAGTGAATGTCTTAATGTCAAATAAGAGACATGTGTGATATACACTCAGCAAAAAAATTTAAGGACCACTATTTCAAACCTATATTTTTTAATTATTCAGATATTGAAATTTTATCTATTTAGAATTTAGTATACTTAAAAGTATTGGACAAATGTAAAACACACTATTTATTGCGTAATTACACGAATAAACTGTGGATTTCGCTTTTGAACGGGTCTCGCTGCAAAACGCTGTGTTCCTGTCTATTGATTGTAACAGTCAGTTTTGAAATGTTACTCGTTCAATTCATTTTCGTGTTAAGTTAGGGTAATTTTGGACTTTTATAGTGAGTATACGGCATAAACGCACCTGCGGAGACATTTACCAGCTGGTGACATGGAACAAATTAATGAAAAGCTATTGACTGGACAGTTGGACGTCAGTGTAACGTCAGTCATACCGTGGTCGGTCCTGTCAGGTATTGGTACCTGGGCACTTGGTCTGTTGTTGAACGCATAGGAAGAGCCCGTTCGAGTAAAACAACGGACTGTAATGACCTTTATATTGTCAACATTGCTAAACGTGGGCGGTTCGAATCCGCTAAAACGTCGACTTCTTACTTCCGGCATGCATCTGGGGTTCTCATCTGTGAGTAAGCTCTTAGAAATAGACTTCATGCTACCAATAAGCATGCTCGCCTGCTTTCCGTCCACCATTGACCCCAGAACACATGATGTTTTCACTGACATTTTCTCTGGAACCCCGAAACATCCCGTTAGCCAGACTCCTGTCTGTTCTGTTCTTAGACGAATCAATGTTCTGTGTAGACTTTAACGATGGCAAGAGATGTGTGTGGCGACAGAAAAACGAAATATTCCTGTCATTTAGTATCCAGGAACACGACAGGTTTGAGGGTTCGTAAGTGCTAATTTGCAGTAGGGTCTATAGTGAATCTACAGACCCGCGCGTCATCCAAACGATGGTGATCGGTGGACGTTCCCTATCACGATGATGTTTAAAATTAATGTGTACGACTTACGCTGATGCTTTAGGTCAGAACTTTGTGCTAATGGACTTTAACACCCGGTCGGACAGGGTCTGTGTGATCACGGAGTACATCAAACGCTTTAGTGCGTATGGACTGGCCTGCTCGGTCTTCTGACATGAATCCGATAGAGCATGCATGCGACATACCTCCGGTGATTGTTACGTGCATGACTTGTCAAACCACATACCCAGTGGGAACTGACACGTGCACTCATGGAGGAGTGGACACAAATCCCTCGTTCTGCAATCAGAACGTTGATTAGCAGCTTAAACGGATGTGTAGGGTTGTTATGGAAGCTCGAACGGGCCATCTGTGGTATTGGCGTTAGTTATGGCATGGCATTTAATGTGTTTCGACACTGCTAGAAAAAGATCATACCCCACCCACCACTATGTGATCGTTGACATTTTGGTAGCGACATTACCTCTTGACCTAGCACGCGTTTACTACTGCCATTTGCCACTGCCCACGTTCACATCACAGGTAACTGTATCATTGATTAATAGTAAAAAATGATTTTAAAATTTATTAATCATATAAATTTGACAAATATTTTTTTTTTATTTTTTTTTACTCCTAATTAATGATACAGTTACCTGTAGTTTACAGTTGGTCAATAAGACATATTGAACATTTGATATCAATTATTGTTTAGTTGTTAGTAATTTCAGTGATTGAATATTAACCCTTGCATTTTGTGGTCCATTTTTTTAGGAGTATATATGTACATATAGTATATCCCGTGGTACGTAAAGATTAACGCAAACCAAATAGCAATATTGGTCCTCCAGGGTGGTATTCAATATTGATATTTAATTGGGGAATCGCAAGATTGGTCCTCCAGGGGTGGTATTCAATGTTGATATTTAATTGGGGAATAGCAATATTGGTCCTCCAGGGTGGTATTCAATGTTGATATTTAATTGGGGAATAGCAAGATTGGTCCTCCAGGGGTGTTATTCAATGTTGATATTTAATTGGGGAATAGCAATATTGGTTCTCCAGGGTGGTATTCAATATTGATATTTAATTGGGGAATAGCAAGATTGGTCCTCCAGGGGTGGTATTCAATATTGATATTTAATTGGGGGATAGCCAATCATATCGCATGTTACTAACCAAGAGTTTAATATGGTGTGATCTGATTGGTTGTCCTTATCCTCATGTAAAGTAAGATCAATATTGAATACAACCCAATGGACTAAATTGAGCAATAGAGTAGATTGTTAACAAATATTTTTGTGAACCCCGGCTATCTGGGATTTTTTGCGACAAGATTCACGGTACATAAAGATGTATCCGTGTGTACTTCCGGGTACACACACACACCAACATACTTCATGCATTGTAAAATTACATATTTTCGTGGGTATTAAATTTCGTGGATTTTGATAAAAACCCTTTTCGTGGGATCGTGGATTACAAAACATGGAAGGGAAAACCATGGTTGGATAAATCGTGGACACTGATCTGCTGTAACCATGGAGATATAGTGAGCATGGTTACAACATAATTACGACTCTGACTGAACAATAGATGTATGTACATTGTATTTAAAGAATGCAAAAGTAAATTCAATGTACAATGCAATTATTACTATAAATTGCGTATTCAATGCGCTTTATATACAACTGCAATTTTTTATGAACTTCTTTTGGCACGTTGACGGCAAGGCTTAGTGTTGCTCCAAACTTCATGAAAATTTAGCAAGGACACTCAGGTGAGCGATAAGGGACAGAAGATCGGCACGTCGATTATGTTGCAGTTCATGTTCGAGTATTTAGTAAATGTAGGAAACGGCCATAGAACAAAGAAATGTGTTCTGTTGTTTTCAGTAGATGACACAACAATAGTGTTCAATGTTGTTACAAAACACCAGAAATGACGTCACACCGGCGTGAAGTAAGAATTAATTGTATTAACGTATGATAGAGAACACGTGAAAGTATTCTAACATGACCATGACCTTCATGAATACTGCGGTTAAAACTAATTTCTCTTATTTAACATTGTAAATCACATAGGCATTTGGTATCAACTCGCCGTAAATTAATGATTTGCCCTATAGTCACTGATCGACCCGGGTACTAAAGAGAGTCTTCAGTCAGTGACTAGGGCAAATTATTAATTTACGGCAAGTTGAAACCAAATGCCTATGGTAAATCATCGAAATTGATTGTAACTTAAGTATAAAAATAAACGCACTTGCATTTATACTGTTATAGGTCATACGTTATTGCACAGTGTATATTTATATAATACTATATATAGTATGGATACTAATGTTATGTTCGTTACTTTCCGGCACATGAATCCAGTACGTTTGTTCTGTTAATTAATTGTTAGTCTAATTATGTTAATTATCTAATTAACAGTGATTTTGGATTATTAAACGAATCAAGATTACTCTACCTCTGATTGATCAATATGTAAGTATATTCACGTGTCGGTAATATACAGTATTTATATATTTATAGACACTGATTTAATAATATGAGTGTACATTAATATTACGGTTTTATATATATATAGGCCTACGTGTTTAATACATGTTTATGTCAAAAATATGAAAGCTGTTTCTTTACTCCATGTGCAGGGGCGTAGCTAGAGGTATTTGAATGTGTACGCAAGAAGGCTAGAGGGGTCTGGGGGCATGCTCCCCGTGAACAATTGTGTTCGCTAGAACGTCTCTGGTGCGTTCTGAGGTGTTTTTTGCATCATCTTTAACATTATTTTTACTGATAAAACCAGGTTTTTTTGTGTATAGAGCTTTTTAAAAGTGTTTCTAAGAAATGATGAAAATACTAAAGGATTACCACCCTTAGGGCTTCTAAGGCATCAGTTTTTATTTCTTTTTTCGATCATTTAATTTTTCACTTTTTGAGAAGCATGTGTACGCAGCTGCGTATTCTGCGTACAGGTAGCTACTCGCCTGATGTGGAATCGGTGCGTGCTTAATATATATATAAGTGAGTGCAATAAGTATGTACGTGTATAATAGTGGTACTGATGCCGAAGCACTTATACATGAAACAAACAATTACCCCGGAAAAGTAACATAATTTATAGCGCCAATAAATCGCTAAAAATAATCCATGTTTATAACAAAGTTGGTACAATGTACGTTCTCATCCGGGGCGTTTATATTAAATACAAATGTACAATTGTACAGTGAATTGAGCGAATATGGTACTCGTACAGCATAAACAAACATGTCGGAAAAGTTTTGAGTGTTTATTCATATTTTGGATTATTTTATACGATTTAAACATAGGGTATAGATGCAAATAATAAATTTATTGCCGTTTATATTTGCCTTATAGCTAGCGAGTCTCTGTAATGTGAGATCAGGCCACAACAAAATAATAGTGTGATTCTATTTACCGTACCTAGCCTATTTTGTGCCCCTATTATTAACATTTTATTGGCATTTTGCTGGATGGATCACTGCGGATCGTTGATTTTCCAGTGCATTCCCGAGTCAATAAAATAATGTAAAAAAGAAATTTAAAAACCTACCTACCTACACTTTTCTTTTTCAGTTTGTCAACAGGAACCACAGCATTAATTTGTTTTGGCCTAAGGCAATTATAATATAATACACATAAAACATGCTTCAATTAGTACCGTGTGAATTTACCCACTTATAAATGCTCAGGGGCCAGTGAATAGCAGTGACAATTTGTACAGCCATTCACCGATGTAAAACTACACATACATTTGTAGTTTCATTAGAACTTGTTAATGGAAAAACGATATTTTTAGAAAACAAAATCCATTTTTGTATTTGTCTTTGTAACTACTCTTTGTTTACCCCTACAGAACGAGTTGTAGGGGATCAACTGGATTCAGCTCGTCCGTCCGTCCGTTGACGCATTCTTGTAAGACGTGAAGACATAAATCCCCCTTCAGTTCCGGCAGGATTTCCTTCAAGCGTTCACAGATGCACAGTGTGAGCGCACAGTGTATATCTAGCTGTATCATCTTTCAGACACAAACACTGGTCAGACAAACAATATGCTCACGAAAGTTTTACGTTATCTAACGTATGTTGTACTTGATTGTCCAGTGTACGCAACCCCATATTGAACCAATGTGTTGTTTAACCATAATTCTGCTATAATAAATTACCATAAACGGGACTATACCATTTCACCTCGAGGTTTATAAGTCAGGGTTGATCGACAGTGTGTTACCTAGATTTCGACTTGATTGTTCTTGCCGTTTCGTAGTTGGTTAGCTACAATAACTGTCTAATGCATTATTTAATTGATAACATGATGTGAGGTACGTTGAAGCACGGATCCGAGATAGTGCACGTACTGACTTGTATTTGACGATTGGGTCCGTCAGTCGGACAATATGGTATATATTCTATATAACGTAGGGACTGTCAAACACTGTGTTTAAATGTGTTTTATTATGAAGTCAATGTTTATTTAATGCCTTTAATGAAAAGAATATATTACACACGCCGGTGTATAACGCACATTAAAATCAACATCAAGCATGGTCAAGGAACGCTGTACAAGCATACGCTAGCTTTTTTTATACCAAAAATTATAATACATGACTGTAGCTAAATTAGCCTGTTCTATTCATTGTAATGTAACGATCTTGCATTTACTGTTTATCTAATTGTTTTCAGTCACAATGCAATTATGAATCATGGCTTCCATTTCTGAATAAAATACAAGTCTTATAATACAAATCTATTAAGGTAGACAATGCGTTAAAATATTTTAAGGTATAACATGAGTTTTGCATGAACTGTAAATAAATAAATTGTTCCGGATGAACATTCGTTGCTGGTTGAATTCATTGATTAAATCAAACAACTACTCAGGGTATTTTTGTTTTTTTATTGTTTTTTTAAATACATTATTCATGAACTTATGACCCGAAATATTTTACCAAAATTGACGATTGTGATCAGCCCATGTAGATATATCTAGTACAAATCAAATTGGACCACCCATGAGAAATGAGAAAAGTGATTTTTTTTGTTCGATGGTATATCTTATAAGTACATGTACATGTAAATAGGTTTAATATAATCAAAGATAAATTGAACTCTTTTTGCAAACTATCCCAAACGGGAGATCACAATAGTATTTGTTACTATTTCTGAATATTTCGACTTAAATCGTGACGGTTTATTTCAAAATTTGAAACACTCACAAAATGTATTTGTTTCATCTCTTGAAAAGTACCACCTTGAGAAAAAGAGAGTGGACTAGTAAACTGAACGGCCGGGTCCGAATACAGACCTCTCCTATGTTTGTGTCGCCTGAAAAGGCGACGTATGTGTGTTACTTTGGCGTCGGCGGCGTCCCCAATTGCTTGTCCGGAGCATATCTCTGTCACCTTTAGTTCAAATGATTCAATATTTGGTATACATGTTTCTTGCAATAGGCCGAAGTGCAGTGCGCAAGAACCATAACTCTACCTCGTGCCATTTTTGAATTATTACCCTTTGATTGATTTTATAAGCATTTCTTGTCCGGGGCATAACTTTGTCACTATAAGTATGAATGACTCCAAAATTGGTATGCATGTTTCTTGCTGTGACATGACGTGCAGTGCACAAGAATCATTACTCTACCTTGTGTAGTGTTTGAATAATTTCCTTTTGATTGATTTTATCAGGACATTTTTTGTCCTGAGCATAACTTTGTCGTTTTTAGTTCAGATGACTAGAGAACTCTTGTGAGTCCAATATGTAGCCTAATACTGGATAGCTTTCCATAAAAATATGCTTGTCGTCAGGCGACACATGCGACTCGTGGAGCTTTTATTTTAAGTGTGGTCTTTGTGCACAGATGATCGTTAGCATAGGTTTGTTTGTAATTGATTGTATAGTACAATGTAACTGATTCAGTCTGTTGTAGTCACTGTTGTAAAACGATGTTTTTACCGACATGTCACAATTGCTTCGTGAATTTGGGATGTTTCCCATGTTTGTCACATAACACTTCTATTATAGGCCAACATAAAATATAGTTCGTTGTCCCAGGTGACACACTGACTGGTCTCTTCTCTCCCTTTGACGAAGAGAGACATAAGTGACTTATAAATTATCTCCCTTGCAAGATAAAGCCCGAGGTAGACCAATTAGCATACAGGTCGTAACTAGTTGAGATCCTCGGACTTTACCCTTGTTTCTAACAGAAATATCATTCATTTTAGATATGAAATTTCTCACTTCTGTATTATCTAATATTTTAGGGCCATAAAAGTTTATATACCATGGTGTGTAAACAACATGTAGCCAAACTTATTATTTGATCTGATAATTAATGTTGCAAATATTTCAACCTAATTACTACCATGTACAACAAACAAAACAGGGATAAAACAGAGTAATCCGCATGATAGGACCTGTGGAGTTTTAGAGAGTAGTAAGGGGGGATAACTTACTATTTTTCCCCATTAGCCCAAACCACTGCTCCGGATATCTTCATTAACTTTCCCACTCAACGGAGAGGGTTTATAGTGAGCCGAGGAAAATGAGAAAGGCGGGACATTTTGGTGTATTCCACAAAGGTGGATTAATCAGATATGCACAATTCAAATTATCAGTGATGTTTTAGTACAAAACTGACTAAGTGAATAGTAAGTTTGTAAAACCAATTTTGCAACAGTTAACCAAACTGATTCATGTTTGTAAATCAGTATCACATTATCCTGAACGCACTATACAAACGTAGAGTCTAAATAGTAAAGAACGGAACTAAACACACCCCGAATGGATCAGATTCTCAGTTATGTTTTATCATTAAATAAGATTACCCCATTCAAGGAACTCTGATTATGCCATACAGCGTTTTTATTTCCTTGTATTCACGGTGCCACTAATAATGCTAGAATAAAGAATTGTTTAGGCTCGAAAAGTAGACGTCTTGTTCTCCAAAGTATCAATTAAAGAACAATTAAAGAACAATTAAAGAACAATTAAATTTCTATTTAGATTGATCACCTAAATCAAATGCAAAAACATTCTCCTGCTTGAAAATGAAAATATACCTCGGTACATTTTGGACGATAATCCAATAATAAATTTACCATGGCATAGGGAATTCCCCATGTAAACAATGTTATTGTCCTGTCAAAAAATACATGCTTACAAAGTAGCTGCATTCTAATGCTCACCTTTCAAGAGAAGGCCATAGTGTGCAGCTAGCGTGTAATTCGCATTTTGGCAGGTCAATTAAGCTATACAATACATGTATAGTCCAGTCAGGATAAAAGTCCAGTGACGCAGCGGTCGAGTCCACTATAACGGTGTAAAAACCAATTATAAAGGCTTATGCTGTACAAACAACTATAATTTAAATGCTAAACTAACATACTCAACTCATACTAAACTCTACCTGTTTAGACAAAGGTTGTGATTGTTTGCGTACACATAAACTGCAACGTCACTGTCACAATATCCTAACTGGACTATATTTATACAAAATGTAGCTTTAGAAACCAATGATAAAATAGCCCTGCCTTATGATTTTGTAAACACAGTGGCTGCCGTTTAGTAAACATAATAATATTAGAGCAGTGTCGCAGTAAAACGTTAGGTGGTGAAACTAACTGGCTTATGATGTAAACTTATCATTTTAAAATCATGTCTGCGAGACGTTTGAGGAATAAAAGACGATCCAACAAGTACATGGCACATGGAGCCGATCATAAGAAAATGTCTATAGCATACACAGGGTACGTATAGCTAGGCAATTTTTATACTTTCGTTTTAATTAAGTTTTTTTTTAAATTTTATTTCTTTATAAAAAATGCATTTTCTTCAATTCGCACAAAAAGGAGAATTAATCAAATGTCAAAAGCATAAGTTAATGTACCGTTAACTGTATATTTTCTTATTTTGAAATAATAACGCAATAAGAGATGTTGTTTCTTACTAAAATACATATACGTTGGTCAAGAAATAAATTCTCTAAAGGTGTATTATAATTTCGAAATACAATACTTGATAGTTCTCAAGATATAACGTGATTATACGCTATTCTAACACGATCTGCGGATTAATCGTTTAAATATAGAGCGGACCTAACAATGTATTATTACCCCCATAAAACATACTTATCAAATTGGCTGTTTCTATTTACGCCCAGTATCACGTGACATATTTATGAATGAATGAACGTAAACTTTATAGTAAAATTTTCTACCAGTCACGATGACAAGGCGAGTTGCACGGGAATCCAGTGTTACAGCTATGACGCATCTATTTTTAGAAACTCCAATATACTCTAGAAACCAAGTTTTATTAAAGCTTCTGATAATCAATTCAATATCAATACTATATATACTCGTTCGGATGCGGAAAATTAAATCACTCGTGCTACGCACTCGTGATTTAATTTTCCGCATCCGAACTCCTGTCCGTGTTTTATTCACCGACAATAAACGCGAACAGATTTTTATTTCTTAATTCTGGGACAACCCACGTAGTTAATGACTAAGTACAACACATGCATATAGTAATTGATTGTAAAAAACGTGAGTGAATTTATACCATAGGAGACATATGCCGATTAATATTGATATAAGGATGGAAATGATTAATTGAAAAATACGTAGATTATAGCAAAAGTCTTCGTTATTTTGGATCATCCTTCGTAATAATGTATAACGTGAATAAGTAATTTGAAAATAACGAAAGTAGATGGACAGAGCATGAGGGGGGCGATTGCGATTTTCCTTACATTCTGCGCATGTTTAAAAGTACAAGTATGCTCTTGTGCATTTTTAAAACGAATGTCTAAACTATATGGAACGTCGCTACTCTCCTTAGTTTCAGGCGCTATTTTGAAGCCTAAATATAAAATGTGAATATCACGGTAGTAGAATCTGCAGCGTAAGTTATAAGTAAGTAGGTCGACCGTGAAATAATCTACGACTCGCTAACCCATTCCTGGTGATATACATCGCTAGTTTGGTTTCCTTGCAACAGCGTTTCGGCAGAGTTTCTGTCCAAATGTGAACAATAATTATTGCTTTCGTTGAAAAAACATAATTATGTTTGATACAGTACGTACGAGAGGTGATAAACAAATACGCAGAAAAGTGTCAGTGTAATGTCTTTTTTTGTTCATTGTAAGTCTATGAAATTTTCATATTATGTACATAAATTTATTTCAAATTGATTCACAACTGATTAAGCGCACATTTATACTGCTACGAAGCTACGATTATACTGTATCTATATATTGAGCTATAGTGTTTTCACCATCATACATCAACACATTGTGGACTCGCATTTTCGACTTCCACCATCGTAGCTTCACGTTTTCGTTGTTTCGAGTCACTGATTTATATGCAGCGAATGCCCTAACAAAACACCGAAGTTTTTTCAGTATAACGAATAAACAGAGTTTTTGTAAAGCCTGCTTGCAGTGACAGGCTTTCTACTGGGCCCTACTATTCCTACTTTTCCTAAACACGAAGTTCTATATTATGTTATGATATGTCCCCCACATACAGAATAGTTTGCTAGCGAGAGAAGACAACTAGTGCTGGTTTATAATTAATTCCAGAAAAACATACTCAAAATGTCAGGCGTTCGCTTTATCTGGTAGTAAGTTAGCTACACACGGTTCCAACTCATATAACACAGGAACATAATATATTCCGCCCAGTTATGTCATTTAGTAACAACTTAGTTTCTATATTACTTTCTCACACTTTTGTTTGGTTTTGTCGTATCAACAACAGTCAACGGACATAAATGCCCGTAAACAAAACCTGTTTCTGTTGTTTCTAATTCCATACGAATTCGTCCTTGTTACCGCTTTGTCAATACATAAATAACGCGATGCCACGATGCAAACATTTGTGTTATAAATTATAGTAAAAAAAAGAATTCAGAAGTATCATGTTCCATACAATGTTCCCACGGTTAAGCGCATTAAATGCTACAATTAATCATTTTATAAATGCAGTGTGAAACAAGACGAACTGTATATATATGATAAATTATGCATTATAACTTAAAGGGACATGCCCTGGAACTGAAGTGTCTCGAATAGCAATCAAATTGGTATCATTTTAAAACCTAAGTCAAATACATGTAATGAAAACCCTGTAAAAAGGAACGAACTAATCCGCTATTTTTTTTAAACAAATATTTCAAGAATAACTTATTATCGTTGTCGTCTATAAAAAGGCTGACAGCCTTTTTATTCGAATCGATATACAAAATATCGAAGCGCGCGTTATAGAGTAAATTTTTAAGTCAAATTATTCTTTGACTTTTCGGTAATAGTTAGTTTTACAAGTGATAAACGCAATTTTGTTGTATGCAAACCTAGACACTCCAGTGTCTGGGCATGTCCCTTTAAATATCAGTGTACAATATTTTACACGTGAATATCATAAAGATAGAATATTTGTTTGGTGGTAATATGAGACATTGGTGGTACACGTGCACCTGTACAGTATCAACTATATTTCTCGTTACAATCATTTAGTTATAAAAGTGTGGGGAGAGTGTCAATTCCGAGTATTTTCCTTCGAGCGCGAAAATTTGGCACCAAAAAGTGCAAGCTCGGGCAATAAAAACAATTTGAAAAAAAATAACTAGATCTTATCTGTGTATTAGGGTAGTTTGGCCTACAGACGACATACTTGCACATTTCATTGAGGTGAAGGAATAATCACAAAAGACAAGACGTCCCATTAAAAGACAATGAAAATGCAAATTCATTTGTTACACTTGGGGCAATAAATTCAAATGTAAATTACTCCAAACCAGATCCCGTTTATTCATATTGACAAAAAAATCGGTATTCATTTTACGTGTATAAGTAGTTGATCATTTCCATATAAATATATGCAGTAGTATTTAATGATAGCTGACTTTCAGACAATAAATAAGCCTGCGTATAGTTATAAGACGGATAGTCTGAAATATGGCTTAAAACAAAGTCACCAATTAAGATAAACAATTAATTTTCGCGAATTATTCACTTTTAAAGTCTGGTAGGCTGCCAATATACAAAGTGCACAATTTGGGTAGGACAGTGGTCAGGAGCAAGCTTTGGCTCCTAACATAGATCGTATTTTTGCTCCTAATAAGGCCTGCCATTTCAATTAGTCCATGTCCCAGGTCTTGATAATTGAAGGTTCATTACCAAATTGGTGAACAGATCCAACAATGATTTTCACTAAGCTTGATATCTAAGCAGTCCAAAATCAGTCGGTTAATGGACACGAGGGTCACTTTGCCAAATGACCTTTTGGTGGCCATCTTTAAAGATGGCTGCCAATATTTTAAGCAATCAGAAGCATTGGGAAACCTTAAATTATTTCTCTCCCACAAGGACTATGGGTTTGTTCGTAATTCAATCCCACGGCTGTTCATATATACATATTAATATTATAATAAAGTCATTAGTTTGAAATAATTGATATTCTAATAAAAAATTATATTTTTCCCTTTTGTCGTTATTTTTTCTGTTGCAACTCTGATTGGGATTCGTATTTATCCATTTGCTGTTTGTAATATTCAGAGGTCAATTCTAGGCATCCATAATATACATGTACATTACATTCATAGATTTTTCACTTCGAAGTAAAACATTGGTCAGGAATATATGATAACTGATATTTAATTAAATGAATAATTTTAAGACGCTTGAATTTACGTTTTCCAATAATTTCAGGATCAACCATTTATTTTGCTTTTATTGTTTCAAAGTTGCTTTGTTTGTCCCGTTATTTATACACGTATATTAGGTATCCGGTATTGGGGTCCGTTTTTCCCAAGATGCCTTAGAGCATACTCATGTCACCAATGCATTTTCGTGAAGTTGAAATAGTTAGTTGATGATAATTCCAGTTTCCATAACTTTGCATGTATGTTTAGCTGACTTAGTTTGCTCAAAATAGCATACGAAAAAGTCGAGAAGATATGTATATGAAACAGGCCCCATGTACCCAAGCCTTATAGACTGTTGGTATGGATTCGGATATCTGCTAGAAGTATATGAGGCTAGGGTCGACTATTAGTCTTGGATCATACACGCAATGGGCAAGGTGATTTAGTCACATGATAACTTAATATATGATTCTTTCTTTCCCAAATAGTGAATCATTACATTCTTGTTTACTACGACTGCATGCCAAACTTAAATTTAAGGTTCCTGTGTTTTATGTTATCGTTTTGAAAATGTTTTTATTGATAACGTTTTAGAGAGGTCATACTATTATCTGTCCTCAATCTAACTAGAGAACGGTGTCTGGCATCATCAGACTTACTAGTAGTAGGTTAGGCCAGAAAAGCGCTTCCACGTGATGTAACACATGTCCACACTACTTAATTGACCGGGAGGTAACTCAAAAGCGCTTTGCTTATGCAACAGACACAGTGTATCGATAGATCAGAAATATGGTCTTAATCGGATTGTCTTAATCCTTCATGGTCTCAATCGTCTTGCGTTCACAGTGACGCTTCGGATATTTCTGGGTTTTTTTCGGTAAATGCAATCAATCCCGATGTGATCAGCATGAAATATTAACGTTGTGCTATTTTTAGTATTTTGTATTGGAGGAATCGAAACCGCTATGCGTTCCTTTAAACATGGTTTGTTCAAAACTTACTGCACGTTATGTGACAGACACTCCAGTTTGTCGTAACGGACCTTTCATTAAATAGGTAAAAATATAAGGTTGGATTTGACTGGAGGAGTAAGGTTCGTGCTGACTGTCTAAAGTTTATACACTTGTCGAATGTTCGAAGTACACACCTCGATCGCGTGGCATTGGCAAGAATAGTTAAGTCTCTCCACAGCCGAGTGAAATAATCACAATACTTAGTATTGTGATTATTTCACTCGGCTGTGGAGAGATTTTAAAAAATACTTGTAAAATGTATAGCATGCGTATGTTAATATATAAATATATGACTTCATTCAGGCGTAAACTTTTGTGACTTTGATTTAAAGATGAGGTGCACCATTTTATGTACGAGTGATTAGGTGATAGCATGGGTAGTCACGTATGTTATTTTACGACGCATAAACGCTTTGCTATGATCTTCTTATAATTATTACATCAATATTCATGTTGTCGTTATCATTTTTCGAGCCGCCATTTATCAGCTAGGTCGCAACCAGTTTAACGCCACACAAAATGTTTTACACGGTTAAAACACCTTTTCAAGCATTTTTGTAACATATTTACAATTTTTCAATTAATTTATTATATATTCAAGATTTAGTTGATATTTGGCTTATGGGCCAACGTTTGAGTACACACAAACATGATGCCGTACCAATATGAAATGGGATTCGGCCACATTTGGTATTTACTGTAGTACGATTGTATTTATGCAATGTTCTTTGGGGCAATTTGTTACACCATGCAAAGGGGCCACCGGGGCTAAGTGTTACATTTTTATAAGTTTTACATTTTTGAAAGCGTGAACTCATATACGGCCCTTGTAAAGGTGTATACATGTACATAAAACCACACTTAATTTTGACGATAATAATCTATTCAATATAACTAGACATCAACAATTCCAACCGCTTATAAATAGTTCGTAAAGTGTAACACATTGCCCCGACCTTTTGGGGCTAAGGGCGGACAAGTATTAAAAAGGACAAGGTTCATTTATGGCTTAATTTGGCCCCGAGTTTTATCGAAAAATAGAAATGCAATTTCCTATAAATCTGTCCTATGTTTCTAATAGCCTAGCATTGTCTTTCAAAAAATTAAGCATACTTTTCCAAATTTCCCTCGTAATATGCCGACAAATCTACTTGAAATAGGTTAAAAAATGTCATTTTTTGCCATTTTCATGGTTTTTTATGGCGTAAAACCTTCCACAACACCCGGGGTAATGTGTTACATTTACTTACCATCTTCACACGCTGTAAATTGTTATTGCATAGTTAAAAATTGATTAATTAAAGAACCTGTTCGATCAAAATTAAGTGTAGTTTTATGTATACACCATTACAAGGGTTGTATAATGTTCATGTTTTATAAAAGGGTAAAAAACAGAAACATGTATCACATAGCCCCGGTCTCCTCTATATGAAGTGAGTCGATATGCTGTGATTAGATTCCATGCTTGATTAAATATACGTTGTTTATATATTACGTATAGATCTAGTATAATTGTATAATTTGTGAGAACCATTTGTTAATAATATTGTTTTGTTCAGACTTGCCCCGGTCTCCGAGTCCCCTACTTTAAAAGTCTGGTACAATTTAACGAGGGCAGATGATGTTTTAAAGTTGGCAGAGCCGAGCTGTGGCTCCTCTTAAGGTCTGACTATGAACATGCATTGTAAAATTTAAACCAAAAACATACAAACTACTGTTAACTCAAATATCTAGGTATACCAATCCGTCAAGGATGAATGCAACGCGCGTAAAAAGGCCACGTCAAACCCGTGCGGTATGTGCGATTACCGCTTTTCGGTTAGCGGGAACGTTTCACGCATCATTGCTTCCTTTTGTTTAGTTATCTCCTATTTCGGTTCATTTTGCTCATCAAATCACTGAACGCTTGTCACTAAACGCGGAAATTGCGAAACCAACATGTCTTCGCTGAACATAAACAAAGATAAAACTTCATCGCCGGATGATAGCAGTAGTATTACGAACTTGTATGACGACACATATGAAGAAATTATACGTCTTAACAAACGAACGTTCTACTTGAATCTGTTGGACAAAACTGACTTAAACGAGCGGTAGGCATTCACTTTCGATTCACACCCTTTCCCGTTAGGTGACAAGCGGGGGCGTAGCATGGGTACGTCTGTCTGACTCCCTAACATAGTGTGCACATGGTGAATTCTCTAGTCTAGGCATTGTTTCAATATTATTTTGATGTCGCTGGCTTTGTTTAACTACTTTAGTTTGGAAGTAAAGTCTTTAATTTTCACACAAAGTCTATTTACAATCTAGACCAAGTTCCCTGTGTAAAAGCTAAACATCCCAAAGTTATAGGGTCCAAAGACCTAAATATACACAGATTGGACACTTAATTGAAAACGGAGAGAAAATGCAAAATAACATGCAGCGGATTCTGATATTTTGCATGAACATTTTGTTCGCCATCCTTTTTAAATGACCAATACTGTATCTCATTTTGAAGAGCTTAGCTTTTTCTACTACATGATATAACTTGTTTTTTTCTAACTCTTATAGAATTTAAAAAAAAATTGTTTGAATGAGGCAGATCGGGTATTTCGATAAAATATTGGAATTTCCATAAAACTTAGAGTAGGTCTGGCTCTTTGAGGTGTATTGTTTTATTCCTTGACCGATTTCAATAAATGAGGTATCATTTTAAAGCAGAATAATAAATCTATTGCATCAACTTATTAGTTTTTTCCTATGTATATTCAAACAGGAGATATAAGGTATTAAGAACAAACGAGATTTCGTGAGATTTCAGAAAACTGCCGTGAGATTTGGTAGATTTTTCCTATCTTTGTATATTTAGGTCTTTGTAGGGTCTCATAACCAAAGTTGATAAAACTGATCAAAACTTAATAAATGTAAAGTTATATATCAGAGTGGCTTAGTGAAACCCCTAAAAAGCTAGTAAGTAACATGGTAACATGGTCTTAATTATATTGAGGTTCCACCATACAATTTAACATTAACAGGGACGTACAAATGAGCCGGAAGGCGACAAATTTAACTGGCTATTTGAACATATTTGCTGGCTACTTCTTGTTACTTTAAGTGCGATTTCAAACCAACCGCCTACTCTGAAGATTAACTGGCTACATGAAAACATTCCTACCAGGCGCGTAACTAGTTGTACACAGAATATGCAGCTGCGTACACATGCTTTTTAAAAAAATAAATGATCGAAAAATGCAATAAAAACTGATGCCTAAGCCCTAAGGGGGTAAGCCTTTAGTATTTTCAGCATTTCTTAGAAAAACTTTTAAAAAGCTTTATACAAACAAAAAAACCTGGTTTTATCAGTATAATAATGTTAAAGATGAAGCAAAAAAACACGCCAGAACGCACCAGAGACGTTCTAGCAAACAAAACTTTTGCGGGGGAGCATGCCCCCAAACCCCCTAGCCATTTTGCGTACACATTCAAATACCTCTAGCTACGCCCCTGCCTTCATCCCTGCATTATCGTCCATGTAAATGGAATAGAAGGTGTTTGGAAATGAATCAGAAATGTGACATGATAAATTGAATGGTATTTCTGTAATTTGTCATTTTGAATGTTAACATGGAAGATATACTGTATGTTTTCTGTCTTGGTTTCTTGTTGTTAAACTGTTGTACCTGGATGTAAAACCAACAAATTGTTAGCATAACTTATTATATTTCACATTTTAACAGTAAAACTTCAATAACAAAACTGAAACAAATTATTCAGTCCCTCCTAATTGGTCTACTTATTGAATAAGTCTTACATGCCATTGTGGTAAAATAATGTGTATATGTTTTTATGTTCATGAATACCTTCCTTCATATGTTCATGAATTCGATCCTTCTCATGTTCATGAATACTTCCTTCTCATGTTCATGAATACCTTCCTTCTCATGTTCATGAATATCCTCCATTCTCATGTTCATGAATACCTTCCTTCTCATGTTCATGAATACCTTCCTTTCTCATGTTCATGAATATAATCCTTCTCATGTTCATGAATACCTTCCTTCTCATGTCTATGAACATGTTCTACTTATGTTTATGACTACCTTCTCATGTTTATGAATATGTTCTCCTATATGTTTATGAACATGTTCTTCTATATGTTGTTTATGATTACAGGGAGCTGATCTCTCATACTGCGGCCAATGAATTGATTAAAGTCTCCAGCTGTGACAGTTTTACAGATGCAAAACATGGGTATGTGGGTTACTGTTACTGTTATATATTAGAAGGCATCCACAGACAAGCCCTACCAGATTATGTCTTCATGATGGATTATCTGGTAGTGCTTGTCTGTGGATGCCTTCGACAAACAACAAGGCAGAGCAATCTCTTCTAAATACTCTGGGAATCTGATTATATCTTCATTAGCAGGGGAAATAACTCTATTTGGATTTAGATTCACATTTGCATACAGTTACTTCCCTTGTTAGAAATTCTAACCCTCTACAGAGTCATGTCTTTATAGGGACATTATTAAATCTTTGCTGTAGACATGTTTAATTATCATATAACCAGGGCCATTTTTCCAACTTTAGGGGTTAAGCCCTAAGCCCTGTTTAAATTTCAGCATAAAGGTTAGACTTCATGTTTGGGGAAATTAGCATTATTTTAATGCCTTTATTGCCGATTTATTTATTTATCCAGTGGTAGGCACTTTGTAATGACCCATACCCAGCTGTATGGATGAGTACCTGAAAGTGTCAAAAACTGATGTGAATTGTGATGTTGTTGCTATTATTCAGAGCTACAGATAAGCTGCGTATTGGGGTAATTACCCAATTAATTTTCATAAAAACCCAATAGATTTTGAGAGGAGGGAGTAAGAAAAAGCAAAGACAATCTGAAATACTCAAATAGAAAATGATTTTTTAGTGAAAAATAGTATATAAAGATCATTTACCCTATGAGTTTTATCAAATACCCAATTAAAATTTGTCAAAACCCAATCAAAATTGAAAGTAGGGGGTAAAATACCCAATGGACCAAAACTTTATCTGTAGCTCTGTATTATTGCAGAGTGTAACATACAACCTGGGACTCAATGATTGGAGGGGGGAGGGACATATACATGTTGTACATTCAGAGGAACAATCTCATATCTGAAAGTAGACTTAAAATTGATGCTTGACTTCTTACGAAGCTAGATAGATCGAAGTAGACGTAAAATTGATTCTTCTTACAAAGCTAGATAGATCGAAGTAGACGTAAAATTGATACTTCTTACGAAGCTAGATAGATTGAAGTAGACGTAAAATTGATACTTCTTACGAAGCTAGATAGATCGAAGTAGACGTAAAATTGATACTTCTTACGAAGCTAGATAGATCGAAGTAGACGTAAAATTGATACTTCTTACGAAGCTAGATAGATCGAAGTAGACGTAAAATTGATACTTCTTACGAAGCTAGATAGACTGGCTTTATATCAAATTATGTGCATTTATGAATGCTCATGCTCTAAATTCATGATCATTGTGTGATTTAAGTGTCTGTAACCACAAGTAATAGGTTATGTTTTTCTACAGCAGATCAGTAACTTTATTATTATATCAAATATCTTCATTATCATACAGTTAGGAAACTTGATACCAGATCAACATGATATTGTTGTAAAAGGAGACAGGACTGGTGAAGTTTATTTACAGTGTCCACCAAAAATAAGTATACAGTAAGTAATTGTTGCAAAATTAAACTTGGTGAAATTATTCTATATCTGATTATCAGACAGTCATAATTATACTAGTTTCTGAAACAACAGGTACTAAATGAGTCAAAATAGAGATAGAAATAAAAATGAAGATATTCAGAACTAAAACAACCATGTGATCAAAAAGGCTGCATTTTCCATCTTTTTGTGACAAAGTTACTATTCAAGAGGGACAAAACAACTTTAGATGTTGGACCTAGGGTACCAATTAATGTATGTCCTTGCCATTTAATAAACAACAATAATTACTGTATTCCTAGATACTTTCGCGGATACAATATTTCGCGTTTTTCATACCGTCGGCATATTCGCGGCTACAAATTTTCACGGAATCATAAGGTCCGCGAATTCCGCGAAACTAAAGTCGCTACGGAATAAAGGTATGTTTGACACATCTCGCAATTTTAATTGGACTATTGTCGTGTATACACGATCAAATTCAATCGATTGTGACCTTAACTGACCTGATAACAATTATGATGATCAAATAATCTCTTCATAACAAAGGATTTCATAAAGTGTTTTCACTAGGTGTTATCAACATAAACCAGTAAATAGTTATTATTAAAAATTAACCACCAAACATATGTTAAACAAATAAATGTGAAATGATTATTGTAAATACATGTACCTGTACAGGAATACATTGACTTTCATCATGACAAAAACAAACCTTCGTATGTAGAAGTAAACTGAATGTTAACACACCACCCATGTACCCCCGTGCTTGTTTACATTGAGCACATTACACGCTACGTCGTCAGTGTTTATGTCTACACAGCCTAAAATATGCACGATTCTTACAGGATCGAAATTGATGTTTAAATTGAGATAATTAACGCAATTAATCTTAGATTTTATAAAGATGGATTTATTGACAGAAGTTCCCACGTCATGTATGTACAATAATCCTTCGTCGAATGATTTTGCGATTTTAGTATGAAGAAGCTAGAAACGTTCGCGGATTCGTTGGAGGTAACATTTTCGCGGCTATTAAACTTCGCGAAATCATACCTCCCGCGAAAGTCGCTAACTTAAAATGCGCGAAACCATTTCTAGGAATACAGTATTCAGTTTCTTCAAATATATTGTTGCTTCACTGTTCTGCAAATAGTATCATTACAGGAAAGTAAGTGGGCAAATAACATCTGTATACTTATTTTTGGTGGGCAGTGTATATGTTCAGTTCAGAGTCAGTAAACATATTGTACTATAAACTCAAGAGGAACACACTAAAAAATGGCAAACACAAAGTATTTTGTCGTATATATAGGATCCGTCATGAGTTATCTCTGGAGATCAACAAGTCTAGAAAACACAGGTTATCAAGCGAGCCTTTAGCGTGCTTAATAATTTGTTTTCATGACGAAATGTTGATCTCAAAGTCAATGAGAGGTGGATTCTTTTTATCACATTACCATAGTATCCGAGTCAAAACAATGTCAGATATAACGAATTTAAGCCAACAATGTCACATTTTCACGAAGAAAAGTTGGTGATGTCATGTATTTGTTATCACACATGGTTTGAGAACATTGTTCCATCATTTGTTCTCACATAGAAGATCACGGTGTTTAGGTGATAAAAAGGTTGCTTATTTATTTATGTTTAGTAAAGAATTTATAAACAGATACAATTACACTTTAAACAGGCCTGTGATTCTTCCTCTGTCTGTCTGACCTACCGACCTACTCAAAATGATGTTTTTACAAGGGTGATAGGGTGGGAGTAGTTTGTTCTTGGAGCAATCACATGTCTTGTTTTATTTTGCTAGATAGGGTCGTTTTGTAGTATGTACGTTTGGTCTGTCATGTGTACATTGCTGTACCTATTAAAGATATACTTATTTTGAGGAATGAGATATTTGAATGAAATTTGCTGTGAAGGTACCTTGTGTGAATTCTACACAGAGGCCATTGGGGGGGTCAAGGTCACTGAAACTAAAAATTAAAAAAAGAAGTGGTTCTGCTGAATAACTTTAACTTATGTATGAGATATCATTAGTGTGGAGCTTGTGTAAAAAATTCTTATTGGGATTGAACAAGGGGGGGGGGATGGGGTCAAGGCCACTGTTACAAACAGCATGTATCCATTTCTGCCAAATTATGTTTGCTAACATGGAACATCCTGTTATTTGCATTTGAAAATTTTGTCAATGTAACTTCAGAGATATTTTCAAATGCGTTTTTGATATTTTCATTCTAATTACGAAAGATTTAGCCATTGTGGTCACAAATAGGGATAAATCCATCATAAAAAATGTTCAAATGGGCATAGTATATGTTCTAGTAAGTTGGCTTGGCCTGAAGATTGTCTATATACACCGTACAATTAATCAAATTGAAGGAAATAAAATTTAACATCAACCTTTTTAGACTAGAGTTTAAAGTAATTAGTCCATTGTGTGATCATGCATATATAATGCCATATGTTCATGTATATATCTATATATGTACGTTTTATTGTCAAATTGCTATTAATTCCTGACTGGAATATATTAATTATAACAATATTTCCTCCTTTGAAAGCTTCTAAAGAGCTTTGGTTTTGTGACCCTAAATTATAACAAAAGTGTTTTAAATGAATTTAATTTGAATTTTAGACAGGAACTTTAGACAGGAATTTTAACAGGGACTCTGTAGTGCAAGCATTTTATCCCTTTATATCAGGGGAGAGTCTCTCTTTGACTAATTTTAAGTCAGAGAAACTTCTGATGTACAGGGGAGAGAAAATTTGGGGTAACACAGAAACACAATTACAAAGGTAACTAGAAGAATGAAAAGACAAAATATGCATAAAAAACCCAAACAACCACACGGCACAAGAGCATAGTCAAGTTACATGGCCAATAATAAACTGGGGGGCACTTGTTGGTCACTGATTGAACACTATCAAACGCTAACGAGCCCTGAGATTTCTGAAACTTTCTCAAATTGGGAGGTTGATTGGTTATAATCTGCAGATGAAACCTTCAGTATTACTGCTAAATGGATCAGCAGGTTGAAGGTCATCATTGGATGCCAAGGTCACAGTAGTTTAAGCCAAGTTACTTATTGGCCTCTCGTAAGGGCCTTTTGGCGAGGGTAAGGTTGGAGGGGGAGGGGGTATTTTGCTACCTATACCCATGATAATGACCCCTATCAAGACACGGTTTTAGGGATCTGCATGAGTTGCCAAGCAACATTTATCAGAAGTATATTTGTACTGGTATATTTTATAACTGATTCTTTTGGTATCCAATGGCAACTGTAATTGAATATTATAACCTACTTACCTTTACATAACCCACCTTAAACTTTACTCGGTGGGAATAAATGCCAAAATAAACAAATTTATTATTTTTAAAAGATGGTCATTCTCCATCATGTGTATAATATTATGAATTTAGTTGATATGATGACGGTTCACAAGTTTTTCGCCCCATGGAAGTGTTTAAGCATACTCTATTTCATATCAAGTTGAGATACTTAAGTTTAAGTAAGCAGAAATATAAAGGGGAAAGTGATATTTAAGACTTATGGAAGTTTATTCATGCTTGGTGTAGTACTAAATGCTTGATGTCACCTTCCCTTTAAACCCTTGATTTATTATAGAAAAACCAATGTTTGTATAATAAGGGTCAGACATTTTAAATCCTTAAGATTTAAAAAAGAACCCAAGACCTGGGATCATTTAATTAACCAAGCAATTGAATTGACTATAACATAAAGTGATGAGATACTATCACGTTTATTGTGTTCTGTAAAACTAATGTAACTGTTACCATGGTAATCAAGCTGTTACAGTATTTCTGTGCCGACCCTTTTTCTGACGAACCCTTTCATTGAACAATCACAAATACTTCTCAACCCTTTAAAAAACAGCAGAAATTGTACGGTGTGGTAACTAGGGTAATATTCGTTTTAAGCGATTTTTTGTTAGTCAGTGAAGCGTGACCGTGCAGATTGTGAAGTGTAATTGTGTGATTTTATACATAAATCTGGACATGGATTTTAAACAAAGTGCGGTTTAATACTATTTCAGATCTAACGGATTTATGTTTAATATTGTATTTGTATGTCGAAACATTGCTTTTTATTTGCATTTTTTTATGGACATGCGGTAATGTTGACATGTTTCTATCTTTAAATCATAAATACTGTAAAATGTAATGAATGGTGTAATTGTGTTAATGTATGGGTTTAACCGAACAAGTTGACAGCATGGTTCCGGCTTTCCTTTGTTTGTATAAGATTGTTTTAACCATGTGCATATGTTTACAGTTCCCCCCCCCCGGAGATAACTCTAGACTTATCAATAAATAAACATGCATGATATAAACATTGTGCAGTCTATAGTCTGCCCGAGATAACTCTAGACTTATCAATAAATAAACATGCATGATATAAACACTGTGCAGTCTATAGTTTGCCCGAGATAACTCTAGACTTATCAATAAATAAACATGCATGATATAAACACTGTGCAGTCTATAGTTTGCCCGAGATAACTCTAGACTTATCAATAAATAAACATGCATGATATAAACACTGTGCAGTCTATAGTTTGCCCGAGATAACTCTAGACTTATCAATAAATAAACATGCATGATATAAACACTGTGCAGTCTATAGTTTGCCCGAGATAACTCTAGACTTATCAATAAATAAACATGAATGATATAAACACTGTAAGGTCTATAGTTTGCCCGAGATAACTCTAGACTTATCAATAAACACACATACATAATATAAACACTGCACAGTCGACTGACCGCTTGTTATCAGTGTAGATTTAAAGAGTATATCATTTAAAGTGAATATACACAAGATTGAACAAAAATGGACATCGAAAATGCATTTAATTTTATGTATTTTTGGTAAACAAAGGCTAGTGTTATCATTGACAGACTTTATACTTGAAACAATTAGAATCTAATTAACTCTGATTGCAGAAGATTGGGCTTAATTTGTTACCCTGATGTTCACATATGTACTTAACTAAGGGGTTTCCATTTAGGGGCCCAGAGCTACAGATAAGCTGCGTATTGGGGTATGATTACCCAATTAATTTTCTTAAAAACTCAATAGATTTTGAGAGAAGGGAGTAAGAAAAAGCAAAAGCAATTTGTAATACCCAAATAAAAAAGGATGTTATAGTGAAAAATAGTACAAAAAAGCTTATTTTAATACCTTTGAGTTTTATTAAATACCCAATTAAAATTTGTCAAAATCCAATCAAAATTGAAACTCGGGGGTAAAATACCCAATTGACTAAAACCTTATCTGTAGCTCTGCAGGGGCCGAATTTCAATTAAGGGTTAGATTAAAGTTTGTCATTTTACCCTTATAAAGCAAAAACTTGATGTGTTGCATTAAGTATAGTTCTGTTAACTTCATGGATTGCATGGTTCAGTGATAATGACCTGATCCAGACCTTTATGCATGAATGAATTAGAAGGTTATTGCGTTCAATATATCAAATTCTGCGAGCAAACTGTCCAATATCAATCCTTAAGATTTATGTTTGTATTACACCTCAAGTGTCTTTCTGGGCGAGTTTAGATGGAAGTCCTCGAGTCCGAACTAAAAATAATATTCATGAGTATGCGCACAGAGGTAATCCATGTGAATGCGGTTATCCAGCCGAGAGTGTAAACATTAAAGCATGTGTCAAAATTTTAATAAAAACAGGCTAATCTACGGATAAAGCAATAAAAATTAATTCAAAAGCTTCAAATTACATTAATACACAAGTAAATTAAATGAAAGTCACATAAATGTACTAAAAGGTATCTTCAGTCTTTTGTTTACTAACATTCATTCGGAACTCCTTGTCTATTTAAAAAATTCGCCATCTTGAAACACTAGTAACCCCAGCCTTGCGAAATATGGAACCCAAATCTACCTAGACCGAACTCGCGTTACATCCGAACTCGCGTTACATCCGAACGCGCGTTACATCCGAACGCGCGTTACATCCGAACTCGCGTTACATCCGAACTCGCGTTACATCCGAACTCGCCCTCTGATACTTGGGGGCTTAAGAAACTGGGATTATAAATATAGGCAAGGTATCAGCTGTTTTAAATTATGCGAATAGAAGGTCGAAGATCAGGTCAAATTCTCTGTACTATATATTCAACTGAGGGTATTCAATGTCACACAACTTTTAATCATAGTCTAAAATGTTATTTTTACTAGTAATGTAATCTATATATATTACTTGTTTGTATCAATCAGAAAAATTCACCTCAGGTTAAATTATAGTACAAATTAACATTTTATTATAATCATGTGTAAACAAATACCCAAGGAATAATAAGATTTTAGATTAAAGATATATCGTATAACTGTTAATTATACAAAAAAAAAAAAAAATTTAAATACAATGTATGAATCACATTCTGAATGTACTTGAAGTGCATATTTTATCAAAACTTAGTACAAAACTGAAGATTTTTCTTTTTAAAATCTTAATTAAGTGTCCGAAATATAAAAGCATAAAAAATCTATCGTGTCATGAATGAACAAAGTCTTAAAAGTCTTAATTAAGTGTCTTGATTAAAAAGGGTAAACAATCTTTAAGTGTCTCGAATAAATTTTTAAAAAAATCTAACTTAATTGTCTTTAATAAAAGTGTAAAAAATCTTAATTTCTTGAACAAAAAAAGTGTAAAAAATCTTAATTGTATAATCATCTGAAACTTATGCACAAAATTAGTGTAAATTTCTGTATTATTATAATTAAAGAGACTAAAATGGTATAATAAATAATTTAAAATAAATCTCTACAAGTACAATTTACATAAATTTGAATGCACTTGTTTTAATCATTTAGTTATCAAGGTGTAAAATTTGTTGAACTCTGCAAAATATCATGTAAAATAATACTTCTATTGTCTTTCTATCGTATACATTTCTTGAATGAAGTAAAAATAAATGTTTTATGCATTGAGACAACTACATCATGACATACAGCCAGCGGGCTAAATGGTAACGTTTATGTACTCCCCCCCCCTCTGTAGCTTGTTGTGTTTGACAATTTGTCAACAGTTGCAAAATGTTGTCAGTCTATTATTTTCATGTAGCAGCTATGATACATAGCTACATTAAATCTTGTCAGACATGTTCCTTATATTTAATGTTCACATTTATAACAGCCTAAGGCCCTTAGAAGCTACTGCTTATATGTATCAGGTGCCACGCCACAAAGATGTTTTAAATTATTACATGTTTATCCATGTTTGTCTATTTGTTGTTATTTCGACGCCCCCCATTCCTCTTGTATAGTATATATTTCCCCCTTTATTTGCTGTACTTCTCATGGTGTGATGTTGGTTATGCATTTGAACCCAGTTTGGGGTTGATATAGTTATATAAGGAAATGGGCTGAAAAAAAATTGAGTAGGGGCCATTTCGATGGGTACTAGGTAGCGTTACTGCAAACAAACAGTTTTTTAAGGACGGCCTTGACCATTTGTAAGATTCATATCGCAGGCAATCAATGTAAGGCACATATACGTACATGCCTTAGGTTGTCGCCATATCAACTGCTGAATTAAAATATTAATATAAAATTGGTACGGCCTAATGTGATTTATGACAATCTGTACCTGTTGAAAGGTCACATGGTGATTGATTGGTCCGCAAACTTGTTTTACATATTTATATAGATTATTCCTTTATTTCCTGTAATTAAAGTTCAATTAGTGATACACTCTATAATATTCTTTATTAGATGTTTTAGGACATACATCAAATACAACATAATACACTTATGATTATAATGTTTTACATGATACAAGTACACAATCTCAAGTTGAGAGGTGCTCAGTGGCTGAGTGCAGGTTAGGGTGTCGGCCTCATGAGCAGAAGTGTGCAGACTCAATCTCTGACAGCGCCCTACCAAAAGCCATTAAATGGGGTACTCGTATATCTCCCTACCTCGACACTCATCATATGAGAATATTATTCCAGGTAATAGCTTGATCACCCGTTGTCGGGGACGATGTGACTAGGTTACGGTCTCAATATTATTTATTGAAAGACTGTTGACTTGTCTGACATAAAACAATATTAAAAAGTTTTGGCCTGAGGATAAATAATTACATGTAGTCTCTGGGTGGCCATTATATGTATATTACTTGACCATGCGGTCATTATAATAATGTACATATACTTTATCTAATGTTCCAATGATTTAGACTGTCGAGGAAATAAATGGTTATATTAGATGGATGGGTGGGGAGTGAGCATTAATGTTATTGGTATTTTATATACATATTTAAAAAATATTCTAACTTATAATGGTCATCTTGTACCAAACATTTTAACCAAATTTTGTATACGGCTAAAATTGTAGGGAAAATAATAATTATGAGTTTGCTTGTGTCATACACAAAGCAAGGCTTTTTTTCAAACCTTTGGGATGGGGACTTACCTTTAATTAGGGGGAAACATATTGGTATTTTGGTAACATGGTGAATAGTTTTGTACAGGTAAGCTTAATTTCTGGGTACAATTGCATGATTTTTGTGTCGCCTGAAAAGGCGACATATAGGTGTTACTTTGGCGGCGGCGGCGGCGGCGGCGGCGGCGTCACAAATTGCTTGTCCGGAGCATAACTTGGTCACCTTAAGTTCAAATGAATCAAGAATTGGTATGCATGTTTCTTGCAATAAGCCGGAGTGCAGTGTGCAAGAACCATAACTCTACCTGTCATAGTTTTTGAATTATTTCCCTTTGATTGATTTTATTAGAGCATTTCTTGTCCGGAGCATAACTTTGTCACCTTAAGTTCAAATGACTCTAGATTTGGTATGCATGTTTCTTGCAATAAGCTGAAGTGCAGTGCGCAAGAACCATAACTCTACCTGTCATAGTTTTTGAATTATTTCCCTTTGATTGATTTTATTAGAGCAACTCTTGTCCGGAGCATAACTTTGTCACCTTAAGTTCAAATGACTCTAGATTTGGTATGCATGTTTCTTGCAATAAGCCGAAGTGCAGTGTGCAAGAACCATAACTCTACCTGTCATAGTTTTTGAATTATTTCCCTTTTATTGATTTTATTAGAGCATTTCTTGTCCGGAGCATAACTTTGTCACCTTACGTTCAAATGACTCAAGAATTGAAAGGCATGTTTCTTGCAATAAGCCGGAGTGCAGTGCGCAAGAACCATAACTCTACCTGTCATAGTTTTTTAATTATTTCCCTTTGATTGATTTTATTAGAGCATTTCTTGTCCGGAGCATAACTTTGTCACCTTAAGTTCAAATGACTCAAGATTTTGTATGTATGTTTCTTGCAATAAGCCGAAATGCAGTGCGCAAGAACCATAACTCTGCCTTGCATCGTTTTTTAATTATTTCCCTTAGATTGATTTAATTTGAGCATTTCTTGTCCGGAGGATAACTTTGTCACCATGAGGTTGAATGACTTGAAACTTGGTATGCATGTTTCTTACCAAAAGTCCAAGTGCAGTACACAAGAACCGTAACTCTACCTTGTGCCTTTTTTCAATTTTTTCCCTTTGATTGATTTTATAAGCATTTCTTGTCCGTGGCATAACTTTGTCACCATAACTATTAATGACTCAAAAATAGGAATGCATGTTTCTTTGCTGTGACATGATGCGCAGTGCGCAAGAATCATAACACTAGCTTGTATAGTGTTTGAATGATTCCCTTCAGATTAATTTTATCAGGACATTTTTTTGTCCAGAGCATCGCTTTGTCGTTTTTAGTTCAGATGACTAGAGAACTCTTGTGAGTCTGATATGTAGCCCTATACTGGATAGTTTTCCATGACAAATGTGCATTTCGTCAGGCGACACATGCGACTTGCGGAGCTTTTATTTTAAAGAATTTTTTCCAAGGGAAGGGACCTTATAATGGGCCCTATTATATAACATAAAAAGCCCTGCATGGTCATATCTCCAGAACTGTTCTAGCTATGTGATGATTATAAAATTTGCAAGGAATATTCATACAGTAGCTTGAGAATTATAACCTGGTCTGTGCTCATGATTGGGATGGATAATTGCAAAAAGATCATAGAAAGTTGGACAGGGAAGGCAGCACTCAACTTAACACAGAAAAACATAAAACATCACATACCACAACTATACGGTACAACAAATGCCCAACAGATAATTAAATGAAAAAATGAACTGCCCAATTCCCAGCTGTCAAAAAGCTGAAAGTACTGGTTTTATTTCAAAAAGCTGAATGCCCTAGCTGAATGCCCTAGTTTCAACAGTAAAATACCTGGTTTTAGTTGTCTGAAGCCCTAACAAAGTCATGACCCCTGTTGAAATCAACAGTCATATTTTTATTTCCATTTAAAACATGTAGAGGTAATTCTCATACTATAAATATGGACTTAAATGTGCTCTTCATTGATATTTTATGTGCTTGTATATTTTTGTGTCGCCTGAAAAGGCGACATATAGGTGTTACTTTGGCGGCGGCGGCGGCGGTGGCGGCGGCGGCGGCGGCACAAATGGCTTGTCCGGAGCATAACTTTGTCACCTTAAGTTCAAATGACTCAAGAATTGGTATGCATGTTTCCTGCAATAAGCCGGAGTGCAGTGCGCAAGAACCATAACTCTACCTGTCATAGTTTTTGAATTATTTCCCTTTGATTGATTTTATTTGAGCATTTCTTGTCCGGAGCATAACTTTGTCACCTTAAGTTCAAATGACTCTAGATTTGGTATGCATGTTTCTTGCAATGAGCTGAAGTGCAGTGCGCAAGAACCATAACTCTACCTGTCATAGTTTTTGAATTATTTCCCTTTGATTGATTTTATTAGAGCATTTCTTGTCCGGAGCATAACTTTGTCACCTTAAGTTCAAATGACTCTAGATTTGGTATGCATGTTTCTTGCAATTAGCCGAAGTGCAGTGTGCAAGAACCATAACTCTACCTGTCATAGTTTTTGAATTATTTCCCTTAGATTGATTTTATTTGAGCATTTCTTGTCCGGAGCAAAACTTTGTCACCTAACGTTCAAATGACTCTAGATTTGGTATGCATGTTTCTTGCAATAAGCCGGAGTGCAGTGTGCAAGAACCATAACTCTACCTGTCATAGTTTTTTAATTATTTCCCTTTGATTGATTTTATTACAGCATTTCTTGTCCGGAGCATAACTTTGTCACCTAACGTTCAAATGACTCAAGAACTGATAGGCATGTTTCTTGCAATAAGCTGGAGTGTAGTGCGCAAGAACCATAACTCTACCTGTCATAGTTTTTGAATTATTTCCCTTAGATTGATTTAATTTGAGCATTTCTTGTCCGGAGGATAACTTTGTCACCATGAGGTTGAATGACTTGAAACTTGGTATGCATGTTTCTTGCCAAAAGTCCAAGTGCAGTACACAAAAAACGTAACTCTACCTTGTGCCATTTTTCAATTTTTTCCCTTTGATTGATTTTATAAGCATTTCTTGTCCGTGGCATAACTTTGTCACCATAACTATTAATGACTCAAAAATAGGAATGCATGTTTCTTTGCTGTGACATGAAGTGCAGTGCGCAAGAATCATAACTCTAGTTTTGTCCAGAGCATAGCTTTGTCGTTTTTAGTTCAGATGACTAGAGAGCTCTTGTGAGTCTGATATGTAGCCCAATACTGGATAGTTTTCCATGACAAATTTGCATTTCGTCAGGCGACACTTGCGACTCGCGGAGCTTTTATTATATATTTCAAGTTTATCTTGAATTGTTTTTATTCCAATCTTTTACATCCTGTGTGATCTTTCTCTACTTGTTGTATCTCAAATATATGATGGCATTTTTATGCAGATTTAAGTACAATATGTTTCATGTTTATGGCTTTATAGGTTGATGTTTTTCGTTCTACTTTGGTCTAGAAGATTTTTTGTTTGCTTGCCACTGTTTTAATAATGCCATTAAATTGAAAGTCAACGTCAAATTTGACTGTATTATAAAATCAACTGTCCTTAGTGACCAAGTGCCTTTGAGCATCTGCTGAGCAACGGATCCCAGGTTAAGGGTTTGATCCCAGGCTAAAACATACAAAAGTCATAAACATGGTACTATTGCTAGTATATATCGTCCTTGCTTGATTCTCAGCAAAGTTAGTTCCAGGTAATTACAGCGGGTTGGTCTGGTGGCAGGATAACATAATAGAGTGGCACGATGGTCGAGTGGATAACGCTTTTGACTACTGACCCAAAGGTCCCTGTTTCTAATCCCGGCCAGGGCACTTGTTCATTTCTGAAACACAGTGTTTCCCACCCAACTAGAGATGAACTGGTTCGAAACCCAGAGATGGTCTCGCGTGTATCGGTGCTATACATTGGGCATGTTAAAGAACCAAGGAGTCTATATGGAACGAGCTTGGGTAACGCACCCGAATTCCTTGTATTGCAACCTTTATTGCACCGCACCCTTTGTTGTAAGTCAACTACACTAGTACAGTGAGAAGGTGATAATGGTAAACGTTTCCGTTGCCACCACAAGATTTACTTGAATCACAAAGAGGTTATCTTCTATAGTCCAGTTAGGATATTGTGACAGTGACGTTGCAGTTTATGTGTACGCAAAAAATCACAACCATTGTCTAAACAGGTAGAGCGAGGTTTAGTATGTTTGTACAGTATAAGCCTTTATAATTGGTTTTACACCGTTGTAGTGGACTCGGCCGCTGCGTCACTGGATTTTTATCCTGACTGGACTATACTACTGTTTATTTCACATTTACATAAGTCATTCAATCATATAATTTATAGGTCCAAATAAATGCTAATTTGAATAATTCAGTGAGATATTATTTGATGGGATAATATTCACAGCTACTGTCAGAGTTTTACAATAAGAAGACAGTAATAAGTTATTCCTTTTCTTTCTTCCCTCCCTCAAACTTCCCTCCCTCTTATTTAGAGATAAAAGTTGCGGCAGTCAATTTTACAGTAGAATATGTTACAGCAGGAAAGTTCTGGCCGTAAATATTCGGCAGAGAAACTTTTGGCAGAGAATTTCCAGCAGTAAAATAGTGGCAGTAAAATTGGTTGTAGTCCAATCAGTTAAGAAACAATTCTTCAGCGATTACCATAATACCCTGACCACACTTAACCCTAAGTACGGTAGATGTATACAACACATCTTAACTTGACATTGTAAGTACGAGGGGTGATCAACAAATACGCAGAAAAGTGCTGTAGTTTCTTTATTTGTCATTATAAGTCAATGTCACATTCTATACCTGAAGATAAATTTATTTCAAATTGATTCACTGCTGATCAATAATATTGACCAAAGACGGCATGAACACGGTATCCTATGGCAACGTCACTCGACGTCATGCGGCCCAAATTTTCGTATTTTCCAACGTTACACATAGCAAACGATGACGTATCATTCGTGCGTTTTTAATTTGATAATTTTCTAAATGGTAGAATATGAATGTACAATGATATAACAGAACATTCATCATTTCAAAAACTGTTTTAACGTCAAAACTCCGTTTTAGAGTTATTTGCTTTGAAGTTGTTGTCTGAAAATGAGTGTGGTACCGAAAACGGCGACGAAAAGTCGTGTGGCGAATGAAATGACATAAGATATCAATGTCGATATTGCACAATGCAACGAATATGTAATAGCACACAAAACAGGTGTCGGTTTTGCATATTCTCTCATAAATAGCTATGTGAAATCAATGCCGACATGCGCATGTGCTATACAACGTCAATAACGTCAAATTACGTCATCAATATTAATGTTCTCCAGCAGCTAATTATTATAATTTACATACAAGTTGCAAAGGAAAAATATTGATTTTCGGTTGACAGGTCTATTAAGTGTATCTGGTTGTACAGCTATTTTTTAAAGTATCATTCAATGCGTTATACATGATGAATTGTGCCACGAATGAGTATATATACTGTAATATGTAACGACGTCGCGATGACGTTGGGCCGGTGTAGCCATAGTGACATTGCGGTTTCTATAATTTTTGGACCTAATATTACCTTGAGTTTAATGTTTTTTATAGTTATGTATTTGTTATACGCCAATCTATTATCTGACCGATTTTCTTCAGTATTGGTCACGTAACAAAGATTTCAGAGCATTTTTCCGCGTATTTGTTGATCACCCCTCGTACATGGACTAATCCTCTCATACAGCATCAACTACAACCCTCTTCCTCGTTAAGCTACCCCTGACACTTCAAATATTAAAATCCAATTACCCTGCTATACCCTATATCTAAAACTGTAACAGTATCACACCTCTTTCTCTTCTACTTGCTGTCCTTTTTAGCAAAAACACACGACCCCATTGAAAATAAGTGCTTGCAGTTTTATGGGATATATCCTTGACCGAAAGGCCGAAATAATTACACAGGGTTAATTTTCAAATTTACTCACAGAAACACTGGTTTTAACACAATAAAAAAAGAAAAGAAAATTACAATATTTAATTTGTAAACAGAAAAATGTGAATTCTTGTGGACATTTGATAATGGCATTATGTTAAAATAATGGGAAATGACTTCATTTATCAAACAAAGTAATAAAGTAGAAGAAAGCGGAAATAATTAGCATATTTAGGTATATCATAAATATGACACACCTACAGCTGTGTTGTCCCTGCCCGACAGGATGCCATCAGTAAAAATACTATCATACTAAAATGGTTCTTAATTGAAAATAAATTTATCTAGAATCCGTTGCCTAACCAATACCAAGCGCTTGATAGCGCTTTGTAAGGAAACAGCTTGCTTTAATTTAACATTTTGTTGCATAAGAAAGTGCTTGGTAGCGCTCGTCTTTGGGGTTTAATTTTTGGGGTTTGGTGGTACATGTGCCTAAATCAGTTGCTTGCAAAAATACAAATTAGTTCTGGTCGATAGTTTATGGTTGATTCCAGGGAAATATTGGTTTAGTCAACAAAATGGTGTTACTTGATTCAAGTGTAGAACTGTAATATAATCTACTGTAAAAATAAATAGAGGATATTTGTTGATTTTAGTGTAAGATCAATTTTATTTCACCGAGTGATCACAGAAAATCAATATTTTCACAAGTGGCATAGCCACGAGGGAAAATTTAATATTCTGTGATCACGAGTGAAATAAAATTGATCTTACACCAAAAATCAACAAATTTGCTGTTTATTAATTATATGCCTCAATTTCTCATTAAATGTGCCGTAATTGGCTTAATTGGAAAAAATCACGTCGAAATTGGAACGTGTTGACGTGAAAATTATGACGTCATGATGACGTTACGTATATTTTGAAGCCCGGCGCCGTTGACTTTATGATTCTTTTTCTGCATGATACTGGAACATGAGCTTCTAAAAAACTGAAAAAACTCCATAATCCATTGAATGCAAATAATAAATAAATTTATTATAAATATTTTTATATCCATAAAAATAAACAATGTTAGATATAAACATTCAAAATAAAAAATGTAATAAAAATAATACTTCATAAATAAATAAAATGATTTTTAATTATCTACCATAAAAATAAAAAATGCATAATTATGTTTTTATTCAAATTATAATAACCATAAAAATAAGGCCCGGATGGGAAACAAACATGTTTATACAGGACAGCCTGACATGTATAATTATGTTAATGTGTTAGAATGTCTCAGTACACATAAACTAAATGCTTCCCACTCATTGTGAGTCTCCCTACATCCTTGAGAATCTTGCTACATGTGTTCACAACTTTCACATAGTGGTAATATGATACCCTAATGTACCAGTCCTCTCAATGAGTTCTACTTCTATCACATGCTTCTGTGAAAAGTTCACTGTAGGTTCAGCTAGGGGTCTCCACACTTATACTGGATTTAATAGTGCTTGTTACATATATACATGTAGATTTCAAAATCCTTGAAAGAAAAATCAGTTCATTTGGAATTAAAAAAATTGTCTGATTTTTACTGGATAATGGGAAGCAGATTCAAATGTGTCATTTATACTACATTGATATATTAAATACATGAAGATTTCTGAATCCATGAAAAAGAAGAAAAAAAATTCATTTTGTCATTTGTCTGATTTTTGCTGGCTTAATTAGTGGAAGCCAATTCAGATGTGCCATTTGTACTGGATTATATTGGATATTATAAATGATTTCTGAATCCCTCGTTGGAATTAAAAGAAAAAATATGTACATTTTGTAATTTGTCTAATTTTGGCTGGATTAATTAGTGCATGCATAATGTTTCAGAGCTGTCATTTATACTGGATTAGTGAATATATTATACATGTGGGTTCTGAATCCCTCTACAATTCAGGGGCCAGGAGATACTTAAATAATGCTGTATAATTGGCAGATTATTAGGGGTCTAATTTTAGTAGATTAGTAGATATATTAAACATGTATGTAGATTCTGAACTCTACAGTGACAAAAATTTAATTCTGTTCATATTATTGTCATTTGCATTAATTTATGGTTTAAATTAGTTTTTAATTGGCGTGGAAACTGTATTTAATTAATGTTTATCTTGGATATAGGGTGGTCAAATTTATTGGTATACACATGCATAGATGATTTGCTTGACACAATATACATGCAAAGAAAAGTTAAAATGGGTTAATTACATAATTTACATAAAATTTATTATTATGCATGCATTTAAATAAATTCAGGTTTTCATACGGTGTATAATTGGGGATTGTTTATGCAGGATCAATAAGTCACATTAATTATACATGGAAAATTTTACTGACGTTGATTTTGCAATTGCATTATGGTGATAAGCTTCTAAGCTTTATATGTTACGTGAAAACAGAAATTGTTGCGAAATATGACATTGTTTTATGTTTACTAAAGATGTCATTTAATTTACAAAGATAATTGGAATAGACTGTGATTGTGAATGTTGTTTTATAATCCCAGTATTAGAAATATGACATTCTTTTATGGGCTTAAAGTCGTTGTGAATAGGAGCATTAGGTGTGCAAGATAAAAAACACAGTGGAAATTATTCAAACTCAGTGATCTGTTGTTCCTGATTTGGGTAAAGATGCATGGAGTTTAATTATAAACAGTTTCACAGATTATGACTGAAAAAAGAGTTAGATAGTAAAGGTTGTTCATTAATAATCGGAGCAGTTTGGTTTTATCATTGGAATGCCGGATGGAGATCTGTCATACACGTGCTGCTACTGTGTATGTGTGTCATTGTGATTCCTTTGTCTAATTTTTTGCGATCCACTCATGGGTAATTGAAATTAATAAGTATAACTTCTTGAAATAGACAGATTGTTGGATCATTTGCTGCATCTACTTGAGTGCGTTGTGTTGGAATAATATATAATGCCATGCCATTGGGGACTTAATTGTAGCTGAACATTAATATATCTTGACTTATAATTTAAACAATGATATTACATTACAGTGCTATTTAACATATGTATAGTCCAGCGAATTTGACACGACTCCATCAATTAGCATAATTTAACAGCTGATATATAGTCTATATTTATTATCCTGGTTGTATGTTTTCATAAGTGGACATTTATATATTCAATGCAAGAAACTTGTAATATATTCATGCATAAAGGTCAGGATCATGTCAAATTCTCTGTGCTATAATCAAAGATATTCAAAACTATTACTAGAAATTATAGCACAGAGAATTTGACATGATCCTGACCTTTATGCATGAATATATTACAAGGTTCTTGCGTTGAATATATAAATTCCCGCGAGCAAATCGTGCAACATCGGTCCTTTAGATTTGTGTTGGTGTAACACCTCGAGCGTCTTCATGATACTTTCCGCTTATGAAAACAAACAACCGGGATTATAAATATAGACAATATATCAGCTGTTAAATTATGCTAATTGAAGGTCGAGAGTCATGTCAAATTTTCTGGACTATAGTTCTGTAACTTTTCAATTGTTAATGGTAATATTGATATGTGTTAATTACCTTACCTTAGATTGATTCTAGAATTGGTTATTGGCTTTCACCAGGGTACTGTTTTACTAACATTGCGTAAATGTCGCGTAAGTTTGCGCATATATTTGTCACTTACGCAAATCCTTAAGTGTGTTTTACTAAACGATCGCAAGTTGATGCATACATTTACGTAAAAATATTGAATATTGAACATAGACCGGGCCACAATATTACCAATATAACGGGAACCAGAGTAAATAGATACATGTATACATAAAAGTTCGATACGTTTTGATGATTAAACAGGTTTATATTACTAATCATACTCTATAACAACAAGTGACGGTCGAAAATCAACAGTGCGTGGCAAAAACTCCTCACTACGTTCATATTTGCTATTTACGCTTACTCCGACCTTGCGTAGAATTACGCCAATACTTACGACAAATCATGAGAAAAAATATGTTAGTAAAACGCATTTGCGCAAATATTATCGACGTACGCATTATTTACGGAAAACTTAGAGTTACGCTAGCTTAAATGCTTTGATAAAACAGTACCCAGCTCTTTATGGTCTTTGTCTTACCTTAACCTAGTATTGCATCTATACCAAGCAGAATGATGACCATGTAAGGGTTCCACTAGCTTCTCATTCTGAAGGGTCATTTTGATATGTTTGACTAAATTTTACAATTCTATAGGCAAAATACACATGGTTTTAAGAGAGAAAATGACCCTTCAAGCCAAAATCTTGATGGTCAAAATGAGGCTTTTTGGGAATTTAACATGGAACCCCTTGCCATGTAATATAATGTAATGATGCAGATGACGAACTTCCGATATCTGTCAGAATAGAATTGATAATTAAGTTTTAATACATTACCATAATTCATGCTTGTGAATACCAAAAAGTCAGGACTTGCATCAGATATTACAATAATCATAGTACTGTATGTAGCATTAACTGTATCCGTGTTCTGGGACTTAAAATTTGAATAATACGATTGATGGGTTTATACTTATTGTTTATTCTTAAAATTATTTGATTAGCTGAGAATTAGAAATGTGTTACAATTTTAAATATGCAACCAATGCCTGCTATTTTATTTTAGTAATCAAAGTAGTGTATAAAGTCCTTTTTATGTCAGTGCACTGAAATTTTAATAATAAAATGTATTGGAATTTTTATGCTAATTGCAATTTAATTGGATTTTATTTTTGAAAGGAAAATGTTACATAACTGAAACTGTAAAGTCTGATTGAAAGTTTGGTGTTAATATGAAAAAAGAGTGATTGATAGTTTAACTGGACAGTGTGCTGTGCAATGGATGTAAATTGGAAGTGAAAACAGTGATTAATGCTTGAAATATTTAGTAATTACTGCAATTGTTTGATTTTGAAAAACAAAGAAGAAAAGAAACTGAATCGAAAAAAAGAAACTGAATCGAAAAAAAGGAATAAAAGAAAACTGAATTCCAAAAAAACGAAGAAAAAAAACTGAATTCTTTATCATACATAATATGAAGAATGAAATTTGTTGACTTTGAGAAGGAAACGTTACAGCAGCCGATGATGTTAAAGTCTCAATCACCCAGTATGTGTGATGGGATGGATCTAGAACAGTTCTTACCTAACGAGATGAGTGAAGATGAGGAGGAATGGTCAAGGTAATTCAATGTTTTCTTGTCTCTCTTACGTTTACGAGTATCAACATGACTCTTTTTTATACTGTCACAAACGTTGGCGATCTGCATCTCATCAAGAATGAGATGTCAAGAGTGATTAATATAGAAGTTGTAAAAACTTGTATCACCATCAGCGTAAAATAAATTATTTTGGCCTAAAGATGTGCATAATTAACCTCAAGCTGAATACTTTAATTGCTTGAGCATGTGAGGGTGCATATACTTGTTTTAATACAGTCTTGATGATAAAAGCAGGTACAAATGTTGTGGTTTATACTTTACTTAACTTTCATGTAGTATAATGCCACATTCAAGTACTGATTTAGTCAATTGCCCCATTAAAGCACTGATTTCAGTCATTTGCCCCATTAAAGCACTGATTTCAGTCAATTGCCCCATTAAAGCACTGATTTAGTCAATTGCCACATTCAAGTACTGATTTAGTCAATTGCCCCATTAAAGCACTGATTTCAGTCATTTGCCCCATTAAAGCACTGATTTCAGTCAATTGCCCCATTAAAGCACTGATTTCAGTCATTTGCCCCATTAAAGCACGGATTTCAGTCAATTGCCCCATTAAAGCACTGATTTAAGTCATTTGCCACTATTAAGACACTGATATAAGTCATTTGCCCCATTAAAGCACTGATTTAGTCAATTGCCCCATTAAAGCACTGATTTCAGTCATTTGCCCCATTAAACACGGATTTCAGTCAATTGCCCCATTAAAGCACTGATTTAAGTCATTTGCCACTATTAAAACACTGATATAAGTCATTTGCCCCATTAAAGCACTGATTTAAATCATTTGCCACAAGTCATTTGCCCCATTAAAGCACTGATTTAAGTCATTTGCCCCATTAAAGCACTGATTTAAGTCAATTGTCCAATTATAATTTATGTATAAGTTCAATGAATTGAAATAATGGTGAATACCTGACTACCTTAGTCCCAAATGCAAGATCCTCTCGTTACTCTCGCTCCAAAGCATTCCAGCAAAGTCACACCAAATCCGGCTACTATAAATTCTCCTTCTTTCCCAGAACCCTTGTCCACTGGAATGCTCTACCCCCCTGATGTTGTCACCTTATTCCGGCCCTGAGTTCAGTGTGGCAGTCAGCAAGATTGAACATGTGTCTCTTTAATTGATACCTGCTCTGTTTTTAAACATTTTAACCTTACTTACTTTTCTTTCTTTTATACTTTTACTCTGTTTCTTATTAATTTTCTTTGTTGGTGACGCTGGTCAGGTCTATGTCCCCTTGCGGGGTTTGACCGTATAGCAGATAGATAGATAGATCATGATTTATAGATATAAAGGGGTGTATCACCCTTGGAGAGCAACAGCTACAGTTGGGTTCATTAAAACTGTGGACATATGATTGGATGATGCTGGTTTCATCCAAAATGCATGGGAGATCATTTTTGTGAGATGATTATTTGTGTCAGCAATATGGTACAATGACCCCTTCAAAAATAAATAAATAAACAAATATGAGAGAAACTGAATTAAATTAAAGATGAGAAGATAAAGACATTTTATATTCATGATAATCTCATGTTTCAGGTATTAGATACTGCAACATGAATTCATAAATGTATAATGAAGCAAGTTTTTTAAACAATGTTTTTGGAGTAACCTGATAACTTGTATGACTATTTTTACTTAATATTTGTTCAGATTCTCTTAATTTAACTTAGAAAATACCTTGGTTAAGTTTTGTGTATAGTTCCATTTTTCTCATACACTATGTGGGCTATTGCTTTGAAACCTTCAACACTTGTTCACTATCAATACATGACCTTGTCAAGCAAGACCAATAACTCTGATCTGAATTTTTCATGAGTTAGTGCCCCTTTTTGGACCTAGAAAATACCTTCGTTAAGTTTTGTGTTTTTTCTCCTAATGTATGTGAGTTATTGCTTTGACACTTTCAACACTTGTTCACGATCAATATCTGACCATGCCTAGCAAGACCCATAATTCTGATCTGTATTTTGCAAGAGTCATTGCCCCTTTTTGGACTTAGAAAAATTCCTTGGTTAAGTTTTGAGTTTAGGTCCATTTTTCTCGGTTAAGTTTTGTGTTTAGGTCCATTTTTCTCTTACAGTATGTGGGCTATTGCTTTATAACTTTCATCACTTTTTCCCCATCAATACCTGACCATGCTAAGCGAGACCCATAACTCTGGTCTGTATTTTGCAAGAGTTATTGCCCCTTTTTAGCTCACCTGTCACAAAGTGACAGAGCTTTTGTGATCACTCTTCGTCCGTCGTCCGTCCGTCAATAATTGGCTTGTGTAGACACTAGAGGTCACAATTTCAGCCTAATCTTTATGAAACTTGGTCGCAATGATCATCTCAACAAAATCTAGGCCAAGTTCGATACTGGGTCATCTGGGGTCAAAAACTAGGTCACTAGGTCAAGTCATAGAAAAACCTTGTTTAGTCACTAGAGGTCACAGTTTTGGCCTGATCTTTACGAAACTTGGTCACAATGATCATCTCAACAAAATCTAGGTCAAAGTAGATATTGCTTTATCTGGGGTCAAAAAATATGATCATTTGGTGAAATCATATAAAAACCTTGTGTAGTCACTAGAGGTCACAATATTGGCCTAATCTGTATGAAACTTGGTCACAATGATCATCTCAACAAAATCCAGGTCAGGTTCAACAGGTGTGCAACCTAGTGCCCATTGGACCCTCTTGTTGAAAATTCCTTGGTTAAGTTTTGTGTTTAGGTCCATTTTTCTCATACACTATGTGGGCTATTGCTTTGAACCTTTCAACACTTGTTGACCATCAAAACATGACCATGTCAAGCAAGATCCGTAACTCTGATCTGAAATTTTCTTATTTATCGCCCCTTTTCGTGACATATAGGTTTTACGTCGGTGGTGGCGACGTCCCCAATTGCTTGTCCGGAGCATAACTTTGTCACCACAAGTTCAAATGACTCAATATTTGGTATGCATGTTTCTTGCAATAAGCTGAAGTGCAGTGTGCAAGAACCATAACTCTACCTTGCATCGTTTTTGAATTATTTCCCTTTGATTGATTTTATTAGAGCATTTCTTGTCCGGAGCATAACTTTGTCACCTTAAGTTCAAATGACTCTGTATTTGGTATGCATGTTCCCTGCAATAAGCCAAAGTGCAGTGCGCAAGAACCATAACTCTACCTTGCATCGTTTTTGAATTATTTCCCTTTGATTGATTTTATAAAGGAATTTCTTGTTCGGAGCATTACTTTGTCACCTTAAGTTCAAATAAATCAATATTTGGTATGCGTGTTTCTTGCAATAAGCCGAAGTGCAGTGTTCAAGAACCATAACACGGCCTTGCATCGTTTTTGAATTATTTCCCTTTGATTGATTTTATTAGAGCATTTCTTGTCCGTAGCATAACTTTGTCACCTTAAGTTCAAATGACTCAATATTTGGTATGCATGTTTCTTGCAATAAGCTGAAGGGCAGTGAGCAAGAACCATACCTCTGCCTTGCATAGTTTTTGAATTATTTCCCTTTGATTGATTCAATTAGAGCATTCCTTATATTTCTTAGGATAACTTTGTCACCATTATGTTGAATGACTTGAAACTTGGTATGCATGTTTCTTACAAAAAGTCAAAGTGCAGTACACAAGAACCATAACTCTACCTTGTGCCATTTTTAGCTCACCTGTCACAAAGTGACAGAGTGAGCTTTTGTGATCACACTTCGTCCGTCGTCCGTCCGTCTGTCCGTCCGTCCGTCAACAATTGGGTTGTGTCCTCTCTAGAGGTCACAATTTTGGCCTAATCTTTATGAAACTTGGTCACAATGATCATCTCAACAAAATCTAGGTCAAGTTTGATATTGGGTCATCTGAGGTCAAAAACTAGCTCACTAGGTCAAATTATAGAAAAAACCTTGTTTTAAACCTTTCAACATGTAGTCTTCATGGTCACTAAACTCTCTGCAGTAACTCTCTACTCTCTATACATACAATAAACTTTCATCAACCAATGAAAATGTGTATCAGGGTTCACAGCAGTTTTGTAAAGGTCAAATATCAAAATATTCTAGTATTTTAACCAGGGTGTGAATTGTACTGGTTAAGTGGAAATCAAAGCGCTGTAGGGAGAGTAGACATTTTCCTGAGGGTCGTGGGTTCAAACCCCACTGGAACCATAATTTTTATTTTTATTTTTTTAAGTGTTTATGTATTGTTTTGTCTTTATAGCATGTATTTGTACATTTTCCTGATGGTCGTGGGTTCAACCCCGACTGGAACCATAATTTTTATTTTTATTTTTTTTGAGTGTTTAGGTATTGTTTTGTCTGTAAAGCATTTATTTGTACAATTTCCTGATGGTCATGGGTTCAACCCCCACTGGAACCATAATTTTTTTTATTTTTTTTTTAGTGTTTAGGTATTGTTTTGTCTTTATAACATGTATTTGTACATTTTCCTGATGGTCGTGGGTTCAACCCCCACTGGAACCATAATTTTTATTTTTATTTTTTTAAGTGTTTAGGTACTGTTTTGTCTTTATAGCATGTATTTGTACATTTTCCTGATGGTCGTGGGTTCAACCCCCACTGGAACCATAATTTTTATTTTTTAATTTTATTTTTTTAAGTGTTTAGGTATTGTTTTGTCTTTATAGCATGTATTTGTACAGTTATATGGAGGAAAAATATTCCAAAATATTTTGTTTAAAATAAAGGTCAAATCATAGAAAAACCTTGTGTAGTCAGCACCAGAGGTTACAATTTCAACTTAATCTTTATGAAACTTTGTCACAATGATCCTGTCAACAAAATCTAGGCCAATTTTGGGTCATCTGGCGTCAAAAACAAGGTCACAATGTCAATTGACATTTTTCTGAGGGTCGTGGGTTCAAACCCCACTGGAACCATAATTTTTTTTTTAAGTGTTTAGGTATTGTTCTGTCTTTATAGCATGTATTTGTACAGTTATATGGAGGAAATATTTTGTTTAAATTATAGGTCAGATCATAGAAAAACCCTGTGTAGTCACCAGAGGTTACAATTTCGACTTAATCTTTATGAAATTTGGTCCTAATAATCATCTCAACACAATCTAGGTTAAGTTTGATATTAATTAAGTCATCTGGGGTCAAACGCTAGGTCACATGGTCAAATCATACACAAACTTGCAATAGAGGCTGAATTTCCTTAAATTTTATTCAGAAAATGTGTAGGATCACCATAGGGGTGTGCATGCACTAGTACGACAGGTGAGCGACCTAGGGCCCTTTGTTAATTTTAATTTTTTCCCTTTGATTGATTTTATAAGCATTTCTTGTCCAGGGCATAATTTTGTCACCATAAGTATGCATGTTTCTTGCTGTGCATTAAGTGCAGTGCGCAATAATCATAACTCTACCTTGTGTAGTGTTTGAATGATTTCCTTTTGATTGATTTTATCAGGACATTTTTTTGTCCAAAGCATAACTTTGTTGTTTTTAGTTCAGATGACTAGAAAACTCTTGTGAGTCGAATATTTAGCCCAATACTCGAAAGCTTTCCATGAAAAATATGCATGTCGTCAGGCGACACATGCGACTCACAGAGCTTTTATTGGACTGAGAAAATCCCTTGGTTAAATTTTGTGTTTAGGTCCACTTTTCTCAAAGACTATGGGGGCTAAAGTTTTGAAACTTATAACACTTGTTCATCAACAATACCTCACCATGTCAAGCAAGACCCATAACTCTGATCTGCATTTTGGGAGGGTTGTTGACCCTTTTTGGACTTAGTAAATTCCTTGGTGAACTTTTATGTTTAGGTTTACTTTTGCATAAAATATTAAGCTATTGCTTTAAAACTTCCTACTCCTTTCACCATCAATACCTCACTCTTTTAAGCAAGACTCATAACTCTGCCCTACTGTATGCAAGGGAATTGGGCCTTTTTTTACAGTGACAATGATCAGATGAGCGTCTGCACCCACATGGTGGTGCTCTTGTTGACTATTTAAATTGTTTCCGTTCAATAACTCTTTGACCTAGGATCTTTACATGGAGGTTGGTCTGCAACAGTAAATGACTCCTTTTGATTTAAGGTCAGTAGGTCAAAGGTCAAGGTCACTGCGACCTTCACCATTTCTGACTATTTGGCTGCCATGGGGGGCATACGTGTTTTACAAACATCTCTTGTTTGATATAATGATCAGAGCTACAGATAAGCTGCGTATTGGGGTAATTACCCAATTAATTTTCTTAAAAACCCAATAGATTTTGAGAGTAGGGAGTAAGAAAAAGCAAAGACAATTTGACATACCCTAATAGAAAAGGATGTTATAGTGAAAAACAGTACTTAAAAGCTTATTTACCCTTTGAGTTTTATTAAATACCCAATTAAAATTTGTCAAAACCCAATCAATATTGAAACTCGGGGGGTAAAATACCCAATTGACTAAAACCTTATCTGTAGCTCTGAATGATTTATGGTAAAATGCAATTTTCGTGGGTTTGTAAATTTGTGAATTATAAAACATGGAAGAGGAAATCCTTTTTCTGTATTTGGGTCTTGGAAAGTCAGTTATTCTTGGGAATTAGATTTTGTCGTCAAGCTGAACCATGAAATTACTGAAAATTCAACCCCCACAAAAATTTATGACTTTACAGAATATGCTTATGTGAAAGCGTGGACTGGTACATGCCTACTTTAAAACTGCATGACTGCATTTTAAGTGTTGCTTCAGGGGCTATCTATATAATATGGTCTTTTACTACAATAAATCTTAGTTTTTACATCAAGTGCTCTGATTAACACGCTATTTGCATTATAAGTATGCCACAGTTATGATATAATAATATGAATAAAACATCGGGGGTGGTATTTACAGAGCATCTTATTAGAAAACTTATTTTTTTCTTAAAACCTTAAAATTTCCTCAAGTGTATATCAGCCAAACAAGAAATCAAGACTAGCAACTAGTTTTTCAACCATTACATAATTACTGTTCTATATAACCAGGCCTAGTAATTGACCTATGTTCTCAGGCCTGAAAATCCACAGTTAGCAGAATTTCTAAATGACAACTAATATCAACTTAAGTTATTTAACACTGGTTTATGTCTTATTGTGACAATTTATATTTATACCTAGGTCATTAGCATTGTGTACCTGGTAATTGGCAGCTGTGACTGTGAAGGTTTAACAGTTCCAGTTAATTACTGGTTTAAGCCTGGTGTGATAGGACACTGCATGTGACTGGGTGGTCTCCATACGATGGACTCTGACATACTACATGGTGTGACGGTTATATTAATTGAAACCATAAAACATCAAACTTAATACTATATAAGTATTTCTTTACTGTTAATCTGGGAAGTTTTGCACAATGTTTTATTTTTGTGGTTACTATTGAAACTTTAACTTAAAATTGTTATTTTTTGTCATCAGAACCATTTCTCTTGATTGTACATTAATGGTCGAGGATTATATCCACTTAATTACCAATTTAACTTTAATTAATGATTTCTTAAAAGAAATGTAATAAACTGGGTAATGGGGGAATTTTCAATTCAAGGAAACGAAGTTGAGCTATTGTTGTTGTACCATGCGTGTTGGTTAAATTTTTGTCAGCCATTTTCTCAAGACTACCACAGGTATCCACTTGAAACTCAACATAGTTATTCACCATCAAAAGGGGAGTCCATACTAACAAGGCTGGTAACTCTGACCTATATTTATGAAGGTGTATGCCATTGTTTCAACTTAGTACATAGTTATTTAACATTGCAAGGAAAGTCTGTACTGACAATGCTGGTAACCCTGTGACCTATATTTATGAGTTATCTGCCATTGTTCTGCCTCTTAGAATTTTCAGTCTCAGATGAGCAAGGCTACTATCAATTATGAGAAAGTTGAGCGTCCAGCACTCGTAGGTGCTGCTCTGACCAAACTGAAGTTGAAAAAGCTTGTTTATCCATAAATAAAGAGTAGTTTTCAGACAGTTATTTCTCTAAATATTGATTTTGTACTTACAACCTTCTAATTCTAAGCCAGCGAATTGTTGAAGAATGCCCAACTAAAATTTGTCAAAACCCAAACAAAGCTAAAAGCCTATAGTCCTAAACAAATATTTTGTTGCTCTAAATGTGGGTATGGTGTTTCAGAAATCATGAAATATTTTCGTCACACACCGATTTTCCTAGTTTACAATATATCGGACAATGTCTACTCTCTGAATGAGTCTTGTTGAAAGTTTCAATTACTGCAATTTCTTATATCGTTAAAACAGTATAAGTAATAATTGGCAGGCTTTTTTGGTAACATTGTACTCCCTGCAAAATGAAATAAGATTGAAATTTGCTTAAAGAAGGAATTAAGTTTAAATCCCATGAACAAAATATTGGCATTAATTTGTCTGTTTTCTATTTTATTGTCAAATTTAGTATTAAATTATCATCTTATTTAATTATGCTACACTTTATGTACATAATTATTGTACCCCTGTTGGATTGTGGGTATCCGATGATACAGTCGTGTGATTGGTTATTATATCGTATCTCATCTTATGTTCGCGCTGACTTGTAAGGAGATAGGCATCTTAAAAAGCAATAATAATTTTTATAAACATCTATATAAGTGTTTATAAATATACCTGCTGCTTCAAACATGTAAAATTATTTGTTTCTCGTATAAATGTTTATAATCTTGCAAAGTTTTGCTGGATATGTTATAAGCGGCAGTCATAACCTATCTAACACTTTTCGTGTATGAGGAAGCTTTGCTGCGTTCGGGCTACAATGCAATGTGACTTGTGACCCTAAAATAATACATTGATTATAGTGGTCACTTTCATTGGTTATACTGTGGTCACTTTCATTGGTTATACTGTGGTCACTTTCATTGGTTATACTGTGGTCACTTTCATTGGTTATACTGTGGTCACTTTCATTGGTTATACTGTGGTCACTTCCATTGGTTATACTGTGGTCACTTTCATTGGTTATACTGTGGTCACTTTCATTGGTTATACTGTGGTCACTTTCATTGGTTATACTGTGGTCACTTTCATTGGTTATACTGTGGTCACTTTCATTGGTTATACAGCAGGGTTTACTTATTGACTTACTACCTGTTATGCCCTCTGGCATGTAGGGCAGCAACAAAGGACCTCCATTGAAGTCTGTATTTTGCTAACTTCTCCACTGTTCCCCAGGACTGTCTAATACTTTTCAGTTCCACTTTGATTGTGTGCCTCCATGTAATCTTCAAGGTTTATGCTTAAACAAATATCTCTCTATATATGGCCTGAAATATAACAGCCTGTTACTGATTGGATGCAGCAATATTATCTTTTATTTCATTTGAACTTTCCTTGAAAACTTCCTATTTAAGGACAGTGTATGGTAATCAAACGTTGAAACTTTGTTTAAATTTAAGAAATTAAATTTTCTTGGATATGGTGAAATTAAATTTTTTTTTTTAATTTTCTTCATTTTGTATTTTATCTTGGATAACTTTTTGTTAAAAATGACGTTAAAAGATTTTGCTTTGAATTTTCATCAATTTATTTATTTTTGTTATATATATTATTTTAATATATAAGGCTGCAATGATAAACTGATACTCAATTATTTTTGTGCCTAATTTTGTGTGTTTAAATATTTTTTAGTTTCATTTGTTTTGAGAGTTACATAAAAATTTGCACACAGTTACTTATCGTCTGTATACAGACACAGTGACTATCATCCACTTTCACTGGTCATTATAATTATTCAAATTTGTCCATTCTTCGAATTTCTACTTCACTTTAATATATCTGAAATTGTTCATATGCCTGGTCATTGCATTTAAAGTCATTAAAATATTTGTATCAATCAGACTGGGTATAAAAATGGTACACTACTCGTTCTGTTTCTATAACGTTCAGTTGACAGATCAGCTTTACACTCTTGAGAAACTTGGCCCCGATCTCCTGAAGCATCTCAACTAGAAATCTCAACTGAGATTTTGCTCCAATCAGAGTTTGAATTTAGGATAACTCTGAAGTTTGAGCTGTTCAAATTTACTGTAATAAACTGACAATAATATTTCTGTTTTGTTTATATGCAAATTTTGAGTTCAGTCTCCCATGGAAATAAACTCAAAGACACATGACAATTTATTTGATAAGAATTAACTCCGATTGAGATGCTTTTAGAGATAGGGGCCTGTTTTCTCTTCTCTCAACATACCATAGTGTGTGATGGATACCCTCAGGAATGAAGTGTCCAGGGTGATTAGTATTAAGTAGTAAGAACTATCAAAGTGTTTTACAATTATGTTGAGATTATGATGATGTATCAGTTTTGGAGAAATTGTGGAAAATGAAACATGAATGGGAGATAATTGAAAAATAATTGAATAATAATTGAAAGATAATTGAAAGAAATTGAAAGATAATTAAAGGATAATTGAACAATAACAGAAGCCGGAGAGACTGTCCACCCGTCTTATTATTGCAGACCTTATATTTTTATACCAAAGTTATAACAACAAAACTATAGAAAATCCTCCTGGATAAAATGAGATTAAAATAACAATTTTCTGCTGCTGTAAAAAATCTGTGAACTTCATGGGTAATATATTAATTTTGACAATTTTAACAAAATGACGATTTTGAATGATGGAAAACAAATGTTGTTATCTTAGTATTTCTGAGGCTGCATATACTCAAATAATCTTAAGGATTGCATTTATGTTTCATTTCTGTTTTGTTACTTTAATTTATCCTCAAAATAAATGTATAACCAAATTCAAATCCTTAATTTCAATGTATGTATGATATAACAGATTTTGCTGATGATAGTCAATTCAAGATGAAGAACTAAATTCTTGAACTGTTCATTTTTGGTTCCTATTATGTGATGTTTAATTTTAATGAACTGACATTTCTAATATTTCCATAGAAGATAGTTACGTCTAGGAACTAAAAATGGCTTTAAACTGTGATAGTTTGGAATTACAACAATTTTTCCGACTGGATTGGCACGATATATCCAAGCATGCTCATGACAGGTTTGATATTTTATAATCCTTACTACCTACAGTGTAACAATACCACGTGACTTTTGACTACAGTTACAAGAAAAAATTTGTAAACATTGGAAAATAAAAAAGCCATAAGTATTCTATTTCTACATCGATGTCTATGAAATGTACGCCACGCTAAGGGGACAATTATTGGCTTTCCATAAAATATAAAATCTTTTTCAGCGGCTGTGCCGTTTTGTCCATTACCTTGTGAAACCGTGGAACATGTAGGTTTCACAGGGTAATAGAAAAATCCGCAAAACTGCTGAAAAAGATCTTATATTTCACGGAAAGAAAATAATTGTCCCCTTAGGGTGGCGTATATTTAATAGAAATTGATGAAGAAATAAAATACTTTTGGCTATATTTGTGTTCCAATGTTTACAAATTTCTACTTGTAAATGTAGCCAAAAGCCACGTGGTATTGCTACACTGAACCTATATATTACAGGTGTCCTACAAGTCCGGAATAATCTGGAAATCCAGATTTTCTCGAATAGAAAGTATGAACTTTTCTCCAGAAAATGCAAGTGGTTTGGTGAATAAATTCAAAGAATTGACAAATTTGTGGTCATTTGAAATTTCATTGGCAATGTTTGAACTGTATTGTGGTGTGGGGTTTACATTGGAATGCTTATTGCACCCAGAACAGACTTGCAACTCATTTTCTGGATTGGGCATTAAGCCTTAGAAGAACCCCTGATATTAATCTTTAACCATTTACGAGCCTTCCCATGCCGATACAACAACTATTGTCAACATTTTTTGTATCAAAACTATTGTTTGATATTTAAGTTTTGTCTTTTTCTTTATCAGGGGGAGCAACTCCAGAATTACTAGAAATGTACTGTTTGAATTACCTCCCTTTGTTATTAACACTACTAATTTTTTCTATGTATACTGCTAAAGCCCGTTTCGGGTTATTTTGTATTGTATTGTCAGACCAAAATTTTAGATAAGTCAAGACTCTACTTATAAACTTGGATGAATATTAAACCGTCGATGAAATACGGTATGTTTTGTTAGAATTTGAAGATCCTGACTTCTAGTTGGGCTGTTAAACAAGTACTTCTATGTTTGAGTACCAATGTGATCTCTGAGTGGATTGTGTGATCTCATGAAACAAAATGATGAAAAATGCAAAAATGCGATTTATAAAAATAATGATATAAAAATAATGATATATAATGTAAAAAGAGACCAAAATGATTATTTACTTCAGTTTACTGTTAATTATACTGGATTCAGCTTGTCTGTCCGTCCGTCTGTCCGTCCGTCCGTAGACGCATTCTTGTGGACGCAACTCCTCCTACAGTTTTTGCAGCATTTCCTTCAAACTTTCACAGATGAACAACCTCAACATGTAGATGTGCATAAAGGAAAGAATTTGCGCTGCAACAATTTTTGACAGAATTATGGCCCTTTGTACTTTTATGCACTATACAATATATAGTGAACAGTTCTTGTGGACGCAACTCCTCCTACAGTTTTTGCAGCATTTCTTTCAAACTTTAATAGATGAACAACCTCAACATGTAGATGCGCATAAAGGAAAGAATTTACACTGCGACAATTTTTGACAGAATTATGGCCCTTTGTACTTTAATGCACTTTACAATATACAGTGAATAGTTCTTGTGGACGCAACTTCTCCTACAGTTTATGCAGCATTTTCTTCAAACTTTAACAGATTTACAACCTCAACATGTAGATGTGCATAAAGAAAAGAATTAGCTGCAATGATTTTGCCACTGATATTAGTCTGCCGAATGGCGACAGTTCTAGTTATATTTGCCTCGAAATTGAAGAACCTGTATTTTTACAGACACCACTAATTTTGGTTACTACTGGTGTATGAGGTATTCATTGGTTGAAAGCATGATTTGAGATACGGGTTCAAATCTTATATGACTGACAATCCATGTAGAGGCCATGCCCCACCTACCTATACCTCTGTCAGATTTCACAACTTTCCTCACTAAATTACATTTGGAATATTGATACAGTGCGTCCACAATAATGAGAAAGGTGGCAAAATTTGGTATATTCCACAAAGGTGGATTACTCAGATGTGCATGATTCATCAGTGATGTTTTAGTACAAAACTGACTATATCGATTTACTTAAGTTTAATTTTGAAAAACCAATTTTGCAACAGTTTACCAAACAGATTCATGTTTGTAAATGTCACATTATCTTGGGCACACTATAACAGAGTTTACAATATATGTTGATAAAAATGATTGTTTACAGTAAAAGTCTGAACTGTCAACATAAACTAGATAATACCTATATACTGTAGAATCATTTAATTTCAATGGGACAAGATTTCGTGGTTTTGGTGAAATAGACCATTTTGTGGGGACGTAATTTCAAGGATTTCGGATTTCATGAAAAATGGCAAGGTTAAAATTAACAGATATTCTCAGTAATTGTTCAAAAATCAAACAAATATAATAATTGTTTTATTGCATGTTAATTAATTATATGCAAGTAAACTTCCCAAAAACCCAGTCAGAACTTAGAAGCAATTATGGCAGCCACTGTGAACTTGACATATTTATTGGTATAATTATTAATTGGGGATTTAATTTGATTGTTGAGGTCATCTACGAAATCCAAGAAATTAAACCCTCCATGAATATTAATGATTTTACAGTATTAAAACAATCAACAATGACTTGGTAAACATTCTGAAAACTGTGAAATACCTCGGTTTCTCGGTACATGTGCACCATATAGTGCGGTGTGCTGACCCTTCACCTTGATAAAATTGTAGATATCTCACAGGGGGACCTTTATCTATGTGTCTTATAAAGGTTTAGTTATATTACACAGGGCAAGAGAATATTTATCTATTAGGCTTCAGAAAGTTTGTTTGTGTTAAAGTTGAAGGATCCTCGGGGAATATTACTAGATTTTTTAAATTCTAAAAATTTTGGGGGAAAAAAAATGGAGGATAATTTTCGTTGGAACCAACAACATCATCAACATCAACATCATCATCATCATCGCCAACCTCACTCACATCTACATTTCAAACATCTACACTTCTTTCATCATCACCATCAGGATCTCAACCGTGACTGGGAGCATCTCGTGTAAGTTCATACACTCTATTTTAATTTTTTAGCTCACCTGTCATATAGTGACAGGGTGAGCTTATGTGATCGCTCTTCGTCCGTTGCCCATGCTTGCGTTGGTTCGCACACTAGTTAGCTGGTGGTTAGAGGTCTGGTTTTACACAATATAAATCTATTTAATTAATTCCGTGTCCACTAAATTCTTTTGTTCTTTAAGTGGTCAACCCTTTGATCTTAAACAATGGAAAAACCACCTAAAGTTGCGTCGGTGGGGGTGTACATGCGTGTGTCTATCTGTCAGCAATTCATTCAAACGACTTCTTTTCCTAAAATACTTAGCTAAATTCAACTAAACTTTACAGGAATGTTCCTTGGTAGGTCCTTTCTAAAAATAACTAAAAGAATTGTAATCTATGAATAACTGAAAATAAAATCAACTACTGGCCTGATGTCAAAATAATTTTACAGAAATAGTTGTTGGGTGACCCTCTTACAAAATTGACATTTTTGTTGTGAATCGTCAAAAAAAATAGCCGCTAGTGTGTGGGGCACTTTTTTCCCTATACATTTTTGTAAAAATCTTTAAAAATCTTTTTCTGTAGAAGTATTGACATTTTTGTATTGATTCATCAAAACACTGCATGGCCACATGAGTGCCCTGGACTCGTTGTGCCTTATATATTTATTATAAGTAAACTCTTTTTATCTGAATCTCAGACTGTACAGGGTAGATTTTATAACAACTTTAAGTAACAATGTTCCATGAGTGGTCCATTCCAACAATTGCTAAGTATTGAAATCCATGCAGAACTCTTGTTACCATGGCTACCGAATATAGATCACAGGTGAGCGATTCATGGCCATTTTTGCCCTCTTGTTTAAATTTCTTAAGGGATTTATTAAAGTATATCTGAGTGAATTAATCAGAATAAAAGTATTTTTTTTTATCAAGGTTATGCACATATTAATTATATATCCGCACAAAAAATACAGATGAAAATATTATGCAATTGTCTAATGCATTACTAATTTACTATCTATATGAGGCTTGTATACACATATAAAAATGTTCATATATTTTGTTTGAATATTCTGATTCTCAGACTGTTCCTGAATTTGTTTAATATTGGCAACTTGTAAGAGATCCACTATATCTTGAAATTAAAAAACTGCATCACAACAATACTAGACAAAATGACAGAAATGAAAATAAAAATTTCGTGAAAAACTTAATTTTTTAAAGTAGGTTAATGTTACCTCACATACGTATGTAACATACGTCATTCTAAGATAAAAGGATGATATTGCAAAAACTAGGACTGTTTGTGGCAATCCTTAATAAACAAGGAATGACAATAATATACCGCAACCTTGAATGTTCAAATTTGAACAGTTTGTTTATTAGGGCTTATCGCTATTTCTCAACAGTTTTTCAGTTACTGAAAACCAATTTACTTTCGCAATTACTTACTTTCCCATTTTGCTGATCGTCTGCATATTCACAACTACAATATTTCGCATTTTCAAGTTTCCTGCAATGTCCATATTAATTTTTTTAAGCACTTTCCCGGTGACTTAATTTCGCGCAATACTGTAACCACTCGCGAACTCTGTGAAATTGAATTGCACGAAATTATTACTTGGTTTACTGTATGTATGGTAGCCGATTGACCTAACTAGTTTTCATGGACTGTATCTATACCTGTACTAATATACCTTTACACAAAAAACCAGCAACGGATCTACATGTGGAGGCAATGACAATTATGCCCGCCATATTTTCAGCAGAAATCTGACTGGCAAAGGCTATAAAGCTCTGCAGCAAGAAAGCTGCTGTTAAAAAGACTAAGGAAGAAGGCTGAAATTATTACAAGACTTTTAAATGTTACGGGTAAATTAATGCAGTAATTTAAGTAATTTTATTGTTTTTGTAACGTATAAAAGATAAAGATGTTGATGTGATAATGTTTAACTTTAAATTTTACAGTCAGTGGTCAATCTTGATTGTTGTTGTCTATATATGGACATATCCACCTTGAGGCAACATTTACTGTAACTATTATCCAATAACTGATGGACCATAAATGAAAATAAACAAATGGCCATGGGGAACTTTGTTAAGTGATTAAGTGATTTTGTTTTATAATCCCAGAAGTTAAAGAATGACCTAATATTGTAGCATGTACTTATTTTCTTAATGATGCTTAAAGGTGCTGCCTCACAGATTAGGCTAAAAAAATTGTATATCGTGATTTTCCAACCTAACCAAGTATTGATGTAATAGAAAGTCACTGACAGTTGCTTTATGACAGATTTGGTGCAAATAAGCAATTTTAACCACTCTCGATATCGCCCACTGAGTATTTTTTTCTTAAAAAACCCGGCTAAGTTTCCTTCCATTATGCTTTGTGAATTATGTAATTCACACGTGATCGAAATGTAACATCAACAATTTACAGCATAAACATTTGTGAGGTATTTGGTTCGTTTTTAAATTCGTTATCATCAAATGCAAACAAATTTCAGACAATTTAAGTGTTAATTCTATAGGGTATTATAGAATTTTTGATGTAAAAATACTAATTAATTACAAAATTCCTAAGTTTCTCAAGTTATTTTAGACGTCAGTGTGGTTGTTTATTGGATATACAGCCAACTATACCAACATTACGTGAATATTTGACAATTTTATTTTATTTTTGCAATACACCAATGTGTGAGGCAGTACCTTTAACAAAGCTACATAATCAGATAATTATTTATAATGTAAGCCAAATATAGAATTTGACAAAAAGAAACTTCACGAGCTGCAAACTAAGCTTTAGAATCCCACAACTCAAAAAGCCACCAGGTGAAGTCCAAACTCTACATCACAACTTTTCGCTTTATTTAACACCAATTTAAATCAGTAAAAAATGCATTATTTATTTTCTCTGTTTAGCTTTTTATTTAGCCTCACTATTCCAACCACCTCAATACAATGGTCACATCATTAAGGGTTTTAAAGATATGACTTTATAGCATGTAAATAATGTAACCTACCTCTCCATTAGCTTTCTAAAGCATTTAAGTGATGTTGCCGTACATAAATAGTCTTCTTAAATTTCAACACATCCGGTGAGCCTTTATTAGATCGAGATTTTGTTGATGTCGATGTATGTAGTTTCCATAGATAAGTTGTTTAAACTTTTTAAACTCGTAAATAAAGGAAGTGTTTTCAGGGGCGTAGCTAGAGGTATTTGAATGTGTACGCAAGTAGGCTATGGGGCATGGGGGCATGCTCCCCCCGAAAAAATTGTGTTCGCTAGAACGTCTCTGGTGCGTTCTGGCGTGTTTTTGCATCATCTTTAACATTATTTTTTACTGATAAAACAATTGTTTTTTGTTTCTATAAAGCTTTTAATAGTGTTTCTAAGAAATGCTGAAAATAATAAAGGCTTACCGCTTTTAGGGCTTAGGCATCAGTTTTTATTGAATTTTTCGGTCATTTATCTTTTCACTTTTTGAGAAGCATGTGTACGCAGCTGCGTATTCTGCGTACAGGTAGCTACGCGCCTGGTTTTTGTCAAGTATCCCAGATTACCCTAAAAATTGGCCTTGAAAGTAAATGATGCTCGGAAAATTCTCTATATTTTCAATATTAATTGTTTATACTTTTTGATCAGGGAAGTTGGTATTTCTCTATGTAAAAATACTGAGACCAAACTATCAAATTGTTATTCAGTTGTTATAGTACAGAGAATTTGACACCACTCTCGACCTTCAATTAGCATAATTTAATAGCTGATATATTGTCTATATTTATAATCCCGGCCGTTTGTTTTCATAAACGGAGAGTATCACGAAGATGCTCTAGGTGTAATACCAACACAAACCTAAAGAACGGATTTTGCACAATTTGCTTGCGGAAATTTATATATGCAACGCAAGAACCTTGTAATACATTCATGCATAAAGGTCAGGATCATGTCAAATTCTCTGTGCTATACCGGAAACATACAATATTTGTTCATTTGCTGCGACAAGGTTGTATCTTTTCTATGTACTATAATATAGCAAGATACAGCCTTGTTGTTCTAAAGGGATGATTTTTTGTTTAAGTTTTAACTTATTATAATATTGTAATGCATCTACCACAATGTATCTTAAGGCTGGTTTATTTAAAAGGCCAAATTGATGTACATGTTACTTCATGTATATTATTTATGACATTTTTTGCCCTTAGGATGTCAATACTGATTTTATTAAACAAATTAACATATTTTTCCTTCTTTCGTCGATGTTTTATGACAGGAGATGTGTTATGTTAGATCTCCCATTGTCCTACGTTCCTCCTTGACCTTCGATTTATACGGGAGATGATATCATACTTATATATACTAAGTTACCAGTTAAACGATTTAACCAGTATAGTTACTTTCAGTTAGTTAATTTAGTGTTCAGTTAGCTAATTTTGTGTACAATTAGCTAATTTTGTGTTCAGTTAGCTAACTTAGTGCGCTTGTTTACTAATATAAAGCCTGATACGGATTATAGTGTAATATTTGTTCACTGTTTATGCACCCTACTGGTACTGTTGATGTTTACTGTACAATACATGTATAGAAAATGACAACATTTGTTATTTATTGGTGTTAACGTACAAGTGAGAAGATAAGGAACTCTGTTTGCCGACTACTACCAGTGTTGATGAAGTCATACATGTGTAAAGGAAAGGATACATGTAACACCCTGTTGTTATATATTGGTGTAAATTTAAATATATTGTAAATTACTTAATGTACAAGTGAAAAAGATAAGGCTCTCAGGTTTTGGACTGAATATTGTATTTGTGATTATTAAGTTTGAAAACTTGTAAACTTTTACATGTGTCGGTAATAGTTTACTTAAACTTTAGTGTGCATTGTAGTGAGTTTGAAATCAGATTCAAGGTTATATATCAATTGGATTAAACGTTTAAAGCGTTCACTGATAATTGCTGAAAATGAACATTTGTACGAAGTAGACCTTTGGATTTGTGATAAAGATAAAAAAGCTCAGGACACATAAACTTTGGCATTCAATGCGTTTTTGTGAATTTGAAAGCGTGGAATCAAACTTGGATTTAATGTATACAGTTTTCGCAGATAACTGATAAAAAAACCGAGATCCTGATCAGATAGTATTGGAATAGTTCTTTGATCGCCATGACAGCAAAAATTAATGGTGATTTGTCTAACAGCAACCTTTCTATAGACGATGATGGGAATTGGTATGCCTAATTAACTCAATATTATTATATAATTAATATAAAAGAGCCACAATAAAATTATTAATGTATAGAATTAATATTCTTTATTGGAGGATATCATATGAGTGTTGACTTATATTTATTACTCATATAACAGTTGCATCGTTTATTATTTATTCCTATAAACTCAGTTCATTTTTTGTATTTGAAAAAATTGTGCAGTGCACTCATTTAATATTTTATTTATCACATACCCAACACAAATTAGACACAAAATATATGAGCCAGTCTCCAGGAAAACCTGCTTAAATGACATTATGTAATTACCATTATGTAACAAGGTTTGTAAAAGCTCTAATATAAGAAAAATACATATCCATTGATTCTATTTTATGTAGTTTACTCATATAGTACTATACCTTAGCTTTAAATTTTCCCATGAATTAAGTCGAAATCACATACTTCGTTGCTATGGTGACCAATTTCGGAAAAGTACTCATAGTGAGAAAAACGAGGAGTTAGTTGTTTAAAACAATAGTAGCCTTTCTCTGAATGTGAACAATTTTGATTTTGGTAAATATTTAAAAAAATTAAAAGATACTGCTAAAATGTGATACTATTTTGAACAATTTATGTCAATAATTGATCAAATGGTGTAATTATGAAATACGTGTTGTAGTTACGTCAATTAACGTTTGAATGACGTTTGCGACGTCACACAAAAAAGCTTGGAAAGGGGACACTACAAAAACAGCTGTAACTTTCTTAAAAAGCAAGATATTAACATTAAGATTATTCTTTCAAGCTATTGAAAATCTCAAAATAAATATTTTTGTCAAAATAGCAGGTTTTCCTGGAGACTGGCTCATATCAATTAAAGAACAAAATACATGCAATGAAAATAGCATTTATAGTATAAAGTTTGACATTAGAAAATTGTTGGTTTGAATAATCTTCAAATTTATAATAATCATGATTATTATATCATTCATTATGCTTGTTTTTCTGTTGACCTTGATGGTTACATTGATGGTTTGATTTGTGTTCGGTGATAATTATTGATTGATGTATTAGTGTCATATTGCATGTCATAGACTGTTAAATGAAAGATATGTTAAACTTTTAACCTTTAATAATGTATTAAACCGCTGATAAAATTAAATAACTAACTTGACCTCACTGTACGGTCGATCATAGAAGCTGCTTCAGGGGTTTAAAATTACCTTCATAGGGAGGGGTAGGTTAATGTGATATTTCCTCATTGCAAGGGGTCTCAGTTAGGTTTTACTAAGGTTCAGGGGGTGGGGTTTGCTGTCGAGATGGTGTGGGTGTTTACACTATCCATGTCTTGTAAAATTGTTTGATGAAAATGAAGAGAATTGGTCTATAAAAACTAGTTTATTATCAAAGTAATTGTAGCTTTTTTTGGGAAGGGGCCCCCTTCCCAAAAAAACCCCAAAAAGATATACATATATATGATTTGTAATTTTGGTGTGGACCTTGGTGCTGCTACGTGTTATACATACCTGTTAAAATGCACACAAGTGATGAAGTGTGTGTCCCAGTGATCTTATTGTTTGTTAACATTTCAAGTACTTGATCCTCATAAAAATAAAAGTGTACCAAATACCGTGCTATAATTTATATGCATAAGGAGTTCTTCCATTTTGACGTTGATGGATGGTATGCTGTCACCTTATAGTTTAAATACATTTTGAACTGTATTTCATCAGCTTCGCTTACAGGGTGTTAAAAAAGTTTGTTCTCAAAATTTAGATTCATACTAAGTTAACCTGAGCTATGTACGCAGAGTACAATTCTGATTCCTTACTCTTATAGCTTCATTTTATGCCAGACAGAGTAGAACAATGGTAGAACCATCTTAAGCCGGAAAATTTTCATTCTTATTACGTCAGATAAATAAACTTGAAACTTGAACATTGAGAACAATTTTTGTTAACACCCTGTACATTAAGTAGTTTAATAATTTTATTTGTAATGTGTTAGTCTTCAAATCTAGGCTAGCTTATAATGATTGATGTATTTGAAAGTTGATAATTAATTGCATGTTTTATAACATAGCTTTTATCTATTATTGCATCAAAGTTATTGAACACTTCTAAAAACATCAACTGGTATTATTTTATCCCTTAATATACATATATAAAGTTTCAAGGTAAAGTCTTTTTTCAGACATGTGTCCCTTCGACCAACTAAATTTGAAACTGCCGATCATTGAGTGGCAAGTCTACTGTTAACATGGTACCGCTGGCAGTCACAGTCACCCTCTCATGTACCCATTCATACACCTGGGGGGAAGCAGAGCTAATGTCGGTTTATATTTTGCTCATAGATTTTGACCAGTTGCGCAGGCAGGGATCAAACCCAAAACCTATTAATGCCATATTAATGCCACAGTGTGCGCCCTACCCCGGCCACTCCCCACGTACATAATTTTATCATATGTTTGACGCGCGGCAGCGTAATAAAGCCATTATTTATTTTTGATAATACACTAGTGTAATAAAGCTTTGACGTGACGTCACTCAAAGTATAGGCGTCGTCGTCAAAGTTGCGCGTTTATTATAGTGAAAATAAGTAGTTATTTTATATTTTGGCCATAAATTGCTAACAAATGATAAAAAGAACATTACATTTGTGACTTTCCACATTGGATTTATTAAACTCGTTGAATAAAATCGATAAAATGCTCGCATTTTATTATTATTTTATTCAACTTGTTTAATAAATTCAATATGAAAAGACACTCATGTAATATCCTCTATTTATGTGAATTGTAATGGTATAGTAGCAATCAAAGTACTGTGGGAGTATACAATGCTGCAAGGCCAGAATGTTGAGTAGTAAGCATCCGTCAGTGGCAGTGATTATGGAGTAGCGCCTTCTTGAGAACTTGTTGATGAGCATTTTTGTGTTGCCGTAGAGACCAATTCTGGATATACATCCTCTGCTGTAGGGAATGTTGTTATGAGGCATTATAGCCCTGCCTTAGGAGAACAAATCGTTGGCTGAGAATTAGATGGTCGTACGTACTACTAACGACCTTATAAGACTCATGCATATTTGAAATCCTCATCTCAAGGCGCATTAAATTCTTATGAGCCTATTTTCGTGAAAATGAGAAGTGGTCGTGTTGACCAAACTGAAGTTTAAAAAGCTTGTTTTTCATAAGTAAAGAGTAGTTTTCGGACAGTTTTTTCTTGTTTTCTCAAAATATTGATTTTGTACTCATGACCTTCAAATTCTAAGCCAGCGAAATGATTCTGGTGGAATTTCCATTTTCTGGACCTTGAAAACCTGGGCTGGTATTCACAAAGCATCTTAGCAGAAAACTTTGAAATTTCTTAAAATCTTAATTTTTTCTACAGTGTATCATCTAAGCAAGAAAATCAACATGCTTAATATTTTACATAGTTTTGAAGTATTAGGTACACAGCTACTATAATCACTAAGAAAACAAGGATTATTTTTCAAATTGCGGGAAATATGAGCTGCACAAATTATTGACTTAAGTCAAAATATTTAAGTTTTCACTTAAGATGCTTTGTGAATACCAGCCCTGGTTTGATAATTATTGTTAAATATGGTTTGATCTACTTTCAGTTCGGCACCAGTGAAGTACCTTGAACACAATACACTGAGGGGAAAGTTAAGGAGAATTCTCATCAGAAATGCATCAGCACGTTAGTAGTTTATAGTTTATACTCATTTATTATTTTGCTTTCAATGGATTATGGAGATTTTCAGTGAAAATAACAGTGAAATAACCACTTTGTTATTTTCACTGTTTTAGAAGCTGGTTCCATTATCATGCAGAAAAAGAAACGTAACGTCAACGGCGCCGGGCTTTAAAATATGGGTTACGTCATCGTGACGTCATAATTATCACGTTGTGACGTTCTAATTTCAACGTGATTTTTCCAATTAAACAAATTACGGCACATATTTTAGAGGAATTGAGGCATATAATAAACAGAAAATTTGTTGATTTTTGTTTTAAGATCAATTTTATTTCACTCGTGATCACAGAAAATTTAATTTTCTGTGATCACTCAGTGAAATAAAATTCGATCTTACACCAAAATCAACAAATATCCTCTATTTATTTAGGTCAATTGTGAAAAAAGTTTGTATGCCTCCCATCTTTGATGATGGCGTATATTATTATTGCTTTGCACATGGTGGTCGGTCTGTTGATAAAATGGTTTCCGTTCAAATTCTCTTCCTATACTAAGCCATCGAGCAGGTTAGAAACCATAATACTAATATATACATGTTAATTATGAATTATATATAAACGTGCCTCATTAGCCTACTTTGTGTAAGATTTTATGCAAATGAGTGACATAATTAAAATATGTTATTTATGTTATGTAAGAGGATGTTGGGTTAAGATATCTAGGTCATGTAAGTCATAGAAGCTAGGATAATACAAATCTGTGTCATGTGTCGTAACTGCATCCTTACTTAATTAAAACACCAGTTACCATAGCAACCATGCAAAACTCTCAGCTCATTGTGACAATCTGACATCATATATTTTGTGGTCTTTCTTGTTAGTTTATCACTCAAGAGTGGGACAGTTTTGTCACAAAATTGTATTGCATTATGTAAAAGTAAGGTTATCCAACTTAAGACGTGGAAAAAAATACTTTTTAGAGAAAACGCCTGACCAGAGATCTTCCAAAGTATCTCAATGAAAAATCTCTGCTCAAACTTTCTAATTTATCACATAACTTGCCGTATACCTGTGCCTGAAATATCGTTTGGCACTTCAAGAGTGTGTGCAATAAACATTTAGATTAGCCTGACATAACTTTAGCCAATCCATGCCTTGATTGGCCTATGACGTCAGAATAATACAAATGTCGTCAAGACTCCTGACTTTGTCAAATGTCAAAGGGTGGCTGAACTGCTGAAAGTAGTAACTTTTAACTGTTTTATTTCAGGGCTGGCTTTGGCTGTATTTGATCTGGTGGCAAAGACCCTGATATGTTTGTTGTATATAGTGAGGCTTTTACTTGATGATGTTACACAATATCAATGGTAGGTTACCATGGTTTCCATTCTATATTATACCTTTATAAAATAAACATAGTCAACTCTTGTTTTCTCGAACTCGCTTGTTTCAAATTTCCTGTTATGTCAGTTTTTAGCTCACCTGTCACAAAGTGACAGAGTGAGCTGTTGTGATCACTCTTTATCCGTCGTCCGTCCGTCAACAATTGGCTTGTGTAGACACTAGAGGTCACAATTTTGACTTAATCTTTATGAAACTTGGTCACAATGATCATCTCAACAAAATCTAGGTCAAGTTTGATAATGGGTCATCCGGGGTCAAAAACTAGCGCACTAGGTCAAATCATAGAAAAACCTTGTGTAGTCACTAGAGGTCACAATTTTGACTTAATCAAAATGAAACTTGGTCACAATGATTATGTCAACAAATCTAGGTCAAGTTTGATAATGGGTCATCCGGGGTCAAAAACTAGGTCACAAGGTCAAATCATAGAAAAACCTTGTGTAGTCACTAGAGGTCACAATTTTGACTTAATCTTTATGAAACTTGGTCACAATGATCATTTCAACAAAATCTAGGTCAAGTTCGATATTGGGTCATTTAGTGGCAAAAAGGTCACCAGGTCAAATCATAAAATATAGAAAAACCTTGTGTAGTCACTAGAGGTCATAGTTTCGACCTTATCTTGATGAAACTTGATCACAATGATCATCCCAACAAAATCAAGGTCAAGTTCGATATTGGGAAACACCTCTAGACAGCATTTTATAAGAGTAATTCCCCTTTTCTGACTTTGAATCTTCACACAAAAACGCCAATTACTCAAAGACTATCAAAGGTATCCACTTGAAACTCAACATAGTTATTCACTATCACAAGGGGAGTTCATATAGACAAGACTGGCAACTCTGTGACCTATATTTATGAGTTATCTGCCCTTGTTACTCTTAGAATTTTGACTCACAGATGAGCTAGGTTACTATCAAGTACGAGAAAGTCAAGCGTCCAGCACTCGTAGGAGGTGCTCTTGTTTTAAAGTCCCAATTTCCTCCTTCTTTGTCTACATGAAATGTTGCAAAAAGTTATTTGTTATCTTGATTTTTTTTCAAGCTCCCAATAACCTAATTTGCACTTAGAATCTAATGTTCAACTTGACGTTGGATCGTATCCCGCCAGCATCAAATGTTTTCACACCTCACCAATAAGAAATCTTCGATTTGTAACCTCGACCTGTAACTTTTAAACGTCCCAATGCTGGTTAATTAGTGTAAACATCAATTTGTACAAACATGTCATGCAGTGCACAAGAACCATAACTCTTTATTGCATATTTTATGCTGAGTTATGCCCCTTTGTAATTTTTCATATTTAATTCTTGTCCATGCGATATTAGAGATATCAATTTTAAACTTCATATTTGAATAAATCTCATTTTGTTATTGTGTTGTGCCAAAGAACCATAACTCTCTTTTACATATTTTTGGTTTTGCTGTGACAAACTCCCCACAGGAGCATCACCCGTCTATGGCCGCCCTTGTTGCAAAAATGATAGTGTGGGTGAAGGGTATTTCAGCCTTGATGCTCTCACAGCAATCACAGGCCTGTAACCCTGATTATGCCTATATCGTACATATATATATATATATTTTTTTTTATAACGAATATATTAATCATATATCCACAGTGAGGGAAGTCCATGTATAGATGTTAATGGTACAGTCATTGAACAGACAGAGGAAGTCAACTGGTTAGTATACATTATACACTATCCTTCCTTATAACAACTCACAAACTTGACGTGTAGCACAGAGAACATGACTTGATCCTGACCTTTATGCATGAATATATTACAAGGAACAGATTGACAGGAAAACAACCTATTTAAACTGGAACCTTTCCATGATTTTTGTTGATAAAAACTTTAAAAAAAAAAATATCGGGCCCCGATCTCCCGAAGTACCTCAAGTAGAAATCTCAACCAAAATTGAGATTTTGCTCAAATAAGAGTCTTAATTTGAGATATATCTGAAGTTCAAGCTCTTGATATTGTACTGTAAGAAACTTAGAATAATGTTTCTGTAAAGTGATACCAATTTCCAGCCCAACCTTACATGGAGATGAACATAAAGATGCATGACAATATTTGAGATGAGCTCTTGCTCAGATTGAGATGCTTCAGGAGATTGGGGCCAGATTGAAACACATTTTTAAAAGAATATTTCTAAATTGATCGATCTGCAGTCATTTAATTATGAAACCCTTGGATAAATATAACCATTAGTTGTTACATTGTTGTACATGGTTGATTTGCACTTAGCATGTATATTGTCACTGTGTTGATTTGATTTTGTTAGCTGTTTATAAAAAGATCATTGTAGATTCACAAAGTCAGGGGTGTCAATGTTCCTGATTTATCCAGAAATCCTGATTTATCTGTCCTGAAAAAGCTGTGCTAAAAATATCTCTAGAAATGCCAAAGTTATGGTCAATTTAATCTGCTATAAAGGATTTTATTCAATACAAAGCTGAGTTACATATGGAACAATGTGGTTGAAGGCCTCTTGTTAGGCAAAATGGTCGGCCGCATATGATTTTCATGATTTTTAATTTGACTCTGTTGACACCCCTGCAAAATTGATTGGCATCTTTGCAGACAGGCATCAACATCCTTATAATTTATACCCAAATGTAATGTGGCATCTTTGCAGACAGGCATCAACATCCTTATAATTTATACCCAAATGTAATGTTTACTTGCATGTTCTGCACCTAGGATTTATTTTTACAGTACCAAAATTTCTTGCGTAAATTGTATGAATGATTTTGAATTTTTGTTACACGCCTGCTCGTCTTCAGCGTGTCTATTTGCCCTTGCTATAATCCTTTACTCCATGTACACATAAACGGTTTTCTTACAATATTCAGGGGTCCTTTAATTCCGGAATAATCCAGAAATCCCGATTTGCTACACTAAAAAGAATAAAATTTCTTGTAGAAAATAAAAGTTATTTGATGAAAAAATTCAAAGAATTGACAAAGTTATGGTCATTTGAAGTTTCATAAGCTGATAGTTTTGCTGTATGGATGTGTACTTGAATGGCACCAAAATAGGCTTGCGACTCATTTTCAGGATCAGGCATTTTGCATCAGTAGGACCCTGAATATTATACTACATGATTAAGTTATATTCGTGTACAATGTACAAGGTTTGCACAGGCCTTGAAAAGTCCTTGGATTTGGTTTCATCCTTGAAAACTACTTTAATTAAGTGCTGCCTTGAAAAAATGCCAAAATGGTGGTAGAATTTACTTAAAATCCTTGAATGAAGGCAAACAGCCTTGAATATACTTGTAAAAGGGTATAGATGTTGTCAAAATGAAACATTGTCTGCTTATAAATAAATGAAAAAGGAACAGTGATTTTTGCAAATTAAATGTATATAAATGTATGGAGTGCAAGAGTGAGACACGTAGTGTTAAGCAGTAGTTATGATGACAATAATTGTTATGTTTATCAAGTAAAAAGAGTCAAAATTCTACAATTTTACCTTGGTAAATATTCTAGAAAAATGCCTGGGAAAATACAAATTCTACCTTGTAAAAACCTTGAAAATTCCTTGAATTTGGATGTGAGAATTGTATATGAACCATGAATTATATCCCCATGCAACAATCAAACCTGTGTGAAAGACCAACTGAAAACAAAACAGAGCCCAATGATTTTATGAGTTTTAAATCGATAGGACAAACAGTTGTCAAACTATCACACAGAACAGATTTTATGTGTAATGCCTGGAGTAAAGGGTTACTATATGTGTGTATGTTTTTTTTCTGTGTGTGTTTTTATTGGATGCTCTACTAGCTTGGTCACAAATCACCCTGATGCTGGACAATGTCTGTATACCCTGTGTGTAGGCATTGGTATGTGCCGGCATTGCGGCATTGAATCCTGGACAAAGAGTGCTGGACAGGCATCGGTTGTCAGGTGATCATCATCTTGTCATCAGGACTGGTGGTCACTGATAAATCACTTGGACACCTCAATTATGTCGGACAAGTCCCCAATGATTGGTCTCCAGTCAGATTATGGGGAAGCTTAAAAGAAAACTGCCCGATCATAGGACAGCAATCAGATTGAACTTGTGACCTAAGTATTAGATAGACTGTTTGTGTATATATGTAGATAATGTACTGTTGTTCACATAGGTATGTGTTGTTATGGGTAGACAGACCGATGCCATTATGGATTGTTCAGGTTGTTTTAGCTGTTGTTACATTTCTTAAAGCATTACTCAAAATATATGTTGCCAAGGTGAGACTTATTTCTGTACTTTCTGTTTGTTTTTTTTAACATTTCAACCTCTTCATCAACACCATTCCTTGACAAACAAGACCAGTGTCCGTCATACTGTACAAATAGCACTGTCACCATGTCAGACAATTCCTCAATGTTTGTGTGAAATGTTAAACAGTTATAGTGCGCCAACGATAATGAGATAGGCATGAAAATTTGGTATATATTCCACAAGGATGGATTAATCAGATGTGCACGATCTATCAGTGATGTTTTTAGAACAACACTGAATATATCTATATACTTAAATCATTTGTAAAACCAATTTTGCAAGAGTTGACCAAACCGATTCATGTTTGTTAGCACCACATTATAAGCCTATTATGGCATATTTTTGAAGCATGAGGGATCGTGATTTTGCATGATTTGTTGATCCTCATTTGGTTGAAATCCTGCTGGTAATCCCCAGCCCATTGATTTTGTTTCCATTTTACTGAAATACAGTTAGCCAGTAGGACTTAAAGTAATATTGGAAAAACAAATGTTGTTCACATTAACACATGGCATGTATATTTAGCCCTAATTAGTCCCCTACCGGTTTTTGACCAGAGGGGACTATAGGTTTGCCGTCCGTCCGTCAGTCAGTCAGTATGTCCGTCCGTCAGTCTGTCAAAAAATCTGGATCCTGACATAACTCAAACAGTTTCCAAGCTGGGTTTATGAAACTTGGTATGTGGATAGGGGGCAATATGGAGATAATGCACATCCAAATATATTTTGATTCCGACCAAAATTGTGGTTGCTATGGTAACAGAAACATTGAAAATGGCTTCAAACCGTTAGGCGACTTCTGTATTGCTTGCAATTCTTAATTAATTGTTGATTATAGTTTTTATCTTCGCCCATAAGTAGGGTAAAAGGTGTCAAAAATATTTCAAAAAGTCACTTATTTTCAATGACCCATCCTTCTTATAGAAGACTTTTTACATTAGTCAAAATCTGGTTGACTTATTGGAATTTGTTTAACTTGATTTTACCTGACTAATGGGCAAGTAGTTTTATCTGATATATTGTTATTCTAGGGAAACCGTTTTGACCATCTTCTACAAGGACATTTTATATTGGAAGTATTTAGTTCTGTTCCTTTCATAGTAACAGTAAGTATTGTTTTATCCTAACAATCTTAGAGGTTAATGACCTGAATATTTTAGGAAGAACTTCTTATCAAGAAGAGAATTTGTACATGTACTTAGTTCCAAATTTGACCATCTTGCTTATATTATTTAACCTTTAAACTGTTCACTCCTTATCTATGAACAAATAGACCACCAGTTGAAAACTGACCCCCCTTGATATGTGGTCAATTTGATTTCAAAAAATGACAAATACTAAGTATTGATGACATTTGATGATTATTTAAGTTTGATAATTAATATTGTTGATGGTTTTGGAGCTTAAAATCAGATCTATCACCATTTACTAGTTAGGAGGTAGTCACAGTGTTAGTTTTAAAATACGAAACTAGGGGATTAGAACTGGGGCTGTCAAATCAGAACCGAAAGCAGCATTTAAAATAAACAGCTGGGTATGAAAGGCATAAACAATTCTACACACTCACTAAAAGAGAAAAATAACAAAATGTAACAAGCACAATGCTCAAGGTCAACCACAAAAATGATCATGAAAATATAAAAATGAACAGCTTTAAAAACATGACAATTTATTCTTTACAGTGTGTTGCCTAAGTCACTGCAGGGGTGTCAATATTCCTTATATATCCTGAATATGATATGATTTCTGACCAAACTGACCTAATGAAGCTAAGTTTATTCGGCACCCTCTTATCTGGACGATTTTGCAGGAAGTGTCTGGATGTGTTTTAATTTCTAAAAGGCATCATTTAGTATTTACGTCATTGTTTCTTTTGTTACAGTTATGTTATCCACCGTTGTTAGGGAATATCTTGTCTTGTTATAGTTATGTTATCCACCGTTGTTACGGAATATCTTGTCTTGTTACAGTTATGTTATCCATCGTTGTTACGGAATATCTTGTCTTGTTACAGTTATGTTTTCCACCTTTGTTAGGGAATATCTTGTCTTGTTACAGTTATTTTTCCACCTTTGTTAGGGAATATCTTGTCTTGTTACAGTTATTTTTCCACCGTTGTTAGGGAATATCTTGTCTTAATGAAGCTAAGTTTATTCGGCACCCTCTTATCTGGACGATTTTGCCGGAAGTGTCTGGATGTGTTTTAATTTCTAAAAGGCATCATTTAGTATTTACTTCATTGTTTCTTTTGTTACAGTTATGTTATCCACCGTTGTTAGGGAATATCTTGTCTTGTTACAGTTATGTTATCCGTCGTTGTTACGGAATATCTTGTCTTGTTACAGTTATGTTATCCACCCTTGTTACGGAATATCTTGTCTTGTTACAGTTATGTTATCCACCGTTGTTACGGAATATCTTCGTGCCATGTTTCCTGAGTTCATTCCAAGCAAAGAAAGCTCTCGACAGATTGCTGGTAAGTACCTTGTTCTTTGATTGAAATATTTTAGGAATTAAGAGTCTATTTTCAGACATGCGTCCATTCAGCCGACTGTATATTAACTCCCGATCATTGAGTCGCAAGTCGGCTGTTACCGTTGGCGCACGCTGGTTGTTACCCTTGGCACACGCTAGTAGCCACAACATACTGTCTGTTTGAAACGTCTCAGATACCCATTCATACATCTGGGTAAAGTTGGAGTATAGTTGGTTTTTCTTGCTCTAAGAGAAATTAAGCAGTGACGCAGGCAGGGATCAAACCAGGGACATTTTGATCTCAAAGTGTGCACCTCACCTCTAGACAACCATTCCCCACATACATAACGTATGCATTATGTTATTATGCTAGTGCTTTATATAATGATCATACATCCTTGTAGGTGTGTTTGTTATTTATGTATTATTTTAGATCTGGAATGTGCAGTCCCAAGCTGGGTCAAACTTGTATGGAATGAGGAACAACAGAACACAAGGTGTTGAATTCAAAATGGGCATTTATTCATAAAATGCCATAAAACCACTAAAAATAGAAAAATATTTGTTCTATATGTTCGAAAATGATATAACTTTGGGGAAATAAACGCCAAAATGATAAGACACTATATGAGGCGACCCGGCACATTGATATGTTACTAATGTCTCTTTGTGGAGTTGTTATGTTAATGTATGTATATTTGTGTTTCAGAATGACTTGCACAGAACCCGACAGAGATTTCAGACGATATCAGTAACATTATCCCAGCAATGTCTAGTACTCATAGCTACACTGTTTTGTCTTATATTCACAACGTAAGTTTAACATTATCCCAGCAATGTCTAGTACTCATAGCTACACTGTTTTGTCTTATATTCACAACGTAAGTTTAACATTATCCCAGCAATGTCTAGTACTCATAGCTACACTGTTCTGTCTTATATTCACAACGTAAGTTTTACCTTCCTTGCTGTTACTTCTATTGTAATTGACATTTGTTAGTCCCTACCGGTTTTCAACCTGAGGGGACAATAAATCTGTCTGTCTGTTATTCCGTCATATATCTGGATCCTGCCATAACTCAAACAGTTTTCAAGCTATGTATATGAAACTTGGTAAGTTGATAGGGGCAATAAAGTGATTCTGCACGTCTAAATAGTTTTTATTCTGACAAAAATTGTGGTTGCCATGGCAAAAGTACATTGCAAAATTTAGGGATCTTGGCTTCAAACTGGTAGTGGACTTCTGTATCGCTTGCAATTCTTGACAACTTGTTTTACTTGGAAAGCTTGTTTCACAGAAACTGTCTCTTCCCTCTAAGTCTGAGGTAATTTGTCAATCTGGCTGACCTTGCACTTTGGACTGTCTCAGTTGAACTAAAAAAATAAGCATATATGCTAGCATACACTAATGAATGTACTTGAACAATGTGCCTGGCTTAAATATTTATATGAATTGTATTAATAGAATAATTGATAAATGTGTTATAGTCAGAACATATTAAGTAAATTTTTAATGATTAAAATGAGTGGAGCGAGCGAAGATAGAAATTAGCGCCAACATATGACGTCACATCTGTTAAGAGCAAAATGTTAAATGATTAAATCTTCATTGAACCGCAAAATTCAGCTCGGTGTTTTCATTTCATTAGCTCATAATGTAGGTTATATTATAAATGTACATTTATATAATTGTACAGGATATGTGGTGTACAGCACATACAGCGAGCCAGTGCAGACAAGAAGTTAAACCTATTTGATTCCATCTATTTTGTGATTGTCACATTTTCTACAGTGGGGTATGGTGATATATCACCAGATATTTGGCCTAGTCAAGTATTCATGATCCTCATGATATGTGTCGCCTTCGCCTGCATTCCTTTCCAGGTAAGTTGCTTAAGAAATAAACTATGAAAAACCGTAGTATACCGGCTGTTATACAATGGTTTGGAGTTCTGACGAGTAGGAATTAACCACGAAGGCCTAAATGGTAATAATAGTAAAGCATTAGTATGACTAACCATTGTATAACAAAGGTATACTACAGCTTTTGAATATTTTATTTTGATTCTAACATAATTTAAACGCGTAGTTGTTTATTAAACCAGTGTTACTTTGCAAGAGAATGTTGTTTACTTTACTTGTTTACCTGTATTACATCATAAATACGATGTGACATCACTTTCATTGTATATCAAACGTTATACAACGTTATGTTTGTTCTTTGCCGATATAGGTGAAATTGTAGGTCATGTTAGAATTTTCTTTATCCTCCCTCTCCCCGCACAGGTAAACATACTGTCTGTTTTGTACCCTAAATGTTGAAAAATACACACTGGTTTAGTGATGCCCTCGAGTATTAACTTTGTGATTGTCAAAGTATCATATGCAATATCTTGCTTTATCACATAACCTGCGGTCCAGCAGTGCCGTAAAGCCGTGCCGTAAATATTGTTCGGCATCAGAGTGTGCAATAAATATGCAAATTAGCCTGGCGCGACGTAAGCCAATCCATGCATTGATTGACCCATGACGTCAGGATAATACCAACGTCGTCATAACGTTGCGTTCGTTGTACCGCTAAATTTTGGCTGAAACCTATGCAGCGTACATCATCATTTTAAATGAATATGAGTGCTCTCTAATGTAATGTGATAAATAGAATCTTACATTCGTGCTCATTACATACCCGTTTTATTAAACTCGTCGACAAAAACAACATGACACTCGGCATCTTGTCCACTCGTTTAATAAAACTCGTATGTATTGAGCACTCATGCAAGATCCTCTATTGAATGTTTAAACAATTTTGACACAGTTTTCACCTATGATTGACTACAAAATTATACCTATCACTATACATTACTATTTGACTGCTATACATTTAACATCTCCGCACTATACAATCTTCAGGCTTAAAAATACCCTAGTGTCAAGTTTTTGCTAGACCCAAGTTTTGAGTCATATTAGAAAGCCTTATTTTCGTGGTATTGTTTTATGAACCATGTATCATACTGTCTTTGTTGCAGATACAAACGATCGCCTCGACGATGTTAGAACGGATGAAGTTTGGTAGTGAGTACTCAGAGAGGAAAGCTAAAGGCAACAAACATGTCGTCGTCGTGTCTAGAACGTTACAGACAGATACAGTCATGGACTTCCTGCTCGAATTTTATGCTCATCCAAAACTGGAGGTATGTGAATTGTATATTGTATAGCTAAACTTTACTTAAAGACCACCTCAAAACTGAGACCACTGCTGGTGCACATGAATGACAAAATCTAGTTTCCAAGGGATGACCATGAAGTAGTAGGTACTGATGGCATGAAAAGGGATGACCATGAAGTAGCGGGTACTGATGGCATGAAAAGGGATGACCATGAAGTAGCGGGTACTGATGGCATGAAAAGGGATGACCATGAAGTAGCGGGTTAATTGAATTATAATTGATATATTACAGGAGCATATTGTCGTGTTGATGGCGGCCGACGAGATGGATATAAAGATGCAGGTGATTTTAAAGGATCCGAAATGGTCCCAAAGGGTCGTGTACATGAGGGGATCAGCACTGAAGGATACAGATTTGAAGAGATGTCGTATTGCTGATGCTGAGGCGTGTTTTATCTTGGCACCTAGATATATCAAGGACAGAGCTAAAGCTGTAAGTACTGGTATATACAGTGTAACCTGTATTATATCTGGGTCATCCGTGTGCCAGACAATGTCCGTATATCCAACGGCCATTGTCCTGTGGTTAGTGCGCTGGATTTGTAACCTGGCAATCCAGATCCAGCAGTTCATACCATTACATGAAACGTTGAAAACAATGTTGATTTCAAGTTGCTGGTTTCTTATGGAAGGGTAAGATAGTACTGGTAAGTGAATCTGGTACTGTATAAAACTGAAAAATTGGTGATAAACGGCTTTAAACCCAAATAAACAAACAAGCTTATACAAGTGATGTCTCATTCTTGCCAACTTGAGTTGTTTTATCATTCAATTGATTATAATACATTGTATACATGTTTTACAGGATCAACATTCCATTCTACGTTCCTGGGCGGTCAAAGATTTCGCTCCAAAGTGTAAACAATACATACAACTCTTCAAACCAGAAAATAAGATACATGTGAAATTTGCCGGTAACTACTTATTGTTATAGTTGGCCCTGTTCACAACCCCGCCCCTGTCTTATAAGTAAAATTAAGAAAGAAAGTGAAATTGGCCTTGTCTGTATTCTAATTCAAAAAGTTTTCATCTGATTGTCTTCAAACTTGAAACAATGTTTATGTACATAATATCTAGCCCAAGTTAGACCTAATTGAATTATGGCCCTTGAATTATCAAAATAATGTGACACTGGCCTTGTTTGTACTCTTAATTCTAACAGTTTTTTATGCCCCCCATCTTTGATGAGGGGGTATATTGCTTTGCACATGTCGGTCTGTCTATTGGTCATATAAAATGGTTTCCGTTCAATAACTCAAGAACGCTTTGACCTAGGATCTTCAAACTTTACATGGAGGTTGGTCATCAAAAGTAGATGACCCCTATTGATTTTGAGGTCAGTAGGTTAAAGGTCAAGGTCACATTGACCTTCACCATTTCTGACAGTTGGGCTGCCATGGGGGCATACGTGTTTTACAACATCTCTTCTTTATCTGATCTTATTGATCAACACAAAAAATACTTTAGTATTGTGCAGAAATATAGATCATATAATATATGAATCACTTAGCAATTTTATTTGATTTTTACTATTGTTACAGAACATGTTGTATGTGAGGATGAGTTTAAGTATGCGTTACTTGCCAACAACTGTCTGTATCCTGGATTATCTACCCTGGTATCTCTACTTGTACATACATCGGGAGGATTGTAAGTCTCTACATTCTCTATGTCTTACATCTATAGTAACCATGGTAACCATGGTCATCTGGTGGTATTGTTACCATAGTAACCATGGTGATCTGGTGGTATTGTTACCATGGTGATCTGGTGGTATTGTTACCATAGTAACCATGGTGATCTGGTGGTATTGTTACCATAGTAACCACGGTCATCTGGTGGTATTGTTACCATAGTAACCATGGTCATCTGGTGGTATTGTTACCATAGTAACCATGGTCATCTGGTGGTATTGTTACCATAGTAACCATGGTCATCTGGTGGTATTGTTACCATAGTAACCATGGTGTTTCTACATAGATGTCTCCCTCTCTGTTGTAGTTTCCTTCTGTGTAATCTTGTTAGATTATTAGATTATGTATAGTGTTAGTAGAGCTGTCATAATGACGTAAAACAAGTGACGTAAATCTATGTCCCTCGATATATAGATATTGCTGATACATACTAGATAGAAACAGTTACAGTTGTAATAGTTAGATGTAGATTCTATATTTAGTGTAATATCATACTATTGAAGATAATGTCTGGTTATATGAATGTTTCAATCACTTACTCTATGTTTGAGTTGTTTGATATTAACCTGTAATTACATGGTTGTCATGGTAATCATTCACAACTTCCAACTTCACTAGGGTATGCTTGCTGTGTATAGAAATATATAACTCAAATTTGCTTGATTTGGAAGTTTTAACTCTAAAATTTCACTTGACTTGAAAGTTTTAACTCCTATTTTCACTTGATTTGAAAGTTTTAACTCAAATTTCACTTGATTTGAAAGTTTTAACGCCTATTTTCACTTGATTTGAAAGTTTTTCTATTAACCCTTTACTCCATGGTTGTGCATATATCACCCGTATCAGGGTACGACTGGTAGATATGTCAGATGACTATAGAGTAAAGGGTTAAAACCTATATAGAGATACCGTAGGCTTCTGAGTATTGCTTGCACTTTTATTATCACCGAATTATAACCAAATATTGGATGCATCATTTGCACAGCTTTAGACATCAATAGGCAAGTTTATGACGGGCAAATCAGGAGAAGTCACATTATTTCATCATATTCTCAGAATTTTTTGCGTCTTAAGATTAAAAAAAAATCTCCCATTTTTTGCCCTGCGTCCAATACACAGCTGTGTGCGATACTTGCGCAAATACGGTATGTCACTCAATTTCACTAGATTTGAAAGTGTTCTAGTTCTACCTATACATGTATATCAAGCTTTCATTAGCATGTATCGATACTAACCTTCACATATTACCATCCACATAACTTTCTCTTCACACTAGATATGGTAAAGGGTCGATCGAGGGGACGATACGCAGGTAATATATAATGATTCATGTAATAATCAAGTTGTAAACCATTTTACCTGTTGGCTAATATAAATGTCAATTTCAGCAGCTGATAAAGACGATTGGTCTTTCCAAATTATGTAATATATTATAACAATTAAATTAAATCAATTTTTTATTTGCTAAATTTTACATAATACATGCATTTAATGAAACCAGAATCATGATTTAATACTTAATGTTCTTCTGACATATTTTTGCACACACTTTAAATAACAACAATGTGCTATGTTGATGTGAAATGCTTTAGTTTGTTTTTTATGCTGCTTTTTGTGTCAATTTTGGTGGCTCGGTATAAATCCTCCCCATACCCTGCAAAAATCATCCATATAATCCAGAGTTACACGACCCTAGATTACACTCCCCTCGATTATTAGACAATGCTGAATCATGTGATTTAATTAGTAGTTATTGGACAAATTTTAGTTTACTTAATTTTTTCCTCCAGTTTGAATACATTCGCTTTCAATGTTGTTAAAATGCTTTGAAACGTTTGGTTTTAAGTTGCTTTCAATTGTTTAAACATGTTTAAACATGTTTTATAAAGTTTTTAGTTTAAAACAGTTTGTCAAACTTAAAAAATGTTTACTCAGGTTAAATTACCTATTCTTTCAAACGTATTTATAAGATTATGTTTAAACATATTTTATCAGGGTATTTTACTTGTTTTTCAATAGTTTAAACATGTATGTAAGATTTTATTCAGCATGTTTTATCAAGTTAAATATTCCAATAGTTAAAATGAATTTAATGAAATAAAATACAAGATCTTATTATTTTATGTCTCCCATATATATTGGGAGACATACTGGGTTGGTGATGGACGTCTGGGTGGATCAGGGTGTCTCAATGTTTATCTATGCTTATTCTCCTTAACCCTTGGTCGGATTTCAATGAAATCTTATGGACATACCTGGTACCAAGCCTAGTTGTGCTTATTGTCAGAAATTTTTCTGTCAAATGAATATTGCCAGAAATATTGCCCTGTGTGGGAGACTGAAAGTCCAACAATTTTATATTTAAAACCCTACTAGTTTTAACTTTATGTTGTATATTAAATTTGTAGTGATGTAGTTAGGAAGTACAAGTCTGTTGATAGCAAGTACAGGTCTGTTATCATGCTATGTGTCTCTCCTACAATCAGTCTATCTATATAATTATACATGTGTATGAATGCACCTCTTTATTATAATGCTTTAACTGCCTTCTCATGCTTACAGCCAATTGTGTAAATAACATTGCAATAAAATTGTTAAAAAAATGAAAACATCAATAAGATCACCTATCCATGTGCAAAATGCCCACCAGCAGTCTATTAGATGAAGTAACAATAGAAAACTGCCATTCACCAATAGCTAGCTGGTGGGCACCTTTGCATATGTATACCTCTGTATACAAACATGATCTCTCATATATGTAGTGCGCTCACGATAATGAAAAAGGCGTCGTATTTTGGTAAAACTCCCATAGATGGATAAATCAGATGTATACGATTTATCAGTCATGTTTTAAATACAATACTGACCATATCTGCTTCCAGTACTTAAGTAATTTTTAAAACCAAATTTGCAACAGTTGACCAAACCGATTCATGTTTGTAAACATCACATTATCATGGGCGTACTATATAATATTGCCGATGTGTAGATGTGTATGCTAGCTTATCAAACCGTCACATGCTTGAGCCTCATCCATTTTCCTCTGATTGTCCAATCAGTGAAACAACTGTATGTATAATCAGATAATTGACCAAACAATGTATGTAATAATCAGATAATTGTTGACCATCGTTAGTTAGTTGATAATGTAAGTGTATCCTTATAGTCGGTATCTCACATTTAGTACCCTCATGTTTATCTTGTTCACCGATGGGTGGGATTTGTGGAATATGGGGTTAAAAGAATTTACCGCCTCCTCGATAGCCTAGTGGTTGAGCGTCCGCTTCGAGTGCGGGAGGTCTCGGGTTCGCTCCCAGGCCGCGTCATACCAAAGACGAAATAAAAATGGTACCAGAAACTCCCTTGCTAGACGCTCGGCATAAAAGGGAAACTGGCTTCTCTTCTCTCATACCCTCGTGGCGATGGATTACATCAGGAATGAGGTGTCGAGAGTGATTAATATAAGTTGGAAAAACTTGTTTCACAATCGACCTTAAATAAATTAGTATAAACTAAAAGAATTTTCCTCAGTGGGTTGTAACCATAGTCTAATGTTTACCAAATATAAAGTGTATAGTTAGTATATTAATAACATCCAACATAATCAGAATTCAAAGAAATCACTAATTATCCCCTATGATATCTATTATATGTGTTATGTTATCAATACTATGTGTATATATGGAAAATGATATATGTTACAATGAGAGATATTAGTGAGTGATCTCCCCTTACTACTCTCTAAGATGGTTTTTGAATAGAAACTTCTATGGTAGGGTGAGTTTTGTGTTGCGCATGCCTATTTAAAAATGTAATTGAACATGTCGAGTAAGGGTGGAGTTGTTTACGACATGTCGTAAAGTAAACTTTCAATTTAACAAAAAATCGATACAAGTATCAAGAATTAAAAATTTTACAATACCATACATATAGTTATTCATGTAAGCATGTTTCCTAAATCATAATGTTTTGTAAAGTGGTTTTCAAGACTCATAGTTAAAATGTACCTGTTACTTGAGGAACACTAGGCTTTCCTGCGATCAATATTTTGACCTAAATTGACATTGACTTGAGTTATACCCGGGGTGTTTGATATGCCATCAGGGGTTGCTTGGGCAGCTCAGGCAAAGTAATCACATACTATCAACACCTACATTGGTCCTATCATGTGGATTACTCTGCTTTTACCCTGTCTTGTTTGTTAAGATTGTTTCTTATATTTTCATGTACTGGTATTTGATGTAAATAATGTTATCATTTACCTAAAAAATTAATGAGATCTTTGTACACTGATTTAGTGTAACGTTATACATGTATGTATATAATAAATCTATTCTAGTGTATATAGTATTTTATTATCTGCCTAATATATGCTTGTTTTATCGTTACCAATGCTGCTCAGGATGGTTTATATATGAGGTATGATATTCTCATATACCTTGTTATAATAATACCAGACTCCATTCACCAAGAGCCTCTCAGGTATCACTCTCTGCCCAATGTGTCGGAGGTTATATAAATTAAAACAAATCTAAAGAGGTCTTCAAAATTTTACTGTTACAACCTCAAAACATTGTTTTATTTTTATGATGCCAATTTGGAGCTGGTCTCTTATGGAACCTAACTATTTACTAAAATTAGTCTACAATAGAAGTAAAGTACCGGTTTGTGACATGCTGAAATGAAGATATTTGTGCTTGTGCAAAGCTCAATTGAAACGTTTAATATCTTGTCTGTCAAAAAGCAAAAATACCGGATTGTCTGACAGACCAGATCAGTAAGTGTCAGTCCAGACCGAAGGAACTGGCAGTTTTCACAGAATCTATTCCACTATAAAACTATGTTGTTGTATATTACAGTGAAGGTGAGCTAGCGACGGACCTCTGGCAACAGACGTACGGACGTCATTCAGGCAATGAGATTTATCATATACAGCTAGGTAGAAGCGCTTTCTTCAACGGGTATGAGGGGAAGAAGTTTACAGAAGCCTCAGCTGATGCTCATCAAAGGTAACCTTGTATATGTGTGGTCCTCATGAGGCACAGCTGGTATTCACATAATATCATAGTGTAAAACTTAGAAATATTTTTAATAAGATACAAGGGTGTCAATTTTCCTGATTTATCCTGAATTCCAGATTTATCATTCCTGAAAGAGCAATGGCTTCTGACCAAAATAAAAGTTATTTGAGGAAAATATCTCAAGAAATGGCAAAGTTATGGTCATTTCAATCTGCTCTGAAGGAATTTCTTTAGTACAAACCGAGTTAATTATGGAAACAATATCATTGAAGGCCTCTTGTTTGGCAAAAATGTTTGACCGCATATGATTTTCCTGATTTATAATTTGGCCCGGTTGACGGGGTTGAATTAGATAAAAATTTGTGGCACTCATTTTTGCCTCCGCATATTGAAGAACAACCGCTGATTAAGTGATTTATAGTGCAGTTATTTACACAACGCTTCAAAATTATATATCTGCTACTAGGGGTGACTATTGAGTCCAATTTTGACTATTGCAATACCATTGCTATTGCTGAAAGTACTATTGAGATACTATTGTATTAAGATTTGAAAACCAGAAATTTACATGTAAATGCAAATTTGCACTATGTAAGATATACATACTAACATACTAATCTACTATTTGTGGAAAAAATTTAAAATAAATTGGACAGAAATAGAACATAAAGATTGCGATATAGGTCCTTTGTGGCAGTTTTGATGTGTGGGATTATTTAAAATCAGTTTTTTAACGAGAACGGAAGTTGTTTTAAATTGTTTTAAATTAATTTTAAACTTTTTTATTAAATAGGGTACTATTGTAACTATAGATAGTTGAGCTAACTATCGGCGATAGTTATTGGAATGTGACTTTTACTATCGATCCATACTATCGGGTCACTAGATATCACAATGTATCGAAATTTCGATGCATCGGCCCACCCCTATCTGCTACATACGGATTTCAACAGTATTTCCCTTATGATACAACTCTTAATGAAAGAGCCTGTGACTATGTTGCTTCTGTAACAAAGTTGTTACTCTATTTATAGATTTGGTATCTCATTACTCTATTTATAGATTTGGTATCTCATAACTCTATTTATAGATTTGGTATCTCATTACTCTATTTATAGATTTGGTATCTCATTACTCTATTTATAGACGTGTAATCTCATTACTCTATTTATAGATTTGGTATCTCATTACTCTATTTATAGATTTGGTATCTCATAACTCTTATTTATAGATTTGGTATCTCATTACTCTATTTATAGATTTGGTATCTCGTTACTCTATTTATAGATTTGGTATCTCGCTAGTGGCTGTACTAGATACAACAGTAGATGAGCCCCACCTACAGTTGAATCCCGGACCCACGTACATACTGAAAGCCACAGATTTCTGCTTCTACATGAGTGTAACAAAAGAGGAGTACGCTAAAATACAACCAGACGCCCTCAAACAAGATGATACCAAGTCTAACAGAGCTAAAAATATGGGTATGTAGTCTTAAAATTAAGTTTGAGCTAGATGTCACATACATGCCAGATCTCCCGCATCATGCGTGAGTCTCACACATTTTACACTCTGCTCATGTATGCTCACAGGCAAGTTGATAACATATTGCACATTTCTTGGATATACTGGAACCTTACATTATATAGTTGTTTACATTAATTATGAAAATGTTCACTTATAATAGTTTGAATAGCTGAAGAAGCATGCATGGTATTATCACAAAAGTAAAATCAGTAAAAACTGCATATAAACTTAATTAATTTAAGTCAAAAGTTTGAACAAGGAAAATCTTTCATTTAAATGAAATCTCCTGCATCATCATCACCAATCTCATGCAAAGGGGTCTGCAAAACATGGCATGTATGATGTCATGTTTTTGTTGCAGTTCGGTACTTTGTGCACTGTTGTTTCTGATGAGTGCTACCTTTCTTGTTCGATCATGATTATCTTTCTACAATTGAACCTGTGTTAACAACAACATGCTTGTAGACCGATATGTTTGTATAGGTTTTATATAGTGTCCTTGTTATTTTACTAAGACGTTAAAGCAAACTTTTATGATAATCATTGTATTGACAAGGCTTTGTCCACTTGACTGTAGTAGCCGAGTCCGTGCAATATCTTAGAGCTGTGGCCATGGTGGCCTTATAAGTGGGTATGTATTATGTTATTTTGTAGAGAGAATGGCCGCAGAGTTACAGAGAATGTTAGAGTCTGAAGATGAAGAAGATGATTACGGAGAGGAAGAGAGTGTCTTCAATACAATCACCATACAACAAGGGTAGGTCATACATACAATCACCATACAACAAGGGTAGGTCATACATACAATCACCATACAACAAGGGTAGGTCATACATACAATCACCATACAACAAGGGTAGGTCATACATACAATCACCATACAACAAGGGTAGGTCATACATACAATCACCATACAACAAGGGTAAGTCATAGATACACTCACCATACAACAAGGGTATGGTAAGTCATAGATACACTCACCACACAACAAGGGTAGGTCATACATACACTTGCCATACATCTAGGGTAGGTCATACATACAATCACCATACATATAGGGTAGGTCATACATACAATCACCATACAACAAGGGTAAGTCATACATACACTCCCCATACAACAAGGGTAGGTCATACAATACAATCACCATACAACAAGGGTAGGCCATACATACACTCCCCATACAACAAGGGTAGGTCATACATCGATCACCATACAACAAGGGTAGGTCATACATTCACTCACCATACAACAAGGGTAGGTCATACATTCACTCACCATACAACAAGGGTAGATCATACATTCACTCACCATACAACAAGGGTAGGTCATACATTCACTCACCATACAACAAGGGTAGGTCATACATTCACTCACCATACAACAAGGGTAGATCATACATTCACTTACCATACAACAAGGGTAGATCATACATTCACTCACCATACAACGAGGGTAGGTCATACATTCACTCGCCATACAACAAGGGTAGGTCATACATACACTCACCATACAACGAGGGTAGGTCATACACACACTCACCATACAACAAGGGTAGGTCATACATACACTTGCCATACAACGAGGGTAGGTCATACATACAATCACCATACAACAAGGGTAAGCACTTCTATACCATACCATTCAAATACCATATGCTGAAGTTTGTCTGTGCTTGTTGTGAATCTCCTTAACCATAGTTTGGTTTTCAATGAAACTTCACGTGAATACTTAGTATCAAGCCTAGTTCAATATAAGTGGGGCACCTCTCGTACTTGATATCAAGCCTAGTTGTGCATATTGTCAGGAATGTTTGGTTGTATGCTTACTGCTGGAGTTATGGCCCTTTATGGGAGACATACATTGTTAGCTTGACTTTTCAAAGAAAAAAGTCTAGCCATTGGCGTGACCGGATCGACTCTCTCTATATGTGCGTGTACATTGGTTAAGTTTATTGTCAGAGTCATTTTCTTATACTCTATAAAGGGTATTACACTTGAAACTCTACATAGCTGTTCACCATCGCAAACAGTATTGATGTTGCAGTACAGCAAAGGTGTCTGACAAAAACTTAGTCATTTATTTAAAATTATTTTATATTATATATTCACTTGTAAACCTGTTCCACAACCTTTGCAATCATTGAATCTAACTATTTCAAGACTTTTTCATGGCATCATTCTACATGACCTATTGTTACAGCTATGAGTTGGCGAATCGAGTTCGACGTGCAACATATACAGCGCCTGATGCCGGACCTGGGGAATCTCCACGTAATATAGACATGCACCATAGAGCTGTGTTCAACAATATACAATCATCACATAATAATTCACATAACAAGTAAGTTTACAGCTTTCTAGATTATGGCCCTTTAATGCCTTAAAATGAGAAATTAGCATTTGTATGACTCTTATACAAAACGTTTTTGTATTTATGCCTCCGTATTGATAAATCGGGAGGCATATAGTGATTCACCTGTCCGTCCGTTCGTTCGTCCGTCCGTCCTGGTTAACCCAAATTGACCGTTTCTTCTAGCATCATTATGGCTTGCTACAAAGCTTCCAAACTTGCATGGATGTTGTATATGAACACTCTCCACACACCTGTATCACCTGACCCCATTTTGACCTTCACCTTGACCTAATTTTGGACTTAGACTTATTTATGGACAAGGCTTCCACAGGGGGCATAAGCGTTTATTGAACGCAGTCTTGTTTTCCCTCTAATTTGCTTGCAATGATTATGAGCAAAATATCTTGGCAAAGTTTGATAATCAGCCCTAAAATACTTGGTGTTAAAAATAGTATTAGCCTGGGTCCAATACAGTGTTCCTCTGTAGCTCAATGGTTTGTGCGCTTACTATGTAATCCGGCGCCCCGGGTTCAAATACAGGTGGAGGCACTCATATGCCTGCCATATTTCAGCACAAAAGTGACTGGCAAAGATAGGCTATGGTCAGCATTTTAAGTTAACTCACCAGCATACTTGGCATACATGGTACATACAGTATTCATAATCTTTAGAATCAATCAATCATATGACATGACTGTTTTATTTCAGTTCAAACACTTCCCCTACTAGTCCTAAAGACTCGACAGCTGGTACTGACTCACTGAAGAATATATTTGTGGTGGGTCACTTACCGTCCGAGTCGGGGTCCTCACATCATGATGTACCTGATCACTTTGATCACATAGATGGTACCGATCCACCTTACCATGGTCAGGTACTGGAGAAATATCTCGATATGGACCAAGATGAGTAAGTTCTTTATTTTGTATTGATTGATTGATTGATTGATTGATTGATTGATTGATTGATTGATTGATTGATTGATTGATTGATTGATTGATTTTATCTATGGATCAATTTGATTGATTTATTTATTTATTTTATCTATCGGTCAGTCGGTTTGATTTATTTGATTGATTGATTAATTTCATTTATTAATTGATTGATTGCTTTTGCTTGTTTAATGATCACATGGCATTAGCCATTTGGGCATCGGAAGTTTGGGCATTTTACTAATTTCCATTGTTGTTTTGTTGTGAAAACAAACTATAAAACAGTAAATTAATCATAATAACAGTAACAAAAAGGATGATATAGTGCGCCCAGGATAATGTGAAAGGCAGGAAAATTTGGTATATTCCACAAAGATGGATTAAAATTATATGCACGATTTATCAATGATGTTTTGTGCCTTCTACGTGTTTTTGTTTCAGTTGGTTTAGTTGAGTACTGCTTTCCCTGTCTGACTTAATATAATATTTTTGAGTACATTTATGACCTTATCTGTTCATTTAAGTAATTTGTTAAACCATTTTTGCTACAGTTGACCAAACCGATTCATGTTTGTAAATATCACATTATCCTGTGCAGACTATAGCAATAATGTATACTGTAAATCACTTTTATTTGCTTGAGTTTTATTTTCGCTAATATTCGCAAGGATGTTGACATATGAAATCATTATTCTCGCGAAAATTTCGCAATACAAAGTCGAAAATTGGACATCGACAATGATGCAAATTCAAAATTCTCCTGAACAAAAATATCTTGAAATTTTTGGAAAAATTGCGAACTGAAAGTTACACGAAAAATTAAGTGATTTACAGTGGTCAATGATCCTCATTTTGTTTCTAGTTTGTTGTATAAATTCAGTAAAACTGCAATGCCTGTAACAGCCATCATACCAGTAAAATAGTTTAAGCCGTCTACCTGTTTGAGTAATCTACTGTACACTAATACATCATTATTTTGCTGGGACTGATAAGCCTGTTCGAACCAAAACTGTTCATGGCATCAATGTTCCACTGTAAATCCCTTAATTCTTGTTAAATTTTATTTTCTTAAGGTTATATTCAAAATTGTTATTTTTATCTGATTGTTATTATTCAAACAAAGCAACATGGTCCTCAAATCTTTATGCATGAATATATTTTAAGCTCCTTGCATGGAATATACATTTTCTGTGAGAAAGTCTTGCTTTTCCAGCTATATTAATTAATTCTGCACAATCTACATACACAACCAAAAATCGAGACTTCAGAGTCCAATAACTTCATTAATAAGTGTCTGATTTTCATTCTGTTTGTGCCAATATGTTTCGAATCGGCTATATTTTCAAACAAAATCAAGTTGTAGTTAGTTGTAAGTTTTCTTTATTCCTTTAAAAATATGCAAGAAATCAACTGTTTAATTATGTTGATTGAAAGTAAAAGGACCACGTTGATTTGTTTGAGTAATATAATATAACATATAGTCTGTTTATTGAGGTTGGTCACTTGTATACACACATTGAAATATATCATAACATTGTATTTTATAGTTTTAAACATTTCAATTGGAGAAAAAGGCAGTGAATTTATACATACTATTTACACATAGCAAATATTAGAATCAGACAATAATGAGAGAAATTGCAATGTTTACAAAAAATGTATGAACATAATGTTATGTAAACAAGTGACTGACCTGAATAATCAATTCATAGCATTTCTTGACCTATATTGTTACTTGACCTTGACCTATTGATTTTCCAAAGGGAGAGTATTCCATCTTCAGACAGTTTTCTGGAAGAAAATGAGGATCCCTTTAAAAGGGAGCGTATAGGCCATGTATTACCAAATAACGACTGCTCCCCCTATGAGTGAGTTGTTCCTTAACATTGAGTGATGTCACATGACCCTGAATGGTATCACATGACCCTGGGTGATGTCACATCACCTTGAGTGGTGTCACATGGCCTTGAGTGGTGTCGCATGACCTTGAGTGGTGTCACATGACCCTGTGTGATGTCACATGGCCTTGAGTGGTGTCGCATGACCTTGAGTGGTGTCACATGACCCTGTGTGATGTCACATGACCTTGAGTGGGGTTACATGATCTTGAGTGGGGTCACATGGTGATGATGGGCTAACATTATGTTATATATGGGATTAACATGTATGTAGTGTAATTCCCCTTCTAACAACAGTTTGTCAGTGGGTTCTGGTTGTAATAGATTGGTGAAATTGGATTGGCATGTTTCACTCAGATATTTTAGCTATCATTTAGTAATAATTTCATTATAAAAAGTATGTTGATCATTATAAGAAGTTAAGTTTTAACAGAATTACAGTCCTTGATAACCACCTGATGTGCATTTAAAATAAATGAGTTACCTTCCTTTATTCATTCAGTGTATGAGTTATCTCCCTTTGATCATTGAGTGTATGAGTAACCTCCCTTTGATTATTAAAAGGATGAGTTGCCTCCCTTCGATCAATCAGTGTATGACTTACCTTTCTAAAGTATTGAAGTTTATATGCTGTTTTTACTTATCTTAATTTGATGACAATACCATGCATGCTTCATGTAGCAATTTAAACTAATATTTGTCATCATTTTCATAATGTAAACAAAAAATGTGAGATTCCAGTTTGTCCATGAAATGCGCGAGATTTGATAAATTGGCCTCTGGTCATGCAGGAGTAGAGTCTCAAATGCAGGAGACTCACGCATGATGCAGGAGATCTGGCATGTATGCACAGTTGTTAAAAATGGTACTTGCTGGAGGCTCAGTATATATAGTAGTTTCAGGTTACAGCTTGATGGCCCAGTGTTAAGATAATGTGACTGGGTGGTTTCCATTGTTACTTAAATACTGTTGACCATTGATACTTACAACAATACTTAATAATTAAAAAAAACTTTTTGGAGAAAACCTGGTGTGTTTGAATTACCTCCCTTCTCACATGGATTACTATAGGCATTATCACATGTATAACAGTACAACGGCTTGAATTGTGTTGTTTATTAGAGTTAAGCTAGATTGTATAGTGCATCCAGGAGAATGAGAATGGCGGGAAAATTTGGTATATTCCATAAAGATAGATTAATCAGATGTGCACATTTTATTAGTGATGTTTTGGGTACAATACTGACCTTATCTGTTTTATTTAGTAATTTGTAAAACCAATTTTGCAACAGTTGACCAAAACTATTCATGTTTGTAAATATCACATTATCCTGGGCACACTATACATCTAAATACTAATTATTATAATATTTGTGGTGGTTTTCATGTGATAATGGGATGTTTCGGCATATCTATGGAGTAAAGGACTTTAACACAGAGATTTATAACATTATTTTTCCTGTATTCACCTGACAGTGTCATCAAGCCTTTGTACATTCTTTAACTTACTCTCAATGTGTATATCCAAGTATTGATTTCTAGTGATATTTAATTATAACCAGGTATTCATGTCACATGATCTCTTATTCACGTCACATAATCTCATATTCATGTCACATGATCTCATATTCATGTCACATGATCTCTTATTCATGTCACATGATCTCATATTCATGTCACATGATCTCTTATTCATGTCACATGATCTCATATTATTCTATATCATAGAAATGCTAATTTAATAAAATAATAAAGTGTCCAATCCTAACATTGGTACCCATTGATTATATTCGGAAGATATATATATCAATGTTATGTAGATATATAGTGCGGAGAATTTGACGTGATCCTGACCTTTATGCATTAATATATTACTAAGTTCTTGCGTATTACATATAACTTTCTGCGAGCAAATCGTGTACATGTAGTATTGGTCCTTTAGATTTGTGTTGGTATTATACTTCTCGCTTATGAAAACATATTACAACTGGGATTATAAATATAGACAATATATCAGCTGTTAAATTATGCTAATAGAAGGTCAAGAGTCGTGTAAAATTCTCTGTACTATACTTAATGGTTGTCTAGAAGAGAAGCAAGATAAAGAAGTAAGATAGTAGTTTATGATTTTAATTTTAAGTAGTGTGGCATGGGGCTAAAATGACATGTTTTGAGGTTGTTACATAATAATTATTGTGGGATTGTATGATTCTATTAATTGAATTGGAGTTAAGCTATTCTTTCTTCTGGTTCATTATGTCACCCACATGATAAGTGGGGGGGGGGGGGAGACATTGATTTTGTGCTTGATGTCAGGGTGTCTGTCTAGATGGATGTCACAAAGTTTGTCCATGCTTGTTCTCCCCAACCATTTGTTGGATTTCAATAAAACTTAGTATGAATGCTTCGTACCAAGCACTGTTGTTCTTATTGTCAGGAATTTGAAATTGGATGAGCTTTGCCAGAGTTATGGCCCTTTGTGGGAGACATAAGTTTTTGTGTCAAAAATTCTTCTTGTTTTGTAACCAATTTATAATTGAAGGATTGCATGGGCTGGGGTATAAATAAAGAAATTATTTTATTCTTGCCTAGAAAATAGAATAATGTCGGACCATGAAATGCCTATGCTATTTACATATTCATAAACTTTTTTTCATGAATTCATGTCTGTATAGAAAAAAGTTCTTTTCTTCTAATTTGCTATATTCTTTATAAACATACATTATGAGGGTTGTTCCAAAATCTCTTGTCAAAACTTTGTCTTGTTGCGTAAAAATCATAATACTAAATTGCAAAGTTTGATTGGACGAAAAATAATTGTTCAAATCTTGTAATTTGATTATCTTTTAAATGGTTTATAGAAGAACCTTATAACAGCTTGAAACTGTTTATTATGCCCCCCATCTTTGATGAGGGGTATATTGCTTTGCACATGTCTGTCTGTCGGTCTGTCTGTCGGTCGTATAAAATGGTTTCCGTTCAATAACTCAAGAATACTTTGACCTAGGATCTTCAAACTTTACATGTAGGTTGGTCATCAGTAGTAGATGACCCCTATCGATTTTGGGTCAGTAGGTCAAAGGTCAAGGTCACAATGACTTTTACCAATTCTGACTATTAGGCTGTCATGGGGGCATACATGTTTTACAAACATCTCTTGTTGCTGTTGTTTTTTTACGATTTTTTGTTGGCTGAAAAATTTGTCTATGGCCGAAATATTAGCATTGAGATTTTAGAAAAACGCTGACAATGTGAATAGTAAATAAATACCTACTTGTAACAATATTCTGTCGATGATAACACTAGCCTTTGTTTACAATAAAATGATAATTAAATGCATTTGGGATTTCTATATTTGTTCAATCTTGTGCATAAATCACTTTAATGCATATACTCAATCTACACTGATAACAAGCGGTCAGGGGACCATGCAGTGTTTATATTTTGCATGTTTTTTTATTTATAAGGCTAGAGTTATTTTCGGCAAGCTATAATCTAAACCTTTTTCTTACAAATAGTATATATTCAGAAAATGTTATGTTACAAGTAGTTGACATTGTACATTTATTTGCTAGATGTTTAATGTACAGTATAACCTCCCGAAACGGCACCTCTGAGAAGCGACAACCTCCGAGAAGCGGCACTTTTATTTCCCCCCGTTCGTTTTCACTCTTATTTTAACCTCCGTAGAACAACACCTCCGCAGAGCGGCAAACGGCCGTTAAAATTGTTTACCTTTTGTATGGTTTACCTCTGAGAAGCGACAGGTGTGATTTTACAATATTTACACGTGTTTACATAAATCCATACGATGTTGTTTTCTATTGTTCGCACCTTCGTGGATTATAATAATTACCGCTCATCAGGTAACTATAGCCGATAGCCGCAGGCGTTGGTAAATTAGCGACTGTCTATGGGATCAGTTCGACAATATGACACAGTAATACTCGATTTTTTAAAATCAAAGTCGTTATTAATAATTGTTAATGAAATATCAATACGCGCTTATCAATCAGTATAAGAAAGGAAATTCACGTACACGTCGTGTTAATGGTTAATCACGTCGTCTAAAACTGTCAATTTCAACATATGCACTGACCAAGTTACACGCGAGAGGTAAACAAAATTAATGCAAATTGTGTAGTGAGCGATATGACGTAATAAAGATTTTAACACTTTGAAGGTAAACAATTCAATTTATGGCATGTGCGTAAAATAATATGGATTCAGTTTATAATGTTTAGAGTTGCGTTTAATAGCTATAAATACTAAACCCGTGAATTGTACGCATTTTTGTATCTAATCAACGATGTTAATTAAATAATCGCCAGAATCATATCGCAAAATGCGCGGCTACGAATAGATCTAATTTTATGCACTTAATCACAAACAAACAACATCAATTTAAGATTACCGTGATTACGTACACTCGATAAGTCTATGAACGACATTCTAAAACAATCGACCTCTACAGAGCGACACCTCCGCAGAGCGGCAGTTTTTTCTGTCTCCGCCGGATGTCGCTCTACGGAGGTTATACTGTACATGTATATTATGATGCTGTTGTTTTTGTTTACAATTTAGATGAACTTTTATTATTTTATCTTTGAGTTTTCTTTGTACTTATTTTATTTGAAAATTTTTGTTTTTATAATCAAAATTTGTTGTCTTTAATGTACAGTACATTAAAACCTCAATCACCTTAAGATGAGTAAAATTACATATGTCAAAAGAGACCTAAATAACTCCTGTTGCCGCACGATAACCGGCTAATGTCTGTCCAGTCTCCGGTCCTATTAAACTGAACTAACTTGTGTTTTCTAGTCTCTTTTAAGAAATGTTGATCTCCCATAACAACTAAAGACGGATTCTATTTATCACTGACAGGCAGTTTGAATAGGGAATCATTTTTCAAACATTTCTTGTTACCGTAGTTTGAAATCTGAAGGATGTAATCACATTGTAAAATTGTAAAGTTTTAACTGAATTTTGTAGATTTGTGAAAGGACCCCCTCCAGTAACCCTTTATGTCGGATCTAAAAGGGCCATCTGTCATCTGATGAAGGAACGACGTCCTGTGTGCTGTCTAGAATGGGGTGTGGTGAGTATTCAATTACTGCTGTGTACTACCTCAATGTACTGGTTGTCAGCTCAGTCTGTAGTGTGAGCATTATGTTTGTATCTTTAAGGGGCTGTAACATAGTTCCAACATGGCCAGGGTGTTTAGTGGTAATTACTCCATTACCTTGTTTCCTCATTCTGTCCTGTCATCATTCAGATTATGTTAATTATGTCTGCCAATTTAGGTGCCCATTATTGCTTTCAAATTGGGTGTATAGAAACATCACAGCAGTACACTAGTCAAATATGACATTGGTTCTCTCGTTGGATTTGGTAAATTTCTAACAATTTGTGGTTTCCACGGATTTTCTCTGTTATGCATTGACATTTCAAATTTGTCGTGTAAGTACAACATGAGAATCGACTTGTCAGCTTCAAAATTGGTTCCAATCAAATAATATTTGGCAGAGTTATGGTCCTTGCAGCTACTTTCATGCCAGTAGCTGCATGTGTTCATGTTGCTCAGTAACATCTAGTTCTTCATGATTTTACTACACGTCTAAACATTTGTAATTTATGTTTCTGTTTGTTAACCCATTTGAATGTAGTATTGTAAAGTCATTACTTTTTGCGGGTATTAAATTACGCCAATTTTACTAAAATGGTCATAGGTGGGCAAGTGGTCTAGTGGTAAGGGCTACTGACTGCTGATCTGAAGGTTGTGGGTTCGATCCCTACTCCAGACGGTCAAAAACAGAAATGCTTTTAACATAACTGAAATTACTAACAGTCTTTGGACGAGACATAAAGGGAGGTCCCGTGTATGATGCTTGCCAGGGATGCTTCTGGAACTGGGGCATCTTCTGTATCATGCACTATCCCCCAAGAACTAAAGTGACTAACCTCTTCTGGGGGCCTCGCCCATATGGATTTCCGGTGGCGAGGATCAATAAAAGCAAATAAACCTAAAATGGTCATTTGGTGATTTCTTAAATTTGTGGATTTAAAATATTGACAGAAAAATCTCATGTTACATATTTTGGAGGTTAGTTATTTGAGGGGATTTAATGTTATCTTTATCTACTTCATCGGCGAAATAAATGAAAATTAATTTGCCGTGAATATTGATATTGTTTACTGTATTATTATGTTGTGTTTTCTGCAGGATTGTAGTCACTGTAAATATAAGAATACAAATGATGAACGTTGGACACATCAGTTGATCATACTAGCCTCGGAACATGCATGTAACGGCATCTACAACTTTATAGTACCACTTAGATCACAGTTTATAGGCATGAAGTCACTATGTCCCATCATACTACTGCTGGAAGAACAGTGAGTTAACTTTCATATCATTCACATAAAAACCACAGATAACTGTATCAATAATAAAGTAAAAGGAAAAAAGATTTATTTTTTTGTAAAATTTGTATTTTAAGTCCAAATAGTTTTCTGCGGCAAAATAATTTACTGACCAATTTTACCGACTTTATTACCAGTTAATCTAACCTAACATACTCTACTTAAACCTGCATGTAAGCATTTATGTACATTAGCGGACGTTGATGCTTGGTCACATATGGATGACCACAGTCAAATTGCTTTATGCATTCCAATAGACCTAATTTTAAGCAATAGCGCATCGTTTAAACTGAGATTTAGTGTAGGTATCTTTGCTGTAATGGCATCTGAAACAGACTTGCGACTAGTTTTCAGGATTGGGCATCATGCCTCATCAGTAAAAGAACTGGGTTATTATAAAATGATCTGTAATTGACACTTGTTATGCATCTTGCAAGAATCCTATTATAATGCACCAGCATACATATCCAGGAAAAAAAGAATTACTGCTACATTTATTGATCAAAGCCCATATTTGCTAAAATTCTTATATATTTTCTAAGGAAGTTTTCTCAGATGAGAAATATTCCACTTAGAAATACATTGTAAAAGCATCTGTATTTTTATCTGGCGCATTCATTCAGTGACGTCACAATAAACAACGACGTCAGACATCTTAGTCATGTCATTAATACGCAGGTAAGCCGTAGAAAAAATAAGCGATCAACAGCCAGTTAAATTTAGGATACCGGTAGGTAAACTTCACTGTTTCGGTTGGAATTTTAGCTGGGACTCTTGTATAAGAAGTCGTCCCATCAGATCATGAGGATTGTGGTTAGTTGACAGTTTATAAGAAGTCACATGACCAGGTGATCTAATAAAGCTATGTTTATTTGGCACCCTCTTATCTGGCCAGTATTGCTGAAAGTGACTTGATTGTGTATTATGTTGGTGTTATGTATTGAGTATGATATTATGTTATACAGTATAGTGTGTGTTGTATATTTGTAGACCAGATCCCATGTTCCTGGAGACCATGTCATTCTTTCCTCTGGTGTATTGGATGAAGGGAAAAATAACCAGGTAAGAATTTATAAAACATATCAAGGCTGCAATAATCAATATATCTGGGGTCTACTATTCTGGAATACTCTGGAAATCTGGATCTACTGCACTAAAACGAAGGAACTTTTTTATGCCCCCCTATCGATAGATGAGGAGGCATATAGTGATTCACCTGTCCGTCCGTCCGTCCATTCATCCGTTCGTCCGTCCATTCGTCCTGGTTAACCCAAATTGACCATTTCTTCTAGCATTAATATGGCTTGCTACAAAGCTTTCATACTTGCATGGATGTTGTGTATGAACACTCTCCACACGCCTGTATCACCTAACCCCATTTTGACCTTCACCTTGACCTAATTTTGGACTTAGACTTATTTATGGACAAGGCTTCCACAGGGGGCATAAGCGTTTATTGAACGCAGTCTTGTTGTACTACTTGTGTCGTGTGGAGGCTGTAAAAAATCCCCCAGTACATAGCGCTGGCTTAAAATTAGAAGGTCGTAAGTACAAATCAATATTTTGAGAAAACAAGAAAAAACTGTCTGAAAACTACTCTATACATATCGAAAAACAAGCTTTTTAAACTTCAGTTTGTTCAACATGACCACATCTGATTTTCATGAAAAAAAGGTTTATAAGAAGGGCCCTGATATCAGATTTCAAATATGCATGAGTCTTCTTAGGTTGTAAGAAGTACTTACGACCCTCTAATGTCTAAGCCAGTGATATAGTCAGTAATATTATCCACACATAAACTGGTTTGGTGTGATGTAGTTACATTGATACTGGTTTATTTGGGCAACTTTCTGGGACCGTTATTGTGATAGTCGAATGTTCTAATGCTTTTGTATGTTGAATTTCTAAGAGATTTTACTTTAGTATGGGTACAAATCCCACTATTGGGGCAAATTTTTGAGATTTTTTGCGAAGGTGAAAGTTTTCAAGCATAAGCCTGAACTTCAGGTTTTTTGGGTGTACCAAAAACTTCGTTTTACTTTGTTTTGCCTGTATAAATTGACAATTTTTTGGGTTTTCAAGTTTTTTTTAAAATCTAACATTCACCCATGTGGTTGTTGTCGTATATATTTGCAGTGTTGATGACTTGCTTAAAGCGGGTATAAATAAAGCGTCACATCTGGTAGTAGTGAACAAGGAACAAGTAGACTCGGACTGTGAGGATACTCTCGCTGATTCTGAAACTATCGTCGCCGTACAAACTATTTTCAAGTAAGTTTCAAGCCACGAACCCTATGTGTATGACGGAATACTTTTTAAAAAAATTAAATCGGACAGGGAAGGCAGCGCTAAACTTAACCAGCCGAGCACAGAAAATATAACATACAAGGCACAATGCCGAATACACACAATCAAACAAGAAAATGATCCGCCGTAGTTTCAGCTGTTAAAAAGCTGAATGAAATAGTTTCTGAATGCTCAAGCTGAATAGCAGTAAAAAGGCTGAAATAGCTCATTTTAGCTGTCTGAAGTCTTAAAAACAGTATTAAAAAGCTGAATGCCATGTACTTTAAAGTCATATATTTTCATGCGGTCAAAAGTTTGTAAATTTTTTATTCTGAAGTTCTCAAAGTTTAATGTCACAAATGTAATATTCTTTTAATCACATGATAGCTTTTCCAACCAAAACATTAAAAAATGCTTCTTTCTTAACTAATATAAATGAACAATTCAATTTGCCGACCGTCTGCTATATTTTAAAAGTTGCTACGTCAAAGTTTTGTTACTCTAGTGTATTATCATTTTTGTGTTGAAATGGCTTAATACACTCATGTGACGTAAAATGTGATATATTGCTTTTATGTTGTTACAGATTATTTCCCAATGCCAACATTATAACAGAATTAAACCAAGCTTCCAATATGAGGTTCATGCATTTCCGAGCACATGATGAATATTCACAGAAGATTTCAGGCCTTGAAAGAGTATGTATTCTTTTTTATTATTTGCTATCAATGGATTGCCAATAAGCCCTTCTAGTTATGATACTATTCTGTAACTTATCCATTGATAATCCGCCATATGATAATCTTCCCTCTCTGGTGTTTCCATTTATTGTACAGTACAACCTCTCCTGGGCGGCCCTCTGTAGATCAACTACCTCTATAACAACCCCTTCAAAACCTCCATTAGCCGATATTTACTATAATTTTAACCTCTAGAACAACAACCACTAAACATCGGCCTATATTTGAATCACCCAAATTGTGTTGCTCTACAGAGGTTGTACTGTACATTAAAATAGAACAAATTGAGTTAATATTTTACTGTAACTGTTCAGTTGATACACGTATAATTTGTTGTATATTCTCATTTGTAGAAGTTGAAATCAAGTATGACATCCAATCTAAGTCATATCTTCCGTCTACCGTTTGCTGCTGGTCAAGTATTCAGTGCCAGCATGTTAGATACGTTACTCTATCAGGTAAGTTCATGTAAAATCATGTATTCCATAGGAATCGGCCATGTGTCTTAAGTAATAGAAAATTATAACAAATTAGAAAATGGGGTTTTATCAAAGCCAGTAAAAGATATTAAGTCTATAAGACTATACCTGTAATTATTGTTCACAGAATTGACTAGATGTAATTTTAAATCATCTGAATGTTGTTATTTTTAAATCATCGGGGTCGGATATTTCACCGTGTTTATTTATATGTTGTTATTTTTAAATCATCTGGGTCGGATATTTCACCGTGTTTATTTATATGTTGTTATTTTTAAATCATCTGGGTCGGATATTTCACCATGTTTATTTATATGTTGTTATTTTTAAATCATCGGGGTAGGATATTTCACCATGTTTATTTATATGTTGTTATTTTTAAATCATCTGGGTCGGATATTTCACCATGTTTATTTATATGTTGTTATTTTTAAATCATCTGGGTCGGATATTTCACCATGTTTATTTATATGTTGTTATTTTTAAATCATCTGGGTCGGATATTTCACCGTGTTTATTTATATGTTGTTATTTTTAAATCATCTGGGTCGGATATTTCACCGTGTTTATTTATATGTTGTTATTTTTAAATCATCTGGGTAGGATATTTCACCGTGTTTATTTATATGTTGTTATTTTTAAATCATCGGGGTAGGATATTTCACCATGTTTATTTATATGTTGTTATTTTTAAATCATCTGGGTCGGATATTTCACCATGTTTATTTATATGTTGTTATTTTTAAATCATCTGGGTCGGATATTTCACCGTGTTTATTTATATGTTGTTATTTTTAAATCTTCTGGGTCGGATATTTCTCCGTGTTTATTTATATGTTGTTATTTTTAAATCATCGGGGTCGGATATTTCACCGTGTGTATTTATATGTTGTTATTTTTAAATCATCAGGGTCTGATATTTCACTGTTTATTTATATGTTGTTATTTTCAGACGTTTGTGAAGGGTTACCTGATCACGTTTGTACGTCTGCTGCTTGGTATCGATGCAGAAGAGAATTCTGGTCATCTATCCAGTGTATGTATATATTTCCTCTCACCCCCCCCCCAGGGTACCATGTATATGGGGGTATATTGTTTATTTAGGATAAACGCTGTTTCTCAAATATTTTGAGCTATAATATACAGGGTGATCCATTAATTCTGCACATTAGTAAATGCTTATAACTTCAACATCTTTAAAGCTATCATATTAAAGAAAACATTGTATTTGCAGAGTATATGTGAAAGTTTTGTTCTGATCAAAAACGGATATTCAACAATAGAATCCTTGTCTAAAGCAGACATTCAATGTGACCACCCATTTTCTCCAAAACGCATTTCAAACGTCGTTTTAAATTCTGTACATGACGCGGTTGCATACAGCTGGGTAACCAGTCTCTTTTCCCGGCGAATCTAATGTTTCATTTCACTTGGCATATACAACAATATTTCTTCTTGAAGGCACATGTGTATTTGGACACACTTTTCAAGTTTTCTTTTCACTGAAATCGCAGATTTTCCCAATTCATAATAAAGTTCTATGATTCGACTTTGAAAATACTCTAATTTATGACGTCATCGATGACGTCATAACGTCACTTTGACGGCACAATGCCAAATACGTTTTTCATTTCAGCAGAAATTTTTATTTAATCTTTCCAACAATACCAAATGTATATGTGTAAGTAAAGAAATAGTGAAGTTATAGGCATTTACTAATGTGCGGAATTTATGGATCACCCTGTATGACGTCAGATTCACCTAACCTGTTTTCAGGAATGTATTCATTACATTTGGACAAAAATTGACAATGATGTATCATCTAGAGTATGACCTGACATGGCCAGGAATCAAACCTGGATTTGGCACATCACAAATCAAGCTGGCTAACCACTGGCCCACAGCATCTGTCATCATACCTCATGATATTAAATATATTGGAGACAGACTTATGAAACAGTCTGTAGGCCTGTCCCTCCATCTGTCTGTTGGCAAAACTTGTTAACTTGTCCGTCATGTAACCACTGGTCAGATAAAATTAACTTTACCTGACCTGTTAGTTTAACCAAGCCTAGTAATGCTTGGAATAAATTCCATACAGAGTTATTACCCTTTGGCATACCGTTATTATTCTGAACTTTATTCTTTATAAACAACTAGATTAAAACTATTGTTTTTCTAGTGGTATATCTAAGGTCAAAGTAACAAAGACTCAAAGCATAAATGACAATTTTGCTGCCACTGTGACATATATGTTTAACAATCATTACATGTCTTGTGTTCTAACAGATACGAATGAAGCGGACGACTTTAGCACGGTATAAAACCTACGGAGAACTGTACCATGCATTATGTTCAACGACCGGGGAGATACCTATAGCTCTATACAGAACAGATAACCAGTCTAACACCAAGTCACTGAATAGTCCTACCACATCTTCACCTAAAGTAAGTTATCTACAGGGGTCCTACAAGGGGTCCTTCAATTCCAGAATAATCCGGAAATTCGTATTTCCTGCATTAGAAAGAATTATCTTTTCTGCACAAAATAAGTTATTTGATGTAAAAGTTCATAAAAATGTTTCAGCTCTGTCCCGTTACAAGTTGGCTGTTAATACTATATAAAATTTCTTTTTAAAAATAAATGCCAAGCATAAGCTTTATTTTCCTGTCAGCTTTCTGCTGAAATATGGCAGGCATACGAGTGCCTTCATCCGTATTTGAACCCTAGTTGCCTGATTAGGCGGCAAGCGCGCTAACCATTGAGCTACGGAAGCACACTGAATAATATTTCTTGATATTTCAGGCACAAAATAACAACAAGGAAGAAATGTCTGGGAAGAAGGTGAGCAAGAAATGTCCGAGTACGATCAACTTTCAGAAAAACTGGAACACACAGAATCCTGAACGAGAAGATATCTCTGATCTGATCAAGAATCGTATGAAGAGTTTGGATCTGTCTGTGAATGATTACTGTAAGTTACATCATATCATCACTTATCATCACACATCATATCATCACTTATCATCACATATCATATTATCACACATCTTATTATCACATATCATATTACCTCACATCATATTATCCGACATCATATTATCACACATCATATTATCACACATCATATTATCACACATCATATTATCACATATCTTATTATCACACATCATATTATCACACATCATATTATCACACATCATATTATCACTTATCTTATTATCACACATCATATTATCACACATCATATTATCACTTATCTTATGATCACACATCTTTTTTTTATCATACATCTTATTATCACACCCCTTTTCAAGTGGACAATATTGTCAATTGGCTCTGCCAAATATGTTATCCACTATAAATAATGTCATTACTTAATAAAGCCTAGGTCCCACTGAGGAATTACACATCGGCGATGTTCTCCCTATTTCTTCTGATACCACCCGATTCATCAGTATTCCTTCTGATATCATAAACTGTCTCATGACTTCCCAAAAGCTTCCCCTAGACCACAAGGAGCCTGTTCCCGATGTTCTATAAGCTCATTAATTTCAATAGGGAGTACATCGCGGAGGCAAAAAAATGCTCAGTGGGACCTTACTTCGCACTATTCTACAGTTCAATAAAACATACTGTAGAATCTGGAAAATAAGCGCATATTTGAATATAAGAGCATATATCTAAAGTAAGTGCATTTGGCCTTACTGTCAATCCAAAGTAGATTATAAGCACATATCATATACTTATCACAATATTGTCTCAAAAGTAGGCGCATATTTAGGATTACTGATGAATAGACAACACAATTAAAATATGTATATATGGGTTGGTTAGGTCACTTTTCACGGACTTGTGGACCGGGTGCTCGTAATATCGATGGAGTTTTACTGTATATTGATACAATGATTGATTTATCTCTCCCAGCAGGTGATATGGAATACAAGAAGAATGATATTTCCTACGTTATACTGAACCCTTCACCTAAGAGAAAGCTGAGAACCGGTGATTTAGTGTAAGTTATATTTCTTATGTTATACTGAGAACTGGAGATTTAGTGTAAGTTATATTTCCTACGTTATACTGAGAACCGGAGATTTAGTGTAAGTTATATTTCCTACGTTATACTGAACCCTTCACCTAAGAGAAAGCTGAGAACCGGAGATTTAGTGTAAGTTATATTTCTTACGTTATACTGAGAACCGGAGATTTAGTGTAAGTTATATTTCCTACGTTATACTGAGAACCAGAGATTTAGTGTAAGTTATAATTCCTACGTTATACTGAGAACCAGAGATTTAGTGTAAGTTATATTTCCTACGTTATACTGAGAACCAGAGATTTAGTGTAAGTTATATTTCCTACGTTATACTGAGAACCAGAGATTTAGTGTAAGTCATATTTCCTACGTTATACTGAGAACCAGAGATTTAGTGTAAGTCATATTTCCTACGTTATACTGAGAACCAGAGATTTAGTGTAAGTTATATTTCCTACGTTATACTGAGAACCAGAGATTTAGTGTAAGTTATATTTCCTACGTTATACTGAGAACCAGAGATTTAGTGTAAGTTATATTTCTTACGTTATACTGAGAACTGGAGATGTAGTGTAAGTTATATTTCTTACGTTATACTGAGAACTGGAGATTTAGTGTAAGTTATATTTCTTACGTTATACTGAGAACTGGAGATTTAATGTAAGTTATATTTCTTACGTTATACTGAGAACTGGAGATTTAGTGTAAGTTATATTTCTTACGTTATACTGAGAACTGGAGATTTAGTGTATGCCATATTTCCTACAATATACTGAGAACTGGAGATTTAGTGTAAGTCATATTTCCTACAATATACTGAGAACCAGAGATTTAGTGTAAGTTATATTTCCTACGTTATACTGAGAACCGGAGATTTAGTGTATGTCATATTTCCTACGTTATACTGAGAACTGGAGATTTAGTGTAAGTCATATTTCCTACAATATACTGAGAACCAGAGATTTAGTGTAAGTTATATTTCCTACGTTATACTGAGAACCGGAGATTTAGTGTATGTCATATTTCCTACGTTATACTGAGAACCGGAGATTTAGTGTAAGTCATATTTCATACGTTATACTGAGAACCAGAGATTTAGTGTAAGTCATATTTCTTGCGTTATACTGAGAACTGGAGATTTAGTGTATACTAATTATATATATAATATATATATAGGTCAGACGAGAATTGTCGAAGTTATAGCCCCTTGTGTGAGACAAAGGTTTTGTGTCAAAATAATCTCTTCTAGTTTCAATCTATGATAATGTAAAATCATTATATTAAATTGGACAAAAGTTTGTGGTTTTATGAAAAAAAATTCAGTGGGGAAATAATTTCAAGGATTTCTGATTCCATGAAAAATGGCAAATTCCAAATTCATATGACTTATCAGAAGACATTCAAAAATCAAAAAGATATAATAATTTGTATAATAACATGTTGATATACAACTTAAGTTAACTTCCAAAAATCCAGTTTTGTACCTGACTGAACTTAAATGCAAGTATGTCAGCCACTGTAAACTTGACATATTTATTGGTATTCCCGGTAGTTGTTCATTGGGGGATTAAATTTCGTTGTTGAGGTCATCCACGAAATCCATGAAATTAAACCCCCCACGAACATAATGATTTTACAGTAGTTACGTTTTTTATTTACAGATACGTGATACAACCTAGTTCTATGTCTGCCGTCCCAACCAGACTGAACCGATGGAAACCTATCCCAAAGACACGGAATAACTGGACACCTCCGCTACTGAAGAGAACGGGATCTGATACCGGATTGGACCGACCGGCGGGGAATGGTGACACTGTTAGAGACCGGACACACTCTCTTTCCGGGAGCGATACAAAAAGTAGATTCAAAGTTAATCATGCTAACTAGTGTGCAGACAATAACCAAATAGCTAGTGGATTCTGGAACTGTAGCCGCGCTACAAGCGGTGGGTAGTGAAATACAGTGGGTTTCTAATATACTGAAAGTGTCTCTGTTCTACGCATGGATTTCCCTGGATGCCTGTATACTGCGTACCTGATGCATTATTTAAGGTCAAGGACCCTCATATATGATGTTATATGCAGATGAATCCTTACTGATTTTGATGTCATCAGGTCACAGGTCAAGGTCACTGAGTGATCTTTAATGACTAGATGGCTGTAGGTTGAGGGACAAACATATTTTACAAACTCTCTAGTTTGATACCAGATAATATTGACTAATTTTTAAGTCAGTAAGGGTGACTTTCCCTGAAATTCAAGGGAGTGAATTCTGTAGTGCAAGAGTTACTTCTCTTGGTATCAGGGGAGAGAACTCTATTTGACTTATTTTAAGTCGGTAAATATTAAAATCAAAATATTAGTTTGATACCGGTTTACATCGAATATTGAAATCAAAATACTATGTTGTGTGATGAAAGATGTATGACAAAAGAATTCACCATATATATGTCATGCATTCTGATGTTTTCAAGGTGTTGGGTTGTAACAAAGTTTGTCTCTGTTTGTTCTCCTTCCTCATTGGTTGGATTTCAATGAAACTTCAACATGATTACTTGTTACTAAGCCTTGTACATATTGTCAGGAATTTAAGGTTGGATGATTTTTGTCGGAGTTATGGCCCTTTGTGGGAGACATACGTTCTTGTGTTAAAAACCCTTCTATTTGAAGTTTGGATGTAGTTTGTTTTGTGACTGGTTTCCAATCCAAACAATTCAGTTTTTGATTCTCTTAGTTGACCTTATCTTTACTTTGTCTTAACTCAATGGTTGCAATATTAGTTTAATGTTTGTATTTTTTACTTGCATTTTGAATCTCATTCTAATTTATATAACTTAAAACTCTCTGTTGCTATGGAAACAATATATAACTTAAAACTCTCTGTTGCTATGGAAACAATATATAACTTAAAACTCTCTGTTGCTATGGTAACAATATATAACTTAAAACTCTCTGTTGCTATGGTAACAATATATAACTTAAAACTCTCTGTTGCTATGGTAACAATATATAACTTAAAACTCTCTGTTGCTATGGAAACAATATATAACTTAAAACTCTCTGTTGCTATGGTAACAATTTCTTTCCATTTTGTCCATATATACCTGCAGGTGATTTTTGTCTCATTTGTGGTATTTAACATAGGTAGTAATTGACCCACTGGTGGTGATTAACATAAATAGTCTTTGGGTATGGGTCGTCTTTAACACTAAGTCTTTTGTGTTTATTTCTGTTTGTTGTTTTAGCTCACCTGTCACAAAGTGACAAGGTGCCTTGCATTTTCATATTTTTAAAAATCCTGTAAGAAATAATTCTAGCATTGAGAAATTCATACAAATTATTAGTCATTATTTGAAATGTTTGATATAGCATGTTTTTATTATTGTGCTATTTGATCATGTGATGTAAGGATGAATCTCCACTATTGCCTTTGTTTATATCAGAGGTCCTATAATTCCGGAATATTCCGGAAATCTAGAGAGATTTTTTGTGTGCAAAAAATATAAGTTTCTTTAACCAAGTTTAATTTTGCAACTGTATACTTATTTTCGGTGGGCACTGTGTAAGATAATAATAAGAAACATGACATAAATTGATGCTTTTTTTCTCTCGGTAGTTTAGTTTATAGAAACTTGTACATACCTCTGCTTTTGTCTTAGTTGAAGCGTTAGTTAATGTATAAATGTTACTGATCTTTTGTTATGTATAATATTGGTGTTGCGGATAGATAATGTTACAACTTTTGTCACTTTCAGTCATTCTAACGTTCACTGATATATTGTTTACTCTGTTCCAAGTTTTATGGACCAAACATATAATCATGCATTCCAATGTTTATAATCTCCTGTGGACCACATAATACCAACAGTTATATGTATTTTTAGCTCAACTATTCGAAGAATAAGGGGAGCTAATGCAGTCACATGAGTGTCGGCATAATGTTAAAGTTTAGATAAAACTTTGAATATCTACAAAGTTCATTGACATATTGCTTTGATACTTTGAATACTTGTTCACCATCATAGCACTTACACAGGAGTAGGTACTTCTTACAAAGCTCACTTTTGTTGCTATGATTATACTAGGTAACCATAGCACCGAGAATAATGGAGTATGCTGTTAAAGGAGAGCTCTTGTTTTACTTACTGCAAGGAAATCACGTTCCTATTACTAACACCTTGTTTATAGCTCACCTGTCACAAAGTGACAGAGTGAGCTTTTGTGATCACTCTTCGTCCGTCGTCCGTCCGTCAACAATTTGCTTGTGTAGACACTAGATGTCACAATTTTGACTTAATCTTTATGAAACTTGGTCACAATGATCATCTCAACAAAATCTAGGTCAAGTTCGATATTGGGTCATCCGGGGTCAAAAACTAGGTCACAAGGTCAAATCATAGAAAAACCTTGTGTAGTCACTAGAGGTCACAATTTTGACCTAATCTTTATGAAACTTGGTCACAATGATCATCACAACAAAATCTAGGTCATGTTTGATATTGGGTCATCCGGGGTCAAAAACTAGGTCACAAGGTCAAATCATAGAAAAACCTTGTGTAGACACTAGAGGTCACAATTTTGACTTAATCTTTATGAAACTTGGTCACAATGATCATCTCAACAAAATCTAGGTCAAGTTCGATATTGGGTCATCCAGGTCAAAAACTAGGTCACAAGGTCAAATCATAGAAAAACCTTGTATAGTCACTAGAGGTCACAATTTTAGCCTAATCCTTATGAAACTTGGTCACAATTATCATCACAACAAAATCTAGGTTAAATTCGATATTGGGTCATCTTGGGTATAAAACTAGGTCATAAGGTCAAATCATAGAAAACCTTGTGTAGTCATTAGAGGTCACAATTTTGACCTAATCTTTATGAAACTTGGTCACAATGATCATCTCAACAAAATCTAGGTCAAATTCGATATTGGGTCATCCAGGGTCAAAAACTAGGTCACAAGGTCAAATCATAGAAAAACCTTGTGTTGACACTAGAGGTCACAATTTTGACTTAATCTTTATGAAACTTGGGTCACAATGATCATCTCAACAAAATCTAGGTCAAGTTCGTTATTGGGTCAAAAACTAGGTCACAAGGTCAAATCATAGAAAAACCTTGTATAGTCACTAGAGGTCACAATTTTAGCCTAATCCTTATGAAACTTGGTCAGAGTGATCATCTCAACAAAATTCAGGTCAAGTGCAATATTGCGTCATATGGGGCCAAGAACTAGGTCACTAGGTCAAATCACAGGTCTTGCATGTACTGCTATAACAGGTGAGCGACCTAGGGCCCTTTGGGCCCTCTTGCCCTTTGGGCCCTCTTGTTTGTGATTGTATTATGTACACATTTTGTTTTATGTTTTTATTGCCAACTGCCATTAGTTGATACTGTTGTGATTTTATTCAGCTTTTATGCTTGAACTTTTGTGTAAATGTTCTTAATATGCTTCCATTTCATTATGTTGCTAACATTACAAATATGGTTTAAGTTTGTTAAAACTTCATCGACCTTATATTTCTGGGCTGGCGTTATTTTCAAACTAGTATACATTTCGGTTACTTATTTAATGGTTGGGTATATTATTTTATTTGTTCTAATTGACATCAAAAGATTTAATTGTACCAACCAAAATCAAAAGATTTAATTGACCATCCAAAATCAAAAGATTTAAATGTTTCAAGACATGTAGTTAAATGGCATTTTATAGCAAGAATCTATCCTGTCTTTATGCATTGATAACTTTGTTACTTTACTTTTGAACCAGTAGTTCTATATGCCACGACTGGTGTAACCAGACCGCACCCGTCCAACAGTTTGTATCAGTGTGACCATACTGTTCATTGAACTATTTTGCCATTCATGCACGAAGTATAATTAAGGAAGCTTGTATAAATAAAAGAAGTGAGATCATTTAACTTGTGTTTGGTTTTATTTACAAATTCCTGTGTAGTAAAGTGTGTTACACTGCAGTGTTCAGGGGCGTAGCCAGCGATACGCACTTACGCACGTGCGTAACATCAATTTGAAAAGTAGAAATATAAATATTGCCAAAATGGCATTAAAGTCCCAAATTTCCACAATCATGAGGATCCCCAACCATAACCTACACCTTCAAGGCTTGTATGCGTAACATCAATTCAAGCCTGGCTACGCCCCTGGTGTTGAATAGCACAGAGTCTGAGAGACATTAAGCTTTAATACGTTTGGTATGTTATGGGGTATGTCTTGGGAGTTAAAAGCTGGGACCTGCCCCTTGACAACTCTGAAGAGCAACATGGCAAACCTAGCTTTCTTGGACTGTAACGAACTAGTACTAACTTACCCTTCCACAATGAACCAGCAACTTCTCCACATGTGGAGGAAAATCAGATATTGCTGTCAATTTCCATGGATCAACATAGCATGCTGTGTCTTAGGTACTGTATAGCGGGTATATTTCACGGGGGTTTAATTTTCACTATATTCGCGGTCAGCATTGATAGAGCGAAATCTAAACACAGCGAAATATTCATCTCGTAAATATACAAAGGGAGACCATGCATCATTAAAAACTTGTGAAGGAACAACAAAGTTGCAAGAAGTTCGTCGGTTTAGCAAAATATGGCAATAAGACTACGACTTATAATGAATTACAAAATATAATTCGAAATTAGATCTTTGTAAAACGTGTGTTAACTCTTTGCACCAAATATCACAAGTGCATCATGTTTTCTGAACGTCATAAGGTGTTTAGTTTAGTTTAATCATATTTTATTGCCCAAAAATATACAAAATTTGACATACTAATACATCTATAAATACATGTTATAAGGTGTTAATTATAAGCAAGTGCATCAAACTTGTTAAATTTAACTATTTTGTTTGCAAAACGTGTAAATGTTAGCCGAAACAGTATTTGTGAACGGTTTGTTCAATGATAATCAACTCTGCCATCGAACAAACCGTGCAAAATAACAGTCAAAACGCAACAAGTGATTTATGAATAAAATAAATAAGCTAACCATGTAATTTGCAAATCCCGTAAATCGTTTATAAATCATCATATTGCAATCAGCAATCAATTTCTGGGGTTTTTTTATTTTCCAAGGTGTAACTAACGTAAGATTGACCTCCCATTTAATGTTTACCAACTAGGTTTAAAATTCGCGGTCGAGGTCGTTAGCGCGAAATCAAAACCGTGAATTCAAAAGGATCCAGAAAATGCGATTAATGGACCCCGTGAAATATACTCGCTATACAGTATTACTTCATAGGAAATGACACATATCGACAGCTTCAATGAAAAATTCACTGACTTTTCCCTGACTTTTGGTAAATTTCTGTATTTCCCTGACTAATTCCAAAATTCCCTGACTTTTCCCTGACCTTGAAAAAATTATGTTTTTCCCTGACTTCCCTGACCGTGGGAACCCTGTTAATGACATAACACACAATTATTTTGTAACTAGGTTTTATTCAACAAATACTTCAGAAGAAAAACAAAGTAGAACATCGGATACGAATATTATCATATAGCAATGTGTACACATGTATAAATAAATGTATAAAGGAGAGCAATAAAGCAACAATCTAGGGGCTAATGAAAAACAAACAGGAACTAAGTCTTTAAGCTCTCTGATCCATTCTGCAGGATATATATGTACTACAGATCTGTGTAAAAACTAATATGGGGAATTGACACACACTTTCTGCAAGGTGTTTACCCTATGTATCATAAATCTGACAGTAACATCACATATCCGAATGTGACATCAAAAATCTAACATCACATATCCGAATGTGACATCAAAAATCTAACATCACATATCCGAATGTGACATCAAAAATCTAACATCACAAATATGACATGTGACATCAAAAATCTAACATCACATATCCAAATGTGACATCAAAAATCTCACATCACATATCCGAATGTGACATCAAAAATCTAACATCACAAATATGACATGTGACATCAAAAATCTAACATCACAAATATGACATGTGACATGATGAAGCACCATAAGTTCTTTGATATCGAAGTTATGTCCCAAAAAGTTGAACACGGCAGCTGTACTTGGCAAATTTGAGACACACGTTAAATTCCCAAACACACAGCAAATTCAAATTAAAATAATGCACCGTATGATATTAATAAAATCATATAGGAATATCACAAGTCATGTACATCCTTATAAGTAAAATTGTCTGATATAAACACCTTTGTGCTATACAGACATTCAAAGAGACATACCAAACCATGTACATATAACTCTAAATTAACTGGTTGAAGCTTGAACATGAGCGCACCTCAAAATTGTTATAAAACCAATGCATGCCAGATAACTCTAAAAAATTAAAAGAACAAGACTGCGTTCAATAAACGCTTATGCCCCCTGTGGAAGCCTTGTCCATAAATAAGTCTAAGTCCAAAATTAGGTCAAGGTGAAGGTCAAAATGGGGTTAAGTGATACTGGCGTGTGGAGAGTGTTCATACACAACATCCATGCAAGTATGAAAGCTTTGTAGCTAGCCATATTAATGCTAGAAGAAACGGTCAATTTGGGTTAACCAGGACGGACGGACAAACGAACGGATGGACAGGTGAATCACTATATGCCTCCCCATCTATCGATAGGGGGGCATAAAAATTGTGATAATAAGAAATATAAATAAGTTCAATAACAACAAACAATAGTAATATTAGCACATACATGTATTTATGTATATAAGCATTTGTTTAACTAATGGCACGGATACTGTTAAACATAATAAATGGATACAGAGCATTCTGTGAGTTATGTAAAACACTCCATCAATATATAGCGAGGAAATATAAATCAGCTCTTGTTCTAATCAACACAAATTTTCAAGACTATTCAAGGACAATCTCCCTGTGAGACAGGAATGGTATATAAAATTAAGGGGTCAAACAACACAATTTTAACAGATAAGGCCACCTAAAGGTACCTAGTCTTTTTTTACTGGTACTATACAGGAGGGACTTTACTTTTTTTTATCTGTTAGATAAAAGACAATCCATTTAAATATTAGTAGCCTCTAAAACCATTACCCTTAAATAGTCTCTAGAATCTGTGCAAACTATAAAGACAAATACGAGGGGTAATCAACAAATACGCGGAAAAATGCTCTGAAATGTTTGTTACGTGACCAATTTTAAAGAAAATCGGTATGGTTCTATCATGAATTTATCTTCATGTTAAGAAAGTTTCATCGACTTATAATGACAAATAAAGAAATGATAGCACTTTTCCGAGTATTTGTTGATCACCCCTCGTACATGGAACAAACATTTATCAACACATTGTGGAAATGTTAACCCAGGTTCCATATATTTTCACACCAACATGAAGACATGGTTTACATAATTCAAGTAAATTCTCCATCATACAAAACATACATAAACATAAATGAAAGAAACAACTTATTGCATTGCAGTGAAAAAAACTGAAACAAGAAGCATTCTAGCAAACATAACATAACTTTGTTTATAGAAAAATAAAAACATTTCAAAAATGAAGCTTATTAGCTTGTTTTGTAGTAAAAATGATCATCCTCATGAACCAAAGCATTGTTTCAAGTTTCAATACATTGAATTTGCATCATAACACAGACACATGCAAATTGAGAAGTCATTGTTCCAAAAGACTCAGTACAGTCAAGTCTTCATACAGCGACGCTGTTTGTTCTCGGGTAAACTGTCGTTGTAAGGAATATATCAATTGATACAAATATATTGTAAAGCATTACCATGAAAATGAGGTCAGTATATGAATATGTCGCTATTATATTGAGACCTGACTGTACCCAAGTTTGCATTCAGATGAGATAATAATCAATTGAATAGAAAATAACATAGGATGTAAAGGGTGATGTAAAATTTTACAGCAATGTTTTCATTGTAAATTATTCAGAGATTCTTCTTTGTTCACTATGGTCGTCTTGAGGTAGAAAATCTCGAGTAAGAATTACATGTACAAGTCTTTCTAAATCTGATTTTAAATATCAATCAATCAGAAAGCCTGTCACTTTTTTTAAGAACCTCAGCCAATGAGATTGATCCTAAGTACCTTTTGAAAATTTACCCAACCAATGATATTCGTTGTAATAAAAAGTTTGAATTTTGTATGCAATACTATGTAATCCAACATAATTATACACTAACAATGGTTTATTTCACCATTTCAACACCAATCATATAATATTCCAATTTCAAACATTCCATGTAAGAGAACATGCATATTACAGGCTGTTAAAATAGTTCATCCACAATTATTTAAGTATTAATATGTTTTTTTCTTACATCTGATTGTTGTCGGTCCATTGCAGGGTTACTGGTTATTATGTCGTTTTCGTTCATCGAAGTATGATAAGGACAGTGACTTTCTCCTATGTTGTTGACTGTGTTCTGTGTGTTCGGAGATGGCTGATGATTATGATCCGGGCACGGAAATATCTGTTACAGGTTAATACCCAGATGTCGCACTAATGTTCAACAAATCTTCCTCACATCATCCTTACATGTTTGTAAAGTAAGAACTGTATACTGTGTACATAATAGCTCAGATAAAATAAATTCTAATGTGAATTTAAATTTTGTGAACAAACTTTTTTAACACCCTGTATAATGTAAAATAAATCCGCAATTCTTTATAATTACAGTCAGATCTCGATACAACGACGCTGTTTGTTTCCAAGAAAAATGTCGTTATAACGAATATGTCGGTATACTGAATTGATACAAAGAGCATTTTAATACTTTTGTCCCCAAATTTGATGTCGGTATAATGAATTTGTCAGTATATCGGATGTCGTTATATCGAGATCTGACTGTATACAACAGGGTACTGTTTTTTCAAAGCAGTTACGGAAATCTTAAATTTAGGCTAAAAATTACCGTCTGTATATTAACTGTTTTACAACTACAACAACAAATAGGGGACAGATATGGTTTGTGTAGGGGACAGATATGGTTTGTGTAGGATTTCATTTACTGCAGATCCCTTTATCACAATTTGCAGTTGTAGAAGAATTATAAAGAATTTTAATTTGGATTTAAGTCCAAGTGCATTGATACAGCAGTACCCAGTAGTATAAACATTGCACATAACAATCACTTTAAATACATTAGATATGCTGTTAAGAAACAGGACAATAAAATGTACGCAGACCAAACACTCTCAATAAACAATGGTTTCAAACCCTTTACCCTATAGATCACTATCTCATGTCCATTTATACAATTCACTACAAAATTCTAAATTTCCATGTAAAATTCTAAATTTTTGTGTAAAATTCTAAATCCACATTTAGCAGTAACATTCACTAACCCACATATATATCATAAACATCATATATTGCATTGAATAATGGCAGAGTATTGTAACATAATTAAATTATGCTGAAATTAACCCTGTTTAGCATCACTTGTTTTTATGTTTCAATAACATACTTCCGAAGTACTACCGGGGTAGCCATACATGCCAGATCTCCTGCATCATGTGTGAGTCTAACGCATTTGGGACTCTACTCACGCATGATCGGATTGATCAAATCTCACATATTTCTTGGACATACAGGAACCAGACATGTTTTGTTTACATTATGAAAATGATCACAAGTATTAGTTTAAATTGTTTCATGTAACATGTATGGTATTGTCATAAAAGTAAAATAAGTGAAGAACTGCATACAAACTTCATTAATTTAAGTCTAAAGTTTGAGCAAGGAAAATCTCTGTCATTTTTAATGTAATTTCCTGCATTTCCATCACCAATCTCACGAAAAGGGTCTGCGAAACATGGCTTGTATGGGAAGTATCAGTTTCATTTTTTATGTTACAAACTTTTTAAAAAGTGACATATAGTTATGATACAGTAGAACTCTGATGCTTCAAACTGACTTGGGACCAGGGGCACAGTTCCAGTCATTTATCTGTTTAGAATCTTCTGAATACTAGCACATCATCATTCTCATTGAAGATCCTGCTCAATTCACTTGGATGTCCTAAACTGTTTGAGTCATTGAAGTTCCACTTAAGAATTGAATAGACATTATCTGCAGTTCATCGGTGTATGAACAGTTGAGAAAATCACGCCTAATTTGAATAAACAATGACAGTTCAGGAACTGCTTCATCGGGATATGAAAGACAGGTCACGTAACTGTTTTATCCAATCAAAATACAGCATTTATGTGAAAATACACAAAGTTGTAATTATAGTATAATGAATATCAACTACATGTACATGTAGTTTGTATTGATATGAATTATGAATAAGTATTATAGCACTGATAAATATGACAGATAAGCAATCCTAATAAAACACAAATGTTCATTTGAAGTTGAGACAACTTCTTAAGGTAAAAAGTATAATGCGACAACTTCTTAAGGTAGCTAATACAAAAACAATTATAAATTGGCAAGGAGAAGAAGATACAAACTACAAAATCATGCAGGAATAGAGACTCCAGAGTTCAATACTGTTTATAGTAGATCACATAGTTAACTTTGTTTCTAAATCTCTTAAAGAGAGTTAGTTCTACTTCACCATTAGTCTTAATACTTTTCTTACTACATGTTATACACACATCTACAAACTAGAGTTAAAACAATGATTTCAACTCCTATCAATTTCACCAATTCCGTTGAATATCATTTAGGCCATGGACAATAAGTCTGCCATGCCTGGATCAACTTGCATGAAAATTGTGCCATAAATTATACATTTGAAGTTTTTAAATGGCATTGCTTTAACATATACAAGAAGTTTTCTGAAACATATTGACTAACCAACAGACTAACTGTGACACTGACTCTTATACCCCACTACAAACATTTAGTTTGCAAGGGAATACAATAACAAAACTGGACTAAAAGCAAACATTGCCTCAATACTAAGTGAGTCACATTAGTATATTACACACTAATGACAATAACATTAATCCTTTACTCTATATGTAACAAAACTCGCTCTCATCACATGTTCATCACCAATTATCTCCTCTAATTAGTATGGAGGGGAGACAATCCAATCACAGAAATAGTCTTATAAAGATCATTATCAAGGGAGATCACTCATAATAGTTTTAGTTTATTCTAATATACACTGCCTACCAAAAATAAGTATACAGATGTTATTTGCCTACTTACTTGCCTGTATTAATACTATCTGCAGAACAGCTAAACAACAATATATTTGAAGAAAAGGAATATCTTTGTTTGTTACATGGAAAGGCGATACATTAATTGATACCCTAGGTGCAAAATCTAAATTTTCTTTGTCCCTCTTGAATGGTAACTTTGTCATAAAAAGATGGAAATTTCAGCCTTTTTGATCATATGGTTATTTTAGTTCCAAACATCTTCATCATTCTTTAGATCTATATTTTGTCTCATTTAGTAACTATAGTTTCAGAAACTAGTATAATTGTGACCGTCTGATCAACAGATATTGAATAATTTAACCAAGTTTAATTTTGCAACAATTATTTACTGTATACTTATTTTTGGTGGGCACTGTATGTAAGGTTGATTGTGAAACAAGTTTTTCCAACTTATATAAATTTTATGACTCTCGACACCTCATTCCTGATGTTATCCATCGGTACGAGGGTATGAGAGAAGAAGCCAGATTCCCTTTTATAGGCCCCTAATTGCTTTTAATTTATACTTATTTATTTCAGGTCGATTGTGAAACATGTTTTTCCAGCTTATATTAATCTCTCTCGACACCTCATTCCTGATGCTATCATGATAGTAGTCCTAAAAAGCTGCACATTTGAACATATCTAAGTAGTTTAGGATGTTGCATACTGAGTAAAGGGCCAATTAACAAAAATCTCAGGGCTTTAGGCTTAAAAACTGTACATATGACACACAAAAGCTACACTAAGTTCAAATTGTCCAATTAAAATTTGTCTATATTTAAAAACCAATCAAAAATCAGAATTTAAAAATAACTGTCCAATCATAAATTAGTAATCTAGTTCAGTTAATTCTACAACGCCTTCAGGAATACTTTCAGTGATGTACTGAGCTTCAGTGTGCTTAGCCAGAATTCTTAGAAGTGGGCGGAGTTTCAACCACCATTGATCAAGGGGCAGACGATGTCTGAAATAGAAAATAGCATTTCTCTCAAAACAAAATCATGAAAACCATATATATATATAAAAAACACACTAAAAAAAATTCAAAGCCAATATTAAATTGGAGAAATAAATTCCCTGATAGCTCCCTGATTTTTCCCTGACTGAAGGGTGATTTTCCTTGACAGTTCGCAACTCATATACAGCGGACAATATGGCCTGCTACCCCCACTTATCGTATTTATAAATTCATCATGAGCTCAACAGGTCTTGAGTGTTTCTTTTTTTTAAATACATATTGCTAGCAGTCGGTTTGAAGTTATTGGCAAATCTGAGAACCACACATACAACTTTCTCAGCCGAATAAAAACAAACAAGAGCCCAAACAACACACTTATACAGTAAAACCTCGGTAATACGAGCAGCGTTTATTCGAGCAACGGGCCTAATTCGAGCAAATTCCAAAGGCCCGACGAATTTGCTCTATATTGGCAAACGTCTTTTCATTATAAACACAGTTACACTTAGTCATAACAACAATTCATCATAGATTTCGGATATTTCGAGCACCTGGCTTAACTCGAGCATTTCGCTTGTCCCGATGGGTCCTCGAGGTAACGAGGTTTTACTGTATACTGTAAAATAACTTAATTTCAATTGGACAAAATTTGTAGTTTTGGCAAAAGACCATTTTGTGTTGACCTAATTTCAAGGATTTTGGATTTCAGGAAAAATTGCTAGGTCCAATTTCACACAATTATCTAAAATTATTCAAACATCAAATATATATAATACTTGTTTTATTACATGTTGATGTATGCAAGTAAACTTCTCAAAAACTCAGTCTTATACCTGACTTAACTTGAAAGCAAGTATGAACTTCACAGTTATTGGTATAATTATTTATTGGTGATTTAATTTTGTGGTTCAGGTCAGCCACGAAATCCACAAAATTAAATCATCCACGAATATGCATAAATTTACACTAGGTAATGTTTAGAAGACTTACTCAAAATCTGTCTCTTTAGAAAGTTGTTGAAGTGGAGAGAATTCCAATGTTCGTTTTCTCATTCCTAACAATGTTGCTGTAGTTTCATCCTTAGTAAATACCTTACCTAATAACACAAACATAACATGTGATTATAAACGATAATTATAATATTATTAATAATAATTATTTTCTGCAGATGAAATAATTGGTTGACCAATTTTCATTATCAACACACAAAACATACTTAAATTATTTATATTAAGAAAATCTAACTAACTTATGTAGATCAATCTGTAACTTTTTAAGAGAATAGCAGTGTTTTTTCGTGCACCTTATGTAGGTCCTGAAAACGGACCCATTCCCATAGCAAAAGAACCAATTCCCAATGGGAAGTATCATCCATTTTCTCTTTGTATAAATATTCATGCTACATTTTTTGCCTCAGATATTAAAACACTAACCATCACTTCCAGTACAATCTTCAAGTTGTTGAGCCAACCTAGCAACTGCTTTAGCTGCTAATTTTGTACCCAAGTTACGATCAAACACACTAGGTACGCCACCCTGTTGCATGTGACCGAGCACGTTCTTACGACATGTAAACACTCCTTTCCCTTCCTCACTGAAGAGCTGCTCTATAAAATCGGTCGTATAATTGTGGCTAGCATATTCATTTCTGAAAGAGACATGAAAACATTGAATATTCATTTTTCGATACTTTGTAATTGGTTTTTTTGGGTTGTTTTTTTGGCTATGTCGTTAAGCCTATTTAATATGTAATTTTAGTATTTTATTTTCAAACTACTAGTTGACTGGTGCCGTCAGTAAGTTATGTTAATATAGAGAAACAAGTTCTTACAACTTATATTACACATTCTCCACACCTCATTCCCGAAGTCTTCTCTCTGTATTTCTAATCTGCAGCTCACAAACATTTTAACACATTTAACGATTAATAGTGAACATCCCTGTTTACATAATGGTTGCCATGGAGTCTGTTACCATGACAACAGTAACCATGACAACAGTTACCGTGACAACAGATACTGTGACAACAGTTACCATGGCAACAGATACCGTGACAACAGATACCGTGACAACAGATACCTTGACAACAGATACCGTGACAACAGATACCGTGACAACAGATACCGTGACAACACTAACCGTGACAACAGATACCGTGACAATAGATACCATGACAACAGATACCGTGACAACACTAACCGTGACAACAGATACCTTGACAACAGTTAGCATGACAACAGATACCGTGACAACAGATACCATGACAACAGATACCATGACAACAGATACCGTGACAACAGATACCGTGACAACAGATACCGTGACAACAGATACCGTGACAACAGATACCTTGACAACAGATACCTTGACAACAGATACCATGACAACAGATACCGTGACAACAGATACCGTGACAACAGATACCGTGACAACAGATACCATGACAACAGTTACCGTGACAACAGATACCTTGACAACAGATACCTTGACAACAGTTACCGTGACAACAGATACCGTGACAACAGTTACCGTGACAACAGATACCGTGACAACAGTTACCGTGACAACAGATACCGTGACAACAGTTACCATGACAACAGTGTACGTACCTGAGAACTAATCCTCTCTGTACACCAGCATTGAGAATCTTATTCTTTAAATGGAATACATCGTCCTACAATGCAAATAAAATACTTCATGTCAATTCCTAAAGATCCAACATTTTGTTGGCTTAGAATGAGAAGGTTGTAAGTGCTACTTAGGACCTTATGAGACCAATACATATTTGAAATTTGCATCACAAGGCGCTTCTTATGAGCTATTTTCATGACAATCAGAACATTGTTTTTCCATTTATGTAAAGAGTACATGTACTAGTAGTTTTCAGACCATTTTTTCATGTTTTCTCTAAATAGCATTTTTGTACGACCTTCATCTTCAAAGCCAGCGATATGAAACAAGAAAATTTACAGATTTAAAGACATTAACACGGAAAATTAGGGGCTGAATCTCAAAGGTAACTTTGATAATATTGTACCATTCCATAGACAAAATATCTGTAAAATAAATTATGACTCTTCAGTTAATGAAGGTAAGTAACAATGACTTTTTGGAAAATTCAGAGGTCAAAAGATCAATAAAAGGGTTGAATAGAACTGATGTTTAATTTTGTTTGAATAAATCATCTTACCCTTAAATCTGTAATACTGACTTTATCTTCAAATATATACGCAGCGTCGGCGCCACCTGCCAGACCACTCATGGTTGCTAGGTAACCACAATATCCACCCATAGTTTCCACGACAAATACACGACGTTTAGTACCTGTAGCACTCTGTTTGATTCTATCACATATCTGTAAGACAACATTTAAACTTCTACAAATAGAAATCATCAATCATTCTGTTTTTTCTTTGTTTCTTTATTCCTCTTTAACGCCATTTCTCAACAAAAATCAATATTGTTGTCAAATTTTCGTGAAAGTGTTTGACCTGCCAAGGCCCCAACAAATCTGTAGATTGCAATGATGGAAATGCACAATATGGGCGTTGCCGTAGTACTTTTCACTTAACTTCATTTCGATTGTAGAGATTTTGAATCACCCCTTACTCCAATTCTATGATATGTTCTGACCAGATTTCTGTAAATCTCAGTGATATGTTTTACAAAGGGTAAACACTTTAAAACATAAACATTTTAAAGTCAGGTTAAATGACCTTTTGTGTAGAACGGAGAATTTGGATTGATCCTGACCTTTATACATGAATATATTACAAGGTTTCTTGCATTGAATATATCAATTTCTGCAAGCAAACATCCTTTAGATGTGTGTTTGTGTTACCCAAAGAGCGTATTCATGATACTCCCCACTTAAGAATACATACAACCAGGTTTATAAATATAGACAAGATATCAGCTGTAAAATTATGCTAATAGAAGATCGAGGATCGTGTTAAATTCTCTGCACTATACAAATATACAGGCATAAAAAAATGTGATTAAGATTTGTAAAGTAGTGTAACTTACATCTGTAATCTCATTCAAGGCTGTATCAGCACCGAGACTGAAGTCAGATCCTGGTACATTGTTACTGATGGTACATGGTATCACACAGATAGGTATACAGAATGCATCAAACTTGTCTCGTGCTTCAGCTAACTGTAATGCACTGTGGTATGCCTGTAAATATTGTGATAGATAGGTATACAGAATGCATCAAACTTGTCTCGTGCTTCAGCTAACTGTAATGCACAGTGGTATGCCTGCAAATATTGTGATAGATATAGGTAAACAGAATGCATCAAACTTGTCTCGTGCTTCAGCTAACTGTAATGCACAGTGGTATGCCTGCAAATATTGTGATAGATATAGGTAAACAGAATGCATCAAACTTGTCTCGTGCTTCAGCTAACTGTAATGCACAGTGGTATGCCTGCAAATATTGTGATAGATAGGTAAACAGAATGCATCAAACTTGTCTCGTGCTTCAGCTAACTGTAATGCACTGTGGTATGCCTGCAAATATTGTGATAGATAGGTATACAGAATGCATCAAACTTGTCTCGTGCTTCAGCTAACTGTAACGCACTGTGGTACGCCTGTAAATATTGTGATAGATAGGTATACAGAATGCATCAAACTTGTCTCGTGCTTCAGCTAACTGTAACGCACTGTGGTATGCCTGCAAATATTGTGATAGATAGGTAAACAGAATGCATCAAACTTGTCTCGTGCTTCAGCTAACTGTAACGCACTGTGGTATGCCTGCAAATCATATAACATAATTTATCATATGTACATACCGTATATCGGGAAATTTTCGCGCGTACCTAATTTTCGCTTTATTCGCATCCAAACCAATTCGCTAAAATTGAAAACAGCGAAAAATGCATACCAGAATTTCGAGATTGTCCGAAAATGAATGTTTCTACTTTCTTTTTCGTCTACCGGCGTCGTAATATTAACGCGCGATGAAAATCAATAGTTTATACTAATTACTAGTACTATACGACAACATAACCCGTATAAATCATACATAAGCTTTTAGTAAAACTAATTTAACTAAACCAACTATAAAGTTCAAAGTTTAAACAATTATGTTGTTTAAGATGCTATTACACCAACAAGCGTATTATCACTTATTCATCAGTCTTGAATGTAAACAAACAAGGGCCAATTTAACAAAAGAATTTTCCAGTCTATTGTATGAAACAATTGAAAATAAATGGCGAAGTTTGAAAAACATATCTCTGTATTTTACCTGTGAAAATATTTTATTACCGGCGGGCATATGACAACGAAAATAGTGTTTTGTTAATGTTCTACTCCAAAATTCATGCAAAGTTTCGTGTTTAAATACATGTAGATCTACAAGTATAACTTTTATTCGTATGACAACAAGGGAGTTTATTTACTCTGGTAGGCCACTCAGTTAAAAATATAATATGCGCAGTACATATTGGTTTTTAATAATATGCGATCCCGCTGTTGACAACAAAATACGCACGCCGGTACTGACCGGTACATACTGGCTTTTAGCTGTGCTTAAACAATCCTGTTGGATTAATCTCCCCTTACAAGATGGAAAACGCGAAAAAAACAGAGGTTAGAAATCGCTAAAATTAGCTTTGCTAAAATTTAATTTTGCCGAAAATCGCGAAATTTGCAGTACGCGAAAATTACCCGATATACGGTATAGGATATTAATGTTTTTTAGTGTAAGATTGAATGTCATTTCACCGAGTGACACAATATTTTCGCGAGTGGCTTAACTATTTATCAAGTAGAATTAATACTGAATTATTATTGGTTTATTATGAAATAAGCTTTTACTAAAAACTATATTAAATCACTCTCGACACTTCATTATTCATAGCCAAGAGGGTATGAGGGGAGAGATTAGCCAGCTTCCCTATTATGCTGAGTGTCTAGCAATAGAATTACTGGCGCTATATATATATCCTCTGGTATGACCTTGGATTGAACACGAGACATCTTGCACTCAAAGCAGCCGCGTCTACCACTAGGCTCAGGAGGAGAGGGTCAATCAGATATTAATGGAATGTTAAGGTGAGATAACTTTATTTTCCATGCCATTTTGAATGAGTGGATCCCAACCATATCTTCAATGTTTCAGCTAAAAGCCTTTGTCATTACTACTGTTGTACATACAAACAAAATTATCAGTACACTTCAAATGATCATACCTCAAAACCACCGACTATGGCTAAACCACTGATGTCATATTCCTTCATCTTCTCAGCGATTTTGTCCAGTCCATACTGATTAGCCAGTACCCTGAAATGGTAAAATAAGTGTCAAAATTTATCAATACCTAACACTGTATGGTTACGAATACAGGCTAAATCACACAGTGCACTACAACGCGACAGATTGCATTTTCCGTATCATACACGTTCAGTTTTCTGAATCCGTACCATGCCTGTTTGACGCATTGTATGCTGAGCATATGCCAATGACAATGATGTCATGACGTAAACTTTTACCTTTTTATGAAATCAACATTAATTTAAACACATTTTTCATGCGTAAAAGGTTTTTTTTTCACTTTGTGGATATAATTATATTAATGAAAGGAATATTACTGTGGTTGTGTTGATCCCTTTGGCCTTATTACCTCCCGTTGCTTGCGTTATACCGCATCTAGGCATTGCTTGCGTTATACCGCATCTAGGCATTGCTTGTGTTATACTGCATCTAGGCATTGCTTGCGTTATACCGCATCTAGGCACTGCTTGCGTTATACCGCATCTAGGCATTGCTTGCGTTATACCGCATCTAGGCACTGCTTGCGTTATACTGCATCTAGGCATTGCTTGCGTTATACCCCATCTAGGCATTGCTTGCGTTATACCGCATCTAGGCATTGCTTGCGTTATACCGCATCTAGGCATTGCTTGCGTTATACCGCATCTAGGCATTGCTTGCGTTATACCGCATCTAGGCATTGCTTGCGTTATACCGTATCTAGGCATTGCTTGCGTTATACCGTATCTAGGCATTGCTTGCGTTATACCGTATCTAGGCATTGCTTGCGTTATACCCCATCTAGGCATTGCTTGCGTTATACCGTATCTAGGCATTGCTTGCGTTATACCGTATCTAGGCATTGCTTGCGTTATACCGTATCTAGGCATTGCTTGCGTTATACCCCATCTAGGCATTGCTTGCGTTATACCGTATCTAGGCATTGCTTGCGTTATACTGCATCTAGGCATTGCTTGCGTTATACCCCATCTAGGCATTGCTTGCGTTATACCGTATCTAGGCATTGCTTGCGTTATACCCCATCTAGGCATTGCTTGCGTTATACCCCATCTAGGCATTGCTTGCGTTATACTGCATCTAGGCATTGCTTGCGTTATACTGCATCTAGGCATTGCTTGCGTTATACCGTATCTAGGCATTGCTTGCGTTATACTGCATCTAGGCATTGCTTGCGTTATACTGCATCTAGGCATTGCTTGCGTTATACTGCATCTAGGCATTGCTTGCGTTATACTGCATCTAGGCATTACACAAGCAACTCTAGGTAATTCAGCCCAACAGACCAACACACAGCAGTAATAATTCTGTATGTATCGTCAGTCAAACCGTAGTAAGTAAGTAAGTAAGTAAAGACTTTATTTAACGAGGCTACACATTTGGTTTCCCAATCTTCCATGTGGGCCTCAACATATATACATTTACAGATATACAAACATACATACATAAAAACAACTGGTAGCAACATAATAAATAAGAGCATTTAACATTAAAATTGACAAAAACTGCAAAAATATGAGCATTACAAGTATATCAACATAGCACAATTTAAACATAGCACATATTTAAATGAGTTAGGAATGACATTTATCTATAACGTAATATTTGAATATTCAAATATGTATAATACAAAAAGGAAACACTTTTAAGTTTAATGATAACTCAATATTTGTTCCACTTTAGATAGGATGTTTGGAATTTTGAGAGTGTTTCAGATTTTCTTATGTTTATAGGGATTTTGTTCCATAGATCTGCTCCCGAGTAAGTTAGTGATTTTCTGTAAGATTCTAAATTTGGCTTAGGAACATAGAGTTCTGAGTTTTCAATAGATCTGAGATTTAGTGAATGTTTCTGTGATTTAAATTGAAATTTTCCGGTCATATATTTTGGAAATGAATGATCATTTATACTTTTATATACCATAAGTGTTTTTTTGTAATTGACTCTTTCATCAAACTTCATCCAGTTGAGCTCCTTAAAGAGTATATCTGAAGGTGTATCATAATCTTTGTCTAGAATTATCCTTGCAGCCCGTTTTTGAATTTTGATTATATCTTTTCTTAAGCCAATGTCACAATTTCCCCATATAGTATTACAGTAATCAATGTGTGGTAATACATATGAATTGAAGAATATTTTTCGCGAATGTAAGTTTAGGTACTTTTTGATTCTGAGAAGAAGATGTAATTGTGAATTGCATTTTTTGATAGTTTGCTCAACTTGTGTTTTCCATTTAAGCCTATTGTCAACATTGACCCCTAATAATTTTTCATTTTCAGAATATAAAATTCCACAACTTTCTATCTGAATACCTAGTATCATTAAGAATTAATCTGAGGTCATGATCCCTTCTCAGTGTATATGATAACTATGCTAAATAAAAGTAACCAATTTTCGAGGGCTACTTTCAGCAATTCTGCCGTTCAGCCACCTTTTGACATTTTAACTTCCCCTGGTCATTGGGCTACCTATGGAAACCTGCATTTGAGTCTTCCTGGGGAGACTATTTCTCTCCTGGTGGGTGTGCAGCCAACATTGATCTGCGGTGCCCTTATTCATGCTCAGAGAAATTAAGCAGTGGTACAGACGGGGGTTGAACCCAGAACCTCTCGATCTCCAAACGCGCCCTACCTCTAGGCCACCGCTCCCCACATGTATCACTTTTTAACAATCATCAGCCTATGAAAACATGTTTTACAAACAACTGTCAGCAAACGAGAGTTTTTTTTTTTCATTGACCAAGTATCCACAGAAAGTTAAATAGTGGACATAACTAATAGAGAGGTTGCGAAAGCGTATACAAGTACCTGTACATGTAGCTACTTGCAATTATTTTCGTCTGTCACAAGTTACTTGTAGAAACTACACATTATGTGACATACCTGGATAACGAAATACCCTAGAGTAATTTTTGCATGTATAGAAGCACATGTTACATGTTAAATTTCACAAACATTCCCAACATGATGACACTTACTTTCTTGTACCGAGCAAGGAACCACCACGTCCGGACCATCCCTGTACCTCTGTCCAACTCATCGGCTTCACCTGTAATATAAGGTGGAAGATTATACTACAATGAATCAGGGATTCAATTTGACTTGGGTGTAGGAGTCTTGACCCTTGAAATTTAAAAAAGTCACATTTTGACCAACAAGATTTTGTTTTGAAGGGTAATTTTCTCTTAAAATCATGGGTATTTTGCCTATATTAAAAGTGGTTAAATTTAGTATCACAAGAGCACAGCCTTGTGGGTGCAGACGCTCATCTGATCATTGTCACTGTACAAAAGGCCCAATACCCTTGCATAAAGTAGGGCAGAGTTATGAGTCTTGCTTAAAAAAGTGAGGTATTGATGGTGAAAAAAAGGGGCAATAACTCTTGCAAAATACTGATCAGAGTTATGGGTCATGCTTGACATGGTCAGGTATTTATGGTGAATAAGTGTTGAAAGTTTCAAAGCAATAGCCCACATAGTGTATGAGAAGTGGACCTAAACACAAAACTTAACCAAGGAATGTTCTAATTCCAAAAAGGGGCAATAACTCTTGCAAAATGCAGATCAGAGTTATGGTTCTTGTTTGACTTGGTCAGGTATTAATGGTGAACAAGTGTTGAAAGTTTCAAAGCAATAACTGATAGTTTAGGAGAAAAGTGGACCTAAATGCAAAACTTAACCAAGGCAGTTTATTTTCTAAGTCCAAAAAGGGGCAATAATTCTTACAAAATGCAGATCAGAGTTATGGGTCTTGCTTTACAGGCTCAGGTATTGATGGTGAACAAGTGTTGCAAGTTTCAAAGCAATAGCTTTGATAGTTTATGAAAAAAGTTTACCTAAACACACAACTTAACCATGCAACGCTGACGCCGATCAAGTGGTGACAATAACTCATCTTTTTTTTCAAAAATCAGATGAGCTAAAAATGACCCTTCAGATTCAAATGCTAAGTGAAACTCCTAAATGTCATGTAAACAACATAGAATATCATAATTTCATAGTACAGATGTAGAAAAGAATTGAATTTATTTCCAATCATGAGCCCTTTCAGGCAGATGACAATGATGTAAAGAAAATTTGGAATCCATTTCAAAAACTGACAAATTACGACATATAATGATACAAACACCAATAATAAGATAGGAAACTTATCGAAAAGTATTTGTCAACATTTTAAATAAATAGAATTTAATCATATATCATGCAAAATTGCATTTATATCATACATATCATTTATACCATAAATATATATACATGTGTTTTTTTAAACAGCTTAATATTGTGCGAATAACACATTAATAAAAGGCATTTAATATATTGATGTAAGTCGGGGAAAACTGTTGAGACACAATGCCCAGCAACTGGTTAGAGAAATGTCTTAGAAAATAACCCAATTTCAACTTCATTTTGTCTGTCTTAAAAAAATCTCAGCAGAATGTCAACATCTGTATCTGAAAAATAAACTTACATCCTAAATAAAATTGGATTGCCATTTTTTTTAAATATTGTTTTAAGTCCTACTTGTCAGCCATATTTACAGTCATATGGTGACTACTTCGACATCTGAACTGACAATGCTCAGCGTCAAGCAAGGTAGATAAACCATTGTTAACAACTTTGGTATGTTACATCCTGGGATTGAACCAGAGACCTCACACACATGAAGTTGACACTCTACCACTAGACTGTCAGAGCGGACACTTATTTCAGACAACATTGCCTTATTAGTACTAGGCTATTGAGAGGATGCAAAGATGTTAATAAATGAACCATTGTCATGTTTACGTATTTCAAACTATCTATACTGGTAGAATGAAGACATAATGTACAATGTGTTAAAAAAGTTCATTCTCAATGTTTTAGTTTCAATGGTTTATTTTTCTGACCTCAGAAGACGGTACCCTTTTTATTTTAAAATCCAGAGGGGTCTAAAATGAATTTAAATTTTGAGAAACTTTTTTAACACCCTGTATATAACAGTTACAAGAATACTCTGAAAATAACCATCCTGTATAATAAACACAACAAATCTATATACCAGTAGTTTGATCAAGCATTCATAGATTGGTTATATAGTACACATGTTAAAGAACCTGGCACCTCTAAGCAAGAAAGGCGAAGATTTAATATCAGGGCGTTCACGGCTGTTTCTTGAGACATGGGGAAACACTGTCCCAATAATTGAAATTGTTCAGACTTTGGATATATCATATTAAAAACTGAAAATAGCAAAAATAATCATAGGTCACTGCACTTGTTTAGGAGTTGCCTGCCCTTGAATAGGCAAATTTAGAGAAAATCAACACTAGCTTCAAGGGCAGATAACTCAAGTTTGGTGACTAAAAATGATTATTTTTGTATTTATAATTGAATTCTTTTTCTAAGATAGTGATACTGATTGTGTTGATTTACAAAGTTTGAACAAATTCTATCAGTGGGATTTTATGCCCACCCCTCTCTCTCCCCTTACAAAAGAAACGTGCAATAGCAAACACCTTTAAGCACCAGTCACCACCAAGCAGAAAGTGGAAACAATTAAAGCACCTTCAACCTCTATAAAGCAAGAAATGAAGAAAAAAATGTGCCCAACAAAATGTTCTCTTTAAAAGGAACAAGAGTTATACTAAAGAGAATAGTTTTAACATATTTTTCTGATGGATGTAATGGGAACAATATATTATGTTGAGCATGTTTTCAATAGCATTATTTCCTAAACCACATACATGTACACAAAGCAGACATGCTGATATTTTTACAAAATGTCTAATTTTATGGCAGCCATAATCTTTAATGCAAGCCAGCTGTGGTATTTTCAGTAATTTTGGGAGTTACACATGTATAATACAGAATTTGGCCATGTCCAAATAACTTGAGGATTTTTATAATGAGACCTATTCATACTTAGCAGCTAATGTATTCAAATTACCGTTCTAAACCCAGCATCAGCGGAATGTTTCTAAAAGGAACAGTATTAGGTATATACTTGTACATTACAGCGGTTAACTTAAAACTTATTTTAAATTTCCTGCACTTGATGTGGACACACTAATGCCTAAACTACCCGTTGTAGCAGACAGTCCCCTCCCCCCTCGTTTCACTGATGCCTTGATTACCTGGGCAAGTTTTAAGCAATTCAATAATGCATATTCATAACGACAGATTTAAACATGGCAGAAAGATAGTGTCCTCAAACATGTAAAGAAGAACAGATATAGAAGAACTGAGAACTGAGAAGACTATACACCAAGATGAGATTTGTTAGAAGTGTAGAAAAGTAAAACATCAGGACAAGATCATACAACACATTACTGACCGCCCCCCCTCCCCCCCCCCCCCCCCCCCGATACAACGTTTCTCAGTTCTGTCAAGAGATTTGTATTGTTTTAATATGGCTCTGACGGAACTGAAAATAGATATAACACTCAGACAGAATTCAGGATACATGACATCTGAGTTCCATCCATTGGGAGGGTAACACGCTGGTTTTCAGTTCTGCCAGAGCCATATGAAAACAGTACAATTCTGAGACAGTGAGAAACGGTGTATCAGGATTAGTACCGTGATACAATAGGATTAGGGCAGCTTTAGTCAATTACTTTATTTCACTTTTGTTTTTATACTTCATGATATAAAATCTTTACAATAATAGTATTTCTGTCATATAGAGACTATTACCAACACAATGCTAATCAGCTAAGGTCACTGACAGGGTGCACATAACATGTGGTATTTGACGTTATTTTTGGCTAAGAACACAAATAAAAATCTGACAACAAACAACCTTAAGTAATTTATTCTTTGCAGAGAAGTTAAGGTACTGGCTACACAATGTCTCAGCGCAGCACTTAGTCGTTAAACTAGTTTCGTGCTATGTTGCACTCGTCAGTAACAAAGACTGACCTTGCTCGGTCTGTCCGGTATTTATACCCGAGACAGGCAAACATTTTTGTTTGCCTGTATCAGTCAGAGTGGGACTTATATTGCATTGTGGGATCGATTTGCCGTCAAGTTTTTTAGTTTGGCCTTGTTGCCATGGTGTAGCTGTGAAATTTATTCTTTGGCCGATTTTAACGAGACATCCTCAACGCTTAAGAGCAATGAGTGATTTCAATCTTAATATGTTTCAACAAAAGGCTAGTTTTGTCAAAAATTACATCACTTATCACATAGTTACAAGGTATGTACATACTGACTTTTACATATGTCAGTTTTATGATGATAATTAAAAGGCTGCAGCAAAAGTCAATGTCGGTCAATAGAAGATAACTTCCAATATTTATTGAATAGAAATTACAGGTACAAAAAGTCATACCACAAAGTTTGTCCTTGTCACCCAATTATCAACATTTTACTGTACCTGTATATAATTAAGCAGTTTGCATTTTACAAGACAGAAAGCTTGTGTAAGTAGTTTCATAGCAACAAAGGAATGAAGCCCTTTTTGTCCCTTCTTATTAAAGGATGGGTGTTCTGATTAATCAATTTCTGGTATTCTGGAGTGTTCATGGAAATACTAATAAGCAAGTCTTGCACAAGGTTAAAAATACTGACTCTCAAATCTTGTCTTAAGCACTGATTTCTCAACACCAATCAGTCAATCTCTCCTAAGCCCTGATTGATCAATCTCATCCTAAATTTTGTTTAGCCAATCATATCCTAATTTATGCACCGAGAGACCACTGCGTGATTGATCTATTTCCAGACGAGAACATTAACTGGCTAATTTTCAAAAGGCAATTAAACACTGATTGGCTAAATTTGAAAAGGAAAATCAGCACAAATTGCCTAATCTGTAAAAGGAAGTCCTCACTGATTGGCTAATTCTGAACAGCAAGGCATCACTGATTGGCTAATACTAAACAGCAAGGCATCACTGATTGGCTAATTGAAGAGGTAGAAAGCACTGATTGGTTGATTTTATCCATTCCAGGGAGTAGAAGATTTAGTGTCTCCTGTCCTGAGGTTTCACTGTCTTACTGTAATATCATTTATTTTCGTGGGTAAGAAATTTTGTGGATCTTGATATGAATTTGAGGATTTAAACCTTTAGAAAGAAAACCAATTGCTTGAAGGGATCCAATAATCATGGCAATTGGATTTTGGGGTTATTTTAATCCATGCAATTAACGAAATTTAATCTCCCACGAATATCACTGATTTTACAGACTATGTTAATAGGGTATGTAGGTTAATATAGGGATATAATGAAAGTGTAACACGCTTACAAAAGCAAAATTTTCTGTGTTTGAATCCTGAATAAATCATGAGAATATAAAATGAAGATAATATTCAACGAGCAAATGACAGAGGTTAATATCACTGGCTTAGAAGGAGGTCGTAAGTGCTACAACTGACCTTATAAGACCCATGCATATTTGAAGTCTGCATCACAAGGCGCTTCTTATAAGCCTGTTTTCATGAAAATCAAAACAGGTCATGTTGGCCAAACTGAAGTTGAAAAGGCTTGTTTTTCCATATGTAAACGTTTTCAGACATTTTTTTTCTTGTTTTCTCAACTTACGACCTTCTTCTAAGCCAGCTATATATATCATACAACTACTGTTGTCTATCCTAAACTAAACTTTAGTCAGATGCAAAAATTATTTGGTGGGGGGCATAAAAAAGTGTGGAAGGACGGACGACGGACGGTGAGTGATCACAATAGCTCACCTTGAGCACTTTGTGCTCAGGTGAGCTAACAAGAGGGCCCAAAGGGCCCTAGGTCACTCACCTGTTGTAGCAGTACTTGCAAGACATGTGATTAGGTCAAAATTGTGACCTCTAGTGACTACACAAGGTTTTCCTATGATTTGACCTTGTGACCTAGTTTTTGACCCCGGATGACCCAATATCGAACTTGACCTAGATTTTGTTGAGATGATCATTGTGACCAAGTTTCATAAAGATTAGGTCAAAATTGTGACCTCTAGTGACTACACAAGTTTTTTCTATGATTTGACCTTGTGACCTAGTTTTTGACCCAGGATGACCCAATATAGAACTTGACCTAGATTTTGTTGAGATGATTATTGTGGCCAAGATTCATAAAGATTATGTCAAAATTGTGACCTCTAGTGACTACACAAGGTTTTTCTATGATTTGACCTTGTGACCTAGTTTTTGACCCTGGTTGACCCAATATTGAACTTGACCTAGATTTTGTTGATATGATCATTGTGACCAAGTTTCATAATGATTAGGCCAAAATTGTGACCTGTAGTGTCTACACAAGCAAATTGTTGATGGACGGACGACAGACGACGGACGAAGAGTGATCACAAAAGCTCACTCTGTCACTTTGTGACAGGTAAGCTAACAAGAGGGCCCAAAGGGCCCTAGGTCGCTCACCTGTTATAGCAGTACATGCAAGACCTGTGATTTGACCTAGTGACCTAGTTCTTGGCCCCATATGACGCAATATGGCACTTAACCTAGATTTTGTTGAGATGATCACTCTGACCAAGTTTCATAAGGATTAGGCCAAAATTGTGACCTCTAGTGACAATACAAGGTTTTTCTATGATTTGACCTTGTGACCTAGTTTTTGACCCCGGATGACCCAATATCGAACTTAATCTAGATTTTGTTGAGATGATCATTGTGACCAAGTTTCATAAAGATTAAGTCAAAATTGTGACCTCTAGTGTCTACATAAGATTTTTCTATGATTTGACCTTGTGACCTAGTTTTTGACCCCGTATGACCCAATATCGAACTTGACCTAGATTTTGTTGTGATGATCATTGTCACCAAGTTTCATAAAGATTAGGTCAAAAGTGTGACCTCTAGTGACTACACAAGGTTTTTCTATGATTTGACCTTGTAACCTAGTTTTTGACCCCGGATGACCCAATATCGAACTTGACCTAGATTATGTTGAGATGATTATTGTGACCAAGTTTCATAAAGATTAGGTCAAAATTGTGACCTCTAGTGTCTACATAAGGTTTTTCTATGATTTGACCTTGTGACCTAGTTTTTGACCCCATATGACCCAATATCGAACTTGACCTAGATTTTGTTGTGATGATCATTGTGACCAAGTTACATAAAGATTAGGTCAAAATTGTGACCTCTAGTGACTACACAAGGTTTTTCTATGATTTGACCTTGTGACCTAGTTTTTGACCCCGGATGACCCAATATCGAACTTGACCTAGATTTTGTTGAGATGATCATTGTGACCAAGTTTTATAAAGATTAAGTCAAAATTGTGACCTCTAGTGACTACACAAGGTTTTTCTATAATTTGACCTTGTGACCTAGTTTTTGACCCCGGATGACCCAATATCGAACTTGACCTAGATTTTGTTGAGATGATCATTGTGACCAAGTTTCATAAAGATTAAGTCAAAATTGTGACCTCTAGTGTCTACACAAGCAAATTGTTGACAGACGGACGACGGACGGACGGACGGACGACGGACGAAGAGTGATCACAAAAGCTCACTCTGTCACTTTGTGACAGGTGAGCTAAAAACAAATTGTATGATAACCAAGCCAATAATCTATTATCTTCCAACAGTAAATGTAAGATAAGTTGTCTGTGCAGCAAACTATTGTAGCAGTTAGTGTGAGAGAAAGTTGTCTACAAATGTAAATTGTCTGAAGGTCAGAATCAGATTCAATCTGTATACCGATCCATCAATAAATGTGCAGTCATTAAAGCCATGATTCAAGACAAACATTCCAATAGAGATTAATCTACAAATCTTTATGCAATGCTACAGTCTGTTTATTCAGATCTGTCACTTGTATACAAACAATGTAATATCAAAACCAAGCATTTTTATTGTTTTAAACATTTAACTTGGATGGAATGGCAGTGAAAATCAATACATTAGGCAACAAGCTATATACTCGTCTGTTAAATTTATCAATTGATAAGACAAAAGTGGGGAGCGGTGGCCTAAAGGTAGGGCGCACCCTTCGGGATCGAGAGGTCTCGGGTTCAACCCCCGTCTGGACCACTGCTTAATTTCTCTGAGCAAGAATAACCATCATGCTCCACTCGACCAATGTGAGGGCTGTATCTGTACAGGGCTGTATCTGTACATGTTGGATAGTCCTGGGTGCCACAGATCGATGTTGGCTGCACACCCACTAGGAGAGGAATAGCCTCCCAGGGAGACTCGAACACAGGTTTCCTTAGGTAGCCCAAAAACTAGGGGAAGTTCATATGTCAACGGGTGGCTGAACTGCCGAAAGAAGCCCTCGAAAAATTGGAAACTTAACTTTTTAAACTTATATTGCAATGTTTGTATACACAATGTTATGTAAACAGGGGACTGTCCTGAATTGTACTAAATATTAAACTAGCAATAAGGCCAAGGTTTATAATAGTTTGAAAGACCAGTGGTTTTTAAAAGTTACTTAAAAGTTGGGAGAATAAATGCTTATGGTAACTACTGAGAAAAAAAGGCAGCTGTAAAGAAAACACATTGATAATCTAAAATGAATAATAAATGTACATAACAAATAACACGAAAGAATATTATACCATCTAATACATGGGGTGTTTCAAAAGGAATAAGACAAATGCTATAATGTTTCGATCATCCAACATACATGACATTGTATATATCTAAGATATGATCAGGTCTCGATACAATGACACTGTTTGGTTCCAAACATAATGTTGTTGTAACTATATGTCAGTAAACTGAATTGATACAAAGAGCGTTTTGAAACACTCATGGCTATAAAAAGATGTCATATGAAATTGTCTGTATAACAGGTGTCATTATAACAAGATCTGACTGTACTCACAAAGCTATGATATATGGGGTTAATATAGACACACCCTCTTGACATATAAATACCAAGCTGGATAGTAATACTAGCAGCCATGGAAGCAGTGATATAAATTAAAAATAACTAAACTAATTATTTATTTATTACACTTTTTGGACACAAAAATTAATGTCTCCCACAAAAGGCAATAAATATTGGCAAAAAATTATCTGACTTAAAATAACATACAATATACAATAACTACGCTAGCAATCTCATTGAAATCAAACGTCATTGTGCGCCAGATACTGTAAAATCATTAATATTCGTGGGGGATTAAATTTCGTGGATTTCGTGGATGACCTCAACCACGAAATCAAATCCCAACGAATAATTTTACCAACTATCAATATGAAAATTGACAAAGTGCAAATTTACCGCGGCCGTACAGAGTTCGTTTTTCCAGTATATGAGTCTAGGATTAGTGCAGATTTTCACCCGATTTTTTTTTTGCTGAAATACGAAATCCACGAATTTACGTCCCCACGAAATGGTCTTTTTAACAAAAACCACGAAATTTCATCCCAACGAAATTAAATGATTTTACAGTAGGTCATTTCAACAAGAGCTCTTATGGAGTGTAGTCAGACCCCTAACAGCGTAAAGGAGTTTAGCTAATGTTAGGGTCTAATTTTAATGAGATTGCTATGCTAGGTACCAAGCACTCATGTTAAGTTTCATTGAAATCCAACCATTGGGAACAAAATATAATAAATACCCGTATATAAATATATACCCATGTGATATACCCAACTATAAAAGTACCCATGTACACTAAGCAGAAAAGCAATCTATTGGCTACAAGTAATGGATGTCACATAATTTTTTGTCTTTAACAAATGAATTGTCCAAAACTTTCATCTCATTTTGGAATACATTAACAACACAAATCCAAATCATGTCAGAGGCAATCCACATAGAACTGAACTGTTATCCAACAATCTCAGAAAGACATGAAGTAGAAGGGTTTTTGACCCAAAACAAATGTCTACCAAAAAGGGCCTTAACTCTTGCAATATTCAAAGGTCCTCAAACTCATGACAACATTCAATAATTTCATAACTAAGCTTGCTAGGAACAATTTATATGAAGTTTCATTGTACTGATACTGCCTAACTAAGACCGACTGAATTTAAGTTCTGGTTTTTAAAAGTGAACCATACCTTGCATGAATACAAACACTATATTTGCTATATTGTAATATCCACACTGTCTAAAGTTATAGTTAAGTATAAAAAAAGTTAAAGAAGTCTAGGTTACAGTAAAAGTTAACAAAAAAAGTCTAGTTAAAAGTCTACTTCCAAACATGTCACTTGCTCAGCCGACCGATCATAGTTAAAAGTCGGCAGTAAACATTCAGCATGATACAGTAAGTATGTTGTTACATTCCAAGATAAGAAAACACACAACTACTAGAAGTATATAAAATAATGTAGTCACAAAATACTACAAACAAAAATCACAACAGATAAAGCATTACCAAAGTGTTTAGACACACCAACAACACAGCTGTGATTACATACAGATTTCAAATCAGGAACCGTAAGTTATCATACAGATTTCAAACCAGGAACCGTAAGTTTATGAACAGATTTCAAACCAGGAACCGTAAGTTAACAAACAGATTTCAAACCAGGAACCGTAAGTTAACATATAGATTTCAAACCAGGAACCGAAAGTTTTTCCCTGCCAGATTGGCCAATAGCCTCTGACTTTGAGACAACAGACATTTGTGTTCTTTCTGAATTGACTTCTGGTAAAAAACAAACCCAGTGTACAGCACCGATACATGTGTGACAACTCCTACGTAAATGTAAAGTGTTAAGGGAAATGACCAAGTGCGCCAACCAACAATCGAACCAGGGTCCGCTTCATCAGCAGTCAAGAGTGTTATCTGTTCAACCAGTCACTACTCTGCTGCGCTCATTGAATGAGTCAAATACATGATCAGCTACAGCAGTATGATTATATATGTAACCTTTCATTGAACTAGTAGGCTTCAGTAAAATCATTATTTTTTGAGGGAGTTGAATTTTCATTGATTTCTAATCGCCACGATTAATCAACATTTCAGATTCAGACAAGGGTTTACCCTTTCATGTTCTGTAATCCTCGAATTTACAATTCCACGAAAATGCATTTTTTTCAAAAATCCACGAAATTTAATACCCACGAAAATATGTGAATTTACAGTAAATAAAGTGAGAAAAAGCCCATAGAGACAACAACCAAACATCTCATCCATCACAGTACACAGCATGACAGATAAATACCAGTAGAAGAAAGTGTATAAAACAATTAGAAGATCAATTAGTGAAAACATGCATGTAGAGCACCGCCCATCCCCATTAGCACACACAGTGCAATAACCCTGCGTTCTTACCCTGTCAGCACCCACAGTGCAATAACCCAGTGTTCATACCCCGTCAGCACCCACACTGCAATAACCCTGTGTTCTTACCCTGTCAGCACCCACACTGCAATAACCCTGTGTTCTTACCCTGTCAGCACCCACAGTGCAATAACCCTGTGTTCTTACCCTGTCAGCACCCACTGTGCAATAACCCTGCTTTCTTACCCTGTCAGCACCCACAGTGCAATAACCCTGCGTTCTTACCCTGTCAGCACCCACAGTGCAATAACCCTGTGTTCTTACCCTGTCAGCACCCACAGTGCAATAACCCTGCGTTCTTACCCTGTCAGCACCCACAGTGCAATAACCCTGCGTTCTTACCCTGTCAGCACCCACAGTGCAATAACCCTGTGTTCTTACCCTGTCAGCACCCACAGTGCAATAACCCTGTGTTCTTACCCTGTCAGCACCCACAGTGCAATAACCCAGTGTTCACACCCTGTCAGCACCCACAGTGCAATAACCCTGTGTTCTTACCCCGTCAGCACCCACAGTGCAATAACCCTGTGTTCTTACCCGGTCAGCACCCACAGTGCAATAACCCAGTGTTCATACCCTGTCAGCACCCACAGTGCAATAACCCAGTGTTCATACCCTGTCAGCACCCACAGTGCAATAACCCAGTGTTCATACCCTGTCAGCACCCACAGTGCAATAACCCAGTGTTCATACCCTGTCAGCACCCACAGTGCAATAACCCGGTGTTCATACCCCGTCAGCACCGAAATTGCTGTACTCCAGTGTCTCCTAGTGCACCACACCTGTTGGCACCCGAACTTCATTCTCAATCCCATCAAAACCACAACAAAGACAACAGATGTCAAAGAAAGAAAATACACAATGACAATAATGAGATATATAAATATGGAGGGGTATAATATATGCTGACTGTGTAGTTTTGGTTAAATTGAAGTTGAATAATCTTACCACGTCTATAAGTTCGGTAGACTGTGAAAAATATATAAAATATATACATGAACATTTAACTATTCCACAAAAACACATAGACTTTGTATTTAAGTCACCGTTGCGGCATTATTAGATCATCTGTGTGTTGCCAATGCACATGGCCTTCGTGAACACATTGTACCTGTATTAATACAGAAATATCAGGTCAAAGATGACAATGGCACTGCCGGTAAAGATCTAGAAAGTTACGAGATCTAGAAATCTAAACTATCACAGGAATGAAATATTTAAGCATGATAAATATGGAAACTGAATCTTTAGCATTGCAAAGATATATACACATGCATGTGGCATGCTGTTTGCTTTATGAACAAAGCATAGGTTGAAAAAAAACAAAGTAAGGGCCGACGATGAAACTGACCCATCTGTTTTATCAACATGCACTTTGGACAGCCTACACATTCAGCCCTTGATGTGCTAGAAAAAAGTAAATATACAGAAAAGTATAAAGTGCGTTCATTGTACATTTGTAGGTCAATGACACTTAGGTCAAAGTAACATTTAGGTCAATGTGACATAAAGGTCAAGGACACTTAGGTCAAAGTAACATTTAGGTCAATGTGCCATAAAGGTCAAGGACACTTAGGTTAATGTGACATTTAGATAAGTGTGGTACAGGTCAATTAATATTTTTTAGTCAAGGTGACACTTAGGTCATTGTGACATAAAGGTCATACAGACTTAGGGTTGGGAAACTTACTGGTAGGGCACTGAAACACAAAGGTCAAGGTGACTCAAAGGTCAAAGTGATAGTAAGGTCAAGGAAACTTAGAGGTCAAAGAGATACTAAGGTCAAGGAAACTTAGAGGTCAAAGTGATACTAAGGTCAAGGAGACTTAAAGGTCAATATGATACTAAGGTCAAGGACACTTAAAGGTCAAAGTGATACTAAGGTCAAGGACACTTAGAGGTCAAAGTGTTCTAAGGTCAAGGACACTTAAAGGTCAAAATGATACTAAGGTCAAGGACACTTAAAGGTCAGTGATACTAAGGTCAAGGACACTTAGAGGTCAAAGTGATACTAAGGTCAAGGACACTTAAAGGTCAAAGTGATACTAAGGTCAAGGACACTTAGAGGTCAAAGTGATACTAAGGTCAAGGACACTTAGGTCAAACAGACGCTAAGGTCAAGATGGCATTTAGGTCAAGGTGGCACTGAACAGCAAACATGATATCAAAAGTAGTACACAGCAAAATGTTCAACAAACTGTGTAGCAAAACCACTATAAACAGATGAAACATGGTTAGTCAGATAATACATGATTGTGTGAATGTGTTAGTGGAACACATGCTAGCAGTAGTATACACTATACATACAATGCAACCTTTGTGTGACATGGTAACTCTACAACACTGACATTTATAACCAACATATCCAAGTTAGAGCAGAGATCGTGGTAGGATAAAATACAGATAATATACATTTTGCATGTATAAGTAACAAAATATTCTTATATTATACTGTTGATGCATGCCGAAGGTCATCAAACCAGAGCACATTTTGCTATAATAATATTACTGTCTTTATTTTCAGTGGATAACACAATTGGCAAATTATTTTCATGATGCCAATTAGATACAGAACAAACTCACTACAGAGCAACACGCTAAATAAGCTACAAATATTTGCTGCTTAGAGGTTGTTGCTCTACAGAGGTTAAAGTTATAGTAAGTAAGTATCAGCTTAGGGGAATTTTGAAGGTATTGTTGCTCTACAGATGGCCGCTCCAGAGAAGTTTTACTTAAATCATTCTGCTAGACATGACCCGATTAAGAAACCTGCTCTATGTTATGGGTCCAGGGATATGATATATTTAACAAAGGTTCCATTGTTTGTAGGTGTATACATCATACAGCCATACAGCAATGCTATCAAGGCGTGGATTCACTCAATACTTGTATACCACCTCATGGAATATTTCTGTAACATTTCTTTTCTCTCCTTCAGACTTCTTAATAAGAAATAAGTCAGCAAATTATTAGTAAAGCAGTTTAAAATATTGACATTGTAGTACCAAGCAATTTGATTGGCTGAAATTAAAACATATTATTTTACATGTATCAAGTGATCTGATTGGCTAAAGGGAATGCACTACAATAAAGCATTAACCAATCAATGCATCAGGCAATATACAGCATCTAAGCATCAATCATTTTCATTGGCTAGAAGGAACACACATCAGGAATCTGATTGGCTGCCAATTCAATGCAATAAACACATGTGTTAATACTAGCTATAATTGCAAACAGATTTTAATTGGAACCTTATAAACAATAAAAAACTTATACACTAGGGATGTCAATGATTTGCCAATTTGTAATTGGAAAACCTGGTTGAAACATTTCTTAGCATACAGCAGTTCAGTACAATGGACCAAGTCACACAACAAATTTCATACAACCAGTCTAAATAGTTGAGTCTATAACCTGTTTAGTTATTTGTGTGCAACATATTGTATCGGCCGAATGGCATGAAACGTATAGCCAATATGAAACTAATGAAGCTGACATGCTGAACTCATGTTCCAATCTTGCCAAGTCAAGGTCACAGTTCAAGGTCAAAGGTTTGAACCATACATTTTGTGGCCGCTCCATAATTTTTAATGCCTGGGTCAAATTGCATGAAACGTACAGCAAATCTGAAATTAATGAAGAGGATGTGCATAACCAAGTTCCAACCAAATTGGCTGTTATACGGTCAAGGTCACTGTTCACTATTCATAGTGTGGTGTGGAATTAAAGCTGTCTTTTCGACGGCTTTGTTGATTTTGGTCTTGATGAAATTGAAAGCCATTCATTTGCTAAACACATATATAAGGAAACAGACTATAGACCAACATAAATCACATAAATTCCAATAATTATATATCAAGTCATAGGTATTACTACACCCCACAGTTTTTCATGCCAGATTTTTGCCACGCACGGATCTATCATCAGGCTCTATACTATATACTACAATAAAAACATATTGTATCATGTAGTCGGTCATTATAAATCAATGCCTTAGATCATCATCCACCGGTCCTATAGTCAAACCAGGGTTAATGACCAACTGTGAACAAAGACCGCTCTTATAAGTCATGTCTGCAGAAAGCACCAATTATATGTTCCCATTAGACCTTTTTCCATGATAATCAATCTGTTAAGAGAGGTCACCTGTCTACAAAGACCACTTTTTAACTTCTAATGCTGACTGTTACATCAGAAAAAATGTGTTATCCCCATCATTCTGAACAGTCTGTGAATTTAGGATTTTAAACTATTGCCTGAATCGGCAAACTGAATAGTTTTCCTTTATACTCAATGCATACCTGTAAATACTACAGAAAAGTCTTGCTCGAATCAACAATTTCTTGTCAGGGACAACCAGACAAGTGCTAATTTGGCAGACTGTATTCCATTAAAAAACCCTGGTTGTAATTTCCCCTCCAAGGTGAATGGATGATAATCCAGGCATTATTTTATCATGATCAAAAACAAACAATCATAATTCACAATGCTTAACAATGTAACATAACATGGTTTCAAATGCTCTTTAGATACTGCATTCACTTGTTATCTGTGCCCCCCCCCCCCAACACTTGGTTCTACACCTCAGAATTAAGAAGGTTCCAATGAAAGCCCTCAATTACCCCCAAAATCCCATCATAATATCCTGATACAATGCCCATTTAAACTGTCCTTAAACAACCCTAACATGCTCCATACAAGCCAGTAGCATCAGCTCGATTTTCAATAAATTTGGTACACTGCAACCTTGCATCAAACCACCAACATTCCACTCTAACGGCAAGACAACAAGGGCTGGTAAAAAAATTCATTTATCAAACTTATTTGATTCACAGCATGGTTTTAGAGGAATCAATGAACACCCCTTACTTGCTGAGCTCCATGCAATGTAGTAACCAGGGCTGGTGAAAATCTTTCCAGAATTCTTATTTGATTCTAAAGTATTTAACCATAGTTTTAGAGGAATCATTGAACACCCCTCATGAATGCAGATCTAACATAACATAAACAAACACAAGTAAGCAGCTACTTCTAACTTCTACAATACTTACTCTTCCATAAAGTAGTCCGTCAAAACTGTCATGGATTCCAAGAACTGTGTATCCTTGGGCGAGAGATAGTCTCACAAAGGAGCGCACAACTGCGTTCATTCCACAAGCTGGAGCCCCAATGTTCATGATGGCCAATTTCTTGGTATGCTACAAAAGAGAAAATTAATATTTTTTAACAAATAAAGTTTAAAATAATTCAGGTCTCAGGTGAGTGAAAATGAATAAAACTATATTCTAACTCATGAAAAGTATTCTTTTTTACATGACTTTTTTGCACTAACCAAATGGTGAATTATTGTGTTTATAAGAAAGCTTCCAAACAGATGTACTGGCCACTTTGACCTAGATTTAAACATCACCGTTTGTGAATGGACCTGTAACAACTATACGTATCGGTGAACAAGAAATTCAAATATGTCATGCTCTTTTTTTTGAAAAACGTATATTGTAATACACGAATCAAAATCAAAGATTAGTAAAGCTATATTTAGCATTCAGTCAGTTCACTCATGCAAGCAGAAGTCTTAGTAAAGATAAAAGAGGGGTGATCCAAATATTTGCAGAAAAGTTATCACATCTTTATTTTTACACAGATAACAATATTCTTTGGAGCCAGGATTCCTTACATGGCGTCACGAGCATAAAGACAGTTACTATACATGAGTATTAGTCAGAGCTATGTAACTTTGTATATTAAATGCTGCTCTAACACATTTTAAGCACTTACAGTAGTACATACTATAATAAAGAAATGAGAGTACTTTTCTGCAAACTTTTGAATATACCCCCACTTAAATAAATTCTTATTAAATAAGAAATGGACACAAAATTAATGTAACATTCCATTAATGACAAAATTGCAAAATCAGCTGATTCAATGAAAACACAAACCTTGATAAGAAAGCAGGAGTACGTTTGACGGTGTGTTACCGTTCAAGTTTAATTGAATAGACTGTTTTACAAGATTATTTAACCACTAGTAAGGGGTTCCATTTCACTCGGGAGTAGGGGTTTTGATCCTTGAAATTTTCAAAAAGCCACATTTTGACCCTCAAGATTTTGGTTCGGTCATTTTCTCTTAAAATCATGGGTACATTGTCTATAAAATGGTAAAATTTAATCAAAAGTATCAAAATAACCCTTCAGCTTTAGAAGCTAGTGGAACCACTGAACAGTGTAGCACTTATTCAATGGTGACATGAAATATTATAATATTATGTTGTACATGTAGTAACATCACATAAAGGAGTTGTTACTGCAACTAGCGAATTATGAACAAATAATACATAGCATTATTACAACTCTACACCATATGTTATGATATATTAAATAATTAATTAACACCAAATATATATTATGACTAAACTTATGGATGAAGTTTGAAACACAGTACACAATAAGACGAAAACAAATGCATGTTTTTATAGCTATTTGTTGAGTATTTTCACGGCAATAAGTATACCTTAATTGGTTCATCTGCCTATTCAAGTAGATTCAAGAATGAAGATAAAATGTTCAACAAAATAACAATTTATTATTACATGTAATTAACTTAGAAAGGAGTGCAAAATAGAATGCTTGATAGAAGTTTGCTATTTAACAAATCTAGATGCTCACCTAACTTCTCCTAAGTCTACTTCTTAGACTATCTACTGGACACGGAACGCAGCTATTTCGTAACCATGCATTTTTCCAGTAAACACAGTGTACCACTGTACATAAAATCTTACACATAGGTTTTAAGTAAAGTTGGTTAGGTTAGATTGATCGGTAATAAAGTCAGCAATACTGGTGGGTAAATTATCTGGCCGCAGAAAACTATTTGACTTGCATTGAACAGTTTACTCCAAACACCTCACACAATTCTGATAAAAGAAGGGGAAGAATGTTTACAAAGCTCAAGTGCACCTTTTGTGTAAATACCAAAAATTTCCTCCCTTGACTAGATGTATTTTCAAGTCCATTTCAATAATTGAGTAGTCTCCCCTCCATATTTATTATATGAAAATCATTTGTGATGGACATCAGATAGAATTTATTTTCAAAAGACAAGACAACAAAACTAGTAAACATAAGCTCATGTGAGCTTTCGTAACGACATGAAACTGATGCGCAAATTCAAGTAAAGGTAAAATAAATCGAAAAAGCTTGGAAAGGACAAGTACACAGTTCAAACGCCTTGCATGGAGATTATCTAAACTTGCATTTTAATACATGTATAGGCAATAAGACGAGCCATTCCCTGCACAAGCTGCAAGCATACAATACATGAGGTGGAGGAGAAAATACAAACAATGGAGAAAAGACTCGAGTATACCAGTAAGGGAAGCATAGCAGTATATCAGCATACAGGAAACATTTGTTGATGACGATCATGATAGAAAGATAAGACGCAACATAACTGTACATCAGACCTCCGAATTTATTAACATATAGAAATAGGCAGTCAAAAATGCTTAGAAGACATGAATGACAGCATTATCAAGGTCATATCACAGCAACCACTGCATATGTGATAGACTCGTACATAGGGTTTCTGAGTAATCCAGCCCACTACAATGACACACAGTAAGTAAGAAGTTGTTGTCGAGCATAGCAATTTACATCAAATTAGTTTTATTACTTCACAATTCTTGTGTATCCACATACAAGTGTAAACTGTTATATTATGACCTGCAAGGAACACCTAATCCAACTTATAGAACAAGAGGTCCTAAAGGGCCCTAGGTCGTGCATGCACTCCCCTATCATGACCTATGTAATCATTTACATTTTCTGAATAAGATTTAACAAAATTCAGCCTCTGTTGCAAGTCTTTTTTATGATATTACCATGTGAACTCTAGTGACTACACAAGGGCTTTCCATGATTTGACTTTGTGACCTAGTTTATTACCCCGGATGACCCAATATCGAACTTGGTCTAGAAATTGTTGACACGATCATTGTGACCAATTTTCATAAAGATTAGGTCAGAATTGTGACCTCTAGTGACTACACAAGGTTTTTCCATGATTTGACCTTGTGACCTAGTTTTTCACCCTGGATGACCCAATATCGAACTTGGCCAAGCTTTTGTTGACATGATTATTGTGACCAAGTTTCATAAAGATTAAGCCAAATGTGTGACCTCTAGTGACTACACAAAGTTTTTCTATGATTTGACCTTGTGACCTAGTTTTTGATCCCAGATGACCCATTATCGAACTTTACCTAGATTTTGTTAAGATGATCATTGTGACCAAGTGTCATGATTAGGCTAAAACTGTGACCTCTAGTGTCTACACAAGTAAATTGTGGACGGACGGATGTAGGTTACTTTGAGACAGGTGAGCTAAAAAGAATATTTGGAGTAGGGCCAAAAATCTAGTGTATATGTAATGGGCTTCAGTTGACCTTTAAAATGGCAATTTGACACTAAAGCCTATTTTGCACCTCAATCTGATTCAATCTGATTTCAATCTGAAATGTCAAAGTTTCTGTTAAACTACAGCTATTTTAGCAAAAATAATAAAAGCCCGTATGAAATTATCAATGACTATCAATATAGAGCCCCTAGTGATTCACCCTGTTCGATACACTTTACAGGGATCCTACTGAGGCATAATGCCCAATCCTGAAATAAGACACAAGTCTGTTTTGGTGCCATCCCTTACACGCGAACTTGGTTTCAAACATTGTTCTATTCAGCATACAAAGTTTCAAATGGCCTTAACTCAGTCAATACTTGGTACTTTTTAATCAAATAATTTTTTTTCTGCAAAAAAAGCTTATTTTTTCTGCTGCAGCAAATCTGGATTTCCAGATTATTCCTGAATATTAGGACCCCTGATTTGTGACGCAGGACTGTGAGATGAGATGTACAGTTTAATGAAGAAGGAAAACAGAACTGGTTACGTTCATACATGAAATATACAGAGTGAGACGTCTTACTTTAGGAGTATCTAAAAAGAACTATGAAAATATATCATAACCATATTAAAAGAGTATAGCATAATACTAGCTTAGAATGAGAAGGTCATAAGTGCTACTTATAAGACTTATGTATATTTGAAATCTGTAACACAAGGCACTTCTTATGAGATTATTTTCATGAAAATTGGAACTGGTCATGTTGACCAAACTGAAGTTTAAAAAGCTTGTTTTTCAATATTTAAAGAGTAGTTTTCAGACATTTTTTTCTTGTTTTCTCAAAATATCGATTTGTACTTACGACATTCTAATTCTAAGCCAGCGAAATATGAGAAGGTCTTATAAATATATATATCTCACTGATACTGAATAGATGATATAAACTAGAGCTGCCATTCAATGTGATTAATACTCCCACATTACTGACAAGAGATGTTTGTAAAACAGGTATGCCCCCATGGCAGCCCAATAGTCAGAAATGATAAAGGTCACAGTGACCTTGTTGACCTTTGACATACAGACAAAGCGACAGATGGACGGACGGACATGTGTAAAGCAATATACACCCTTATCAAAGACAAATTACCCTGCCAAGGGCAATAACTCAGCCATGCCCAGACAGACACAAAGCGAAATTGTGTTACATATGGTGCTCATAAGTATGTAGTCACATTGAAACATATTTCAAACTGTGGTAGAAGTGAACACACACGTTCGGCATTGAACCCAATCAATTTATCTTGTGTTGTCACAAAGTCATTATTAACAGGCCAAACAAGCAAACAATTGTGTTTGTTAAAAAGGCCCTTACACGTTTCCTCTGTAAACAGATATGACTGTATACATAAATACATGTGCTTTTGATAAGGCATACTTATCATAGTTACAAATATATAAAATATATTTTTCTTTTTTGTTCAGGGCTGTTCCAGGAGATAAAGCTTGGAGAGGTAGAGAAGCCAGTCCATAAAGTACCTCCCACACATTATTACAGTCTTCTACAACATCTCCCACCCCCAACATCTCCCACCCCCAACTTCTCCCACCCCCAACTTCTACCCCCCAAACTTCCCCTCTCCCCAACTTCTCTCCCCCCCCCCCCAGAGATTTAAAATTCATTTTTGTTCTCCTATAACCCCCCTTGTGCTCCATCCAAGCATTTTATTCCCCTGGAACTGTCCTCGGATGAACTGATGATCGTAAATAGACAAAATATATCCTTGATTACAGGGGTATAATATATCACATGAATATATTCTTGATTATTACACAGATACGTACAGATACTCGCTGAAGTGTAAAACAAACTGATGCATTGTGGGTTTATATTCGTTAACACAGAAATAACTTGTGTCAATGTTAAATGACAAGAATTTAAATGTCAAATTGAAATGGAACATTTGAATCAGATAAATTTCAAAGATTTGTCAAAATAGCTCAACTTTGAAGCAAGCTTTTGAATAAATGAAGACATAATTTTCAATCAACTAAGAACCCACATAACCGGTATTTCATGCCAAATGTAATATATACGCCAGACAGGAGAGACTACATTTTAAATACGAGTATACAAAGAAATGCCTCTAAGACTACAAATACAAACAAATACATATTTCAATTGCGTAAAATCAAATTCAAGCAAAAAAACAATTCTACACAAAAAATACAAGATGCAACTATATGATGCTAATCATTTTTTCACACATTTAATCACAACTCAAATATCTCTACATTGTTTCCTGTGGCATAAATGAAGTCATTTGAATTCACTGGAATAAACTCAAGCAAAAACTGCTAGAAAGTAGAATCACACAGTGTGAAACTTGGTACCAACTAATCACGTGAAGTTTCATAAAAAAACAGAGTAACAGTTAAGGAGACCAAGTGCAAACAAACATCATGACATCTCTCTGCCTATCCAGACAGACGTCCATCACAGAATCAGTCTGTCTCTGGCACGATACGTGGGAAACATATAACATTAAACCATACTATCACATACCTGGACAGATCCATGTTTCGGTGGTTTCAGTTTACTAAGTAATCTGTAGGTTTGTAGATTGTTGAAGAAACTCCTGTAACAGGAAACAAATGATATATACCAGGTCAAAAACAAACATATACTAGACCAAACAAGACTGCGTGGGGGGGGGGGGAGACATAATATGTAAGACATACTTCACTAAACCCAAAGATCTAAAAATACATTTAGATCTTTGACTAAACCACACCATTACTACCGAAACATTAAGCAAATATAATATACTGTATCAGTCAAACTAGATTTTGTTGAGATGATCATTGTGACCAAGTTTTATAAAGATTAGGCCAAAATTGTGACCTCTAGTGACTACACAAGCAAATTGTTGACAGACGACGGACGAAGAGTGATCACAAAACTAACATCCACATTCGTCAGATTTAGAAGGAAATCTGATTTAGAAGGAAATATATTCATGCTTGGCTGAAATAACGTGGGCTGGTATTTATAAAGAATCTTAGTAGAAAACTTAAGATTTTTCTTAAATCATACAATATGCTTAAATTGATCAGACAAGAAAACCAAAATACAATATATGGTCAGTTCACATACATAACAGGGACTGTATAACTATGCAGTACATGACAGTTAAATATAAATGCCTATAACAATGATGTTAACTCAGGATTGAATGATTATTTCTCTGAACAATACGGTTGTTCATTTTCCCTATATACTTTGACACTTTGGCACAACACTTACTATATACGATGTATTACTGTAAACCGATTTACTTTTGCTAATACTAACTTTCGTGTTTTGATGATTTTCGGCATATTCGCGACTACAAATTTTCGCGTTTTTAAGTTTCCCGCAATGTCCATATTAATGTATTTAGCACTTTCACAGCAACTTAATTTTGCGAAATTCTAACACTCGCGAACTCCATGAAATAAAATTGCCCGAAATAATTTCTTGGTTTACAGTATACATAGAGTCTGAGATACAACCATCAAATGGTTGACTTACTTTCCTCTCAATCTGACGGCCTCTTCAAAGTTCTTGTCATTCATAGCCTTCTGTACTTGCTGTGTCTGAAAACATCAACCAATCAATATGAGGGCTTATCAAAATGTTCTGAGATCAAATGATATAAAGAATACAGCTGCTGAAACAGATCTGAACATTTGTATACACATCATAGAATTAGTGGTTAAGTACAATGCTCTAATAATTTGGACATACACAGGGTTACCTGAATGGATCCTCAAAAATAAAATACTGGTAGTGGTTGATCCTCAAAAATGAAATACTGGTAGTGGTTGATCCTCAAAAATGAAATACTGGTAGTGGTTGATCCTCAAAAACGAAATCCTGGTAGTGGTTGATCCTCAAAAACGAAATACTGGTAGTGGTTGATCCTCAAAAATGAAATACTGGTAGTGGTTGATCCTCAAAAATGAAATACTGGTAGTGGTTGATCCTCAAAAACGAAATACTGGTAGTGGTTGATCCTCAAAAACGAAATCCTGGTAGTGGTTGATCCTCAAAAACGAAATACTGGTAGTGGTTGATCCTCAAAAATGAAATACTGGTAGTGGTTGATCCTCAAAAATGAAATACTGGTAGTGGTTGATCCTCAAAAACGAAATACTGGTAGTGGTTAAGACAGCCATGTGGAAATATTGGGAATTTTCACAAATTTACAAAATTTGCAAACATCTCCACTAGCGTATTTTTGGCCTACTCTACCAAGAAATAGAACATATTGCTAATATTTCCGCTTGCCAAATGTCTGAAATTCAAATTTTTATAATTTTTTGACTCTCGTATATATCTTACCCTTTCTACACATTCCATCAACGGAACACGGACAGACTGGTTACCGTCCAGGGAGATAACACAAGCTGGTGTATCAGGGGTCGCCTCCATCAAGGCAAGGACTGCTTCTGCTCCCATTCTTGCTCCCTAGAAATCATAGAAATACATGTTGTAGCTGAATGACTTAGGGCTGATTACATGGACCAGAAATTTATTAGTATTTTCTCGTGCATTTATACTAGTACAGTCGACACCAGTTATGTCGACATTTTTGGGACCGTCAAAATTATGTCGACATATCCCAATGTCGACACAACGGGAGCCAACAACTCTGACCAAGTGTTTACGCGAGGGTCAAGTTCATAGCCTCGTTTTGAAACAAGTACATTACGGGATTAGCACCGCAAGTATGGATTTTAGCCCTTACAGGTTTCGCTTATGCAATATTTTAATTGTAAAAAATATATTCAATCAACATGCCAGACATCTGAAAGCAACAATGACATTTCTTATCTTTGTTTACAATGTAAAGTATATTCATTTAACTGTCGGAAATTTAACAAGCATGTTGAAATAAATTGTGAAGGCATACAAAAATGTATTTTTGTTCACCTTCCGAGAATCACGCTAGTTCAGCACATTTTTTTTTAATTTCAAACGCTGAAATAGGTTACAATTTGTTTACAAACTGGGATTCAACATTATTCAATTACATTTGCAAACTGTAAACGCATTAATTCTTAACAAACAATGGTTCGAAACAGAAGTATTTTCACGGTCAATTAAAACAAAAAAACTTTTGTATTTCAATAGCGTCATCACGATGTCGACAAAAACAATGACAATAAGGTGCAAAAATATCAATTGGGCCAGAAATGCAGTGTCGATATAAGCGAAGTGTCGACACAGGCATGTCGACTAAACCATCATATTTAAGATAGAATACAGAGCAACCTAAATCGGGGATTTGAAAGTACAGTATAACCTCCGTAGAGCGACATCGGGCGGAGACAGAAAAAACTGCCGCTCTGCGGAGGTGTCGCTCTGTAGAGGTTGATTGTTTCAGAATGTCGTTCATAGACTATTGAGTGTACATAATCACGGTAATTTTAAATTGACGTGGTTTGTTTGTGATTTAATGCATAAAATTAGATCTACTCGTAGCCGCGCGTTTTGCGATATAATTCTGAGGATTATTTAATTAAGATCATTGATTAGATACAACAAGAGGATCATAGATCCTTGGGCGCTCACCTGCTAAACATGGTCAAACTTTGAACTTGACCTTAAGGTCATCAAGATAAACATTTTGTCAAAACTTGATGAAAGTTAAAGCAAAAATGTGGCCTCCAGAGTGTTAACAAGGTTTTGCTATTATTTGACTTTTAGACCTAGTTTTTGACCCCACATGACCCAATTTCGAATGTGACCTTAAGGTCATCAAGACAAACATTTTGACCAAAGTTGATGAAGAATAAAGCAAAAATGTGGCCTCAAGAGTGTTAACCAGGTTTTCCTATTATTTGACCTTTTGACCTAGTTTTTGACCCCACATGACCCAACTTCGAACTTGACCTTAAGGTAACCAAGATTAACATTTTGACCGAACTTCATGAAGATCAAAGCAAAATTGTGACCTAGTTTTTGACCCCACATGAACCAACTTTGCACTTGACCTTAAGGTCATCAAGATTAATATTTTGACCAAATTTCATGAAGATTGAAGCAAAAATATGGCCTCTAGAGTGTTAACAAGGTTTTGCTATCATTTGACCTTTTAACCTAGTTTTTGACCCCACATGACCCAACTTCAAACTTGACCTTAAGGTCACCAAGATAAACATTTTGACCAAACTTCATGAAGATTAAAGTAACAATGTGGCCTCCAGAGCGTTAACAAGGTTATCCTATTATTTGACCTTTTGACCTACACATGACCCAACTTCAAACTTAACCTAGATTTCATTGAGATACAACTACTGACCAAGTTTGGTGAAGATCAAAGCAAAAATGTGACCTCCAGAGTGTTAACAAGGTTTTGCTATTATTTGACCTATTGACCTAGTTTTTGACCCCACATGACCCAACTTCGAACTTGACCTAGATTTTATTGAGGTACAACTACTGACAAAGTTTGATGAAGATCAAAGCAAAATTGAAAGTGCTAGAGTGTTAACGGTCAAAAGTCTAACGGACGGACAGACTGACGACGGACAAAAAACAATCACAAAAGCTCACCTTGCCACTTTGTGGCAGGTGAGCTAAAAAACACATGCCCCATGAAATATCACATAACCCATCAATAAAATATCACATAACCCATGAAATATCACATGACCCATGAAATGTCATTTAACCCATGAATTGTCCACTGGCATTCAACCAAACACAATTTTATAGATAGCCTAGGCACAAAATCTATATTTTTACCATGGAGCACAACGTGAAAACTAACCTCTCGATTTGGATGTGTCATTTCTGTATAGTTTCTATTACAAGATGAATCCAGTATACCCCCCTTACAACTCGTTGTGCGGGGGTATAATAATCTTAGCAGAGGTTATAGTAAATGTATTTACCAGAATTCTGTCAAATGCTGATGGGCTTCCACCACGTTGTACGTGACCGAGTACAGTCACTCTGGTATCATACTTCAATCTGTTGGTGATCAACTGAAATATAAAACACGACTTTCTTCAGAAACACATAAAAATACATACTATCATTGTGAAACTTAGTTATGATGATTTCCAGGGGTTCTGGCTTTTCAGTTTGTGTATAGATCCATAACTTAGTACCCTGGGCTGGTATTTATAAAGCATCTGGATAAGGGGTCCTGTTAGATGCATTTCTATAATTAGATTGTCTCCCCTCCATATCCATTATTGGGAAAATACATGAGATAGGGCAGTGAATTGATCTATTCATGGAGTAAATAGCTACCCCCCCCCCCCCACTCATAAACTGAACAAGAAGAAGATATGCAGCCACTTACTTGCTGTAATTGTGTTGCTGTGATTGGGTTACACTTACTTGCTGTACTTGTGTTGCTGTGATTGGGTTACCATGTCTGTCTATAGAACCTTCTGCTACCAGAATTACATTCAATCTTTGTCCAGTTTCTCGTTCCTGCATACACAATTGTAAGAAAATGTACAACAAGAATTTAGTTAAATACAATTGCCTCGCATTATCTTGATTATTTTCACTGTGGAAAGTAAGTTAACAATTAATTCCTTTTATCAAAAACACAAGACTGTGTTCAGTAAACGCTTATATGTACGAGTGGAAGTTTTTTCCATAATAACTTGCTAAGTCAAGCAGGGGCCTTAATTCTGTAGAAACGATGGATGGCGTCACAAGGTGTTGACAATGTATGGTATTTATGGTGGTAAACAAGTATGCCAAGTTTAACGAAAAGATGAATGGGCAATTACTATATGCCTCCTGCACCAGTATAAGTTTCTCTGCCAAAAATAATTTTTCAATTGAGTCGTATTATATTGATTTTTTGATGCCGGAAATAAGTTTTCCTACCGAGGTATTTGTCATTTCATTGAAGACAAATAAGGGAGAAAATTGAGACTTTTGAAAAAAAATCAACAATTTGAACATGGAAAATTCAAGCTTACTGAACATTAAAACAATCATAATTATTGAAACTGTAATTATTACCAGTCAGTAATGAATCAGTCAATTAAAACTATGGGGGGTTTTACGATCTGTATGATCCTGGGGAAAGGGATTTACCAGGTGTTTGAAAAAGCAAAAGTAACAGGATATGTTTGTAAAACATGTATGCCCCAATGGCAGCCCAATAGTCAAACTGGTAAAGGTCACAGTGCAAAGCGTTCTTGAACCGAAACCATTTGAATAGTGAGAAATCTTAAAGGTCACAGTGAATTTGACCTTTGACCAACTGACCTCAAAATCAATAGGGGTCATCTACTGTTGATGACCAACCTCCATATAAAGTTTGAAGATCCTAGGAGTTATTCAACGGAAACCATTTGGCCTACCAACAAATCGACCGACAGACCGACCGAAGCAATATACTCCCAACATCAAAGATAGGGGGCGTAAAAATCCCCACCCTTCTGCGGTGTTGGAGGGTTGTGGTTTCTTTTGACAGGTGCGTAAGAAATTGAAACTTGTATTATTTCACAGATAAGAAGAAAGCTGAGATTGTTATAAGACATGTCGAGTAAATCTTACAGCTTGCAGTTTTTTGCACAAGGTATCCTCCCATTCATCCTCTGGTGGCCATTCTGGTATAAACACCCAGTCTGCTTCTGTAGCTAGAGCACCAACCAATGCCAGATATCTGCAAGGAACACACATATCATTCACAGCAAAACGAATACACAGAGTATGGAGGTTGTTACAGAATCTTTTTTTGTAACAAAAAAAACAACCAATTTTAATTGAATAGAAAATAATGAAAAAGTTAAAGTATTTTCCTTTACCTTTTCATTTTGGTGAATACCCAATTAGAATTTGACAAAATCTAATCACAATGAATCCTAAGGGGTATAATGAACACTATCTGTTGTTTGTATTTGACTTTCAACTTTTTGTATCACTGGCATACACTGCTAACAAAATTATGTTTTAGACAATTTATCGCAAGGAAAATGATTTAATGTGACAATTGCGGTCGAAGATGCTTAAGAATAATTCCACCATATGCCACAAACAAAACAAAGATAAACACAAGTTTTCAGAATAGGACCTAGTTTCTATAGAGAGGATAAATGGAAAATAACTCACTGAAGTTCCTCATAAGAGTAAAGACACTAATAAAACTATATTTACCCACAATGACGTCCCATAACTTCTAACACAAACGCTCTCTGATGGCTGAAACACAGTAAAAGAACTACAATAAATAATGTAGCGCACAGACAATCCAAGGCCACACAGATACCGCAGTAGCGCCTAGCCACCTATGCAAGAGTCAGACATAGAACAAACTATACCCAAAAAAGGATATTTCAAGCTAGCATATTTACTCACTCTGCAATGAATGACAAACTGTGGACTTCGAACTTTGTGCATAATAAATCATAAAGGGAGGTAATTACAAAAGATAACTACATTGAAGTGAAGTACGAGAAGACTTTTACAGCTGCCGCATGGTACATAATAAAGACATGAAATAGTCTCAAGGTTATCTCTCACTATTCTCAGGTTGTATAGGGTATACTTTCTTCCTACGGAGCAAAAAAGGCACATACATTTTTAGCATGTAATAAATATAATCAAACATTCATTATTTCTAATTCCTAGATCTATCATAAGTTTGATACAGTCAGGACTCGTTACAACGACACTCGATATACCGACAAGTTTGTTATAATGACACCAATTGGTGGGGACGAATTCTATACAACGTTAATAGTATGCGTTATAACGACATATTCACTTACCGACACCGACAGCAAAAAGATGGGAACGAATCAATTGTTTACACAGTAATTAATACTCGATATACTGACACTATCAAGGGACTATTTGTCACACCTGAACTATTTATCAGCTTCACAAAGTCACCGTCTGAGCAAGGAGCCTAATTATGTAATTACACTTGTGAAAATCATCTTAATTGCTCTCTTTATAATAGTGGAACCTTTTCACAGTCGAATCACAGTTTGTGTGCTACGGCTCACACATTCGTAATCAAGGGAGATAAGCGAAGTCATTGCATATATTCGTATTTTATAAATCGTACAATTCGAAAATTATAAATGATGTTAATCGAGATTTCTCGACTTGATTTATTAATTCATCAATTCTTAAAGACGATAGGGTAAAATTTGTAACAAAATGAATTACCAAATTATTCTCTAGAGCGTTAAATTTTATAGTTTACTGTAGTAGTATCCGGACATCTTTAAATTCGGACGCCCTTTATTTTGGAGCTCTCTCAAAACATTGTATTTTATTTTAAATATTATTGTATGTAATTATGATAATTTCATACTGCTGATTTTGCTGATTATGTAAATTTTATGACATAATAAATTATATGTTAATCATTATTAAATTGATTTCTATGAAACAATCTCCAAATCAAATTTCTCGTCACTAGTGAAATTCAGTTTAATGACAAATTCGTTATAACTACATTTTGATCGGGAACAAACAGTGTCGTTGTAGCGAGATCTGACTGTAATGGAGTTTGTTAAATGCATTTAACACATTGTATCGGTTAATCGTGTTTTCACAGTAATTAGTTAATAGGGTGTCGTATGTTATTGTTGCATGTCTAGTTATCTTTATTGTTTTTTAAACAAACATTGTAACAGTTTGTGAAGATAATTGTCTCTTATATGGATACACGTACGTCATAAAAATATACTAAATGCATACCAAAATATTTACATCCCAAAACGTCTAGTTCACGCGGTTTATATTTACTTTCGAAATTGCACATATATGTCTTATGTTATAGAAGTATATTTACGCAGAATGATGAATTTGCGATGTGTACGAATCGCGAAAATTAGTGAAAATTAAACTATCGCGAATAATACCGGATATACAGTACCTTGAGGCAGTACCTAGCACCCCAAGTTTATGACCAGTACCTTGAGGCAGTACCTAGCACCCCTAGTTTATGACCAGTACCTTGAGGCAGTACCCAGCACCCCTAGTTTATGACCAGTACCTTGAGGCAGTACCCAGCACCTAGTTTATGACCAGTACCTTGAGGCACCCCTAGTTTATAACCAGTACCTTGAGGCAGTACCTAGCACCCCTAGTTTATGACAAGTACCTTTAGGCAGTACCTAGCACCCCTAGTTTATGACCAGTACCTTGAGGCAGTACCTAGCACCCCTAGTTTATGACCAGTACCTTGAGGCAGTACCTAGCACCCCTAGTTTATGACCAGTACCTTGAGGCAGTACCTAGCACCCCTAGTTTATGACAAGTACCTTGAGGCAGTACCTAGCACCCCTAGTTTATGACCAGTACCTTGAGGCAGTACCTAGCACCCCTAGTTTATGACAAGTACCTTGAGGCAGTACCTAGCACCCCTAGTTTATGACAAGTACCTTGAGGCAGTACCTAGCACCCCTAGTTTATGACCAGTACCTTGAGGCAGTACCTAGCACCCCTAGTTTATGACAAGTACCTTGAGGCAGTAGTTGAGATAGTGTCGACAGATTCCATGATTCTATGTAAAGCTGTATCTGTTCCTATAGTCATATCTGTACCACAGAAATCATTATCTATAGATCCAACCATACCAACAACATTTAGATATGAACAATCACTATACTCGTCCTTGGTTATACGACCTGTAAGTACATTATTATTATACAATATTTAGTCTAATAAAGTCTTTTTTCATGTATCCTTCTTTCTTATGGTTTCATCCTTTCCTATGGTTTCAGCCACCCCCTTATTTTGAAAAATATAGCACAAACTGTGGAAAATATTATTCCATTATGTGGATTGCATGAACAAACTAGGATACGCTTATTAAAAACATTCTTGAATTTATTTTTACAAAATTAAGCCATATTATGTGATTTTGTAGCCAAAACAAGAAAAATCACGACTTTCTTAGCGGGCCATTTGAAAAAACAAGGCGCTACGCTCTCTGAAGGCATTTGATACAAATAAATTTATGTATAATATAAGTTGTTATGTTGATTTAAATAACCTAAAAAATTTTCACTTTGAATCTTACGAAAAATATAATTTATGAAACATTCATCTTGGGTGGCTGAAACCATAGGAAACACTATAAAATTAAGACTAACACATCCCGGGTCATACAAATAGCTATATTTTAACAAAAAAACTTCACAGACAAGAAACTTTGGTCAATTTGTGTAGCTTAAAGACCAATTATAATGTTCTAAACATTTTTCAAGCTTGCAACAATATTTTTCAGAAACCCTAGAATCTTTATTCTTAAGTGGCTGAAACCATAGGAAAAGAGGATATATTCACGTTCAAAAGTGATGTACAATCACGATTAAGACATGGTTAAAACAATATAAGTAAAAGTTATACAACTGTGGACAAATTCATAAATGAACACATTAACCACTAATTTATGCCAACAGGTAAAATACACAATATAGAGTGTTTCCAGTCTGATTGACATATTTGAATTACCAACCTAGATTGAAAGATTCAAATTACCTACCTCAATTGAAAGGTTTGAATTACCTGCCTTGATTGATAGATTTGAATTACCTCCCTTGATTGAAAGATTTGAATTAACTACCTTGGAATATATGAATTACCTAACTTGATTGGAATATTTGAATTACCTACCTTTATTGAAAAGCTCATCTAGTAGACTGGACCATTCTTGACGGAATATATTTGCTCCAGTAAGACTTCCGTCTCCTCCGATTACAACCAAGTTTGTGATTCTACGTTTGATGAGATTCTCAGCAGCTTGTAATCGACCCTCTAATGTACGGAACTCCTTGCATCGAGCACTGCCAATTACTGTACCACCCTGTTCAGATAAAATTATGAAATACCATTACTAAAGGCAACATTTTGGAGCTTAACTGAACACAATTACTTTGCTGTCTTCCAATAACTTGTTTCAATTGCCATGGGAATGTGCTGAGTGGGATTACCAAGAAGGTACATCAACTTTCTGGAGAATTGAGAGATGCTAAATGAATATCCTGATGATAGTCCAGTGCTCGTATAAATATATCAAACAGAAGAACATAGTAGCAGATAACCTGCGTATTTGGGGTAATTACCCATTATTTTGCTAAATACGAATTGATTTTGAGATGAGGGAGTAAAAACAATGAACAATAAGCAATGAAACTCCGAAATACCAAAATAGAAAATGATATTTGAGAGTACAATGTACATGTACTGATAAAATATTCATTAGCCCAATAAATTTTATTGGATTCCTACTTAAATTTAAATCTAACCCCCCAAAAAAATTCAATATTCAGAGAGAAAAAATATTTTTTTAGACAAAACTTTATCTGTTACTCTAAGGAAATTGTTCATATTGATATGCTCACCATCTGCATGATACCAGAGGAGCTAGCCCATGTAGCTTCCACCATATTGTCACCTCCATCAACCATACCTTGGTAACCCTGACAACATAACATAACAACAGAATTAACGAACACAACACAACAGACTTTCATTAACTTTCTATATATCACAAACAGGAAAGTTTGGAGCAATCAAATAGTCGGTAAAGTCAAAAATCATGGTGGCGTCCTTTGACCTACTGACCTGAAAATCAATAGTTGTCAACTGTTCCTCAGAAGCTCAATGGTTAGCATGCTTGCCATCGGACCTGGTTACCCAGGTTCAAAAATGGGTCGAAGCACTCATATTCCTGCCATATTTCAGCCGAAAGCAGACTGGTAAATAAAGGCTATGCTCAGCATTGATATTGCATTGCAACTTATGTTGTCAACCAACCTAACATTAGTTGACCTACCTCCAAGTAAAGGTTGAGGAACCTAGGGTCCAGTTAATACAATTAAGTGAAACAAACCTCCTTGATGTAGTATGTCTTGCAACCAAGGTATGAACCCATTCTCACAACTGCTCTCACAGCTGAGTTCATCCCTGAAAAGTTAGAGCAAAATATGTGCAATAAAACATGACATTATGCCAAAACAAAACCATACTGTGGTTCTGGAAACCCAACCCTTTTTGTGCCCCTACCTTCTAACATTTTGCAGGAAATTACCACGGATTGTTGATTTTCCAGAGCATAAAATCATTCAATCACTATAATATTTTAAACAAGACGACGTTTAATAAACACTTATACCCAAGTGGAAGTCTTGTCCATTTCTATTAAAGTCAAGCAGGGGCTATAATTCTGTTAAAACACCATGCCTGGGTTGCATACAGCGTATATTCATTGCATATTTATTACACATTCGCCACATACATTCATCACAGGGCATTACTTTCTGTAAGGATCGATGTATCTAGTAGTGTGTATAGGATTTAAATACTAATAGGGGAGAAACTTGTGTAGGCAGCCGGCTAGCTCAGTACGCAGAGCATTCGCCCTGTAAGCAAAGGGTCCCAGGTTCGTGCCCTGGTCTGGTTGCACATTTTTCTCACACTGTAATATTCTACACAAATACACCAGAGACAAATGTTTGGTTACCAACCAGGTCATCTCAAGAAAGGTGGTAAACACTGAAAAGCATTTCAGAAATGACCAAGTGCCCGCACAGGAATCAAACCTGGCACCGCTTAATCATTTGTTAGGAGTGTTATTCGCTTGACCACCGTGCCTCCCTTCTGGATCCAAGCTTGACATGTTTGTCCTTGCTACTGCACCTTGTAATGCATAAATCAATCAAATAAATAAGACTTTTCAGTGCTTTGTGTGTTTTGAATGTTTTCTGTGCTCGGCTGGTAAAGTTGAGTGCTGCCTTCCCTGTCTGACTTAGTATAATCGTTTAGCCATGAATCATGATGTCAATAAAGATTTTATGAGCACAAACAATAGCGATATGCAGATGTGGATATGGAAGTACGCCAAGTTATTTCAGTACTGTACATGACACAGTTGATTGGTGGATACAAATTAACACAAACATGCAAAATATCAGTGTAGGGTCAATCCGGGTAACTACGGACAGTTTTTGCACACCGACGCTTGCAACTCCTTCGTAAGACATACGCAGAGCGTCTCGATAACAAGTTTGGTCTCAAATTAGCCGCGACAGTCTTCCTCGGTTTTTACCGTAGCACAATACACAATAATAGGCCGAGACATTGCGTATAATGAAGCAAATTCAATGCATTCTGAAACCGGGTAAGTACGGACACGTAGTGAAACTACGGACAGTGGTTGGGAAACTACGGACACGGACGGGGAAACTACGGACATGCACAAGTGTAATAGGGAAACTACGGACACACTTGATTGGATAAGTTATCAATATTCATACTTCCTAAATAGGTACTTGTTATCAAATCACTATTAGAACGGATACATTAAAAGTACGTTTAATTTCAATTTCATATTTTCTTAAAACCTACGATTAGTGGACAGCTTATTTATAGTGGACTTAATTAACTAAAGCATGTGCACTAATTAATACCCAACAACCAATTAATTTAATCATGTTAAATAATTATAAAGAATATTACATTATTCTACTATAACGTGATTGTTTAATATATCCGTAACAGCTTTGATAAAACATTACCAAGGACCTATTGCCCATGGTTTCAAGATTCTATGATCATAACTTACCACTGGGCCACTCCGCTCAATGTAGGTCATCGTTAGAGACACAAATTGTATTGATGCCATTATTATAGATCAATTCCATAACTGACCTTGTGATTTTTGAAACTGATGCGGTGAGCCGCCAACTAATTAAAGAATGGTTACCGTACATGTAGGCCATCTCTGTCAGGCACCCGGAAATACGAGAAGGGAATCGGGAGGTACTGTGCGCAAGAAAGATAGGTGTGTCATAGGTCAAATTGCAATATGGGTGACACTATAATAAACAAACAATTTACCTTTTACACATGTACATGTATACCAAAAGTATTATGAATCTGATAGGGTAATAACATACATGTATGTAAATGTAACAGTGTCTTATGTGAGACAGTTTCCTGTTATTTATACATAGCTGATGATGATCTATGTATATCTCGATTAAAGTTAAAGTTTTACCACATAGTATTGCTGTTATCACACAGTTAGTATCGATATATAATTATGTAATTATTTGGTTTTCTTTTCTTTTTTTACTTTTTTTTCCATTTTCTTTTCCTCAGATTTGATTTTTTCTTGAACTATATCATTGCTTGTCAAAAGTCTGTGAGTTGTTATTGCCTTTGATTTGGGTTTTCTTGCAGGTGTCGGTTGTGTTGGCATGAAAATCTGCTCAATGGGATCTTGGGGTGGAAAAATGAATTCGGAGTTCGAACCAACGAGTGGTTCGATTGTTATTTCTCCACTAGCAAGCAATTCGATAAGCTGCTGTGGGTCGCTTATGTCCAATACATTCATTGAGCTATTGCCGTCGTCTATTGGGATGATTTCTATAGTGCTGTCAGAAGAAGTTGTGGGCACGTCGTCATTGGTGGGTGGTACGAATGGTTCAGAACTTATCCCATCTTGCATAGTACCTTCCATTGGGAGGGGGGTTTCTACGTTGTCAGAAGAAGTTGTGGGCACGTCGTCATTGGCGGATGGTTGGTATGGACGGTCAGTAGGTTGACTTGGGCCAAATGCTGCCGCTGGAATAACATCTGGATTGAAAGGGTATATCCCACAAGCCCGAAAACCACTCTCAATGTTATTAGGGGTGACAGCTGCGTTCCATGCAGTGGTGAATAACGCCGGAAAAGACCATTTATTGATCTGATGTAGCGGATTGTCCTGAAGAAATTCTGAACATGTTTTATTGTATGCTTTGTTGACTGGTCCGAACACTGTTCTATCTAAAGGTTGTAGTTGGTGCGTTGTATGGGGTGGAAGAGCTAACAGATGGACATTCTCTTCCATTGCACACATTAGTATGGATAGGCTTTCGTGAGACGAGTGTCCATCTAGAATTAACAGTTGTGGACGAGCAGGTCCACAGTGATTTAAAAATACTTGGCGAAACCAAGTTTCACCAATTTCATCGCTCATCCAGCCGTTTTTCTGATAGAACCACGTGGATTCTGGTGGTGCTGCCTCCGTATTGAAACCATGTACAGATCTCGACGTTTTCCCCTTGACGATAAACATGGGGGGCATTCGTAGCCCAGTGGCACTTACACACGCCATTACCGTTATATTGGTTGATTTGGAGCTAGTACGACTTACACAACTTGTGCCCTTTGCTGCCGCTACCCGGACCGGAGCATGCTCAAAGTTTTTTGACATCTCATCACAGTTCCATATTTGACCAGGCTTGTCCTGTAGGTGGAGCCCCTCAATAATAGTACCTGTGGATGTTAGTATTGATTAGTAACCTAACTATGTTAAATAGAGTATCTTGCATGAGTGCTCTTTGCATACGAGTCTTATTAAATAAGTGGACAAAATAATATGACACGATGCTGTATCGAGTGTCGTATTGTAGTCGACGAGTTTAATAAAACTGGTATGTAATTATCACGAATGTAAGATTTTATTTATCACAAAACCTAACCTAATGATCATGCCGGCTACAGAGTTAGCATTCAAAATTTAGCGTTACAATAAGCGCGACGTCATGACGACGTTTTTATTTTCAAGACGTCATGTGCCCATCAAGGCATGCATTTGCCTACCCTATGTCAAGCTAATTTGCATTATATTATTTATGTAACGGTCTAGAAGTGTCAAACAATCTTTCCAGACTGTGACCAGCTTAATATGTGATAAATTCTGATTATGCACAGACAGTACTAGAAGTCGTGATACAATGTACAAATAAAGACTGGACGTGTATGTAATATGAGTTTCTGGTATATTATGTATAATTTCGGTTGGTACAGAACACAAAGCGTGTCTTATGACAGGTAAGGTATGGATAATGCACATGCATATTCGTATATAATATCGCAAAGACATACACACCCAAGTCATTGAAGTATCGTTTCAGTACTTCAGGATTCATCATCCTTGCTCTGGTTGAAGATAGTCTCTCGGGCTTCTTCAGGGCGATGTCGGGGTGGCGTCTCTTCAATCCCTCCCACCAGTCCTTCCCGGCTACAAAGTTCTTATATCCTGTAATTTGCATCTTGTGACAAAGTACATTAGTTTTGGCCAATATCTGACCCCTAGACAAACCAATTCCCCGTCTGGCAGCCATCTTTATACTTTCCACTATCTTGTTCTCCAAGTCCACGGGTATATGTGGCGGACGACCGTTCCTCACATGCAGTGCATGCTTGCCACTGATTCTGTCTCCTATGGTAGACCGGGGCACATTGTAGACCTCCGAAGATTTTCGGATCGACATGCCGTCTTTCACGGCATTCACGGCCTTTTCAAGATCTTCGTCAGTATAAAGCTGAGTTTTGCCGCGGCATTTGTATGCATATTTCTTCGGCATTCTGAAAGCGAGATCGTACAAGCAATAGGGTTGACTGATACAAAAGGGGGCGGACCAGTGACCAATAATTAAGTGCTATGAAGTGTCCAGACCTAAGATTAAGATGACGAGATGACGAGATTACTTTAGCCTTACTATAAATAGTTATTGTATACTAAACGAAATCTGAAACATGAACGGATGCGTCTATTTATTAGAGAACGGTAAGTACTCCCATATACAAAAAATGTATGTAATGCCTATGTAAAAGAAACACATAGATCTACACGCGTAACCAAAAGTCTTCTTTAATGCATGCCCGAGTCTATTATGTGTTTTCCTTAATATCGTATTATATATATTGTATATCTTTACAAACACTTCTCAGACATATGTTAGCACCAGTATTGGTCATGTCGTCAAACATTGAACGAAGTCCGTTGACCAATTGTACTTTTACCGGCGCTCTATGCCTATAATGCAATCACGCTTAGACATCTTACAGCAGATAATCATGGCTATTAACTGCATATTCGATATTATTTTATGTTATAAAATTGTAAACAATACAATGACTAGATTATGGCATGTTTATTGACATAGATAATGAGTCAACCATGTTAATTAACATTCATAATTTTATTTGTTTATCGAGTGTACATTTTAATAGCATCAACTAGATTGTTCAAAATATTAAGTTCCTCGCATGTGACATCTGATTTTATAAGTGGCACGAGGAATACGTGGCTTCTAATGACTATTTCCTCAGAATAGAAGGCTTCATGTTCCCACTCTTGTAGCTTGTCTATTACGACACGCCTAATCACCGGACTTTTGCGGCATAGAAATTTTATATAAGTGTGAAGAGTCCACAAATAGCAGTGATCATAGCACCATTCATGGTGGTACAAGTTTAATAACATTTGGTCAGCCATCCAGTTGGCCTCATTCTGACCGAATCCACGTCTTCCCCGATTCAAAATTATGGCAGCAATATTGTGCGACATTTCTACATGACGGATGTAAGGAAATTATAAGCGCAAATAATCCAAGTGCTAGGACACAAAGTTGTAAAAGATATTTATGACAGCGTGTGCATTAGATCACGAAACTATGAATAAATACAAAGGATACTGTATCAATAACTATTAACTTGACGTATCCACGTGGTTGGCACCTATTACTTTTTTGGTCACTGGTCCTACAGTAAAGAAGCATGATATTTGTAAAAAAAAACAGCTAGATTGATCCTTGCCCTGGTCCAGGGATTTGAAATATGACCGTTTTTATTCCTCACCAAGGAGCCAACAAATCGTAAGTACAGGTTACAGTATTATTGAAAAAGAAAATTGAAAAAATGAGAAAAAATGGGTTCTCACAGGAACTAACGTTATCTAAACTATTATGATAGTTCCTGGTTCTCATAAAACAAATTTTGTCAGCATTTCTTTTCAATTCGAGTTTTCCTAATTTCTTTTTCAATGATAAATCTACTGTAACCTGTGATCGTAAGTAGTGTATGGGTCACTGTGTATTGACATATTTCATTTGTTGTTAATAGCAAAAAGGTTACTCCTACAGCGCTTTGATGGATATATATCTAGTGTCCGTAGTTTAACTGTTTTATAAAATGGTTGGGAAAGTACGGACACTTCTTATTTCTTGAGTTTTCTTCACTTTCTATGTATTTATTAATTGAAATCATGTTTCATAATGCTTCTAAGATATTCATTATCAATTTTAATGTAACGATGTAATGCATTATGACTCTCGGTACCTTGAATTTATTGGAAGAAAATTTCCCGCTCGATTGTGCCAATGTTTATTTTTGGAGATGACGTCAGAGAGACTGTAGGGAGTGGCTAACTTCTCGATATTCCGGGATACCGTATTTATCTTGCTAGAGTTGTCGTTACTTGGGATTGGGCAAAACGGTTGTTCGTGTTTATACGAAAAAAATAAATAAGTTTATTTCGACCGGTCGTTGAAGAGAACGTATTTCATCGGTAATGTCCGTAGTTACCCGACTGTCCGTAGTTACCCGAAATGACCCTACCTCTGTGATCGATATTGCAGTGATATTAAAACTTTACAATGACACCACTGTCGTATTGACATAAAAACATCAATTTAAACCACCAATGCAATAGTGTCATGCAACACGAGTGATTGCAATTGATTGACAAAGAACGTCTGACATTGTTTAAACTGTAAGATTTGTACATCTATTTTTCTTTTCATCAAATCCAAATAAAATAAACATAAACCTTGAGAATCTCCACCGCTTGTAAATACTCCGATACATTTTCCGGCGTATAATCCAGCCTGGATCTGCTGTCCCTCTTTGCCTAGAACACCAAACATACTGTCTTTCCTGTTCATAGAGCGAGACACCCCTGCAAGTGAACTAGTAGACTCTCTGTTTGCCATTTTTGGAAACCACTAATTAATTGTAATCAATGATTGGACGATGCTAATTCAACTTCAAAACGACCTCCACCATCAAAGCGTCCTTGACACACGGTGGCTGGTTCCCCCATTCGCTAATCGATATTGCACGAGCTGTGGTACCAAACACGATAGACTGGTACAACTTTTTAAAGGCCAACGGTTGAAAAAAGAAAAGAAAGGAGCAACTGGACCATTCTATATGGAAGAGCAGGCTTATTCAACCCCGTGCTTATTCAACCCCAAGCGATTTTAAGTAAGAATAAGAATGAGAATAGGAATATTTTATTGAACCAATCAAGGGTCATATTTCATGACATGTAAATCACAGTATAAAAATCTAATGAACAGTAAAACAATATAAAATGACGCAAAATAAGGATGCTAAAGAAAAGAAGGCTTAATTCGAATTATTTTAACAAATTAACTAAGGCAAAAATACCTAAACCACAAAGGTTTATCAAATAAAAAATATAGGATAAATAAATAAGGACGAAATGCATTGGGTTTTTAATTAAATTATGGAGATTTAATTACTCATTTCGTCAATTTTTATTTTTGATATATACGTTCTGGGGACGGACATCATTCCATGTCTGTCCCTTTGAAAATCTGAAGATATTCTGTTAAATTTATAGATTTTTGTTGATATGTTTCATATTGTGCCATATTGAATTTGTCATTTATGTTTGTATTAAATTTGAATATTAAGATATATCTATTTATGTTTTGTTTCTATCTAGTTTGAGTGTGTGACAGCTATTTTCCCTATATGACAATAAATTGGTGATTTTATTACTTAAGAGTTATTTGAATTTAAATGATAGGTATAAAATGTGTACACACTAGAAAACTTAGAAACACACTAAGTGGGAACGAACTATATAAAACAAAATACCAAGAAAATAAGAGAAAACATCAGACATCTATTAAGTGTATAATATCGTTTTGTACAAGTTAACTTTAGTTGTTTTTTATTATGATTTTCTTCTTCCTTTTGACATTAGTACACCTATATTATTTGTGTTATCACTAATTCGAATTAAGCCTTATTTATCTTCATATCCTCATTTCTACCATGCTTTATTGATGGTTTATGTATATTATGTTCATTGCATTATGTTTTATCTATTGATTATATACATGTATGTCATTTTATATGACCCATGATTGGTGAAATAAAATATTCTATTCTATTCTATTCAGACAAGTCCAGAATTGGCAGACAAAGTATCCTCAAGGTGTGAAAATGATCACCAGTCAAACTACATGACCTGCAGTGGTTGTAAGATGTACTGGTTTGTCATTGAAAGTCATTTTTGCTGGCGAACTTGAGAATTATAACTGGACTTGCAAAAGTTGTCATACTACCTTCCCCTCACTTCGTAATGTCCAAGAGAGTCTATCATCCAAGATAGAACATAAACAAGAAGCTCGTTTAAACAAATTAGAACAAAAAATAAAACATAAAGAGAACACAAATTCACAGCAAATTACCAACGAAATATTGGATGCAAAAACAGAAATGTTAGGTCTCTTAGAAGAAAATGTAAACAAACTTGTTGATGAGAAAACAAAGGAATCCGATGAAAGGAGAAGAAAAGAATTAAATATTATTATATACACCGCCTCCTCGATAGCCTAGTGGTTGAGCGTTCGCTTCGAGTGCGGGAGGTCTCGGGTTCGATCCCTGGCCGCGTCATACCAAAGACGAAATAAAATTGGTACCAGAAATTCCTTTGCTTTCCATTTCCTCAGCATAAAAGGGAAACTGGCTTTTCTTCTCTAATACCATCGGGGCGATGGATAACATCAGGAATGAGGTGTCGAGAGTGATTAATAATTAAATATAAGTTGGAAAAACTTGTTTCACAATAAATTAGTATAAAAATTAGATTTAACATGCCTGAGGGTACAGCACAAAATGGACTTGAAAATAAGAAATACGATATAGAAAATGTGCAAGAAATAACAACTCAATTCGGAATAGGTAATTTAAATGTTGAGACTCTTCATTAACACAGTAAAAAGACAAAACTAAAAGCCAAAGCTCTAAGAGTAGTACTTAAAGACAGGAAACAAAGGAAAGCTCTCTTGGATGCGTCTAGAACATATATATATATATATATATATATATATAAAGAAGGTAATAATAGTGAAGGACTTAACCTTAAAACAAAGGGCTGAGAAAAAAAAGAGAACAAAAAGAAACAATAGTGAAGAAAATGTCCCTTAGAGAATAAGGACATGGATGTCACTCCAGTCCCATACAGTCAAGCAACTCGTAGTGAATATAACAATAATACTATCATTGGCAACACTCAAGATGAAACTGTGCTAGGAGGTCTTGACCTATCTCAAGCCAATGTTAATATACCGAAACTAAGCCCTATCATTCAGAAGGTTCACGTAGAGTCACATGTTTCCCCCAACAGTCGAAATTAAGGGATTTCTGAAAAGCAAATTTACCCCTGCTGAAAACTCAAAAGGGATTATTTTTTTATTGTACAAAGTCATATACTGATACTTATGGAAATGAACCAGGTTTAAAAAAACACAAAAGCTAATTGTAATGGCACCTCAAATTCCAAATTAAAAATATACTACGCTAATGCTTGTCTCAATAAAAACAAAATTATGGAATTATTGGAACTAAATAAAAAGCTGTCAGATGTTATTTGTATAACAGAAATTTACCCAAACAATAGGTCTTATTATACAGTATCTGATGAACTTTATGAAATACAAGGATATGTTAAATATATGGGAAAAAACATAAATGGTAGATGTGTAGCAATCTATATGCTACATTACCATAAATATAAACTCAACAGAATTAATACTAGATAATGGCTTCGAGGGGTCTGTATGGTGTGAGATAAAACTAAAAGGTCAAGACTGACAAGAATAAAAGGTCACTAAAAGGTGAAAATCACCTCGACACTATATTTCTTGAAGGAATAAAAACTTTCTATATGCATCAACATATCAAAATTCCTACCAGGTACGTACGAAATCAGAAGATAAAAATATGATTACGAGAAAAGTTTACCTCTAAATATCAAATTAGACGATAAAAAATTCTGGAAATTTATTAGATCTAACAAAAACATCTACCTCATTAAACTGTATTGTGAATTATAGACCCATTTGACTAACTCCGATATGCTGTAGACTACTTGAAAAATTAATTAGAGATGAAATAGTCAAACATCTTGAGAGAAACAATCAAATATCCAACTTCCAATATGGTTTTAGAAAGAGGTTTTCATTTACTACCCAACTACTTGAATGTATAGAAGAATGGACTAATGCATTTGATAAGGACAATGATAAAGATATACTCTATCTCGTCTTCAAGGCGTGCCTCACCAAAGACTACTAAAAATACTTTGGTCGGAAAACTATTCAAATGGCCAGAAAACTTTTTAACCGACAGGAAACAAAGAGTATTTGTAAGGGGAGTCTACTCTGACTGGGAAAAGGTATATAGTGGAGTTCCCCAAGGTAGTGTTCTTGGTCCAGTTCTCTTCTTAATCTATATGAGCCAGTCTCCAGGAAAACCTGCTATTTTGACAAAAATATTGACTTCAAGATTTTCCATAGTATTATAGGATAATGTTAAATAAGCAAATTGCAAAAGAAATTATATTAATATCTTGAGTTTTAAGGAAGTTACAGCTGTTTTTGTAGAGTCCCTATTCGGGGCTTTTTATGTGACGTCGCAAACGTCATTTAAACGTTATACAACGTAACTGAAAAAAGTATTTCATTATTACACCATTTGATCAATTCTTGACATAAACTGTTCAAAATAGTACCAAATTCTATAATTATGTTTCACTTTTCAAAATATATATCAAAATCGAAATTGTTTGTATTCAGAGAAAGGCTACTTCTGTTTTAAACAACTACATCCCTGTTTTTTTCAATCAGAGTACTTTTCTGAAATTGGTCACCATAGCAATGTGTTTTCGACATAATTCATAGGAAAATTTAAAGCTAAGGTATAGTACTATATCGGTCATTTACTTAAAATAGAATCAATAGATATGTATTTTTCCTTATTTTAGAGCTTTATCAAAATCTTGTTTCATATAGTAATTACATAATGTCATTATAGCAGGTTTTCCTGGAGACTGGCTCATATAAATGACCTACCTGAGAAAGTTAAAGACAAGATCAAAATGTTTGCTGATGACACCAAATTATATTCAATCAAAAATCCTCTGATAATGATAATTCATTGCAAGAGGACATAGACAGGGCCTGTAACTGGAGTATACTGATTGGCAATTAGTGTTTAATGCTAAAAAATATAAACAGATGACCATAGGTAGTGAAATCAGTAATTATTACATGAAAAACTAGAACATCAGAGTAAATATATAAACTATACAAAAAGAAAGAGATTTTGAAGTCATTGTTGATAATCAATTAAAATTCAATAAACACATTCACGCTAAACTTAAATTATCTACCAGGAACCTTGGACTCATAACCAGAACCTTCATGTTAAAAGACATGTTTTAGCATTGTACAAGGTGTTGGTTTGGCCACATCTCGAATATGCAACTGCAGTCTGGTCACCAAATCTAAAGAAGGACAATATATTGCTACTGAAAATGTCCAAAAGAAGGGCAACTAAAATGAATAGGCAGTTAAGAGATCTAACATATCCATAAAGACTGAAACACTTAGGATTACCTACTGTTGAATATAGAAGACTAAGAACTTACTAAATACTAACCAATAAGTATATAAATAAAATAGACAAAAAATAACAACAATCTATTCAAAATGAATAACACAACTACAAGAGGCAACTCTAAGAAAATCTTCAAAACAAGATTCAGAACTAACCTAAGAAAAAATGCGTTCAGTAACAGAGTGGTTGATGCTTGGAACCCTCTACCTAACACTGTTGTCAATGCTCAGAGTTTGAATATATTCAAATCAAGATTAAATAAATTTTGGGTAGAGCAAAATTCGAAGCCAAATGCTACGAATAGCATAAACCTTCATAGCATAAACCTTCAAGACAAATCGCTGTATTACATCAATTGTCCTAGTGTAATCGAAAAACTGAAAGTGATGAGTGTACAACAGTACAAATTCTTTTAATGGTTTTTAACATATTTTAAAGGTGCGTGAATAATACGTTGGATAATTTCCAATGATTATATATTTGTGATTCATGGATGTGGACACAGTTAATAATACGGAACCTGAAGTCACATCACTAAATTAAAAAAAGGTACAACGCATTAAAACGGGCCTATTGAAACTATCCAGTTTATATGGTTTTATCCGTATTTGGCTTTCAACTCTTATTGAACTTATTGAATAGAAATAGATACAAATAAAATAGATTATTGTGTATTTTCATCTAGTGTGTGTATATTATAAATCGTTGGGTTCGTTTCAAGGTAGAGAACCCGACCAAAGTAGTTCCTGGGTTATAAAAATGTAGTTCGCATTAAACATTATTAAATTTCAGTCGAACCTGCACTCATTCTATGCAACCTTCTCATTTTCTGTTATACGCATGATTTATAATTGAAAGGAAATAAATTGGATAAATGTTATCGGTATATTTTTATATTGCGCTTATTTCCCAATATTTCCGGCGGTAAACCGGTCAACTTCCTCTTTCTCAACAACGTGAAACTGCAACCATGAGGTAAAAATTCTCCAGCAAAATTTCTGTCTGTGTATGTTTATTGCTGGTTATAGACTCCTGATTTTGATTGTATCCTACAAGTAAATATATTAATTAGTGTCGTACGTATGTGACACAGTGTCAATTCTTCTGTACTTCTTGCAAACGGCATGGAACTTCACACATAGGCGAATCTGAGAAATGGCTAGGGTTATGCCGCTATTTTTCTGCTTTGATTGCATTGTTATTGAGAAATAAGAATGTTTGACGTCATTACGATGGTTATGATAACCTAATATTGTCGTATCAAATGAAAACAAATTCAATCATACGTTTAAAGTGGGTCATGTAACTACCAGTGTCTATGGGAATTTCCAAAGAGATACAGATGAGAACTGGGTTATCTCCCTTACAAGTATAATTGCATGCCTAATGGACTGACTTCTTTCTGGTAGTAAGCACACTTAATTGATCAAAGTAGCACTTGCTTTTAAGTTGTCTGTCCTACTTGGTCACAAGTTTAGTTGAGATTTTTATTTGCTGTTTTCTTTTTCAGTACTCTGAGGTTGCAAAAACGGCTCGCTGCTGCCGTGTTGAAATGTGGCAAAAACAAAGTCTGGCTTGATCCTAATGAAACAAATGAAATTGCAAACGCAAATTCAAGTAAGTTTAAACCGTCAAAAGTTCAAATTAATTTTGTAGTAATAACTATACTCTTATTAGTCCAAGGTCTTTGACGATGATCATTCCATTTCATCGTCAAAGCCGTTTGTTCTTTGAAACCCAACAGGTCAACGGCACAGTTTGAGTCGCGTTCGTTTTATGACAAAATGCAGGTTTTCAACAAAATAATCATTGATACCCTATCAGTTGGACCATATTCTATCAGTATACCCCCAAAAACAAACTGTTTCGCAAGAAATACCATCAATTCCGTGGATTGTTTCAAACCTGTCCAATTTCAATGTTTTCGTTTACGATCGCCATTTATTTGAATGGGATTATAACAAAAGTGTTCCGAAACGAACCACGTGATCAATGTTTTGATTGTCGGCTGTGTAAATTGCAATATTTATTTGTGTAAATGGGAGTTACATGATTTATAGCAAAAATAACGTGTTTGTTTCTTATGTAAAGGTATATCTAAAGGTTTTATTTAATTTAAGACGTTTTCGACCATGTTTCATGAAATAACGGATTTTTCGAAAACGGCTCTCGCACGCACCTGCGATAAATTAATTATTCAAAATGGCCGCGGGAGCTGATCAAACGCGGAAGTAAATAAACTTTAAGCAATATAAGATTATCAGTAGGTGTTACATTGACTGTAGACAAAACACTTGAAAAATATTACATTTATACGTAAATTATAGTTTTTGGGCGATTTTTTAACAATGAACATGCATTTTAGGCATTAAGCTTAAACAGTTGATTATTGAAGAGGGTAATTCCATAACTAAAAGGCCGACACGTCAGTGTAAATAAAAGACCATTTAGTTATGGTATCCAGAACTATACTCTTATCTAAATATATTTAGGTCTTTGCTATACTTAAAGTATTATGGAAGTGGCTAGAGTTACGGTCTCGTAACTTTAGCCTCAGAAATTTCTAACTCTGGAATAGAACTGTAACTTTAGCCAAACCTAATAGGATTTACTAAAGTTACGGCTCTGACGTCAGAGCTGTAACTTCAGAATCTGAGGCTAAAGTTATGGGATCGTAACTCTAGCCACTGCCTACTATTATACTTGGTTCTGTAGTCCCCTTGTTTTATTGATAGCTGTCATTCACTACTTCATTTCATTCCATTAATTATTTCAGGGCAAAACATCCGAAAACTTGTCAAGGATGGTCTTATCATCAGAAAACCTGTGGCAGTCCACTCCAGAGCTCGTGTTCGCAAGAACATGATTGCCCGCAGGAAGGGACGTCACATGGGTCATGGTAAGTCATGAGTACTAACTTGGGGGTACTTCTCATTGTTAATTTTCTCTTTTAAATATTTACTTTTTTTTGCAAATTACCTGGACTCAAAACTTGACTTTTAAAAAAGTTTGTCATTAACTCATTTGCAAATTGATGAGAGCTTCAATATAGAGGTATCACTCGCAAGAGTGCAATTGTCACGACAAATTTATGTGGCAAGAAAATCAACGTACATCAGGGGTGAATAACTAGTATTCTTGCAATCTTTATATGGCTGTACCTATAAGCTGTTAAGATATTTCCGGCTTGATTTCAAAACAATATTACCAAGTATGTTTCTTAAAACTTTGTTTATTGCCTGAAATCTGTCATTCTTGAAAAGAAATGTTAAGAGGAATAAATTGTGCATGGCTGTATTTGATAAAAGTAAATTCATGAACGTTTGGGGGAATAAAAATTTTTTAGTATGAAATTCTGGTACTCGACTTTGTTGATGCAATGATTCTGTTGTTTAATTGTCAGGTAAAAGGAAGGGTACCGCCAATGCCCGTATGCCACAAAAAGTTATCTGGATGAGACGTATGCGAGTACTGCGTCGTCTCCTCAAGCGCTACAGGGAAGCCAAGAAAATCGACAAACATTTGTAAGTAGTAATAATGATAAAGAGGCATACACAATTTGCCAAACCCAGTCTTCTCTGTGTACCATTATGATGTATGATTTTATACAAATTCATGTACATGTTTGTAGGACTTTGTAGACTGACATACAAAACAATAAATTATTCACTAAGGATGATAATAATATATGTACACTGTTCAAATCATTCATTCATAATACATTTGACAGCAGTCATCATAATAGTATGGTTACTAAAATTGTGTTGTGGTTGGAATTTTTCTTTGATGGAAATTCAGTGTCAATTTAACTTGTTCAGGAATAGTAGTGTTTTTGGGTATATCCAGAGTTCTCTTCCTTGGATCTGCAGGAAGTTACATTCGGTAGTTCACAGTTCACACACCTTGGTATTAGATTTAATAATGGGTCTTGATAGATGATTTGATTGGCTGTGATTTAGTTCAACAATATTTGATTGGCTGTGATTTAGTTCAACAATATTTAAGTTATGAACAGAGATGGCAGATGAACCTAAGCATGCAAATACCTTTGGCTACATAGATCTGGCCTTGTATTCACCAATTATGAATTATACTCTGATGTATGAGTGTGTGAAGTTGCTATCCGGTTTGGTTACCGCAGTTCAGTGCTAGAACACTAGTAGATAGGCAGATGATTACTTGTATTTGACACCTCTTATGGGAGTGTACAAGGTACACAATGAATATAACCTAGCTTGGCTAGTATTGTATGATGCCTAAAATCTACTGAAATTATTATATGTAAGCACATTACAGTATGTCCACAGTTGGGTTATTACGTACTACAGTTCAATGCTAAAGGTGACATTTGAAATTTGGTCAAAATAATACAGTGAGTTTAATTGGTATAATCAGCATTTGAAATGCCTTTGATCATTTACATAATAAAAAAATAATCAACTATAACTAATCTGGGTCATGTAGTGAAATCAAAGTTGAAACTTTTGAACACTCGAGAGAGGACATATTTGCTTAAAATCGTGTGAATCTTGGTCAAAATAATAGATCACTAAGTGTAGTAACCTGGAGCGATCTAGTACCTTTAAGCTTTCCAAACATTCTAAGCATTCTTGAGATTTGTGTAAAAATGTTTTACTAGAACATCTGTAAATCTATATTACCTTGTTTAAAAGGTATATTTCAACAAAAGTGGCTGCACTTTCAAAGTTTCTAAACCATGAATTTGCTTAAGATGTCTTCATAAAGTAATAATATCTGTAACTTGGAATGTAACTTAACGCAACCTGTTTGTACATGCTGGCAGATGATTAATATTTTACACCTCTCATTATGAGTGTATGAGGTACACTAGGAATAGAACCTAGCTTTGTCTAGTATTATATGATGCCAGAATTGTACCAAGATTAGATTTCTGATGTATCTTGTTCATAACAGGAATGAATTTACACACTGGAGGTCACACTCAAGGGGCCACATATTTGCTCCAATCCTGTGAACTTTGGTCAGAATTATATTGTATTGACAAATATCGTTCAAGTTTAAAACTGGGTCATTTGGTCTAATGAAAGTCAAATCTTTTGAGAATGTCCATCTTTTCCTACAATCTTTGTGAATCTTAGTGAAAATGATAATTTTATTGAAATATCCGGAGAAAAGTATGAAAATGGGTCATTTGGTGTCAAAAACTTGTATTTACGTAACTTGGACCATTAATTGACAGCACGTTGCAAGATTTATGTGATGTTATTAAAACCGTACCAATAATTAATGATAATGTTGGCAGATGATTAATATTTTACACCTCTCATTATGAGTGTACAAGGGTACACTAGGAATAGAACCTAGCTTTGTCTAGTATTATATGATGCCACTTCATAATATAATCAAATGCAACATTGAAACTTCCGACAAGTTTTTGATTTGGACTCCATATCAACCTACATAGTTATGATTTCTGACTTAGGAACAAATATATATGGCACCTGAGATGTTGTTTGTTTATTATCTGTACATGTGGCTTGCTTGCAGATGGTCAGTGGTATCAGTTGTTAATGAATATCAGTATTGGTTCTAGAATGGGCAACTTGGTTCACATACCCCCTGGTGGTTAGGATTTCATGGCCTGTATTAACCAAAGGCAGATGATTACTTGTATTTGACACCTCTTATGGGAGTGTACAAGGTACACAATGAATATAACCTAGCTTGGCTAGTATTGTATGATGCCACTTTATTGATTTATATTCTATTCAAATGCAGCATTCAATCTTTACACTTTTATCAACACTTGTCACTGATGATTCAAAACTCTGTGATTACATGGTTGTGATTTGTGACAAAATGCGGCACCTTAATTCTTCAATTAAAATTTCACTTAAGGAGCTAGTCAGCTTGCTGATAGGTCTGTGAAACCAGGTGCTAGTGAGTGCCAATATGAATGCTAGAACACCAGTAGAAAGGCAGATGATTACTTGTATTTGACACCTCTTATGGGAGTGTACAAGGTACACAATGAATAAAACCTAGCTTGGCTAGTATTGTATGATGCCACTTTATAAATTGACTATATAAAAATGCAGCATTCACTCTTGACCGTTTGATCAAAGATGTGAAGCCCTACGATTGTTACCAAACACCTGCAAACATAAATTCCACTAAGAAGTATGTGTGTGTGTGTGTGTGAAGGAGCTAGGCAGATGGTTACTTGTATTTGACACCTCTTATGGGAGTGTACAAGGTACACAATGAATATAACCTAGCTTGGCTAGTATTGTATGATGCCGTTGAATTTATACATGGTCAAAGTCCTCTGTGGAGATGTAGGCAGTTGTTTACAAAAAAAATATAAATTGATACATTAATAGAACTGGGCTGCTGTTCTTGAAACATCTTATGGGAAAATTTGAATATTTTGACTTAAATTAAAAAAAAATGTTGTAGCTATTTTCATAATGCTTCTTGATATTCCTGTTTAGCTGATACACTTTAGGAAATTTTAAGCTTTTAAGGAAATTATATAAGTTTTCCCTTGAGATGTTTTGTGAATACCACCCCAGTGCTTAAATAAAATGCATTTCAATAAGAGTTACTGATGATTATACTTTGCAGGTATCATGAGCTCTACTTGAAATCTAAAGGAAACGGTTTCAAGAACAAGCGTGTCTTGATGGAACATATTCACAAGAGGAAGGCTGAGAAGAGCAGATCAAAGATGTTAAGGTAGGACAGGGATTTGTTTACTATTTTTAGAACTGAATACAGGCACTTTCCCGTAGCAAAATATCTTTCATTTTTCCCAAAAAGTCATTATTTTTTCCCCAATAGAATGCACATTTTACTCCCTTTGTTCCCCCTGGTTGTAGTATGGCCGTTTTTAAGCCAAAACAAAAGATTTTTAAACTGGGCAAATTGTTTGTCACATATCATCAGTAGAATCAGTAAAAAAGCAAAATATGAACAATTAATGCTCAAAAAAATATTTTTAAAAATTCCTAATTTTGCAATTTGTCTTGCTTAATTTTCGCAACTTTATAGACCCAGGCAGTTTTTAGCTCACCTGTCACACCTGTCACAAAGTGACAGAGTGAGTTTTTGTGATCACTCTTCGTCCGTCGTCCGTCCGTCAACAATTGGCTTGTGTAGACACTAGAGGTCACAATTTTAGCCTTATCTTTATGAAACTTGGTCACAATGATCATGTCAACAAAAGCTAGGCCAAATCGATATTGGGTCATCTGGGGTCAAAAACTAGGTCAAATCATGGAAAAGCCTTGTGTAGTCACTAGAGGTCACAGTTTTGACTTAATCTTTATGAAACTTGGTCACAATGATCATCTCAACAAAATCAAGGTCATGATCGATATTGGGTCATCCCGGGTCAAAAACTAGGTCAGTATGCAATTTGGTCTGTGATGTAAATTGCATCGTCACTTTATAAGACAATAAGAAAACCTTGTACATGCAATAGAGGCTACCATCAAGGGGTCTGTATGAACTACTAGGACAGGTGAGCGACCTATGGCCCTTTAGGCCCTCTTGTTTCTTAATAAAATCACTGATAAGTTTAGACAATATTCTCTCAAAAAATGGAGATCTTGCAGCATTGGCTTAGTAGACTGCTTGGCTGTTACCTCAAACATCAGGAGTTAATTGTCTGGTTAACTTTACCGTTAAGGCGGATTTATGCTCTTTGACATCAATTGGCTATATATCCTAGGGAGGGTTGGTCAGTGAGACTCCAGAAGAGAAATTAGTACTAGTTGAAAATCAATTTCTGGGAAAACCTAGTTAGGTTAATTTGATAGTTTTATGCCCCCCTATCGATAGATGGGGAGGCATATAGTGATTCACCTGTCCGTCCATTCGTCTGTTCGTCCGTCCGTCCTGGTTAACCCAAATTGACAGTTTCTTCTAGCATTAATATGGCTTGCTACAAAGCTTTCATGCTTGCATGGATGTTGTGTATGAACACTCTCCACACGCCTGTACCACCTAACCCCATTTTGACCTTCACCTTGACCTAATTTTGGACTAAGACTTATTTATGGACAAGGCTTCCACAGGGGGCATAAGCGTTTAGTGAACGCAGTCTTGTTACTATATGACATGTCACTTGAAAATATGTTAGAACCAATTCAGGACAATAAAGAGAAAAAAATCAGACATCAGGACAAAAATTAAATTTTATCATTTTTCTATTTCAGTGATTTGGCACAGACCAAGAGAGACAAGGTTAAGGAAGCCCGTAAACGCCGTGAGGAGAGGATCGCACAAAAACGAGCCGATCTTATCAAGTCTTTTGCTGATGATGACGCCAAGAAATAAATTATTTGTTGTAACATTTAATGTGTTATTAAAGCAGACTTGTGAAAGAATTAAGTGTTACAGTGATCTATTTGTTCTGTCTGAACATCAACTGGGACCAGGGTACTGTTTTATTGTCATCAAATGACTCGCGCTAGCATAATTGAATTTTTTTCCTTGCATTGTGCACAAGCCCCTTTTAGATATATGTTACTGAAGTGTAGAAGTATATTGACATCACAATTTATATACTCGTTAGTACTGTTTTCATATGTTGCTGACTGACCTGAAAACTAATGAATAAATGTAATGCTCGGACAGAGCTCTGGATACACGACATCTTGAGTTTTGGCCAAGCATTTTCTGTTCGTCGGAGCCATATGAAAACAGAACAATTCTCTGATGGAACTCAGAAGCGTATCAGGATTACTACCGTGAGATTGACATGTAACCATAAATCTGTTTTACACAATCATTAAAAACTGGTTTGCCGTGTTGCATGTTAATATAAAATATTTTATGCAAATAGAATCATGTATGCATGGGTGCAAGTTTTCGGGTATTTTAGGTTTTTGAGTGTACCAAAAGTCTTGTTTTCCCTTATTTTCTCTGTATAAATTGACAATTTTATAGGACTTCAGAATTTTTTACTTGCACCCATGTGTATGTATAATCATGTTAGTGAAACAGTACCCTGATGTGATGGTGTGCGTGTATAGGAGTTCCTGATCTGGCAACAGTGATAACACTAACAGTAATACAAAAATACTGGACAATGGAATAATCCGAGTCCAACTTCTTAAGTTGAACCAATAGATGGTGAATACAAACTCATGTATTAAACTATTATATGAAATGATGGGACGATGCTATCCGATCAGATTACTCTTGAGTTTGTTAAAGCTGGAGTGTATCCTAACCAGTACTTACTTGCCTTTTCACATGGAACCAGTAACTTCTCCACAATTTGAGGAAAATCAACATTTTTGTCATCAAATTTCATAGAACGGTTTGACCTGCCGTGTCTGGGTATCTAACTTAAATTACTGGGTTTAAAATCCAGCGCATTAACCACTTTACCATGACTGCAGCTTTTTAGAAGAGTAGGCTAGTAGAAGTTGGAGATGAGCATCTTGCTGCACACTTCAGTCATGTAAATCCCTCAGGGAAGGCAGCACTTCACTTAACCAGTCGAGCACAGAAAACATACAATGCCCAACCCACAGCCGAACGAGAAAATGATTCGTCCTAGTCAAGTCTTTAACATGACTCGTTATTTTATAGGAATCACGTAGATCTTCTGGTTAATCAAGCTCTAAAACTAACCCATAATGGCATATTTTGGTCATGGTAACATTCAGCAGAATGGAGCAGGAGCAGAACAGTTTCTGATCAACAAATTGAAAAAAAATTGCTGCAATGAAATAAAGTGTTGATACACATCAGTGCATAAATGTGCTAGATGGTACAATTGCGATTTTAGCCTTCCACAAGAAAGGTGAGCGAATTGGATTGCACAATTGTCTGGCTTACAGCGATACTCCAGCAACTTAATATTGGTGTCATTGGAAACAAAAGTTGACAGTTGAAGTTCAACTTGCGAATCTGTTTTGCTGAGATTGATGCATCTATCAATGTTTTCCCCCAGGGGGGAGTGGCGGGCATACACAGGACTTTTGACAGAAGGCTGTTCTTGATAGGTGGAAATTCGACAGACAGAATGGTGCCGAGTCCCGGGAAATTTTGACTGGCCGAAATTTTGATCCCGGGGGGTATGTAAAGCATCTCCCAGTGAGGGGATTTTGACAAATTGTCCTTGCTCTAGGGTGGGAATTTATACTTTGAAAAAGTAAAAATGTCAAATTCCCCTGGGTCAGCCCGCCGCCCCCTCCCTGGGGGAAAACATTGATAGTTGCACGAATGTTAAAAACGGAGGAAAAGTGGTGATCGAACTCTTAGTAGACGCGGTTGCCACACAGTACTGCCGATAGACTTTAGGACTCAATTCCCCAGAAATATACAAGATTTTAACATGTGTGCATTTGTGCACTGAACCGTGTTAAACTATCTGATTTTAACCATGGTTTCTTGTTATAGTACAGAGTTAATGACTTGAGTCTGACCTTTATACATGAATACTATAGGTTCTTGTGTTGAATATATAGAGGATCTATCACAAGTTGTCAATTCACCGCGTATAAACCAAATCATTGTACTCATTATTGTGATACTATACAATTCAACATGTACTCATTACTGTGATTGAAATATCTGGTGATTTTCCATCACTGTACTCATTGCAATCCTATACAATTCAATGTGTACTAATTATTGCGATAACCGGAAGTTGACTCGTTTATATAATCCTATATTAAACGAGTTCTGAAAATTATATTAAGCAAGCTTAATAAGTTAATAACATTTCCTGTCCTGAACGAGTTTAATAAAGGTTTATATTACATGTGTAATTGACAATGAGTATTAGATCATATGACTAAAAACGAAGAGCGTCTTTGTGATACTCCACGCGTATGAAAACGTACAACCAGGGTTATAAATATTGACAATATATCGGCTGTTAAAATTAGCTGGTCCAGTTAAATTCTCCATACTACAACTTCTGGTATATAGAGATGTGTAAAACATTATGTGCGTAAATTTCATATGACTGTAAGTTGAAAAATAAGGAGGGCAAAATAGAAAAGTAGAATGGTGCGTTATAAGTGTTGAAGCCTAAGGATTAGAAAAAGTTTGAAATGTCATTTATGATTAGTCTCAATATAGCAGAACCGACAACTCTTGTAATTGTGTGTCATAATATTTAGTGGTGGCTAACCTAATGCCAAGATATTGTGGAAAATTCTAGATTGTCCCCCTTGATTATTCGGTAATGTTCGAGTATTTTCCTCAAGTTTCTTGTAATTTGTGGAAAGTTCTTGAAAGTTCTAGCCGCTAGGTGGCGCTCTAGTGATGTTACTAAATATAATAAACTTCTAGAAATAAATACGAGGAACGATGGCTGGCCGACCAATGTTTAATACGTTTTCAGACAATCCAAGTCATAATCAAGGAATTTTACCAGCAGGTTGGGAAATGATTTTCGATCACAGAACCGGTTGGCCATACTTCGTAGACCATAATACTCACACGACTTCTTGGGAAGATCCAAGAACTAACTTCACAGCTAAGGTAAGTCAAAGTGGGTGGGTGGGGATGTTTACTTTAGACGAGTGTTTATCACAAATCTCACTTACTGTACTGTAGATGGTTCTAGATCGTTTGTGTGAGAATTTTATATTGACTGAATTATCCATTTGATTCTGCTGTTTTATGTCCATTTTCGTGGACAAGATCATCACTCGACATCAGAACATTTTTTATTGTTTTGGAAATAGAAACACTACTGCTGATTTGTACTGATACTTTTAACTACAAGATTCGTGGCAATATTAGTCCCAACAGAGACCAAACGTATCATTTCATTACATTACATGACATTAGGTCTCACCGGGTCCCGAGTACTTGTATGTAGCACTTTGCGACACAATTCTTTGTCGCTGTTTGGAGACCGATTATGAGCCCTAAAAGCAATACAAAGTAAAGGCACACCACACATGGCTTCATTAATGCCTTTTCTATCATTGAAAACGAATGATTGCAAGAGCACTAACCTCATTGATACATAAATTACTCCTGTTTCATTTCACTACTGAAATGTCCTTATTTATGCCATTGAAGCCGTGGAACAGAGCCGATGTATTCCGAAAGTTGTTGTTCTGACATTTGTAAGAATTTTGATTGGACGAAAAGTGGCTATAACTAAAACCCAGTATCCGGACTAAAAATAGGCCTACATTAAAGTCGGTCAAGAACGACTACTCCGTACCGATTAATTATTTCGTCTAAGACGAATTTGTCAAATGTAGACCTGTAACTTTCGTTTTTAAAACGGAAGGGAATCGCGACAGATGTCAGACAAACATTTCATCTAATATTGGTTGTGTAAAGGTGTGTTTAACGCTGTTTTTTGTACTTTATGTCTTTATGAACGAAATATGCTTCACTGCAGTCGATTCAACTGTTTAATCCCGAATAAGTCGTTCAATTCGGAAATAAAATTTTGCTAAAGACAGCTAAGTTCAAAACTATGTGAATGTATACTATTGTTTTTGTCGTAATTTAGTCAACAAACACAAGATACTCTGCCTAAGATACTCTGCCAAATAAGGCATATTGGTCAAACCATTTCGACGCAATCTGTACAGGGATGCCCGTAGTGGCTGGACCATCAGAATATAAAAGCAACCACTTGCTTATCTGTCTGAAGGCATATTAAAGATAAATGCCTCGATTACATGACATGAATAATAACAATCACTTCACGAAATGAACTGACTGTAGTCTAATCGCGGAAGAAGCTGGATGATGCCAGATTTTTTTTTTATTTCCAATTGTTGTTCAGATTAAGTTGAGGTCAATTTATTTGCGACTGAAATGGATTAATTATTGACATTCAAATGATTTAAAATTACTGTATTTAATAATAAAATCTGACAAGTTAAAGTAATTGATTTTTAATTGAATTCACCCTTCTTGAAGTTCTTCGCCCAAGTTAACTGCAGGGCAAGGAAACCATCAATAAATGAGACCCAATATCGTCGTTGAGACGGCGCTTTCGCTTCCACATATTCGAAGTGATTACCAACTCTCAAATATTTCTTATTAGATTTATGGCTAAAACTCTGGAATCTGATGTACGTCATTACGTGTAGCATTCAAGACAAGTTCACACAAACCACCATCCAAACTTTCACAAATGTAAAATGTGCTTGTATGTTGAAATACTGTACACTTGACTGTACTTCTCTAATTGAGTTCATTTTTTATGATTTATATAGAGGATATTACATGAGTATCTTTTGATATTAAATTTATTCAAGAGTTTTATAAGTTCAATGTGGAAAGTCACAAATGTAATGTTCTTTTTATCACATGTTACAATTTAGCCTTTTCCGGCCGAAAAATAAAATAGCTACTTATTTTCACTATAATAAACATGCAACTTTGATGACGTCGCCTATACTTTGAGTGATGTCACGTCAAAGCTTTATTACCATATATATATCGTGTATTATCAAAAATATAAAGGCTTTATTACGCTACCGCGACATCAAACATGTGATAAAAGTCCTAGTTATACCCCCATATACATAGTATATGGGGGCTATATTGGAGTCATGCTTGAGGACGGTTGGTTGGTTGGTTGGTCCGTATAATTTTGTCCTCGCTATTTCTCTGTAACCATTGGTCGGATTTCATCAAAACTTTGCATGATTGATCAGTACCAAGTCTAGTTGTGCATATCGTCAGCATAAGCCGGTCGGGTAAATTTTAAGGGAGCTATGGCCCTTTGTTTTTTTACACTTAAAAATTTTGTCCGTGCTATTTCTCTGTTACCAATGGTTGGATTTCAATGAAACTTTGCATGAATGATCAGTACCAAGTCTAGTTGTGCATATCCTCGGCACACATTGGTCGGATAAATTTTAAGGGAGTTATGGCCCTTTGTTTTTTTACACTTATAAATTTTGTCCGCGCTATTTCTCTGTTACCTATAGTTGGATTTCAATGAAACTTTGCATGAATGATCAGTACCAAGTCTAGTTGTGCATATCCTTGGCACACATTGGTCAGATAAATTTTAAGGGAGTTATGGCCCTTTATTTTTTTTACACTTATAAATTTTGTCTGCGCTATTTCTCTCTTATTAATGGTCGAATTTCAATGAAACTTTGCATAAATGATCAGTACCAAGTCTAGTTGTGCATATCCTCGGCACACATTGCTCAGATAAATTTTAAGGGAGTTATGGCCCTTTGTTTTTTTACACTTTATATAAATTTTGTCCGCGCTATTTCTCTGTTACCATTGGTTGGATTTCAATGAAACTTTGCATGAATGATCAGTACCAAGTCTAGTTGTGCATATCCTCGACTATCATTAATAGGATTAATTTTAAGGGAGTTATGGCCCTTTGTTTTTTTAAAACTTATGAATTTTTCCTTTGTTACCATTGGTTTGATTTCAATGAACGTTTGCAATTGAATGATCATTACTAAGTCTAGTTGTTGTCAGAGCACATTTAAGTGACTGTGTCAAGCAGTTTCTGGGGGTATTCATCACATTCAGTGATATTTCTTGTTGTTATAAACTTTATCTCAAGTTTTCATGATCTGGAAAAAGATTACAGTTATGTTGATTTTAATATTGTGTTTATATTATGATTTTAGAACAAAATGCAGTCAGACAATAACGTTGGACACCATCCACAGCAGAAGGTTACAGAGATACCAGTCCAGCACGAGTCTTCCTCTTCCAGACCACAGTGGCACCAGCAGTATCAACAAAATACTCCACCACGTGTGTCAACACCACCAAGAGTTAGTACCCCACCTAAAAGCCAAACACCACCAAGATTTTTTACACTTCCTAGAAACCACAGAGAGAGAGCGCCACAGGCAGATACAGTGCGTGAAATTCCTATTCACCATTTTTCGTCGAGTCAAGCTCCTTCACAAATGAGTCAGGGTAATATGTCTTGCCCTAGACCGGACTATCCTGGAGCTCAGGCTCCCGCTAGAAGTCAGGCACAGACTATGCCTACACAGAATTATACAACCCACGCTACAGCACAGGAACAGTATCCACCGAATGGTCAACAGATGCCAGGGTATCCTTCTCAATCGCAGGGATACCCACAGCAGTCACATGGCTACCCACAGCAGGCACAGGCCTACCCTCAACACATGCAGGGGCATAACGTGCAAGGATATCCACAACAAACACAGGCTTATCCGAATACTCAGCCTACCCAGAGTTACTCACAACCAGCAAGTGGTTTTTCTCATCCTAATCAGGCGTATCCACAGACAACTATGCCACAACAACAACAATATCCACAGGGTGCTGGATACCAACAAAGCTACCCGTACCCCCAAGGACATCCAATGCCACAGCCATCAGGACCCCAGGGGATGCAACCTTCAATGTCTGAAGGTTATCCACAACAACCATCACAGAGACTGCCTCAGTGCCCTCCTCCAGACAAGCGCGAGGAGGTAGTGAATATACCAATTATTCATGAACAGAGTCGAGATCCCACTCCACCTAACCAACAACAGTCCTACCAGACATGGCCAAGACAACCAAAACCAGAACGGAATATACCTACATCAAATCCACAGCCTTCTGCACCTATGGCTGGTATGAAGGAACAAGCACCAGAAAGACAAGTACCAAAGTCCAATAATAATAATGCCAAAGATCATACAGACAGTCCAGCTCCTAGTCAGCCAACGAAAAGTGTTCCGATGGAAGAAAGCAGGAGTCGGTCCAATACACCTGTTAAAGAACAAAAGCAAACTGTGAAAACTCCTTTAGATATGATAAATAGTATTCTGAACGATTGTCATCAATATGAGGATAGAGTTACTTCATTTAAGGGTTCAAAGAAAGACAAGGAATACAAACTGGTGGAAGAGATGTTGACGAGAAGTTTACTCAAACTAGACGGTATTGAATCAGGTCAAGATCTAAACATACGACAAGCGCGGAAATCAGCCGTGAAAGAAATTCAGTCTTATCTGGATCAACTTGAACTGAAAGCATTCAGTGAAGAGTGTAGTTCTAGTCAACAGAATAGCAATACTAGTGATACTAAACAAGAAAAAATGGATAGTTCTGACAGTGATAGTAAGAATAAGGATGACAAACAAGTGAAAGAAATGATTCTTGAAAGTGAGGTAGCATGCTAAAAGAGATTCTGTGTACATGTATGAGATTTTTAAGACTGTGAGAGCAGAGACTATGATAGCATAGATAGATAGATGTCATTTATAGTCAATGGTGAGAATGATTAAGGTGTTGATTTTTATTCAATTTAAGCATGAATGTTTGTATAGCTTGGAGAATTTGACATGATCCTAACCTTTTGCATGTATATATTACACGTTTCTTGCATGAATATATCAATTTCCGCGCAATATCATTCCTTTAGATTTGTGTTGGTATAACACCTCGAGCATCTTTGTGATACTTACCGATTATGAAAACAAAAGATCGGGGTTATAAATATAGACAATATATCAGGTGTTAAATTATGCTAATAGAAGGTCGAGAGTCGTGTCAAATTCTCTGTGCTTTATCATGTGTAACTTCAGTACTGTAGATCTATATCACATGTACAGTTTTAAGTGCTTTTTGTTGGTGGGTATATGAAGTAAATTTTAAAACTTTGAACAAATAAAACCTAATATATTTTATGCTATATTATATAATTAAACCTTAATATTTTTATAACTGTTACTTGTCACAAATAACACCAAATATTTGATAACTTGGTTGTTTTAATTGTTAGATTTTGCTATTTGCCAGCATTGAAATATGTAAAGTTATGTTGCAGTATTTTGAGAAAGGGTATGAGACCAGTCGGCAGACATTAAGGGAAAATGTTAATGTAGGATGTTGTCAAAATATGGGTTTAAAGATTGTTTGACAATTGTCAGTATATGAAAAAGTGCTGCTATAAAAGAAATCATGCAGGTATAGTTAAAAGATTGTTAATATCAGGGACTCTAAAATTCCAGAATAACCCTGAAATCTGGATATACTGCTCTGGAAAGTATTAATTTTTTCTGGAGAAAATAGAAGTTATTTGATGAAAAAAATATCGAGTATTGACTAGATCATGGTTAATTAAAATGCCATATATGCTGGATTTTAGCAAAAGAACATTGTGACTTTGATGGAGGAATATGTGCTGATGGCATCCGAAACGATTCTTGCGCCTTATTTTCTTGATTGGACATTTGAGTCAAAATGCTTCAAAATTGACCCAATTTTTCCGATACCTTTCCCTATCAAGCAAAAAAAAATCCCTGATGCCTCAGTAGGATCCTAATGGAATAAAGCTGTTTGTTAGACTCTACCATCTATAATGCTGGTGTATATCAGTGATCAGCCACCGCTCCGTCTATGCTGGCTTTATGATGAAATATCATTGAAGCCAGCATAGATGGAGCGGTGGCAGATCACCACTGCTTGCCCCACCATCATGAGAGTGTTCTGAGTTAAGGTGAGAAACACCTGATGAAGGATGGATACTCAGCTGATGACGTCTGTGTTCAGCAGATTATTCTGTATTCAAGTATCATCTAAAAATCAAAATGGTTGTGTCGAGTATAGAATGTATTTTATCTTCCAAACTCCACCTGATGGTTGCTAGCTTTTGCATGTATTTGAAACGTGTGTATTTATATATTATTTTATCATATATACCGTACATGTTCAGGGTGTTTTAGTTTTAGGGTAGCAATTCTATAAAGCTCTGTTTGACTCGTGAGTTATATTATTATTATTTATATCATTGTTTGTTATTTGACTTTTTTATTGTTTTATATGAGGATTATTTATTTAAATGTAACAATAAAAGGTTAATCGTACAAGTATGCATGATTTCTCATTTAATAGCTCTTGATTATTCTGTATTCATACGTTAAAACTGAATAATTTTCTGTTTTAACGTTTGCCTAAAAATATGTCAACACATATGTCCCACATTATAAAGGGAGAGACATATTGTGTGTGTGCTGGATGTCTGTTAGTCTAGGTGGATGTCACAAAATTTGTCCACACCTGTTCTCCTTAACTACTGATCTGATTTCAATGGAACTTCACAATGTAAAGTTGACACCAAGCCTGGTTGTAATAATAATCATAAAAGACATAATAAGAGGCAACACAGTTGAGTATACCCAGTCTTCCCTGTGAGCCTCACTAACACATTTACATATTATGTACAGTTATAATGGATATTATAAAGATAATAATGTGTATTTTGTCAGGAAAGTTTTATTAGATTAACATTTCCAAGAGTTATGGCCCTTTGTGGGAGACATACATCTTTGTGACTAAAAAACCTTCATTTAAGTATTAAATTTGGTTTGGACAACTTGTGTAATTTTACTTGTACTTTGCATGAATTATCGTTGTTATGATATCTTGTTTGCATTTTGGTTGCATATCAGTTCCTGTAACTATCAGCGTAATAGGATCATGTTGGAATTGTCAGAGACTCAAAGGGACTACAGATGGGTCATATGAAGACCCTTGATATGTTTACCTTCTAACACCAAATGGAAGTGACATTTCTGGTATCATTCTTATTAGCTGCAATAGTTGCACTGACAAAACTGGATGTATTGATATTTACCATTTTATCACTGCAATCAATTGTTTTAGCCATTAAATATGATGGTGTAGTAGATGTCCACTCAGTCTGCTATAATCATGTGTAAATTGTTGGCTTAAAATGAGGTCATATATTTACTCAATTTGTCTTAGTTTTAAAATGTGTTTGTGGGTTGCTGCAATGGTTGTCTTGTACCAGTGAGTTTTTGCAATGGTAGAGGAAATGGTTTCCGATCACTTACATTCATGTATACAGGGGTCCTACTATTCCGGAATAATCCAGAAATCCAATTTGATGCAACAGAAACAATGAACTATTTGCAGAAAATAAAAGTTATTTGATGAAAAAAACAAGTATTGACTTGAGTTATTTGAAATTTCATATGCTGAATTTTGACATTAGAACAATGTTTGAAAGCAAGTTTTTGTGTAGGATTGGCACCAAGACAGTCTTGCATCTTATTTTCAGGATTAGGCATTATGCCTCAGTAGAACCCCTGATGTATAGGAGCCTTGATCTTAGGAGTTGTATTGGTATTTACCAGTTGGTGACAAGTGTTGATAAACAGCTTTTGTTTATTAGATCTACATGTTGTTTTCTGTTTTGAACATGACTTATTAGAATTATTACTGCTGATTATTCTATATTTTACATTGACTGTAAACTTAGTTTTGTGTGCAATTTGGTTGTGACTGTTTATTAAAAATCTACCCAGTACGCAATAATTGATAAGATAGATGATATTATTTTCATGGTGCTCATAATTTTTACAGTATTGTTATAATTTGTTATACAAACAATCTCATTAAAATCAGACCCTAGCATTGGCTCCATTCCTTTACACAAAGATCTGACTACCATCTCTGGAGCCTAATGACGTCACATAGCCTCTACATACTTTCACTGCACTTTCAGCTTTGTGAAAGAAGCAATTTCAATGGATGACGTAAAGTTCACATCGATATGGCCCTGTACTGAGTGTCGTCAGATCCTATATCAGCCTAAAGTAGTGAAGCGTAATAAGGGTCGGATTTTAATGAGATTGTAAACCTAAATATTAACTATACTTGGTGCAAAAAGAAATACACATCATATTCCGACGCAAATTGGGGGGAACTTCTGTTGGTTGCAATGATACCGATAATAATGCAATAATAAAACTTGCTTTTAAATATTAATTACACCTGAGCAGAACTACTAACTTCAACAGGGCTTGACACTAACACTGGTCCGCTGGTCCGAGACCAGTGAAAATCCAGAAGGACCAGTGAAAATTCTGGAGGACCAGTAACTGTCCTATTTACAAATTGGGCGCTTTTGCCCTGTCGGACCAGTGGCCAAAATAGTTAGTGTCTTGCCCTGTTCAATAAAACATAACTATTTCTATATAAATAATATCTTAATGAAAAATGTGTATTTCGAGGGCTCTGTGCAAAACAGTTGAAACTACCTGTACATATAACTATAGCACTGAGTCTGTGTGCTACTTTTTGCACTGAGTACAGTATATTTTGTTTATCACATCGCTTCTTGTATCCGAGTTCGTAAAACGAGTACATAGATTCTTAAACTACACTGGCAATGACATAATTTTTGGAGTCGTTTATATAACAGTCTGTTTTTCAACAGAAATAGTGTTATTTTCATATTATAAGTCATTTTGTGTCATATGATAAAAAGAATTGAACACTTGTTGGCAATTGATACAAACTTATATTAAAATTGTTCCGGAAATATTATTAAAGGAGAGGCTCGCATAATTAAATTTCAAGAACTTGTTTGATATTATACGAATAAACACATGGCTGCGAGGGTGATAGTATATAATACCAACCCGAGAATAATACCAACCCGAGAATAGTTACCGGGTATATCACCCGAGGCGAGGCCTCGTTTTTGCCATGTGTTATTACTACGTGATCGAACAAAATGTCATCCGGAAGGCCTATGGGAAGTACATTGAGAGGTCACGTGAGGTATAATATAAGTTAATATCAATTGACAACTGGTGATAGATCCTCTCTAGACCACTTGATACTGTAACTAGAGTGCACTGTGTTTATTGCATATTAGCAAAATTATGTTAAAGTGCCGAAAATTTGAAACAAATGTATTTCAAATGTATGAGTTAATCAATAAAAAATCCGCTACAACTTTCTAAATTTATTAATTACATCACATACATGTTTCGAGAAACTCCTTCCATTCATTAGTTTGATTTATGAGTTAAAAGAGCTGGACTTCATTTTCCTGGTGACATAGAAAACATTGTAGCATTATTAATGGAAATTTTGGGTTCTCATCATATTTTCATGAAATAAGGAAATCAACTTATTATGTTCATACTTGAGTTTCTGGTACTCAGTATTCTAGGGACATAACTCTCCTCTTAAAACTAAATATAACTTAATGAAATAAAATATATTTGCCTCTATTATTTAGGCCAGCCAGTGAAAAATACTTGATTGTCCTCATATGTCCTGTATTTTCATGCAACATTGATCGATACACTGTTCCAATTTTTTGAACATATCAAATATTTTAGAAATGGCAAAGAAAACAAATCAAGTCTTTATAAGAATTAAAGGAGAAAATTTGGATGTAATGAAGCAATTAGCTAATTTCATGATGACCATATGGTTTATACTGTCTGTGTAAACTGGAGGTTCAAACTACATGCATGTATATGTAAAATTTCTGTGATTCTATCATATTAAACCTTAGGAAGGGTGATAAGTTGAAAAGGTTAAAATTTGAGACATTATTCTGTGAACTGGTGTGTTAGTGTCGCTGAAAAGACACTCAAAACCTAACCCTTTATTCTTTAGATATGACAGTTCACACACCTATCTTACATCCATGACCAATTATTATCTAATTAGTAAGGAGGGGAGACAATCCAATTGTTAAGATTTACTTACCAAGACACCTTGTCAGGGAGGATCATTCTTGATATTTGTCACAAAAAGCTGCCACCTGGGATGGAGTCACATATTCTATCTCTTATGAAAAGTGGTTGAGTGTATTATTTAGTTAAGGGTTTAAATGGTGTGATTTGATGATGTACTTTTACAATACTAATCATTATAGTTATTCATACCAAGGGGATCATTGTGTTGTCAATGGAGGAAGATTAAAATGTAAAACTATACTGTCGTATATAATTTTCATTAATATGAAATAATTTTCATTATCTATTAAACTTGTTTATTCATCCTTGATTTTAAATGACAAAAATATGGAATGAGAATGTTACTTGTGAGATATTTCAGATAAATGAAGATTGCTCCAAAATGAGCGGCTTACATACCTAACCTCAATTCCAGTTTAATCATATTTTCTGTATATCAAATGTGAAATAAGACAAAGTGATGCTGTGTCATTTGAGTAACTGCCAGTCGGTCCATCATTTACCAGAAAAAAATATCACCAGTTGACGTAAAACACGTCACACTCATCTCAATGTATATCAGTTAGCTATAGGTTACATCAACTTCTGATAATGGCACAACATTTTCTTTATCGGTATATTTATTTTGTGTAAGGCGGACATGATAAATGGCGAGGTCACAATTTACACAAATAATTAGAAATCATTTAAAAAATCAAACAGATGTAATAATTGTTTTAGTTCATGTTGATATAATTATGCAAGTAATCTTCCACAAAACCCAGTCTTGTGCCTGACTGAACTTGAAAGCAAGTATGGCAGCCACTGTAAACTTGACATATTATTGGTATAATTATTCATTGGGGATTTAATTTTGTGGTTGAGGTCATCCATGAAGTTAAATCCCCCATGAATATTAATTATTTTACAGTATTTAGAAAAACGTGTCATCAGTTATGATAGTTGTTGTAATATATAAATAAAAATGTTAGTGAAATATTTTATATTGTTGAGCTTATGGAGATTTTCCAATGAATAAAACCAAAGATTTTAACTAGAACGGATGCCAATTTTATTATTATTTGCTGTAATGTTTCAACTTTCAGGTATTGAGTGTGCTTGCAGCGACACAAACACACATGAGTTCACTTGAGAATGTCTCAACTTTTATCCCATTTCAACTTATCCCCCTTCCTTTGTCACATCAACCGCATCCATTATTTGGTTTCTCAATTTATTATTAAAAAATAAAATTGAAATGACAATCAGACTGCAGGTAAACTCACAGACTGCCAGACAGATCGCAGACATGGAATGGCTCCTGCTGCTGCTCCTACAGAAGCCTTGTAGGTAAATCGCAAGCAAAATGCAGAAAAGTCTACATGCAGAGAATTGGGGTGCCATGGTATTTCATACTGCTTATCCGGAATTCCGGATTTGTCTACCCTTGAAGAGCTATGCTTGCTGACCAAAATAAAAGTTATTTGATGAAAATATCTCAAGAAATGGCAAAGTTATGGTCAATTATATCTGCTCTAAAGGATTTTCTTCAATAAAAAGTTTGAAAAACTGAGTTATATATGGTAAGGGCCTCTAGTTTGTCAAAAATGGTCAGCCGCATATGATTTTCAGGATTTTTAATTTGGCTCTGTTGACACCCGTGTTCTAGAAAAAGTGAACTTTTCTGCAGAAAATGAAAGTTATTGGTGAACAAATTCAAAGAATTTACCAAGTTATGGTCATTTGAAATTTCATCAGCTGAATTTTAATAATAGCACAATGTTTGAAAGAGTTTTGGTGTGGGGGGGTGTGCTTATGACACTTGAAACAGACTTGCGACTAGTTTTCAGGATTGGGTATTATGCCGCTATATGCATCAGTAGAGCCCCTGTATACAGCAGTGGCACAAAACACCTGTAATTTCTCCAGAAGATGCCTTAGAAAGTGATTGCACACATATGACATTGTAGACATGTATAATTATGGCTGTTGGCTGCAAGGCTGATGTGACATAGACTTAGCTTCGTTCTTTCAGATAAAGGGAGGTTAGTTGTAACACGGTAAAAAAAGGTTCCAGTAAACAGCACTAATCAAATCACCTGGGTTACCAACCAGCTTATCTGTAGTAGGGTCAGTAACACTGATAAGCTTTTCAGACATCACCAAGTGCCCTTGCTGATAATCCAAGGAGCTCTCGATCCCCCCACATAATTATGCTGCCTTAGGTGGTCTTTCCATTGTTTAAGATCAAAGGGAATGACACTTAAAGAGCAAAAGATTAACCTTACCATTACCTTAGATTTCCTTAGATGAATTCTGGTAGTAGGCACTCTGACACGAGCTCTTCACAATTTTTGTCTCGTTGTGCGATTTTTGCTAGGTAGTTATAAACTAGTTCCTGACCTTGCCAGGATCTATCTAGCCTATTCTCAAGAGTTATTACAGTCTTTGCATTAATGACACTTTCTGGTAATGAATTCCAAATATCTACAACCCTGTTACTGAATGAATACTTCCTAATTAAGTGGTCACGGAATGAATTCAATAGATTTCTATTGTGTAAGGCCACACCTCTGGTAGCTTAGGTGGTGAGCACCGTGCCACTCGGGTAAACACCTTGATGGACTTGATTTTTTTGGAGTTGAAATTCCATGGGTGGACAGATCAACACTGTCTGTTTCAGGAAAGTAGTTAAGTGTGATCCCTGATAAGTGGTGTAGCTCATTTGCTTGATACATAGTGTATAAGGATAATTCCCTGATTGGATTGACCTGAATTGAGCAAATGATCATAAAAAACTGATGGTTTACAAGGGAGGTAATCATTGTAGACATAATTATTTATAAGGTAAGTAATGCCAGAGTTATCTTTCGTAGTCTACAGTACCATTGGGCCCTTCATCAACTGTGGAGGATAAGTAAAACAAGAGTAATTCCTACTCATTATAGAAACCATGGCACAAGTGCAGTGATTGATTGCATGGATTTAAAATACTATGTGATCAAATTGGCAATGCTTGTAATTTAATTTTCTATGATTTACTGATCTCATGATTTAGATTCCGAATGTTTTAAATATCCATTTAATGTTTATGCTAATTTTGTTAAAAATAAAAACATGGCGACTTCTTCTGAAATCGGTAGGTGTTTTGGATACACATCTTTTCTTTTTGTAATCGTTATAAACTGTAGTGGTTTGATATGTTATACACTTGCAAATTATAAATTATTGATATCTCTATTGATTCAGACAAATCATGATGACGTCTGACCCTCTGCCTGGGTAACAGCGGGGGGAAATAGATCGCTGTCAAAAAACATGAGTGTGAATCTGTGACGAGCATGCATATTTATCGTGGCAGGTTTCGGTCCATTGCGACGACGTCATCTCTTGAAATTGCATGTGCATCTAAGACAAACACCATTGATTCATGTACGATTTTGTCACTTTTGTATGCAATTGTCATAGAAATTTAACAAACGTCAAATGTGATTATTTCACCCAGGTCTATGTGTGAAAAGAGTAAAGAATGTGTATAACAGAACAAGAGTGACAGCAAGTCAATTTGTTAGATGATACTTGTATATACATGTAACATAGTAAGAGGAAGTGGTTAGGATTACGGGAGCCCCGTAGAATTTTGTCGAGCTCTAGTCTAGTGAGCAAATGTTAGGCCTACTCACTGAGTCTATTTTTGCAACATATCCCTATTTGCTGTAGCTTAGATTGCTTACCGCTTTCAGATGCGTAAGCTATCGATATAGAACATGCATGTGCGTAATGAAGTCCTCGTCAATTACTCTGATCTGCATTGTGTTATTATTTATTCTTGAATCCCACCGGCAGTAGGTCGGCCTTCTGTGGCTTCTTCTAGGTGCCAATTCTCGATATTGACATTCCTCTTGAATAAAACCCGTTTTTCGAGAACCGAAATTTCACGGTCAGGGGGTTAGCGAGCAATAAGCGGTATAGTCGGAGTGTATATAATTATTCTTTTCACAACGTTTAAACATTAAAAACATATAAAAGTTTAAACAATTATTAAAACACATTATCATTAAATATCTTTGTTTTATTCTACACTGCCACTTCCGTAGCTAGATACCAATGGCGCGAAAATATACACATTTTTCAAGTTAAACATATTATTTTGGCGAAAATATTGTCAGCGTGGTCGTAAAATAGTGTTGTCATTGTTTACTAGTACGACTTTTTACAAATTCTTATCATTTGGCTTTAATAATCGCGATTATTGTACCTGGTTGCTCTATACGCTATATGCATTTCCCCCCCTGATATACATTTGGAATACCTCGCACATTGTCGCTCAATAAATTCCGTTATCCCGTAAAATGAATTTTAACCTGTAATGTCGATACGGTGAACTGATTAACAGCATTGACTTGGGCAACCTGGAATATTACCTAGCTACGCGTCTGGTATTGCTGCGGAGCATTTTTTAAACGAAATGCAGCTGCATGACTGTTTCATGGTCACCAATATGCTGTACTAGCTAGCTGCAAGCACTTCCTGCATTTGGTAGATGAGGAGATTACTGGGTAATTGGTTACCAGTATACTGACCTTTAGTGACCTATGTCTGAAATAATGCAAGAAGGGACTCCTGAATACCTTTGTTCATCTAACATAACATTTGGAAGAGTCCCGACATGACTGCCTCCACATCCTCACTAGAATGTCCACTGTGCTGGAAATCTGGGATTGTGCCTGCCTCCACATCCTCACTAGAATGTCCACTGTGCTGGAAATCTGGGATTGTGCCTGCCTCCACATCCTCACTAGAATGTCCACTGTGCTGGAAATCTGGGATTGTGCCTGCCTCCACATCCTCACTAGAATGTCCACTGTGCTGGAATTCTGGGATTGTGCCTGCCTCCACATCCTCACTAGAATGTCCACTGTGCTGGAAGTCTGGGATGGTGCCTGCCTCCACATCCTCACTAGAATGTCCACTGTGCTGGAAATCTGGGATTGTGCCTCCTCAATGTTAGAGGCTTCTCTGATACGCTTGTAAGTTGTAATGATACATGCAGATATCAAGGTTTATAAGGTATATATATACGGACAGAGATCAAGTCGTAACTAAATGTACTTGCGTTCCGTCATCAATTTAAAATAAACTATTAAAATTTGCCATGTTCGCAGAGTCTCCGTTCAGTGAGATTGATTAAGGAAATGCAGTTTTTGATCATTTTCATGAAGTTGCTCTATTTGGGGGAATTGAAGTACCAGTAATGTGGATACTATTATAAAAGTTTGAAAGAGGGCTACCACACTTATTCTAGATAGAGTCCTTAAAGACTTTGAGACTCCATCAGAAGAACTATTTGCTACTTTGAACTGGGTGACTTCCTGACAGAGTAAAACACAAAAAAGCCATTATTATTTATAAATCATTAAACAATATGAGCCCCCCAATACATTAAGGACAAAGTCCGAAAACTTCATGAAGTACAAATTCGCCATCTCCGAGTGTCAGCAGAATCTCTATGTTAAAAAGCAAGTCTAGAATTTTGTAAAAAATATCTCGACCCCTCTGTGCCAATGATTTCGAATTCTTTACAATTTGATGTTCGAATTGCACAGACACTGAATGCCTTTAAATATAAGTATATTATGCCTTATTTGAAAACATTGCTGAATTGATGTGTATTGCTTTACAAAAGAATATCTGTAATTGTGAACCTTGTTCTTGATAGCTTTTGCACATTGTTGTATTTTAATAATATTTTGCTACCATGGTATTAAATTAATGTATTGTGTAACATAAAGGGGCTACCTCACAGATTGGGCTAAAAAAAAATTATATCGCAGGGTTCTCGGCAACGTCCAATTACGCATATTTGGACGCATACTTTTTTAATTTGACGCGTAAAATCACCGATCTACGAGTTTTCGGGACGGACGTTTTTTTTACCTTGGGCCATAAATTGTCGCGTACACTGCATCAGTAAACAATTTCAGAAGCGTCGCTCGTATCGAGTAATTGACAAGCGAGAGGCGGGGTTAATTATGCAGTAAGTGCCTTGTGAACCAATCAGCGTTCACGAGCCATCATCAGTATTTTTGATTGACGCTAAAAATAACCTTGAGTGGATTAGATAATTGAGTCATCACAAACCGTTATGTAAACACGTACGCTTTTATTGATCTAAAATTTCAATTATCAATTTTTATGCCCCCGTATCGATAGTGACAGAGTGAGCTTTTGTGATCACTCTTCGTCCGTCGTCCGTACGTCGTCCGTCCGTCCGTCAACAATTGGCTTGTGTAGACACTAGAGGTCACAATTTTAGCCTAATCTTTATGAAACTTGGTCACAATGATCATCTCAACAAAATCTAGGCCAAGTTCGATATTGGGTCATCCGGGGTCAAAAACTAGGTCACTAGGTCAAATCATAGAAAAACCTTGTGTAGTCACTAGAGGTCACAATTTTGACTTAATCTTTATGAAACTTGGTCACAATGATCATCTCAATTGGGTCATCTGGGGTCAAAAACTAGGTCACAAGGTCAAATCATAGAAAAACCTTGTGTAGTCACTAGAGGTCACAATTTTGACTTAATTTTTATGAAACTTGGTCACAATGATCATCTCGACAAAATCTAGGTCAAGTTCGATATTTGGTCATCCGGGGTCAAAAACTAGGTCACAAGGTCAAATCATAGAAAAACCTTGTGTAGTCACTAGAGGTCACAATTTTGACTTAATCTTTATGAAACTTGGTCACAATGATGATCTCGACAAAATCTAGGTCAAGTTCGATATTGGGTCATCTGGGGTTAAAAACTAGGTCACAAGGTCAAATCATAGAAAAACCTTGTGTAGTCACTAGAGGTCACAATTTTGACTTAATCTTTATGAAACTTTGTCACAATGATCATCTCGACAAAATCTAGGTCAAGTTCCATATTGGGTCATGAGGGGTTCAAACTAGGTCACAAGGTCAAATCATAGAAAAACCTTGTGTAGTCACTATAGGTCACAATTTTGGTCTAATCTTTATGAAACTTGGTCACAATGATCATCTCAACAAAATCTAGGCCAAGTTTGATATGGGGTCATCTGGGGTCAAAAACTAGGTCACTAGGTCAAATCATAGAAAAACCTTGTGTAGTCACTAGAGGTCACAATTTTGACTCAATCTTTATGAAACTTGGTCACAATGGTCATCTCAACAAAATCTAGGTCAAGTTTGATATTGGGTCATCTGGGGTCAAAAACTAGGTCACAATGTCAAATAATAGAAAAACTTTGTGTAGTCACTAGAGGTCACAATATTGGCCTAATCTGTATGAAACTTGGTCACAATGATCATCTTAACAATATCTAGGTCAAGTTTGATATTGGGTCATCTTGGGTCAAAAACTAGGTCACATGGTTAAATCATAGAAAAACCTTGTGTAGTAACTAGAGGTCACAATGTCGACCTTATCTTTATGAAACTTGGTCACAATGATCATCTCAACAAAATCTAGGCCAAGTTTGATATTGGTTATCTGGGGTCAAAAACTAGGTCATTAAGTCAAATCATATAAAAACCTTGTGTAGTCACTAGAGGTCAAAATATTGGCCTTATCTGTATGAAACTTGGTCACAATGATCATCTCTACAAAATCTAGGTCAAGTTCGACAGGTGAGCGACCTAGGGCCCTTTGGGCCCTCTTGTTGAATTATTTCCCTTTGATTGATTTATTAGAGCATTTCTTGTCCGGAGCAAAACTTTGTCACCTTAAGTTCAAATGACTCAAGATTTGGTATGCATGTTTCTTACAATAAGCCGAAGTGCAGTGCGCAAGAACCATAACTTTACTTGTCATAGTTTTTGAATTATTTCCCTTTGATTGATTTTATTAGAGCATTTCTTGTCCGGAGCATAACTTTGTCACCTGAAGTTCAAATGACTCAAGATTTGGTATGCATGTTTCTTGCAATAAGCCGAAATGCAGTGCACAAGAATCATAACTCTACCTGTCATAGTTTTTGAATTATTTCCCTTTGGTTGATTTTATTAGAGCATTTCTTGACCGGAGCATAACTTTGTCACCTTAAGTTCAAATGACTCAAGATTTGGTATGCATGTTTCTTGCAATAAGCCGAAGTGCAGTGCGCAAGAACCATAACTCTGCCTTGCATCGTTTTTGAATTATTTCCCTTAGATTGGTTTAATTTGAGCATTTCTTGTCCGGCGGATAACTTTGTCACCAAATGGTTGAATGACTTGAAATTTGGTATGCATGTTTCTTACCAAAAGTCCAAGTGCAGTACATAAGAATCGTAACTCTACCTTGTGCCATTTTTTATGTTTGTCCCTTTGATTGATTTTATAAGCATTTCTTGTCCGTGGCATGACTTTGTCACCATAAGTATTAATGACTCCAAGATAGGTATGCATGTTTCTTGCTGTGTCACTTCATCACTTTGTCGTTTTTAGTTCAGATGACTAGAGAACTCTTGTGAGTCGATATGTAGCCCAATAGTGGATAGTTTTCCATGACAAATATGCATGTCGTCAGGCGACACATGCGACTCGCGGAGCTTTTATATTACCATAACGTGTAAGACCCAAAATGCCAAGAAAATGACCGCATTCCGTTACTACAGAGGCTTGAATGCAGCACAAACATTTTAATGGGGTTGGGCTTATCAGCACTTAGTCATTAAATTTTGAAGTAATCTTTATTGGTTTACAATGTTGGAGATGTAGCATTATGTTTTTGAATTGTTCCTTGTGTGGTTCTATCTTAAATTAGCTAAAAGAATTATAACCTATGCAGTCTTCTGGTTTCCATGGCAACCAATAGAAAAATCTTTTAAAAAAAAACAAGTTAGATTTCAAAATAATTTTACAGAAATAGTTGTTGGGTGACCCTTTCACCAAATTGACATTTTTGTCGTGATTTGTTAAAAAAACATGCGCGTTTTTTCCCTATATATATATGTATAAGAATTTTTTTTAAAAATCTTCTCTTAAAGTACTGGTTGAATATCTTTATAAATTTGTAACAATGTTCTTTAGTTGTTCCTTTCTACTTGATCAATGTGTGCAAAGGTGAGCGACCTAGGGCCCTATGGGCCCTCTTGTTTATTATTCATACATTCTTGGCTACTATTATCTCTATAGCAAGAATTTTAAGTATTTTATCAGTACTAATGAAATATTATACTTTTCATTGAGCAGTACACTTGACCATCTGTTATATTTTTTGAATGTATTGCACACAGGTAACTGTATCATTAATAAACAGTACCTAAAAAAAAATTTTTTTTTTGTTAAATTTATAATTCTTATACAAGGTATATTTCCCGGAGAAGTGATCGTACAGTCACTGGGTGTATTTTTTTTTTTTTCATAATTTAAAGCATTTACGGCATTAATCATCTATTTAAAGCTGTGGGTGATCAAAAACATCTTTGTGAATCGAAAGCATTCGAAAACATGCTTAAATTTACCTTCGTACGATATAATTCATTGTTTAAACTTTGATTTTATTTTTCGAGGGCGATAAACGCTGTAGGAACGGCTGTAGTGGTTTTTAGTGTGTCTGACGGGTATTTCGAACGTATTTTATAACGGTCGTTTTCATTGGCGTAGTATACATCGTTTGTACGCTGGTAACCAAGTCCTGGGAAACCTAATGAAATCAACCAATGAAAATCGTTGTTACAAAAAGGAAATCACGCGCATCATTCGCACAAACATGGAGTCATTTTGACATTTAAATATGCAAACTATTCGTTTTTCGGCTTACACGTATACATTCACTGAAGTGAACATGTGTCAACCAGGTAAATCTGTTCCAACTTTTTCGTTCTTTAATTTTACCGCATTATTATGTTTCTACACAACGGTAAATTCGACATATGGTGGTGATTTCCTCAATATTTCCGTTTTTTTGTTTTTATTTAGTCCACCCCAGTGATCGGGTGGATACCGTATTACGTATTTATGGCATAACTGTTTAACTACTTGACCAATTTCGATGGAATTTCGCATAAAAGTAGTTATAGTCATGTTTTTTACGAATATAATTACTTTATGAAGATATCGAAAGCCAATTCTTGTTTTTGATACCTGGTCACTTCATGGAAATACACCTTGTATAAGAATTATAAATTTAACAAAAAAACAAAAAATTTTTTTTTTAGGTACTGTTTATTAATGATACAGTTACCTGTGGTATTGCATTGAATAATTCAGTAACCTACCACAAAATGCTCATTTTTTCACCAGATATAAAAAATAATATCTTTTGAGGTTACAAAAAAACTGGAATGATTAGCTCCATAATTCACCAGAATGCAGGATTTAAGGTTCCAGAAATCTTGGGTGAGATCCCCCAAACCCCCCTTGCTGGAGGGGATCACCCCCTCCCTCATCCTCCCCCACTCTTCGCTACGCGACTCGAATGGGGTCCTCAGGACTCCAACATTTTGCTAAGAAGGAGTCCTGGGACTTTTACTTTAAAATCTTACTGAGAACCCTGATCCATACTGTTTTAAAGACGCCAATTTAGGATTTAAGGCGCTGGGGTAATGCTGATTCTGGTTTAAGGTGCTTGGGTACCACAGCGCCTTCTGTCCCTGTGGAACGGCCTGGTATAGTATATAAACTGTTACCAGATTCCTTTTTAGCTCACCTGTCACAAAGTGACAGAGTGAGCTTTTGTGATCACTCTTCGTCCGTCGTCCGTCGTCCGTCCGTCGTCCGTCCGTCGTCCGTCCGTCCGTCAACAATTTGCTTGTGTAGACACTAGAGGTCACAATTTTGACTTAATCTTTATGAAACTTGGTCACAATGATCATCTCAACAAAATCTAGGTCAAGTTCGATATTGGGTCATCCGGAGTCAAAAACTAGGTCACAAGGTCAAATTATAGAAAAACCTTGTGTAGTCACTAGAGGTCACAATTTTGACTTAATCTTTATAAAACTTGATCACAATAATCATCTCAACAAAATCTAGGTCAAGTTCGATATTGGGTCATACGGGGTCAAAAACTAGGTCACAAGGTCAAATAATAGAAAAACCTTGTGTAGTCACTAGAGGTCACAATTTTGACCTAATCTTTATGAAACTTGGTCACAATGATCATCTCAACAAAATCTAGGTCAAGTTCGATATTGGGTCATCCGGGGTCAAAAACTAGGTCACAAGGTCAAATCATAGAATAACCTTATGTAGACACTAGAGGTCACAATTTTGTCTTAATCTTTATGAAACTTGGTCACAATGATCATCTCAACAAAATCTAGGTCAAGTTCGATATTGGGTCATCCAGGGTCAAAAACTAGGTTACAAGGTCAAATCATAGAAAAACCTTGTGTAGTCACTAGAGGTCACAATTTTGACCTAATCTTTATGAAACTTGGTCACAATGATCATCTCAACAAAATTTAGGTCAAGTTCGATATTGGGTCATATGGGGTCAAAAACTAGGTCACAAGGTCAAATCATAGAAAAACCTTGTGTAGACACTAAAGGTCACAATTTTGACTAAATCTTTATGAAACTTGGTCACAATGATCATCTCAACAAAATCTAGATCAAGATCGATATTGGGTCATCCGGGGCCAAAAACTAGGTCACAAGGTCAAATCATAGAAAAACCTTGTATAGTCACTAGAGGTCACAATTTTGGCCTAATCCTTATGAAACTTTGTCAGAGTGATCATCTCAACAAAATCTAGGTCAAGTGCGATATTGCATCATATGATGCCAAGAACCAGGTCACTAGGTCAAATCACAGGTCTTGCATGTACTGCTATAACAGGTGAGCGACCTAGGGCCCTTTGGGCCCTCTTGTTGTATTACTCACTTCCTTGTATGCCCCCACCAAATATTAGGGGGATATAGATTTGTCCGTCTGTCAGTCTGCACACCCAAAAGCTACCAGGGTGGTCAGAGGTGTGGCCTTACACAGCAGAAATCTATTGAATTCATTCCATGACCACTTAATTCTTTAAGTGGTCATTCCTTTGTTCTTAAACAATGGAATGACCACCTATTAGGTAGTGTTTGTTGGGGCATCTGTCCGTCAGTCCATTCCAATACGTCTGTAACTTGAAAAGTATTTGTGCTACAGTCTGACATCAAACTTAAAAGGAATATTAGTCAGCATGAGTTGTTGTGCATCTGAGTAATTTTATTTGGATCTGACCAGCGTAAGAGTTATTGCCCTTGGAATAATGGAATTTGATTAAATTTGGCTTGAGTCACTCATAACTCTGTAAGTATTTGAGCTACAGTCTTCAAATTTTGAAGGAATATTTGTCAGTATGTGTAGGTGCCCACCAGATCTGACCAGTATAAGCAAGAGTTGTGGTCCTTGAAATGATAAAATTTTGCTTTTTTCATAACTCTGTATTCTGTAAGTATTTGTGCTACAGTCATCAAACTTTGTAGGAATATTATTCAGCATTTGCATTTGAGCTTTGTCTAAATGACTGTTGACATGTATAAATGGCGAGTGGGGCCATCCATGTTCTATGGACACATTTTTAGCTCACCTGTCACAAAGTGACAGGGTGAGCTTTTGCAAAGACCTAAATATATTTAGGTCTTTGGCTTTTGTGATCACTCTTCATGCATCGTCAGTTGTCCGTCCGTCGTCCGTCCACAATTTGTGTAGACACTGTAGGTCACAGTTTTGGCCTAATCTTTATGAAACTTGGTCACAATGATCATCTCAACAAAATCTAGGTCAAGTTCAATATTGGGTCATCCGGGGTAAAAAACAAGGTCACTAGGTCAAATCATAGAAAAACCTTGTGTAGTCAGTAGAGGTCATAATTTCGACCTAGTCCTGATGAAACTTGGTCATAATGATCATCTCAACAAAATCTAGGTCAAGTTCAATATTGGGTCATCCGGGGTAAAAAACAAGGTCACTAGGTCAAATCATAGAAAAACCTTGTGTAGTCAGTAGAGGTCATAATTTCGACCTAGTCCTGATGAAACTTGGTCATAATGATCATCTCAACAAAATCTAGGTCAAGTTCGATATTGGGTCATCTGGGGTCAAAAACTAGATCACAAGGTCAAATCATAGAAAAACCTTGTGTAGTCACTAGAGGTCACAATTTTGGCCTAATCTTTATGAAACTTGGTCACAATGATCATCATAGGTTAAGATATTGGGTCATCCAGGGTCAAAAACTAGGTCATAAGGTCAAATCATTGAAAAACCTTGTGTAGACTGTAGAGGTCACAATTTTTGCCTAATCTGTATGAAACCTGGTAACAATGATTGTCAACTAAATCTAGGTCAAGTTTGATATTGGGTCATCTGGAGTAAAAAACTAGGTCACAAGGTCAAATCATTGAAAAACCTTGTGTAGACTGTAGAGGTCACAATTTTTGCCTAATCTGTATGTAACCTGGTAACAATGATTGTCAACAAAATATAGGTCAATTTGATATTGGGTCATCTGGAGTAAAAAACTAGGTCAAAAGGTCAAATCTTAGACAAAACTTGGCTTAAACTTCAATATGCAATTTGGTCTATGTGATGTAAATTGCAACGTCGCTTTAAAAGACAATATGAAAACCTTGTACATGCAATAGAAGCTACCATCAAGGGGTCTGCATGAACTACTAGGACAGGTGAGCGACCTATGGCCCTTTGGACCCTCTTGTTAGTTAATTCTGTAGAACATCTTCAGCCACCTTGTCCTGATTAATTTCTCATATAAACAAAATTAAATAAAAAAAAATGAATTAAAAATTTGTTGAAAAAATTTAAAATTTGGCTAGGTAATAGTTGTCAACTGTCAAGTAATATTGCATCTTTTCCTCCAAAATTTGACTCCAAAAACTTTATTTCCCAAAATCCCACAAAAATGCATGTTTTAAGTTATTTTTTCTCTTCTCAACTTCATTATTATTTAGCCTTAAAAATGTTGAGATGATAGTTGATTGGGAAGATCTGGTTTTATTTTAAGGTCATTTCACAGGTCACGTATTGTCAGTCATGCGATCAGTTGGTCCTAACTTGTTGTATTGGTAATATGCTAATTCTACATGCCAATGTTATAAATAATTGTCAGAGGGAGTAATGTATGGGAATGTTGCAAGGGGTGATTGACATTGCCCTGTAAAAAGGTGTGTTTGACCTCTGTCTGACCTCGTCTCACGGTATTGCGCAGGTTTATATCTAAAAATAGTATGAGATTGGTTTGTTTCAACTTTGAAAAATAGAAATGATAGTTGTCAGTAAGTGCACTAGAAAAATCTCTCATTGTCCACAGGGGAGGTATGGTTGAAGTTAATTTAAAAATGGTTTGATACTGAGTAATAATGATGTGGGTTGAGGTACCTGGGTGTGACGCATTTGGTAACATGGGCATTGATTGGGGGTAATAAAGGTATACATTGGGGCAAATAGATGTATATTTGGGCATATTTGAGCAAATATTGATGTACATTGGAGCTCATATAACATCATATAACTCGCCGGAGATAACTCTAGACTTTTCAATAAATAAACATTAAGAATATAAACACTGCACAGTTGACTGACTGCTTGTTATCAGTGTAGAGTTAAAGAGTTTTTTATTAAAAGTGAATATGCACAGGATTGAACAAAAATGAATATTGAACTGCATTTAATTTTCATTTTTATTTGTAAACAAAGGCTAGTGTTATCATCAGCGAACTATAGGTGCAGACTCTTCCACGCATCATATACTACTAACTATTAGGGGTGACTATTGAGTCCAATTTTGACTATCGCAATACTATTGCTATTGCTGAAAGTACTATTGCGATACTGCTAGTATTGTATTGCTGGAAACTATTGCGATACTATTGCAATAGTTATTGCCGAGATTTGAAAACCAGAGATTAACTTGTAAATGCAAGTTTGCACTGTGTAAGATATCATTTGTTGTACAACATACAAATCTACTATTTGTGGAAATGATTTAAAATGAATTTGACAGAAATAGATTAATAAAATTAAGGGGATATTAGTCCATTGAGGCTGTTTTTGATGCAACAACGGAAGTTGTTTTAAATTAATAATAAACTTTATTTATAAAAAGGAAACTATCGTAACTATCGATAGTTGAGCTAACTATCGGCGATAGTTATTGGATCGAGACTTCTACTATTGATCCATACTATCGGGACACTCGGAATCGTAATGCATCGATATTTCGATACATCGCCCCACCCCTACTAACTATCGACCAGACCAGTAGAACAGACTAAGCCTAGGTGTTGTTTTTGTTGCTTTTGTTGTTGTTATAACAAGTACACATGTACTGCCAGTGTTAATCAGACTGATGAGGAATTGAAAAGAGCATCTTATAAATTATTACACATTCATCTCTCTGACTTGTGTTATAGTTACATATTATGTATTGATATACTTTACCCAACAATATTCCTAGCCTTGTTTACAAATAAAAAATGACAATAAAATGTTTTTCAGATGTTGAAATTTGTTCAATCTCCTACTTTTATAACAACTTTTATAGCATATATTCATTCACATGACACTTCGAAGAAGCAGCTACTCAACGTATGTGTCATGTTTATATAATCAATCTTAGTCTGACTGGTTGTATTCAAGGCCGGAATTATCTGCTGCAAAGTCTTCATTATAAACGTTTCTCACATAAGTGTTTATTTTGGAAAATATCTAACAGATGGGGGTGGGGTGGGTCGGGGTTAACAACTAGATGAAAAGTACCAAAATGTAGTTATGGTTTTTTAACGCCTCATATAAATAATAAATATTTTTCTAAGGATCACTGTAAATTTTTTGGGTAAAGTGGGATTCAAGATTTAAAAAGTTATGTTGGGTATTACTTAAATGTGCATATATGATTTAAATCCTTGATAAAAACCACTAGGAGCCAACGTCTGTGTGCAACAAACAAAAACTTTGTATGTATTATGACACTGTCTGGCCTTGATGAAGTTCAATGCACTCAATAGGCAAAATATGGGTCAGAGATATAGCAGGCTGTAGCATCTATGATTAGAAATTATTATCTATCATGTGTGAATTATCATTTTGTGGTTATTCTTGTAGTGGAACTGTTAATTACCTCAATAGGAAGATCAATATTTGTTGGAATTATGCAATACAGTACCAAGTATATGATGACAACCTGTGTTAAGTTGTATAATGTGATCCAGTTGGTGGCCAGTGAACCACCTCATTCAATCTGCACTTAGCAGATCAGTGTGAGTGACCAGCTGTACATTTAGGACACTGACCTCAAATGCTCTGGCCAATGGTCAATGTAATGAAAGAGTAATGGGTCAATCTTAGGTTAAACATAGCTGACTACTGATTTTGTAATGACATATTTTGGCGGGATTGACCCCCAAGGGGATAAGTTAGCAGAGAGTTTGTGTAAGTTAAAACCCCCAACTTGTATGTTTCAATAAAAATTCAGTAAATCTAGCTAGAGGCATCAGGATATGTGAATTAAATTATTTATAATGTTTTTATCCGAACTTTGAACTAGAAATATAAAACTTTAAAATTGTAATTGCCTGGTATAAAACTGAATGATCTTGTTGCTCAGCAATTAACAATCAGCAATCCACAATTGACAATCAACAATCGGCATTATTGTGAACTATAAACCTTGCTTTGATTATAGGCCTACAATTTTTTTTTTAAATTAAAAATAATATACCAGATTAATATATGGCCCTTTTCATGTGACACATGCGTTTAAAGGCGCTTAACATATAGTGTTGCAGCCACAATGTTGCAGGTACACTGAGAGAAAGCCCCAAAAGGGATAAAGGCATGTCCAGTGCTGCAGGAGTGCGCCTACGTAGCTCTTTATTTCAATCAGTCAGCTTGGTTCTTTAATGGGCTCGGCGTATAGCACCGCTACACAGCTTCCTGGCTCAGTTTACTAGATACTTTGCAGTCCACACGGTCAGAGATTGGGGGAAATACTAAGAATAGAATTTCAGAAATGTCAGGGATTGATCCCGGAAAAATTTGGCATGTCATATTCCTGCTTGTCGGGAGTTTTCTTCTGTCTAAAGTCCCATGTACGGCCAATCTCCCTTCCCTGGGGCAAATATTGATAATGGATCCAGTTATGGAAATACTCATACAGGATTGTAATATCTAGTAAGGCAACTATCTTGAGTACCATTTTTAGCTCGACTTTCAAAGAAAAAAGGTTGAGCTATTGTCTTGGAGGGATCATCAACGTCTGCGTCAGTTTGTGCGTGTGCATTGGTTAAGGTTATTGTAAAAGTCACTTTCTCAAAGGCTATTAAAGGTATCCACTTGAAACTCAATATAGTTATTCACCATCACAAGGGAAGTCTGTACTGACAAAGCTGGTAACCATGTGACCTTATTTTCACTTAGTACATTGAAATAGTCGCAAATTTTACAATTCACAGAATTTTCTCAAACACTCAAGCCTTATTCAACTTAAAAGTCAAATGAATTGTGGATTGTGATGACCTTCATCTACTGACAATAGGAAACCAATCAATCCATTATTTTATAAGAGTTATTCCCCTTTTCTGACTTTGGATTTTTGTGTCGCCTGAAAAGACGACATATAGGTGTTACTTTGGCGGCTGCGGCGGCGTCACAAATTGCTTGTCAGGAGAATAACTTTGTCACCTTAAGTTCAAATGACTCAAGATTTGGTATGCATGTTTCTTACAATAAGCCGAAGTGCAGTGCGCAAGAACCATAACTCTACCTGTCATAGTTTTTGAATTATTTCCCTTTGATTGATTTTATTAGAGCATTTCTTGTCCGGAGCATAACTTTGTCACCTTAAGTTCAAATGACTCAAAATTTGGTATGCATGTTTCTTACAATAAGTCGAAATGCAGTGCACCAGAACCATAACTCTACCTGTCATAGTTTTTGAAATATTTCCCTTTTATTGATTTTATTTAAGAAATAAAAAACTGTTCGCGTATTTTGTCGGTGAATAAAACATAGGTAGGAGTTCGGATGCGGTAAAATTAAATCACGAGTGCGTAGCACGAGTGATTTAATTTTCCGCATCCGAACGAGTGCCCGTGTTTTATTCACCGACAAAATACAAGAACAGAGTTTTTATTTCGATTCTAAATACGATCATATCCCGCACTATTTAACTGCGCGCATTCCATTTTCACCCATTTGACATTGAACATAATTCCACGCTGAAATTGAGTGGCTTATTAGCTGGTACAATTACCTCCCTCGTTAATGAAAACGACCTTCGTAATTTTCAGAAGGAAAAAACACATTTTAAACATTTAAACAATTTTAATAACACGAGTATAGTGTATCTATATCATGAAATGAAAAATATAAATGAATTGATTATCAGAATTTTTTATGAATCTTAATTTCGAGAGTATATTAATGTTTCTAAAAATAGATGCGTCATAGCTGTAACACTTGATTCTCGTGAAACTCGCGGTCCGTTAAAGCTTTACTATAAAGTTTACGTTCATTCATTCATTAATAGGTCATGTGTTACGGGGCGTAAATTGTAACAGCCAATGTGTTACCATGTTTTATGGGGGTAATAAAACATGGTTAGGTCGGCTCTATGTTTAATGGATTAATCCGCGGATCGTGTTAGAATAGAGCATTTCTTGACCGAAGCATAACTTTGTCACCTTAAGTTCAAATGACTCAAGATTTGTTATGCATGTTTCTTGCAATAAGCCGAAGTGCAGTGCCCAAGAACCATAACTTTTGCATCGTTTTTTAATTATTTCCTTTAGATTGATTTAATTTGAGCATTTCTTGTCCGGCGGATAACTTTGTCACCAAGAGGTTGAATGACTTGAAATTTGGTATGCATGTTTCTTACCAAAAGTCCAAGTGCAGTAGACAAGAATCGTAACTCTACCTTGTGCCATTTTTTATTTTTGTCCCTTCGGTTGATTTAATAAGCATTTCTTGTCCGTGGCATAACTTTGTCACCATAAGTATTAATGACTCCAAGATAGGTATGCTTGTTTCTTGCTGTGACATTTTTTTGTCCAGAGCGTCACTTTGTCGTTTTTAGTTTAGATGACTAGAGAACTCTTGTGAGTCGATATGTAGCCCAATAGTGGATAGTTTTCCATGACAAATGTGCATGTCGTCAGGCGACACATGCGACTCGCGGAGCTTTTATTACATATAAATGTCTATTTCTAAAAAAGTATCAAAGGTATCCACTTGAAACTCAACAGAGTTCTTCACCATCACAAGGTGAGTGCATACTGACAAGGCTTGTAACTCGGTGGTCTTAATTTATGAGTTATCTCCCTTGTTTTTCTTAGAACTTCACTCACAGATTAGCAAGAGTACTATAATGTAAGAGAAAGTCGAGGGTCCAGCACTCGTAGGCGGTGCTCTTGTTAACAATTTTATTGAGCATATATGCCGCACTTCCTCACAAATGTAAAAAAATTGTTGCCACTTTGATAGTGTATTTGACGCATTGCAAATATTATGTCATTGCTTGGGGTCAAACTCGCAACCTGCATTCCTGAGATCGACACTGGACCACTGGACCAACAGGACCTGAGCATACATGTGTGATGAATTAAACTATATTTTATCAAAATAACGAGTTTCATATTTTTTATTTAATTCAGTGCATGATGTAACAGAATCATCTCTTGGCATTTGACATGCATTATGTCTGAGTCGGGAACTCCTTCACCACGAGATTCTGAGCGTAAAATGTCTCTTGGGTAAGTTTTTGTTGTTGTTGTTGTTATTGTTTTTGTTGTAGTTGTTGTATTTATTTTGAATATTCATGAAAATCCATGGTACATGGTCAGGAAATTCGGATTTGCTACATTAGAAAAAATTAACGTTTCTGCAGAAAATGAGTTATTTGAAAAATTACCAAATATTGACTGAGTTATGGTCATTTGAAGTTTCATAAGCTGATTTTAACTATAGACAATGTTTGAAACATAGTTTTGGTGTAAGGATGTGTGCAAACAGATTTACATCACATTTTCAGGATTAGGTATTATGTCTCAGTATGAGCCCTGATTGATGGAGGATGACAAGGTGATACCATGGGCAATGGGGGGATAGTCAGCAAAGCTGAATTGTATTTAAGTTATTATTATTAAGTCTCCCGTATGGAGTGGGCGTAGACATATTGATTTTGTGCTGAACGTCTGTCTGGATGGATGTCACAAAGTTTGTCCTCGCTAAATGTTCTCCTTAACCATTGGTTGAATTTCAATGAAAGTTCACGTAATACTTGGTACCAAGCCTGTATGTGCATGTATTTTCAGGAATTTTTGGTTGGATGATTTTTATGCTCCCCGAAAATTCGGGGGAGCATATAGTTGCCGCTTTGTCCGTCCGTCATTCCGTCCGATTTTTGTCTGGAGCCTAACTCAAAAAGTATGTGAGATATCATCATGAAACTTCATAGGTGGATAGATCTCAATGAGTAGAAGTGCAGTGCCCAAGAACCGCAACTCTACATAACCTATTTTTGGAGTTATTGCCCTTTGTTTTTTTATGCCCCCCCTATCGATAGATGGGGAGGCATATAGTGATTCACCTGTCCATCCCTCCGTCCGTTCGTCCGTCCTGGTTAACCCAAATTGACAGTTTCTTCGAGCATTTTTATGGCTTGCTACAAAGCTTCCATACTTGCATGGATGTTGTATATGAACACTCTCCACATGCCTGTATCACCTGACCCCATTTTGACCTTCACCTTGACCTAATTTTGGACTTAAACTTATTTATGGACAAGGCTTCCAAAGGGGGCATAAGCGTTTATTGAACGCAGTCTTGTTTATACTTAGCTTTTGTCCGGAGCCTAACTCAAAAAGTATGTGAGGTATCATCATGAAATTTTATAGGTGGATATATCTCAATGAGTAGAAGTGCAGTGCCCAAGAACCACAACTCTACATAACCTATTTTTGGAGTTATTGCCCTTTGTTTTTTTTCATACTTAGCTTTTGTCCGGAGCCTAACTCAAAAAGTATGTGAGGTATCATTATGAAACTTCATAGGTGGATAAGATCTCACTGAGTAGAGGTGCAGTGCTCAAGAACCACAACTCTACATAACCTATTTTTGGAGTTAATGCTCTTTGTTATTTTTCATACTTTATTCATACTTAATTCTTGTCCGGGCCATAACTCCAACAGTATTTGAGATATCAATTTGAAACTTCATAGGTGAATATATCTCATTGAAGGGCACTGCAGTGCACAAGAACCATGACTCTTCATTGCATATTTTTGGAGTTATTCCCCTTTGTATTTTTTATACTTAATCCTGTCTATGCCATAACTCAAACAGTATTAGAGATATCAATTTGAAACTTCATAGGTAAATAGATCTCATTGAGGAAAAGTGCAATGGCTAAGAACCGTAACTTTTCAATAGCATATTTTTGAAGTTATGGTCCTTTGTAATTTTTCATACTTAATTCTTGTCCAGGTCATAACTCGTACAGTATTAGAGATATCAATTTGAAACTTCATAGTTAAATAAACCTCATTAAGTTATAGTGCAGTGCCAAAGAACCATAACTCTCTTTTGCATATTCTCGAGTATTTTTTCTATGACAAACATCCCACGGGGAGCATCACCCGTCCCTGATGGCTCTTGTTACCAGAGTTATAGCCCTTTGTAGGGTACATAATGTTTTTTTTTTGTTCTAAAAAAACTTTTTGTGAACACAAAAGATTACCACCATTGTCTGAACAGGTAGCGCTAATATAGTTGGTTAGTTTAGCATTGAAATTATAGCTGTCTGCATCACAGGTAACTTATCATTGATAAGAGTAAACAATACAATTTTTTTTTATACAATTTATAATATCTGAGATAACATAAATTTTATAAAAGAATTTTTTTTTACTCATTATCAATGATACAGTTACCTGTGGTCTGCACAAGCCTTTATAGTTGTTTTTTCACCGTAATAGTGGACACGACTGCTGCATCACTCTTTTCCTACCCTGACTGGACTATACCAATATATTTAGTGTTAATAGACATATTGTTTACAGTTGTTGCTTTGATCAGCTGCTGTTAGTGTAAACACTCTGTCACTGACTCAATCACTGATGAGTGACAGTCTATGTAACATTGTTGTTTCTCTAGAGGCCTAATTACAAACACATTTCTCTTGTTGCTGCCATGTTGTTATATATACTTAAAAGTGGCCGAACTTAAAATATTCTTTGTTTCCCCTCTATGACCCAAGCAGATTTAGAATAGGTAGGTAATTAATTTTTTGAATTTTGACCCTCTGAAAAAATTTTGTTTTATAGAATAAGCTATGAAAACAAAAAATATTGAAAAATCGTTTGTACACTTGGTCTGCACCCTTGGTCTGCACCCTTGGTCTGCACCCTTGGACTGCACCCTTGGTCTGCACCCTTGGTCTGCACACTTGGTCTGCACACTTGGTCTGCACACTTGCTTGCAGCATTGTTGTTATATATTAAGGAATCTTGTTAGTGCCATATGGAATATTGTGCCTCACTTTGTGTTTTGTGAGGATCTCATGTCTGTGGTAAAATATCTTACTTTGCTTCTCATGCGAGACACAAGGTTCTAGGGAAACACACAGCCAGCATCATATTCTACCTTGAAATCTCCCAGTATAGGGTACTGCGACTGTGCGTGCTCTGGTGTTACAATATTGTGCTTCACTTCGTATCACATCTGAATCTCGCATCATGTCTTTACCAATTTTTGTGTTTCGCCCTTCCCAATTCTAAAGTAAATGTTAAAATATAGTATAAATCTGTTACTACAAGTATACATACCATTTATTGATAACATATGTGATGAATGATATTATCAACTGCTATCATTTTCCTATTATTTAACCTTTAAAAATTGTGCTAACTGTCCAGTTAGGCTAATGTGAGAATGACGTTTCATTTTATGTGTATGTACACAAAATATTACAATCATTGTCTGAACAGGTAAAGTGTAGCATTGAAATTTTAGATGTTTGGGTAAGCCTTTATAATTGGTTTTAGACGGTCTCTAATAGTGGACTTGACTACTGCGTCACCCTATTAGTAATTTCCTAACTAGATAATGCTAATCCACCCACAATTTTTGACAGTGCTAAAAATTACCAAAAAAAATGTGTGGGAAAAAAGTTACGCTGACGGGGTTCGAACTCGATACCTTTCAACAACTAATACTGTGCCGTTATCCTCTTGGCTACAATGTCATGTAGATAATAGGTAAAGAAATATAATGATAATCTACATTTTTGTAGAACAATATATAGAGAAAACATTGGAATGTAAACACAATATGACGTCACTGTCAGGTATCCCTGGTTGGAAAGTACTTTCTCAAGACGAGAAAACAAGTAAAATGTGCTCAGTAAGATGACATTTTAAGGTACCGGGTACATGAATTGAAATCAAATAATGGAAACAAGATTTGTTCAGCCCTATCAAGAGCAATAATAGATATATACTTTCAGTGCTTCCATTTCGTGCTTTTGCAGATTTGTGTAATTTGTAGATATGATGTGCTTTTAGCACTTTGATTAGCGTATTTTTGGCAGCACATGAGCAGTGAATATACTGAAGTACCTTCAGTATTTCCATTACCTGTAGTTTACAGAGCTTCCATGAGCATTGGTTATGGTATGCTTTCAGCACTTTGATTACATTATTTTCGCAGCCTTCATGATAGCTGTGAATACTTTTAATGCTTTGATTACATAACTTTGACAGCACTCAAGAGCAGTTAATTCTTGCGTGTACATTCAGCGCTTTGATGAAAATGACTGTTTATCATCACTGATCGGTCCTGGCTGTTTGGCAATATATATTTTCTTGCACAAAGTGTAATTTGCATGTTTGAAGGTTTATGCACATCAGCCAATGTTGACCCTGACATGGTTGAAGTTCAGGAATATACAAATGTACCAAGAGTGAGTGGTCAGGGAAAAATCTTGGAAAAGTCGAGAAAATTTTGTTGGAAATATTTTTTTATCTGACTGCCTTGATTGATTTATATGCATATTTACATTTTAAATACATAAATAAATAGACTATGACAACTCCTAACATTCCATAACTTAATTCTGTATAAATGATATTATATGCAGTGTAAATTATTAGTGAAAATGTTCTAGAAAGCTTCTGAAATAGAGAATGTTTGTTACATGGCCTTGAAAGCCTGCATCATGTTTACACAGTACTCATGCTTATAACACATGATGACAGAGTTGCTTCCCTTGCTATATGTTATCTTAAGTACCGTAAATACTCACTCGTGTTGGATATTATTTTCACCAGTCTAGAGAGAAAATTTGATAAAATGCTATAGTGCTCCCAGGATAATGTTATGTTTATAAACTTGGACCAGGGTACTGTTTTATCAAAGCACTTACGGAAATATTAAACTTACGTTCAAATTTAAATTCTTTATATATCATCAACGGCTGCACATAGTTGTAAAGGGTTGTTCAATATTAAGTTTTTCTCAGTCAATGAACCCCTACAAACAATATCTAAGCACAGGGTGTAGGTTTAAACGAATAATTTAAAAATTCAAATTTGAACGTAAGTTAAGAATTTCCGTAAGTGCTTTGATAAAACAGTACCCAGATTAGTCTACTGTTGCAAAATTGGTTACTAAAGTAATCAGTTACAGTCATTTTAATACTAAATTTACACTGATAAATCGTGCACACTTGGTTAATTCCCCTCTGTGGCTTATCCCATTTGCAAAAACTGGGCAACAAGTTCCTACAGATACCGAAGCATGATCAGTGTGTATGAAAACATACATTTAATGGTTCAAATATTTATGAATTGACAGATTTTCAATGCAGTTTTTAATATCTTTAAAGCTTTTTTATAAGGATTAAGCAATAGATGATTTGACTGAAATCCTTGCAAATGTTTGATAGAAGTGTTGTGTCTATATTATGTAAGATGATTATCTATTAAACATACAGGTAAATGATTTACTCTTGTTTGGTACCCAGATATTGACTTGATCCTTACCTTAATGCATGAATATATTATAGCATTCTTGTGTTAAATATTTCAATTTCCGTGTGCAAATTATGCAAATATCGGTCCTTAAGATAAATGTGTTTGTATTACACCTGAAGGATTTTCATGATACTTCCCAGTTACCAAAACATACAACCAGGGTTATAGATATAGACAAGATATCAGCTGTTAAATTATGCGAATAGACAGTTGAGGATTGGGTTAAACACTCTGTACTTTAAAATATGGTTATTTTATATATTTATATTTATTTAAAAGCAGATAGGATTATTTTTATATGTATTGTAATGCACTGACTGTAGCATACTCCAATTGTCTTACAATGTCAGGAATATTTTAGTGATGTGCTTATTCTAATGATCTAAACTTGGAAAAAGGAATAATAGAACATGTTTAAATCAAATAATTTTTGATTTCAAATCATCTTTCAAGCTTACTGGAGCTTTTCAGTAATTAATCAAGATTTATGCATTTAATGTACCTGGGATTAATTAAAATTATGTTCTGTTATAAAAAAAATGGACTTAATGAACATGCAATGTTCTTAGCTAATCCTAACTTTGTTCCATGTTACGAACGCTGTGCAAACATAGCTGCTAGAAAAACAAAGTAAGTTGTCAATTTTCAGTACTTTGCATGTTTGTATGTTTTCATGATTGTGATCTCTACAGAGCATACAATAATTAGTCCCCTACAGGTTTTGACCAGGGGGAGGGATTATAGGTTTGCCCTCCGTCTGTCTGTCTGTCTGTCTGTCTGTCTATCTGTCTGTCAAGTCAGTCAGTCCATCTGTCTGTCCGTCAAAAAATCTGGATCCTGACATAACTCAAACAGTTTCCAAGCTAGGTTTATGAAACTTGGTATGTGGATAGGGGGCAATAAAGTGATTATGCATGTCTAAATATTTTTATTCTGACCAAAATTATGGTTGCCTTGGCAACAGAAACATTGAGAATCGGTAGGGGACTTCTGTATTGCTTGCAATTCTTAATTTAGTGACTTGCTATATCTGGAAACGATGGGAGAATTACATTGGCATTTAAAGTACCTAAAACTGCATCAATATTTTATTTATAAATTGAATTTGAATACCCATCTTTGCACAGGGTTTGGATTATAGTACATTTTTGTACATAGTTAGGAGTACATAGTGTGTTGAATAAAATTCAGGGGTGTGGAATTTCTATATCTGACGAGGGGATTGTTGCCGGTGGGCAAGTAGATTTTTCCATCTGATTTGCTCGCGGGCGAGTTAGAAATCATCCCAAAAAAATAAGAGGAAGACCTGAAGACAAGATGTGCTATAGGAGTCATTCTTTACTAACAATGCATTGTCATGTTTACAGCAAATTATTGGTGTATGACCTGTGCTTTGGCTGTATTGGTGTATGACCAATGTTTTGACTGTCTTGGTGTATGGCCAATGTTTTGACTGTATTGGTGTATGACCAGTGTTTTGACTGTATTGGTGTATGACCAGTGTTTTGGCTGTATTGGTGTATGACCAGTGTTTTGACTGTATTGGTGTATGACCAGTGTTTTGACTGTCTTGGTGTATGACCAGTGTTTTGACTGTCTTGGTGTATGACCAGTGTTTTGACTGTATTGGTGTGTGACCTGTGTTTTGACTGTCTTGGTGTATGGCCAATGTTTTGACTGTATTGGTGTATGACCAGTGTTTTGACTGTATTGGTGTATGACCAATGTTTTGACTGAATTGGTGTATGACCTGTGTTTTGGCTGTCTTGGTGTGTGACCAGTGTTTTGACTGTATTGGTGTATGGCCAATGTTTTGACTGTATTGGTGTATGACCAGTGTTTTGACTGTATTGGTGTATGGCCAATGTTTTGACTGTATTGGTGTATGACCAATGTTTTGACTGTATTGGTGTATGACCTGTGTTTTGGCTGTCTTGGTGTGTGACCAGTGTTTTGACTGTATTGGTGTATGACCAATGTTTTGACTGTATTGGTGTATGACCTGTGTTTTGACTGTATTGGTGTATGACCAGTGTTTTGACTGTATTGGTGTATGGCCAATGTTTTGACTGTATTGGTGTATGACCAGTGTTTTGACTGTATTGGTGTATGGCCAATGTTTTGACTGTATTGGTGTATGACCAATGTTTTGACTGTATTGGTGTATGACCTGTGTTTTGGCTGTCTTGGTGTGTGACCAGTGTTTTGACTGTATTGGTGTATGACCAGTGTTTTGACTGTATTGGTGTATGACCAGTGTTTTGACTGTATTGGTGTATGACCAATGTTTTGACTGAATTGGTGTATGACCTGTGTTTTGGCTGTCTTGGTGTGTGACCAGTGTTTTGACTGTATTGGTGTATGACCAGTGTTTTGACTGTATTGGTGTATGACCAGTGTTTTGACTGTATTGGTGTATGACCAATGTTTTGACTGTATTGGTGTATACCTGTGTTTTGACTGTATTGGTGTATGACCAGTGTTTTGACTGTATTGGTGTATGACCAGTGTTTTGACTGTATTGGTGTATGACCAATGTTTTGACTGTATTGGTGTATGACCTGTGTTTTGACTGTATTGGTGTATGACCAGTGTTTTGACTGTATTGGTGTATGACCTGTGTTTTGACTGTATTGGTGTATGACCTGTGTTTTGACTGTATTGGTGTATGGCCTGTGTTTTGACTGTATTGGTGTATGGCCTGTGTTTTGGCTGTCTTGGTGTATGACCAGTGTTTTGACTGTATTGGTGTATGGCCTGTGTTTTGGCTGTCTTGGTGTATGACCAGTGTTTTGACTGTATTGGTGTATGGCCTGTGTTTTGACTGTATGGGTGTATGGCCAGTGTTTTGACTGTATTGGTGTATGACCAATGTTTTGACAGTATTGGTGTATGACCTGTGTTTTGACTGTATTGATGTATGACCAGTGTTTTGCTGGCTTGGTGTATGACCTGTGTTTTGCTGGCTTGGTGTATGACCTGTGTTTTGCTGGCTTGGTGTATGACCTGTGTTTGGCTGGCTTGGTGTATGACCTGTGTTTGGTAAGTAAATAATAATATCTTCCTTCTAGTTCTAGTGTTTATTGAGCTTCAAAGGATGACATACTTTTCCATCACAACAACAAATAATAAGCATGATAATAATAGAAACAATAGCATGAAAAACAATCATCCAAAATGTTAACAAGTTATCAATAACCCTTCCCCCCCAAGTTGGAGGTATAATAGTCATGCATGATTTGAATGTGTGTGGAAAAGGATGACTGCTATCTGAAAGTATCATAGGATTAATTATTAGTTATCTCCCTCCCTAGGGACAAGTTTTTAAGGGTACCTGAAAAACTTATTAGAAAGCAAACAAATAACATCGAGAAGCAATAATCGAGTGTCCATACATAGCACAACAGTCTTAGCATTAGTCTGAAATGAAGCACACTTGAAGAAAACAAAAACACATGTTCAAGTGAGGCCAAAAGTCTATGAATCAAGTCATTTCTGATTGCAACCACGACCAGCTCGACGTGGTGGTAACAGTTCCCGTGAACCAGCAGTGTTGTGTGACTTGAGGCGGCTGAGTGCGCGTGGGACTTTAACCAAAGCACGTCCATCAGTTGAGGGGACAGGTTGCTGCGTGGCAGGCTTATCCGGAAGCATCATGTCGCTCGGCAGGTCTGCCGGTGGATCCATATCCAGGGATGGATGTACAGGAGGTTCCATGTCCAAACGTTGTGGTGGTGTCAATGGCTGCAGCGACACTGCAGGGGAGGGGCACACAGTCTCCATACCTGTTGGATTCGAGGTAGCCATGGGTACAGGAGGCTCAGGATTGGAGGGCAGGATTGGGGATTGTGATGGTACCGATTTAGCAGCCACAGGTGTAGGAACTACTGGTGAAGGCAGAGCAAAACTGTCCCTGATGGGCTTCCTCTGGCTTGGTGTATGCTCTCTTGATGTATGCAAATGTAGACACACAGTTTATCTCTACTACCTTAACTTTGATGGTTTTGAAATATCAGTCAGTGTCCATCCCCATAACTTCTGTTTCAACTGCATCGTTCACACTTAAAGCTCAGAATTCTTCAATTATTTATTAATTGTCTACAATTTGTAATTATAGCCATACTGTTGTCACCAGTAAAAGTAGCTGACAGTGTACCTACAAACTGTGTGTAATACTAGGAGTTATAACAAGCTGTGAGCTGTGTAGTTTGTATAGAGACGACTTACAAGCAGATATATTCTATTGATTACAGGCTGTTACAAACCAACCATTTAGATTTCAGTTACTCAGCTGGTGAATTGCATGGGCAGTATAGCCTGGTAGTTGTGTGTAAGACCCAGTTTAGGGGTTTAAAACCCCCTTATTTTGGATTTCTAGTGTATGACAGTTGCTTTAGAGGTTGTCTTAGTGCTTCAGAAAGGTGGATTTATAAAAGTTGTGTGCCTTGAGTGTGTGTTATATGTGGAATTTAATGTAAAAAGTGTATATATATACACGACCTGTTATAAGTGTTTGAAGTATAATACAGAGTACAGTGTAATCGTTGGTATAACTTGAGACGTTGACCTTGCATTTGGAATAGTGTAGTTGACCGGTCACTGATTTTATCAGTTTTGATACATAGGCCAAATAACTGTGTAAGTATACATATATGAACTATTTTTTAAGAATGTTTAGACAACCCGTTTCCTGAAGGTATTATCTTGACCGATTCTATAGATTATGGGGCAGGGAAATGTATTTTCAGTTTTAGGCTCATGTTACAATACCCAGCTGTTTTATACCATGGATTAGGGTCACTGACTTGGGTCATGTGGCCCTTCAATGACCTGTCATGTATAATGAGTAATTTAGGGATCTTTTTGAAGGGATGGGGGAAAAGAACTTGTGGGTTAATTTTATGCAACTTGAAGACCAGTGTCAATGTAGATTCTATTTAGAATTTTGCATATTTAGTAGAATTTACATACAAATTTAATTTTGGTTATGTGTGGAAAAAGTTCTTACAACTTATATTAATCAATCTGGACACCTCACCCCTGATGGGATCCGTAAAATTTTATTGTTACTAGGGTATGAAAGGCAGAGAGAGAATCTAGTTTTGTCCCTTTTTGCTTAACATATAAAAGCATATAAACTACTGGTAATATTTTTATTACGTCTTAGGTATGTGTGTGTGTATAATGACGCAGCGATGTATTGATTAATATGTTTTAATGTATTAAGTCCCTCGAAAGGTTCGCAATATTAAATCGCCAATCTTAACTTCTTAAGACATTCCTGTTGTATTGAATATACATATAAAAGGTTATAATTGATTTCTCTAGTATTAACTTTATGAAGAAAAACCTAATTTTCTGACATAATTAATATCTTTCATACCATATTACAGATAATTATGTTGTAGGTATATACTGGTGTAGATATAAATATATTGATTTTTGTAATCCTAGATACACAGTTTGTAACCGTAGTCTGTGATCTATTAGACGTATTATATAACGTAGTGTATTATATTACGTAGTGTATTATATAATATCTGACTATGAGTAAAGTGTATTAGGAGTTGGGTGATAATGAATCAATAAACATGATTACAGTAGGGGCTCCACTAGCTTCTGAATCTGAAGGCTCATTTCGATACTTACCATTTTATAGGCAAAATAACCATGATTTCAAGAGAAAATCACCCTTCAAACCAAAATCTTGAGGGTCAAAATGTGGCATTTTGGAAATTTCAAGGGTTAAAATCCCTACTCCCGAGTCAAATGGAACCCTTGATTACTGTATAACCTCTCTAGAGCAACCATATATGACTGTGCATTGTTGCCTGCAAGTCACCTACTGTTTGCTTTGGTCAACTGCCTGTTATCGCAATCAGTCATACACATTGAATTGTATAATCTCACAGAAAGTCATACAGTGACCCGAAATCACAGAATGATGCTTTTGCTTGCAATAAGTTCAATACTTTATTAACTTGTGATCAATGCTATTGCATTGAAACTTAGCACACTTTAATACTACTACGACATGGGTCATAACTATAGAATGATTTTGTAAGGAGTTGTGGCTCCTTTTTACTGACATCACACTTCAAGGGGGGGGGGGGCATATGTCCGCAGTGATTTTTTTGGGGCCGAATATAGGCCCCTTCCCCTAGCAAAATAATCTCCATTTTTCCCAAAAAATCATAATTTTTTCCCAAAAAGTATGCATATTTTCCCCGTTTTGTGCTCGCTGGTTTCAAAGCAACTACAGTCTAGTCTAGCTGTTTTAAAGTCAAAGCAATGGATTTTCAAACATGCAAAAGTTGTTGTCACATATGACTAGAGTATTATCAGTAGAAAATAGCAATTTATGAACAATTTTAACCCAAAAAAATATTTTTTAATAATTCCCAAATTGCGCTTAATTTCCTAATTTTGAAGGCAGAAGCTGTTTGGTTCATGAAAAATCACTGGTCCGTTATATTACAGTGACAGCTGTTGTTAACTGTCATTGGCTGATCAATGATGTATCATCGTGTGCTGAGAAAGTCAAGCCCAGCTCAGTTGTTGATGTAACCGTAGTATCACATTTCTCAAAGCTCAGTTTTTCATACCCTATTTTCAGACACAATTAGCAACTTTGTAATGTACATGACATGATTATGACAACTATTTCGATCTGAGTCAGTTACCTGTGATTTTAATATAAAATAAAAATACAGTAAAGTTCTATCAAAGACCAGTCCAATAATCTGACCGTTCGCGTAATTTGACCACTTTTTCGTAGTCCGGAATATTTGCTCTATATTTCAATGGTTGCAGGTCCTGATAATGCGTCTGACTTGATGTTACGTAAATTTTTATACGACCTGTATTTCTGGTCCCAACGACCAGTTTATTGCAGTTTTAGGTCTCGATAAACAGACCACATACCGCATGTGTCAATTGTATAATAAACATGTATACTGATAAATTGACACTGGTTGATGTATACGCAAGGATTAAAACGAAATTCTATTGTTTATAAATGACAATAGATCAATTGAAAATATCGGCAACAATTCACTCAACCATAATTAAAGATTTGTGGAGAATAAAGACCGATGGCAGCATTTGTCGCACGTGTTCGGATGATGCGTAATTTTGGCATCGTTGTTAAATCGTGTAAATAATATTTTTAAATGTTAGTTACCCTAGCGTGTTTGTACATCAAATTACACGGCTACAAAATAATAACATCAGGTAATTCTAATAAATAACACAAAATTTGACAAACCATTTGATCTGTATAAAAACCCCGCATAATTAAAGACCACATAGGTATGCAGTCTTTATACAGATCAACTAATTTGATAAATAACGGTCAAATATGTACTGTATCGGTTGTGCAGTGCAAATTAATAATATTTAGAATAATTAAATAAAGTATTGCAGCTTTTAATGGCCATGGGTATACATGCTTCATTTTTACAGTATGCATTGTACATGTACATAGAGGTCATAGGTGACAAGAGAAATGAAAACAACTGTTACAAATATTTATCATTTAATTAGTGTATATGAATCACATTCATTTTTACATGAATAATTAACAGTTAATAATCGTCAATCATTAATAAATACAATATGCACTAAAGTATGTACATATGAATATTTAAAACACGTCAACAAGAGTGCTGTCGGTATATATATATATATATAGTCATGTATATGTATAGATAATAGAAGTTCAATGTCTCAGCTAGTTTGGTCGGTCTCGCTAATGAGATCGACTCTATAACAAGACCAATTTATGTCTGTCACAGTGGTGGTCTTAATAGCGGAACTTTACTGTACATATATACAATCTCAAATTATTTTCTAGATTTTGCGCACAATATGAATCAGTTTGTATGATAAAAAACTAAGACAAAATGGGTGTATGGACTAAATGAGTTAACTGTCTGTTCGATAATTGAATATTTTGTTTTTCCCAAGAAATGTGTGAACATTATATCTTGACTGTGTGCAGCAATGACCGAGATAACTCCAGTATTGTTTGTATAAATAAATAGGGAGAAAAAAAGTCAAATTTTGGGATATGCTTAGCATTTTCTTATAATTTCTGTGGCAACGACATTCTCAAACAAGACTAAGGTAATTATGTCTCTTACATTGATTTCCTGTATAACTGCATTCTATGAAACACTCTGCTTACATTTGATCGTAGTAGATATTGAACTATTTGCAGGAACACATTATGAGTGTACAGATACAGTACAAACGTCATGATTCACCGCATCGTCGGACCCCACGTTTCCTCAGGCCTACTACGCTTAACTGATCAAATATATGATGACTTAGTTCTTATGGTGCAATCAATAAAATGGCGCGGTCCTTGGTTTCCGTGGTTTATCACACATGAAAACAATGAAATTGCCATGCGAAAATAATATCGCATCTTATGAACTTTTTCTCCAGCCAACAAATTGAGGAACAAATTATGACGACTCAACATTACAATCACAATATCTCACAAACATGCACCTGGCAATTTGTGATTTATGCACTTAATACAACCTAGGGGTTCCACTAGCTTCTGAATCTGGACGGTCAGTTTGATACTTTTGACTAAATTTTATTATTATATAGGGAAAATAACTATGATTTTAAGATTTTCAAACCAAAATCTTGAGTGGCTTTTTGGAAATTTGAAGGATCAAACTAGACGGGACCATGCTGTTTGGCGGAGCAGAAACATGACTTGAATGCTGAGTAAACAGGCTAAGTGTTTCCCTATAGAAATGTTTTAAAATAAATAAAGCTTGCTTTACCATATTGATGTATGCTTTGATTTAAACAACAAATTGTGTTCAATATTGTTTGTACATATCTCCCTGATTATGCATCACTGAAGTGATGTGGCATGAAAAACAGGAGGGAAATTTGGTTGAGCAGTAATTTGCCGATACAAGTTGGTCGGCCTAAACAGGGTTTCATTTGACTCGGGAGTTGGAGTTTTGACCCTTGAAATTTAAAAAAAGCCACATTTTTACCACCAGGGTATTTTGCCTATAAAATGGTAAAATTTAGTCAAAAGTTTCAAAATGATTCTTCAGATTCAGAAGCTAGTGGAACGCCTGGGGTGGTATTCAATATTGATCTTATTTAATTGGAGAATAAGGATAGCCAATCATATCGCTTGTCACTGACCAAGAGTTTTATGTGGTGTGATCTGATTGGTTGTCCTTTTCCTTTAGTCAAGTAAGAACAATATTGAATAACACCCTGACCAACTAAATAGAGGATGTTTTTGTGTCCTTCCAAAAAAAACAACATGTAATATTCTTACTGAAATCTCACTGACTGAATTTAAACTGTTTATGAATAGGGTTACAGACCATGAATTAGTTCACAGTGTATTATGTTGGTACAGCTTCAATACATAACGTGAAATAATGAAAATATAGTACGGAGAATTTGACACGATCCTTGACCTTCCATTAGCATAATTGAAGAGCTGATATATTGTCTATATTTATAATCCTAGTTTTATGTTTTTATCACGAAGATGTTCAAGTTGTAATACAAATGCAAATCTTAAGAACCTAGATTGCAAGATTAATTCAGATAAATTTAACGCAAGGACTTTGTAATATATTCATGCATAAAGTTTAGGATCGTTTCAATATCTCTATCAATTACACAATCATGATGTACCTGTAACTTTAGAATAAAACCTGGCCTTATAAGTATACATAGCAGCTATTTGCATCATGTCCCTATTAGTTATTTGATATTCAACTTTATACAAACACGTTCTTAGAATTGAGTTATTTATAGAGATTTTTTTCTTTCACTAAGTCAGTGTTTTTATTATCCAACTTTCCATCAATGTATGTGCACACATTGACGGTTTATGTAAAATATATGAAGCAAGTGTTTAACAAATATCTAAAATGAAATTATTATAAGTTATCGAAACTCAGATTATGAAGATGTTAAACTTAAAATGACGCATTAGGTTGAATTACATGAATGCTCACACGCCACATAATTCATGCTGTTATTGAATACTTTGCACCTTTTTTGCTGGCTTGAATTAATTTCATCAGTTAGAATTCAAAAACCATGCGGTTACATGCATTTAACATAGTAGTATTATAGAGTTTCGATGAATACCTAATTGAGAATGAACAAGTTATTGGGTATTGGGATTTATCAATACTTCACTGTCTATTATATCAAATCAGCATATAAATACATCTTCAGCCATGAACAAAATTTTCGTCCCTTTGGCGCAACAAGGTTGTATCTCACTATAAAGTCAGGCCTAGACACTAACTGTTTTGGCCACTGGTCTGACAGGGCAGAAGCGCCCAATTTGTAAATAGGACAGTTGCTGGTCCTCCAGAATTTTCACTGGTCCTTCTGGATTTACACTGGTCTCGGACCAGCGGACCAGTGTTAGTGTCGAGCCCTGAAAGTGAACAGAGAAATACAACCTTGTTGCGCCAAAGGGACAAAATATTGGGGGAAAATGGTCTAGCTGTCACAATTCCTGGGACTCAAAAAGCATAATTATTAAGGATTCCCTGTAAATGATCTTATCGTGTCTAATATGGTCTAGACATGTACTAGTATTCGTTAATTCACATACTGTTAAACCTTTGTGTGAAGACCCTCTCATGAGAATAACAAATAGTGGTCTTTAATAGTTGACAGGGCCATAAATAAAACATTGTTTTCCGGCTTTCCCTTAGTAACCTACCGAAGCAAAGAGTCCCCTTCACAAATATTTTTACCATCCAAATTTAATTTTTTTTTATAAAACAATGACCTCACTCTCACAATTCATGTATATCACCGAAACCAATGCCTGTTTGAACCTTTAGACAGACAATAACCCTCACGGATCACCAGAACCAATGCCTGTTTGAACCTTTAGACAGACAATAACCCTCACGGATCACCAGAACCAATGCCTGTTTGAACCTTCAGACAGACAATAACCCTCACAGATCACCGGAACCAATATGCCTGTTTGAACCTTTAGACAGACAATAACCCTCACGGAATACCGGAACCAATGCCTGTTTGAACCTTTAGACAGACAATAACCCTCACAGATCACCGGAACCAATGCCTGTTTGAACCTTGAGACAGACAATAACCCTCACGGATCACCGGAACCAATGCCTGTTTGAACCTTTAGACAGACAATAACCCTCACGGATCACCGGAACCAATGCCTGTTTGAACCTTTAGACAGACAATAACCCTCACGGATCACCGGAACCAATGCCTGTTTGAACCTTCAGACAGACAATAACCCTCACAGATCACCGGAACCAATGCCTGTTTGAACCTTCAGACAGACAATTACCCTCACAGATCACAAGAACCAATGCCTGTTTGAATCTTTAGACAGACAATAACACTCACAGATCACCGGAACCAATGCCTTTTTGAACCTTCAGACAGACAATAACCCTCACGGATCACTGGAACCAATGCCTTTTTGAACCTTTAGACAGACAATAACCCTCACAGATCACCATACACAATGTATTCAAATTGAATATCTAGGGTGTTGCTACACAGAGGTTAAATTTATTGTAAATAGCTGCTTAGGGAAATTTTGAAGGCGTAAATATAGAGGTTGTTGCTGTACATGTACGTCTTTAACGCAGGTTTGGCCGTCTTAAACGCAGGCAGTGATTTTTTTTGCTTCTTTGGGAAAGGGACTCTGGGTCTGTTCAGATTAGGAATTTTTGTGTCGTGGCAACTTGAAATAGGGAATTTTCATGAAGCAGAAAGGCCAAATAAAACAGAAAAAGAGATTACATATGACTGTTAACTGGTTTCTATAAACTTTTATGCTTGACTTCTTGTCAAAAAAGTTCATATCTTTGTCATTTTATGTCTGATTTTGACATTTTTTAAATGTTCATTGGGAATTTCTCCCTTCAAATTTGGGAAAATTATGGCCTTTTTCGAATTGGGAAGGTACCGTTTACCGGTAGCAAACAAAGAAGAAAAAAATCACTAGCAGATGTGACTGTCTTTAACGCAGGTTTGACCATCTTTAACGCAGGTTTGACCGCCTTTACACAGGTTTGACCATCTTTAACGCAGGTTTGACTGTCTTTAACACAGGTTTGAAAGTCCCTAATGAAAAAATATGGAAGGAATCCGAATCAATTCAATATTTCATCAGAATAAATTCGTCAGAAGTTATGAATCTTAATTAGTCCTCTCATAAAAACATTGGCTGATAACTTAAACGGAATTAGAATCATAATTCTGTTGGGAGCGTACTATGAATCCAGTTGAAACTCTGTTGGCTTGCATTGTTTGCTGTAACGAGCAAATGTTGTTTTAATTGTTTAGTATTCTATGAAGCGTATGTAATGGATATATTGTTCAGATTTATATCTCAGTATAACGGGAGAGAAAATACGGAAAATCTGAGAAAACCAGAAAACAGTGAGCAGCGTTAAAACCTGGAGCAGCGTTAAAACCTGAAGCCTGTTACTGCCACACATAGTGAGTGTGGGAATATTTTACATGGAGAAGTTGTGTTTTTTCTACACGCATGCACACATGTGGTATATATCCTATAGGTCTCTCACTGATAGCTAGAAGTCAACGGCTGAATTATGCATTATTCTTCCATACTGCTTGCTCTATCGTTTGAAGACTTGACAGGTTTTTTGCAGCACATGTGTGCACGAATGACATATGATGTAATTTAACGTTTTCTTTTGTGATGATAGCATAATACAAGGTGAAATTGATCGTGTTTTTTTTCTGTCTTTCTCTTCTACGATACTCTTTGGCGGGTTTCTGATATTGATGATTTTGTCCATTAATTCTCCAAATCTAAAATAATTTCTGAGGGTGTTTCTGATCAATTTGGTAAAAAATATTTTGAGTTCAAATCTTTGAGAAAATGTGGCAATAATGATAGGCTCGTTAGGAACATTCATTCTAAGTTTACTGCCACCAAAATTTTAGATAGGAATTTTGCATGATTTTGAAGAAATTTGCTTTTTGGGTGAAAAATTACCTCAAATTTGTTACAAAACCCTAGGTACATGTACAGCTAGTGTAGGGATTTAAAGGACTTGATGTATCAACCACTAAGGTCCAGCTTCCTAACCTGGTAATCTGTACAACTATCAACTACACTGTATTAGTCAGGCTTGCAACTAATGTACGTCAGGGGTTCCACTAGCGTCTGAATTTCAAGTCATTTTCATACATGACTGAGTTTTACCATTTTATAGGCAAAATATCCTTGATTTTAAGAAAAATTGACCCTTCAACTCAAAAACTTCTATCATAAGGGTCAAAATGTGCCTTTTTGGAAATTTCAAGGGTCAACAAACCCCCCCCCCCCCCCCACTCGCTGGTCGAATGGAACCCCTGGCATATGTACATTTATAAGCTCCTTTCTACATGTAGATTTTTGAATGGATGAGCCTGCCATGTTTATCTAAAGATGATCACAACACTACATGCAAATGCAATTTAAAACAATGTTGAATCAATACTTATATGCTTTGACTTTTGCCTTTTAACAAATACAGAAATCCAATATTTGCATAGCAGTAATTTTCTGCCTTGATCCAATAAATGTAGTTTTGATCCAATAAATGTAGTTTTTACTGGGACTGTTGCTGTTTATTTTTCCCAGCAATATTTCGCCTGTACTTTAACAGTTGTCGTTTAGTTATTTCTGCACCACAATATTTTGGTCTGTTGGATGATATGATAAAATAAGTTTATTTTTCAAATTCTGGCCCCTAGTGGGTATATAAATTTTGATATGTACACAAAGTGTCTTGTACCCCAAGACGAGTCTGTTGCTGTGTATTTTACCCTGGGACAAAACGGGACATTATAGTCTGTTTAATGTACCCCGGGACATTATAGTCTGTTTAATGTACCCCGGGACATTATAGTCTGTTTAATGTACCCCGGGACATTATAGTCTGTTTAATGTACCCCGGGACATTATAGTCTGTTTAATGTACCCCGGGACATTATAGTCTGTTTAATGTAGACTACAGTGTAACCCTGGACAAGTATATTTCTTTGACCCCGGGACCTCGTAGTCGTCTCAATTTAATAGAATACTGTCTCAAAATTAAGGACTGACATTTTCCCCCAATTCCATTTTCACTATTTCTATCTTTTCCTTGACTGTATCATGACCAGATTTGTTGTTATTTAAAACCCTTCCACAAGGAACCAGCCACTTCTCCACATGTGGAGGAAATTCAACATCATCGTCAAAGAATCCAACCCGGATTGCCGGGTTCCAACACTGATTGCAGGGTTCCAGGATTGCCGGGTTCCAACACTGATTGCTGGGTTCCAGGATTGCCGGGTTCCAACACTGATTGCTGGGTTCCAGGATTGCAGGGTTCCAGGATTGCTGGGTTCCAACACTGATTGCCGGGTTCCAACACTGATTGCCGGGTTCCAACACTGATTGCAGGGTTCCAGGATTGCGGGGTTCCAACACTGATTGCAGGGTTCCAGGATTGCGGGGTTCCAACACTGATTGCCGGGTTCCAACACTGATTGCAGGGTTCCAGGATTGCCGGGTTCCAACACCGATTGCAGGGTTCCAGGATTGCCGGGTTCCAACACTGATTGCTGGGTTCCAGGATTGCCGGGTTCCAACACTGATTGCTGGGTTCCAGGATTGCCGGGTTCCAACACTGATTGCAGGGTTCCAGGATTGCCAGGTTCCAACACTGATTGCAGGGTTCCAGGATTGCCAGGTTCCAACACTGATTGCTGGGTTACAAATTCTGCGTAGTTAACACTGAACCAGTCGGCCATGGCTCCATGCACATTCATGTTTACAAAAGTTTCTTGGTTTGAATATGAAATAGTTGGGAGATTACAATAATGTACCCATGCACATTCATGTTTACAAAAGTTTCTTGGTTTGAATATGAAATAGTTGGGAGATTACAATAATGTACAAAGGGAAGTGTTTCATTATTATTGAAGGCACCATTATCTGTTTGTGATTTAGAGCTTATATCAGAAAGGGGGGAGTACTGTAAACCAATTTACTTTTGCAAATACTAACTTTCGCGGTTTGTGAATCGTCAGCATATTCGCGACTACAAATTTTCACTATTTTAAGTTTCCCACAATGTCCATATTAATGTTTTTAGCGCTTTTGCGGCAAATAAATTTCGCAAAATTCTGCCACTTGCAAACTCAGCGAATTAAATTGCACGAAATAATATCTCGGTTTTCAGTATATTGTTGGTGATGAAAGGTTATTTGGCAAGTTTCTCTCCGTTTCCCAGAACTTTGTTTGGCCACATTCTGGTGAGCTGGAGAAATTCTGGCTTTTGATAAGATTCTCAGATTGACTGATGGGTTAATTTGTTGTTATCTGGTCAGTGAAGATTGTAGTTTTTCTGCCAGAAAGTTTCTGTTTGTTTTGTGATGTGAATGGATCTGTTTGTTCCACAATCTTTTCAGTTTCTATACGGTTTGATTGATAGTTTTATGGCCAAATAAAAAATGAATTATGATATTTGTGTGATTCGAGTAATAATGCCCTAGGTTTATCTTTAGACTTGACTGTTAATGTTTGATTGCTTAATTAGTCCCTACCGTTTTTTGACCGGAGGGGACTATAGGTTTGCCCTCCCTCCGTCCGTCAGTCATGTCGTCCTGAACAGTCTGTCCGTCCGTCAAAAAATCTGGATCCTGACATAACTCAAACAGTTTCCAAGCTAGGTTTATGAAACTTTGTATGTGGCTAGGGGGCAATACGGGGATTATGCACGTCTAAAAATATTTTGATTCTGAAAAATATTGTGGTTGCTATGGCGACAGAAAGAGTGAAAATATGCCCAAATCTGGATCCTGTCATATCTCAGTTTCCAAGCTAGGTTTATGAAACTTGATATGTGGATAAGGGACAATAAAGGGATTATGCACGTCTACATATATTTTGATTCTGACAAAAAGTGTGGTTGCTATGGCAACAGAAACATTGAAAATGGCTTCAAACTGGTAGGGAATTCTGCATTGCTTGCTTAATTTCTTGTTGTCTATGGTTTGGCCTGTCACCACCCTGCCAAAAGTTTGACCACTATATCTCTGGTCTGAGCATGATGTTTGGCACAATATTGAAGGTTTGATCACTACCGCTTAGTCCAAGGTTTGACCACCAATGAATCTGGTATGACTTGTATTTAATTTAGATGTGAATCCTTCAATGCTGGCAAATATTATAAGGCCAAGACAGTGAACTCTAAGCAGAATTGTTGATATCAAGTAATAATATAAGTATTAAAGGAAATGTTAATCGCCTAAGGGTCATTATAATGGCGGATTAGAGAGTTTCTGACACTCTAATTGTTCTGCAGTCATTTAACTCAAGTTGGATGGTCGGTGTTTTTATGTATTCAATGAATTTAGAAGAGAATTAGGGGCTGTGACTGGTTATGGGTTAGAATTAGGGGCTGTGACTGGTTATGGGTTAGAATTAGGGGCTGTGACTGGTTTTGGGTTATAATTAGGGGTTTTGACTGGTTATGGGTTAGAATTAGGGGATGTACAAAAATTAGGGCCTTGAATCGTGTTATGGACTAGAATAAGGGGCTGTTACTGGTATGCATGGATTAGAATGAGTGGCTGTGACTGTAGGTGACTTTACGCTAACACATCAAAACATACAGAAAAAACAGATATTTAGATGCTCCATAAAAATACAAAAAATGCAAAAATAAAAGAAAACATTAAGTCATGTTTGGTGGGTTATCACTTTTCAGTATTTTTCTCCCCAGTATTGTGACATTTTGACAGGAAAATTTCAGGATAGAGATCTATGTATTGTTTTATATTGCCATGACGATATTATAAAACTTCTTTTTTTCTAATCTCCTTTTCAATGACAAGTGAGCATGACAACTAGTACTATATCATTCCTGGTTTCTATCTTAATCTTAGTTACTGTGGTACAGTGGTACTAACCAAACAGGCTTTAAGTACAATTCAAAATTTCTCTGCTGTTGTTTGCTGGCTTAAAGTGCACTTCAAAATTTCTCTGCTGTTGTTTGCTGGCTTATAGTGGACTTCTAAGTTTCTCTGCTGTTGTTTGCTGGCTTAAAGTGCACTTCTAAGTTTGTCTGCTGTTGTTTGCTGGCTTAAAGTACAATTCTAGTTAATTTATCCCATTTAAATCACGGAGCATAAACATTTAAAGTCTCCGCGGAAAGTTTTTACAAATTAAACTAGTTAATCCGAATTGCTAAAATGACTTAAATGAGTGAATTTTGCTCTTTGTCTAACAGAAAAATGTTGGACTTTCAGTCAGTCTGAATCATAATTTGTCAGTCAGGACTAAAGGACTGTCAGTGTTCATGAAGCCAGATTAAGAAAATAGAGTACAAGCCGAGCTGATGCCGAGCCTAGCCTTTATTTGCCAGTCAGCTTTCTGCTGAAATATGACAGGCATATGTTGAACCCAGGTCACCAGACTAGACATAAGTTACAACTCGCAGAACAATGAATCGCATCACTGTGCATTAAAACTTTACACTATGTCATATTGTCACTGCAGTCTGTGAGCACACCAGTACCTATTTAAAATGATGGAAGGGTCAGAGCATTCGACATGGGGAGGTTTTGATTATAAACGAGAACTGCTATGGTGAATACCTAATTTTTCATAAAATGCATTGAAAGGGGCCTTAATAAGGGGTTATATGGCATTATTGGACACTGGAACTCAGGAATAATTCTATATTAATCTGATGGTTATTTTTATGAGTCTAAACATTCTTTCCGTAAATAACAAAAACAAATGAAGAATACTATTACAAGTACCAGTCCAATATTGCCATACCATACATCATGCAGGTTTCCAATGTCAACAAACTATATTTAGAACTCTAGAATTTTTACAATGTGTGAATAAAATTCTTTATTATTTATTCATGAAAACTGTAGACTGGCTTATTGTTAATAACAATGATTGTGGCGGCTACTAGCGTACTAGTGGTAACTGTATGAAACTGTTGCTGCATACCAGACTGGCGTCTACTAGCGTACTCGTGGTTACTGTATGCAACTGTTGCTGCATACCAGACTGGCGTCTACTAGCGTACTAGTGGTTACTGTATGCAACTGTTGCCACATACCTTAATAACAATGATTGTGGCGGCTACTAGCGTACTAGTGGTTACTGTATGCAACTGTTGCCACATACCAGACAATGATTGTGGCGGCTACTAGCGTACTAGTGGTTACTGTATGCAACTGTTGCCACATACCAGACAATGATTGTGGCGGCTACTAGCATACTAGTGGTTACTGTATGAAAGTGTTGCTGCAGATTGTGGCGGCTACTAGCGTACTAGTGGTAACTGTATGAAACTGTTGCCACATACCAGACAGGGCTGTATAACTCTCTCTATTGATTCTCTTTAATCCTTGTCCAAGGTTAGATGGTAGGTTTATCAGACTTTATTATTAATTTATTATAATAATATTTTCATGAGATGAAGATCTGTTTTTTACTGGCATCCTGGTGGGACACTTTGGTCTGGTTTTCTTGAGGATAAATGTAGCATATGATGCTATATTATGCGCCAGTCAATTGAAACAGTACAGTTCTATTTGTACTCTAATACTACAGATTTGTTTCACATGTAGTATATAGAAGTGTGGGAACCGCAGACAAGTAATGTGTAAATATTGAATGCTGTGTATATTATGAAATACGATTCCCAGAATGAGATGAGTTTGGTATTTACAACATTTAACATATTTCCCCATGGGGTAAATACACCAGTGTTCTGACATTTTAGATGTCAACAAACAGTAACAGTATGGATCACATCAGGTGACATATAAATGTTTATTTATAAATGAATTGTCTCGACTATACTGCTATGTAATACTGCGAAATTAAGTCGCTGCGAAAGTGCTAAAAACATTAATATGGACATCGCAGGAAACTTAATAACGCAAAAGTGTGTAGTCGCGGATATGCCGACAATCAGCATAACACCAACGTTAGTATTCGTGAAAGTAAATTGGGTAACAATATTCTATTCTAAATCAGCATATTGAGGCAGCCTAAGAGTATTCCTAAATGCTTATTCAGGAATGTAGAATCGTTTTCATGGCGCTAGTTTAAATCTTCAAAAGTAGCAGCTAGCCTGCCATTGGTTTGAAATCTCACTTAAAGTAACAAAGAAGAAAAAGACAAAAGTAGCAGACAAGAATGCATGTTCAAATAGCCTGTGGATTTTACCACTTACAGGCTCATTTCTACACCCCTGCGCTTATTAATTTGCTTGGATTTGATGCCAATAGTACTAACGTCAGAGTCACATGGTATTGCTACAGTGTTACTGGGTTAGTAAAAAATATACAAGAAGTGTTGCCTTTTGATTTTATCTTTTCGGTTTGCAAATTGAGAACTGATTAAACCAGGAAACCAAAATAGAAATTCTGTTTGATAAAATGAAACATTCCCTGCGGTATTTTAAACAGGAATCATCCTGTGGTTATAACCTAGAAAAGAGACAAGCTATATGTCCTGTGGTTATAGGTTAAGAGGGGGGCTTGATAACAGACAATTTCTGTGGTTTACCTGGCGTTAAAAGTGCAGCAAGCGAATATAGACGAATGGTAAACCTATCCAGACCAGATTGTATGCAGGGATATTTAACTACACTGTATGTGTGAGACAGATGATATTATTTACTGATAAATGAAATTGTCACATAAACTGAGCCATTGTGTTATCTGTACATATTACATAGTAGCAATACCATGTGACTTTTGGCTACAGGCCCAAGACGAAATTTGTCAACATTGGAAAACAAAAATAGCCATAACTATTTTATTTCGTTATCGGTTTCTATGAAATATGCACCATGCTAAGGGGAAAATGATTTGCTTTCTATGAAATATAAGATCTTTTTACGCAGCTTTACCGTTTTATCCAGCACCCAGTAGGTTTTTTATCCAGCACCCAGTGAAACCTACAAGTTCTTAAAATAGTTAGATGGTCAGTCCGGTGACTGCAAACAAGTCCAGGAAAACAGTAAGATCTTCCTTCGATCTGCTGTGTACGAGGCAACACAGTTGAGGCATTCGCCCAAGCTTTCATGCTGCAATAGTTAGAAATATGAGGCATGCTGATAAAACCACAGGAATCTGACGTACATTTGCATACCAGTATTTACTCCTACCCATCGTAGAATAGTGGTATTTAAAGTTTGGCAGCAAACAATCTAAATCTTCATTTCTTGATCGATATGCTGGTGTGACCGCACCAGACATTGAAGTCAGACCTGTGATGCTGTCAAAGGATTAATTTCTAAGAAAGCTGAAAATCATTGTTGCATCTTGGACAATAATCTATAAGAAAATTCAATTTGCGTTTGTCTGATTATAATGTCTGTTCTATGAATATAGATTCTGTCTTCCCAAGGCCAAAAATAAAATATTATTTGTTTCCCCTACCCAAGCACAAAGTCCCCTACCCTAAATACTTTTTTGACCCTCTGAAAAAATTGATAAGCCAGGGTTGAGAAGGGGAAAACAACACTGTTTTATTTTTGACCGAATCTGAATGAAGGCTATGATAATCTTCCTTTATTTGATATTATTTGTTAATCACTGTAAACATTGATATAAGAAGCTGTGTGTAAGGCATGCTCAGCTGATGCTATAAACTTCTTCTATTCTGTATAAATGATAAAAAATCAATACCATTGGTGAAGAGTTTTTCATGATGTGAAGAAAATATGCTGCTCATGCAGACTGAAAGCTAGCTTAGAATAAGAGTTGGAAATACATGTATGCTTGTGCTGTATGTTAGCTAGCTATGATAGTTGGAATATGGTGCTAGAAGTATTATAAGTTGACCATGGACTGATTATTTTACAACAATCAGCACCATTGTCAACATTTAGTTCACAAGTCTATTACAGCCATATATAGTCATGTTTCTGTTGGGGGACCATAGTCAACCATGGTTACAGGTGTCTTTCTTCCATGGTTACTGATTAGGTGCGAGTCCATAGTCAACCATGGTTACAGGTGTTTTTCTGCCATGGTTACTGCTTCTGTTGGGAGACCATAGTCAACCATGGTTACAGGTGTCTTTCTTCCATGGTTACTGCTCCTGTTGGGGGACCATAGTCCACCGTGGTTACAGGTGTCTTTCTTCCATAGTTACTGCTTCTGTTGGGGAACCATAGTCAACCATGGTTACAGGTGTCTTTCTTCCATGGTTACTGCTCCTGTTGGGGGACCATAGTCAACCGTGGTTACAGGTGTCTTTCTGCCATGGTTACTGCTTCTGTTGGGAGACCATAGTCAACCATGGTTACAGGTGTCTTTCTGCCATGGTTACTGCTTCTGTTGGGGGACCATAGTCAACCATGGTTACAGGTGTCTTTCTGCCATGGTTACTGCTCCTGTTGGGGGACCATAGTCAACCGTGGTTACAGGTGTCTTTCTTCCATGGTTACTGCTTCTGTTGGGGAACCATAGTCAACCATGGTTACAGGTGTCTTTCTTCCATGGTTACTGCTCCTGTTGGGGGACCATAGTCATCGTGGTTACAGGTGTCTTTCTTCCATGGTTACTGCTCCTGTTGGGGGACCATAGTCAACCATGGTTACAGGTGTCTTTCTTCCATGGTTACTGATGTGGTGGGAGACCATAGTCAACCGGTTATGTTTACAGGTTAAACCATGGTCACACCTTAGACTAAAATAGTTGTAGAGTATGAGTTGTAAAGCATTCATAATTCCATATCTTCATTAATTGATGTAATATAAACTGTTTAGTTGGTAGTTTTCTTCCTGGATTAATATTGTATTACATATCAGTGTTAGCAGTAACATTACTATTTCCATCTGTGTTTAAATGAATAATTAAATATCTAGCATACACTGTACACAGGGTTTAAGTGCCTCTTCTTACTTAACCCTTAATCAAGTGAAGTGTCAATTGTTTGTTAATATAACACTCCCACTATATAATGGCATTAACCCTTTAACTCATACACCATTGTCATCAGTATACTGTACACCAAGACATTATTTTGCGCAATTTAATTTCGCGGAGTTCGCAAGTGGTAGAATTTCGCGAAATAAAGTCGCGCGAAAGTGCTAAAAACATTAATATAGACATTGCAGGAAACTTAAACATTTTAAAAGTTTGTGGTCGCTAATATGACAACGATCTACAAAATGTAAAAGTTAATATTGGCCACAGGTTTAAAGTATTCCATGGTACTGTGAGGAGTGGTGGCCTGGAGGTAGGGCGCAAGGTTTGGGATAGAGAGGATATGTACATTATATCACTATAGCACGCCAACAATGGTATCTGTATCATTGAAAGAGTACATTTTATGTTATCTAAGATATTATAAATTTTAAAATATTTTTTTTATTTTGTTTACTCTTTATTACTGAATCAGTTACCTGTGCTCGCCGATGATAACATTAGCCATGTATAGATACAATGATTGATGATGACAACAGTCTACTTGTCAGAAACAGCCTGTTTTAGTTATTAATGTGTGTGTTTATAAATTGTTGATGATGTCAGAAATACAGTGTCTTCATTATTATACCCCCAGATACATAGTATATGGGGGCTATATTGGAGTCATGCTTGTGGTTGGTTGGTTGGTTGGTTGGTTGGTCCGTATAATTTTGTCCGCACTATTTCTCTGTAACCATTGGTCGGATTTTAACAAAGCTTTGCATGAATGATCAGTACCAAGTCTAGTTGTGCATATCATCGGCACACGTTGGTCGGCTCAATTTTAAGGTAGTTATGGCCCTTTGTTTTTAGCTCACCTGTCACAAAGTGACAGAGTGAGCTTTTGTGATCACTCTTCGTCTGTCGTCCGTCTGTCCGTCCGTCGTCCGTCTGTCCGTCCGTCGTCCGTCCACAATTACTTGTGTAGACACTGGAGGTCACAGTTTCAGCTTAATCATTATGAAACTTGGTCACAATGATCATCACAACAAAATCTAGGTCAACTTCGATATTGGGTCATACGGGGTCAAAAACTAGGTCACAAGGTCAAATCATAGAAAAGCCTTGTGTAGTCATTAGAGGTCACAGTTTTAACTTAATCTTTATGAAACTTGGTCACAATGATCATATCAACAAAATCTAGGTCAAGTTCGATAACGGGTCATCCGCGGTCAAAATCTAGGTCACAGGGTCAAATCATAGAAAAACCTTGTGTAGTCAGTAGAGGTCACAATTTTGGCCTAATCTTTATGAAACTTGGTCACAATGATCAGCTCAACAAAATCTAGGTCAAGTTCGATATTGGGTCATCCGGGGTCAAAAACTAGGTCACAAGGTCAAATCATAGAAAAACCTTGTGTAGTCACTAGAGGTCACAATTTTAACTTAATCTTTATGAAACTTGGTCACAATGATCATATCAACAAAATTTAGGTCAAGTTCGATATCGGGTCATCCGGGGTAAAAAACTAGGTCACAAGTCAGATAATAGAAAAACCTTGTGTAGTCGCTAGAGGTCACAATTTTGGCCTAATCTCTATGAAACTTGGTCACAATGATCATCTCAACAAAATCCAGGTCAAGTTCGTTATTGGGTCATCCGGGGTCAAAAACTAGATCACAAGGTCAAATCATAGAAAAACCTTGTGTAGTCAATAGAGGTCACAATTTTGGCCTAATCTTTATGAAACTTGGTCACAATGATTATCTCAACAAAATCTAGGTCAAGTTTGTTATTGGGTGATACGGGGTCAAAAACTAGGTCACAAGGTCAAATCATAGAAAAACCTTGTGTAGTCACTAGAGGTCACAAATGTGGTGAAATCTTTATGAAACTTGGTCACAATGATCATCGAAATCTAGGTCAAGTTTCATATTGGGTCATCAAGGGTCAAAAACTAGGTCACAAGGTCAAATCACTTCAATATGTCATTGGGTCTAAATGTGATGTAAAATATAAAGCATAAGACAATATAAAAACCTTGTACATGCAATAGAGGCTACCATTTGGGGTGCATGAACTACTAGGACAGGTGAGCGACCTATGGCCCTTTGGGCCCTCTTGTTTATTCACTTATAAATTTTGTCCGCGCTATTTCTCTGTAACCATTGGTCGGATTTTAACAAAACTTTGCATGAATGATCAGTACCAAGTCTGGTCGTACTACAGTATCTGAACACATTGGATACAGTATACCATGAACGTACTACAGTATCTGAGCACATTAGATACAGTATACCATGGACGTACTACAGTATCTGAACACACTGGATACAGTATACCATGAACATACTACAGTATCTGAACACATTGGATACAGTATACCATGAACGTACTACAGTATCTGAACACACTGGATACAGTATACCATGGACGTACTACAGTATCTGAACACACTGGATACAGTATACCATGGACGTACTACAGTATCTGAACACACTGGATACATTATACCATGAACGTACTACAGTATCTGAACACACTGGATACAGTATACCATGGACGTACTACAGTATCTGAACACACTGGATACATTATACCATGGACGTACTACAGTATCTGAACACACTGGATACAGTATACCATGGACGTACTACAGTATCTGAACACACTGGATACATTATACCATGAACGTACTACAGTATCTGAACACACTGGATACAGTATACCATGGACGTACTACAGTATCTGAACACACTGGATACATATACCATGAACAACATGAAATTAATACTCTAGTTATGGCTACATTATTACGAAACTGTTGATATATGATACAGGCTATTGTTTCTGTGTATTCATTATATCAGTTCATTCACCAGCAAGTTTATGGGCGGACCTGGTTATTGTAAGGTATACATATGTTGTGTTAGTTCATCATTATAGAATAGAAAAGAATATGTTTATTCAGAAAGACCACATGTAATGATGTCTTCCATACATAGCTGAATATTGTGGAGACAATTCATGCTATGGGAGATATCATATAATATTATAATATACATTATTATATTATGTTGTGTGAAGTATATTACAAAGCAAGAAGGGGTTTAAATGCAGGAAGGGATTTAAATGCGAGAAGGGGTTTAAATGCGAGAAGGGGTTTAAATGCAGGAAGGAGTTTAAATTCTAGAAGGGGTTAGGGGTTTATTATAATGCGAGAAGGGGTTTATAATTATGCTAGAAGGGGTTTAAATGTGAGAAGGGGTTTAAATGCAGAGAAGGTGTTTAAATGCAGAAAAGTGGTTTAAATGCCAGAAGGGGTTAAAATGAGACAAGGTGTTTAAATGAGACAAGGGGTTTAAATGTGAGAAGGGGTTTAAATGCCAGAAATGGTTTAAATGAGACAAGGGGTTTAATGTGAGGAGGAGTGTGTATGTTTATAAATAGCTGAAGGAGGAGAGACCTTGTAGTAGTGAAGAGTAGTTAGGTGATTAAACTGTATTGTATATAGTGCTTGCCTTCTGTATAAACCTCAGCTCCTCAGGGTATAATCAGATGACTTAATGATGCTACTGACACACTAACACACTGTTCTACTGACCTTGATATAACTTGGTTATATATTATCCAATAACACAAGAGAGTGGATTGTATGCAGTACATGCTCTGTGTAGCATGGTGAATCATTTATCAGTCTGTCGGAATTATATGCACTATAAGCTTACATCGTTTATTCCATTATCATACTCCTACAGTGTTGTGGCTAGCTGAGTGTTTTCATAGATGATTTAAATTATTTAAAGTATTATTTTTGATGAGGCCAATATGTGTTTATAATAAATCAGTTGGGTTTGCTTTGACTGAGAATGCATAAAACTCCAAGTGGTAGAAAACAATCCCCCAATAATTTCAAGATTTTGATATAAATTTACTGATTGTGTTGACAGTTACACAATAACGAACTGATCGTAGGTGCTCTGATCATGTCGACAGTAAAATGGTAATGAACTAATCCTGTCGACAGTTATGCAGGAATGAACTGATCCTGTCGACAGTTACATGGGAATGAACTGGTCCTGTCGACAGTTACATGGTAATGAACTGATCATGCGACAGTAAACCGGGAATGAACTGATCCTGTCGACTGATACACGGGAATGAACTGATCATGTCTACTGTTAACATGGGAATGAAATGATCTTGTCGACAGTTACACAGTAATGAACTGATCCTGTCTACTGTTACACAGGAATGAACTGATCGTGTCAACTGTTACACGGAAAATAACTGATCCTGTTGACAGTTACACAGTAATGAACTGATCCTGTCGACTGTTACACAGGAAAGAACTGATCATGTCGACAGTTACACAGAAATGAACTGATCCTGTCTACTGTTACACAGGAATGAACTGATCATGTCGACAGTTACACAGAAATGAACTGATCCTGTCTACTGTTACACAGGAATGAACTGATCCTGTCTACTGTTACACAGGAATGAACTGATCATGTCGACAGTTACACAGAAATGAACTGATCCTGTCTACTGTTACACAGGAATGAACTGATCCTGTCGACTGTTACACAGTAATGAACTGATCCTGTCTTCTGTTACACAGGAATGAACTGATCCTGTCGACTGTTACACAGTAATGAACTGATCCTGTCGACAGTTACATAGGAAAGAACTGATCATGTCGACAGTTACACAGGAATTAACTGATCCTGTCGACAGTTACACAGTAATGAACTGATCCTGTTGACTGTTTACATGGGAATGAAATGATCCTGTCGACAGTTACACAGGAATAAACTGATCCTGTCGACTGTTGCATGGGAATGAACTGATCGTGTCAATAGTTACACAGGAATGAAATTATCCTGTTGACTGTTTACATGGGAATGAAATGATCCTGTCGACAGTTACACAGGAATGAAATTATCCTGTCAACTGTTACATGGGAATATATTGATCCAGTCGACAGTTTTATGGAATGAACTGATCCTGTCGACAGTTACACAATGGCTTCTGTTGCTACTTTAAAGTCACTTCACATTTTCTTGTTTTAATCTTTTCCTTTCTTAGGAAATGAAACTTTGGTGGTGTTATTGATTTGTTACATCAACATGCTCGCTGCTATTGGTCTTCCTTGATGTATTTTGCAAACATTTGCAATGAAATCCTTGTCTCTCATGCAGCTTTAAGCCTTAATTAGAAAAAAACAATTGTTTGTGTGTAATTGATCTTGTATTTTAGAGCTCATCTTCTCGTGGTTTAGGGAAGTGTTAAAATGAAGGTTTTATAAAGTGAGATCTCTATGTGTTGGCCTTGAGATCTGTGTGAATGAGCTCATGCTTTCTATATATAATGATTTTGAGTATGATCTCAAATAATCGTGTTATTTTCTATGCATGATCTCAAGTCTGTGTTTAATCTCACAAATTCTGTCTTGAAATCTCTATATGCATCTCATCTCAATTCATATTATGATCTCACAATCTTTGAATAATCTTGAAATCTCTATGTATGATCTCAAATCTGTGTATTATCTCACAATCTCTAAAGAATCTTAAAATCTCTATATATGATCTCAAGTCTGTGTATAATCTCAAGTCTCAGTATAATCTCACAATCTCGGTAGAATGTAACTATGCTTCCATTTGTCTGTTTATTTATATGCAATCTCAGCATAATGATCTTACAACATCTGCTTATGACCATATATACCCATATTTTAAGTATGCAAATTGTTAAAATTCAGTTAAAAGTGATGTAGTAGTATTTTATACTGAAATGGGGTCCATAGTTTGCATATTCTTTGTTTGTAGAGTCATTCCATGTGAATAAATTTAATTATTCCAGGTGAATAAATAATGTAGCCCGGAATGTCAACCATCACTTATGTCTGAATGAAGCAATGTTTCGCCTGCATGCACTGTATGGTTCTATTTCACTAGGCCAAAAATAAAATATTGTTTGTGTCCCCTTCCCTACCTACCCAGGCAAAAAGTCCACTACTCTAAATATATTTTGACCCTCTGAAAGAAAAAATTCTATAAAAAAGTCAGGTACCTGAGTATGAATTAGATAATATATTTTCCAAATATTTTTTACCTTCCTGCCTACCCAACCCTAATTGGCCTGGGTCGGGAAGGGGAAACAAACAATATTATATGTTTGGCCCTATGTTTTCACAATGACCTTACAATGACCCAGTGACAAATACTGTCAATTTGAATATAATGTCTCTTACACTCCAATATCTGAAAGGATCCCTTTCAATGAAGTTACTTCAAATTGTTGGGTATTGAAAAATAGAAAATTTCCTATTTGGTTTTGGGTTGAATTCAAATCATTGTTAAATTGTTGTCAGTGTTTGGTATTGTTCCCCTCAACACTCCGGCAGGGCAGTGGTTAGGTTTCTAATACATTTCGAGTGAAGGTGTAATTATATTGTTATAAACTTTTCAAGTGTTCAAGGAAATGTCTGTTTTATGAGATGAAATGTTTCAGTTTAAAAAGATAGTGCTGTACTGTAACATGCTATACTGTAACAGGTGATGACTCAACATTCATACTTCCAATGGTATAGCATTTATAGCATGTGTTATAGTACGGAGATCCTGACTGGATCCTTACCTTTATAGCATGTGTTATAGTACAGAGATCCTGACTGGATCCTTACCTTTATAGCATGTGTTATAGTATGGAGATCCTGACTGGATCCTTACCTTTATAGCATGTGTTATAGTACGGAGATCCTGACTTGATCCTTACCTTTATAGCATGTGTTATAGTACGGAGATCCTGACTGGATCCTTACCTTTATAGCATGTGTTATAGTACGGAGATCCTGACTGGATCCTTACCTTTATAGCATGTGTTATAGTACGGAGATCCTGACTGGATCCTTACCTTTATAGCATGTGTTATAGTACGGAGATCCTGACTGGATCCTTACCTTTATAGCATGTGTTATAGTATGGAGATCCTGACTGGATCCTTACCTTTATGTTATATATTACAAGGTTCTTGCGTTGATTATATCAATATAAGCGAGCAAATCGTGCAATATCGATCCTTTTGATTTGTATCACACCTCGATCGTCTGTGTGATACTCACTGCTCGGTTATAAATACGGATACAATATCAGCTGTAATATATATATATAAACTGTCAAACCTGTCTATTAAGACCACCCAATTTGGAACAGCTTACATGGTCTTTGTTGACAGGAAGTGACTCTTAACAGGTTTGAAAGGAATTATATTTTTGACTTTGATTACAGTCCACAAGTGACCAGAAAGTTTGATAGTAATAAATAAATAAAAAAATGGGTAGGGTAAGATATATGGAACACATGGAAAAGACAGGGTCAGGTTATAATTCAATTTCTGGTATTGTCCTCAATACATGTGTAAACTTGGGTCAAAACAATAAATAAATATTTATGCATGGCAAATGTGCCTACATTGGTCAAAATTGGTGGTGACCTATGGGTAGGTATGTGGGCAACATACTTTGCCATCACAGAAAGAGTGCAGTGACTAGCAGTCATAAATGAGTATCAACACTTTCCTTTATTCCGCACGACTTTATTAATCTAAAGAATGACTGCTACCTGCAATACATACATATAGATAATGATTAGTTTATAATATACTTGATTGGGTCATGTTATAATATATTTGATTTCCCAACATTTCGACTATTACAGTATAGGAGAGATCATGTTTGTATACAAAGGGATTAGTACCACCAGCTAGCTATTGGTGAATGACAGGTTTTTATTGTTCATTCATCCAGTAGGTTGCCGGTGGGCATTTTGCATATGAATACGGTGATCTCTCCTATGGACCTGGGGTAGTATTCAATATTGATCTTATTTAATTGGAGAGTAAGGATAGCCAATCATATTGCCTGTTACTGACCAAGAGTTTAATATAGTGTAATCTGATTGGTTGTCCTTATCCTTAAGTCAAGTAAGATCAATATTGAATACTACCCCTGGTGGTACAATTACATAATTATAATTGTCAAGCTTACCATGCCAGTCCATTTATAAATCAAAAAATATCTTCAAACTTTATGATGCTTGTGGTTTGGTGAAAAGCCATAAAATGATACCTCAAGCTTGTTGTGTTATACAAACATAAATAAAAAAAGATTATGTTTATAATCCTTCCCTATACAGTTAACCCTGTATAAATGTTCATCTAAATCAAACAACGACCTGTCTTAAACAATCAATAGTAAAAGGTTATAAATCAATAAAAATTAACATAAATATGCTATACGTATATCTAAATATGGTATAATACATGTAACAGTAAGAACTGTACAATTTGATAAAATCAATGCGACAATGCCACATCAGTATCACAAAAATAAATATTTCCAGGTAATATTATTACTATATATAAAAAAAATTTATAATAAATTATGCACCAATGTTTTGCTATATGTTCCAGTCTGTGGTTTCAGTAAAAGTATAAAATCAGCTGTCACTGACATCCATATGTTTATCTGTTACCATATTGATGTGTAACAGATAGGCATAACTATGTATGCAATATGATTAATTATAGCATAACTATGTATGCAATATGATTAATTATAGCATAACTATGTATGCAATATGATTAATTATAGCATAACTATGTATGCAATATGATTAATTATAGCATAGCTATGTATGCAATATGATTAATTATAGCATAGCTATGTATGCAATATGATTAATTATAGCATAGCTATGTATGCAATATGATTAATTATAGCATAGCTATGTATGCAATATGATTAATTATAGCATAACTGTGTATGCAATATGATTAATCATAGCATAACTATGTATGCAATATGATTAATTATAGCATAACTATGTATGCAATATGATTAATTATAGCATAGCTATGTATGCAATATGGTTAATTATAGCATAGCTATGTATGCAATATGATTAATTATAGCATAACTGTGTATGCAATATGATTAATCATAGCATAACTATTAATTATAGACCAGGAAAAACATTCTTTGTTGTGACATATTTATTATTTATATACATACACAATGATACACTTATTGTTTGATTTGCTTTGATTCGAGTGGAAATTCTGGTATTGAAGTTAATTCCAATGTATTACAGTATTCTGTACTGAAGTTGATTCCGATGTATTTCAGCATTTAGATAGATTCAGATATAATTCTGATCTATTCCGTATTCCAGTTGATTCGGCAGTTTACCTGTTGATTCCAGTTAGATATGTAGAGTGTTAGTTAGAGCACACCAGTCTGTAGGAAGATATCGACCACAAAATATTCTCATTATTTATGACAGACAAATTTTGTCACGAGACAAGACTGTCCATACATACCTTTAAGGTATTATTGTCATACTTTACTATAAGCTTCTATTTACACTGTCACAAGTGTGTGTAAAACATGTGTATCAAGTAGAGCTGACACACACTATCCCAATACAATAAGCTATTTTATCACTCCATTCTGACTGTAAAAAACCCAAGGCTTTTTAAGTTTGGGTCTAAAAAAATATTATGATTGGGAAAATCTCCAGTGTAAAATGTACAAAATTAGGGGAAAAATGGAGAGTTTCAGATTACATTTATTGGATATAATGTTAACTTAATAATTATTTTAGTCTTTAAATAGTATCGTTGAAAAGATAGAAAATATAAGGGAGCTTTATAATTTTTGTTAAATCATATATTTTCGTGAGTGATCAATTTTCGCTATGTTTGCAAATTCAGTAAGTGTGAAACCTCATGCTCATCAACAGCAGCAGAAAAACACAGAAAACAGTTCTTTTAACATTTTAACCTTAGTAACTACTTCAGAATGTTACATTTGCGAATTTTGTACGAGCTCACGAAAATATGTGATGTTGTACAGTATGAAGTAATCGGTTAAACTTGGGGACGCCAAAATTTGAAACCATTATCATTTCAAAGTAAAAAATGTTGATTTAATCTTGAATGTCGAAATTCATAGAAATTATTTCATATCAGTGGCAATAAATACATTGTATATCAGTTCACAAACATCAATTTGTTGGGTTAACATATAGTTTGATAAGAGTAATTATCTTATCCAACTGTATATTATATAAACATTTTTTGAAAGTTAACAATAATCACCTTTGACTTGATGATGTTTAAAAACCAGATGACTTAAATTCCTACAATTAGTAAACAAACTTTTAGTCAGTAATTTATATTACTGTCAATTCATTCATTTTTGTGGGCATTACGTTTTGTGAAATTTTGTAACATGTCATTTTTGTAGTGTTTATAATTGGTTGATTATGACACATGGAATGGGACCTGGGTTTAAAGGAGTAAAGAAGTGATTAAAGGTGGTCCCAAGCTGATGTTGTTAGTAGGCTGCAGTTTGTCTGTATTTTTGACCAGTATCAACTGCATTCATTATATTCACATGTATAAAATTTCTATTTCAAAGGAGCGAAAGAAGCGATGGCAAGGTGGTACAAAGCTGATTTTGTTGGCCTGCAGTTTGTCTGTATTTTTGATCAGTAATATTCACATGTATTAAATTTCTACTTTCAGTATCAAATGCCTCAATGAGCGCCGAAGACGTGACCAAGAGAATCACTATTTTGAGGAGCTTGCGGAAATCATCTCAGCGAGCATAACGGACATGTCGAGTCCATTTACTGTCAAACCTGAGAAGTGTGCTATCCTTCAGGAAACAGTGAAACAAATCAAGCAAGGTATATTATAATATTGTATCATACTTTATGGGTCCTACTATTTCACAATAATCCGGAAATCCAGATTTGCTGCACTTTTTTAGCCACAAAGTGGCAAGTTGAGCTTTTGTGATTATTATTTGTCCGTCGTCCGTCTGTCAGTCTGTCCGTTAGCTTTTGCACCGTTAACACTCTAGCACTCTCAGTTTTGCTTTGATCTTCATCAAACTTGGTCAGTAGTTGTATCTCAATGAAATATAGGTCAAGTTCGAATATGGGTCATGTGGGGTCAAAAACTAGGTCAAGAGGTCAAATAATAGGAAAACCATGTTAACACTCTGGAGGCCACATTTTTGCTTTGATCTTCATCAAACTTGGTTAGTAGTTGTATCTCAATGAAATCTAGGTCAAGTTTGAAGTTGGGTCATGGGGGGTCAAAAACTAGGTCAATAGGTCAAATAATAGGAAAACCTTGTTAACACTCTTGAGGTCACATTTTTGCTTTAATCTTCATGAAGTGTAGTCAAAATGTTTATCTTGGTGACTTTAAGGTCAAGTTCGAAGTTGGGTCATGTGGGGTCAAAAACTAGGTCAAAAGGTCAAATAATAGGAAAACCTTGTTAACACTCTGGAGGCCACATTTTTGCTTTGATCTTCACCAAACTTGGTTAGTAGTTGTATCTCAATGAAATCTAGGTCAAGTTCGAAGTTTGGTCATGTGGGGTCAAAAACTAGGTCAAAAGGTCAAATAATAGCAAAACCTTGTTAACACTCTGGAGGTCACATTTTTGCTTTAATCTTCATTAAGTTAAGTCAAAATGTTTATCTTGATGACCTTAAGGTCAAGTTTGAAGATGGGTCATGTGGGGTCAAAAACTAGGTCAAATAGTAGGAAAACCTTGTTAACACTCTGGCAGTCACATATTTGCTTTGATCTTCACCAAACTTGGTCAGTAGCTGTATCTAAATGACATCTAGGCCAAATGCGAAGTTGGGTCATGTTGGGTCAAAAACTAGGTCATAAGGTCAAATAACAGCAAATTATTGTTAACACTCTAGAGGTCACATTTTTGCTTTGATCTTCACCAAACTTGGTCAGTAGTTGTATCTCAATAAAATCTAGGTCAAGTTAGAAGTTGGGTCATGTGGGATCAACAACTAGGTCAAAAGGTCAAATAATAGAAAAACCTTATTAACACTCTGGCGGCCATATTTTTGCTTTAATCTTGATCAACTTTGGTCAAAATGTCTATCTTGAAGTTGGGTCATGTGGGTAAAAAACTAAGTCAATATGTCAAATAATAGCAAAACCTTTTTAACACTCTGGAGGCCTCAGTTTTGCTTTAACCTTCATCAAGTAAAGTCAATATGTTTATCTTGATGACCTTAAGGTCAAGTTCAAAGGCCATGTTTAGCAGGTGAGCGCCCAAGGATCTATGATTGTTAAAAAAGAAGAACATTTCTGCAGAAATTACAAAGATTTGACTTTATTTATGCGCTCAAACTTCCTGGTTAGTCTTTATAAACCCTTCACTCTGTACATGCATGTATTAATATGTCAATTCAATTAACAACCCTCAAAATACCAAACCCATGACCTATTATGTTCCAATAATTGGTAAAAGGGGAGACAATCCTATTTACCATAATGGACTGAAGAAGATGCATTATCAAGTGAAATGCTTGACATTTGTATCAAAAAGTTATACACAAGATGTGTAAGGAGGATGGATGTAGTATACCAAATAAAAACTTTAAAGTAATGCCATTTATAATTCCCATAAAATCATTCGTATGTGGAAGTATCTTGTTTCAAGGTCCAACGTGTACATGAAATTGATGAAAATAAATTTTGTTTACTGCAAATATTTATGATTTTCACTATATTTACTGTGAATTGGTATTGATAACAATACTACATGCTTGATTCTTTACAATGTGCCGGTAGTATACACCTTATGCTGGGAAACTACCTACCTGCATATGTTCCAATCTTTATTTGAGGCAAAAATGCCGAAATTACAAAAACTGAACATGAATAACTTCTAGGCTAAGTAGTGAATTTGTTTCATTACCTTAGGTAATTATTTGTACATTTTTATCCAGGTAAGTTATTAGGTCACCTCAGAGAAAATACTTCCTAAAAGCTTGTGGAAAATACTTCCTAAAAGCTTGTGGAAAATACTTCCTAAAAGCTTGTGAAAAATACTTCCTAAAAGCTCCAGAAAACACTTCCTAAAACCTTGTGAAAATACTTCCTAAAACCTCTAGGTTGTACTTTTGGAACATTATGTAAGACGTAGTGGTGATTTCCTGAATTAGACAGCCAACTGTTTTCACCTGCCTATTATATCAAAACTTAATTAATTAGTTGACCTTGATAGCCTAGTGGTTGGCCTTGATAGCCTAGTGGTTGACCTTGATAGCCTAGTGGTTGGCCTTGATAGCCTAGTGGTTGACCTTGATAGCCTAGTGGTTGACCTGTGTTTAGAGTGTAAGAGGTTCAATCTCAGGCAGCATCAAACCAGGCAGCATCAAACCAGACAGCACCAAACCAGGCAGCATCATACAAGGCAGCATCATACCAGGCAGCATCAAACAAGGCAGCATCAAACCAGGCAGCATTATACCAGGCAGCATCATACCAGGCAGCATCAAACCAGGCAGCATCATACCAGGCAGCATCAAACCAGGCAGCATCATACCAGGCAGCATCATACCAGGCAGCATCAAACCAGGCAGCATCATACCAGGCAGCATCAAACCAGGCAGCATTATACCAGGCAGCATCATACCAGGCAGCACCAAACCAGGCAGCATCATACCAGGCAGCATCATACCAGGCAGCATCATACCAGGCAGCATTATACCAGGCAGCATCATACCAGGCAGCATCATACCAGGCAGCATCATACCAGGCAGCATCAAACCAGGCAGCATCATACCAGGCAGCATCATACCAGGCAGCATCATACCAGGCAGCATTATACCAGGCAGCATTATACCAGGCAGCATCATACCAGGCAGCATCATACCAGGCAGCATTATACCAGGCAGCATCATACCTGGCAGCATCATATCAAGTAATTGCAAACTGTACTATAAACTGATATACAGTCTAACTTGTATTAAGCGACCACCATGGGGAAGGTCTAAAAACGGTCGCTTAACGGAATGGTCGTTTAACACAAATGGTAGAAACATTGAGTGAAATTAACAAATTTCCGATTTTAGGTTGTCCGATTACTTTTGAACTTCAATTGATAAATATTAGTGTGCAAATAAATTTTATGATGATTCTTACTTGTATGCATCGTCTTCATAAGCATTTCAATTTATCATTTTAATAATCTGACTGATATATTACACAATTAATGTCAGTTTTGCTTGCACTCGAAGAAAAAAACCGGAATAGACCGGGGTTTAGCCCAATCTAGATGAACGGAGACAACAAGCTGACTGCAGCTAAAGATACAACAATTAACCTGTAATAATGTGTGTAATCGGATTAAAATCATCTGAATGACATGCCCTATGGACACAATTGTGATTATCAATGGTGTTAATTGGGGCCCAATTAACAAAAGACAAACTCTGAAGTGTGAACAAACAATGATCTATGACGACCTTACAGGTATGAATTAACAACCTGTCACTACAGACGACCAGTGATTTACAATTTTTTGGTCGCTTAATGCAATTTTACCTATGAATTATAGTGCTTAAACAGTGGTCGCTGGTCGCGTAAGACAAAAGTTGCTTATATAATAGACAAATAGAGCAAATATGGTCGGGAGGATTTGAAACCGGTCGTTTAAGACAAAGGTCGCTTAATACGCGTGGTCGCTAGTACAAGTTGGACTGTATCTCCCTTGCTTTATGCTCTGTCAGCATTGTTAGTTCTAGCACTAACAAACTTCTACTCTAAGCGTATGCGACGACTGGATGTAAACAATACGTCCGCACTGAGCGTGCGCAGATTTAAGCCACGCCGATTTTACTCGATTAACTTTTTGAACAATTTGATAGATCTTCAGCTGTTACATTTTCCTGGCTTAATTTTTTCTTGAAAACAGATAAACTGGACAAAGCTGTTCAATTCTAAAATTAAAAATAATTTAGTGCAAAATGGCGGCATCCAAAATTAAATTTTATCACGCACGTTAATTAAATGTTTCTGCTAACTACTTCAGGCGTTCGTGCCATTATTTTGTATTGAACATACGATTGTGACGGTTATTTTCTTTAACCTCTCGACGACGCTTATAATAATATACGTAACTTACTTAAAATAGTACTTTCAAGGGCCCGACCAGTGAGTAAACTGGTTAAAAAAGCATAATAAGCTCGACGCGCACCTGTTATAATCCAATGACCTTGTTTAATTCTGTTGGCACTAAAATTCTGGCTTTCACTTTGTATGTATTTAATGTATCTATCAATTGTCCTGTATTTAACACTGAACAATTAAGCATGATATACAGATTACCGGCAAGACTCAGCGCCTGAATAACAGGTTTTAGAAGTCGCGAGTCGCCCGAGTTCTTGAACATTTGCAAACAGGTGTGCGTCGAAGCTCTTAATTTTTATGCAGTATTTAAAATTAGTTTTATAAGATAAGATAGATATCTTATTATCTTTATTTTATGTATTTTATCTAATACTGATTAGTTTACGCCCAACGCTCCCTATACATTGTCCGCATCAACGTCGATTCCGCGAAATCCCGTACTGCATGTTTGCGGGTTTTAGCCGTGCCGCTTAAATCAGACGGCATTTTTAATGTAAACAAACCACTTTAACCTCAAAGACACTTTAAACAAGAAAGAGACACTACACAAACCTAGCAAAAACGTAAAGTATATTCATTTATGTCTTTGAAAAAAATTACCTGCACGTTCAAATAAATTGCAAAATATAAACCAACTTGTATTTTCTACAACCACACCGTGGTAGAATGCCGACCGTTCTGCAGCATGTCAAGATTTATAACGCTCATAAATCAATAATTAGACCCTGTAATTTCATCATATTTGTTCAATTTTGAATTCATTCAATGCGTAAACAAATCAAATTAATATATAGTACATTGTACATCCCTATAGCGAATTCTTCGGAAACAAAACATGTACTTTCGTTTTCGTTTTGCGATCTGGTCAAGCGCGCTTGATTAGCAGAAATCTAAGATGGCGCCCTCATTTGCATAATTTATTCAAAAATACAGGAGCATACAAGTTTGATAGTGTCTTGGTAACTGTTGGCCTCTATGTAACTGCTGGTCTCTTGGTAACTGCTGGCCTCTAGGTAACTGCTGGCCTCTAGGTAACTGCTGGCCTCTAGGTAACTATTGGCCTCTAGGTAACTGCTGGTCTCTAGGTAACTGCTGGCCTCTAGGTAACTGTTGGCCTCTAGGTAACTGCTGGTCTCTAGGTAACTGCTGGCCTCTAGGTAACTGCTGGTCTCTAGGTTACTGCTGGCCTCTAGGTAACTGTTGGCCTCTAGGTAACTGCTGGCCTCTAGGTAACTGTTGGTCTCTAGGTAACTGTTGGCCTCTAGGTAACTGTTGGTCTCTAGGTAACTGCTGGCCTCTAGGTAACTGCTGGTCTATTCTAGTGTCAGGGTGATAATATGCACTTCCTTGAAAATTTGACTACACTATTGAATTTCCTCAACATGTGGAGAAGTTGTCTGTTCCTAGTTGAAGGGTGAGTTGGTAGAATATGAATATTATACAGTCCATGAAAACTGGTTAGATGATTCAGCCATCACAGTAGTATGATAAACTGAAAAACTGTTTAAAAACAAAGAGTTAGAAGCGAATAAACAAAGGATAGTTTCATTAGTGAGATTGTAAATTTAAAATTTGTTTCAGTTTTTAGCTCACCTGCCACAAAGTGACAGGGTGAGCTTTTGTGATCGCTCTTGGTCCATCGTCCGTCCACAGTTTCTTGTGAACACATTAGAGGACACAATTATTGCCCAATCTTAATGAAACTTGGTCAGAATGTTTGTCTCCATGAAATCTAGGTCAAGTTCGATACTGGGTCATGTGGGGTTAAAAACTAGGTCACTAGGCCAAATCTTAGAAAAACTTGCAATAGAGGCTGTGTTTTCCTGGATCTTATTCATAAATATAAATGATTACTTAGGTCACCATAGGGGCTTTCATGCACTACTATGACAGTTGAGCGACCTAGGGCCCTTTGGGCCTTCTTGTATATTCATGCTAATTGAACAGGTTATTATATTATAGGTAATAAATCATCCGGGGATTCCGCTGTTCAACAAAGTCAAGTCTCTTCAAGTAAACCTGGTATTCTACCTGACGATATACTCGGATCTATATTGCTAGAGGTAAGGCTTGTTAGTGTGGTATAGTCCCAACAAATTAACCCGGTCTGTGAGATATACTTGGATCTATATTATAGCATAAAAATAGTGATTTTGCTCATACGTTAACGGGACGAAAACCATGCGTAAACATAAAGATTCACACGCTGTTCACGTCCAGTTTTACGTATGCTGATTTCAGGGCCACGTCGGCAACTATAAACGTTATACTGTGTCATATAAACAGTAATTCTCATTTTATTTCTAACTAATAATTAATTTTCTATAGTATTTAAATTATAAATTGAAGCAAACCCGCAGTATCCATGTTTTCTTGGTTTTTGACGATCCCGGAACAAAAACTGGCATGACGTTACGTTTGTTTTCGCAACGTCGCCACAAAATCTCCCGCCAAAATATCATTATTTTGAAATACAAACGCATTAATTGATGTTTTGTGTGCTATAATAGCGTTGACGCAAGTTTTTTGCTTTATAACATATGCGGGCGGGCTTGGGCACCACCTGTCCCTCGGGACTCTGCAGATGTTATAGCCCAAAAAAGCATGCTTTAACCCTACATTGCTATAGGTTAGGACTTTCTAGTTGTGCATTAATACATTGGTGAATTTTTATCCCAATATATCTTCAATCATTAACGATTAAATTTAAGTGATAAAATATACTTACTGTCATTGCTTACACTTAGATTGTCTGAACATTATCAGGGTTCCCACGGTCAGGGAAAAGTCAGGGAAAAACATATTTTTTTCAAGGTCAGGGAAAAGTCAGGGAATTATGAAATTAGTCAGGGAAATTTGAAAATTGAGCAAAAGTCAGGGAAAAGTCAGGGAATTTTTCATTGAAGCTGTTGCTAAGTGTCACTTCCTATGAAGAAAATACAACTGAAAAAAATTCTCGCTCGCTATGCTCGCTCAGAGTATTTCTAAGTTGTATTAAATTAATGTTAATCAACATACTGCTAACCTAAACTCTTTTGTTCCATATAGAGCAAATATAGCCTCCTTTTCTGTATTTTCTTGCCATATTTTGCTCTAACAAAAAGATGCCGATGTCACCCGATCGCTCTAAAAAGTCAGGGAAAACTGCTCTGTGGTCAGGGAAAAATCAGGGAAAAGTCAGGGAATTTTGTCTTAGTAAATTTGTGGGAACCCTGATTATGTTTTATTGGATAATGACTGGGGGGGGGGGGGGATCATTGATAAAACTCTGTCCTTTCTGCACTTCGAAAACATTGACATTTTTTTCTACTGTTCAATACAAACATATACTGACATGAATGCTTCTATTGACTTAAGATTCGCTTGTGTTGTATTTTGCTACCCGCATTGTTTACTTTCTCCGTATCGTGTCAATATTAAACAGTGTGCAACTTTATATGGTTGTGAATGAAATTTGTATGATTGCAAAGTAAATAGGCTTTATATCTCTTTTAAAGTAAAAGGTGTTATGATGCTGTAAAAGCATTTATTTTCGCGAGGCTAAATTTTTGCGAATTTCTAATTTGGAGGTAGTTCGCGAGGGTTAATGTTTGCGAATTTCAAATTTCAGAAAAATAAAATTCTACTTTCTCGGCAATATCCCTGGTGCATTATTTAGTTGCCATAACGTGTTAATCGCTCTGATAATTTTGACTACTGTTTGCATAATATAATGGTCATCTATCCAAGCGTAGTAATTCTTAATTTACTAGTACAAAATTAAGCCAAACAAGACAGTACCATTGTGTAATGAGAAAACAGTTACTGTGAAAGTATATTGTATTCAGTCCATTGTTTCCAAGCTTATCGGAACAAGCAATAGCCGTGGGTGTTAAACATTGTACCTGTAGACAGAGTTTTTATGATCGTACACAATCATTGAACTATTCAATTGAACTACTAAATGAATTTGATTTTTGACAGAAATATTTATGTTCACATTTTCTGTTGTATATTTGATGTTTTGTATATATCGATCAAACAAAGTTAGTTTATCAGGCAAAAGTCAGCGTAGTCGTCAGTATTTTTTCAATTCCGAGTAGATTGTAATGGTTTCGCTTAGCCGTAATCAATATTGAAATTCAACATATTTGAAGCTATTTTAAAGGTAATAATTTCACGAGCATCAATTTTCGCGAATTTAGCGAACTCCCGAATATAGCGAAAATTAAACCCTCGCGAAATATTCTGCTTTAACAGTAGTTGCATTGTCCATTATCTGGAGGCCTCCAGTGTAAAAATTGTCAAATTTGAATGTGTGTGGTATATAATGTGTAACAAATTTAAAATACAGGTATTACAGAATTTTTATGTTGCTGTGGATAATTCAAAACTGTGTAATAAGCTGTCTGTTATAGATACTTGTATAATATAGTAGGTAATATATTGAGGTCATGTTAAGGGGAGACAATCTAATTATAGAAATAGATTTAACAAGACCCCCTTATCAAGGGAGATCTTTCTTTATTTTTGTTCCAAAAAGCTGCACATTAGATGTGTACACATTCTAGCTCATTTCATATCAGCATTATGAAGGATATAATTCAAGGGGTACAGGATTCTTGGTCATTATTTCCTGTTGACAAGGTGATGCCTAAAATCAATTATATTTTGACAGCTGATGTGATCCAGTGGTCAGAGTGTCCACCTTGGTAACTATGAAGTTGCTGGATCAAACCTGGAATGTCCCACACTCTAAGCGGGCACTCTACCTCTGAGCAAGGACTGACTGTATCATACATAGTCTTGTTAGACTATACTGTTGTCTTAATAATTGTTTGTTACGATCAGTGAACACATGAAAGATTATGCAATAAACAGACATTATGAGCTTTCATATTCATATTGAACTAAGATGATGATACGTAATGTGTTATGATAGTATAATATTATAAAATCAGCCATGTGTTATAGACAGCGTAAAGCTTGGGTTGCCCTATGTATTGGAGTTATTGATTAGTTCATATAGAAATATTGTTGTGTACGTATTCTTGTTCATGGCAGGTTAACGGCCTGAGATTGAACTGTTCTGATTAGGACAATCTGATTCTATCGTTTGGTTATTGTGCTGTATATTGTTGGGTAACTTAATCTTAACTCAGTTCTGGCTCTGATCTCCAGAAGCATCTCAAGAAGAAATCTCAACTCAAATTGAGATTTTGCTCAAATCATATTCTGAATTTTAGATATATCTGAAGTTCGAGCTCTTTAGCTTTTACTGTAATAAACTCAAAATTATACTAATATTTGTGATACCATTTTTGAGTCCATCCTCTCATGGAAATTACTTAAAAAACAAATGACAATATTTTAAGAAGATATTCAACTTAAACTGAGATGCTTTGGGAGTTTGGACCCAGGGTAATTTTCATTGAGTAACCGGGATTTAATCCCTATATAGTACTAGGGCTGTTCATAATAACTAAGTATCCTCCCCAGGAAAAAACTTGCAATTTTCCCCCAAAAAATGTAGACTCAACTTCTATTAAGTAATTTCCCATATAACCAACATACTTGTCTTGTCCTCTATAAATTTCAGTTCTTCAGCTACATGGCCCTGTCTAAAATGTGGGGGAAAGGTACCGGTGTAAACCATAGGGGTCTGTAACCATTTATATATGTCCTGGGATGGCAATTACTAATTGATTGAAAGCATATGTTTTGACTGTTTGTTGTGTAAAGCATGGTGGTTTAATATACTGTTATCTAAAGCTCAAAGCTCACTTTTGAGTTGAGGATTAGTGCTGTAAGGTCAAGGCCTTGCCAAACTGTATGGGAAAATGTGAGATAAGGGCGATTATCCTATTACAGTCAATCGCGTAATGGCGTAATAATAACCATATTTATTCCAAAAAGTCTTGTGCACTCCTAAATACAGCCTAACCTTTAGTCTTGTCTGTGCCCAACTATACAGAAGCCTTTCTTTCATAATGTCTGTGTCTAAAAATGTCACCTGCATTAACAGTCTATGCATGGTTAGAATATAACCTACATTATGAGCCAATGAAAACGCCGAATTTTGGCGGTTAAATGAAAATTTAATCATTAAAATTTTCTCTTCACAGACTAGACGTCATGCGTTGGCGCTACTTTCTATCGGCCAATCAGAATGTAGAATGTTATATTCTAAGTTAGTTAGAACATATTAAGTAAATTTTAATGACTAAAAAGGACTCGCTTCACTTTGCTCGCTCCGCCCTTTTTAATCATTAAAATTTACTTAATATGTTCTAACTATAACATATATTACAAGCTTCTTGTTTGGAATATTATGTCAATTTCCACAGGGAAGTTGTGCTGTAAGCTTGTAATTACTCCCTACTTGTTTAAAGTGGAAGTAAAATAATACATATAGACAAGAAATCAGCTGTTAAATAGGATATTTTAAGCCGATTAAGTTGTAATGTGTTCCTAGTAATAATTCATGAAGTCACAACAATGCACAATAGGTCTATACAATTTGTAGAACTGTGGAATGGATTTATTTCCTTGGTATTTCCCATGGAAGTATAACTAAGCACTTTACCATTCAAGCTACATTGCTCTCAGAAAATGTCTGCTAGCTCCACATCAAAGTGTCTTTACATTGAAGATAATTTTTTTGTGATGGGAAATTAATGATAAAAAACAAGAAACATTATGGTGTTGTATGTCTTGTTATTGTTGTTTTGTTACAGTGTTTTCATGCATATAGTCCATGAAAACCAGGGAATAAGACTAAAATATAAAGTTTGGTTTAGTCCATGAAAACCAAAGTTCAAGACTAAAATATAAAATTTTGGTTTAGTCCAGGGTTAAGAACGGGGCTACACTGTAGCCCAACTATGCTAGTCATAAGTGCAACTAGGGCCCACTCAAAGCTTTTAGATAATAAACTTCTTTAAGGCCAGAGTTCTTTTATTTTTCATTACTCGGACCCTCCTGCCCAATGTTTTGGCATTTTCAAAAAGAAAAAAAATTTGAAAAACTGAAAAAAAACAAAATTGCATATAATGTTTTGATGATAAATGGACCAGCCTTGTATTATTATTTCATTATTTTGTTAATAATAAGTTTTATTATATTAGTGTTTCACTGTAGTGTACTAGTCTTAAGATAAATTGGCTGTTTTCTTGAAAACTAACACTTTTGTTGAGTGTTTTAAATTGGACCGTCATTGACTAATATTCTACCACCAACAGCTTGTGGAAGCTATATTTTGGGAGTTTTTATTTTTTTCCCTCCTGTAGATTTTTTTCTGAAAAATGTCCGAGTAACAAAAAATTAAAAAACTCTGGCCTAAATTGATGTAATAACTACATGTTTTGACTGCCTCATATTTAAAAACGAGCCCACTCAGCAAAATATGAATAATAACCCCCCTGACCTACTTCAGATAATCCGATGATCAGACCTGCAACACTGAATTTTTTTAATAATTTCTGAAGATGATTAATTTTGTTTTGTTTGTTTGACTGTGACATTTCTGAAATTGTTTTTATTTGCAGAAACAGAGCAAAGAAGCTCTATATAGATCACTAAAGATAAATCCAGACTTACCAATAAATAAACATAGATGACATAAACTCAGAACGGTCGACTGTCCGCTTGTAATTGGCATAGATTGAATGAGTAAATGCATTCAATGTGATCATGCACAAGATTGAACAACATAATTTACATTTGACATATAAAATACATTCTATTGTAATTTTTGTTTGTAAACAAAGGCTAGTGTATCTTCGGCAAACTGTAATTATATAAATGTGTTCATGTTTGCACCCATCATCATGCAATACTTAGTCACAACAAAATTTATATAAAAAGAGACTTTTTAGAAAAAATGTTTTCTGACCTACCAAATCTATCAAATCGTGCAAGTTGTGTTATTTGGCCTGTTAGGTAGCCTATTTCATTTTATTAGAGGTTTTCAGTATTTCTGTTTGGACACATGAACCAAATGTTGACATTCTAGTAAGATTGTCCTAACAAGTGAATTACCTGAAATTATAAGACCTTTGTTGAATGTTAAATGATCAATTTTAAAGTTTGTATGTACTGTTAAGGTTATTATTATTCAGTTATTAACATAATGCAAGGACATATTGCTAGGCCAGACATTATGCATGAATATATTACAAGGTTCTTGCGTTGAATATATAAATTTCTGCAAGTAATTCATGCAATATCAGTCCTTTGGATTAGTGTTTGTATTACACTACACTTTGAGCGTCTTCGTGATACTCCCCGATTAAAAATACATACGACCGGGGTTATAAATATAGACAAGGTATCAGCTGTTGAACTATGCTAATAAGGTTGAGGATCATGTTTAATTCTCCGTACTACACCAGCATAGAGCAAGTCATATCGAGGAGAAACAAAGTAGCTTAATGATTATACAGGTGGTGTACGGATTCTGTCATATATATTATCTATATAACATGTGTTTAATGTAGTATTTATATATTACACTTCCCGACCAATGCTTCACAATTCATGGTGTGATTAAAAAATATACTTTTGATAGGTGCATATTTTGGTACTGAAATGTGTAATATTACTCAGGGAAGCCTTGAGAACCCCATCCCCAACTCTAGCAAGCTGCCCTGCATTCCCGACTCTAGCAAGCTGCCCTGCATCCCCGGCTCTAGCAAGCTGCCCTGCATCTCCGACTCTAGCAAGCTGCCCTGCATCCCCGACTCTAATAAGCTGCCCTCATCCCCGACTCTAGCAAGCTGCCCTGCATCCCCGGCTCTAGCAAGCTGCCCTGCATCCCCGACTCTAGCAAGCTGCCCTGCATCCCCGGCTCTAGCAAGCTGCCCTGCATCCCCGACTCTAGCAAGCTGCCCTGCATCCCCGACTCTAGCAAGCTGCCCTGCATCCCCGACTCTAGCAAGCTGCCCTGCATCCCCGACTCTAGCAAACTGCCCTCATCCCCGGCTATAGCAAGCTGCCCTGCATCCCCGACTCTAGCAAGCTGCCCTCATCCCCGACTCTAGCAAGCTGCCCTGCATCCCCGGCTCTAGCAAGCTGCCCTGCATCCCCGGCTCTAGCAAGCTGCCCTGCATCCCCGACTCTAGCAAGCTGCCCTGCATCCCCGACTCTAGCAAACTGCCCTCATCCCCGGCTATAGCAAGCTGCCCTGCATCCCCGACTCTAGCAAGCTGCCCTCATCCCCGACTCTAGCAAGCTGCCCTGCATCCCCGGCTCTAGCAAGCTGCCCTGCATCCCCGGCTCTAGCAAGCTGCCCTGCATCCCCGGCTCTAGCAAGCTGCCCTGCATCCCCGACTCTAGCAAGCTGCCCTGCATCCCTAACTCTTGCAAGCTGCCCTGCATCCCCGACTCTAGCAAGCTGCCCTGCATCCCCGACTCTAGCAAGCTGCCCTGCATCCCCGACTCTAGCAAGCTGCCCTGCATCCCCGACTCTAGCAAGCTGCCCTGCATCCCCGACCCTAGCAAGCTGCCCTGCATCCCCGACTCTAGCAAGCTGCCCTGCATCCCCCACTCTAGCAAGCTGCCCTCATCCCCGACTCTTGCAAGCTGCCCTGCATCCCCGGCTCTAGCAAGCTAGCAATCACGTTAGATAGTACATTGTATTGTACCTTAGAATGAAGGGCTGCAGTGATCACGTTAGATAAGTACATTGTATTGTACCTTAGAATGAAGGGCTGCAGTGATCACGTTAGATAAGTACATTGTATTGTACCTTAGAATGAAGGGCTGCAGTGATCACGTTAGATAAGTACATTGTATTGTACCTTAGAATGAAGGGCTGCAGTGATCACGTTAGATTAGTACATTGTATTGTACCTTAGAATGAAGGGCTGCAGTGATCACGTTAGATAAGTACATTGTATTGTACCTTAGAATGAAGGGATGCAGTGATCACGTTAGATTAGTACATTGTATTGTACCTTAGAATGAAGGGCTGCAGTGATCACGTTAGATTAGTACATTGTATTGTACCTTAGAATGAAGGGCTGCAGTGATCACGTTAGATTAGTACATTGTATTGTACCTTAGAATGAAGGGCTGCAGTGATCACGTTAGATAAGTACATGTACATTGTATTGTACCTTAGAATGAAGGGCTGCAGTGATCACGTTAGATTAGTACATGTACATTGTATTTTACCTTAGAATGAAGGGCTGCAGTGATCACGTTAGATAAGTACATTGTATTGTACCTTAGAATGAAGGGCTGCAGTGATCACGTTAGATAAGTACATTGTATTGCACCTTAGAATGAAGGGCTGCAGTGATCATGTTAGATAAGTACATTGTATTGTACCTTAGAATGATGTTTTATGAGGTTTTTGTCATAGTTACACATTGTATGACACTGAGTAGTCCTTATAATGTATTGTCACTGTTATATTAATTATATGTCACATTCCACAGTCATTTAGCATTGTTAATTTGTATAATGTCTTAATGCACCATTAATTTATCATCCTACGTATGACATCAGGGTTCATATATTGTGTATACAGCTTTCTATGTGTGTACTATTTCTTCTTATATCATACAGAAATTATATTTTGTAGGTAGTATCATTGTTTACTTGCTTACTTAATCTTCTTCATGTCTTGGTGCTAATATGCACTTAAGGTTATTGCTTCTGAAGTAGGTTTCTGTAGCGTTTCTCAGTGACTGAATTATTGGCCATGTGAACTTTATCCACCTCCTTTCTCAACTGGACTTGGTCCCACCCCTGAAAGAAAAAAGCTGGTTGTCATCAGTCTGCGAAATTAGCACTTGTCCAGTTGTCCACGACAAGTAATTGTCAATTCGGGCTAGTAAATTATGCAGTAATTATGCATAGAGCATAATATTAAAGGAAACTAATTGATTTTTTCGATTCGGTCAAGTAATTTAAAATCCTAAATTCACAGACTGTTTTCATACCCTCTCCCCTTCCCTTAAAGCTGTGTTGACTCCCTGAGAATGCATTTACATTCCCCTTCCTCAATCCTGGTTGGTTCCCCTGAGAGAAATAGCTGGATCCACACAATCCTGGTTTGTTCCCCTGAGAGAAATAGCTGGATCCACACAATCCTGGTTGATTCCCCTGAGAGAAATAGCTGGATCCACACAATCCTGGTTGGTTCCCCTGAGAGAAATAGCTGGATCCACACAATCATGGTTGGTTCCCCTGAGAGAAATAGCTGGATCCACACAATTCTGGTTGGTTCCCCTGAGAGAAATAGCTGGATCCACACAATCCTGGTTGGTTCCCCTGAGAGAAATAGCTGGATCCACACAATCCTGGTTGGTTCCCCTGAGAGAAATAGCTGGATCCACACAATCATGGTTGGTTCCCCTGAGAGAAATAGCTGGATCCACACAATTCTGGTTGGTTCCCCTGAGAGAAATAGCTGGATCCACACAATCCTGGTTGGTTCCCCTGAGAGAAATAGCTGGATCCACACAATCATGGTTGGTTCCCCTGAGAGAAATAGCTGGATCCACACAATCATGGTTGGTTCCCCTGAGAGAAATAGCTGGATCCACACATGAAATACTTGGTATGTTTGTTACAGTCTCTCCGAACCATTCTGAACCTCAAGAGTTTCTCTAAGAAGTTGAGAAATGAGTCGTATTTGTTTCGCTCACGTTTTACTGCAATGATATGAACGGATATTGAAACTGGTAATAAATTACTGCTGGTGTTGTTTTGTATCGGGTTCTGTCTTTCTTGTAGCATTGATTAGTTTGAAAGGTAGAAAACTAGACCATGCAGCCTTTTATTCCTATAACTCACAGGCTTTATTGATTTGATATCTTTCTGATGACATCTTGTGCAGTGTTGTGTATTTGTTTGGTTACAACAAAATACTCGTTGAAATTATCTTCTTCAAGGTATGGGGTATCGGAGGTTATTTTAAATTCTAACACAACTAGCGGTTTTCGCTATACAGTCAGGACTCGTTACAACGGCATCCGATATACCGACAATTTCGTTATAACGACACCAATTGGTGGGGACGAATTCTATACAATGTAAATCACGGTGTATAACCGTATCGGTACCCTCTCAGTGCAAAATGATATATCGGTACCCTCTCAGTGCAAAATGATATATCGGTACCCTCTCAGTGCAAAATGATATATCGGTACCCTCTCAGTGCTGGCACCGGTCGCTCTCAGTGCAAAACAATGAATCCGATTGACGAAGAACCGCAGGAGAGGTAAGAAAATCGGTTTTTTGTCCAAAAATACCAGTTTATGCATAAAAATCGATAGCCCACGGAACCCCCCGATGATTAACCATTGTCTTCCTGTTGTTAAATTTGTTCTATCATATTTCACAAGTTCTGGCGTGGCTGGAATGTTGACCGAGGGTCGTTGTGCGAATGAACATCAAGTCATGTTTATGTAGCTTAAATGCGACTTTTCTTCAATATAGCAAATATCTAGCACCTCAGACGTAAAGCCGTTGATCATATGTTGCCCCTAAAAGCCTTTTATTCAGTAACTTCCATCACATTTCTTAAAAAACACCCTACTTTCAGTTTAGACGCGGCACCGGTACCCTCTCAGTTCTGGCACCGGTACCCTCTCTGCTCGTTGCAGCTGACTGTCACCGGTACCCTCTCTGCACTTGCAATCAATTTGAATACGATCAATTTGATTGCAAGTGCAGTGAGGGTACCGGTGCCAGAACTGAGGGGGTTCCGTGGGCTATCGATTGTTATGCATAAACCGGTATTTTGGACAAAAAAACGATTTTCTTACCTCCTGCGGATCTTCGTCAATCGGATTCATTGTTTTGCACTGAGAGAGACCGGTGCCAGCACTGAGAGGGTACCGATATATCATTTTGCACTGACAGGGTGCCGATACGGTTATAGACTGTGTAAATTGTATCCGTTATAACTTCATATTCACTTACCGACACCGAGAGCAAAACAATGGGAACGAATCGAGTGTTTACACAGTAATTAATACTCAATATACTGACACTATCAAGGGACTATTTTTCACACTTGAACTATTTATCGGCTTTACACAAAGTCGCCGTCTAAGCAAGGAGCCTACTTATGTAATTACACTTGTGAAAATCATCTTAATTGCTCTCATTATAATAGTGGAACCTTTCACAGTCGAATCACAGTTTGTGAAATACGGCTCGCGCATTCGTAATCAAGGGAGATAAGCGAAGTCATCGCATATATTCGTATTTTAGAAATCGTACGGGTCACGAAATAAACGATGTCAATCGAGATTTCTCGACATGATTTATTTATTCATCAATTCTTAAACTCGATACGGTATAATTAGTAACAAAATGAATCACCAATTTATTCTCTAGAGCGTTATATTTTATAGTTTACTGTAGTAGTATCCGGACATCTTTAAATTCGGACGCACGTTATTTGGAGCTCTCTCAAAACATTGTATTTTATTTTAAATATTATTTTATGCAATTATGATAATTTCATACTGCTGATTTTGCTGATTATGACAATTTTATGACATAATAAATTATATGTTAATCAATAATTGATTTTTATGAAACAATCTCCCAATCAAACTTCCCGTCACTAGTGAAATTCAGTATAACGACAAATTCGTTATAACGACATTTTGATCGGGAACGAACAGTGTCGTTGTATCTAGATCTGACTGTATACACACAGTATATAGAAAGCACTGTGCACACAAACTCCAAATAAAACACAGATATGGCAAATCACTTTAATAGCCTTACAAGGAAGAAAATAATGCCGCTGTAACTGTCTTGAAAAATCTGTTAAGCTGTTGAAAAATATTTTATATTTCTTGGAAAGCAAATAATGTCCCCTTAGCAGGGCGTATATTTCATAGAAACCAATGAAGAAATAAAATATTTATGGCTATTTTATTTTCCAATGTTTACAAAATTTTACTTGTAACTGTAGCCAAAAGTCACATGGTATTGCTACACTGTACTTTTGCCTGATAAACTAACTGTATTTGACCGATATTTACAAAAAAGTTAACAGTACAACAGAAAATTTGAACATAAAATATTTTTGTCAAAAATCTAATTAGCAGTTCAATTGCAATGAATGTGTACCTGTATAAAAACACTGTCTAAAGGTCCAATGTTTAACACCTATGACTATAGCTTGTTCCGTTAAGCTTGGAAACAATGGACTGAATACAATATATTTTCTCAGTTTTCTCATTACACAATGAGACTGTATGGTTCGGCTTAATTGAGTACTAGTAAATACAAACAAGTTTAAGCAAATTGGCCAATTAAAATTCAACACGCTTTGGTGGATGACCGTTATAGTGTACAAACAGTAGTGGTAATTATCCGAGTGATTATCACGCCGTGGTAACTAAATACTGCACCAAGGATATTACCGAAAAAGTAGAATTTTTCTCTCTGAAATTTGAAATTCGCAAACTTTAAGCCTCGCGAACTACTTCCAAATTAGAACTTTGCAAACATTTAGCCTCGCGAAATAAATGTTTTTACAGTAAAGTAAACAGATATGGTCAGTTTTGTACTAAAAACATCACTGAATAAGTGAAGTGAACTAGATTCCTAATCAAAGGAGATCATTCTTAATATTTGTCGCAAAAAGCTGCACGCAAATGCGATTTTAGATGGAAATAGATTTGAGTAGAGTTACATGCCTTGTTCAGTAACCTGAGTAGGTTTGAGTAGAGTTACCTGCCTTGTTCAGTAACCTGAGTAGGTTTGAGTAGAGTTACCTGCCTTGTTCAGTAACCTGAGTAGGTTTGAGTAGAGTTACCTGCCTTGTTCAGTAACCTGAGTAGGTTTGAGTAGAGTTACCTGCCTTGTTCAGTAACCTGAGTAGGTTTGAGTAGAGTTACCTGCCTTGTTCAATAACCTGAGTCATGGTAAATGGCCATGTTTCCTTTTTCTCCATTTCCTCTATTTTATAATTACATTTATTGGTTTTTGTCACAGACATGATTGTTGTCTGGCATAGGGCCATTTTATATTTAGTTTTTCTGTATCAAAGTGATCAATATAAAGACTTGGCACCATCTGTCATCTGTTTATCAACTGATGTATATTCTACCTAAAGTCTTTGTTTCTCACTAAACAGATACTGAATCAGATTTATAGTACTCATAGAAATATTTGCAGAAATGATTGAGCAACAGACATAATTTTGTGTCTATACTTTTGAACAAAGGATATAAGTTCATTTCTATTCATCATTTACTCCATATTGTCCTATAAAACTAATTATTCTCACAAGAGACTATAGTCATGTAGTGTATATATAACTATCTCATTACCAGTCATTCCTTTGCTAGTCGCCATTTGTACAATAAAAATATTTGAATTTAAGGAATTTCCACAAAATCTAGATTACAAAACAAGGGCAGTAACTCTGTGTATGAGAGTATTATATTTGCATTATAATACTTCATTTCAATGCAGATGTATAATGTGTCGTCAATCACAAAATATATACACACCACATACAAAACTGTATGTTTCTTGTTTTCTATTTTCAGGTTCTCGACGGTGTCTTATTTGTTGTGAATTCTCAAGGAAAAGTTGAGTTTGTGTCTGAAAATGTAACACAGTTTATAAATTATTCTCAGGTAAGTGAAGTTATCATTATGATCTCCCCTTGCCCCCTCCCCAACCCTCTGCCCCCCCTCCCTCCTCCATAGAAGTGGGCAGAATTACTTTAAAACAGTCTGTTATTCAGAAGACTAAATGGTTCTCCATCAACAATTATAGAACTGTTTGATATAGGCTCCTCAACTTGTAGATGCTGCTTGTTCCCAAACAAAATGTCATTATATATGTTTACATGTAACTGATATAACAAATCCCTTTAAAGGAGACCGGGTTCAGTTTACAACCCTTTTTTTTTTTTTTTTTTAAACAAATGCGGAGCATAGCCTTTATTTGCCAGTCAGCTTTCCGATGAAATATGGCAGGCGTATAATTATATGTGTGCCTCCACCCGGTTTTGAACCCGGGTCGCCAGATTAGACGGCGAGCGCCCTAACCATTGAGCTACGGAGGCCAGTAGGGTTCTAGTCATGTAACTTTCTATCAAGCACTCCTCATGCTCTGCTGTTTCTGTTAAGTGCTGCCTTCCTTGTCCAATTTGTTATATTTTAGCAACTAAGGTCCTGTTTCTGTTATCCCTTTCCCCCATGGAGGCACATTCGTGTCTGTCTATCTAACCCCTATAATATGCCATATTTTAGTGCATTTTACAATCCATAGAAAATGGAATGCAGAAAAAGAAGAAATGCAGAAATTTGCTTGATTTCCATTTAAAATACACCCAAGGGATCAAGACTTTGTAGAACTGTCATTATAAATAAGTTACGGACAGTTCTTGCATTATGTTTGTATTCTGATGGTTTTTCAAACAATGGACATTGCTGATTATATTTAAAGGCCCCGTCACACAACAAATGCTGGCGAATAGTAAGGACTTCCGCTAAATTTGTTCTCATGAGTATGTATATTCTGTCTATCGTTGGTGTGTGTGTTTGGATGCGTCTGTGAGTGTTTGTGTCCATTAGGATTAGTTCTGTTTGGTCTGGATGCATTAAACATCACAAATAGCTATTTGTCAGGCATCGTTCAATACATTGGTTATGTGTGACGGGGCCTTTAGGTTCAAAATTTACAAATTTCTGTACATTTTGAAAAATGTGCATCAGTAAACATAATGGTCTATATCTGTCTGTGACAGCAACTCTTATGGGCCTAAAGATTTGTCCTTGTCCCTCAGTCAGTTGCCGAATCTATCAGTCAATCCCGGAATATTGTGTCAATCATAAGTTGAAAAATATATAAGCTTCAATTATTAACCCTGTGCGGATATTAGCACCTAGGTTTTGTACGAATATTAGCATGTAAGTACTTGAGTTCAGATTCATTTAGCATTAGCAGTCATTGCCCTTGGAATGATTTAAAGAAATCAGCCTGTCTGGCCTATAAAAGTATTTGAGGTACAGTCAACTTCATAGGAATATTAGTCAAGATGCAGAGTTATTGCCCTTAACATGGGTTGCATCTGTGTATTATGAACATATTTATGCATAATTATTTATCAGAGCTTAATTACTTACACTGATGATCACATAGGAATAAATTTATGTTTGATTATAATTATTGATTAACTTATTGTATAATATTTCTACATTTCAGGATGATTTAATTGGTAAAAGTGTTTATAATATTATACATGTTGGAGATCATGCACAGTTCAGTAGCAGTCTACTTCCACTCTCAGTCAGTAAGTATCAACTGAGTATTCTATCTTTCACCACAGGAATTTGAAGTTCTACCAATAAAATATTATACAAGTCGGTCCATCACAAATCACTCTACATACATATATATAATACAAGGAATGCAACGCTCCCCCCCCCCCCCCCCCCCCTCCAAAATAGAATCCCGTAGCCAGTGCTAACAAAAGAAAAGATACAAGCGATTAAGTTAGCTCAGGAATTAATGGTCTGGTGATCTTTGACAGAGTTTCGGCCCCTTGTGGGAGGCTTACATTATTGTGAAAAAAGGTCTAATGTTTATATGCTGAGCATAGCCTTTATTTGCAGGCTTGTGGGTGCTTCCACCTTCACTTGAACCAGGGTCGCCTGATTAGATTACATATAATGTAATCAGAGCAACAGATAAGGTTTTAGTCAATTGGGTATTTTACCCCCGAGTTTCAATTTTGATAGGGTTTTGACAAATTTCAATTGGGTATATAATAAAACTCAAAGGGTAAATAAGCTTTTATGTACTATTGTTCACTATAACATCCTTTTTTATTTGGGTATTTCAAATTGCTTTTGCTTTTTCTTACTCCCTTCTCTCAAAATCTATTGGGTTTTAAAGAAAATTATTTGGGTAATTACCCCAATACGCAGCTTATCTGTAGCTCTGTATAATGGTGTATTAGACATTCAATAATTATGTATATAAAGCATAAACACTGTATGTACATTATATAATCAAAATGTCTTCATGTGTAAGGTGGTATGTGCCAATCTGTTTCTATCTATTTCTAGGCAGTGGTATCGGAAATATAAACTGGCAGTCAGATAGTTTCGGAGGAAAAGGTCGTGTTTTTAATTGTCGTCTGCTTGTTAAACCTACGTGTAAGTATACAAACATTTGACAATATTCACATGAGATGATCCATGCCATTGAATGCCCGAGATGTCTAGATGGAGTAAACACTTCCATTCTATACCTTGTTTACAAATCACCACAAAAACAACATGAAAAGTTTAAATAATGGCGACTATACAAGTTATATATATAAGTTAGGTAAATAACGTCGAAGGGGTCCTCATTGATAAATATGCTGAAGTAGCTACATTTTTACGCTAAAATCAATACAGAATCAGTTTCCTGTGTCAGTTAAACAACAAATTCCCCACCCAACTTGCTCGGCTAGAACCCCCTCCTCATTCCCAAAAAATAATGCAGGGGTCCTACAATTCTGAAAAAATCCAGACTTTACTGCACTAGAAAGAATGAAGTTTTTCTGCAGAAAATAAAAGTTATTTGAAGAAAAAGTACTGAGTATTGACCAAGTTATGGTCATTTGAAATTTCATGCAATAGAACAATGTTTGAAACAGAGTTTTGGTAATAGGGATATATGCTAATGGCTCCCACATCAGACTTGCATCTTATATTCAGAATTGTGCATTATGCCTCATTAGGACTCCTGGATCATGATAACCATACAGTTGTTTTGTAATGGCCTAATGTATAATATTTGCAGCATTTCTCTGCTTGCGTCTGGAAATTACTGTGTCTGCTGGTTGTCGTTATGTTGACAGTAGAACGGTTGGCACTGTTCTTCAATATATCTGTGGTTTTGTTTCGTAAGACATAAATAATTCGATACCTCCGATTACAAGTAATAAATTAATGTCATGTCTCGTTATTTTTCCTATGTTTCATTATATCCACGGTTTTCACAAAACATGTGACTTGACGAAATATTATACCATAGAAACGTGACCAATCATATTGCAGTTTGTTGTTATTATAGTTGTTAATGAGAGAAATACCCTTCTCCTACCTGAACTCGTACTAGATCAGATTACAGTTATCGTTTATCTTACATAACAACAGGATTTCTGTCGTTTATCTTACATAACCCCCCTCCCCCCAACAACCATGACAACCACACTGCTGTTCTACACCGTAGCTCTGACATTTTATCGTCGGTGTAAAGGTTATGCCGACATATTGTTAGTTGTCTAGCAATTTACTAAGTCTGTTGACCAAAATTCCTTAGTGAAATACTATTGAGACACTGCCTGAATATTTAAAAATACGTAAATCATTGCAGGTAATGAAAATGATGACTTGGAAACAAAACAGACGTATGTTCATCAATATAAAGCTTTACAGATTTCCTCCATTCTCCATTCCACATCTGAATCTGTTAACGAAAACTCGGAAAGTTCAGGTAAGTCACCAACCTTGAGAAATTAAACAACAAACTACGAGGGGTGATCCAGAATTACGTGGACTTTTTCTCTAGAAAGTTTATTTTAGGTCAGATATGTATGAAAGTTGTACACAAGCGACTTTTATCTATTATTGACACAAAACGCAACACATATCTGAAAACAATTCTTTGCATCAGCAGTTATACGCTACCATGGCAACACATAAATGCTTTCGCGGATCAACTGAGTTTTTTTCCGTAAAACGTGTTACGTTATTGCTGATTGTTACTGTGTTTCTTCATTTAGAAATTCAGAAATATGGCATCATGTTGTCTAATATTGTATCAACAACTGAGTGAAATTTCAAAGAAATATTCGTTGTATTCGTCATGTTATGAATATATATGTAACTGTTGTCATATCATAATTAACGTCAATAATGACGTCACAAAATTTCAGTTACACTCGCATATCCATGTAATTCTTTGTACAGCTAGGAAAATTCCCAACGCAGATGAAAGAAATCTTGGAGTAATCAAGTATTATACGTATCGTATCACAGCCACTTGTTTTTAAATGGCATAAACGTTTTAAAGAAGGCCTGGATGATGTGACAGGCCATGCGGGTAGAAGTAAAACCCCGACATTGATTGGATCGGTGCTTACGTTGGTCAGAATCAACCATTCGTGACATTATTGGGAAAATATTATCTTCCAGGGGTGGTTACGGTACAGTTAGGTAAATATTGACAGGACGATAATATATGCATACAATAACAGCATAATCGGTTAGGGAAAATAAAGAACAGTTGATTAGCCGTGTTCGAAAGCATCATGAAATGATACAGGCGTGAAGGTGACGTCGTACGTCATTTCTGAGCTGCCCCGCGATTCATAACCATACCCTCTTACAGACGCTGTATGTACGTTATTTATTATCACATCCACATGAAATGTGGTATACCTGTGCAGTAAGTATCAATAATAGATTGTCCACAGATTTGTAAATATAAGTATAACGGTTTTTGAATTAGAGCAAAAGTCCACGTAAGTCAGGATCACCCCTCGTATATGTCAGACATTTTGACTGACAGTGGTTGGGAGAGGTAGGTCCCCCGCTTTAAGATCAAGAGGTCCTATGTTTGGATCCCTGTGCAAGAATAACTCGCAATGCTCCATTTACTTGAACCAAGGAGCATGAATGGGCATCTGAGAGGGTCAAAAGTCAATGTGCTGTGGTTGCCATTGGAGCCGCCTGTAACAGCCGACTTGCGGCTCCATAACTGGGAGTGAAGTACTGTGAAGTGACACATGCCTGAAAATAGACTTTAACTAGCTTCTTGCCTGTACCAAACCAGCGACAAAAATTTTTATAGACAAATTTTGTGCCAGATTTTCAGACTGATTCCAGTTGAAGATAATGCCTTGTTTCTTTTACTTTTTGGGGAAAGGGGTCCGGGCCCATAGGAGGGGGAAAAGAAGCAATCGGAATCAGACTTCACCTGAGAAAAGTTACTTTCCTGATGTGTGTTATGATAAGCTATACATATCTCTCACACCTACCATACTTACCTCCCTTGTTTGAAAATGTCCGCCATTTTGAAAGGCAAATTTCTTACATGTTAAATTTGTTATTTTCTTGAAAAGGCTTGAAGCTGAAACATCGAAAAATGATAATTTAAACTACAAAATGTGTTAATGTTGATACTTAAAAATATTGTGAATTCCAGATAACATCTATTCCCTTTGCTGTAGTCTTATTTGTTGCGAATGTATGAATTATCTTCTATAAATTTCAGATTCGAGTTTCAGTCTAGTGTGTATAGCACGAAGACTTCCTCTGTCAGAGAAGACTACAATGCTCGGAGTGGAACAATTTACTACAAAGCAGGATTTAAATGGAAAAATAATTGGTTGTGACATAAGGTATGATTATGTTAATCTGGCTCTATCTGTCGTTATAGCAGTGTTTATGATGTGCAAATGACCCGCAGACATTGTATGTTACATATTTCATTAATTCTTTTACACCATCGCTAAAATCTTATAGGAAGTCGTTCAGCTTAATCTAAGACCAGACAAAAAGAGGGTCTTCATAATAAATTGGTCATACTAGCTCACCTATTTTGTTTTACATTTAAGACGCATTTCAATTATCCACATGATTATCAAAGTCTTGAGGCAGGTTATTGACCTTGGTACTGTTTTATCAAAGCACTTACGGAAATCTTAAATTTACGATAAAATTTAAGTTCTGTATAACTCTTAAACAGCACATTGTGGTAAAGGCTTGTTAGTCCCCTACCGGTTTTTGACCGGAGGGGACTATAGGTTTGCCCTCCGTCCGTCTGTCCGTCAGTCAGTCCGTCCATCCGTCAAAAAATCTGGATAAGGACATAACTCAGACAGTTTCCAAGCTAGGTTTATGAAACTTGGTATGTGGATAGAGGGCAATAAGGGGATTGTGTACGTCTAAAAATATTTTGATTCTGACAAAAATGTGGTTGCTATGGCAACAGAAACATTGAAAATGGCTTAAAACCGGTAGGGGACTTCTGTATTGCTTGCAATTCTTAATTACTTGTTCAATATCAATTATCATTCAGTCTACAAACATGTACTACCAATATCTGTCCCCTCTATGTAGGTTTAAACAAATTATTAAGAATTTAAATTTGAACTTAAGTTTTAAGATTTCCATGAGCACTTTGATAAAACAGTACCATGTAATAAAACAACGTATTATCTTCACAATAAATTCATTTTGCTAACTGGTGATGCAGCTTTCCAAAGTAAAACAATTAGAAAACATAAATTCATTAATGTACTTTGGCAAGGTTTGCACTGGCCTTGAAAAGACTTGTTCTAGAAAAGCCCATACGTTTTGAATAAATATAAATTATAGATAAATTCCTGTAGTTCTGCACATAACATTCATGCAAAAATAATAACAGAACCTAAAACTGATACTTCAGTTTCTTCCCATGATAAGCCAAGAATGATCATGCTCCACAGCATAATGTGTGACGGTGTATATGTAATTCTCATGTATAAGACCTTCTGAACAGCACAAAGGATATATGTAATTCTCATGTATAAGACCTTCTGAACAGCACAAAGGATATATGTAATTCTCATGTATAAGACCTTCCGTAAGGCACAAAAACTTTCCCAAGGTTGCTGATTGCCGGAAAATGCAAAGACAATTACAAAAACAAAGAGTACAAAAACATCATAAAAATTTAGATATGGCCTGAAAAATTCTCGAGTATTTGGGTTTCATCAATCACAAATATTTTTAGCTCTACTTTTCGAAGAAAAAAAGTCTAGCTATTGTCGTGACGGGATCGTGTGCATTGATTAAGTTCATTGTCAGAGTCTAATGGCAATCAAAGGTATCAACTTGAAACTTTTTATAGTTATTCACAATCACAAGGGGAGTCCATACTGACAAGGCTGATAACTCTGTGACCAATATTTGTGGAGTTATCTGCCCTTGTTTGTACTTAGTACATAGAAATAGTGGCAAATTTTACACATAAACTAAATTTTCTCAAACACTATCAAAGCTTTCGACTTAAAGTTAGTACACTTGTGGAATGTGATGACCTTCATCTACTGACAAGAGGAAACAACTCTATACAGCATTTTATAAGTTATTCCCTTTTTTTCTGACTTTGAATCTTTACACAAAAATGTCAATTACTCAAAGACTATCAAAGGTATCCACTTGAAACTCAACATAGTTATTCACTATCACAAGGGGAGTTCATACAGTCAAGGCTGGTTACTCTGTTACCTATATTTATGAGTAATCTGCCCTTGTTACTCTTAGAATTTTGACTCACAGATGAGCAAGGTTACTATCAAGTACGAGAAAGTCGAGCGTCCAGCACTCGTAGGCGGTGCTCTTGTCATATATCAGCATGACAAAAAAGAACAACACACCACTGTTGTAATTGTTTAATTAATGGCATTAAACTGCATGATTCATTAATCAATGTTAAGTCTATGTGAAGTCATTGCTCTATTTCCATGTCCTTAAATAAGAACAGAATTATGCAGTATTTTGCACTTTCTCTATTTACAGTGGGATTGCTGCCGGGCGTTTTAATTGCCCAGACTTTGTTGGTCAGAATATTCAAGAATTTTGTCATTCAAATGATGTGCAACAGTTCTCAAAGCATTTACAAGAAGGTTGGTTTGTTTCTTTGCTAATCAGTTATGCAGTATGTAATTTGTCTGCCATGGTTAGTGAACTGGATTTGAAACTGTGATCAGGGTTTGATTCGTTGTCATGGCAGGTCATGTGATCAGGGTTTGATTCGTTGTCATGGCAGGTCATGTGATCAGGGTTTGATTCGTTGTCATGGCAGATCATGTAATCAGGGTTTGATTCGTTGTCATGGCAGGTCATGTGATCAGGGTTTGATTCGTTGTCATGGCAGGTCATGTGATCCCATAAAAATTTGACAACTGTTGATTTTCCTTTACGTGTGGATAAGTTGCCAGTTTCTTGCAGAAGGGTTAGTACTGGTTAGAAATAAAAACTTGACTATACATTAATTCCCCGAGCATTGTGTCATAAGTCGGCTATTAGGAAAAGTCCAGAAAAACTGTTCAGATTAATCAACATATACATTCTCACATAGTTTGATGCATGTGAAACTTCTCAAAGTACTCACAAGTATAGTGCCTGTAGTAAGTTACTTACAAATAGTTGAAAAAAATGATGTTAAAACAAAGACATATAAGTTATAGTAGAATATAGTTGCTAATATATAACGTCTTCTCTTTCAGCAATTAACAATGGAAGTAATACGAGCGGGGTGTACCGTTTTAAAATGCAAGAAAATCGTTACGCCTTTGTTCAAACAAAAAGCAAGTTATTTCAAAATCCGATCAACGGTTCTTCAGAGTTCATCATGTCCACCCATTCAATTATCAGGTTGGTTTTACATTATTTTATAGTACAGAGAATTTGACCTGATCCTCAAACTTCATTAAGCATAATTTAACGGCTGATATCTTGTCTATATTTATAACCTCGGTTGTATGTTTTCATAAGTGAGGAGAATCACGAAGATGCTCTAGGTGTAATACAAACACAAATCTAAAGACCGATATGGCACGATTTGCTAGCAGAAATTTATATATTCAACACAAGGACCATGTAATATATTTATGCATAAGGGTCACTGTTGACCAAGAGTTTAATATGGTGTGTTCTGATAGGTTGTCCTTATCAATTCATTCAGATAAGTGTTAAACTATCGATTTGTTTCTTGTTTCAGAGAGTGCGAATCAGACTTTGAGAAAGGTTCAGCCTCTACGAGTCTTATGAAAGCAATTATTGGTCCAGGACTTCAACAAGCACAGAAACGTGTGACTACACCTATAAGTAACGTGAACTCATCTATGGCCAATATGGCATTAGTTGGAAATAATGTGATGACTAGTTTAACTACTGGAAACTTATTCGGTATAAATGAACATAGTAATGACGATATACTGAGTCAGTTAGGTTGGGACACGCAAGTTTCAGACACTTCTACGAGTGCTAATGGAAACGTGTCAGTGAATATGTCTACCTCATTCTCGAACAATCTTAGTTCACAGCTGAAGATTTCACAGCATTTACAGCGTAGTTTGTCCACGTCTACCCCTCAAAGACAGACACAAGTGAACAATAATAACAATAACAATATGGGGGGTGTGGGCAATAAACGGCCGGGTCATCTTCTTGGACAGTTGGGTCAAAGAAGCTCGAGTCTTGACCTTGGACAAAGTCAAGGTCAAAGTATAGGTCAGATGCCTCATCCCCCGGGACAGAAAAGTCCGGGTTTCTCGCCGACTCCTAACTCAATGAGTCGGTTTCAGATTCCCCCGCAACGCAGTGCCATGATGTACAACAGACGTAGTCCGGTGGCGTCCCCTGTGCCCACTATGAGCCAGGGTAGTTTTAATGCACCATTTCCGCCACGAACGCCGTCTCCTATGCTGTCGCCTTCACCAGGTATGACTGTTTATTTGCCTTGAAGAATGTGAATACATGTTTATTTGCCTTGAAGAATGTGAATACATGTTTATTTGCCTTAAAGAATGTGAATACATGTTTATTTGCCTTGATGAATGTGAATACATGTTTATTTGCCTTGAAGAATGTGAATACATGTTTATTTGCCCGTTTCTTTTGCCATATTCATTAGAACCTGTGCAACCACCTGTATTAATTAAGGAAATTCTCTATTAAACTGCTGCTTAAACTCCCGCTTGATACTATATAAAATTTCTGCTGTTTACCAGTTGGTCTGTAATGCAACCAGCAATCAATTCTAAAACTGCATACACTGAATTAATACACAATCCTTGTTCGTCAATAGGTGAAAAAGTTAACTAAAAATCAAGCTCTAAGGGTTCTATAATCCACTGATATGTTAATTAGGTGTGAAATTCTCCACCGGTTTGATTGGACATGAGTTGAGAAAGGTCTGTTTTATCAAATGAACTCTCAGTACTAAGCCTAGTAGCGCATTTTGTCAAGAATTTTAGGTTGGATGGTTTTTGCAGGAGTTATGGCCCATTTTAGGAGACTTGCATTTATTTTTGTGTCAAAAACCGTCCTAGTTCCTTATTGTATTTGTTCTGGTTCCAGGTTTATCACAGACAGGATGGCATAAACCTATGACGAGTAACCCAACATTCACTGGGAACCAGGCACTGGAGGATCAGTTAAATATGGCGGCATTTTCACAGGGACGGTTAATGCAGCATTTATCAAGTGGTTTAGACAGTATGATGGGTGACAAAAAGAAACGACCTGGAAAATTATGTCAGCTGTTAACACAAAACAGTCCTCCGTCGAGTTCTCGGCGGTCAGATCCGGGGACACCTAAAGGTGGTAGAAGTCGGCATAACAGTCGACAGGAATATATGGAAATGTCGCCGGCGGACAGTATACAATCACCTCAGCCTGGACCCGGTCAGAGTCCGCCGGAAAAACCACAAAGTACATCAAATGAGGATAGTGAACATTTAGTGAACACTGAGAAGGACAGTAATTGTTTGTTAAAGTCTTTGTTAAGTCAAGATGATGACGAGGAGGAGGAGACGACGACAGTGGAGAAATGTGAGGAACAGACAGCGGAAGCACAAGCTGTCGTTACCAAGCAACAGATGAACTCCGTAGAAATGGAGAAAAATGAAGCAGAAGCAAAGAGAACAGGAGATAATATATTGTTAAAGGTAAGATCTACACTCTGGTGACTTGGCATGTAACATTTTACGTCTTTTACTAACCTCCAAAAGTGAAGAGTCACAATGAACCCTGACTCAATTTTCAAAGATATTGCAAAAGGATTTATAATTGTTAACTAATAAAACTAAATTTGACTCTTTAGCTTAAATTTCAAGGAGTCAAAATTGTTTTTTTATGCCCCCCTATCGATTGATGGGGAGGCATATAGTGATTCACCTGTCCGTCCGTTCGTCCGTCCGTTCGTCCGTCCGTCCTGGTTAACCCAAATTGACCGTTTCTTCTAGCATTAATATGGCTTGCTACAAAGCTTTCATACTTGCATGGATGTTGTGTATGAACACTCTCCACACGCCAGTATCACCTAACCCCATTTTGACCTTCACCTTGACCTAATTTTGGACTTAGACTTATTTATGGACGAGGCTTCCACAGGGGGCATAAGCGTTTATTGAACGCAGTCTTGTTGTTTGTTAAAATGCAGTTTTAAGAGTCTAATAAATAGAGGATATTTGTTTGTTTTGATTGAATATGGTTTATATCTCATCATGTAGTGATAAAATTCAATATTTTCAAGAGCGCATAGCGCGAGTGAAAATATTAAAATTTTATCACTACAAGATGAGATATTAACCATATTTAATCAAAACAAACAAATATTCTATTTATTTAATGCTTATATGGTGTCAAAACTGGTACTATTTATGCCAAATTACCACTGTGGTTAGGCTACGTATGAATATGTTATTCCATTCATATTTTTCACTTCAAAATCCGCCATCTTGGATTATGGTGAAAAGGTGAAAACAACTTTTTAAGAATTATGTAGGAAATGGTCTAACTAAGAATAAAAACCCCCACATGACATATTTCCGTTCAGTAATAAAAAAGTTACAGACATTTTAGTGTTGAGATTTTGGTAAATTAAAGTAGTCCCTATGAGGGAACGGAGCTTATATCAGTCACATTGTAGGTGATAACCAGTGACTGATATAGGTTTTATTTCACTGATATAACTCCATATCTCATCAGTTAGCATTAAATAAAAGCCCCTTATTTGTATTTTAAGGGCCCACCATTATGATTTTTGAGACACCCTAACTTGATTTCTTAAACCCTTTTCTCCATAGATAGTTGATATGGAATTGGGTCATAGTCCTTTATTTGTTAACATTGGTACTGATGTAGGAAAAAAGGTTTGGGGCTCTCTGAAAAGACTGGGTATACCCAAAAGACTTGATACATGCACCCTACATCTTCAATAGTCCTGACCAAGCAGAACAAGTCCTCCATAATAAAATCTAATGTCATCAATTTATGATTATATAGTCCAGTTAGGATATTGTGACAGTGACGTTGCAGTTTATGTGTACGCAAAAAATCTCAACCATTGTCTAAACAGGTAGAGCGAAGTTTAGTATGTTAGTTTAGCATTGAAATTATAGTTGTTTGTACAGTATAAGCCTTTATAATTGGTGTTCGCCGTTATAGTGGACTCGACCGCTGCGTCACTGGATTTTTATCCTGACTGGACTATTCATGTATATATGTCTAAAAATTATAATCCCCACATCGACGAGTGCACAGCTTACCTAAAATACAAGTGTGCCCCGTAGCTCAGTGATTAGTGTGTTTGCTGTTTAATATAATCTGCCGATCCGGGTTCAAATCCGGGTGGAGGCACTCATTTGCCTGCCATGTTGCAGCACAAAACTGATTACGGTAGCAAATAAAGGCTATACTCGACATTTTAAAAATAAATACAACAGGGCTCGACACTAACACTGGTCCGCTAGTCCGAGACCAGTGGAAGTCCAGAAGGAACTGTCCTATTTACAAATTTGGCGCTTTTGCCTTGTCGGACCAGTGGCCAAAATAGTTAGTGTCTAGGCCTGTACAAGTGTATAAGTTTTACCATAATACAACTTTTATTTCAGAAGTTGTTGAGTATGGATGAGACGTCCATGTTCCGAGATTCCTTGAAGGAGTCATCTAGTGCTGAAGCCAACCATAGTATTATACATAAACTTCTGGAAAGCTCTAAGACTAACGAGGACTGTAGATCAGCACCTGCTGTAAGTCAATATCTCTGTTATCTCACTAGGCCATAAATAAAACATTGTTTGCTTCCCATTCCCTACCTACCCAAGCAAAAAATCTCCAACCCAAAATATTTTTTGACCCTCCAAATTTTTTTTGAAAAATATTAAATTTACCTATCTACCTGCCTAACCATGATTGGCCAGGGTCGGGAAGGGAAAACAAACACTATTTTATTTTGGGCCCTATTATTGTGCCCAACTTTTCCAGTGGGTAGCAGTAGCCTAGAAGTAGGGCATGCACTTATGATCTTAAGGTCCTGGGTACTGTTTTATCAAAGCACTTACGAAAATCTTAAAGTTACGCTCAAATTTAAATTCTTTATAATTGTTTAACAACTGCAAATATGGTACAGATATTGTTTTGTAGGAGATAATTAACTGAATCATTTTTGACATTGCATATCCCTTCACTACATTTTGTAACAGTTAAAGAATTATAAAGATTTCAAATTTTGACGTAAGTTAAAGATTTCCGTAAGTGCTTTGATAAAACAGTACCCTGGTTTGATCCCTGTCTTTGTCTCTGCTTCAGTTAACAATGCTCAACTTTACACAGGTTTATAATTTGGTACCTGTGAGGGTCAAAAGCCAATGTGTCGTTGATTCAAGTGTAACAGCTACTCCATTATAGGGGTTAATGTACAGTCTAAGTCTTTAAATTGGAACTTATATATATTTAAAAAATATAGTTTTGTACTATATGTAGTGATTTATTAATAGAACGTTAAATATAACGTGTTGCACTATGTCGCCGCACATCAAAACATCGTCTGTTTTTCCCGTTTGATATGGAAACGCATATGACTAATATTTTATTTAATATTCTGCCAACATTTGTTTAATTAACTGGACAGGAGGTCAAAACATTGAATTATCATGGCTTAAAACTGATTTTGATGTAAGTGTGACTGTTTTTAGCTCACCTGTCACTTTGTGACAGAGTGAGCTTTTGTGATCACACTTCGTCCGTCGTCCGTCCGTCCGTCTGTCCGTCCGTCCGTCAACAATTGGGTTGTGTCCTCTCTAGAGGTCACAATTTTGGCCTAATCTTTATGAAACTTGGTCACAATGATCATCTCAACAAAATCTAGGTCAAGTTCGATATTGGGTCATTTGAGGTCAAAAACTAGCTCACTAGGTCAAATTATAGAAAAACATTGTGTAGTCACCAGAGGTTACAATTTCAACTTAATCTTTATGAAACTTTGTCACAATGATCATGTCAACAAAATCTAGGTCAAGTTCGATTTTGGGTCATCTGGGGTCAAAAACAAAGTCACAGTGTCAATTACAAAAATCACAATGTCAATTGATATTTTCCTGAGGGTCGTGGGTTCAAACCCCACTGGAGCCATACTTTTTTTTTTTTTTTTTTTTTTAAGTTTTTAGGTATTGTTTTGTCTTTATAACATGTATTTGTACAGTTATATGGAGGAAAATATTTTGTTTAAATTATAGGTCAAATCATAGAAAAACCTTGTGTAGTCACCAGAGGTTACAATTTCAACTTAATCTTTATGGAACTTTGTCATAATGATCCTGTCAACAAAATCTAGGTCAAGTTAGATTTTGGGTCATCTGGGGTCAAAAACAAGGTCACACTGTCAATTGACATTTTCTACTCTTCAATTGCCTCGCCCGAAACTACATCGTGTCTAGGCTCTGCATTGTATATAAAACGCGTGTGTGTTAAAAGAATGACTTGTATTATATATTAATACTCTCGCACTATCAGTTTATCATACTGATTGTAACAAATTAATAATGACTAGTGTGTAGAACCATGAAATATTTAAACCTCAGACCGTGTGTGTACTCATTTAAACCTTTCAACATGTAGTCTTCATGGTCACTAAACTCTCTGCTGTAACTCTCTCTGTATACATACAAGTAAACATTCATCAACCAATGAAAATGTGTATCAGGGTTCACAGCAGTTTTGTAAAGGTCAAATATCAAAATATTCTAGTATTTAAAGCAGGGTGTGAATTGTAATGGTTAAGAGGAAATCAAAGCGCTGTAGGGAGCGTAGACATTTTCCTGAGGGTCGTGGGTTCAAACCCCACTGGAACCATAATTTTTATTTTTTTAAGTATTTAGGTATTGTTTTGTCTTCATGGCATGTATTTGTACAGTTATATGGGGGAAAATTCCCAAAATATTTTGTTTAAATTATAGGTCAAATCATAGAAAAACCTTGTGTAGTCACCAGAGGTTACAATTTCAATTAATCTTTATGAAACTTTGTCACAATGATCATGTCAACAAAATCTAGGCCAAATTCGATCTGGGGTCAAAAACAAGGTCACATGGTCAAATCATTAAAAAATTGCAATAGAGGCTGAATTTCCTTAAATTTTATTCAGAAAATGTGTAGGGTCACCATAGGGGTGTGCATGCACTAGTACGACAGGTGAGCGACCTAGGGCCCTTTGGGCCCTCTTGTTTAAAAATATGTCGTGAAAACTTACTGTACCAACTTGAAAACGATGCTTTATTTCGGCAAAAATTGCAGCTTGAAAATATATAGTTTTATCAGAAACTATGAGAAAAGTCTCATCAGGAGAGAAGTCTGTCAGAAGTATACTTATTCATCGTTAGTACAAAATGTTTTGTGAAGGAAAATACTTAAGTATATCAACCAGAGGCTCGAAATGCATTAGATGAAAGATCAATTGTGAACGTCACTCGCCAAGACGGACGTCACACACGAAAGCCGTCTTTATAAATGAGAATGATCGAAGAATTATTTAACATATTCCTGATATTTTTTTACAACTGAAATGTTTCTATACAAACATTTTTTCTCACTACATACTGAATAAATGGGTAAATTTTTTCAGTATGTATAGAGACACGATCGAATAGTTAACATGCATGACGTTATTGACGTCAATTGTATGCGGCGAGTCGCTTTACCTAAAGTTGCGGAACCGCTAATATCTTTACAAATAATAAATGAATATTGATGAAACTCAGCAGAGGTAGAGATAGAGAGGATACATTTTGTTTTGGGCATATAACTTGTCTTATTTATATAGAGGATATTACATGAGTGTCTTTTCATATTGAATTTATTAAACGAGTTGAATAAAATGATAAAATGCGAGGCTCTGCCGAGCATTTTATCGATTTTTTCAACAAGTTTAATAAATTCCATGTGGAAAGTCACAAATGTAATGTTCTTTTTATCGCATGTTAGCCTTTTCCAGCCAAAACAAAAAATAGCTACTTATTTTTCACTATAATAAACGCGCAACTTTGACGACGTCGCCTATACTTTGAATGACGTCTCGTGATAGCTTTATTACACTAGTGTATTATCAAAAATAAATAATGGCTTTATTACGCTACCGCGACGTCAAACATGTGATAAAGCAGTATTCATTGTCATTTTTACAGTGTTAGTCTCATTTCTTTTTGATCACCCTATATATATGTAGGATATACCACAAATTGTCAATTGATATAAACTTTTATTTAATGATTTCAGGAAACTTTCCTTTATCAGAGGATCTATAATTCGATTCCAATTCGTATAAACTTCTGGAAATTGTGGCTTGCGTAATGAAATCTTCCTGAACAAGTTTAATAAAAAAAAGGATATTACATGATGGTCTTTTCATATTGAAGTTATTAAACAAGTTGATTAAAATAAAAATGTAAGGCTTTCCCGAGAATTTTATCAAGTTTATTAAATGAGTTTAATAAAACAAATGTGGAAAGTCACAGATGTAATATTTCGATGCCTTCTCCCAAAGAGTATGCACTAATCAATTTTCTGCTTATAGGTCTTGAATATGGCTCATTTAAAAACCTCATAACTATTTACTTTTATCTCGAAATTTAGAATCTGTCTAAAATGATGGAACAGGGGAGGTAACTGTGTAAATACAAATACTGTACTTCTGGGATGGTTCAGGAGAGGTAACTGTGTAAATACTGTATTTCTGGGATGGTTCAGGGGAGGTAACTGTAAATACTGTATTTCTGGGATGGTTCAGGGGAGGTAACTGTGTAAATACTGTATTTCTGGGATGGTTCAGGGGAGGTAATTGTATTGTATAATTACTGTATTTCTGTGAAAGAAGATAAAGTGACACAGACTTTTTACTACCTTTTGACATGAATTAATCCCTTCAACATATTTCTTTAATGGGCTAAAACAAACAAAATCAGAACTTTTAAAAACAACAATGAGTAAATAGGCCACCAGCTCAAACAATATGAATACTAACTGCTAGATGTATATTTTTCAGGAGAGTACAAGTCTCGACTCGGATCTAGCGAGACAACGTCATCAGTCCGGACCCCAAGAACCACAATCTACCACCACACATTCCCTACCTATGCCTCAACTCTCGTCACCTCTAACCTCTCCTGTCACCCCTCATTATAGCCAATCACAAAGTAGCAACGTCGATACCTCACGACTCAAAGAATTCTTCGACGCAAGCCTCAGTCAAACAATGTCTATAAACCAGTGTGTGAGTACGAGTTCAAGTCCATTTGTCTCGGTCAGTAGTACAAATGACTCGGTCATGACTCCCTCGCGAGAAGATGGACATATGTCGCGAGATGTGTCGCGGGGTGTTAATGCTAAAAACTCTAAGAAAATTGACAGACTTTTAAACTTATTGTGGGAGGATTCAAACGACGGTGGAGCCGCCGGGGAATCAATGCGTGAAAAAATACAAAGTTTAAAACGTAAAGCTGAGACTGAGATTGACAGTAGTGAAACTGAACAAGTTAGTAACTATAGTAACAGTGGTATTACTTCCTCTCAGGCATCAAGACTTACTAAAGAAAATGTATTGTTGACTCAGTTATTATCAAAAAAGGCAAATAGTGACATCATTGTTAACACGCTGAGTACAATCCAGCCATCAGGAATTCCACAACCAAGAAAACCATCAAATTTAGCATCAAAATTATTGAAAGTCAATCCTTCGTCTTTTACTTCAACATTTTCTGGTCCCAAGGAAGCTAAACGTGCTCGTTTGGACAGTTCTAACAGTCAGCCGTCCACATTAGAGCAAGCGTTGAGTACGCCCAAGCAGGACATTCAATCAATAACTTCTACTCAATCATTTGATGCTCTTATGGACACTGGACCTAATTCAAATTCTGGTATAAGTAATATAAGTGACAGTAGTGTGTCATCACAGTTAAAAGACGATTTGCAACATATGTTGTTATCAGCCATTAGTGATTCTGCCACAAACTCGACAAATGTCACAGAAGTAAATCTGGACGATACGGCCGACCCACTTCTAGCTCAAATTCTTCAACAGGCTCAAGATCTACAACAAGATTTGACGTCTGCCTCGTTTTCAAATATAAATCAAAATGTGCCACAAAACTTGCTATTTGATTCAGGGTTAAACAATAGTGCTCAATCCATAGGTGACAATACAAACTTTCAGTCTAATGCTAGTAATAGCATAGGCAATCAGAGAAACACCGTTGATATAATACAACAACTTGAACTTGCTCTAAATGAATCCAATTTTAATCTGAATGATGTTGATTCATTACTTAGCACTGGGAATACTAGTATGTCGAGTATAGATGAACAAATCGCCATCGATGCCATACAGAAACAGTTGATGATGGATATGCCAGGTATGAGTTCCAGTCCGTCTGTATCTAATGTACAGACGCCCACGATACAAAGTGGACGAATTCAACCTCGTTACGGTGAGAATGTCTCCATGCCAAATATGTCATCTGCTTCACAAATACCGCAAAACTTGCTCGCAAGTCAGCCTTCTGGCAGGATGCCAAATGCGTTGAGACTCCAATTTCAGAATCAGGGACCTGGCCCAAGTCAGGCACCTGGCCCTTTGCGGCAAGGTATGGCAGCATCACGAACTGGTCGACCGATGCAGCAACTACCGGGATTTAATCCTGCTGCCCCGACTGGACAAAACTTCCCTGGGCAGGGACCCAGGTTACCTCCTCCTCAAGGTAGGTGTATTCATGTACTTGTATTTCAATGATAACATCTCCTTAGTCTGTATTTTGTTGTATCTACGGTTACTACATGTTCTCCTCAATGAAACTTCACATAAGTGAATACTTTAAACCAATCCTAGTCAGGGGTATAGCCAGCGATATGGAGGTATGCATGTATGAACATCAATTTGAAAAGTAAAACTATAAATATGGCCAAAATGACATAAAAGTCCCTAATTTTTGCAATCAGAAGGACCCCTAACCATAACATAGCCACCAACTTCAAGGGTTATGTGCGTAACATCAATTCAAGTCTGGATACGCCCCTGCTAGCTGTGCTTATTGTCAGGAATATAAGGTCAGTTGATCACTGGTAAAAAAACAGAGTCATTGTATAAGGGAAATACTTACTTCTGTTATGAAAGTAATTTAGGAGACATTTGAGAAAAGGGTTAATATAGTGGATTTATACCAAGAAGTTTTGTTCATTTTTCAGGTGCCTTACCTTCACCCACACAGCCACAAAGGCCTATGTTCACAAACTCAAACCCTAGTTCTACTGCCATGCAGGTAAGTGTAGCTGTTCGGTTACTATAAAACTTGTGTATACCTTTATATGGTCGCTTTGAATTGACTCATATTTTATCATTGTATGATAGTACCAGAGGAGGTTACTGCGTAATGATTGTTTCATGTGGTTTAGGGGAGGTAATTGTGTAATGATTATTTCTGTGATGGTTCAGGGGAGGTTACTGCGAAATAACTGTTTCTGTGATGGTTCAGGGGAGGTAATTGTGTAATGACTGTTTCTGTTATTGTTCAGGGGAGGTAATTGTGTAATGACTTTCTGTGATGGTTCAGGGGAGGTAATTGCGTAATGACTATTTCTGTGATGGTTTAGGGGAGGTAATTGCGTAATGACTATTTCTGTGATGGTTCAGGGGAGGTTACTGTATTATGACTGTTTCAGTGATGGTTCAAGCGAAGGTTATTGTATAATGACTGTTTCAGTGATGGTTCAAGCGAAGGTTATTGTATAATGACTGTTTCTGTGATGGTTCAGGGGAGGTTACTGTATTATGACTGTTTCAGTGATGGTTCAAGCGAAGGTTATTGTATAATGACTGTTTCAGTGATGATTCAAGCGAAGGTTATTGTTTAATGACTGTTTCTGTGATGGCCCATGTTTCTTTGATGGTCCAGGGGAGGTTACTGTGTAATCAATGTATTTCTGTGATGGTTCAGTGGAGGTCACTGCGTAATGATTATTTCTGTGATTGTCAAGGGGAGGTTACTGTATAATGACTGTTTCTGTGATGGTTCGACAATCATTGTTCTATTTCTGTGGCAGTTCAGGGGAGGTAACTGTAATTGATAATTTGGTGTTACAGGTTCGACAATCAGTGCTCTATTTCTGTGACAGTTCAGGGGAGTAACTGCACAATGACTATTTCTGTGGCAGTTAAGGGGAGGTAAATGTAATTGATAATTTGATGTTACAGGTTCGACAATCATTGCTGCAGCAACAGAAGATGAAGCAGATCCGAGAACAAAGGAAGACGTTGCAGCAACAAGATCATCAGAAGATGATACAACAACAACAACAACAACAACAACGTTCTCAGTTCAGTCCTCAGTATGCCGGCCAACGTTTACCACAAGTACCACAACAACAAGTACCCCAAGTACCACAGGTATACATATACAGTCAAATATTCTCTCCAAACCAGATCCACTCTATAAACGAGATCCACTCTATAAACCAGATCCACTCTATAAACCAGATCCACTCTATAAACGTGATCCACTCTATAAACCAGATATCCACTCTATAAACCAGATCCGCTCTATAAACCAGATCCACTCTATAAACCGGATCCACTCTATAAACCAGATCCACTCTATAAACCAGATCCACTCTATAAACCAGATCCACTCTATAAACCAGATCCACTCTATAAACCAGATCATCCACTCTATAAACCAGATCCACTCTATAAACCAGATCATCCACTCTATAAACCAGATCATCCACTCTATAAACCAGATCATCCACTCTATAAACCAGATATCCACTCTATAAACCAGATCATCCACTCTATAAATTAGATCCACTCTATAAACCAGATCCACTCTATAAACCAGATCCACTCTATAAACTAGATCCACTCTATAAACCAGATCCACTCTATAAACCAAACCAGATCCACTCTATAAACCAGATCCACTCTATAAACCAGATCATCCACTCTATAAACCAGATCATCCACTCTATAAACCAGATCATCCACTCTATAAACCAGATCATCCACTCTATAAACCAGATATCCACTCTATAAACCAGATATCCACTCTATAAACCAGATCCACTCTATAAACCAGATCCACTCTATAAACCAGATCCACTCTATAAACCAGATATCCACTCTATAGATATCCACTCTATAAACCAGATCCACTCTATAAACCAGATCCACTCTATAAACCAGATCATCCACTCTATAAACCAGATATCCACTCTATAAACCAGATCCACTCTATAAACCAGATCCACTCTATAAACCAGATCCACTCTATAAACCAGATCCACTCTATAAACCAGATCCACTCTATAAACCAGGGGCCGAGATTACCATGAATACTTACACTCAGCACTCAACACTCAAATATTGAAATTCATTGTTTGAGTTTCATTGTGGCATTTTTTTAGAGCTATACGTTGTAATAATGTTAAATTGGTACTAAATATTGTTTTTGGCTTACTTCCTTGTTTAATTTAGTATATTTGTAAGCTATAATTGCAAATCATCAGTCTGAGTGCTGAGTGTGGCACTCAGATTCAATAATTACATTTCAACCTCATAAATAGTACAAAATTGCAAAGAAAATGTATCAAATATTATTTTCAACACTCATTAACTATCTTATTTATTTTCCTCATCTAAATTTGCAATCAGTAGGACAAATAATCACTCATTATATTACATTTCAATATTTGAGTGTTGAGTGCTGAGTGTAAGTATTGGTTGTAATCCCGACCCCTGGTAGCATGCAGTTGAGTATACTTGCCTCAGTCAAAATTGCTGGATCAAGATATTATGTCAAGACAATGCGTCACGTTTGAGTCAGAGATCACAACTAAAATGTATCATAGTCAATTTGAAGCCCAAGGGATTGTGGTTCTTGGTTCGTACAGTCCTGGAAATGTCATCGTCTTTTTTGCTGATTTTGTCTTGGACATGGAATTTCAAATTAATGTCTGGAATTTCACGTTTTAACTTGAAAACATCGAAAGTATCAAAAAAGGGATAATTAAAAAGATTGGTCATAAAAATGACCTTGCCTTGTTTTAGGCATTAGAAACACCAATGAACAACACTCCACAGTCCCTAATATTGTTGCTTCTATTCTGACCATGTTGTAACCATAGTAACATTTTATCTTTCAGGAGAGTATCAACATGGGAAGTAACAATGTTATTCCTGCGTTTCCGGAGAATCTAGCCGAGCTGATGAATACAGTTACAGCCCCTAATGTGACCCTACAACGGAATCAAATTCCCGGCCCTATGTCACCCAGATACCAGAATCATGCTGGTCAGCCCCCACAGAGTCCAATGTTACCACCCAATCCCCAGTTGTCCCCTAATCTATCCCAGCAGGCACAGCAGCAGCAGCAGCAACAACAACAACAATGGAACTTGAGACAAAGTCAACAAAATATGGGAATTTCACCACAAGTAAGTTATTATAATCTGCTTCAAAGGGGTATATGTAAGATATCGCTGGCTTAGAATCAGAAAACAAGAAAAAACTGTCTGAAAACTACTCTTTACCTAGGGAACAACAAAATTTTTCAACTTCAGTTTGTTCAACATGACCAGTTCTGATTTTCATGAAAATAAGTTCACAAGCAGCGCCTTTTGATGCAGATTTCAAATATGCATGTCTTATAAGGCCGTAAGTAGCACTTACGACCTTCTAATTCTAAGCCAGCGATATATTATAACGGACAACCTTGGTATTCCATGACTCTTTGTGTGTTCTATAAGCCATGTTTCCATACTGGTATCCTGTAAACCTAAAACTTATTTCGTGCGATTTACTTTCGCGGAGTTCGTGAGTGGTAGAATTTCACGAAATTAAGTTGCCGCGGAAGTGCTAAAAACATTAACTTGGACATTGCGGGAAACTTAAAAATGCGAAACTTTGTAGTCACGAATATGCCAATGATCAGCAAAACACAAAAGTTGGTATTCGTGAAAGTTAATTGGTTAACAGTACTATAAATTTGATTGTTATAACTCTGCGCTTACGGAGTATGGATGTGGATTGCTAACAGGGAGTCTTGGAATACCGACATAAGGGTTGAAAATGGTGCAAACTCCTAATTATAAGTGTACCCAAACATTAAACCTATTTTGTAAATATTTGAATTGATTTGATTGGAATTTTATAAGTCTACTCTCTTTGTAGAAGTCTTGACATTATAAAGGCAAATTTCTAACTATGTTTCAAGTGAAAAATGTAATTTGTTAAAAAACACCATAACAAAGTGGTTAATCCAAAATGGATGGTTTGAAACTAAAATACAATGTGATAAAATGGTGTGTAATAATATTTTTATATCACTGTGCTGAACATGTTCAATATAATGTATCACTGTATTGAATGTGTTTAATATTTTGTAGGGAGCTCAACAGTTCACTAATCGACAGCGTTCCTCATCAGGTGGTACCCTGCAGATATCACCACCACGGTTCCCATTCAATGAAGCTCAGTTTGCTGGGAACCAGCAACAACTTGGAAACATGTATCCTCAACAACAACAACAACAAACTCAACAATCAATGTTTCAACAAGCAAACAGGGGCGGACAACTCCAAAGACAACTAAGTATGCCAAGTCAGTGATTGTGTTTGTTATAACTTATTATTACTTTCCCTTAGTCTAGAATTAAGTGGAGGTAGCACACTGGCTAAGAGGTGGTTCTTCTGATTCTGAAGATTTGAGTCCCTCCTTTGATGAGATTGAATTACCAGAAACAAGCTAAAATACTGGTTTGCCCGCCAGAAACAAGCTAAAATACTGGTTTGTTCACCAGAAACAAGCTAAAATACTGGTTTGTTCACCAGAAACGAGCTAAAATACTGGTTTGTCCACTAGAAACAAGCTAAAATACTGGTTTGTCCACCAGAAACAAGCTAAAATACTGGTTTGCCCGCCAGAAACAAGCTAAAATACTGGTTTGTCCACCAGAAACAAGCTAAAATACTGGTTTGTTCACCAGAAACAAGCTAAAATACTGGTTTGTCCACCAGAAACAAGCTAAAATACTGGTTTGTTCACCAGAAACAAGCTAAAATACTGGTTTGTCCACCAGAAACAAGCTAAAATACTGGTTTGTCCACCAGAAACAAGCTAAAATACTGGTTTGTTCACCAGAAACAAGCTAAAATACTGGTTTGTCCACCAGAAACAAGCTAAAATACTGGTTTGTTCACCAGAAACAAGCTAAAATACTGGTTTGTCCACCAGAAACAAGCTGAATACCAATGGAAAGCTAACATTTGGGAGTTTTATTCAATATATAAAATGACCATGTTACTACCAATGTAACCCAGAAATTTAGATTCTTGCAAAAAGTCATTGTATTCATTTGGAGAAAAACTTAAATAATTTAAGCACTATGTTTCGCAATTTTTAAAAACATTGAAGATAAACAGTATTTATTTGATTAATGTTATAATGTCTTAGCAATTATAGTGAAATAAGATTGAATTAAGTTTCTATGTAATTGTGGTTTTAGATTGTCTGTGCGCTACAGTATTTGTATAAGTTGAGTTCATTTACTGTGAAGATAAACTGATTTTCCTGATACTACGATACACCAGAGTTTGACATTTCATTCTGTATGATTATTCCATTGATTCTCATCAATCCTAACCTTGTACAATTATTAAATCATAACTCACACTCTTGACAGCTTGTTATCATTACTGAGGCATTATTACATTGTTACATTGCATTATTACATACTTAGTAAAATTGTAAGAAAACACCATCTAATCAATTGACATTGTTAAGGTCGACTTACTTCGTAAAATTGTTTGAAAACACCATCTACCTAAATTACGTACATTATGATAATTGTCTGGAATATTGTTCATATAGCAGCCTTGTACTCAATCTACTAGTGTTTTGTAGACATGAATTATAATTATTCACCATTAATGACTTCTTGCTGTCTGTCATTAATATTGTGTGTATTGTAAACATGACTTATAACCCTAGTAACCTAGTTTCATTAAAGAATGTGTTAAGTACATAAAATACCATATAACGTTTTATTTGCATTTCTTGAAATACCTAAATTTTTCCTAAAAAAATGCAAATCATTTACTCTTTATCTGCCTCTTAAACATCAAACTTTAATGGCATAAATCATCTTTTAACATGCTTATATTTTATCCCTAAATAAGGTATTCAGCAAAATAGATGAAAATTGTTAAAAGAAAATAAAATCTGTAACATGTATAGTAAGATAAATTTGATATGTTTTGAAGGTCGAGGTGGTTCTCCCAGAGCGTCTCAAAGTCCATTTGGATCAAACCCTAATGATCCTCTACTGATGTCTCCACACAATGTGTCGCCTAACTCAATGCTACAACGTCAAGCTTCACAGCAACAAATCAGCCCTTCTTACAGTCAAGGAGGGATGGGTCAAGGTCAAACATACGGAATGACATCACAATCTACTTCTCTCCCGTCACCACAGTATCCACAGGGTCAAGGTCAATTAGGCTTGAATCATTCAGCAATGGATATGGACTTGTCTTCTCTCTTTGACAAGTAAGTACTGTGTGCAGTTTATACAGTTATTTTGTCTCGCACAAATAGTTGGAGAGATATTGATGTTGTGATGGAAATCTGTGTAGATGTCACAAAGTTTGTCCAACTTGTTCTCCTAAACCATTTGTCAGATTTCAATGGAACTTCATACAAATATGTGTTTCCAAGCTTAGTGGAACGGGTGTCTTACACATAAGGACTGGCGCCAGTCCTTAAGGACTGGCGCTAGGGATAAGGACTGGCACTATAACTCAATAAACAAGCACAAATATGATGTTTTTATATTTTAAAATGATAAATAATAGTATTTCGGGTTTATTGTGTGAATTTGAGTCCAATTGGATCAATAAAACATAAGTTATGACCAATTTTGGGATAAAATACATGTATTACCTCCCTTTCATTAAGAACTGGCGCTCGACAATCGATAGATTCAAAGAGATCTGGCGCTATAACTCAATAAAAATGCATACTTAAGACGTTTAAAACGGTTTTAAATGATAAATAATAGTATTATGATCATAATTGGCTAATTTCAATATTATATGATATATGAACAAAATTAAACAGAACGAATCTATGGTCTTATTGTTGAGGTGGTCGTTACGGTTTTACTGCACATTATATTTGCCCCCAACATACAACTTAACATAATAAATAAATCAATTCGCACGTGCATTATACACACACCAAAATTAAACAGAACGAATCTATGGTCTTATTGTTGAGGTGGTCGTTATTTGCGGTTTTACTGCACATTATATTTGCCCCCAACATACAACTTAACATAATAAATAAATCAATGGTCTAATTATGATCCACGAAACATATTATTTTATTAAGTGCAAATAAAGCATTTCGAGCATTTCAGATATGGTATACATAACCAGTATTGTTTATAGATGAACATTTATACAAATCTACCGTCTGTACAAAACATTTATGACATGTAATATATATACAATAAACTCGTACTATCAGTGAAATTGGCAGTATACTGTGCCTGAGGGAATATGTCACTATTATACAGGGACAATAAAGGTGCGAATGATGAATGCAATTAAGTGTGCCCAAGAAAACGGTCAATTAACAGCCATACCATATACATGTATAGTAATATTTCTTACCTGCACAAAGCTGCTTTGTAGTTGTAATCCTCATTATCCAAGGCACATTTAGCACACACAAATTTGAGACTTGGTACTGACCAAGAGTCAAAATCTACTTCTGTCAACTTACAACATGTACGATGCACCCAACGTTTGCACGGTGTGCACCAAATTGTTTGACTCGCACAGTCCTTAGTACAAATTGAACAAGGATATTTTGTCTCCTTCATTTGAAAAAATATACACAAAAAATGCCGAATTTGTAAATAAGTCCCAAATAATTGCAACAGACACTTAAATTAATTAAATTTCTCAACAAATAATTAATTTAAAACTGTAAAACTAGACTTACAGTAAATGTATAATTGCAACAGACAATTAATTAATTTTTGCAACAAATGATTAATTACAAACCGTAAAACAAATAATGCAGACTCGACTAACAAATTATTAAGTTAATCGATATACAGACAATTTTAATGTTAAAAAATAATGAAGAAGCAGACAAATTATTCCAATTAACACAAATAATTGAACAATAATTTTGAACATTGAAACTTCTCATAGCATACGTATATACTATCAGACTGATTTGATTAAGGGAATATACAATTATATACAGTTAATATACAAATAAAGAACTTTGGTAATTAGTTTGTTTTGACATAATTATGTCTTTGTCTGATTGTGTTTGTAATAGAAAATATTTGTTTTTCTGTTTTGATATCGATAATCATATGCCGTGCCTGATAGATCACACCGCTAGTTGAGTATGAAATGTCAGTGACTTGATTGTTATTTTGGAAATGTGATAAAACCAATTAACAAATAAAATATGCATTAACACTAGTATATAATTGGTGTTTGTCACAGTTGGATGTAACTAATTTCGCCGAACGACAATCATTAACTATATCTTAAAGAATTTGTGACAAACGAATTACGATTGTTAGTCGCATTCCATTCCGAATGTTCCATACAATATGTTTTAATTGTATTAGCTATCATAATTATAGGACGCAAATGGTATCATGTATGTAATTCAAGTAATAATACAAGAACAACATTTATTATAACATAATTCGACTTTAATTTATATATACGACATATCCTAACATATGTGATGTTCATAATTACTATATAGTATCATTAAAAATCATTACAACATGTTACTTAATTAGTTCGTATTTCTGTTCAATTACACTCTCAGCGCCAGTTCTTAATGAAAGGGAGGTAATACATGTATTTTATCCCAAACTTGGTCATAACTTATGTTTTATCATTCCAATTGTACTGAAATTCACATAATAAACCCGAAATACTATTATTTATCATTTAAAACCGTTTTAAACGTCTTAGGTATGCATTTTTATTGAGTTATAGCGCCAGTTCTCTTCGAATCTATCGATTGTCGAGCGCCAGTTCTTAATGAAAGGGAGGTAATACATGTATTTTATCCCAAAATTGGTCATAACTTATGTTTTATTGATCCAATTGGACTCAAATTCACACAATAAACCCGAAATACTATTATTTATCATTTTAAAATATAAAAACATCATATTTGTGCTTGTTTATTGAGTTATAGTGCCAGTCCTTATCCCTAGCGCCAGTCCTTAAGGACTGGCGCCAGTCCTTATGTGTAAGACACCGTAGTGGAACATATTGCCTGGCCCCGTGTTCACAAAGAATTGGTTATCAGGATCAGGCTCAAGCTCCATTTTTTTTTACTTCAAATACAGAAAATATGGTGATAGAATATTATTTATTTTAAGCAGAGGAAACAATATTAATATCTCCGTAAGTTTCAAAGACAAATAAATAAGTCTTGGTGTATAGTTATAGAAATATTGTATTTAATAAATTGAAGCTGGGTTTTCGAGCTTGATCCGGAATGGCTCAGATCAGTTTCGGTCTCAAGTACAATATTAATCTCTTTTTATAAGAAAACAAAAAGTTTTCAAGGGTCGTAATCTGTTCTCTAGAGTATTGGGTTCTTCATACCTTGTACATTGAAACTGACTTATTAGTCCCCTACTGGTCGGTCGGTCAGTCAGTCAAAATATCCTGATCCTGACATAACTCAAACAGTTTCCAAGCTAGGTTTATGAAACTGGGTATGTTGATAGGGTGCAATAAGGGGATAATGCACGCCCAAACATATTTTGATTCCGACCAAAATTGTGGTTGCTATGGCAACAGAAACATTGAAAATGGCTTAAAACTGGTAGGGGACTTCTGTATTGCTTGCAATTCTTAATTACTTGTTTATCATATCTTTTGTATTGTTTAACAGCAGTAAAAAGCCGTTAGATGTACCATTGAGTGTCAACACTCCAGGACCTTCAAAGACAATCAAGGAAGAGCTACGTAATTTATGTAATGCTAGATCTCAAAATTCCCTCCAAGGTCAAACTGCTCTCCAAGGTCAGCAGCAGAAGTTCATGCAAGGTGCTGGTCATGTGATGCAGGGACAAAGTGCAATGGCAAGTCACCTACATGGCCTGCAGCAGACGCGTCAATTTATGTCACCGACGCATCAACAACAGTTACAGCAACATCATCAGCAGCAGCAACAACAACAGCAGCAACAGCAACAGCAGCAGCAGCAGCAGCAAAACCTTTTAAATCAGCATCAACAACAACAACAACATGTGCAGCAGAACAATCAACCTATGGAACAAGATTCTACGTCAGAATTGCCTTTGGATATCTTAGAGCAAAGTAAGTTCACTGAAATGTTACATATCTTGATAATATGTATTCATCTCACTTCTGCATCCTCATAAATCAGTGGTTAGCCAAGTTTCTAGACAAGTCTGGTGTTAGAAGAATACACTGTATGGGTAAAGGTTATACATATTTTTCTTAACAGGTAAAGTGACAAATTTTCAGGATTACGAGTTTTCGAAATGTCTTACTTTCACCGATGCATTGTCTGGTAGATGAGTGTGCAACTCTACAGGTGACAAGACATATGTTTGTTTCATTTTTCTTTTGCATGGTGTATATGAAAATATACAAATATATTTTTATAAACGCATATAAAGGGAGCAGTTTGCTTCCAGCAGTAATGTTCTGTCTGTATCTTGGCAACTTCCAGACATAAATTGGACTGGTTCTGTGTACTGTTCTAGATTCAGTCCTTTTCAACACTAAGAACAATGGGAGACAATACCATGTGACTCATAAAAGGTTATGTGACTCATAATGTCTCTTAGTGGCAGAATAAGAAATGTTGTCATTAAATACTATAGATTTTATATGTGCCAAGGATAATGAGAATGAAGGGAAAATTTGGTATATTCCACAAAGCTGGATTAATCAGATGTGCATGATTTATCAGTTATGCTTTGAGTACAATACTGACATTATCTGTTAACTTTAGTACTTTGTTGAACCAAGTTTACAATAGTTACCCAAACAGATTCATGTATGTAAATATTGCATTATGCTGGGCGCACTATAATTCCCTTTCAGGTCAAAGCATGCATTAAGCAAAATATGTCAATTAAGACAAAAACTTTTAAATCATTGTCATAAAATTGTGTTGTTATTCTAAAATAATGGGCAAAACATAAATTTGAAAATCACTGTCCTTGTAAATTATACTACTCAAACTTTGCTAAGGGTCATGAAATCAATATTTATGTCCGTCATATGTTACATGAACAAAACTGATCAAGAAAACGTTGCGTAAATATCATCTTATATGCTTCTAAATGTCGAACAATTCATGTGATACATTTGAGATTCATTGACATAATGTTGTCTTTCTCCAGGTAACTGATAAGCCCTATTTGTAGAAACCAAAATTGGAAGAATAACACAAAGCTAATGTCTCATTTCTATTCTCATATTGTTTAATACCAAAAATGCAAAGTAAAATATCACATCCAGTTATCACAGATGCTAGAATGCCCCTAACAGTTTAGGGAGCCTGGGCTTATAAGCACTAGTAGATATAAAATTTGGAAGCAAGTTCCATTTGTTTAAAATGTTGCCGATGAAACAATGTGTGTCTGAAAATTCCATCGGTCAATCTTATTCAATTTTGCAAAATATTCACATTGGAAATTTGTTGACCCTTATCAAATTTTGAGTAGTATATGTTCTTGATTATAATATCTTTAAAATAAAGACATAATTATGATAATGATGATAATGTTGTGATTTTTGATGCATCATGTATATTTGCAGTCAATGAGATGAGCCAGGAACATGGTATTGCTAGCACTGAAGATTTCAAAGAAGAGATTATCGTACCTAAGAAACGTGAAGAGGCCAAGACCCGTTATGTTAAATTTCAGGAACTTGCAAACACACGTAAGCTGCTCCTATCTTTAGTAATATCTTTAGGCGGATCTTGAAACTAGACCTTCAAGTGATGCACCAAATTTCTTATGGTATCCATCACCATGAGAAGAGAAGTTCCCTTTCTTAATTTAATTATTTATTGTGATAATAATCAAATTTCTATGAACTGCAAAATAATGTATATTTCTACGAAAGTTTATGAATTTTGGTAAAATGATTTTTCCTGGGGTCGTGATTTCTAAGAAAAAGTGGAAAGAAACTTAAATAATTGTAGGGGTAGCTTTCTTTGCTTTTAATTTTGAAACAAGGGAGGTAATAACAATAGTGTGTTTATCAATGATTGTATTCAATATAACCTCCCTTTGTAATTTGATGATCAAATTATGGTTTTGTTTTAGTGTGAGCTTGACAACGGTCATGTCCATAAGCGGATTTAGCTCAGTGGTACCGCACTAAACTGTCAATCAAGAGGTCGTGGGTTCAAACCCAGGCATCGGAACTTGACATTTCTGAAGTATTTATAATATTTCCCGCTATATCTGACTGTATGGAATGCAAAGTAACTGGGTAAAGGTGCCAGGAAGCTGTGTATCAGTGCTATACACCGGGCACATTAAAGAACCAGGCTGTCTATTCGAAATAAGAGCTAGGCGAACTTCTGCAGCGCCGGACATGCCTGTATCTGATATTTCTCTCTCCCTTCAAGGGTGTTCTCTCAGTCAGATCATGCTGTATCTGCACTGGTAGAGGATGCACCTGCGCCCTTGTGGCTGCATCTCTATAATGTAAAGTACCTTTGAACGTGTGTCCGCATGAAAAAGGCCCTATATAAATTTGGTATATTTATTTATATTTATATGGACAGTTAAATATATGATAGTTGCATAAGTGATAATGATAGCAATGTGGTACTGGTTAAAACTTTATTCATAAAGACTGGTCCTATCATATGACTCTGGTATATAAAAGTCAACAACAGAGAACAAACAAACCAATTTTCTTGATTTATTCCAGATGACCCAGATAACAAGGCGACGAATTTGTTCCGTAAACAGTTAACCACAGTGGGTGGAGGAAGAACGCCATCGTCGACGTCATCAGCGGTTGATTCAAGACTTCAAACTCATCCTGAACCACCTCAAGCATCATCAGTCAATATAGTACAGAATAAACCTAGGGTATGTTCCCTGTTTTGTGATATCCATATATTTCTGTTAACACAAGCCATTGTAATGTACAAAAGTATGATCTATAAATATTAAGCACCAACATCCTTGTTTAACTCTTCTGTCTCTTCCACAAGGTCATTGGCAAATTTGGCAGGGAAAACCCAATGGCTATATATTCCAACTAGTACAATTTAGTTTTGTGAATTATGTTACTTTTATAGCTAACTTTTAAAACTGGTGGTAACACTTAAAACGTCAGCTATTAATATTAGGATAAATATTTATTATAGGTCTTGTCTCCAATTTGATTGATTTTCCAAATTGTTTTGAACCATCTTTTTTATCGACAAGTACAACCAGAAATTACCTCAGATGCTGCATTGAGTGTCGGATAACTTCAGCTTTGAGAATTTCATGGAATTGATTATTGTTTATTGAAACTTAACCAATTATTGTATATTTACATTTCAGACACCAATTGAAGAAATACGACCTGCTAATCAAAAGGACAGTTTACTTCAACAATTACTTTCCGATTGATGATGTTTATTTCGTATATAAATCGGCAAATGGTAACTATAGTGATGCTGGTCACACACTATGTGGAGATTGTAGTGACACATCACTAAAGGAGATTATTCATAAGGCTAGTTTGTTTTAAATGGAAACTTTTCCTTTTTGGAAGATAAAGTCTGTGCTCAATTTGGAATAACTCGGGTATATGTGAAAATTGTATAATTATCATTTGGCATTGTGCCAATATTAGATAATGAGTAAAATACTGTAAAAAAGACTAGGCTTTGAATAAAGGGTTTGTAGGTGGAGAAACCTATAGAACTTGCGTTAGGTATTAGCCTGTTAGACATTAAAGCTTTAACGCTGTTGACACAATATCGAGTTCTGTATCATCAGGCTTGATTGTTTGAACACAAGTGAAGATAGTTAACGCATTAAGTGCTTTTTGAATGACTGTGATATTGTGAGATTTATAATCTTTAACAAACAATTGGGATGCGACGGTGGTGTGGCGATTCAGGGCGTGGAGAGACAATCTGAGAATTGCGAGTCATTCTGTCTGTATGTTGGAGTGGTTGGAAGGAATGAACTCATTCCGTGCCCAGTATGGGATGTGAAGGCCAGTGTTAAGATGGCAATTATTGCACTACCATTGACTTTATATGTGGTGTCTGTAATGTCGTCATGGAAACATAATGTTGTCATGGAAACATACTTTTATTTTAGACTAACGAAACACTTATATGTGATCAGATACACATGCTTATGTTTGAATTGTGTTGTTTTCTTTATTAGAGATCATGTGATTGTGAAGTGATTTATGTGAATGCCTATAAAACTTATATTCGTGCATTCTATACACACTGTTATTTTATTCTTTGAGTTGAAACTCAGGATAATTGTGGCAGATTATATTTGAGGAAGTAGAGTATGCTGTACGGCAAACATGTGTGCTTTATAGATGTAATGTGTACTCTATATGGCAACATTGTGTCCAGAAAACATTTGAAGTAAGCATGTTGCACTTAACAGACAAATGGGTACCTTCAATTTTGTTTTGTGAATACCTCAGACTTTTAGGATGGTGTTCTGTTTTGTGTATTGAAGAAACTGGTATGTTGATTGTTGTGAAAGATGAATATGGTACCCTGTTACTTGAGACTGTTTAGTGGGGAGACATAAGCTAGTGTATTACTGACACAGCAGGGAATATATGTCTGATCTCAGAACTATAGTTAGAAGGTGTTATACCTCTGAAAGGGGACATTAGTACAAACATCATGTTGGTGTTACTGTTGTTGAAGGTTTTCCTCGTGGAAGTTTCCTTCTACAAGGTTTTCTTCATGGAGTAAGTCGAAGGTTTTCTTCATGGTGTAAGTGTCCTTCTACTAATGAGATGAAGGTCTACACTGTTTCACAACTTGGATCTATTATGGTTCTATCTCTTATCTGTTAAAATACCTTGTGTGTGTGGTGACTTATAAGTTAAACACATTATTATGTAATGTGGTGAAGCAACGTGAAACAAATGTGCTCGGCACATTTATCGACGTTGGATTATCTTGTGTTGTTTAGACAATTGTTGCCTCTCTATTTGTGGTGGATGGACATACTGTCACTTTCTAGGACGGTTTTCATTTTGTTATGTTTATTTTGTTTGTTATTACATTCTATATGACACACAGTGATTTTCGCTCGTTATTACGTGCGGTGTACCATATATTGATAGGCTGGTTTTGTTACATGACAGAATTATTCAATTTCTTGTTATAATTTCAGGCGTTGTATCATTACACCTAGCATTGAAGTGCAATTTTAAATTACTATATCGGCAGGTGATTGTATATAGTCATATAATGATGAACATTATTGTGCCCCCATTCCGAAGAATAGGGGGCATGTTGTTTTGCTAATGTCGGTCGGTAGGTTGGTTGGTCTGTAGACGATGTAACTCAAGAATGATCAGGCAAAGAATCTGTATGTGTGGCTTGGTATTGACGTGCAAATGACCACACTTGATTTTGGTGATCATTTGGTCAATGTTACACTGACCTTAAAGCACTATTTAGCCTTTAAAGGCTACTTTCAAAAAGCAATAACTTAGTAACCTATCTGCAGAATGATGCATTTTGAGCACTTTAGTTTAGTCCCAATGTTAGAAAACGTCATAAGATGGGAGAAAACGAAAAACAGCCTCCAATTGGTTTGAAGACAAAGGGAAGCAACTCCTGCAAAATTAGTATTTTGTGTTCCATATATTTTACTTGAATGCATACATTTGACTTAAATGTGATTTTTGGCATAGTATTTCGACAGATATAGTTAACATGTCGTCAATTAACGGTCTCCTAATTCCTTGTATTCACTGGATGACAAAAGAAGTTTTGTGAAAGATTATGGGGCTTTAATGGACTTATTTGACTGCCGAGTGGAGCTTTATTGTTTTACAAACATCTCTTGCTCATATATTGTTCATGTATTGGCAACAGTTCATTTGTGCTATTGTACAGTGTTACATATTGTTATTGACCATCATTGAAGTAGTTATTGTGTATAAGGTTTTTGTTAGCTGCTACTGTGGAGTGATTTTGTTGATATTTGTTAAGACTGTACATTTATTGTATGTTGTGCTTGGTGACAACGTTATGAATGTTCGTCTATCTATTATCTGAACCTCTTCAGAATGTTCAGTTGTACTTCGTACCGGGCTAAGATATAAATTACATTGTAAAATGATGAAAAACACGTTTGCCAGAAACTAAATTTTCTACTTGATCATAATCAGAGTTGGTTAGATTTTTATATGAGTGAAATCTATGCCATGTGTGCTCGGTTTGCAAATGTGCACTTTTGGATTAACCACACAGCAACTAAAAAACATAATACAAAATAGTTTTATTACAAGGCTTCAACAATTCTAGAATAATCCGGACTTGCTGCAGGCTCAATGCCCATATGTACGAAAAAATGAAGCTGTCTGAAACACCAAAGTGCTCATGTGGTGTGGCAGACCAGACAACAGAGCACATACTCCAGCAGTGCCACCTGTATGGCATAGCAAGAAAACGTATATGACAAGAAGGATGACCTCAATAGGACTGCTTCCTTTATCGCTATGACCGGGGTGGTAGCGTAGACAGTGAACGAAAAGAAGATCCAGACTCGCTGCATTAAAAAGAATAATCTTTTCTGCAAAAAATAAAAGTTATTGAAGAAAAAGTTAAACGTTTTGACAATGTTATTGTCATTTAAAATTTCAAAAGCAGAATTCTAGCAATAGAACACTCTCTTCACAGTACGAGATAGCTCTGTTCGTTGATAATAGTGCATCGGTTCACTTTTATATACCTTTATAGACAATAACATTCATTTTTTATATTGATAATGTATTTTTAGCTCACCTGTCACAAAGTGACAGAGTGCGCTTTTGTGATCACTCTTCGTCCGTCGTCCGTCCGTCAACAATTTGCTTGTGTAGACACTAGAGGTCACAATTTTGACTTAATCTTTATGAAATTTGGTCACAATAATCAACTCAACAAAATCTAGGTCACGTTCGATATTGGGTCATTTGGGGTCAAAAACTAGGTCACAAGGTAAAATCATAGAAAAACCTTGTGTAGTCACTAGAGGTCACAATTTTGACCTAATTTTTATGAAACTTGGTCACAATGATTATCACAACAAAATCTAGGTCAAGTTCGATATTGGGTTATCCGGGGTCAAAAACTAGGTCACAAGGTCAAATCATAAAAAAACCTTGTGTAGAAGCTAGAGGTCACAATTTTGACATAATCTTTATGAAACTTAGTCACAATGATCATGTCAACAAAATCTAGGTCAATTTTGATATTGGGTCATCCGGGGTCAAAAACAAGGTCACAAGGTAAAATCGTAGAAAAACCTTGTGTAGAAACTAGAGGTCACAATTTTGACTTAATCTTTATGAAACTTGGTCACAATGATCATGTCAACAAAATCTAGGTCAAGTTCGATATTGGGTCATCCGGGGTCAAAAACAAGGTCACAAGGTAAAAACGTAGAAAAACCTTGTGTAGTCACTAGAGGTCACAATTTAAACCTAATCTTTATTAAACTTGGTCACAACGATCATCACAACAAAATCTAGGTCAAGTTCGATATTGGGTCATCCGGGGTCAAAAACTAGGTCACAAGGTCTTATCATAGAAAAACCTTGTGTAGTCACTAGAGGTCACAATTTTGACCTAATCTTTATGAAACTTGGTCACAATGATCATCACAATAAAATCTAGGTCGAGTTAGATATTGGGTCATCCGGGGTCAAAAACTGGGTCACAAGGTCAAATCATAGAAAAACCTTGTATAGTCACTAGAGGTCACAATTTTAGCCTAATCCTTATGAAACTTGGTCAGAGTGAACATCTCAACAAAATCTAGGTCAAATGCGATATTGCGTCATATGGGGCCAAGAACTAGGTCACTTGGTCAAATCACAGGTCTTGCATGTACTGCTATAACAGGTGAGCGACCTAGGGCCCTTTGGGCCCTCTTGTTTTATTTCCAGTCTCTCTTTATTATGGATGTTTTAGAAATCTTGATTTTAATACAAGCTAACATTTACAGTTTTTATCATTTTTTTGAGACTGGTACATTCAACTTGTAGGGAATCTTTTAGTTTTGCAAACTGCATAGAATGTATCACCTTTTTAGCTCACCTGTCACAAAGTGACAGAGTGAGCTTTTGTGATCACTCTTCGTCCGTCGTCCGTCCGTCCGTCGTCCGTCCGTCCGTCAACAATTGGCTTGTGTAGACACTAGAGGTCACAATTTTAGCCTAATCTTTATAAAACTTGGTCACAATGATCATCTCAACAAAATCTAGGCCAAGTTCGATATTGGGTCATCTGGGGTCAAAAACTAGGTCACTAGGTCAAATCAAAGAAAAACCTTGTGTAGTCACTAGAGGTCACAATTTTGACTTAATCTTTATGAAACTTGGTCACAATGATCATTTCAACAAAATCTAGGTCAAGTTCGATATTAGGTCATCCGGGGTCAAAAACTAGGTTGCAAGGTCAAATCATAGAAAAACCTTGTGTAGTTACTAGAGGTCACAATTTCGACTTTATTTTTATGAAACTTGGTCACAATGATCATCTCAACAAAATCTAGGTAAAGTTCAATATTGGGTCATCCGAGGTCAAAAATTAGGTCACAAGGTCAAATCATAGAAAAACATCTTGTTGTCACTAGAAGTCACAATTTTGACTTAATTTTTATAAAACTAGGCCACAATGATCATCTAAACAAAATCTAGGTCAAGTTCGACAGGTGAGCGACCTAGGGCCCTTTGGGCCCTCTTGTTTACAGTTCATAAAGTTTATACAAAAGACAAACATTCAATCATTGGTATTACAATTAAAGAATGGTTTAGAAGCTTGAGTAATCATACAGTCTTTGTCACCGTGATCATTTCTGGTTTATTTTGATTTTGTGTTGATTTTCTGCAATATCTAAGCCACTTCGTCATTTAGTTTGTAACTCAAAGCAGTCATCATACTTTTGTTGAAAGTTTTGTTTTAAAACCTGCAGACTAAAATTTAGCTGACTATGATGTGATCACGGTGATATTTTAATATCGTTGGTTGTGAGTTGTGTATTCTACTCCAAGGTCTTCTTTCTCCCCTTAATTTGTGTCAACTTATTTAGTCCCAGGCTTCACGGGAATTTTTAGAGAGCACCTATGAAGCTCTGTACAATATCTATATTCTTAGAGTGACACGATTGAAAAAGAACACCTAACAGATATTTCATATGTTTGTGTATACGTATTACAAAGAGGCTGCAGAAGTGTGAAATACTGTGATTAAAATTACGTGTTGTGTAACATAGATTGTTTTATTGCTTTATTGCTCTTATGTATTCTAAAACGCTAATTTTAGTCAAAAAAAGGCTGTCTATCAACTTTCGCCCTTTTTGATAAATTGTATAGTTACATGCATTTTTATCTGTGTGTGTATGTATACAAGATATATTATTTAGAAATTATTTTGTGATGATGTACGACTGTTAACAATATAATGAACATAAAAATAGAAATCTCATAGATGGGATGTGTGTTTATATATATTTTTAATGATTGAAAGTTAACCAGATTGGTCTCTGGTCGACCTTTTATTAACTGACCCTTGGCTTTTCAAAATGAACATAAAAACTCAGTTATTGCAGGGATAATGAAGTAATGTTTATTAGATCTATCTGATTTACTCAGGGAGGTCTGATCGTGTATTATTTCGATTGTCCGTCTATCTCTACATCCGCAACATGCTAACACATCTGCTCTATTCAACATATCGACATTACAGGTTAAAACCCGGTTTTCGGGATTACAGAATTAATTGAGCGACAATGTGCGAGGTATTCCGTATATATACGTCAGGGTGCTACATATAGCGTATAGAGCAACCAGGTACAAAAATCGCGATTATTCTAGCCAAATGTTAAGAATTTGTAAAAAGTCTTACTCGAACGCAATAAAAACAGTATTATACGACCTCGCTGACAATTATTTAGATATCAAGCATTTTTTAGGATAACTCTTTGCTAAAGTTTAAAAGTAAAGATGTATAATGATAATTAGCAATAATTGTTTTATACGTTTTTCATGTTTAAACGTTGCTATAAGAATAATTATATACTCTCCCGCTATACGGCTTATTGCCCGCTACCACTGCATTCCGGAAAATGAGCTTTATCGTGTATTGTCGATATTAAGAATTAGGAGGATCTGTTTTATTCAAATTAAAGTGTCAAGTCAAGATGTTTGCTCATATAGCAAAGTTTTTAGATGTGTACATATGTTTTACAAAATCCCATGCTTACCTCATACTGACTGTGTTATCATGTGTTATTATGAATTTTCTTATACTGATCAACTATGATTTAATTACTACATTTTCAGCAGGCCACTATATGTTAATTATAAAAGATCTCTAATCAATGCTTGTTTTGATGTTTTATATTTTGATGTATACCCTAACTTCTTTCATTCGTCTTTCTGTGACAAAACACTGATGATATGACTTCAACACCTCCCCCAGAAATCTCTTTGTTTAGATAACTCCATTTACAAACATTTACTATTTGTTATTAATTGTGATACATGTAGTTCCTTCAATGAATTTTGAGATTAGAAATGGAATGTATAACATTTTTGAACTCTTTAATGAACTTATTAAATATGAACATTTTTTTACATTCTCGAAAGATAGATTTTATTTTAAATATTCAGTGTAATTATAATTTTTACTACTGTTTGAATTTCATTTCTTAACGCGTCTTGTGCATCCAATTAAGTAAAGCTGTAAATGTTATGACATAATTCACCCAGAGTTTGATTGAAATCATGAAGCAATTATAGGGTGTACTATGCATTAAAATGATTTGCTGCGGCATTGTTCCATAAACGTCGATGTAAACTGCAAAATGTATGGATTTGGCATGTTTTTCTATATGCGAATATGTAAGTGAAAACTCCTTTGGATATATACCAAGTTTCTCATTAAGAAAGTTTTACTTAATACTCTATCTGCATATTCTGTTGATTTATCGCATGTAGAATCTTGTAGCATTTTAGTAAAATTCGTATTCTTCAGCAAAAGTGTAATAGTTTATCAAAATTGCCTCTACTTAAACTGATAACAAATGTAAAATGTTCTTGGCGATTTTTATGAAGTTTGTAAATTGCTGTTTCGACGAAGAAGAATTAAATGGCTGTTTTAAAGAATAATTTAAAAGATAAACATATCTTACATGCCATATCCGTGCGTAACTTGGTAATAAGGTTAAACATAAGTTGCACACAGTGTTCATTGGCTATGCACAATTGGAACCTATTTTGTATACTGCGTTTGGATGACATTAGCTGGCTGCATATATTTGTGCAGTTGTCATGGGGAATATTCCACTGTTCAAACTGAAATAGAATATTAGTTGAATGCTTAGTGGCAATTTTGTGTGGTATTCGGTTCAGGCTTATCTCGCTATATAACACACTAAAATCATACATATATATTATAATATGTATAAATATGTGTGTGAGTGAGGGTGAATATGTAATATTATACATATACTATATAGGCAACCAGTTACTTTATATTTGTTTTATATAGTTGTTACAGAATTTGTATATAATGACACAGATCTTTAATGTCTACATTATGTTGTACAGTGATTAATTGTTGCTCTCGCAAATAAAAATATTCTGTATGAAAGGAATATGCGTTTGTTATATTTCTATGTTGTATGTACCTTACATTTTGGAATATTAATGGCCCGCATAGATGGTAACATGCTTGACTAGCATCCAGGACATAGACCATCTGCAACGTTATGACATTAGGATTGGATTCCCGATCTAAGCAAGAATATTTCATCCATTTTTTGAACCTATTTTAAATTATTCACGCAACCAACGACCACTGTCACATCGTCATGTTTCTGGTGACATTTTGTCGCAATGTTGATGTTTATTCTACTTTCACCTTCAAATACGACCTGCTAATTAAATGGACAGTTTACTTAAACAATTACTTTCCGATTGATGATGTTTATTTCGTATAATAATCGGCAAATTGTTACCATGGTGATGCTAGTCACACTATGTCGGAGATTGTGGTGACATCACTAAGGGAGATTCATAATGCGAGTCTGTTTTAAATGAAAACTCTTCCTTTTTGAAAGATAAAAGTCTGTGCTCAATTTGGAATAACTCGGGATATGTGAAAATTGTATAATTAGCATTTGGCATTGTGCCAATATTAGACAATGAGTAAAATACCGTAAAACTACTAGACTTTGAAGAAAAGGTTTGTTGGGGGAGATCCCTTTAGAACCTGCGTTAGGTATTAGCCTGTTAGACATTAAGGCTTTAAGGCTGTTGGCACAATATCGAGTTCTGTATCATCAGGCTTGATTGTTTGAACACAACTGAAGACACTCGGGATGCGACGGTGGTGTGGCGATTCAGGGCGTGGAGAGACAATCTGAGAATTGCGAGTCATTGCGTCAGTTTGTTGTGAGTTGTTAGAAGCAATGAACTAATTCTGTGCCGAGTATGAGATGTGAAGGCCAGTGTTTAGGTGGCAATTATTGCACTACCATTGACTTTATATGTGGTGTCTGTAGTGTCGTCATGGAAACATACTTTTATTTTAGACTAAAGAAACACTTATATGTGATCAGATACACATGCTTATGTTTGAATTGTGTTGTTTTCTTTATTAGAGATCATGTGATTGTGAAGTGATTTATGTGAATGCCTATCAAACTTATATTCGTGCATTCTTATACACACTGTTATTTTATTCTTTGAGTTGAAACTCAGGATAATTGTGGCAGATTATATTTGAGGAAGTAGAGTATGCTGTACGACAAACATGTGTGCTTTATAGATGTAATGTGTACTCTATATGGCAACATTGTGCCCAGAAAACATTTGAAGTAAGCATGTTGCACTTAACAGACAAGGGGGTACCAATGAGATTTCTCGAGCTCGCTGACTATCAGTCTAATGGGTTTTCGTCTGTCTTTTCGGATGATTCCTCGCACTTTTCACGAACACACGGAATCACTGTCGATGGCAACCTTTCTCTATTGTTAACTTCAGTCGAATTTCTATATACTTTGAATCGTCTGTGTCGTTTGTTGGTAACTGTCGGACTTTACGTTTAAAATTATCGCACATTTTCATCTTATAATTTGTTTCAGTCAGTTTTTTTGTCATATTCCCACGCAACATTCTGTTACGAGCTTCAATTCAGTGTTACCCGCTGACGTCATAACGTTGTTTCCGTTTCATTATCTGTTCAGATAAACACAGGGCTAATTTGATAGCGGATGTAGTAAACAAAATTATATTTTATGGAAATGACTCCATGACGTCCACGTCTGATGTGCGTGAATTTGCGTGAATTTAAATCACACATAAGACTTTAAAAACGGCATTGTTTCAGGAGAACGAAAGATGAAAAATGTAGCAATTTTGGTGTGCGGCAACCACGTGTAGTATAACGTTGCAATGGTACCGTTAATTGTCGCATAACTTGGCGGGTTTTTATTCCGTTCTATATTTCAACTTCAATCATTTTGATCATCCAGATAGTGAAGTTTCATCAATATTTAACTAAAAATAAATAATTTATAAGCAAATTATACGAACTTCGCGATCACCCCTCGTATATGCCCAGAAGGCTGAAATTACACAGTTGGCCATGATGCTCTCTTCAATAAACTCTATCATCACTTTGAGGCAAATTGTGTCTCCTCCTCAGGAATCCGTACAAAAATTCATCTGTTCGGGTTAAGTGGAACAACATCCTCTCTGACAGATTTTTTGCTCAAAAAGATTATATTAAGTCAGACAGGGAAGGCAGCACTCAACTTAACCAGCCGAGCACAGAAAACATTAAAAACACACAAAGCACAATGCCCAATCGAAATGTATAATAAATTATAACTAGCTGAATGACCCAGTAGAAAAGCAGGGCATGACGCAGGGGGCGAAACACATTGTATAAGTGCTACAAAAATAGCACTATCGATTGTCTCAGGGACGTATGTATATATTCCCAGATTGTCTGACGCAAAACGGCCTTCGTGTGACACTTAGAGAAGTGAGCGTAGCAGCACCTACCTGTGCAGACGACACTGCCTTAATGGCCACTTCGGAACACAATCTACAGGCAATGCTAGACAACAGACAAGGTTGTTATAAACCCCGAAAAGTCAGAAGTCCTTCACAGTCTACATTGACAATACAGCAGTAAAAGAAGCCAAAACAACCAAGTACCCGGAGGTTAATAGAACATCCAATAACAGACTGGATACTGAAGAAAGACTTAAAACAGCCAGACAGACTAGGCCCTGAACTCCATGCCAGAAGAGGTCTTTCACCAAACGTCATATATACCTCGATCTCTCGTTGGATCAGACATCCTCGCATTAATACAAGATGATTTAGACAGGCTTGACAGACAGCAACGGGGAATGCTGAACCACTTCCATGGACTACCAGCGAGGACGGCTACAACTGCGGTGCACATTATCCAAGGGGCATATCCCATATAGTCCATCATAGACAATCGAATAGTTAGATTTTCCTTCTTCATGAATACAGGGTGTCCAAAAAGAAAATATACAGCTTCAGTGTATTTTTATCAAAAACCATTTTTTTAAAATTACCTTAATTTGTCCGTGACGTCATTTTGTAGTAATTAACGACGTTTTCACGATGCTTGTCACCTTCTGACATTTCCCTTCTTGCACTCGTTCTTTGAAACTATCAATTACAATTGCACATGTGTCTTAGATGTTTTATTGTTATGAATACTATTTCATAATCGACGCAAAAGCATTGGACATCTTTTTTTTCTTCGATTGATTTTCCGAACGATACATTTGAATATAGTGTTTGTTATAGCTCGATTTTGATTGGACGATGACAGGAAAACACCCATAACAAATATCAGTCATTGTTATACAAAATAAAAATGAACGAAATGGATTTGATTGGTTGATTTTTCGTTCATTTCGATCGAAATGTGTCGTTTACTAATAATGACCATACAATGATCGAGCGAGCATCCCAAGCATACATACAGCATCTGCGATACAGAAGAGTACAGTTGCTTTGTTGGCCCATATTGAATTGACCACTACCAACTAAAAACTATTTGAACAACCCTTTGAATTTTGATTTCCTAATAGACAGTACGTGATATTAAATGAACTGATTATGAATTAATGATTATGAGCTATAAAGAGTTGTTTTTGTGACTTGTACAAAATGTAAAATAGGCATGTGCATGTGAAACCGACGTTTTAATTGTTGGGTACGTGGTATATTCACATTAACTTGGAATTTAATCCTAGGATATGTATTCTAACAGGAGTGCCAGAATCACAAGTCTGGGAATCTACAGGAAGAAAACAAGTTTGCTCCAAGAAGGTTCCCACACAGCACCGAATAGCAGACTAAACGAACAAATGCTCAGTCATGCTTTCTTTAAAGTTCTTCTTAAAAATAACGTGCACATTTTACGAGCTAATATGAACTAAGGCGCTGCCTATTTTGCGGATTTTATCTTACACATTAAAGAAATGCTTAACTATACACTAGAAGGCTTTCAAGTGGCCCGAAATTTCTTAATTTCAGACATCCCTAAAACACTCAACCAGTGGGCCCTGCATCGCTCAGATGTGCCCACTGTTATAGTAGAACCCTATACTAGAACCCTATTCCAACTGTACCTTGATTTTGGTTGCTATGGTAACCCAAATTCTGCATTAATTATTGTTGCTATTGTTTGAATGAACCACCCAAAGAGTATTGTTACCAATTTGAAACAAGAGTGCCAAAATGTCACAAAATACGCCCGTCTTGGGGCTTGGTGAGTCTCAGGGCATGGTGAATGAAAGAAACAAACAATCCAACATTATTTTTAATTAAAGGACCATAACCCAAGAAGGCCTAGGCTGATTTGGCCTACAATTGAACTTGTCTTAGATATTATACCCATAAACATTGTCACTAAGTTTGAAGATACTCAGACGAAAACTCTTTGCACTAGAGAACAGACAAGGTCAATTTCACATTTATTTTGGTAATTATAGGACCATAACCAAATAAGGCCTAGGCCGATAATCAAACTTGGCCTAGATATTATGCCCATAAGCATTGTCACAAAGTTTGAAGATGATCAGATGAAAACTATTTGCGTTATATATTAAAAATAAAATAATATAAATAGAATAATTATAAATAAAACAGTTGTCCTGATCTTAACTAGGAGTAGAACACAAAACTTATTATATTATTGTTCTTGAATCTGAAACAAAATAGAAATCACATTACTAACAATGTGGAGAGCACTCAATTTGCTATTCTCGATATCGACATTACTAGATAAACCCCATTTTCCGGAATCGAAAATTTCAAGGTTGTGGGATTCCGGACAATAGGTCGTATAGCGGGAGTGTATATAATTTTTTTTTCAATATTCAAACATGAATAATGTATAAAACAATTATTGTATATTATCAGTTAACATCTTTGTTTTTGAAAACCCTTTAAGCAATAATAATAATAGCCTAGTGGTTGAGCGTTCGCTTCTGCGGGAGGTCTCGGGTTCGATCCCTGGCCGCGTCATACCGAAGACGAAATAAAATTGGTACCAGAAACTCCTTTGCTAGACGCTCAGCATAAATGGGAAACTGGCATCTCTGCTCTCATACCCTCATGGCGATGGATAACATCAGGAATGAGGTGTTGAGAGTGATAAATATAAGTTGGAAAAACTTGTTTCACAATCGACCTTAAATAAATTAGTATAAACTAAACAATAATTATCCTAAAATATTCTTTATATGTGAGACATTGCATTTTATTCTACACTGTCACTTCCATAGCTTGATACTATTGGAGAGAAAATAAGCTCTTTTTTTCAAGTTAAACATATTTTTTAGGCAAAAATAATCGCGATTTTTGTAGCTAGTTGCGCTATACGCTATATTCAGGTGCCTCCCTGACGGACATTCGGAATATCTCGGACATTGTCGCTCAATTAATTCCGTAATCCTGGAAAACAGGTTTTAACCTGTAATGTCGATATGGTGAATGCTAGGTAACAGCTTGTTAAAAAGTGCAACATAGCCTACAAAGAGAAACATTGATATGCTACTGGCGAGTGCTCGAAGATAGCAGATCGTTTGACAGCAAAGCACTACCAAAGCGGTCTTTCACTGCTTTGCACAAAAAAGCGCTTGCCTAGCAAAGTGCTGAGAAATCGTATGCTATTGGCGAGCACTGCTTGATGGTACCATGTCGTTTATGTAAAGTAAAGCGCTATTTGGTGGCTGTTCGGTTAGGCATCAGGCTTGAATAGCTGACACAAAAACATATCAATATCATATGACAAGAATAAATGCGGGCGTCTAAAATTATGTAGACCTACTTTATTCGTTAAAGTTGTAGATCTACTGCTTTTTGTATTTTTACCAAGTTTTAAAATATAAAAGAAAATTTATGAGCAACAGAATTTCGCATTTATATGACTTTTGTTATTATATTGGCCGACATTTTTTCTACTCTTTGTTTAGCTGCGGGACCGTAACACAAATTTTTATACCCATTAGCCTAGTGAAATCGGATGGGCTAAAACTCGATCCGGATGTTACCGTAAAGCCGATTTATTTGGCCGGCGTCGCCGGCCGAAAATCCGCTATGAAGGAGTTTTATGATTTCTATTTAAGAAATAAAAATCTGTTCGCGTTTATTGTCGGTGAATAAAACACGGGCAGGAGTTCGGATGCGGAAAAATTAAATCACGAGTGCGTAGCTAGCACTCGTGATTTAATTTTTCCGCATCCGAACGAGTGCCCGTGTTTTATTCACCGACAATATACAAGAACAGAGTTTTTATTTCGATTCTAAATACGATAATATCCCGCACTATTTAACTGCGCGCATTCCATTTTCACCCATTTGACATTGAACATAATTCCACGCTGAAATTGAGTGGCTTATTAGCTGGTACAATTACCTCCCTCGTTAATGAAAACGACCTTCATAATTTTCTGAAGGAAATACCACATTTTAAACATTGAAACAATTTTAATAACACGAGTATATGGTATCTATATCATAAAATGAAAAATATAAATGAATTGATAATCAGAAGCTTTAATAAAACTTGGTTTCTAGAGTATATTGGAGTTTCTAAAAATAGATGCGTCATAGCTGTAACACTTGATTCTCGTGCAACTCGCCTTGTCATCGTGACTCGTAGAAAATAATACTATAAAGTTTACGTTCATTCATTCATAAATATGTCACGTGATACTGGGCGTAAATAGAAACAGCCAATTTGATAGGTATGTTTTATGGGGGTAATAATACATTGTTAGGTCCGACCTATATTTAAACGATTAATCCGCAGATCGTGTTAGAATTCTTGATATTCTCTGATACATGCGGACGTAGGGACCCAATACGGACTTTAGACGTGTTATACTGCAAAGGGAAGTAACCACTGTGCAAAGGGAAGTAAGCGGACCATGTGCCGTTTTTTATTAGCTTTTGTTTAGTTTGGTTGACACCTCGTTCATTTGAAGGATTCCTGTTCGATGTAATTTCTAATTTTAAAGTATTCATGAGTCTCATAACAGTTAGAAGCATCGTTTATTAAATGAAAATGTTAAAACTGCTTTTCAATGGCTGCCATTTTTGTTGTCGCAGGCTATAGTATAGGCTATATACATAAAATACATGTATAGTATTGCTTGTTTCTACAAATTCCATTGTCATCCCTCTTTTCTAAGACAATTTAGTTCCAAATCTCTAATTAACATTATTGGATTAATGTTAGACCTTGCATCTATGCATATATCTAGACTATATATGTTTCTATAGAAACTACAATAGTTGATATGAGTGAGCACATGCTGTAGGTCCGGGTGTTGCTCTTTGGCATTTGTATCCATAGTTTACTACTATGAAAATATAGTGCTTGCCTTGACTGCTGTCTGTATAAGCCCCACTCATAGTCAGTATTTATTGCAGGGGAGTAAAGTCTCCAATCTTGAAAGCTCGGCCATTTCCGTTTGTCTCCGGCAAATCTGTTGCAATTCATAAAGGCTGAGGTGATCAGAATATGGTAAAGTCTCCACACCAAAGCACACTGTGGGGGAACAAACTACCTCAGAGCTTGACTAACTGAGTCACGATTATCTGTCCAACGCCCACATCAAAGTATATACATGTACGTATACTGATTATACTGATTTGGTTCCTAGAACTTAGTATGATATGAATATTGAATAACATACAAGTCAGCATTGTCTGACCAGATTAAACTGAGACTCTGATCAAAGTCCGTATACCCCCGGCTGTACTCGGTTTTCGATTCGTATGTTTATTTACTACATGTGCAGTAATCTCTGTATTTGTTATAAAATCGAAAGAAAAATTAAGCATGAATTGTAGCGCAGTGGAAACGTTTGCGCCTTTAACGCAAGTGGATGCAGGTTCGAAACTTACTGCAAGCTTTTGTCATTAATATTTCTATTTCAACTATCTATCCTTGAATCAAACTATTCCCCGTACGTTCTTTTATTACTTTGTCTTTATTTTCGGTTTTTGTAATATTTTCAATTGCATATTGTTTTATTCCAAGTACATGAAAAAGACTTCAACGACTTGGCCATTATAAATTAAATATATGACTGAATTGTGTAATGGATATGTGAACATAGGGAGGATTATAATTCACAACTAGCATACTTACAAAAAAAAAGTTTTAATAAAAAGTATTTTTAGTTAGCCCCGAACCCGATACCTTGTAGTCTTCACCCCGCACACTCAACAACTGAGCCATCACATATTGTTATCTAGTAGCAACTCAATAAAGCAACATATAGCGATAAATGTAATTATATGTTTTTATAACTTCTGAATTTTCCGGACTTGACCGAATTATGCAAGGAGTCTCAGTTTAATCTGGTCAGACAATATCTGCACTTTTGCAAACCACAAGGGGTAGGTTACTCTTTACCAGTAAAGGACTACTAACGTAGGCAGCTACTCGCCTGCATTCAGCTTTGAAACCTATGTAGCTTTTTATTATAGATTGAGCACAGCTTTGCATGCATTTTGTATCGATACTCTCATGGTTGTTATTTTAGGCACTGATTCGATATTTAATGGTTTGAGTGTTCAATAGAGATATCCTTAGTCAAGAAAATGCAGTGTGTGCAAGTCACTCTAGTGGAACAAAACAACTTCATATCGATTTATTTTGAAAATGAGAAGAATACAACTAAATAATGACATTGTTATTTCCCATGGCTGGACTACAGCACATTTCACCTTGAACAGTAGTTATGTTTCAAAGTAATGTAAATATATGAAATAATATTGAAGAAGAGCCGTCAAAAGACAGCGCCCTCGACTTTCATTCGATCAATAAACGTACTTGGCCTAGATAGTACAGACAAATTGTTGGACGCCGCCGCCTGCCCGCACGGTTGCCACCCGCCCACACGCCCGCCGGCACGCACGCACGCCCACCGGCACGCACGCACACCAAGGGTGTTTCCATAATAACCCCCGCTTTAAATGGGCGTATAAAAAGTACTGCCCATATTACGGATACAAATTAAAATGCTTTAAACTTGTGTGTTAAATGCCTCCAATCTTTATTTCTGAATTATCGACTTAGTCACTAAGAATATGAAGATTAAAATAATCACTAATCAATTCGTATGTGCTAAAATTTAAACACACATAATTCAGTTCCCAATTATAAATGCATAATGTACTATCTTGATCCAATGTGGTGTCGTTAACAGATAACGGCCAAATCATATTAAACAACCACATGCCTTAAGTGTATGAGGCCTCTATTACTGTATGATTTAAATATTCAAACTTTTCGAGTTGTTTATGTTATAGTTAGAACATATTAAGTAAATTTTAATGATTATTAGAATATAACCTACATTATGAACCAATGAAAACGCCGAATGTTGGCGGTTAAATGAAAATTTAATCATTAAAATTTTCTCTTCACAGACTTGACGTCATGCGTTGGCGCTACTTTCTATCGGCCAATCAGAATGTAGAATGTTATATTCTAAGTTAGTTAGAACATATTAAGTAAATTTTAATGACTAAAAAGGACTCGCTTCGCTTCGCTCGCTCCGCCCTTTTTAATCATTAAAATTTACTTAATATGTTCTAACTATAACAAAAGGGCGGAGCGAGCGAAGCGAAGCGAGGCCTTTTTAGTCATTAAAATTTACTTAATATGTTCTAACTAACTTAGAATATAACATTCTGCATTCTGATTGGCCGATAGAAATTAGCGCCGACGCAAGACGTCAAGTCTGTTAAGAGAAAATTTTAATGATTAAATTTTCATTTAACCGCGAAAATGCGGCGTTTTCATTGGCGCATAATGTAGGTTATATTCTAAAAATTGTTTAGACGTCGGCAGGATATTATCAATGATATATTAAAGTCTGAATCAACCGTTGTTATATTTATAGAAAGTGGTTTTACCAATCGTTACTAATTATAGCATCTAAAAATAGAATATTGGAAAAACCCTCGGTTTAATTTGTTGCAGAGGGGTCGGGTTAAATTTAAAGAAATAACGTTCGAGATTTTAGACTAATTTAATGTATTTATTTATTTTGTTTTATTTGTAATTTCGGGTAAAAGGTATATTAAGTGTTTCGTTACATATTATCTTCCTCAGAAGGTATTTAAAAAGAATTTAAGATCGTCTATACTACCCTGTGTTACCTCTAGATTACTCCATGTACACTCACATCAGACGCTTGGAATACCAGTAAAACTAGAGATAAAGAAACGATTGAGTTCACGTAGGATTTTGTTCGTTTATGCAGGTAAATTTTCTTATGTTGAACCTTTATTCATTTAGTTATTAGTTGTGTATCTATGAACTGTTGTTGCACTGTCCGCATTGGTGTGTCAAGGGGCTCTATTTTTCGGTCCTTGTTGTGTCCGAGGCCATAAAACGACATCATTACATACAATGAATTAAATGGTTCCCTAGCCTAAATCCAAGGACTTGATCGGATCTTGAAACCCGAATTAGAATGAATGCGTAAAAGACACCAATATTCAACTAGTGAAATCTTACATTAAATTTGCACTGATCGCCCGGCTAAACTGCAAAGCTCGGTAAAATCACGGGTATAGTCTCGTCTATATTTTGGCGCGAAACACAAGCCCCGCACTCGAACGGCAGTGCGGGGCCATCAAAAAGGTAAACACACCGGACGGTTTCGCGAGATCCCCGCCCTTCATCGGGGTTAGCCTAGGGGGTGCGGTTTCAAATAAATAGTGCATAAATATTACTGCGAGTTGTGGCACAAGTTTAATCCAATCACAAATACTGAATTTCAAGGTGTTCACAATATTTTGGCATGCTACAATTTAGAGTTAATGTTTACTGAGTGTTCAACCATTCTCGTTTACCAGAGTATTCTTCGTCCGAAACATGGTAGTCTGGGAACTTGACTAACCACTGATGTATGAGGATAGTGTTCAACTAGATCTATGTTTTTTATAAAGTGTAAATACTTTTCGTACTTGACGGTGCAAAATACTTTCTACAAAATGTATTTTAAAACACTAGTAATTCCTTCCGCTACCTACCCGAAATAAACGGTCCTACCCAACATATGTATTTGCCCAATTTGAAATAATATTTTTTAATGAAAAATTAGGGATAAAAATGTTGTTTTTTTTGCAAATATATAGAGAATAATAGGTTAGTGTCGTGGATGAAAAAAATTATCTGAATTTATCGGGTGAGCCGCAGGTGAATCAGATAGTTTCCGCAGCCAATACGTATCATTATAATTATGAAACAATTAAAAAAAGACATTTTACCTACCTTCTTTCCTATTCTAAATCTGCTTGGGTCGGAAAGGGGAAACAATATTTTTTTATGGTCGGCCTAAACATGGCATGTAAATTTTTTAATGTATGAGCGTGACCAAATGCACAATTAAGCAGACCCGTATTTAACTAGGAATCATATGTGGGGTTTGTACTCCTCTCCTGATATGAACTAACTGAGCTACTTTTTAGCTTTCTAAACGCTAACCTAACACCATTTACAGTGATTCTTAGGACTTTTTGGACACATGGAATTGTGATTGAATTGTTTATTATTTGTTCAGTTTGTGGTGAACATTGTGACGTATGTTTGTGGTCTGTGTTTTTTCTGTGTTCCTAATTTAAAATATCGTGTTTGGCTATTTCTGTTAAGTGCTGCAAATATTTCATAATCGTTTTAGCTCACCTGTCACAAAGTAACAGAGTGATCTTTTGTGATCACTTTTCGTTCGTCGTCCGTCCGGACAGTCCGTTCGTCGTCCGTCAACAAATTTGCTTGTGTAGTGATTGGAGGTCAAAATATTGACCTAATCTTTACGAACCTTTGTCACAATTATCTTCTCAACAAGATCTAGGCCAATTTTGATATTGGTTCATCCGGGGTCAAAAACAAGGTCACTAGGTCTAACCTTAGAAAACACCTGTCTAGTATAGTGCAGCGAATTTGACACGATCCTGACCTTTATGCATGAATATATTATAAATCGATAACGCGGTATATATAAATTTCCGTGCGAGTATCGTGGGTCAGCGGTATACTTCGGGCTAAACCGTAACTTTTAACTTCTGTGGATTGTTTTCATAGCACAATTAGAACTATTCAAAGCACCACAGTCCCCATAGGCGAGTTGTTTGCGAGCCAAACTACATCACCCTTGTTACCCTGATAAAACAACATGATTGAATAATCGCAACATGATTGAAAAACGGCCGACATGAAAAATATGGAAAGTGCCTTGTTTTTGCAATATTTTTCATATAAACTATCCAGATTGTTTATTTCAATATTACATAATCAACATATGAAGAAAATGTCCTATTTACACTAAACAATTTGCATATAGGTAATATTTTTCAATATGTAAAGCCTTAAAGAATGTGTGGATTTTGCATTTGAGAATGAGTTTTGTACTTTAAAACGTTGTAAAACTCATTTATTGGACTCTATGTAATGAATATCATTTGGGAAGTATCGGCAGTTGTATAAACTATGATTTGGACGTTTCAATTTTTTAAAATCTTAGATAAATTAACGCTCACCAACAATAATTCAAACCACAGGAATTTGAAGTTCTACCAATAAAATATTATACCAGTCAGTCCAGCACAAATGACTCTATACGTATATATAATACTAAAGGAACGCAACGCCTCCCCCCCCCCTCAAAAATGGAATCCCGTAACCAGTGCTAACAAAATAAAAGATACAAGCGATCAAGTTTGCTCATTTGACGAAGAAAACTTAAATGTACCCAATCTTATCAACAATCGATATATTTTCCTGAATTTACGCGAACTATTCGTGATTTACTTCTCAAAGTTCAATATCTAGTACATCGTCGGCGCCATTCTGTCTCTTCACAAACCACGCCCCAAGTTGAGTTTTTATATGGGAAATCCTGTATTTTCCCCTCACGGTCAGTTGATTTTGTTATTTTTAACACATCAGCCCACTATTTGCACACGATAAACTCGTGCACCGATCCAAGTGAGTAGCTAAGGAATGTCACTGGTTTGTAAATATTACCGATTTGCCACGAGGAAAACGTGCAACGGTTGACGATAAATGCAAAATGATCAATTTGGAAGTCTTGAGTCACTCCCACTTTGTACAAACACTTAAGGGCATTCTATAGTGCGATAGGGCATGTTTTCAGAAAGCGTTTTTTTCTTCAAATTAAAAGTTGGTGGACATTACAAACATAGCATTACAATGTACTATATATACCCTTAGAGTTAATCAACAAATACGCATTAATAAAGCATATTTATCATAGCTTGGCAACACTTTCATCGAACTCTTGCTCGTCTACCCCATCCCCTTAAATGTAATTTAATATTAGTCTGGAGGCGTGGTTTAGTGACGACACCAAATGGCAGAATGGCACCGACGATGTACTAGATATTGACATTTCGTGAAGGAAATTAGGAATATATCTCGTAATATCAGACGAAAATGAATATTTTCAATTGCATGAGGTACATATAAATATTCTACGTCGAATGAGCTAACTTGATCGCTTGTTTCTTTTATTTTGTTAGCACTGGCTACGGGATTCCATTTTGGAGGGGGGGGGGGGGCGTTGCGTTCCTTCAGTATTATATATACGTATAGAGTGATTTGTGATGGACCGACTTGTATAATATTTTATTGGTAGAACTTCAAATTCCTGTGTTCAAACATGTATAGTATTTTTCGTATACTGACCGACGTGATTGTTAAATTTATTAGGATACTGGCCAACATGATTGTGGATAAAAACCAACATTACCAATTGAAATCTTGCCAATGGGATTCTCAAGGTACACACAATTGTACATTAAAGAAGTGTGCTCATTAATTGTGGTAGCAGGTTTATGAGCATACCCGATGTAAGGCATTTCACACCCAGTCTATAGCACATGCTTTTAGGACATTTAATAATCAAAGCACCAAGAGTGCTGATGGGAGGCGATCTGGTTGCTGCTACTAAAGCTTAAACGACTTTACTGGTTTAATGTTCGTTTTCCTACTACCGATCTTGTCTTGAATGTCAAAATAGGCATATGTGACTATATAGGCATGTTGGGTATCTAAATAATTGTAAAAAGGGGCATATTGATGTATATGTCATACGTGTATTGAATGCGTATATCAAAAGTGGCTTTAAAATAATACTACGCGCCTATTTATCAGATTCTACAGTACCGGCTTGTAATGTCCATAATAACCCCCGCTTTAAATGGGCGTATAAAAAGTACTGCCCATATTACGGATACAAATTAAAATGCTTTAAACTTGTGTGTTAAATGCCTCCAATCTTTATTTCTGAATTATCGACTTAGTCACTAAGAATATGAAGATTAAAATAATCACTAATCAATTCGTATGTGCTAAAATTAAAACACATAATTCAGTTCCCAATTATAAATGCATAATGTACTATCTTGATCCAATGTGGTGTCGTTAACAGATAACGGCCAAATCATATTAAACAACCACATGCCTTTTATGTATTGTTCAAGATCTGGGGTGTGCATTCCCAAGCTGGGTCGAACTTGTATGGAATGAGGAACAACAGAACACAAGGGTTGAATTGAAAATGGGCATTTATTTGGAAAATGCCATAAAACCATAAGATAAAGCAAACTATTTGTTTATGTTCTAAAATGACATAACTGGGCGAACAATAAACGCCATTGAAAATGGGCATTTATTTGGAAAATGCCATAAAACCATAAGATAAAGCAAACTATTTGTTTATGTTCTAAAATGACATAACTGGGCGAACAATAAACGCCAACAAAACTATACATATCGATATATCTAACAAAAGCATATACATTAACAACAATGTATGACAAAGTGTTGGTAATTGTGAATTTATAAATGAAAGATACCTGTTACACATAGTTTAAAATTAAAAAATCTAGCAATGAAAAAGTACAATTTAACTTGAGGAGGAGGCGTTGGAGGAGGTGGATAAAAATGTGAATTCGCTGGGGTTCTACCCATGCGAAAAATAATGGAAGCAATGATTTTAAAGCTCATTGATTGGTTAGGCTAGGTCATGTGACATAGCGGTCTCAAAAAATAGCGTAGCGCTAAAATCCGGTACTGGTCGAACCTGACCGTACTTGGTCATGAATGTAGTAAACTGCTTTCCAATGACATAAAGACTTTTATGTGTCCATAAAATGTTATTTATGTATTGTTCAAGATCTGGGGTGTGCAGTCCCAACAGAACACAAGTGTTGAATTGAAAATGGGCATTTATTTGGAAAATGCCATAAAACCATTAGATAAAGCAAACTATTTGTTTATGTTCTAAAATGACATAACTGGGCGAACAATAAACGCCAAAAGGAGACACCGTAGGAGGCGACACCGCCCAGTGAGACCTGGTTGGGGCTAGGGTAGATGATAAATGATGGGTGATGTAACAGCCAAGCCAAATTAACCTAAGTGGAACCTAAATGAACTGATATCAAGCTCTGTATTGTCCTATTCTATTACATGCATGTACCACATTAACAAAACATGATGCTGTGGGAAACACTTAAATAGTATATGACTAGCATTATCTAAAAGAAATAAAATGTACATACACATGGAAAACAACTATCAACCCCATCAGCTTAACTTGTAGCCATAAACTTTCTTGATTATCCCATAGTCTCAATATTAGAACTGTAAATGAACATATTCCACAAATCATGAAAACAAACAACTTAAACTTTTAAATAGTTTCAATAATAATTATAAGTAATCTCTCAATTGCTCAAAACGATAAGCATATGTTTTAATATCATCCCTAATGCATAACAAATGTAACTTTAACCCAAAAATAGATGTATTCAGTAGTTCAAAATTCATACATTACTACAAAAAACCTAACAAAATCATATGTTTTTCTTTACATAAATCAACCTACTGACACAAACCTATCTGAATGGAAAACAGTTTGCCTGTATGACCTTTACAAAACAAAGAGGTAATTCAAAGATGTCAAAAATAAAGGAAATGCATACAAAATCTAAATGTATATACATTGAACAAAACAACATCCGATCTGCTGCCTAAAACCGTCAGACCTGACAATGTTGTATGATGAAGGACAGTGTGAACTGACCATGTAATCACTGTAGACAACAATAACTAGTTATAATATGTTAATACAAATGGAACTAAACCATGAGTTTATACCCATAATACTCCATGTAAATTTGACCGGTCACATGTCTCTATGCAGCACTGTTAATCATAAGTTAACTACACACAATGTCATAGCAATGTAAGTAAAACAATGATATGGAAACAAGCATGTGGCACAAAATATTATTTACATGCTTACTTATTATATTTGTTACAAAAACATCCAACTTAAGAACGAGTGATAACGATAATATGGGACCCGATCTGCTGCCTAAAACCGTCAGATCAGATATCATAATGTTCTACCTGTAATTGGTTCATAAAATTGTGCATTTACCATGGTACGTGATTAAAACAATAATATGGAATGGTATCCAGTTTGCTGAATAAAATATTATTTACATGCTTACTTTAAGTAGTTTTTACTAAACATACAGCTTAATGCTTATGCATTAGAGCCAACAACAATCTGGGACCCGATCTGCTGCCTAAAACCGTCAGATCAGATATCAAAACGTTCTACCTGTAAATGGTTAAGCAAATTGTGCCTATACCATGGTATAACTCCTATAACTGAAAGGAGGGTTTACAAATTGTGACTTGCCAATGGAGTGACTGCTATCTGGCCTATTGCTATAAGCTATTCCTATAACTTGTATAAGGTAATGTTAAACTGAATCCATTTCTTGGACCATGATCCAAAAATAAGCTGTAATTGATAAAGGTCTCATATCCTATAGCACTTGCATCAGTGTAAAGATGTCAATATAATAACCATCTCTATGAAAGATCAAAGTCTTTTCATTGAAATTATGTAAAAAGATGTTAAGCCCTGATGGCCTTTCTGCTATCTGTATTTGATGTAATTTTATGATTTGGTTTAACAACTCTTTAGTAATGTCAACGAGTCGCCTCAAGAAACCAGATCATGGGACCACAATTTGACAGCAAAAAAAACTGAAGATGCTTAAGACATATTTTCCTATTTCTGCTGCTGTAGCGAGTTAGTCCTAAGTTTGATCAAATTGTCTCGTGGAAGTGTTACTTCCATTGTATTTTAATCGAACTCCAAACCCATGAAATGAATGACATTGGTGTCATTATTGTCTTTTCCTGTTTGATAAGCATTCCTTTCTACACGCAAACACAGAAATGTAAAAAATAGTGCATGAAGATGAAGCACCAACGGGTATACAAGTATTGCAATACTATTGGCCTTGAAACTAAATGCCACGAAGATGAAGATCGTTTGGATAGACAGGAATTCACCTGAATGCATAGTCTATACCCGCCTTGCAGAATATAGAGCCCTGACCTAGTTCTAGCGGACTGCTATTTGCATGAGTAAGTGAAGAGTAAACAACCGGCTGTAAGTCTAGATCAATGTAATCCTTTCCATAGTCGCCCTGTGGACACCTCAGATGATGAATTAATCTAAATTGACCTGCAATGCCTAAATCTTTTAATGTAGGGTAACTGAAGTGGAAGGATCTTTTTCCCTATTATTTTGCCTATATGCAAATCTAATTGTGACTGAAGTTTGGCTTACACTATATCTGGGTTTTCCAGACTAAACTTTACATTAGGGGTTTAAGTTGACAGTCATGGACCATTATAACCAAGTTTCGAACCCCTGGGGAAAAATCTTGAATCGGATAATCAGATAATAATAGTTAAAGACTGAGCCAGAACGTTCACTTTGATTGGCCTAACCACTGTATTATTACTTAATCTAGATAATTTGCTATTTGAATTGATGTTTGACCTGAGGTTGGATATTGGTTTTGGCCGACGGTCATTGCCGGACTGGTTGCATATATATGCTGTGAGAGCCCCTCTACATCATCCACACATATGTGGGTGGGGGGGCAATTGTTTGATCAACCTTGATTGCGTCTGTTGTAGTTCCAACAAGTTTTTTCAAGAACCCTTTTGTTGTAGTCTGGTGAAATGAACGGCTTGGTTGTACGTGTACACTAAAGCATAAATGGCTGTTATGACGGGACTATTCTGAAAATATGTACAAGCCATCAGCCAGAATTCTTAATAAAGTATGTCCTATAGTAAATGCACGTACTCCCTAAGCATGTGAAACTGTGTATTGTATAACTAAAAAAACCAGATTCATTGTCATTTAGTCTAACGATTTCCAACTTCACGGGCTGTGGAGTTCCCCTGGGGAGCCGTATGCTATAAATCGCTGTAAGTCTAATGAAAGTTAAAGTCCACATGTCAATGGACGTAACATACTTTGTTCTTGTAGTGGGACAAAAGTACAGGTTTGATTGTTTGTTCATTTGCAAAGTAAATTAATTTGTACTAGGGGTATTCCGAAAAAGGTAGTAATAAAACCAGATAAATATATAATTTTATGGTGCCCAAATATCCTTTCCGAATGATTTTTTACCTGTTCATTAATTAGTGGGTTTATAGGTTCAGCAAACTGAATACCATAACCTGTCATTAGGTTATTGGTGTGGGAAGTTACAGTCTGACCCACAATGTTCGTCATTACTTGATGACTAAATGTCATACACTGGCATATGAAATGCGCCTGTCAACAATCCTGTTCGTATGTTCAATCCTGGTGTCACTCCTCAGTCCTGGTAGCATCAAATTTGATGTAGATGACATTGTCACTCCTGTTTGTCCTACGCTTAGTACACAGACTGACTGTGGAATGGTTAAGTTAATAGGTGGCACCTCCACCGATTGCATGAACTGGTCCCCACTAGTGTTGACCCTAATCACTGAGTCAGCAGCGTCCAATTTAACTGGTAAGTATATCAAACGATATTAAAGTATGGGAATGATCCAGATCAGGCTATGTCTCTACTTTTTTTTAATGTTGTGGTCCTCCGCTTTTGTGGTTTCATCTGAAATTAACCAAATCAAATGTTGTAAAACCTTAAAAACTTCACCAAGCATAGCCTTTCTATGAAATAAATACCTCTGGTGGAGCCGGAGGTTGGTAAATGATAATAAATGATAGCAGCAATAATAACTGCTTCTGAGCCCGGAGGCTGGTAACTGAATATAGAAATATCTATATATAATAATACATCATTATTACATGTCAATGCTATACAGTATACTGCAACTGACAAGTACACATGGGAACCTGGCAATTAATTCCCATTAATATAGTTAATACCAGTATATACATAACAAAAATACTGCTAAACCTCCTTCATATATAAATATAAAAATAACAATTTGAAGTCATAATATATCGCCGCTATAAAGTTTAAACATTGCGGCAAGCAGGAACCTAGTTCTGGTAATTAAAATCTTCTGCCGCATCAATAGTGAGGTAGGTAACTACAATCCACCTTGATATAATAATATACAGCCATAATACCCTGCTGCAAAGCCGGAGGCTGGTGCTTAAATCACACATGATCTTATATACTAATATACAGCAATAATACACTGCTGCAAAGCCGGAGGCTGCTGCTTAAATCACACATGATCTTATATACTAATATACAGCAATAATACCCTGCTGCAAAGCCGGAGGCTGCTGCTTAAATCACACATGATCTTATATACTAATATACAGCAATAATACACTGCTGCAAAGCCGGAGGCTGCTGCTTAAATCACACATGATCTTATATACTAATATACAGCAATAATACCCTGCTGCAAAGCCGGAGGCTGCTGCTTAAATCACACATGATCTTATATACTAATATACAGCAATAATACCCTGCTGCAAAGCCGGAGGCTGCTGCTTAAATCACACATGATCTTATATACTAATATACAGCAATAATACCCTGCGGCAAAGCAGGAGGCTGGTGCTTAAATCCCACAGGCACTTATATAATTAATATACAGCAATAATACACTGCTGCAAAGCAGGAGGTTGGTGCTTAAATCCGACAGGCACTTATATAATAACAGACAGTAACTAAATCCCACTTAATAATAAACATACAGAATAAATATACTGCCACATGAAAGCTGGAGGCTGGTAAATGAATCCTGCCTAATATACCTGTATAATAATATATTATATAAAACAGCAAACATGTAAAACAGTGTTACTACATGTAAGTGGGAGGATGATAACTGAATCCCCCAATGAGCTAAATGCTAATATTTATCAAATTATGGCAATAAAACACTGCTGCAGTGTGGGAGGCTGATAACTGAAGCCAACTTAATAATAAACATACTGCATAAATATACTTCAATATGAAAGCTGGAGGCTGGTAAGTAAATCCCTCTTAAACTATAATATTCATTTATATATTTTATATATACTAAAATATACAACAGTAATACACTGTTGCAAAGTGGGAGTCTAGTAACTAAATCCCACTTAATAATTAAAATATAGATACAGCATAAATTATATATGTACCACTTCTAGCATAAATATACCACCATAAATATGAAAGCGGGAGACTGGTAACTAAATCCCGCTCTAATACACAGCAACTGCTGCAACGTGGGAGACTGGTAACTAAATCCCACTTAATAATAAAAATAAATATACCGCATAAATATACCACCATACATATGAAAGCGGGAGACTGGTAACTCAATCCGCTTTATATATATAGCAAATGCTGCAACGTGGGAGACTGGTAACTAAATCCCACTTAATAATAAAAATATAGATCTATACAGCACAAATATACCACCACACATATGAAAGCGGGAGACTGGTACCTAAATCCCACTTTACATATAGCAACTGCTGCAACGTGGGAGACTGGTAACTAAATCCCACTTAATAATAAAAATATATATAACAGCATAAATATACCACCACACATATGAAAGCGGGAGACTTGTAACTAAATCCCGCTCTATAAGTATAGCAACTGCTGTAATGTGGGAGACTGGTAACTAAATCCCACTTAATAATATAATAAAGATACAGCATAAATATACCACCATACATATGAAAGCGGGAGACGGGTAACTAAATCTCGCTTTACATACATAGCAACTGCTGCAACGTGGGAGACTGGTAATAAATCCCACATAATAATAAATATATAGCAAAAATATAGTGCCATCCCCTTAATAATAATATATACAATAATAATATGTGCAGCAATAAAACATCAATGCAAAGTGGGAGGCTGGCAATTAAATCCCACTTGAAAATAATAAAACGCAGCATAAGGATACTGCCAAATGAAAGCAAGAGGCTGGTAACTAAATCTTGCTTATGTATATATACATGTAATAAATTATAATATATGCGCTGTAATACTGCACAGTTGGTAAGTGGGAGGCTTGTAAATAAATCCCACTTTTTAAAATATGACAATGATTATAATAAAACAATTACATTCTGACTAATCAAATTAGCTGGATGTTGGCAACAACACACTGAATTAAAAGGCTACAATATTTTACAGCCCCATGCTTTAATCGGAATTAGTCAACAATATACTTCCATGATCTGCCTACTGCATTGTATAAATATCCACGTGGGAAGCCTGATAATAAACCAATCCCACTTTGAGTTGCCATATTTACATAAATCTGAATATCAATAATTGTAACTATTAAAATCCTGAAACTCCTGTTTCATTTTTATTCCAAAGCTATTAAATCATTGCACATATAGGCTAATTATGCTATAACAGCCAATAACTTCTGGAATTTGGCATGTTTATGTAGTTGAGTCAGGTGACACATGTCATCGGAACTAGACACCGGTATGACGTTTGTCTGCAAGGGATATTTATATTTATCCCCTTTATGATTATCATTTCTAGATGAAATAAATTAACAATGCTAAAACGCAATTGAAAAATGTTAAATATGTGTATGACACATTATTATAAACTTATACATATCTTAATAACTGCATATGGGACTGTGTCTGGGCAGCAACCAGGGCAGCTCGTATACGGCAGCTCGATTGTTTGCCATCAGACATAGCTGGCCAGCATGTGATAGGAGACAACTGTCGATCTGTGACTGCCCGCACTGACATTCTGTCGTTTGACCAGAAACCCTTCGTCCTCCATATATCATCGAAGTGTTGATGTTCTGAACTATTCAGCGTCGATGACAATAGTCCCAACAGAGACCAAACGTATCATTTCATTACATTACATGACGTTAGGGCTCACCGGGTCCCGAGTACTTGTATGTAGCACTTTGCGACACGATTCTTTGTCGCTGTTTGGTGACCGATTATGAGCCCTAAAAAGCAATACAAAGTAAAGGCACACCACACATGGCTTCATTAATGCCTTTTCTATCATTGAAAACGAATGATTGCAAGAACACTAACCTCATTGATACATAAATTACTCCTGTTTCATTTCACTACTGAAATGTCCTTATTTACGCCATTGAAGCCGTGGAACAGAGCCGATGTATTCCGAAAGTTGTTGTTCTGACATTTGTAAGAATTTTGATTGGACGAAAAGTGGCTATAACTAACACCCAGTATCCGGACTAAAACTAGGCCTACATAAAAGTCGGTCAAGAACGACTACTCCGTACCGATTAATTATTTCGTCTAAGACGAATTTGTAAAATGTAGGTAACTTTCGTTTTTAAAACGGAAGGGAATCGCGACAGATGTCAGACAAACATTTCATCTAATATTGGTTGTGTAAAGGTGTGTTTAACACTATTTTTTGTACTTTATGATCGAAATATGCTTTACTGCGGTCGATTCAACTGTTTAATCCCGTCGTTCAATTCGGAAATAAAATTGTGCTAAAGACAGCTAAGTTCAAAACTATGAGACTCTATAGTACTGTAAAACGTACGTAGAGTTTTATTAATGGGACTACGATGACAATAGCCCATTTGATTTGTCAACTCTGTTGTACAGGTCTGTATATACCCGTTACCTAGTCAAACCATTTCGACGCAACCTATACAGGGATGCCCGTATAAGCGTCGAAACCATAAGTGCCCAAAATCCAGTGCATTTTAAATTTTCATGAAATTTGCATTTAACGGCAAATTCTGGCGTTTTTTGGCTCTGTACATGTTCAATACAGTAAAAAAACCGCAAAACCCGTCGAATACCTGGTAAAATTGGCCGTAATAATCAGAAAAACAATAAATAAACCAGCGCGCACCGTGTCCGTAAATCTCACGTAAACAGTGCTAGTTTAAAGACCGTTATCCGTACTGACCGGATTCGACCGGAACATTATTCGAATCGTTAAAACGAGCCTAAAAAGCCATCACTCATGGTGTTTGTTGTTTGTTTGTCGTTTTCTAACGAAATCATCTTAATTCCACTACAAATGTTCGTTATTTAGCTTTAATCGAACTCATTTTAAGGTTCGACTCGATTAATTTTTTTACTGTGTCCGTTTGTTAGAAATCGAGCGCGCCAATTTCTGAGTATTCTGATTGGTCGATAAGCAAATGACGTTTGACGCAAACAATAACAATAAGAACGATGGCTGAAATTGAGGTCATAATTGCGATATAGTCGTGTTTAAGTTGTCGGATGGACACGTTGCTGTGCATTTTTTAAAATGTTATCGGTGTCTATCGCGAGATAAAGGTTCATTCTTCGTATACATGCTATATATTTCATAGTGGTTTGACGTTTTCATATATTTTTTAAGAGCTGAAAGTGCGCTAAAAAAATGCGCGCAATCTCCGACCGTGTTTTGGTCTAGTTAGTGTCTGTCTGTAGTGGCTGGACCGTCAGAATTTTAAGCAGCCACTTGCAGACAGCTTATCTGTCTACCCGTTACCTCGTATAAATCGATGTCGCGCACCTGAGCTAAAACCGGACTACTATAACTTTGTAAACAGAAAATTGTCAATTCATTCAACGATATGTTGAGTCCCATAGCCAGGTGTATTGCTTGGCTTGTTTACAAATGTCAAACGTTCCAATCTGCCAATTATCAACAGACAACACAACCAACAATATCCGGGAGGAAATCCTCTTACTCAAGTTACTGTCTCTATATAACGGTGCATATCCTGAACGTTCGCTTCCGAGTATTGAATTAAATGCCCAGGCAAGTTCATGTTATAACTGACCGAGTGGGAATGACGAATAAATTCTCAAATCCTCTTAACGGACGAATGTCCGAAAAGCTGTATGTTTGGGACACAGGGCGCCGCCATGTTGAAACTCGTAAGATATCTGCGAGAGTTCAAACGATCCCCGGATGCTCTGACGTCACACTCAGACTGCAAAACTGCGGGATTCGTCACCTAATCACACTGATAAAATGAGGTCATCGCCTCAAAAACTTTAGTCCATAATATTCACTAAACATTTATAAATCACAAGGAATTAAAGAACAACTTTGAAATTCCTTAATTAAGCTGTAATAAGCAAATAAAAATATGAATTCGCTGGGGTTCTACCCATGCGAAAAATAATGTAAGCAATGATTTTAAAGCTCATTGATTGGTTATGCTAGGTCATGTGACATAGCGGTCTCAAAAAATAGCGTAGCGCTAAAATCCCGTACTGGTCGAACCTGCCCGTACTTGGTCATGAATGTAGTAAACTGCTTTCCAATGACATAAAGACTTTTATGTGTCCATAAAATGTTATAAGTTTATGAGGCCAGGACCTGTTCTATAAATAGGATATCTAAACTCCCTGATGAGGCCTATATTACTGTATGATTTAAATATTCAAACTTTTCGAGTTGTTTATAAATTGTTTAGACGTCGGCAGGATATTATCAATGATACATTAAAGTCTGAATCAACCGTTGTTATATTTATAGAAAGTGGTTTTACCAATCGTTACTAATTATAGCATCTAAAAATAGAATATTGGAAAAACCCTCGGTTTAATTTGTTGCAGAGGGGTCGGGTTAAATTTAAGAAATAACGTTCGAGATTTTAGACTAATTTAATGTATTTATTTATTTTGTTTTATTTGTAATTTCGGGTAAAAGGTATATTAAGTGTTTCGTTACATATTATCTTCCTCAGAAGGTATTTAAAAAGAATTTAAGATCGTCTATACTACCCTGTGTTACCTCTAGATAACTCCATGTACACTCACATCAGACGCTTGGAATACCAGTAAAACTAGAGATAAAGAAACGATTGAGTTCACGTAGGATTTTGTTCGTTTATGCAGGTAAATTTTCTTATGTTGAACCTTTATTCATTTAGTTATTAGTTGTGTATCTATGAACTGTTGTTGCACTGTCCGTATTGGTGTGTCAAGGGGCTCTATTTTTCGGTCCTTGTTGTGTCCGAGGCCATAAAACGACATCATTACATACAATGAATTAAATGGTTCCCTGGCCTAAATCCAAGGACTTGATCGGTTCTTGAAACCCGAATTAGAATGAATGCGTAAAAGACACCAATATTCAACTAGTGAAATCTTACATTAAATTTGCACTGATCGCCCGGCTAAACTGCAAAGCTCGGTAAAATCACGGGTATTGTCTCGTCTATATTTTGGCGCGAAACACAAGCCCCGCACTCGAACGGCAGTGCGGGGCCATCAAAAAGGTAAACACACCGGACGGTTTCGCGAGAATTAGAACTATTCAAAGCACCACAGTCCCCATAGGCGAGTTGTTTGCGAGCCATACTACATCACCCTTGTTTCCCTGATAAAACAACATGATTGAATAATCGCAACATGATTGAAAAATGGCCGACATGAAAAATATGGAAAGTGCCTTGTTTTTGCAATATTTTCCATATAAACTATCCAGATTGTTTATTTCAATATTACATAATCAACATATGAAGAAAATGTCCTATTTGCACTAAACAATTTGCATATAGGTAATATTTTTCACTATGTAAAGCCTTAAAGAATGTGTGGATTTTGCATTTGAGAATGAGTTTTGTACTTAAAAACGTTGTAAAACTCATTTATTGGACTCTATGTAATGAATATCATTTGGGAAGTATCGGCAGTTGTATAAACTATGATTTGGACGTTTCAATTTTTTAAAATCTTAGATAAATTAACGCTCACCAACAATAATTCAAACATGTATAGTATTTTTCGTAAACTGACCGACGTGATTGTTAAATTTATTAGGATACTGGCCAACATGATTGTGGATAAAAACCAACATTACCAATTGAAATCTTGCCAATGGGATTCTCAAGGTACAAACAATTGTACATTAAAGAAGTATGCTCATGAATTGTGGTAGCAGGTTTATGAGCATACCAGATTGTTTATTTCAATATTACATAATCAACATATGAAGAAAATGTCCTATTTGCACTAAACAATTTGCATATAGGTAATATTTTTCATTATGTAAAGCCTTAAAGAATGTGTGGATTTTGCATTTGAGAATGAGTTTTGTACTTAAAAACGTTGTAAAACTCATTTATTGGACTCTATGTAATGAATATCATTTGGGAAGTATCGGCAGTTGTATAAACTATGATTTGGACGTTTCAATTTTTTAAAATCTTAGATAAATTAACGCTCACCAACAATAATTCAAACATGTATAGTATTTTTCGTATACTGACCGACGTGATTGTTAAATTTATTAGGATACTGGCCAACATGATTGTGGATAAAAACCAACATTACCAATTGAAATCTTGCCAATGGGATTCTCAAGGTACAAACAATTGTACATTAAAGAAGTATGCTCATGAATTGTGGTAGCAGGTTTATGAGCATACCCGATGTAAGGCATTTCACACCCAGTCTATAGCACATGCTTTTAGGACATTTAATAATCAAAGCACTAAGAGTGCTGATGGGAGGCGATCTGGTTGCTGCTACTAAAGCTTAAACGACTTTACACGTTTAATGTTCGTTTTCCTACTGCCGATCTTGTCTTGAATGTCAAAATAGGCATATGTGACTATATAGGCATGTTGGGTATCTAAATAATTGTAAAAAGTGGCATATTGATGTATATGTCATACGTGTATTGAATGCGTATATCAAAAGTGGCTTTAAAATAATACTACGCGCCTATTTATCAGATTCTACAGTACCGTCTTGTTATCACTTCCATCACAGCGTGAGACATCTCTAGAGAGCGGCTAGTATAGCCACACCATATGATTGCATAACATAACGATATACGATTCATTGATAAAACCATCACGTGACCCTGGTCTGAAGTTTCTAAAAATAGCTATACGGCTGGGACATTTGATGAACACGTCATTTTCATATTACGAAACAAGTTTGATATCTCCCCGGCTGAGTGATTATCTGCAAAAATATCGATTCAACGAACAGTTTCACAATAAGTGTTGATCGTAGAATAAACAACTGTTGCTGATTGAATTAAATAAGTTTAAAAATTTAAAGAAACATATGTTGCAGTATTGGGAATGTTGGCAGTTTCTGGAACTACTTGAATGCGGATTCACATAGCAGCCTAAAGGCGGTCCAGGTTGCATTAAGAAATGGGCAATGGTAGTATAGAGAGGCTTACGCCTACCAAAAATGGGTACAAATGTTCACCACATCAAGACGATGTGTCATGCACAAAACCCAGGTCCCTAGCTTAAAGGTCAATGTCACACTAAGAGGTCAAAGGTTAAAAGGCTCAAATAGGCATGTGATTCGTGTCCGCTCTGTAATTTTGTCATCTCCCATTGGATATTTATAATATTTGGTACAAATGTTCACCACATCAAGGTGATGTGCCATGTGCAAGACCCAGGTCCCTAACTTAAAGGGCAAGGTCACACTTAGAGATCAAAAGTTAAAATTCTCAAATAGGCATGTGATTCATGTCCGCTCTGTAACTATGTCATTTCTTATTGGATATTTATAACACTTGGCACAAATGTTCACCACATCGAGACGGCGTGTTATGCGCAAGAACTAGGTCCCTTGCTCAAAGATAAAGGTCACACTTAGAGATCGAAGGTAAAAAGGCTCAAATAGGCATGTGATTCATGTCAGCTCTGTAACTATGTCATTTCTTATTTTATATTAATATCACTTGCCACAAATGTTCACATCATCAAGACAATGTGTCATGCGCAAGACCCAGGTCCCTAGCTCAAAGGTCAAGGTCACACTTAGAGATCAAAAGTTAAAATTCTCAAATTAGTATGTGATTCATGTCAGATCTGTAACTATGTCATTTCTTATTTTATATTTATATTACTTGCCACAAATGTTCACATCATCAAGACGAGGTTACATGCGCAAAACCCAGGTCCCTAACGCAAATTTCAAGGTCATACTTATAGATTAAAAGTTAAAAGGCACAAGTATACGCTTCTGATCTGCTTTGTTTTTTGTTATTTCGTTCTGGATTTTAAAATTACTTGGTTACATTCGCATTTACACCCTGACTCAAATGTAAAGGTCACACTTACATACCCAGCTCTTGTCTGCTGTTCAATGTCACATTTAAGCAATTACAAACTTGTTTCAAGTTATTCCATTTGCATAGCTTTATACTTAGGTGTCTGATGACAGCTTTTAGCGGGGGCATCCGTGTCATGTGGACATATTTCTAGTTAAATACTTTTTTCTGTATATGTTGGTAAAATTCATAATAAGTCAAGACAGGTACATTTAACACATGTATCTAAATGTGAAAAATTCACCGGGAATAGGAACAGTGAAGTATGGGGATCAGGCTAAACGCTGTGAGCATGTCTTGAATGGTGCCAAATTGCATTTCTAATTTAAAAAGGGGACATAATTTCAACATATATTTGATAGAGTTGCCTATTCATGTGGAGGTCATGGCGTCATGATGGTGATAAAGTATGCAAAGTATCAAAGATACATGTCTTAGAGGTTAAAATTGTGTACATAAACTGTAAACTTTTGTATTTCTAAGTACATAAGTCCAAATGGGGCATAACATTCAACAACATGCTTGATAGAGTGCAGATGTTGTGGTCAAGACGGTTGACAAGTATGCAAAGTATCACAGCAATATGAACATGCACTAAGATATTATAGGTTAATACCATGAACCTAAACTTACAAATTTGCACGAAGTTGAAAAAAGGGACACATTTTCCGATAAATACTTCATAGAGTTATCTACTCCTACGTACGTGTTGGGGTCATCCCATTATTCTTCCAATAGTGAAGCTACATATTAAATTCGCACTGCAGTGCATCAATGAAAATTCAATGTTGGTCAGTATCCACTTTAAAACCATGTTGATCTTTATCCTCAATCATGTTGGTTTTTATCCATTTTTCACACATGGGTTACTTTAAATAGTTATCACGTAGAAACGGCAAATGTAAATAACTTACTCTAAACTAAGTCTGATAGTGAAATGAATGAGCTGTATAAACAAAAGATCTTAACCCAAAATAAACAACAATATATATGTTTTATAGGCTGTCAAATAAATCCAACACAGATTTTTCTAACTTTTTAACGTATTGTGTATCACATTCACAAACATACGGATAAATAGTTTTAGTTTCATGGAAGGAATGTACAAGTATATCTTCATACAGCATCAGAAGGTGGTTAAACCCGTAGATTTTGAAGAATTGGCCGAAAATGCGATGAATATGTAAACATACATCCGCCATTTTTCAATCATGTTGCGAATATCCAATCATGTTGTTTTATCCGGGTAACGTTACAAGGATGTACATTATAGAAGTTGTGAGTTCGAATCTCTTGTCAAGTAATTTGTATTTTTATTTCAATTTAAAAAACATGCTGGTTTTGAATTAAAACAAGCACGAGCATCATGATAATATTGCTTTACATTTACATGTACGGTGGTTGAATTGTGTATTTATAGGTGTTCACTTCGATTTGTATCAGTTTGAAAATGTCGGACATACAGAACAGTCGATTTCTTGGTAAAAAATCAAAAGAAATTGGATACAACATGTCTGAGCCGTTTTTGAAATGTGATGATAGACAGGGTACATCATATTTGTCCAGAAATACAGATGTTGCTGGTATACAAAAATTGTATATCAAACTACACGTATTTTGAAATAAAGATACGTACTCTAAAGAAAAGGTGAAAAGACAAAAAGAAATCAATAACAAACACAATTATACGACATGTAACAGATAAAACATATATATTTTCTGTAAAACATGAAATAAAAAATCCATCATAAGATGCTCGCAGGGGTTGAACCTTGTACGCCAAGATTAGTATGGTGAAACACCCGAGTGTGCTACCGACTGAGCCAAGTATCTACATATATTTCGACTTTATTGTATCGTAAGAAGTCAATTTAAATAATGTGGTATACACAAATAACCACGTGAATTTCCGTTATAATCAATACGATTACAGTCGAAGTTAAACTTAGATATTTAATCTACCGTGAAATTATGCTAATAGCGGGTTCGAGAGTCGTGTCAATATCTCTGCACTATAACTAGAGGTTTCAGTTTTGGCTTAATCTTTATGAAACTTGGTCGCAATAATCAGCACAACAAAATTTAGGTCAAGTTCATTATTGGGTCATCATGGGTAAAAAACTAGGTCACAATGTCAAAATATAGAAAAACCTTGTGAGTCACTTGAGGTCAGAATTTAGGACTAATATGTACGAAACTTGGTCTCAATGATCTTCTCAATAAAAAGTTTGTCAAGTGAGCGACCTAGGGCCCTTCTTTGGGCCTTCTTGTTATGTATCGATATTTAGTTCCATTTAGCCTGCTGTTTAGTTACGGATTTCAACTAACCTTCACAACAAAACTCATCAGCAGTGGCTCCTCCCATTATGTATTTTCAGATACAAATATGAGTTCAGACAGATTTAGAAATGCGTTCTTTGTAACAAATCAAGGTGGTAATGTGACGGTGATGTCACATACAGAGTTCAAAAAATTGGTTAAAGAGATCGGAGCTGTTGCTTTCATCAGACTTCTATTAATAATGGCAGGTGTGGAACCTAATCCAGGCCCGACAGGTAAAATCTAATTGTTTTACTTCAGAGACATTATCGCAAGGTTTCTGTGTAACATTACAACAACAAGTTTTTAGGTGTGCACAAATTATTTGTTTGTGTTAGATTTTAATAATTAGATATTGATAACAAATTGTAGTCCTTTCATAATACTAGCAAGTGATTAACATTTCATAAAACATTATAAAATTAAAGAAGGTAGTGGTTTTAATTGCATGGTACTTTTTTATTTTCTGACTACATGTAGCATGTGCAACAGCTGATCTTGTACACAGGGACCCGAGATACATACTCGGTCTCAACACATTGTTTTACTGTAGTATGACTATATCTTTTGAAAAAAATACGTTTTCAGATAAACTACTATTCCGTTATGAATATCTCTTGATAGAGGTTGGCACAGAAGTTCTGAGGAATGTGTTTGACCAGAGAGTGGGTAACGACTTCATGCGTTACCTGAACGCAAATCGAGCAGAGTACAAGCAACTTTTTTATCTAACAAATAATATTTTAAATGACACACAGAAGAACGTATTGCCTCCTATAGATATGAAGCCAAGTGCGACCAACTTTGATATAACTCTACTTGCACTGCTCCTGAGAAATGTATGTGGTCTGACGCACCGAGGAGATCCTGTGTGGAAAAAACCAGCACCCGGAGATTTGTCTGTGGAAGCTGACATCACCAGATTAAGAAACAGTAGAAATGATGTAAGCATATTCAGACAGTTTACTATCTGACAGATTATAGAAATTCGGACAGGAAAGGCACACTCAACTGAACTAGCCTAAAACAGAAATAACACAGATAAATAGCACATGGTACAATGGCTTCCCAACAAAATACTTAACGAGAAAATGAAACTGAACCAAAGTTGTTTACTAATTCTATGATATTTAAATTGAGATTATGTTTTAATAATTGCTTATCATGATGTGTCCATTTGAATACCATAATTATTTTGTTTTGGTATGATCGCTATGAGTATTTGAATTCAAAAGAACACATGTGTGCCATTTCTATAGATGAGTTAATGAAAGGTTTTCCTGTAAATGATACTATCAATAAAATGTTGGAAATTGTACTGCTTTAAATGTCAGTTTTAAATTTAATATAAATTTCTCATTCCAGCTACAACACTTTGGAACAGTGTATACAACAGAGGCCGATTACACTGATAAGTGGGACAACTTATGTGAGGTAATTTTGGAGTTTAAAAGAATTGCTAGATAATCTGTTGGGTAACACTTAGTTTGTGCTACAAAAGCAGTTTTCTTGTCTGTAATTTTGTGTTTGCGTATATGTTTTAGTGTTAAACACAGTATATCACCATATGATTTCATGCCCTTTTAACCGACTATACCTCACTTTGTGGTTCAGAGTTAGGTCCACTGGAAGGATATGCAGTCGGTTATTTTGGTATGTCTGTACACTGGTGGTTTCTTTTTAAAATTTGATAACCGCGTACATCATGCTATCCACCCTAATAGCATAGCTCACGCGTTGAACTTGTCAAATCCTATATAAAGTGGATTCCAAATATATGCCCCTGTGGCTATTAGGTTTCCATCAAGCCCCCACCTACTGGGTTAAGTATGGCCCCGCCAAATGGGTTACGTAGAGCCCCCCGCCTACTGGGTTCAATAGAGCCCTTGCCAACTGGGTTTAATAGAGCCCCTCCCTACTGGGTTAAGTAGAGCCCCGCCTACTTGGTAAAGTAGAGCCCCGCCTACTGGGTTATGAAGAGACCCAGCCTACTGGATTAAGAAGATCCCCGCCTACTTGGTAAATCAGATCCCCCATCTACTGGATTTTGTAGAGCCCCCGCCTAGTGGGTTAAGTAGAGCCCCCGCCTACTTGGTAAAGTAGATCCCCATCTACTGGGTTTTGTAGGGTCCCCGCCTACTGGGTTAAGTAGAGCCCCCGCCTACTGGGTTAAGTAGAGCCCCCGCCTACTTGGTAAAGTAGATCCCCATCTACTGGGTTTTGTAGGGTCCCCGCCTACTGGGTTAAGTAGAGCCCCCGCCTACTGGGTTATAAAGAGACCCAGCCTCCTGGATTAAGTAGAGTCCCCGCCTACTTGGTAAAGTAGATCCCCCCCATCTACTGGGTTTTGAAGGCCCCCGCCTACTGGGTTAAGTAGAGCCCCGCCTACTTGGTAAAGTAGATCCCCCATCTACTGGGTTTTGTAGGGTCCCCGCTTCTGGGTTAAGTAGAGCCCCCGCCTACTAGGTTATGAAGAGACCCAGCATACTGGATTAAGTAGACCCCCCCTACTTGGTAAAGTAGAACCCCCTATCTACTGGGTTTTGTAGGCCCCCGCCTACTTGGTTAAGTAGAGCCCCCGCCTACTGGTTAAGTAGAGCCCCCGCCTACTTGGTAAAGTAGATCCTCCATCTACTGGGTTTTGTAGGGTCCCCGCCTACTGTGTTAAGTAGAGCCCCCGCCTACTGGGTTATGAAGAGACCCAGCCTACTGGATTAAGTAGAGCCCCCCCCCGACTTGGTAAAGTAGAACCCCCCTATCTACTGGGTTTTGTAGGCCCCCGCCTACTTGGTTAAGTAGAGCCCCCGCCTACTGGGTTAAGTAGAGCCCCGCCTACTTGGTAAAGTAGATCCTCCTTCTACTGGGTTTTGTAGGGTCCCCGCCTACTGGGTTATGAAGAGACCCAGCCTATTGGATTAAGTAGAGCCCTCGCCTACTTGGTAAAGTAGATCCCCCATCTACTGGATTTTGTAGGCCCCCGCCTACTGGGTTAAGTAGAGCCCCGCCTACTTGGTCAAGTAGATCCCCCATTTACTGCATTTTGTAGGCCCCCGCCTACTGGGTTAAGTAGAGCCCCGCCTACTTGGTCAAGTAGATCCCCCATCTACTGGGTTTTGTAGGCCCCCGCCTACTGGGTTAAGTACAGCCCCCGCCTACTGGGTTAAGTACATCCCCCGCCTACTGGGTTAAGTACAGCCCCCGCCTACTGGGTTAAGTACAGCCCCGCCTACTGGGTTAAGTACAGCCCCCTCCTACTGGGTTAAGTAGAGTCCCCACCTACTGGGTTAAGTAGAGTCCCCACCTAATGGGTTAAGTAGAGCCCCGCCTACTGGGTCAAGTACAGCCCCCGCCTACTGGGTTAAGTACAGTCCCCACCTACTGGGTTAAGTAGAGTCTCCACCTACTGGGTTAAGTAGAGTCCCCACCTACTGGGTTAAGTACAGCCCCCGCCTACTGGGTTAAGTACAGTCCCCACCTACTGGGTTAAGTAGAGTCCCCACCTACTGGGTTAAGTAGAGTCCCCACCTACTGGGTTAAGTAGAGTCCCGACCTACTGGGTTAAGTAGAGTCCCCACCTACTGGGTTAAGTACAGCCCCCGCCTACTGTGTTAAGTACAGTCCCCACCTACTGGGTTAAGTAGAGTCCCACCTACAGGGTTAAGTACAGCCCCCGCCTACTGGGTTATGAAGAGACCCAGCCTACTGGGTTAATAAGAGCCCCACCTACTCGGTTTAGTAGGCCCCGACTACTGGGTTAAGTAGAGCCCCTGCCTACTGGGTTTAGTAGTGTCCCAGCCTACTTGGTTAAGTAGGGCACACCGCCTACTAGGTTAAGAAGTATTTTACCCGTTTGCATAAATTAGTGGTAGATATGCTTTATAAGTGTTTTATAAATGTGTCCATACTTATGTACATGGTATATGTACATTATTTTAACCATGTAATAGTCGTGATTGTACAGCACCTTTGAACATGTGTATAAAATAGGACTATATAAATATGGTATTATAATAATTATAATCATCATGTGGCAGTATGTACAGCTGGTGAATACGGTCAGAAGTCCCTCAGGGAAATACTTTCAGTGTTGAGTCCAAAACATGTACGTGTCAAGGCTCGTGGCCATTGTTACCCCAAATACAAAGTTTGGCATTCGTGTATGTATAAAATTGTATTTGATTAAACTAACGTAAATGCCGAGCATAGCCCTTTTTTGCCAGTCAACTTTCTGCTGAAATATGGCAGACATATATATGTGTGCATCCAACCGGACATTAACCCTCGTCGTCAGCTTAGACGGCAAGCGCTGTAACCATTGAGCTACGGAGGCCACAACAAATCTCTTGAACAATGTTGAAATTACGTTTGAAGAGTACAGACCAATGTAACCATTTTTTCTTCCAGATTCTGAAAAGACTTGGTAGTTATTGTGGGATGACAAACCTTCCAAAATTAATTGATGGCGCTCAACGTATCGAGATAGATGAGGAGTTGAAGAAACGCCTTGACAACACTGTCAAAGCATGGGGTGAAAGTGAACGTTTATTTGACCGTGGTATTGAAGAGTTAAAACTTGGACAGTCAAAGTTGGCATGTGGTCAGAGTGACATTAAACGAGATATATCCGACATAAAAGATGGACAGTCAAAGATGGAAGTTGGTCAGTCCACATTGGAAGGCGGTCAGACTAAATTGGCAGATGGTCAGTCAGAGTTAAAAAGAAACATTTGGAGTGTTGAAAAACAAGTCGGGAACATAGAACAGACACTTAGGGAGCGTAAGCGTTCCAAATTGGATACTGAAATAGGTGAATATATTTTGAATAAGATTTTAGATAATTGTCAGATGCCAATCTATACTCTCATTGATATGCATTCAACAAACTTAATTATCTAGAATATTTATAATACATGTATATTATATAGAAACATTGTATCATCGGATATATTCAACAAACATATCTAGAATGATTAAACATAGAATCATTGTAGAGATACTCGTTGAGAGAGATTTAATTGGGTTGCACCCATTAACACAATGTGAAATACAAACTTATGAAAAACTTGACGGTAGTATTATCGAGAAAGTGGCAACAAACATAATCTACTGAAAATCGCAACATCGAAAGCTTTTGCAGCCAAACCTTCGCTATGCCGTGTGTTTTTCACAATATGTTCCATGTATGTTTTTGTACGTAGTACTATTGAATTAGGTAAATTATGCCAATAATGAAATAAATGCCTAGTGGATGACTTTTACCTCCATGTGTAGTTTAAACATATTCTAACATAACTAGGGATTTCAACTATACACACACTGAGGAAACCGAGATGTGCATGAATTACCGTTAAAACACAGCTAAGACAAATAACCTGATAGCGTTGCGAGAAAGAAAATATTGCAACGGTTATTATGGCTTGATGCGTTACCTACTGCAGAATATTGGCTGTGTTACAATCGAAATAATGAATATGTCACTTTGTTGTATCTATAACAAAGCACGGTCACTGGTTCGGATGCGTACATTAAATCACTCGTGCTACCAATTTTGCAACAGTAGACAAAACCGATACATGTCTGTAAACACCACATTATCCTTGGCGCATGATACCAAACTCGTATTGAACTGTTGGCCGTATTCGAAATAATTCGGAAGCGTTAAAAAGGGAAAATAAGTTTAAAATTGATTTTCACACAAAGTTCAGTTATACATTGCACCAAATTTGGTGTAAGTTTAAGAGATGGGCCCAAGATAGTTTGCTACAGTATGCGTTTTCTGGTGTTAAAATATGAAATCAAATGTAAAATACGAGTATTTCAGAGAACGAAATCAAATTTGACTGGTATTATCCTGAAAAGTTCGTACCGGCGAAACATTGGTCTCATAATATTAGAAATATTCATTATTTTCAGGGTTTTTACCTTTATATATTTCAGATATCAAAGAAATTCTAAGAAAGCATTACTTGAAAAATAATCATACTTTGGGTTTGTCACCTTTGTGTGGAGAAGATGACTGTATGGAACTTGTAACAATATATCAACCACCAGAAATGTGTCATGTACCCTATCATAGAAGCCGACAACAAGAAGGAAACTATCCAATATCATCTTTCAAGGACATTTTCAGTAGGAATGATAACATTTTTAGGAATGTCTTTATTACTGGTGATACTGGTGTTGGTAAGACATCATTTTGTCAATGTTTGTCCTATGTATGGTGTAAGTCGCTATCTAGCGAAACAGTCAGTAATAAGTATCTAAAAGAGTGTGCTAAGTACATGGCTAAATTTGACTATGTATTTTACATATCTCTCAGGGACACGATTCATGAAGACATCATTGATATGATTATTGATCAATTTTTCTACACTAAATCTGGAGAGAAAAGGGAGGAAATGATCCAAACAATTGAAAATATTCTCCAACAAAAAAATTGCTTAATTATCCTCGATGCATTAGATGAATGGTCCCCAAATACAAGTGGTGGTACAAAATGCGTGTTGCCTAGAAAAATACCGTCCGATAAATGTATTTACCTCACAACTTGTAGACCTTACATAATAGAAAAGGCCCGTCTTTCAAACAATGATATTGAACATCAAGTCGAGATGAAAGGCATCACTAAACACTCATCAATATGTTACATTGAAAAATTAGTGAACAATTTTAAAAAAGTATACCAGGTTGACAAAGATCCAAAAGATTTTGTGAGAGAAGTTAAATCATGTGGTCTAGAGGACCAGTTGTGTATACCTATCATTGCATCTCAGCTAGTGTTGGTATGGTTTAAGCAGGCATTAACCAACATGTCTAGAGCACTTATATATAGTAATGTTGTAGAAATGCTCTTTGAGAGGGCTGATTTAAAGAGAGATATTGAGTTGCCATCAACAACAGAATGTAAAGTACAACTGCCTGAATCCTTTGAAAAGCTTCCATATTTACATAAATATGCCCCATTACTACAGAAAGTGTGTTTATTGTCATTCAGGTCATTGTTCAAACTAGATAATCATGTATCTGTCTTGGTATTTCCTAGAAAGAAGTTGATGTCAAAACCTTATTTCTTATCATCCGACGAATTGGACTTTCTGTGCAAGCTTGGAATATTGTCCAAGAATAAAGTAATCGGACCTCCTGGCGAACTGGAACAAAAACTGTCATTTTTGCATAAGAGTTACCTTGAATTTCTATCTGCCTTGTTTGTATCGTGTTTTGACACAAATGGATTATTTGATCATATTGTTAAGGCCTGGTCCTCTGAGGATTATTTAGTGCCATATGGGAACTTCTTTTTGTTACTTGCAGGACTCTCTGTACAAAAGGTTCAATGGTTGTTTGATACAACATTATCACGCCTAATGATTTTACACAGAAACTTCGATGTGAGACTCTATCCTCTTATATATAGACAAATCGATCCTTATCCGACATATGTAATACAGGGTATAGTAATAAGTTGTATCAAGGAAGCTAGGAGATCTACTGATACTAACAATGCCCTTCACTTTTCTGATTTTTCTATTTATGGGTATTTATGTCCGATGCCAAGTCATCAATTGCCATTTCCTATATCCTGTGTTACAACAATATGTCCAACTGATGGCAAATATTGGGATGTGTTTGATGAGATTCAAGGTCTAAAACAATTACATGTTAAATTTTGGGATACTGGTCCGAAATGTACTGGATATGATGTGAAGTTCAATGCATGTATGTCTAAGCATCAATGTACGCTGAAATGTGTTAGTATAGAAGGTTATGTTCCGGAGCAAAGAATAGTACCACAATTTTCTGTGAGTAGTCTCCATCATCTGACGACATTATATTTGTCTGGTGTAACAATAGAACACAATTGTCTGGATAATCTGGTGAGCTTTCTATCGGGTAATGCTATCATTGAATGTATACACTTGGATCATGTGGGTTGTAACACACACCAGGGTGGTAGTAGTACCTGCTCATATACTCTAAATATTGAAAATAACACTAAACTCACTACATTATGTATACGAGATGTTTATAGCTTACATGTTTGTAATAATGTAAACATTTCTAATTTGAAGAACATCTCACTCGGTCCAATCATGGCTAATATGGATGTATTTGATTATATGAAGTATTCAAAACTTGAATACCTTAATATCTTTGGAAACAACCAGTTATATGACACTACAGTGAAAACATTGACGACAAGCCCATGTATGAAGTCACTTAGACTGGTGGAACTTACCATACCCGATGGTGTGTTGTTACAGTTACACCCCGATGTAAAACACGTGAATATAGAGCTGTTTGACGTCACAATGAGTCGTAGTTGTTTTCATTGTTTCATTACAAGTTGTGTTAACAGGAAATCTGTGATAAAAGTTCAGTTAACAACGTGTGGCATTACACAAGTTAATGAAACAACTCAACGTACACTATCTATCAGTGAGTCGACGGATTACATGTCCACGTATCTTACATCGAACTATCCGCATTCAGTAAACATTACGATCAATGATGTTGTTTGCTTATTCTTTGAAACCACTGTCAGTAAATAAAATGTTTGTTTCTGTTAAGTTTGATTTTACGATCATACTTTGATGGGCATCCACATCAACAAATGTGCAAATATCATGCAGACAAAAACGATGTTTTGACTTATTTACGAGGGGTGATCCAGAATTTTGTGGACTTATTCTGTAAATCAAAAGCCGTTATACTCGTATTACCAAAATATTCGGTTATGTAGTTATTCAATTTAATCTTAAATAAATGTCTTGTATTGAAATCAACGTTTCGAATTTATAAACAATTCCATTAAAATTCATTGGCATAATCAGCAAACAAGTTGACTTCAGCAATTTACTAACACAAAAACGCTCTGACGAAGACATTATACAAATCAATGAAAAAGTCCAAAAAACGGAAATCATATATATTATCCGTTTGTGGTGGAAACAAATCAAAGTACTGCTAGTACTCTTCTTCTGTTCTTGGTAAGGAATAAGTAAACAAAATAAAACCGAACAACCTATTCATTGATATAATACATTTCTTAGTTGCGCAAATACACCTTTAAAAGCATCCGTGTATTTCTGTAATTGTTAGCGAATTGTAGTCAAGTTTAATGCGCATGATAATATAAACGTTTAACCTAAATACAGTGCAGCAATATTAGTGGTAGCGTCTCTGTCAGACAAACATAGACTGTTATTAAACTTCTAACTTATAAAACTTCTAATAGTGTTTACTTACTGTTCATTGCCCGACAGCATTTACAGCATATTTAGTTATTGTAGTCCAGCAATTAATGTTGTTCTTTTATGTCTACAATGTCTCTATTTCCTTTTGTCTTGCGCTTCCCTGTTGTCTGCTGTTTATGTTGAACATCTGAAAATCTAATGTTAACAAATGATCAAATCAAGTTTCTTAATGATTTTATGTTTTGACCTTAGTTCATACCCTATGATATGTAATGTACATTATATGAGGGTATTGTACATATGCCTTACACTTTTGCAGATCTCCTGTCCACAAATGATCAAGTTTTTAACACATTCTTGCAAAAATTATGTTTATGCCCCCGTATCGATAGATCTGGAGGCATATATTGATTGACCTGTCCGTCCGTCCGTCCGTCCGTCCCTGGTTAACCCAAAGTGACCGTTTCATCATACATCAATATGGCTTGCTACAAAGCTTTCATACTTGCACGGATGTTGTATTTGAAAACTCTCCACTCACCAGTATTACCTTATCTCCTTTTGACCTTTACATTGACCTCATTTTGGACTTAGACTCATTGAAGGGCCAAATTCTTGGTGAACCATCAAGGCATTGCTTTCAAACTTGGCATTCTTGTTTACCACCATAATCCCCTTACATTGTTAAATCCATGTAACACTGTCCAACATTTTAACAGAATTATGGCCCCTGAGTGACTAAGCTTTATTTTGAACAAGGCTTCCATGGGGCATAAGCTTTTATTGAACACAGTCTTGTTTATCAAGTACATTTGTATGTGAAGGGTATTGTACGTATACATGACTCAGTATGTATACTTTATACACATTGTAATTGAATCTTAATGCATTTATTAAAATTGAGAAGTTAATATATTAATATGTAAGTATTCAGTACACTAGTCAAATGTTCAAAGTACACAAATCGACAGTGTGGTTATGGCAGGAAAAGTACATGTATTGTGATTTTTATTCGTGAAGAGATTAAATTCACAATCGCATATATAGCATAATAGTATGTACATTTATGAATTCATACAAATGCAATTTGTTTCTATTAATTAATATAATAGAATAGAATAGGACATCATTTATCATAAATAAAAGCAATTTCAATGATACAGTTTGAAATCTCCAAATGATAAAAATGACACACATAGTGCCGCAAATGTGTACTTGGAACATTTGGGGCGCAGTGTTTGTATGAAATACTTTTAACATAACACAATGATTTGTTATGTTTTATTATTATATAACTATTTTGTGAAATTGTTGAGAAATTGTTATTGAAATAAACAATATGTAAAGCATTATAACATGTGTTTCGTCTTCTGCAATAGTTGATTGCGCAATATTGCAAACATAATTATTGAAATGTTGCCTTTAGTCCTCACTTCAAATTTTTGTATATTACTAGCACGAAATTGTGCATTGCAACACTATATGTATATAATAGCATAGAAGCCCAGTAATGGCTTCAAACAATTCAGTGAGAAAGAATATGTGCTTGTCATTTATCAAATCGACATGTTCACTGCTGAAAAGGATATTATATGTCATGGAAAGCACATACTTTTTCCCTTAGCGTGGCGTATATTTAATAGAAATATATCAAATCGATCAAGAAATAAAATACTTATAGTTATATCTATGTTCCAATGTTTACAAATATCTGCTTGGAACTGTACCAAAAACCATTAGGTATAGCTACATTGACACTGGAACAGCGTCAATATGAAACCCAGAGATTAATAGGCTAGCACTTATTCATTCTTTATGAGTCACCTAATGTAGAGTATATAAAATAACATAATTACATTCTCTTATCTGTGCTATGTATCGTGTCACGTCGGGCATTCAATGACCAGAGTACTGTTTTATCAAAGCACTTACGGAAATTGTAAACTTACGTTCAAATTTAAATTCTTTATAAATTTTCAACAACTGCACATTTGGAAACAGATATGAATTGTATGAGTTCTTAATTGACTGATTATTGCAAATCCATTTACCACACATTGTACCCGTAAAATATTTTTATCACATAACCTGCGGTCCAGGAGTGCCCTAAAGCCGTGCCGTAAATATCAAAGTGCTTTGATAAAACAGTACCCTGGCGAGGATTATCAAAGCGACATACTCAATGTAATTTATTTGTGAAATTCAAAGTAAAAAGAATACTGTCGTTGCCGTGAATTACTTTTTTACATTTTCAATATAACACTCCATTTACTATGACGCAAGGCTCAAAACTGGAACCATTCAATAAAGATCGATAATCAACGTTAATTAAATTGATAATAATCCAAAATTATTTTAGAATTAAAATAATTATATTTATTTTTCGAGATCCCCACCAAAGATGTGGTAGGCTACGCACCAGCTTTGTTCAAAACGCATTAGTCATACTTGGTCGGTTATTGCTGGGTACTGTTTTATCTCTGTACGATATCGTCATAATCGGGTACCATCCGAGGGTATATATACAGTGAATCTCGTGCACCGCTCACTCAGGTGGACTAGTGGTCTAGTGGTAAGGGCTACTGACTGCTGATCTGAAGGGTGTGGGTTCGATCCCTACTCCAGACGGTCAAAAAGTGAAATGCTTTCAGTGTTTCCCACCTAACATAACTAAACTTACTAACAGTCTTTCGGACGCCGAGACGTTAAGCGAGGTCCCGTGTATGATGCTTTACATCGGCACGTAAAAGAACCAGGGATGCTTCTGGAACTGGAGCATCTTCTGTATCATGCACTATCCCCCAAACACTAAAGTGACTAGCCTCTTCTGGGGGCCTCGCCCATATGGATTATCCGGTGGCGAGGATAAATAAAAGCAAAATAAACCGCCCACTCGCTCGGTTACTTTCAGACAAGACAGTTCGTTTGTATTTTTACTAAGTTGCTTATAAGATGCCACGTGGTGTAGGAAGGCGTCAGCCACCAGCTAGAATGGTCTTGAGGAATCGTGCCGTTGCTCCACCAGTAGTCCAACAACAGCAAAACAACCCTCCACTACCAGCGAGAGCCCCAGGCAGGGGTAGAAAGAGGCGTGTTGAAGAGGTAGAAGAACCTCAACAATTGGTCGACGATAACTTGGTTGACGAACGTGCTATGGAAGCACAGGGGGGTAATAATTCAATTATTAATCCTGTTGTTGACTTTGAGCAATTGTTGCAACCTCAGACCGTTAATTTGGATACCGGGAATCCTGGTATCCCCGTTGGTAATTCTAATATGTTAAGGGGGTGTGGCAACCCATCTCAGTCAAGTAACTCTGTAAATTGTTGTTGTTCTAGGAACCAAACAAGTATGCTACTAAATGCAGTTTCTAATTGTCCCATGCTTGATAATGTTCGCTTAGCAGACGACGATTTAGCGGCGCACGTGCCGACGTCTCTTAAACTAAAGATTTGCAAGGGTGAATATATCAACTTAGCCTTATTATTGAAGGGCGCGGTTGAATCACAGGGTATTGACGCATATTATTTTATGCGTGTGCGACCGCCTTATATCTCATATATGAATAAAGGGAAACAACGATACATTGTAGTGGCCTCTGATTTCAACGTAATAAACACACATAAACAAAGATATGGAGAAAACCCTCTTGCCCTTTGATAGAAATATGATTTATCTGCAAGCAACACCAAACAAAATGGTCGTCAGGTCTACATTAAGCGAGAAATTAACAAAACTGTCACAGAATCACGCCATTTTTCGCCGATGTCAGTTGGTCCGGCCACATGAAGAACGACCCATCCTCGGCATTTCTCCAGTAATAACTCGTAATTATTTCGTGAAACGTTAGTACAATGGTATATTTTGTGTTATAAACCAACATCTTTGTAGTATTTTGTGTTTAGCAATTGTGACAACCACTTTAACTTGCATAAATTAGGAAGTCGTATATTAGAAGTGAGCTTTTTGGTAAAGCTCTATTGAGTTAATTTTTACACAACTTTCTTAAATTCTGCGACAAAAATGCGAAATAATAAAAAAGTTTTTCTATGTTAACCATAGATATACCATAGGACTAACATTCACAAAAGAAATAGTAAACACAAGTTGAAATTAGAGGAAAAACGGCGAGGGGGTGTAGTGCGTTATATGACGGTGGCCGGACCAAACGACATCGGCGAAAAATGGCGTGATTCTGTGACAGTTTTGTTAATTTCTCGCTTAATTTAGACCTGACAATCATTTTGTTTGGTTTTGCTTGCAGCTAAATCATATTTCTATCGAATAGCAAGAGGATTTTCTCCATCTCTTTTGGTTATGTGTGTTTACTACGTTGAAATCAAAGGCCACTACAATGTAGCGTTGTTTCCTTTTATTCATATGTGAGATATAAGACGGTCGCCCTCGCATAAAATAATATGCGTCAATACCCTGTGGGTTGAATTAACGGAATTTTGCAAAGGTACCGTTTTCAAATTAAATAGCTCCGGAAATATCGAAACTGCCCAAAAAGAATGTAAAGAGCAAATAAATAGTATAGATAAATGGACAAACGCTTTCATAATTTATGCTAGAGTGTATGAAATGTTGCATTATATGTTCAACATCAGAGATTGTGCGTCGCGTCAGGGAAATTTGTCATGGCGTACCTATGACGAACAGTTCCGTCTAAGACAGGCAGTTACTCCTGCCTCATGGTCCAAAATCAATAATGATTTATGGTGGCGTTGCATCCAACTTAGTCCGGCACAAGGAACCAATATGTTCAATGACAGAAATCAGTCAAGTGGTCCTAGATTGTCGTGCAATGAATTTAATACGGGTAACTGCACGTGGCCGAATTGTAGATTCCCACATGTTTGTTCATCGTGTTCGGGAAATCACGCCTGTGCCTTTCGTGGCAGGGGCCCCGTGCAAATTATAGAGGCAGGGGCAAATTTCAGGGACCAAAAATAAGGGGGGCAAACAATCTCTTCAGGGTGATCTTCTTGGTAATAATTTGTTATGTTTAGCAAAATCCCCAGTAAACATTAACTTAGTATTAACTTCATTTTTTCAGGAATGTCAGAAAATACACTGATAAACCTGTGTACCGATTTGCAGACAAATGTGTTCATTAGATTATGATGTTTAAATACCGTACAGACAGTTCCGATTGGGAAATTACTCTGTTTAGTGTGATTCATCCAACACCTTATTTCAAAAGTGCAGCGCCGACCAATCGTGCACAAACTACAGAGTCTGACATCATTTCAAACCAACAGAGATCGCGCCTATGGAGTTCATAAATGAACTTGTTGTTTAAAGCCACTTTATCTCTCCAAGACCATTTTTTCCGACCATCCAGTAAATAGGCTTATTACATGGAATAAGGATATACATGTATTCACAAATGACAAATAATTGACGACAGAATGCTAAATGTACTTGTCCAAATAGTATGCCAAAATCACATTTAAGTAAAATGTATGGATGACAAAATGCTTATTTTGCAAGAGTTGCTTCCCTTAGATTATACATTGTGCATTTTTTGTTTACATTTCATTATTTTGTAAACAAACCAACTGGAGTTTGTATTTCGTTTTCTTCCACCTTATTGTGTTTTGTTCCTTTGGGACTCAACTAAATTGCTCAAAATCCATGGCGTTTCAAATAGGTTACCAAGTTATTGCTTTTTGAAAATTCCCGTTTAATGCCTAATGTGGCTTTAACAATATCAAATAATGACATAATAGTCTCCCATTGGTTTGCCGTTATTTCGTTGAATTAAACAGCGTTGAATAACACAATGCGTCTGAGATAATACTGCTGACAAATCTTACAAGTTCGTTGAAGATGTTATCGACACCATGACTTCCTTTCATTTGCAAGAATAATAAACAATTATCCCTAATAAAATTCAATACATGTTATAAATTTCTATAATGAAATACAATATTGTTATCCCAGGTCGTCCCTGCAAAGTCCACATGTCGTGTCTATTTGTGAGAGACACACTCCACTGAAAGTCCAAATGTCGTGTCTATTTGTGAGAGACATTCTCCACTGAAAGTCCACATGTCGTGTCTATTTGTGAGAAACATTCTCCACTGAAAGTACACATGTCGTGTCTATTTGTGAGAGACATTCTCCACTGAAAGTCCACATGTCGTGTCTATTTGTGAGAGACACACTCCACTGAAAGTCCAAATGTCGTGCCTATTTGTGAGAGACATACTCCACTGAAAGTCCACATGTCGTGTCTATTTGTGAGAGACATTCTCCACTGAAAGTCCACATGTCGTGTCTATTTGTGAGAGACATTCTCCACTGAAAGTCCAAATGTCGTGTCTATTTGTGAGAGACACACTCCACTGAAAGTCCATTTGTGAGAGACACACTCCTCTGAAAGTCCAAATGTCGTGTCTATATGTGAGAGACACACTCCACTGAAAGTCCAAATGTCGTGTCTATTTGTGAGAGACATACTCGTACTATATGGATAGCTTTAAATCAGTCTGTAATAATATCTGTAATAAAACAGTCATTCTTATCACCTCGGTCTTTATGTATAACATTTGGTATATTTACCGACGCCCCGAGTTTTTACAATTGATAAAACAGTATGTTGGTTTCAGACCCACTGTGAAATAGTGTTCAGTCAAGACGTGCACGTCGATCAATGGTTCATGGTGCCCAATTTTTTTTAATTCAGGAACACCGTCGCGAGTGATGCATGTTGGATAGCAACACATATCGGTACGCCTACAGTGGATGGACAAGTCCTCTTGCATGTATTCAGGCGCTAAATTCGTGATTTTATCAAGTTTCTTATACAACTAAATTCTAATGTGAAAGAAAATATACCTAAAATTACTGAGTATCCCGAGTTATTATTTTTTTGCCTATGGCATCATATGTACGCCTCCTCGATAGCCTAGTGGTTGAGCGTCCGCTTCGAGTACCGGAGGTCTCGGTCCGATCCTAGGCGGCGTCATTCGAAAGACGAAATAAAAATGTTACCAGTAATTGCCTTGCTAGACGCTCAGCAAAAAAACGGAATTTGGCTTCTCTTCTCTCATACCCTCGTGGCGATGGATATCATCAGGAATGAGGTGTCGAGAGTGATTAATATAAGGTGAAAAAATGGTTTCACAATCGACCTTAAATGAATTAGTACTAGTATAAACTATGACATGTCAATCTTGCTTTATCTGCATCATTGACGTAGTAAGTATATATGTTGTAGAATCACGTTAATGTCTTATTTTGTCTGACTGCATCATTGACGTAGTTAGGACATTTATATATGTTGTAGAATCACGTTAATGTCTTATTTTGTCTGACTGCATCATTGACGTAGTGAGGACATTTATATATGTAGTAGAATCACGTAAATCTCTTACCTTTTCTGACTGCACCATTGACGTAGCATTTATATATGTAGCATTTATATATGTAGTAGAATCATGTTAACGTCTTGCTTTGTCTGACTGCATCATTGTCGTAGTTAGGGCATGTATATATATATGTAGTAGAATCATGTTAACGTATTGCTGTGTCTGGCTGCACCATTGTCGTAGTTAGGGCATGTATATATATATGTAGTAGAATCATGTTAACGTATTGCTGTGTCTGACTGCACCATTGCTGTAGTTAGGATATTTATATATGTAGTAGAATAATGTTAACGTATTGCTTTGTCTGACTGCATCATTGTCGTAGTTAGGGCATTTATATATATAGTAGAATCATTTTAACGCCTTGCTTTGTTTGACTGCACTATTGTTGTTGTAAGGACATTTATAGATGTAGTAAAATCATGTTAACGTCTTGCTTTGTCTGACTTCATCATTGTTGTAGTTAGGACATTTATATATGTAGTAAAATCATGTTAACGTCTTGCTTTGTCTGACTGCATCATTGTTGTAGTTATGACATTTATATATGTAGTAAAATCATGTTAACGTCTTGCTTTGTCTGACTGCATCATTGTTGTAGTTAGGACATTTATATATGTAGTAAAATCATGTGAACGTCTTGCTTTGTCTGACTGCATCATTGTTGTAGTTAGGACATTTATATATGTAGTAAAATCATGTTAACGTCTTGCTTTGTCTGACTGCATCATTGTTGTAGTTATGACATTTATATATGTAGTAAAATCATGTTAACGTCTTGCTTTGTCTGACTTCATCATTGTTGTAGTTAGGACATTTATGTATGTAGTAAAATCATGTTAACGTCTTGCTTTATCTGACTGCATCATTGTTGTAGTTAGGACATTTATATATGTAGTAAAATCATGTTAACGTCTTGCTTTGTCTGACTGCATCATTGTTGTAGTTAGGACATTTATATATGTAGTAAAATCATGTTAACGTCTTGCTTTGTCTGACTGCATCATTGTCGTAGTTAGGATATTTATATATGTAGTAAAATCATGTTAACGTCTTGCTTTGTCTGACTGCATCATTGTTGTAGTTAGGATATTTATATATGTATTAAAATCATGTTAACGTCTTGCTTTGTCTGACTGCATCATTGTTGTAGTTAGGACATTTATATATGTAGTAAAATCATGTTAACGTCTTGCTTTGTCTGACTGCATCATTGTTGTAGTTAGGATATTTATATATGTAGTAAAATCATGTTAACGTCTTGCTTTGTCTGACTGCATCATTGTTGTAGTTAGGACATTAATATATGTAGTAAAATCATGTTAACGTCTTGCTTTGTCTGACTGCATCATTGTTGTAGTTAGGACATTTATATATGTAGTAAAATCATGTTAACGTCTTGCTTTGTCTGACTGCATCAGTGTTGTAGTTAGGACATTTATATATGTAGTAAAATCATGTTAACGTCTTGCTTTGTCTGACTGCATCATTGTTGTAGTTATGACATTTATATATGTAGTAAAATCATGTTAACGTCTTGCTTTGTCTGACTTCATCATTGTTGTAGTTAGGACATTTATATATGTAGTAAAATCATGTTAACGTCTTGCTTTGTCTGACTGCATCATTGTTGTAGTTAGGACATTTATATATGTAGTAAAATCACGTTAACGTCTTGCTTTGTCTGACTTCATCATTGTTGTAGTTAGGACATTCATATATGTAGTAAAATCATGTTAACGTCTTGCTTTGTCTGACTGCATCATTGTCGTAGTTAGGATATTTATATATGTATTAAAATCATGTTAACGTCTTGCTTTGTCTGACTGCATCATTGTTGTAGTTAGGACATTTATATATGTAGTAAAATCATGTTAACGTCTTGCTTTGTCTGACTGCATCATTGTTGTAGTTAGGATATTTATATATGTAGTAAAATCATGTTAACGACTTGCTTTGTCTGACTGCATCATTGTTGTAGTTAGGACATTAATATATGTAGTAAAATCATGTTAACGTCTTGCTTTGTCTGACTCCACCATTGTTGTAGTTAGGACATTTATATATGTAGTAGAATCATGTTAACGTCTTGCTTTGTCTGACTCCACCATTGTTGTAGTTAGGACATTTATGTATGTAGTAAAATCATGTTAACGTCTTGCTTTGTCTGACTCCACCATTGTTGTAGTTAGGACATGTATATATGTAGTAGAAACATGTTAACGTCTTGCTTTGTCTGACTCCACCATTGTTGTAGTTAGGACATGTATATATGTAGTAGAATCATGTTAACGTCTTGCTTTGTCTGACTCCACCATTGTTGTAGTTAGGACATGTATATATGTAGTAGAATCATGTTAACGTCTTGCTTTGTCTGACTCCACCATTGTTGTAGTTAGGACATGTATATATGTAGTAGAATCATGTTAACGTCTTGCTTTGTCTGACTCCACCATTGTTGTAGTTAGGACATTTATATATGTAGTAAAATCATGTTAACGTCTTGCTTTGTCTGACTGCATCATTGTTGTAGTTATGACATTTATATATGTAGTAAAATCATGTTAACGTCTTGCTTTGTCTGACTTCATCATTGTTGTAGTTAGGACATTTATATATGTAGTAAAATCATGTTAACGTCTTGCTTTGTCTGACTTCATCATTGTTGTAGTTAGGACATTTATATATGTAGTAAAATCATGTTAACGTCTTGCTTTGTCTGACTTCATCATTGTTGTAGTTAGGACATTTATATATGTAGTAAAATCATGTTAACGTCTTGCTTTGTCTGACTGCATCATTGTTGTAGTTAGGACATTTATATATGTAGTAAAATCACGTTAACGTCTTGCTTTGTCTGACTTCATCATTGTTGTAGTTAGGACATTCATATATGTAGTAAAATCATGTTAACGTCTTGCTTTGTCTGACTGCATCATTGTCGTAGTTAGGATATTTATATATATATTAAAATCATGTTAACGTCTTGCTTTGTCTGACTGCATCATTGTTGTAGTTAGGACATTTATATATGTAGTAAAATCATGTTAACGTCTTGCTTTGTCTGACTGCATCATTGTTGTAGTTAGGATATTTATATATGTAGTAAAATCATGTTAACGACTTGCTTTGTCTGACTGCATCATTGTTGTAGTTAGGACATTAATATATGTAGTAAAATCATGTTAACGTCTTGCTTTGTCTGACTCCACCATTGTTGTAGTTAGGACATTTATATATGTAGTAGAATCATGTTAACGTCTTGCTTTGTCTGACTCCACCATTGTTGTAGTTAGGACATTTATGTATGTAGTAAAATCATGTTAACGTCTTGCTTTGTCTGACTCCACCATTGTTGTAGTTAGGACATGTATATATGTAGTAGAATCATGTTAACGTCTTGCTTTGTCTGACTCCACCATTGTTGTAGTTAGGACATGTATATATGTAGTAGAATCATGTTAACGTCTTGCTTTGTCTGACTCCACCATTGTTGTAGTTAGGACATGTATATATGTAGTAGAATCATGTTAACGTCTTGCTTTGTCTGACTCCACCATTGTTGTAGTTAGGACATGTATATATGTAGTAGAATCATGTTAACGTCTTGCTTTGTCTGACTCCACCATTGTTGTAGTTAGGACATTTATATATGTAGTAAAATCATGTTAACGTCTTGCTTTGTCTGACTTCACCATTGTTGTAGTTAGGACATTTATATATATATGTAGTAGAATCATGTTAAAGACATTGAATGTAGAATATATAACATAACTTACTTGAATTGTATTATCTATCCTTTACTTTTATAGCGTATCATGTCAGTCGTTCAAGGACAAGTTGATGATTTTAAAGCGTCATAGTTAGTGTATTTTATTTATTAAATTCTATATATATTTTTGTGCCTCCGTAGCTCAATCGTTAGCGCGCTTTCCGTCTAAAGAATAAAATGCGGGTGGAGGCACTCATTTGATAGTTTATTTCACAAATCCAGAAGGTCGTAGACCCATGAGGACAACATATCTACATACATAGCATGGTATCGCATATGCCTGTCATATTTCAACAGAATGCTGGCAAGCAAATAAAGGCTATGTTCGGCATTTGCGATACCATAACGCACTAAGTACTGCACGTGTACTTTCAGACGACACCCTGTATACACTGGTACCGTACGTAGTCTACCAACAGTTGATTGAGCATGTCTCCACAATTAAATACAAACACACTAGACTTGTGACCGAATACGAGAGATGATGCCTTTAAATAGAAAATAGCTCGGTTTTTTGTTGTTTGTAATATCTACAATCTTATCTGGACAAATTTTCAAAAATCGAGTTGTTGGACGTGTGTGACTTATATTACTGATTACACTACCGTACAAACCTTACCTTCGCATTACGAGGATTACTTTAAAGGAATCATGAAAGCTATTATTTATTTAGCGTCTGTACTTGTTTTGGCTTCATCAGCCACTGACAACAATATGGCGTTTCTTCAAGAGATGGATAGACTAGGATTGATTAATCTGCCCCAAAACGTTCATATCGTGACTGTAAAACAAGTAGCGGTAATACCACCAGTTAACAATCTTTCTTTGATTTCTATAATTTTAACTACACTTAGGGACTTTGGAAATTTGCTCGACTTAGGCCGGTTGCTCGTGATAGTGATGCACATCATAACGAGGTTTTACTGTTTTACTATTTGCCTTGCAGACAGACACGCCACAGTATGTAATGCATTACTTTTCCAATTCCTTTAGAAATGCACCGATGTAATTCTGACGATTGTTTAATTGGATATTGTGCAGCTAATAGATTACATGCAGGTAATATTTGTGAAGACATTAGTAAGTAAACACGTGTTGGAGGGAGAAGCTATTATTAACGTGTTTATTTATGTAATGTTTTATTTAGCTGCACCTAAGTTTCGTGGTGTTCTCCGAATTATCTATTAAGTTCGTTTCCGTTGCACATAGAAATATTTCATATTTGGGATAGCATGCTAATTAAACAGAATATTGCGTAATATTTAATATTGACATGACGAGCAGAGTAAACTACGACAGAATGAGAAACAAAACGTTATTTGAAGGCTTATTTGAAAAACACACCACGTAACGGGCTGGGTGACATCTGTGAAATTGCAACTGTAAACCCCAAAAGGTCACGTGCTTTGTTTTATACAATAAAGAGGGAAGTTTAAACTACATTTTTTGTTTACCATTTAAAATATTCTGTAAAAAGTCACTCTCCGTGTGGTTGACATACTAAGTTTTACACTTAATTGGCACGTTCACTAGTTGTAAAGATTTTTAAAGTGTAATCTGAACCAAAGAATACTAGTGTATGTCCGTGTCTGAACGATCTTCTTGTAGTTTTATGCACCAGTCAATTACAACCGGGAACGGAGGTGATGGCGGAGAAACAGATCCGTGTTTTTATCTTTCCGACGTCCCCGCACTGACGAGTGAGCGCAAGGCTTTACACGGTTTCACACCAAAATAACGGGAAATATATCCGAGACTATACTCGTGAGGTGTGTAGGGTGGGGGCAATTTAGCGGGGGGGGGGGGATCTGTCATGATGGCCCTTGCGGCAGGGACTTCATCCGGGTTTGAAAAAGAAAAAATCCACATAGGTCGTGGGAAGTGGACAGTCATGAAAAATATATTCGTAGTTTACTGCATCAGGATAAAGATGTCAGGAAGCTGTGTATCGATGTTATATACCAGGTACATTTAAGAACCAGACTGTCTATTCAAAACAAGAGCTAGGTGCACTCCTGCAGTGCCGGCGACATGCCTGTATATAATGTATATCTCTCCTTTCGAGGGGCGTTCTCTCAGTCTGTCCATCTGGTCAGACCATGCTGTTACTGCACTGATAGAGGATGCACTTTCATCCTTTTTGCTGAAACACTACGAGGGGGTATCAAAATGTGTGTGCACTTGCCCAGTCTTTGTTTAGTTTTTTTGACTGATTTCCGTAATAATCACACATTAAGTCATATATTAAATGAAGGTATTTTGAATTATTTTGCAAATTTTAATCGTTTATAACATTTTGCTAAGTACGTGGTGGTTTATATGGTAACTAAATAATTACAATTGTCTGGTCATTCAACATACAAGGTCATTTGCCCTAAAACGCACACCTGTTGACTAGAATCAGTATTTGTTATGATATGACCTTAATATTTGATGTAGATTTTACAAGCATACACACTTTGTCGCCAGGGTTAATAAAGATGATGTTAAAAATGTGATCACAGAGGACCCAGTTACGAACTTGACCTAGATTTCATAGAGACAAACATTGTGCCCAAGTTTCAAAAATAGCAGGTAAAAATGTTACCTCTAGAATGTTAACAAGGTTTTTCTTTGATTTGACCTAGTGACCTAGTTTTTGACCACCAGATGACCCAGTTACGATTGCGACCTAGATATCATAAAGATAAACAGTGTGACTAAGTTTCATAAAGATGAGTTAAAATGTGACATCTAGAGTATTAACAAGGTTTTTCTTTGATTTGACCTAGAGATCTAGTTTTTGATTCCAGATGTCCTAGTTACAAACTTGACCTAGATTTCATAGAGGTACACATTGTGACCAAGGTTCATTAAGATTATTTCAAAACTGTGACCTCTGGAGTGTCAACAAGGTCTTTCTTTGATTTGACCTAGTGTCCTCGTTTTTGACCACAGATGACCCAGTCACAAACTTGATGTAGATATCATAAAGATACACATTGTGACCAAGTTTGATAAAGATTAGGTAAAACATGTGACGTCTAGAGTGTAAACAATGTTTTCTTTGATTTGATTTTGGTTTTTTATTTCAGATGATCCAGTTACGAACTTGACCTAGATTTCATAGACAAACTTTGTGGATAAGTTTCACAAAGCTTAGGTACAAACTATGACCTCTAGAGTGCCAGAAATAGGGCAATCACAATAACTCACCTTTAGCACTTAGTGCTCAGGTGAGCTAAAAAAATAATTATGTAAGTCGTCATTCCATTTGAAATATTAAAACATCAATGTAAACATTAAGAACGCAGCATTAACCTCATTTATATGTTATGGTGCTAGTTGCATGCATACTGGTGTGACCTCAAATGCATGTAATTTTGGGTAGCGTGACTTTGATCGTTTTTCATAGCGCCAGCTTATTGAATCGCCATTGCATATTGCTCTTTAATCAGATATACACCAAGACTGGTCTAAAGATGAGAACATACCACTATATATATTATGTATTATATTATTGTATATTTCTTTATAGAAGTAAGGCTGCCTTACGAAATTTACCATGATTTACTGTTTAAATGGTTCAAGAGGTGTACCGACGAATGACCTCAATGGTGCTTATCAGTAGGATAGTCTTCATAAGTATGGTGAAATAACTAATTGGGTCAAATTTTTCGTTAACTGACAAGTCACACATGCATTATTACAAAGGAAATTCAGCCTAATCCGAGTATTCTGGTCTTAAAGGTACAGGTAAGTTCAACACACTATCTCGTAAACAGTCCTACAGGTACAGGTAAGTTCAACACACTATCTCGTAAACAGTCCTACAGGTACAGGTAAGTTCAACACACTATCTCGTAAACAGTCCTACAGGTACAGGTAAGTTCAACACACTATCTCGTAAACAGTCCTACAGGTACAGGTAAGTTCAACACACTATCTCGTAAACAGTCCTACAGGTACAGGTAAGTTCAACACACTATCTCGTAAACAGTCCTACAGGTACAGGTAAGTTCAACACACTATCTCGTAAACAGTCCTACAGGTACAGGTAAGTTCAACACACTATCTCGTAAACAGTCCTACAGGTACAGGTAAGTTCAACACACTATCTCGTAAACAGTCCTACAGGTTCAGGTAAGTTCAACACACTATCTCGTAAACAGTCCTACAGGTACAGGTAAGTTCAACACACTATCTCGTAAACAGTCCTACAGGTACAGGTAAGTTCAACACACTATCTCGTAAACTGTCCTACAGGTACAGGTAAGTTCACAACACATTGTCTAGGAACTGTCCTACAGGTACAGGTAAGTTCACAACACATTATCTCGTAAACTGTCCTACAGGTACAGGTAAGTTCACAACACATTATCTAGGAACTGTCTTACAGGTACAGGTAAGTTCACAGCACATTATCTAGGAACTGTCCTACAGGTACAGGTAAGTTCACAACACATTATCTCCTAAACTGTCTTACAGGTACAGGTAAAATCACAACACATTATCTAGGAACTGTCCTACAGGTACAGGTAAGTTCACAACACATTATCTAGGAACTGTCCTACAGGTAAGTTCACAACACATTATCTAGGAACTGTCCTACAGGTACAGGTAAAATCACAACACATTATCTAGGAACTGTCTTACAGGTACACGTAAGTTCACAACACATTATCTCGTAAACTGTCCTACAGGTACAGGTAAGTTCATAACACATTATCTAGGAACTGTCCTACAGGTACACGTAAGTTCACAAAACATTAGAGAGGTTGCGATAGGCAATGAGTAACGTGTACGTGAATACTATGTCTGGGTATTTCATCATCCAGGTATGTGTAGTTTCTACAAGTAACAGACGTGTGACAGACGAAAATATAATGTGTACTACGTCACACAGGTATACGTATGCACGGGAAACCCAAGGTTTTATCGCCGGTAGTCTTAGTGAGTTTATAGTTCTAGGAACTGTCTTACAGGTACACGTAAGTTAACAACACATTATCTCGTAAACTGTCCTACAGGTACACGTAAGTTCACAACACATTATCTCGTAAACTGTCCTACAGGTACAGGAAAGATCAACACATTATCTCCTAAACTGTCTTACAGATAAAGGTAAGTTCACAACACATTATCTTGTAAACTGTCTAAGGTTTGTGAGTGTTGGATTCCATCCTCCGTCTTTGGGGAGTAAGATATGATATAGTATCAAGTATAATGACATAAGAAACAACAGAAATATGTGTGTATGACTTGTACATTTGTTTATTATTCTTAATCTTATATACAATTTACAAACTCTGTAACAATCCTTCACAGAAACATAACAAGAAGCCTTCATATTTTAAGACATAACAGATTTCATAAAGGACCATAACCACCATGCTGAAACTTGGTTCCCAGTAAGAAAAAACACCAGTTGCTTGAACTTCACTCGCTTATAAACATACTATTACTATCTAAGTTTCATAGCCATTAATTAGCCCATTTTTTATTTTGAAGTACAGTCAGATCTCATTACAATGACACTGTTTGTTTCAAAGAAAAATGTTATTGTAACGAATATGTCTATACTGAATTAATACAAAGAGCATTTTAATACTTTTGTCCCCAAATTTGATGTCAGTATAATGAATTTGTCAGTATATTTGGTGTCGTTATATCGAGATCTGACTGTATACAAGAATTTTTTTAAGACAAGTGAATGGAAAAAATATATATATCTTGCACCAAAAATCAACAAATTTTCTGTTTATTATATGATTCAATTTCTCTTATAATGGAACAGTAATTGGCTTAACTGGAAAAATTACATTGAAACTATAACGTCACAACGTAAAAATAATGACATCATAATGAAGTAACACATATTTAAAAGCCTGGTGCCGTTGATGTTACGTTTTTTTCTTACTGGTACTGGAACCAGCTTTTTCACTGATAAATCTCAAAAAACCATCAATTGCATATGATAAATTATAGAAATTATACTACAGTGAAGTTCCGCTAATAAGACCAGTCAAAAAGTGGTCTTATTAGTGAATAGCGGACCTTTTTTGTTCTAAATTTAATTCTTTGGGACCACAACATTGCAAAAATCTTCATGATTTCGAAATAATTGAAGTGGTCCTATTAGCGGAACTTCACTGTATAAGATGAATATAAACGATGCAATAACCTAGACTAAGGAACTTGGATTGAATATAAACATTTATACCAACATAATAACCTAGACCAAGGAACTTGGTGGAATATAAACATTTAAACCAGCATAATAACCTAGACTAAGGAACTTGGTCGAATATAAACATTTATACAAACATAATAACCTAGACCAAGGAACTTGATGGAATATAAACATTTATACCAACATAATAACCTAGACCAAGGAACTTGGTTGAATATAAACATTTATACCAACATAATAACCTAGACCAAGGAACTTGGTGGAATATAAACATTTATACCAACATAATAACCTAGACTAAGGAACTTGGTGGAAATAAACATTTATACCAACATAATAACCTAGACCAAGGAACTTGTATGAATATAAACATTTATACCAACATAATAACCTAGATTAAGGAACTTGTAGGAATATAAACATTTATACCAACATAATAACCTAGACCAAGGAACTTGGTGGAAATAAACATTTATACCAACATAATAACCTAGACCAAGGAACTTGTATGAATATAAACAGTTATACCAACATAATAACCTAGACTAAGGAACTTGTAGGAATATAAACATTTATACCAACATAATAACCTAGACTAAGGAACTTGTAGGAATATAAACATTTATACCAACATAATAACCTAGACTAAGGAACTTGTAGGAATATAAACATTTATACCAACATAATAACCTAGACTAAGGAACTTGTAGGAATATAAACATTTATACTAACATAATAACCTAGACTAAGGAACTTGTAGGAATATAAACATTTATACCAACATAATAACCTAGACCAAGGAACTTAGTTGAATATAAACATTTATACCAACATAATAACCTAAACCAAGGAACTTGGTGGAATACAAACATTTATACCAACATAATAACCTAGACCAAGGAACTTGGTTAAATATAAACATTTATGCCAACATAATAACCTAGACCAAGGAACTTGGTTGAATATAAACATTTATACCAACATAATAACCTAGACCAAGGAACTTGGTGGAATATAAACATTTATACCAACATAATAACCTAGACCAAGGAACTTGGTTGAATATAAACATTTATACCAACATAATAACCTAGACCAAGGAACTTGGTGGAATATAAACATTTATACAAACATAATAACCTAGACCAAGGAACTTGGTTGAATATAAACATTTATACCAACATAATAACCTAGACCAAGGAACTTGGTGGAATATAAACATTTATACAAACATAATAACCTAGACCAAGGAACTTGGATGAATATAAACATTTATACCAACATAATAACCTAGACCAAGGAACTTGGTGGAATATAAACATTTATACCAGCATAATTACCTAGACCAAGGAACTTGGTTGAATATAAACATTTATACCAACAAAATAACCTAGGCCAAGGAACTTGGTGGAATATAAACATTTATACCAACATAATAACCTAGACCAAGGAACTTGAATATAAACATTTATACCAACATAATAACCTAGACCAAGGAACTTGGTGGAATATAAACATTTATACCAACATAATAACCTAGACCAAGGAACTTGAATATAAACATTTATACCAACATAATAACCTAGACCAAGGAACTTGGTTGAATACAAACATTTATACAAACATAATATTCTAAGTCACACAATAAAAATCAATCAAGAAAGTCAGAGTAAACTATTAAGCTGTTCTGAACTTGAATACTGTATATCATTAACATTCATTTTGGATTAAACGACCTCACCCACAAAATTAAATCCCGAATGAATAATTATACCAATAAATATGTCCAAAGTTCACAGTGGCTGTCACACTTGCTTTTAAGTTTAGTCAGGCACTGGGTTTGCTAATTTGCATATACATGTATCAAGGTACACTCGACAAAACTTATAAGTACATCTGTTGGGGACTTAGTTTTAATTGTGAACATTACCTCAGCACTTGAATATTCCACGAATTTGAAGTAAAACACGACTGCGTTCAATAAACGCTTATGCCCCCTGTGGAAGCCTTGTCCATAAATAAGTCTAAGTCCAAAATTAGGTCAAGGTGAAGGTCAAAATGGGGTTAGGTGATACTGGCGAGTGGAGAGTGTTCATACACAACATCTATGCAAGTATGAAAGCTTTGTAGCAAGCCATATTAATACTAGAATAAACGGTCAATTTGGGTTAACCAGGACGGACGGACGAACGGTGAATCACTATATGCCTCCCCATCTATCGATAGGGGGGCATAAAAACCCTTTGGTGAGTACTTTATATTTAGTGTTTTCGTAGAGTAGTAAAACTAATGATATTTCATTTTTAATTCTAAAGGTTGAAAATAAAATCTCAAAAAGCTCGACAATACCTCTTTACATTAACCCTCATTAGCATATTCCTTCCGCAGAATTTTGAAACACATCAGGGGGCCAAACATACGGCATATTCGACTAGAAAACACTGGCTATTCTTTCAATTAGGCATGAATTAAGTTCTATCCCACAAGCTCAAAGTTTATTGTCCAAGCTGGTCTTTCATTGTTCCACAAACGTAAAGAATCAAATACTATATAATATTGATAAAATTGCTTTAGGATCTGGTTTTGTTAAGCAACATTCTTTCTTCAACTGGAAAATTGTTAACTGTTTGCAAGTCCGAGGGGGGGGGGGGGGGGCACTGACGAGTACCGGTATATGCGAAACAGAAATACCCAGTCCAATACTGTAAAATCACAAATTTTTGTTGGTATGTAATTTTGTTGATCGAAAATTTGTTGGCTACAAAACATAAAAGGACAAACATATGTTTTGTACTTGGGAGTTTGAATATTCGTAGACATTAGATGTTGAGGTCGAGTTTAACAAAGAAATTCAACAAAATTCAACTCCCTTAAAAAATGAGGATTTTACAGTATACCAATTATCATGCTGATTATGATGAGCAATGTACACATGAAATATGACAGTCAAGTTAACAACTCAAGTCAATCTCCGGTGAACATGTTTGACCCAGACTCCTCGGAGACCTCTAAATCTCGACATTTAGAATGCATCAATTCTCTACGTACTTCCTGCGTGATGGGTTCATGTGTCTGTACAGTGAGTAACTCTAACAATGCTTCCTTCTGCTCACTAGATATATCACCTTTATAGCGCTGAGAAAATGTTAATAAGCTTTGATGCCAGAGTACTGGTAACTCACGCTTGTCGGTCGTAAACCTGAAAATAATACATAACATATCAGTATATCTCTGGTCGTAAACCTGAAAATAATACATAACATATCAGTATATCTCTGGTCGTAAACCTGCAAATAATACATAACATATCAGTATATCTCTGGTTGTAAACCTGCAAATAATACATAACGTATCAGTATATCTCTGGTCGTAAACCTGCAAATAATACATAACATATCAGTATATCTCTGGTCGTAAACCTGAAAATAATACATAACATATCAGTATATCTCTGGTCGTAAACCTGAAAATAATACATAACATATCAGTATATCTCTGGTCGTAAACCTGCAAATAATACATAACATATCAGTATATCTCTGGTCGTAAACCTGCAAATAATACATAACATATCAGTATATCTCTGGTCGTAAACCTGCAAATAATACATAACATATCAGTATATCTCTGGTCGTAAACCTGCAAATAATACATAACATATCAGTATATCTCTATTTTGTGCATTTCAGGAATGTCAATAAGAACATATTTCACATACTTGGATTACTTTTACCAGGGATCCTACTGAGGCATAATGCCCAATCCTGAAAACGAGTCGCAAGTCTGTTTCGAATGCCATTAGCACACATCCCTACACCTTAACTAGGGTTCAAACATTATTTTGTTGTAAAAATTCAGTTTATTGAACTTCAAATGACCATAACTTTATCAATTCTTTGAATTTTTTCATCATGTAACTTACATTTAGTGTGAAGAAAAGATAATTGGGATTTCCGGAAATGTAGGACCCTCGTTTTATCAACCCTGGTTTTTTCAAGATAATAATAATATAGTAACTACGTGATGAAGAAATACAACTGTCATGTTATTTGGTGGAAAAATGGCGTCATATAACTAGGCATACAGTATGTACGACAGGAGAGTGTGATGAGAACTCTAAGAGGACACAAAAAAGCTACAAATGAAGAATTTAAAGGGTGACAACTATGGGAAAAATACTCACAGCTGAACACCACAGTGATATGCACATCTTCTCATGGTTATGAAGCTTCAACAGTTGCTGAGAACGTGTGTGAACAATAAAAGCTGCAGATCTCCTGAATACCCTCTAAATCTTAATAGTTGCGGTATAAATACATCTAAGAAACTACACAATACCTTTAACACCACATAAAACTTACCGTAAAAAGTGGAAAACTATAGCATCAACAACCCTGTATGGTAGCGCATATTTCTTATCTAGTAGTGATCGTATGAATATACTGTTAGCACCATTATAATCCATCTCTGCGATCTTCAACAACGCAGCTGCTGAATGTAACATTGGTATCGAACTCTTGATCAGTATACTAGCAATGATGACAGCTTCGCGTAACGTACAGTCACCCGCCTACAAGTAAAGGAAAACATGAAACAAGGAAATTTGTCAATAACCCGGTCAAAATTTCCCGGAAACAACTAGATATGTGCTGAATCTCAACTCAAATTCTGTCGCACATCTTCGAGTTAATTTCCGATCTCAAAGTTGGTATCACAATACAGAAACATTGTTAATAATTATATCAAAAGTCTATAACAGTAAAATTTCAAGAGCTCGACCTTTAAGTTAGTTTCAAATTCAGCCTCTGATTTGAGAAAAATCTCAATTTGAGCTGAGATTTGCCCTGGAGTGTTTTTTATAAAGCAAGTGAATGTGAAGATCAAATAAGATACATTTAATTGCTCTCATGGAATGAGCTAGCTTGACCATTAGTGTCCTTAATTTTTTGAGCACTGGCTAGGGGTTTCCGTTTCGGACAGGGGGCACTCCCTATTGTACCGTCAGGTTTTGATACAACGACGCTGTTTGTTCACAAGCAAAATGTCGTAACAAATGTCATTGTTATACTGAATTGATATGAATCTAGCATTTTGAAACATTTGTTCCCATAAAATGATACAAGTATATGAAATTGTCAGTATATATCGAGTGACGTAATATCGAGACCTGACTCTCTGTATAGAGCAATATTCAATATATCAACTGTTTTAGTTTCAAATTCCTGTGATATTCTATGTATTGCACTGGGTATGGATTGAGATATTTTGTGAAACATGTATTGTTACCTCACATAAAGGCAGCAAGATTCCTTTGAAAAAGGCAGCTGGTTTGAATAACGCCTTCTTCATGGCCTGAAATAGAAACATAAACACAATCTCATCAAATCGGCATTACAAAACGGCGGTCCTACAGAGGCATAATGCCGAATCCTGAAAACAAGTCGCAAGTCTGTGCCGGGTGCCATTAGCACACGCCCCTACACCTTAACTAGGTTTCAAACATTGTTCTTTTATTAAAATTCAGATTTGAGAACTTCTAATGACCATAACTTTGGTCAATTCTTTTAATTTTTTCATCAAAAAAATTCACTTTGAGCAGAAAAGATCATTCTTCTTGAAGTTGAAGTCATGCAGAAAATCCGGATTTTCGGAACTGTAGAGCCCCTGCACAAAACAGAAACATTACTCACATTTTATTACAGTAAAATTTCATGAGCTGGAACTTTAGCTCGAACTTTAATTAGAGCTAAATCTCAATTCAGCTGAGATTCCATTTGAGATGCTTTTCGAGATCAACCAGACCAACTGAGTACATAATTCCAATAAAAATCTACAGAAATTTACATCAAAAGCCTTAGAATCCAGTTGAACAGAACTGTCAATTTTCTTGGATCTTTACAAAGCAAAGTAAAAAAATTTATGAAAGATGAAATCTTCACTCCAGTATAAACCAACCTGATAAAGATGGAAATTCAATCTTTTATATTCTGAGATATCATCCCGTACCCTTGGTAACAATACCAGATTGAAAAATCTGAAATATATAAATTATTCCTTTTCAACATTTTTATTTCCAATGTTATCTTATCCAATGATGCATTATTATTATTATTAAGCTTGTAGAATAAATGCATTAGCACAAAATATGGCATAAATGACATAAGATCCACATGTATAAATTAAAAGTCAATTTATGGAATGATTTGTCCTCCAATTTAAAATATCAACACAAATTTTACACGAATCATAAATACAAATATAGTTTTATTTTTCCCATTGGTCTGACGAAAGTATTTAAGTCATACGGAGACAACGTAATCCAGGCCATAATGAATCCACTTGTCCGCTCGTCCTGCACAATATCTTCCTTCTTTATTTATATAGCAGGACAAGTAAGATTTTGGGGTTTTCTTCTTTGTCCATATTGCAGGACGAGGGCTTTTAAAAATATTTGTTGAGGCCTGTAATCACATTATCCCGACAATGAGCGAAACCAGCAATTAGATGAATACAATAAACAGTTAACTCTTACCGTTGTGCCATTTTAGCATTGAGATTAGACGAGAATATGCGTGTAGCTTGATACATGGCAGCAGCTGACCAGGTTTCTGGTTCTGTTAAATATAAGATCTGAAAGAACAGATAATAACAATACTATCCCATAGATGGTTTACAGAAATATTTCAAGAATCAGGATAATCAACAGTAACACAATTTGTTGAACTGTGTACAGGTCTGCAGGCAGTTCAGTCAGTCTCGGCGAAAAAATGCACCCTTTTGCTGAAAAATATTTAGTTGCATGGATTGTACTTATTCTCCACTTGAGCGTCGAGGATGTCTACTTAAAATCGGTCAAAGAATAAAATACATATGGTTGTTTTTAACTTTGTGTTGACAGATTTTTTTACTTGCATTCTTAGCCAAAAATTATGTCACATACCACATAGTATGTCCACACGGATTGATGACATTGTTGGATGCCTTCTGTTTGTTTTCAGTGCAATTATCAACGGTTCATTGTAATTCAATACTGTTAAATCATAATATATTGATAGCTAAACTTGTGTTGCTTGTGTTTGTTGAAATCAATCATGATATCTTATTCCAAGATACGGGAGATTCATGTTTTGTTACACACAAATTTACAACTCAACACTATCTAATAGTATCTTAAAATGACAATTGTGTATTTATATCACTAGGGACAAGGGAATGTTCATGGGTAAAAGTTTGAAAAATTTACATTATTTAAGTATACGAAAAATTTCAGAAAACATTCACCTATGAATAATATAATGTGTTTATTAACGACAAACCTGCTCCCAGTTCCTAAGTGCAGGTATCACTTTAAATGCCTTTGGTAATTTACCACTACGGTATTTCTGTAAAACTTGTCGTATACTTTTATACATGTTTACCAACCGATCGTCTAATTGGTCCATTTGTACACTAGCATTATCTGTAACAACAAGAGATGTTTGTAAAACATGTATGTCCCCATGGCAGCCCATTAGTCAGAAATGGTAAAGTCACTGTAACCTTGACCTTTGACCTACTGACCTCAAAATCAATAAGGATCATCTACTGTTGATGACCAACCTCCATGTAAAGTTTAAAGATCCTAGGTCAAAGCGTTCTTGAGTTATTGAATGGAAACCATTTAAATAGTCAGAAATGGTAAAGGTCACAGTGACCTTGACCTTTGATCTACTGACCCCAAAATCAATAGGGGTCATTCACCATTGATGATGAACCTCCATGTAAATTATGAAAATCCTAGGTCAAAGCAGTCTTGAGTTATTGAAGGGAAACCAATTAAATCATCAGAAATGGTAAAGGTCACAGTGACCTTGACCTTTGATCTACTGACCCCAAAATCAATAGGGGTCATCTATTATTGATGGCCAACCTCCATGTAAAGTTTGAAGACCCTAGGTCAAAGTGTTCTTGAGTTATCGAACGGAAACCATTTTATACGACCGACAGACACACCGACCGACAGACATGTGCAAAGCAATATACCCCCTCATCAAAGATGGGGCGCATAATAAACAACAGGTAGTCAGTGATTTTTCTTGAACAAAATTAAACAGCCTGTGCCTTTAAAATTGGGAAATTTAGCGCAAATTCAGATTATTAAAAAAGATTGTTTTGGTTAAAATTGTTCATAAATTTCTATTTTTTACTGATAATACTCTTAGTCATATGTAACAACAACTTTTGGAAGTTTGAAAATCCATTGTTTTGACTTTAAAACAGCTATACTGTAGTTGCTTTGAAACCAGCGAGCACAAAAGGGGGAAATCATGCATACTTTTTGGGGAAAAATTCTGAATTTTTGGGAAAAATGGAGGTTATTTTGCTAGGGGAAGGGGCCTGTATTCGGCCCCAAAAATAGCCAAAAACAATCACTGGTAGTGGATCATGTTGGGAAAATATATTTGGTCACAGAAAATCAAAACATCGTCAAATAATACCCTATGTACATAACTTGTAACAGCGCTTTCATTAGACTCTTGAAACTGCATTTTAACTTGTGAGTTTTAAAATTTTAACCTGAAGAGTCAAATTTACTTTACATAATATGAATCTTTTTGCAATATTTTGACGACTTTTGATAATTGAGTGTCTGGCGTCATCTTGACACTTCAATATTGGAGGCTACTAGTGAAAGCCTCGCAGTGATTTTTCTTGAACAAAATTAAACAGCCTGTGCCTTTAAAATTGGGAAATTGAGCGCAATTTGGGAATTATTAAAAAAGATTGTTATGGTTAAAATTGTTCATAAATTGCTATTTTCTATTGATAATACTCTAGTCATATGTGACAATGACTTTTGCATGTTTGAAAATCCACTGTTTTGACTATAAAACAGCTAGACTGTAGTTGCTTTGAAACCAGCGAGCACAAAGGGGAAAAATATGCTTACTTTTTGGGGAAATGGAGGTTATTTTGCTAGGGGAAGGGACCTGTATTCAGCCCTAAAAATAGCCCAAAAAAATCACTGCCCCGTCAGGTAATATATATATGTAATTATTTAGAAATTCTGGTCGAGGATACCCCATTAAAACACAATGGGATCCTGTGTTTTGCTGAAGAGACAGCAAGGAGAAGAGACAGTGGTGTGATACAATGAATCCATGTGGGATACTCTAGCTCTTTCCAAACAGACTCCTTGGTTCTTCAACGTGTCCAATGTATACATACATGTGAGACTACCTCTGGGTTACCAACCAATTAATCTCTAGTTGAATGGGAAACACTAAAAAGTGCTTATGAAATTTCCAGTGCCCTGGCCAAGATTCGAACCAAGGATCTCGGGATTGGTACCGGTAGTCGAGAGCGTACACTGCTCGGCTACTGTGCCACTATAAGAAGCATACAGGTAAAGTAAAAGTGAACATACCTGTCATCTGACTCTGTATTTCTGTCTTTTTCTCTGTCAGTTTTTCCTGTATGATATCAGCTAGTGTACGTCTGGTTGGTGCATTGTGGGACATGAATTGTTGTAAGGCTTTCTCATCTTCCTCATCCACATCCTAGCAACAACATATAACATTTAATACATTTGCTCATTTATTACTTATTACGTTCAGAATATACCAAATTGGTTTAAAACAATGTCAAATTACCACACCCACTTTTTCTCATACATATGGGTCGTTACAACTTCTCACATCGATTAAATAAAGCTGTTGTTTGGTCATATCTTGGTAGGAAACTTAAAACTATTTGATTCAGCCTACAGCGAAGCACGATACACTTTTTAATTTTAAACTGTTGTCATCCTCTTCAATCACAACCTAGCAGAACATTTGTATCGGGTGTAAGGGTTTTGACCATAGATATTTCCAAAAAGTCACATTTTGACCCCCAGGATTTTGAAGTCTCATTTTTGAAACCCTTTGGCAAGATGGATTATCAATTGTTTATTGGTGTATACAGTACTGTGTTTGCATTATAATGATACAGCTGTGGGAAGTTATATTAAAGCTTGATTTTTACAATGAAAAAGACCGGGCTACCAATCCTATGTTAGAATTATTTGGTAGCCCAGCAAATATTTCTGGTAGCCCACTACTAACTGCTTTGATAATAATGCATTGATAATAAATTTTGATATCCATATAATAATAACATACAATTTGTTCATACGTCTCTTCCGGCTGCTCTTCAATGTCGGAGTCTTCAGACTCGGACTGTGCAGTACCAAGCTGAACCTGTTGTGGCTTCTTCTTCTTTGTATGTCCTCTGAATATGAAAATAGTAAAATCATGTATCATCTTAAAATCACTTCAAATTAATCAAGACCACAATCATTGCCCTTTTCAATGATTCTGCTCTTTATTGAACCTTAACATAAAAAGATACTCAAAATTAACAACACAATAGTGGAATGTATTTTGGGGAAAACTATGCATACTTTGTATTTTTTAGTAATAACATGGGGTACTGGTTCCGTAACATTGAAGACCAACTCAAATTTCAAAAAAATGCACAAATTTATTTTTCATTCATAAATTTTATGCAACATAATTTTTTATCAAAGAAAGGAAGACATCCCAGGAGCTACAGTTCACTACTAACAAAAACGTTAACATGATAAAGTTTGCTGTATACCCGACAGCTCCATGCTCCTCTTCAAGTTCTTCCTGTTGTTTTCTTGCCTGATCTAAAATCTTCTTGGATAATTTATCATCGACAAACTGAAAGAGAGTGTATGTTTCATCAATCTATTGCTTTGTAGGCCTATTTATGATTTAATAAATTAAACGCTAATTGTTGTCCAAAGTTTTGCAAAAACGTCAATTTTCATATCAGGCAATGTATTACAATTCACATTTCCGCGATTATTCGAAAACCTTGTATCTCATTTTTGGTGAAAAAACGATTAGTCGCGCATCAATAAGGCCATACAAAAGGTTACAAACAGGTTTTCGCGATCTTCATCTCACTAACTATTGTGACATTTTTCTTGACAATTTTGAAAGGGATTTTATTACAGTATCATCGATAATCAAACATGATATACATAACTACCTATTGAACTTCTTATTATTTTGTTTAAGAATCTATGACTACAAAGGCGGATTGTCACTGGTAAATCAAACTGAATCTTTGTCAAGTTTTCAAGTTTTTTCAGTCACTGAGTCAGGAATGGATGACAGTAAAAAAAATGAGTTGGTTTTTGAAATGGCTGTAAATAGCAAATTACACATTGTATTGAGAACAAAATAATTAACTAGAATTATCACTGTCGTGAACAGGGCCCCGTGGTAGCATGTCGTAAGAGGGGGAGGAGTGTAGAAGTATAGTGGGGTTGCATAATTATTAGCGCTATAAGTTGCAGTTTTCTGTACTAAGACACAATGACAAAGTCATATCTCAAACTTTCATATGTTGATGCCTGAAATAAAGTAATTCACCACCATCTTAAAGTCAATAAAAGTTGTTTGACAAGCACAGGTTTAATTTCCTACATAGAAACCATGATGACTTTGACTTTTATAAATTTTAAATTATCTTTGACAGACTAAATTTGTACACGGAGTTCATGAAATTATGACATTGGTTCATTGACGTTGCCCAGTTCCTGATTGGCCAATATTGTTTGCAAGATGGAAATACACAAAACAGAACTACATTAATCTATTTGTTTTGTGTGCAAGTGTTTAGGGGAATAAGTCAAAATTTCATAAAGTTTTAAAGAGTTGTTGCCCTTTGCCATTATGCTAAAAATATGTGTATTGTTTTTGCTCCACATACAAGTACTTATTGTTGTACTCAATACCAGTAAGTATAGCAAGTTTCATTCGAATATCTTGAACAATTTTTGAAGTATGACCAATGTTTAAGTTTTTTAAGCTAAAAAGGGGGCATAAGTCAAAATTTATCAAAGCTAAGAGTTGTTGCCCTTTGTTACAGATATGCGTATTATCACTGGCAATAAGTATAGCAAGTTTCATTTGAATATTTACTATTGTTTTGAAGTTACGAAGAAAACATGAAAAATTAGTTAATTAGAATTTAACAAAGGGTCATAATTCTTCCAAAATTGTAGCTAGAGTTATGTTACTTTCCATACAATAGTGTTTTATTGTTGTGAGCTTAATATGTTTAAAATTTAAAGTTGATATCTTCAATGGTTTTCAAGTTATCAAAAAAAAAGCCGAGATGAAAATTTGAATTATACAAAGGGCCATAATTCTTCCAATATTGTAGCAAGAGTAATGTAATTTGCCACAAAATAGTGTATTGTTGTTGTGAGGTTATGTTTGAAGTCAATACCTATTAAGAAAAAACTTGAAAAATGTGGACAGACAGACGGACGGACAGGGTGATTACTATAGGGCACGCACATTTTTTTTGCGGGGCCCTAATAACAGTAGTATAACAAACATTGACCAACAAATAACACAAATAATAGAAATACTATATTTGACAACTGTAAACACATGGTGTGTATCGCGAAATCATATGACAATACATAATTTCATACCTCATCGTCTTTTTCATCCTTATTTCTAACTTTCGTTCTGCCAGTTGGTTTAACAGAATTATCTTCATGTACTTGATCGGCTAATGACATGCCGGCAGATCGTGAATTCCTGGATTTTTTAATTTTCCCCATTTTCCCGGAAATGTCACATTCGGATTACTTCGGACAAGTAAGTCGTCTCACTCTTTTCTATTACGTAATTCATAGGAGGCGGAGCTTTGCCAACCGGTGTCATAGTAAGAATAATATCGAGCTATATATCTGCTCACAAAGCACTTTTGTAGCTGTAGAGGGTGTGGTGTTTGGCCTTTTGAAGGCCAACCACCTCATAGAAACGTGTTGGTTGAGCTAAAGATCTAATTATACATGTACATTTAGGTAAAATGAAAAGTGACGACGCCATCGATAATCGTTCCCATTGGTAAATAAAGAATAAATATCTAGGACAAATCCATAAAAACCAAAAGAGAAACTTAAACTATGGTAGGAGACTCACTAGGATATCCATCGGAACTGTCAATCAGTTGATTTGGAAAATTCTACATGCCAATTAAACTCGTACAACTGAATCGGTTTTCACCAGCTCATTACCACAATAACATAAAACAGACAAAAGTCTGTTTAACGCTGTACAAGCTGCAACGGATTGGTAATGCAATAACTCTGATTAAACAATATGATACCATTGAGAAATTTACCGTACAAGATACAAGAAGATTTATTTTACGTCGGATATATATAAACATATAACATTAGCTAATAGCTATTGCCCGACAAACAGAGGTAAATAAGATATAACATACACTCATTAAAAGTTATAATTACACCAACATTGTACGAGGGTCATTAAAAATTACGTAGACACTATTGATTGTTTAACTATCTATCATCCGATTTTCATCAAATTCGGTAGGAATAATGTCCTATATTAACAAATCAAATCCATATCGTAATAAAGAAAAATATATGAAATATTCTAAAATAGGGTAGTTATAGCAACGCAAAATTGAGCACACGACGTCGTGGCAATGGTCTCTACATTCCACATTTGGACTTTATGAACGTCAATGCGTTTCCTATGGTCTAGCCTCTTTATATGGTGTGACAACGGGCAACAACAGATGAAATTAAGTATTCTAATTCATCTATTTTGTTCAGTTTAGTCTGGCATGGATGATTATACAAAATCGGGTTAATGACATAGTTGTAATTAGTGTATTATGCGGAGCATTTAGAAAAGTGGTGACTTTACCAAATTTGATGACGTCAAACGACGTCGGGAGTTGCCCCGTAGTCGCTACGGGTACAATCTATAGAACAAGTTCCTCGCTTAACGGTCAGGCCGATTTGAATAAAACTTTGAAATTCAGACGAATAAAGATGCAACTACAGCATACTATTGATTTGTTTACTTATCTTGCAAAATAAAATAGTAAATTGATGTGTCTACGTATTTTTTGAATGACCCTCGTACCACGGATATACACAGAATGTATTTCCGTGCTCGTACATAGCGATATATGCAAATAGTGTATATCATTTTGCTTCTAGCTTGTAGTATAACACAATATAGAACTACAAAATGTAGGATATTATGTTTCTTTGAAAGTTATTATATTTTGGGGTTTATTACTTAGCACATGCATGCATGTCGATCGGTCGGTGGGTAGAGTAAATGTTTTCCGATCAATGACTCCAGAACGGTTGAACCTAGAACCCACAAACTACTTTCAGTGGAGATTGTTTATCATCAGTAGATGACCCCCATTAATTTTGAGGTAGCTATGGTTCAAAGGTCAAAATTACCGTGATCTTCGAATACACAACAGTTTCGGATCCACAACGTAAGAACGATGGATCCTAAGATCGTAAAACTTCACCGACATACATTCAGATAGCTGATCATCAGCAGAAGACTTCTACACATTTGTAGGTCAATAGGTCAAAGGTCAAGGTTGGGATGGCCTTAAGTATACATTACTATTTGGTTGTCATGAGACAGGCATGTTTTACAACACCTCTTGTTCTTTCTGTAATCGGAATTCGTTAGATTTTATGTTTTTAGGGTTATGTATTGCTGGACAATGTCTAGTCAACATTTCAAGACATTGCATGTGCATTTTTCTGAATTTAGAGGGTTCACGGTTCACTGCTTACACCAAGCCAAATACAAATATTCAAGTGTCGAATATTGTTGTTATACTACTAGCATTAACACATGCAAAAAATGAACAAGCTAACATGTACCGGTATAATAAAAAAGATACAGGCGTAACAAGTTGGTGTACTTATAACATTTATTTAGTGTATTGCCTAAATTGGCAATCCGGTACTATTTACTAGGTTTATTCGCTGACAGTAAATTATTATAACTCATTCTAACACGATCTGCGGATTAATTCATTAAACATAGAGCAGAACTGGCATGTATTATTACCCCCATAAAACATGGTAACAAATTGGCTGTTACAATTTACGCCCCGTATCACATGACCTATTTATGAATGAATGAACGTAAACTTTAAAGTAAAATCTTTAACGGACCGCCAGTTTCACGAGAATCCAGTGTTACAGCTATGACGCATCTATTTTAAGAAACTCCCAATATACTCTCGAAATTAAGACTCGTAAAAATTTCTGATAATCAATTCATTTATATTTTTTCATTTCATGACATAGATACACTATACTCGTGTTATTAAAATTGTTTCAATGTTTAAAATGTGTTTTTTCCTTCAGAAAATCACGAAGGTCGTTTTCATTAACGAGGGAGGTAATTGTTCCAGCTAATAAGCCACTCAATTTCAGCGTGGAATTATGTTCAATGTCAAATGGGTGAAAATGGAATGCGCGCAGTTAAATAGTGCGGGATATTATCGTATTTAGAATCGAAATAAAAACTTTGTTCTTGTATTTTGTCGGTGAATAAAACACGGGCACTCGTGATTTAATTTTTCCGCATCCGAACTCCTGCCCATGTTTTATTCACCGACAAAATACGCGAACAGATTTTTATTTCTTAAACAAAAAGTTATTAAATGAAACAGGACTATAAAATCGGATGATGGTTCAATATTGGAATCGAATCTAATATTGGTCCGATATTGAAAATTGATGTTGGTCCAATGTCGATTTAATATAGGTCCAATATCGGCACGATGTCGGAACTAATATCGGTCCGATATGACGTCAACTTTGCAAATCTGATGTTGGGCCGATATTACAAACAATATCGGTCCAATGTCGGCCCGATAAATAATGCCTGCTGGGGACCAATAAAAATGTCTGAATCATAAATTAAAAACAACGCAACAACGTTCTTTGCTTTAATAGAAAAGAAACCGAATGAATAGATTAACCCTCTTGAAACTATTTAATTTTAGCACTGTTTCGTTGACTATTGATGTTTGTGTTGTTTTGATTCGTTTGGTGTTTAGCGTTTAGGAATCGTCTAGGTTTTTTATTAGCTCTCACCTGTCACAAATAGTGACAGATCACTCTTCGTCCGTCAATTACAATTACTTGTGTAGACACTAGAGGTCACAGTTTTAGCTTAATCATTATGAAACTTGATCAAAATGATCATATCAACAAAATCTAGGTCAAGTTCGATATTGGATCATCCGGGGTCAAAAACTAGGTCAAATCATAGAAAAACCTTGTACAGTCACTAGAGGTCACAATTTTGGCCTAATCTTTATGAAACTTTGTCACAACGATCATGTCAACACAATCTAGGCCAAGTTCGATATTGGGTCATCCGGGGTCAAAAACTAGGTCACAAGGTCAACTCATAGAAAAACCTTGATTAGTCACTACAGGTCACAATTTTGACCTAATCTTATGAAACTTGGTCACAATGATCATCTAAACTTAATCTAGGTCAAGTTCTATATTGGATCATCTGGGATCAACAACTAGGTCACAAGGTCAAATCATAGAAAAACCTTGTGTAGTCACTAGAGGTCACAATTTTGGCCTAATATTTATGAAACTTGGTCACAATGATCACCTCAACAAAATCTAGGTCAAGTTCTATATTGGATTATCTTGGGTCAAAAACAAGGTCACAAGGTCAAATCATCGAAAAACCTTGTGTAGTCACTAGAGGTCACAATTTTGACCAACTCTTTATGGAACTTGGTCACAATGATCATCTTAACACAATCTAGGTCAAGTTCGATATTGGGTCATCTGTGGGTCAAAAACTAGGTCACAAGGTCAACTCACTTCAATATGTCATTGGGTCTAAATTGTAGTATTGTCAGATTATGACAGTTTGACCTGACATTAACATACTTGCTGGACGACTGATTAAGTGCACACTTATGAACTACATTTATAATTTCACATCGACGTGTACGTGGGTACAATATACATATCAAGTTATTACTTACACATTTATTGTTTTAGACGTACATGTAAATAATTAGCTCCCCCAATTGTTTCAGGGATCGTGCGAGCCTGTCAATGGATACAAGCGGGTCTATTATACAGTGGTTGGTTGGATAGCTTACATACTCATCTGAAGATGTGAGCAAAAACAGGGCATTCAACAGCAGAACACTAGAACTAAGGAGAAATATTGAACATATTCCAGCCACAAAAGTTCTTATGTGGACATCGAATTCCGATCCATGTGTATATGAATTGTAGGCATCATCTTTGTGACCCTGGTACCCTCCGCCTGGTCCAAAAAGACATATACGTATTCTATATGTTTGAATGCCAATACCTTTTGTGTGTTTGGTGTATTTGTCCCCTCAGGTCTACCAAAGATTTTACGTCAGTGAGTAGCAATGTTTATTTTGCTGATGGTCACTTTGAATAGGACTTGACACCAATCAAGCTATACAGTTAATTATTTATGGTATGTACACAGCAAAATCAATGGAGCATACCTCAATACAAACTGACCAATATTTATAATGTTTATTTTTTTGTCATTTTATGATTATATCTTTAAAAGTTCATCATTTTGGTATAAATTGACACAGAACAGTTAATGTTCATACCATCACAATCGTCTTTGTATAAGCTTTATATTTTTATCATTGCACTAAATGGTTTAAATATCCAAATTTACCAGATTACCAGTCTTTCGTCTCATCAGACGTGGCCCACGTCGACAAGTCCGTCTTGGATTGGTGACAAAGTGAACAACTTTTTTAGAATCCTCTGTCGCAAAGTATTGATATAACTCAATTTGCTCATCTTGGGTAAGTATCCCCGTCGGTGAAACTTCATTGGCGAATATCTTCATGGATATAACAGGAAATCTTATCTGATACAATATATCACCAAGGGATTCCCTCATACTGTCACCAGTAACATATATCCCCTTTTCTTCACACCGCTGTTGTGACCATTTCAATGCTGCTTTGAATACAGCGATCTCTTGTGCTCGTAAATCATCATGTTTCAGAAAGTCAAGCAGCGCTTCTGGTTTCATCTGAAGAAAGGAATTCGTCTCAAACACACCTTCCGCGCTTTGTAGCATATACTGGAAGCAACGAGACTGCAGTGCTTCCATGTCGTATAGAGATGCTTGTTGGTGGACTGAGCAAACTGCATCGACGTCGATCCTTGTCTCCAAGAAATTCGAACACAACTGGATCAGATCTTCCAGTCCGTATTTCTTCGCACCATACAAAAGTCCAAGAACATTTTCCCCACATATGTTTGGTTTATCCGTATACATGAACCTGCAAAGTAAAAACATGAAACAAAGTACAAAATGTACTAAATCGACTCTGATTCAAATGTACTTTTTATAGAAGCTATACATAGGTCGCCATTGTATCTTATAGAAATATGCCATAGTAATACAATCCCGATATGGTTACTTCATAACAATATCAATAAAGTTCTTTCATTAGATACATCGTTTGCGGTATTAATGCATTGCATGAAGCTGTACAAAAGTATACCCATTGCAAGGTCATTAAAACATAAAAATTTCTCAACTCAGTCAAGTGTGTGTAGAGAAATCACCAACAGCTTCACCTACGTACAGAACTTTTACTGTTGAAACTAGGTCATTTAGCTAGGTCAGTCAGCTTTTTGATAGCTAAAACTAGGTCATTCAGCTATTTGATAGCTGAAACTATGTCATTCAGCTTTTTGATAGCTGAAACTAGGTCATTCAGCTAGGTCATTCAGCTTTTTGATTGCTGAAACTATGTCATATAGCTTTTGTGGATTGATGAATTTAGGTTATTCAGCTTTTTGATAGCCGAAACTAGGTCATTCAGCTTTTTGATTGCCGAAACAAGGTCATTCAGATTTTTGATTGCTGAAACTAGGTCATTCAGGTTTTGTATTACTGAAACTAGGTCATTCAGCTAGGTCATTCAGCTTTTGATTTGCTGAAACTAGGTTATTCAGCTAGGTCATTCAGCTTTTGAATTGCCGAAACTAGGTCATTCAGCTAGGTCATTCAGCAAAACGACAGTGATTACGTTTTAGTAGATTATAGACTTTTAATTTCGCACATACCGTAATAACTCCTTCATACATATGGAATCAATGTCTTCGATGTTTATAAAACTCTCTTTTTCAGCAAGTGCTCCGTAGAACATAGCTTCAAAAACATCACTGCGCATGCTCAGAACAAGTGTGTGTACCGGAAGCAATACTTCATCTTTGCACACAAATACTACATCCGAGAGGTGTTCAGATAGACAAAGTCGTGTCAAACACTTTTCTGAAGAATTCTTGAAAACCGCAACTGAGGTCCTGTAAACAAATAAAGAAATCATAAAATAAATTCATAATGTGAAATGTCTCAGTTTACCAATAATTGTTGTTCGGGAACTGATAACAAAATTCCCTTGGAGTATTTGACCGGAGTTCTGACACAAGGTTTCAAACTATCTGAGTGTACCCTATAAAAAGAAGGTAGTGCATCGGCCATGTTTAAACACAACATATATGACGTCACATGAACTGGTATCCGTGTTTGCTGCGACAGCTGTAGAAAAACTGAGTACCAGCTTTCGTAACGTCATATCGTTTGCGGCTAAATATGGCCGCTGCACTACCTTCTCTATACATGGGGTACACTCACAGGTAACTGTATCATTGATAAAGATTAAAAAAACAAGACTGCGTTCAATAAACGCCTATGCCCCCATGGCAGCATAGTCCATAAAAAAGCTAAGTCAATCAGGGGCCATACTTCTGTTAAAATGTTGGATAGGGTTACATCGCTTTGACAGTGTAAGGAGCTTATGAGGTATGTCAAGTTTGAAGACAACGCCTTGATCTAAGACGAAATTTTGGTTAACAAGTTAATAATTGGATGCTTAATAAGTCTAAGTCCAAACTTAGGTCAAGGTGAAGGTCAAGGTAAGTTTGGGTTAACCGGACGAACGGACAGGACAGGTGATTCACTATAATTATGCCTCCCGATCTATCGATACGGGGGCATAAAATTATTTTATAAAATTTATGTTATCTAAGATATTACCTGTGGGTACACTCAAATAATTTGAAATCATGTGCCTATTCTTTCAGATAGCTACTATAGGTGTATTTCTAGGTTATGGATGTTCATGCACTTTAACCATAGAGTTTATACAGTTAATCCCCCCGTTTAGCTACCCAAGTTGGAAATTTACCTATCGCAGACGCTTTTAAAAACGAGAGTATCAAGATGGCCCTATATCGCTCAACCGGGTATATTTTTACCTATAAGACCTATACATTACAAAGATAAGAAACTCCCTTATAAGAGCCTGTAGAAAATGCTATTTTGGCAACCTACCAAAATTGTGTGAAAACTCATGCAAGAATTTGCATCTATTACTCATTACAAGAACATATTTTCGATATGACAATTGTTAAGAAAATTCTTTGAAATTATAACTTAAATTCGACTTGTACAACTGACAAATACATGAGTTTGTGAAAGCGTCTGAATGTTTCATGGTGCTGTCAATCGCAGCATACAAAATGTATACACGGTTATACATTAATAAATGAATATTCTCTTGAACGCAACCTAAACTGCATGCATTAACGGTAGGACAAGGTTTCTGCGTCATTCATATTGTTTGCCTTTTATAAACCGAAAATAACAAGCAATACATCTACATCTCGTACATGGATATGTTTTTAATCATATAATGTTACATGCATATCCTTCCTTACCTATACATTGATATAAAATTAAAAGCTGTCGCTTTATCATAAATATGATACCAAATCTAGTCATGGCCTAGTTTAGGTTGTTAGTATTGAAAACTATTATACATGTATATCCCACATTCTGATTTTGTTCAAAATTTGCCAGGAAGTTAAGTACATGTATTATATTCTTACAAAAATATGATGGAAAAATCGGAGTAATCAGCCCTCTTTGAAGTGTGTATGATTTTAGTTTTAAGTTAAAGTTAGAACATATTAAGTAAAAAATCATTAAATTTACTTAATATGTTCTAACTGCCTTAGAAAATGACATTCTACATTCTGATTGGCCGATAGAAATAAGCGCCAACACATGACGTCAAGTCTGTGAAGAGAACATTTTAATGAATAAACTTTAGAATATAATCTACATTATGAGCCAATGAAAACGCCGCATTTTGGCGGTTAAATGAAAATTTAATCATAAAAAAGGTTGCTCTTAACAGACGTGGCGTCATGTGTGGGCGCTAATTTCTTTCGACCAATCAAAATGCAGGATGTTATATTCTAAGTTCGCTTTGCTCGCCCCGCCCTTTTTAATCATTAAAAATTTACATAATATGTTCTAACTATAACAATGAAATTAGTAAAATGGTGGTGTCAAAGACTGTAGATAGCAGAAATTTCCACAGCGAAACTATATTTTTAGTGCTAAAAGCTATTTTGCGAGCGTAGCAAGCTTGAAAAATACATATTTAATAGTTTTTCACATTGAACAAAAGACTCAAAATACCTATGATTAGACGAGTTTAGGTAAGGCGTAAGTCCTCTTTCGCCCCCCTCTGAATCAGCACATGCTTCTCTTCCAGCCTTTAAATATTCAATCTAAATAATTGTTAAAAGGTGCATATTAATTTATATGTAATACGTGTATTGAATGCGTATATCAAAAGTGGCTTTAAAATAATACTACGCGCCTATTTATCAGATTCTACAGTACCGTCTTGTAATCACTTCCCTCACAGCGGGAGACAGTCTATAGAAAGCGGCTAGCTAGTACAGCGACACCATATGATTGCATAACAGTACTTTGCAGACTGTATACGATTCGTTGATAAAACCATCACTTGACCGTAGTCTGAAGTTTCTAAAAATAGCTTTACAGCCGGGACATTTGATGAACACGTCATTTTCGTACTATAAAACAAGTTCGGTATCAGCCGGTGTAGTGATTTTTTTGGCCAAAATATCGACTTAACGAACAGTTTCACAATAATTTTTGATCTTAGAATAAACAAATGTTGCTGATTGGCTTAAATCAGTTAAAAAAAATGGAGAAACATATGTAGCAGTATTGGGAATGTTGACAGTTTCTGGAACTACTTGAATGCGGATTCACATAGCAGCCTAAAGGCGGTTAATTTTGTATTAAGAAATGGACAATGGTAGTAATGAGAGGCTTAATCGCCTCCTAAAAACCAGAGACTGTAAATAGGATGTATAGTCTCTGGATAAACTGAGTTAATTCTACATAAAATGAACAATCACATGGCAAGCATAATATTGAAGCATACAAATACAAGAAATAAATACATATGTGAGTAATTAATAAAACGGCCAGATGTCAAATCCACATTTAATGTCCAGGATAACACAAGAAAGGATTCAGCTGATATATTAAGGAACCCTTCTTAATAAGAAGTTCTTATATATATCCACTGTGATCCTTGAGAAAGTTAGATGTTATTTAAGCAAATTTATAAGTCACTGCCCGAGTCGACATGAACTCTTTAGCAACACTCCGGGTAAGAATAACTGCTGAGGGTGTTGATCTTATATTATGTGGGAAGGACGTCTCAAGACAAAATATGTTCATGGTCCTCATTGTCTGTTTCTTACAGATACTTACAGAGTAAAAGAGACTTACAGGTGTCCTTCTGGTAGAAGGCTGTCGTCAGACTGTAACACCAGCTCTATGTTTTCTTCGTTAATGGGTATATCATAACTTCCACCGATATTTATGGATTGGAGATAATGATATTTCACAGGCTGATCCTGGAGGAATTTGTCTAGTCGTCGTTCGAATGAGTGCACCGATTCAGCATTTACGAATTCTTTTGGTAGTTTGTTCTATAAATCGACAACTCTAAAGCAGAACGAATTTTTTCTAACGTTCAATCTTGGTAGTTTTGTATAACTTATATTGATGGCCCCTAGTAGCTTGGAATTCACTCATGCCGAATAACGTTGACACTTTATCATATTTATTACTTAGAATTTTATTTTTAAGTTTAAATTAAGTCACATATTATTCTTATGTATGTTAAAGTTGGTAAGTCCAATGTTTTCAATCGATTTTCATAAGACAAATCTTTCAAACTTGGTACTTGTTTGGTAGCCCTTCGCTGAACATGTACTATCATGTCAATGTGCTTCCTTAAGTAAGGATTCCAAACTTGATTGGCATACTCAATATGAGGCCTTACTAAAACTGTGAAGAGGGTCTTAAATATTTTCTGATCTATATACTCAAAAGTTCGTCTTATTATTCCAACAATGGAGTTAGCTTTATTCACTTTCTCTGTGATATACTTTTCAAATGACAGTTCATCGTCAATTATAACGCCTATATCTTTCTCCTCTGTACATGTTGACATTGGTTGAAAATTCTCATTAAGTACATAATCAAATTGATCAATATTCCTTTTACCAATCCTCATGACTTTACACTTTTGAGGACGAAATTTTAGAAGCAGTTTATCTGACCATTTCTTCATATCGAAGATATCGGACTGGAGATCCACACAGTCTGTTACATTCATGATTCCTCTGAATATTTTAGTATCATCCGCAAATAAAATATTTCACTATCTCTAGATATACTAGAAGGTAAATCATGCATGTATACTACAAAACATATTGGTCCTAGGACCGATCCTTGTGAGATACCACTAGTAACTGATCTCCATTCTGATGCCTCTCCGTTTACGATCACTCTTTGCTTCCTATTACTTAGAAATAAAATAATCCATGCTATATATGGTTGACCGAAGTTGTATATCTCAAATGTATGTACACATGGCTCACTTTATCACATGCCTTTATAAAGTCACAATACGCTACGTCCACAACTCCACCTTTATCCAGCATTTCAGTCCACTTATCAATTACAGTCAATAATTAATTGCAGTGTTGTTGATCTACCAGAAATAAATCCATATTGTCTGTCACTAAATAACTTATTCATCTTTATGTGATTCACTATACACTCACGAACTATACTCTCCATGACTTTACACAAAATACATGTTAAACTAATAGGTCTATAATTTCCTGCAGACTTCCTGTCGCCCTTCATAAACAATACAGTAATATTTGCACATTTCCACTACTCAGGGAGAATACCATTGAGCCAAGATTTATTACAAATTATCGCTAAAGGCACTGATAATTTCTATCATATAGTATTTTCGGATGTAACTTATCCGGTCCAGGCGATTTATTTATTTTCAAATTATTCATTTTTTCCAGTACTTCTGGAGTTATGTGTAGATCATTCAATGTAGGTGTCCCATCCTGTTTTTCAACACTTGGTTGCTCCATGTCATTGTCAATGGTAAATACAGAAGTAAAGAGGTCTGCCAATTCATCAGTTTTCTGTTTATCAGATTTTGTTAGAACAGTCCTGTTAGCATCAGTATATAAATCTGATATTGATGCTTTCCTTCTAGTCTTTTTTGTACATAGTTCCAAAATGATTAGTCATAAGCTCATTAATTACTCTTACCATTCCCCTGTATGGCTTCACCATCAGTTCTAAGGTGGGTCTTACAAATTTTCATCAAATTACTATTGCTGAATATGGAAACTGTGAGAGAGTTTGAATTTGCGTGAAAATGGTGAAATCCACTTAATACCCAGCTCGGACAGTGTTACTTAAGCAATTGTAGATTTTAGCATGCTGTCGCTGTGGTCTTGAAAAGTTATCGATACATTCCTAATATGCGTTGCTATGTTCGGCTCAAGTTTGAGAAAGATTATAACCAGTTATAAGCATTTTCTCGTTATCTATCGATCATCTCTCATAAATATGACTATTATAGCGAATGTAGAAGGAATATATTCTAGTATGTTAGTCAGTTCCTTAAAGTGTTTCATATATGTGAGAACTGGCTATAATATAATATTGGTACTGTATTTGTAAAACAGTAGACCAGTTTATCACACAACCTGTGGTCCAGGAGTGCGGTAAAGCCGTGCCGTAAATATCGTTCGGCACTCCCAGACTGTGCAATAAATATTTAAATTAGCTTGACGTGACGTTAGCCAATCCATGCATTGGTCCGTCAATGACGTCAGGTTAATACCAACGTCGTCATGACGTCACGTACGTTGTACCGCTGAATTTTGTGATAAATAGAATCTAACATTCGTGCTCATTACATACGAGTTTTATTAAACTCGTCGACAAAAACAATATGACACTCGTCAAAGCCTCGTGTCATATCATTTTGTCCAATCGTTTAATAAAACTCGTATGTAATGAGCACTCATGCATGAAATTGACGGACGTATTCTTTTCGAAGGGTGGGCTACCATAGCTACATATAATATAATATACGTCTCCTCAACTTTTTTTTCAAACTTAGACGAAGTGCTCATATGTAGGCTACTTTGTTTATCAAGCAATTTTTTTACTAGACTATAAACTTGTTTGATATGCCAATATAACTGTAATAGGTTAGTTTAACCAATTACTTATACATGAATGGGTCGTTTCTGATTTATATTTAAAACTGTGAATACGAAATGACAATGTCTCTTTCGTTACTACAAGAACAGTAGGCAAACACATGATACATTGTCAACATATAAATTGTTTATATAAGATCTACCAATTTAATGAATTGCTGTTGATAAACCGGCCTATATGATAATACTGTCCGAGTTGACAAATTATTATATAAATAATATATGCTGCTTTATATATGTAATCTCTCTACTGATAGGCTACACACACATGTACACGTTTCTTCTGTTACTAGTTAGCACATTTCCAAGGTGTGCACAATTGGCTAGACTTAAAGGGACTGCCTCACATATTGGTGTATTGCAAAAATAAAATAAAATTGTCAAATATTCGCATAATTTTGGTATAGTTGGCTGTATATATCCCATAGACAACCACACTGACATCTAAAATAACTTGAGTAACTTCGGCATTTGGTAGTTGTTCAGTATTTTTACATAAAAAATTCTATAGGGTATTTATACCCTATAGACTTAACACTACTATTACTTAAACTGTCTGAAATTTGTTCGCATTTGATGAAAACGAATCGAAAATAGAACTAAATACCTCACTGATGTTCACGCTGTAGTTTGTTGATGTTACAGTTCGATCACATGTGAATTACATAATTCACAAAGCATGTTGGAAGGAAACTTAGCGCCTTTTTAAGAAAAAAACTCAGTGTGCGATATCGAGAATGGTTAAAATTGCTTATTTGGACCAAATATTTCATTAAGCAACCGTCAGCGGCTTTCTATTACATCAATACTTGGTTGCGTTGAAAAATCACAATATACAAAATTTTTAGCCCAATCTGTGAGGCAGCACCTTTAATGTATCATAGGCCAGTATAAATGTAACAGGTTATTTTAGTTAATTACTTATACATGAATGGGTCGTATACACCTTGGTGTGAATCAACATATCCTGGTTCCCCGCCTACTCTTACGATAACGTTGAAAGTTGACATCACGTGAGGGTTCTTATTCAGCGCTAGATTCTACTCTGATGTTTGGTCATACTCATGAATATTAATAAGTATAGCGAATTGATTGGTAGTGCGTTATATCACTGTATTAGATTTTGAAATAGATTTGGTAAGATGACTAGTTTCTGGATATTACGAGTACATTTAAAAGTACATTTGAAGAGGATATAGTGCGAACAATTTAGCCTGGTCTTCGACCCTTTCATTAGCATAATTTAACGGTTGATTACGTCTTGTCTAAATTTTTATACTGATTCTTAAACTTTTTAGGACTTTTTGAACCTGAAATAAGGACTAACATGTTTAGCGGTTAAGTTTCATTTTCGTGTGCAGTTTTGTGTTGGGTCATGTGACGAATGTTTGAGGTGTGTGTTTTAGCTCTGAGACCTGTCAAAAAGTGACCGGTGATCTTTTGTGAGCATGGACTCTTCGTTTGTCGCCAGTTTGTCTCCTGCACGTTTACAATTTCATGCGTTCGTCTATAATGTGCTTGTATGGACACTTTGGGGCACAATTTCGACATAATCTTCGTGAAACTTGGTAACAATGATCATCTCAACAACATCTAGGTTATTGTTGATATTGGGTTATCCGGGGTCAAAAACAAGATCACTAGGTCAAATCATAAAAACAACTTGTGTTTGCACTAAAGGTCACATGTTTTACTAATCTTTATGAAACTTGGTCAATAAGATCATCGCAACAAAACTTAGGTCGATGTCGATATTGGTTTATCTTGGGTCAAAAACTAGGTCCATGTCAAAAAATTGAGTAGTCACTAGATGTCACAATGTTGACCTAATCTTTACGAAACTCGGTTACAATGATCAACTCAACAACATTTAGGCCAAGTTTATTTGGGTCACCCGGTGTCAAAATCTAGGTCACTAGGTCAAATCATAGTTCTGTTCAAAAGCCTTGTTTTGTGTATGCTATTGAGATTGTAGTTAATGGGATCTTCCGGAAAGTTGATCAGAATGTTTGTCTAGTTGGAATCTAGGTAGATTATATGGGTCATCTAATATAAATTTACTACGAGGTCACTGGTTAAGGCAATATGAAAGCATTGTACATGAAACAGAGACTACATTATCTTTAATCTGGAAGAACACAGCCTTGTGGATAACAGTAAAATGTTAGCCCACGTGAAGTACTCTTGCTATTTTCTACTTAAAAAATCAGGCTATTTAAACTAATTGCTGATAATTTATATATATATTTATAGTATATTCCATATAACATTCACCTTGACAATATAATATACGCAATGTATTGTTATGACCAGTATTGCTATTATGTGAGACCTCCATTCAATAAACATACATGTTAGAACTTCCGGAATAAAATGATAGCCAATCTAGCTCAGCTTTGTTTCAATCATATTAGTATCCATTCAATGTGCTATTAAGACACAACATGTATGTGCGAATATTGCTGAGCAGTGAGCAGCTTTTCAAAATCTAAGACGGAATCCCCAAATAAGTCACGTTCCTTCTTTATACTAGTTTACTCCATTAATTGTCGAAGGGTACTTCAGTTTTATATGACCTCATGATATTTGGTACCTTTGGAAACAGAAAGCAGTTTGTAATTTTGTAATTCGATGGTGCGTCTTGTATATCGTTGGAGTCATTTATGGGCGTCGTCATGACGTCAAGAACGTTACCAGTAGGCATACGTGTGTTTTACGTCATTTTACAGCGCCCCACAATAACAATACTCGACAGAGTGTACAATGTTCATGCTTGTTTTAAACGTCATATCAATAATGGCAGATTAAAATATAAAAATGGCCAATTTTTATTATATTCTATATTCTATGCCGTAACACCGAATAATTGACAACTAATAATATATCAGCTAAAAGCTTTGATCCCTACAAATCTATGTCTGTAAAAACGTGGAGTTGTTGATGTCAGAAAAGAAAAGCCTGTTTAAAGCAATAGTTCGCTTCCATGAAAAACTGACGATAGACGCGATTTCGGAAGAATTAGAATAATAAACCTTTGCCATTTTTATATGTTAATCTACCATTTTTAATCTTGTTATGTGCTATAAAAAAACTTTGGAACTTTGGCTGTCCCTATTTTCAAAGACCTAAATATACATATTTAGGTCTTTGCTATTTTTAACGAATACTTCTACTGTACTCGGTAACCTATTACGTCAAAAACGTTTCATCCAAATCATATTGGTTTCTTTAACTACTCATAGACGCCTGTTTTCTTTAAATAAAACTATGCCGTAACACCGCCGTCAACTTGATGAAATAGTCCCCGGCCCAGTTCCGAATTTTCGAAATAATTTTGTAGGCGGGACGAGAGAATAGGCGTGGTTATTTCTGTGATCACCTCCTAGTCGATGTAATCTAACATTTACGCTGTGATTCAGAATCTTGTTTGTCAAAACAAACGTTTTCCTTGTAAGTTGTGTCTTATTTAATGTGTGATCAAACGGGAGTTAACTAGATATAAAATAGTAAAAGCAATTCATAATTCATTGGTAAATATACTTTTACTGTGAGTATAACATTATTGAAAAACGCGGATATCCTGTGGAGCGTGTTTCGTCATCAGAACATTTCGACCCAAAAGGGCCAAAAGTTGAAGAATTTACGAATTTCTGATTTTACAACTGCATGACAGTGTGATTTAGCCAAACTTTTCTTGATCAACAATCATTTATATTAATTTTCTGTTGTATAGATCAGTTGAACAGTTACACACTGAAAAAAGTGGTGAGTAGTACGGAGACAGACTCATTGAAGGCGCATACATTAATGTTCAGAGGGATAGATTGTCTGGAGCCTCTGTGCAGACCCAGAGGGGGACGGGGGGAGTGGGAGGGTGTCTGGATGATTTGAGCGAATCAAGAGGGGACGACATGTGTCTGGACTCTCAGGGCCGATCACAACGCTGAACAGGGAACTTGACTCGGCGCAGAACTGGGGGGTCTGGGGCCGTATTCAATATACATCTTAGATCTGTTCTTAGTTTCGGTCTTTTCCTTACATCTTAATATTACGGAAGGATAAGATTGATTTTAAAAATAAGTTGTACTTAATATCAATCTAAGAGTCAATCTTCCGTAAGAATACCCTAACTTGTAAGATCGAGAGCGTGCTGGAATGTTTTTATAAATATACAGATGGATAATGATAGTTCGGCAATGTTTTGATATGTTAAATGCACTGTACTGTAACATTGTCAACGGGAATATCATCGCCAATTTAACGTGGTGCATCAGTACATGTAAATACAAAACGCGAACCTGATAGAAATCACTACATGGCTCATTACAGAAAACTGTGAGAAAGTACTTAATGTAAATTGGTGTTGAATGCGCAATGGTGTAACACCAATGTACGTTAAGCAATGGACTACACTGTAGTGTAGGATAGACACATTCGAAAGTGCTATTCGCTCATTGGTGGTGTGCGTCAATGTATTTTGACAATTAAATAGCTGAGATGACATTGATTTGGAAATATTATTTCTGTCTTATATGTTTTTCATTTCTATATATATAGCTCGTGGTTTCAGCAATTGCAGTAACATCATCACCAACAAAACCTTGTTCACACTCCATCGTAAAACTCGAAACCAATTGATCAGATGAGTTATCTTTAAATAAGAGGGTCGGCCTCATGGAAATCAGGCATATACAGCAATTTATGTTTTTAGAAACCACCCGGTGCATTCAAACATTTCTCGGTAATAAATGGCTCGCAATTGATTGACGTCCGTGTACGTTTGAAATGAAAGCCGCATCATCTAAGGTGCCGAGAAAATAAGTATTTTCATCTTCTGTGCAGTCCTCAATTACCAAAATATCAATATATGTTCATCAATTGTTTAAAAACCCCAATAGTTAACTTTGGATAATCAACACATAAGCGTTTGTCACCTCAGACTAGCAACAGCCGTGCATTCTCTATACTTGTCTAGGATCATCTTTCCGAAATATCGCTAGCGTTTCATGCTAAAATCGTATTTCCTTAATGATTTGATAACGTATAGTCGCAAATGCAATATTTACCAATGGTATGGATGTCTGCGATTTTATATGTGGCATGGTTGTAATTTTCCATTTCAATTTACAGTTGTAAGAAATCGTTTGATAAAAAATCATGCTGCTGTTACATTTACAAAATACCACGTACGTAAATCTACAACGCAACCTAGTGTTTGTATGTAGATGTTCAACACGAATGACGTTGGTGTTGAGTTGATCAACACATTTCTGACCTACTCTGACAACAATACCAAAGATCCACCTTGACCGGACGTGCTCTAAATGAGTTGAGGATATTGCAAAAAAACTGTTGTTATCACGTTATTAATAAAAAAACAATGTACATGTATAAGATACAGTATGGAAGTTAACAAATTAAGTGTCTAGCAAAAAGACGAGCTGCATTGAATCTTATTAATACTGATGGCAATGCTGTCATTGAGGAGAAAATCTATCATGATCGCGTTGGTACCAAAGTACTGATACACATAAAATCTATTTTATATACGAGTATATTTTAGCTGAATAAGTTTGTTAAATCAAACTGGCGACAGCGCGCTGCCATGGGATGAGTTTAAGGCCGGTATCCCATGTATACGCGTCCGTGTGTTCTACATCCGCGTGTCCACGTCCGCCAAAAAAATGAACTGGTTGAAAGTTGTTGGGCCTATTCCATGTCTCCGAGTTCAGCGTCCGTATGCGTCGTCCGCAATAAATCGTTACACGGATAGTCTTAATTTTTGAGTTGCCTTAATATATTATTTATTTGAGGTTATACTGTATTTTGAACGGTATTCATATAAAATATTTCGGCACGGTAATGTTAATGACACTGTCTTCAACAACAATCTCACTTAAGCAACTTTATACTTTTGTTCCTGATGCAACCCTATACTATTAATTGTTCTTGTCCATAGCAACGACCTATGTTAAACACCAACTTTTGTGATTCGAGTGTTTCAAAACTTATATTCCCCCATACGACGTTGTAATGTAAATAAGGACAGTTGGCGGATACATGGAATAGGGTATCCGTGACCGGATGCGGAACACGGATTTAGCGGACCACGGACGCGTCCACATGAAATACCGGTCTAACTGTGCGATCAAGCAGGGGTTCATATACAACCTAGCACAATACCCTACCGCCGACTGAACTCAACATGCATGTACCAAACTTTTATAAAACAAGCTGTAATTTATAACATAACTGTACAGTAATAAGAAGTTTTATAATTACGTTCTTCAAAAGTATTTATGTCTTTGCTGTTTTTGCAGCTTCGACAGTATAACACAAAGTCTTGTTAATTTCATATGCATCGAAATAAAATCAATTAATCTCCGAAATGTTGCGTACTGATATGACATTCGCTTTCATTTAAGTTTTAAGATCAATGTAAGGAAGCTAGTGAGCTTCCTTATGTTTAAGAAAGATCTTACTCGTATTCTTAAATAAGAACGATATTAAATACCACTAACCTTACATCTTAGATTTAAGGACAATCTTACGACAAATTCTTAATTTTATCGGAAAAATAGTCGATTTAAGATTGATCTTACAGTTAAGATACATATTGAATACGGCCCCTGGACTCTCTGCGCATATCACAAGGAGGGTCATGAGGCGCTAGGGCGAGGGAGCAGTGACCGAGAGGCTAGACCGAGGGAGCAGTGACTGAGGGGCGAGGGAAAGGGAGCAGTGACTGAGTGGCTAGGGCGATGGAGCAGTGAGTTAGGGAGTAGGGTGAGGGAGCAGTGACTGAGGGGCTAGGGTGAGGGAGCAGTAACTTAGGGAGTAGGGCGAGGGAGCAATGACTGAGGGGTGAGGGTGAGGGAGCAGTGACTGAGGGGCGAGGGTGAGGGAGCAGTGACTAAGGGGCTAGGGCGAGGGAGCAGTGACTTAGGGAGTAGGGCGATGGAGCAATGACTGAGGAGCGAGGAAGCAGTGACTGAGTGGCGAGGGAGCAGTGACTGAGTGGCGAGGGAGCAGTGACTGAGGGGTTAGGGCGAGTGAGCAGTGACTGGGGGTTAGGGTGAGGGAGCAGTGACTGAGAGGCTATGGCAAGGGAGCAGTGACTGAGGGGCTAGGGTGCAGTGACTGAGGGGTGACAGAGCAGTGACTGAGGGGCTAGGGCTAGGGAGCATTGACTGAGGGGCTAGGGCTAGGGAGCAGTGATTGAGGGCCCAGGGAGCAGTGACTGATGAGTTAGGGTGCAGTGACTGAGGGGCGAGGGAGCAATGACTGAGGGGCTAGGGCGAGGGAGCAGTGACTGAGGGGCTAGGGCTGAACTTAAAATATTCTTGGTTTCCCCTTCCTGACCCTAGCAGATTTAGATGCCTGAGGGGCTAGGGTGATAGAGCAGTGACTGAGGGGCAGGGCAAGGGAACAGTGACCCAGGGGCTAGGGTGATATACAGAGCAGTGACTGAGGGGCTTGGGTGACATACAGAGCAGTGACCGAGGGTGCTAGGGTGACGTGCCAAGCAAGGACTGAGGGGATTAGGGTGGCAGAGCAGTGATTAAGGGGGCTAGGGTGACAGAGCAGTGACCGAGGGGCTAAAGTGACAGAACATTGACCAAGGGTTAGGACAATAGAGCAGTGACTGTGGGGCAGGTCGAGGGAGCAGTGAACCAGTGTCTAGGGTGAGGGAGCAGTGACCGAGGGGCTTGGGTGACTTGCAAAGCAGTGACTGAAGGGCTTGGGTGACATGCAATATGGTGACTGAGGGGGCTAGGGTGACAGAGCAATGACAAAGGGGCTAGGGTGATGGAGCATTGACTGAGGGGCTTGGGTGACATGCAAAGCAGTGACCAAGGGGCTAGGGTGACAGAGCAGTAACCAAGGGGCTTGGACATGGAAACAATGACCAAGGGGCTAGGCCGAGGGAACAGTGAGTGGGGGCTCCGGTGAGGGAGCAGTGACTAGGGGGCTAGGGTGATAAACTTTAAGAATGACAGATTTTTGTAGGCAAGTGCATGCAAAATGCTGTATATGTAAAATGTTGCTGGTTCTGTTCATTATTGCTGTGTGCATATTTATAAATTTTATGAATGATAGTAAGTTCTGTATTATATTTTGTATTTCAGATGAATGTTTGAGTGGACTGAGGCAGTATGAGGTTTCCTTATCATCAGATTGATGATGACTCCATCGAGCCTGCGGGTAACATACAGGAAGCAAATACTCATCAACAGTCATCCGATGATCGTCAACGTAATGATGACTTGGAGGACACGCCTTCTCCATCGTTTAAACAACTTTTACCTCATTGGCCGTTCATCCTCGGAATATTCCAAGTAGCTATAGGATTTATTTGTGCCATATTTGGTATGTTTACAATTTCATTGTTAGGATTATTTGCCATTGTGACCAGCGAGTGGATTGATCATGGGAAATTGGAATTGGCTCTTTTTAGGTCTATCCTGGTCCACCCTAGTATACTTACTTACTTTTAGGCCCTCCAACCCTCCCGGGGGTATGAGCTGTTAAGATTGGTCATCCAGAGTGCTCTCTCTTGGGATGTCCACCCAACAGTCAAATATTTTTGTGTCGCCTGAAAAGGCGACATATAGGTGTTACTTTGGCGGCGGCGGCGTCACAAATTGCTTGTCCGGAGCATAACTTTGTCACCTTAAGTTCAAATGACTCAAGATTTGGTATGCATGTTTCTTACATCAAGCCGAAGTGCAGTGCGCTAGAACCAACTCTACCTGTCATAGTTTTTGAATTATTCCCTTTGATTGATTTTATTAGAGCATTTCTTGTCCGGAGCATAACTTTGTCACCTTAAGTTCAAATGACTCAAGAATTGGTATGCATGTTTCTTGCAATAAGCTGAAGTGCAGTGCGCAAGAACCATAACTCTACCTGTCATAGTTTTTGAATTATTTCCCTTTGATTGATTTTATTAGAGCATTTCTTGTCCGGAGCATAACTTTGTCACCTTACGTTCAAATGACTCAATAATTGATAGGCATGTTTCTTGCAATAAGCCGGAGTGCAGTGCGCAAAAGCAATAACTCTACCTGTCATAGTTTTTGAATTATTTCCCTTAGATTGATTTAATTTGAGCATTTCTTGTCCAGAGGATAACTTTGTCACCATGAGGTTGAATGGCTTGAAACTTGGTATGCATGTTTCTTACCAAAAGTCCAAGTGCAGTACACAAGAACCGTAACTCTACCTTGTGCCATTTTTCAATTTTTTCCCTTTGATTGATTTTATAAGCATTTCTTGTCCGTGGCATAACTTTGTCACCATAACTTTTAATGACTTAAAAATAGGAATGCATGTTTCTTTGCTGTGACATGAAGTGCAGGGCGCAAGAATCATAACTCTAGCTTGTGTAGTGTTTGAATGATTCCCTTCAGATTGATTTTATCAGGACATTGTTTTGTCCAGAGCATCGCTTTGTCGTTTTTAGTTCAGATGATTAGAGAACTCTTGTGAGTCTGATATGTAGCCCAATACTGGATAGTTTTCCATGACAAATGTGCATTTCGTCAGGCGACACATGCGACTCGCGGAGCTTTTATTTTTAATATACATGTAATTCCAAACTCCTGGGTTGTATTAAAGTTGTGTGTACAAATTTCTTTTATATTTTCTGACCTGAGGATGCACCTACTGCAGATTGGTTTAACTACCTAGTCTCTAGTTAAGATCAGTCAGATTATGCCTGTCTCTTTTCTTGTCCTTTTCTATTTCATATACATGTATTTATAATAACAAATTTATGTATCTTTAGTCTGGCAAATTTTCCTTGGCCTTTCCAAAGGTCCAACACAATTTTGCAACTTTCAGAAAGTGTGAACTTGTGCATAAAATTTGTAAGAATGATGTCAACTGTAAATTAATTGTGAGTAGTTTATTAAAGTTCAGTATCACCTTCAGTGTCTTAAGGAGCTTGTTAAATAATACCAGGCCTAGACTCTAACTATTTTGGCCACTGGTCCGACAGGGCTAAAGTGCCCAATTTGTAAATAGGACAAGTTACTGGTCCTCCAAAATTTTCACTGGTCCTTCTGGATTTTCACTGATCTCAGACCAGCGGACCAGTGCTAGTGTCGAACCCTGAATACCTGTACTGCAGCTACTTTAAGCTGGTATCTGTTTACTACATGTAGATTTGGAATAGCCAGGAGAATTTGATGTAATCCTGACCTTTATGCATGAATATATTACAAGGTTCTTGCGTTGGACATATAAAATTTCCACGCGCAAATCGTGAAATATCGGTCCTTTAGATTTGTGTTGGTATAACATCTTGAGCGTCTTCGTGATACTTCCTGCTTATGAAAACATACAACTGGGATTATTAATACTGACAGTAAATTATGCTAATAGAAGGTCGAGAGTCGTGTCAAAACTCAAATTCTCTGGTCTATAAAAATAATGGCCACTCAATTCTGGTGATTACTAGTGTATAAATCATGGCTGTCCAGTAAAACATCAAAGTTATAACCACAATGTTCAGGTCTGGTTTCCTTCAACCTCAATAGTATCACCAACTCGATAGTGAAACCTCAAGGGTGGTCTGATTTTTGAGGTTTTCTTGTGCAATGTATATATATAGCTCACTGTTAAGCAGGTTGTTGTTTTATCTTCTACAGGCATTGTCGTCATAGTGATTGTACCATTTAGAATCAACGTTGAAGCAGAGCTTAGTTTGAATCAGTTCAACTGTTTTGGGGCGGCTTTGTGGTCAGGACTGTTGGTAAGATTCATTGATTTAGTTTTTCTCAAGTCTTCAGGCTAAACTAATAGCTTGAGGGTAAAAATGCGGCTTTTTGGGAAATTCCAAACCCCATACCGAGTCAAATGGAACCCCTGATACAGATATACTATTGAAAGTATGGTTTAACTTTGTTACTCGTGCACAGTGACCATAAGTAGTTTGTTGCCACCAATACACTTTCAGATTTATGGAAGAAAGGCTGTTTATATTGTAAACTAGTGTTACTATCGACAAACAATAGTCATAATAAGGATTTAAATTTTGTAGTAATCTCTATCATGTTGATTATATTTCCAGCTTGTGATATCCGGAAGTTGTGCTATCAGAACAGCTAAAATACGATCACTTATTTCTGTAAGTAAATATACGTAGGATCCGTCATAAGTTGTCTTTGGAGATCAACATTAAATTTTCTTAAATGAGTCTAGAAAACACAGGTTATTTAGCGAGCCTTTATCAAGCTTAATAATTGGTTTTTGTGACGAGTTTAAGAAGTTTTGATCTCAAAGATAACACGTGGCAGATTCATTTTTATCACACTACCATAGTTACTGAGTCAAAATAACGTCATAAATAATCCAACGACATTATGTTTTGGTGCCGAAAAGTTGGTGACGTTTGATTAAATATTACCTGTTTATAGGCAACATATCCATGAATTTAAGAGAAAATGACCCTTCAAACCAAAGTCTTGAGAGTCAATATGTGGCTTTTCCGCAATTTTAAAGGTTCATCCCTACTCCCAAGTCAAATGGAACCCCTGCAGCAGTTATGTATATATAAGCTCTTCAGAGTAGCACATGGTTGGACTCATGGACTCAACTGCTGATATTGGTCTGTGAAGTTTGGACTTTAATACCAACACAGCATTATTGACCTTTGACCCAGAAGTCTACACAAGCCGCACATTGAACCTTATATGTTTCTAACTGAATATTCGTAGTTTCTTCAAATCACTAGTTTTTAGCCCCCACCACTACCATCACCACTGAGGGCATATAGATTTGCCATTGTCTGTTTTTACCTGAATTACACGGCACGATGCCCAACATAACTGACCGAGAAAATGAACTGCCCAAGTCCCTGCTGTCATAAAGCTAAATGACCTAGTTTCAATGTAGTAAAAAGGCTAAAATACCTAGCAGTTGGAAGTCTTAAGGACGTTCGATAGGGTTAGTATTTTTTTTTTAAAGATAACAAAAAATAGGCACAATTATAGTTTAATATATACTGAAGCAATATGTGAAATAAAAAAGGTATGATGCGGTACTATTTAAGGGGTCATGGGCCCTTTTGCAACATCACTTTTCAAGGAAATGACCAAAAATTCTGATATTTCGCAATGTATTTATTTTTGCATTAAAATCGATATTTTTTCTTGTTGCAATCATTGCCATGGGTTTGTATGAACAAACACATATTATTTAAACATTCCTATACACTTTTGGTATTGATTAGAAAATTCAGAAATTTTTGACAAAACAATAATTGTCAAAATTTCCGAAAAAATGACTGCTAAAAAAGACAAAAAAAATACACAAAATCGACCGTAGCTCAAAAACGACCTCGATGACCAATATATTTTTTATTGCTAATTTTGTGGATAAAAGTGTACTCAATCCAAATATTAAATAAAAAAGATAGGTCACGCGACTACTTTTTTAGCTCACCTGTCACAAAGTGACAGAGTGAGCTTTTGTGATCACTCTTCGTCCGTCGTCCGTCCGTCGTCCGTCCGTCAACAATTGGCTTGTGTAGACACTAGAGGTCACAATTTTAGCCTAATCTTTATGAAACTTGGTCACAATGATCATCTCAACAAAATCTTTGCCAAGTTCGATATTGGGTCATCTGGGGTCAAAAACTAGGTCACTAGGTCAAATTATAGAAAAACCTTGTGTAGTCACTAGAGGTCACAATTTTGACTTAATATTTATGAAACTTGGTCACAATAATCATCCTAACAAAATCTAGGTCAAGTTCGATATTGGGTCATTCGGGGTCAAAAACTAGGTCACAAGGTCAAATCATAGAAAAATCTTGTGTAGTCACTAGAGGTCACAATTTTGACTTAATCTTTATGAAACTTGGTCACAATGATCATCTCAACAAAATCTAGGTCAAGTTCGATATTGGGTCATCTGAGGTCAAAAACTTGGTCACAAGGTCAAATCATAGAAAAACCTTGTGTAGTCACTAGAGGTCACAATTTTGGTCTAATTATTACAAAATTCGGTCACAATGATCATCTCAATAAAATCTAGGTCAAGTTCGATATTGGGTCATCTGGGGTCAAAAACTAGGTCACAAGGTCAAATCATAGAAAAACCTTGTGTAGTCACTAGAGGTCACAGTTTTGACCTGATCTTTACGAAACTTGGTCACAATGATCAAAACAACAAAATATAGGTAAAGTTCGATATTGGGTCATCTGGGGTAAAAAGTAGGTCATTCGGTCAATCATAGAAAAACCTTGTGTAGTCACTAGAGGTCACAATATTGGACTAATCTGTATAAAACTTGGTTACAATGATCATCTCAACAAAATCTAGGTCAAGTTCGACAGGTGAGCGACCTAGGGCCCTTTGGGCCCTCTTGTTCGCCATGACGTCATTATTGTCCCCCTATATCATAAAAAACCTTAGTGAAATTGCGTAAAAGTAACGCATTATCTGTGCGGAAAAAATATTCTAATACCAAAAGAGTACTTACATTTGCATATTATGTGCATAAAAGTATAGTAAATATAAACTTAGAAGAAATTGACGTGTAACAAGAATTATTTTAGGTGCAGTTACGTCGTAATTGTGTCTCTTTGTTATGAAAAGTGCGGTAAAATGGCGCAAAAAGGCAAAATTAGTACATTTTGCATATATGTTTTTCCCATAATTTATAGTCTTGTCATAATCTATTTTTGGCTAATGATGTTGATTAAAGTGTACTTTATCTAAAAATTAAAATAAAACATAGGTTATCACGCTACACTTTGTGCTATTATTACTGAATTATCTCCCCTTTTCCCCAATTTGGCAGTGACGTCGCATTCCATACAGCAAGGGGGCACAGATGGGCCCTGAATAGCTCGCTTGAATAACCTTCACAATTTTAGTCAATATTTCATAAATTTATTCCCTATATATCAGTAAAAGGGGATTTGTGAAGTCCCAGGCAATACAAACACTTATTATAAATGGGTTCAGGTAACCCAAGTAATAATTTCTAATTTCACAAAAAATGAATGAAATTGTAATCGCTATTTCACGCAGAGTGTTTTCATATTATTTGCTCAGTGAATTTATTTTTTACCCCAAAGTACACATATTTATACTAACCCTAGATAGTATCACGACAAACATTTTGTCCAATTTTCAAGACGACCCAGTGCAAAATGTGGCCTCTATCCCCGTTTAAGCTATATGCGCAGAAATGATGCGCATAAACAACTGTATCAAACGTCCTTAACACACAACTGAACGAGGGAATGAACTTAACTTGTCCGTACATGCCATGTTTCACAGACCCCTTTGCGTGTGATTGGTGAAAAAAATGCTTGAGTATGTATGCTTGTCTTTTGTTTCAGGTGCAGCAGTTTTATATAGTGACATTGTTGAGTTTACTGGCAAACACATCCTTTCTTATCCTCACCTTGTGGTGTTATATGTATTTAAATGGAGATGTGTGGAATATTGTGCTGCCGGACAACATAATACCATCTCATATAGATGCCATCCTTCTACAGGTAATTCATTACAGGTCCGTGAAAAGTGACCTAGCCCACCTACTGTATAAGTGGTTATTTTCGCGTGTCGAAAAGTTCGCGAATCCATCATTCCAGGCATTTCGCGTACATAAATCTTCGCGAAAATACGATTTTTCAAATAGCGTAATAACTACACGTCGTGAAAATCGCTAAGAAATGCTATTTCCTGGTATTACCGTACCGGACAGATTGTCCTTTAATAATAAATTACCTTCATTAACGAGGGGATTAGTTTTGGTTTGACATCGTATTTTATGCATATTGTGTGTATTTAACATGATATGTGATCAGATACGCTCACAAGAAATAATCTTTATGTATGAAATTAATATTACTGTTACTCATTGATATTGACTCAACTGAATATAACTGAATAAATAGTAAAAAACTTGTCACGTCTTTGTTTTGTGTTGGCGTTTTCTTGTATCATTGTATATAATAATTGTTCACACCTAGAACAATAGGCCCCCTTTCACAGTTTATGATAAACTGCCATAGATCAATGTAGACACACGTCTTTCACCCGTCGTTTGTGCATGTGTGATCAACCAGCGTTTGGCATAGTTGATGTTTTCAAGGCAGATCGCTAAAACTTTGAAACTTTTAATGAAAACACACCAGAAACTCGATATAATCCGAAATGCATTCATGCAGTGTTAACAAAGGGAGATAAATAGGACTGAATTAATCAATCATAATAAAGTATGTTTACACCGGTGACTCACCCGTGTGCGTATGTAAACTAGTCGTGACGGTTGAAATGTCAGTACAATATTTATTTCACTGTAATTTTCTAAAGTATTCGTCATTTTACAGCTATGTTTTCTTTATTTTCATATCACACTCCATTAACATTTCCTATATTGGTTTGTATAACACGAACAAGCATCGTAAGTGGTGAAATCATAGTTGATCGTACATAAACACCGTTTAATGATGGCAGATATTTACGCGGGCGGAAAACTTCGCGAAAATGTGCCATTCGCGAAAAACGCGAAGATTTCCACGACGCGAACTTAACCACTTATACAGTATATATACATTTTTAAGGTCACTTTCACTTACCTGTGATTCACTACATGTTACTGCTAAGTTATTAATATTTGAACGGGTTTTCAGGCATATTCACCATCATGACCCCAACCCATACACAGGGGTAGGTAACTTTATTAAGCATTTTGGTGAAATTATGCCCCCTTTTTTCAACTTAGTGCAAATGTTAAAGTTTAGATACTGTTTTTTTCACCTCTAATATTTTAAAAAGTGCATTCATATATAGCTATGCATACTTGTTCTCCATCTTGACCCCAACCTGTTCACAGGGGTGGGTAACTCTATCAAGCATTTTGTTGAAATTATGCCCCCCCCGTTGGACTTGGAAATGCAAATGTTAAAGTTTAGGTACAGGTTTTTTAACCCCTTATATTTTCAAAGTGAATTGATATATTGCTTTGATACTTTGCACACTTGTTCACCATTATGACCCCAACCCCTACACAGGAGAAGATAACTATTTAGCATTTTGTTGAAATTATGCTCCCTTTTGGACTAAGAAATGCTTATTTGTTTACCTTCAATGACCAAGAGGACCTACACATGACTAGGTAACTGTCCTGCATATTGTCCAAATTATCTCCCTTTTTCAACTTAGAAGCCCCAACCTCTACACAGCAGAGGGTAATGCTGCTGTTATGGCGCATTTTGTTCTGAATATATATAATTGTACTATCCTAGTATGGCGGTGCGAATAGTGGAGCGCGCTGTTCGTTGACAGCTCTTGTTAGTCCCCTCCTGGTTGAGGGGACCGGTTTCAACCTGAGAGGACTATAGGTTTGCCCTCCGTTCATCTGTCTGTTAAAAAATCTGGATCCTGATTAAACTCAAACAGTTTCCAAGCTAGGTTTATGAAACTTGGTATGTGGATAAGGGGGCAGTAAGAGAATAATGCACAGAATATTTTGATTCTGATAAAAATTGGATAATGGAGACAGAAAGAGTGAAAATATGTTCAAAATCTGGATCCTGCCATAACTCAGTTTCCAAGCCATGTTTATGAATCTCTGTAAGTGGGTAGGTGCAAATAAGGACTTGTTAGAACTTAGTTTGGGTGTAGATGTGGTGCTAATGGCACCCAAAACTGACTTGTGACTTGTTTTCAGGGCATTATGTCTCTGTAGGACCCCTGATTACGGGAGCATTAAGACAGAGTTGACAGTACATTGTTCTTGAAAGATTATATGTTAACATTTCAGTGTGATAAACAGGACGCATCAGCAGAGGTTAAATTATTATGTGATACCATTCATACGGTAAGTCAATACATTTATACATCACAGAATATGTATAACAGAGGGTTTCATTGAACCCTTAAGTGGAAAGTTTGACACCTGAAATTTTCAAAAAGCAACACTGTCAATTTTTAGCTTGATTGTTCGAAGAAAAGTCGAGCTATTGTCTTGACAGTATTGTGTGCGTGTGCATTGGTTAAGTTCATTGTCAGAGACATTTTCTCCAAGACTATCAAAGTTATCAACTTGAAACTCAACATATAGTCCGGCAGATAAACGGCAATTTTTAGGGTAACCGTGCAATGTCTTCTATACAAAATGTTTTTGCATTTTCTTGTTCTCTGGACAATACTTTAACAGAATCCGGATGATGCCACCTTGTCATCATTGAGCAATTCTCACAATGAGGCCCCAAATGGGTACACATTTTTTCTCGAATTAATCACTATATATACATAACTATTCAATCAAATGTGAATCAAAACACCTTAAATGCAGTTTTATTATGTCTGATAATGCGTTATATCGATATATACAAACTTTGTAATAATAAAATGTGGAAATGAGGCCCCATTTGTGGTTTAAGCCTAACATGAGGCCCGGTATTACACAACTTTTAATTAAATAAATAAATGTAAAGAAAATATGTCTCTATATTGCTAATTAATAGTATATTCAATGGCATTGATAAGTATAAGGAACATGCAATGCATTGCTTAACATGTTTTTAATGAAAATCGAGGCCCTGATAAGGGTTAATGCATGAAAAAGGATGTAATCTTTCAAATATGTTTTTATTTCTCTTATATTTTAAGAAAGAAACTTTATAACAATCATAACTGGAAGTATAAGACTTGGTATATTTAAGTTATAGGAGTACCACGTTCTTAATAAGTAAACTAGGGGAATGAGGCCCTGCTTGTGTGTTGAACTATAAACAATGAGACTTTTATCAGAATACATTGTTATCATTTCATTACACTCGTATTGACAATCAAAAATGAAGTATATATGTGTCGTATCAAGCCTATAAGCAAGTGGCTTAGATAAGTATAAACAACTTGAATTGCATGGCATGACATTGAAGCCTGACTGATAACGGTAAATTCAATTACGGCTTGGTGAATAAAGGTTATGTCAGATATCAATGCATGTGGCTGGTATATTCTTACCAGTATAATCTCTATGTACTGAAAGTGATCCTCACCATCACCAACTACTGCCATGTGGATACCTTTATGGAATTTAAAAAAGGATAATACTAGTCGGACAGGGTAGACTGCACTCATCAGAAACAACAAAGCATGACATATTTAACAATACAGCTACAAAACACCCCCGCCATTTAATTAATTCCAAGCTATATCAGGTTCAAATGACGGCCGACTACGTACTGTCATTCCGATTGTCATTTCAAACTCAACGCCACCTCCAAGTATGACTTTTTTCGCAATGTCTAGTGCAGACATTCATGAATAGATTGGGGTACACAACACAGTGTAGAGCTATACAGTATAGTCAGTTCTGTAAGGCACCCACCATTAGTTCAGTCAAACCATATATTTAAAGGGAATTGCCACTGTCGGTTACGTACATTCCTTGCTCTACATACCGCTGCAAGCTACAGATGCATTTGACTTTAAGTACTTAACATTGACCGACACACCCATCCAAGGCTATGTTGTGACCCCCAAACGACAATAACATATTTGTCAGGGAAGGCAGTACTCAACAGTGGCATAACCCATTAATCAACGTTAATTGTGTGGCAGTTTACAATACAATATTGCACTCAGTAGTGCTTGGATTCAATTGAGGATTTGAATGGATTTACTTAGCAAGTTGGTGAGTTCACCATTAATAGAGCTTAGAGTTATATATAGGCAATCGTTTCCTGGTAATGCACTGGGCTGTTAATAAAGATGTCGCGGGATCAATTCCCGGCATGGGAACTGGACATTTAAAAAAATATATTTGTGTTATTTCCCGCTATGTATGACGGTATGGGCTGTAATATAAAGGTGCCGGGAAGCTGTGCTATACACCGGGTACATTATAGAACCAGGCTGTCTATCAGAAAAAGTTAGACGCACTCCTGCAGCACCGGACATGCCTGTATCTAATTCCGTGACGCTTTCACTCCCTCTGTCCTTCTGGTCAGATTATGCTGTATCTGGGGATGTACCTGCGCCCCGGTGGCTGCAACACTGCCTTTGAACGCATGAAAATGGCGCTACATAAATCTGGTATTCATAATCACTTACAGTAAACGATGGTAGTGACTAGAGAGTACACAACGGGGCATTGGATGGTTGCACTCTAAGATAATGAGTTCCACATGGCTTTCAGTGACTGTACATCGTGGTCGTATGTACACATAAGGGAGTGTACAAAATATAGTAGGTTGTGATGATTTTACCCAAAACAGCTTGGAATTATTTAACTTAATTGTGATTGGCATCCCAAAAGGATCTTGTACATCCTGAAGTTGAAATGGTTGTACTTGGACGAGTACATCATTGTTGTGAGAACCCAATATGGCTGGACAGGTCTGTAGATAACAGCGGTGAGGCATAAGGCATAAAACGGTTGTACTCTGCTGTGGTAAGGATTACATCCGGGTAGGGCATATAATCACTGACCTTGATGATGGTGGTGAGTGCCTTATAGGGCATTGTTGTCAGTGGTAATAGCATGGCAGCATCTTGTGCGAAAGGAAAATACAGATTGAATATCCAAATTGATGATAACTTCAGAAGTGAAAATATCCCGAACCTTCTTAAAATATATTTTAGATTAATCAAGCTTTGCTACCATTTGCATGATACTAGTATGCAAAATGAAAATTATCTTGTACTGTTTCATAAAAGCACTTACGGAATTCTTAAACTTACGTCCAAATTTAAATTCTTTATAATTATTTAACTACTACACAGTGTGGTGCAATTTTAACGATTTTTCGTTAATGAACTCCTACTAACAAAATCTATCCCCTATTTGTAGTTTGTAGTAAAATCATAATAAGGAATTTTAATTTGAGCGCAAGTTTCTGATATCCGTAAGTGCTTTGATAAGACAGAACCCCGTATTATATCGATCCATTCCGGGCTTCAGTTGATGATTTTATTTCTATATATTATTAAGTTATGTATTCTTAACAATACTATAATTCAATTAAACAGTAACATCTATTGTTTGATATGCTGAAATGGATAATTGAACATTGAAAATTTACCATTTAACACGCATGCAGGGCCTCATTGCTAAATTTTACTGTTTCAAAATGTGCCACACGAATATATAGATCACACGGTCATAGTAATATAAGTTACAGTTACAATTGCATTCCTTAAAGTATAACAGAATAAAAAATATCTTGATGTCGATTTTATAAAATTTCACTCATTTTTCTACATTTGGATTTACCCTTGATAGGGACTCAATTTAAAGAAACAAAATATTTAGTCATGCAATGTAGGTTGTTGATAATTGCCAGTAATACTGAATTCAATAGTAAGAATCAATATAATGAAAAATATGGTACTATGTATCATTGACTGGTTTAATTCATATCTTTGTCTAAAAACGGGCCTCATATAAGACGTAAACAGCCAGCAGGGCCTCATTTGCACATGTTTCTATAACAAAGGTTGTATATAATGATGCAACGCATTATCTAATACAATATAAATAACATTTAAGGTGTATTGCTTCACGTTTGACTAAACGATAATGTACTTATACTGCCTAATTCATGAAAATTCATGTACCCCTTCGGGGCCTCATTGTGAGAATTGCTCAATGATGACAAGGTGGCATCATCCGGATTATGTTATGGTATTGTCAGGAGAACAAGAAAATGTAAAAATATTTTGTATAGAAGACATTGCACGGTCCAGTGCAAGTTCTGCCGGACTAATAGTTATTCACAACTACAAGGGGAGTCCACACCGACAAGGCTGGTAATTTTACACATAAACTAAATTTTCTCAAACCCTATCAAAGCTTTCAACTTGAAAGTCAATACACTTGTGGAACTTGATGACCAACATCTACTGACACAAGGAAACAAATCTATCCAGCATTTTATATTAGTTATTCCCTTTTTAGCTCACCTGCCACAATGTGGCAAGGTGAGCTTTTGTGATTGTTTTTTGTCCAGCGTCTGGCCGTTAGACATATTGTCTATTTTGGTTTGATCTTCACCAAACTTGGTCATAAGTTGTATCTCAATGAAATCTATAAAAGTATGAATTTGGTCAAAATGTTTATCTTGATGGCCTTAAGGTCAAGCTATAAGTTGAGTCATGTGGGGTCAAAAACTAGGTCATTTGGTCAAACAATAAAAAAATGTTGTTTACTCTCCAGAGGCCACATCTTTGCTTCAATCTTCATGAAGTCTGGTCAAAATGTTTATCTTGCTGGCCTTCAGGTCAAGTTCGAAATTGGGTCAAAAACTAGGTCAATAGGTCAAATAATAATTTTGTTAAAATTCTTGAGGCCACATGTTTTCTTAATTTTTCATGAAGTTTAGTCAAAATGTCGAGGCCAAGTACGAAGTTGGGTCAGGTGAATCGCACAATTCCTGTGATCACAAGCTTTAACCCCTCGACCACACTGCCATCACATCGCCTTGATTCTTATAGTTTGCCCTGTCACATAAGTCTGAAAACTTCAAATTGTCAATTAAATAAAAGTTGGCATTATCAAAACATAGAAGTTTATTTTAATGTGTGTTCATGTTTAGCAGGTGAGCACCTCAGGATCTATAATCCTCGTGTTTGAATTTTTACACAAAAAATTGCCAATTTCTCAAAGACTATCAAAGGTATCCACTTTAAACTCAGATTGTTATTCACCGTCACAAGGGGAGTTCATACAGATAAGGCTGGTAACCCTGTGACCTATATTTATGTGTTATCTGTCCTTGTTACTCAGCATTTTAAAAAATGGTGGTGGTCTAATTATAGATTATGGAATCGTGTATTTCAGATACAATCGTGCTCGGTCGTGAACCTGATGTCGGCTGTCTGGTGTATATTTGGTTGTCTACTTTTATTCTTGTCCACTGTCAACTATAGTAGACATGTCTTCTTTGGTGAAGTACATTTGTTGAAGACTTTGGCTGTGTGCTGGCTGCCATGTTGGTTTTACTCAGTAAGTGTATATCAAATCTTATATAATCAGTTTTGTAGCACTAACATTACTTAAATTTTTTAAGTGACGAGTACAGTCCACTAATCAACAAATCACTGGCTTAGAATTAGAAGGCTGTAAGTACAAAATCGATGTTTTGAGAAAACAAGAAAAAAATGTCTGAAAACTACTCTTCACTCATGGAAAAACAAGCTTTTTTAAACATCAATTTGGTCAACCTGACTACTTTCGATTTTCAAGACTTCGCTCATAAGAAGCGCCTTGTGGTGCAGATTTCAAATATGCATGAGTCTTGTAAGGTCGTAAGTAGTACTTACAACCATCTAATTATAAGCCAGCGAAGTACGTTTTACTAAACATTTGTAAATTGATGTGTAAACACACATGACAAAATTATTACTCTTCTCTATTTGAAGGAAGGTAAGAAAATTTATAATGTTTTATTGCTTTTTATTGTTTGTACAATGTGGCTTTGTTATCTTCAAAGTTTAAAAAATCTGTTTACAAATATGGAAGTAAAGCGCATTGTAGTATAGCACGTAGAATTTGACCTGATCCTGACCTTTATGCATGAATATATTACAAGGTTCTTAAAATTATATAAATTTCCGTGAGCAAATTGTGCAATATCGGTCAACAATTTGTGTTGATATTACATCTTCGTGATACTTTCCGCTTATGAAGACCTACAACCGGGTTATAATTAGACAATAAATCAGCTATTTTAAAAATTATGCTAATAAAAGGTCAAGGATTACATCAAATTTTCCATGCTATACACATATCTATTAGTGACTTATTCTGTTTGAAGTCCTAGAATTATCTCAAAAGTAGAATTTAATCACAAATCATAAATTAGCTTCCTATGTAGGACCTGGACAGTTACTTGGTTAATCGGATACGATTGGATTACGAGGGGAAATTTCATTTTTGTAAAACCGCTAATTGTTCTAAAACTATACACATCCTACAATACCAATAAACTGTATGTTACTGGGTGCATACAATATATCTTTGACAACAATATGCCAGAATGTTTTAATCAACACAAACAATCAATCTGACTGGGTGTGTTTGGGTGACATGTGATACATTTATCATATATGATTATATTTAAACATACACATCTTATTTTGGTGTTTATATCTCGAAGGATAAAATAATCACGCATTGAATTCTGCTGCTGAAAGTGCCTTGATATGGTCGTCATGAAAGAAAACACCATTTTCCATATCGCGGCCGATTAACCGGTTCGATTCGATTTCATATTAACGATTAATCGGTTTCAAAATATTGAAATTGTCCCGGTCCTATTCCTATATTTGATAGCATTGATATATGGTAATAAAGATCAGATTGTAAGTAATTGTGTCTCCTACATATAGTGGGTGGGGCAGACTCATTGATTATGTCGTGGCCATTAGTATTTTCTGTCTGGCTGGATGAATGTCACAAAGTTTATCTGCACTTGTTCTCCTAAACCACTGGTAGGCTTTTAAATGAAACTTCTTACAAATACTTTTTGTCAGGAATTTTAGGTTAGATGAATATTGCCAGGGTTATGGCCCTTTGTTTGAGACATATGTTTTCGTGCTAAAAAATATTATGTTTATAAAGTATTTAGCTATGATTACCACAATGTGCTGGATGATATATTAGCATGTAAATAATTGTATCTGAGGTTTGGTTTTTATTGGGAGTTTCACCAGATTTATTTGCCTTGTTGGAAAGCTTATCTTAGTATGGAAGTTCAATGTTTCTTTTTATTTGTCTTTTTGATTTTATGTATTTTAAATATTGGCTTTGTTTTATGCATGTATGCATTTTTTGTGTTTAAATTGTTGAAGTGATCACTAAGGCCAAAAATAAATATTGTTTGTTACCCTCTATCCCATATGACATATATTTATCTGAAAATACTTTGAAATCATTTTATTTATGCAGTAGTTTCGCAATAAACTTTAACTCAAATTTATCATTCAAACAACTGTGCCAGTATCTATTAAGCATCTAAGAAGAAAACTGAAATTTTTCTTAAAATCTTAAAATTTCCTTTTGTGTATCAGCTAAATAATTCAATCAAGTTTATGACTTAAGTCAAAATATTTAAGTTTTTCACCAAGATGCTTAATAAATACCAGCCCTGGAACAAAAAAACATGGCATTGTATGCTGAACATTGGTAAAGGTGTATATTCCATTGAAGATGAAATATCTGAATTTGTATTGGTGAACATTGATAACAGGTGTATATTCCTTTGTAGGTACATTATGAAACACTTCAGAAGTCAGAATATTACAAACGAACTAGCGATATCTAACACAATTATTTCTGTACACAATTTATTTGTAAGGCATTTTAAAACATTTGTAATCTGCATAATATACTCTATTGCATCACACACCAAGCTTCCTTATAATCAACTAGCCTTACATTGTACAGTCATTTAGTTTACTGTAAAATCATCATTGGTAGGTCAAAATGGTTTCTGTTCAATGACTCAAAAATTGAAAATCATCATTGGTAGGTCAAAATGGTTTCTGTTCAATGACTCAAAAATTGAAAATCATCATTGGTAGGTCAAAATGGTTTGTGTTCAATGACTCAAAAATTGAAAATCATCATTGGTAGGTCAAAATGGTTTCTGTTCAATGACTCAAAAATTGAAAATCATCATTGGTAGGTCAAAATGGTTTCTGTTCAATGACTCAAAAATTGAAAATCATCATTGGTAGGTCAAAATGGTTTCTGTTCAATGACTCAAAAATTGAAAATCATCATTGGTAGGTCAAAATGGTATCTGTTCAATGACTCAAAAATTGATGATAATTAAACAACTCTGACTCTGATATCAAATTTTCGAGCACATGCTCTTCATTTTTAATTAAAAATTCCTGATGAAGAGTATGTGTTTGAAAATTTGATCAATGAGTCGGAGTTGTTTATTTATCATATCTTCTTTCCTATTGAGAGACAATACAAAATTTACAAAAAATGATGATTTACAGATCACAACATCAATTGCATTTCACTAGCAGCTTTGAATGTTTCGGCTAGCTTCACATTGGCTTCAATTATAAGTACCTAACCTTGACATTGCATGAATTTTGTTTATTGTTATGTTAATTGTTTGTGGTAGTGCATGGTATAACAATATGTCTGGTACTTACAGGGATCAGTTACTTTTGCTCTTATGCCCCCCCCTCCCCCATCTTTAATTAGGGGGTATATTACTTTGCACTCCGTCGGTAGACCAAATGGTTTCCGTTCAATAACTCTAGAACGCTTTACCCTAGGATCTTCAAACTTTACACGTAGTTTGGCCAGCAACAGGAGATGACCCCTATTGATTTTTAGATCAGTAGGTCAAAGGTCAAGGTGGCTGTGACCTTTTACATTTATGACAATTTGGCTGCAATGGGAGCATACATGTTTTACAAACATCTCTAGTTTTCTTGTAGGTTTTCAGGAGTGTATTATAGTTGACATGTTCTTTTGCAAGGACTGATTTTGCTGCTTATTTATTGTTTGCTAAACACAACCAAAAAATGAATACTTATATTGCATCAAAACATCACACACATCAAAACAGATAACACTTCCTCAGTGCAAAGCTCCTACCTACATGTTCTGTATTATGTATATCACACCTTAATTAAGCACTCTGAACCTGTTTGTATTTCATGTACTCATGCACACGGTATAGACCAATGAAATCATGTTTTACACACTATTGACCAATGAAAACATGATTTTCTATCTATTGACCAATGAAAACATGTTTTACCAACTATTGACCAATGAAAACATGTTTTACTTACTATTGACCATTTGATACATGTTTAACAAAAGTCCGACCCATGAACAAATTTTAACTCTAATTATTGTTGATCAATGAAAACATGTTTTACAAACCTCCAAACAATGAAAAAATGTTAAACACTAACCAGTGTCCAAAGTTAACACGTTTACGAATCTTCGACCAATGAAAATATGTTTAATACTAACTATTGACCAATGAAAAGTTGTTTTACAAATTATTGACTGATAGATACTATGAACACACTCAACACAGTAATCTTATTAGTATTCTCAACTAATTGCAAACTGTTGTCACAATTACACTAATTGTTTATAATACAGGGGTCCTACAATTCTGGAATGATCCGGAAATCCAGATTTGCAGCATTAGGAAGAATAATCTTTACTGTACAAAATAAAAGTTATTTGATGAAAAAATTCAAAGAATTTACAAAGTTTTGGTCATTTGAAGTTTTCTTATCTGAATTTTAACATTAAAACGATCTTTGAAACTTAGTTAAGGTGTAAGCATGTGTGCTAATGGCACTAAAAACAGACTTGCGACTCGTTTTCAGGATTGGGCATTATGCCTCAGTAGTTCACCTGGTTATAGTTTGTCAATATTATACTGATCCTGACCTTTCACAATTCATGGATATACTCACTGCCACTCAGTACACTGACTATGTCGATTCCCTACCAGCAGTCCTACTTTACAGTATATAGCATAGATAATTTGACCTGATCCTGACCTTTCACAATTCATGGATATACTCACTGCCACACAGTACTCTAACTATGTCGATTCCCTACCAGCAGTCCTACTTTACAGTATATAGCATATAGAATTTGACCTGATCCTGACCTTTCACAATTCATGGATAAACTCACTGCCACTCAGTACACTATGTCGATTCCCTACCAGCAGTCCTACTTTACAGTATATAGCATATAGAATTTGACCTGATCCTGACCTTTCACAATTCATGGATAAACTCACTGCCACTCAGTACACTATGTCGATTCCCTACCAGCAGTCCTACTTTACAGTATATAGCATAGAGAATTTGACTTGATCCTGACCTTTCATAATTCATTGATATACTCACTGCCACTCAGTACGCTATATTGATTCCCTACCAGCAGTCCTACTATACAGTATACCTCATGTACATGTCTATGTATATAAGATGGCTTAAAATATGCAAAATGTTGTTTTATGCCTTAATAAACTTTGTATATTTGAATTACATTTGTATAGTCAGGTCTTGATATAACTATTGTGACTTGAACGTCAATAAAACAAGAACACAGCACGTGTGTAAGTTTACTGCACTTTATTAATGCTGAAAGAATCATTCATGTTCGTTCATTACTGAAACCGGATGTACGGTCGGACACCTTATAAGAATAATAATATCGTGAGATTAATAGTATCAAAGTACTCAAAGCATTGTACTAAAACGTACATTAAGACACAACATTCCTCCCTACCTTGAATATACACTTATAACCAATAGCAATATCAACAATACATATATGTAGTTATTCAAGTGTATATTATTCAACAAATATATTCCGTGAGTGTCTATCGAATAAGATAATCATTACAGTTCATCACTATTGTATATCAGCACTGAGTCTTTTTACCACTATAGTAATATGGAGGAATGCTAAACTTACTTCAATGTACATATATGCTGTCAACACAAAATCCATACCATACAGTTATGCATTAGTAGTAGGAATATGATGATTTATAACAATACCTGTTCTACAAGTAATAATACTGAATACGGTATTCTTTAAGCATATTTCAAAAGTATTTACCAGTGTAAAACATGTTTTAACCTAATTGCAAAATAAGCCATTAATTCAAAATGGAAATTTATGTTAATTTGAAATAACATTAACAGTTTGCAAAACAGAATAATGCAGTATCAGAACTCTAACAAAAACATTAACTTTAATGAACAATGAAACTGACAAAAATGTAATCTGACTAGAAAAATGTAATTTGACTAGTTTTATCTGATCTCTTTCAAACTTTGTCAATATATTTAATGCAAATCAACCAAGTTCATAGTCTAAGAATTTCTTTGGCATTTCTGCAGAGCGGCTGGGGTTTTTCCTTACAGGAAGAGAGATACCAGGAGAACTATGTTTTATAGGAGAATGGGAAGGGGAACTTGGAGGTTCTAAAACAGACTCTTGCATGGGGGCTGGATCAGGTTCAACGTCTTCCTCTTCTTCTTTCGGTGCAGGTGTACTTACTGACCTGAAATGAGAGGAATTACGGGTAATAGTATGATCGTCTCGTTTGGCCGTGACCATACTTCCTCGCTTCTCAACGACAGTGTAGGGCTTCGGGTTATAGGGCGGTGTAAGTTTGTCTAACTTACGCTGTCTGACCAATACCTGGTCGCCTGAGGTAATGGGAGAGGGAGCGGTGTGCCGTCTCCTATCTGCATATTCCTTCATCTTCTGCTTGCTTACTGCATCATTATTGCACATGCGGGTAGAGATTGGAATATGTTCAGCCTTGGGAACATCAGGTAGGCCTATACTCATTTTCCGACCAGTAAGAGCCTCAAATGGGGACACTTGTGTAGAACTGTGGGGTGTGGCCCTATACCGCATCAGAAATCTGTGGAGTTCACTTCGCCAGTCTAGCCTTTCAGAGACTGCGCTACGAATGAACCTATTCAAAGTACCCATGAATCTCTCTACAGTACCATTGGATTCAGGCCACAGTGGAGTTATACGCCTGTGTTTGAAACCTATGGTTTGAGCAAACGCAGCGAATTCATGGCCTTGGAATGGTGGACCATTATCGGATTTCACAACACTTGGCAAACCTTGACGGGCAAATATGGCTTCTAGTCTGGGAATTACAACCTTTGCTGCCGTTGAGTGCACAATCTCAACTTCTGGATATCTACTGTGCTCGTCCACTACAACAAGAAGATATTGGCCTGAAGGAAAAGGCCCAGCAAAGTCAACTGCTAACTCAGACCATGGACTCGAAGGAAGGACAGTGGGACACACTGGCTCACGCTTCATTGGTCCAGGATATGAAGCTTGGCACGGAATGCATGACTTAACTGCATCCTCAACCATCTTGTCTATGGCGGGAAACCAGACTTTTTCACGGATCAACTGCTTAGTCTTAACAATACCCTGATGTGACTGATGAGCAATGTGAACAACTCTCTCATGTAGAGCTGGGGGAATGACCAGCCGGTGATCACGTAAGACTACACCATCATGAATAGAGAACTCATCCCTGAAACGGATATATGGAATTAATGAAGGGTCTCTCCACCAATCACCAGACTGAATTGCAGACATTACATTCTGCAATGTAGGGCATTTCAGTGTAGAAGCACGGACTTCATCTAAAGTCAGTGACTTGGGCACAGCGTTTTGACTGATATAGGCAACATAGGCTTCAGCTGCATTATCTCGCTTCGGCCTTTCATGTGGATGACGGCTCATATAGTCAGCTGGATTTAAGTCATCTCTGCCTGGTCTATATGCAAGTTGGAACTGGTAAGGCATCAGCCGAAGTCGCCAACGTTCCATTCGAGCAGAAGCGGGTTTCTTGCTGTCAACAATGCCAAGAAGAGGTTTGTGATCAGTGACCACCTTAAAGTCTGAGGCAAACAAATACAAATGAAAGTGTTCAACTCCATAAACAATAGCAAGCATTTCCCGGTCTGTCTGCGAATATCTCTGCTCTACGTCGGTCAAAGCACGGCTAGCATAACTAACAACTTTCCCATCTTGAGTAAGAATTGCTGATACTCCAACAGGGGAAGCGTCAACCAGAACCTCAGAAGGTTTATGGGGATCAAAATAAACCATAACCTCAGTACTCGATAGACATGACTTAAGCTTGTTGAACGCATCTTCTTCCTTGTCGGACCAGCACCATGGCACCTCTTGATGTGTAAGACGCCTCAACGGTTCAGTCAAAGTTGCATACCGGGGAATAAACCTAGAGAAGTATTGGGTCATACCAAGGAAAGATCTGATTTCAGAGACATTAGATGGAGGAGAGCGACCTATGATGTCCTTAATTTTCTCGGGATCTGCCGAAACACCAAGACTACTGAAAACATGGCCAAAGAATGTGATCTTATTAACAGAAAAGACACATTTGTCCTTATTCAACTTGGCCCCAGAGCTGCGAAGCTTCTCCAGTGTCTGCATGAGGGCACGGTCATGATCGGCTTGCGTCTTCCCATGGATGATAATGTCATCTGACAGGTTTCTTGCACCTTGAATACCTGAAATCAAATCTGAGATAATCTTTTGAAAGATCTCTGAGGCAGCATTTACCCCAAACAATAAACGTTTGTAACGACGAAGACCAACGTGCGTACTGAAAGTTGTGATATAGCGAGATGAGTCAGAAAGGACAAGCTGATGATAGCCATTAGAAAGGTCGAGTTTGCTAAATACAGTGGACTCATTGAGCTCAGTCATCAAATCTTCAATAGTAGGCATGGGGTGTTTTTCTCTGAGGATAGCACGATTAGCCTGGCGCATATCAATACATACCCTGACCCCAGAAGATTTTTTCGGGTCAACAACAACCTGACTGACCCATGGTGTGGGACCACAGACCGGCTCAATTACATCAAGGTCCTCTAGACGCTTGAGCTCCTTCTCCACATCTTTACGTATGTGGAAAGGTATCCTACGATGCGGTTGGGAAACCGGCTGCACCGTCTCGTCTATGTGTAGCTTGACTTCTACATCTTTGATTAAACCCATGGCACCATCAAACAGCTCTGGAAATTCACCTGTAAGTTTACGGACAACACTATGGTTGGGACTAGAGACAGGTTTGGAAACAGATGAAGCATAGGTAAAGTGGATAATACCTAGATTTTGAGCAGTCATTGAGCTTAGCAGACATTTAGAGTGCCTTGTTTCAGTGAAGTCTACAACATAGATTTCAGATTTAACAATCTTATCTTTGAAGTTAATTGTACCAATGAAGTATCCTAAGCAAGGTAATGATACCTTTGAGCCATATGGAAAAATGTTAGGAACAGGTTGCCTTAACATAGGTTTCTTGAACAATTTATTGTAAACATCAAGATTGATAATATTGCATGTTGACCCTGTATCTACAAGAAAATTCACAACAGTATCAAAAATCCTAGCATTTACACATGGTGAACTTGAGTTTGTACTAACATTGAAAATGAAATTATCATCATTATAAACATCATTATCTGAACTGTCATCATCATGATATCTAGCACTTTCAATAGGTATGTCATTGTCAGCAAAATTCACATGTTGACCTTCTCTGGACTTCTTGGATCTGCATTCTGATGCGAAATGGTTAAGCTTGTTACAGTATCTACAGGTCTTGCCTTTGGCGGGACAAACTTTGTGTGTAGCGGGTTTGCCACAGTTTCCACATTTAGAATTTCCATTAAGATCACGAGAATCTTCACGGTATCCACGATTACTGCCAGAATAACCACGAGAGAAACCACCACGTGAACGAGAATGAGAGCCTCTACCACGCTTTGAACCACGAGAACGACCCTGACCACGATTTGGTTGTGTTGAGTCAGTTGACACAGCATTTATCGACTTTCCCTCCATTTCTGAAGCTCTACTTTCACTCAGTTCTAAAGCATGCGCTTCATCAATGATTTTCTGTAAGTCAAAGTTATCACGCAGCGCGCGACGTCTCAGTCTGGACGAAGAACACCCTTGTATAATTTGACTAAGTATCTCAGAGTCTTTGTCATGGAAATCGCATAAACCAGCCTGTGTTCGCAAACGTGTGTAATAAGCATCCATATTCTCACCCACTTCTTGCTTGATCTGACGGAACTTGTAAGTTTCAAACGTAGAGTTCTTCTTGGGAGTAAAATAGTCTGTGAGCGACCTTTTAAGTGTTACATATTCTATGGATTCGGTGACTTCTGGCGTTTCTTCTGTTGCAGGAGTTACCACCCTTGTGGCACCAATGCCCTTTTGAACATCTGTGAAACTATCATATATGTCATATGTGTCTTCACCACAATAATGCAAAAGTACCGCTTTCTTACGTTTATCTGAAGTTATGTCCATAGCGCACATCATATTTTCGAGTTTTTCAACCCATTTTCTCCATTTAATTGCGGCATCCGGAGCACTTCCTGATGTAAATTGTTCAAAATTTGGCAGTGAAGCAGCCATTTCTGGAGAATCTTGATATCCTCGTCGCCAGATATTGTGACTTGAACGTCAATAAAACAAGAACACAGCACGTGTGTAAGTTTACTGCACTTTATTAATGCTGAAAGAATCATTCATGTTCGTTCATTACTGAAACCGGATGTACGGTCGGACACCTTATAAGAATAATAATATCGTGAGATAAATAGTATCAAAGTACTCAAAGCATTGTACTAAAACGTACATTAAGACACAACAATAACGACACTCAATATACTGACAAATTCATTATACTTACATCATATTTTGAGGACAAAAGTATTAAAATGCTCTTTGTATCAATTTAATAATTATATACTGACATATTCATAACAATAAGATTTGTCTTGAAAACAAACTGTGTCCTTGTGTCGAGACCTGACTGTGCCATGTATTTTATGTTTTCAAAGTTTATGTCAGTGAAAAATTGTGATCAATTTGTGCCTACCTCTATCTAATCCTCATCAGACTGGTTTGCCCCTAAGGCCATCATGGTCAATGTGTACAAGCTATAAGACTATCATAATTATAACCGGAAATGTGATTAAATATCTCTGTGTTAGCTTCTCTGTCATCATTCAGGGTTTCTGGTTCTACTACTGCTTTACTGACAGTAGAAATCCTGATACACAACTTCTCAGTTCCGTCGCAGGTTTGTACAGGTTTCATACTATTACAGAACTCACTATCAGCTGCCCTATCCCGATCTCCCGAAGCATCTCAAGAAGAAAACTCAGCTCAAATTGAGATTTTGCTCAAATCAGAGTCTTAATTTTACATGCATGCACTCAAAAATAAAATTACTAAGTAATACTCAAATCAAGTAATTTTTTTACTTGTTTCAAGTAAAATTTCAAGTAAAAATAGTTGTCAGAAAATCAAGTAATACTTAGTAATTAATTACTTATGAATTACTTATTAATTACTAAGTAAAAGAATTACTACCCAAATAATTACTAAGTAAATAATTTACTTAGTAAATGTAAATTACTCAGTAAATTAATTACTAAGTAATTATTTAACTAACCAATTACTTGTTAATTACTAAGTAAATAATTTACTTAGTAAATATAAAATACTTAGTAAAGCAATTACCAGCTTCATAAATAATCAAGATACTGATTGATTTAATGTCTGTTGATAAAAACTTCCTATATGTACAGATTCATAAAGTAAAAGAAACATTTAAGTTTCTTTTTTACAATAGCAATTTAAGTTTATAGCTATGTTTTATTCTTCTATAGCTTTGGAAAAGATAAATTATTAACTTTTTTTAATGTATTTTAAGTGTTAAAGGCAATTTAATGGTATAATTTTTAAATTACCTCCCTTTAATAATAATAAAATAGCATTAATATAATATCTCAGATTTATATTGTCCATCACAATTTGCTTTATCAAGTTTGGCTGAGAAATTGTTAACAGACTGCATGTATTTAGTCACTACGGACAAGCAGTGATCATGGTCTATACTCCTCAAACTGGGTGTGGAGGTTGGTGGTGACCAGTAGATGACCCTATTGATTTGGACCATGGTCTACCATGGTGGACTGAATTGAAGTGCTGTGTTGATCATTGTTGACCCTGGTCAACAAAATTCTTTACAACTGTCAACCATGGTCAACTATGGTGTCATGATTAAATACAGCTGTTGACCAATCCATGGTCGGACTGGTAACTCTAACTCGACAATGGTGAACTATGGTCGACTAGGCTCTCACCTTGATTTTTTCATGGTATTTGATGGCTGACCACAATGAAACATAGTTAACTATAAAAAATCATGGTGACTATGGTGGACCATGGTCATCCTTTTGTCTGGGATCGGTTGGATTTCAACGAAACTTTGCATGACTTGTCAGAACCAAGTCTTGTTGTAAATGTCATCCACAAACTTTGATCAGATAAATTTTAAGGAGTTATGGCCCTTTGTTTTTTAGACATATAAATGTTGTCCGCTCTTGCACACTTGCAGACTTCTGAATATTAGCCCTTGCATTTTTCAAGCTTGTTGAAGCATACATTTTGGTTTTGGATTCTTTCCTTTTCTGTTTTGAAATACAATTTTTCTAAGTTATTTTCATGTAAAAATAGACTAAGTTCCCCTAAAAATTGGACTCTAAAATTTCCACATTAGTATTTTTCCATGTTTTCCCAGCATCTAAAATTTCTTAGTTCCAATGTCCATGCTGTCTGATAAAAATTCCAGGGTTTTCCAGACTTTTACCAGCGTTGTACAGCCTTTTACCCTACTTTATCCAATGGGGCATAAGCGTATATTGTTTTGTCTGGTATATATAGTACAAACATTCAATAACAAAACTCTTGAAGCGATCAAGAATGTGTCAAATATATACAGCCAGCTTTTTAGCTCTACTGTTCCAAGAATAATGAGAACTATATTGCAAGTGTCGTCTGTTCACGTTAAAGTTTATGACGAGTTTGTATTTCAGAGTATACATGTATCTTAACATACTGTTCAAGGTACACCAATAAAAATACAGTAAATTGGTATATACACGGCTTGTGTAAAGATGCTGTACGTCTGCGATTGAAAGTGGCGGTGATGTAGTCAATTAAAGTTCATTATAAAATGGAAAATCATTTTCCGCTCAACATTTAAATTTTAGTTAGGGGTCTGAGATTTGCCCTAACTTATTTTACTGGGCTGTATACTCTGATTGCAAATTCTATACTGTACAACATTATTGTTCATACAAATTTTAAGTAATATAAATACTTAAATGTAGAAGTTCCCCTCAGATTAAATTACTTAAAGAAGCATAATTACTTCAGGTAGTATTATATTACTATAGCTTAAAAAGTAAGTAATACTTAGTAATTAATTACTGTAAGTATTACTGAACATTACTTGAAATAAGTAATAACATTTTACTAAGTATTTTTTTTTTTTGAGTGTGAGAAGTATGTGATCTTGACATTTTACTGTAATAAACTCAGAATAAAGTGTTGGTTTTGTGATACCAATTTTAATTCCAACCTATTTTGGAAATTTCTTCAATAATGAATGACAATATTTGAGATGAGATTTAGCTCAAATTGAGATGCTTCAGGAGATCGGGACTTGATGTTGTTTATCCATGATTTTTGTTTGAGGACAATGCTGCAGTTCAGTTATCACAATATTTAAATCATAATCTCAATGGAACTGAGAAACCATGTATCTACATAACATTGTTTTCTACCAGTTTTTAAACCATTTCTCAGTGCCGTCAGAGGTTTGTACAGTTTTCATATTGCTAATACAGAACTCACAATCAGTATAAGTCTGAGCCAGATCAGGAGCCTGTTACCTAACTAAACCACTATCAAGCGCCTGATAGCGATATGTTGGTAAACTGCTTGCTTAAGATAAAAGGGCTATGTAGCAGACCAAGGGAAAAATTTATATTCACCCGGCAAAGTGCTGAGAAACGGTATGCTAGCATGTGGTTGCATAGACAAAGGTCAGGATCAGGTCAAATTCTCATTGTACCTCGTGTGTTTTTAATGTTTTCTGTGCTCGGCTGGTTAAGCTGAGTGCTGCCTTCCCTGTCTGACTTAATATTATCTTTTTGCATAGACCTAAAGTCAACAGTTCAGCACTTAAAAAGCGCTCGGTAGCACCTTAGTTAGGCAACGGGCTCCTGATGTTGTTTATCCTGAGGTCTGTCCGAGGCTAATGCTGGATTTGAGTTCAGTTATAACAATATTTAGATCGTACAAACCTCCTGACAGAATTGAGCAACTGTGTATCTATGGGATTACTACTGTGTTACTGCTAATTAACTAAAACAATTACTTGGTAACCTGCCTAATACCATGGTCACATTTATTTTGTACTTCCTGTTATATTAAGGGACTTTATTAAATTTTAATAGAAATATATGTCATTGACTGAATGCAAATAAATAATCTAGTTTTTATTTCCTGGAAATAAAAAGAACACCCCTCATACAAAATTAAATTACTGATGTTGACATATTTACTTTACCAGGAGTGTCAATAATCCAGATTTATCCAGAATTCCGGAATTATCTATCCTCAAAGAGTTATCATTCCTGATCAAAATGAAAAATATTTTAAGAAAAGAAGAAGTTATGATTAATTTAATCTACTTGGAAGGAATTTCGTTAATACAAACAGAATAATATATGGAAACAATGAGGCCGAAGGCCTATTGTTTGGCAAAAATATATAGGCTGCAATTTTCAAGGTTTGTAATTTCGCTTTATTGATGCCCCTGCTGGACACACAGACATTTTATGAGTGCATTTTATGGGTACATATTTATGAATACATATTTATGGAGTACATTATATGAATACATTCTATGAGACAGTCATTCTATGAGTACAATTTATGAGAACATTTTATGGGTACATTTTATGAGTACATTTTATGGGTACATTTTATGAATACATTGTATGAGTACATTTTATGAGTACTTTCTCTTCTATTTCAGCCTCCATCGCAAGCCAGCTCCTTCCAATCAGTGAATAGTGACTACTCCATGCAGAATGCAATAATTTGATAACAGTGATTTCTTAGGGTATAAGTTATATAAATTGTTGCATTTATTATTATAATAATTATATTGAGACATGTGTTTGCATAATTATGCGGATTCAGAGGGTCCGTACCTCCACCCTAGAATTTTGACAAAAATGTTGGTTATCTTCAATACCATATGAGGGATGATCTATATATCTTGGTTATATTATGAAAATCTTGTGATTTGTTAAATACAGATATATAATTTGTATGTGATTTGTAACGTTATTGAGTTAAATACACCCACATTAAGAGGCACAGTTTGGATAATACTGGGTCATTCAGCTAGTTATAATTTATTATACTTTTCGACAGCTTGGACTTGGGCGGAAATGCGCTTGTTTAGTTGGGTATTGTGCTTTGTGTGTTTTAATGTTTTCTGTGCTCGGCTAGTTTAGTTGAGTGCTGCCTTCCCTGTCTGACTTAATATAATCTTTTTTCAATATTCTCACAGATTACTAGTAGCCTGTAAGTGTGCATACAAATGTGTTTCAAAAAAGTGACATTTTGACCGATTCTCTCTTCTCAACCTCAGTACTAAGACCAGCTCTTTATTTCGAAAGTTTTTGTCTTAAACAATTAAAACAGTTGAAAAAAATTCATGAGTGGTTGAGAATCATTTACCACATACATGTGAACAAGTGATAGCATACATTTTTTTGCAAACAAAGGTTACACAAATTTTCTCTAATTTGAAATATTAATTTAAATTAACAAAATCCGTATAATTTGAAATTAACTACATGTATTTGTTCTGTAAAAATCTGAGATCTTTCAGGAAATTATTGTGTTTTCATAGAGGTTAAAGATAATCATATTATGCTTGTGATGATCAATGTTTAAGTGCAATCTTCATATTGACATAATAAGATATAAATCATGTGAAATAATTCTCCACAATTGAATAATGCTTATATTGTTACCTTTATTGTTACATTTATTGTCTGTAATAATTAATTGAACTGCAAAATTAGATTGGCAAATTTGGTAGTTGGACTGTTAAGTAAGTGTCAACTTCTTTTTTTATGCCCCCGTATCGATAGATTGGGAGGCATATAGTGATTCACCTGTCTGTCCGTCCGTTTGTTCGTCCGTCCGGTTAACCCAAATTGACCGTTTCTTCTAGCATTAATATGGCTTGCTACAAAGCTTTCATACTTGCATGAATGTTGTGTATGAACACTCTCCACACGCCGGTATCACCTAACCCCATTTTGACCTTCAACTTGACCTAATTTTGGACTTAGACTTATTTATGGACAAGGCTTCCACAGGGGGCATAAGCGTTTATTGAACACAGTCTTGTTTTCAAATTGATCTTCAACTGTATTCCTCCTCAATTAATAGGGTCATAAAAATCCCGAAATTTAGATTTGCTACAGTAGAAAGTAAATGACCTTTTCTGCTAAAAATAAATAATTATTTGAAGAAGAAAAATTCTTCAAAAATTTCGAAGGACCAACTAGTTAATGGTCATTTGAAATTCATAAGCTGAATTTTAACTGTAGAACAGTATTTGAAACAGAGTTTTGGTGTAGAGTGCTAGTGGTACTCGAAGCAGACTTGCATCTGTTTTATAAGATTTGGCCTTGGTAGGACAAGTCATATCATTAAACTTAACTGGAATGTGCAACCTAAATTAAGTGTTGCATCTGGTGTTGTTTTTTTGCTAAAACCAATTTTTGGAAGAGTTGAAGACCTTTATTTGTAAACCTGGTTTTCAAGGAATTTCTCAATAATGTGTAAATTGTATTCAAAATTATTATTTTGATTGCCTAATTGTTTGACTTGAATGTCACCAAATTAATTATTATTTTGATTGCCTAATTGTTTGACTTGAATTTCACCAAAATGTTCATTCTATGTATTATCGTATACTGGATATATATTATATTGTTATGCCCCCATCTTTGATGAGGGGGTATATTGCTTTGCACATGTCGGGCGGTCTGTTTGTCCTTCGGTAGACCAAATGGTTTCTGTTCAATAACTCAAGAACCCTTTGCCAATATATCTTCAAACTTTACATGGATGTTGGTCATCAACAGTAGATGACCACTATTGATTTTGAGGTCAGTAGATCAAAGGTCGCTTTGACCTTTAAATTAATGACTATTGGGTTGCAATGGGGGCAAACATGTTTAACAAACATCTTAGTTTATACATGTATTATTTATTTTGTTTATGTGCTAATACTCTGTGCTATTGTGCTAATAATTTACTGATGTTTGTATACTTTGTACTTCCGTCTACAATGACTTCAGGATGACTGCAATGCTTCCAACTTTATCTAGTGTAATCATATTGATTATAATCCCAGATACAAAGTAGATGGGAGCTATTTTGGAGTCATGCTTGAGATTTGTTGGTTGGTTAGTTGGTCCTTGCAAATTTTGTTCGCGCTTTTTCTCTGAATAATTGGCCAGATTTAATCAAATTTTTGCATGACTGATCAGTACAAAGACTGGTGCATATCGTTGGCGCACATTGGTCGGATCAATCTTAAGGGAGTTATGGCCCTTTGTTTTAATATTTACACTTATAAATTTTGTCCTGGCTATTTCTCTGTAACCGTTGGTCGGATTTCATCAAAACTTTGCATGACTGATCAGTACCAAGTCTTGTTATAATTATTATAATTAGATTTTAGATTTGCTTAGTTGACACTTGAAATATCTCATTTTGAGAGGTACTGGAACTTTAGATCACATTATACAAAGTTGAAACATAGCAGTCATCAGGCAGACACTATATGAGGTATTACTATATATTATATTATACAAGTGTTGATCAAATGATTCTATTATTATTATGATTGTATATATCGCTGGCTTAGTTCTAGAAGGTCATAATTACTACTGCATATTTGAAATCTGCATCTCCAAGCGCTTCTTATGAACCTATTTTCTAAAAATATCAAAAGTTGTCTTGTTGACCAAACTGAAGTTGAAAAAGCTTGTTTTTCCATAAGTAAAGAGTAGTTTTCAGGCAGTTTTTCTTGTTTTCTTAATAAATGATTTTGTACAACCTTCTAATTCTAAGACAGCAATATATCTGAAAATGTTTGAAAATACTCTTCATTTGTTTATCTCCCACATATAGTTAGGGGGACGTATTTAATGCTGGACGTCAGAGACGATAATGTCTGTCTGGATGGCACAAAGCTTGTCCACACTTGATCGTCTTGACCATTGGAGTGGCTCAGATTTCAATGAAACTTCACATGGACAGTTGTTACCAAACCAAGTTGTGCTACCTGTCAGGAATGTTAGGTTGGATGAATATTGTCAAGAGTTATTGCCCTTTGTTGGAGACATGCGTTTCTGTTGGAGACATGCGTTTCTGTGGGTGACATAAGTTTCTGTGTCAGAAACACTTCAAGTTACAATCATCATACAGCCCACATTCTATTTAGTCATTATTGCAAAACAGTGCAACTACTTTTGTCCCATTATTTACTTACTATTGATATCAATGTTGTACTACAGTATGTATTTAAAGAGCCAAGTACTAATCATGTTGAAAATTTTAATAGCCTGGTCAACTATTTTTTCTACATGATTGATTTGTTATGATATCCATGTGTACATTTGTTTCGCTTTTTTAGCTTTTAAATTGAATGTGTTTATGTTATAATGCCTTCCCCTTGATCAAATTGATTTTGCATAATTTGTTGATCGATATTTCTACATTCCTGGCATAGATTGTTGCCCTGTGACTTGACGTATATATTTATGGAATATGATACAAAATTATCTCATAAATTACTTCACAGACCAGTTACAATTCATAAGACTATATAAGATATTATTGGTTCCTGATTAATACAAATTTTATGTATGAACAATTAAATTAATGAATAATTACATAACTGCTTGTAATCAACCATGCTTGAAACTTACTTTGTTTATTGTTTTTGTGAAATTGAATATCAGTAGTGTATGATCTGTACTATTTGAACAATGCAAATAATTGCCTTACATGTTTACCTCTCATCTGATTGATATAGTCCAATAAATCACAAAATGATGCTGTGTTTGTTTACTCTTGTTGAACCGCATAACTCAACAATAATTCAGATAAACATGTAGCAGTATATGACAGCCAATTAACCTAACCAATTGACTGTATCCCAGCCTCCTCGATAGCCTAGTGGTTGAGCGTTCGTTTCGAGGACGGGAGGTCTCGGGTTCGATCCCTGGCCGCGTCATACCAAAGACAAAATAAAAATGGTACCAGAAATTCCCTTGCTAGGAGCTCAGCATAAAAGGGAAACTGGCTTCTCTTTTCTCATACCCTTGTGGCGATGGATAACATCAGGAATGAGGTGTCGAGAGTGATTAATATAAGTTGAAAAAACTTGTTTCACAATCGACCTTAAACAAATTAGTATAAACATATCCCAGCCAGTACTAACTTACCCATCCACAATGTACAGGTAACTTCTTCACATGTGAAGGAAAATTGACATTATCATATTTTCATGGAATTTAGTGACATTAGGTGACCCTTAATTTAACCCAGATAACAAATCTAAGCTCTGCGTTACTTTAGTTGTACATGTACTTATTCCTTACTAAGTATCTCATATCTGGCATTATTTAAATCATGACTATCTGCCAGATGCTGCAGGCGTCCTCTCTGTATGCGAGCCCTTTAAGGAGTTTTGTGTTGGATGAAATCATGATTGACCTTCACCTTCCCTTCTACTAAGGCAGGTTTTCTTCAAATAATTTGACTTATCGACATCTATGATAAAGAATTCCCTGTCTTGCTCAATTTCTAGATTTGCCTGACCTTGAAAAAATATGTTTTCCCCAACTATTGGAACCCTGTAAGCTTAATCATACAATTAAATAGAAATGCAAATAGGTTTATTCTATAGCACGAAAAATTTGACCTCACCTTTATGCATGAATATATTAGGATCTTGTGTTGAATATATAAATTTCCGCAAGCGATATTGGTCAAATGAATTTGTTGGTATTACATCTCGAGCGTCGTTCATGATACTTCTTGCTTATGAAAACAATAAAACATATACTACTCAAAATTTGATAAGGGCCAAGAAAATTTCCATTTGAATATTTTGCAAATTGAATAAGATTGACTGGTCGAATTTTCAGAAACATAATGCTACATCTGCAATATTGTAAACCAATAAAGATAACTTCAAAATTTAATGTCTAAGTGCTGATAAGCCCAACCCCATTAAAATGTTTGTGCTGCATTCAAGCCTCTGTAGTAACAGAATGCGATCATTTTCTTGGCATTTTGGGTCCGGCTAATAGGGCTTATCAGTAACCTGAAAAACAACGTCATTTTGGCAATACGTATCAAATGTAAGACATCAACTTTCGAAATTTAGCAGCAGATAAGATGATATTTTATTAATTGCACAATGTTTTCTTCATTGGTTTTGTACATTTAACGTGGAGACGGACATAAAAATCGATTTCTTGGCCCTTAGCAAAGTTTGAGTAGTATACAACCGGGGTTATAATTATAGACAATATATCCGCTGTTTAATTAAACTAATAGAAGTTTTAGAGTTGTGTCAAATTCTCTGTGCTATACTCAAGACAGACCAACTGTGGTCTACATAATTTATGGATCAATTAACAGTCTGCAAGGTGTTGGGTATTTGAAGAGGTGGGGTGTACATAAATAACATACCTAATTTATATAGCGCCCTTTTCATGCAACCCACCTTCAAATGAGCTTTTCATATAGTGTTGCAACCGAAAGGTGCATCCTGTTCCAATGCAGATACAACATGATCTGACCGGAGGGACAGACAGAGAAAGTCCCTGAATGGAGAGACATTAGATACAGGCATGTCCGACCCTGCAGGAGTGCCCATAGCTGTTATTTCGAATAGACAGCCTGGTTCTGAAATGTGCCCAGTGTATAGCACCAATACAGTTTCCAGACACCTTTAACCAGATACTTGGCACTCCACACGGTTAGATACAGCAGGAAATACTTCAAAAATAGAATTTCCAAAACGTCCTGTTATCATGCTGGAGATCGAACCCACAACCTCTGGATTTACAGCCCAGTGTGTTACCACTGAGCTATTGCTGCTGACATAAAACGACAAAATCAGGTTCAAGTTCATACAAGATTGTTTAATGATTGCCATAATTTCACAGTTTTTGTACTCTGGTCCTCAGGACAAGTTACACAATGAGAAGGATTTACTGTACAATGATTTCTATATAGTACCAGTGAGATTATATTACATAGATGATATACAGGGTGTTAAAAAAGTTTGTCCTCAATGTTTAACTTTCAATAGTTTCTTTTTCTGACTTCAGAAGAATGTAAAATTTTCAGATTAAAATCCAGAGGGCTTAACCATTGCTCTAATCTTTCGAGCTTTAAATGAAGCTATTTAAGTGTAAGAAATTCAAGTATTCACTGTGCACATGGCGCAGATAAAATTTAGTATGAATTCAAATTTTGAGAACAAACATTTTTAACACCCTGTAAATGCTAAGCTATACAAAACATTGAATCAAAGTCAGACACCAGATGACTGTTATATCAAAGCACAATCTTTAATACGCTCAATTATGTATTCTTATAAATTTTAAACAACTGCAAATTGGTGACAGATATTGTTTGTATGAGTCCATTAACTGAATCATAATTAATATTACATATCCCATTACCACAATTTGTAGCAGTTAAAGAATTATAAAGAATTCAAATTTGGACTTAAGTTTAAGATTTTCGTAAGTGCTTTGATAAAACAGTACCAAGATGATGAAAATGTGAACAAAGAATGCTGACCAAGCAAAAATACATGGGAAACTACTCTTCAAAAAAATTGTCACCTTAATTCCAGAAGCGTTTGAATGAATTTTTCTGGTTTGAGAAATACATGTTTCACGATCGTGGCACCAATTAGATGTTCGTGATTTACCATCTTTATGTTAGAGCTATAAGCATACAGGTAAATTCATGCAGTAGATCATTCCTAGATGAATCCAATAAAACCAAAAATTAAGTAATACGCTTTTGGAAATAATGTGACGAAATTCTTAAGTTTTAAGAATAATTGTGAAAAGCACTCGAGTTTCAAATTTTACAGGTGTAATTAAAAATAAAAATTCTATAATGCAAAGCACGATAATATAAAAATACCCCAAAACTATGCGTGATATGTGACTTACAGTCATGCGTTAACACAACTCCAAATTTCTGAAGACTGATTTTCTGTTCTGCTAAGGGAGATAATTCACTATAATGTCTAGAGTTAATCAAATCCACGTAAAACGTCTTTAAAACGGCTGAAATCGTAACAAATAACAATTTTCAGAATTTAACAAGTTCTTTTGTATCAACGTCTGCAGCAGTACTATCTCATTTCAGACGAATATGTTTTGGACGAAATAGAATTCACTATGATAAGTTAGTTGTTCTGCTAAGGGAGATAATTCACTATGATAAGTTAGTTGTTCTGCTAAGGGAGATAATTCACTATGATAAGTTAGTTGTTCTGCTAAGGGAGATAATTCACTATGATAAGTTAGTTGTTCTGCTAAGGGAGATAATTCACTATGATAAGTTAGTTGTTCTGCGAAGGGAGATAATTCACTATGATAAGTTAGTTGTTCAGCTAAGGGAGATAATTCACTATGATAAGTTAGTGGTTCTGCTAAGGGGGATAAATCACTATGATAAGTTAGTTGTTCTGCTAAGGGGGATAATTCACTATGATAAGTTAGTTGTTCTGCGAAGGGAGATAATTCACTATGATAAGTTAGTTGCTCTGCTAAGTTAGATAATTCACTATGATAAGTTAGTGGTTCTGCTAAGGGGGATAATTCACTATGATAAGTTAGTTGTTCTGCTAAGGGAGATAATTCACTATGATAAGTTAGTTGTTCTGCTAAGTTAGATAATTCACTATGATAAGTTAGTGGTTCTGCTAAGGGAGATAATTAACTATGATAAGTTAGTGGATTGAGAAGGTTGATGAAAAGAAAATGTGAGCTTTGTACACATATAGTAATAACATGCATAACACTAGTCTCAGATATGTCTCTGACATCATACATACAGAACTACAGTTCACAGTATAACAACAGTAGCAATCCATGGATGGATGTAACTCACATAACCTCCGAAATGAGGTGTTGAGAATGATTTATACAACTTGGAAAAACATGTTTCCCAATCAACCTAAAATCAATTATTATTATAAACTAAACTGCCCGGACTTACTGAATTTAAAGACTAAAGAACATGTTACAACAATATTGCGTTGAAGACTGGATACAAATATTTACCAAGGGTTGTCAAATTTATATAAAAATAACACACTTATTTTGTAACTGAAAATTTCATACTAGTGGGATCTGATATGCTCAATACATTTGAGAGCGCAAATTACATATTTTCTCACATTTCACAGATTTCCATAGCAACAGGATAACATTGAATGCGTTAATGACTGTGTCATCTGTACACAACATTCTATGACAAACACCAAGTATATTCGCATATAAAATCATGTTCAAAATGTTATTAAATCAGTCATTATTGTATCAACATAGGTCTTAATACTTTTTGTTGTTAAATCAGCCATGGTCAGCAAATTATTTGACAACATTCTCGAATAACTTAGCTAGCAGAATATTCATACAATAACAATAAATATCGTTATCATTTCATAGCTTTACAAAAACCTGGAAACGACCATCTACATGTATAATACATCCATGTCTACTTAGACGTATTAATCAAACACCATCAACTAATGTCTAAGCGTCAAACAATGCAAAATGCATTATAAACTGCAAAATAAACACAAAAAAGCAAAAATTTAGAAAACGTTAGAAGGGCAAACTCCTGTCCCTTATTTAAATTGTATTAGATAAAGACACAATAATTGATCTATGTACATTATCAAGGCATAATTCATAAGAGATTAAACTTACACAAGGTTTTTCTATGATTTGACCTTGTGACCTAGTTTTTGACATCGGATGACCCAATATCGAACTTGACCTAGATTTTGTTGAGATGATCATTGTGATTAGGCCAAAATTGTGACCTCTAGTGTCTACACAAGTAAATTGTTGATGGACGACGTACGAAGAGTGTTCACAAAAGCTCACTCTTCACTTTGTGACAGGTGAGCTAAAAATACAATATTTGAACACTCTTGTAATATATGTCATATGGACTACATTTATTCTCGATCATAAAAATTACATTTTATATAATACTGAAGATAAACCACCTTATGTTAAAAGGCCAGCATATTATGAGAGACCATATCTTACATAGAATTTATATTACACAACAAATTAATTGAGTATTAAATAATATTTGTGACACCTTAAGGCCAATGCACAAAATAAAGAAATAAACAAATATTTGTGAATGAGTTTTTTTCAATCATGTTGAACAGGTTGATCTCACCAATTTTTCTGAAATTATTCATCAATACTAATTTGCTCTTCCGCAAGCAACTGACAACTTCTCCACATGTGGAGTTGGGAGTTCTCCACGTTCGGAGTACATGATCTCAGATGACCTCATTCAAACTTTTAAAATACTGTTGCTTTAGGACAAACATATTAGTTCCTAGTCTGTGAAATACAGAAAATATTTAACCTTAAATGTTTTTAATATCACAGAAATTCAATTTTCAATCATTTAGGCAAAAGTTATTAAATAAGAATGCAAGAGACATGCATAGCCTGCACAATGTTTCGTTGAAGAATGATTCTGCGTCAGACAAATGCTATTCTATAACAGGTTATTCCATAGCAACTGACCAATCAAAACATTCCTTATTTATAAACAGACCAATCAAAACGCTCCTTATAAACTGACCAATCAAAATGCTCCTTGTAGACCGACCAAACAAAAAGCTCCTTATTTATTAAACGACCAATCAAAACATCTAATTTACATATTTATAACTTAAAAAGTCACTAACAAAGGGATTTTACTCATAAACAAAATATACTCTAAAGCATGTAGCACCACAGAGAAAAGATGAACAAAATTGATTGCTATACATTTATACATGTTTTGAATAGTGTTACTAATTAAATATTTACACCAAAATTACAACCTATTCACTCTTTTTACACTGCTTTAGACTAGTATGAAAAATAGTTTTTGTTAGGCGAGACACTTTCAGAAAATACTGCAAAAACATTACAGAACTAAAAACTGTTCATATTACAGAATTTTCACCGTGCTCACCCTGACAATTAATTCTGTTTCCATAATAATTCTATTATGTATCACAGGGTTCCAGGGTTGTGACCCTTGAAATTTCCAAAAGCCACATTTCGACCACAAAATTTTGTTGGCAGGGTCATTTTCTATTGAAATCATGGGTATTTTGCCTATTAAATGGTAAAATTTAGTCGAAAGTATCAAAATGACAGATTCAGAAGCTAGTGAAACACCTGATATTGTGATGTTCTAATGATATTACTGATGGCGATGTTCACTATTTTTTAAACAGAAAGTTGACGTATCGAGTTATCAACCATATTGAAACAAATCATACAAGCGTTACCAGAAAGAAAGATCCCAAAATAAGTAAGACAAACATGGCTTGCAACATAATTTTGGGCTAGCAGAAATGTGTGCGCGTTTTAATTTAAATAATTACATTTTGTTCCGGTGTATTTTTTCCAACCAAGAGACAATGTAAAATCTACCCACAACGTAGAATTATATTAACATAAATGAGACCTGGGTTTCCTTTTATAAAAACTTCAGACTTTTATGTAAAATTTCAAGCTAGTGGTTTGTTCAGTCTTCTTGCAAGTGTATGGAAAATGAGCAGGACTTGGTCCTAATAATGTTTTTTTTCTCTAGTAAATGATTGTAGTTTTTATACACAGAACAGAGAGGTACCTGAATGAAAGGCTACCCGACTGAACGTCGAGACAAGATGCGAGCGCTATTGATCCCTAGGCTTCTAACTTTACAGATTTAAGCATCTAGTTACACAGAGTAACATTCTATGAAGGATAAATGGAATGACATGACAGTAAATGTTTGGAGTAATCATTTAACAGCAGAAATCAGAAAAGAGCTTTGCACATGCTTTTGACCAAAGTTTGTGAGTATACAAAGTGATACAAAGTGGATAACTGATCTGTTACAAGTAGCCTGCATGCCTTCACCTGGTAGATCAACCTACACACAGGTAACAACCTAGTATAGTCCAGAGAGTTTGATATGATGCTTGTCTACATCTGTAACCACTTTTGTACGTTTTCATAAGCAGGGAGTCTCACAAGGTGTAATACCGACACAAACCTAAAGGACCAATATTGCACGATTTGCTTGCGGAAATTTATTTATTCAATGCAAGAACCTTGTTATATATTCATGCATAAAGGTCAGGATCATGCCAAATTTTCTGTGCTATAGAGCAACCTACACACATGGTTACACCTAGCAACAGGACACTTGTAAAGCCATTTTAATGGGCAAAACAAATCTCTCAAACCTCTTTTGTTTACATGTTTGCTTATTCTGGCCCTGATGTTCCTAAGCATCTGAATTTGAAATAAACCAGAGGTGTTAACTCTTTAAATTTTACTGTTACAAACTAAGAATGTTTTCTGTTCGTGATGAGAATTTTGAGCAAATCCTCCAATGGAAATTATCCAAATGACACATGTCAACATTTGAGCTCAGATTTAGCTCAGATTGAGATGATGCAGGAGATAATGGGGGCCTGATTTGACACCATTTTTCAACAATTTTACAGTTATACAAGGTGGCCAATTCATCGAACCAATTTTCTTGGATTTTTACCCGACCAGTATAGCAGAGAATTTGACACGATCCTGACCTTTATGCATGAATATATTATAAGGTTCTTACATTGAATATATAAATTTTCGCAAGCAAATTGTGCATTATTGGTCCTTTAGATTTGTGTTGGTACTAACACCTCGAGCGTCTTCTTGATAGTCCCCGCTTATGAAAACATACGACCAGGGTGTAATTATAGACAATATATCAGCTGTTAATTATGCAAATAGAAGTTCGAGAGTCGTGTCAAATTCTCTGGACTATACCAACTTACCCTTTCAAAAGGAACTCCATATGAGGAAATTCAATATTGTTACCAAATTTTCATAGAAAGGCATGACGTGCCCCAACCAGGAATAAAACCCGGACATGCTGTGGCCAGGAATCGAAGCCCGACCTGCTGCGACCAGGAATCTAACCCTGATCACTATGTTACAAATCCAGTACTAGGGTTACATACAGTAAACAGTTCACCAAACCAGTTTTCTAGGAAACAATCGTCTACCAGTACTAATTTGCCCTTCAACAAGCAGTCCCTAACATCTGTATACTAGTACCTGTGTAGCAATCAATATAACCTAGAGACATACCCTGCCCACCATGATATGTGTAAGGTTCCTGAATGCTTGCTTTTGGGTTATCTTCATCTATTCATGGAGCACAACTCGAAGAGAATGTACCACAGGGGGGATAAACACGTGACCATAATTTGAAACAAGATGGCGGCGTAGACGCGAATATTATCGTTTTGGGACTATTATTTCAAGGTGAGTACGGAATTAAAATATCTTACATATCCTATCATATGGTACTCAAAGCGCGCTTTCCAGCGGTGTATAATATGCTGGTCTGGTATGTTTACTTTCTGAGAACATTAAGACCAAACTTTCGAGTCGAGCACAAGAAGCCATGGTGTATTTCACGCTATTGATAAATTTTAGTGTTTTTATGATCAAATCGCACTTTTGTGGAGTACTTAAAGCAACCACTTACTAGAAATAGTTTATAATGTATGTCAGCACAAGTCATTCGCTCATATTTATCATATCTATGCGATTTATCAATTTCGAATGCGTTGGTGCATCCCACGCCGAATGAAACGATGGTGCATTTCACGTCCAATCCACAACAAAGAATGGTGCATTTCACGCTGACATGTATTTTATTACAGAAATGAGTGTTATTTCCTCATATTAATAGTATAAAGCATGCATCCTGACATCTCTTATTGTAGTTCACGAGTCTTATCTTATATACATGTACATGTAGTGCGCCGGAGATAACACTAGCATTTGTTGGCAAATAAAATGACAATTAAATGCATTCCTGAAGTCTTATTTTGTTCGCTTTGTGCATTATCACTTTAAAAAGGATATTTACGTTCATACTATACTGAAGCTAGTGGCAAGTGTACCGTGCAGTGCTTATATTTATTGTCATTTTCATTTGTAAACAAACAGTGGGGGAAATCGGCCGATTGGCAATTATGATTGAAAAATTTCCCGACCGGGCGAAAAAAGTGGTCAATTTATTTATACCTTAGAAGACTAACCTTGGCATAAAGATATTTGACCAAGCGATAACCTGAACAAATGTTTCATATTCACATTGTTTATATCCAATATCGTACCGTTCAAATTTCCTTTGAAATGTCTTGATTCTGAGATATTTAGCCTTAAAAACTGCTACTTATCTGATCGGGAAAGTGAACATAAACACTTAATATATCTCAGAATATAGACAATGTAAAATAGTTCTGAAATGTAGGGTTTCAGACAAACCTTTTGTGCTACGAAATATGAAATCAGATTGTCTGCATGGCAAATATCCATATATATATACACAGGTTAGATTTCCATAAGTGGGTATTTCTATTCTCCGATCAGGCAATTTACGGAGCAAAATTTCCCGATCGGACAAGTAGTTAAGGGAATCCCCGAATTTCCCGATAGGGCAATTTCATCCACTGACAAAGGCTAATGTTTTCATGTTACTTAAATCTAACCTCTTTTCTTGTAGGATGGTGCGTGAACGAAGTTACAAAGACCTCGTCGCCGAAAATCTTGCTGCAGCACCCAGCAGTTAAAGACTTCTAGATCGTTTACTGATAATTGATTATACAACCTTGTCATACGAGAAATAAACAAATACAATATGACGATGATTTCGTTTATTAAACATTACTGAACAATAGACAACACATTTGAGTAATCAAAATTTATCAATCACAGGAAAGTATAACATATATCATCAGCAAAATAGAAAGTATCCACGTTTAATGTTTTTATATGAAGAAATATGCAAGTACAATGTAGAAACATCGTGGCTATTGATCTGCTGAAACTATTAAAGAATTCCATACTTTGGCAAAGCAACATTGTAATTCTGAACACGACGGGGAATAACTCGTTTTGTTCAAAAAGCACTCTGCTTATCAAAACAATATACTCGATGGCAGTTAAACTGTTTTCTGGCTCTAAACATCAATATTGATATCAACAAAGCATTTTGATGCAAATTGAGTCAAACTTTGGTATTTTTTAAATTACCTCCCTTCGAAGTAAAATAAGAGCATATTTACCGTTGCAATTGTGATCAACCCTAAGCATAAATTGTTGATTTCAGCAATGGAATGTTTCAATTAAAAAAACAATATAACGTTCGTTGATCAGTGGGGGAAATTGATCGATCGGGCAATTCTGTGATTCCTCTAATAAAATGTACAGATTAGTTTTTTAAAACGGTGGGCGTTTCTATCTAGTTTCTATAGGCACATTTCAGTGTGACGTCACAAGCACCTGTAACTGTTTATCTGTATATCTGTTTGGATAGCAGAAAGGGGCCGGTATTTATAAACTAACATAGGCACATGAATTTTGTTTTCTTAATAACTATTTCATTTTTTGGCCGAATTTCAATATTTTTATATCTCTGGAAAGTACTTCACATTCATATTTTAAAAATGCTATCGGTTTAATATGTTAACAGTTCAAATTTTCACCGATCTGACAATTTTTGGAGCAAAATTTCCCGATAGGGCAAATTGTTAGTGTATTCCCGGAATTGCCCAATAGGGCAATTTCCTGCATAATTATAAATAGTGTGATACCTTTATCATAAGGCACGTGTATATTGGAACATTGTTACGAACATAACATATTAGCACAAATCAGTCTCTGGGCAAACACTGCATGTGTTATAGATTAAGTAGTTTGACCTATCAAAAATAAAATGCATATTAATATGGCAATATCTGTGCACATTTATCGACACTTCTACGTTTAGTTCTGTAGTCTTGACATAATTTCACGTTACTTAAATACTATCTATGACTAATCAAACCACGACTTGACAAACCAGTTTTCCTTATACAAATTGTATACTGTATTCTTAACAGTACCAACTTAATATTTTAAAATGAGCCGGGTTCTTCTCCACAGGCACAAGAAACACGGACGAGGCGCCTGTGGCGTCTCTCGTGATCTCGAAGACCGGATATGCTTCTTAAGACCTTCCCAAACGCACTGTATAGTCTTGCTGTCCTCAGGTCTTCAATCATATCTAAGGAAATGAAATATTATTAGTTAGATAACGTATAATACTGGTACGGGCTTATATTGCATACAAATGGTATAGAACAAGTACTAATACTGTAAGTACAGTAACATACTAAGACAGTTCCGGTTTATTATTTAATCATGAGTTTCAAAACATGCAGATATGTTGTGCAATCCATTTGCCATATCCAAATAACAAACAAACAAACAAACGTTCTGAGACTAATACCTTTGTTCTAACAGAATAAAAAAACATTGCAAGAGAAACCAATTACATGTATGCGAAATTGTGGTGAATTATTACATGTGTATCTCAAAATAACGTGAAATGCACCATCGTTTTATTCGGCGTGGGATGCACCAATTCATGCAAAATTTGTAAATGTCGTAAATGTGAAAAATATGAGCCAATGACTTGTGCTGACATACGTTATAAACTATTTCTAGTAAGTAGTTGCTTTAAATACTACACAAAAGTGTGATTTGGTCACAAAAACACTAAAATGTATCAATAGCGTGAAATGCACCACGGCTTCTTGTGCTCGACTCGAAATTTTGGTCTTAATGTTCTCAGAAAGTAATCATACCAGACCAGCATAGTATACACCGCTGGAAAGCGCGCTTAGAGTACCATATGATGGAATATGTAAGATGTTTCAAGTCCGTACTCACCTTGAAATAATAGTCCCAAAACGATAATATTCGCGTCTACGCCGCCATCTTGTTTCAAATTATGGTCACGTGTTTATCCCCCCTGGTACCATGTAATGATGTTTCAAAGCTGTAGTTCATATTTCAAACACCAACCTGTCCAGTACTTGTATTAGTTAGCTTAATCAGACATGTATAAACCAGCATCAATTTGCTATAAAATAGCAACATTTACGTTCTGACAATGAATTGGCAAGATCATAAAATAATGCCACATGCCTGTGTGATCCAATGTGAACTGGTTCCCAGCAAGCCACATGTTAATGTGAACTGGTTCCCAGCAAGCAACATGTCAATGTGAACTGGTTCCCAGCAAGACACACGTTGTGTGAACTGGTTTCCAGTAAGCAACATGTCAATGTGAACTGGTTCCCAACAAGCCACATGTTAATGTGAACTGGTTCTCAGCATGCCACATGTTCGTGTGAACTGGTTCCCAGCAAGCCAGATACAGACACCTCTCAACATCATCACAATGTTCTGATATTAAGATAAGAATTTCTAGTTTTAAACAAATATATTGCAGAAATCGTAAAAAAACGAAAACTACTTGTATAAGTTCACATACCTCTATATTTTCACAAAATGCTGACATTCGAACAAAATACATCTCAAATGCATCACTTTAACTATGACTCACAAACTGAATGGTCAAAGCTTTGACATTAATTATTATATACACACATGTGTTTAGTATACATTGTTAGTACAAGATGCATAATAAATGCTGTTTTCTTTCAAAAAAATGAATAGTCTGTAAAAAAATACTTTACACGCGGAATTCCAACATCCATTTGTGCTAAAACCCCCTAGCACAATTAAGATACATAAGAGAAATTATGACAAAAAAAATCTTAGCTACAGTGCACTTTGTACATTAAACGATAAAGGGGGGAGGGGCTTAGTAAAAGGGGGAGGGACTAAAAATGAACACTACTATACAATGAGAGAAGGGGATTTTTTTATATCAACCAAAAAACAAATGCATCATTAATAATTGCACGAATACCCTAGTAACTTTAAAAATGAGATTTGTTCCTTCGAGTTAATCGTAAAATCTGTACAATATTTTTACAAGTATGCGTCTGTATGAGATATATAAATATATATGTAACTCACTGACTTGATTATTGGCAAACTGTACACAAAATATCGGTTGTAAAAAGATGTCTATAATACACACATGCCCCCACTACTGGCAGCCAATTAATATCTCGTTAACAGTGACAGGTGTCTGTCTCACCTCAGTATAGAGAACAACCTCCTTATCACACTCATGGACTGTATTTATACATTAGAAATGTCTACTGTCAGACTAGCTAACATGTGCAAAGCAATATACTAGTGGCCCCTATTTCAACAGGGGATCAGTAAGGCCTAGATTAAAAGATTATTAACATGAAATATACAATGAGTTATACATAAGACTCGAAAAAAATGGCAATTTAAATGACGTACATTATTTCTGTTTAATACTGAACATTCATGGGCAACATCCGCAATTTATAGCAACAGATAAGAAAACTATTTTTCAATGAGAAATATAACAAGATTTAACAAAACTTAATACTTTGTTCAACGATCATGTTCGACTGTTGTCCTATCCTTAAAACGAAAACGTCCATTTTTACAACTTAGTTAAAATGAGTTATCCAATTTATAACGTAAGCCGACATACCAACAAACTTCAAGACTATTTTTGGCAAGGGAACTTAAAATGACTATATTACACTAATCTAGAATTGTACAAAGAATTGTCTAAAGAAAGAATGTGACTGCACTAAAGTCAATGTACGACCCAAAATTAAGGTTTAAGGGGACGCCAGAAGATAACGACAAAATCTAGCTAGTATAGTGAACGTATGCACCAGGCATAGTCACACAAAAAATATGACAGTAAATACATGAAAAATGTACACAATCTCAGTCGAAAACATCAAAGCACTTTTCTTATAAGAATGCAAAATATGTGTACAAAAAATTATCATATTTACATTGAAAGACTTTTTAAATGGAAAAAATATGTATTCAAAAACACTCTGTACAATCTAGTGTAAAATGGTGTAGTTTGTTTTTATACAAAAACAAACAAACATGCAAAAAAGTATGGAGGGGTTGTAGCACAAATACGGTTGGAATTTCACAAACAATTCTTCTTTATACATTTTATACAACCTTGTAAAGGCAAGAATAACTGCCAGATATATTTATACACACAAGTAGAAAACTATGCACAGTATTTGTCTACAAGTATTGGACTTTTTATTTTGTACACTATACACAAGGGGTTTGACTGTAAACTGTACATTTATATTACAATGTGGGGGGACCATCTTTGATTCAGCTCTCATGACTATTTAACAGCCTGCTATGAATGAACGTAATTTACATTGTACAAGTATATAACTGTTATCGTAATGATTCTCTCTTATATTACACAAGTATATAAACCTAGTAAGTTTATGAAAAGTTGATAAATTATTGGTCGTACATAGATGATGAGTGTGATGCATGATGCGTTGACTGTACAAGAGACAAGTATGAAGGCATATGGGATGTACACTTGTTCAAATAGTACGGGAAAAACATCAATTTAATATCTGGAGTACATGGTTTATACACAGCAAAGCAAGCAAGACGCAAAAACACCCAAACAAAGTGAGAAAAAAATGTAAGAAAAAAGACGACTATTTACATAATATAATAATCTGTAACAAGTCATGCATATACATATATATTACCCTAAGCAAAATGTAGCAATTATGCAAGATATTGTAGTCATATAATACAAGGGGAAACTAGTAGTGTTCAGTCTCAGAAAAATTTGAAATAATCACATCCATTCTGGGTCCATACTTTTTTTCATGTAACAAATTTCCATGACTTCTCCATGACAAATTTCCTCGACATATTTTTACATTGATGCAGTTAATTAAAACTGGGTCTCATACTGGTTTCTGAAACAATTTTTTAGTATTTTGCAGCGACTTTGTCGTAAGTTTAACATTGTTTTCAATGTTGAAACTTGGATTTCCTGACAATTATTAGTAATTTCGAATGTTTTCCTTGACAAAATTGGCAACTATTATTTTCAATGTCTTTTTCAGACAAAATCTATTTCCAATCGCTTCTAAGTCAGTATGAACCAGGTTGGAACCCTTTATGACAAGGATGTGTTAATTCACACTCATATCCATGTTCAATCCCTAATAATTATTTCCCATAACGAGTAGGGAGACATTCTAGTTATGCAGACTTTATTTCGGTTTTTAAACACTACTATACTTTTAAGTGCACAAACAATTAAGCATTTTAGGTAAACACAAAACTGTGGCCTATAAAAGCCATTAAGATGCACTTAAAGCAAAAACGCTAACAGTTATCTCTCAGAACTCAACAGGTCTGTAATGTTTATATTATACAGGCACGATTAATGTCACCTTCATCCACAAAAACTGTGTTCATTCCTTGTTTCTCAAATATATCACTAACTACCCAAAATGCCTATGAGCAGAACTTGAAGTTATTTTCTACCTAGTTCTGCCCAGGTTGTATTTTCAAAAGGCATCTGAAGTTAATTCATGAATTGAAATGATCTTACTTCTCTTTTGCATTCCAAGGTGATTGCTTCATAGTCATTTGTATACACATTACACGAAAAAATGCGAGTATAATTGTTGAAAATGAAGTTATTGACCTAGTATATCACTGGCTTAGAATGAGGTCGTTAGCGCTACTCACAACCTTATAAAACTCATACAAATTTTTTAAAATCTGCATCACAAGGCGCTTCTTACGAGCCATTTTTCATGAAAACCGAAACTGGTCATGTTAAACAAACTGAAGTCGAAAAAGCTTGTTTTTCCATACATAAAGAGAAGTTTTCAGACAGTTTTTCTTGTTTTATAAAAATAGCGTGTTTTTGTACTTACCACCTCCTCATTCTAAGCCAGCAAATGGTTGAAATGAAATTATTGACTTCGTAAATTGCATAAGCTACTTAGATCTCGACATAATCAAGGATCATAAAGGACAAAACAAGACAAAAAGGCCTTCACTGCAAAAAAACAACCAGTTGATGATGAAAAAATGTTTTCTATACAAAAGTAACCCTAATATACACAAAGACTACATCCTCTATTTACACACCACCAGTTGATATAATACAGTTTATACAAACAAATCTTTACACAGATAATATACATTGATTTTATACACCAATTATGTTCACTAGTAAAAAAGAATGAAAGTGTATGTGTGGGTGGGTGGGTGGGGGGGGGGGGGGGTAACAACATGCGACAATATCATTATGCGGGGTAACAGGACTTCCAAGGGTGAGAACTGGAACTGAACAGTGAATTGTAGGCGAGAATATACAACAAAATGAGTGAAAATGTGAAAAATTGTGAAAAAATGTGAAAATATTACGTCAACCGTGAAATCACTCAGATAACTTGATTTTATGAGTAAAGACAACAAAAAATTCACAATAATTACCAAGCACGATATTACTCAATCGCTTATATTACACCAGCTCTATCTAGTTGATTATCAAAGAAGTGTTAAACTTTAATTAAACTATTATTCATTTAAGCAATATTATTCAGAGATCATTATATATTGTTAGCGACAACATTAAACATGTCTGTTAATACCCCAAAAAATTTGCTACTTATTTAAAATACATTCATAATATTTACAAGTTTAAATAGATAAAACTTTTACCATCATTTAAGGTTCTATGGATTTAGCTTGCTTCCCAATACCAGTTGGTCTAATATACACGTCAGGAAAAATCTTTCCCACAGATGATTAATTTCAATCTATTGTGATCTGTCTACAGTTAATATATCTTTGTATTGGTCCAACATAATTGTTTTTTATTCGAACTATTGAGAAGTCTGCAATATATCTTCGGCGAAATTTCTCGGTTTAATAAGTTCTTTCAACATTACAGAAACTTTTAAAAAAAATTCGACGAAACAAGTAATATAAATACATTGTACATATTTTTTCATTTAAATACATGAAACATCTAATGAAAAGATGACCAAAAAAAGAAGAAAACAAGACTGCGTTCAATAAACGCTTATGCCCCCTGTGGAAGCCTTGTCCATAAATAAGTCTAAGTCCAAAATTAGGTCAAGGTGAAGGTCAAAATGGGGTTAGGTGATACTGGCGTGTGGAGAGTGTTCATACACAACATCCATGCAAGTTTGGAAGCTTTGTAGAAAGCCATAATAATGCTAGAAGAAACGGTCAATTAGGGTTAACCAGGACGGACGGACGGACGGACGGACGAACGGACGGACGGACAGGTGAATCACTATATGCCTCCCGATCTATCGATACGGGGGCATAAAAAACTTTACAATAGCTGTATCATGCAAAATCATCAGCTCAACAAATGCTAGCTACCATTTAACATTACAACAGCTATAACTACAATAACTAATCTATCTAATATATATATATATATAACACAGTACCAAAGAAAAATAAAGTAAATTACAACATGCAAATGTTGAAAAAATAACAAATATGATGAGAACAACATGGGACAAAATTCTGCTCGAGTTTTCTAACCAGTCTTTGCAGGGACATACAAAACAAGGTGCCCCCATTATTGGCAATTAGTGATATACTGTCATGCCTAAGTAGTACGACCAGGGCTTGCAGTTTTTGACAAGGCTCTTTTACGTTACGAAGCTTCTTAACCAGGAGTTCTTTTTTTTACAGCGACCCAAAGTTTTAGGGGCCCATCCCTCAGACCCCCATGTCCTAGAGTTACAACCTTGTCCCTAAAGTTGTATAAACAACATACTGCAGTTAACTTTGTGGTAACATTGAATACAACAACTCCTTGCTATATAGACCATAGTATACTATAACATACTATCCATAAGATACCCTGACCACGCATCTCTGACCAACAAGTCAGTAAATATCGAAAACAAAACTTTCACATTATCATGTATGTTTCTGTTTCAGACTGATTTATACGAAATCATCAAGATAATCTTCCTGGTCCGATAATTATGCTTTCCAAGTTCTTCCCGAGCAGCACTATGAAAAATGAACAATGATGCATCTTAATTTATTCAAAAAACAACAAAATTTAAGTATAAAGACGATCACATGTGTAACTGACTCAAACAAAAACATCTACCAAATACACGTAACAAGAAGTTTATACATGTCACCATAAGTAAAACATTTCATTCTACGTCTTGTCTAACGAGTAAACTTATCATTCATACAGCAAATAGGCTGTCATTAAGAGGCCACCTCAAAAATCTCTCAATAAACATCTGTTAATTGATAAAATAACCGTTGTTACATTCGCCTCCAATCTAATACAAGCCAGCTCAGCAAAACCTTAATGACAACCCAAAGCCTTCTATTAAACTCTTAACAAGCACAATAACCAGAACATTTCAAATTTTTAAAACTTGTAAAATAAGCACACATTCGCAATTAACAGCGTTGATCAATTAATTTCTTTACTATGTTTTTTTCGACAAATATATGTAACATCAATAAAACTATACCCTGGTCTAAGCACTTAAATTCATATAGGACAATTATATGACAAAATACAGCGATTAATGTATTGCAAGTTAATAGTTTTATCGTCAGCAAAACTGTGGAACACAGCTTCTCCAATACAAAGTCACATTTTACTCGTTGCAAATTATTGATAATTCAAATATCGTAAATGACATTTTGACAAAAAAAGACAACATATAAAAATACACATGAATACCCTGCAAAGTAAAACATCACAAACTAGAACAGATGCAGAATGCAAAGCTGATGAAGTCAAAATGAACGAGAAATAATAATCACCCAAAGGCAGTAAATGGCAGCGTAACATACATTTACAACAAGTGTTCAGAAAATGAAGGCAAATAAACTTTGTTAAGAAATAAAATCTTAATTAGATCTATCTAACATTCCCTAGTCTAGGCATCAAACTGATACAAAAAATTAAAGAACATTTTGGCAAACATTTCTGTTGTTGCCACGGTAACATAGATTTAAGTTCTAATAATAAATCTATTTAATCCAAAAAAAGACAAGTTTTCGTCATCAGTCATCCACATATTCAAAATGCCAATTAATAACTTTAAAAATAAAATTTCAAATTTATTATACGACATAACTGTAGTTATCACACAATTTAATTATCATTAGTAATAAAGAAAGCAGAATTTCCACAATAAAACAAAGGCAGGGAAGCTGTACAAAGTTAATCAGTTAGGGTAGAGCCCCGTTAGGAGGCATCCCAATTGGTCCCAGATCTAGATTGGTCTTCTGAAGAAATTTTTCCAACTTGGCGAGAATATGTTTCCCGTATGTGTACTTCCGTAACGTCCCCACATGTGGACGAATCTTGTGCATTAGAATTTTCCTTAGTGGAGGTTCGGCAACGTCAATCATTTTCTGCACAACGTAGTTTGCAAACTGATCTTTCATCATCGTATACAACGCTCCATCGTTCATAGAGCAAACTTCTTCAATCAGATTCACCTTCTCTGCTCTAGATGAATGTGACACACATTTCTCCACCACATTACTGCAAAATAAATCAACAATTATTCTTACACTCAAACACCCACTGATTCCATTCAGAAAGTGTACTTCGCCGCGGACAATTATGTTGTTCATCCTCATCAAACTGTACAATAACCCTTGTAAGAAGAAACTAGTACTTCTAGAGCTTTTCTGTAATTTATTTTTACAAGCTATTAAAATAAAATTTACCAAACTCAAAAAAAACCAGTCCTTTATCTATTATATATTCAGTAAAGACTTTTGAAGCAAGTCAATTATCACAATACCTCTACTGGTTCATTTATACAACTTACCGTTTACTTACACAGGCTGGTATTAACAAAACATCTTAAGGGAAAAACTTAAAGTCTTTCCTTAAAAGGGAAAACTTAAGGTGATAAGCAAAACAGCAAAATCAAAGTTATCAATTCTTTACATAGTTTAGAAGCATTATGTAAAGAGCTACAGTAATCGAAGAAAACAAAGTTATCCTTCGTTTTTTGTAACTTAAGTCAAAACATTTAAGTTTTCCCTTAAGATGCTTTGTGAATACCAGCCCAACCCTGCGTTAAAACAAGACTGCGTTCAATAAACGCTTATGCCCCCTGTGGAAGCCTTGTCCATAAATAAGTCTAAGTCCAAAATTAGGTCAAGGTGAAGGTCAAAAAGGGTCAGGTGATACAGGTGTGTGGAGAGTGTTCATATACAACATCCATGCAAGTTTGGAAGCTTTGCAGCAAGCCATAATGATGCTAGAAGAAACGGTCAATTTGGGTTAACCAGGACGGACGGACGAACGGACGGACAGGTGCATCACTATATGCCTCCCGATCTATCGATACGGGGGCATAAAAATATTTACATGACGCACGTTTCGTACCTGTTACATACCAGGTAGGAAACAGGTAGGAAACATGTACAAAACGCGTGTCACACAAATATTCGTTGAACGCAGGACAGTTCTAAATTAATGTAACAATTTGATTTTTTGTAACAACTGCCTACATCTTCTCAGAGGACTTTTACAATGTGTTACTGTATATTATAACGGCATCATACAATACTAGCCAAGCTAGGTTTTATTCATTGTGTACCTTGTACACTCCCATAAGAGGTGTCAAAAACAAGTAATCATCTGCCTTTCTTCTGGTGTTCTAGCATGCATACTGGTGCTCAACAGCGCCTGGTTCCACTGAACTGCGGTATGCAAACTGAATAGCTACCTTCACACGCTCATACATCTCACTTTATAATGTATAATTGAAGAATCAAGGGGCAGGTGTTTTGTCGCATAACCACGTGATCAAGCAGGTAGGTAAGTAAGTAAATACTTTAACGTGACTACACTTTTAGTTTCTGAATCTTCCATGTGGGCCTCAACACAGTGATTTTTTTCCTTCTTTGTTTGCTACCGGTAAACGGTACCTTCCCAATTTGAACAAGAGTGCCAAAATGTCACAAAATACGCCCGTCTTGGGGCATTGTGAGTCTCAGGGCATGGTGAATGAAAAAAACAATGCAACATTTTTTTTAATTAAAGGACCATAACCCAAGAAGGCCTAGGCTGATTTGGCCTACAATTAAACTTGTCTTAGATATTATATCCATGAACATTGTCACCAAGTTTGAAGATACTCAGATGAAAACTCTTTGCACTAGAGAACAGACAAGGTCAATTTCACATTTATTTTGGTAATTATAGGATCATAACCAAATAAGGCCTAGGCCGATTTGGCCTATAATCAAACTTGGCCTAGATATTATGCCCATAAGCATTGTCACAAAGTTTGAAGATGATTGGATAAAAACTGTTTGCGTTAGAGCACAGACAACCAATTTCATACTTATTTGGTAATTAATTTCTTATTTGGTAATTAAAGGACCATAACCCAATAAGGCCTAGGCCGATTTGGCCTATTATCGAACTTGGCCTAAATATTATGCCCATAAGCATTGTCAGCAAGTTTGAAGATGATCGGATGAAAACTGTTAGCATAAGAGTACAGACAAGGCCAATTTCATACTTATTTGGTAATTAAAGGACCATAACCCAATAAGGCCTAAGCCGATTTGGCCTATAATCGAACTTGGCCTAGATTTTATGCCCATAAGCATTGTCAGCAAGTTTGAAGATGATCGGATGAAAACTGTTAGCGTAAGAGTACAGACAAGGCTAATTTCATATTTGGTAATAAAAGGACCATAACCCAATAAGGCCTAGGCCGATTTGGCCTATAATCAAACTTGGCCTAGATATTATGCCCATAAGCATTGTCAGCAAGTTTGAAGATGATTGGATGAAAACTGTTTGCGCTAGAGTACAGACAAGGCCAATTTCATACTTATTTGGTAATTAAAGGACCATAACCCAATAAGTACTAGGCCGATTTGACCTATAATCGAACTTATCCTAGATTTTATGCCCATAAGCATTTTCAGCAAGTTTGAAGATGATCGGATGAAAACTATTTGCGCTAGAGTACAGACAAGGCCAATTTCATACTTATTTGGTAATTAAAGGACCATAACCCAATAAGGCCTAGGTCGATTTGGCCTATATTCGAACTTGGCCTAGATATTATGCCCATAAGCATTGTCAGCAAGTTTGAAGATGATCGGATGAAAACTGTTTGCGCTAGAGTACAGACAAATTACTGGACGCCGCCGCCCGCCCGCCCACACGCCTGCCGGCCAAGGGTGTTCACATAATACGTCCCGTTTTCAACGGGCGTATAAAAAGGCTATAATTTTCCCAAATTTGAAGGGAGAAATTCCCAATGAACATTTAAAAAAAAATTATATCAAAATCGGACATTAAATGACAAAGTTATGAACATTTTTGACAAGAGGTCTGGCATAAAAGTTTACAGAAACCAGTAAACAGTCACATGTAATCTCTTTTCTGTTTTATTTGGCCTTTCTGCTTCATGAAAATTCCCAATTTGAAGTTGTCACGACGCGAAAATTCCCAATCTGAACGGACCCAGACCCTTTCCCAAAGAAGCGAAAAAAATCACTGCAACACAAGCAAATAAAGTGGCATCATACAATACTAGCCAAGCTAGGTTTTATTCATTGTGTACCTTGTACACTCCCATAAGAGGTGTCAAATACAAGTAATCATCTGCCAATTTAGTTAATATTTCCACGAAACAAGTTTTGAGGTACATAAGTTATCCATTGATGCTGTGTGTGGACTGTAGTACTTCCTTGTTTTTTAAAATATCGATTTTGTTCTTTCGACCTTCTCATTCTAAGCCATTGATTTACAGTACAACTTGTATTAAACAATCAACCAAAAGAGCAGAACACAGTTGAAATCAGAAACTAAAGTTAGTGGGTGGCTAGGAGCTGCTGCCATTTCTGTGTTGTTTTGGATCCTCTGGGCGCTACGGTACTTTAATATTCGAGAATACCAAAATAGCTTTACCTTGCAAATTTATGTTGACTAAGCAGGAGGACCTTCCCTCTAAGCTCCAAGACGATTTTACTCTTATCTTCCGGTCTGCCATGTTCTAGCACGTGCTGTATGACGTAGTTACCGTATTGGTCCTGCACCAGACGTTCAGTCTGCTCATGTAACTCTTCTAACAATGGTTGTATTTGATCAGGCGTACAATGTTCTAGAATTCTCTGAATGACTCGACAACCGTACGGATGTGTAGACAGGGTGTAAACCTGAAGTATGAGAATCACATAAAATAAGATACAACAAGAATGGCTTTGATCACAAAAACGTAGGTCTCCAACAAAGAGCCGTAACTTGTCTGACCTAAACTTTAGGGGTCATCTAAACATACAGACATCCATCCATCCTGTGCGAAAGCGTTCCCCTACTGTATGGTGAAGTCCAAAACTATCTACCCACTCTAGTCTCCTCATATGCTGTGAATTGGTGACAGCCAGACTCTGCCCTACCCTACGCTAATAGTAATTCTCGTGGTTTCCACATCAACCACTGGTCACACTACAGGGTTTCTACTGAGGCATAACGCCCATTCATGAAAAAAATGCACATGTCGGTTTCAGGTGTGTTTAGCATGCTTCCAGACACTGAAACTTTTTCAAAAATTGTTTTCAGTATAATTTTTTTTAAATGACCGTAACTTTGTTAATACTCTGTGAATTATTTCATCAAATAACTTTTATTTTGTGCAGAAATGTTCATTCTTCCTATTGCAGTGGATTTTCTTAGGAACATTAGGACCCCTGCAATAGGAACAAATTCTCACCTGTCCTTTAAATGCATCAATGATGAACTGTAGATGTTTTGGATCGACACATTCTATACATTTCTGTACTACATGGTTACCATTCTGATCCTTTACACACTTAGCAACATGTCCGTCCAGTTCCTTGACAATCTCAACCTGCAAAATATACACAACATTAAACACTAGGGTCAAAAATAAAGTATTGTCTGTCTCCCCTTCCCAACGCCCCTGTCTAATTAGCGTAAAACTCATTTTATTGTCGATAGTTTTATTTCTTACTCTCATACCTGATTTTTTTTTTCTTTCAAAGGGTCAAAAATATTTTGGGTATGGGACTTTTTAATTGGGTATGTAGGGAAAGGGAAACAAACAATATTTTATTTTTGGCCTAGTCAGCGAGGATTTGAGTGGACAACATGCCTGCCTTTAGGTTCAATTTTCAGCTTGGGCACTTGGTAATTTCTCAGTTTGCGAATTTAGCTCTTCAACTTGTCTGGTTGTCCGGGACAAGTAATTGTTGATTCAGGAAGTAACCTCTGCTGTAATTATGCATATAGGGAGGATATAGAAAAACTATTCAGTTTTGCCAACTCGGGCAAGTAGTTTAAAATCCTAAATTCACTAACTGATTTCTGAAATACTTTTCGGAGTAACCAACTCAACCAGAGATAAATTCTCAGGCAACAAAGACGTAGTCTCGCTCGTATTGAGGAGTACTGTACCAGATAACAGTCTTAACTATGCTGAGTATCAAGCAAGAGAGATATACCAGAATTATTTTTAACGATTTTGGTATGCCATGGCCTGGGTTTGAAAACAGAAATCTTGGACACTCCAAGCTGACACTATAACCACTAGCCATCAAGACAGATATTTGTTTTAAACATAAGACAAGTTAACAGCAGGAATGAAAGTTAAAAACTCTGAAAAACAACACTGCGTTCAATAAACACTTATGCCCCCTGTTGAAGCCTTGTCCATAAGTAAGTCAAGTCCAAAATTAGGTCAAGGTGAAGGTCAAAATGGGGTTAGGTGATACTGGCGTGTGGAGAGTGTTCATACACAACATCCATGCAAGTATGAAAGCTTTGTAGCAAGCCATATTAATGCTAGAAGAAACGGTCACTTTGAGTTAACCAGGACGGACGGACAAACGGACGGACGGACTGGTGAATCACTATATGCCTCCCCATCTATCGATAGGGGGCATAAAAACTGAAATCTTCAAAAATTGACAATTTATATAGGCAAAAAAAGAAAAACTGACTTTATGGTACAGTCAGAACTCGATACAAAGACGCTTATTGTTTCCAAGAAAAATGTCGTTGTAACGAACAAGTCAGTATACTGAATTGATACAAACAGCATTTTGATACTTTTGTCGCCAAATATGATGTCACTATAATGAATTTGTCAGTTTATTGGGTGTCTTTATATCGAGTTCTGACTGTACCCTCAAAAACTGCAAGTTCAGACACATGCCTGAAAACTTTTATCAATGTAACTTTACCTGCATATCTGAGGGTATTGATTCTAGTGCCTTCTGTATCACACGGCAACCATACATCTGTAGAGCAAGCGGTAGAACATGACCTCGGAGACGCTGAGCTAACGTCTGCTTCTGATCCGGAGTTCCAAACTCGAAAAATTTCTGTATAACATAATTGCCGAACACATCCGTCATTAAACCGTATGCAGATGTGAGTATCTCACTGAACACCATTTGTTTCTCCTGTGGAGTGGCTCGTTCCAACTTCTGCTGTATAAATCTGTTAAACAACAATATATACTAGAGATGGGACCGAATACCAAAATCAGTATTCGAATATTCGAAATTCATATTCGAATATTCGATTATACCTATGTCAGTGTATTCGTTCACATTTTTATCTCCCCACCCCCCGTAATGAAATGCAGTTACGGAATTCATTAAATTGATGTTGTTTTCTAAACCGTTGATATGTATACACTTTAAACGATGTTGGTGCAGTAATAAAAATATTGTTTGCAATATAAATCCTCTTTTTTCTTCTCCTGGACAGCTTGTGAATAGATTTTTAATATGCTGTGGTTTTGTTGTTATTTCTAGCAGAAATGGTATAAGTATGAACGACTACAATTACAAATATCGTTGTCATCGTACAACGTGTGTTTCGCACTGTTCGTATACTGCAAAGAGTTATCAACATGAATGAAATTTGTTCTCCTTGGTCATTTATGTTGAATCATTAAGTAAATAAAATTAATAAGAAGGTTTTTATGTGACCCTTTTCAGTCCGCACCAGGCCAATTAAGCTGATCAATAGATCCATCACACCTTATTCAAACTGCAATTAATTTTGTAGACAAGCGTCTTATCAACACATTTACCGATACCACAACAACAATAACATTATACATCTATGCAAAATGTTAATCCTGCAGTAGATCCCCTAGGCTAATTGTTATCTTTTGTTGGTCAATTAAAACAATCCCACACACTTGTCAGTAAATGTTTTAGCCTGTGTCCGGGTTATCAGGACGCTTGAATACAGACGAAATGCAAGCGTTTCGGGTGTCAAAAATGCAATCGTTTTCGAGAGTATTTTGGAGAAGTGTCATGCTGTTTATTCAGATTATACAATTGTATCAATAAATCGATGAACGTAGCAACAAAATATTGATAAGGGCAGATTATATTATAGGTATTATATGGCCATTAACAGCGTACGAGAATAATTAAAGTGTTGACATTTTTGTTATTGAAAATGACAGAAAACTGATTTTTTTTCGAATATTGAAATTGGATTCGAATATTCGTTCGTTTTCCGAATATTCGGTCCCATCTCTAATATATACACATTGGTGAAAGTTTGAAATTCTGAAACCTGAAATCCTCAATACATGGGTTTGTTCTCCTGAGGTAAAAGTCCCAATCTTGCAAAAAGTCGCAAATCTGAGTCATTAGCTCACACCCCCACACTAAAACTCAGTTCAAACATTGTTCTATTGTTAAAAAAAAATTTCAAATGATCATATCATTTGTCAATTCTTTAGTCCAAGTGAACTAATAAAATGGCATCATACAATACTAGCCAAGCTAGGTTATATTCATTGTGTACCTTGTACACTCCCATAAGAGGTGTCAAATACAAGTAATCATCTGCCTTTCTCATAAGAAGAAATTTCTTTCGAATTCAAAAGGTTGCATGTCCCATTAGGACATAAATATAGATGAACATAAATATTATAAAGGGACGGAGTCATACAAACTGCCAGAATCAAACCATTTTCATTTTCCAGCTAGTATAGCACAGATAACTTGACCTAATCCTGACCTTCATGCATATATATATGTAACCAGGTGAGAAAAATGTGCAACCAGACCGGGGCTCGCACCCGGGACCCTTCGCTTTCAAGGCAAATGCTCTACCGACTGAGCTAGCCGGCTGCCTACACAAGTTTTCCCCTATTAGTAATTAAATCCTTTACATACTACTACATATATTACAAGATTGTTGCGTTAAATATATAAATTTATGCTGTATTACACCTAAGCGTCCTCATAAATGCTCACCACAGTGAAGAGGAAATATGATTAATATATTTTTTATAAGATAAAGTGGCATCATACAATACTAGCCAAGCTAGGTTATATTCATTGTGTACCTTGTACACTCCCATAAGAGGTGTCAAATACAAGTAATCATCTGCCTTTCTGGTAGCGCAAATGAATCTGCATTTATATTTGAACCAGGGCATTTTTTCAAAAGTAGGGGAAGGGGCATTTTCTTTGAATTTTGGGGAAAATAACTTATAATTTTTGTTTAAGGGGAAGAAAAAACATGATGTAAATTGGATTTTAGGAGAAAACTGCAAGATTTTAAAGAAATTTCCCGAGGGGAAGATGCCTGTAAACGGCTCCTGCTATAGAAGGAAAAAAAGCCCTGGCAATGGCACTATACAGTATAGGTTGGAATCCTACAACTGACAACTCACATATGATGAGAAGTTACATACCTTGAACCATGCTGATCCTGTGAGAATTCCACCACATGATTCATTAGATCCTTCAGTTGTAAGTTGGGGATTCTGTTATTACGGAAATCTTCCAGTAATCTGCTCCGTCCAGTAACCTCCTTTGATAAACTACTGTAAATACAAGATATGTTTGTTAAACTTGTATGCCCCCGTGGCAGCCCAATAGACGGAAATTGTAAAGGTCACAATGACCTTGACCTTTGACCTACTGACATCAAAATCAATAGGGGTCATCTACTGTTAACCCTTAGACCAGAAATCTATTACCTGCAGAGTAAAGCCCCATTTCCATGAAGCGTAAAACCATGTAACACATGCCGAATAAATATATTTCGCTTCAGTCTATTTCGCGTGCTGCCGTTTCCATAGACGCTTCAGGTAGAGAATTTTTTACACATGTGTGCGCGTACAATGACATTTGAAGTATAAATTGACATCATTATCTTGATTTCAGTATTGCATGATTGACACAAATAATACGCTCCATGGAAACCCGGCTTAAGACTTAATTATGTACTCCATATCCATAAAGGACATCAACAAATTATAATTAACCACATATAGTCAATCACGAGAGTCAATCACCCAATGATAGACTTATATTTTTAAAGTTATAGCTGCGATTGAAGAATCCAATAAATTCACTAAATTATGCAGTGATTTCTTGATTTCTGAACTTAAATGCAGACTTTATGTCAGCTGCTACACTATGCTAATAGCAATCCAAAGGACTGGTTCAAGAGCAACAACCTCTCAACAATAACTTCAAAACTTCTCGTAACAGATATTTAACCTTTGTAGAGCAACAACCTCTAAACGACAGCCAATATTTGCAGCTCTCGGAGGGTTTTACTCTACTGAGGTTGTACTACTGTAGTAGCAGTAAATAATACATGATTTATATGATAAAGGATAAATTCTTATGAACAAAACGTTTTATTTTAATCATACATAGAATGTTTATAGCATACCTTCTAGACTGCATTGTCCTGCCAGGAAACAGGGAACCAAACATACTTGTTGCTCCCACAGATCCTGTACGAAATTTAGCCTCAGCGCCCGGCGCAGCATTATACAATCTACCTCCATTCCCAAGACCTGTAAACAATTCCAATAAGTTAATTAAACTGCATTCGTGCCTTATCCTCAACAAGCTGTGTGGGTAAAAAATTTAGGCATATCATTCATTCATTCATAACTATAGTTATCAGTTGGGAAACCCAATTATGGACACCCAATGAGCCCACCCGACAAATTTACCAATCTAATAACCAGTTTTTTTCTATTGGAGAATCTGGTTAATGAAAATCACACATGATTATACAAGGCCTTCAGCTCTCATAGTCACCGATCACTGGTTAGCGTAAGCCTCTAGCCAAACACCAGAATAAAGATAGAAATCAAGAAGGGTGGGGTATGACACAAGAAGGTTTGAGAAAAGTGAGAGGTAGGAAACAGAAATAAGAAATAGAGATAAGATCAGAATTTAAAAGCTGCAGATCCAGTGTACGACTTTGGCTAATCTAACCTCTAGAATATTTTCACATCATCAGGCCTATCAAATAGTTTTACATACTGTCCAGTTAGGATAAATAAGAATCACACAGTGATCGAGTCTACTATTAAGGAGTAAAACCAATTATAAAGGTTATCCTGACATCTATAACTAGAGCCGTCATCGATAGAAGTGATATCGATGTATTGACAATATTTTTTCGCAATTCGATTATCGATTCACATTATGAAATATCGCTACATGAGCAAATGGCTGGAACTACTTGAAATCCTCTTTTTTCCTTCACCAAACATTTTTCTTTACTAAATGGAAGTTTGCAAATGGTCAAAATGGGTCATGTCTTAATTCAAACTGAAGCTACTATTTTCAAAAGCTGAATCAACACTCCAATATATACAATGTAGAACAGCTAAATAAGTAAATCATGGCCTGCTGTGATTCATATATACTACTCAAAATTTGATAAGGGCCAAGAAATTTTCCATTTGAATATTTTGCAAATTGAATAAGATTGACCTGTAGAATTTTCAAAAACATAATGCTACATCTGCACAATTGTAAACCAATAAAGATTAATTCGAAATTTAATGTCTAAGTGCCGATAAGCCCAACCCCATTAAAATTTTCGTGCTGCATTCAAGCCTCTGGAGTAACGGAATGCGGTCATTTTCTTGGCATTTTGGCGCTTTCACGCTATGGTTATAAAAACGGGATAAAAATTTCCATATTAATCTAGCCACTTTGGTCTCCGCCAATAGGGCTTATCAGTTACCTTGAAACGACCTCATTTAGGCAATGCGTATCAAATGCAAGACATCAAGCTTTGAACTTCAGAAGCAGATTAGATGGTATTTTATTAACTGCACAACGTTTTTTTCGTCGGTGTTGTACATTTAATGTGAGACGGACATAAAAATCAATGTCTTGGCCCTTAGCAAAGTTTGAGTAGTATATATGTGCAAGTCGATATATCGTCAATACTTGTCATCCGATATATCGGAATCGTTGATATGTCTCGAATCAAATCAATGACAGCTCTATCTATAATTTCAATGCTAAACCAAAATACTATATTTGCTTTACCTATTCAGACAATAGGTGCAATCTTTTGTGTACACATAAAATAAAACGTCACTCTCACATTATCCTAAACAGACAGTACTGAGTATTACACAGAAACATATTTTGAATTATTATATCTCATTATTAGTCAGGAGTAATTTAGACGTTCTGATTGGCCGAGAGCATACCATGCGGTAAGTGGCATTCTGAATATTGTCAATCCTCGAAAATGGAATATCTCGAGTTGATAATATTGATGTCAGTCATCCTCATGGCCATGTGATATTTTGCATTATTTAATATGACACTAATATCCTCAATGACTTAAATTACAAGAGTGACCACAAATGGTTTTAAACCATTGTTGCCTTACTTTGCATGCAGCCATAAGACGCAATAGTAACCCATCATGGACGATCATTATTGTCCATTAAACTTCAATGCTGGCCCAGAGTCACAGTGTAAAAACGAGTCAACTTCCGGTTATTGCATTAAGGCATACATGTTGAATTTTATAGTCTTCCAATAAGTCATACAGTGATTGGAAATCACAGATGCATTTGCTCACAATAAGTCATACAAGTTAAATTGTATAGTATCCCAATGAGTCATACAGTGATTAGATTCACACGCTGTGAGAGTACTAAACCCAAATCTAGCAGATCACTATCTAGAGCTCTACTATGGCAGCTATAAATGCTAGCTTTTGTCACGAGTGTTTCTTACCAGAATGAGGCGGAGTCATAGACTGGCCTGGTTGGACAAGACCCATTGGCCCCGCAGGAGATCCCAGATTGCCAAGGGATCCATAATACTGATTTATAGGGGTCATCTGACGTGCCTTGAATTCTAAGGAATCTCTTCTCTGTCCACTGCCTATACCTGTCAGAAACATAAAATATGTCCTCATTGAAAGTCAAACAAATGTGTCTGCATGTGAGTTAAGATAATATGTCTGCATTTAGAGTCAAACAAAGGTGTCTATATTCGAGTCCAAATAATCGTTTGCATTTAGAGTCGAACATTTTTTTAGTTACATAAGGCGATGGCTACACGTAACCAGTTTTCCTAGTCTGTATTCTAACCAGTACTAACTCGACCATCCACAAGGAACCAGCAACTTCTCCGCAAGAGATGTTTGTAAATCATGTATGCCCCCATTTCAGCAAAATAGTCATATATGACTTTCGACCTACTGACCTCAAAATCAATACAAGTCATCTACTGTTGCTGGCCAACCTTCATGTAAAGTTTGAAGATCCCAGGGCAAAGCATTCTCGAGTTATTGAACGGAAACCATTTGGTTTACCAACCGACATGAGAAAAGCAATTACCCCCCCCCCTCATCCAAAATGGGGGGGGGGGGCATAATAAGAGAACATGTCTACACAATACTTACCAAATGGTTCCCCAGATCCTATAGAACCTTGCATACTGTTACCTAGACCACTCAATCCACTGTTACCATAGTTACTCTGTTGATTGAGACCGGTACTAACGGGTGTGAACAGACTAGATGATACCTGCGTATATCCCATACTACTTGACTGACTGTAACCTGCAATGGACAATAAGCACTAAGAAATGAACCAAAGGCACTTACACTGTGAAGCATACATATCACCTAGCGTACATATCACCTAAAAATCTGGGTCTGTATTCATTAAGTATATTAAGTGAAAACTTGTTTTAATATTTTCCTGTTTAGCCAATACACTTAAGGAAGTTTTAAGGTTTAGTGAATACAAGTCCTGAGACTCATTAATGTAAACAAGGAGGCATCATACAATACTAGCCAAGCTAGGTTATATTCATTGTGTACCTTGTACACTCCCATAAGAGGTGTCAAATACAAGTAATCATCTGCCTTTCTACTTGTGTTCTAGCATTCACATTGCAGCTCACTAGCACCTGGTTTCACAGACCTATAAGCAAGCTGACTAGCTCCTTAAGTGGAATTTTAATTAAGAATTAAGGGACCGTGTTTTGTCACAAATCACAACCATGTAATCACAGGGTTTTGAATCATCAGTGACAAAGGTTGATCAAAGTGTAAAGATTGAATGCTGCGTTTGAATAGAATATAAGTCAATAAAGTGGCATCATACAATACTAGCCAAGCTAGGTTATATTCATTGTGTACACTGTACACTCCCATAAGAGGTGTCAAATACAAGTAATCATCTGCCTATGGTTATCAAGGGTCTTGAAGTCTTGAAGCCAGGAGGTTATAGGATGCTCATTTCAGCTATAAGAGTCGAGGAAGATTCTAGGTGCCCATTCTAGAATCAATATTGACATTAATCAACAACTGACACCACTGACCATCTGTAAGCTAGCTAATAAGCAAACTTCATCTCAGGTATCATTTATATTTGCAGAAAAAGGTTGAAAGAATTGACTTATAATATTGTTATATGTTTGTTGATGTACTTCTGACTGTTTATTGTTTATTGTTTATGTCATACTATTTCTGTAAACAAGTTTTTGCAATAGAGGCTCACTGGGAAGACTGGGCTTACCCTAATATGTCGCCTCTTGAAATAAAGTTGTTACTATTATTATTATAGAATTGAGCACGCCAATGTTCCGAAGTCAGAAACGGTAAATATGTGACTGGAGTGGTCCAAACAACCTGTGTAAAGCATTGATCAACTTGTGCAGTTTTAATGCTGAATTTGATTATGATTATATTATCAAGTGGCATCATATAATACTAGACAAAGCTAGGTTCTATTCCTAGTGTACCCTTGTACACTCATAATGAGAGGTGTAAAATATTAATCATCTGCCAACATTATTATTATTGGTACTGTTTTAATAACATCACATAAATCTTGCAATGTGCTGTCAATTAATGGTCCAAGTTACGAAAATTACGAGAAGTTTATGACACCAAATGACCCATTTTCATACTTTCCTCCGGATATTTCAATAAAATTATCATTTTGACTAAGTTTCACAAAGATTGTAGGAAAATATGGACATTCTCAAAAGATTTAACTTTCATAAGACCAAATGACCCAGTTTTAAACTTGAACGATATTTGTCAAATACAATATAGCCTGTACACCTACAAGTTTGTGCATCTTATATTTGAAATGGGCGTATCTGCACAAAAACAAACACACTGACATCAACCATGTGATAAACAATATCAATTATCTGTCTATTAACAAATTCAAACAAAAAATTGAATGTCAAACTGCAAAAACTTGCAAAATCGGCCTCAGTGTAACATGCAGTCTGCAGTCTTGAAATAATCATTTGTGACCTGTAAGTTCGTGCACATAAACTGATGACGTCATTAGGATCGCTTGGGAAGGATTTTGCCATTAAAAAGTTTTGTTAAATAAAGTTTGGTCATCTTTCTGTAAGTTAGCACAATTTCCAATCGTAGATATATCGTATCTGATGCAAATTTTGAGGAAAACAATTGTCACCCTAATTCGCGACCGGAAGCGTTGAATATGTAAACAGTAAAATCGGTGCTTGGACAAACTCAGTGAACGTAACAAACCCTGTTTTTGTCTCATTTTTTTGCATTATTCGGCTGGATGAATGTCTTTCTAATAACTTAAAATGAATTTGGACACAGAAATGAGATGTTAAGCAAAGAAATGAACGTTTTACTAAAATGCACGAACTTGTAGGAATGCACGAAGTTATAGGAATAGAGGCTAATTCTGACCAAATTTCACACAATGGAGCAAATATGAGGCCCCTTAAGTGTGACCTCCAGTGTGTAAATTCATTCCTGTTATGAACAAGATGCATCAGAAATCAAATCTTGGTACAATTCTGGCATCATATAATACTAGACAAAGCTAGGTTCTATTCCTAGTGTACCTCATACACTCATAATGAGAGGTGTAAAATATTAATCATCTGCCAGCATGTTCAAACAGGTTGCGTTAAGTTACATTCCAAGTAACAGATATTATTACTTTATGAAGATATCTTAAGCCTAAGTTACATTCCAAGTTACAGATAGTATAACTTTATGAAGACATCTTAAGCCTAAGTTACATTCCAAGTTACAGATATTATTACTTTATGAAGATATCTTAAGCCTAAGTTACATTCCAAGTTACAGATATTATTACTTTATGAAGACATCTTAAGCCTAAATTACATTCCAAGTTACAGATATTATTACTTTATGAAGACATCTTAAGCAAATGCATGGTTTAGAAACTTGAAAGTGCAGCCACTTTTGTTGAGATATACCTTTTAAACAAGGTAATATAGATTTACAGATGTTCTAGTAAAACATTTTTACCCAAATCTCAAGAATGCTCAGAATATGTGGAAAGCTTAAAGGTACTTGATTGCTCCAGGTTACTACCCTAAGTGATCTATTATTTTGACCAAGATTCACACGATTTAAGCAAATATGTCGTCTCTTGAAAGTTTCAACTTAGATTTCACTACATGACCCAGATTATGATGATTATTTTTTTATTATGTAAATGGTTGAAGGCATTTCAAAGCTGCTTATACCAATTAAACTCACTGTTACTGTAACTAACTTATTTTGACCAAATTTCAATCGTCACCTTTAGCATTGACCTGTAGTACGTAATAACCAACTGTGGACATACTGTAAGGTGCATACATATAATAATTTCAGTAGATTTTAGGCATCATACAATACTAGCCAAGCTAGGTTTTATTCATTGTGTACCTTGTACACTCCCATAAGAGGTGTCAAATACAAGTAATCATCTGCCTTTCTTATAGTGTGCATATCCTATATATCTGAGGCTATAGTTGCGAAGGTTGAATAAAATTACTTAACCACATACAATCATTTTGTGAGTTCCATGCCACAGAAATAAGAAATAACCTAAGCCAGGGACAAACATGACAAACAATGAAACAAGTCTTTGAAATTCTCATTGGTTCAATGATGCCATAGACTAGTTAGGGTTTCTACTAAGACACAATGTCCCGAAAACAAGTGGCAAGTCTGTTTAGGGTAAAATTACGAGAAACACCTACTTCAAAGCTCAGTTCATGCTTAGTTTCTTAAAATTCAGCTTACGAAACTTCATCAGACCACTATATTTGGTTAATACTTTGAATTTTTTCATGAAATAACTTCTTTTCTGCAGAAATATTAATTCTTTCTAGTGCAGCCAATTCAGTATTCCAGAATCGTAGGTCCCCCGATTTGTTTAGGCCTTAAATTGCACTACACTGTGATTTATAACTGATGGGCCTGTTACTGTTTCATCTATATATATATGTGCAAATCAATATATGGATGCTCAAATGAAACAGAATTTGCCTCAGATCAAATCCACGACAGCATGGTTTCAACAGACAATGAGAATTTCAAAGCCCTGCATACCAAACACTAGTAATAGGGAACATATCTTACCAAGTGAGTTTTGTGGCGTGTTACTGTTACTACTAGAAAAGATGGGCGGGGTTGTGGGCATCTGTTGGGGTTGCGTTGTCAGCAAACGTAGCGGGTTACTGCCAAGGTTGGGGGCGCCACCTGTTAGTTGAGGAAGAAAAAATATACACAAACAGGTTAGTTTAAGAAACAAAGAATGAAAAACAACGAAAATCAAAATGTAAAATCTATATAATCTATTTAAACATAAACTGGAGCTGTCGCCATTCGGCAGACTAATATACCCCCGCTGGCAAAGGGCCATAATTCTGCCAAAATTCATCGCAGCGCAAATTCCTTTCTTCATGCACATTTTTATGTTGAGGTTGTTCATCTGTGAAAGTTGGAGCGAAATCCTGCCAAAACTGTAGGAGGAGTTGTGTCCACAAGAATGCGTCTATGGACAGACAGACTGACTGACTGACGGACAGGCTGAATCCAGTATATCCCCTCTTACAACTTGTTGTGCGGAAGTATAATAGTTCTAAGGTGTTATTAAATCTCACCCATTAAATGAATATAAACAATATATGCCTTTTTGTCAAGACACAAATATATTAAAAGTTAACTGGGGAGCAGGCTCCAAGAAGTTTTTAAACCTGTCAGTTTAAATTAGTAAAATAGATTTGATCATTTGATATGCAAATAAGCATTACAAATATTTGAATACTGGTTTATGTATCAGTTCCCATCTCTATCAATGACAGATGTAAAGATCATTTGGCAACTGATTTGAACAACCCCTAAGATAGTCGGTTAAAGAAAATTTGGAAAATATGGAATTGACACACGGTCACAGAAATCCTCAGGTTTTTCTATCAATGTAGCCAATGTTTTAGCGAACTATTAAAGAGTTTCGTTATATTCATATATTATTTGTAAAATAATGATTTAGAATACAAATATAGCATGCAAACTGTAACAACAACAACCAACATTCCAAACATCAACCACACCCTGTTTTAGTACAACAATAGTCATACATCATCAACTCTCTATACCACTCGGCATCTGTTCAAGTTTACTATATCAAGAGTTTGGAATTTTAGTTGGCTCGAGTCAGGCTAATTTATTTAAATATTTATTGCAGACTCTGAAAGTGCTAAACGATATTTTCGGCACCGATTTACGGCACTGCTGGACCGCAGGTTATGGTAGTCTGCAGATTATATGATAAATGTACATGTTACACAGTACGTTATATAACAAAGGGAGCTAACTCCTTTTTTAATATAAATCACAAGATATTGATTCTTCAAACTCTTGATAAAGTAAAGTTTGACAGTATGAGAAGTGAGTGGTAATGACTACAATATTCTGACCCTCATCAAAGTTGGGAAATATAAATAGCAGATTGTTTTGATTATTGTTAAATTTTTGCTTTCTTCTGCTGATTTTATACTTAAGTCATGTAGCAACGGCTTTAAGTCTAACCAGTTGAAAGTTGCTTTTAAACAATGGGAAAGTATTTTTTATTTTTTTTTTAAATGCTGACTTATGAGGAAAATAAAAGGTTATTTTTCAAGGGGAAATTGTCTGTATTTGGCACTACAATTAGCCGTAACAATCAATGATACATTGCTCACCTTGCTGGTTTCCGGCCGACACGAGAACCGGTGCAGGGGACACTAATCTCATCGAGGCACCACCCAGACCACGTGGATTACCCATCACCAACTGTCCATTCTGATCATAGTATGCTGGAGCAAGAATCTGGTATTGAGCACCTGTAACATTTATATCATCATTATAGTACCTAGATTTTAACGTGATTCTCAACCTTCATTATAATACCGAGATTTTAACGTGATTCTCAACCTTCTTTATAATACCGAGATTTTAACCTGTTCTCAACCTTCATTATAATACCAACATTTTAATCTATCCTCAACCTTCTATTAGCATTATTTAACAGCAGATATCTCATCTATATAGAAATTAACAGATGTTTGTTAACCAGGTATGCCCCCCATTGCAGCCAAATAAGTCATTAATGTAAAAGGTCACAGCAACCTTTGACCTACTGACCTCAAGATCATTAGGGGTCATCTTCCATTGCTGGCCAACCTCCATGTAAAGTTTGAAGATCCTAGGGCAAAGCGTTTTTGAGTTATTGAACGGAAACCATTTGGTCTGTAGACCGACATGTGCAAAGAAATATACCCTTTTATCAAAGATGGGAGGGGCATAAAACCCAAACTGTCCTAACCTTGTGCGGGCACCTGTGGCTGTATGGGTGCTCCAGAATCACTCTGTCCGGAAGGTGTTAATCGACCTGACGAACTTCTCATCTGTTGAAGTCCCTGGGGAGTCTGTTGTCCCTGGGTGGGTATTATGTTAGCAGGATATATACCCCATGGTGTCTGAACACTGTAATATTGGGGATGTAAAACTGTAGGACCTGTAACATAAAAGTAAATACATTTTGTTATTTTTAATTTTTTAGAAGCTGGTTCAATTACCATACAGAAAAAGAAACGTGACGTCAACGGCTCCGGGCGTCAAATTATGCATAACTTCATTATGGTGCCATAATTGTCATGTCATGACATTCTAACTTCAGCATAATCTTTCAAAAAATTAAGCCAATTACTTTACCATTATACGAGAAACTGAAGCATATAATAAACAGAAAATTTATTAATTTTGGTGAAAGATCCAATTTTATTTCACTTTTGATCACATAAAATTAAATTTTCACATGTTAGCAACTCATGAAACTATTGATTTCTGTGAATAGAATTCGATCTTTCATCAAAATTAACAACTATCCTCTATATCTAGGTTCAAATTTTTGAAAACAAAATCCTCACAAAAATGTATCAAAATCTTCTAACCTATGCAAATTGCTATTTATGCAACAACTATACATATTACATGCAAGTGAAAATTTATATCATCTACAACATGCGATGCTAATAGAAAGAATATCTGTAGAGATACCAGTCAGTTTGTTTTAAGTTTCCAAGACAAAATGTCAGGCACTATGCAAATTTCTGAAAATCTTGGATTAAACTACCAATCTTAAGGTTCAAATCTTTGATAACAAATCTTTATAAAAATGTATCAAAAGCTTCCAAAAGTTTGTTATCTATGCAAATTGCTATTTATGCAACAAGTATCCATGTAATCTACACCATGGGATGCTTATAGTAATAGGTGTATTAGTTCATACTGCATCATGCCATGCCAACAGTAGAAATATCCTTCACATGCTGCATTCCTGTTGATCACCATGACAACAGCTAAAATACTGTTGAGGGGTAATAATTTAAATGATAAAGAAATATTGACGCCCACCTGCCAAATTCACTTATCTTATAGCTATGGAAACGTTGTCAACAATAGAAGGTTTACATAGCTTATTTGTTGTTTTGTAATTCGATTGGTTGGCGGATAACTGTTTTAACTCCAATATAAAACATAGGGAGTTACAATAGTTTTCCGCGAACCCATCGGTATACAAAATGTGGCCTCAATTTCAGTATGCTCTAAATGGATAAAAGCTAGATCAAGTTTTCAAGGGAAACGATCAACAAGGTTTTTACACCAGCGCTAAGAATTATAAATATAATTATGGATGCAAGTTCTAACTGGACCACTGGACCTGTAAATACTAACTACTCTGGTTAACTCTGGTTAGTAAAACAAGAAATAAGCCCATCCACCACTATTATGAAGAATTTACAGGGAGGGGTTTTCCGGGCTCTTTTGGGAAATGGACCCAGTCGTGAATTTGGAAATTTGAACAAAAGAAGCTTAAATCAAGGCCATCATTATTGTATCACAAGTGATGTTTTGGTCTGTAAAGTAATGTAATATAGCCCGTTTGCAGCGAAAAAAATCGTCTAAATTTTGAATGGTTAATAATCTATTCATCAGATGTTGATAAAAATTTACGTAGAATCATAATTACATTCTACCTACTCCCATTTTAAATTTCATAATTTTTAGTTACTTATTTCAACAAGTTTATTCTTTATTGTATATTGATATTACTTGTATTTGAACACTTTAACGCAGGGAGGAAATCTGGTTTCCATTGATGCTTAGCTGTCCTTTTATTAACTGTTATAATCCGTGATCAGCAAGATTAACATTGCTATGATGAAAGCGAAATTTATGAGGCCCATATAAGTCGATTTATTTAGGTATGTCGTTTGTGTGTATACAGATTATGTATAATATGTAATATCACGGAAAAGCAGTGAAAACCAAACCCTTATTCACTAAGCTGCATAAGCTATGTATATACTTATACATGGACATACACGTATATAATAATGTTAAATTAAGAACTTAATAAAAGCATTATAATGTTTATGTGCGCAATGACAAGTAGTCTTATGACTGAACCAGTCTTAAAAAACTGAGTAATATACATCTACTCAAACCTTTACGATTAGTCTGAAATCGACATTCATGAACACGTTTGAAGAATGCCTAATATTAAGCAGTCAAAATCATTTAAGGACGCTGTAAAATTCGTGTTTTTATAGTTCGAGAAGGAGGCTGCTAGACGCAAGCCATTTTTACGTTTAGACCCGGAAATAGGATACACATAGACAGTACAGATGAACAGACGGGCCTCGTATATGCTATATTAAATAGGTTACAAATACGTAAATCTACCGTTAGACGTGTCACGTGACCATGCAATTGGCTGTTGTGTGTATCGAGTCTTCTAACATGAAGTTTCATTGTAAACTACAAATATTTTACATAAAACTCATGAACAAAACTTTTTTCACACATGTCCGATGTTGCTTACATTTATTTGTATATTAGGTAGATACATTTCATTTACTCGTGCAAAATCTCATACTTGTAGGTGCAGTAAATACTGAGAAATCTTCATTTTAGACGATTTTTTTCGCCGCAAACGGACTATACTCTTGTTGAAAACAATTAAATGAGAGATAATTGAGTTTCAAATATGCCCATGGCAAAAAATGCAACATGAAAATTTCATACAATTGGGAAAAATGGATGACATTTTCCATAGGGAATGGGTCCTTCTGTTTTGGGAATGGGTTCGTTTTCAGGACCTACAAAAGGCGTAGGAAAACCCCTGATTTAAAGATACATGGCCTTATATCCACCACTATTTATGAAGACTTTAAAGGTACATGGCCTTATTTTTAATCATAACATGTTCTGTAGTAAATACAGGCATCTTCCTATTCAGACACAGTAAGCACTCACATTATCAACACACTAGGAAAAGTTTTAGGAAAGAAATCATGAAATAAATTCACTGTTCTAAAATATTTGTTAAAATTACCAGTCAAGATTATCTACCTTCAGCATTAACAAAAGGTGATTGAACAGTCGGTGAATTTAGGATTTTAAACTACTTGCCCATATATATTTTTATTTTGAAAAAGACAAAATATTAGGCAGGAGGGTCGGAGTAACGAAAATTCATAGAACTCTGACCTAAATGGCTGAAGGAATTGAATTCAAATTACTAGAATTTCTGAAATAATGAAATCTGTACTGTTAGGATAGTTTAAAATATATCAGTAACTCAGGTAAATTCTAGATAATCACTGCTTATCATGAGTAATGTCTACTGTGTTGCTATTCAGTGTTCAATAATTATTCTACATAGGAATTGGGATAAAAAACCCATATTTTGATTCAGGCACAAGTACAGAGTTAGAATATACAAATACTAAATCTACATATTGACTTCCCGCCACCATTAAACATGCTGACTATGCAATAAATGTTTGCTAGATAAACTAGAGACTGACTACTTTTGATGTGTTAGTGATCATGGCCAATGGAGCCTCTGTGTTGTAAATGAATTTTAGAACAATTAACTGATACAGGGTGACCGTTCCCACAAATATTCTTGCACAAAATTCCCTGATTTTCCCTAACCACAGGGCAGTTTTCCCTGACTTTAAATTCCCTGATTTTCCCTAACCACAGGGCAGTTTTCCCTGACTTTAAATTCCCTGATTTTCCCTAACCACAGGGCAGTTTTCCCCGACTTTAAATTCCCTGATTTTCTCTAACCACAGGGCAGTTTTCCCTGACTTTAAATTCCCTGATTTTCCCTAACCACAGGGCAGTTTTCCCTGACTTTTTAAATTCCCTGATTTTCCCTAACCACAGGGCAGTTTTTCCTGACTTTTTAAATTCCCTGATTTTCCCTAACCACAGGGCAGTTTTCCCCGACATTTTAGGGCGATCAGGCACCGAAGCATCTTTTTGTTACTGTAAAATATGGCAAGACACAAAGAGAAAAGGAAGCTTTATATGGGACATACATGTTTAAGTTAACAATTAAAATGCAGATGATTGACATTACAAACACACTAGAAATAATTATTACCAAGGAAACGCACTTGATTTTAGAATGGTCAACAAAAACAAGCGAAAAAACAACAAGAGGGCCCAAAGGGCCCTAGGTCGCTCACCTGTCGAACTTGACCAAGATTTTGTTGAGATGATCATCGTGACCAAGTTTTTTACAGATTAGGTCAATATTGTGACCTCTAGTGACTTCACAAAGTTTTTATATGATTTGACCTTGTAACCTAGTTTTTGACCCCAGATAAACAAATATCGAACTTGACCTAGATTTTGTTGAGATGATAATTGTGACCAAGTTTCGTAAAGATCAGACCAAAACTGTGACCTATAATGACTACACAAGGTTTTTCTATTATTTGACCTTGTGACCTAGTTTTTGACCCCGGATGAACTCATATCGAACTTGATCAAGATTCTGTTGAGATGATCATTGTGACCGAGTTTCATTAAGATTAGGCCAAAATTGTGACCTCTAGTGACTATGCAAGGTTTTTCTATGATTTGACCTTGTGACCTAGTTTTTGACCCCGGATGACCCAATATCGAACTTGACCTAGATTTTGTTGTTATGATCATTGTGAATAAGTTTCGTAAAGATCAGGCCAAAACTGTGACCTCTAGTGACTACACAAGTTTTTACTATGATTTGACCTTGTGACCTAGTTTTTGACCCCAGATGATCCAATATCGAACTTGACCTAGATTTTGTTGAGATGATCATTGTGACCAAGTTACATAAAGATTAAGTCAAAATTGTGACCTCTAGTGACAACACAAAGTTTTTCTATTATTTGACCTTGTGACCTAGTTTTTGACCCCGGATGACCCATTATCGAACTTGACATAGAGTTTGTTGAGATGATCATTGTGACCAAGTTACATAAATATTGAGTAAAAATTGTGACCTCTAGTGACTACACAAGGTTTTTCTATGATTTGACCTTGTGACCTAGTTTTTGACCCGGATAACCCAATATCGAACTTGACCTAGATTTTGTTGAGATGATCATTGTGACCAAGTTTCATAAAGATAAGGTCGAAATTGTGACCTCTAGTGACTACACAAGGTTTTTCTATAATTTGACCTTGTGACCTAGTTTTTGACCCCGGATAACCCAATATCGAACTTGACCTAGATTTTGTTGAGATGATCATTGTGACCAAGTTTCATAAATATTCAGTAAAAATTGTGACCTCTAGTGACTACACAAGGTTTTTCTATGATTTGACCTTGTGACCTAGTTTTTGACCCCAGACGACCCAATATCGAACTTGACCTAGATTTTGTTGAGGTGATCATTGTGACCAAATTTCATAAAGATTAAGTCAAAATTGTGACCTCAAGTGACTACACAAGGTTTTTCTATGATTTGACCTTGTGACCTAGTTTTTAACCCCGGATGACCCAATATCGAACTTGACCTAGATTTTGTTGAGATGATCATTGTGACCAAGTTTCATAAAGATTAAGTCAAAATTGTGACCTCAAGTGACTACACAAGGTTTTTCTATGATTTGACCTTGTGACCTAGTTTTTGACCCCGGACGACCCAATATCGAACTTGACCTAGATTTTGTTGAGATGATCATTGTGACCAAGTTTCATAAAGATTAGGCTAAAATTGTGACCTCTAGTGTCTACATAAGCCAATTGTTGACGGACGGACGGACGACGGACGACTGACGACTGACGACGGACGACGGACAAAGAGTGATCACAAAAGCTCACTCTGTCACTTTGTGACAGGTGAGCTAAAAAGCGTTCACTATGGTAACACATTTCTGACAATCAATTCAGGGAAGTAAATATTATTAAGATACAATAATGAAGCAAACTTACATTAAAAGCTGTCACATGCCTGTTAACACAGCGTATAAACCTAATCACTGTATGACTTATTGGGAGACCATACAATTAAACTTGTATGACTTATTGTGAGCAAAAGCATCTGTGATTTCCGGTCACTGTATGGCTTATTGGGAGATTATACAATTCAATGTGTACGACTTATAGGGATAACTGGAAGTCGACTTGTTCATACACTGTGGTTAAGCCTGACATGACAGGATATGACCTGCCTGGTCCAGAAATCACACCCACAAGCAACAGTGCAACAGCTAACAGTCAGTACTCTAACCACAGAGTAATAAGTTTTTAATCATAGTTATATAAACAGAAAATGTCATATATTAATTTGGTGATACTATTAAAGAAATATTACAATTAAGAGTAAATAGGGAGAGCTTTATTTGCCTATAGAACACATAGAATGGGCCTAAAGAGCATTTAATGGCGCTGTATAGCTTTTAGGATGCCATGATGGACTTTTTAAATATTTTTAAAACATTATATTGTCAATATTTTTTGCTTAACCTATGTACTAGTTCTCAGGCCTCAACAAATATTTTTAAAAGCACTCATCCTGCAATATGGACAAAGAGAAAACCCCAAAATCTTAATTGTCCTGCTATATAAATAAAGAAGGAAGATATTGTGCAGGACGAGTGGACGAGTGGATTCATTGAGGCCTGGTTTTGATTGATATTAACTTTGAATACATTGTGACTTTGTTTTTGATTGATATTAACTTTGAATACATTGTGACTGTGTGTATGGCGACCCGTACCAGTCAGTGCCTGTCTAAAGGAATAAATAGACATCAATATTTATAAGCGTCTCCTTGATTCATAGTAAACAAGATTTGCCAATTAGTACTTTTATACTTTGTACCAGACTCAAGAGGGTCATAAATTTGTTTTGGGTCAGGGACTTTTTGCTTGGGTAGGTAGGGAAGGGGAATCAAACAATATTTTATTTTTGGACCTAACAACAGTAAGCAATAGATAGAAGACATCACCCAAAATGTTTAACATTCTAGAGTAATAAAACACACAGAGGTTCCTATTGACCATCAATCAAAGAAAGGTCATCCTTTTAACATTCACTGTGCTTTCAACAAGGGTTGGTGTATTAAAAAATACATGAATATCAGATTTTTTAGGGTTTTACACCAAACAATAGTAAATCAGTTTTCTTTTTGAAAAAAATTCAACAAGAACTAAAACATAGATTGTAATACTGTTAAATGAGATAAGATATTTTGGTTGACAACAAATTACGAGGATATAATTTAGTTCAAGAAAACGAAATCGAAACTGATCTAAACTTGTTTAATTACAAAAAAATTTGACTCTTAATATAAGACTTCACAGGTACCAAGGTATAATTTACAGAAATGTAATAATAAAGTCCACAGCAAATACATGGGTGCAAGTTAAAATTATGAAAAACCTGAATTTCTAAAAGTGTCAATTTTTATAGAGAACAAAAAAACCCAGACTTTTTGGCACACTTAAAACCCTGAAATTGGGTACACCTGAAAACTTGCACCCATGCTGTTATACTGATCAAAGGATGACCTTTGTTAAAACAATCTGTTTTAATATAAAGAAGACAAGATGTACAGGCAGTTAGGCTGTAGTTGCTACGGCAACCATGAAATCACCTGACCTGCTAGCTGTATGCCAACTGGATAGGATGGATCCTGTGTGGATAGCACGTATGGAGTTGGAGTGACGGCTCCGTTCATCCCTACAGACAATGAAAAACAAGTAGCAAAAATAAACAAAAACACAGGAAGCCATGCTGTTTGGTAAAAATAAAATTCAGCACATCAACTTGGAATCTTTTTACCAATTTATCACCCCTCATTCAATCATTAACTCAAAATGTTTCCTGCTAATCAGTCCTACTCCTTAAAACCAGTTTATTTGCTGTTTAAAACCGGTCTTTTTTTAAGAAACTTAAAAACCAGCCTATTTTTTAAGAAACACTAAAACCAGTCTATTTTGTTAAGAAACTTTAAAACCGGTCTATTTTTCAAAGAAACTTTAAAACAAGCCTATTTTTCTTAGAAACACTAAAACCTGTCTACTTTGTTAAGAAACTTTAAAACCGGTCTATTTTTTAAAGAAACTTTTAAAAAAACTTTTTTTTTGATGAAAAAATTTCCCAACATCTTATGCAGATTCATTTGATCATAAACATCAACAAAACTGACGTATGTGTTATGGACTTAAAACTATGATACATTTAATACAATAGCTTTAAATAACATCGTAACTTTTAAAATTGTTGTCGTTTTTCAAAATGTTGACAACTTCCACTAAGAAACTTGCAGGGTAAAATCCATTTTATAAGATTGGCTATGTTTCAATGAATAATTATATGGCTTTGTTCTGATGAATCATTATACAAGCCCTGCTTTGAATATTAAGTAAATGAAGCAAAGAAACACAGGTTTTGTTTTTGTCGATATGTATTCAGTTTCAGTGATTTTTTTTTCCTCTTTGGGAAAGGGTCCGGGTCCGTTCAGATTGGGAATTTTCGTCGTGGCAACTTGAAATTGGGAAAATTCCATGAAGCAGAAAGGCCAAATAAAACAGAAAAAGACATTACATGTCAAATCAGAATGATAGGTTTCTTTGAACTTTTATGCTTGACCTCTTGTCAAAAATGTTCATAACTTTTATCATTTTCTGTCCGATTTTGAAAATTATTTTTTTAAATTGTTTATTAGGAATTACTCCATTCAGTTTTGGGAAAATCATTGCCTATTTGCAATTGGGAAAGGGTCTGTATACCGGACCCTAATAAAGAAGAAAAAAAATCACTGAGTTTGTTTCAGATAATTGTTTCAGTCATATATGGCATGTATGCTGTTGACCTGAACCAATCTTCCTGGAATTAACTATTGGCCAGTACTTTTTTTTCTCTTCTGTAAGCGACAATAGCCAATGTTAAAGAAGAACATATCTGCCGAGTCCTGGAATCTTAAACGTGCCAGGTGATGATCTAGCACTCAACAAACTGAGCTAACCAGGTGTGTGTTTCAATACCTTAAGCTTCATCTAGCCTCCACACAAAATACATACTGCAGGAACATTGAGCATTCTAGCAAAATACATTTTATTGATAAATTTATTGATTCACTATATAACTGGCATAAGGACGGCATGAACACTTCCTATGTTCACCAGCTTGTTTTTTTAAATATACAATTCTGACACATTTTCACTGAATTATCAAGGAACAAATGAATATGGATGTCCATGTATTATGAAGTATGGTGAAAAAATCCCAATGTTGAATCAAAAGTTAACTTAATAACATGCAACAATGAAAGGAGGAAAATGATGTAATACAATGTATGTAATAAATATATATATACCACAGGTAAGATACATTATTACACACCTTTCATTTCATGTTATAAACTGGTTTATGGGCGTAACATATTTACGACATCAATACAAACTAAAGTTAAGGCGGTTCTTACCGAACGGATCATAAAAAGACATGGTGGTGTTCCATTAAAAAATTCTAATTTCATATTTTCAGCGCATTTCTTTTTAAGAAGTTGTTTAACAAAATACTGAAGTCTTAAAGCAAGGAAAACAACTTCAAATAAAGAAATGACACATTAGATTCCTGCAAAGCCAAATTAGGCGATTTGTGTAGACTATAAATAACAAAAGGAGAGCTTTTATACTCATATACTGCAGAAAGCAACGGACATGGCCAAAAATAAAATAGTTTGTTTCCCTTTTCCGACCCTGGCCAATTAGGGTTTGGTAAGTAGGTAGATAGGTAAACATAATTTTTTTATTATCAGTATATTTCATTTTTATACCCTTGTACATGACTTGTTAAAATAAATTCAGAGGGTCAAAAAATAGTTTGGGTAGGAGACTTTGCTCCGGTAAGTTGGGAAGGGGAAACAAACAAAAATTTTATTTTTTGCCCATCTTGTAGAAATGTCTATACTGATTAGTGCTTATTGAAGGCAGGTAGGAGGGAGGAGAACGCAGGAATCACCACACATGATTTAGGTTAGACAATGATATTTGTATGAATACCGTAAATGACAAAAGATCTGAGAAGATTTTGTACATTGCATACAGAAGTTTTTCATGTTCAATTCTTCAGTGTTTAGTTCCTTAAATATCTCCCAATAGACAGGTTTGACACAATCTCAACTCTGCTAACAATTTTGAACAGAAATCAGTCCATTTGTTAAGCACCTTTTTGCATTTTTACCAATTCATCTCCATTTTAGATTGAGAATAAAAGTTTCAATTACATACAGACAGAATTTTTAGCCCATGTCAGTCGACTTTCAATAACTCTTACTAGTTGTTGATATCTTACTCCTATTTGTAACTATGGTAATGAACAAGTTATTGAGTGGTTACTATGGTAACAAACTAAAGTCAAATCTTCCCCTGATCTTTTCTCAGGGACTAAATGAGGATAAAGACAACAGCAAAGAGGGGATGAAATATACATACCAAGTTGTTGTTGCTGTGTGGCTAATGCATATTGTTGCTGAGTTAATACAGCAATGGGTTGTTGTTGTTGCTGTTGACGAAGCTGAAATTAGAAAAATCAACATTATATAATTCAGGGCTGTTTTACCTTCTATAGCAGAGGCCGGTATCAGGCCTCTTCCACTCAGGAAAATTATTTAACGGAAACTGAATAATTTTCCTTAATACTCTATACATATTACTGCAGAAGTTAGTTGTCTGAATCCAACATTACTTGTCCTGCCTGGACAACCGGACAAGTGCATATTTTGCAGACTGTGTTACCAGAATTAGATCCTTACTCTTGTTAACTGTATTCTAGATTATCATCTGATGCAGGCCATTTACTTTATAGTTCAAGCTGGTGGTTTAAGAGCACTAACATGACCTTTCACAAGCTATGGACTCCTATATATGACAAAAGCTAATGTCCGGGTGAAACATAGGGAATCCAACCCAGATCACCTGATTGACCATTTAGCAGTAGTAAGACAGGCTGACCGAAGGTTATCCAGAAAGCACAGGTAATACAGCTACATCACAAGTAACCATGGCAACCAGTATGAGAAATTCTCAAACCTGTTGCTGATAATCCATATTGAAGTTAGGACTGTCCATGGATGGGACCTGACCCAGTTGATTGTTATATTCAAACTGTGACGGATCCAGACCCATAGGTTCGTTGATGCCAAGTTGGGAGGGGTCCAGATGAAAACCAGCCATTTGTTGATTTATAAGGTTTTGTTGCTGTTCGAGAAGATCACTGTTGTCTTTCATCATTTGCTGTGTTTTTTCATCCATGGTCGGTGAATTATGATGACTACCACCATGTCTCCTAGGTAACAGAATTGTAATATGTTACAAAATATATCAAAAGCAGTGTTTTTGTTTCTCTAAATAAACACTAAAATACAATATGATCATATTTTAATGACTCAAGCAGCCAACTTTTTCGTTCTGGCATCACAAAAGTGAATAATTATTTGTAAACAATACATTTATCCTCACGAAGAAAACCAAGCATATTGAACTTGTTCTGCTTTTTTCCTTGCAAGACGACCATATTCTCTAACATGGACCATAACTCTGCCGAGACTCAATGGTCTATTTTGACAATTTGTTAACTTTCATTTAAGCAAGAAAAATGTTTTATGCAGGAAATATGAGGATTTTGGGTGGTTCCATTCATTTTCCCATGTATCGATATTTCAAATGTGAATGGATAATTGATTGGCTAAAAAATTTGATTAAAATATTGTTTCTATCGATAAAGAGATCTTATGAAAACTGATGATGTAAAATATTCCAGCCCAAATGTCCCTCTCAGTCAAGACTACCGGTAATAGAAAACTTTTAACTGACTGTCCTTGTGCCCAATAAACTTTCTAATAATGACTTTAGTATCTAAACAAATACAATCAGATAATGTATACATACAGACAACAAAGGAGAGTAGAAAGAATTTGTGTAAACACCTGTCATGATTTGATGAAACGACATACCCATACATTCCAGCATCGTCTTTAAGACCATTCTGCATAATGGCCCCATTAGGGGCCAGGGAGTCCTGGCCATCGATAGGCCCGTCATCCCCTTTCTCAAATGGTGACGGAGTTTTCTCTTTCTCCAAATCTTTACCATCCTTTTTCATAGCATGCATCTACAAAATCCAAAGGTTCAGTAAAACCTCACTTGAAGACCGAATCAAGATTGAGACATCTAGATTTAATTTGTGTTTTTGATATACCCAAATCAGGGGTTTTCCTTCACCTTTTGTAGGTCCTAAAAACGGACCCATTCCCAAAGCAGAAGGACCCATTCCCAATGAAAAAATTTGGGATACAGTATTGATGGCCTAAATAGCCAGGAAAACCCCTGCAAATGCATACTGATTTTTCTATAAAGGTATATTGTTAGTCAATCCTGCGGGCAAGTAGATTTTTCCATCCAGCTTGCCCACGGGCAGGTGCAAAATTATCACAAGAAAACAATATTAAGTGCCCTATTTTAACTCAACAAAAATGAATCCCTAAATTACTGACCAGAAATGATTTAATTAACATACATTGAATTAAATCTAATACTTTAATCCTTGTCAAGATAAACAAGAGATGTTTGTAAAACATGTATGCCGTCATGGCAGCCCAATAGTAAGAAATGATGAAGGTCGCAGTGACCTTGACCTTTGACCTAATGACTTAAAAATCAATAAGGGTCATCTACTGTCTCTCACCAACCTCCATGTAAAGTTTGAATATCCTAGGTCAAAGCTTTCTCGAGTCATTGGAACGGAAACCATTTAAAGTCAGAAATGGTGAAGGTCACAGTGACTTTGACCTACTGACCTCAAAATCAATAGGGGTCATCTACTGTTATTGACCAACCTCCATGTAAAGTTTGAATATCCTTGGTCAAAGTGTTCCGGAGTTTTTGAACGGAAACCATTTAAATAGTCAGAAATGGTGAAGGTCACAGTGACTTTGACCTACTGACCTCAAAATCAATAGGGGTCATCTACTGTTATTGACCAACCTCCATGTAAAGTTTGAAGACCATAGGTCAAAGCGTTCTAGAGTTATCGAACGGAAACCAGTTTATACGACCGACTGACCAACAGACATACCGACAGACAGACATGTGCCAAGCAATATACGTCAAAGATGGAGGGCATAATAATAAATGAATGCAACTGAATTTTTTTTTCCTGGGAAAGTAGATTTAGTTTTCAAGCGGGTGGATATTTCAGTCAAACTTGCCCATAGGCAAGTGAAAAATTTGAAAATTTCCTTAAACCTGTCAATAAAAAATCCATTTTTCAAAATACAACCGATCCAAATACAATTTTGAACAATGTTTTCAATAAACAATCAGTTAATAATGAATACCCTGGTTAGGACCTATTAGTCTAGTCAGTTTTAGACCCTGACACTGAGACCAATCTCTGTCACACGAGAACCATCTGCCTTTCAAGTGTCTATAGGAGTAACATGAAGAATAGGATGCCTGTTAAATCAACACTTTTGGCTCAACAGACATTCCTTTCTTCCTGTGACTACCCTAGACACTTAAGTTGAGTGCTGGTTAAGTTGAGTGCTGCCTTCCCTGTCTGACTTAATATAATCTTTTTGCCAGAGATCCAATTCTTGTGAGACAGAGATAGGTCAATGTGCCGGTTAGATATTTGATTCTGGGTTTAAGTACATTATACCTCTGTAAAGTCAGGAGAATTTGACCTGATCCTAATCTTTATGCATGAAAATATTACAAGGTTCTTGCATTGAATATAAAAATTTCCGCGGGCAAATTGTGCAATATCGGTCCATTAGATTTGCATTTGTATTACGCCTTGAGTGTCTTAATGATACTTCCCGCTAATGGAAACATACAATTGAGATTACTAATATAGACAACATATCAGCAGTTAATTATGCTAATTAAAGGTCGAGAATCTTGTCAAATTCTCCATACTGTATGAACTTACATTATACGGGTTACCTAAGCCATGTCTCATGGCGAGGTTTTTGTTTCCTGGAACATTTGAAGAGCCACCACCACCGAGCACATACTCAACCATGTTGACACCGAGCGAGGCTCCTGCAGGTTCTGTACGAGACGATGACAGTAAGTTAGCGTTGTCGTAGTTTGGCATTAGTGGTGTACCAGGAAAGCTGCCCGGACGACGATGCATCGAGGGCAGGTATGTTCCCGGTGCAGCAGCGTGTGTAACATGTGGGTCTACAACAGACAGGACTTTATGCTGTAACATATGGGTCTACAACAGACAGGACTTAATGCTGTACAAATATGCATTGTTTGCATAGTAATGAAACTTTCAAAGCCTTAGCTTAACACTCAATCAATCAACACATCTATTATCATGAGCGTTTTCAAACATTTCAGAACATTTAACAAACCACTAATATTGAACACTTCACGCAATTATCTTACAAATTGTTTTATTTATTAGAACATGTATCTGTTAATGCAAGTACAGAAAGAACACATCAAGTAATGAAAGTCTAGTTCACTTTAAGATGATATTTAGCCTAGCAGTACTGCAATCCAATAATAAAAGTTAAGTTTTAATTTTTAAAAGTGTTGCCTAATTCAAAGGAAGGCCAATTAGACAGAAGTCTGGTGCCCGTACTTCCTGATTTCATGTTCTATAACGCCAGGTATCAGACTGGTACGCACTTTTTAGTTAATAATTACTAATAACTAGCTGGCGTCTAACAAACCAACCAACCAGCAATATCAGATTAGCTCAATTCAAACACATAAAATTGTCGACCCCCAGCTCTTAAAGCAAGGAAGATATCCCCAGCTCTTAAGGCAAGGATGATATGACTAGATTTCACTTCAGAAAAATTTCTTAATCAACAAAAAAATTGATTCATAAATATTCAAAAATATCAAAACTATATATACATGTATATACACAGTCAAATCTACATTTAAACAAAAGAATAAAATTATATGTGAAGTGAGGTGTTACGCACGAAGGACGAAAAGTGCTCGTGAAAAGAATGGGTGTGGCTGTTGAAGAAAGCAAAATGAAGGACAAAGAAAGAAGGCATCAATTTGTTTACTGAAATCTCAAATATAAATTAAAGGAGTGATTACTGATACTTCGATACAAACTGCAAATATTTTGATACAAAAATGCTTCTATTTTGATATACATTTCCACTAGATAATAAAAACTTACTATCATGAATACTGAGACCATACCAGACTATAATCTATCAGATTTCCAAAAAAAATTGTAATAAAACATGATTGTGTTAAAACATATAAACACGCATTGTGTGAAAAAAGTCTAGACTGAAAATGAATATTTCACACAAAAGCAGATGAAATGTACGACAAACTACAGACTAAGGTGCCAGACTTGATTTTGGTTAAAATATTCAATAGATCAGATTTTTCACAGAACTTTGTTTGTTAATCAGAAAAACAGGTTTTTGGAAGTCCAGCTGATTTATCATCAGAAATGTCTTTTGTCTAAAAGTCTTCTTTACCAATACTCATGGCAGAGTTAAATTTAAAGTTTAAATTGTTAATTCATTGATTCAATTAGTGTTTCAATTATGAGAATATTATAATAATAATATTCAGAGAGCTACAAGTCTTGACTTAATATTCTCTTTTTGCTCAAAGTTACCATTTCATTACATATATACTTTTTTAAAGGAAAGAATCAAGAAATGTAGATTTGTATCAAAATAAGCAATCGTACAATGAAATAAAACGGAAGAGGGGTGGCTAAAAAGTTACGGAAAACAAACCCACATGGTTACACAAGCTTTGCCAAACTACGAAAATGGTATAGCAAAAACAACATACACAGCTTTGGTTTCAATAAGATACCAACTGTCTTATATCAACCTTTCTCTATAGGCTGAGTAATGACAAGTTACCGGTCATATTGAAACCATTCGCTGTGAAAAGAAATAAATACATACAACTCAATAATACAAAGCTATCAAAGGAAATAATTCTTCCAAGGGTTAAATAATAGTTATTGATGATCAAAGAAAGTAAAAGCTACAACAATTACAAGAGATGTTTCTAGAACATGTTCCAATGACAGCCAATTTCATAGTCAATAATGTTGTATTTCAGAGCAGAGTGACGGACTTGTTGTCCAGAAACTTAACTAATATAGAATTTAAGAGTAAAGATATTATCACCGAGAAGACAGCATGTTTGTAGGCTGTGACATGATGTTTGATATTCTCACTGAGAACACAGCATGTTTGTAGGCTGTGACATGATGTTTGATATTCTCACTGAGAAGACAGCATGTTTGTAGGCTGTGACATGATGTTTGATATTCTCACTGAGAAGACAGCATGTTTGTAGACTGTGACATGATGTTTGATATTCTCACTGAGAAGACAGCATGTTTGTAGGCTGTGACATGATGTTTGATATTCTCACTGAGAAGACAGCATGTTTGTAGGCTGTGACATAATGTTTGATATTCTCACTGAGAAGACAGCATGTTTGTAGACTGTGACATGACGTTTGATATTCTCACTGAGAAGACAGCATGTTTGTAGGCCGTGACATGATGTTTGATATTCTCACTGAGAACACAGCATGTTTGTAGGCTGTGACATGATGTTTGATATTCTCACTGAGAAGACAGCATGTTTGTAGGCTGTGACATGATGTTTGATATTCTCACTGAGAAGACAGCATGTTTGTAGACTGTGACATGATGTTTGATATTCTCACTGAGAAGACAGCATGTTTGTAGGCTGTGACATGATGTTTGATATTCTCACTGAGAAGACAGCATGTTTGTAGGCTGTGACATAATGTTTGATATTCTCACTGAGAAGACAGCATGTTTGTAGGCTGTGACATGATGTTTGATATTCTCACTGAGAAGACAGCATGTTTGTAGGCTGTGACATGATGTTTGATATTCTCACTGAGAAGACAGCATGTTTGTAGGCTGTGACATAATGTTTGATATTCTCACTGAGAAGACAGCATGTTTGTAGGCTGTGACATAATGTTTGATATTCTCACTGAGAAGACAGCATGTTTGTAGACTGTGACATAATGTTTGATATTCTCACTGAGAAGACAGCATGTTTGTAGACTGTGACATGACGTTTGATATTCTCACTGAGAAGACAGCATGTTTGTAGGCCGTGACATGATGTTTGATATTCTCACTGAGAACACAGCATGTTTGTAGGCTGTGACATGATGTTTGATATTCTCACTGAGAAGACAGCATGTTTGTAGGCTGTGACATGATGTTTGATATTCTCACTGAGAAGACAGCATGTTTGTAGACTGTGACATAATGTTTGATATTCTCACTGAGAAGACAGCATGTTTGTAGGCTGTGACATGATGTTTGATATTCTCACTGAGAACACAGCATGTTTGTAGACTGTGACATGATGTTTGATATTCTCACTGAGAAGACAGCATGTTTGTAGGCTGTGACATAATGTTTGATATTCTCACTGAGAAGACAGCATGTTTGTAGACTGTGACATGACGTTTGATATACGCACTGAGTACACAGCATGTTTGTAGGCTGTGACATGATGTTTGATATTCTCACTGAGAACACAGCATGTTCTTAGACTGTGACATCAGTTGGAATAAATCAATACTTGCAGATATTACGTTTATTGTACTTTTAGATTTACTGCATATATCCTACCACCAATACAAAGTTTCTGATCAATGAAGGCCTTACATTTAAATATGTACTAATTAAATTAATAAATAGAAATATTGAATAATTGATAGGTAATTTCAGGTTGATTGATCTATATAGTATGACAGCAACAATGAATTATAATAGAAATACACGCAACAACAACACCAAGCAGGAAAAGCTCTCCACAGTTTTGCTTTTAAAGGTAAGAACGACTAAAACGTAAACCTGCCCAAGTCGATCAAGATAAGGTCAGCCAGGCAACAAACTGTTAACACAAATATAACAAGATATGTTCGTAAAACATGACATTTTGTATGCCCTAATGGCGGCCCAATAGTCAGACATGGTCAAGGTCACTAAGATCTTGACCCATGATCTACTGACCTCAAAATCAATAGGGCTCATCTACTGTTATGACCAACCTCCATGTAAAGTTTGAGGGCAAAGCTTTCTCGAGTTATTGAATGGAAAACATTTTGGTCTACCGATGACCGACCAACATGTGCAAAAAAATATACCCCCCCCCCCCCTCATCAAAGATGGGCATAAAAAATGGTATTGTTAAGTCCTGTACGTGTTGCCTTGTTGATTACAAAATATTGTGCAATGATGAATGATAAAGACTGTGGAAAGGTTACTGCTGGACTATACACACACTTGCTAGCTGGACAATGAGGGATACCTGACTGAGGTGTCGGATTCCAACCACTATCATCACGTGGACGGTTCCATGGGTTGTTCTGAAACATGGCAGGATTCTGATCAGCTTTGCCAGCGTCCCCAGCTCCCATGTCCCAACCTAGTTTCTTCGTCTAGAAAATATACAGTCGGTAATAAGGCCAAATACAAAGTATGTGTGTGTTACAAGCTCCATGAAGTCTTTAAACTTGTCAGTCGGAATTGGTAAAATGAGTGAATGTTCCTCCTCGTCAAAAAGAAAAATACAGGATTTTCTGGCAGTCCCAACAAAAATTTGTCAGTCAGGGCTGAAGGACCGACTGTTTACATAGAGCCTGGTGATACATTGAGAATTACTTTTATAGTCTACAATTTCTTTTGCATCAATATTCATAAGACTCTGTAATACTAAACATTAAATACATTGTAAACTATTTTTATCAGATAGACAAATTTTCAAAGCTTTTAAAGATGAACTTGACCATGAAATCTAACATGCTTACTTTTTTATTTAATAATTATTTGTGCATTTGAGAACCTTAGTACAATATTGTATTCTGACCTAACAGTATGTTAAAATAAAATAAACTTCCTTTATTTAAAGATGGATGTTTTAACAAAAGAAGTAAAATATATTCAGAAAAAAAATCGCGAACATTCCGGAATCCGTACCGTGTACTACGGGTTTTATCCGCATCCAAAAAATAATCAGTTTTCGCGACCTTCATTTCGCTGAATTATTTTACATTTTTGACGATTTCGGAGGGATATCTTATTGAATCTCGACGAGGATTTACGAAAATACATTCGTGTTACATTCTTTACAATAATCTTCAACTACGATGTGGGAATATCGCCGTCCAGACTTGAAATCTCCGTCGGACCAACAGTCCGACATTCAGTCAAATTTTGCCGGACCAAAGCATTTTTTTGTCGGTCAGGACAGACGGTTTTCGCGATGCCTGCCATCATGGAACAGTACTGTACAACAGGAAGTGTCATACAGGGGAAACAAGAAAATAATATGGAAAATATAAGTTTTTTCGGTTTCCAGTATGTTTTCATCGTCTCCAATATTAAGTGATGCTTGTCTGTGTTTCGCCCTGAACATGTTTTTCTGTTATTAACAGTACCTACTGCAGTGACAGACCTAACCAGTTTTCTTGGATTTCATTATTAGCCAGTACTAGCCAGCACAAGCAACTGACATATCTACTTCAGTGTCATGAAAGAACATACCTGACCTGCAAAACCTGGGAACTGAACCCAGATTTGAGCAGCAAAACCTGGGAACCGAACCCGGATTGAAGGGCACAACCTGGGAACCAAACCCCGATTGAGTGGCAGACAGTCGAGCAAGCTACCAACTGGACGGGCTTCCCATGGGAGCAATTTATCCTAATCCCAAGATACATGGAATAGACGTAACAATCAAATGCCTAAGGGAAGAATTTATTTTGAAACAGGGGAGCTAACCATGTAGTTTTTAAAAGGAGGGATAAAGCTGAAAGTAGCCCAACATCAACTGCATATTACCTCACGTTCAAGTGACATAGTGTGATGAAAATTCCTCTCAAGTTCTTGTACTGTCATACTTCTAGACTGGAAACATAGAAACAAACAGTTAAATGTCAAAATATCACCACAATAAATGAATACAGTCAACAACTTTGGAATGTTGCAGTGATTTTGTTTGTCTCTTTTGTTAAGGGTTTGGGTCCATTCAGATTGGGAATTTTCAAAAATGTTCATAACTAAAAATGTTCATAAGGCCTAAAATAAAATATTGTTTGTTTCCCCATCCCCTACCTACCCGATTAAAAAGGGCCCTACCCAAAATATTTTATTGCCCACATTAAAACAATATTTGTTTTATTAAAAATTGGAAGTGAAAATTTTATTTTTTTGTTTACTGGCTTCTTTCTTACGATTAAATTTAGGATTGTTGATTTTCACCTTTGAGTTAATTCTAAATTTCATTATTTTTATGCTTTAACCAATAACTATCATACTGAAACAATTAAAAAAAATATTTACCCTACCTACCTACTCATTCTAAATCTGCTAGGGTCGGGATGGGGAAACAAAGAATATTTTAAGTTCGGCCTAACTATCATTTTATGTCCCAATTTGAAAACAATTTTTTTAAATGTTCATTGGGAATTTCTCCATTCAAATTTGTGAAAATTAAAGACTTTTTGCTATTGGGACCCTTCCCATGATTTAAAGGTTGTTGCTCTACAGAGGTTAAATTTATAGTAAATATTTGCTTAGGGAAGTTTTGAAGACCTGTGTTGTTATAGAGAGGTTGTTGCTCTACAGAGCCGCTCTGGAGAGGTTATACTGAATTATACTCAATTTCACTGGTTTCGCGTCATCATTGGAGTCGCGGTAATTTCTAACACTCCATCCTCTGAGTGTTTACTACAGTTAACTTCCTGTTGTTGTTGTTGGAATAGGTCAAAGGCCACTAAAACTGATTTTTATGGTGCACACATTCTGAGAATTTGAAGAATCATACTGAATCGGGAATGCTAACGAGGGACAGTCAAACTATTGCTAGCACTTCCATGAAGGGTATCTTTTGGCAGCATGAAGTATTTTAACTGCTGCCAATATTTTCCGTACCTCAATATTTAACTTCTAAATTTCGTAATCGACCACAAATAGATTAAAATACAGCGTGGTTAACATTTAGTGGTTTTTAACCTTTAGTGTTCAATTTACTGTTTAGAATTTAGCCTGTACCGCGAAACCAATGATGACGTCATTGACTAAACATGGCCGATACCTACCATAAACAAAGTTGCAATACTCCTTGATTTTGCTACTTTATTGACTTATTTGTAATGTATTCATCGTAGAAAGAATGGAAGAAAATGATGATATACAGTTTTAACAGATGTACGTTGATTATTGCATTTGAATAGTATTTTAACAGTTAGTACCGCGAAACAACAGATGGCCAATATACTAGATAGTATCAACGCTTGTACGAGAGGACATGGGAGCTGCGAAAAATAGATTTGTCCCACCTTAAATAGATGCCTCATAAATAATTGCAGCCAAATTGATTTTAAGGGCCGGAACAATATTAGGTCCAAACAAGTATCCGGGGGTCAGGCCTGAATTGCCATGTACACAGGTATATAAACTAAGGTATGGTACATGGTACTATGTCAAAATATAGTACCCAATGGTAATTGTCAAAAAGATACATAACAAATGTACATTTTTACCTATTTCAGTCGTTAGTTTTATAACACTAAAATAATAATATTTATTCCATTAAATTATTTGAATGAAATGAAAAGCCTCAAAAGCTAGGCCTATATAAAGTAGGTGACCGATTAGTCACTTTCTTTGTAGAGAAGTCTGAGATATAGTCCTAAGCAATTTATAGTTTCTAGTAGAAGTATTGATGGACATGACTCAGACGCTAACCTAAATCCAGACGATACAGTATACTGTACATGTATGATTCACGATGATAGTTGATACACTCATGCAATGAAAACACGCATCATTTTATTATACTTATAACTAGATGTTGTAATGGTCGGCACATGTGCCCGTCAAGACAGTGTCAGCGTGACATTTGTCTCACACATTATCATACCTAACAAAGAGGGTATTTTACCAAAGGTCATGGTCACTGTGATATTGTTCTTGCAAAAACAGTCAACACAACCGAACTGAGCGAAAAATGCAAGTCATGAGCATTGCATAATAATGACAACCAGTTTACCTGTTCAATAACACTGTCATCTCCAACCGCCCATTTCTTGTTCGAATAATTGTTTAAGTCGTTAGGTTCCTGGGGCCTTTGACAGAAGTAACTTACTCCAGCATCGTCTTTCGAAATGTGGCCACTTTGCCTCATATTGGCCAGGTTACCCTGTGACAGCATCGCCCGACTATCGTCCCACGAAGTTTCGTTCATACTTGCTACAGGCATTTATAACTCATGTTCGTTAACGCAACCTAAAGCGAATAATCAGTGAAAATACAAGGTTTATTATGACTAGCGGGGCACAATGGCGGGAGTAAAAATAGGCTAAACAGTGGTTGGTTATCAGGAAGAAATTTGGGCTTTCAAACATTAATTCATTATCATAATACACATATTCGAAGAGAATATATATTCTTTTTTACAAAGCACACGATATTAACTGAAGACAATCATTGTATTTACCAGGATGGCAGCGGATTCTCCTTAACCATTTATGAACATACTCCGTTCCAAGTAGACATTTTCCTTTCGAAATGAATTATGGGTAAAGTGTATTAGACACTACGTCATCATGCGGTAAAATTGAAGTTGGGAAAATCCCAATCTGCGCGAGTCGTAAAGTAGGTCACTTAATAAGCGGTGACGTCACGCTCTTAGTGTTTAGGTCGGACTTTTATTTAATCATAACTTAGGCCCCTATATAACAATGTGATTCAGCTCGCTTAAAATACAATCGAGACAAATTAAGTAGGCCACTTCAAACAGTATCAGACAGAATTGGTAACCAAAATGCAGATTCTGCTCAAACATTCTAATTATTTGGCAGATTTAACAAAATATTACTTATAATGTCAAAAAGTGTTTTTTATTTAGATCTTTATTCTAAATATATATGAGCCAGTCTCCAGGAAAACCTGCTTTGTTGACAAAACATTTGATTTTGAGATTTTTTATTATCTAAAAGAGTAATCCTAATGAAGCAAAACGCAAAAGAAATTTTGTTAATATCATGATTTTTTAGGAAGTTAAAGCTGTTCAGTATAGTCCCTTTTCAGACCCTTTTTGTGTGACGTCACAAGCGTCATTCAAACGTTATTCGATGTCGTTGTAACAAGCACTTTATAAATACTGCATTTGATCAATTCTTGACGTAAACTGGTCAAAATGGTATCAAGTTTTAGAATGACGTTTTAAGTTTTAAAATATGCATCCAAATTGTAAATGTTCACATTTAGAGAAAGACTACAACTGTTTTAAACAACTAACTCCTCGTTTTTCTCAAAAGAGTACTTTTCTGAAATTGGTCACCATAGCAACGAAGTAAATGATTTCGACATTATTCATAAGAAAGCTAAGATATAGTAATATATGAAATAATGACTTAAAATTGAATCTATTGATATGTCATTTATAAAAGCTTGTTTCATGCAGTAATTACATAATGTCAATATCAGGTTTTCCTGGAGACTGGCTCATATTATACAATTACATGGGCGTAGGAGATAATAATTCAGACCATAATGATATTCATAATTTTCCGCCTAAAATAGTCATGTAATCGGTAATTTCATTATTTGCCTTAAATCATCCTTGGTTAAAAAGTATAAAATGTGAATTTTCGTGCTCGCTTCACTCGCAAAATGATTTTAATCTATGAAACATGTTATCACCCGATCAGGAAACCGTTGAAAAGAGCTACAAGGACTACAGAAATACATTGTAAGATGAATTGTGCACCAGCTCCTAAATTGCTTTTAAACTTTGTCATTGCTATGTTAAATCCCTTACTAAACCACTAAAACTCTCAGAATTCGGGCATCTGTTCAATAATTTGTAAAAATATTTACAAAATAAGGACTTAATTTCGATTGATCTTACCGAAACATTATCTCAGAACGCACCAGATTGATCCAATGTTTTAAAAACTTTCCCGGGGGAATGCCCCCGGACCCCGTACTTACAATAATTTATGATAGGGTTCAATTTGTTTACCCCGTATTTTGACAAGAAAACTACTTAGTAGATATACCTTACCTTAGTAAATATCAACACAAATGTTCAACATAGCTTATTTACACTAATGTGACCCCCAAATATCTCAAATAAAAAAGTTCGCCCCCCCCCCCAATGTTTAAGACGCTCCTATGCCAATGTTATATTATAGATTTAGTGAGGTTAATATATTGCGTTGGCCTATTATATACTGCTGTCTCGTATATCCGTGTCTCTTAACAGTTTCATCGCCGCATGCGCACTTGTGCATATAGGTTCAAAAATTATCTTCACCAATCTCGGAAGAAAAATTGTTAACTTAACAAATAAAAACAAGAACAATGACAAAATGATTATGAAAATACATAAAATTATTGCTTTTGTATGTCTAGGTCGGTGCTCTGAATCCTGTTGACTGGTAACCATGAAATCCGTGCCTCCTTAAAAACTTGTCTGTACTGGGGCCCCATGGAGTAAATTTTTGTATTTGTGTTTAAATTAAATAAATTTGGAGTAGTACTCATCATAATCTGTTTTCATTTTGAGTGTAACAAACTGTGGCGCTAAATAAAATGCGTAATAAAAATGGCATGCAAAACAATTAACACCAGTTGAAGAATCCCAATTTGAATAAGCAAAACCCGTATTGTTCCTCGTCGTCAAGGTGACAACAATGACGAGTCGGTAATATATAGATCTACTCGAGAGAGGTGGATGGATGGACGAGTGCATCTGGTCGACAGAGGTAATATATAGATCTACTCGAGAGAGGTGGATGGATGGACGAGTGCATCTGGTCGACAGAGGTAATATATAGATCTATTCGAGAGAGGTGGATGGATGGACGAGTGCATCTGGTCGACACTCCTAAACACAATAAACATGTATATAGCTAATAATAAATTGGTCTAATAAAAATTAAGGTGTAGGCCACATTATTTTTTCTAACGGGTCCGGGGGCATGTTTCCCCTGAAAAGTGACAGGTGCATTAAATTCTTAGAAGTTTTCAGACTATAAAACAACAATTATAACTCGCACGTATTTGTCATTAAAATGAATGAAAACTCACGAAAGTAGAGATATACAATATTTTCTAGATTGGACGTATACGTCCAATTGAATTACCTCTTCGATTTTATTCCATTCTTTGCCATTTTTATTTTTTCGACTTTCTGTGAAAATATCTTATCGACCTAAGAAGCTACGTCCGTGTCTATTAATAACCACTAGTAACAATACTTCTATTGATCAAGTATAAATAATCAATGATAATAATTTATGTATATTGCACAGTATAGTTTAGTCAAAGGTCTAGAAATACACGTGTTTAGATCTCTGGTTAAGTACACTATCTCCAACTTTAAAAAAAAAAATAGATCTTGGAGTAGACTGAGTACGGAAATGAACGACTTTACCTTTTTTAACATTTAATAGCCTGTAACATTCTACCATTAATGCCTAGATCAACCAATCTATTCCATAATTTAACGAACGATTTATGTAATCATATGCGTTTTTTAATCAATAAAAGCTGCAAATGTGGATGATTTTAATTTATTACAAGTTTCAACAATACTAGTAAAAGAGGAGATTTGATCAATTGTTCCTCTATTTTTCCGAAACCCTTAGTTTTGTTCATCAACCACAATGTTATTATTTTCTGATCATAGCACTTTTGCATGTAGTTCAATAATTCTAGAAGCTTTATCTTTTATATAGAAACAACATTAGCAACTTCTACGATAGATATACGAGAGTCATCCGTAAAGTTCGTAGACAGCCACATAAATATTCCTAAATGTTCCTAAAATTCATAACGTATGTAGAACCGTCATCTTATGGATTCGAATACAGCAAAGTACTGTTGCAGAGTTAACATATGCCAGTGTTATCATTGTTATGGCAACGCATGTAGCGCGCTACGTAGTAGTCCAAATTTTGAACTTAACCTGGGTTGTTACATTCGCCACCATTCAGTCACCGTATCTCTTTTGTAAATTTTATCATTTACCTAAAATTTCTCATGACTTCAAATAAATTACTCATGGTGTTAGTCCCCAAATTTAAACGCATTCTCTTATAAAATCACACATCAGTGTATAATATGAGATCAGATAATTTATGTGTCCCAATACTCCAGGCCCCGATCTCCCGAAGCATCTCAAGTAGAAATCTCAACTCAAATTGAGATTTTGCTACTTTCAGAGTTGGAATTAGAGATAAAAATTGAAGCTCCAGCTCTTGGAAATTTTACTGTTATAAACTCAGAATAACATTTCTGTTTAGTCATGCCAATTTTGAGTTCAGTCTAGCATGGAAAATACCACAAAGACAAATATTTGAGATGAGATTTATCTCATATTGACTGATGTTTCAGGAGATCAGGACCTGGTCTCAATACCCCAAAAAGCTGGTCTCAACAGTCAACAGTACATGGTCGCAAATTTTAATAGTGTACTAGTATTCCGTTTTGACCGCTTTCAGCGGTCAAGTTCATTTTCTCGTTTAATAGTGTTGTGTTTTGCATTGTACCGTGTATTTGTTGTTTATGATGTTTTTATGCGTTCTGTGAGTGCTTCCTTCCTGGTGATGTATAGGTCTCTGGAACTTTGATAGCTAGGTAACCAACCTTTGTCGCAGCTCGACAAGTGAACCTTCTCCAGAGACTAATTAAATTTCTAAAATTAGATAAAAGACTCATAATTTTTAAAACTTTCATCAGATCAAATCTTTATTACTGTCCCCTTATTTGGCACTTCTGTAGCAAAAAAATACTGAAAATATATATTTAAAAAATACGATACAGGGCCCTTAGAATTGTCTTTGATGATTATACCGCTTCTAATGAAACCCTCTTAAACAAAGTAAAAATGACAACTCTTCACCTAAGTAGACTAAGAGCCTTAGCTATTGAAACCTTCAAAATCATTCATGATACGTATATCAGCGGAATACTTGAACCCTCTTGTTACTGAAAAATACTCTTCTTGCAACTTCAGACATGTAAATACATTAGAAGTCCCAAATGTGAAGACTGTAAGGTATTGCAAAACATCGTTTAGATTTGAGGGGTTCAGTCTGCCAGATATAAGGACCGTGGATAATTACAAAGAATTTGTCAGACTGGTGCGCTGGCCCCAAATGGAAATGTGACATGCGGACATAGTTTTTGCTTGCTTATTATGCATTCAGTTTTATTGCTTGAACTGTACGTGTTTTAAAATTCCAGGCGGCGTTGCCGCTTAGTTAATTTATTTATCATACCGCTAGCATGAGATGTATGGTTACTCTTTACTTGTTATAACTATACTATTCCTTATTGTTACACGTGCATTACTATGATTTCCTACGATCTACTTATTTTAACTATTTATGTTTATCTTCCTTATTTATAATGCTATATATGGTTTTATGTTGTTTGTTAATTTCTTATATATGCATGAACTATGTTCTTATGCAGCTATTCTATTATTATTTCTATATACTAGAAAACTCTTACTTATCCTTGATACACCCCTTACTCAACTAATTTAGTCCTGTATGCTTAAAATTCGTATTTATTATTTATAAATGATGGAATTTGTTATATGTTCTGTGATAATCCTAAATTAAATTATGATTGAAACGTCTTATGTGCCATGTTCTATGCTTAGTTTTTAAACATATTTTATATGCTTTTATGTTGCTAATTAAATATGCTTGGAATTTTTAGGCTTGATATGTCTCTTTTTCTCTAAGTTAATTATATATGCTTGAATTTCTTAATTATAATTTATAAACACCATAGTTTGGTTTATGTTCCATGATACTTCTTTAACTTGCTTGGACTTTATATTGTTGTTCAATATGTTGATATTATGAAACAGACTATACTACGTCATCACGATTAACCATTTTAGATATTCAATGATCATATGTTGGGCATTTGTAAAATAAACTTACATTGTAGTCATAGAAGCACACTAGTGTTCTCTCATCTTTGCATTATTAATCCTGTCATTATAAAACAATTGTTACTACTGATATATGCTTTAGATTTCTTATATATGTGCTTGACATGTCTTTTGTTTTGCCACTTATATAATAATATATATGCTAAATGTGCTTTCTGATCTTACTGTCTGTTATTGATGCTCAACTGTGGTTCTGGTTTGTGGTACGTAGTACTGCATGTATGTGCTTCTTAATTTTTAGCTTTTTTACTGTATATTGTATTTTGTTTACCTATATTTGTCGGAAAAAAGCTATTAGCTTATGTTATATGTTTGTATATATCCGACGTATAATCATTTTCTTGTATCTTAGATTTTTATTATCTTTTTGTTCCGCGCCAAACACGGAACGGTCCGGTTGGACGGATTTTACTCAGTCATGCTTCTAGACGACATTGATCAAATATGTCTGCGCCCATGTTACAATTGTTAGTTCTTGCTTTTTTACGGCATTAATTAAAGATTTAAGAGGTTTGAAGATTATCAACACCTGTAATCGTATTTCATACGTAGGTATCGTTTGTATGCAAATACATGCCTCTTTATTTTCTCTGTTTATCTGCGACAGAACTTGCAATTTCTAATTAATTTTCGTACACAAACATGCCATAGAAAGAACGTCTTTTCTATGAGAGTTATCAATAACTTGAATTACTTACCTGAAGATGTAGTGAAAGCACCAACATTGAACTGTTTAAAAAATCGGTTGGATAGTTATATGGGAAATACAATCTACACCACACGTTCGGCCGAAAACTGGGTGCAATCTAGTCCCAACAGAGACCAAACGTATCATTTCATTACATTACATTACGTTAGGTCTCACTGGGTCCCAAGTACTTGTATGTAGCACTTTGCGACACGATTCTTTGTCGCTGTTTGGTGACCGATTATGAGCCCTAAAAAGCAATACAAAGTAAAGGCACACCAGTGCAGTTGCGTTAGCGGCGTACGGGCGTATATTACGCCAGGAAATCGGCCGTGTACGCCGGAAATCAAACTCTCGTTCGTACAGCGTACGTCAATAAAATATGTTATACGCCGATAATCAATAAGCAGGACGTCCTGTTGTGTAAACTTCAGACGGTGAAAGCCGCATCAGTTTTCATTAATCTCGCTAGATCATTGGCCAATCGATAAACGTTCGCTCCGCCCACCGATTGTCAGCTAATTTGATTGACGGCCTGATCATGCGTACTGTACATAATAATGTACGCGATCGCTGCGGTAATCAAATTCACCAAAGGTGTGTAAAACGCGTCGTGCTAATAATCTCGTGTAGAGACAGATAATTGTGTAGTTACAAACCGTTACGTAAACACGTATGCTTTAATTGATTTGATTGAATTATCGATTTTATTTTATAAATTTGTCGTGCGTTGGGTAAGCGTAATTCTTAGTTGTACGCATAATTAAAAAAAAGACATGAGTCAAAACGTATGTTCTGCAAATATTGAGTTTAAAAAGAATATTTACCTTGTAATTCATATTCCGCGCGTTTACTTAAATCCCAGACACAAAATATCACAACTCTAACATACTTTTGCCAACGTTCGGTCGGCAGTTTCATCAAACGAGCGTGCGGCATCAATGTCTACGTTAAGGACGTTTGATGTGACCGACGCGCTTCCCTTCAAAGGTGCGGGTAGTGCCTCGGCGGTCTTTGATCGTGCGGCATGCGAATTTATCCCGTAAACTGTATATGCGATACACGTGTGTTAAATTTGAGGAATTTATTGATTGACGCAGCGAATTTTTTTCTGAATTTGCAGAGCGCGAACATTAAAATCGTGTAAATGACGTGGTGTTCGGAAGCATTAAATGGTGCTGGTATTATTCGAGTTTCAACACATTTTGTGGCATTTAAACAAGATATGAGTTTAGGTGCATAAATTACTGCAAATGACTGGGAAAAGAACGACTTATATGACATACAAGTTGCACTATTTCGGATATGTACATATCTTCGGATAAACTCGTGTTTTATTTTAATCAGTCATACAGTTTTGGCTTCTATTATTGTAAGAATTCAAGTGTGTTATTAGTACTTAAATCAAGTAACATTTTTTGAACATCTAATTCTTAACCCTATACTCCATAGACATACCTCAATTTTCAATAAAATATGTATCATGTTCAGAAATAAATTTTCATTGTTTACCTCATGATAGTGTATATACATCTTGCTGATAATAAGGATGACCAATTAAAATGTTTATAAGCAGGCTACTAGTATATGCCGATGTAGCAAAGGGTTAAAATGGATTGTAAATATGCTTGAACCAGTACACTGAACTGACCATATCATTGAGCAATCATACATGTAGCTGGATTGATCATATATCAAAACAATACACAGTAAAACATATTAAGTAAAGGGTTAAATGGGCTCTAAGTACAGATAAAACATTTCATGAATGTAATCTGAACTTAGTAACAATGGTTGGACAATCCTACATACTGTTGGATGGCACTACAATACTGAATGTACACGCAGAGTTGATGTTCGAAACTTGGGACTTCCGTAAAATCATACTGGGACTTCCCAAATCAAAGGTCAGGAAGTCCTTTATTTAATAAATGACAGGGAAGGAATTTATATCGGTATGGAACGGACACTGCCTATAGTAAAGCTGGCTTATACGATCCGCCAATCTGAAAGGAATTGACACGATCAGCGAATTTGTGCTAGACTTGGCGAGATTGAAAGTGTTTTAACCTGCGAGGTATTAATTTAAACTTAAAGGCAGTGGCTAGTCGTGACCACACATGGCTTCATTAATGCATTTTCTATCATTGAAAACGAATGATTGCAAGAACACTAACCTCATTGATACATAAATTATTCCTGTTTCATTTCACTACTGAAATGTCCTTATTTACGCCATTGAAGCCGTGGAACAGAGCCGATGTGTTCCGAAAGTTGTTGTTCTGACATAAATTTGTAAGAATTTTGATTGGACGAAAAGTGGCTATAACTTAAACCCAGTATCCGGACTAAAAATAGGCCTACATTAAAGTCGGTCAAGAACGACTACTCCGTACTGAATAATTATTTCGTCTAAGACAAATTTGTCAACTGTAGGTAACTTTCGTTTTTAAAACGAAAGTGAATCGTGACAGAAGTCAGACAAACATTTCATCTAATATTGGTTGTGTAAAGGTGTGATTGACGCTTTTTTTGTACTGTATGATTGAAATAAGCTTTACTGCCGACAATTCAACTGTTTAATTCCGAATAAGTCGTTCAATTCGGAAATAAAATTTTGTTAGAAAGACAGCTAAGTTCAAAACTATGAGACTCTATAGTACTGTGGAACGTACGTAGAGTCTTATTTATGGGATTAGGTGCAATCCATTGAGGGGGTCCTATGAGCAGAGCCTGCTCGCGACCCGAACTACAGATGTAAGAGGATTACAGAGTTTTCGTGTATTTACTTGTACGGTGATTTTTGCCTCTTTGGGAAAGGGTCCGGGTCCGTTCAGATTGGGAATTTTCGCGTTGTGACAACTTGTAATTGGGAATTTCCATGAAGCAGAAAGGCCAAATAAAACAGAAAAAGAGAGTACATGTGAATGTGTACTGGTTTCTTTGAACTTTTATGCTTGACCTCTTGTCAAAAATGTTCATAATTTTATGACCAATTTTGAAAATTATTTTTTTGAATTGTTTATTGGGAATTTCTCCATTCAAATTTGGGAAAATTATAGCCTATTTGCGATTGGGAAAGGGTCCGTTTTCCGGACCATAATAAAGAAGGAAAAAAATCACTGGTGTAACTGACATTAAAGTGCAATCGGTCGGAGGGTTCGTGTAACTGATAATTTAGTGTACAATGTAGTATAGTATATATGTACTGTCGATCATAGGTGTGATAAACACTATTTTCAAAGGTGTTTTGTTAATAAGACAGGCGAATAATGACATTGTAGTGTCAGATAAATTGATTCATATGCTCGTTTTATTTGTGATGTATTTTAAATATGTTATTTTGTACTATGAAAGCTGACTGGCAAATAAAGGCCATGCTTGGCATTCAAGATTAGTAACAATACAAAACAAGAAAGTGTTTAAGGTATCGTATGAAAGTTGAAACAGACTGTATATCAAAGCTATTTTAAATACAATCATAATTGTATAAGTCATCAACGCCTCATTAACATTTTGAATGCAAATGTTTGTCAAAGGAACCTGTTATTTATTTCAATGATCCATGTATGACACATCCTCATACATCAGTGGTTAGTCAAGTTCCCAGACTCACTGATATCGCAGGTGAAGAATAATCAGGTGAACGAGAATGTGTATGATCAGAAACATCAGTTTTTACAGTTTGGCGGCGGCAATTCTTTTATCCAAATTAATAATATTTAAACTGAATATATTGTCGCATATTGAAAAAGTGTGGAATCCGCTTGTTTGAATAATTATATAGCTTTATATAAGTAAATTTTAATGGTATTAGACAGAATACAGAAATCATATGAAGTGGATGTACATAAGACATGAATTTCAAATATCTATCACATCCACTCAATATACATTATCTTAATTGTTAGATATATGAAACTACATGTATAGTAAAAAACATACAAAGTTTATGCCGATAATTAATTAATTAACAAATATAATACTGACATTGGTGACAGGTACTTTTGTCTGATTAATCATCAATTGACTACTGTACAGTGGATATTCCCATTATCTGTATATTGGATAGTTAAAAGCGTGTGGATAAACTAATTAAGTTGTATAGTCACAGTATGTTGACTCACTGTACCCCCAAAACGGAAGTCGCTGATAACTAGGCGTTCAGAAAATAAATAGATCGTGTTTACCGTCTTCCTTAGTATCGCATAAAGTAAGTGCATTGTTTAAGTTACAATGAAGTCCATAAAATATTGTTTACGTAGATACCAAACATTCCTGATAAAAGCCCTAATAAACTTTATTTTCAAGTTAAATAACGATTAGATATTTGTTAGAGCTTGTAAAGAACCTACCAATGCTTTGAAAAATAGTGTATTTAGTGTTCACAGAGTCTTGAAACCTTTTCTGGATTGTAAATGAATGTATAACACATCGATATACACAAACATTGCTCTATCATAACGGATGCTTTTTTGAGGAAAATGTGTTTTTCTGGGACATGTATGCCAATTACACTGTACGACTAGTCGAAACACGACTGGCCCACTAGTCGCATTTTGTAAAATCTGGACTGTACGCATAGTCGCAAATACTATAAGTCTGTTCAAACGTATTTTCAACCTTGCATTTAATGATCTGACCTTGTTATGTGTTAACCAACGGTAGAAATTAGTCATGGAACAGTATCAATGATACTGCTGCAATTTTTATTCAAAGAAAATGTTTGAAACATGACTGACCCACTAGTCGCATTTTGTAAAATCTGGACTGTACGCTTAGTCACAAAAACTTTTTCTTCGACTAATAGACCCGAATAATCGGTGACATATATGTATCGAGTAATTACCTTGGGTAACTTAAACATGAAATTTTGGTTTAATATACGTATAGACATGGTCCCTGTAAAAACTGTGTTTGTTTACTGCATATAACTATGTGACGTTCCAGTAAAATATAAATACTTAATAGGAGCAAGAGATGTTTATAAAATTGTAATACACGTAAGCCCCTATGACATTGTGATAGTCAGGAATGTTTAAGGTTGAATGACAACTTTGACCTATTGACCTTGTTAAGTTATTGAACGGAAACCAGTTGACATATTTTCATGTTAAAGGTCACAGTGATACAGTCCCTTGACCTACCGACCGCATAATCAATAGCGGTCATCTATTTTTGATGCCCAACCACTATCCAAAGTTTCAGGATCCGTGGGCTTGAAGCATTCTGGAGTTTTTGAAGGAAACAATTTGGTCTACCAACCGATAGACAGACATACATGTATAAGCAAAGTAATAACACCCCTTCAAAGATAGGAGGGGAATAAAAACGTACAAATGGTTTCGAAATACTTTATGTACTCCGGGATGGAATTAATGAGCTTTTCGGGAGGCATCGGGAACATGGTCCTCGTGGTCAATGGGAAGCTTCGGGGAAGTCACGAGGCAATTTGAGAATCGGAAGGAATCGGGACGCATAGGGATAACTCCCGATATATTCCCGACTTTATGCGTCGGGATGTATAGCCGATGGACATCAGGAGGTTCGCTATTGTCTGAGGGAAGCTTCCGGAAGTCTTGAGACATTTAGTCAGATTGCATTTACATCGGGAGATTTCAAAGCATGTATTGATTTTTACTCGATGAACTCGCGATTTCATGTCGGGAATATCTCGAAGGCATCCCCGAAGCTTGGGAATATCCCGGGGAGGCATCCCCGAGGCATCCAGAACCCCGATGAATGATCGGGAATGCTTTCACGATAAAAAGAATTCTGCGAGGTACCCCAGAGGTTTCCCCAACACATCGATGATGTTTCGCTAAAGTGTCAGAAACCTTCGTTAGAACTTTAACGTTTGGCGAATATTCGGCGATATTTCGACGCCATATTCGCGGTTTCGGGATATAATCCCAAAATATAAGTTAATTTTAATCGGGGATGATTCGGGGTTTACCGACGTTAAACATTTGTCCCACTTCCCCGGGGATTTACTCCCGATGACCTTCGGGGGAGTATCGCGAGACTTCGGTGCCATCTGGGCGATTCCCGAAAGGTTGGAATTTGACACACCGAATGAGTCCGGGTCCCGGAAATAGATATTGGCCGGATTTTAGATCCCGATATTAGGGAATTTAGACGCCACAAAAAGCAGACAACCATTTCAAGACTAGGATTTAGACACAATTTTGGATCTAGGGTGGGGCATTAAACCCAAAAAAGAAAAATTGCCCGATTCCCCTTGGTCTGCCCGCCGCCCCATAGAACAAAATATGAAAAGGTGCAAAACGGATATGCAAGGGTCATTGGTGATGAAAATGACCAAAAGCTTACTGTATGCCAGTCGAAATAAAGATGCAGTGCATAACTGATATTTATCATTTCAATGAGTACCTTGAAAACGCTAATACGCACAAGCATTTGGTATTTGGATATTTGAATATTGTATTGAATAGGCATACAGTGGTACTGCGACTAGCGGGACAGATGGATTTTCGCGTTTTCCAAATAGGCGTTCAGTGCATGAATCGAATGCATACTGGATTAAACACTATTGCAACGATTCAGGGGGGAAATGCATCATTGCACGTATAAACTTATACGTATAGATTGATAATGAAACACCTAGAAGAGAATATTACTCGAATTTCCTTAGCATTTCCAAAATAACGGGCATTTTATCGTGATTGAATCATCTTTCGCTTTAACAAGCTGTCTATTTTGAGAAAATACGTTTTCGTTCTAAATGCTAATACCTAGTATAGGACTTTCTGTTAAAGAGGCGTTTGTTTCACGCGGAAAAAATATATGCAAAAAGTACCTTCAGTTCAAAAAGTCTGATAAAAACATTAAAAAGTTACTGTTGACAGCTTTCCAAAATGAAACTGAACGCCTAGTTACCAGCGACTTCCGGTTGGGGGGTTCAGTGAGTCAACATACTGTGATAGTGGGTTGTTAAATAACATCGGTAATCTACGGTCATCACAACTTATGGTATATATTTGTATGAATATGGCGCATAATATTATTTGATAAGTGTGCTTATCGCATACTATAATAATAATAATAACAACTTTATTTAAAGAGGCAACACTATAACAGTTATAAGAAGACAAAAACTATAATTATAAATGCGCGGTTATCCACACGTGCGATTGGCATTGTTAGGACTCAACTATATGTACTAAAAAACTACACAATGATGTGGTAAAGAATAACAGAATCTGCAACAATCATAGATTATTGAACACTCCGGGTCCAGATCTATGTAGTTTCCACAAGTATAAGACGTGTAAAAGATGAAATCCAGGATTTTAACGGATATATTAGATCTATACAATATAATATATAATTATGAAATAACATACATAGTGTTTATTTATGTATGACATAGCTATAAAACGTTGTGTAAATAATTAAATGTATAAAATTATTAACTTTATAGCTCGTTATCTAGTTATATTTTAAACATTTGTCACAAAGTATTATTTATTTGCATAATTATATTCGGTACTATTCAGTGTTAATATCAAGGTTTTTAAGCCTGTCTTATTAACAAAACAACTTTTACAATAAAATTTATCACACCTATGATCGAATGTACATATACTATACTACACTAAATTATCAGTTACACAAACAAGTAAATACACAAAACCTCTGACAACCGTCTGAGGATTGTTATATTTTCTGGTTAAAATCCAGAGGGTTCTACCACTGTTCACCACTATATTCAACGAAAGATTACGTGACGAAACATAAGATTACGTGACGAAACATAAGATTACGTGACACACCTATAATATGTCTTAATGTTTCATACCTAACCCGCGTTCAACGAAAATGTTTCATATGAGTTACGTACCCGGTTTTGTACCTGTTATGTACCAGCTCTGTGTTCAAATAAGAATTACACAACGCGCCTTTAGTACCTGTTACGTACCTTCTTTGAACGCAGGGCAGGTACAAAACGTGCGCCATGTAATTTTTCGTTGAAGGCAGGGCTGTTACGTACCAGGTACGAAACGTGCCTCACGTAATCCTTCGTTGAACGCAGGGCTAGTATTAAATAAAGAGTTCTATTAGTGTAAGAAATTATAATTGTACACTGCATAGAATTACATAGTTCACAGATAAAATTAAGTATGAATTTAAATTTTGAGAACAAACTTTTTCAACAACCTGTACTTCAAATATTACTTCTAAGTTCTAGTCTAGAAGTTTAGTAGAGTGACCCCCTCTCTACAGCAACCAAATTTCCAATTTCCAGAGATATGTTATTCTTATAAGTTGCTCAGTATTAATTAGATGTGATCTATGATTTCTAGGTAGAGACAATGGACCAAGCAGTTAGTGCTGGAGGTGGACCTGGTTTCCAACCAAAGGAAGATATAGTTAACACATTGTTAAGTCTCGGATTTTCAAGAAATGCTGCCATAAAGGTAAACTACTGTATTAGGGTAACTATGGTAACTTGTTACAATAGTAGCACACTTCATATGTCACACAGACCTCGCAAGTGTTGTATCTCAGACTGAACTGCTTGCAATTACCTAAATGCTTGAATCTTTTTCAATAAATGCATTACACCTTGGCATTCCTTCTTGTGGGCCATATTGAAAAGTAGTTTGCAAATTATGTTATCCACAGAAAATAAAGACGTTATTGTTATTATGAATATGTTCAGGGTGCCATGGGGGCTAAACCTCTGAAGTCCATAGGGCTTTGTACTTGATTCACAAGAAATATTGATTCAGATTTTATTTTATCCATATACTTGCCCATTCTTTGTTTTGTCCTGGGGTTGTATTTAATGTTGATCTTATTTAACTGGAGATTAAGGATTACCAATCAAATGGCGTATGGCTGACCAAGAGTTTAATGTGTTGTGATCTGATTGGTTGTTCTTATCCTTAAGTCAAATAAGATCAATATTGAAATACCCCCCCCCCTGGTCAATAAGTCTGAATGTGATTTTAATGATCTGTTTTATGAAACTAAAAAAAGCTGTGTGTGAATTTCATACATTGTACTGCTGACTGTGATATTTATGCCCCCCATCTTTGATGAGGGGGTATATTGCTTTGCACATGTCGGTCGGTCGGTCGGTCGGTCGGTCGGTCGGTCGGTCGGTCGGTCGGTCGGTCGGTCGTATAAAATGGTTTCCGTTCAATAACTCAAGAACGCTTTGACCTAGAATCGGTTGGTCAGCAACAGTAGATGACCCCTATTGATTTTTAGGTCATTAGGTCAAAGGTCAAGGTCACTGTAACCTTTACTATTTCTGACTATTTAAATGGTTTCCATTCAATAACTCTAGAACGCTTTGTACTAGGATCTTCAAACTTTACATGGAGGTTGGTCAGCAAAAGTAGATGACGTCTATTGATTTTGATGTCAGTAGGTCAAAGGTCATTGTGACCTTCACCATTTCTGACTATTGGGCTGCCATGGGGGCATACGTGTTTTACAAACATCACTTGTTATTTGTTAGATTACCGGTACTGTATGATTGATGTTACAGGGCTGTTATTACACTGGTAATTATAACGCTGATCTCGCTGCTGCCTGGGTGATAGAAAATCAGGATAAAAACTTGGATGGACCACTTGAGGTATATTCCAGTTTTACTTGACACATAATTAAGCTTGCATACTGAACAGAAACTAACATTATTTCATCCAAGTGTTAACCAAAAAAATGAGAATGTCTAAATGGTTCCCTTCTATGTTTGTCAAATAATTCTTATTGCTAAATGTTTCAGAACATGTTGCAATATCATAATTGTGTTACATTTTTGTACCAGATTGATGTTGACTCTTGTAAAGATAAAGTCAAGTAGAAAAATCTTTATAATCCTCGGCTTAGAATCTTCGTGAAGATTTTAAGAATGACGCTACCTTATTCTCCGCTATTATCTGTATTTACATTCTAACCTTAAGGGTAACATTCAAAGTTGACTTTCAGCATGACCTTACATAGTGTCTGTATTTGTAACTTTCAATGTTGACCTTTAAAACTAGCGTCTGTATTTGAACTTTGACCTTCAGGATGACCTTGAATTTGAAGAAGCAGAAGAAGAAGATGAGTTTCCAGATGGCATTGACCTTAATAAGATGGTGTTTGTTGTGAACATGGAGTTAAATATGGGTGTGGGTAAAGTGGCTGCACAGTGTGCTCATGCTGCCCTAGCATTACATAGGATAATGATTGAAAATACAGATAGATTTGGTGAAATGATGATGAGTTGGGAGCAGTTTGGGTGAGTTTTCACACCTAATGATTGGTCAAAATGTTTTGCAATTCCCTGCCCTGCATTCAACGAACGATATTTTTTGTCACCTGTTATTCGTTGAATAATATGTTACAAAAAAACAGGCTTGTCATGTTAGCGAAGTTTGGCTAACCATAGACCAAGGTGGTGTGCCTAAATTGGTATATCATACCAAAATGTCTGGCTGAGGCAAACAATGAAATGTGTATAGTAAAACCCGTGCAACCGTACATATTTCGAAATGAGAATGAAAAAAGTAGGCTTTGACACGTTTGAATTATTTGTGCCAGACAGAGCGTTCAACGAAGGATTGTTTAACGTAAAATGTTAGCTAGCTTCGTTGAATGCAGGGCTGTTGTCGTGTATATTAGTCTTACCTGATAGTTTAATATATATTGTATTTTATAAATGAGATTGAACAACATTCACTGTTTCTTCACACTTTGTTTGTACCTTTACACTACACAAAGTAAGGGAGCTTCACTGGTCATATTTTGATTGTCCTGTATTACAAAACCTGGGGTCAAACTTGCAACTTATCATTCACACTTCTACCACTTGACTTTGAAATTTGGGATTTAAATTCTAGATTATATTTTGGAAACTGTATTTCTAAAGAAATGGCATCGAATAACTTTTCTTAAATTTTTAATTTGTTTTCGTCTTCCATAGTTAGCTCAGGAGTTGATTATGACTGTAAATGTGGAGATAGTCGCCTCTTTGCTATGTACAGGTAAAAATCTTGGTTAAAACTCTACACATATCCTGACCCTATCTAGGAAACGAAAGCGACTATCTGATGGCAGCCGCAAATTTCTTCTAGTGCTGAAGAGTTGTCTACATGTTTTGTAATTTCTTTACTACAGAGAGACTAAGATCGTACTGAAGGGAGATAACTCCGTACAGTTAACAGAATTGGCTCAGAAAGCAGAAAGTTTAGGAATACCAAACTACATAGTACATGATGCTGGTAGAACACAGGTATGTAGATGTATTCATTGTACAGTAGTAAATAGTGTCTTATAAATCGGGGGTCTCCTGCCTCCTTAAAGGAAGTATCACTATTCCTTTGGAGTTAGTTTCTCGTGGCAGTGGTATGTGACGCTGCTCTTGAAACACCCATTTTAGGGAGGATTTTAGCCTTAAACTTTAATATATATTATATATATTTGTTGTTATGTTTGCATGCATATATCTATGTACAATAATTGTTTTAACCATGTCTTAAATGTGATTGTAAAGCACTTTTGAACGTGTAATTACATGATAAAAGTGCGATATAAATATGGTATAATAATAATAGTCCTGATGCCAAGTTGTAGTATGCAACTGCATTCTATAATGTACCACAGGCCTTGAAAATATAACTTAAACAAGATAAATGAAAGATACTAGAACTGGGTATATTGATGGTTTCATGTAGTACAGAAATTTCCTGGCCTGTTGATGCGTTTAATAGAGGATTCATGTAGGGGTCTGAAACTCGCGTTTTGTACCTGTTCTCTTTGTATAGTAATGGTAGAAACATGAGGGATGTCAAAACTCTGTATTTTGTGATATTGTTTCTTAGGCCTGTGAATTTACCTCTGACATGTAATTCAAATATTCTCCAACTGAAATCTAGTCTATCTTTGACTGTATGTGACAAGGGAGATAATTGATGTCACAAATGTTTCTAATTGGTCTACCTTGGACTATATAGTCCAGAGAATTTAACACGACTCATGACCTTTCATTAGCATAATTAAACAGCTGATATATTGTCTATATTTATAACCTCCGTTATATGTTTTCATAAGCTGGAAGTATCACGAAGAAGCTGGAGGTGTAATACCAACACAAAACTAAAGGACTGATTTACTCGTGGAAATTTAAACATTTGTATATTCAACGCAAGAACCTTGTAATATATTCATGCATAAAGGTCAGGATCATGTCAAATTCTCTGTGCTATATCTGTTAAGCGAGATAATCTATGTGTCTCTTATTGATGTGTTGTTGTTATTTGACAGATTGCTGCTGGTTCACAGACAGTACTTGGAATTATAGGGAAACTGGACATGGTGGATTCTATAACAGGCAAACTCAAGTTACTATGATGTGTACAATATATGTGTAAACATTAACTTCAATTTGAGTGCTTGGCACGCAATTAACTGTACAGTGAAACGTGAATACTTGGACCGCAATGGGGGACCTAGACAAGAGGACAAAGTGGCCCTATATCTCCTACCTGAGTACTTGTACCAGCTTTCAAATTAAATATTAGTGTTTCAGAATGGGGGTAGCCAGACTTGAATGGATGTTACACACACATGCCTTTAAGTTGTTGAAGTTATAGTTGTGGGTCCTCTTGATTGTGAAATTTTTGTGCTTTAAAGTCATTTTGGCAATATTTATATTTTTACTTTTCAAATTAATGTTATGCTCGTGCATACATCCTTATCGCTGGCTACGCACCTGTTCAGAACCTAGTATTAACCTGATAGCATACACGCTTCCATTTGTATGCTTCTGCTGTGCCATTTAAATGGAAAAGTTTGAGGACCATTCTCGCATACTCAAGGGTTTTTCTCAGATTTGACCCCATGACCTAGTTTTTGACACCAGATGACCCATATACAATCCCAACCTAGATGTTATCAACACAAATATTCTGACCAAATAAAATATTACTAAAACTAATGAAAATCAGATAACCACCATGTTTTAAGTGTTATGGCAAAAATGTAGTAAAATATTTCTAAATATGATAAATTAATAAATTTTCCATTATATTGAATTTTTTCAGAAGTCCTTATTTTTCATTTCTTTGAATAAACTGGAAGTGAGCTGGTCAAGACATCAATGTTTTACATTATGTTAACGTTCTTTGATGGTCCTGATTTAAAATTTATAGCGTTTTAATAGTTTAACATGAAAGTCAGACCAAATTAGGTTGGCAATAAATGTTTTCATGTTTCATATTTTTTGTCCTAAGTGATTGGTTTTACGGAACAGAATGTCACATCACTAAGATGGTAATTGCATTCAGACAGACTGTGGATGGGTGAAAGTTTTCAGGCATATGCTTTTGCATGTGTTTTTGAGTGTACCAAAAAGTTTTTTTCCTACATAAATTTTCCATTTCTGAGGATTTCAGATATTTCAGAATGTCCAACTTTCACCCACAACTGTAAGAATGTAATTCAAAGCCATACTGGCCCCAATCTCACGAAGCCTCTCAAGTAGAAATCTCGGCTCAAATTGAGATATTGCTAAAATTAGAGTCCGGATGTGAGATAAATCTGAAGTCCAAGATCTTTATATTGTACTGTAGTAAACTCAGAACAATGTTTCTGTTAAATGTTGCTTATTTTGAATTCAGCATCCCATGAAAATTAACATAACAACATGGTTGAGATTTTGCTCAAATTGAGATAATATGGGAGATCGGGGCCTGGTGTATTTCTGTTCTGGTTTTACAATTTTAATGAAATGACTTTGTATCAAAATGTTATATGATATAATCACAGGTAACTGTATCATCGATAAAGTGTAAAACAAAACAAATTATTTTATAAAATTTATGTAATCTTAGAAAGGTGCATTTGTACTAAAGTGGGCAGATTTTCATGGGATCAAAAACAAGAATGGACATTTGATATCTTCATTTCATTCATAGACAACATCGTTAGAACTACCTCCATGCAAAATCCTGTTTTGAAATTGATTAACTAGTTGAAAAGTTATACCATGAAATGTATACCCCGGTGTCCAGTCAGTCACTGAGGTGCATTCAGTAGAACCTACAATGCTATTCTAAACAAGAAAAAAGAAAGTGATTTCACGCCTTATGGGTTTATGTTCTTATTTATAGATGGATTTTTTAAATATTGATATCAAATTAAAGACGTAGTTCTCTAGTTTCTGATTATGTAATAATATTTAAAATAGCACAAGTATTGATGAAATGTTTATTAAATACAAACTACACCTCAGTGACCGGGAGGTCAATTTCCCGTGTTATAAACCTTTCTAAGATATTATAAATTTTATAAAAATAACTTTTTGTTTAATGATACAGTTACCTGTGGATATAATATGTTATGAACCAATTGAGCAGTTTATCGTTTAATTTGTTCTATATTGTCAATATTTGACTGTAATAAATTATTGATGAAGCTTACCTGACTCTCCTGATTGTCTAGTGTTCTAACACAACCAGCGGTTTCAGCTATGTACAGAATGAATAACCATTAAAACTAGGTCGAGTTAAAACACAGATATAGCAAATAGCCTTCTGAGGAGGAAAGTAGTGCAGCAGTAACTATGTCTCGATTTTTGTCAAATGCGGAATATTTGCTATGTTAGAATCAAAATAATGAACTTGGTACGCAATAGTGATTTAATTACTATGTATCCAAACATGTGACAGTGCTTTATTCTATGATAAAACACAGGATCATTAATTATTAAATAAAATATAAGTAATAGTAAATACACAATACCATCTATTTGGTTTTTTTTATTGAAAACGGTACAATAATAGGGGTATTGCACAATGGGAAAAAGGGAAAATATAAATTGTGCAATAGTATACATGTATATGCGTATAATCCAATAGAAATCACTCATGCAGTACTAAATAAAAAAATATGTAACAAACCTCACCATTATTGTAGAAATTAACATGAAAGCATGATAAACAAGGAATAGATTTATCTCATTTAAACACAAACTTAAAATTAACCAACTAATTTTTCATGGGCAAGATTATATTATTTTCATCATCAACAGTCTGTTCGTTGAAACAGATGATACAAATTGGAAACAATTAATTCCAATAAAAACTATACCCGATACATAACGGTCGATGTATATAGTTAACTATTTCTTGATTTAAAATGGGAGTGGTACTGGTAAATAGCTCTTTAATTGGAGGTAGAAAAAGTAATTCTTTAATTGGAGACAAGTAACGCTCACAATTCTTCAATTAGAGATAGAATAACACCTGTAACTCTTCATTTGAAGACAGAATTTCATGTGGAACTCTTTAAATGGAGATGAAATAACACATGATACCTGTCAAAGCTCATGTTACTCTTCGATTGGAGATGGAGAAGATAAATTAGAGGCAATAAGAAGGAAAGGGAACTAGCACATGAATAAAACTCGAATGTTGCAGAATATTGAACAGATTCTGTGTATCCATGGTGACTATCATTCAAATCATGCATGTTAATTAAATTTGATTAACCTTCCTGTTCAAATTTAAGCAACTAAACTGACTCAAAGATTATTATGTAAATGTAATGAAAATACAGAATAAAAAAAATGGAAATTCTGTTATTTCTCATATATTTAAATAAAACAGAAACTAATTTCATTGTATTAATTTATATCTGTTACAATATTTCAACACATATAATTATGTGTCTTCATCAGGCAAATAAAATTAATAATGATTTCTTAAAAATACGTTATTATTTGTCTCAAAGTACTATGCATTGTAGATCTAATTAATATTTGTAAATACTAGCTCTTTTAATAAATTGCTGTGTATGACAAACATTTGTGAAGCAGTCACTTTAATTTTGAACTCGAATGATCATCATGCAGCATGTTTTATAACATTACCATGAACAACCAAATGTGCACATTTTTTTGCACAATTGTGATAAAAACTCAAAAAACAAATATCATAAAAAGGACATAATAATATAAAAAATATGGATATAAGATATATAAATATCACAGTAACAGCTTCATTTAGTGTACAAGGGACGTTTTTTAAGTTCCTGGAAAAGATTCATAGAATTTTCGAAGTTTGCTAAAACTCAATGATAAACTTAAGCAGAATTTCATAGCAAGGTGCCGTTCTTATTATATCTATGGTAACGTCAGGAAGAGCTACCTGGGGCAATTTGACGTCGTGTCCAAAAAAATCGTCAAAGTAACCAACACATTGCCCAAGACTTAACAGCTACTACGTGCAACTACGACCTAAAACTGCACGGAAAGCTTAAACATCATTTTGGTCCATTTATGACAGAATTTCAATATTTACACAAACATGTTGCGGTATTGTTGTAACCCTATTAGAATCACCGGTCAAAATGTCAGAAAATCATTGGAATTTGATCAGTATGTCTTTTGACAAGAAAACCTAGACTTGAACATTATGATTGATGACCACTGCCCGTTAAGAAAGTTGCATGTCACTGAGTAGGATGTATAAATACTATAAGCACTTCTAGACTGCCCGTGGTTACAGTGCTGCAGATAATCACAGGAAGTGACGACTGCTGTGAATCAGACGTGAGACATTGTGACGAATGTTTCCGCTTGTTTTTGCGACGCTTGGGAAAGCAACCACAGGAGTGTATACCTTGAAGCGATGCATATGTTGAGAATAGGATACATTGCCCTTATTGTGGCAGTTGAATTGTGTGTGTATTTGACTGACTGAGTGACATTTATTGAGAGAATGTGAAAACGTTGGCCAAGGTAGCCAAACACCACACCCTCTACTGAATTGCTGATTTCGGCTCGAATCATATTGCAAACAGACCAAACAGTGAGTGCATATGTTACCGGACACATTACTTTACGCAGTTCAAAAGAGTTATTTGATTTATATTGGATTAGCCTGAAATTATCGCATATTCAACGGTGTTCATATATAAGTGGGGCACCTCTCGTACCATTTCGTATGCCATGCTCTCAGACGTTCGATTCATATTATAGTATGTTTTATGAATTGTTCTATCTATATACCAAATTTGAAGTAATTTGAACACACGACACATTATAAAGCACTTTTCCTTGAACTTAAAAAACACCTTTGTATACAGTACATTTATTCAGGTCTGTCACTTGTGTACAAACATTGCATATTATAATTTGTATTTTTAATTTTTAAACATTTAAATTGTAGAAAAAGGCAGGCAGTGAAAACCAATGCCTTATTCACTGAGCTACATACTAATATATATAATATCTATAAAAATGAGACATTCATAAGTGAAATTGCATTGTTTATGTACACAAGTCATTGACCTGAATAAATGATTGATACATGGCTCAACCTTAGGCTAAATTGTTCTTTAGTAATCGAACAGATATAGCATCTAGCCATCTACTGACTGAAAGACCGACATTCCCAAATAATAATTTTATACCCCAATTTCTTTAAAGGGGAGAGGTAATATTAAATAATAACAACTCTCAGTGACCTTTTACTATGGCAACTGATCAGACGTCATGCCTTATTCATAGATTGTAACACAAATCAACCAACATTGAATTCTAAACTACTTCTATTAACCCTATATTCCCGATACATGTATCCACATTCCTATCCCATGTTATCAATTGTCTTTCAATAATGAGTACGAAGGTTCATTTTATTCCATAAGACACGGGTTATGCAGTTTGCATGAAAATCCAGATGTGTCAAAATTCATCAGCATGGGTAGATGCGTCTCCACGGAGTAAATTTAAGGTACAAAGAGTACTGTTTTGCTGTCATTCTTGCAGTAGTTACCTCCCTTTACTGTAACTGGAGAGGGGGGGAGTAACGGCTGTGAGGAGTTTTGTCCTGGGAGTGCGACTTGAATCTTGGTAAAATTGTTGTATATAATTATATATCTCTGATCATATATCTAGAGAGTCGTTGAAAGGATCTTCAATGATACGTTTGTGTATGTCGACAAACAATGGTACGTAGGTAACAAAATCTAGGAAATCAACAAATCCTCGACCATTCCTGTTGAACTTACTCAGTACCTGAAACAGAACGATCACAGTGTTGATACTGATGTGTAAAGTTTATAAATTATTATATTATGCATAACAGGCCCCGATCTCCCGAGGCATCTCAATCTCGGCTCAAATAATGTCATGTGCCTTTGCGATAATTTCCATGGGACACTGGACTCAGGATAGGCATTACAAAACCGAAACATTATTCTGAGCTTGTTTCACTGACAACCAAGAGCTAAAACTTCAGAGTTATCTCTTATTTAAGCAAAATCTCAATTTGAGGTGAGATTTCTACTTGAGATGCTTCGGGTGATCGGGACCAGATCTACAAACACATAACATTTAAAATAACTGTGTCATATTATTTCAGAATTAAAATAAACAAACATCTGTCACATACATGATTTGCCATCCAAAATATCTGTTCAATGTTTTGAATTTAAGTCTGCAGATACTTCCTTCAAATACAAACAAAATTTAAATGTGACTTTTCTCAACTTTTTCCATATTGCCTAAAGCATCCAATCACTGATCTGGCCCATGTAACAAAAGGATCATATAAAGTCAGACAGGGAAGACAGCACTCAACTTGACCAGTCGAAAACATGAAAACATACAAGGCGCAATGCCAAACACATCCAAAGGAGTAAATGTTCCGTCCAAGCATCATTCAAAGAAAGCATCATTTAAGAAAGCTATTCAAAGAGAGCATGAATAATTGAAGCATGATTCTGGTATTACTTACGTAACTTGTATGTTCGGGTGTGAGACCACCAGCTGTTAACTCTACCGCCAATGTTTCAGCCGGTGCATTACCTACAGGTGCTTGGTCCTCATCTTGCAATAACTCAAATAATTCCTGCAAATATACAAACATCTATCATTTACTGTAAAATCTCAACTTTCACTGGACATTAATTTTCCCTAGATTTCAGGTCTCGATACAACAACGCTGTTTGTTCCCAAGCAAACATTCGTTGTAACGAATACCGGTATGTTAGTACATGTATATTGAATTGATACAAAGAGTGTTTTAAAACATTTGTCCTCATAAAATGATGTCATTATATGAATGTATTAGTAAATCGGGTGTCGTTATACAAACAGAACTAAATACTTGCCAAATGTTATAATATATCTAAGTTTATGTTAACTATATGGCGTAAATGAAAGGTGAACATTTAAACACAGAGGACAGACAGACAAACTACGTAAGAGAGACATCAGATGATTCCTGATAATAAGCAGCGGGCAATTTCTCTAGACCTCTGATAATTTATAATTTATGTAAGTCTTCGAAAGAACAGAAGCCAATTTCCCATTTTTATTTTGCCTTTGTTATGACATGGCCTGGGATCGAACTGGAGACGTCCCACACTTGAAGGTGATGCTCAACCACTAAGCTATGGAGAAGGCGATCCGAAGACAGAATTCTTACCTTGCTTTTATCCATCTTCACATCCAATGCATTGTAATCCATTTTGTTGATTAGCTTACGAATCATAGGGCTGTAATAAAAGTCATGGAAATTTTTTAAAATTGATCCATTTTGTATATAAATTATAATTTTAAAATCATTATGGATTATAGGGCTGTAACAAAGGCCTAAATCTACACAGATTGGACACTCAATTGAAAACAGAGAGAAAATGCAAAATAGCACGCAGCCGACTCTGTTATTTTGCATTTCACTTTTGTTTGTCATCCTTTTTTAAATGACATTTTGAAGAGCTAAGTTTCTTCTTCTGCATGATGTAACCTATTGTTTTCTATCTCTTGTACAATTCAGAAAATCATTGTTTCAATGAGTCAAATTGGGTATTTTCTGATAAAATACATACTCCATCTGTGTGACCTTCTCTGACAACGCTGCTATTATACTGAACAGTCGGAAGTTGATCTTCTCACGTTTAGGTAGATCCATAATCTAAAATAAGGTATGGATAAATTAAAAACAAGCACCACCAAGTAACACTAGCGTAATACCAGTATACATTGCATGCTTAAATCATGTTAGAAATGAAAATAAATATTCAAAAGCCGTAGTATACCTGTTGTTTAACAACAGTTGTTTGTTCTGACGCCTTGTTATTAACACAGAATTTATACATGTCAGAACTCCAAATCGATGCATGAAAGCCGTACTAAACAGTTTTTCATATTTCATTTTCTTAAATATTTTTTTGTTATATGTGAGACTAAAGAGTAGTTGTTAAAAACAAACAAAACATAAGCATACTATAGCTTAGACTGTTACTTACAAAGTATATATACTGGAATTCTTTCTCTGACAGAAGTTTGTTGTTTATTTGTTGTAACGCCATCTCTACTTCTTCTACATTCATTTCCACGTCCTGCAATAGATACATAAACACTCTCATCATAAACACTCTCATCACATTATCAGATCATTTGACCAGGCGCACGTTACATTATCCATGTAAACTTGATGTTGCATTGGAGCCAAAATGATGTATGTTGTATAGATGTAAGATTTCTTTTATTATTTTATTTACTGTTAGTGCATTTAATTGGTTGCAGCCTTAGTGTATATCTATATCAGTTATATTTACTATATTTGTTCTCCGTAGATATTGTGAAAACGAACAATTGTTACGATTAAAGACTTAAATACACTTCAAAGCCCAGCTGTGAGGTGATTATTAATTTTCCTGGCAGATTATCACTTCCCTGCCTGGCTGTGTGATGTATTCATATCTTAGTATAATTATGCAAGTTCAAAAACCGTCTTGTTCACTCAAGTTTTTGAATACCGTCCTCGACCAACTAAAAACAGAAGAATCTGTTCTATATTGCAAGTTGTAATCATTATAACATTATAGAGGTACTGCCATAATAGTACATGTCCAAGTCCCTTCTTGTTTACTCGAGGTTTTTAATTATTTAATGTATGAAAATTATAACATACAGGATCTGGATGCAGTTTTTGGTACAGACGACTTTGTTGTCGTCTGAAGGCGTACGGAGGCTGAGAATCATTCTGTTCAGCAAAATAATGATCCATACAATATAGTCCAACCAAGTCCTTCTCATCTGAAAGCAAACATATAGGATGTTAAACTATGTCACATGTAAATTGAGAATTCAGTTGATCTATGAACAGATCTTATTAACTTTGTTAGTAAAATATTTAAACGTAAAATCCAATGGATCCAAAAAAGATGTGACAAACAACATCGGACAAACAATAAGATGTATTCTAACAAAAGCAGCAGTTTCACCAATATACACATAGAGGCTACTTATTCGGTAACATTCATTAAATTACTCATGCTAAGCACTCTTGATTTAATTACTACGCATCCGAACTCGTGACCAGGCTTTATTCTATGATAAAACACGGGTACAAATTTATCATTTCTTAAGTTATCTCTGCATCGGTATAAGGTAACTTACAATGTACATGACAAGCTTGGAATTGTATGGTAAGCTAGACTTCCCTGTGATTGTAAGTAGACAGAAGGTTATGTTACATAGCAACCAGTATAGAATATCTGTGCATTCAACAAAGCATTTCGCACATGTTATTTGTTATAAAAAAATTGGTTTGTCACATGAGAGAATTTTGGCTAATGTGCCTAAATCAGTGTATCGTACCAAAATGACTGACAGAAAAAACAATGGTCTATAAATAGTAAAACCCGTGCATCCGTACATATTTCGAATTGAGAATGAAAAAGGCAGGGGATTTACATCATAGGGGTCTGTATCGACTCACTGGTCTCTCATTCACTAGATATAGATATCAGGGAAATGACTAGTATCAAAATTGCAACACCTACAACTTTACAAACAGTCGTGTAACTTTTCCAAAATGGCAATTAATCACATACTGTTTTCTCCAGTAGCAAGCTAATACATTTATCTTCGAGATACAACCAATCTTATGTCAAAATATATCGCACTCGAGCTGTTACAAATGCATACATGTTGAAACATGATGAACATTTTTAGATATCAAAATGATAAAATGACCGCACTAGCGATTGTGTTACTTTTCAGAGGTGATATTTTGGTTATAGTTTTAGTTGTTATACGCTCATCCAACCATGTCATTGTTTTTGTCGCCACTCCTGTGTGAAGAGCCCTTTAGTATGGTAAGGTCCTGTCCATGCCATGTTCTTGTCCTGTTTTTATTTTTCAGTATATTTTCAACATGTATGCATTTGTAACAGCTCGAGTGCGATATATTTTGACATAAGATTGGTTGTATCTCGAAGATAAATGTATAAGCTTGCTACTGGAGAAAACAGTATGTGATTAATTGCCATTTTGGAAAAGTTACACGACTGTTTGTAAAGTTGGTGGTGTCGCAATTTCGATACTTAAAGTCATTTCCCTGTTATCTATATGTAGTATATGAGAGACCAGTGAGTCGATACAGACCCCTATGATTTACATGTTCAAATTGTTTGTGCCAAACAGTGTTGAGTGAATGTACAAATATCGTGCAGAGTTATGATTACCCGTAGATAAAGTAATACCTTCAATCTGTGATATACGCTGATCAAAGTTCTTTAACTTTTCTACATCTCGACTGATCTCAATACTAAACTGTTTCACAATAGGATCTTTCTTAGCCTGAAATCAATAACATTCATTAATAAACACACAACAATAAGGCAAGATCTATAACTCTGCTGAATCAATATTACTTTAAGCAAACACAAAATTTTAATGTTGGCCCATATATTGAGAACAAACTTTTGAAACACCCTGTATACAATAAATCCTCACCTTTTTCAGCATCTTGTCGTCCATACGGCTGACAACCACTTCATCTGTGATATCAGAAGTCTTGGTAGGTTGGAAGTTCTTCAAGGATGTTGCCATGGCACCCATCATATCATAATCTGGTTCACCACCCTTCTTCTTCTTCTTTTTCTGTATAAAACATGAGATATTTTATAATCATATATTATAGGGTATACTTTTAAATTTTACTTTTTAAGGAATAAAAATTTGGTTTGTCACAGCAAAAATATGTCAATAAGTGTCCTAAAATCAAATGAAATAATGATAGAAGCTCGAGTAATTAGACAGTCTCAAAGTCACCTTGGTCATTTGCGTTACTATGTCTGTGAAGAAAAGATGATGGTGTGTTGTGTTTAGCCAACCTTCTTTTCTTATCATCTGTTATCTGCTTTGTTATTAAAACTTGTCCATTTTCTAATAGCAGGAATCTAATTCTAGGCCAATTTACTAAAAAATTAAGATTTTTCGACAAAATTCAAGTATTTTTCAAGATCTGTGTGAACCATACAACTTCATTGGTCAAAAAGTCTCTCAAAAAGTCTCTCATTAAGGTCAAATAAATATATATAAGATATAATATTGGTTAATAAATCTAGTTGATATTCATAAACTTTGCAGCCTAATCAATATACCTTCATTAATATCAAACTTTCAGATTACATAGTACATGTACATTATGAGGAGCAGGTTAACGGTTTTAGTCAATTATATAATATTTTTATTTATGTATGTACATGTATACAATAATATTGGATTTGGATGCAACAAACCAACTGGGCTGGAACATTATAGCTTTGAAACAACCAATCAGAACCCATGAGACCAAAATCCAGTAATATGATTGGTCCATTTCTTATCAACCAATCAGAAAGCCTAAGACCAAAACCAGTAATCTGATTGGTCCATTTCTTATCTGAGCTTTTAAACAACCAATCAGATACTTGCTTTTAGAACCCAGTTGGTTGCATTGACAAAACTAACAAGACAAACATGCAAATAACTAAGGAACCATTCAGTTGCATTTTTTCTGCTGAATGACAACCATTTAAATAACATTTTAGATTTTGTTGATACCAAACTATTTGGGGGACTATTATAAACCCAAACGTGGCAAAAATCACTGCAGCTATAGTGTGTCCACAATAATGTCAGAAAGGCGGGGAAATTTGGTATATTCCACAAAGGTGGATAAACCCGATGTGCAAGATTTATCAGTGATGTGTTTAGTACATAACTGACCATGTTTGTTTTCTTCAGTAATTTTTAAAACCAATTTTGCAAGAGTTGACCAAACCTGTTCATGTTTGTAAACATCACATTATCCTGGGCACACTATATATTATTCCTTCCTTTATGTATATCTACTTCTTCAGGTTATCAATCTTTAAAAGAACAACCACAGGAACTTGCATTTATAATTTGAAAAAAAATGAAAAATAAATTTTGAAAAAAAATTATTTTTTTCAAAATTTATTTTTCTTTTTTTTTCAAATTATAAATGCAAGTTCCTGTGGAACAACTTACAACTAGTTGTATGAGGAGTATAAATAGAATAGAAAGAAATGAGCAGAATGAGCAGATATTTGATTTCATTGAAGAAGTTCCGCTACAATTTAACTAGAATGAATAAGTTAATATTTGATGGTCTTATCTTTCAGCAGAACATTGCTACTATCATACAAACACATTATAGTACGGAGAATTTGGCCTGATCTTGATTTCTATGCATGAATATCTGACCAGCAGATCCTGCTTTGAATATATAAATTTCCGCGGGCAAATTGTGCAATATCGGTTCTTTAGATTTGTGTTTGTATTACACATATCAAACATTTCATGATACTCCCCGCTTATGAAAACATACAACCTGGGTTATAAGTATAGACAAGATATCAGATGTTAATTATGCTAATAGAAGGTCTAGGATCACGTCAAATTCTCTGTACTATACTACAAGTCTTAATACAAAACATTCTCTACATAGGATAGATACAGAACCTGCTTAACAAAATATCTTATAATCGTAGCATGTATAGCTCGCCGGAGATAACTCTAGCCTAAACAATAAATAAACATTGATAATACAAACACTGCACAGTTGACTGACCTCTTGTTATCAGCGTAAGTTGAAAGAGTATTAGCCTAAGGCATTAAAATTATTTGTGCACAAGATTGAAGAAAAATAGACACCGAAAAGGCATTTAATTTTTTATTTGTAAACAAAGGCTAGTGTTATCACCGGCAGACTATATCAACTTAATCCTCATATAATTCATTGATATATTACATGACTGCTTACCGGTTGAATTTGCCTAATTTTCGGTCTGCCACCTCAAGACAGACACCCTTACCTTTGGTATACCTTTCCTTCAACATTATTAACTGCTTGGTCTTTTTGACACAATTAAATAAATACAGAGTCAACCTTTGAATGAATGCTATGAGGATCAGGCCCCGATCTCCCAAAGTATCTCAATCTGAATCGAGATTATTCTCAAATACTGTCATGTGTCTTTGAGATAATTTCCATGGGAGGCCAGACTCTGAAAGTTTGCACCACAAAACAGACGCATAGTTCTGAGTTTATTACAGTAAAATATTTTGAACACAAACTTAAGAATGATCTCAAATTTATACTCCTGACTTGAGCAAAATCTCAATTTGAGTTGAGATTTCTACTTAAAATGCTTCGGGAGATCGGGGCCAGGTTTATCAAGGTATGAGCTCAATATATTCTAGCATGTTCAATATATAAATACATTTGTTACGGCATAAGCAGAACAGTTTAGCATTTTGACATGAGGGGTACTAAGCATGCTGACATGTTTACCTTTGGACTACTGTCTTCATCTTCCTATAGGAACAAAATTTTGAGAATATAATATATTGTTGTAACATGAGTATCTGTAAACTTTCCTGTAAAATGATACCTAGGTGGCTTCTAAACTTGAACAAACTATAGAACTAGAGATGTTTGTAAAACACGTATGCCCCCATAGCAGCCCAACAGTTAGAAAGGGTTAAGGTCACAGTGACCTTGGTTTTTAACCAACTGACATCAATAGGGGTCATCTATTGTTATTGATAATTAAAGAAAGTAATAATTAAAGAAAGCAATAATTAAAGAAAGTAATAATAAAAGAAAGTGATCATTAAAGGAAGTAATAATTAAAGAAATTGATAATTAAAGAAAGCAATAATTAAAGAAAGTAATAATTACAGAAAGTGATAATTACAGAAAGTGATAAATAAAGAAAGTGGTAAATAAAGAAAGCAATAATTAAAGAAAGTAATAATTACAGAAAGTAATAATTTAAGAAAGTGGTAAATAAAATAAAGTGGTAATTAAAAGAAAGTGATAATAAAAAGAAAGTAATAATAAAAGAAAGTGATAATTATGATAATAAAGAAGTGACAAGGGAGGTAACTCTACCTTTTTCTTCTTCTTTCCCTTGGTTCTATAATCCACTCTTACTATATCACGATCCATTTCTTTAGCTAATTGCGCCATCAATCGGATCTTTTCAGCTGTAATTTATTAAAGGTTATTTAATTAACATTACACAAGACCATTACAAGTTTCAGTCAATTTTTCCTGATAATATTGGTCATTTTGTATTGTATTTGTAATTTTTCCAAATTCGATCACGAAAAAAATCCATTAATTATCATAGTGTATCAATATGGTCACAGAAAACAATTTGGCAAGGGTTATGGTTTATCAATCAAATTAAATCACTTCGGTTAACACTAAAAACATATTGTCAATATTCACAATCTCAAAACAGTTGTCAATCAATGACCTACAAATACATTTTAACGGTAAATTGTAATAATTTTACTTGAAAATTACTTGGAAGGCTTTGACGAACAACTTTGTCAAACATTAAGGCATAGCGATCTCTTATCTGGCATATTGTCAATTATAGGTGGGGTGGGGGTTGGTTGTTGGAGGGGCAGGGTCAGGGTCAGATATAAGGCTTATTTACCTTGTAATTTATGCATGTGATCATGTAGAGTTCCTTGTTTTGTTTTAATGAATTCAATGGAATAATTCAACTTCTCTAGATACTGCTCTGGTACACTGATTCCCTGAAATCATACAACGACAAATAAGAGTGCGACAACTGCAATACTGCACTGGGTGTGGTACATCAACCATGACCTTCGTTTAACTATAATACAAACTAGAATTATCACTGTCGTGAGCAGGGCCCCGTGGTAGCATGTCAGAAGATGGGGGAGGGGAAAGAAAAGTAATAAAGTATAATATTGAAATCAGTCAACATTTTTTAACCTAGAGTTGTCGCCCTTTGCTACAAATGTGTGTATTGGTTTTTTACTCCACATATATGTACTTACAGTTGTTGTCTTTACCAGTAAGTACATGTAAGTTTCATTTGAATATCTTGGACCGTTTTTGAACTATGGCAAAAGTTTAAGTTTTTGAAGCTGAAAAAGGGGCATAAGTTATATTTAACAAAGCTTGGGTTGTTGCCGTTTGCTACAGAAATGCATATTACAAATGGCAATAAGTATAGCAAGTTTCATTTGAATATCTTTTATGGTTTTGAAGTTATGAAGAAAAAAAGTTAAAAAATGAGGAAAATTGGAATTTAACAAAGGGCCATCATTCTTCCAATATTGTAACTAGAGTAATGCAACTTCCCATACAATTATGCTGGGTTATGCTCAATGATGTTTGGTAATGCTCAATTATGCTGGGTTATGTTCAATTATGCTTAGTTATGCTCAGTTATGCTTAATTACGTTTAGACAATGGTAATGCTCTGTTATACTCAATTATGCTCAGTCATGCTTAGTTATGATCTTTCTTGCTCAGTTATGCTTGGTTATTATCAGCAAAAAGTTCAGTATCAATATGCAGGGAGTGCTCCGGACAGTCAAGCAAATATTCTGTGACCACCTCGATAGCCTTGTGGTAAAGCCACTTATAGTGTAGAAGGTCCCTTGTTCAATCCAAGACAATGTCATTCTAAAGACTAAATAAAAATGGCACCTGGTGATTTTCTTGCTAGACGTTAAGCAGTAAAGAGAATCTAGCTTCTCTTCTCTTATACCCTCGTAACAATGGATAACATCAGGAATGAGGTGTTGAGAGTAATTAATATAAGTTAGAAAAACTTATTTCACAATCGTCCAAAAACAAATCAGTATAAACTAAATAGTCTGTGAGGCATATAAATCTATCAACAGAAAAGAAGCTTTAGCAGTCAGTTTCCAAAGGGAGATTTGGCAATTTTGAATCTCCAAAGGGAGACAAAACTTTTATAATTACTTACCTCCCTTCTAGGACTTTGAGCATGTGTTATAACTGTCATATCTTTGAGCATGTTAAGTTCATGCTCAGATAACTGAGCAGGCGGTAAATGTACAATACCACCAGTTTCCTGGTCTCGAGAATATCGTGGTGTCTGTACGTTAGTAGCACCATTAAAGATACGTTCATAAAACGGAAGTCTGTCAGGACTACAAGAAACAGAAAAACAAACATAATTATATCAACTAAAACAAGACTGCGTTCAATAAACGCTTATGCCCCCTGTGGAAGCCTTGTCCATAAATAAGTCTAAGTCCAAAATTAGGTCAAGGTGAAGGTCAAAATGGGGTCAGGTGATACAGGTGTGTGGAGAGTGTTCATATACAACATCCATGCAAGTTTGGAAGCTTTGTAGCAAGCCATAATGATGCTAGAAGAAACGGTCAATTTGTGTTAACCAGGACGGACGGACGGACGAACGGACGGACGGACGGACAGGTGAATCACTATATGCCTCCCGATCTATCGATACGGGGGCATAAAAAAATTTTTGTTTGTATTTTACAGGGGTTTTACAATTCCAGATTTGATGCTCTGCAAAGAAGAAACTTTTCTTTAGAAAATAAAAGTTATTTGATGAAAAAGTTCAAAGAATTGACTAAGTTATGGCCATTTGAAGTTGCATAAGCTGAATTTTAACAATAAAACAATGTTTGAAGCAGAGTTTGGTTAGGGGAGGTTTCCTAATGGCACCTAAAGCAGACAGGCCTCTTATTTTCAGGATTGGGGATTATGGCTCAATAGAACCCCTGAAATTTTAGAAAACACCTGGTTTTAAACATAACTTAGATTTCACAATTAATACAAATATTAAGAATGGTGCTTTTAAACTTTGCCAATTCAGGTTGAATCTGAAATCGACAAAATGTCTACTGAAAATCATGACTGTAATACTTGTTATGAGCGAGACATGCAAAATTTCATCATTTCAAGGGTCGTTATTTTGGGGGGGGGGGGGGAGGGGTAGCAATAAAAGAAACTTACTTGATAATACAGTATTTCGCTAAGAAATCTAGAGGATCAGAAAGTTGTTGTAATTCTTGTGAAGTGACCGGCGCTTCCGCAACCTTTCTTCTTTTTGATGGCTGACGAGTTTTTCTGTAATATAAATCATATAATTAAACTAATTATGCCAAAATTTTATATTACTACTGAGTATTGCAAAAAGAAAATTACATCATCAACGCAGTGTATTTTAACAAGAGATGTTTGTAAAACATGTATGCCACCAATTGGCAGCCCAATAGTCAGAAATGGTGAAGGTCACAGTGACCTTTGACCTCAAAATCAATAGGGGTCGTCTAATGTTGATGACCAACCTCCAAGTAAAATATGAAGATCGTAGGACAAAGCATACAAGTTTAAGTTATTGAACAGAAACCATTTGGTCTACCATCAGACTGACCGACATGAGCAAAGCAATATACCCCCTCATCAAGGTTGGGGGCATAACACAAAATGGAAATTCCTCATAAAGTAACTCTGCTGAAACCTACTTCCAGTCAATACTTGTTGGCACAGTGGCCTAGAGGTACATATAGGGCGCATGTTTTGGGATTGAGAGGTTAAGCCCCACTGCTTAATTTCTCTGAGCAAGAATAACCCACAATGTTCCACTTTACCAAGATGTGAATTGGTACCTGTGACGGCAGTGTGTGAACATGTTCAATATTCCAAGGTGCCGTATTTCAATGTTCACTGCACACAAACCAGGAGGATTTGAACAAACTTTCAACTTGTTTCCTTTGGAAGCCTAATGACCAGTGGAAGTTAAAACGTCAAGGGGTGGCTGAATGGCTGAATTGTTGAAAATTGGTAACCAAATTAAAAAAAAGTTTTAATACATACATTTTTGGACCAAGTTTAGGTGGTGGAGGCAATTTCTTCTTCTGTTCCGGTAAATCTGGGGTCACTTCAATCAATTTTCTCTCCTTCTTGCTACTCTTCACTTCAGTCTGAAATAAAAACAGTTTGAGTGTACAGAAATTTGAATTTTATACCAATAATCTATATTATGGTTATACAAAACAAGACTGCATTCAATAAACGCTTATGCCCCGATTAAAGCCTTGCCCATAAAAAGCTAAGTCAATTAGGGGCCATAATTCTGTAATAATGTTGGATAGTGTTACATGGCTTTGATAATGTAAGGGGCTTATGATGGTAAACAAGTATGCCAAGTTTTATGGCAACGCCATGATGGACATGATGTAAAACGAAACGCTCAATTTAGGTTTTCCAAGAATTAGACTTTAATAAGTCTACATGTATGTCCAAAATAAGGTCAATGTGAAGGTCAAAATGAGGTTAGGTGATATAGGTGTGTGGAGAATGTTCAAATACAACAACCATGCAAGTATGAAAGCTTTGTAGCAAGCCATATTAATGCTAGAAGAAACGGTCAATTTGGGTTAACCAGAAATTTGACCCTTCAATAATTCTAAGTCCAAAATTAGGTCAAGGTGAAGGTTAAATTGGGTTCAGGTGATACAGGCATGTAGAGAGTGTTCATATACAACATCCATGCAAGTATGAAAGCTTTGTAGCAAGCCATGTTAATGCTAGAAGAACGGTCAATTTGGGTTAACCTTCAATAAGTCTAAGTCCAAAATTAGGTCAAGGTGAAGGTCAAAATGGGGTCAGGTGATACAGGCATGTGGAGAGTGTTAATATACAACATCCATGCAAGTATGGAAGCTTTGTAACAAGCCATAATAATGCTAGAAGAAACTGTCAATTTGGGTTAACAAGGACAAACGGACGGACAGGTGAATCACTATATGCCTTCCCATCTATCAATAGGGGGGCCTTAAAAGGATTTTTACAAATTATCTGTAATTTTGAACAAGTTAAAACATAAATTGGGACCAGAATTCTTCTTCAAAGAAAATCATGTTGAGATAAGTTATTCGAGGGAATTTAATCTAGTGCATCCGCTTAATAAATGAAAATAAATCCACAGTGAATATTAATAACTTTGCAGTACCTCATTTTACTGTTTAGCATCTTATATTGAATCAACCAATGATAAGTAAATTAGACCAAACCAAAACCCTTACATGTACTTCCTGGAATTCTGGGAGGTCTGGAACTTCTATGGGAGGTAACCTTGGTAACGAAGGTTCTCTAACAAAACTTATCTCCCTTGATTCAACTCTCTCTTCTTCAATTGGAGGAGGAGATGGTGTTGGCTCTGGCTCAATAGGTGTAGGTGTACGGGGCTGAAAAAATAATATGGTTTTATGACAAGAGAACAAAGTGGCCCTATATCGCTCACCTGAGTACTTGTACCAGCTTTCATATTGAATATTAGTACTTCAGGACCTGGTATCAACCTGATAGCAGTCATAGCACACAAGCACCATTTGTTTCATAAATATTAGGCCAAAATTGTAACCTCTAGTGTCTACACAAGCAAACTATGGACCAACGGACAACCTACAGACAATGGATCGACGAAGAGTGATCACAAAAGCTCCCCAAAATAATGATTCAAACAAAGTTTTGTGCTACATCTTATAGTATAGATCTACATGATTGCATCTTGTGGTACCGTTTTTTAGTCCAATCTTGCATCGACAAGGTAATAGAAAGTCGGACAGGGAAGGCCGCACTCAACTTAACCAGCCAAGCACAGAAACATAAAAACATCACATGAACTTAGCTCAAAAATAGGCAACAAATTTATGCAGAGATTAAATTCAGATGTCTCGGGCGTGTTTAGTATTTGTCGTACAATAAGCTTACTAGAAGGGTAACATTAATCCACTAAAATATGCCTACAACAAACAGTAGCAATAATGATCAATGGAAACAGACCTCAATGTTGCATAAAATGATCATGTTCTTACATACTAACCTTCAGCTCTGGAGGCGGTTTTAATTTCTTTTCTTTCTTTATTATCTCCCTTTTCTGTTTTGGTGGTTCTACTCTAGGTGGTGCTGGAGGGACAGGTGATAGTGGTTTCTCAGCTAAATGTTGAAAAAATTATTATATTACATTTCTCAGCTAAATGTGAAATAAATTATAATATTATATTTCTCAGCTAAATGTGGAATATATTATTATATTATCATTTTTCTCAGCTAAGTGGAATAAATTATTATATTATATTTCTCAGCTAAATGTGGAATAAATTATTATTATTATTATTATAATTACATTTCTCAGCTAAATGTGGAATAAATTATCTTATTATATTTCTTGGCTAAATGTGGAATAAATTATTATAATTACATTTCTCAGCTAAATGTGGAATAAATTATAATATTATATTTCTCAGCTAAATAAGGAATAAATTATTATTATAATTATATTTCTCAGCTAAATGTGGAATAAATTATAATATTATATTTCTCAGCTTAATGTGGAATAAATTATTAATTACATTTCTCAGCTAAATGTGGAATATTTATGATATTATATTTCTCAGCTAAATGTGGAATAAATTATAAAATTATATTTCTCAGCTTAATGTGGAATAAATTATTAATTACATTTCTCAGCTAAATGTGGAATATTTATGATATTATATTTCTCAGCTAAATGTGGAATAAATTATAATATTATGTTTCTCAGCTAAATGTCGAATAACTTACTATTATATTACATTTATCAGCTAAATGTGGAATAAATTATAATATTATATTTCTCAGCTAAATGTTGAATAAATTATTATATAACATGAAGTTAAGCAACACATACCTACAATTATCACAGCAAATGGATGCCAGTTAAAGTGCATGAATCAGTTATAATGAACTCTTTTTCATAATTATTTTGTTAATCATTGAAAAGCACATTTATTCCAATTAAAGTCACATGATAATGTAAATTAAGATATACTCAAATAAGCAATATCAATTGTTGAAGCCAATTAGCAATTAATGAATTTGTATCTTTATAAATAAATTATATCATTATGTGGATAATACCTGTACGTGCATATAATAAATTTTCCGCAAAAATAAGAAAGAAAATGAATAAAGCATGCAATTCTAAAGACAATAATACTACATTATATAGAAAGTATATGTATACATAAATAATTCTAGCTACAATTCTATGAATCCACATAAAGATAATCTCAATGGATCTGACGATAGGTAAAAAAACTAAAAACCAAAATATATATAAACTCCTGATGGAATCAATGACTTACTTTGTTTTTTGTTCTTTTAAAGTAAAAACAAATGCATAATGCACTTTTGTTATTTATTCATCGAGTGTAATCTGAAGAAGACTTGTAAAAAATTTGAAAGCTTATTATTTCTGTGTTTGGTGTTTTAAAAAGAGATATATTCTTTTAAAGTATAGAGACTTGATCCCCCTGGTTACATTTGGTTACCTGTACTTTCCACGTTACCATGGAGTTCATACAATGATGATGATACTGGGTAGGTGCTATGTGAAGATATTCTGAAAAACTCTACAGCAGGAGTAGGAGGACGTCCTAGTTTCATCTGCTGACCTTCAGTTGTTTGTTGACCTTCATTCGTTTGACCTTCATTCGTTTGACCTTCATTCATTTGACCTTCATTTGACTGACCTTCATGTTGACCTTCCGTCGTCTGACCTTTCTTAATCAGTTGACCTTCATTTATTTGTTGACCTATATCCATCTGACCTTTATTAATCTGTTGACCTTCAGACGTCTGGCCTTTATTTGTCTGCTTGACTTTATTTGTCTGCTCTCGTTCATTCATCAGCGGACCATTTTTGGGCTGCAGATCTTTCTTTCTTGACTCTTTATTTAAACATTGTTTGTTTGGTAAAATATTATTAGAACCAATATTTGTAATATTATTGGCAAATCCTGAGTGTTTATTAGTATTTAAACTGAAATCTTCAAACATAAATCTCTTTACTCGGCCTTTTTGGACTGAAGGTGTCAGTGGAAATTTGAATTCAGTATTCAGCAATCTGATTGGTTGTTGGGTTTCATTCCTGTCCTGTGATTGGTTGTTAGTGTCAGCTGCATGCAACAAGCAAACAAAGCAAAGCAAAATAAGGTTAGTAAAAGCAAAAGCAAGGAAATAACAGCAACCAAACACCATAAAAATAACTTAATTGCTAGATTAAATATTCTGTCTTCTCCTACACTTTTATTTTTCATGCCGAAGCTGGTTATGATCTGTCAATATATTTGCCCGCCCGGAGGGGGGGGGGGGGGGGGGGGGGGGGTGTCCCCAGGGGTATTGAAATTTTGATGTCTAAATCCTCACCCTGGTGACAATGTTTACTGTCTAAATCACCACTGTGGGGCATAGTTTTGTATCCGGGTACTTTAATAAAAAACACGAATATAAGTATCACTGTCATCTATCGCAGTATCGGGACTCGGAGTTAATAAGGATGTCTAATTCCGGCCTGTCGGGAAGTTTCATCTGTCTAATTCACCCTGTATCCCTGCAGCCCCCGCACTGGTGCTTTACCGAGACTAGCTCGAGCTCATCTAACAAGTACATGCATTTGGGTGCAAGTGTGCAAGTGAAATTACAAAAACAGTCCAAAATGTACAAGTTTGAATCTCCCCCTTAATCTTTTCCAGATTTTTTTTTTAATAATCTAGCAATTATATTATAATGGTCTAAAACAAAAGAATATTTGTAACTATTTTTTAAGAAATAAAGAAAAATAAAACTACAGATACAAAGAGCACTCCTACGGCTAAAGGACCAATGATTTATGGCTATCTTGCATTTCATCGTTTAATTCACTCATTACCAAAATTCAGGCCTTTTTCAGGAGAAACACTTTTTTAAATGATCGATTCAGGTTTTCAAAATTTACAAACATAAATGCCCTAGTTTTTTAATACAAATGTCCCAATTACTAATTGGTCCTAAAATTTAGCGAGACCAATTTTCATAAAGATAAAAGTAAAACAAATTGTGATCAGACCAAGGACGGACAATCAATTAAGTGCGATGCAGTAACTATACACTGCATAATATAAAAAATATAGATTAAACATCCTTTTAAGAAAAAGAAATGGCCCTTACAACCTACCTATACATCAGAATCAAACCTGTTTTAACCCTTACACCAACAACTACACAAGCGTGAAAAAAGGGAAGTGGAAAAATGCTAAAACTCGAGCAAAAGCACATCAAATCAAACTAGAAAAGCTGGAAGGTTTTTGTTACAAGGGTTGCTATGGTAACTTACGTGTTGGTGTGACAACCCTCAGCTGTAGAGGTGTGTTAGCTCTCTCTGATAAACCTATAACAATCATAAAATAATCATAAAACAATCATAAATAATCATAAAACAATCATTATAAAACAACCATAGAATAATCATATAACAATACAATCACACTTCGATAAACTCTCTGCCGCCCCGTTATTCAGGTCGAACTTTGCGATTCTGATGTATCGCTCTTTCTGCATTTCACGCCCCCCCTAACACTAAATCCTGGATCAGCCCCTGGCAGTCATTGTAATGGGGAAAGATATTATGAAACACCCTGTATCTATAAAGTAATGGGTTAATTAAGATAATAATTATTATTGATTTGGATGAACCTGGAGTTATTTATTTGCATCATTCCATAAGGAAATGTAATTGCAATCATCCATGATATCGTGCGAGCAAATTAAACTGGTCCTCAAACCCTCAATTAGCATAATTTAACACTTGATTTCTTGCTTCTATTTCTAATTTCATCCTTTGTTTTCATAAGTGGAGAGTATTACAAATACTTATATACATGTAGGTAAATTTCCAACTTGGGTAGCTAAACGGGGGGATTAACTGTATAAACTCTATGGTTAAAGTACATAAACATGCATAACCTAGAAATACACCTATAGTTGGCCGGAGATAACACTAGCCTTTGTTAAAATATAACAAGAGGGCCCAAAGGGCCCTAGGTCGCTCACCTTTCGAATTTAACCTAGATTTTGTTAAGATGATCATTGTGACCAAGTTTTATACAGATTAGGCAAATATTGTGACCTCTAGTGACTACAAAAGGTTTTTATATGATTTGACCTAATGACCTAGTTTTTGACCCCAGATAAACCAATATCGGACTTGACCTAGATTTTGTTGAGATGATCATTGTGACCAAGTTTCGTAAAGATCAGGCCAAAACTGTGACCTCTAGTGACTACACAAGGTTTTTCTATTATTTGACCTTGTGACCTAGTTTTTGACCCCAGATGACCCAATATCGAACTTGACCTAGATTTTGTTGAGATGATCATTGTGACCAAGTTTCATAAAGACTAGGTCAAAATTGTGACCTCTAGTGACTACACAAGGTTTTTCTATGATTTGACCTTGTGACCTAGTTTTTGACCCCTGATGACCCAATATCGAACTTGACCTAGATTCTGTTGAGATGATCATTGTGACCAAGTTTCATAAATATTAGACCAAAATTGTGACCTCTAGTGACTACACAAGGTTTATCTATGATTTGACCTTGTGACCTAGTTTATGACCCCGGATGACCCAATATCGAACTTGACCTAGATTTTATAGAGATGATCATTGTGATCAAGTTTCATAAAGATTAAGTCAAAATTGTGACCTCTAATGTGTTCACAAGGTTTTTCTATGATTTGACCTAGTGACCTAGTTTTTGACCCCAGATGACCCAATATCGAACTTGACCTAGATTTTATAGAGATGATCATTGTGATCAAGTTTCATAAAGATTAAGTCAAAATTGTGGCCTCTAATGTGTTCACAAGGTTTTTCTATGATTTGACCTAGTGACCTAGTTTTTGACCCCAGATGACCCAATATCGAACTTGGCCTAGATTTTGTTGAGATGATCATTGTGACCAAGTTTCATAAAGATTAGGCTAAATTTGTGACCTCTAGTGTGTTCACAAGCAATTGTGAACGGACGGACGGACGGACGGACGGACGGACGGACGGATGACGGACGCCGGACGAAGAGCGATCACAAAAGCTCACCTTGTCACTTTGTGACAGGTGAGCTAAAAATGGAAATTACATACATTTTCGATATTCATTTTTGTTCAATTTTGTGCATATACACTTTTAATGACATACTCTTTAAATCTACACTGATAACTATAGGTAAATTTCCAACTTGGGTAGCTAAACGGGGGGATTAACTGTATAAACTCAATGGTTAAAGTACATAAACATGCATAACCTAGAAATACACCTATAGCGGCCATTCGACCGTACAGTGTTTATAATTTGCTTTGTTTGTTTATTAATAAGACTAGAGTTATCCCGACAAACTATACCTTGCAGTAAAGGATTTATTCAGTGCAAGATGCTTGTAATGTTTTCATGTGCATTAAGTTTGGGTACCTAGTTAATTTGTTCGCACATATATTTATAATCAATGCCACAGAAATCTGCAACTGTTTATCACTGAATGATAAATTGATCAATCATCAGAACGGACGTTTTGTGTAATTTAAGTATCAGATTAAACGGGGGAAAACAAGATATAAATGTTGATGGAGATATAATGAAGACATAAAATCTCTAATTAAAACAGATAGTTCCATAATATAGTTTTACTATCAATCAGTATTGATTCTATTAGATCATTCACCTGTCGAGTGATATAGAGACGTAGAAAGAATGTTAGCGGTGCGTAACCTCTCCCTGTCTTTATATATTCTATTGAAGGGGTCATATGTGACATTTCTCATTTTCATTATACTTTCTAATAAAAGGGTCATATGTTACATTTCGCATTTTCATTATACTTTCTAATAAAAGGGTCATATGTTACATTTCGCATTTTCATTATACTTTCTAATAAAAGGGTCATATGTTACATTTATCATTTTCATTATACTTTCTAATAAAAGGGTCATATGTTACATTTCGCATTTTCATTATACTTTCTAATAAAAGGGTCATATGTGACATTCCTCATTTTCATTATACTTTCTAATAAAAGGGTCATATGTTACATTTCTCATTTTCATTATACTTTCTAATAAAGGGTCATATGTTACATTTCGCATTTTCATTATACTTTCTTTTGAAGGGTCATATGTTACATTTCTCATTTTCATTATACTTTCTATTAAAGGGGTCATATGTTACATTTCTCATTTTCATTATACTTTCTAACAAAGGGGTCATATGTTACATTTCTCATTTTCATTATACTTTCTTTTGAAGGGTCATATGTTACATTTCTCATTTTCATTATACTTTCTTTTGAAGGGTCATATGTTACATTTCTCATTTTCATTATACTTTCTTTTGAAGGGTCATATGTTACATTTCTCATTTTCATTATACTTTCTATTAAAAGGGTCATATGTTACATTTCTCATTTTCATTATACTTTCTTTTGAAGGGTCATATGTTACATTTCGCATTTTCATTATACTTTCTATTAAAAGGGTCATATGTTACATTTCGCATTTTCATTATACTTTCTAATAAAAGGGTCATATGTTACATTTCGCATTTTCATTATACTTTCTAATAAAAGGGTCATATGTTACATTTCGCATTTTCATTATACTTTCTAATAAAAGGGTCATATGTTACATTTCGCATTTTCATTATACTTTCTAATAAAAGGGTCATATGTTACATTTCGCATTTTCATTATACTTTCTTTTGAAGGGTCATATGTTACATTTCTCATTTTCTTTACACTTTCTAATAAAGGGGTAATATGTGACATTTATCCATTTTACCCATCATGATCATATGTCGTAGTTTTGTTATTGTTAACTATGATTGTCAACCTAACAATATCTACAGGTTACTAGCCCCTAATTTGGTTCATAATTAATAGAACACGGTTACAAAACCTAGAGTTAACTGCTTTAAAGTCGAAATAAAATTCAAATTTATCATGTTATAAAACCCAGCACAATGTATCAATAAATTTAACACAATGTATCAATAATAATAAAACATACTAATTGAACAATTAACCGTAACAAAAAATTAACAATTATTTCTCCATGGCACAAACTTTTAAGTATCGGTAAGAGTTTATTAAACATTTACTTTATGAAGAGAGCATACTCGAGTACCTATTTCAACTTTTACTTTATTTAATTTTGCCAAAAAGGTCCATCGATATCTGCATATTTCTTCAACATCCATAAACCCTTTAAGTGTTTTATTGAACGGGCTTAGTAGCTGGGTCATTATTCACTCATTAAGATAGCAGTAACAGTATTTATACATTCAAAGTAAAGCTTTTGTTTATATTTAAAGCAGGATCTATAAATTCATTGACATTTTTGTAAATGATAAATGAAGGTCAAATTGGTTTGGGGAAACCCAGTATAACTGTAATTGTACACTATGATGAAAAACAGTTTGAGCAAGACAAACTCCTGCATTTTATTGAAATCTCCTTCATTTCCATCACTGATCTCCAGTAGAGGAGACTACATAGTTTGGAAAAGGAGACTAAATAATTAATAAATCAAAAGCAAGCAAAAAATAAATCATTAAATTTATATAAACAAAGAAATTTTTTTTATAAGTAGTCCAAAGGACTTTCTGTCATACAGTAGATAGATCATGATTGGGGATGTCCTTTCAGATAACATAAAGTCCAAACAATCTTTTTATGTCAGTAAATTTTAAGTTAAACTCATTTATTATTCAGTATGCGAAATTCAATGAATATTCAGATGCTGTTTGATGAATACTCAGATTTAAAAAAAATATTTAATGAATATTCACATAAATTTTAAGTTTGAATTAATATTCAGCTCCACTTAAATTTTTGACTGAACCAGTTCTCCTGAAAATATTTGTCAAGTGTTACATATTAAATTTACTCTTCAGCCATGAACATAATTTTTTTTTCAATATACCTCTGGACAAGGTTCGGTTAGTGGCCCCACTTCCGAGCCTTCTTTGTCGGTGTAAGAACTCCTGAGTTAACCGATCTCGTGTGGAGAATTTAGTAGAGTCTCGCCGGTAAACATAATGTTCCTCATGAGGGGATTTCACAGATAGAATCTGAATGGACCCCTCAATTGTCCCCTCGGTCTGCAACTCCTCCCCAAACTGGGATATCAGACTGGGACCCCTAGATAGTTGGGATACCGTAAAACTTGGTTGTCGGGACAACGACTCTCCGACATGTGCCATGATCCCTATGTTTCAATTTTACGTTTTATAGTTTCAATAAATGGTAAGTTCACAAAATATAAGTTTCAATGTAAATCCTTGAACTGACAATATTTGCATAAATCCATGAATAAAAAGTTTAATGCAAATCCATGAACTGAAGATATTTGCAAAGAATCCACAAACAGAAATGTTCATATTATCCAAAATGAATATCCAATCATTACAAACTAAATCCAATGATCATGCAGTAAACAAATCCATGAAAAAATATTTCAATGACAGCAAATCACGTCCATTTGAATATATAATATAATAACCGGCTGTGATGTAAATCTGATGGAAAATTATTGACAGCTTCCCACAGATTACTGGTTTTCAACTCATTCACATGTCAGAACTGTTGACAAATACACTTCAGAATAGCTGCAAACCAATTTTTAGATTGTCGGCCAATGTAAATGCTTGTTACAAACAATTGACCAATAGAAATTGTGTTCACAGTACATCACTGTATACTGAATTAAGGCTATACATTACTTTGAATCATTTGTAACATCCAACATTTCTTTAAGATCAGTTACAGTATAGCTTAGCACAATTAATGTGTCATCTTTGAATATCTGTGCTTATCCGTTGTCCAATCAGAGTTGTTATTTTAAATAACCAAAACATTCTTACGGTACAAAAATGAAAACGCACAAGGATTAATTAGTGACACCTCAAATGTTCCAACATTTCTTTAAGATCTCTTACGGTATTAACACTATTATTAAAATCACTATAAATTATCCAAAGATTCAATATCCAATATCCATGTATCGCCCATGGCTTACGACTTATGTATACCCTAGTATAATAAACAGTAAAAGGGGTTATAAAAATATTGGAAAATTTAGCATTAAAATAATCGCAATCATTTATCAAGTTTTAAACTAAAACGGAATAGTTTGAAACGTTTATCCCCTTAATGCATCTTGATCTCGAGAAAAATCAACACATGGAATTCCAATAATCCATCTTCATGCAAGCGAATGATATCGAGAAAACACTATTATAAAATAATCACCAAATTATACAAAAAACTCCAATGCATATATTCCACGTTAGTTACACTTCAAAGAACAATAAACCGTTACAGTCATTTTGTCGCATAATGATGAACTTCATATTAAACATGTCATCTGCATGAAACAGCAATTCTGTTCCGTCCAAATATTTGGAACTTACTTAAAGAAGACATCCCATACCTTGTGCGTAAACTAATTTAAAAGTATTCATTTTGTTGGACTTAAAAACTAAAGCAATCTGAAAAAACAATTAATATCTCTAGAGTTATAGCCAACTTTTACTGTTTGTTTATATATATAGTTAGCAATTTCTTGCAATGACCACTTAATGATCACTTGTATTAAACATATAATTCTATAATATAAACAATGTCAGAACAAAGTCGGAACAATATATGAGCTGTTAGTTTCCATTAAACAAAGTAAACATTTACTTATAAATTGTTCAGAATTTTTTAGCAGTTTTAATTGATTTTTCATGCGCTTTAAGTAAAGCAAATTAAATTGAAACTGATACTACTCTTATCAACCTGGCTGTCAAAGTTTAAGTGACTTACTAAGACAATTATTGAGAACTCACCCTGGGGTGGTATTCAATACTGATCTTATTTAATTGGAGAATAAGGACAGCCAATCATATCGCTTGTTACTGACCAAGAGTTTGATATGGTGTGACCTGATTGGTTGTCCTTATCCTTAAGTCCAGTAAGATCAATATGGAATACGACCCCAGGGCTAATATTAACAAGACATCTTAGTGGAAAACTTTAAATTCTTCGACTAAAGTTGAAGATTTGTGGTACACATATTTCCAGCAAATCGAAGAATAAAGGCGTGTTTACCTAGCGATTATGGTAGCTCTTGAAATAAGGTTTGAAAACTAGGTTATAGATTAATAGTTTTGTTTGTGTTTTTTAGCTAAAAACTAAGGGAAATTTTAATATTTGAAATAAATTTTAGGTTTTCTGCTGTAGGATAGATCATGTTTGTAAACAGAGGTATTTCCATGTATATGTAAATGTGCCCACCAGCTACATGTAGCTATTGGTGAATGGCTGGTCTTTATTGTTCATTCACCCAAAAGATTGTGGGTGGGAACTTCGCATATGAATAAAACATATGTAGTTGATATCCCCTATTATAGTGCGCCCAAGATAACGTGATGTTTACAAACATGAATCGGTTTTGTCAACTATTGGAAAGTTGGTTTACCACATTACTAAAGAAAACAGATAAGGTCAGTTTTGTTCTAAAAACATAAGGATAAATCATTCACACCTGATTAATCCACCTAAATGGATTATACCAAAATTTCCCGCCGTTCATGTTATCCTAGGCGCACTATAAAAGATGCTTTCTGAATATAGGAGATATAGTGTTTGTATACAAAGGTATTCATATGCAAATGTGCCCACCTGAGCTAGGTATTGGTAAATATTTTTATTGTTCCTTCATCCAATAGATTGCCGGTGGGCATTTTGCCTATGAATACCACATATGTAGTTGATCTCCCCTACTTGCTTTAGATGCTTTCCGAATATTACTGGCAGGTGATGCAATGCATACATACATAAAATTCTCATTTTAAATTAGCCATACGCATGAGTATTAAAAATATATATCAATATTCACCTCACAGATTATGATTATTCCCATCATAGACTCTTTAAGTGTAATCAGTCTGTGATCAAGGCTCGATGTCTTCAGTATTGTCAATATGTTAATTCATGCTACGCATTATTGTCATACAATATGGTTAACATCTATTGTTCCTAAATGCTCGGTCAACATTGTGTGAACATCGTGACACAATAGCATACATTCTTTTATAATCAAGCAAGCCTAAAGGTGTCATCAGTAACTATTCGTCTTTTGATTCACAAATACAATCAAACAAAGAAATCAGGAATATTTGGACAGTTTTAGGAGAACAGCTACCGGTACTGTAAAATCATTATCACACACGGGAGAATTAATTTTCATTGATGGTACTTGTCCAAGAAATAAATCCTCTTGACTAAAGTAATATACACTGCCCACCAAAAATAAGAATACAGATGTTATTTCCCCATTTACTTGTCTGTAATGACACTATTTGCTAAACAGTGAAACATCAATATTTTTGAAGAAAAGGAATATTTAAGAAATAGTTCACATCACTGAGGGCCCTATGGCATTATATGGACTGGCTAGCAAAGCGGGCTGACTAGCCAGTCCATATAATGTCATTGGGCCCGAAGTGATGTGAACTATTTCTTATATTATACCGATAGAATAGGCCTACTTTTGTAACTAGAAGAAAACATTACATACATTTGGGTTTAAGTTGTTTATGTGCTAAAGGACTACATGTCACTATAGGGAGGCCTAACATCTAGTTTGGTCTGTCTGCATATCCACCGAAATAACCCAGAAATGTGAAAATCCGGGTTGCTACAATAAATCTATAGACAACTTACGTTGTTTCAAGTATAAATCTCCATCCCTGGAATTTAGACTTTTTGTTCATTTTTATGCAGACTAATGCGTCTTTAGAGTTCATACTGAACTTTGCATCATAAACACACATGAATTGATCCATGAAATTACTGTTGGCAGGACATAAATCTAATTTAAACAAAAAAAGAACGTTACGAAAAGAAAAAATAGCGCAACGTCACGCTCTATGGTAGGGTCACAGTATCCATGACGTCACGCAATAAACATGACGTTAATTTCAGCAGCCGGTCGATATTATTTTGCCGGTCGATATTTTTTATACTATTGACCGGCTGCTGTATTTGGAACATGCAAGTCAATCAGTCTATCGCTGGATATATTGACTGGTTGGAATAACAAAGAAACAGTAGGGTGAGGTATAATATTATTGTTTAGTAAATATAAAGACCATACATTAATTGGTACCCTATGTTTTAACTGAAAGTTTCTTTGTGCCCCTTGAATGGTAACTTAGTCACAAAATGATGGAAAATTCAGCCTATTGGGTCACACGGTTATGTTATTTCAGAACAACTTCATTTTTACTTCTATCTCTTTTTGGATTCATATAGTAACTGTAGTTTCAGAAACAAGTGTTATTGTGACCTTCTGATATACAGATATTGAATAATTTAACCAAGTCTAATTTTGGCAGCAATTATTTACTGTTTACTTATTTTTGGTGGGCACTGTACTACTCTGGAAATAGCCCATTCACCAAAATCCATGAATTTAATACACACAAGCATAAATTAATATACAGTACCAAATAGTGACAGTTCTACAGCACATAACATTCCCTTAGAACATTGGTTTCCTTTGACCAGGCCTGTAGCCAGCTATACTGACAGAGGTACGCATGTCAAACCATTAATTATGAGGACTCCCAATCCTAATAACCACCAACTTCAAGTTTGTGTGTTACTTCAATTTTAGCCAGGCTATGCCCCCTGCTTTAGGCATTATGTAATAGTCATTTGTTCAAATTTATTATCAATAAAATTACGTTGCCATATTAAAGCTTGCAAGAGCCAGAAAGAGAGTTTATTTGGGAAAAAAAATGTTTTTAGTGTAAGCTGTGTGGCCTCAAGAAAATACAGTTGGTAAACAAGCACCATGAATAAACTGTCCTACAGGGATAATCTTACTTTGATATAAGAAAAAAAGTTACCAATTTTCTAGGGCTGCTTTCAGCAGTTCAGCTGTTCAGCCACCCTTTGACATTTTAACTTCCCCTGGTCATTGGGCTACCTATGGAAACCTGCGTTCGAGTCTCCCTGGGGAGACTATTTCTCTCCTTGTGGGTGTGCAGCCAACATCAATCTGCGGCGCCCAGGACTATTGAAAATATACAGACACCGCCCTCACAGGTACCAATTCATACCTTGATTGAGTGGAGCATGTAGGTTATTCTTGCACAGAGAAATTATACAGTGGTCTCGATGGGGGTTGAACCTAGACCTCTCGATCCTGAAGCGCGCACTCTACCTCTAGGCCACTGCTGCCCACATTATTATCAATACTTGTATATGGTATTCTTAACTGATTTTATATATATTTGATAGCATTTATTTTTAAATATGGCAGAAACTACTGTACATGTTTCAAGGGAGGTAATTAGAATACATACCCATATCTGGTGTAAGAGTTTCCTCCCTTACAGGTTCTAATTCAGACTTATTAGTGCCAGTATCTGAAATATCACACATAGAATAATCAATTAATATCTCATCATGACTGTCTCATAGACATAGGTGGTTGGATCATGTTTTATATTTTCAACAGAGAACCATAATTCTTATTAATAAGTAATAATAATTTTACTTAAATTGTAAACAAGTCTGTGATAAGTAAACACTAATGCCCCTTATGTCAGTGATTTTTTTCCTTCTTTATTAGGGTCCGGAAAACGGACCCTTTCCCAAATGCAAATAGAGAATGGAGAAATTCCCAATAAACAATTTAAAAAAAACAATTTTCAAAATCGGACATAAAATGATAAAGTTAAGAACATTTTTGACAAGAGGTCAAGCATAAAAGCTCAAAGAAACCAGTAAACATTCACATGCAATTCACATGTAACCACTTTTTCTGTTTTATTTGGCCTTTTTGCTTCATGGAAATTCCCAATTTCAAGTTGTCACGACGCGAAAATTCCCAATCTGAACGGACCCGGACCCTTTCCCAAGGAGGAAAAAAAATCACTGTATGTAGGCCTTGTCCATAATAACTAGCTGAGTCAAACAGGGACTATAACTCTGTTGAAATGTTGGATAGTGTTACATGGCACTGGCAATGTAAGGGGCTTATGATGGTAAGTTGGAAAGCAATGCCATGAAGGACTTTGAAAATATTCGACTAACAAACAAACAGACCGACTGATGAACGAACAGCAGGATGGACGGACAGGACAATCACTATATGCCTCCCTTATGAGTAGCTTATACCAGGGCATTTATCCAATTCAACCACCCATGCTCTCTCAAAGAAGCTTTGACAATATGTACACAAATTAGAACATTAATGGGTTGTTAACTAATTTACTGTCTGCTAAAAATGAATATTTATCAGCAACTCTGAAATAAAAAACCCTGAAACCACTGACAGAAGGAAAAAGAAGGAAACATATCATTAAAATAACATTTCAAAATATCAATTAATAATAATGATGATCATTGTTCACTTAAAAATTATTTCGATACTGTTAAACCAGAAATTTTTGGTCAACATTTCGCGATATTCATATTCTTCAGAAATTGGCGAGGTTAAATTTTTGTGAATTTTAAAATTCAGAAATAATAATATTCTGTTGTTTTACTGTGGTTTTTTTAAGTTCAGGAACATAATTTTTTAAAGAATCTTCTGATTACATGAACATAGCAAAAATGAATCCCTCGCACAAATTCTGATTTTTCAGTAGCTGGAAGTAAAATGAGCACAGAAATTGTTGCTTAATAGAGGGGCTGTTCTGCAGGGGTTGTAGATATAGCTCGCCAGAGGTAACTCTAGCCTTATCAATAAACAAACATTGATCATATAAACATGTATGGTGGGGTAACCGCTTATTATCAGTGTAGATTGAAAGAGTGTATGAATTAAAAGTGGTTGTACAAAAGACACAAACGGACATCGAAAATACATTTAATTTTAATTTTTATTAGTAAACAAAGGCTTGTGATGTCATCGGCTGACTATAAATGAATAATATCATACAAATAAACATTGCTTGTAATAAAACTGTCATAACAAATAATAAATAGCATAAATTTTGAAATCTAGTATAAATGTATACATATACCTCTTTGTTGATCAGTATAGTTTGACTTAGAAAACATTTATACACAGTATATGACAAAACAATACAGCAAAAAATAACAATAAATACATGCATATTATAATAAAAATACAAATAATATAATTAATACAATAGAAGAGTTTTAAAAAACAAAAATATTATGTGAGATTATTTCTAAGGACAAAAGTAAATCAGGAAAACAATTGCATGCACAAAAGTCTGCAAACAGACAAACAAAGGGGGGAGGAGTCTACTGTAAAGTTATTTATAACCATGGGAATTGATGTTTAAACACTGTGGTCAAAAGGTTGCTTTATAATTACAGATTAAAGTTAAGAATAAATTTAGTAAAAAAAAAAGAAATTAATTATAATCATTTGAAAATCAATTTATTGTATAAACTTTGTCATATTTTTGTAGCAAATAAACAAACCCTAATTGTCTCGGAATTATAGCAGAGTATTTATAGTTTATGTTGTCACATTTAACCAGGAAAATTTGTCCCCAACACATGGAAATGATTTGACAGAACGGGTATGTTATAATACTGTTGTAATTTAATAAATGATAGTTAATTATTCCTATAGATAGAATACAAATATAGAGCCGTGACTGCACTTTTAATTAAAAACTCTATATAGTATAATATACCCAAAGGTTATGGCTCAGCAATCATATTCTGTCTATAGAGTATCATGTCCCTAACCTGCTCTCTTCTATGTCTACCCTTTTATGTTCTTTCAAACCATTTACAAGACTAATTTATTCTTCTTTAAAATGTTTTAAAATTCTGTAAAAATCTCATTTTTAAAAAAAATATATTTTTTAAAAAGAAAATGAGGTCCTTCATTCCCTATTATTCCATCTATCCCTCCTTTCTCCCTCCCTCAAAAACAATACGGAAGATAACCCAGCAATGAATTTATAATGGTTTAATAAACTACAAAAGTTTTACAACCAGTTCTCCAAGTTTATGTTCAACATGCATCATTCATACACATGCAATCAAATTAATAAAAATAAAATACAAATGTATACATCAAAAATAAATATATAATTTGTCAAACCTTTGTAAGTGATCACCTAAATTAAGCAACCACCTGTCTTAAACAGTCAACATAATTAAATCCCAATTAGACATTTTTACATAGGAAACACCTGTATAAAGCAGTCATTTGATTTAGCAGCTAAACCAATATACCCCTGTGACTGGCTGATAATCTCAAATAAGACTATTAAAACAATGAACACTTTTAATAATTACTTTTAGTAAAAACAAAAACTATTACCTTCCCAGTTTATTGAAGTATACCAACTTTAATATCTCACAAAAAAATCGCACCAGTTTAATGAATCTTTTTTTAATTAATTTAAATCTTCATTCACACTTTCACAAAAAAAATATAAACTTAAATATAATTATCTAACGTAGCCTAGTTTGTATTTGTTGTGTTAACTCACAGGGAAATATACATAAAGGATTTTAACAATAGAGTGTTCGTAACCACCTTTCACCTGACAGACTTTTCTAAATAGTCGGTTTGATCAAATTTCTTTTTAAATGTTTAAGTTAAATGCATATTGATATACTATCTGTTGCTAGATAGGAAAAACAAATACTTATTCAAATAGTCAGTTTAAGAGTAAATAAATATGTCTAGGTACATGTTGAAATTAAACGGCCAAAACTATCTCTAAAGAATTTCCCCTATGCTTCTTATGAATGAACTGCTAACATAACAGTTAAAGACGTAAATATAGAATATAAAAAAACTGGTAAATTAAATACAATATTTATGTATAACCCAATTTCCTGTTTCATATTTGAATACTATAACCAAATTTTTGTGCTATAACTAACAATAGAAACATGCTACTACATCATTTTATTCAACATTGTCAAATAATATAGTTGGCATCATAATCTAGGCCCAAAAATATCCTACATTCAATTTACTTTTACTTTATTGTATATTCACACAATCATGTCAACACTGTAAATAATTATGTGTTTTTGTGTTGTTTTTTTTAAAAAAAAAAGTGTTAAAGTTGACATGTTGCAGGAGCTGGTGCTTTAAATACTTACCTACCTTGACTAGTGTCAACATATGTACAAGCTCAGTACATTAGCTGGAATCAATCAATCAATCAATCAATCAATCAATCAATCAATCAATCAATCAATCAATCAATCAATCAATCAATCAATCAATCAATCAATCAATCAATCAATCAGTCAATCAATCAATCAATCAATCAATCAACACATGCCAGTTTCATAACACACAGCAAACATACATAACATATATGAACACATAACAATAACACTCAAAAAATTAAACCCCAAAAAACTTCAAGTCAACAATTGTGGTGTAATAGTGAATGCATTCTGGTAACAAGGTGAAACATCGGAGGTTGTGTGCAAAAATGTGACCTTGAAACACAATATTCAAAATAAAACTGTTATAATACCTTCGAAGAAAGATGGGGTCAAATTTATCATGGAAACTGAAAATGACCTGCCTCGACCTTTGACCCTTTTTGGATCTACCAATCACAAACAGGGAAAGAATTATTAGCGAATGTATTGATGATCAGAAAAATGTTACATTGTAAAATATGAAAATAACATATACCATCAACTAAATCAGAATAAACATTTAAGGAAAATTAACATCTTAATGTATGTACATGTATTTATAATTTGGTTAGTAAATCTTAAGAAACAAAGAGTTAAAACACAGTTAATATTAGAAATTCTGACTGTCTTAATGATATCAATTAATTATACCATAACTAGTTAAATAATATCATTAGAAATTCTAAATAGTCTTATAATTTATAACGACATAAATAGTGTACACCTACTAGATTTGAATTGTTTTTTGCAGATGACCTTTCCTCGGCTGAAGCCCGGTAAGTATATCGGTACCCTCAATGGTCTCTTTAAGTCTTCAATCGATACATCTCCAGCGTATCCAGGTATTCTATGTAGATCAGTTAGCAATGGAAGTGACATAGATCGGTATTTCTTCACGTCCATACCAGACAGACCAAGCCAGTTATCCCTATCAGCTGATTTAGGTTTATAATGTATGTCTCTTAGTCCACTATCATCATCAGCTAGAGTTTCAGTGTCTGTAAATTCATTCCCATCATCATCGACAATATCAGCATCATTATCCAAGTTGTTGACCTTGTAGTCTTCAGTTTTCTCAGTATTTTCATCAATATCATCATTATCGTCTTTATCAGGCTTGAGAACTTTACCATATTCATCACCAAACAGCTTTGCAAGTTGGCTTTTAATACTTGGTAATTTCTCCATATAAACCTCGTCATCTTCTGTCTTTGGTGTTGCTTTCTTTTTCTTTGGTTTCTTTTTACCTTTTTGAGAAACAACACCTGCAACAAATTCATTAGAAGAATCAGTTCTTTTCAAACCTAACACCTCTCCAGGGACCTTCTTTTTCTTTTTCTTCTTTCTTCTTCCATCCTTTTGTAACTTTCCAACCTCATCCTCTGAGGAGCTGTTGCCCTTAGCAATATCGTCCTTAGCAACGTTGCCCTTAGCAACATCGTCATCAGCTTGTTGTTTCATGTCCAATGGTACATTCTCTGAATATTTACAATCGTTGATCAGACTAACCGTGTTTATAGAATCAGTAAGAATACTTGAAAGTTCTTCTTCATCTCCTTGACGACGTCCATGCTTCCTTCTCCTATGTTTTCTTTTTCTTTTGGTATCATTATGAGGATTTAACTCTGTATCATCATCTTCAGAACCTATACTTACATTACCATCATGCAAACTTTGATCTTCAACATTATGATTTGGATCAGCTCTTTTTCTGTGTTTCTTTTTCTCCATTGCATGATCTTTTATTTCATCCTCTTCTGAATCATTTCTGGTGTAATCATCATCATAAAAGCTTTTATCTTCTTCATTTACATCAGTGTGGCTTTTATGAGGTCTACGAGCATGTCTCCTTTTCTTTTCTCTAGTATCTAGTGGACGATCAATGTCTCTGATTACATCGTCTTGTGAATCTATTCTGGTATCCTCATTATAAAGACTTCGGTATTCTGTTTCTGCGTGGCTTTTATGTGCTCTACGGCCATGTTTCTTTTTCTTATCTCTAGAATCTAGTTCCCTTGCCTTTTCTTCTTCACCATCAATGTCAGACTGGTCTATTTGCTCTTCAAGATTATCAGCCTTTTGTTTGTCTGTATCGTTATCTAGATCTCCACTTTTCTCACGATTGGTTCTCTTATCATCCTTCTTCCTACGTCTGTGTTTTCTGTGTTTATGTCGTCTTTTTCGTTCTTCCTTATTTTGCAAATCATCTTCCATAGTTTCCATAGTGAGATCAACTTCCTCTATCTCAAGATTTTCAACATCTATCACATCATCAAACACAAGTTCTAAATCTGGTTCAAAGGAAGTCAATGAACCCTTTTCCATATCAGAAGGAATCAATGGAGGAGAAAATGGCAGTGGACAAGAACCAGCATGAGTAATATCAATAACATGGGTCTTTGGTTTTCTGTTTCTATCGGAAACTAAAAGCTGTTCCTCATCATAGAAACTATCAGTAACGTGGGTCTTTGGTTTTCTGTTTCTATTGGAATCTAAAAGCTCTTCTTCATCAATGAAACTTCCAGTAAGCCGAGACTGACTATTTGAGAGATAATTTTGCCTTTTATTAGTTGGAACTTTTAATGAAATTTTTCTATTTTTTGACAACACACTTGGATCAAGGTAACTATTCATTCCATCATCAGAGGCAGGTGGGTTATTTTGCTGTTGCGTAACCTTGGAAAATTTGACATTCTTGTTTGCATGCTTGTTATAGTCAATAACCTGGTTTAAGGTAGGCCAGCATATATCATTTTTACCCAAAGATTTTGATCTTTGTATGGCCAAGTTCTGTTTAAACTCTTCAACGTTCTCGGTTGGAAGGCTATCAGCTCTCCTACAATGAAGTCCATCATGCATGAGCTGGTACTGCCTTATCATTGATTTTGGTCTAATGTCCTGATTCCTCTCATCTGGGAGATCATCGAATGTGTCAGGGGTTATAGGTCTAGAACCTGACCTTTTCGAGGCTTGGCTATGAGTGACTCTGCCCACCAATTTATACTGCTTTGCCTTATCAAATAAAACCGGTGACACTGTATGAATTGGAGGTTTCTTGTACCATCTTGAAGCAATCTGCACAGATTTACTTCTGTTTCTAAAGCTAGCTCCTATGTAACCCTCTTGCATAAATCGCCCAAGGTCATCACCGTCAGATGACATAAAACTTGGAGGTGTTCGTTCTCTATCAACAATTCTGCCCTCTCTCCCCATCTTTTTCTGCATTTGGTCAAAAGTTGGCTGAATATTTAATTCTTTGCCAAGTCCAACATTGCTTTGACTTCTTCCACCTAGATCAACTTTATCCTTATAGCTAGTAGTAGTAGTAGTAGTAGAAGATTCCTGTTTACTTCCATCAGCTTGGGCTTTAGACATGCTTTTCAATTCTTCTGTAACAAGATGAGTGTATTGTGGTACTGAGTCAATGATATGTGTCTTATTACCAGGAAAATGATTCACAAAAAGCTTTTTACTTACAGTAGACTGTTTTCGGTCACCATAGTTACCATTGTTTAACAGATTTTGTTTTTCGTCTTGTTTCTTATTTTGAGACAGATTGTGTAGTTCATTGAATTTTGTAATATCAGAGGTATCTTGTTCAATATCAATGTTCTTTCTTACAGATGGATGTTTGTAACCATGCAAATCTTCTTTATTAGGATCGTTGGCAACCAAACCCCTAGCCTCTTCTTCATCATTGACATTTTCATTATTCTCCTGGTTACGATTTTCATTGACCAAGTCTTCATCTCTCTCTAAATAATCTTCTGTATTATCAGTACCTGGGTGTTCAGTGTTTGCATCAACAAAAGTGTCTTTCATTGCACCAACGGGATAATTCTGTTTTCTCAGCACATTTTCAGCTTCATTCAAGCCTCTTGAAGTATCGTCATCTTTTCTGTACCATGCTATGTTGTCTTCATCTGATCCAGGTTGTTTCTTGTTGCGAATTTTTACTTCTATCCCAATATTATCATTGTTGTGTCCGGTACCATGTTCATGTATCCACTTCTTCTCTCCATTTTCTTGGTTCAAACTTCCGGATGTATTTTCAACCTTTTTATTGTAGATTTTGTTAGATCTAGCTATATCTTTATCATACCGATGCTTGTTGCCAGTTTGTGTTTCTATTCCAATATTTTCATTATCAAGTTCTGCACCATCTTGATGTTTGATTTCCCTCGGGAAATTGTCTCGATTCATACTCACATATCTATCATTCGATCGTCTGTAACTATGTGTGTCGCTTACATTTTCAAGATCTCGATCCTTACTTTGATTACTATTATTATCCTTCTTATGATCTTGATTCTTGCTATATGAGTTTGTACGATCATCTTGCTTTTTCTGCTTTCTGCTCGGATTATGTGACACATTTTCTTCGTTGGTGGTTATATTTTCAGCATATTCTTCATCCTCATGTTCATCTACTCTATCGTGATCGACGTGGTGTGTGATTCGATCTTCATTTTCTCTATCTCTTTCATGGTGTTGTGTCACTCTTTGTCTGTTTTCACCGCCGATTATTCGATCTCTATTTTCATGTCGTCTATCGGTAATACTACCTCCTTCTTCGTAAGGTGTTTCATGGTGTCGGGTTACTCTAAGCCGGTTTTCACCTCCTGTTATTCGATCTGCGGTTTTACGTCGTCTAACTCTACGTCCATCATTGTAAGGTGATTCTCTATTTCCACCTGTTCGATAATCGTCATGGTGATTGTGAGGTGTTAGTCTATTTCTATCATCGCCATGGTGATCTTTAAACATCTCCATTATTTCAACATCTTCACCTAGATCATCATCGTCTGTTGGTTCTAATTAAATGTGTATCAATAATTAATAGTGCATGGAATATATGTTACAAAGAGGGATGTATATGAAGCGCAAGAGAAAACTATTACATGTCACATTCTTTTTGATCACCCCACATATAATATACATCTTGATTTTTGTCTAAGATTATAGTTGAAGTTAAAGAAGCAATGTGAATGCAGGTTTTTACACATCTAGGTATTAAGTTCTTGGAATTTTGAAGAACCACAGAATAAATTGATAAAGAAAAAAATTTGTAAAGGAATGTGCAATCGAAATTTTGAAGAACCAGAGTAAAATTGTTTAATTGATAAAGAAAGAAAATCATAAAAGAATGTGCAATCAGATTGTGAAGTTTGTTCAAACAAGTTTGTAACAAATTTATTGAAAATAAGATTTTTTAACATTAAACTTACATTGTAATAATGCATGAAAAAAAGCAACATCTATTATTATTAAGACAGTTGTTTTAGTGCAACAATATTCAGCTGAAATTCAATAATCTTTGGCAGTATGTTTAGTGGCAGCAGGGAGCTTCAATTGAGTGGGGTACATTTTTGTACATTAAGTTCTATATGTTAGTAAACCAGTAAACAATTCCTCCCTGATATTTAGCATCATTGACATTATGGAGAGGGCTAATATAGGCTAAGCCTGCTCCAGAATCCTGTTTCATTAGAAATAAAATATTTGATTAACTTAAAAAAATTAACTTGTTCATATTTGTTTATGGACTAATTATCATGAGAAATAAAATATTTAATTAACTTAAAAAATTGACTTGTTCATATTTATTCATGGACTAATTATCATGAAATCATGAATTCCAGGTAAACATTGTCACAGTATACGACTCTCATCCCTTTATAAATGACATCCAGATTTCCTGAAAACGTTCAGACTGGCAAAATCTAAAAAACTTCTCACGATAAAAATAAACATGTCAAAACAAAAGACAGCTTATGTAGGGAACAGACAAAATACAAAGAAAAACCATATATTTTGGAATGAACCTGAAAATAAGTGTTCTTGTATTCTTAATTTATTATATAGATAAAGATTGGGCAACTACAGTTACAAAACATAGTGTAAAAGACAGTGAAAAATAGAATTTTGAACATTATAAATTTTTTAGGGCCGCTCAAGATACCAGAAACAAAAAATATTTTATTTCACTATAAAATCATAAGTTTTCGCAGGAATTAAATTTTCATGGATTTGAAATATTGAAAGAAATATTACTTTCTGTATTTTTGAGGTCAATTATTCAAGGGGATTAAGTTATCCGCAAAATCGACAAAAAATTAATCCAACGTGAATATTGATAGTTTTATCAGATATTGCCAGACAAAATGGTCAATCTGATATGTTTCAGGAATTTCGAGGCAGAAAAACCAGCAGTGAACAATCATGTCAAATCTCTCATTCCTGCTCAATGCATTACTTAGTTTTAATACACAAGTGAGAATACATGATAACATCTCTCCCTTTGTACATGTGAAAATATAAATCAATCTCTAACACTGAGTTACTTCCCTTTAACAGTAGTGAAAAGGCTGTTTTTTATTTGAAAACCCTAGGATAGGGCGCATTTAGGTTACGCATGCATATTTAAAAATGTAATCAAAATTCAATATTAGGGTCAAGTTGTTTAGAACATGTCGTAAAGTTAACTATAACTCCAAAACAATCAATACAAGTATTAACAATTTTAATTTTGCAAAACCGTACATATAATTATTCATTTGGGGATGTTTCCTAAAAAATTGCTTATTTATTACGAAAAATAACTGAAAAACAAGACTCATAACGCACCAGTTACTCAAGAAAAGTTAGGTTTTCCTACAATCAATAGCTTGAACTTTCACATCGACTCTAGAGTTACGCCCCGATGTACGATTTGCTAACGAGTAATATCCGAGTAGCTCGGGCAAATTAATCAAAAACAACCAGTGAAGCCTTTGTCACTTCAGCCTTGCATACAGTCATATAGTCCAGAGAGTTTGACACGACTCTTGAACTTCTATTAGCATAATTTCACAGCTGATTTATTTACTATATTTATATCCCCGGTTCTGTGTTTTCATAAACGGAGAGTATCACGAAGACGCTCGAGGTGCAATACCAACACAAATCTAAAGGACCGATTTTGCACGATTTTCTCGGGGAAATTTATATATTCAACGCAATAACCATGTAATATATTCATGAATAAAGGTCAGGGTCGTGTCAAATTCTAAGTGCTATACACTTGACAATATTCACAATTTAAGGCACCTTTGTGAGCATTGTACAACAACAGCCGTGCAATGTTTGTAATCTGTCTCAGGATGTCGGTGATTTTGTCAGCGGCCAGTAACTTAAATCTTGTTACCAAATAATTGTGCCGCTGATGTATGTGATACAGACTTTACTAATCAGAAGAAGTATACTTATAAAAGGGAAGTAACTCCATATCAGAGTTGAAAACAAAAACCAATCTCTGGTGTGAAGTTACTTCCCTTTATCAGTAGAGAAGGGCATACCAATAAAGGGAAGTAACTCCATATCAAAATTATAACAAACCATGATATAAAATATAGAAACAAGTGAATGGAAAAGATAACAATGCAAATATTAGTGAGATGGACAGTGAATCAGTACATCAATGGTATAACGGGTGACAATGTTCACCCAGTTCAGTACTAAGGGAAGGTAACTCCATTTTCAGTGTTCTAAACATGCTGTTGGTCTTCTTACTTGACATGCAATCGGTGTTAAATGTTTCAGAATGAGATTACACCAAGTGAGACAACTCTTATCTATTTGTAGATATAGCTTTCGAGACATGAACATAAACAACAGTGATTTCTGACAAAATTCACAAAGGGAAACAACTCTCATAGCAATAGTGACTGACAACAAACTTCACAAAGGGAAACAACTCTCATAGCAACAGTGACTGACAACAAACTTCACAAAGGGTAACAACTCTCATAACACCAGTGAATTTCAACCAAATTCACAAAGGGAAACAACTCTCATAGCAACAGTGATTTTCAACAAACTTCACAAAGGGAAACAACTCTCTACCATGACGATATTGTCGATTATCTCCCTTGTATAATATAGGTGAGATACAGGAGTTCCTTGGTTGGTACATGATGTATCTGTTGTTCCGTTCAGCAGCAGTTCTCCTTCTACGATAACGATTCTTCGACTGACCTCCTAGTTTTTGAGACATTTATAAAAAATTTGAACTAAAGAAACAAATTTACACAATTATTAGATGTAACCTAGCACCGGTTCATTTAAATATTCTCAAAATTTTAAGAAAAATCTTTATTTGTAACTACATTTAGCTAAAATTAAATAACAAAACACTGACTCTCTCAATAAATCCAATAAACAAAATATCAAAATATGCAATTTTTACATGAAGTATCCAAACATGATTCTGATGTTGTATCAAGTATTGAGCTGGGTCTGGAATAAACTATACTTTAAGTGCCAACCACTTGTGCAGTGAGACTTCACATTACCTTACCAAGCATCTGTGCATTCATATAAATTATTTATAGTTATAACTAGTCAGCACAACCATAATTTATAATTATTCATATCAAACCATATGCTAATATAGCACAGATGACTTATATAATACTATATAATATTTTGTATTTAGTATAAAATTATATAATTCTCGGAATAAAAAAAAACATGCAAACAAAGGGAGTATTTAAAATCAACAGTATCATGCAAAGATAAACAACAAACAATACAACAGGCTTATAAAGTATAAGAAACATGCATCAATAAATAAAAACATACAATAAAACCAACAAAATATTAATATTAGTATAAAATTAACAGATATAACATCAATCACTCAGTTGTAACAGATCAAGATATTTTAAAATATTTATTTTTTACAGTGATTTTTTAGAGAAATCTGAAACATGCATACAGTATTCCCTCCAACAAATGACTCGACCCCTAACAAATGCCCTAAACTCCCTGCTATTTTTAAAGAATTGTTTTATTTTCTTTAAAGGCTTCGTTTATTAGAGGGAATATGGTAGATAGATTAATTTCATAAAACTATTTTGTGATCATTCCAATACAAAATGTGAAACAAATAACATCAAGTGTGTTAACCTTTCTCGTCAGACAATGGTCGAAGTTTGTCTTCATTCTTCTCCAGGTTGTCATGGAAACTATTCCTTCTCTGGAAGTCCTCAATATCAAAATCTTTGTAATATTCAGTAGCAGTGTCAGTGAAGTCATCTAGTGAGGTCTGATTGGACGATTTTGAATTCCTGCCATCTGATTGGCTCCTAATCTCAGATGACTCTTTGACCTCAGTTTCAAAATCACCAATACTTCTTTTTCTAGATTTTTTATTGCATAGTTTTTTGCTTCCTGAACTAGAAGATATATTAATTGTCATATCGGAGCTACTAGATTGTCTGGAAAAAAATCCAGCTTTTCTATCGCTTATGTCTTTGCTCCCATTGTTGAAAGGCTCACTGACCTCTACTATAGAGTCATTTGATTGGCTGGAATGTTTTCCAGCTTTTACTTCAGATTCATTTGATTGGATGGAATGTTTTCCAACTTCTATTTCAAAGCAATTTGATTGGCTGGAATGTTTTCTAGCTTCTAATTCAATGTTATTTGATTGGCTGGTAGGTCTTTGTGTTATTGTTTTTCTTACTTTTTTGCGCCCATCATCAGATGAGTCAATGTCGTCTGATTGACTACTAACCTTTCTGATGTTAAGGGTAAAACTTTCGTTCTCATTAGAATCATTGAACTCTGATTCAAAGGGATTAAACTGGTTTATACCATCAAGAGACATTATATTAGACAACTGTTCACTACCACTCTCTGATGACTCACTACTAAAATCTGATTCTGATGGTTTTGATTGGCTCGTAGATCTTCTAGAAGTTCTAGCCAATCTATTGAGTAACTGTTCACTACCACTGTCACATGACTCATCACTGACAGTTAAGTGTTTTGATTGGCTAATAGGTCCCAAAACCATTTGATTGGTCAGATTTTTGTTTCTATTCTTAGATAACCCCATGACCTCTGATGTATAAGGATCTGATTGGCTGGTAGGTTTTCCAGCTTTTTCTGATTGGATGGTAGGTTTTCCAGCTTCTTTTGATTTTTTTGATTGGATGGTAGGTTTTCCAGCTTTTTCTGATTGGCTGGTAGGTTTTCTTGCTTTTTCTGACTGGCTGGTAGGTTTTCCCAATTTTTCTGATTTGATGGTAGGTTGTCCAGCTATTTCTGATTGGATGGTAGGTTTTTCTGCTTTTTCTGACTGGCTGGTAGGTTTTCCCGCTTTTTCTGATTGGCTGGTAGGTTTTTCTGCTTTTTCTGACTGGCTGGTAGGTTTTTCTGCTTTTTCTGACTGGCTGGTAGATTGTCCAGCTTTTTCTGATTGGCTGGTAGGTTTTTCTGCTTTTTCTGACTGGCTGGTAGGTTTTCCCGCTTTTTCTGATTGGATGGTAGATTTTCCCACATTTTCTGACTGACTGGTAGGATTTCCAGCTGTTTCTGATTGGCTGGTAGGTTTCCCCGCTTTTTCTGACTGGCTGGTAGGTTTTCCCGCTTTTTCTGACTGGCTGATAGGTTTTCCCACTTTTTCTGACTGACTGGTAGGTTTTCCAGCTGTTTCTGATTGGATTGTAGGTTTTCCTACTTTTTCTGACTGACTGGTAGGTTTGCCAGCTTTTCTATAGGTTACTTTATCAGATAGTGGACTAGTATTTCCATGACAACCAGGATCTTGACCTTTATCATTGAAGACAATCTCCAGAGGACTTTCTGTCTCAACTCTTGGCTTGACTTTAACCTGTGTCTTCTGGAGAGCTACATTAGTATCACAGTACAAAATAAAATACATTACACAGGGAAGTGTCACAAGTCTTCCCCAGTTATCTTTTGTGTAACGAAAGAGAACTTGTAACAATTTCCTGCAGTACATAACATGTTAGTGTTAGTATATCTATCTATGTTCTACTCAGATACATTGTATAAAGTCATGCAATAAACATAAAAGCCAAATTTTGGAACTCTCAAGGTTAAAGGACACTTGCAAAGGTACGATAGCATAAAAACTAGAAATTTACCATCATACATAATAATAATGACTTTATTTAAGAGGACTGTCACACAGTAACACAGTAGGGCATATCAAATTTTTCCTGTGAGTCTCTTTACATATACATGTATAGCATGATCAAATCATCAACTTTCAACTTAATCTCTTATACCAGTGTATTCTATTGCATGGATGCTCATTATATTGACAAACAGACAGACACACATACACAGTATTGCCATCATGTCCCCTTGGAAAAATAACTTTGTAAGCGCTACTTTTTCCCTAAGTCAAGAGTAGATTTCTTAAAAAAAATTCTAGTTCTCAAAATGGCATTCTCACTTACGACCTTATTTTCGTAAGGCAACAAATTAGGAGTCATTTTGACAATCAATAATAATTATTGGCTTTGGGATGTGGAATTAGACTCAAAGACAAACGCCTTCCTCCCAAACAGACACATTATCTAGATCAGTTGTGACACTGTGCCATTTCTAGCGCAAAACATTGATATGTGCAAACTCTAGTCACAATATATGATCTAAACTACCTGTAACTACCTACTTCATGCAACAACATCTATACAGAGGGTTTGGAGTTAAACCTTTGTAGTTTGATATACAATACAGATAAGTGACTGTATTATTCCAAGTATTGCACACACTATTGTCAGCCAAGAATTGCAACCAAACATTGGAAGTGTCTTTTACACAGCTTCAAACATTTCCAAGTCACTGATGGGCAAATCAGGAATAGCAGTATTCGTTCATGATAATTGTACAATTTTTTGCATAATGGGTAAAAGTTTAAAATTTTCAAGACACTGAAAACTGCATGTCAACATACTGAACTTGATGTTTTTCATATAAATTACATAGTAGGATGATTCCTAAAAATACTGAAATCAGTACTTAGATTGAAAACTCTTACCCATGTAGTAGTAGCAGCATCAAGACTTTTGTCTCTGAATTTTCTCCCATTTTTACCAGCGACCTATACACAGATGTGTGCAATACTTAGGTTAATACGGTACAATAAACATTTCGCCACATTTAGATACAACTACACTAGATTATCTACATTTATTCATTACTAAGTTAGAATCCATGATTACCCTCCTACACATAAAACCATGACAACATGGAACCATGACAACATGAATCCATGACAACATGAAACCATGACAACATGAAAACATGGAACCATGACAACATGGAACCATGACAACATGAAACCATGACAACATGAAACCATGACAACATGAAACCATGACAACATGAAACCATGACAACATAAAACCATGACAACATAAAACCATGACAACATGGAACCATGACAACATGAAACCATGGCAACATGGAACCATGACAACATGAAACCATGACAACATAAAACATGTAACATACCAGTAAGTAGTTCACTTTCCAGTCCGGAGTCGGGTGATATTGAACGTGGTGATGGCACTCTTCTCATTCCACTGTAAATAATATCAATAAAAGTGTAACCCAGGGGTATACATGTACCTATATTGGTAGGGATGGCCCAGAGGTAGGGTGCATACTTCGGGATTGAGAGGACCCCGGTTGGATCCCCGTCATTTCTAAGAGCAAATGAATAACCAACACTGTTCCATTTCACCTAGGTTTATGAATGGGTACCTGAGAGGGTTAAATGCCAATATGTTGTGGCTGCCAACAGCACCGAGTTTAACAGATGATTTGCAACTCAATAATAGGGGGTTAAATGTACAGTCAACTGGTCGGACAAATTTCTGGAAGTAGACATAAAAACTGTTACTTTTAACTTTGTATACAATTTTCGACTGTAATATGGAAGATTACCATGGTAACATACCGTGATGTGTCACCATCTGTCCTTCTTCCTGTATGTCTAGAATCATCACTTTTCTGTATAATAATAAATAAAGAATAATAGTTTAGTGACGTGGATGAGTAATTTGATCTGGCAAGGCAGAGGATTTTATCAGGAGAGCGTGGTCTGTTGACGGTTTATCAGAGTTCACATGACTATGTTACCTATAAATAAAGCAAATATTATTCGGCACCTTGTTATCCAGCTGATTTTGCCAGAAGTGACACGATAAACATTTGTCAACTTTTAGAGCTTCACCATTGTTTTCAAACAACAAAATACACACACAATGTTTGTTTGGTTTTATCATGTTTAACACAGTTTTCAAAAGAATATTTCAATATTTTAAGATTAGTCAAATTGCAAAAGAATGCTGTATCCACTGCATAAAATGGACAGGTTCGGGCAGCATTACTCCAAGACCTTATCAATTTGGCGCAAAAAGGTAATATCTTACATTATACTCAAAGTAAGATAGAACCATGTGGCGCCAAAGCGGTCATCTGGGGATTTTTTTCTTAAAACCAGTATTTTTACACAAATCTATAATCATAATGAGAAGTTGCTTAAATTGGACCAATCACATAACATTTAGAACCACGCTATAAGTCACAACTATCTTGACGTATTTTCACTGTTTTAGCCCAGTGAACATGCACGTTTCATTCAGTTTTGATAAAGGAACCAGCTAATAAATAGTGAAATACTTAATATCAGATTTGAAATAAAATTAGGCAAGTAAGCAAAATGGAAATTAGTGAACAGGAATCGCTACTAAAGAAATTTTCAAACCAACTGATATATCCGCACACCAAATGTCTAAAATTAAAATTTGCTGCTTTTTTAACCATATGGAAATCTCCACCTATACAACACACTAAAAATTTCAGGAATACCTTTGCTGGTCCAGACCAGAATTTGGTAGTTTTTTGTTCTACCTTTTTGAGTTCAAACTTCTTGGGTTCCTGAAATAAAAGAAATGTTGATGGTAATGCATATCAAGCCTAGGAAAAACGTTATCTTCTGCTATTGATATTAGGAATAGTTGTTCATTGAATTGGTTTCAATTAAGTACTATCAATTAACTCATACAAAACTCAACAGGCTTTCTTATGTTGTTAAATAAACTTTAATATTTCATTCACAGACTAAAGATTAATAACCTATCGAACAGAAGACAGTACATACAGCACAAAAAAGAACACACAAACAAGAAAATTCACAGATTACAAGAATAAAATTCACAGATTACAAGAATTAGTACTAGACAAAGGGCGAACCATAAAAATTGATATAAGAAGAAAACTGAAACTGACACGCCACATGAACATGACCACCCACTCTGACAGCCTGCCCCCCTCAGTCAGTCAAACATAACCTGAACAAGTACCAGCAGACATGAACAAATCACAAGGACGACCACACACAACAAGGAAGAACCAACAAAGCAACACTTAAAACAAACAACATTTGTCCCATTTTGAAATCACGACACAAGTGAGTGAGCTTTATTTGTCGGAGTGGGGTAATTTTATTGATATAGTTCATATGAATTTTACAAACAAGGTCAGCGGCTTTTTTCAAAGATTCTTGATTAACAAAGACGTTTTAAACTACTGGTACATTTGTACACATGAGTCAGTGACCTTCTGGAAATGCTAATAAACTATCTATCTACCGATATAAAACATTGTTGAAAACAAATGAGTGATTCTTACCTTCCAGCCGGCATCCACTTTTCTAAAGTCCTTGAATTGCGTGGGTCCTTTATCGGACTTCTTGATGTCTATACCTCTCCCTTTAGGTAAATCATATGATCTGTTTGTGCTAAACGGTGACCTTGATGATATACTTCTCTTGGGACTCTTCCGCAGCTTAAAAGCAGGTGGGGCTGAAATGTTAATGAGTCAGCATTTTTAATAATACTTTATTATTACGAGAATAAAAAGTATATACATGTACTGGGATTCAAACCCATACCATATGACACTAAGACCTAGCAATGTGAAGTGTAATAGCATTAGACATTGTTTTAGTTGACGCAGGCATTAACAGGTACCGGCAAATCGTTGGGAGGTTAAGTTATAAAATATGTTGAGGATAAAAAATAGTAGCTTACCTAACATTTAAAAAAAGAGTCAATGATATCTCACCTTATAGGTGGACAAGTGGTCTAGTGGTAAGGGCTACAGCCTGTTGATCTGAAGGTTGTGGGTTCGATCCCTACTCCAGACGGTCAAAATAGAAATGCTTTTCAGTGTTTCCCACCTAACATAACTAAGCTTACTAACAGTCTTTCGGACGAGACGTTAAGCGAGGTCCTGTGTATGATGCTTTACATCGGCACGTAAAAGAACCAGGGATGCTTCTGGAACTGGAGCATCTTCTGTATCATCCACTATCCCCCAAACACTAAAGTGACTTACCTCTTCTGGGGGCCTCGCCCATATGGATTATCCGGTGGCGAGGATAAATAAAAGCAAATAAACTATCTCACCTTTATAGAGTTTATCCTTTCTCCTCCTTGATCTATTCGGACTGGAACCATCTCCGTCAGACAGATTGCCTCGATCCAGACTTTCCTCATCTAGAAACGTAAAAATAACATGGGTAATTAATTGGTTATAAAATAAAGACAGAACAAATTAATATAATTGCGGTTCTGGTAACATTCTGAAAAAATACCTACAGATAGGTGGGAAAAGTATTAATTAAATAATTAAGTATTAATCGTTCACTTAAATATGAACTGGAAATTCAACAATTTGCAGTTATTTCCAGCAAAGTAATTAATAAGTTCAAACAGATATTAAATAATTGTTTAATAATTCAAAAGGGCGGACTCACTGCAAGCAAAAATAATTTAAGGTAATTGTGCAAAAATTGTTAGGTAGTGTTTCTGGAGCCCCATTTATATTTCGTTTTGGTTTTTAATGAGTCTTAGTCTCTGACTCTGCTGCTTATCAAATATAATTACTGTACAACATCTGAAAAATGATGACAAAAAATCTTACAAAATTCAACGTCAGTTAACATATGATTTCAAATTTGCCTCCAAAATATCTTTCCAATATCACCAGAGACAAAAAAGCACTTGCAAGACAAATATTTTCTAAGGTCTAATGATGATGATTTTGAGGTATTTTTTTTCTTCAAAAACATGCTTGTTTTGGTTATTTCTAAAATTGTCACCAAGTGTAGACATCAAGATATATTTCTTTAAAGTACCATATAAATCACAAACAACACAATTAAAGGGAAAGAAAAGGCTAATAACAAATTGATTTTATCTTAAACTACCATTCATTTGAAACACATTGGCGCTAACAGAATGAAAATCGGACAATTATTAATGGAGCTTAACGACAAAGCTCACACTATGACAGCAACGTGTAATAGTTTCAACAAATTCACTGTCTCTGATGTTAGGTCATAAATAGAATCTTCCATTCATGGAATATTTTTACTACATTTATTGAAGTTAGAACAGTAGTATAATTAATGTGAAATCAGTGCATTAAATCAAACACTACCACTTATAGACTATCATAAACGAATGGATAGATTATCAACAAATATTTTTTAATGGATAAAGAACTGACATATAGAGTTTGAAAATTATTGTACACCTCAACTTGACAGAATTACATGCTTAAAACGTCAATTTTACACCAATATATACACGTCAAATTGCTAGGAAACGAAGTGATATTTTGAAAAATTAAGAACTGCATCAGAACAAGAACAGAATATTAAAGCATACTTCTGGAGATTATCATTTGATTTTTGACCGATGACATCCTTAAATGACAAATTAAATTTATTCAACATGTAGGTGCATTTAAGGGGTTACTAGTATTAAGGCAAAAACTCATGCATAGAAGAGCTGAAATATAAAATTGAGTCAAACTCATAATATCCTTCGGGGCAACCCTTAAAATTCTTAAAAAAGTTTTAAATTTTTAATACACGGTAGAGCCAAGTCTTAAAATCATTAAATGGCCTTTGTACACTGTCCTACTGATCCAGAATCTCTCCAGTGACTAGCTTTAATACACAAGTTCTGATTAGTTGATTTGGGGTGCAATCTAAATATTGACCAATGGCAAGTCAGCATTCTGACATTGGTTCTAGAAAAACAGAAAGTGTTCTAGAAGGTAACCAATCACAAAGGTTAACTCTCATTGGTTGATAGTGAGTGCAATAAAAAAATGACCAATGACAGACAAATCAGCAATCTTCAAATAAATAGTGAAAAACAAAATAAATTGTCACGACAACAGGGTTGGGAACCATCATAGCTAACCTGACGTTGTGTTGTCGTACATCCTATCAGCATGATGGTCAGAACTTCGGTCCCTACCTGAATACAAAACTACATTCATTCTATATCATGCTTATACAAGGGCATACATGCCAGATCTCCCACAACTCATGGAAGTTGCACACATTTTAGACTCTACTCACGCATGATCGGAGGCAAATAGATCAAATCTCATGCATTTCTTGGACATACTGGAACCTGATATTTTTTGTTTCATTATGAAAATGATCATAAGTTTAAGTTTGAGCAAGGAAAATATCCATCATTTTAATGTAATGTCTTGCATTTTCATCACCAATCTCACGCAAAGGTCACAAAATTTGAGAATATAAAATAAGAAAACCTATATTTTTCCCTGAACACAATTCGATGACAGTTTTTCACCTTCTCAGAAGTTCTAACCATTTGTTCATTCCTTCTATATAATACGAATATAAAGAAACTTTATACTAGATGGCAATATTTCATAAACAAAGGGGGAGAAATCATGAGGAGGAAAACAGGGAGATGATTGTCTCCCTTTAATGTATGCGTCACTTATTGCTTTAAAGTTACCTCCCTTATGTAATTATTTACAAGTTAATATCTTCATATAATAAATATCTGAGTATATATAAAAGCAAGCAGACTACAGTTTGACGAATTTGACCTTTGAGACTGTTTTAATTTGAACAATGCATTGTGGGTAACCATCGTCGCTTTTATTGAAAATTTTAACTGTTGATCACTGAACGAAAGATCACAAAATATGCTAATGTCTCAGGCTAATTCAGTCAAAATATGATTGAATCTAATAAATAATTTACACAGCATTTTTATATTATTATAACTTTCTTAATTGATGAAATCATGCTTTCATGATAATGACTAAGATATTGCGCAACATGTTTATACTTGAAGCATTAGATGAAGAAATAAGCCTACTTTTAGTAGAAGCCAATGATCCATGTCTCTGTCTGGATGACTCCATTTCAGCCTCCGACTTACTTCTCCCGGTGCTGCGGCTTTTCCTCGACCTTTGTGTGACTCCACCTTTCTTATATCCCTCCATGTGATTGGCTCTCTCGCCAACGTAATTTGGATCATCACTGTTTAAATCACTATCTCCACCATCGTAGTCCATGTCCACTCTGACATCATTAATGTCAAGGTCACCACCACCCCTGTGACCTTGACTTTCTACAAGGTCACCACCATCCCTGTGACCTTGACTATCTACAAGGTCATCGCCGTTGACATCATTATTACCGTTCATATTGTAACTTACATGTAAATCAACTTTCCGTTTTCGACTGTTTCCTGTAATTTGAAGTACAATTTACTCATCCATAGCTTGGACAAATTGTAGGATGCGAACCTATACTGTACGGCGTCATCGTCTAGCAATGTTAAGAATGAACAGAAATTGGTTTGTGTGTTATCATATTCGTTTCAGGCCATAATCAATTACTTACAAGACATTACAGAAATACTTCCAGAAACAGAGATGAGAGACATGTTAATTTTTCGTTTGCAATTTAATCAACCCGTAAGGTGGTTGTAATTAAATAAAGTTTTTTAAAAGTAAGTTGTAATATTGAAAAAAAATCAGTATAAAATAATAAGGTTATTAAATTCCAAAAGAATTACAAAGGTATAAAATCAACATTAATTAACATACACTAATTAATAAATAATTATACAGTTTTAATATATACATACAAGTGCCTTAGGATAATCAATAAGTGATTGGGCCGTCCTAAATTACAAGTAAATCCAAACTATAGCATCACTAACAACTATGATATGATGTCCTTCATCCTTCATGATGATGAAATGTGTAGCAACCATAGTATTTATTGTCTGGACTTAATGCCCGGACACTATGCAACCAATATTGCAAGCTGCTTAAATTTAATACCCACATTTTTATTGTAATCATGCAGTAATCCCACCAATTATTTGGATGTTTTCAGTATACTTCCTTTAAAACATATGATTAGAACAGAAAGAGATGATGCAGTTTATATCCACTATTATTGATTTATTTCAATGATAATAATGATAATAGAAATAATGTTATAAGGCCTTCTTAAAGAAAGAGTCTGCTGACTATGATTGAAGTACAGTGAAACTTGTTTTTTTTTCTCTTTTTTTGAAAATACGATTTATGTCACTCTGGTCACCACTATTGTAACCGTCATATGGAGACTATCCTGACACCGGGCGAACCATCAGTTACCTGGAACCAACTATGCTGAGCGTCAAGCAAGGGAGATACATTTTATATACGAGTACTATTTTTAATGACTTTGGTATGTCATAGCCTTGGATCAAACTCCAGACCTCTGGCAATCAAAGCGGATGCTCTACCACTAAGCTATCAGAGCAGAAACTTATTTTAGACAACAATGTTTAGAACAAGCAAAGTTTGGCATATATGGCAACATTAAAGGATCAAGATAAACATGTAAAGTCGGTTTGAGCTTTAATAGCAGCAACCAGAACGCCTCCCATCAGCACTCTCAGTGCTTTGATTAATGACTTAAGTATGCCGCTATCTTCGATCAAACTCCAGACCTTTAGCAATCAAAGCAAATGCTCTACCACTAGGCTAACAAGGAGGAAACTTATTTTAGACAATAGCGCGTGTTGTAAGTTTGGCATATATGGCAACATTGAAAGATCTAGATTATATTTCTTACCTGATTTATCGACATCGTTATAATCCATGGTTACTACCCTCTCTCTATGTCCCCCGTGTTCATCCAGGTGACGTTTTATTTCCTGTGGTATCTCACCTTCTAGATTTACACCACCATAATCTACAATGTGGAAACAGATTTTATCAGGATTTGTGCAATTTTTGAATGATTTTTCAACTATAATACAGTGAGCTGGGGATTTTTCCAGTGGTTAGTGCATTGGATTGGTAAAGAATCTAACCCAGATCTTTGAATGAAATCATGAATATGCTCCATGCAGCTGACTTGAAGTGGTTCTAGCCTGGTACCTACCTACATGTATGTCAAACATAACAAGTGACAGGGCACTACAATCATATGGATTTGAATCCCACAACATAGATATGTAGAATAATTATACAAAATGAAGCTCTCTCTCTCATGCCCCATGCCCCAAAAATTGCTAAATTTCTTAACAGTGGGATTCCACCATAATGGCTGATGAGTCGCTACCATATGTTTTCATGGTACATTTTTATTTAAACAATGCCACTATTGTGACTGTAAAGCATATGCAAATGCATGAAAAAGCACATTAAATAGCATTACAAAAACGTATTTTTATAATTGGCATGTTAAATTATAATCTAAAACTGATATCACATCAATTTCTATAATAACTAGTACTCTCATACCTTCCATGAGTTTTTTCAAGGTTTTATTGGGATGTCGAACTTTCCAATTAATTGGGTTCTTGCTTTGAATCTCACGGGCTGGTCGATCTTTCTTAAAGTATGTAAACCCTCCTCCAGTTTTAACTGGTTTGTCTTCGTGAAAACTGGAAATATAAGAGTAATAAACTGGAGACCAATGGTACTTGCCTCACTAGCTCAATGGTTAGCATGCTTGTCGTCTAGTTCAAATACGGATTGAGGCACTCATTACCTGCCATATTTTAGCAGAAAACTGACTGGCAAATCAAGGCTATGCTTGCCTAAAATACTTTGTTTCTGGATTAATGCTAAAAACATCAGGGTAGGTGAGAACCTTTTGTGGGAAATTTTATTATTTTTTAGCAAGACTACCTATGAAAACCCTGAAAACTCTCAATATTGATTGAGATTAAAACAAGACTGCGTTCAATAAACGCTTATGCCCCCATAGAAGCCTTGCCCATAAAAAGCTAAGTCAATCATGGGTCATAATTCTGTAATAATGTTGGATAGTGTTACATGGCTTTGATAATGTAAGGGGCTTATGATGGTAAACAAGTATGCCAAGTTTTAAGGCAACGCCATGATGGACATGATGTAAAACGAAACTGTCAATTTGATTTAACCAAGAATTAGACGCTTAATAAGTCTAAGTCCAAAGTTAGGTCAATGTGACGGTCAAAATGAGGTTAGGTGATATAGGTGTGTAGAGAATGTTCAAATACAACAACCATGCAAGTATGAAAGCTTTGTAGCAAGCCATATTAATGCTAGAAGAAACGGTCAATTTGGGTTAACCAAAAACCAAGAATTTAGCCCTCCAATAAGTCTTAGTCCAAATCAGGTCAAGGTGAAGGTCAAAACGGTGTCAAATGATATAGGTGTGTGGAGAGTGTTCATATACAACATCCATGCAAGTATGGAAGCTTCGTAGCAAGCCATAAAAATGCTAGAAGAAACGGTCAATTTGGGTTAACCAGGAATTTGACCCTTCAATAAGTCTAAGTCCAAAATTAGGTCAAGGTGAAGGTCAAAATGGGGTCAGGTGATACAGGCGTGTAGAGAGTGTTCATATACAACATCCATGCAAGTATGAAAGCTTTGTAGCAAGCCATAATAATGCTAGAAGAAACTGTCAATTTGGGTTAACCAGGACGGATGGACGAACACACGGACGAACGAACGGACGGACGAACGGACGAAAGGACAGGTGAATCACTATATGCCTCCCCATCTATAGATAGGGGGGGGGCATAAAAACAGCAATTTAGTGACAAACTATTCCCGGTCAAGAGGGGTGACAAGGGGTTTGGATCATTAACTAACCCTGGAAGTTTTGCAAAAAATGTTTCCTTAGTGATTATAGTAGCTCTGTACATAATGCATACAAACTATGTTAGCAATTAATAATCTTGATTGTATTATTTAGCTGATGCACTAAATGAAATTTATAATGTTAAGAAAATTCTTAGTTTTCTACTACCGGTAAGATGCTTTATAAATACCGGCCCAGCAGAATTAAACAATATCTTACTGTACTTCAGAACTCCGTTCACAACCATAGCAGATACCCATACGTATACAACCGGAACAGAATCCTGGGAAGTTATAGATGGCTTGACGTTTCTCGGTCTGTGATAATATGCGGTTATGTAACAACATAGTTCCTACAATCTGAAAGTAAGTCTTCGGTCCAACCAGAATCTCCTGAAAAACATGTCATTTAAATTTAAGTTATTTAAAATACTTAAACAAAACTTGAAGTAAATTCATGACTGTGTCCAGTCACTTAAAGTAGGCCTACAACAAAGTATTTAATCAACTAACTAACATTAGGTAGTGTGCATGTGCAGAACTAGAAGGCAATCAGGGGGTCAGCACCACTCTGGAATTTCAGCAAAAATGTTATTTTCTATATTCACAACATGGCTAAGAGTCTGATTGATGTATGAACTTTATCTGGTTTGGACCCCCTATGCAAAAAAATTGCTAGTAGGACCCTTAACAGAAAATTCTAGATCCGCGCATGGTGGATGTTGAAGATAGGAGGGTGGATTATGGAACAGTATAGATTTACCCGATATTTAGAATATAATCTACAGTTAAAACCAATAAAAACGCAGATTTTTGGCAGTTAAATGACAATTTAATAATTAAAATTTCTCTCTCAACTGACATGAAGTCATGTACATGTTGGTGTGAATTTCTATCTGCCAATCAATATGCAGGATGTTATATTCTAGCTAGTTAGTAACATATTAAGTAAATTTTTAATGACTAAAAAAGACTTGATTCGCTTCAGATCGCTCCGCCTTTTTTAATCATTAAGAATTTACTAAATATGTTCTTACTACATGTATGTTTTATTACTAAGAGTATGAAATAATATAATGCTGATTTTATCTTTTTCAGAAAACATCTGGTTTCAAATTATCCGAGTGTACCCCATATATTAAAGAGAAGGTTGTGCAGCGGCCATGTTTAGCCACATCGGATATGACGATGTTACGAAAGTTGCTACCAAGTTTTTCTACAGTTGTCCCAGCAAACGCGGACACCAGTTCCTGCAATGTTACATCCTTTGCGGTTAAACATGGTCCCTGCACATCCTTCTCTATACATAGGACACTATAGTCCGCCCAGGATAATGTGATATTTACAAACATTAATCGGTTTGGTCAACTGTGGCAAAATTGGTTTTACAAATCACTTAAATAAACACATAAGGTCAGTATTTTTCTTAAAATATCACTGATAATCGTGTACATAATTGCAATCCACCGTTTTGGAATATACCAAATTTTCCCGCCTATCACATTATCCTGGGCGCACTATAACACTTAAGATAATTTGAAACCATGTGCCTATGAATACATCTATAATGTAGTGAATAGCGTGACAGTATGATATAGTCTTTAACATTGAAAATATGTTTACCTGTCTAAGGAAAGACAACGAAGGTGCGAAAGGAAGATACTGTAAACTTTCTCTGACAAACCCAACATCTTCAACATCAAATTCCTGCAAATATAAAACAGTCTGTCACCAACATGTTTTATACAGTAATCTGAAAATTGTTTTGTACCAGTAATCTGAAAATTGACTAAATTTCTAGTCATTGAGAGAGTTTCCATGTAACAGATACAACAGCTAGCTAGGCTCTCGTGTATTCTTGTTGTAGCACCAACGTGATCTCTTACCTCTTAGACCAACTTCAATAATAAACCAACTTGTAAGTTTACTGGTACCATTGTCGCGCCATCTGTCATTCCATTTGCACATGGCGTTTATTTGTCAAAGAGAGATAACTACGTTTCGTCCACAGTTTTCATTTCACCGGTTGTCTCCCCTATATATAAAACATGCAACGTCTTAACCAATATGCCGTTAAATGATTCCCCGTGTTGCGTAAATAAGGGATTGTAGCCATATCAGTTTCTCTATGTTAATCCTACCATCTTTACAGCGTGTATACATGTAATCTACATATAAACATGTCCTTGAGTCTGTATCAACATTAGTGAAGTACCATCGGAGCTCGATATAAAGTACTTCATCATATTACTTATCGTTAAAAGCAAATACTTGTAATCATATAAAGATATACTCATCAGAGAACATGTTGTATCTATTAAATATTGTTCAAACCAGAGACACGAGGCATTGTTTGGTGAGCAGTGTGAGAGGGAAACATGAATAATTATGTTAAAATCACAGGAACCTGATATTTTTATATATACATGTATGGCCCAAAACACAATACAAGACCCCGTTACTGACCAGCACTATAAAGATTATAAGAAGGATTGCAATGGATCGATAGCCCTACCATTTTTCCTTTACAAGGAAAACAAAAAAATCCGTAGCAACAAGGTGACAACAGGAAACTCCGTAACCAACAAGGTGACAACAGGAAACTCCGTAGCAACAAGGTGACAACAAAAACACCGTAGCAACAAACCGGTGACAACAGGAAACTCCGTAGCAACAAGGTGACAACAAGAAACTTCGTAGCAACAAGGTGACACGAGAAAACTCAGTAGCAAGAAGGTGACAACAGGAAACTTCGTAGCAACAAGGTTACAACAAAAACTCCAGGGCAACAAGCCGCTGAAAACAGGAAACTCCATAGCAACAAGCCGGTGACAACAGGAAACTCCGTAGCAACAATGTGACAACAAGAAACTCCGTAGCAGCAAGGTGACAACATGAAACTCCTTAACATCAAGGTGACAACAAAAACTCCGTAGCAACAAGCCGGTGATAACAGGAAACTCTGTAGCAACAAGGTGACAACAAGAAACTCCGTAGCAACAAGGTGACAACAAGACACTTCGTAGCAACAAGGTGACAACAGGAAACTCCGTAGCACCAAGGTGACAACAGGAAACTCCGTAGCAACAAGGTGACAACAAAAACTCCAGGGCAACAAGCCGGTGAAAACAGGAATATCCATAACAACAAGCCGGTGACAACAGGAAACTCCGTAGCAACAAGGTGACAACAAGAAACTCCGTAGCAGCAAGGTGACAACATGAAACTCCTTAACAACAAGGTGACAACAAAAACTCCGTAGCACCAGCCGATGATAACAGGAAACTCCGTAGCAACAAGGTGACAGCAAGAAACTCTGTAGCAACAAGGTGACAACAAGAAACTTCGTAGCAACAAGGTGACAACAGGAAACTCCGTAGCAACAAGGTGACAACAGGAAACTCCGTAGCAACAAGGTGATAACGAGAAACTTCGTAGCAACAAGGTGACAACAGGAAACTCCGTAGCAACAAGGTGACAACAGGAAACTCCGTAGCAACAAGGTGACAACAAAAACTCCAGGGCAACAAGCCGGTGAAAACAGGAAATTCCATAGCAACAAGCCGGTGACAACAGGAAACTCCGTAGCAACAGGGTGACAACAAGAAACTCCGTAGCAGCAAGGTGACAACATGAAACTCCTTAACAACAAGGTGACAACAAAAAATCCGTAGCAACAAGCCGGTGATAACAGGAAACTCCGTAGCAACAAGGTGGCAACAAGAAACTCCGTAACAACAAGGTGACAACAGGAAACTCCGTACCAACTAGGTGACAACAGGAAACTCCGTACCAACTAGGTGACAACAGAAAACTCCGTACCAACAATGTGACAAAAGCAAACTCCGTACCAACTAGGTAACAACAGGAAAATCCGTAGCAACAAGGCGATAACAAGGAACTCCGGTTCAGACAATCACCGGGGATGAAAATCAAACATTTATGATACTTACCTTTCACATTATAACAGCCTAAACACTCAAGAGATTTCAATATTCCGAGAAGCCATAAAAAGTAGTGCTGGTCAATAATGGGGTCTTGTGTAGTGTTTTGTACCATACATATGTATATAAAAATATCAGGTACCTGTGGTGTAATAATTCAAGTCATGAGGTCTTTGGTGGAGAGTCATGACTAAGTTGTAAGAACTCAGTGTGGCTCAGTCCTTTTATTGATTGACGCCATTAGTATCTTTTAGTGCTAGTACCGCCCTTTAACGGGGTCTTGTGTGTTTTGGGCCATATACGAGTATATAAAAACATCTAACGATTCAAGTCACGAGGTCTTTGGTAGAGGAGATCGTGACTAAGTTGTAACAACTCAGCGTGGATCATCACTTTTGTTTATAAGTTATTTACGTTGTTTATATCTTGTTTGAATCCGCAAAACATGGTCAACCACCAAGTCGGCCCAGCTTGAGTAACTCAAAGCTGTCACCCGGCAGGTCTGTTGTCGACTCCTGGATTAGGTATAATAGTTTATCCTCTAGCATCGTGGCGTTGACAACGATCTCCTAAGATGGAGAAGATTTTGAAGTGACAAGTGTGTGATGGGGAGAACTGGTGATAATTATGATTCCGGGAAAACTGGTTAGCTCACTTATCCTTTGTATGCCGGGCATAGCCTTTGTTGGAACGGGGATAGCCTTTATTTGCCAGTCAGCTTTGTGCTGAAACATGGCGGGCATGTGCGTTCCTCCGACCAGATTTGAACCCGGGTCGCCAGATTTGACGGCAAGCGCGCTAACCTGTCGGAAAAAGACGCAAAGCCCGATGGATATATATAAGTGTACACATGACATGATTTTCAGAGTATGAGTCGTATTAAAGGGCAGAAACATATGAGCCATTTTAGGTAATTTAAGGTTGCGAATTGGTATCAAGCATTAGACCGTTGGGTTAAACGCACGTGCCTGTCTAAACCAGCAATTGGTACAATAGAATTTATATAATTGTATTAAACAACCACATCCAATCGCTTCGATGGATCGGCTGGATCACATAAATAATATTACCACTAAGCAGTCTCATTTTTTTTCTTCAAAATTTAAGCTAATATGTATTTGGTAAAATCGCGAAATTCATCAACATTCTACATCGCTGACTGTAACACTTATACATTATTGCATCAATGTCATCATACGACGGGTAACGTGGCTTATAAAGAATTATAACTGAAGTGTATTTTCAGATTTAAATGCGATATAAGTGATATATTGTTAACAAGCATTTAAAACTAATACCTGATTTTTCGTTTTAAGTAAATATCCGTCACATGAACGTCGGGTGGGGGCGATGATATTAATGTTTGGTTGCGTCAGTGTACGATTTGATTACGGTCATAAATTGACAGAATATATAAGTTAGATAGATGGCATTTACGATTAAACATGAAATACTGTTAGTATAGAAGAACATGCAGTTTTATTATTGTAGTGAACACGTTGCGTGTGAATAATAATCCGTGATTTACAGTAAAGCTTTTTACCAAATCTTTAATTAAGTCTAATCATTTTAAAACTGACACAACACATTTTGTAGTATTACGATCGTTTACAAATACATTCAATATATTTTAGGGTTGCAAATTCGTTGGTAAAGCAGAGTATTTGATTTTTTACCATTTTAATATTTCTGTCAAATATTATAATTATATCTCTTTCCTAGAACGCCGTGATAAAGCTTACTAGTAGTTCAAGGGTAAATCATCTGAGACAATCTGAGCAAATATAGTATCACTTGGCTTCGTAAACTGGTTGGACGAAAGATAAACAATGTCCAAACTTTGCAACATTTCAAGAGTTCCGCCTTGAAATTTCCCTGCCTTGAGCAGATTTGAGATGAGATTTTTATTTGAAATGGTTCGGGAGATTCGGGCGTGGTTGACCTTGCGACAGAAAAATGTTATTGAACAGGTCTTCCCTGTGCCTGAAATACTGTCGGACGGGACTTAAAAATCCCAAATAAATTAACGTACATGACCTCAAGTTATTTTTAAATATTTGCTTATTACTTATCATCTTTTAACGTTAATCTAGTCTTCAAGTACCAGGATTCACTATAGTTTTAAAGTTTTATGTTTTCCGTTTTCAATAAGATGATTCAATTGTTTTGCATGTATAAAATGGCAAAATTATATACCAGTATGTGTCTGAAATGCTAAACTGACAACGTGAACGAACTATTACATGTATAACTCCTATCAAGTCTTGACAGACGCTGAAAGAAATTATGGACTGCTTGACATATTAGACTATGAACCCTTATACAGTCATGTCTCGATATCCTTCCCGCTACCATAGCGTACTAATCCAGTCTGGCCGGGATGGCCATTTCGGCCTTCCGTAGTTTACGACCTTTAAATGCCCAAATTCAGGAACTTTGCTGTCATTGGTACACATGCATCCCAGACCTAATGATATTACGGGCCAAAGGTTGTGCACATGTTTTGGGCCCGGTGGCCCCCTTTAAAAAGGACTTTGAACGTAAGTTTCCAAAACTGAAATTACTGATCGAACCCGCCATTGCGGTACGGATCCCTGTGGAATTACATTAACTTTAAAGCGCCAAAAAGTTTTTATTTTTTTATATAGCCTATGGAAGGAATATTAGGCTAGACAAGGGAGTCGGGATCAATGCTCTAAAGGGGCCCAAAATTAGGCCTACAAAGCGAAAAAAGAAGTTATTAACGCATGGATCACTGCCACATCGTCATTTCCGGTGACATTTAGTCGAAATGTTGACAATTTTGCCTACTTTCACTTTCGGTCTGGTGTGTAGCATCCGGATGTATCCGTTTTTTTCAGTGCTGCAAGTCAATAATGTAAAACGCTCTTTATATCAACTCAGTATACTGATATATTTGTTACACAACGACCTTTTTCTTGGAAACAAACAGTTTCGTTGTATCGAGACCTGACTGTAGTCAGGCTAGTATTGTGACCAATTACAACGACAAAAGTCTAAGTAAGATTCATTGCTAACATGCTCTCAATATCATAAAATTATATCATAAGAAATAAGATAAAATGAAAACCGTCCTCCATTCTCCACAATTCTCTTCCTTGTTCCCTCACATTTGGATGCCGTGACAAATCAACACTTCAGTAATTAAGGTCGATTGTGAAACAAGTTGATCCAACTTATATTAATCACTCTCGACACATCATTCCTGATGTTATCCATCGTCACGAGGGTATAAAAGGAGAGAAACCAGTTTCCAGTTTATGCTGAGCGTCCGGCAAGGTACCATTTTTATTTCGTCTTTGGATAGAACCCGGGACCTTCCGCACACGAAGCGGACGTTCAACCACTACTCTATCGAGGCCATATCTCAGCCTGATTACTTTTTCGTAAATATATGCAATGTATATTTTTTTATCAAAAATCCGAGACTGTAATGACGGGCTAGCTCCTCTCGACCATTGTTCAGATCCATTAAATAAGATTAGTAGAGAACCTACTACAAAATATACTCAAATTTCATAAACAATCATCTTCAAATAATGGTTGGGAAACATGAAATAAAGTTCTATAATTATTTCCTTAACAGGAAACTTCTTTAACTCACGCGGTTATAGTATATTGATCATGTACTAGATTTAGTCCTTTAAAACTTGGGAGAAATGCTGTTTTTTCCTTTATACTGCCTGATTGATTAATTTCTTAATTTCTCAGAGGTAGATCTATATTAATTGCCTACCATCTAAATTTTAATCACTTGCATATTACAAATTCAGTCAATGAAGACCACACGGAAGAAGTTGACACCAAATATCCCACCATGATTAGTGTCAGGGACTGCCTGAGCGCGACGGCCATTTTTTTTAAAGTAAACCAATAGTAATATATCCCACCAGACATTTATTAAAATGTACTTACAATTACAGAAAAGAAAACTTTTGGCATTATGGAAAGTTTAATTAATTATTTGTGTTAATTAGACTGTTATTATTTAAAATTACATCCACTTCATTTTAGTCATATTATCATATCTCTGGGCACAGGGTTGTAAAATATACAAGTAAATTTTTTTTGGATGGCTGCGAAGTTGTTAGTATCAGTAACAACTAAAACTTTCAATCGAATTATTTAAAAAATGTTAGATGCAGAATTTCTGAAAAATGCGATGTTCATCAGCTCAATGCTAAGCAAAACAAAGAGCGCAGACAAAGGTCCTGGAAGCTGTATATGGGACTACGGAACAGTGATTAGAAAAATTAATGTGTCGCCCCTGAGAAGTTAATGTTTTATCTCAGAGGAAATTATTTAATAGACACAGTCTACAATTCTAGAAAGGAACATGATGATAGGCTTGGTGTTATTTAAGCTTGGTATGTTTGCGGCCGCTTTCATGACATGGTCTTGTGTTTCATAAATTATGGACAAAAACGAAGGCATATTTTATTCATGCAAAGGGTTTCAAAGTTTTCTTTTGACAAAAATGTGATACGTCTTTTTCCTGGTGACATGCCAAGGACAGGGGGTTTCACCAATACTGAACTTCCGGTCGCCCTACAAAATATGTCATAAATGACCTTATGAATTAGACTAGGAAGTATATTATACACAAACAGTGGAGACCGAAGTTCCCGGATAAAGTAGCAATATAATTTAAATCTAGAGAATTTTGAAACGTCGATTAGAGAATCAGCGCTCGGAGATTTTTGGCCTTCAAAAATGTAAAACCAACACCCTCAATACATAAGTTGATTTTGTTCTAAGGATATTATATATACATTCTACAATGGTTGTTTATATCACTTGGTACATTACTATACACTATTGAACAGACACCATTCGATTTCGTTGTGAAATTCATGAAAATACTGGATATTCATTTTTGTTCAAATATAAGTTGAACACCTCTCGTATTAAACGTTATCCTCTCAATATCCTGGACAGTATTATCATCGAGCTAAAGGGGAGATCAACTTCATATGTTGTATTCCTATGCAAAGTGCCCAACGGCAATCTATTGGATGAGTGAACAATAAAAACCTGCCATTCACCAATAGCTAGCTGGTGGGCACATTTGCATATAAATACCTCTGTATACAAACATGGTCTCTCCTATAGCTTTATTTACTGAGAGTTAAACAAGGAAACTCTGCCCCGATCACGATTGTAATGAATTTGTAACCAAGGCAACACCCCGTTGCTGAGATGGGTAATCTGGTAATTTTATATGTGAGTTACATTATGCATCGTCATGAACATAAAAGGCTTTAACAATTTTACGTAATAAAACAAATGACAGTAAGGATATATACAAATTTATATATCTTTTATTAAGTTTATTATATCTTTTTACATACACTGTAACACATGCAATGTGTTTTCAGACATTCTTTTACTGCAGCAATTTAGTTTTACCTGCATACTGCAGTATATCAAATATAGAATTCGATGAATGTTTGCAAAATCGTGACCGTATAAATGGAAAACGTTAATTTATGTCGAATTTTGTAATATTTTATTGAACATCAAAGGCGTGTGAATATTTTAATCAACCGACGTTATGTATTCGTTTTCATTCAGGCTTTAAACTGCAGAAAATTCCTGTAACCTGCCGAGTATAATATATTTGCAGTTCTGTGCATACGGTTTGATTTTCAATTACAGTCAGATCTCGATACAACGACGATGTTTGTTTCCAAGAAAAATGTCGTTATAACGAATATGTCGGTATACTGAATTAAAACAAAGAGCATTTTAATACTTTTGTCCCCAAATTTGATGTCGGTATAATGAATTTGTCAGTATATCGGATGTCGTTATAACGAGATCTGACTGTATCCCTAATCATACTTGAACAGATCGTATTCAATTAGTGTAATGAGCTTGTTAACGTAGCAGGATTCGAAATATTGAGTTTTATATAAACATAATTATCATACAGTATACAACTTTTATACGTTTACAAGATGATTATGTTTTAATTAAGAGAGGTTGTTGCTTTAAAATATGGGTGCCACTCTGGAGAGGTTGCACTGTACTTAGTTTATACTAGTTTATTTAAGGTCGATTGTGAAACCAGTTTTTCCAACTTATACTAATCACTCTCGGCACGTCATTCCTGATGTAATTCATCGCCACAAGGGTATGAGAGGAGAGAAGCAAGTTATCCTTTATACTGAGCGCCTATATAGCAAGGGGATTACTGATTTCGTCTTTGGTATCATCGGTCGCGGCCTGTGATCGAACCCGAGACCCCCCGCAACCTAGGCGGACGGACGCTCTACCACTAGGCTATTGAGGAGGCGCTGTACTTGAACATAAATTCACAGCCTGTATAAACGAGTCAACTTCCGGCTATCGCAATAAGGAGTGCACGTTGTATAGTCTTGCAATAAGTCACTGTAGTGATTGGAAATCACCGGATGTTTCAATCACAATAAGTCATACAAAGTCGTACAGTGATTTGGTTTATACGCGGGGATATGTCGTCCTCAGATTGAAAGTTGCCATTTCAGGTGAAGGATGAATACATGTGAATGTGATTGACACACCAAACCATTAATCCGTTCATTTACAAATAAACTTGTATGGATTCATACCAACTCAAAATACAAGTCGTTCTATTGTTTTTGTCATATCATAATTATATACCATGTACTAGTATCTTGATCAGAAGGGCAACCTGACATACCCGGCTTTGATTTAGAAGGTCGTAAGTTCTACTTAAGACCTTATAAGACTCATGCATATTTGAAATATGCATCTCAAGGCGCTTCTTATGAGCCTATTGTCTTGGAAATCGAAAGTGGTCATGTTGACCAAACTGAAGTTTAAACAGTTAGTTTTTCCATAAGTAACGAGTAGTTTTCAGAAAGTTTTTTTTTTATTGTTTTCTCAAAATATTGATTTTGTACTTACGACCTTCTAATTCTAAGCCAGCGGTATGGGTATGACATGACCTTCCCTCACTCGTTTGCCAGTAAGTAATACCAGTGTCCGCAAATAGGTCCTCGATCCCACAGTAACACTATACATTTAACCTTTTTACAAAATGTACGCATGTGATGTGTTTACATGCAGTAGTCGATCAGCTCGAAAATTTCCGGATAAAATATTCGTGATTTCATTAAAATACAAATTTTAAAATAGTATGTCTAATTAAATTACAAGTGTACTATGTTAAAATACGAATTTTAACAGTAGGCCTACATTACAGCATGTACGTTTGTTAGTCTAGTCCAGATTTCTAATACTCCTTCAAAGGGACACTTGAACGCTGGACTGACAAAAGGAATTGCTAATCTCTAGTTCCGAGTAACATGCTTTCAATAGCTAGCTGAATAGAACGACAGTTCGATCTTGTCTGTAATCATATGACGTCATAGATTGGTGATTATCGAAGCCGCCATTGTTACCAGGTACAGCAAAGTCTGCTTCTTTTGTCTATGTAATCAATACATCCAGCTTCTCTCTATCAACCAGATACACGTATAGAAACATGGTTATAATAGCCTGATGTTAGGATGTGGCAAGCGTTATCATGTCACTGAAATGTGCTAATGATATGATAGTGTCAGTCATCATGAGCTAGCTTGAAAATTGTCCTGTGACAGAATAAAGTCATAGCCTCCTATATAACACTTAATATATTCGTTAAACTATGCTGCATCAACACTACATGGCTGTGGTCGAGATACGACTTTTGTAACAACCCATACAACTAAAACCGTGTGGTAACATCTTATCGAGCCAACTAGGCGTCCAGGTGCAATTATATAGAGCTAAAGTCGAGACGTAACTGTGGGTAACAGCTTTTAGAAGGAGCTTACGTCGGGGGACGGGATGTTGAATGTTGGGGGAGGAGCATTTTCCGAAACTAGTATATAACCTTACCAATCCTTCTCGAGCCTTCATTTATTAGAGAATCTATACTTTCTGTAATATTTACTCCCCAATTCCTATTACATGCCGTATATTTCAATGGTATACATTATGTAGGCAGACACGCTGGCTTGAACTATTATCCAATTAGCTGCCGGTACGAAACCTCAAATCGTCCCCAATCCCAAGGCGAATACCACCCTGTCACTAAAAGTAATTATAGAATAAGACAACAATTGAATCTAAAAGTAATACTCGTCCATGAAAATAGCACAGGAACCTGAAGTTTTCATATAAGCCCATTTTTGTACATCAGTGGTTAGTCAAAACAGAAACGACGACAGTGCCTAGCCACCCACGCAAGAGGCAGACATGGAACAAATCATTCATATCTCCCCCAAAAAAGATATTCCAAGCAAGCCTATATAGTCACCCCGCAATCGGAATGACACACTGTGGACTTTGAATTTTGTGCTTAATTAACCGCAAAGGGAAGTAAGTTCTACCACAGGTGAAGAATACTCTGGTGAGCGAGAATGATATCAGACCAAAGCACAATCCAAGACTGTGTTATTGAACAGTTATAACGAGGTCTTGGAAAGTGCTCTTTATCTCAAAGGGTCTGATCATTGGGTGGTCTTTATCTGAGGTTTTATTGTAATACGTAAATGGACCCCGTACGAAGCATGTTCCTTCAAAACTCAATGTAGACTTTATATTTTCACACAGCGTAGCTCTTTGTATTATAAGTAATTTAATTGTTGGTTTAAACTTCGACAAGTTAAATATACGCCCTCATTTCAATAATGTTCTATTTGCATATTTCTTAATGTACATAGACTATAACAACCAGAGTTATAAAATCAACATGCTTGCAGGTAATTTTCTATTCGGAATACAATATATTCGTATATTGAAAATTGCGACCTGACCGAAGTACAATATGTTCCCAAACGTTAGTTTTCTTTTATTTGCATATTATGCAGTTTTGAAGCTATTGTTTGGTCATAAACGACGGTCATTTAACCAAAAGATAGTAAACTTTTAAATCGGACAGTGAAGACAGCTCTCAACTGAAACATCGGAGCACATAAAACATGAAACCACATAGACCACACTAGGCACAATGCCCAACACACAAATGAACTAGAAAATGAACATAACCGCTGAAAGTTCAAGTGAGGAGGAAAATCGGCATATTCGTCAAATGTACGACCTGTCGCGACCAGGAATCGAATCCAGATCTCTGGGTAACGAATCCAGTGCACTAACCACTAGACCACCGCTTCGGGTAGATACGGCAGTAGTTAATGTCACGGAAGCACATTACTTACCCAAACCGGATATTGAATCCGAATGTTCCGGATGGCGACCGAACGCTCCACAAACTACCCTAACGCATGAAACATTACTGGTGTCTTTCCGTAATTCGTACACGTAATCCTATTCGTCATTTCCATTCAACAATCGAGTGCATTTTATAGATCACAAATTATTACCCTAATAGTTAAAAACGTGCAAGACATATCATTGAACAATTCAAATCTATCAAAAGAAGGAAAGTTGTCAAAAATTGGAACATAGAATATAAATTTTATTAAATAATTATGTACCTTCTCAATATAATAGTGCATACAGCGATACCATCTAGGGAATAAGTACAGTATATTACTGTCAAGTTATTTTAACTATTCACGATGGATTAATTTTCGTTGATTTCGCGAATAAACTAGATCGCGAAAATAAATCCCCATCGAATAGTTGACCCCAAACATACATTACAAGAGATCTTTTCTTTCAATATTCTTAAAAAGCTACGAATTTAAGAAACCACAAAATTACCATTTTACCAAACTCCGCGAAATTTCATACCCGCGAAAATTATCGGTTTTACAGTATTATAATAGTTTTGTACTTCAGTACTGACATTACAGGACACACAAAAACTTTGATAGTATTCAAGGCCACTATTAACATGGTGGCGGAAATCATTTAATAATTCAATTAAAAATAAATCATTCTTCTTTTGTTGAAATCAAAACACACATGTACTAGTGTTAACTCAACAGCATGTCGGGTTGGTTTTTAAAATAAAGCGCATTTTTTATTCGCAAACATTGCAAATTTGGTTAAAAATCAACCATCAAAATAATTGTATGAAATACATATTCACCGTTTTAGATAATGGTGGGTACCTGTAATATAAAGTATGTCTAGGTTTTGTCTTCGTTGAATTCCGAGACATTTTTTTTTATTAAATCGTATACAGCTGAGGTCAGTTGATATAACTATGTCATGTGATCAATCCCTACATCTTTTAAAGTTCATAACGTTATTATAGTATGTGTGTACTTTGAGTGATTGTCAAAATACCATGTTTTGTTGTTGTTTGTTTTATAGAAGGCCTTGTTTAAATTAAGATGTATGTGAATTCATCTATTGCATATATCTGTACATGTTACCTTCTCTAAATAAAGATATTATTATTATTATTATTATTATTATTATAATTATCAACTCAAAACCAGGCGTCATTTCGTAACGACGTTTTGACGTTCACTTGTTGCAGGACTCTCCATATTATAATTATACATGTATGTTTTGTTTGGTTTGCGCCATACAATTATATTACCACTTTTCAGCTTATTTTAAAAAAAAACTATTGTTTGTATTGTAATGAGATGATGTACGTAAAACTCAAAAATAAACTTCTGTTCTTTTCATCACCATTTTTCCTGGAATTATTTGAATTATCCGCCTGCACTAGCGCCCTCTTCCACAACCTACTGATAGTTTCTCCTCATGCAGAGTATATATAATAGGAACATAGCTCAAGATCGATTGTCGTCGTTAATTAAGTCAATCATGACTAAATAATGTCAAACGTTTCTATGTGCATAATAAACATATTGCCAAAAAGCATATACAATGACGAATCGAATGATATAAGTTTCATGGAAACGACAAATAATTTTAAAATGAAAAATAGGCAACAAAGGTAAAATTTGACTCAAAAATGACGTGTCACAACGTTGCGTTTTTGCATGAGAAATAAATAACATGGTATTTTGGCGTTAATGAAATAATTTTGAGAATTCCGAACTATGTCTGTTGATTTGTTTAATATACTGCATACACATCGATACAGTGTCACTAAGTGACTTTTGTTTCACTTTTGTTAGGGATACAACATTATGTCGTAATTTTTTATGTAATGAATAATTAGCTGATTCAAAAGTATTACGTATTTACTAAAAACATAAATTCGTTAAAACCGAAAAAACATCACTGAATTATATAATTTGGATATCACTTAAATAGCAGTCTCGTTTATTTATGAGGTATTTCAAATATACAAAATATTAATAACATATAAACAAGTATAAATCTATGCATGTCAATGATTTAGAATTATCGATGAAATCCCGTTTAGTATACAAATGTACTTCATTTATTGAGCATATATTATTTTGCATTATTACACACTCTTAAGTGTTTAAAAGAATCTTCCATCTATTAAAACAGCATTTAAATGATATCATTACGTGAACAAATTCCACGATATTGCATTATAAACTGTTTCAATTGAGACATCGCGACCAGTTTAAGCAAATTCTTTGTGTGGTTCATCAAAGTCAAAATGAATGGAACATTTTACTGATTTTTTTCTCAAATTCAAATTTCACAAACTCGAGCAGTGTATGATGAAGTGATCCTTTGATTATTGCCCGCGTCATTTACATATCATTGAATGCACTTCAAATACAAAACTAAATTAGACAGCCAGTTTTACATGTTGTGGTAACATTATACCAGTGATTTCACTATCTATAATGAAGTTATACAAATAGAACGCCCTCTTTTTGAATATAAAGCTGTCAAAATAGTGACAGTTGTCAACGGAAAATAAGCAAGTTTAACGCCACAAAGGTTATTAAATCAATTCTCTGCAATAAAAAATCTGCACTTATTTAAACAAATGTGACGCACCATTTAATTTAACTGCTTTAACATTTAGGGTTAGACTGCAAACTACTAGCATACAATTTGGCATATACACCAGGGACCCTTCATGTTTACTACTCGGTCCCATTTATTACTCGGTCCCAGAGTACATGTAACGTTATACATAAACAAACATTTTTTAAACTACGCTATTGAGGCGGAGACGTTCACGGTTTGCTATGTCACGTCTGGTGATCGAACGTCCCCGATTCCTTGTTCCTGATGACGGACGTTCCAACCACGAGACATCCAGGCTTGATGTACACGACATTATCTCGAAAAAACGATCACCGTTGTACCAAAGCTTGTTAGTAAGTTGTTACTAAGGCGTGATGTAACAGCACACATTTATTTACAAAATCAAATACACTTTGAAGATGACTTTATCATTTGGCGTATTATATATAGAATCATAAGTACATATGTACAAAAAAGATAAAGACGTATTGCGGAACTTTGCATATAAAGTAAATAGTAACCGCTACACCAAAAGCAGACAAAATAAAACACGTGAGAAAATCTGTATCAATCAGCCAATCAAGGGATTCGATAAACGAGACAGCTTACAACAGGCGGTTGTTTGATGCAGGTGTGTTTTACTAGTAGCACGGGCTCACCTGTTTCATTTATTGCCAATGATGGTAGCGACAATAAATAAACACACACTTTATTTAGGTAAAGTGTCTGATTATTCAAGTGCACTTTGAAAGAACAATGTACTACAGGGTGGGAGGAAGCGACAATAGACTATACACTTGACGAATGTTCTAAGTACACACTTTTAGAACTAGAATAAATCGGGAACATAATCATCTCAACTCAATAAAACTGTTAAGATAGCATATGTTGGTGATTGTCTTTAATACAGAAGAAGAAAAACCAAGATCTGCGTGACAATCCTTGATGCGTGACGAAAATGACAAAATCACATTTTTGTCGTGCTCACACCTCAACCATGTGTAAATGTGTTTAAATCAATTCATACACGATCAACATTCGATCCCCAAACATAAAGCCATAAAAATAGTTCGTATCATTTGACGCAAATGACGCTTGAGGAGTGCGCAAGTGCGATATGAATGCTTGAAATTGGCATGCCAATAAGACTGGTAAGCTTTAATTAATTAATTGTCTTTTTTGGGGTTCTAAATACATGCACAAACTTTTTATTTTTATGGTTGCATTGAATTCTCGAAAAAGTTGCATGTTTCTATTGACTCGATTTAAAATTGAGACGTCACATGGCGTCATTTACATTTAGTCCTTGAATTCGTCAAAACACGTTTATTACAACATCTGACTGATGGTTGTATTACTTAAAGATTGTGAAATAATGTGGAATCGTTGAATTTAACAGAGTAAGACCATTTATTTGTATGGAGCAATTTGAAGTTGAGCATGGAAGTAACTTTCAATAGGCATTTGTCATCCGAATTACAACTACAATTTAACAAAAACTCACTATTTTCGATCAATCATGTATTGTGTAAGATATGAGCACATTCTCATCACATGGAGTTTGATTTTGATGAAATTTCCTATTTAGATTTCACGATTGAATGCCCGCCTTGTAGCCCGGACCAAAATCCGATATAATACGTCTGGGATACGTTTGCGTGGCGCATCCGAGCACTACGGCAACGCCAGAACGTACAGGAACTCACAACGAAACCTTTACTAGAACGGATTGCACTCCATCAGCAATTGGTACACATCATTATCAATTTAATGCCTGAGAGGATGTCAGGCTATCATCAGGGCAGACGGTGGTCATACATAATATTGATGTGCGACTTTGTTGTTTTAAGCAGTGAACTAAATGGTCATTTTCCAGTATGTTATTATTATATTTCAGAATGGTGATTAACTCAACTTGATAGACGATAGTTTTCTGATTCCAATGGTATATTCGATTCACTGATAGGTCTAATACTTTTCCTGTTAAATGAAAATTACAAAGTGTGTACTTAGAACATTCGACTAGTGTATATCATTGCTTCAATCCCTGCTATTGGTACCAGGGTAGAGGCTATACAAATACATGACGTATTGTTGTTTTTTTTGTTTCCAATGACTGATATATATGTACATTTTGTACAGTACATTTAGTCGTATATCTAATCATATGGACATGCAGATTTATTGAAAACTCCAGATATTCTCAAATACCATGTATGACCGGGTACTCTATATGACTGAAATACTCTCCTTTGAACTATATACTTATCATAAAACAGTGGGTATGCAATTAGAGATTTTCTAATTTATTTATTGCTTATAAATGCCTAACTCAAGTAAAGTGCGTAAACGACAGTATAGTTCGTGGATTATGAAAAAAGAACAAAACTTACCAAAACTCTAGAATGATCCCAGTTGGTTTTAACCCGTCCGTCTGGATGTACAACAGGTGGGTGTTTGACCGGCGGGAAAGTTCTGGTGAGGTCTGGTCGTGCCGGAAGTGGGGCTTTAGGAAGACGCCATTCTAGTGGTTCCTTCGCTTGTCCTGATTGTTTTACATTCCATTTAGCACGATATATCGCTTCTTGTAGTGTAGTGAATGTATCCAGTTCGTGCCCGAGGGTGTCACGTAGAATAATCCGAGGAAACGTCTGTTTCTCGTGAGATTCCTTCTGAGGCCCCGCCCCTCTACCCCACGGTGCCGAACCAACCATGTTTCCGGAATCTCGGAAGCGGTCGAACATGCCCATATCGAAATTTGTGCCATTTAGAGTTTGGAAGATGTCGGGTAGGGCATTATGTGCCCTCGTTTCTAACTGTGAGGTCGGCATCCTTCTGACAGACAAGATACACCACTATGTTGTCTATAATAATACCTTCTAACTATTTTATTATTCTATTTACCATCACAGATGACCGCCTTTCATTGTAACTGTAAACAAAGGTTTGAAACAACGAGGTATAAATAATGTAAACTTTCTGTCATAAAACAAAACCGGAATGTCACGAATCTTTTGAACAAATAAACACCTTCTAAAATCCAGTTTGTAAAATGAATGTTGAATTCACACTGTTTTCAACCACCTTCCCACAGCTAGCGCATATTTTATTCATTTTATAAGTAAATACTCCATAAAACAGGCTCCGTAAAACAAGCCCACTTTTCTATGACTTCATCTATTAAATATTAAGATTATGATTATGTTAAATAGCAACTATTGACTGAAATTTTGAATGAATAGCTCTCAATTTGTGATTTATGATCCAAGTAAGATTAGTGAATAGCGTGTGACGTAAAAACACATCCATATAAATCCGGTTAAAAAAGATATAATATTATTCCGTAGCAAGAACACATTCAGCCAGCTATTTATGGATACTATATCGCGAATTATACACCGCAGACATCGAGTACTTCCAATAAGCCCTTAGACTGACACTGATAGAGATTAGAGTCATGTTTGAGATTCGCATACATGTATATTTGTATAAAACACCGACTCTCACATCATATTTAAATTTATTCCGTTATAAATTTATTTAGACCGTACCCATTTCAATAATAATTTAAAAAGCAGTATGTGCGCGCATAGGTTACTGATCATCAATAAAGAGTAAACAAAACAAAAAAATGTTTATATCAAATTTATAATATCTAAGATAACATAAATTTTATGAAGACATTTTTTTACTCTTTATCAATGGTACAGTTACCTGTGTGTGCGCGTGGTGGTATTCTCACATTGCGCGTATGCTTTTAAGATGAAATTAGAATATATTACTTTTAAAAATGATACTTGATTAAGTCATACATTCTGATGTAAGACCAACTTAAGCGTTTCTAACTTTCAATAGGTTTGTAATGATTATAGAATTAATTCGTTTACAAATATATAAACACATTCAGAGTTAATTGAATTCTAATTTTTACACTAAAAGCCCGATATCTAATTAATCGATTTAAATGCAGACACACACCTTTTTTTTTTACTTCATTTCTAAACTAAAAGTTTAAAACGGGTCTATATGGTGTTAAACTTGTGTTTAAGCGTGGGTCATGTTATTCAATTTTCCGTACATATTACGTTTTAGAAAGTTCATAAAATCAAGATTATGAATTTGTTAAATTTCCTATGAAATGATTGGAAATCACTATGAAAGCGTCATGAATGATATGAAAACTTTATATATATCGCTGTTTGAATTAACTACGAACTCACAGTGTGTAAACGTCCGGTTATCGCAAGAAGTCGTACTCGTTGAATTGTACATATAGTCTCCAAAAAAGGCATACAGTGACCGGAAGTTACAGTACTTTTGCTCGCAAGAAGTCATACACGTTGAATTGTATAGTATCCCAATAAGTCATACAGTGACTGAAAGTTCCGGGTGCTTTTGCACGCAAGAAGTCATACACGTTGAATTGTAAGTGAAAATAGAATTACAAATATATATATAGTAGGGAGGATTCTGATGCACTTTTACGACCTGACCACACTGCTGATAACATGGTGATAGTGTTGCATAAGGTAAGCGAAAACAGAATTGCATTATACGGAAAAGTATTCATATAAATACAATTGTACATCCTGATAGTAAACAGTAACAACTACACGCCTATGATGATGTTTGTTATTTTTACCTGTACATCTAAACTTTTCCGATTATTTCTTACGTGATTATCTCCCCTGGTGAACTCGAAAATTAAGACAATTTTGTTATCGCAGTTGTTTCCCTTTACATGGCGAGAAATGGAATTTTCGGGCGAGGCAGTTGGAAAGTAACGTAATTTTTACGGACGTCTTTTCTTATTTTACGTCAACGATGAATGCATACTTTACCGGAAAGTGAACGTATTCCACGCAAGCGCATTTATAAATCGACCACAAAACCCCATCTTAATACACCGTCCATAAAATTATATCGACAGTTATGATGTATCCATGATATAACCTTTTCGAATCTTAATGCTATTTATCCAGCCTATTAAAAATCATAAACTGTTCAGCTATCACTCAGTGTACATCAATAATTCATCCAATAAAAGCCGTCACTGTCACAGAACATGCCTCTATAAGACCAATAGATTATAGACCACTTTAAATAACTCAATCTACATAGAAAGCGAAAATCCTCTCTATATCCGACATCAATTTTTCATAATCACTGGATAGATTTGGATATAGAAACATTCCCAATGTGCTGCAGTCAAACAATAGATACTAGAAATCGAATAAAATATTAAATCAATATGTCGTCGTCATGTCGTGCGCTTAAAGAGAAAGTTTATATCAAATTAAACAACACTTTCTGTGTTTATCGCGAAACAAACAATTCAATTTATTCTTACAATACTCGATTATTGCATTCCGTTTAACATTTGACCGTCGTGTTTATTGTAGTTTATTCGTATTTAGCGGCGGTCATAAAGTGTATGCGGTAAAATCATTATTTTTCGAGGGAGTTTAATTTTCTTTGATTATTTGTTGAACTCGACCACTAAATTTAAGAATCCCTACGATTAATCAAACTCTCAAATTCTAATTTTCTGTAATCGACGAATTTTCGATCCCACGAAAATACATTGTTTTTTAAATCCACGAAATTTAATACACACGAAAATATGTGATTTTATAGTATGCAATTTGATGATTTTACAAATGAAATAAAGATTTGTACACATCTAGGAGTGTTATTAATTAATTTGATACTCAGACAAATACGGTAACTTAAGTTTCTTTAAAATCATGGGATTCGAGTAAAATGATCGCCAAGTTATTTCAGCGGAGCTATGTTGTGCATATTTATTTTGTATCAGTACACATTTAGTTTTAAATCGATCATATTAATGGAAGTTGCAATTATTAAAACAGTAAGGGTCAACACATAGTCACGATAGGCTTATAAAAAAAGTTGAAGTGACTTTTTCTTATCATGAGTGTCATCCCATGTCTTTTACAAAAAGGCACGACACTGATGAGATAATAACATTTTGTGCATATACACTTCCACACCTCCACGTCATTTTATAGCAGACAGCGCATTCATATTACATGTGATACTTGATTTCTGTGCCAATGGCGACATTGGCGACCGGTCAGCGGAAGCCCTGGATTCACCAACCAGTCCGTATCAGAACGGCTTCTACTAGTACTTGGATTCAAACATTCAACCCCTACACCACACAAAGCAAAAGCCTTCTACTACTCTACAACCGTCACAATATTTGGAACACTCTATTTGACAATACAATGCCATTCGTTACATGCAATCCCCTCAACGAAATTACATTCCAACTTGCGCTTGAAATGTCATTCGGCGTATAAAATATCAATCGACGTACGAAATATCATTCGACGTACGACATATCAATCGACGTACGAAATGTCATCCGACGTACGAAATATCAATCGACGTACAAAATGTCATTTGACGTACGCAATATCAATCGGCGTACGAAATGTCATTCGACGTACACAATTTCATTCCATATATAAATATCATTCGATGTATTCGATTTCTTCCCAAACATGTTATCACGTTCGCTTTCCCTCACAAAACCAACTACAAACTACCTTAATTCTGCATTAGTCTATCAATATTTCAGCAGAAAAAAAGAAAGTATAATTGAATGCGCAATCATGCCTCCTCATGCATCCTCATCGCGCGATCATGACTTTACAATACTATAACATATACTTCTATATCATACACTGAATACAGTGAACAGTGATTATTTTACATGTACGAGTACATACTCGTATATGTACAAGGTTTGTCATTCCTTGTCATCAGGTCTCCAATGTGTATGTCTCCTAGTCTCGTATAGTATAAATAATACAAATACTGACCTATTGTTCCGGAAACTAGGTACGACAAGTTTTCATTTCCTGTTAGACAAATCGTCGAGACTTTCATTGAAGCAGTTAATAAACTGCTCTAGCTATTGATATAATGCAAATCGTTTCCATTCATAATTTGTATGATGCTTTAAAATATTGAACATTTAGTGAATGGACTGAGAACTATGTTGATGAAAACAATTAAAATTATTATTAATATTGCATATAAACATGTGCGTGTACTTTTGCTTCTGACAAAACATTCAGTAATGGTTTTCTCGCTTTGTGTACTACGCGGTATTCATGGTCTAGTTGTCTATATATATTGTTTATAATGTACATTTGTAAATACATTAATTTTGGTAAACATTCTTAAAAATGTTTTCTATGCTTATTAAATTCCAACACACGCATGCATTAGGCTAGCACATATAACCTCTCTCAGTTGAGCGATGATATCAGATGATCATGCACCAGGTTTCGTCCAAAGTTGAACACACAACCGCTCTAGAACGGGCACGTAACGTCTCAAGTTAAAATGTCAAAGAGTGGCTGAACGGCATAACTGCTGAAAGCAGCCCTCGAAAATTGGTAACTTAATTTAACTTATGCAATCACACTCGGGTTAACACCAAATGTTCCAAGTCGAGCACGTATAGACGTTCTAGGGTAAGCACGCAACCAATTTTAAATAACCTCACAAATACTTACCGGGACGAGTACGTTGAATATTTCGCGTGAACAAAGAAAAACACCATACGTACAAATTACAAACCATCTTTTTATCGTCAGAAATATACAAATACACGTATACATATTCCAATAAGTGAAAACAAATTTAAAAGCTATATTTTATCTGTGTAATTGTGAAAAGTTCTCGTTAGAACTATTTGTATGTCATTATATTCTCATAAATAAATGCCATAAAACTATAAACAGTTTAAGGATATAAATACTATAATATTATAAAATTCCTTTAAAGAGGCATTCTCTACAAAAGACATTAATTCGATCTTTAAAATTTATAAAAATAGTTGACTATTCGCAATTAGAATAACGGTACTAGTATACTTGTTTGTAAGTCATAGAGACATTTCCACACAGTTTTCTTCTTAAATATTAAAACGATTTGTAGTATGTTTGTACATTCAGCTCAGTTAATGAGCTAGTGGAGACTATAGTCTGGTTTACAATTTATACAATATTCGCAGTAAATATAATGTAAAAATTGGGGTCGGGAACCCGACCAGTGGAAAATAATGTGCTATATGTAGGGAGTGCCTCTTTAAAACGTCTTAATGTATGGGACCAATTCGTTCTTTTCTCTGATTACAAACTCTCACATTGATCAATAGAGTTGTTAATTGAGAGTTGAAAATAAATGAAAGTTAATTTCCATTTTCATCGTAACTTAATGTGTTGGTTTCATGATTTCTGACACACTTGATATAAAAATACAACCGCGCCACACGGCGGACACAATCACAGACATCGACTCGGATTGTAGCGCGGTGAGGCTGCAGTACGATGCCTGTACGACTGTTGCATGTGTCATTTGAACACTGTAAGTAGAATATGCAATATCGACAGATCATATAAGCATTGTGTGTATGGTTTGTGACAGTTGCTAGGCAACATTTGAATACGAAGCGTTGTTTGGCGGAGCAGGGGCCCTATACGTTCATGGACGGTGGTAGTAATTAATTACATGTAATTAGCATAATATATATATATGATAGTACCGTGTTATATATAAATATACAATGAAACCTCGACAAGAAACCCATCCTTTTACATCAGTGGTTAGTCAAGTCCCAGACTACCTGTGATATCACAGGTGAAGAATACTCAGGTGAACGAGAATGCAAGAAACCTAAACAAGACAGATCATCGGACATACGAAGAACTGGTTTCATTATTGAGTTGGTCTAAATATTGAGGTTATATAATGAATAAAACGGTGAAAATATAATCTTAATTTTCGGGTGGTCTTAATACTGAGATGATCTTTGGATGAGGTTTAGCCGAACATACTTAAAAATCTTTCAAAAATTCGTTAGGAGATAAGGTGACGTTTTTATGGTGTACGTTTAAAAACACTTCATGTCTGAACGTCGTGTGCGAGTAAATTAAACTATAAAATAATATATTGGCTCTTGATTTTGGTAGATAAATCATCGCATACAGTCTGTGATACGTCCCAGAAGTAGGTTATATCTAAAATCATTTTATTTATATAAATTTGGTTATGTATATGTGTAAAGCACCCCATTTAGAAAGATAAACAAGATCAAAATTGCTCTGAAGTGGAAGGCAAACACTATGTATGTACAACATCAAACACGAGTGTGGATTTTAAAGGCATGTACGAAATGGATATGACCATGATTTTATAATGAGCCAGTTTATCCACACATACAACAAAGGGTGTCACAAATGGTTAAAACGAAGACTATATAAAGTCAAGGGTACATTAGTGGTCGCATTGAAAAAAACTTAAAAAAGCAATTCGCCTGAGTGTCCGTTGACAAACTGGTTATGGCTGAGTTTTGGCGTAAACTACTGATTGATGTCGGTCCATTATATGCGCATGTATGTTTCCCAAAACGCCAAAAATTCAATATCTGCATTTGAGTTAACTAGAATCTGAAGTTACAACAAGATAAACTGAATCCCTTTTAAGATCACGTTGGTTGAAACGTTCGTAATTTAATCACAGGTACCATTGTGAGACAATTGCTGCTGAAATGATATCTCTTTGTGTTGCATTATCACGTGACCTAACTAGCAAAATATTGCATTTGTTGAAAAAAATTGGAAAGTTTTATTTTTATTTTATTGCAGTTTAGTTTCATAATAATGCAACGTAGAGAGAATTTTCAGTTTATTATCGGAATATCCTTATCACGTATGATTATGTGATCCGAGAAAGATACTATGTTTTGGTAAATTGTTTACATGTTCATATATTAGTATACCTTTAAAGGTGCGGCCTCTCAGATTTGCCTAATTGTTGTGTATATTGTGATTTTCCAACCTAACCAAGTATTGATGTAATAGAAAGCCATTGACGGAACCTTGCTTTATGAAAGATTTGGTGCAAATAAGCAATTTTAACCACTCTCGATATCGCCCACTGAATGTTTATTTCATGAAAAAAACGGCTAAGTTTCCTTCCAACATGCTTTATGAATAATGTAATTCACGCGTGATCGAATTGTAACATCAACAAACTATAGCGTAAACATCAGTGAGGTATTTGGTTCGTTTTTCGATTCGTTTTCATCAAATGCGAACAAATTTCAGGCAATTTAAGTAATTGTAGTGTTAATTCTATAGGGTATTAATACCCTATATAATTTCTGATGTAAAAATACTAAATAACTACTAAATGCCGAAGTTCCTCAAGTTATTTTAGATGTCAGTGTGGTTGTTTATGGGATATACAGGCAGCGATACCAAAATTACGCGAATATTTGGCAATTTTATTTTTGCAAAACACCAATATGTGAGGCAGTCCCTTTAAACTGTTTTGTACGAGTAAAAAACAGCTATATGTTTCGAGCAGCCACATTGAAGTATGCCTTCAATGGCTTTTTATTCTACGAGAGATCATAGGGAAATAACTACTGAAACTAGCCGAGGTTATAGCTCTAACTAGTCATTCTGTTTACATTATGGCTGATAGTTAGCAACTGCATTTTACAATAAGACTTACAATGGCACTAGTAAGAAGATAATAGAACGTCGGACTGGGTAGGTAGCACTCAACTTAAACAGCCGAGCATAGAAAACATAAAATAGAACGTCGGACTGGGTAGGTAGCACTCGACTTAAACAGCCGAGCACAGAAAACATAAAATAGAACGTCGGACTGGGTAGGTAGCACTCGACTTAAACAGCCGAGCACAGAAAACATAAAATAGAACGTCGGACTGGGTAGGTAGCACTCGACTTAAACAGCCGAGCATAGAAAACATAAAATAGAACGTCGGACAGGGTAGGCAGCACCATGGCCGTAACTAGGATTTTTCAAGAGGGGGTGCGAAATCGGTTCTTGAAGAGGTGACGGGATTGTTTAGATAAGGAGAGGGGTGTAGATCTGCCCGTCCTGCTGACGGAGGTTGTGCCTAATTACACAGTACATTCATTGACAAATGCACTATTTATCTGAGATGCCTTCTAGACCACACACACTCGTTCTTCTATTGACACTATGCACAGGCAGTAAACTGTTATTGTGCAAGCGAAGTGTGCTAGAAAAACTGCATTGCTTATAGTCCGAGAGCCCACGCACTTTTATTGCAACGAAGGAGGCCAAAAGAAGTTCGTACATATTTTGAAAGGTTATTTCATATGCTATATGAAAACCCATTTCTTAAGTGTCAAAGCCGTGTATACCTACATTTTATTCTCATTTTTGTATCATGTGGTGAATGAAAAAAAGGATAAATTCCTAAGGGGGTAGGGGTAGCTTTATGTCTAATAAAAACGAAAACAATGTTCAATGTGGACAATTCTTGCCAATTTGAACGAACACATAATGGGCAACACTTTAAACATAAAAAACCATAACCTTGACTTGTCATTATGATGTAAATAGGGGTCAAAGGTCAACAATATGATAAAACCCATATAATTTATACAAATGCTCCAGTATACCTTTTCATCAAATTTCACATTTTCCCCCAAATTCAATATTTTGCACATAATGTTATTCCTTTATGTATACTTAATTTAAAATGTTATACAATTGATAACAAGATATCCGAATTTGACAAAAAAACATGTTTGTATCATATGGGTGCAAATTGAAGCAATTGAAAATAAGCAGTATTTTGAGGGTATGCTTAGTTTTACTTCTACCATTGTTTCTATTGGTCAGTAACAATAGCATTGATTGAATATTGTTTTCATATCAGGTAATATGAATATTCCATCGCTCATTAAACAAGTCAAAATATTCAACTATTTTACATGTACAAAAGGTCAAAGGTCAAATATGTAGAACAATAAATAAAAGTAGAGTAAAAACGCAAACATGTGATATCTGTATAAGTCCGAGAACCCACATACTTTTTTTCAATGAAAGAGGCCAAAAGAAGTTTGCATATATATTGAAAGAATAGTTCATACCCTATCTGACAACTCATTTTATAAGTGTCCAAGTCGTGACTATCTATGCTCGTTTGCGCATTTATATGCCATGAGGTCAATGTGAAAATCTGTAATTTGCTGAAGGGGGTTGGGCTATGTTAATATCTACAAAAAAGACAAAATGAACTTAAATGTCAGCAGAATTGCGATATAGGTAGAATACATATTTGGAAACATTATAAAAACTTACTAATTATAGAATGTCATTTGCAAGTACATGTACGTACTATATGGGGGTCAAAGGTCACTGAAATTTTAAACTCCATGAAACTAATGCAATCTTGCCCAAACGGTTCTTACGTTAACTTCCACTTTTCTTCAAAATTAATAATTAGTACGTAGTTCCATTCATGCATGCATTCTTATTCATAAAAATATATATTTGGTTGAAAAAGAAGTCCAAAGGCACAAGAAAACGATCATTTATCATACTGGTAGCATCACAAAATGGCCATCATATCGAGGAAATGGTCATGTTTAGATCTACCATTTATTTACTTGGCAGTCTATGTATATATATTTTAATAAATAACTGCATATATGTCAGGTCATTTCAGTGGAGCAAAGTTTAACGTGAAAGCCTTTAAGGTCAAGGTCAAATATGTAGTAAAAGGTCAAGGTCAAATACGTCAAAAATATCAAAATTAGCCCTGAATGCGCAACAATTTGTTATGTTTTCATTCAGTAATAATATTTTATACCATGTAATTCAGTATTATTCGTGTCCAAACTCATTTGTATGTCAATAAAGTGAATTATCACTGACCAACCTACCCCACCTGGAACAGCCATAAATCATTGGCGAAAATGTACAACCATTCTTAACCCACTTGGCTATGAAGTACAGCAACCTCGGTATCGGTCATCTAAGGTACTTACGACCACTATTTATTAAGACTCCTTTTATACAAGAATTCAAACATTATAATAGCTAAGTACTGAATAAGGTACTCATTACCTTTGAAAACTGGAATCCCCTATACATTTGCGTAAAACTACATCTGGCTTTATCTGCCATAAAATTACGAGGTGACTTCTATTTAGGGATTCATTAGACACATAGAAAGTAAAAACGCTAGTCCTTATCATTCCTGGTCTGATTGGGGACTCACTACCAACATATACACACATTCCTGATCTTTTAGGGTACTTAAACCACTAGTTACAGTCATCTCTGGTCTGATTGGGTACACGCTACAACCATATACAGAAATACAAAGTCTCTTTGGATACGCATATACCCGATATATCCAATCCTGGCCCTACTGGACAAAAACAACTACCAGGTACAGCCATTGCTTGACCTATTGACTACTCACTTGAACCATGTAGAGACATTATTTGACCTTTTGGGAAAAAAGGTATAACCATTCTCAGTCCTAGGTGTAACTCTCGACCATCAAGTACGGACATCCCTAGTCATATTGGATATCAAAAATTAAATTCTCACCATGTATAGACAGTTCTGGTATTGTTGGGTACATAACCCTTAGCTACATCTATTCCTAGTCCTTATAGGTACCAACGACCACACTGTACATGTATTACTGGTTCTTTTTAAACCAAAAAACTACAAAAACAGACATCAGTGGTCCTTTTTAGTACTTATTACTACCATGTGCAGACAGTCCTGGTTCTATTTGGTACGCACTAGGTACATACATTCCTAGTCCTATATGATATTCAAAACCACCATATACGGGAGAATATATTGCTGGTCGAAATCGGGCACCCATGAATAACCACTAGGTTCATTATAGGTACAATTTGGTACTCACTTCCACCATGAACATACATACTTGGTCGTATCGGATACTTATAAGTTATTACTACTATGTTCAGACATCCATGTTTCCGTTGGATACTGTCGATCGCTAATTGACAACTCAGGGGCGCCATGTAGAGACATGCCTGGCCTTATTGAGCAGGCATAACCATTCTATACATACATTCAAGTCCATTTGGTGTGTTCAAAACAAGCATGTAAAGATATTTGTACTCATCACTACTAGGTACATCCACTTCTAGTCCTAATGGGTACCAATAACAATTATATACATGTATTCCTGGTCCTATTTGGTACTCAAAATTGTCATGTACATACATAAGTCGTCGGATTGGGAACTTACAACTGCTAGGTGCGACCATTTGTTGTGCTATTGAGTAATCACTACCCGCGTGTACATATAGTCCGCTACCCGAAACTACCATGTTCATGTATTCCTGGTCACATTGAATACTCAAAATCACCATGTACAGACATTTGTGGTTGGGTCGGTTACTTTCGACCACTAAGTGATGCTATATCGTGTCGTATTGGGTCACCACTACCACCATGTACATACCCGGGCCTAATTAGAAACACATAACCACTGTATACATACATTCATTGTCCTAGTTTGTACCCACAACCACTATGTACATACATAAGTGGTATGATAGAGTACTCGCAGTCACTATACACAGCCATTTTTGGCCCTATTGGGTACTCACTACAATCATATACATGTACATACATTCCTGGTCGTATTGGGTACACATAACGACATTCCTGTTCCTGTTAGATACTGACAGCATCATGTACATACATTCCATTCAAACTAAGCAATATCAACCACTAGGGACATACCTTACTGGGTTTATTTTGGAGTACCGGCAACCACTGGGAGCTTTCATTCGTCGTCCTATGACACCTTGTAGAGACATTTATGGTCTTATTGGGCACGCATAACCACTTGGTGAGACCATTTATTGTCCTATTGGGTGAGCATTACCCCCATATACAGACAATCCTGGTCTTATTAAATACTCATATCGACTAGGTACATACATTTCTAATCCTGATGAGCCTGGTTACAATTAGGAACACCAATTTATCGTCCTATCGACTACTTAGTGCCCAAGTTAAGACATGCCTGTTCTATTTGGCACTCATAAACACTAGTTACATACAATCCTTGTCCATGGATGTATTCACGGTCTGCTTTTACATAAAGTCCTAGTTTAATTAGGTTCTCGTAACCGCTAGGTACATCCATTCCTAGTCCTAATGGGTACCCACAGCCGTCATGTTCATGCATTGCTGACCCCCGTATTCGATATTAATGACCAATATGTGCATCCGTTCGTAGTCCTAGAGGGTATTCAGTACCACAAGGTACAGGTACTCACTTTCACCATGAACTGACATTCCCGGTATTATTGGATACTCGCAATCACTATGTACACTCATCCGTGGTATTATAGGGTATGCACATTCATGTGGTATATCATGTATTACACTCTGGGTACTCGCAACTACCAGGTACAGAATGCCTGGTCCAATTTGATACTCACAACCACCCAGTACAGCTATTCCTGACACACCCATGATGAACAGCTCAATACACACAAGATACTGCCTTTCATAATACTCTGACGGTACTCATAACTCTCAGGTACACCCATTCCGGTCCTATCGGGTACAAACAGCCATTGAGTGGATTTTACACGTAAAATTAACAGATACATGTTCTTGACTACATATGCATATGGGTACATACGACTTCAAAGTAAAACCATTTCTGGCCTAGTGGTATCTTTTACACTCCTGACTCTATGAGTATGTAACATTCCAGACTATATGAGGTAGTTAAACTGCTAGGTTCAGCTATACCATGTAAACGTCACCCACTCTTGAGACTAGTATTGACACCTAAGAGCGCTAGACACAACAAGGAAAGGGTGAGAAGATAACACATTTGTATAATGATAAGTATTATATAGATAGATTTTGTCAGCTGATGATAATAAAAATGCGTTGTGCATTTTAAGACGTACGAAACTGGATACAATGTGTAGAAAAGGAGTCGTCGTAATGACCAATATTGATGTTGCTGTACCTCATGGCGGCAAATAGCCAATGGGGCTAAGAATGGCTGTACAGTTTCGGCAATGCATTATGGCTGTTCCGGATGGGGTAGGCTAGTCAGTGATCGTTCGCTATATTCACTATTGATATAAATGAATTTAGACATAAACAATACTCAATAACTTTGTATAACATATTAGTACTGAAAGAAAACATTAAAAATGACTAATAATTGCGCATTCCAGGGCTAATTTTGATATTTTTGACGTATTTGACCTTGACCTTTTACTGCATATTTGACCTTTCATGTTTAACTTTGCTGCACTGAAATGTCCTGACATATATATGCAGTTATTTATTAAAATATATCTACATAGACTGTCAAGTAAATAAATGGTAGATCTAAACATGACCATTTCCTCGATATGATGGCCATTTTGTGATGCTACCAGTATGATAAATGATCGTTTTCTTGTGCCTTTGGACTTCTTTTTCAACCAAATATATATTTTTATGAATAAGAATGCATGCATGAATGGAACTACGTACTAATTATTAATTTTGAAGAAAAGTGGAAGTTAACGTAAGAACCGTTTGGGCAAGATTGCATTAGTTTCATGGAGTTTAAAATTTCAGTGACCTTTGACCCCCATATTGTACGTACATGTACTTGCAAATGACATTCTATAATTAGTAAGTTTTTATAATGTTTCCAAATATGTATTCTACCTATATCGCAATTCTGCTGACATTTAAGTTCATTTTGTCTTTTTTGTAGATATTAACATAGCCCAACCCCCTTCAGCAAATTACAGATTTTCACATTGACCTCATGGCATATAAATGCGCAAACGAGCATAGATAGTCACGACTTGGACACTTATAAAATGGGTTGTCAGATAGGCTATGCACTATTCTTTCAAAATATATGCAAACTTCATTTGGCCTCTTTCATTGAAAAAAAGTATGTGGGTTCTCGGACTTATACAGATATCACATGTTTGCGTTTTAACTCTACTTTTATTTATTGTTCTACATATTTGACCTTTGACCTTTTGTACATGTTAAAGAGTTGAATATTTTGACATATTTAATGAGCGATGGAATATTCATATTACCTTAATATATGAAAACAATATTCAATCAATGTTATTGTTACTGACCAATAGAAACAATGGTAGAAGTAAAACTAAGCATACCCTCAAAATACTGCTATTTTTCAATTGCTTCAATTTGCACCCATATGATACAAACATGTTCTTTTGTCAAATTCGGATATCTTCTTATCAATTGTATAACATTTTAAATTAAGTATACATAAAGGAATAAAATTATGTGCAAAATATTGAATTTGGGGGAAAATGTGAAATTTGATGAAAAAGTATACTGGGGCATTTGTATAAATTCTATGGGTTTTATCATATTGTTGACCTTTGACCCCTATTTACATCATAATTACAAGTCAAGGTTATAGTTTTTTATATTTAAAGTGTTGCCCATTATGTGTTCGTTCAAATTTGGAAAATATTTTCCACATTTAACATTGTTTTCGTTTTTTATTAGACATAAAACTACCCATACCCCCCTTAGGAAAATGTGCTTTTTTTCATACACCCAATGATACAAAAATGAGAAAAAAATGTAGGTAGTCACGGCTTTGACACTTAAGAAATGGGTTTTCATATAGCATATGAAATAACCTTTCAAAATATGTACGAACTTCTTTTGGCCTCCTTCGTTGCAATAAAAGTGCGTGGGCTCTCGGACTATTATCTGATATGCATACAAACTCGTTCTTCAAATTACACTATATAGAAGCACATTAGTTATCTGACCTGCATGGAACACAAAATTCAATGTGTTCAATTTGCTCTACTTATTGCTTTATACAGAGTAAGTTTAAATATTGAGCGAGCGTAGCGAGCTAGAAAAAATGCATTAATAAGTTTTCTGAGCTGCATGAAACACAAAATCGTTCTCTACTTGATGTTATTACACGATTACAAGCGAGAGAATCAAATAAGAAGAAAATCGCTTTGTTATTCTGTCACAAACCATTTCTCTACCTTATACTATAAGTTATAGGCCTACTGTACTATTCACTGTAATGAACGCTATGATATAGAATGACTGCATGTGTTGTTAGTGCAACAACAAAGATGTTAAGCACACATTTGGTGTCTAAAAACGTTGCGTCAAAACACAGTTTTCTACAATCACGGTCTAACGCTTATTATTTGCATATGATGTTCGCGGACATGATGTCACGTCGTTAGGTCATCGTGATCCAACTTGACGAAGATTTGGCTATTTTTGATAAAAAATATCGACACAGCATGTTTATGCATCCCGCTGTCTTGCTTTGGACGCAACGTAACACTTTCTTTTTAAAACGTAGTATATATTTCTAATAAAAAACGATATTCTTTAAATATGTACATAAGAGCGAAGCTCCATGTATTCTCTTTCCGTCGATATACAGGACTTGATAATAGTACGTTATTTATATGAATTAGGCACACTAATTCCAGGCATTACGTTCGCTTTATCGAAAAGACACCAATTTCGTGCATAACGTCATAGTGGTGACATACTTGTACAGGGTGTTAAAAAAGTTCGTTATCAAAATTTTAATTAATATAAAGTTTTATTTGAGCTATGTACGTAGCAGACAATGCTAATTTCTTACTCCAATAGTGTGATTAAATGCCAGATACATGGTAGAACCCTCTGGATTTCAACCTGAAAACTTTATAGTCTTGTGAGGTCAGAAAAATAAAATATTGAAACTAAAACATTGAGAACGAACTTGTTTAACACCCTGTATATTCTACTCACCAAAATATCAACACAGCCTACTACTAATGTTACAGGTATAACAAAAGGTGAATGTTCCTTGTTTGTACAACAATGTTGGTCTAGTGGTTAGAGTGCACACTCCACATTGGCATTATGATGTTCTGGCTTCTATCCCTTGCAGAAACATACCAAAGTTACTACCAATGGTCCTTGTAAAGCTGCCATCTTGGGTTACAATTCAGAATACGTATAATAGCATAATTCCTGGTCCTTTTTTGCCCACATTCGAGTTAACGTGACAGTTTTATCACCATATGACTGTAATATCGTCAGTGGAATTTTATCAATCACTGACCAGTCATAATAATGAATTAAGACACTGCCTATAATGAAGACTTGTCCATCTGAAGTTATGCTAAAGCTAAACATGTTTTAACAACCTGCCCAGAAATTTTGGAAGGTAAGTCAGAAAGTTTTTTGAAATTAGCGCTTTCATTTACAGTACAACCTCTCTAGAGCAACACTCTTTGGAAAACACAAAATTGGGTTGTTGTTCAAATGATGTTCGGAGGTTGTACAGAGGTTGTTGTACAGAGGTTTTTGTTCGGAGGTTGTTTTACAGAGGTTATTGTCCCGAGGTTGTTGTACAGAGGTTTTTGTTCAGAGGTTGTTGTCCCGAGGTTGTTGCACAGAGGTTTTTGTGCAGTGGTTTTTGTTCAGAGGTTCTTGTCCCGAGGATGCTGTTTAGAAGTTGATGGGCAGAGGTTGTTATACAGAGGTTTTTGTTCAGAGGTTGTAATTCAAAGGTTGTTGTACAGAGGTTTTTGTTCGGAGGTTGATGTTCAGATGTTGTTGTGCAGAGGTTGGTGTGCAGAGGTTGTTGTTCAGAGACTGTTATACACAGGTTTTTGTTCGGAAGTTATTGTTCAGATGTTGTATTTCCGAGGTTGTTGTACAGAGGATGTTGTACAGAGGTTGCTGTTAATAGGTTGTTGTACAGAGGTTGTTGTTCAGAGGTTTTTGTCCTTGAGAGAAGAAACTTATTGTAAATGATTAATCTTGGTACAAAATGATTATTATGTTTAGAGGTTGTTGCTCTATGGAAGGCCACTTTATAGAGGTTGCACTGTATCATTTTTACGTTGTTATAACATATCAAAGTTATTAGGATATAAATCAGCAAACACATTGAAAGCTTTTCACTTATATTATATCAAAACATTGTTTTTCATAGTTAATGTAAATAATTATTATATGCATAGAATACTTCACAAATTGAAACATAAGTATGTATAGTCCATGTAAAACAGGTTTTTAAACATGAATACTTGTGTTGATCTTAAAGACAAAAAAGTTGACAGCCCCTTAACTGCCAAAATTGCTTACCTAATATAACATTTTTAAATCGAAATTACATCTAACAATGATTATCAGTAAATATTTGGAGTCCGATCAGGACACCCTACCAACATACATATTAGGTTAGATCCCTTTGAGCACAGCCGCTATTTGGACCCCCTGAGCAAAAAATGCTGGATCATAATTAACTTCCATACCATGTTTTAGAACCCGTAAGGCTCACGTATTCTCTCTTTATTAATCAGGGGATTAATCCATATACATACGCATAGAGGAAAGCAAGCAGTATATTATTACCGCAACAAAATACACCTGACAAATTGGGTGGTACTATTTACGCCCCGCAAACAGCAAATTGGTCATATTTGTTTGTGCGCTAAAAAATGACAAAACAACTCAATAAAATACATAATAAGCATTAATTGAATTTACTGTTACTGTTCAACTTACAGTTGTTTCTGCAAATAAACACATTGAACTCCAAAAATATGTTTTGTTCCTTCACAAAACATTGAACATCAGCATGCACGATTTAAAAGTAGTTCAGTGACATATTTATGAATGAATGTACGTAAACTTTGTAGTAAAAACTTAAACAAGTTGCGAATAAGGCAAGTTGCACGAGTATCCAGTGTTACAGCAGTGACGCATCTATTTTAGAAACTCCATTATGCTCTCGACGTTAACTTTTATAAAAACTTCTGATAGTCAATTCATTTATATTTTCATTTCATGTATCTGATACCTTATACTCGTGTTATCAAAATTGTTTTAACGTTTAAAATGTGTTCTTTCCTTCAGAAAATTACGAAGCTTGTTTTCATTAATGAGGGAGGTAATTGTACTAGCTAATTGCCACTCAATTTCAGCGTGGAATCATGTTCAATGTATAATGGGTGAAATTGGTATGCGCGCAGTTAAATAGTATGGGATATTACATGTATCGTGTTTAGAATCGAAATAAAAACTGTTCTTGTACTTTGTTGGTCACCAACAAAGTACAAGAACAGATCTTTATTTCTTAAACCCCTGAGGAATTATGTATATATGATTATAACACATATTTTCCTGGAATGCATAGAAAATTATCACAGTTGATTATAAAACATTAATTAGCATACAATTACATGTACATATTATAGGTAAAACATTATGGTGATCCAATAACAAGAGCTGTCCACGAACAGCGCGCTCCACTATTCGCAGTGCCATGCTAGGATAGTACAATCATTATATATTCAAAACAAAATGCTTCATAACAGCAGCATTACCCTCTGCTGTGTAGAGGTTGGGACTTCTAAGTCGAAAAACGGGGATAATTAGGACACATTATGCAGGACCGTTACCTACTCATGTGTAGGTCCTCTTGGTCATTGAAGGTAAACAAATAAGCATTTCTTAGTTCAAAAGGGGGCATAATTTCAACAAAATGCAAAATAGTTATCTTCTCCTGTGTAGGGGTTGGGGTCATGATGGTGAACAAGTATGCAAAGTACCAAAGCAATATATCAATTCACTTTGAAGATAAAAGGGGTTAAAAAAACCTGTACCTGTGTAGGGGTTGGGGTCATGATGGAGAACAAGTATGAATAGCATTATGTGAATGCACTTTGAAAATATTAGTGGTGAAAAAACCTGTACCTAAACTTTAACATTTGCACTAAGTTGAAAAAGGGGGCATAATTTCACCAAAATGCTTGATAGAGTTACCTATCCCTGTTTATTGTTTGGGGTCATGATGGTGAACAAGTATGCAAAGTATCAAAGCAATATGTCAACGCACTTTGAAGATATAAGGGGTTAAAAAACCTTTACCTAAACTTTAACATTTGCATTTCCAAGTCCAACAGGGGGCATAATTTCAACAAAATGCTTGATAGAGTTACCTACCCCTGTGTAGGGGTTGTGGCCATGGTGGATAACAAGTATGCATAGCATTATGTGAATGAACTTTGAAAATATTGGAGGTGAAAAAACCTGTACCTAAACTTTAACATTTGCACTAAGTTGAAAAAGGGGCATAATTTCACAAAAATGCCTGATAGAGTTACCTACCCCTGTGTATAAATTGGGGTCATGATGGTGAACAAGTATGCAACGTATCAAAGCAATATGTCAATGCATTTTGAAGATATTAGAGGTTAAAAAACCTATACCTAAACTTTAACATTTGCATTTCCAAGTCCAAAAGGGGGCATAATTTCAACAAAATTCTTGATAGAGTTACCCCCCTGTGTAGGGGTTGGGGTCATGATGGAGAACAAGTATGCATAGCAATATGAGAATGCACTTTGAAAATATTAGATGTGAAAAAACCTGTACCTAAACTTTAACATTTGCACTAAGTAGAAAAAGGGGGCATAATTTCAACAAAATGACTGATAGAGTTACCTACTCCTGCATATAGGTTGGGGTCATGATGGCAAACAAGTATGCAAAGTATGGAAGCGACATCTCAAAGGACTTAGAGAATATAAGAGGTTAAAAAACCTGTGCCTAAACTTTAACAAAACTGTTACGCCGACGCCAACGCCGATGCTTCAGATTGTTCTAACATATTTATTCAACAAAACTTAATTTGTATTACACAAACAAGTTTCATTCTATTTTGAGAGATTCTAGTTTTACGGCTCCAAATTTCAAGTAGTCCGGATACTACACAAAAAGTCATGTAAAAGTAAATGCTCTAGTGAAGAAACTGGTAACATTTTGAATACATTTAACCCACAAATTTGTTTCAGAAATTAAATATGAATTAATTAAGTAAAAAATATCATTAAACTTTATTATTTTACTCATCTACCTACATCAGATGTTCAATTACACCTGTCAACACGAAAATTGTCTACATTGACTGTCCGGAACCAAGGGGTGAATTTTAGAGCAAATCTATAACTGGTTCCTAAAAATTTGTCCGGTTTACGGAATAGAGGGGTTCCGGATTGGAGGGGTAAAATCACATAAAAACATGAAGGACAAAATTTGGGACCAGATGATTTGTCTGGATTAGAGGGGTTTCCGGATTAGAGGGGTCCGGATTAGAGGGGTTCCACTGTATCTATATTCATTGATAGGATTAATTTCCTAACTAATCAAGGATTTCACATACTAATGGGATTTGGGACACTTCAACATTCTTAGAGATCACTTAGGATTCCCTGATATTGTACGATTTTTAACGGGAAAAAAACCTAAATGATTTTGACTAAAAGCCCCAGTTGAACAGCCACTCTTTAACAACAGCTTCAATTTGAAACAAGACTGCGTTCAATAAACGCTTATGCCCCCTGTGGAAGCCTTGTCCATAAATAAGTCTAAGTCCAAAATTAGGTCAAGGTGAAGGTCAAAAAGGGGTCAGGTGATACAGGTGTGTGGAGAGTGTTCATATACAACATCCATGCAAGTTTGGAAGCTTTGCAGCAAGCCATAATGATGCTAGAAGAAACGGTCAATTTGGGTTAACCAGGACGGACGGACGAACGGACGAACGGACGGACGGACGGACGGACGGACGGACAGGTGCATCACTATATGCCTCCCGATCTATCGATACGGGGGCATAAAAAGCCACTCCTTAACAACAGCTTCAGTTTGAAAACAGCCACTCCTTAACGACAGCTTCAGTTTGCAAACAGCCACTCCTTAACGACAGCTTCAGTTTGCAAACAGCCACTCCTTAACGACAGCTTCAGTTTGCAAACAGCCACTCCTTAACGACAGCTTCAGTTTGAAAACAGCGACTCCTTAACGACAGCTTCAGTTTGAAAACAGCGACTCCTTAAAGACAGCTTCAGTTTGAAAACAGCGACTCCTTTTCAACAGATTCAGTTTGAAAACAGCGACTCCTTTTTAACAGATTCAGTTTGAAAACAGCCATTCCTTAACAACAGCTTCAGTTTGAAAACAGCCACTCCTTAATAACAGCTAGAGTTTGAAAACAGCCATTCCTTAATGACAGCATCAGTTTATAAATCCATACTGGTATTCTTTTGGAGAGGTATATTCAATTCCAGTCAAACCTGGGTTAGTGGTCACCTGAATTAAACAACCACCTGTCCTAAACATTCCCATGATTAAAATCCTACCAGTCATCCTAATACCATTCAATAAGCCTCATATTAAGCAGGCACCCTGGGCATGATGCTTGCAGTAGACACATAGATGTATCTCTTAATTGTCATAATATGTTAGTTATCAACCACGTGCTTATACACATATTACTTATAATACTGTAAAATCATTAATATTCGTGGGGGATTAAATTTCGTGGATTTCGTGGATGACCTCAACCACGAAATCAAATCCCAACGAATAATTTTACCAACTATCAATATGTAAATTGACAAAGTGCAAATTTACCGCGGCCGTACAGAGTTCGTTTTTCCAGTATATGAGTCTAGGATTAGTGCAGATTTTCACCCGATTTTTTTTTTGCTGAAATACGAAATCCACGAATTTACGTCCCCACGAAATGGTCTTTTTAACAAAAACCACGAAATTTCATCCCAACGAAATTAAATGATTTTACAGTAGCACATGGAACCTTTGACACACAATAAGGTGAGTGACCCCTGCTCTGGCGTTAAGACAATTACTCTGAAGACATCGACAATTGTGCTCATATGTTTCACAATTTGCATACATGTTTATACAGTTCATCATTTAGTATAATGAACTTGTTCATCAGAATTGATCAGATATTGATCGAGATCTTGAGTGTCTGTTGTAGCTCTCCAAATACATACACGACCATCCTTACTGCCTCCACCAGAAACCATGTATCTGAAACAACAATAACAAACAAATAAAGTGATGTTGAAGAAGGGTCAATGGCCCCTTAATAGTACCGTGACATACCTTTTTTATTTCATATATTGCTTCTGCATATGTTAATCTTATGATGTTTGTGCAATTTTCTATGGCATCATCATTGGATAAATTTACCCGTTGAAACATCCTTAATGTTAAATTCTCCTTAAATGCCTAATTTGATTATTCATATTGGTATTTTAAGCATCTATAGGAGTTAAAAACAAGCTATTTTGCTACATCTATCAAATAAACAGCCACCCAGTTTAAGTATGTATGCCTTGATTTCTGGTAATGTAAGGTAGAGATTATCAACATTCACAATATGGGAAACCTGGGAAAATATTATCAGGACATATGAACCTGGTCCTCGATCTTCATGCATTTATATTACAAGCTTCTTGAGCAGAATATAAGGGGAGATTAGTATGAAGGGGTGTGAAACATGCATGGATGACCAATGACAAAGAGTAATAACACTTGATGGTATTCAACAATCATTTGACTTTAAGGAATGATATTAAAGATGGGATACACAGTTAAAGATAGGATACACAGTTAAAGATGGAATCCACAGTTAAAGATAGGATACACAGTTAAAGATGGAATCCACAGTTAAAGATAGGATACACAGTTAAAGATGGGATACACAATTAAAGTTGGAATCCACATTTAAAGATGGGTTGCACAGTTAAAGATGGGATCCACATTTAAAGATGGGATACACAATTAAAGATAGGATCCACAGTTAAAGATAGGATACACAGTGAAAGATGGGATCCACAGTTAAAGATGGGAAAATATATGGGTAAATAAGGGGCTGGGATATTGAGAATATAAGGGGTTGGGATGTGGGATAGAAGGGACTGATATTGTTACCTGTTTATACATGAATGTGAACCCTGGGCATCTACAGACCTGATACAAACATTATAAGTGATAAAATATATACAATAATGATACACAAATCAACATTACAACTATGTGATACAGGTGCATACATTATTCCGTAAGTACTTCCATAAGTTGTTTTAACCCTTTACTCTATACATCTGAGCACTATTCTGATAAAATATGAGCTGGCATGTGTACAAATCTTATGTACAGCTTTATAAGACAAATATTGAGAATTATCTCCCTTGATAAGGTGTCTTGATACGTTCATTTTCATAATCTGATTGTCTCCCTTTGTTTCAATATTTACCCCACACACCTTAATCTGATTGTCTCCCTTTGTTTCAACATTTACCCCACACACCTTAATCTGATTGTCTCCCTTTGTTTCAACATTTATTCCACCCACCTTAATCTGATTGTCTCCCTTTGTTTCAACATTTACTCCACCCACCTTAATCTGATTGTCTCCCTTTGTTTCTACATTTACTCCACACACCTTAATCTGATTGTCTCCCTTTGTTTCAACATTTACCCCACACACCTTAATCTGATTGTCTCCCTTTGTTTCAACATTTACTCCACCACCTTAATCTGATTGTCTCCCTTTGTTTCAACATTTACTCCACATACCTGAATCTGATTGTCTCCCTTTGTTTCAACATTTACTCCACACACCTTAATCTGACTGTCTCCCTTTGTTTCAACATTTACTCCACACACCTTAATCTGATTGTCTCCCTTTGTTTCAACATTTACTCCACCCACCTTAATCTGATTGTCTCCCTTTGTTTCTACATTTACTCCACACACCTTAATCTGATTGTCTCCCTTTGTTTCAACATTTACTCCACACACCTTAATCTGACTGTCTCCCTTTGTTTCAACATTTACTCCACACACCTTAACCTGATTGTCTCCCTTTGTTTCAACATTTACTCCACATACCTGAATCTGATTGTCTCCCTTCCATACACATAATTGGAAATTAATTGATAAGCATGAGAAATGGGACACAATTTAGCATATAACAATGGACTTAAGGGTAAAGTAAAATTTTACTTAACAAAAAAATACCTAAGAGCCATTTCAGGACTTTAAATAAGGGGAAATACAGTGTGCTTTGTAGCTCAATAGTTAGCATGCTTGCTGTCTAATCTGACAACCTGGGTTCAAATACGGGTGGAGGCACTCATATGCCTGCCATATTTCAGCAGAAAGCTGACTGGCAAATAAAGGCTATGCTCGGCATATAACCAATGTTATACCTGTCGCTGACGTCACATTGTACTCTAACAGCATCATCATGACCTTCTAACTTCTTCCATAATATTTGATCCTTCATTGTATATACATAAATAATGCCATCTTTAGTACCAGTCCATATCTGCAAATATATCACATGACTGCAAATAGATCACATGACATGACACATGTATGATTGATCACATGATGTATCACATGACACATGTATGATCACATGACATATCACATGACAAATGTATGATTGATCACATAACATATCATGTGTATCATCGCATGACATATCACATGACACATGTATGATCACATAACATATCACATGACAAATGTATGATTGATCACATAACATATCATGTGTATCATCGCATGACATATCACATGACACATGTATAATCACATAACATTTCACATGAAATATGTATAATCACATAATATATCACATGTATGATTGATCACATGATGTACACATGACACATGTATGATCACATGACATATCACAGACACATGTATAATCACATAACATTTCACATGAAATATGTATAATCACATAATATATCACATGTATGATTGATCACATGATGTAGCACATGACACATGCAATACTATGATCACATGACATATCACAGACACATGTATAATCACATAACATATCACATGAAATATGTATAATCACATAACATATCACATGTATGATTGATCACATGATGTAGCACATGACACATGTAATACTATGATCACATGACATATCACAGACACATGTATAATCACATAACATATCACATGTATGATCAAGTATATGAGGTCACAGGTTCGATCACAGGCTGAGTATGACATACCAAAGTTATTGAAAATGGTACTGGTATAAATGCTTAGTGTATAATAATTATATGAGACAAAGCAGTTATGTAATATCAACATACGAGGGGTGATCAATATATTCGTGGACTTCCCTTATAACTTTTTAAATATTGATTCTAGAACAATGAAATTACCAGGCAATATAGATATATCAATTATTTAGCATTTTAATTTTATTAATTATATTGTGACGTCACAGTCACTTATTGTGACCAAGGTATAGCGCCGTCGAGCTTGACGGACAATAAATAATCACAGAGCAACCGCATTTCATAAAGATTAACGCCAAACTTGGAAAATCCTTGCGATAGCTCGAAGATGACTTGACCAACATGTATGGGGATTCTTTGCACTCCAAATCAGTGATCTACACATGATTTCGTTGTTTATGTGATTGTAGGGACTCTGTCAAACTAACGCCATGGTAAAATAAGAATAAACGGAAGAATTAAGACAGAGTTGGGGGATATTCCTCCTTAATTTCTGAGAAATAAGATGCATATTTCTGAACTATATCTTTCTGGCGAACTCTATGATCAGTATAGATTACAAAACAATAAATCTTTCATTCCATTTGAAAGGAGTTCTTTAGAAATTGCGCCCTAAACTTGTTCGGTCATGATTCCTTCTTCATCGGGATGATGCAACTGTGTAAAGCCAACCGCTTTTTTCAGAGTTTTAAGTCCAGTAACGCAACGAGACAATTTCGATTTCGCCTTACATTGCAGATGTGGCTATTTATGACTTATTTCTGTATTCAGCTCGGTGCTGCTCAAACGGTGACGCTTGGAATGACGTCACGTGACGACCTGTGTCACGCACCCATTACTTGAATAAAACTATGTTATAGGTGCATTCGGTCGGAGATATCCTATACTGAATAATGTTAATTTGCTTTTGAGCCTTGCTGACAAAACAAAATTGCTATTTGAAAAGTCCACGAATATATTGATCACCCCTCGTGGCTGTTAAATTATACTCTTGTGAAATCCATATCTGTGATTGGATTGTCTCCCCTACATACTCATGATAGGAAAATACCTGTAATAGGTGAAGGACATGTGACAGGATTGCAAGTAATGGAGTAATGGGTTAAAGGCATTCACTGCTGTTTCATGGTTATCTACCCTTGAAACTAGAACTTGTTCCAAATTTGCCTAATATTTAAGGGTAGATAACAAGCACAGTGACCTACGAGTATTTTTGAGTATTTTTCAATTTTTTGTTTGTAATACGTTCCACTGTCCATGTACAAAGTTTGAACAAATTCTATCATTAATAGATATTGGCCCTAAAGCGCTCACCTGATGACTAGCAATTCATTTGTTATGATATATGACCTTAATATTTTATTTAGATTTTACTGTGACACACTTTGTGGCCAGGTTTAATAAACATTAGGTAAAAAATGTGACCTCTAAAGTATAAACAAGGTTTTTCTTTGATGTGACCTGGTGACCTAGTTTTTGACCTCCAGATAACCCAGTCATGAACTTGACCTAGATTTGATAGAGACATACATTGTGATCAAGTTTCATTAACATTATGTCAAAAATGTGACTTGATGAGTGTTTACAAGATTTTTCTTTGACATGACCTGGTGACCTATTTTTTGACCCCAGATGACCCCAATCACAAAATTGACCTAGATTTCATAGAGACAAACATTGTGACTAAGTTTAAAAAAGATTAAGTGAAAACTATGACCTCTAGAGTGTTAACAGTCCAATTGTTGACGGTGGACAGTGGATGGCGCACGGCGGACGACGGACAAAAGGGTGATCACAATAGCTCACCTTGGGCACTTCGTGCTCAGTTGAGTTAATAACTTTTCCCAAGAAAACTTTTGCAATATTTCCCAAGAAACTCTTAAACAAATGCCCTTAAACGAATGTACGAGCTAACATGGTAACGGTACCTACCCTGCCATCAACTTCCTCCATACTGCTAATACCACGGCAACTCTCTATAGTAACACATTTCTTATATTCTCCAGTATTTAAGTCCCATACATACAGCTTACCGTGTCTTCTGCCACCCGCCCATACCTACATGAATATTAGAAGTAAAACATTTATTCAAGTTTAAAACCTTTTATCAACATTTTCTCATTTATATATAGTGGCAGATTCATCTAACCAGATTCCATGTACTGTTTTCTAACCAGAACTAACTTACTCTACCAATAGGAACCAGAAACTTCTCCACATGTGGAGAAAAATCAATATTATTGTTAAATTTCATTGAAGGGTAAATTCATCTTTATTAATTGTGAACAGTTTCTGGAGATTAACACCTTAAGAACATACTCATGATCACTTAGTGTGACTATTATTGCAAATGCAAAAGATTTGTGAATATCAAAATTGCTAAGAAGTAACTTAAGACTGTGAATTTATCTCATGATTGTTCAATACTTGAAAAATTCTCAAAACTTGAAATTTTGATACGGTACAATGTCATGTGCTGTGGATGCCATCAGCGACAATATTAAAACAAGACTGCGTTCAATAAACGCTTATGCCCCCATGGAAGCCTTGCCCATAAAAAGCTAAGTCAATCAGGGGCCATAATTTTGTAATAATGTTGGATAGTGTTACATGGCTTTGATAATGTAAGGGGCTTATGATAGTAAACAAGTATGCCAAGTTTTAAGGCAACGCCATGATGGACATGATGTAAAACGAAACTGTCAATTTGGGTTAACCAAGAATTAGACGCTTAATAAGTCTAAGTCCAAAATTAGGTCAATGTGACGGTCAAAATGAGGTTAGGTGATATAGGTGTGTGGAGAATGTTCAAATACAACAACCATGCAGGTATGAAAGCTTTGTAGCAAGCCATATTAATGCTAGAAGAAACGGTCAATTTGGGTTAACCAAGAATTTGGCCCTCCAATAAGTCTTAAGTCCAAATTAGGTCAAGGTGAAGGTAGAAATGGCGTCAAATGATACAGGTGTGTGGAGAGAGTTCATATACAACATCCATGCAAGTATGGAAGCTTTGTAGCAAGCCATAATAATGCTAGAAGAAACGGTCAACTTGGGATAACCAGGAATTTGACACTTCAATAAGTCTAAGTCCAAAATTAAGTCAAGGTGAAGGTCAAAATGGGGTCAGGTGATACAGGCGTGTAGAGAGTGTTCATATACAACATCCATGCAAGTATGAAAGCTTTGTAGCAAGCCATAATGATGCTAGAAGAAACGGTCAATTTGGGTTAACCAAGAATTTAGCCCTTCAATAAGTCTAAGTCCAAAATTAGGTCAAGGTGAAGGTCAAAATGAGGTTAGGTGATACAGGCGTGTAGAGAGTGTTCATATACAACATCCATGCAAGTATGAAAGCTTTGTAGCAAGCCATAATGATGCTAGAAGAAACGGTCAATTTGGGTTAACCAAGAATTTAGCCCTTCAATAAGCCTAAGTCCAAAATTAGGTCAAGGTGAAGGTCAAAATGGGGTCAGGTGATACAGGCGTGTAGAGAGTGTTCATATACAACATCCATGCAAGTATGGAAGCTTTATAACAAGCCATAATAATGCTAGAAGAAACTGTCAATTTGGGTTAACCAGGACGGACGGACGGACGAACGGACGGACGGACGGACGGACGGACAGGTGAATCACTATATGCCTCCCCATCTATCGATAGGGGGGCATAATTATCGAAGGCACATGTCAGAAAGTTGATTTTAAATTGATAATATTTTACGTTACATACCTGACCATGTGGCGTGACTGTAAAACTATCAATCTCAATCACTCTGTCATTCTCTCTCGCTTCTAATACATTGAGGATGGTTCCCTCTAAATCACAGATCACAATATTAGACCAGCTACCTGTAATACATGAATATAGGACATACATAAAGGATGGTTCCCTCTAAATCACAATATTCGACCAACTACCTGTTATACATGAAGGTAACACATAAGTTGTTTGGCCAATCTGGCAGTGAAAATCGAATGACCATTCACTAACAACTGTCTCAGTCCAACACAAACAAACAACATCAGTAGTATGTGGACAACTGACATAGAAAACAGCTAACCAATAATAGTATGTTGTCATCTATTGGTATAACAAACAGTAGAACCTCTCCAGATCGACCCTCTGTAGAACAACAACCTCTCGAAAACAAAACCATCAAAATTTCCCTAAGCTGGTATTTACTATAAATCTAACCTCTGTAGAGCAACCTCTATACAATGGCCAATATTTGCAGCACCAAAATATTGTTGCTCTACAGAGGTTGTACTGTACACTCAAACCTTTTTTTTTTAGACCAACAGTCCTGCAAACAATAGCCACTGATACATACCCTCTTTGCAAAGACCATCAATTTTATGTCAGTCCATTGGTGGAAATTTCACATGCTATACGATGTATCCTATAATTAATCATTTACCAGTTCTAGCATGACTTTCCAGAAGTAGCTGACGACTTCTTCACATGTGGAGGACATGACCATACCCAAGGTCACCCGAGAGCAAAGGTCACAGAAGAGGCGAAATCACAGGAGAGCAAAGGTCACAGACGAGCCAAGGTCACAGACAAGCCAAGGCCACAGGAAAGGTCACAGATGAGGCTAAGTTTCAGGAGAGCAAAGGTCACAGAAGAGGCAAAATCACAGGAGAGCAAAGGTCACAGACAAGCCAAGGTCACAAGAGAGCCAAGGTCACAGAAGGGGGAAATCACAGGAGAGCAAAGGTCACAGACAAGCCAAGGTCACAAGAGAGCCAAGGTCACAGAAGGGGGGAAATCACAGGAGAGCAAAGGTCACAGACGAGCCAAGGTCACAAGAGAGCCAAGGTCACAGAAGGGGGGAAATCACAGGAGAGCAAAGGTCACAGACGAGCCAAGGTCACAGGAGAGCAAAGGTCACGGAAGGGGGGAAATCACAGGAGAGCAAAGGTCACAGACAAGCCAAGGTCACAAGAGAGCCAAGGTCACAGAAGGGGGGAAATCACAGGAGAGCAAAGGTCACAGACGAGCCAAGGTCACAAGAGAGCCAAGGTCACAGAAGGGGGGAAATCACAGGAGAGCAAAGGTCACAGACGAGCCAAGGTCACAAGAGAGCCAAGGTCACAGAAGGGGGGAAATCACAGGAGAGCAAATGTCACAGACGAGCCAATGTCACAGGAGAGCCAAGGTCACAGAAGGGGGGAAATCACAGGAGAGCAAAGGTCACAGACGAGCCAAGGTCACAGGAGAGCAAAGGTCACGGAAGGGGGGAAATCACAGGAGAGCAAAGGTCACAGATGAGCCAAGGTCACAGGAGAGCAAAGGTCACGGAAGGGGGGAAATCACAGGAGAGCAAAGGTCACAGACGAGCCAAGGTCACAAGAGAGCCAAGGTCACAGAAGGGGGGAAATCACAGGAGAGCAAAGGTCACAGACGAGCCAATGTCACAAGAGAGCCAAGGTCACAGAAGGGGGGAAATCACAGGAGAGCAAAGGTCACAGACGAGCCAAGGTCACAAGAGAGCCAAGGTCACAGAAGGGGGGAAATCACAGGAGAGCAAAGGTCACAGACGAGCCAAGGTCACAGGAGAGCAAAGGTCACGGAAGGGGGGAAATCACAGGAGAGCAAAGGTCACAGACGAGCCAAGGTCACAAGAGAGCCAAGGTCACAGAAGGGGGGAAATCACAGGAGAGCAAAGGTCACAGACGAGCCAAGGTCACAAGAGAGCCAAGGTTACAGAAGGGGGGAAATCACAGGAGAGCAAAGGTCACAGACGAGCCAAGGTCATAGGAGAGCAAAGGTCACGGAAGAGGTGAAGTTTCAGGAGAGCAAAGGTCATAGAAAAACATCACCTGCCAACCCTAGTATTGGAACGGTTGATCCATGTCAAACAAACATGATTTTAAAAGTGGACTTACCACAAATTAATCTATCGTTGAATATTTTCAATGCTCTAAGAGACTTGATATTCGTCAGTTTTATTTCCTCAGCGTGAGTAAGCTTCTGTTTATTCCATTTTATAATTGTACCATCAAGACTAGCTGTGTACACAGATCTGTAACTATAGTAACATTTTTAATCTTTCTAATTTTCTTTTCATTAATTTAATTTGTTTTTACTCTGTTTGAATTCTTAACATCATTTCAAGCAAACATTGCATAGACAATCATGAAACATCTCAAATAGAATTCTAAAGGTTGAGCTCTTGAAAGGTTGGCAGTAATACATGTACCACTCTTCACAATGGAAACCATACATGCAGACCCCGTGTTTGAGATTGGTGATGGAAATGCAGGAGATTTTATCAAAATGAGTGAGATTTTCATTGCTCAAATGTTTGACTTAAATTAAAAAGGTTTATATGCAGTTTTCACTGATTTACTTGTATGACAATACCATGCATGCTTGAGCAATTTTAACTAGAACTTATCATTTTCATAATGTCAGGTTCCAGGGTGTCCAAGAAATGCGTGAGATTTGATCAATTTGCCACTGAGCATGCATGAGAAGAGTCTAAAATGTGTGAGACTCACGCATGATGCAAGATATCTGGGGTGGTATTCAGTATTGATCTTATTTAATTAGAAAATAAGGATAGCCAATCATATCGCCTGTTATGGACCATGAGTTTAACATGGTGTGATCTGATTGGTTGTCCTTATCCTTAAGTCAAGTAAGATCAATATTGAATATCACCCCAGGCATGTATGGGAAACAATTTCAATGAAAATCGCAAACTGAGCTAAATCTGAGTTACTTTTGGACCTGTTATGGACCATGAGTTTAACATGGTGTGATCTGATTGGTTGTCCTTATCCTTAAGTCAAGTAAGATCAATATTGAATACCACCCCAGGCATGAATAGGAAACAATTTCAATGAAAATCGCAAACTGAGCTAAATCTGAGTTACTTTTGGACATCATTAAGATTGTTTCCATGGCATTAGGTGGAATATGGATATGTACAATTTATACATACCTATCATCATACCCAACAATACTAACAACAAGATCCTTGTGATCAAGTAACGTCTTTGTAGAGGTCAGTGTCAGTGAGTCAATGATATAGATGCCATAAGCACCCGCCCACACTTGGTCACCGCCTACATCTGTCAAACAGGCCTGTAAAATACACACTACATGCTGCACAGTATCCTAAGTATATTTGAAACAAATGTAGTCTTGCACATTGTTTTGCTGTGTCATGTTATTCTGCTGATTTTACATGAAAATGTAGATAATAATGACCGTGCAAATACATATGGGGTACAATTCACAAAGTTTTGTAAATATAGTTTTCAAACCACGCTAGAAAAGTCTATAGTGGATACATAAGTGGCCAATCCACACAACAGACTAGCTGATGAAGAATCTGATACTACAGCTTACTCCTTGCCAGATTTAGGAAACCAGTCTTAAAATCTCACACTAGGTCTTCTGATTGGTTGGTTCTGAGCATTTATTTAAAATTGACCAATGGCAAAGCTGAATTATTAGACTGGTCTACAAACTGAGCAGATTGTGTATTCATGCCACAACTTGAAATATAAAACCAGTCTATACATCATATACAGTGCCCACCAAAAATAAGTATACAGTAAATAATTGTTGCAAAATTAAACTTGGTTCATTTATTCAATATCTGTTTATCAGACGGTCATAATTATACTAGTTTCTGAAACTACAGTTACTAAATGAGTCAAAATTGAGATAGAAATAAAAATGATTATGTTCGGAACTAAAATAACCATGTGATCAAAAAGGCTGAATTTGCCATCTTTTTGTGACAAAGTTACTATTTAAGAGGGCCAAAAAAACTTTAGATTTTGCACCTAGAGTACCAATTAATGTATGTCCTTTCCATTTAATAAACAAAAATATTCAGTTTCTTCAAATATATTGTTGTTTCACTGTTCTGCAAATAGTATTATTACAGGAAAGTAAGTGGGCAAATAACATCTGTATACTTATTTTTGGTGGGCAGTGTATATACTAAGTCTTCTGATTGGTTGGTTCTGCGCATTGATTCAAAATTGACCAATGCGAGGGCTCGGTGCAAAACTATTATAACTACATCAATTTATATAGGCATGTACAATAGTTTTGCACTGAGCCCTTGAATGGCAAAGCTGAATTATTAGACTTGTCTACAAACTGAGCAGATTGTGTATACATACCACAACTTGATTATAATTGAGGAAGATTTCACTCTCTGGATGCCAGGATATGGCATTGAAGATCTTGATCCTCCCATCCGTAAGACCGCACCATAAACGTGGGGATGTACATTCTCCTGTACAGTGAAACATTAAACAAAATATCATAGGAACAAAACCCAGTCAGTCCGCACCATAAACGTGGGGATGTACATTCTCCTGTACAGTGAACATGAGAGAAATTATTTATATGAAAAAACATACACTATAATGTTATGATACATTGGCACATGCTAAAATAACTGTTTATATAGTAACTCATCAGTACCCTATTCAGAAAGAGCTCTGGTCCAGTGGATAATGCGCTGGTTTTATAACCCTGTGATATGCCAGGTGCGATTCCAAATCGTGGCATACCATTATTATCTTCCATGATTTGACACCAATATCAATTTTCCTCCAAATGTGAAAAGTTACTAGTAGAAGGGGTAGTACTTGTCAGAACATAGTCAAGGAAACTGGTTTGGTGAATCTACCACTGTGTACACCAGAAATACAGGTGAGAAATGTCGTTAAACATGAATAAATGCTGTCATATTCTCACATAAAGGCAACTCTTGTATCAGGTACAAATGTAATTCTAACTGTACCGGAATAGGCTAAATTTTCCTGCTGTCCATTTTTTCCTCCTGGGAAAAACTGACTGTAGGGGGAAATAAAGACCGCTACATCAGAAACCATTAACTTACCCCCACAAGTAAACAGCAGTGATTGTACTGTCTTACTGTACAGGGAACCAGTAACTTACCCCCACCAGTATACAGCAGTGATTGTACAGTCTTACTGTACAGGGAACCATTAACTTACCCCCACCGGTATACAGCAGTGATTGTACTGTCTTACTGTACAGGGAACCAGTAACTTACCCCCACCAGTATACAGCAGTGATTGTACAGTCTTACTGTACAGGGAACCATTAACTTACCCCCACCGGTATACAGCAGTGATTGTACAGTCTTACTGTACAGGGAACCAGTAACTTACCCCCACCAGTATACAGCAGTGATTGTACAGTCTTACTGTACAGGGAACCATTAACTTACCCCCACCAGTATACAGCAGTGATTGTACTGTCTTACTGTACCAGGAACCAGTAACTTACCCCCACCAGTATACAGCAGTGATTGTACTGTCTTACTGTCCTTCTCTCCTATATTAACATCTATCTTTCTTTGAAGTGCTTCCTTTGTATCCTTAGGTAGAATATGTTTGCCTTGTTGTAACATGTTACTATATATACACAACATCTCCGCGGCACCTTCCACATTCTGGCTGTGTGTTGTGCAGTCGGTTTGACCACTGAAAACAGATTACATTTATAATTATGTTAATATTTTGTCTCACAGTTTGGGCAGGCTAAGATCATCATTTATCACATAACATGTGGTCCAGGAGTGCCGTAAAGCCGTGACGTAAATATCGTTCGGCACTCCCAGACCGTGCAATAAATATTTAAATTAGCTTGACTTGACGTTAGCCAATCAATGCATTGATCTGTCACTGACGTCAGGATAATATCAACGTCACCATGACGTCGCGCTCATTGTACCGCTTTAAATTTGACTGAAACATATGCATAAGGTTATGTGATAAATAGAATCTTACATTCATGCTCATTTCATACCAACTTTATTAAACTCGTCGACAAAAACAATATGACACTCGTCCATATCATTTTGTCCACTCGTTTAATAATACTCGTATGTAATGAACACTAATGCAAAATCCTCTATTTACAGCTGAAAGTTTAAACTTTGATATATTAATATACAGTATTACCTCTCCAGAGAGTGGCCCTCTGTAGAGCAACTACCTCTCTATAACAACACCTTCCCTAAGCCTATATTTACTATAAATTAAACCTCTGAATAACAACGGCCATTTTTGCAGCTTTCAAAAGGTAATGCTCTACCGAGGTTGTACTGATACTTAAATCATTTATTCACAGTAAAATCTGAATTTCACAATTGAGTCTAAGACTAACAACCGGAACTTTAGGACTCTTCTAAAAACACTCAACACACTTTATTTTCCATACTAAAGAGTCTGAAATCAAGACTGAGATGAGACAGTTTGGAGTGCGGAACATAGGCCAAATCCCTAGGATATTAGGACCCTGTTCCGTACGTACCTTGCAATAATAGCGTCTATAAGAAGTGTAGTCTGTACCGCGTGATGTATCATCATGACGTCTTTCAGAGCTTCGGCCATCATCTTTCCCGCCCACATCTCATGTATTACCATATACCACCAGTTGCGTTCATCTTTCAAGTGCACCGTAAATACATTACCTAGTCATACATTGAAAACACTGTAAATACATTACCTAGTCAACATTGAAAACACTGTAAATACATTACGTAGTCATACATTAAAAACACTGTAACTACATTACCTAGTCATACATTGAAAACACTGTAAATTCATTACCTAGTCATACATTGAAAACACTGTAAATACATTACCTAGTCATACATTGAAAACACTGTAAATACATTACCTAGTCAACATTGAAAACACTGTAAATTCATTACCTAGTCATACATTGAAAACACTGTAAATTCATTACCTAGTCATACATTGAAAACACCGTAACTACATTACCTAGTCATACATTGAAAACACCGTAAATACATTACCTAGTCATACATTAAAAACACTGTAAATACATTACCTAGTCATACATTGAAAACACCGTAAATACATCACCTAGTCAAACATTGAAAGCACCGTAAATACATTACCTAGTCATACATTGAAAACACTGTAAATTCATTACCTAGTCATACATTGAAAACACCGTAAATACATTACCTAGTCAAACATTGAAAACAACGTAAATACATTACCTAGTCATACATTGAAAACACTGTAACTACATTACCTAGTCATACATTGAAAACACCGTAAATACATTACCTAGTCAAACATTGAAAACAACGTAAATACATCACCTAGTCATACATTGAAAGCACAGTAAATACATTATGCAGTCATACATTGAAAACACCGTAAATACATTGCGTAGTCATACATTGAAAACACTGTAAATACATTTCGTAGTCATACATTGAAAACACCGTAAATACATTACGTAGTCATACATTGAAAACACCGTAAATACATTACGTAGTCATACATTGAAAACACCGTAAATGCATTATGTAGTCATACATTAAAAGCATGGTAAATACATTTCGTAGTCATACAATGAAAACAAGCAGGGAGATAATGGTGAAATATCTTGAATTAACCAATTCTACCATAGTCATCATAGTGGTAAAGTGTAAGTGGATAACGCTATTTTTATGGGGGTGTTTTGCATTCGATTGACACAGTTGTAGTGCATGGCAAATCAATTTTGTCCCTGCCTAATTGGCAAATGACCTCCGACTTCAAGGGAAGAGACAGAAAGTTTATGTGAAACAAGGAATCTTGGCGCGCTGCCCCTAGCTCTTTCCAAATAGACTCCTTGGTTCTTTCATCTGCCCAGTGTAAAGCACTAATACACATGAAACTACCTCTTGGGTTTCCAACTAGTTCATATTTAGTAGGGTGGGAAACACTGAACAGCTTTTATGAATTTTCCTGTGCCAAGGTTGAGATTCGAACGAGGGACCTCCTGATTGGTAGTTGAGAGAGCTAATCACTCAGTCACTGTTCCACCTATGATAACACTCTTGATTACGGATCAAGAGGTCCCTGCTAGATACTCAGCAAGGGCACTTGGTCATTTCGGAAATACAGTGTACCCACCCAACTCATGTGCATGTGTTATTTGAGTCGTCCACCGAGTACAATAAAGACCCAAGGACTCTATTAGAAAGAGTGAAGGTATTGAACCTTGATTCCTTAAGTCACACAACTGCTTTTCCCCTCAAAGTTAGAGGTCATTGGGTTAACTGGCGGGGAAAAGCTGAATGACCATGCAGTTACAACTCTCTCAGTTCAACACAAACAATACAATCCATGCAATAGTTACTGAGAATCAAAATTATAAATGGAAAAACCAAAGGACAAAAACTCCCTTAAAATTGACCAGACCAACATGTGCTGACAATATTAAATACTGTAACAACAGCATACTTATCTCACCATTTTTCAGGTTGATTTTCAATGTTGGTACTTTATTAAACAAACTCGAGCATACAGACTTCTCCAAGGTCTTGATCTCCCGCAACAATGTGATCTCCTTATACTTGTTGGATACGTCCCTCACAAAAAATAAACTGTAAAAATAATAAATTTATCCCAATAAAAATTATAATAATCTGCAAAAATACAGACAAGAATCATTGAAATTGCACAAAAAAGAGGTAGTTAATCAATGGCCATAACTCTGTCAAAACTTAGTTCTAGGGAAAATAAATCCCCACATGCATAAATTTATATACTACACCAATACAGATATTTCAACTTCAATAATTTACTCCACACAAATTCCTGAACTTGGACATCTTGGTGAAGGTGAATGTGCAGCTCAACTTAACTGGAACAAACTGGTTTTAACGAGAATAAACGTCCAACGTGTATTTACACTGTACAAAATGTTTATGTGAATTCACGGTTCGACTGAAGATTTCAACTTTCTGCAAAGTTATTTTACCTTAACTTCTGGGGGCATGTGTGATACAAGATTTAATACTGAGGCTTGACTCAGGTGATATAAAACATGCTTTGGCATACATGTTTATTGCTATTAAATATACCTGCATCAAACAGTCACCTGCTCTAAACCATCATTGAGGTATCCCTTGACTGCAATACATAGGTTAGACCATTATCACAAAATCAGGGTTCTCAACAGAGCCAAATTAATGATCCTGAAAACCATATGCAGCTGCCCATTTTTTCTATTCAAGAGGCATTAAACCACATTGTTTCCATATTTAACTTAGTTTGTATTGAATAAAAGCCTTCAGAGCAGATTAAAATGACTGTAACTTTGCCATTTCTTGTAATATTTTCATCAAACTTTATTTTATTTTGGTCAGAAATCATAGCTCTTCAGGATAGATAACTCCAGAATATGAATATTGACACCCCAACAAAATAACATACATGTACCTTCTATTTGTTAGAACAATTCTACCTAGACCGTAGTCAGTCTTGATGATATATCTAGATACTTTGAGAATGATTTCATCTTCCGACAGTCTATGTCCCTTAATCTTAAGTTGTTTACAGTCACATCTATTGTCCTCCCAGCAACACACAAACATCTGGAACGTAATCTGTTTGATCTCTGTAAGGTACAGTAAATTGCTTAACCATTGTATGAAAGACCTGGATTTTGGCACTGATCCAACAGTAACATGTCTGCTTAACCCTTGTCTTAAAGACCTGTATTTTGGCACTGATCCAACAGTAACATGCCTGCTTAACCATTGTCTTAAAGACCTGGATTTTGGCACTGATCCAACAGTAACATGCCTGTTTAACCCTTGTCTTAAAGACCTGGATTTTGGCACTGATCCAACAGTAACATGCCTGCTTAACCTATGTCTTAAAGACCTGGATTTTGGCACTGATCCAACAGTAACATGCCTGGTTAACCCTTGTCTTAAAGGCCTGGATTTTGGCACTGATCCAACAGTAACATGCCTGCTTAACCCTTGTCTTAAAGACCTGGATTTTGGCACTGATTCAACAGTAACATGCCTGCTTAACCCTTGTCTTAAAGACCTGGATTTTGGCACTGGTCCCACAGTAACATGCCTGCTTAACCCTTGTATTAAAGACCTGGATTTTGGCACTGATCCAACAGTAACATGCCTGCTTAACCCTTGTATTAAAGACCTGGTTTTTGGCATTGATCCAACAGTAACATGCCTGCTTAACCCTTGTTTTAAAGACCTGGATTTTGGCACTGACCCAACATGCCCTACCCTAGTTGATAGCAATTATTTTCCAATTAAGAGTATGTCACAATAATACAAATGAAAGAAGACACAACTCAAAATGGGTGTTCAAAACGACAACCTGCATTTATTCAACTTCTTCATGTTGAGTACTTGGTTAGACAAAAATGGACTCAATCATCAAGCCAACTTATCTTAAGTGAGATTGTTCTAGATAGTTGTCCTAAAAAGCGGTTCATGAGATGATTGCACAGTCTAGCTCAGATTTTTGCATAATGCTGTAAGGTGTGTTGATTCAAGGCTAAACAAATACATTGAAATAAAATCTCACTTTTAGTGGATAATTTTTTGACAAAATTATTAAGACTTCTAATCAACTAAGACTGCTGTATTTAGGTTTGGTCCTGTTTATGTAAGGTTTCTGTAGCTCAGAGGCTAGCGGGCTTGCCGTCTAATCTGGCGACCTGGGTTCAAATCCAGGTGGAGGTACAAATATGCCTGCCATGTTTCAGCAGAAAATTTCACTGCAAATATTGTACAGACACCTCTTTCACCACCATGCGCCAGTAAGAGTATATGCAAGATGGTGTCTGTACTATAAAAGAAGAAGAAAACTGACCAGCAAATAAAGACAATAACTTGGCACAATGAGGCCTTACCTGTTGTTTTAGTGTTAACATGTTCCTGTGTAAGGGCCTCAAACAGAAGTTGTATAGTTTTATGATCATCAGATATCTGCTTCAGGGACACAAAATCTTCAAACTGGAAAAAATCTGAAAATAATGAGAGACTTTGTAAAACATACTTGCCACCTAGCTATTTTGTTTAAAGCAACATTGATGAAAACAAGACTTGATAAAACCTTTTAGAATTCACGACTGAGATTATCAACAAAAATTAAAATGTGTGAAAATAAAGGTTACTAACTTAAATCTGTTTCAGGTATTTCTATAGGGTCCATTCTAATTCTGGCCCTTTCCTGCCCCTCTAAATCATTCTCGATGAAATCCAGCAACATCTCATGTCCCTGTTTCTTTTTAAACTGAGTCTTCTCCACATCTGTCAGTTGACTGTATAGGTCAGAGAGAACACTGAAATATTGAAATATGTAACACACATAACATACACGGAATCCAGGAGGTAAAGTGCACATGAAAAATATAGGTGTCTCATAAGTCAAGTTGGCTGGCCCTTTTAATAGGGGTGACACTATAATAAACATAAAACTTTACCTTAACTTTTATACGAGAAGGGTTTTAAAAACCCATAAACGCATGTCTCCTACAAAGGGACCGAACTCTGGTTAAACATCATCTGACTGAAAATTCCTAACTTTATGCACAACTAGTTTTCAATTTGGTACCAAGTGTTGAAGTTCATGTGAAGTTTCATTGAAATCCCACCAACGGACAAGGAGAACAAGGGGAACACGTATAGACAAACTTTGTGACATCCAGACAAACAACAAGACTGCGTTCAATAAACGCTTATGCCCCCTGTGGAAGCCTTGTCCATAAGTAAGTCTAAGTCCAAAATTAGGTCAAGGTGAAGGTCAAAATGGGGTCAGGTGATACAGGTGTGTGGAGAGTGTTCATATACAACATCCATGCAAGTTTGGAAGCTTTGTAGCAAGCCATAATGATGCTAGAAGAAACGGTCAATTTGGGTTAACCAGGACGGACGGACGAACGGACGGACGGACGGACGAACGGACGAACGGACGGACAGGTGAATCACTATATGCCTCCCGATCTATCGATACGGGGGCATAAAAATCCATCCCGAACAAGGTTAATATGTTGCTCCCACTACCATATAATATTATGTAGCACACAAAATAACTTATCATTCATCTTACAAAGTATTATGTGGAAGGTTTTTATTTTGGCTATTATTTGCAAATCCAATTCCTAAATAACTATCATATAAATATGAAGACTGACTATACGTGGGGTGTCCCTGAATGGTGTATAATCACGTTATATCATGAGAACTATCAAATATTGTATTTCGAAATAATAATAAACTTTAAGAGAATTTATTTCTTGACAAACTAGTAAAATTTCATCACATAATATCTAACAACCTACAAAGTGTGTACATTTTACGAACGACGGGTGAAGTCGGGCGCGTCACATAACGTCAACATCAACAATGGCTACGACGTCGTGCTATCAAACCATTTGAGAATTTATTTCTTTACATACTATCAAAATTTAACTAATTGCTTTTTGAAATGGACAACTTGAGTTGACGATTTGTGCAGATAGTGTCAGACACAATCTGAGACGTAAGTTTTTGCTAAGCTCGGTCGGTCTGCTCTACTTCGTTCCCCTGTCCTCCTGTGCCAAACAAAACGGCTGTGGCAATTAAAAACAGATGCCTAATTACGCTGCTGTATTGTTCAGTTGATTCCAACTCATTAATAGTCTGTCCTGGTGTTATACTATGCTACTCATGGTAAAGCGCAATGCTTAGAAAACGACGATTGCGCGATATCGTCGTCTAACGTCGTAATTTTTTATACTTCGATCATAACAACGTTGTTATATTATGTCATTAACCCGCCATACAAGACGCCTTTACCATAAAAATGTCACACAGAAACTAGCCAAAACATGCCAATTACGCTAATATATTTTTGTCTGGATGTGGCAAATAGTACTTAAGTATTATTGCCATTACATAGTTCAATTCATTTCTGGAAAGTATATTTTTTTCTGCTGACGCACATACCGTTACCATGTGTTACAAATTCTTCTATTTATCATATGCAACGTATGCTGATATTAAATAAATTCCTCAAATATATGTAGAATAGTTGAAGAAATGCACATGCATAGTTTCAAAGCTGTGCAATTATGCTGGACAAAATAAACCAAAAATTATACACTATTCTGGGACACCCCACGTATGTACATGTATATACTGGAAACTTCGACCGCCAATTCATAAATGCATGAAATAAGACTTCTACCAAAATTTGCAGAACAAACACACACCAGAAAATTACTTCAATGCTACTCACTTTGTAGGGAGTATCCTATTTTTCGCTGTTGATAGTCGGATGAAATCATCCATGGCGGCCATTTTGTTTCCATCGCCACAATGATATAACGCTCTCAGGTGAAGCAAGGATGTCCAATTATCATGGTCATTAGATACCTGTAGAATATTGGCTATTAAATATGTCAACATGAGTGGGAAATAAATAGAGATTAATAGGCACGTGACGTTGATGAGAACAAATTTAACAAGGCAGAGGAATTCATTGACCCACCCCATAAATTCCATGGCCGACCCGGATAAACTGTCACTCTATCCCGTCACTTTTCTATTATAATATCTATTCAGTCTTTTGATCTGCTTATATAGTAAAGGGAACAAACTCTGGACTCAACTGTTAAAAAGCTGAAAGTCCATGTTTTAGCTGTCAAAAAGCTAAAACTTGTTCACTATCAATGCAAACTATATAAGTTTGGAACAAAAGTATTAGTATAATAGCATACCTCCATAGCTTTCGTGATTTGTTTGATGGTATTCTTCACATGTATCTTGAGTGATGTGATATCTTTGAGACAGAACAGTGTAATCTCTCGGTTATCCCCTGGTGTTATATGTGATAATGTATACCTTCGTGGTTTATTATGACTGAAATATATGATATCTTTGAGACAGAACAGTGTAATCTCTCGGTTATCCCCTGGTGTTATATGAGATAATGTATACCTTCGTGGTTTATTATGACTGAAATATATGATATCTTTGAGACAGAACAGTGTAATCTCTCGGTTATCCCCTGGTGTTATATGTGATAATGTATACCTTCGTGGTTTATTATGACTGAAATATATGATATCTTTGAGACAGAACAGTGTAATCTCTCGGTTATCCCCTGGTGTTATATGAGATAATGTATACCTTCGTGGTTTATTATGACTGAAATATATGATATCTTTGAGACAGAACAGTGTAATCTCTCGGTTATCCCCTGGTGTTATATGAGATAATGTATACCTTCGTGGTTTATTATGACTGAAATATATGATATTATTTATACATATGCTAAATAAAAAACAATATATGGGAGGGAATGACCCGACTCGACTGGGAATCAAACCCTGATTGCTAGGGTTTCAAATTTAATGTAACTTCTATTGTGTAAACCAGCCAAACATGGATGAGGCACGGACAACGGACAGAAGATATGTACATTTCTAAAATCCTAAAAGCTCTTGTGAAGCACATTTTGTCTACTGATAGTAAACATTAAACAGAGCAAGGAAAACTAGAACTGTCGCCATTCGGCAGACTAATATACCCCCGCGTGGCAAAATCATTGCAGCTAATTCTTTTCTTTATGCACATCTACATGTTGAGGTTGTTCATCTGTTAAAGTTTAAAGAAAATGCTGCAAAAACTGTAGGAGGAGTTGCGTCCACAAGAACTGTTCACTATTTATTGTATAGTGCATAAAAGTACAAAGGGCCATAATTCTGTTAAAAATCGTTGCAGCACAAATTCTTTCCTTTATGCACATCTAAATGTTGAGGTTGTTCATCTGTTAAAGTTTGAAGGAAATGCTGCAAAAACTGTAGGAGAAGTTGCGTCCAGAAGAACTGTTCACTATATTTTGTATAGCGCATAAAAGTACAAAGGGCCATAATTCTGTCAAAAATCGTTGCTGCGCAAATTCTTTCCTTTATACACATCTACATGTTGAGGTTGTTCATCTGTCAAAGTTTGAAGGAAATGCTGCAAAAACTGTAGGAGGAGTTGCGTCCACAAGAACTGTTCACTATATATTGTATAGTGCATAAAAGTACAAAGGGCCATAATTCTGTTAAAAATTGTTGCAGCACAAATTCTTTCCTTTATGCACGTCTAAATGTTAAGGTTGTTCATCTGTTAAAGTTTGAAGGAAATGCTGCAAAAACTGTAGGAAGAGTTGCGTCCACAAGAATGCGTCTACGGCTGACAGACAGACAGACAAGCTGAATCTAGTTTACCCCCCCTTACAACTCGTTGTGCAGGGGGTATAAAGAGGATATTTGATGACTTTAGTTTTTTGATGCCATAAAAAAACAAAATGTTATTTTCACTGATAAATCTCTGTAATTCATTGATAGCAAATAATAAATAGAAAGGTTGAAAGAGGAATTAAGATTATTACAGTCCTGGCAAAGTACTACTTACTACATAACGCTACTTTGTATAGATTTAGTTGAACCGTATCCCCGACTTTTCATCTCTAGATCGGACCAATAGTCTGGTTTCTCTTTTATTCTATCAGCCAGAAATGTCTTGAACATATCGGTTTTGAAAACCTGAATAAAAGGAAAACAAAATGTTTGAGCTCAGTCATCAAGAGTGAATATTTGTATTGAAAGAACCTTGTTTTGTACTTTGACACAGGACAATAAACAAGTTTCGAAAAGTTATTCGAAATAATCCCAAATAAAATGGCCTCAATTATACTTTTAAGCCACATTAGGCTTTAGACTGTTTTAAAAAAGCAATGACTTGGTAACCTATTTGAAGAGCCCTAGATTTTGAGCACTTTAGTTGAGTCAGAAAGGTGGAAAACACCATAGGATGGAAGAAAATTAAATACAACCTCCAGTTGGTCAGTTTACAAAATAATGAATTGTAAACAATAAATGCACAATTTATAATCCAAGGGAAGCAACTCTTGCAAAATTAGTATTTTGTCATCCATACATTTTACTAATGTGCCATTCTGTCGTCAATTATTGGTCATTTGTGAAAATATCCTAATTCTTTGTAATTAGTCTATTTACTGGATGACTGAAAAAAAGGTCTTGGGAGAGAAAGTCTGACTTTAAGTACCATTGGCAGAGCTTACATCAATGTTTTCAAGTGATAAGAAAATAATGAAGAACTAAAACAAAACCTTTTCATAGAAAGCTCTAGCTTCTGCGTGCTCCTGAAGAAATTGCTCTTTGTTGAAATGATTGTGTTCAACTCGTAGCATTCCCACCACATCTCTGAAACAGAGTTTATATATTTGTATTTATATCATGATAATTGCAGGTCTTTAGTTAGATACAATACAACAAAATTCTATACCGCCTCGGTGGCCTAGTGGAAGAGCCTCCGCTTCGAGTATGAGCGGTACTGTTGTAACAGTCCAGTTCCCCCCAGTCAGGTTCCCCCCCTACAATTAGAGTTTCTGATGGGGAAAAAACTAACTAGTTAAGCCCTTTTCCCCCCTATCATTAAAATATTGTGCCACAAGGCATTTAGTTTTTTTTTTTCAAATTTTACCTCGGCCGCTTCCTACCAAAGGTGAAATAGTAATGGTACCAGAAATTCCCCTTGCTAGATGTTCAGCATAGAAGGGAAACTGTAATAAATATGTATAAACCGAAACTAAACAATATTGAATTGCCAAAAGTAAAATGACCATGGAGGGGCACGTGACATGTTCTCGATGGTTTACGCTTTCAAAAAAAATATTCAAAAAAGAAGCATTTTGTAAGAATGTCGTGAACCAGACTAATTCCATTATTCCATGCGGATAACATCGGTCTTTATCGCATTACAATAGTTTATTTACCAAAGAAAGCAGAACAATTCGATATTTCACTTTGAACGCGAGACCACGAATCTAAACAGCAGGTGTCTGCAGCTGCATAAGATTTCCAGTCAGTAATAAATATAGTGGGCAATGCACTACATCCCGTAGAGAACACATGGCTAGATTAACAGAAGCATGGTATTGATACATGATAATTTTTTTTCTAAAAATTTGAATTTGTTCATTTGTTCGGCACATACATTTAACATAACCAAATAATTGGAGGATATTCGGTATTGTCAGATTTTACATGCATTGGAGTTATTTTGACAGAAACATTAATTTAAACTTACACCGGAATAAATTCGAATTGCATCCAAACTGCAAAAACCACATCCTAAACAATACAACTAAATTACAATCACCCGCAGGAAACTATTTGACTTGTTACTCTTTGTTTGTGTTTGACCCCACAACATTGGTAAGTGGTAAATCATTTGGTTTTCTACCTTGCCAGATTGGCAAACAATCTCCAGCTCCGATGAAAGGAAACAGTTGTGTGATATAAGAAATCAGGGTATGATATCCTATACATCGTTTTCGAAAAAAATAGCCCCCTTAGTTTTTTAATGTGCCCAATGTACAACACCAAAACACACAAGACTACCTCTGGGTTACCATGCAAAAACCTTTTTAATATATAATAAATGCATATAGTACATTTATGCAAAAAGACAAAAACCAGGGCAGTATTTTCAGACTAATCCTGGTAAAGACCTACTTCATTTTTAAGGTAGACAAAATAGTCACATTTGAAACATAATACTTTTTTATTATTAGGTGAAAGAATATGAATTTAAAGCAAACAATCTTACTTATATAGATTCACCATCAGTTCGAGACACGCTGATGCTATCATGTACAATATAATATCAAACAATCTTACTTATATAGATTCACCATCAGTTCGAGACACGCTGATGCTATGATGTACAATATAATATCAAACATTCTTACTTATATAGATTCACCATCAGTTCGAGACAAGCTGATGCTATGATGTACAATATAATATCAAACAATCTTACTTATATAGATTCACCATCAATTCGAGACACGCTGATGCTATGATGTACAATATAATATCAAACAATCTTACTTATATAGATTCACCATCAATTCGAGACACGCTGATGCTATGATGTACAATATAATATCAAACAATCTTACTTATATAGATTCACCATCAGTTCGAGACACGCTGATGCTATAATGTACAATATAATATCAAACTATCTTACTTATATAGATTCACCATCAGTTCGAGACACGCTGATGCTATGATGTACAATATAATATCAAACAATCTTACTTATATAGATTCACCATCAGTTCGAGACACGCTGATGCTATCATGTACAATATAATATCAAACAATCTTACTTATATAGATTCACCATCAGTTCGAGACACGCTGATGCTATAATGTACAATATAATATCAAACAATCTTACTTATATAGATTCACCATCAGTTCGAGACACGCTGATGCTATGATGTACAATATAATATCAAACAATCTTACTTATATAGATTCACCATCAGTTCGAGACACGCTGATGCTATGATGTACAATATAATATCAAACAATCTTACTTATATAGATTCACCATCAGTTCGAGACACGCTGATGCTATAATGTACTATATATTATCAAACAATCTTACTTATATAGATTCACCATCAGTTCGAGACACGCTGATGCTATAATGACATTCTGATCCCTCACGCGTCGTGTATGATATTGTCGGTACTGCTCCATATTGTAATAAAATGGTCTACAAATATAAACCAGACATTTATATAAATGAAACTGTCCCCCCCTCCTCCACGATCATTCAATCAAGGGGAACAACTCCTCTCTTACAAAAATACCTGGATTGTGTCCAGTACAAGTTACATGTTTGTTTACGTTTTTGGGGGTTTAATCCCATCTCTCAACAATTGTTTTTAATGGCTGATTCACCTAACAAGTTTTCCTGGACTGTGTCCTAACCAGTGCTTATGTATCATTCCACAAGGTACCATCAACGTCTCCAAATATGGAGGAAAATCAACAATGTTGTAAAAGTATCTACAGTAATATGTGTATTCAGGTCTGTCACTTGTAAACAAACATTGCAATACCATATACTATTGTATTTTCATTGTTTTAAATATTTAATTGAAGAAAAGGGCAAAGGAAACCAATACCTTATTCACTAAGCTACAAACTACTACGCATACTGTCTATTAAAACAATACATTAATAAAAGAAATTGCAATGTTTATGTATACACAATGTTATGTAAACAAGTGACTGACCTGATTAATAGATTTATACATATTTCATTTAAATATGGTGTGTAATGAAGCATATAACAGGGATTCATACCAAACAAAATTAGCATGAGCAATTTACATGTTAAATGTAACCAGTTACCTTCTAGTATCGTCCAGTTCAAATCTTGGTCTTAATTTACTCCATTTATTCTTGAAATCTGTTGCCATGGCAACAGGCATATCAGGTACACTTATAGTAGTCCTATCACCATTCAGTCTTCTATGTATACCGGGCTCAGGTTGAGGGAAATGTATCGTTCCTTCATCTATATCCACCAGCACGAGATCTTCAATCTGAAAGTATACATGCCATAACATTTCTCTCTTCATATTTTTCTCTTTTATTTTCATAATTTCTCCTGGTTTACTGCCAAGAGATGAAGAACTCCCATTAGTTAAAACATCTTTATAAATTGACTAAATTCGGTAAAATCAAAGCACTGAAAGGTCACCCAAATGGAAATTAAAATTCAATCTATTTTCTGACATTGCACATTTTAAACATTGAGTGAAGGAGATTCCATTGAAATGTTGTCTGCTTAATGATTAACTTTTTTCTTAGTGTATTAACCATCCAAATGTATGGCATATGATTAATGTGTGTGAAAAGGGAGCAATAAACGAGAAATGTTTTCATAAAATATGGGTGCCCCACACTCTGCCATATCGTTACAATCAAGGGCCACAACTCTACTGTAACTGGTCACCTGCAAGCTATAAACCCTTAATGCACAAGTACATAACATAATGCAAATCAAAATTCCTTTAAATGATTCTTTGTCAAGAACTTATAGGGTCACAAATTCAAAATTAACAATGTTTTATTATCCAAGGACCATAACTTCAGGGTAACATGTCACAAGTAAAATCTTCTATACGCAACACAACATGTTGACCAACATTTCTTTAAATATTTATTAATCTAGCTAAGAAACATTTCAATCTTTGCATAGCACAACTTCAATATAGCCAATATTAAATAAATCAAAGGCCACAACTGTGATCCATCATGACATGATTGACAACCCAAAAATTAAGACTAGGTTGGGTTAACTGAGCTGCCGTATTTGTCTAAGTCGGGCACACAACTGAGCCTTTAACACAGGTAAAGACTTGGTGAATATTCAATGAAAGTAAGACAGATGCAAATATTTGTTAAAGAATATGAATATTCCTGATTAGTCATACAGAGACTTTGAAATTTCTGAAGCTACGTGAAGGACACATCAATTTTTTATTAATGATTCAGGGTAGATAAAAACGTGGGCAATACATGGGCAAATACTGTACACTTAATTTTTTAATCACATAACATGTAGTCCAGCAGTGCCGTAAAGCTGTGCCGGAAATATTGTTTGGCACTCCCAGAGTGTGCAATAAATATTTAAATTAGCATGATGTTACATTAGCCAATCCATGCCTCAATCGGTCCATGAAGTCAGGATAATACCAAAGTGGTCAAGACATCGCAATTATTGTACCGATAAATTTTTGTTGAAACCTATGCAGCATACGTCATCATTTTGAATGATAATAATTAAGTGTTCTATAGGTTATGTGATAAATAGAATCTTACATTGGTGCTCATTACATACTAGTTTGATTAAACTTGTCTACTAAAATAATATGACACTCGGCAGAGCCTTATTTTATATCAATTAGTTCACTTGTTTATAAAATTTGTTTGTAATGAGCACTCAAGCAAGATAGTGTACAGTAAAACCTCACGATGCGACCAACTTGAAAATATGACAAACTCAATATTACGACCACTTTTTCTCTATATAAATCAATGGTCGCAAAACTCAATAATGCAGGCAACTTGATAATACATAATACGACCACTAATTTGGTACCGAACAATCGTTAAAGTCATTATTTGAACTCGATTCTATGTCTGTATATTTTGAGTGTAACGCACCTGTTCGACTTCCTCCTTATGTCTACGATGTACTCCATACATGAATATACCTGGTGCCTCCAGGAATCCCAGTGCTGCTGATGGTAATATCGTGGAATATGTAAACCTCCATTTAAATGGTAGAATCAGGTGTAACAGAGACTGTAAGTAAGAAACATACACATCATGATGAGGAACTTTAAAAAAAAATTATTTTCAACATATGCTGAGCATAGCCTTTATTTGCCAGTCAGCTTTTTATTGAAATATGGCAGGCATATAAATGTGTGCCTCCACCCGTATTTGAACCCAGGTCGCCAGATTAGACAGCAAGTGTGCTAACCATTGATCTATGGAGGCCACAATGAGAAATGTATCTCAAACCAGTGAACAGTACAGTTATCCATGCAAAAAGACAAGAGATTTTGGGATAAGTATATTCAGTTGGTATGTATAAAGACATCAGTGATTTATTTGAGGAATTCCTAAATACATTTTGTACTTTCCAATTAACACTTGTACTAAGTGTGTCATGTATGTTATGATATTTATATTTAAACAAACAATACAACTTTATTTGCCTTGCATGTTTTTTATGTTTTCGGTGCTCGGCTGGTTAAGTTGAGTGCTGCCTTCCCTGTCTGACTTATTATTATCTTTCAGGGATGCTTCTGGAACTGGGGCATCTAGTTTTTTGTGGATAGTGCATAATACAGAATATTCCAGTTCCAGAAGCATCCTTGATTCTTTTACGTTCCTAATGTAAATTTAAGCATCATACACGGGACCTCAGTGTTTAAAGACTCTTCCAAATTACTGTAGTTAATTTTTGTTTTGTTAGGTTGGCAACACTGCAAAACAATTTTGTTTTGTCTACATGTAGCTGGAAGCAGTCGCACCCACAACCTTCGGATAAGCAGTCAGTAGCACTTATTACTGGACCACTTGTCCACCCTGAAGTATCAGAAGTAACATGACATGGTGACTTAATGAAGCATGCTGATATTGTCAGAAATGATTGGATAAAACTACATTCTGATCACCCCAGTCTTTATGCATTGCAATAGTATATTTACCAGAAGCAACGGAAATGGTCGAGCTTTCACAATTGGATAAACAGTCTTACCTCCATAACTATAGTGAGCAGTGAATAGTTTGAACACAGAAATACTATCTTTTCCTCCATCAGAATACAAGAGAGTACTTTAAGGAACTCTTCAGGTTGAAAACAAGAAAGAGTCAAATGCAAAGGGAGATCAATGACGGGCTTGTCGGGATGTGTCGGCGGAAGTATCGTCACAGGCATGTTGTAGACACAAAAATTCTAGAAAGTAACAGAAAATTCATTTGTATAATGTATTAGAATATAACCTACCTTTTGAGCCAATGAAAACGCTGATTTTTGGAGGTTTAATAATTAGAAATTAATTAATGCTCTCAACAGACATGCATCATGTGTTGGCGCCAATTTCTATCAGCCAATCAAAATGCAGGATGTTATATTCGCTTGCTCCATCCTTTTTAGTCATTAAAAATTTTGCACAAGAGAGGTTAAGGAACTGATTGGCTCTATATGTCAGGAAGATACAACTAGGTAGTCTTTACATCGCCATTCTCGTTCACTAGAGTATTCTTTATCTGGGAACTCGACTAACCACTGATGCATGAGGATGCCACATCGCTAGCTTAGAACTAGAAGGTCGTAAGTGAGACTTACAAAATTATAATACTCATGCACATTTGAAATCTGCATCTCAAGGGGCTTCTTATGAGCCAGTTTTCATGAAAAATTGAAAGTGGTCATGTTGACCAAACTGAAGTTGATACAGCTTTAATTTCCATAAGTAAATAGTAGTTTTCAGACGTTTTTTTCTTGTTTTCTCAAAATATCGATTTTGAACTAACAACCTTCTCATTCTAAGCCAGTGCAATGTGAGCGGAACTTTTAACCCCTCATAAAAATAATAATAACAAAATGTCGTACAACGGCAATATTTCCTGCAGGTGGTACTGGGGTGTGGGTCATAATGTTAGCATAATCCTTCAAAAATCCCGTCAGTTCCTCCGGGTCTTTCTCAATATACATCAACATGCTGAAATTATATAAGTACATACAGGGTGTTCTCAATGTTTAAGTTTCAATAGTTAATTTTCCTGATGTCAGAAGAATGTACAAATCTTCAGATTAAATTCCCCATGGCTCTACCATTACTCTAATCTTTTGAGCAGTAAATGAAGCTACTTGTGTAAGAAATTGAAACTGTACACTGAAAACAAATAAATTGGCTCAGATAAAATTTATTATGAATTTTAAATTTGAGAACAAACTTTTTCAGTGCAACTTTTGCAGAGCGTCCCTTATCTCTTCAGCAATATAACAATATTCTTTCAGAAATAACCGTTTACTATCAATTTTACCTCTCAAGAGCAACAACCTCTGTACAACAACCAACCTTTGTGTTTCCTAAAGGGTATTGCTCTAGAGAGGTGGTTGAGTATATATTTAGGAAATAGATTGCAGTTTAGCATGATATATTGGTGAATAGATCAGGAAATTAGTCACGAAGGCCGTAGGCATATGCATATGAACAACAAACCGTGATCTATTCACCGGTATATCATGCTAAACTGCAATCTATGTGTAACACGTTTAATAAGTGCAATTTTATACAGACTTATTCATTTGCTGAGTTGGCGAGTTATTTTTCATGTTGCTATCTATACAACTTCTGCTGTTCAAAGTATTGCATCGTCCGCCCTGGATTTTTTATCTTGTTTGTCGTCAAACGGATGCTTGTTTAACGCCAAATTCCAATTACGTATTCCACGTTTGCGCATATGAATTGATACATGCAATAACATATTGCTAGAATATAAATATGATCGAATAAATAAACAGAAACGCTACAATGACGTCACAATTCATGACGTCATGAAATAAACAAGAAGTAATTTTCATTGACAAAAATTGCTAATAATGTTGGAGATAAGTTGATCAGCCGAAATTCTACCGTGATATACCGTTTATTTGATCAAGCTACAGATCTATACGTTTACATGGAGCAAAATACAGGCAGTGTTAGAATTATCTTTGTATAATAATACAAGGTTTCGTATTTACATAATTATGGTTTTATATTGTTTAGTTATCGGGTAGCTCAATTTTTTATTTTTTTTTACAAAGCATCATAGTGGAAACCTAAATACTTGGACCAAAGATCTAAAAATACATAAATGTGTTTAGATCTTTGCTTTGACATAAGTTTAAAGTTTGGGCCGCTAATGTTTCTTGCAAATTAAAGAATATTATTTTAGTGATTACAAAAGTTATTTAAGTAGCTATTTACACATGCTTAAAAACTGTGTAAAAAATAAAATTGTTGATTTCACACGTTTAGCTGATACACTTAAATTTCAAGATTATATGAAAACTTTTAAGTTTTCTACTAACTTGAAGATGCTTTGTGAATACTCTGGAGTGGTATTCAATATTGATCTTATTTAATAGGAGAATAAGAACAGCCAATCATAGCATCTGTTACTGACCAAGACTTTAATATGGTGTGATCTGATTGGTTGTTCTTATCATTAAGTTAAGTAAGATCAGTATTGATACCAGACCTATATTACCTGGAAAGGCATTCTTTCAATGTTGTATAATATGGATATTTGGAGATGGCGATACAACATTGTGGCATATAACATAGCATCTGTCCATCTTCTAGTTTCTCATTGACGTCCCCACACAATGTCAGATACACATTGTTTGCACTATCCTGTATTATACGAGCAAACACATGGTTTAAATACAGTATGGACGTACCACGTGGTATATGACATAACTTTAAGCTAAGAACACAAATAAAATTCTGTCAAAGCAAAGTTAAAAACAACTAAGTATTTTATTCTTTGACTGATTCTAAGGAGACATCCTCGATGCTTAAGCCTAGGACAAGTACTTAATAGTTCAAACAACTAATATTTTTGTGCAAAAGGTCTCAGGTTATCCAGGCAGTTGAGTCGGTTTAAAGCAAAAACTGTGACACTTTGTTTAAACATATTTTAAATAGCATGAATAGTACTCATTGGTGAATAGTAAACATACTTTACAAACTATTGACCAATGAAAACATTTTTACAAACCATTGACCAATGAAAACATCATTAGCAAATATTGACCAATGAAAACATCTTTAGCAAATATTGACCAATAGACATTAAGAACAACCTGAATTTTTTTTTAATCAGTTGTAATATTATACTGGTTACTTTATATATGAGCCAGTCTCCAGGAAAACCTGCTATATTGACATTATGTAATTACTGCGTGTAACAAGCTTTAAAAAAAGCTTTCAAAAGAAAAAATGACATATCAATAGATTCAATTTTAAGTGATTTATCCATATATTATTATATCTTGCTTTAAAATTTCTTATGAATAATGTTGAAATCATTTACTTTGTTGCTATGGTGACCAATGTCAGAAAAGTACTCTGATTGAGAAAACGAGGAGTTAGTTGTTTAAAACAGTAGTAGTCTTTCTCTAAATGTGAACATTTACAATTTGTATGTACATGTATATTTTAAAACTTAAAACATCATTCTAAAACTTGATACCATTTTGACCAGTTTACGCCAAGAATTGATAAAATGCAGTATTTATTAAGTACTTGTTACATCGACGTCGAATAACGTTTGTATGACGCTTGCGACGTCAGGCAAAAAGGGTCTGAATAGGGCCCCAACTTAACAGCTGTAACTTCCTTAAAAATCATGATATTAACAAAATTTCTTTTGCATTTTGCTTCATTAAGATTACTCTTTCAGATAATAAAAAATCTCAAAATCAAAAGTTTTGTCAAAATAGCAGGTTTTCCTGGAGACTGGCTCATATGTATGCATTGGGTATATGTGCTATTTATACAAAAGAACATGTATCATGCCGTGACAGCACTTTTAATTTTAAAATTAAGTTTTAATGATTAAAAAGCAAGCAAAGTATATGTTAGGATCGCGCAAGAATAAAATATTGTATATACTATATTGACCAGATACAAGTGTATTAGTACTACTATAGGACTGAAGTGTTAAAATCAGTAGTATAGCACCAAGTGTTTGACACGATCCTGACCTTTATACATGAATATATTACAAGGTTCTTGCGTTGAATATATAAATTTTTGCAAGCAATTCGTGAAAAATTGGTCCTTAAGATTTGTGTTGGTATTACACCTCGAGCCTCTTCATGATACTCCACGCTTATGAAAACATACAACCGGAGATATAAATATAGACAATAAATCAGCTGAGAAATTATGCTAATAGAAGTTTGAGAGTCGTGTCAAATTCTCTTGACTATATAAATAGACCCAGTACATGAAATACAAGGTTGCTTTAATATGAAATCAAACATGAGAATGAGAATGTTAGTGGTGACCTGAGTAAAAAAGTTAGAAAGACGAATCATCTTTATATCTAAAATCAAAGTGGGATTTCTGTTTCATGACATTTTGTGATATTTTATACAAAAAATACAATATAGTTTTGACTCGAAGTCAGTCTCAGGTCATTGCATGGCCAATAAGGCAAGGATAAAACCGATTGGCCACACTGTGACTACAACTGTCTCAGGTCATTGCATGGCCAATAAGGCAAGGATAAAACCGATTGGCCACACTGTGACTACAACTGTCTCAGGTCATTGCATGGCCAATAAGGCAAGGATAAAACCGATTGGCCACACTGTGACTACAACTGACTCAGGTCATTGCATGGCCAATAAGACAAGGATAAAACCGATTGGCCACACTGTGACTACAACTGTCTCAGGTCATTGCATGGCCAATAAGGCAAGGATAAAACCGATTGGCCACACTGTGACTACAACTGTCTCAGGTCATTGCATGGCCAATAAGGCAAGGATAAAACCGATTGGCCACACTGTGACTTCGACTGTCTCAGTCAATGCAAAAAAATACAATAGAAGCTGCACCAGCTTGTGTAGACAGGATTCAGCTTGTCAGTCTATCGACACATGATTTGTACACAGCTTATATCATGATTTACGGTTAATGTGCCGATTATACTGGTGCCATTTTGTGGCTCATATTGTTTTGACAGTAAGACCTCGGGAACCAGTATTGCCTTCATGGTTTAAGTCGAGCTATCAGCATATCCTAACTGTGTACCGAAACAGATGTAACTCGTATTCAACTTGCCCGGTTAAAATATTTAGCACAGAGATACTGGACTGTGAATTCCACCTACACATTCAAGCACAGCTACAATGTTTTATATGATGGATTCACAATTATAATATAATACTTAGTATTAATTAGGCTATGAGACTGAATAACAATAATCACCTTGTTAATTACACGTGACTTGTAAAATGTCATACAGGAAGCATATTTTTTGTGTCCATGCAAATCTGAGAGTACAAGGGAATGGGAGGATGGTGATGGTAAGGTCCGGTGTATAATATAACCATCTGTAACAGAATCAAAGTACTCAAGGTCCGGTGTAAAATATAACCATCTGTAACAGAATCAAAGCACTCAAGGTCCAGTGTAAAATATAACCATCTGTAACAGAATCAAAGCACTCAAGGTCCGGTGTAAAATATAACCATCTGTAACAGAATCAAAGCACTCAAGGTCCAGTGTAAAATATAACCATCTGTAACAGAATCAAAGCACTCAAGGTCCGGTGTAAAATCTAACCATCTGTAACAGAATCAAAGTACTCAAGGTCCGGTGTAAAATATAACCATCTGTAACAGAATCAAAGCACTCAAGGTCAAGTGTAAAATATAACCATCTGTTACAGAATCAAAGCACTCAAGGTCCGGTGTAAAATATAACCATCTGTGACAAAATCAAAGCACTCAAGGTCCGGTGTAAAATATAACCATCTGTAAGAGAATCAGAGCACTCAAGGTCCGGTGTAAAATATAACCATCTGTAACAGAATCAGAGCACTCAAGGTCCGGTGTAAAATATAACCATCTGTAACAGAATTAAAGCACACAAGGTCCGGTGTAAAATATAACCATCTGTAACAGAATTAAAGCACACAAGGTCCGGTGTAAAATATAACCATCTGTAACAGAATTAAAGCACTCAAGGTCCGGTGTAAAATATAACCATCTGTAACAGAATCAAAGCACTCAAGGTCCGGTGTAAAATATAACCATCTGTAACAGATTTAAAGCCCTCAAGGTCCGGTGTAAAATATAACCATCTGTAACAGATTTAAAGCACTCAAGGTCCGGTGTATAATATAACCATCTGTAACAGATTAAGGAAGTACTCAAGTTCCGGTGTAAAATATAACCATCTGTAACAGAATCAAAGTACTTAAGTTCTGGTGTATAATATAACCATCTGTAACAGATTTAAAGCACTCAAGGTCCGGTGTATAATATAACCATCTGTAACAGAATTAAAGCACTCAAGGTCCGGTGTAAAATATAACCATCTGTAACAGAATCAAAGCACTCAAGGTCCGGTGTAAAATATAACCATCTGTAACAGATTAAGGAAGTACTCAAGTTCCGGTGTAAAATATAACCATCTGTAACAGAATCAAAGTACTCAAGTTCCGGTGTAAAATATAACCATCTGTAACAGAATCAAAGAACTCAAGGTCTAACTTCTGGCAAAATTCGTAAAGTAATTCTTTAGACACAACAACTTGCTAATATTTCTGTATGCCAGTTGCCTAAAATTCAAAATTTGCTAACAGTTTCGCTCGCAGAAATCTTGTGTATGAATCGAAGGCACCATACATTAATACTCAGGTTGGCAGTAAGGAGCAAGAGATGTCCCAATGCCAGCCCAATAGTCAGAAATGGTTAAGGTTAAGACCTTGACCTTTGATAGACAGGTCTCAAAATCAATAGGGGTTGATGACCAACCTCCATGTAAAGTTTGAAGATCCTAGGGCAAAGCGTTCTTGAGTTAATAATGAAAACTATTTGGTCTACCGAACAACCAACCAACTGAAATGTGAAAAGCGATATACCCCCTCATCAAAGATGTGGGGCATCAAAACAGTATCGGAGACACCAGCTATTATTGAAATTTTCATTACAGTAAACAAACATTAATTCCACTATGGGCTTCGGCGCTATTCAGTGCAAACAAAGCACAAAGGGAAAATTTTGCAATGTGCAAACTATATGTACATGTATGTGTTAACCATTGTTATACTTTGTACCTTAAATGTGGCAAAGTTCTGTAAAGGATAACAGTGTGAATGTTAAGGACAGGACACACAGTCTTATATAGACAATACAACCAGTTCATTATCCTCATTGTACGAAGAAGTGAATAATTTACTAGTATACATATTTTTTTAGGTCAATTGTGAAGCAAGTTCCTACAAGTGATACTAATCACTCTGTATACCTCATTCCTGTTGATATTGATTCATAGCAAAATGGAATAAATAAAAGTTAGTGAAGAAAAAAGTTAGTAAAATGCATTTTTAGTGTGCATTATAGGTGCTTTATATCTTAGAGGATATTAAATCACAAGAGATTGTCTCTAGTTTTACAAAGTTCTCCCTTTTCGTCCAAAGTAAACAAGTTACTTATCTTTGATCAATACAGAGATGCTGGCAAAACTAAGGAGAAAGGCAGATAACTCCACACAAATGCAGATAACTAGAGACAAAAGGAGATAACTCTGGACAAAGGCAGATAACTCGGGATATTGGGAGAAAACTTGGGACAATGGGAGATAACTCAGGACAATGGGAGAGAACTTGGAACAATAGGAGATAACTCAGGACAATGGGAGAAAACTCAGGACAATGGAAGAAACTTGGGACAATGGGCGATAACACAGGACAATGGGAGAGAACTTGGAACAATGGGAGATAACACACGACAATGGGAGATAACACAGGACAATGGAAAAGAACTAAGGACAATGGTAGAAAACTTGGGACAAAGGGAGAGAACTTGGAACAATAGGAGATAACTCAGGACAATGGGAGAAAACTCAGGACAATGGAAGAAACTTGGGACAATGGGCGATAACACAGGACAATGGGAGAGAACTTGGAACAATGGGAGATAACACACGACAATGGGAGATAACTCAGGACAATGGGAGAGAACTTGGGACAATGGGTGATAACACAGGACAATGGAAGAGAACTAAGGACAATGGGAGAGAACTACAGACAAAAGGAGAGAACTACAGACAATGGGAGAGAACTTGGGACAAAGGGAGAGAACTCGGGACAATGGGAGAGAACTTGGGACAAAGGGAGAGAACTCGGGACAATATGAGACAACTCTGAACCACTGGAGAGAACTTGGACAATGGGAGAGAACTTGGGAAAATGGAAGAGAACTTGGGACAAAAGGAGAGAACTTGGGACAAAAGGAGAGAACTCATGACAAAGGGAGATAACTCAGGACAAAGGGAGAGAACTCAGGACAATGGGAGAAAACTCTGGACAAAGTAAGATAACTCGTGACAATTGGAGAGTTCTTGGGACAATGGGAGAAAATTCAGGACAGAGTAAGATAACTCGGGACAATTGGAGAGTTCTTGGGACAATGGGAGAAAACTCAGGACAGAGTAAGATAACTCGGGACAATTGGAGAGTTCTTGGGACAATGGGAGAAAACTCAGGACAGAGTAAGATAACTCGGGACAATTGGAGAGTTCTTGGGACAATGGGAGAAAACTCAGGACAGAGTAAGATAACTCGGGACAATTGGAGAGTTCTTGGGACAATGGGAGAAAACTCAGGACAGAGTAAGATAACTTGGGACAATTGGAGAGTTCTTGGGACAATGGGAGAAAACTCAGGACAGAGAAAGATAACTCGGGACAATTGGAGAGAAATTGTAGTAAAGGGAGAGTATTTGTTATATAAGGATAGACCTTGTTATAATCACTGTACGAAGTGTGGAACATGGTGTGTTAGGGTGTAAAATACAGAAGTCAGATAAGCCCAATGTTATTGATCAAACTACTAGTAGTAAGTCATGCAAAAAGGTTGAAAGGTATCTCTCTGTTAGAAGGTTAGTGTATAATCCATATATAGTCCATATAGTCTGGGCAATAGATCACCTTGTCAGCAACGTACGCTCGGTAGAATGTTAGACACGTAGCGTACGTTCTATGTCCTGATATATCAGTAAGAACAAAGAAGTGAGACGAGTTTTCTGGTTTCCTGTCATAGACCTTTAAACCATCTGTAAAAATATGAAAGGTTATTGCTTATAAGTTATATATACATATGCTATATTCTTGTTTGATTATAAATTTGCATTTCATACAGAAAGAAATCGGTCAAAACTGAAAAGCACTTCCATAGACTGACAGTACCCTATACTGGTTTGATGCAAGGATGACCCTCATGTGACTCAGACAGACATACAGACAGACAGACTGGAACCTATAGAGGCCTGCTTTATTTAATGAGACAACACAGTTATGTAAATAAACCCTACTACAGCAGTAATTGTGGAGTATCCTTCTCAAAATTTGATAAGGGTCAACCAATATTTTTTTTGAATATTTTCGAAATATACTAGAGCTGTCACCATGCGGCAGACTAATATACCCTGCTGGCAAATTCCTTTCTTCATGCACATCCATATGTTGAGGTTGTTAATCAGTGAAAGTTTAAGCGAAGTTCTGCCAAAACTGTAGGAGAAATTGCGTCCACAAGAATGCGTCTACGGACAGACAAATGGACAAGCTGAATCCAGTATATCCCCTGTACAACTGGTTGAGCAGGGGTATAATAAGATGGGCTGAAGGAATTTTCATAAAACATTATGTTACACCTGCAATATTGTAAGCAACTAAAGAATGCTTCAAAATATGATGTCCCAGTGCTGATGAAACCGACCTCACTAAATGTTTGTGTTTCAATCTACCCTCTTTGATAACAGAATGTGTTCCATGTTTTGGCAATTTGTGTCTAACACAATATGAGAATAATAAGAGACAAAAACTAGATTTGCATGTTATTCTTGCTGCTTTGGTTCCTGTCCATATAAGGCTTAGCATGCTACATTATATCAAGGTATACAAAGTGTATGACATGAATTATTCAAAATTTAACAGTAGACTGGATGATATTCTAATATTTGCACAACATTATCTTAATCGGTTTTGTTTTGTTGACGTAATACGGATGTGGATTGAGATTTGTTTCCCTTATCAAAGTTGGAGTAGTATATTTTACATAGATATTTATGTCATGTTATAACACAGTCATATTAATATAGGTCATAACTGTAACAATTGCACAACATTGTTAGTGACCACATTCAGATAATAAACTACAATATTACATGGTAGATGTACTATACATTTAACAATACCACTTATCTACCTGAGGCCATTGTCAATTAATTTGAATTTAATTACATGTACCTGAGTATTATATTAGTCGAAGGTTTACTTTGAAAGAGGATCACCAAGGGGAGAAAGATGACATTTTATGTGTATAGATTCAAATATCTCTAGTTTTGAGTTTGATTTTGGATTTTTTTCTACATTTTTTTGACAACTACTCCACATGTGGAAAAACAGCTTCAACAACAATGCCGGGACTTGGGTGGATCATGTTCTCGTTCGTTTGTGTGTTGGGCACTTTGTGCCTTGCCTCTCCTGTCTGACTTAATATTATCTTTTAAAACCATAAAACATCACCATGATTTTTTTTTGTACAAAGTACAATTCATGAATCATGTATCATAAATATTATAGTACATTTATCAGGTTTATAAATACTCCACATCATACCTGGGAAACAGAATGATGATATAGAGTTGATCACCTCATCACTAATCGGCAGCTCAGGTATCGACAACAATGTTCCTCCATTAACAGTATGTCGTACAACAGACATTGTTCGGAACATTTTAGGTCCCACCGATACACTACGTACTGTTTTACTAGGACTGAAAAACAGAAGATTTCGCTGGCTTAGAATTAGAAGGTTGTTAGTACAAAACCGCTATTTTGAGTTAACAAGAAAAAACTGTCTGAAAACTACTCTTTACTCATAGAAAAACAAGCTTTTTAAACTTAGTTTGGTCAACATGACATAGGTTCATAAGAAGCGCCTTAAGATGCAGATTTAAAATATGCTGAGTCTTGTAAGGTATATTACAACCTTCTACACGACCACTTCTCATTTTCTTGAAAACAGGCTCATAAGAAGTGCCTTCAGATGCTGATTTCAAATATACATGAGTCTTATCAGGTCGTAAGAAGTACAGTGAAGTTCCGCTAATAAGACCAGTCAAAAGGTGGTCTTAATAGCGAATCGGTCTTATTAGCGGACCTTTTTTGTTCTAAATTTAATACTTTGGGACCTTAAACTGGCAAATATATGCATGATTTCAAAATACTCAAAGTGGAACTTTAATGTACTCACAACCTTCTTAATCTAAGCCAGCAATTTAATATGTCTACCTATTGCTATTACTTCATCAGGATATTGGAGTTATAGATGTATAAGCACCTCAACGAGAGTGAGAGGGATTGTGTGGGTTTCAATCCCATCCACAAGGTGGTGGTTAGTATTATGCGACTTTTAAATACTTTATTGAAAGGTACTGTTCAAGTGGCTTGTCTTGCTGTCTGAGTTGTTGAAATAAAACATCAGAGTAATGCACCTATCAATGTTTTCCCCCAGGGGGGGGGAGCGGCGGGCATACACAGGATTTTTGACAGAAAGGCTGTTCCCAATAGGTAGGAATTTGACAGACAGAATGGTGCCGAGTCCCGGGAAATTTAGACTTTGGCCGAATTTTTTATACCGGGGGGTATGTAAAGCATCTCCCAGTGAGGGGATTTTGACAAATTGCCCTTGCTCTAGGGTGGGAATTTAGACTTTGACAAAGTAAAAATGTCAAAATCCCCTGGGTCGGCCCCCGCCCCCCCCCCAAAAACATTGATAGGTGCATAATGTATCAGAATCATTTCATATTCTATCTTTGAAGAATTCTACCCTGCAGGAGTGTTCCTGTATCTCAGTGATTTTAATAAAGATTACATAGTTAAAGAAACAATAATATCATTAACTACCTAAAAAATAGAACTTACTGAAATGTCATCTTCTTATTTTATTATCATTGGATGAAAGTTGTTTTCAGAAATATTACATATAGATCGAAAACGAGTATTGAGTTGTGATTGCACTTTAGCTATAAACTTTATATAGTGGATACCCCAATGTTACAGCTCAGAGGTCAGAGTCTATGTTATAGTTAGAACATATTAAGTAAATTTTAATGATTAAAAAGGGTGGAGCATGCGAAGCGAAGCGAGTCCTTTTTAGTCATTAAAATTTACTTAATATGTTCTAACTAACTTAGAAGATAACATTCTGCATTCTGATTGGCCGATAGAAAGTAGCGCCAACGCATGACGTCAAGTCTGTGAAGAGAAAATTTCAATGATTAAATTTTCATTTAACCCCAAATATTCGGTGTTTTCATTGGCTCATAATGTAGGTTATATTCTAACTTTAGTTAAAAAAACAATAATAGTATTAACTTCTGAAAAATAGAACTTACTGAAATGTCATTTTCTTATTTCCTAGTTGGAATTCACTCATCATTCGATCTCTCTGGCGACCCATCTCTTCTGTTTGATAAACTTCTAAAGCTTCCTACGATACATAACACACCATGTTAACAGCCTAAGTCATGAAACACACCATATTGAGTGTATGAGTGAACATGTTGAGTGTACGAGTGAACATGTTGAGTGTACGAGTGAACATGTTGAGTGTACGAGTGAACATGTTGAGTGTACGAGTGAACATGTTGAGTGTACGAGTGAACATGTTGAGTGTACGAGTGAACATGTTGAGTGTATGTGTGAACATGTTGAGTGTACGTGTGAACATGTTGAGTGTGCGTGTGAACATGTTGAGTGTACGAGTGAACATGTTGAGTGTATGAATGAACATGTCAGCAGATATCTGATCCAGACCAATCTTATTAAAATCAGATCCTAAAATTTGCTCCATTCCTTTACACTGTTAGAGATCTGACTACACTCTGTCATATTTAAATGACCTCTCTGGCGCACAATGACGTAACAAAGCCTCAGCAGTATTTCACCACACTTTTAAATAAGTGAAAGCAGCGATTTGATTGGATGACGTAAAGTTAATATCGACATGACCCTTAGTGATTTTTCTTGAACAAAATCAAACATTCGCGAAATTAGGAATTATTAAAAAATACTGTTTGGTTAAAAGTGTTCATATTTTGCTATTTTTTTACTGATAATACTCTAGTCATAGATCTATGTGGAAACGACTTTGCAAATCTAGCTATAGTTTTGACTTAAAAAACAGCTATACTGTAGTTGCTTTGAAACCTGCGAGCACAAAAGGGGGAAGATTATAATGCATACCTTTTGGGAAAAAACTTATTTTGCTAGGGGAAGGTGCCTGTATTCAGCCCTAAAAACAGCCTAAAACAAGACTGCGTTCAATAAACGCTTATGCCCCCTGTGGAAGCCTTGTCCATAAATAAGTCTGAGTCCAAAATTAGGTCAAGGTGAAGGTCAAAATGGGGTCAGGTGATACAGGTGTGTGGAGAGTGTTCATATACAACATCCATGCAAGTTTGGAAGCTTTGTAGCAAGCCATAATGATGCTAGAAGAAACGGTCAATTTGGGTTAACCAGGACGGACTGACGGGCGGACGAACGGACAGGTGAATCACTATATGCCTCCCGATCTATCGATAAGGGGGCATAAAAATCACTGACCCCATAGGTGTTGTCAGATCCTATATAAGCTGAAAGTAGTGAAGCGTAATAAGGGTCTGATTTTAATGAGATTGGATCCAGACCTACATGTATGAACAATTTAGTGACTACTTAATAAAATATGCAGATTACCAGTCTATCAATTTAATCAAGAAATGATTTCAGGAATTAGGTTACCTTATTGAAGACAGGTGGGTATGATTCGACCCTGTGTGTAAATGGTGTAAAATTGACCATATCTGTGGCACTGATTGCGCTGATAACCCTCGGCTCATACTGTAACTCAAACAGCGTGTCATACACACTGGCTGTAAGCTGAAATATATGAAAAATGCTTTATTGCTGAAATATATGATCACCTAGTTTCCCAGAATGCAATATGATGTCACAGTTTCCAAGAATGCAATATTGCTGAAATATATGATCACACAGTTTCCCAGAATGCAATATTGCTGAAATATATGATGACACAGTTTCCCAGAATGCAATATTGCTGAAAAATATGATCACAGTTTTTCATAATGCAATATTGCTGAAATATATGTAACTGCTTAATTTCTCTGAGCAAGAATAACCCACATGCTCCACTCGACCGAGGTGTGAATTGGTACATGTAAGGGCTGTGTCTGAACATGTTCAATATTCCTGGGCGCCGCAGATCGATGTTGGCTGCACACCCACCAGGAGAGAAATAGTCTCCCCAAGGAGATTCGTACGCAGACTTCCTTAGGTAGCTCAATACCTAGGGGAAGTAATAACATCAAAGGGTGGCTGAACGGCTGAATTGCTGAGAGCAGCCCTTGTAAATTGGTAACTTAACTTCTTAGAAAAACTTGGTATCTTCCCATACAGACTTACATTTGCATCACTAGGTGTTAATCCCGTACCATCGTCGACGCCCACCAATAAAATCACATCAGCCAGTGCATTTGGTATGACCACTGGGCACTTGTTATGTTCCATGATGTTCAGATATGTTACACTTATAGTCCTCAGTCTCCTAAGTTTGTATATCCCTAATCGAAACTCGTTTCCTCCCACTTCCAATAACTGTCCATCAAACTCATGGCATCCTTAAATTATGTGTAATACATGTATTTGGAGATTCGAGAAATTATTTATACACAGTGACTGATAAATTTTTTCATAAAAAAACAAAGATCTAAAATTACATTTTTTTTAGATCTTTGATAAAACCACAACTATAACAACAATAACCAGTTATTTTATATATCCATGGCAATGCCTAGAGCGGATAAGAACATGATATGAACAATCTCAGTTGATTAAGATAGAAAATTTCATTTAAATTCCAGTTGTTTTCAACTATCAGTATATAAGCTATCTACAATTATAGAACATTGTTTTGTATATTAAAGGCCAGAGTTTTTAAATTGTTTGTTACTCAGACTTCTGCGAGTGAAATAAAAACTCTTCTGAAAAAAAAATAATCTGTTGGTGGTTAATTAGTTAATGATTGGCCTATTTAAAGCAAGTTTTAATTTTCAAGAAAACAGCTATTTTATCTAAAGACTATTCCTGCGTATCACTGCACTGTTTCAGTTTCAGTTTATTTCATTATTGCAGAGTCCTGTAAAATACAGGATACATATGCATAACATATTTACAATAGCAATTTAGCTGGGTATACGACCATAAACGGCGTTTTGGAATATTTAAAATAGTTACTAACAAGAGTGCCAAAATGTAACAAAATACGCCCGTCTTGGGGCATGGTGAGTCTCAGGGCATGGTGAATGAAAAAAACAATCCAACATTTTTTTTAATTAGAGAACCATAACCCAAGAAGGCCTAGGCTGATTTGGCCTACAATTGAACTTGTCTTAGATATTATATCAATGAACATTGTCACCAAGTTTGAAGATACTCAGATGAAAACTCTTAGCACTAGAGAACAGACAAGGTCAATTTCATATTTATTTTGGTAATTATAGGATCATAACCAAATAAGGCCTAGGCCGATTTGGCCTATAATCAAACTTGGCCTAGATATTATGCCCATAAGCATTGTCACAAAGTTTGAAGACGATCGGATGAAAACTGTTTGCGTTAGAGCACAGACAACCAATTTCATACTTATTTGGTAATTAATTTAGGCCCATAACCAAATGTCGCCTAAAATAATTTGGCCTATAATCAAACTTGGCCTAGATATTACGCCCATAAGCATTGTCACAAAATTTGAAGATGATCGGATGAAAACTATTTGTGTTAGAGTACAGACAGGCCAATTTCATACTTATTTGGTAATTAAAGGACCATAACCCAATAAGGCCTAGGCCGATTTGGCCTATAATCGAACTTGGTCTAGATATTATGCCCATAAGCATTGTCAGCAAGTTTGAAGATGATCGGATGAAAACTGTTAGCGTTAGAGTACAGACAAGGCCAATTTCATACTTATTTGGTAATTAAAGGACCATAACCCAATAAGTCCGAGGCTGATTTGGCCTATAATCAAACTTGGCCTAGATATTATGCCCATAAGCATTGTCAGCAAGTTTAAAGATGATCGGATGAAAACTGTTAGCGTAAGAGTACAGACAAGGCCAATTTCATACATATTTGGTAATTAAAGGACCATAACCCAATAAGGCCTAGGCCGATTTGACCTATAATTGAACTTGGCCTAGATATTATGCCCATAAGCATTGTCAGCAAGTTTAAAGATGATCGGATGAAAACTGTTTGCGCTAGCGTACAGACAAATTACTGGACGTCGCCGCCCGCCCGCACGCCCGCCAAGGGTGTTCACATAATACGTCCCGTTTTCAACGGGCGTATAAAAATGAAATAATTCTTATAATCGAAGAGAAAATTAATGTTAAGGTTAACTGAAGCACATATAATACCACTGCTTATCAGTATCAAAATAATGAAATAATAAAACAAGACAGGCACATTACCATCCAAACATTAAATGCAATTTTGATATTCATCAGCACAATTGATATAGTGATTTTCAAATGCAACCATTAATTATCGAGCAAAGTGGGACGCTAGAAACCAATCATTCCGCATTTCTCAAAATAATCTCTCTCAGGATAAGAAATATTTGCATAGTTTTACAATCGACTAACATTTAATGATGGTCTAAGAAACTGATAAAGATATACAGGGGTGGATTCAGGATTTGGTGTAATGGGGCTGTAAGTATCAACGTGCCCCCCCATCCTACGAAAATTGAGCGCATCATAGATGGATTATAATATAAGTCGTTTTGCGAGCAAAGCAAGCACGAAAAAATGTATATTCATAGTTTTTCACCTAGAATAAAAGACAAATTAATAACCTACACACTGGAAATTTTAGGGGGCATAGGCCATCTCCCCCCCCCCCCCAATCCACCCTTGATATACATCTTGTATATACATTAGAAGTACTTGTGAAATACCAAGTATATGAATATTCAAGTATGCAATTAATGTAGAGTCACTTGCCAGTTTACCTTAATTATTATCATGACTCTCCATAAATTGTATACATGGTAGCTGGCCAATAAATATTGCTTAAAGTTATCATGTTTAAACATTTTAGGAATTGTAAGTACATGTAGTTAAGTTTTTTATGTCTCCGTATCGTTGATGTGGGGTTTATTACTTAGCAAATGCATGTCGATGGGATAGACTAAATGTTTTCTGATCAATGACTCCAAAACAGTCAGACCTTAGGAACCCACAAACTTTAAGTGGAGGCTGTTCATCATCAGTAGATGACCCCGTTGATTTTGAGGTGGCTATGGTTCAAAGGTCAAAATTACCGTGACATTCGAATACACAACAGTTTCTGATCCACAACGTAAGAACGGTGAGTCCTAAGATCGTAAAACTTCACAGACAGATTGCTGATCATCAGCAGAAGACTTCTACAAATATGTAGGTCAAAAGTCGGGATGGCCTAAAGTATACATGACTATTCGGTTGACATGGGACATGCATGTTTTACAAACATCTCTTATTCTTTCTATAATCAGAATTTCAGATTTTATGTTTTTTGGAGTTTTGGTATTGCTGGACAATGTGTAACGTCAACATTTCAAGACATTGTACAAAACACAGTGTTGTGCACTTGCATTTTTCTGAATTTGAAGGGTTCACGGTTCACTGCTTACACCAAGCCAAATACAATTATCCCGTTATCGGATATTTTTGTTATACTACTCGCATGAACACATGCAAAAAATGAACAAGCTATCATGTATAATAAACAAGTTACAAGCGTAACAAGTTGGTGTACTTATAACTTTTAATGAGTGTAATGTCTAATGGACTTAATATCAATTTCCGTAAAACAAACAGTCATCAATATGGTACATTTACCTGCGACCCGGATCATTTATTTTAAAATAAATGTCGGATTGTTTATGTTAAAATGTTATGCGAATTAAACAAGAAAGCAATTAATCCAAATCAATGATCAGGATCTTCGAAAATCTCGTAAACCAACCTTGGCGACTTTTCAGGCAAAGAGATGGAATACGTATAACATTGCATAATAACATAGTAAGAACAAAACATTAATTAATTAACTAAATACTAATTATTGGGGAAAATCAATATGTATAGAATGAATCACAAATATAAGAATAACCTAATAAAATACTGGGGAATAATTTAACTCGCTGGGGAAAAACTAAACTCGCTTTGCTTGACATGAGAGGTTGTCCGTGACAACGCAAAATAAGTATTACTTTATTACATTTGTAATTATAAAAATCATAATTCAATAATTGTTTTAGGTTTAAATATAATATGTCAGTGATCATATATAAAATTGAATAATACTAACTTCTACTGAATACTATTTATATAATATTTGCTTAGGTCATGCTATAATTGCGCATGATGTTAAACTATGTAAATAAAATATGACAAAAATCAATTATGATAGTAAGATGCAAGAGTTTTGAATATTACAAATTCTACAATTTGAATATAATGAATAAACTGTTTGTTTTTCAGTTATTACAAATTCTATGATTTGAATATGATTAATAAATGCTTGTTTTCATTTAAGAACATTTTAAGAACATAATATTTGAAAATACTTATCGGTCATACGAACATGTAGTAGTTTAATCAAATATGATAATAAGATGAAATACTTTTACTTATCACAAATTCTACAATTTGAATATGATCAATAAACTGTTTGATTTCATTTAAGTGCCTCTTATCATATTTGCTAATAAACAATCATTCAGTCTAAAAAGCATAGTAATTCATATAAAAAATGCACAAATCATAAACATAAGTTACATACAATTACTTTAAAAATTTCTAAGTTAGTGAGCATTAAATAATACATATATAATGTAACATACCTGTAGAGCAGGAACAAGAATAATTTGTTTAAATCCAAGATCTTTATTTTTTTGTAGCATAGATGAATATGCTGATCTTGGAATTTGTTCCAGCTTTTATACAGATAGATAGCTAAACTTGGACATATGGTGTTAGCCAAACATCATTATGACATGATTAACAGTTCCTTTGATTTATTTGCTTAAACATAATTGAGCCGTCCTGCTTAACACTTATTCAGGAAGTTTGCGGCCCTTACGACTAGAAGTTGATGATGTCTCAATTTAAAACATATCATGACGCTATTAGTATGTTTGTACACTGGACAAAGAGGTGTTAAAATAATCAAGAGCAATAGTTCAATTTTGAACTCTGAGCCATGACCTATCGGACTAGTCCATTTTGGCGGGTAGACCATAGTTTTTTACGTTCGCATATCATTATTTAATGATGTGATTCTTACATATATCTGTTTGTAATAGAATTACAGTTTAGTGCAGTCGGCAAAGTTCAGGATTTCTAACCAGAAGTTCGTGGTTCAAATTCCCAATTCGCTGATATTTTTAATTCATTATTTTATGTTATTTAAAGAGTAGTTTCTTTTTTTTAATTAATCCATGAAAATGTGTTGATTCAATTTATTTTTCATTTTCACTTATAGGGATCATTTGCATATTCAGAGTCAACTGACAACCTGTATTACGTTGATTTGTCGTCATAACATTCTACAATACACATGTGTGCAAGATCTAAAAATATTTTGAAGCATGTAACACATATGGCTTGTCACATACTGTTATAACACGGATATTGCAAGTTATGTGCATTTATAAATTAAAAAATGTGTAAATATAAATTAAAAAAAGATAACTATTTTTTTGGTGAGATTCGAACTTGCCCTGGTTAGACAAAAGTTATTTTACAATGTATCAAGCGCTATACCGTCACGACCATTCAGACACATGGAATATTTGGCCTTAATTATATTACTTATATTTTCCATTTAACCTATACCAACCTATATTGATTAATGGTTAAAACTTTAAAAGTGCAGTCACGGCTCAATGCTCGAAATCGAACTATAATATATTTGTTTGCATACTATAGACAAAAAGGTGTTTACTTTTTATAGAGTAAGGAAATGGCTTTACTGTGAGATTATTCTCAAACAAATTGACAATATTGACATTATCAAATAAATCTTATTACAAATTATTGATACAAGTTTGAAACAAGAGGGCCCAAAGGGCCCTAGGTCGCTCACCTGTCATACTAGTGCATTCACACCCCTATGGTGATCCTACACATTTTCTGAATAAAATTTAAGGAAATTCAGCCTCTATTGCAAGTTTTTGTATGATTTGACCATGTGACCTAGCGTTTGACCCCAGATGACTTAATTAATATCAAACTTAACCTAGATTGTGTTGAGATGATTATTAGGACCAAATTTCATAACGATTAAGTCGAAATTGTAACCTCTGGTGACTACACAGGGTTTATCTATGATCTGACCTATAATTTAAACAAAATATTTCCTCCACAAAACAATACCTAAACATTTAAAAAAAAAAAAATTATGGTTCCAGTGGGGGATCATTGTGACCAAGTTTCATAAAGATTAGGCCAAACTTGTGACCTCTAGAGAGGACACAACCCAATTGTTGACGGACGGACGACGGACGAAGTGTGATCACAAAAGCTCACTCTGACAGGTGAGCTAAAAATGGAAATAATTCACAACATTGAATTATTAATTAAAATACATGTTTGATAATAGACACAAATGAATTGCTGAAACACAAAAAATAATGCATAGTTTTACACTGCATTTCACAAAACTTTACAGCAAAATATGGGGCATTGTACAAGTGTAACTGTATGGGCTTACTGCCAAAAAGTGTATACAAGGTTTTTGATGAATAGTGACAATATGTTCATATAATTTGCTGGCTTAGAATGAGAATGTCGCTAGTACAAAATTGATATTTTGCGAAAACAAGAAAAAAAAACTACTCTTTACTTATAGACAAGCTTTATCAACTTCAGTTTTGTCAACATGACCAGTTAACTCTGATATTCATGAAAAAAGCTCATAGGAAGCACCTTGTGATGCAGATTTAAATTATGCATGAGTCTTTTAAGGTCGTAAGTCACATTTTCGACCTTCTGCGACTTATGAATTTCTGATTCTAAGCCAGCGAATTATAGTCAAAGTTGTTTGTAAAATATCCACCCATAAGCACAAAAGACCAGCATTAAATCACGAGTCTTAGACAGGTGGTCTCTCCAATTAACATCATTGAAAACAGTCAGATGAAAGGTTTTATAATTTTCACTGGTAGGTTTTCAACTTTTGTAAAGTGGCAATTATTTGCAGGTTGTATTCACATTTACACAGATTTGAGGAGTGTTACAAGTTACATGTGTATTTGTACTGTAGGTGAAATTTTAATTCAAAATGTTTTCTGAAACATAGCATCACTGCAGAGTACCGGTACAAGGGATATTGCTAGTGAATTAATTAAATGTAGTCATGATGTTGTTCAATACTCTGTTCAAAAACGAGATACTCCGCAATACTCGATACATTAAAAATCAATACTCTGTACAGTTACTTGTATCTCTTTTAGAAGGTATCTTTTTTGTAATTACATAATTTTTACTGCAATTAGAACTTAAAATATTTTGGCTCTTCACAAAAAGAATGCTCAATTCAAAAATATTTATACCTTGGTAACACAATCATTGTAAACACATTTGAAGTATCACTATCACCATTAGAGAGTGAGCAACCGCCCAATTCAGCACTGAAACGAATACCTGCTTTAGTTTGATGTCTTCTATGGCTATATAAATATCTGAAGATGCTGAAAACCAATTGGGGTGCGTGACGGAATCAGTGATTTAGATATCCAGTAGACGGTATACCTTAGGGCCGAACTTAAAATGTTCTTGGTTTCCCCTTCCCGACCTAAGCAGATTTGAATGGGTAGGTAGGTAGGGTAAATATTTTATTTTGGAATTGTTTCAGTATGATAGTTATTGGTTAAGACATACGAATAATGAAATTTAGAATTAACTTTAAGGTGAAAACCAACAATAATGAAATTTAGAATTAACTCTAAGGTAAAACCCACAGTCTTAAAGTTAATGGTAAGAAAGAAGCCAGTAAACAAACAAATAAAATTTTCAATTACAATTTTTAATAAAAAAAATATTCTTTCAATTTGGGCAATAAAATATTTTGGGTAGGGCCCTTTTTAGTCGGGTAGGTAGGGGATGGGGAAACAAACAATATTTTATTTTAGGCCTAGTGAGCATGCATTCAATAGATTCATGTACAAAATGTAAGTAGAACTTACATGTATTGTAGCCTGCTCATTTAATTGAAATGAAAGTTTAACTCATTTGAAGCAGATGTATGCTAACCTTGTGTTTATGAATAAAATATTATACAAGTACAAGTAAAGTTAAAACATTCATATTCTCAATTTCAAAAACGTTATATTTTTTGATACCTTATACTTCAGATCAAATAATTCTTTGTCACATCTGTACAAATAATTCCCACCTTTATTATCTTAGATTAATCCGGACAAATGTGAGATACTACGCATCTCCAGAAAGAAACATCTGACGACTTTCCCTTACAAACTCCACAACACTGAACTAAAAACTTGTGACGAAGCAAAATATTTAGGTGTAACAATATCAAAAGATTTAAATTGGTCTAAACACATTAATAATGTAACATCTAAAGCAACCTCCTCTCCGCTTCATACAACGTAACGTAATAACTGCCAACCAAAACGTAAAAATTGCTGCCTACAACACATACGTCTGACCACAACTTGAATACTGTTCTAGTATCTGGCATCCCTGGCAAATAAATCTTTCTAACAAAATCGAAAAAGTCCAAAGGTCCGCTGCCAGGTATGTAATGAATGACTACCACTACACCAGCAGTGTAACACAGATGTTAAATTCTCGTGAATGGAAAACCTCCAACATAGACGATCCATCAACTCTCTCCTAATGTTTTATAAAATAAGGGCCCAAACAGTTGCAGTCGATTCATCTCATCTTATTCCAACCAGAAATCTCAATTACCTAATCCCTCAATCTCACACCCAATACTTCTCTAACTCCTTCTTCCCTATGACTATCTGACTTTGGAACTCCCTCCCAACCTTGGTCAAATCCAGCCCCAGCCTAGATGTCTTTAGAGACCGGCTGGCGGCTGTAGAACTGTAAATGAACTGTCTATTTTAACTGTAACATACTGTCTTTTATCTTTTACACTTTTAACACTTGTAACATACATATTTCTTTAATAACTGTTTTTCTCTGACAGCGCCACCCTGTAATGTAATAGTCGGCAATCGACGGTTGGGTGTATGATGTAGATAGATGTAAAACCGTATACACAAAAACAATAACCATCCTATTATACTCACACACAACTAACAATCATGTGACGAGGTCAACAACTACTGTACTTGTTATAAATCAGGTATAATCCTTTGTTATCTAGAACAAATATTTCCTACTTTCACTTTCGCTTTCATAGGGACGGTACATTTCATTTTAATTTACGTTAAATATAAATCTTACCAAAATAATTTACCGCTTGATTTTTATATGTCTACACTCCGTGAAATTTGAAGCATATTTATTAAGAAATTTTTTCAGCATAATTACTTTCAACTGTAAAAATATATTTGCTGGTTTTACTGGTGATGCTATTTCCCAAAATCCGTACTGAACCCGGAACTCCCGTGTTTAAGGAACCTACGGAACCCTAAATAACTTTTTTATTTATGCATAGATTTTAATTATTTTAGTCTCATTGTGTTGTCACATAAGTCCGCTCTAAATAGAGGGTTTTAGGAAGTTCCCTCGAAGGGCCTGTATGGTCTCTAGGAGGCCTCTTAACGTGAATGATTTAGTGGTGACTGACCTTTGTCATGTTGTAGTTATCTCCCTTATGCTGGTTATCGCGCCAAACTCCGGAAGGTCCAGGACCTTTAGATTGATTTCCATGGCTATATGGCCCCATGGTGTAAGTTTATTTGATTGTATCATCATTTGTATGTGTTATACTAGTCATTTATGTACTTCGTTACGTTTCTGCAGTTCAAATATGCTTAAAAACAAGTCATTTGTTATGTTTCGGTTGGATTGTCTAAACCCCGTCACACCATTTTGTCCGGTACTACTAAAAGTTGTAGATTAGATCTGCACTAGTTGTCTCCCTTTGATTGTATTTTTGCAACCAAAGTACACGTTTTAACTCCATGAGTAATAATTTGTAATATGTTTCTAAGGTTCTTTTTTGTTTTATTTCAGTCTTTTACTATACGAGTATATTATCACCATATACGTCATCAAGAATAAAGACAGTAAAGTTCATCATCTTTGTTGGTCTTCTTGATAAGTCAAGGACTTCACACTCATATTAAAGAGACTCTAACCCCTTTCTTTCTGAATACATAGTGATTTACTCATAACATCAAGATTTGATCAAATTTACACCAAACCACGGATATACACAGAAAATGTATTTCCGTGACCAAACTTACCATCCTACAGTGTTACGCCCCAATGCTGTTCAAAGGTGGCATCAATCACGTCAGGGTATAGCTCCTGATCACGTACAGACGTAAGAAATTATATGTATATGACAAAAAACAGTTCTGACACCCGATTTTTCAGTCTATTCACTGTATAAAACACCAGGGTTTTGTTTTATCAAAGCATTTACGCTAGCATAACACTAAGTTTTCCGTAAATATTGCGTTCGTTGATAATATGGTTTAGTGTATTCCCCGGCCCTATGTTATTTTAAACTAGAAAAAAGAATAGATTCTACGGCTGTAGGGGTTTATTTTTTTATTTATAGAAGGATTTTTAAAATGTTGATATCAAATTAAAGATGACGCTCTGTCGTTTCTAAATATTGATAAACAATTGAAATTATGCCCATGCATATATGAATTATAACGGTTCAAACATAGACTATTTTTCGGGGAAAAAATCTACACATTTTTGTGTTCGAATTCCACGGCCGTAGGGGTTAATTTTTTTGTTTATAAACATATTTTCATATAATATATATATAATAAAGATGAAGCTCTCTAGTTTTAAAATATGCAAACCTATTGAAAATACGTCCATTAATTATAAAATAACGGCTAATTGAATATAGCACACTTTTCTCGGCGTGAAATTGTATTTTTAATGTGTTCGAATTCCACGGCCGTAACAGTTTATTTTTTTATTTTCCACTCAATTTTCTATTATATAAAGATGAAGCTCTCTAGTTTTTAAATATGTTAAAATATTGAAAATAACGCCAGTATTAATAAAATGACAATGGTTAGAAAATTGAGGTATTTCACGGCCGTGATTTTTTTGTCAATATATGTTACGGAGATTAACACCAAACCGTATAATCATAGTACGGTAACGTACAATTATAGACTTTGAAAGTGTTTCGAAAAAGAAAGCTTTATTATTTTATTAATATGTTATACATATCTGGAAATTTCATGGTTTGTCAAAGTAAAATAATTTAAATGTGAAACTATGGTTTTTCATTAAGTCTTTCTTTTAAACGGTCGTATTGTTTTATTAATATGTTTAGATATTTGGAAATTTCATGTATAGTAAAGTAAGATCATTTGAATGTGAAACTATGGTTTTTAGCTCACCTGTCACAAAGTGACAGAGTGAGCTTTTGTGATCACACTTTGTCCGTCGTCCGTCCGGCCGTCCGTCCGTCTGTCCGTCAACAATTGGGTTGTGTCCTCTCTAGAGGTCACAATTTTGGCCTAATCTTTATGAAACTTGGTCACAATGATCATCTCAACAAAATCTAGGTCAAGTTCGATATTGGGTCATCTGAGATCAAAAACTAGCTCACTAGGTCAAATTATAGAAAAACCTTGTTTTAAACCTTTCAACATGTAGTCTTCATGGTCACTAAACTCTCTGCTATAACTCTCTATGCTCTATACATACAAGTAAACTTTCATCAACCAGTGAAAATGTGTATCAGGGTTCACAGCAGTTTTGTAAAGGTCAAATATCAAAATATTCTAGTATTTTAACCAGGGTGTGAATTGTAACGGTATAGTGGAAATCAAAGCGCTGTAGGTAGCGTAGACATTTTCCTGAGGGTCGTGGGTTCAAACCCCACTGGAACCATAATTTTTATTTTTATTTTTTTAAGTGTTAAGGTATTGTTTTGTCTTTATAGCATGTATTTGTACATTTTCCTGATGGTCGTGGGTTCAACCCCCACTGGAACCATAATTTTTTTTTTTTTTAGTGTTTTGGTATTGTTTTGTCTTTATAGCATGTATTTGTACATTTTCCTGATGGTCGTGGGTTCAACCCCCACTGGAACCATAATTTTTATTTTTTTAAGTGTTTAGGTATTGTTTTGTCTTTATAGCATGTATTTGTACAGTTATATGGAGGAAAAATATTCCAAAATATTTTGTTTAAAATATCGGTCAAATCATAGAAAAACCTTGTGTAGTCAGTCACCAGAGGTTACAATTTCAACTTAATCTTTATGAAACTTTGTCACAATGATCCTGTCAACAAAATCTAGGCCAAGTTCGATTTTGGGTTATCTGGCGTCAAAAACAAGGTCACGATGTCAATTGACATTTTCCTGAGGGTCGTGGGTTCAAACCCTACTGGAACCATAATTATTTTTTTAAGTGTTTAGGTATTGTTCTGTCTTTATAGCATGTATTTGTACAGTTATATGGAGGAAATATTTTGTTTAAATTATAGGTCAGATCATAGAAAAACCCTGTGTAGTCACCAGAGGTTACAATTTCGACTTAATCTTTATGAAATTTGGTCCTAATGATCATCTCAACACAATCTAGGTTAAGTTTGATATTAATTAAGTCATCTGGGGTCAAACGCTAGGTCACATGGTCAAATCATACAAAAACTTGCAATAGAGGCTGAATTTCCTTAAATTTTATTCAGAAAATGTGTAGGATCACCATAGGGGTGTGCATGCACTAGTACGACAGGTGAGCGACCTAGGGCCCTTTGGGCCCTCTTGTTCATTAAGTCTTCCTTATAAACGGCCGTATTGATGAGAGTCCTCAAATAATTTATGTCATTCGGAAGTGTCCTCAAATAATGTATGTTTTTCGCTAGTACTGAGACTTTTACATTGGATGTTCATTGGTTGCAATGTGTAAATATATGTGATTGTACATGAGTTGAGTCTCTTATAATTAATTCTATATCGGGTGGTCATATGCATGTTTTATTTGTGATATAATATGTGTTATTTTGTACTAAGTATACATGGATGAGACTGAAATACAGTACATTTGTATAATTTACAGTTATTGCCTCCTAATTTATAAGGAGAAATTCAACATCGCATATGTATTAGGATTTTCACAGAGCTGAATGTTCAGAACTTTATTTATCAAAGGCATATATGCAACATGGGTACAGTGATATATAAGTGAAAAATGAGGTTTACAAAATGTAACGACATTATCAAGGCTCATAAATATTTTTTTAAACACACATGGAAATACAAATACACAAAAACTACATTGAGTTTGTTACTAATAAATTTAAATATGTTATTAATATGATAACCAAATGTGTGTAACTGTCTAATTAGCGCTATATTTACGAGGTTAGTAACAATACAAAACAAGCAAGTGCTTGAGTTATGTATGAAACATACAATACAATATGAAACAGACTGCATATCGAAGCTATTTAAAATACAATCATAATTACATTAACGCCTCGTTAAAATTTTGAATGACAGTAATTGTCAAATGAATCTGGTATTTATTTCAATGAACTGTGTATGATCAGAAACATCAGTTTGTACAGTTTGGCGTCGGCAATTCTTTTATCTAGATAATTACTGAATGTGTTATCACATATTGAAAAAGTGAGTAATCTGCTTATTTTAAACACGCATGTTAATTAAATGTATATATATATGACACTCTTTATTAACGTACGTAAAAGGGGCAATATGCTGTCGCTCACACATATCGATAGGCCGATTAACTATGTTACCGCGTTAAGCGTAAAATGCACTAGTCAAATTCTACCCTGCTTTATGTAAGACCTCATAATTTTCGTATCTATTGTCCGATTTTAAATATTTAAAGCTTGTAATGAAGCAGAGATATATGCCTGTCTATTAATACAACATTCATCTCGATACCCTAGTTATTAAATCCACGGCGACGAGTAAGAATCCGTTCCGCGTAAAAGTAAGTTTAAAATATCCCGTTTTTTACCAAATAAAAATTCAATCAACGGTCGAAAATCATCAAACATGAATTTAATTTTCGATCGATTTTGTTCATTAAAGCTTGTTTTAAAAGCTTATACTGTAAGGTTTTATTAAATGTAAAACTTATTTTTAAAGCATTTGCGAGTTGTCGACCGCCAACGAAATAAAACAGAACGGACGTATTCATAATAATGTTTGATGTAAACTACGCCGACCATTGATCATCTTTTGTGGCGATGTTTTCAAAAGCTTGCATCATGGTTCGTAATTTAATGCAACCAATACCTCTCAAAATGCATTTAATAGCAGGTTATATTGTAAATAATCGCCATTTTATAATTAACATAAGTTCAATACAGCTACCGAAAAAAAATAGTCCCGCATCGTGACAAAAATCAATATTTTTGACTCCATTTTGTAAAGACAGAACCAACAGAAACCAGAAAAAAGTACAACCAGTACCTCAAAACGTATTTAATCTCACAATTTAAACAAGTTTCAATCAAAAATATGTTTTCAATTAGCGCATGGAAGGTGTGCAGGTGCCCGTTTCACACGCGTTTCAACGTGATTCGGCCATTTTGAAAATTTATTTGCAATAATTAGTACATAAATGCACGAAGTTTAATCAAATCGTTGGCGGTCGACAACTCACAAATGCTTTATAAATAAGTTTTACATTTTATAAAACCTTAAAGTATTAGCTTTTAAAACAAGTTTTAATGAACAAAATCGATCGAAAATTAAATTCATTTTTGATGATTTTTTGACCGTTGATTGAATTTTTATTTGGTAAAAAACGGGATATTTTAAACTTACTTTTACGCGGAACGGATTCTTACTCGTCGCCGTGGATTTAATAATTAGGGTATCGTGATGAATGTTGTATTAAAAGACAGACACATATCTTTGCTTCATTACAAGCTTTAAATATTAAAAATCGGATAATAGATACGAAAATTATGAGGTCTTACATAAAGCAGGGTAGAATTTGACTAGTGCATTTTACGCTTAACGCGGTAACTTTGTTAATCGGCCGATCGATATGTGTAAGCGACAGCATATTTACGTTAATATAGAGTGTCATATACATTTAATTAACATGCGTGTTTTAAATAATCATATACATTGTACATGTATATTCATGGATTATAATAAATTACCAAAACTTAGTGACATAAGATATGAATTTCAAATACATGTATCTATCACATCCAATTAATATACATTGTCCTAATTCTTAAATAAGGTTACATGAAACTTCATGTATGATAAAAAACATACAAAGTTTATGCCGATAATTAATAAACAAATATAATACTGACATTGGTACTATTGTATGATGTATCATCAATTATCTACTGTACATACGATAATCCCATTACTTTGTACATTGGATAGTTAAAAGCGTGTCGATAATCCAATTAAGTTGTATAGTGGTTTGTTAAATAACATCGGTAATCCCATTAAGGTGTACATACCGATATATTTTAGTATGGTCTGTCATCACAATTTTTCAAAAACTCTTCAACAGGATAAACACATGAAACATTTATTTAAAAAACTGCATTAAAATTTTACGTTGTCTGATTATGTAGCGAACAATGAAATTTAATAATTTGACGCCTAATTTGTAAATTTTAGGGATTGAAAGAAACTATTATTTTTTAAATTGTATTTTCTGTCAATTTAGCAGTACAATTAAAGTGCAGAAAATTGCATGATTTCAATTCAAAAAGTGAAAAAATCTTCGCCGGGAGATTTCTCTCCTCGTTGGTTTGCAGCCAACATCGAGGTACGGCGCCTAGGAATATGGAACATGTTCAGACACCACCCGACCAATTCACACCTTGGGCGAGTGGAGCATCGTGGGACATTCTTGCTCAGAGGAAACCCGCGTTAGAGTCTCCCTGTGGATACTATTTCTCTCCTGGTTGGTGTGTGATCAACATCGAGGTACGGCGCCTAGGAATATCGAATGTGTTCAGACACCACCCTCACATGTACCAATTCACGCCTTGGTCGAGTGTGGCATTGTGTGCTGTTCTTCCTCAGAGAAATTAAGCAGTGTCGCAGACGGGGAACGAACCTGGGACCTCACGATCCCAAAGGGAGCTTCCAGCCTCTAGGCCACTGCCCCACCGGACAGTAATTATGGTTGTACCATACTCACAATTCAAGGTGAGCAACTCCTATAGCAGTATTACCCCCCCCCCCCCCCCCCCTTGGGTTGTTTTCATAGTCCAATGTCTTTTTTATTCGAAGTACAAAAATAGTATTCGCTATTTTTTCCGATACATATATGAATAGAAGTTTAATTATACACTTGCTTGTGTGACTAGTCTGTTCAAAGCGAAAGCGAACGTAGATTAGCCGCACATAGTTCAAATTTGAGATCATTGCAAGTACACGTATGCGAACAAGCGACAACTCTACATAATGTTGACGTGTTTAAAGTGCTGTTATCATTGTTATTTGTTTAAGTGCATGTATATGACTATATGTTGTTGTTTTTGTCTGTAGATTTTAGTAAACTGATGTAAATAAAAACTATCAGAGTAAGCGTTCTGAAGTTTTGTCCATTCTTTAGCAATAAGTGTCTTCGTTCTATCATAAATATACACGAGTATATAATAAAATAAATAACAAAAGTGTACATTCAGGGTGACAATTGATATATGTCCGGATAACAAAATTTAATAACTTTGTCCATATTCGTCATAGAGAGCCAATTTTGGTCGTATTTAAAATATTGAAAATCAAAAAGTTGTACACCGTTAGTTAATAGCTTCTTACGATGTCATGGTTACATTCATGAAGTCATTGGTAACGTGGTACATTCCATAGAATTCCCGAATGACTGTCACGTCATAAATGATCAAACTCTACTATTAATTGGAAAATGTCCCGCATTGATGAGAAGAAGGTTTTACAAACATACACAGATACCTTTCATGTACCTTCTGCTAAACAAATATACTTTATACTTTTTGAAATCATCCATTTGCCGGGAAATGCGAAGAGTTGATCATGCAGTGTGCAATGACGTGATTTGGGAAATTTCTACGTCGCTCTCAGCATGTTTTCAGAAATAAGGTGTGTCACGTTAAACACCTATGCACCTATCAATGTTTCCCCCCAGGGGGGGGGGGCGGCGGGTATACACGGGTCTTTTGACAGAAGGCTGTTCCCGATAGATGGGATTTGACAGACAGAACGGTGTCGAGTCCCGGGAAATTTTGACAAATTGCCCTTGCTCTAGGGTGGGAATTTAGACTTTGTGTCAATTTCCCCTGGGTCAGCCCGCCGCTCCCCCCCCCCCCCCCTAGGGGAAAACATTGATAGGTGCACTACTACAGACAATTTAAGCGATAAATTCTTGAACTAAATACGTAAAACAATGTTTACACATGTGCTTTGACTGAATATGTATTGGTAAGACTATAATCATTAACTATTTTGAAACTTATTACATTTTGTTATCCTGACATTTATTAATTGTCACCCTGTATACATTATAGCGGGTGTGAAGTTTAGCACTAAATATTATTAGCACTATATTGTTAGCACTATATTATTATATTATATATTGGGTATTTAGTGTACCCAGGCCTTTCTCTGCACTGCAGTAATCAGGGGCCAGTCTATACAAATACCTTTACATATATGGTACTGTACTTCTGTGGATGTTGATGATCTTTTCAATTAGCACCCAGGAGGTGTTAACTGGCCATGATTAGATAATTAGCAAGTTTTAGGGGGTTTAAATACCAATACAGTCTTATACAGATATGCATATACAAATGTAGATAGATATGTCAAGCTTCAATTAGATTATATTGTGTATTGTGTTTAATTAATGCTTAAATTGTTCATTTCTTTATTATCAACATAATATTGTCATGTTTGGTGTTGATTTATTCAGTATTTCATAAGTAATAAGATGGCAGTGCTAAAATGTAGATTTGAAGTCTAGTTTTATAGAAATTGTCTTTTATTTGTTTTGCTTACTCCAGTGCATGTGCACTATGTTTTACATAAAAGTGTTAAATGGTCAAAATCTTTATTTTTATCAGAATGTGGTTATATTTGGTGTCTATTAAATCAGCATTTTGTTGGGAATATGATGGCATTGTTAGTTTGTTGATTGGAAGTTTAGTTTTATAGTAATTGCCTCTACAAAATATTAGTGCATTGAATGTTGTTGTTTTACTTGGCTTAGTGTGATGAGTCACTGGTAGACACATATATGACTTGACATCAGGTGGTGCTTATCAGTGTCTCAGATCTGTCAATCTTCAGAATGCACTGACCAGTTGACCAGAGGCTTATCAGCAAATCCAATCTTTTTATTAAACATTGTCCACTGACCAATTAGAGGTTACGTAAGATTACTATAAATAAGCTTGCAGTAATGGTTTTTCGTAAACGCGGAAGACTCTTACCAACAGAACATTGGACTTACAATGGCCAGGATCTAGATGTTGTGAATGATTTTAACTACCTCGGTACCTACAGTTTTTAGCTCACCGTCACAAAGTGACAGAGTGAGCTTTTGTGATCACACTTCGTCCGTCCGTCAACAATTGGGTTGTGTCCTCTCTAGAGGTCACAATTTAGGCCTAATCTTTATGAAACTTAGTCACAATGATCATCTCAACAAAATCTAGGTCAAGTTCGATTTTGGGTCATCTGGGGTCAAAAACAAAGTCACAATGTCAATTACAAAAATCACAATGTCAATTGATATTTTCCTGAGGGTCGTGGGTTCAAACCCCACTGGAGCCATTCCTTTTTTTTCTTTTTTTTGTTTAGGTATTGTTTTGTCTTTATAACATGTATTTGTACAGTTATATGGAGGAAAATATTTTGTTTAAATTATAGGTCAAATCATAGAAAAACCTTGTGTAGCCACTAGAGGTTACAATTTCAACTTAATCTTTATGGAACTTTGTCACAATGATCCTGTCAACAAAATCTAGGTCAAGTTCGATGTTGGGTCATCTGGGGTCAAAAACAAGGTCACACTGTCAATTGACATTTTCTACTCTTCAATTGCCTCTCCCGAAACTACATTGTGTCTAGGCTCTGCATTGTATATAAAACGCGTGTGTGTTAAAAGAATGACTTGTATTATATATTAATACTCTTGCACTATCAGTTTATCATACTGATTGTAACAAATTAATAATGACCAGTGTGTAGAACTATGAAATATTTAAACCTCAGACAGTGTGTGTACTCATTTAAACCTTTCAACATGTAGTCTTCAGGGGCGGATCCAGGATTTGGCGTTAGGGGGGGCGTACATTCATGTATTGACCCCCCCCCCCCTCATAGAAATGTGCGAGCGAAGCGAGCAAGAAAAAATGTATCTCTGAGAAGCATTCCACACAATTTCGTTCTTCATCTTATAATATTCATTGATAAAGTTAATGTGAGAGTAAGGCGAGCAAGAATATAATTAATTATTTGAGCAGCATATCCCGCATACTCATTCCCTACTTGACAATCTTAACTGATAGCGGTTGTGCGAGCGGAGCGAGCAAGAAAAAAATGCAATTATCTATTTCAGCAGCATTCACCACACACTTATCACTTGGTAATATTCACTGATTTAGTAATTGTAAGAATTGGAACAAAATCAGTGTTTATCTGAGCAGCATACCCAACAAACTCATTGATAAATCGAAAACTTTCATTGAATTTGCGTAGATCTACAGCGAGCGAAACGAGCAAGAAAAATCGTTGTTTATATTGCCAGGACTAACGATAATCGACTGGATAATATTCACTGATATATAGCTGCTGTGAATACGTCACGAAGAAAAAATGCACTGTCTATCTGAGCAGCATACCCTGCGAACTCCAGGGCTTCACTTTTGTTCAAGTGGAAATGTGAAATACTTGGGATCCAGCGACTAGGGGGTCCAGTTGCTTTCTGCCTCGTGACGTTCTAAAAAGAACCAAGGAATTCGTCAGCTGCATTCTGAGATATCTTTTTTTTAAGAAAGGGCAGGTTTATTAGAAAATCAAGCCAACTGTATTAATCTTTTATGACTTGTCAGACATTTTTAATGTGCAAGAATCTCTGTAGCCGCTGTTTGGCACCTTGCTACCAATCAGCCATATATTGTTGCTTGCATACAGCATTAAGTTCATTTTAAAATCAATAAATTGATTAATGTTTTATTGACGCGAGCGATATCAATATTGTTCTTACATCCAAAATATGATAAATTACCTAGGCTCCGACGATTTTAGGGGGGGGGGGGGTGGCGTACGCCGGGTCCGCCCCCCCCTTGGATCCGCCTATGGTCTTCATGGTCACTAAACTCTCTGCTGTAACTTTCTCAGTATACATACAAGTAAACTTTCATCAACCAATGAAAATGTGTATTAGTGATCACAGCAGTTTTGTAAAGGTCAAATATCAAAATATTCTAGTATTTTAAGGTAGATCCTACCCCTTGAAAATGCTTGAAAAACATACACTTGAAAAAAACTATTTCAAACAGCGTATGCCATCTGATTTTATCATAGGCAGTCAGCACGTACCCAAATACTACCCCGGCCAAATCAGATTTTATCACTGTTTACTATTATGACAGGTTTCTTACAATTTTCCGATTATGAAAGTGCCTGTCACATTTGTAGCCGTGTAGGTTTATAATTCATTGAAATAGTATATTACGGGTATCAGCGTGTAGCTACTATATTATACTTTCAGGATAAATCAACACTTTAGTCCTTAAATACACACCCTTTACACACCGAACGTCAGAATCAAGAATACAATTCCTTAATTAGGTCGCGAACTTAGACGTTCAGCAAAACCCAGATTTTCACGCTTGTAAACGTGAATTTTGGCTTGAAAAGTAATGTATTCTTCACAAACGGGCCTAGCTAGTCATCCTTTCAGTTAGTGTATCTAAATAATTTACATCACCTTCAAAATGAACGCCGCAAAATTTCTCTAGATAGATAAATAAAAATATTTGTAGGAAATCGCTATCGTCAATTCTCCATTTTGTTTAGTATTCAGATGACCTTTCGACCTCAACGCTGGATCCCGGCTGTCTCAACTATGGTAAGTATGTGCTATAATGCATTACGGAATAAGCAGATGTAAACAATTGGTTGGTACCACTAGTATCAGCGTGGAGATAGAAATTCTACATCGAGACCGGAATCAAGTTCCAGCCAATGAGACGTACGCTTACAAATAGATGACACGTGACTGTGGGTCATAAGGTTATTTGAATGGTAAATTGGATGTACCTTTCTTATATAAGAAAGGTACATCCAATTTACCATTCAAATAACAATGAGAAGGTTGAATTGACTTGTGAAGTAGTAGGGTACGTGCTGGCTGCCTATGGATTTTATCATTAACCTGCGGCCTTGAGCCGCAGGTTATATGTGTTTGCCAAAAGTAAAATGACCATGGAGGGGCACGTGACATGTTCTCGACGGTTTACGATTTCAAAAAAAATATCCAAAAAAAGAAGCGTTTTATAAGAATGTCGTGAACCAGACTAATTCCATTATTCCATGAGGATAACATCGGTCTTTATCGCATTACAATAGTTTATTTACCAAAGAAAGCAGGACTATTCCGAAATTTCACTTTGAACGCGAGACCACGAATCTAAACAGCAGGTGTCTGCAGCTGCACAAGATTCCCAGTCAGTAATAAATATAGTGGGCAATGGACTACATCCCGTAGAGAACACATCGCTAGATTAACAGAAGCATGGTATTGATACATGATAATTTTTTTCAAATAATTTGAATTTGTTCATTCGTTCGGCACATACATTTAACACAACCAAATAATTGGAAGATAATCGGTATTGTCCGATTTTACATGTATTGGAATTATTTTGACAGAAACATTAATTTAAACTTACACCGGATTAAATTCGAAGTGCATCCAAACTGCAAAAACCACATCCTAAACAATACAACTAAATTACAAGGCCGCAGGTAATCACCCGCAGGAAACTATTTGACTTGTATATTATAGGAAACCATTGTAGCACTTGCTTGTGATGTGAAATGTGCCATATAGTCGCCTTATTCAAATGCTAACACTAAAATAAAGGCGATTTTTGACTGAAAAATACAGCATTTTTTTTCAAAATGTCAAACGTTATCATTATTGTATTTTATAATACGAACTCATTGAATATACTTTATAATTAATCGTCGCAAGGGCATGCCAGGCTTGAAATTAGCTGCTGGTGTTTTGTTTACGAGAAAAACACCTTCATGTTGATGTGTAATTTCGACAAGGAAGTCGCCATGTTTGCTCCCTCCTGTCACCACAGTAAACGTACAGCAACATTTTTTTCAAACAAAGTAATCAACATAATCGATAGCTAGATCGAATAATGCACTTTATTGCATTCAAAATTTATTAACTTTACAAACGATCCTACGATAATAACAATGAAATCCAAATATTTATTATTGTTTTCATCTCGTTTGTTTACGAATTTCGCGCTGTGTAGCAAATTTATATTCATGCGCCAAAGTAGTGCGACAGTTTATCGACGAAACCATTATAATGCGGTGTTCATAATGTGCCGTTCATAACGAATGATGACATCGAATACAATATGATACTTACGGTTTAATATAAGTCCCAATGAAACATCAATATCAGCATTTTCCTCAACACATGCTGCACATGTTAGCGAATTGATAATCTGATATGTGTTACGAGGCTGTCTGTCAAACTTTATTTTAGCTAAATTACAAAAGTACTATGCGTTTTTAAATAATCCTTATGTTATTTATGTTCGTATAATCATTGCAAACACAGTTTTGTAACTCGATTGTCTGGATCGTTTCTCGATCACATACAGTTTGTGTAAAATCGGTCATTACATGTAGCTGTCAAAATATTTCAATCCACACGAATAGTCCGTGCAAATGTTACAACTCGGTAAGTTTATGTATGGTGTGAGGTTACTGCCATGCTATATTATCGTCTGCAAATAGTTTTTTGAGTAATATTTAACCATTTTAACACACAAACTGACCAAATACAGCATTTTCTTCATGTTAAAAGAAACGGGCTAACGGACGGAACAAACGTTATCAGTGACCAGTACGACTAAAGATAAAGTAGCAATTTCTTTGGTATATAAACAAATAAAATACAATGGAAAGGAATATCTAACTAAATATGTGTATAATTGAAAGAAATATTAAAGCTTTAATTAATTTTTCATAAACCTGTTTCAGTTCTTTCGAGGTAACTTAAAACTTGTGCAAATAATCAACTTTTAAGTCTCATAGACCCGATAAAATCGGTTATTGACAAACCAACAACTATCTGGTCCGTCAGGCCCACCGTACCCTAAAATATTTAGGATTTATTAGAAGTAGGCCTTCACACATACACATGTGATATATTTTAATTCATGTTGATATTTGACAACCACAATTTCTAATTTTTCTAGCATTTTGTTACCCAATAAATGAGACTGACATTTTGAAAAATGTTACCTATTTTGTAATTAACTTTTTATAAATGCATTGTTTATAACAAGTAAATATAACAAAAACACTCATTGATATAGATTATTTGAACTTTAAGCTACAAATTGATATATGAGACTAATGTGTTTTTATGCCAAAAGGGTATTTAATTCACTTAAGAAAAATACACATTTTCGCCCATTAGAGTGAACCTTAAGCAGGGTGCGAATTGTAATGGTTAAGAGGTAATCAACGGGCTGTAGGGAGCGTGGACATTTTCCTGAGGGTGTCTTCATGGCATGTATTTGTACAGTAATCATAGAAAAACCTTGTGTAGTCACCAGAGGTTACAATTTCAACTTAATCTTTATGAAACTTTGTCACAATGATCATGTCAACAAAATCTAGGCCAAATTTGATTTTGGGTCATCTGGGGTCAAAAACAAGGTCACATGGTCAAATCATTAAAAAAATTGCAATAGAGGCTGAATTTCCTTAAATTTTATTCAGAAAATGTGTAGGGTCACCATAGGGGTGTGCAAGCACTAGTACGACAGGTGAGCCACCTAGGGCCCTTTGGGCCCTCTTGTTAATTATACTGGTAATTTTTCTTTAAAGCAAGAACACCTGGTGGGTAAAGCGCTGAAAGCATTAAATACTTTATTTTACAACTGTAAAAAATTTGACTTAAAACCAAAAACATTATGTCAGTTATTTGATGCATTTGTCGGTTCTATTTTAGTATATGCTTCTGAAATATGGGGTTATACCAAATCAAAGGTAATCGAACGAATTCATTTGCAATTTTGTAAAAGATTGTTAAAAGTAACAAAGAATACTTGTTCAGCAGCGGTTTACGGGGAGCTTGGTCGATACCCATTGTACATCACGTTACGTTAGAATTATTAAGTATTGGTGTAAAGTAAGAACTACTGATAACATTATATTAAAAACTATGTATAATCAAGGTTTGGCGGACTGTAACAGAGGTTGTAAGAACTGGGTATCGAACATAAAACAGTTGTTAAACGATTACGGATTTTCTTATGTTTTTGATAATGAAAATTCGGTTGATCCTAAATTGTTTCCAGAAATTTTTAGAAGTAGTGTTTTAGATAACTTTAAACAAGAATGGACTGGTACATTGGATAGGAGTTCAGTATTAAGCAATTATAAGTATTGTAAATCTATTCTGTCTTATGAGAATTACCTTGATATATTACCGCGAAAATGTAGATTATACTTTTGTCGGGCGAGACTGTCTGTCCATCCATTCAAAATTCAAACCGGAAGATATTCGAGAAATCATATACCACGTGATCAAAGGTACTGCGAATTTTGTAATAGTTTAGACTTGGAAGATGAATATCATTTTACATGTGTTTGTCCCTGTTACCAAGATATTCGTAAAATATACCTGAAAAATATTATTATGTTAGACCATCTATGTATACATTCATTGAATTACTTAACGTTCAAAACAAAGCTGTCTTGATCAACTTATCAAAATATTTTAAAGAAGCTCTGTCATTGAGAAATGCAATGCGTATTAATATATTATATAATTATATAAATCATTGTTCAACCTCTCGCCTTGATATATGTGATTCTGAGTGTTATATCGTGTGTTGATTAACTGTATATGTATATATGGGAGAAGTGATATATTGTCCTGTGCCAATAATACTTAATCAATTAAAGAATTCAATCCCATTAAATTTATTATAATTCATCCTCATTTCTTGAAGTATGTGATTTTGTATGATATGTTGTGTTATGTTTGTACTTATGCTGTACATATTCATGTGATTGTGATTGTATATAATTATGTATTTATGTGGACAAGACGATGTACTTACGTACAAGTCTTTAATAAAATTATGTTCTGTTATGTTCTTTTTAGTTATTCTCTGCTGCCAAGGAAACTGGCCTAAAAACTAAAACTGTGATCATTTACTGGTATTTAATTTATTATGTTTAAGACACTTAGGAAATTTCTGGAGTTTTGGCAATTTGATGTAAAATTAGATTTATACTTAGATTATTTTAGTGGGAAAATATTTAGACACTTGGAATATTATTGGACTTTTAGCATTTTGTCATAATTTGAGTTTATACTTAGACGTTTTGGGACAATTGTACACTTTGATAGCGCTTTTGATAAATATAGTAGACTTTGTTGGTTGTGCCATTGTGAATATTTAATGATAGTTTCATCACTTATAAACCATGTGGTTTTTATTTCTCTTTGCATTTGTGTTTAACTTCGTAACCTACTGGGTTATATTTTTAAACAATTACTCTGAGTTATTATTACTTATATTTTTCTCAAGAAGCACGCCCCTGCAGAGTCGTATGCAGAATATAGCTGTTGAACTTAAAACTGTAGATCAATAGGTGTATTTTGAATACTTGGCACTTGTATATACTTGAACATTTGATTTCATTTTACGTTGGTATTTTTTGGTATTTTGATCTTGTAAATACACTTTGATTTTTGTATCATTGTAATTATTGCTTTAATGTTATCCTTTTTCCTGGTTTACGACCAACATTTAGGCTGCATTATTTCGTTTGTCTTATTTGTACGATTTCGACCTTGTATATAATTAAAATCTGTTCAGTTTATTTGGCATTTGTCGTACTTCTTTTATAATTTTGTACTTATTGGGTTCTGGCTGACCCTAGATAGCCAGTGGTGTCATCCTGACAAGAGAACCGGCTCGAACGAACTAAGTACCCTGGGTGCTAAGGGCGGGTTCGCCACACGGGAATAAATGATGTGACAAAAAAAATCACGGCCGTGAAATACCACAGTTTTCTAATCATTGTCATTTTATTAATACTGGCGTTATTTTCAATATTTTTACCTATTGAGAAACTAGAGAGCGTCTTCTTTATAATGATATAAAACAATAGAAAATTGAGTGGAAAATAAAAAAATAAACTGGTACGGCCGTGGAATTCGAACACATTAAAAATATAATTTCACGCCGAGAAAATTGTGCTATATTCAATTAGCCGTTATTTGATAATAAATGGACGGATTTTCAATATGTTTGTATATTTTAAAACTAGGGAGCTTCATCTTTATTTTGATATCAATTATATGAAAATATGTTAATAAATATAAAAAGAACCCCCTACGGCCGAGAAATTCGAACACAAAAATATGTAGATTTTTTTCTCGAAAAATAATCTGTGTTTGAACCAATATAATTCATATTTGCATGGACATAATTTCAATAATTTTTATATATTTAGAAACGACAGAGTGTCATCTTTAATTTGATATCAACATTTAAAAAATCAGTCAATAAATAAAAAAATAAACCCCAACGGCCGTAGAATCACTACCAATTTCTCACTTTATATCGCATAGGGCCGGGGAATACACATATCCGATAAAATTTGCGCAAATGCGTTTTACTAATGTAACGGTTGTTGGGTGCATAAAGGGAGATAATTGGATAAGTATGCACAAATTGTAAACCTTGTAGTTTCAGTGTGGCCATACCACGTGGTATGTGACGTCATTTTTGGCTAAGACTGTCAGCCAAATAGCGTCGACCCGGAGCTAAAAAGACCTGTAAGTATCTTATTTTCCACTCGATTTTGACGAAATATAGCCGATGCTAAGGGGAAAAGTGTTAACTATCCCCGGCTGTTGATAGATTTCTCACCAAGGGTTTACTTTTGTCTAACATTCGAGTCAAATGCCAGATCACGTCAAAAATGAAATGCTTAGACGGCATGCCAATTGTAAAATCATCAAAATAGTTGTTATATCAGTTAGTAAGAATTTCCTGAATTTGTTTGGACGTAAAGTCACTCATTTTTAATACATGTCAGGCAAATAGATTGAACACAAATGACCAAATAACAGTATTTTAAAAAAACCCCCACAAATATGCTAAGACGGCACGTCGTATTTGTTCAGCTAAGACGGCACGCCAAAAGTGACACAATCCATCTTGTACATTTTAAACATGATATGGAACATAGTTGACAAAGCATTGACAGGAATGAACTATAATAATTGTCAAACAATACGTATAACTCAACACTGTGCACTGCTAGTCGTATTGTTAATTGTTTAAGGTCGTCCCGAGTTCAATATGATGCCATTAAAAGACATAGGCAGCTGTAAAATAATAAGGTGTCACAAATTGCTAAAATAGTTCCTATCAAAGGTTTAAATCTGTTCTGTTCTACTACTGTTTGACTGTGGAAACTGTGAATTATTGACCAAAATTTCTGTATATATTTCCAATATGGACTTTCTGTCAACATCTAACAATCTTTAATTGATCTTTTTCAGGATTACTACACCCTGGCGACTGAGGGCTGGAAATGTGTGGGGGCTTCGGCCAAGTCAGCTGTTGTGTATTGGAAAATAGCATTGTCTACCTGGGAGACTTGAAATAGCAGGAAAACAACACTATCAACCCACCATTTTCAGTGACTCATTTTGGAGGACTGTGTATGTATTCTATCGAAACGGTCACAGGAAATAATTCAGCTGTTGTGTATTGGAAAATAGCATTGTCTACCTGGGAGACTTGAAATAGCAGGAAAACAACACTATCAACCTACCATTTTCAGTGACTCATTTTGGAGGACTGTGTATGTATTCTATCGAAACGGTCACAGGAAGTAATTCGGAAAATCAGTGTGACACAGGGAGAGACATGAAATTGAGTTATTTTGCATAGAAATGATAGTACAAAATTTTACCGGTGTGACACCAGAATGTTGCGGAAACTTCTTCCGTCCTCTACCATCCTGTTATTTTTTGTGTGTGTTCGACTAACAGTCGTTAACGTATGGTGGTTATCCAGTGTTGGTCTTTCCTAATTGGTAACAATTTTCTTGCAGTCGTTTTGCGCCACTAGAGTGGGGTAAGTATTTGTTATTTTATATGAGTTTTGCGTTGCCTTTGAGAGTGATCACTGACATATATCGTTGACGCGATGAATGAACAATAAGTATATACAAGTTATGTGCCCACAAATGCCATATTACTCGAATTTACAGGTTTTAGGTATGCGATGGTTGCGAAAAGTTCAAAACCCCAACGTATTGTCTTTTTAAACATAATTCTATGCTAAAGGCATGCTTCTTTTCACGGATTTTGAAAAAGCTTTCGACAGCTTAAACCATGACTTTATGCACAAGCTGATTTTTTCAATTTGGGAAACGACCTTAAACAATGGGTAAAATTATTCTACAAATCACCTACCTGTTCAATGGCAAACAATGGTTTTAATACAGAATTCTTTAAAATAGAAAGAGGGGTCAGACAAGGATGTCCATTAAGTCCTTATATATTTACTATAAGTATCGAGCTACCATCATATGCTCTTAGAAATAACACAACTTTTGGAGGTATAACTATAAGCGGAAAGGAAATAAAAAATGCAATGTTTGCAGACGACACAACGGTTTTATTGTATGGCTCTCGGCAAAGTTTTGAAAATACTTTGGAATTGTTTGAGGTATTTGGAGATATATCAGGCTTAAAATTAAACTTTCAAAAATGCATTGTTTTAAAGATAGGATCATTGCGTAATAACCATGATTTAATGTATTCGCGAAAAAAAGACATTAATTGGAACAGTTCAGAAGCAAATTCTCTGGGAGTACCATTCCATGCAAACCCAATTAAGATGGTCGAACTAAATTTTGAAAGAAAAATAAAAGATTTTTATTGTAATCTCAATAGATGGAAAACAAGAAAATTATCAACAATTGGTAAACTGTTTTAAAATCGCTTATTCTTCCAAATCTTACATACTTATTTTCGGTACTCCCAAATCCATCAATACAAACGATCAAAATACTAAAACAAAAAACCTTTGAATTTATATGGGGATGCAAACAAGAAAAGGTTAAAAGAAACATTGTCATTCAAGAATATAAAGATGGAGGTTCAAACATGGTAGATTTAGAAATATACATAAACTCATTAAAAGCAGCATGGGTACGAAAACTAATAGACAATAATAATCAAGGAGAATGGAAACATATCTATACAGAACAATTAAAACCATTTGGAAATACGACAATATTTTTATCGAATCTAAGCAAAAATGATCTACAAAAGATACGCATAAAAAATAAATTCCTTAAAGATATATTAGAATCGTGGTGTAAATTAAATTACAAAAAAGAAAATACACTATACTCAAACACTATTATCTGGAATAACAGTGACCTAAAATCAAAAACGAAATTCTAAACAATAATAGTTATAAAAGTCTGAACATTGTATAATGGTGTTTATGTACGAGGGTCATTCAATATATAATGCAAACTAACTCATATTTATCTACAGTATTAATCATTCAAACATGGACATTATCATTCAAAGTAACCTGATACATATTCAATGGCTGACTTTCATTATTTCGAAAGACATTTTATTCGCGTTGCTAGGCAACTGCGCACATACACTCTTACCCGTGTGGTCGCAGCCTACTAATTGTGATGTAAATCAGGATTTCGAATCTCCCGGTAACAGTCGTCTCATTTCGAGTTGGTATGAACATATATAGGCCTACGTCCTATCTGTAGTTAAAATTATGAATAAAACGTTTTGCCCTTCCACAATAAAGCGCTAAAGCAAGCAAGAGTGTTCGGACGTCAAAAATTTGGACACCCACCGAGCGCAATCCTTGCACATGGTCTATAACCTGTTCCGCAAATCGAAAGAATTGAGTCAAAACTACGCCCATTTTCCTGGACTTTCTTTTCGCATGTGTATATTCTGTCTGCTTTTAAATGCTACCATTTAGTCCCGCATCATGATATCTGCATACAGCATTTAGCTCACTTATTAATAAATTGACGATTTATTTGATCAGACGAGCGAAGCGAGCGCTAAAAATGCGTATCAATATTGATCTTACTTAAAAAACATGATAGATTACCAAGGCTCCTGCAATTGTAGAGGGGGGGGGGGGGGGGCGCCGCTAGTGCTTCGGAATATCATTTTGTAGGACAATAATAAATTGGGTAATTTTTGTTTCGACGGCACTCGATTGTTCTGTTGACTACCGTTAGTCTTGTGACGTTACCGCGTCTAAATGACGTCGAATGAAGGCATGCGCTGATGACGTCATTGACATAGAAGTCCTTTAAATTTCTGAACAAAACAAAAATGACTTAAATATTTATGATGTGAAATTCCGCTTGTCTTGTCGGGTTATAAAGATAATGCATAGTTTTCATCGAAATATATATTGAATGACCCTCGTATAATGTTCTTTTAAGAGACCACGTTCTATCAAATGGTATCGTACTCGATACATGTATTTGATTATCATTTACATTATAACTAAAATAATGTGTGGATATATGATAGAATAAAGTTACATGGAGTCATAGAGAGAATAACATATGGAAAGATGAAGATTGATACGTGTTTCAATATCATAGTGTTCATTTTGTTAAGAAGTCGTTCATAGTGATTATAAGACATCATACTTAATAATTATCATTTACAACAATCTAAGTAAAGAGAACCAATTCAAGTTAGGATATAAAAGTAAAAGAACAATACGTTTGGTTTTTACTAAATTAGAATCCCTCCCACAATTAAATAAAATGTTCCCTTTAATTAATTTTTAAGCCTAAAGAGGAGCTCATATCGTGACCAGGGTAAAAGCTTCCGGGTAAATGTCCGTGAACTGAGACAGAAACATCTCTGTCTCAGCCTCGTAACTTGGTCATTCAGCTGGAGCATTCAGCGTTTTGATTGCGGAAACTAATTAATTCTTTAACGGCATGGACTTGAGCGGATCTTTACTTGTTTAATTGGGTATTGTGCCTTGTACGTGTTTTCTGTTCTCAGTTGGTTCAGTTCGCAATGTGCATTTTGTGTTTTGAATGTTTTTTGTGCTCGGCTGGTTAAGTTGAGTGCTGCTTTCCCTGTCTGATTTAATATGATCTTTTTTATATAACTAGAAAGCATGAAAACTTCACATTGAACAAAATATCTGAGTAGATGGTCACCCGAAAATCAATCATGCATTGGGTACATGGTACACTATAAATGCTGTAAAACCTAGTGTATAGTTAAATTTGGTATTAAACCAACTAGTTTATATGGAAATAAAACCATTCCTGTCACACTAGAGTGGGAACAAGAATAACTAGATACCCGTACATACATGTTTTGACCCAATACATATTGATTGAACATGTTTTTGTTACATTTTGTATTAATCACAGTCTTTAAAAATATGTGGCAATCTGAATGAACAGTGCGTGTATATTTCTTTCTCATTATATCATATTTACTGTCTTAGGATCGTTCTCACTAAGGAAATACGCCAAAACTTTCGACAAAAGTGAGAGAAAATATATCTCAGTACGAAGATATTAGATACTCTGACAGGGAACAGCCGATTGCAGAAAACATTACATACTGCAATTACACGACACAATATCCAACACTACAAATATATGATTTTATAACAAATGCCCATCACAACTACAAAATCACGACATTCCACACCGAAAGTCTTCCGCCTCAGTCAGACAAACTAAACCGGAGAAAGACCTAGGTGATAGGAATATGATTATCTGACTGATCGAGTTTACAAAAGTAGGACAACATGTTTTACCCGCGTGATTAACGATTGTGATGTCTGTACAAGTACATGGTCTAACCGACATTTAATAACGCGTGCCACGTCAATTCGTGGAAACCCATTTTATGCATGTAGATTTTGTTCGATATACTTACCGACCGGTTAATTTAGATCAAGGTGAACTATGTACTTGTTTACAATAACATCACATTGAAGGTGATGAAAGCAATGCTTACACAGTCATAGATTACGTTACATGAATGTAGAGAAGAGGCAACCATGTGTATTCCGTAAGCTAGTTAAACATGTCATACGATATTGCATATCATTTTTTGTGTCATATTTCAAAAAGCTTAGAGGTTATGGAAACCCGTTTTATTCCTGTAAATACATACGATATACTTATCGACCTGTTGATTTAGATCAAGGTGAAATCTGTCGTTGCCGTGCACTTGTTTATGTTCTTTTATGTGCAATCTTTTGTAAATGATCACGTTATTTGACCTTGTCCACAAAACAAACACAGTAAGATGTTTTGCTGATATTATTCCCCCCTTATTTAGCGTAGGTAAACACTGTGTATGATGAAAACATTATTTTAAAGTTGTGTAAACTTCAAAATGAATTATTAGAATTTCCATGATTTACCATAAAACATAAGTTGAATTTATTTGATAAACTTGTATTACCAGTACTCCATTATGGCTTTCAAGTATGGGGTTTAATAAAATGATTGTACACAATTGGAAAACATCAATCTGCAGTTTTGTAAGAAAATCTTGGGTGTTTGACAACATACACAGAATAATTTCGTTTATGGCAAACTTGGAAGAACTTCATTAAAAGCAATTTGGGATATGAATGTCATTAAATATTGGTTAAAAATTCTTCAACAAGATAGTACTAAATACGCATACGTTATTTATAATGTAATGTTAAAGATTTAAATGAGAAGAAACATTGTACGTCTTCGGCGAAATCCTAAGAAATTTTAATGATGTTTGGATCAATCAAGGTGTAGGAAATGATAATATGTTTATGGAATTTTTTTAACAAGGAACGAATGATACGTTTATACGAAACTGGTATTCCGAGTTAAGATCAGCAATACGTGCAAGAACATATGAATTGTTTTGCAAGTTTTAGTTACAACCTTATTTATCATTTATACATATTGAAAGAATTATATTTTCTTTATCTCGTCTAAGAATGTCCTCACATAGACTTAAAGTAGGAACTGGAAGATGGCATAAAACTCTAGCGATCCAAAGGACTTGTGATATTTGTTTCAAAGATGAATTACATGTTCTATTAGAAGGTCCATTATACCATGATTTGAGAAAACAATAAATACATAATTATATACTATTGGAAAACGCCAAACATCCCAAAATGTATTGAACTGTTATCGCCCGAAAATGAAAACGATATTAAAACATTGCCCATGTTTGTTAGAAAAGTATTTCAATGTTAGTCTTTAGGGTGGCCACATTAATCTCCTTTTAACTTCCATCTATCTATCTACATCTACATGATACTCCCGAACAATCGATATATCCTTTCCGCTACCATAGCGTACTAATGCAGACTCGCCGGGATGGCCATTTTGACCTTCCGTAGTTTTCGACATAAATGCCCAAATTCGTGAATTTTGCTGTCATGGGTACACAGCCATCTCAGACTAAAGCATATTACGGGCCCAGGGTCGTACACAGGTTATTGGGCCCACTGGACCCCTTCAAAGAGGGCTTTGAACGTAGATTTTACAAAACTGAAATTACTGGTCCTACCAACCATTGCGGTACGATTCCCTGTGGAATAGCATTTACATTTAGCGCCAAAAAGTTTTGATGTTTCTATAGAAGGGATATAAGACTAGACAAAGGGGTCCGGATCAATGCCCTAAAGGGGCCAAAAAGTAGGCCTGTCAAGTTAAAAAAAAAGTTTTTGCGCAAGGGTCACCGTCACATCGTCATTTCCGGTGACCTTCAGTCGAAATGACAATTTTTTAGATATGGGACCGAATATTCGAATATTCGGAAACCGAACGAATATTCGAATGCAATTTCAATATTCGAATATTCGAAAAAATCAGTTTTCTGTCATTTTCACTAAAAAAATCTTTAATTATTCTCGTACGCTGTTAATTGCCATATAATACGTAATATAACCGGGTCCCCTATTCTGCTGTCTCTGTCCTTATCAACATTTTGTTGCTACGTTTATCGATTTATTGATGCAACTGTATAATCTGAATAAACAGCATGACACTTCTCCAAAATACTCTCGATTGCATTTCTGACACCCGAAACGCTTGCATTTCGTCTGTATTCAAGTATGTGTTGATAAGACGCTTGTCTGCTAAATATGGAAGCCCTGGAGGGCACTTTTGACTTATGACTTGTGACTTGCGTAGGCCCCAGGGTGCACTTTTGACTTGTGACTTATAACTTGTGACTTAGGAGTTGTGACCAAACAAACTATAAATATATGTGCATGCTTTATTTTCCCTTACGCCCAACAATAACGTGGATAAAAACGGATCATGGGTACGTGAATCGGATTTTAATATATATAGCAAGACAGGTAAGTCAGTTTTAGTTGTTTGATTAAATAACAATTGTTCACGGAATTACACTCATTCTACTACATAAGAGTTAGGTTTAAAATTCTTCTTTATCGATATGTTATTGCAAACAAAGTTAGCGTTGACGTTGCTATAATATAAAAATCCAACTTTAGATTATAATTTTAGCGTCACAATCGTGACGAATATTTAGGTTAAAAGGAGTGAATAGAATAACCAGTGTAATTAAAATGTTTGTTTGTTTTTGCAGGTGGAGATAAATGAAATAGCTGTCGTGGAATCTTGAAAATATCTCTTGTGGAATATTGCATAAAAGGCTGTGAACAACTCTCTTACTGTAATGGACAGAAATGCATATACTTACAATAAACCCACACAAGTTAAGCACAATATTATTGTCTCGTTATGAACCTTCATATACTCAAATAGAAGTTATGGTTGATATAGTCAAGAGAGAAATACAAACCGATCTGGACTGACTGGCACAAAATAAGAATGTTTATGATATAGGATCTCTAAGACCCTGTACCATGATATAGTACAACACCAAAACCTTGATGATATACATGTACTCCAATTGATTGTGGGATGTTGGAAAGGCGTGCGTGTGTTTAATTCAGAAGTTCACCAATTTACAGCATATTCCATGATTTAAAATATTTGTATAACTAATTATGGCATGTTGTTAGTCGGTATTGTTATGCTGAGCCACTTGAGTATAATTGCATGTGTATGTTGCTCTATTAATTTTGACATGCATGTCTAATGCTTCATTTAATCGTAAAGTAAAGCATGGTTATAACGTCTGTTTTATTTCTGCATTTCAACTAAGATTTTGATTTGTGACTTGTGACTTGTAACTTGTAACTTGTAACTTGTGACTTGGACTTGTGACTTGTGACTTATGACTTGTGACTTGTGACTTGAGACTTGAGACTTATGATGTGTAAAATGTGACATACACACTACCTTTGATAAAATTATAGACAGCACAATGTATCATTATAAGTGTTATTATTATAAATGTTGTAATTTAATATGAGTTTGTTATCCTTCGTTTGTTATCAGTATCCATTAAAGCCAAAATCTTGGAATGATATTTAATCATGTAATTGACAGTGTTTTCGGTCTTTGCTTTATATTGTATACAAAGTTAACTGAAATGCAGTATTGTGTTGTAAAAGATGAACGGTAGACAAAAACACATTTGCAAATGACAACTTTGAGTCTGTTGCATTACAAAGTTTCAAAGTTTATTCAAAATAAATTCCACATAAATCAATATAAGATTGTTTAGGTCACATGTATTTCAACATGACAAAATGGCGTATTATTTCTAAACATGTCTGACCGACATTACATCCATGAAATTAAACTTATGCGAATAATATAAAGCCATCTTGAAAAGATCTTGAAAAGCTTAGTTCGTAGGCGCCGTAAATGTTAATGTATTGATATCCACAACTTGGAATTGTCCGCAAAACCTTATAATGTTCTACTTCACAATTATGGTACATACATGTAACACGTACAATCACATTCAAAATCTATTCTAGCCCATAGTGTCACACAATTGCCAAGTTTACATTTGAGCCGGTTGCTTTGCTGGGTTTTAAGACATACAGGTAATTAGGTTTGCACCGCCACATCATTTGTCGAACCAAACGCACCGAACACACACACAACACGGACATTCCATTTTCTTCACCTGGAAAAATGTAGATGAACATATAATTATTAATACATGTACATCAACAAAACTTAAAGTCTAATTCATTATACCATGTATGATCCGAACTATCCATCACAAATGATAACGAAAAGGAAGCAAACCATAATAATTATGTATGCACAAGTACTCGTATAAGACACAGCTATGCCAGGGGAAATTATGCTATTACATGAAGGGTATTCTAGTTAATTGTGTTAACAATTCAGAATAACGGGTCGGGGCCTTCAACAATGATGATTTCAATCAAACAAAACTAATACCGACTTACCTGACTCACTATAGACTATTATCAGGTAATTCCGATTTAGACATCATCCTTTACCATCCACGTTGTCCAAAGAAGTGCGCGCCGATTTAATTATAAAATGTAAGTCACAAGTTGTAAGTCTCAAGTCATTAGTCACAAGTTCTAAGTCACAAGTCATAAGTTACAAGTCACAACACCTAAGTCAAAAGTGCCCTCCAGGGCTTCCATAGCTAAATGATCAGATGCGATGGATCTATTGTTCAGCTTAATTACGGGGGTTGGGTGAACGAATATACTGACATAGATAATCGAATATTCGAATATATTCGAATATGAATTTCGAATATTCGAATACTGATTTTGGTATTCGGTCCCATCCCTACAATTTTTCCTACTTTCGGTTTGGGGCGTGTGTGTAGCATCCGGATGTATCGAGTTTTTATCAGTGCTGCAAGTCAATAGTGTCTCAGGGACGGGGTATAAGGACCATATGAATTTCTCATAGCCCCCCAAACAATCGTGGTAGCGGAAAGGATATCAAAGACGATTATAGTAGATTTTAGTTAATACCTCACATTTTTAATTCCGTTCAGTGTAGCTGTAACAATAGGTCAATTAACACTGTCTACTCGTGTATACTAATGCTTAAATGATTAGGAAAATGTCACTTTTTTCTGACCAAATTCTATCCCATTTAAGAATCGTTGTTTTCTTAATGCGGGTGCAGATACAATATTTAAAATAATTTGTATGGTGACATGGTGTCATGTTATGTCTTATTCATCAACTACTTGATTGTTTAAGAAACTAAGTGGTGTAATTTTATTTGGAAATGAACCTCATGCATGCCATCCAAATACCGCAATATACTAGAAAAGGGTTGCGAAAATCAAATATTATTTGGAAACAGGCGGAGTATTTACAGTTAGGCAAGTAGCTCAAAGTGTTGGCACATCATTAGGAGCTATTACAAAGATTAGGACGATAAGTATAGTTTGGATACCCCTATCTGCTTTGAGACGCCAGTTCTTATGCCCTTGCAAACTGTAAAAAAACAACAGTTTCTAGATAAAAAAGTCGATTGCTTGCAAATGTTATGACCATAAACGAGACACGCTATTGCAGAGCAATGGGCCTCCACCTGCAGCAGCCATTAACGCGACTTTCTGAGAAGCGTGAAGGTTCTTGAGCTTTCCGATCCACCTTATTTGTCAAGAATTGTCCCTTTTGATCTTTATTTATTTCAAACGACTCTTAAATTGCATTGTCAGAAAAAATATCAGATCTCGGTTTGGCTCATGACATGTCCAGTATATGCACAGTGTACCTAGGAATGATAACAAAATCGCATTTTGAAAATGAATTATAAGATTGAAACTTTACATTCATATCGGAGATGAATACTGCAATGTGATCAAAGGCTTGTTTCATTAGAATGTATCAAGGATAATTTTTATGGGCTTAGTTTCATTCCAATTTGAACAACCCTCGTACAGGCTAGAAAGTGACCGTCGCCAGTCTGTTAGAGTAGATGTCTAGGCTGGGAATCGATTTGACCTGGGATGGGAAACTGTTCCAAAGTCTGATTGTTCTCGGGAAAAAGGAGTTGATGTGATACGATACCACAACGTAAGGAAAAACGGACAAACGTCGAATAATGTCAACAGCAAGATGACATGCCCTCGGCATCGTATTAACTTATCGTAACTACATTGCAAATTCTTTATGCAAGTCGTCAGTTAGTTTTAGAATGACATGAGCACTTTGAGGACGTTTTTTATAGACTTGAAAGACCGGAAAATCACAAGAACATTTGTGACGTCAGTTAGTGAGAACTTTACCAAATAACAATATTTCATTATCATAATTCACACCCGTTTGTTCGAAAACAATGATGCGGTTCTCACAAAGAATTTGCGTGTTTGTAACAGGAAAGTATTCATCACCATTGACACTATAAACAACGCATTGCATAGCCCTATGAAAAGCCCCATAGCCGTGTCAAGCGTGTGACGTCGTTGACGTTATTATGTGCGCCGGTTTAGTGTAAGTGAACCTACTCAGACCCCTGTAACTCTCGGAATATGCATTTGTTTTTGTTTATTAATGTAATGTAAGTAGAAAAAGATCCTGCATTCTAATGATATATATTTTGATTTATATTGTTTAACTCTGCGTTTTTAGCTCCCCTGTCACATAGTGACAAGGTGAGCTTTTGTGATCGCTCTTCGTCCGTCGTCAGTGCGTGCGTGCGTGCGTCAACAATTCATTCAAACGACTTCTCCTCCTAAACCACTAAGCCAATTTAAATTAAACTTCAGAGGAATGTTCCTTGGGTGGTCCTTTCTAAAAATAGCTAAAATAATTGTAATCTATAAATAACTCTTGTTGCCATGGCAACCGATAGGAAAATCTTTTAAAAATCATCAAAAATCAACCGCTGGCCAGATTTCAAAATAATTTTGCAGAAATAGTTGTTGGATGACCCTCTTACAAAATTGACATTGTTTTTGTTGTGATTCGTCAAAAAACATGGCCGCCAGTAGGTGGGGCACTGTTTTTTCCTATATATCTATAGTAAAATCTTTAAAAAATCTTCTTCTCTAAAAGTATTGGTTGGATTTCACTATTAAATTGTTCCTGGGTGGTCCTTTCTATAAATAGCTAAAAACGTTATCATCCATGCAGAACTCTGCATGGTTGCCATTGCAACCGATAGGAAAATCTTTTAAAAAATCATCAAAAATCAACCGCTGGCCAGATTTCAAAATAATTTTACAGGTTGGCTTGTAAATGCAAATTTGCACTGTGTAATATATCCCTTTGTTATAAAACATACTAATCTACTAGTTTTGGAAATTATTTAAAATGAATTAAACAGTGATAGATTAATAACTATTTCCGTATTGGTCCTTTGTGTCAGTTTTGATGCGTGCGATTAATTAAAATTAATTTTTTAACGATAACGGAAGTTGTTTTGCAATTGATAACCAACTTTATTTTTAAAAAGGAAACTATCGTAACTATCGATAGTTGAGCTAACTATCGGCGATAGTTATTGGATCGAGACTTTTACTATCGATCCATACTATCGGGACACTCAGGATCGCAATGCATCGATATTTCGATGCATCGGCCAACCCCTAATCATGGCCCTAACTTCTACACAAGGGTCGGTAACTCTATCAAGGTTTTTGATGAACTTATGACCCCTATTTGAATTCGACATGCAAAAGTTTAGGTACATATTGCTTTGATACTTTGCTTACTTGGTGACCATCATGACACAAGACCTACACATGAGTAGTTTACTTTGTCCTGCATTTTGTTCAAATTATCTGCCTTTTACGACTTAGAAGGCCCAATTTCTACACAGCGGAGGGTGATGCTGCTTCTATTAAACATTTTGTTTTGAATATATAATGATTATACTATCCTAGCACGGCACTGAGAAAAGTGGAGCGCGCTGTTGTTATTTGTAGACAAAGTTTAGTTTAATCATATTTTATTGCATGAATTTTAACAACAGAACAAATGGTTTGCATTCATAATACTATTAAGAAAGAAATAGAAGCATATCATCAAAGTAAACCAGAGAAAGTTTTATATATAAGGTCTCTGATATGGGCATATTATGGTAATAGGTGAACAAGTGGTCCACTGGTAAGAGCTATGACTGCTGATCCGATGGTCGTGAGTTCCATTCCCGCCTCCAGTCGAAAAAAAACAGAAAAGCTTTTCAGTGTTTTCAACCTAACAGTCTTTCTGACGAGACATTAAAAACCGTCGTCCCGTGTATGATGTTTTACATCACGCACGTAGAAGAACCAGGGATGCGTCTAGAACTGGGACTTAATAGGTATCATGCACTATTCACACAAACCGAAGCGACTAACTAATGAGAAATACGAGGGTTGTCCGGGAAGTTTTGCTTGCTTGCTTGCTTACTAAAATTGACGTGTTCAACAATTCATAAATAAATCGTCATTTGAATATAAGGTCATTAAAATGTAAAGATAAACGTCGAGAAATCAAAAGGGTATATGCTGCATCTCTGCTAAAAACATTAATGTTAAACGGAAGAAGACAGGATGCCTTAAAAAAGTCTACGTTTGTTTACAACTGTTTGTACACCAGTTTTACTCCTAGAGACACCTTAACCACACTTTGTTCCTTTTGACAGCGTTATTTATTTGGAATCTGTTTCAATTGTTCTGATATATCAAAGAGAATGCATCAGCGACATGTGCTTGGTCGTATTGCAAAGATTTGTAGCCATTTTGAAATATGCTTGCTGTAAAGACATTTCAGTTTGGCCTGGTAATCAGCGGAACTAACTAGTATGTGCAACAATATTCGTATGACGGAATGAAACTACAGTTCGTGGTTCATATTTCAACTTAATGTATAAAGTGCAGGTGCAATCACGGTTTTATTAAGTAATACTACAACACAAGTGGGAATAAACTTTAACTGTCTTGTATAACCAATATGCAGTCAGATTTCTGTAAACTCTGAAACAATCCTGAGAGAATAACTTTAGCTACATTTGCTAATTCACAAAACATATAAGCGTAAACTTACACATCACGAGTATAACACAGAACGTATTTGTGCTGAAGTTGAAAATTCGCGAACATTTATAATCTTGTGAGACACATCAGAATAAGGAATTCGCAAAATTTGGACGTCTCGAAAATGGATGATTTTACAGTACATGTACCAATTCAATTTACTTCAAATACAAAACACAGGATATACAATACCCCACAAACAGATAATATCACGTGAATTGCTCTATAGATAAACTTGTTTACGAGCATTGCCCAAATATAGTCATTACCTCACTTTGTGCAATGCATTATGGTTAAAATTAAAATATATAAACGCCCACTGAACTGCGCAGTCGATTACTCGCTCGTCAAACATCCAGTAAGATGGTAGTGTTATTAAACTTGGGATTTAGTGGTCAGTTTCTGTATTTGTTGTATATCAGGTATCCGTAACTGGTAAGTTCAAGTTTAATATTTATTTAGAATCAATGTTTGATATTACACTTCATTTACTGTGATATATCGTTTATTGAAAGTAATTGTTTTTATTATACAATTGATTTACTCGTAAAAGTATTGTTACCGTTTTCTCTTAACTTTTACTTTTAACAATTTAAGAATACATTTATGTTTTATAAACACAAACTGTTTTACAGGCACAACATAAATTTTTTGTACACGCATTTATGTTGTTGTTCCTAATACATATCAGGTTATTTTAGGGAAAATCCCCATTTTTTTATTTTTATGTAAGTGCACCGGCATTTTTCGTGTACCTGGAATGAAACCTGTATATAAATGATAGAATACAATGTATATAATCAGCTTTGTTTGTCTCAGAAAATCATACATTTGTTCGATAATAAGATTTTACAAAAAGAGATTATAATAACTTTTATATATGAGGGGGTGGTGGGGTTATATAGGGGAATTAGACATTTTATGAAATTGGATGTCCCTCACATGTGCAGATAGTCCTGTCTTATTCCTTGTGTGTGTTCCCGGTCCATAAAATACGGTCGGACCAAGTCTATTTCCCGCTACATGTGACGACAGGGTTTATAAATTTCCCGTACATCGGGAAAGTCTTTGTCTAATTTTCCGTGCATCCCCGCCGCCCCCCTCTGGAGAAAAACATTGGTAAGTGCACTACAATTACACGACTATAAATAGACGACTTAATAATAAAACAGTCACAAACAATGCCCAACGCAGCTACAAGATCACGACATCCCACACAGAAAGTATGCCGCCTCAGTCAGTCAAACTAAGCCGGAGTAAGAGTCATGTGACAGGAATATAATTGTCTGTCTGATCGAGTTTACAAAAGTAGGACAACATGTTTTACCCGCGTGATTGGCGATTGTAATGTATGTACATGTAAACGCCCATGATCTAACCGACATTTGATAACGCGTGCCTCGTCATTATGTGGAATCCCATGTTATGCATGTATATATTTTGTACGACATATTTATCGACCGGTTGATTCTAGATCTACGTATAAGTGTTTGTGTCAGATTTCAAAAAGCTTTGATGTTTTGGAAACCCGTTTTATACATGTATATTTCGAGCGATATACTATAGATGTACAACGACCTTCGAAATATGACCTTTGGGCGAGTTCATTTGCTAAGGTTGAAACGATATTTACCGTTATTTTTCTAATATATCATGAATATATCTTATAAATTCACGTAATCTTTCAAGTTGACAGCGTGGCCTAGTGGTTAAGATGATCTATACTCTGAACAAGTCTCTACTCAGAACATTCTTTTTATATGGTCTGTGGGCCAAACACTTTTTCAATAATTTTATTATCATAATACATGAGTGCTTTTTTCATATATTTTATTACTTAATGAATAATAAAATTATGTTTAAGGTTAAATACAAAGTTGCTTCGTTTCGTTTATTTTACGATTTTAGCCTGCCCTGTATATTGAATGTATTGCTCAGATGACCATCGGGTTGAATTACAAACTATTTTCATCATTGGTTTCGCTGGAATTAGAATTGAAATCACCACTCTAAGAATATTCTGTAGAAACTTCAACATTAATAAGCGTTTACTCTGGTAATATAGGGAGCACAGTTCGGGTGACCGTTGACCGATATCTCTGTTCAACAGTCTTGACGTGGGAGTGTTTTCAAGGATTAAAATACAGAAAACATGTACAAAGGAAAAAGATATATATTAGAAATATATATAAAATAGACATGCACGCGAATGTTTTATTTAGCAAAATTTAAAAAATATTCAAAATGGGTGGGATTCGAACCCAAGCAAAAAATCTATTAATTTCATAAGCAGTAGCTTAGCCTACTGTGCCATTGAGGACGATGTAAGCCACAATTTCAAATAATATATTTCTTTAACGAAAACACCCCTTTTACCTGGATTATTTCATTATTAAAAGTACAGTTACGCCCGAACGATTGTGGTTTATTTATAATCGACTTGTTGATTTAGATCAAGGTGAAATATGTCGTTGCCGCGCACTTGTTTATATTTTCTTACGAGCACTTGTTATTGTCCCTTTTGTGTGAAATCTTCTGTTATAGGTGTGTTTCTAGGTTATGCATGTTTATGTACTTTAACCATAGAGTTTGTATCATAGGCAGCCAGCACGTACCCTACTATAGTTCAATTTTGAACTCTGAGTCATGACCTATCGGACTAGTCCATTTTGGCGCGTAGACCATAGTTTATTACGTTCGCATGTCATTATTTAATGATGTGATTCTTACATATATCTGTTTGTTATCGAATTACAGTTTAGTGCAGTCGGCAACGTTCAGGATTTCTAACCCGAAGTTATGTGGTTCAAATTCCCAATTCGCTCATATTTTTAATTCATTATTTTATATATGTATATAAACTAAAGTTTCTTTTTTTAATTAATCCATGAAAATGTGTTGATTCAATTTATTTTTCATTTTCACTTGTAGCGATCGTTTCCATATTCCGAGTTTACTGACAACCTGTAATTACGTTGATTAGCCGTCATAACAATAAACATTCAACAATACACATGCAAGATCTAAAAATATTTTTAAGCATGTACCAAATATGGCTTGTCACGGATATTGCAAGTTATGTGCATTTATTAATTAAAAAATGTGTAAATATAAATTAAAAAAGAAAAACAATGAGATTCGAACATGCCCTGGTCAGACAAAAGTTATTTTACAATGTATCAAGCGCTATACCGTCACGACCATTCAGACACATGGAATAGTTCGCCTTAATTATATTACGTATAGTTTCCATTAAACCTATACCAACCTATATCGATTAATGGTTAAAACTTTAAAAGTGCAGTCACGGCTCAATGCCCGAAATCGAACTATACTTCCCCAGTCAATTCAACCTTCTCATTGTTTACATATATTAAGAAAGACGAATATCGGAAAATGGAGTGTCTGTCACATAAGTTGTCGTATTTTTTTATTTATTCATTTAAATGCTATATTACGGGTATCAGCGTGTAGCGAAGATATTTTACTTTCAGGGTATATAAACACTTCAGTCCTTAAATACACGCCCTTTATACAATATAAGACAGAATCGCCAATTTGGTTTGGTCGATCACCAATTTAGGCGTTCAGTATATACACCGGACACAAGCGGAAATGGCCGAGCTTTCACGATTGAACAACTATGGACGACGCGGCATACAGCCTAGCCAATCAAACGATCGCTTCGAGATCTGTTGAGGTCGAAAGGTTATCGGAATACTAAATAAAATTGGAAATTAACGGACGCGAATTTCGTACTGTTTTAGCTCACCTGTCACAAAGGTGACAAAGTGAGCTTTTGTGATCATTCTTCGTATGACGTCCGTCCGTCGTCCGTTCACAATTTGTGTAGACACTGTAGGTCACAGTTTTGGCCTAATCTTTATGAAACTTGGTCACAATGATCATCTCAACATAGTCTAGGTCAATTTAAATATTGGGTCATCTGTGGTCAAAAACTAGGTCACTAGGTCAAATTATAGAAAAACCTTGTGTAGTCACTAGAGGTCACAATTTTGGTGTTATCTTTATGAAACTTGGTCAAATAGGCCATGTTAACAAAATATATGCCAAGCACTATATTTAGTCATTCAGGGTCAAAAACTAGGTCACAAGGTCAAATCAATGAAAAACCTTGTGTAGATTGTAGAGGTCACAATGTTGACCTAATCTTAATGAAACTTGGTCACAATAATAATGTCAACAAAATCTAGGTCATGTTTGATATTAGATCACCCGGGATCAAAAACAAGGTCACAAGGTCAAATCATAGAAAAACCTTGTGTAGACTGTAGAGGTCACAATTCTAACCAAACCTTTATGAAACTAGGTCACAATGATCATGTCAACAAAATCAAGGGGTCAAGTTCGATATTGGGTCATCTGTGGTCAAAAACTAGGTCTCAAGGTCAAATCTTAGAATAACCTAGTGTAGTTATTAGAGGTTACAATTTTGGTCTAATTTTTATGAGACTCAGTCAAAATGATCATGTCAACAAAATCTAGGTCAAGTTCGATATTGGGCCATCCGGGGTCAAAAACAAGGTCACAGGGTCAAATCATTGAAAAACCTTGTGTAGTCACTACATGTCACAATTTGAGCCTAATCTTTATGAAACTTGGTCACAATGATCATCTCAACAAAATCTAGGTCAATTCCTTATACCTAGCAAAAATAACAAAATCGCATTTTAAAAATGGAATCACTGAATGATACATATATGCATATATATCGGAGATGAATACTGCAATGGGGTCAACGGCTTGTTTAATTAGAATCTATCAAGGATAAATTTCAATGGTCTTAGTTGCATTCAAATTTGAACAGCACTCGTTAACACTTTGCATGATCAATAACTTTTTGAAATATGGTTTGAGTTGTTTTGTCCTACTTAATAGAAATATTTTAAGAGAATTTCAGAGGCACATTGCTCTCAAAGGAATATAATACATGTATTACCGTATAGCGGGTTATTTCTGCTAATTAAGTAACCGTTTGAGTTAAATTATTGTTGGCGTTCCAATAAGCAAAATTACGTGTGTACAGTCATTAATCATCCTCCACAGGTTTTTTAGCAGTGTTCTACCTGTCTATCTGTTCGTTCATTGTTAAATAAATTTCAACTTATGTGGATATGAAAGGCATGTTATGCTTCGATCAACTGTCACTGAGATAGCTCATCAAAAATGACATCAAAGCGAAAACATAGCATAGCACAGATACCCTGAAAATAGCACATTTTGTATCATAGCCTAGCTGAAGATGTTTGATAACTTAATCGCAAGTCACTATGAAACTACCACAGCGATTATTTACCAAATTAAATGTCCAATGACGTTATAGACACTTATTCCGAAAATTCGCACTTTTATATGCAGTTTTTAATGTTTTAACCCCAAAATACCTCCTTTTGCATAAATAAACGACACGTAAATTTAACAGTCTTCAACTGCAATTGATAATTACATTTTAGTGTGATTTATAGCAAAATATGATCGAAAATGACATTGCAGTTCACCGATTCCAGATATTCGCTTTTTCGTTTATATTTTGGAACGTTTTATCCAAATTTTCTAAATATTCTCAATGGTGACCAAATGGCATCCGTCATGAATTCCATTCCAACAGTCTTGTATACTGAATTCATTAAAGAAAAAGCAATGAAAGGTTAAGTCAGTTTTGTGGGGTTTCGGGCCCGACTATGAAATTTAGACTGTGTAGGAGCTGTAATATTGGCCGCCATCTGGGTTTCCATGGTAACTGACTTTATTTCAGCTATCAACCCTCTCTATGATTAAACTTCTAGCACTCGCCTTCATAAATAAACAAAACTATCGCATGATTTGAGGGAATACTACTCGCTGATGCAAAAGAAACAAAAGCTATTGCACTTTAACAACATAAAAATGTGACTCGAACAATTCTATTTAATTTTCACCTTGTAATGACCTTCACCTTCGTGACCTTGGTCAATATATCAGTTTGAATGCTGATCTAGATATTAGTGTGTAATAAGGTTGCACATACAATACTATGTATACACATTTTGCACTTTTACACTTAGTGAAAGCAAATGCAACGCATACAGTTTTGTCATGATAATAAAAATATATGGAAAATTTCAATTGGGGTGGTGTTACAAATTTCCCTCTTATTTCATTATTGTTCGCCATGTCAACACGAAATAAATTTTATTATGCCCCCGCCATGAAATGTCGGAAGGGCATATAGTGTTCACCCTCTCCGTGTGTGTGGGTGTATTTGTGTTCGAAAATTGTGAAATCGTGTCCGCTCTGTATATAACTATGTCGTTTCTTATTGGATATTTGTAAGACTTGGTACAAATGTTCACCACATCAAGACGATGTGTCATGCGCAAGACCCAGGTCCTTAGCTCAAAGGTCCAGGTCACACTCAGAGGTCAAAGGTTAAAACGCTCAAAAAGGCATGTGATTTGTGTCCGCTCTGTAACTATGACATTTCTTATTGGATATTTATATAACTTGGCTCAAGTGTTCATCACATCAAGACAATATGTCATGCGCGAGAACCATGCCCAAAGCTCAAAGGTCAAGGTCACACTTCGTGGTCAAATGTTATTTCGTTCTGGATTTAAAAATTACTTTGTTACATTCACATTCACACCCTGAGATCCCTAGCTCAAATGTCAAGGTCACACATACCCAGCTCTTGTCTTCTGGTCAATGTCGCATGTAAGCAATTACAAACTATTTCAAATTCATATTGCATATTATTCCATTTGCACAACTTTATACTTAGGTGTCTGATGACAGCTTTTAGCGGGGACATCCGTGGCCTGTGGACACATTTCTAGTTGTAAGAGCAACTGATGGCAGTCGATGCTGAAATTGTTAATTAAGTATTATATATATTGTGCATATGAATGAAAACTATTTGGTGTAAAAATACATTTTTTACCCATTTTTTTGGTCTTTTGACCTCTAAATGACCTAGACCTTGACATTAAATGACCTTGACACACATATCATTTCAGAGCTCTATACCAGTACTTTAATTATTTCACATAATAACATTGATATGTGTTTGTCCATACTAGTTAGAAAGGTTAGCTTAAGACGAGGTGTGCGCTAAAACATTGGCGGAAATTTTGACGCCAGCATGGTTTCCATGGTAATTAACCTACAGGATCTTATGCAGATGTCCACCCTCGCTAAAATTAAACTTTAAACATCACTTAACATGAATGTTCACTTAAAGCTTTTATAAGTTATCGCATGTGTAATAACTACTAGCCTATTGAAACAGGTCGTTGGTCAAATACTGAACGCCAAAATAGAAAATGTAATTTATGTAATTTAAACGAAATTGGCGACGAATTTCACTACCTCTTTAACTGTACATACTTTGATAATGATCGAAAAAAACTAATTTTACATGTTAACTCTAGAAATAATAAGAATTGTTTAACTTACTGTAGAATTATGTCCGAAAATGATAGATCAAAACTAATTAATATTTGCAAATTCATATCTAAAGTACTCAAAATATGTAAGCACCCACCTGGCATACAAAATACCCCCTAACACAAGTAGTATGCTATCAGTCATCAAAATACTTACCATTCACTGTTATTTACATGTCAATATTATCGCTCATTTTTGTTCAACCCTCACACTTTAAAAACCGCACAGCCTGGTATATTATTTGTATATATAGAGGATATTTGTTGATTTTGGTGTAAGATCGTATTTTATTTCATCGAGTGATCACAGAAAATCAATATTTTCACGAATGGCGTAGCCACGAGTGAAAATATAATTTTATGTGATCACGAGTGAAATAAAATTGATCTTTCACCAAAATTCGACAAATTTTCTGTTTATTATATGCTTCAATTTCTCTTAAAAGGGTACCGTAATTGGCTTTATTGGAAAAATCACGTCGAAATTGGAACGTCACGACGTGACAATTGTGACGTCATGATGACGTAACGTACATTTTAAAGCCCGGCGCCGTTGACGTTACGTTTCTTTTTCTTAACGATACTGGAACCAGCTTCTAAAACAGTGAAAATAACAAAGTGGTAGTTTCACTGTTATTTTCACTGAAAAATCTCCATAATCCATTGAAAGCAAATAATAAGTATATTTCTATATTGTTCCTCATATCACATACTTGTACATGTGCTGAGTGTATCAATAAACTTGTCAACTTGAATAAACCAAGAAACGCTCCGGACCTTTTTCCACACTAAAATGTCCAGATGCTAGACTAACGTACCGAGTGACGACATTGAATTGAAATAGACTCTAGACTCAGTAGAATATTATTGTGATTTCATTTCAGGTGAGCTAACAATGGGCGTGGACCTCAATACTTACAGATGCAGAGTGGGACAGTTTGTTCCACATCACGGGGCTGGTGGGATGTGTATAGGATTGAACTTCAGTCTGTTGACCAGAATAGTCGGGACTGTTTCCTTTATTAGAATATTACTTGTAATGGCGGGCATTGAACAAAACCCTGGTCCTCAAGGTAGGCATGTTCTGTTTGGCATTACATGATCTCAATGAATATCTGAAAGGAAGTTTTTGTAATCAACACTGATTAAGCACGTCTGGTAAATACAGAAAAAAACATGAATTGTTTATAGCAACACTCCTTAAGCATCATTATGGTCAGGCCTGTATGAATGTATAGTGTTGTAGGACCTACAGGCCAGTTTCACCATGCTGTCAAATTAACTACGTGTTCATATGTCAAGAGTAACTACTGTCCAGTCAGAGAATTTACTTGTCATCATGGGTCATTTAAAATTACATTTTACTCGTAAAACAAAACCATTTAATCCCTATTGTCGGGTTTCAAACAGCGTCTGTCGGACGGATACTGTTTGTTTTACAAAACAAATATAATTATACATTATAAAGGAATACTGGTCGACAATCTGTTAAACCATTTTGTGTTTTATATGATTTCAGATAAATATGTTTTTCGGTACCAATATTTGCTCATTGAGATTGGTGCAAAAGTATTGAGAGAAATATTTGAGGTACAAGTCGGACGAGACTTCGTGAATTATTTGGCAACCAACACCTTTGCCAGCAGAACACTGACGAACTTGATGACCGGCAAGAATCGTAAAATTACCCTGGACCAGGAGAAATTACTTCCCCCGATGGAGAAAAATCCCACATCATCAGCATATGATATTACTTTATTGAGTCTCTTATTGAGGAATATTTGTGGTCTATGTCCAGCTGGTGATCAAGTCTGGATGAATCCATTACCAACAGATCACAGCGTTGAGGCAGATATAACTCGATTGAGGAAATGCAGAAATGGGGTATGTTTTAGGATAATTATATGGATCCATGATTTGTTCATTTATCTACCGGTATTTGTTAACTACGAGGGTCATTCAATATATAATGCAAACTGTCAAATAAATTATTACATACAGTATTACTCGTTCAAACATGGTTATACTCACACACACAGAATGTGATTCATTCGAAGTGAGTGTATAGGCTTGAAATATCTGTTTTTGTGGATGTGGGTGGTTCGTTCTACGTCTGACTCTTACGTGGATGGATAGGCGCTGCCATCGTTTGGACTGGATACTCTATGCGCTACAGTATTTATTGTGGTAAATGACCGACGTTCATTATTGCGACAGATCTTCTATTCTCGTTGCTCGGCCACGGCCTATTCTTTCCAATGTAAATCAGCAAGTTGAACTCCCGGGTGATTGTAGTCTCATTTCCTGCAGGTAAGATGGTACCTACGTCTTATCCATAACTAATAGTATAGATATAGATCGGTCTGTCCTTCTACAATAGAGCACTAAAGCAACCCAGTAACCAATGGTAACGCGTTTGACGCGGCATTAATTTCAATTCTGACGTCAAAAGTTGGGCACCAACCAAAGAGAAACCTTGTACATGCTTATCTTGTTCAACTAAATCGAATTAAGAGAGCAAAAACTACTCTCCATTTCCTAGAATTTCTCGTAGCATGTAAATATTGTGTCTGCGTTAAAAGATGCTCTTACTTTGTCTGTATGGTATGGATCCATTGCACATAAAAAACACCCAGCACACTGGTAGTCCTCTAATTGTAATTTTGCCGCATGCATATTCATTTCATCATCTCGCTACTTTTGAATATGAAAGAAAAAACATGTTGTACGTCGATGGAAGGCACGCATTAATGACGTCATTGACGTTAACGTCCCAAAATTTTCAAAAAAGGAATTTCCTTACATATTTATTATGAGATATTTCATATTTCATTTGATTACGTTGACGGGTTTTAGAGATAATTGATAGCACGCATTATATAATGAATGACTCTCACATCAAGAGTGTTCAAGTTATATACTTGTCAATATTTGCACTCAGCCGGGTCAGTAGGCGAAACATTGTAAATATTCTCATATGAAACTGTATTGCATATAGCTTCAATATTCTGCATGGAGCCATGCTGGTTGTGCCTGTAATGCGAGTATTTATATTGCACCTATCAATGTTTTCCCCCAGGGGGGAGCGGTGGGCTGACCCAGTGGAATTTGACATTTTTACTTTTTCAAAGTCTAAATTCCCACCCTAGAGCAAGGGCAATTTGTCAAAATCCCCTCACTGGGAGATGCTTTACATACCCACCGAGATCAAAATTTGGACCAAAGTCAAAATTTCCCGGGACACGGCACCATTCTGTCTGTCAAATTCCAACCTATCGGGAACAGCCTTCTATCAAAAGTCCCGTGTATGCCATCCGCCCCCACCCTGGGAGAAAACATTGATAGGTGCATATTATGCCATTAATTTTAAACTAGCTCAACAATAGGACCACTTCATCTCCATGATCTCCTAAACATTTTATTGGTAAAACCTATCTAGACATGCTAAATGGTCTGCTATATTTTTGTCTTGTGGTGCCACACAATGATTCAGTTATACTATTTTTTCAGATGATGCATATTGATACGTTACGTATATCAGAGAAAGAGTTGAATGCTAAATGGCAAGAATTGGAACAGGTAAATACCTCGATAAACACAATTGTTAATATCGTTAATACATGTTTCGTCGTTCGGAATTGGAAACAATAGTTTATTCAAATAACTTTAAATTGACATTATGAGGAACTATATGCAGATATTAATGTCAGTTAGGAACGCATTTTCTACCAGGTGATTAAACTCGTCTCTACAATGTAAACCAAGAAGGTTGTGACCTTAAGTTAGATTTGTCCCATATTTTGTATTATATATTGATCACTTAATGGGTTTCAATGTTTATCTTCATAATTTGAATGTTTATGATGGAATAAAACTAGGGGACAGTATAGGACTTATGCCGTGTTTTCAGTGCTTTGTGTGTTTTAGTGTTTTCTGTGCTCGGCTGGTCAAGTTGAGTGCTGCCTTCCCTGTCTGACTAATATAATCTTTATGTTCATAATTGTTATAGGAGACTGTCTGTCAACAGTGTTCTTGACCTTACACTATAGTGCTCAAGTTGTATTTATTATTTGATTTTAAACGAACTTGCACAAAACTTTATAACTATGAGACGTCGGTTGAATCTATTGACAGGAAATATCTAATTACTGTTTTGTTTGCTGATACAAATCATTGGTACCAATTTACTATACTATAATAGTTGCCCTTGCGGTATGTAAATTTAATGTTGTTTTTCGTTGGTCTTTTTATGTCTGACTTTTTATGCTATTTCTGTTGAGAACTGCTTCCTTTACTTATCTCCTTGTATCGTAGTTCACAATGAATTACTTGGAAATGGTGCTAGATCTGGACAGGTATTCACAAAGTATATTAGTGGAAAACTTAAATATTTTGCCCAAGTTAATATTTTGTGCTGGGTATATTTTTCCCAAATGGAAGAATAGCTCTTGTGTTTTTAGTAATTACAGCATAGCTTTTGTTCATAATGCTTTTAACTATGAAAGCATCAATGATGTTGCTGTTCTTGTTTAATTGTGATACACTTAAGTATTTTTTAAGGTTTTAAGAAAAGTCTAAGTTTTTTTACTTAGATGCTTTGTGCATACCTTCTAGTTGTTCTATTGTTTCCAATATTAAAACAGTAATTAACTGCTGATTCTGTGATATTTTTGGCGTGTTCTGATAATTGTCATACGTATCAATCTGTAGTTACTAACTTTATACATATATCTGCAGATTCTAAATAGACTCAACATCACTGCAGGATTAGCAAATTTGTCCAAATTGATTAATGACACTAAGCACATGGATATTGATGTGGAGCTAAAGGAACGATACATAGAAACAATCAAAGCTTGGGTTACCATGGATTGCTCATTGGACAAAGTGCACGAAGATATTTCTATGCTGAAACAACATGCGGCGCGGCAACAAGCTGATGATCGCCAAGTGAGGGAAGATATTTCTGAACTGGACACTCGGGTTGGAGCTGTGGAGGCAGCGCAGCAACATGCCGCGCGGCAACATTCTGATGATCTCAAAGTGAGGGAAGATATTTCTGAACTGGACACTCGGGTTGGAGCTGTGGAGGCTGCGCAGCAACATGCCACGCGGCAACACTCTGATGATCTCAAAGTGAGGGAAGATATTTCTGGGCTGAAACAACATGCCGCGCGGCAACAAGCTGATGATCTCAAAGTGAGGGAAGATGTTTCTGAACTTGACACTCGGGTTGGAGCTGTGGAGGCAGCGCAGCAACATGCCGCGCGGCAACATTCTGATGATCTCAAAGTGAGGGAAGTTATGAAACAAAATCACTCTGAACTGGAAACTCGTGTAGGAGCTGTGGAGGTGATGCAACAGCATGTCAAGCGACAATGTGCTGATGATCTTAAAGGTACCAATATTTTTGTTTAAATAAACATTTTTATTTTAAACACTCTATTTTAAAATTTAACACATTCGTCTTTTTATATAATTTGTTACAAAAGTCTGAACATTGTATAATGGTGTTTATGTACGAGGGTCATTCAATATATAATGCAAACTAACTCATACTTATCTGCAGTATTAATCATTCAAACATGGACATTATCATTCAAAGTAACCTTATATATATTCAATGGCTGACGTTCGTTATTTCGACAGACTTTCTATTCGCGTTGCTACGCAACTGTGCACATGCACACTTACCCGCGTGGTCGCGGCCTACTAATTGTGATGTTAATCAGGATTTCAAATCTCCCTTTAACAGTCGTCTCATTTCTAGTTGGTATGAACATATATAAAGTTATGTCTTATCTATAGTTAAAATTATGAACAAAACGTCAAACATTTTGGACACCCACCGAGCGCAATCCTTGCACATGGTCTATAACCTGTTCCGCAAATCGAAAGAATTGAGTCAAAACTACTCCCCTTTTCCTGGACTTTCTTTTCGCATGTGAATATTATATCTGCTTTTAAAAATGATCTCATTTTTGCTGTTTAGTATGTGCCGTTGCATAGATAAACTGCCCTGCACACTGTTATTCTTTGATTGCAAGTGTGCCGATCTTATTTTCATTTGATTGTCACACCACTTCGCAGGGGCGTATCCAGGATTTGGTGTTAGGGGGGCGCACATATATGTATTTATCTGTACCCCGCCCCCTAAGAAATCGTGCGAGCGAAGCGAGCTAGAAAACAATGTATCTCTGAGGAGCATTTACACAATTACATTCTTTATTTTATAATTGTCAGTGATAAAGTGATTGTGAGAGCATAAAGAGCAAGTAAAAAATGCATTAATTATTAGCGCAGCATATCCATGTGGAAGAATTCTCCTCAAGCGGTTAATCGATAGCGCTCATTTTTTCTATATAGAAATAAGAAGGGACAATATAGTTTTTTCTTAATAACGAAAAAACTAGACAAGCAAACTCTAAGGTGCAAAAAGTTCTGTGATCTTTAATATCTTACACATTAGGTAATATTAATTTCATGCATTTTAATAAATATCTAGATCGCCTATTTTGAAGATATTTTACACCACTTTGCTAATGAGTTGTTCCTTCTTTGTCTATATACAATATGAGCGTATGACCAAACATGGGTATCTTTAACCTGGATTTTAAATAACTTAACTCAAAGTCAACGCTTAGGTGCAAATGGATCTTTACAGATATTAAAATTACTTTTTAAATGATATATATTTCGTTATTTTAAGATAAAATTAAGATCGCCTATTGTAAGGTTCTTTTTGACTAAAATGTGCATTTTTTATCATTGTTAACAGTTGTTGTTGTTGTTGTAGTAGCTTGGCAGACGATCGCTCTATCGCGAGTATATCGGTTATCGCCTGTTTCATACTATGTATTACTGTTTTAATAACAACAACAACAAGTAAATTAAATAAACTTTATATTATAGCATAAAAACGGTGATTTTGCCCATACGTTAACGGGACGAAAACCATTGGTAAAAATAAACTTTTTAAGATTCACGCGCTGTTAACGTCCAGTTTTACGTATGCTTATTTCAGGGCCGCGCCGGCGACTAATAACAATATACAGCGTCAAATGAACAGTAATTCCCATTTTGTTTCTAACTACTAATAAGTTTTCTATAATATTTAAATTATAAATATAAACAAACCCGCAGTATCCATGTTTTCTTGGCATTTGCCGAACCAGGAAGTCGATGTGCATAACAATAATTGGTATGGCGTTACGTTTGTTTTCGCGACGTCGCCACATAATCACCCGCCAAAATATCATTATTTTGAAATACAAACGTATTAATTGATGTTTTGTATGCTATAATAGCGTTTACGCATGTTTTTTTTCGCGTTATAACATATGCAGAGTCCCTCGGGAGCGTTGGGCGAGGGACTCTGCAGATGTTATAGCCCGAAAAAGCATGCGTTAACCCTACATAATTGGTTGGGTGTATCAATATGAGCAGTTGTAGTTTTCACTTTGATTTTATGTACAAAATTAAACAATTTTCTTAGCAAAAGGAAATTACATACATGTAGTAAACGAATGGAAATACTTGCATCAAACCCAACTGATTCTATAAATAATCAACTTTATAATGATTTAATCAGTAGAAAAATGATGAACGTCTAAGGCGTGAATACAGAACCATCAAAAGTGGCCACAAAAAGGCATCATTCGTCAAAAAGGTAAAACAAAATAAAATGAATCATATCAATTAGGAAACAGTTATTAAAATCCCAATTTTACTGTTTTTTTAAATTCCTCATAATTATTTTAATTATTAAATTGCGTATGACAATAACCTAGTAATTTCTAAAGGAACAAAACCTTATTTCAATATTTGTTAAAACATGGCAACATCACACTTAAAAAACAATAACAATTGATAATTGTTCGATATTAATATATATAATTTATACATGTATATTTAATTTCTTTTAAACACAGAATCTATATAAAATTAACTAACAGTGTCAGCGACAAATGTAGGTTTATTACCCCCATAAAACTGACACGCGCTAAACAAACACCGGATTTAACAATCCCGTGTATTAATACGTAACGCGTGGCTACAGATTGTTGCTTTATCATCAGATATCATCGATTTTAATCTCTTTATTTTGTATTTATTTGTCATATAAGCATTGTATAATCCAGTTAGTGTCTGGTGACAGTGACGCATCCGTTTATGTGTTCACAGAAGATTAAAACCATTGTCTGAATAGGTAGTGCAAATATAGTTTGTTCGATTATAAGGCTGTCTGTTTTAGCCTTTATAATTGGTTTTACACCATAATAGTTGACTCGACCGCTGCGTCACTGTAGTCTTACCCTGACTGGACTATAGTATGCTTCATGAAAAATAAATTTCCGTTATATATATTAAATATTACAATTAATCAGATACTGGGGGTTAATCGCTAAAAAAAACTTAAAAACTGAAACACAATTTAAATTGACTAGTATTTCATCTTGCCACGAAGGTTTATCAACGTGCGTGATCTTGCTAGAGTTAGATAATTTCTTTATTGTTTAGATTTATGCAATTTGCGCATTATCACAAGTTACATGTATAGGCCTACATATACATGAACGGGTTGATATGATATTTTAAGTGTGCACAAGTGAAATATTTACGAATTTCGAAATCTTAGCTCAGTCACTTAGTGTTTTGCGTAAATATTGATGCAATGTAATTCATGTGATTCTAAATATGAGTGTTATTACGTTAAATGTCTCTTATAATTCCATAAAATAGTTTGTATAATAATGGAAGGACAGATGATCATATTTATACGTATCAAAAAGTTTATTAGCATAGAACTACATGTTTATAATCAAACACAAATTATGCACATGCATATAAACATAAAAAGAGGGAAATGGAAATAAATTAAAAGAGAAATAATTAATATCGACAGAATACTTTTACACTACATTATAAACACAGTTATTCATCTCTGTTATTTGTTATAAGCATTCTATTACGCTTTATGCAAAATAAACTTCGTGTTCGTTTTTATAACGCCTGTTTAAACCTGTCAACATCAAACACCAATTTACGTAATCGATAATCGCCAAGGGAAGTAAAGCGTGACAAAAGACACACTGTAGCATTAGCGTCCCTTGATTATTGATTTTCAACCGATACCCGCTTGAGGAGAATTCTTCAGTATGCCAATGCAATTATTTCATCAGTTTAGTTTAATCATATTTTATTGCATGAATTTTTTACAACACAATGCATGGTTTGCATACATAATACTATTAAGAAAGAATAGAAGCATAAAGTCAAAGTAAACCAGAGAAAGTTTTATAATATCGCTTTCATTGGGCCACAAGTTGTTACAACATTAGATATCGGCCCTCTCCATGTTTCATCAGCATACCCCATAGGCATTACATCCTTATTTTGACTTGGTAACATTTTTGATATAGTTACTGTGAGAACTGGAAAACAATCAGTGTTTATCTGAGCAGCATAAACAACAAACTCATTTTCTAATGGAATACTTTCATTGCATATAGTTATTTCTATAGCGAGCGAAGCAAGCAAGAAAATACATTGATTATGACTTTCCCTCCCGGGTTTTTGTTTGAATTCGTCTGCTACATTCCGAGATACTTTATTACAAAATCAAGCCATCTGTATTCATCATTTTATGACTTGTTGGACATTTGTGATGTACATAAATCTCGACATTTCTGTACCTGAAGTTTGATACCTTGCTACCATTTAGTCCCGCATCATGATATCTGCATACAGCATTTAGCTCACTTATTAATAAATTGATGATTTTTTTGATCAGACGAGCGAAGCGAGCGAAAAAAATGCGGGGGGGCGCTAGTGCTTCGCAATATGAAAGAGGACATTTTAACACAAGCATCTGGAAGGGCAATAATAAATAGGGTATTTTTTGTTTCGACGGCACTGGATTGTTCTGTTGACTACCGTTAGTCTTGTGACGTTACCGCATCTAAGTGACTTCGATGAAGGCATGCGCTGATGACGTCATTGACGTAGAAGTCCTTTAAATTTCTGAACAAAACAAAAATGACTTAAACATTTATTATGTGAAATTTCTCTTGTCTTGTCGGGTTTTAAAGATAATTCATAGTTTGCATTATATATAGAATGACCCTCGTATAATGTTCTTTTAAGAGACCACGTTCTATCAAATGGTATCGTACTCAATACATGTATTTGATTATCATTTACATTATAACTAAAATAATTTGTGGATATATGAAAGAATAAAGAGTCATAGAGAGAATAACATATGGAAAGATGAAGATTGATACGTGTTCCAATATCATAGTGTTCATTTTGTTAAGAAGTCGTTCATAGTGATTAGACATCATAGAAAGACTACTCAGTGCCTACTAACCTGATGATAACACTGGTCATCCGTATACATGCACCAGACTAGTGCATAAGCAGTCCACCTGTGACTGAAGCATATCGAGGGCTCGGTGCAAAACTATGGTAGCGCTTAGTTACCTGATGATAACACTGATCATCCATATATACTGTATTATCACTCCGCCTGTTACTGAAGCATATATTGTTCGATCTTGCATGGTGCACTGATCATTAGACAGTGCTAGACACAACATATAGGGACACGCCCGTTTATAATTACTTTATACTCATTAAATCTTCAACGATTAATAAGTGGTTAGTCGACCTTTCAGTATTATGCGTGCATGTTTATTGATAGGTCTAGTATTATGCACGCATGTTTATTGATAGGTCTAGTATTATGCACGCCTGTTTATTGATAGGTCTAGTAATATGCACGCACATTTATTGATAGGTCTAGTATTATGCAGGCCTGTTTATTGATAGGTCTAGTATTATGCAGCGGATGTTTATTGACAGGTCTAGTATTATGCAGCGGCATGTTTATTGATAGGTCTAGTATTATGCAGCGGCATGTTTATTGACAGGTCTAGTATTATGCAGCATGTTTATTGATAGGTCTAGTATTATGCAGCGGCATGTTTATTGACAGGTCTAGTATTATGCAGCGGCATGTTTATTGATAGGTCTAGGGTTATGTCATGCTTTCATTGTTGTCGTTTATTTATGGAAGTGACTATTTTTACGGGCCCGTAAGAAAAGTCTCTCAAACTTGATATTACATGTACTGTCACATGTGTCATCCACAATAAAACGTCGTTATTATTAACTTATAAAAATACTATTAAAGCAGATAATTTTTGTCGGGACAAACTTATCAATATGTTCTTGTCAGTTGTATTTTTATATTTCGCCATCTCTTTTCAGATATTCAGAACAAACTCATTGATATCTACAAACGTCGTTGTAAGACATTACCGGTTTCACCAGTGTTTAAAAATAAGGATGAGAATCTATTAAATATCTATAAATACCCCACAATGTATAGTGTAAAACGTAATAAAACTGAAGGTGACGAGAACAAAGAAATAACATGCTATGAAGGTATATTTTGTAAAAACGGCCAGGAATGTGAAGAAATTTACTTGACTGGTGATGCAGGTGTTGGTAAAACAGCGTTCTGTACTTGCATGAGTCTGTTATGGTGCTATGCAAAGAGTGGAGTGCAGATAGATGACGGGTATGCATCATTTCAGAAAGATTTTGAATATATGTTCAAATTTGAATATCTATTTTACGTTAGTCTTCGTGACACTTGTCACATCCATGTGGTAGATATGATTATCGAACAATTGTTCGGAAACAATAAGAACAAGTATCAATCAATCATTGAAAACATTTTAACTGACAAACCAACGCTCATTGTGATGGATGGTCTTGACGAATGGATGCCCTCACAATTAGCTAGTAATAAAACACATGAGCGGCCTGACAGAATATATTCGAATAATTGTGTCTATATCACCACAAGTAGACCTCACAAACTTGAAAGTGTGCGACTATCAAGTAAAGATGTGGACCATTACATAGAAATAATCGGCATCTGTGGAGATTCATCCAAGTCGTATGTAGAAAATGTAATAAATTACTTAAATAAAGAAAATTCTAAGGATAGAACGGTGTCAAGTTTCTTCAGGGACGTAAAACAGAGCAATCTGAATGCTTTGTTAAGTATTCCAATTTTGGCATCACACTTGGTGGTACTGTGGTTTGAAGGGACAATAACTAATATGCCTAGAGCACTTATTTATACTAACATTTTGGAAATGCTTTTTAAAAGAGCTGAAAAAAGGGGAGTGAACATTCCATCACCTACAGAATCTAAATTTCAGCATATTCCTGCTTCTATCTCAGGGATGAAGTTTTTAAACAAACATCTCTCGTTATTGTATAACGTATGTCATCTTTCATTTAGAGCATTATTTAAATCAGATGAAAATGCACCAAACCTTGTATTTACTGTAGAACAGTTAGAAGATGAACCATATTGTTTTTCTGTTACAGAAATAGACTTCCTCTGTCACATTGGTATAGTATCAAAAAATGAGGTTTTCGGTTGCTATTCTGAAGAAAAACTAAAGTTGAGTTTTCTACACAAGAGTTATCTTGAGTTTTTTTCAGCTTTATATATTTCATCATCTGATACTAGTGACTTATTTGATGACAGGTGGAAGTCTATAAACTATGTTTTACAGTCAAAGAATTTAATTCTGTTACTTGTTGGACTTTCTGCTGATGGTGGGAAACAATTGTTTGATACTTTATATCAATTGATGTCAGACGAATTGTCATTATGTAGAACAAATTTGATATTCCATCCTGATGAGCATGAAAGGCACTTTTACATGCGTCAAATTCAGTCACTACAGAATCTAGTAATCGAGTGTTCCAGTCATCCAAATATGGTACTAAGACTTGAGGATTTCCAATTTGGTGTCAGATGGTTTGGAGAGTTCTATAATGATAATATTGTGATTCAATATTTATCGTTAAATGCACCATATGTTAAATCAATTCATTCATTTACAGGACAATATTATGAGGAGTTTAATCAAATCAAAACTCTTCAATATTTACACGTTGGTGATAGAATACAACCTGCTACTGTATATGATGATAAGTTATCCGAGTTAATGATACAGAATAGATCCACACTGCACACTGTTTGTATTGATGGTGAATTCTCACATACATTGATACCAGTACTACCTGTGAGAAGTCTCCCTCATCTGACATCATTATCTCTGTCTTATATTACAATGAAACATGAAAGTTTTCATGATCTCCTGACATATCTGACTGACACTTTTCTCATGGAGAATATAAAACTTGATAATGTGACCTGTGATACTCACAGGTATTACATGGATTATTACATGAACTGTGAATTGACTCTTAATCTTTCACAGCATACAAAACTTGCTTCATTATATTTGGAAGGATATACTATTGTATGTAACAAAATAAACACATCTAGATTGAAGTCCATCAGAGTATTCATGCGTCACTTTAGATATGATGATAGTTGTATAGATTTCTATAGATGTATTAAGCATTCAAAACTTGAACATCTTCATATCAATGTCCTATCAATGAAGACAAACAATGAAACAATGAGAACATTGACGGATTCTGTGAAAACTCTATCATGTATCAGGTCACTGCAACTGTTCCACATGGACTTCCCCGGGGATGCTTTATTAGAACTTCATCCCGATGTAACAACAGTGAAGATAGAACTGATGTATGTCACAATGAGTCCTCAATGGTTTCATAGTTTCATTCAAAGTTGTGATAACAAAAGGTCTGTGATAAAAGTTACGTTAGGTGGATGTATTATTAAATCAGACGATGGAGAAACTCGCATGTCCGAGGAGGAATCCGTTAATTATATGTCAGAGTATCTGTCATCAATACAAACAGTGAGCATCACGCGTAAAAATGATAACTGGTTATGTTTTGAAACTAGATGTCAATAATCCTGTAAATACAAACATATTTTACAATCAAACTATGGTGATTGAAACGTGTGGATGTGCTGCCAACATATCATACGACCAGGCATTTTCTGTGTTAAAGTATCTCCGAAAATAGTACTTGGAAAAAAAATAAATGTAAATAAAAAAAACATTTGTTTGATTTTGGTAAAATTTGTAAAATGCCAGTTTTTGTTATCGGGTTTCGTGAAATATTATGTTAGGAATGAAATGTTTCTTTAAATCAATGAAAGAAAACTTGACTAGATTATATTGCACTTTTATTATTTTGTGTTGCCTTGTTAATAAAATATTTGTGATACAAACTTCATTATTTGTTTTTATAGAAGTTTCAAGCTGCAGAAAGTATGGATGGTACAAACTGTCCATTGTATGGATGGTCCAAACTGTCCACTCCAAGGAGGTTTCAACCTGTCCACAGTATGTAGGTTTAAACCTGTCCACTGTATGTATGTTTCAAACTGTCCGATGTATGAAGGTTTCAAACTGTCCAAAGTATGTAGGTTTCAAACTGCCCACAGTATGGAGGTTTCATACTGACCAAAATATGTAGGTTTCAAACTGTCCAAAGTATGTAGGTTTCATACTGTCCAAAGTATGTAGGTTTCAAACTGTCCACAGTATGTAGGTTTTAAACTGTCCACTGTATGGATGTTTCATACTGTCCACTTTATGAAGGTTTCATACTGTCCACTGTATGTAGGTTTCAAACTGTCTACTGCATGGAAGTTTTAACCTGTCCACAGTATGTAGGTTTCTAACTGTCCACTGTATGTACGTTTCAAACTGTCTACTGTATGGAAATTTCAACCTGTCCACTGTATGTAGGTTTATAACTGTCCACTGTATGTAGGTTTCAAACTGCCCACAGTACGTAGGTTTCAAACTGTCCACTGTATAGATGTTTCAAACTGTCCACTGTATGGAGGTTTCAAACTGCCCACAGTATGTAGGTTTCAAACTGTCCACTGTATGGAGGTTTCATACTGCCCACTGTATGGAGGTTTCAAACCTGTCCACAGTATGAAGGTTTCAAACTGTCCACAGTAGGTAGATTTCATACTGTCCACAGTATGGAGGTTTCAAATTGTCCACTGTATGGAGGTTTAAAAATGTCCAATGTGAAGATGCCTCAAACCGAATGGGGTTACATCCAGTCCACTATATGGAGGTTTCATACTGTCCACTGTTTGGAGGTTTCAAACTGTCCATAGTATGGAGGTTTCATACTGTCCATAGTATGAAGGTTTCAAACTGTCCACTTTATGTAGGTTTCAAACTGTCCACTGTATTGTAGTTTCATCCTGTTCACAGTATGGATGTTTCAAACTGTCCACTGTATGGAGGTTTTAACCTGTCCACTGTATGGATGCTTCAAACCAAATGGTGGTTATATCCAGTCCACAGTATGGAGGTTTCATACTGCCCACTTTATGTAAGTTTCAAACAGTCCCATGCAGTAAAGTGTCATCCTGCCCATGGTATGGAGGTTTTAAACTGTCCACTTTATGGAGGTTTCGAACTGACAATTGATAAGACTTCAAACTGTCGACCTGCCAAGTTTCAACCTGCCAAATGTTTTTAGTTTTAAATTTTCTATTTAATATTTTTCAACTGTTCCCTGTAATGACTCAATATATACTCAAACACAAAAGAAACTGTGCATGGGGTTTTCACTTATTTTTTCAGACATCCATAAAAGAAAGTATATAGGGTTTGGTATCAAATTTTAGCTTATTCAATTGCCTATTAAACACAATACATTTCGTTTAAATAGCGCAGTAAAATAATCGTGTTTTTCGTTTAAGCATGATAAGGGTCACAATAAAAATTGCATAAATTGTGATATCTGTGTTTTTAGACTAAAACTAAGGTGCAAGATTCTCTGAATGGTTTAATTGTGATTATTTCATCTAAATCGGGTATGATCTCGATTTTGACATATAACCTGTGCGATACGACGTCTAATGGAATTGACGTCACGTTTTACGCCGTGCGAGGGAATTTCATTCCATTCGACCTGAAGAGCATTCTGTAGCTCCTGTAAATTGTTGACATCATGTCGCGATCGTACCTTTCTACCAAGAAGGCCTGTTATTATCAACAGAGGTACCTCTAATGAGTATTATCAACGCCACAATTCCCTGACGTTCCGATTAATCTTTGCATAGCAAGTTCTGATTTAACAGAGATCGTTTAGTGTTTTTCTTACTTCTTGGAGTTGCGGAAAATGAATGTGGGGTTATTTGACCAATGTCACCTTTATCAACCCTCTGCACGTGCAAATCATGCGAATGTCCTGTTTTGTGACGTTACGTAACATCTAATCTAATATGAGGGAGACAATAAATATTATTACCTAGCACTCTATATAACGAGTAATTCGTTATTTTTGACTGTTTCATGTCTTAATGTTTATTTTTAGATTCAGGTATGAAACAGTTCATTGCCAGGAGGGCAACAGTTTTGACTGTTACACCCCTGGATGAACTGTTACCTGCGCACTACGATGCGCAATATAAATTCCTGCAAAAACACCCTGCTAGATATATAGCGTATTTTTAATATAACTCTTGAACAATGTTTTGTTCCTTTTTGCTTTATTACATGCCGATTTTATTTGTTTATAATAAAATCATGGGGATAATGACAGTCTTGAATTTATAACAAAACTATCCGCTATTAGTATGACAAAATGTCTTAGAAATATCCTTTTTGTTTGTTGTATAAGTAGAACTTTACTGTAGTTGTATAGAGTATTAGGTAATAAAAAAGTTATTTCATGTCTATCGGCCTCGTGCAACAGTTCAAAAGTCTTCCCCGATACCTCGGGACAATAGTTTTGACTGTTAACCAAACAGACATGAAATAAGTGTATATTGAATAACTCTGTTGAAATTGATCTGATATAATGTGCAACTGATAAGTCCAGTAGCGCTTGGTATTGAAGAGTCTTGTGAAGATGCGTTATTCCAAAAGTGGCAACAAAGAAACCAAGTTTGACTCAATTCACCTTAAACATACCTGAGGGTAAATGTAGTGTTTTCAAAGAATACAAAATAACCATATAAAGACATGGAATAAACAATTAATGTGTACAAAATCGTTTTATACCATTCAGCACTAAATGATCAACCAAAACATACAATGTTCAGAAAATAACCATCTTTATGAATTGCCAATTAAGATAGCACATGTGTATATGTACAAACAATTGTGTACAACCTAGAATAGTTCTTGAAGAACTTACAATATATAACTATAGAGTAAAACCTTACTTAAAGACCACCTTAGTATAAATAAGAATTTTTCACTATTTTATTTAACCTCAATATTCAATACCGTAGCACACAGACAATCCAAAGCTACACAGAACTGGTAGCAGCACCTAGCCATCCAGAAGCGTCAGACTTAGAAAGAACCTTTCATATTAAGACCAACTCAATAATGAGACGAGTTGTCATGGGTACCAAAGGTGGCATTGTTATACAGGGTAAACATGTTTTGGACAGTAATACTTCAAATAAACCATATCAGTATGTGGTATATGCTTAATAGTACTTATCACTATATATGAGACCGCATGTAAATAATGTTTACAGTAAAACAACATAACCACACATGGATCTGTCACAGACTCAGTGAGGAAGTCCACAGACTCGTTCAGCAAGTCACACTTCCTGTCAGCGTATACATAAAGTTTACAGTAAAACAACATAACCATACATGGATCTGTCACAGACTCAGTGAGGAAGTCCACAGACTCGTTCCGCAAATCACACTTCCTGTCAGCATATACATTCTTACAACTCCCAAGTCTAGAATACTGACTAGCACTAAACAATCAAACCATATATTATCTATATCAACTAAATTCTTCATTTTCCTTTCCCCTTTCCTTTTGATGTTACTTTTCCCTTTGCTGAACCTGAAGCTCCTTTTCCTTTTGCTGGACCTTTACCTTTAGACTCAGTCTGTTTAGCACTTGCTTTAGTCTTTTTCTGAAACAGAAATAAACAAGAGATGTTTGTAAAATAGACATGCCCCCATTGCAGCAAAGTAGTCAGAAATTGTAAAGGTCATGGTGACCTTGACCTACTGACCTCAAAATCAATAGGGTCATCTCCTGATGCTGACCAACCTCCATGTAAAGTTTGCAGATCCTAGAGCAAAGTGTTCCTAAGTAATTGAATGGAAACCATTTGGTCTACCGACGGACCGACAGAACGACATGAGCAAATCAATACAGCCCCTCATCAAAGATGGGGGCATAAAATGATACATATATACATGTTCTTATACGGAAATAATCATCAAAACTAGACACTAAAATCATATACCCATACCCAAAAAGGGTCATTATATGCTGAACAATACTGCAGATTATATGCCAAACTATTCTTAAGATTCCAATCAGAAACAATTAGTTCTATCAAAACCTACAAACAGACAAACAGCCAGACAGACATGAGCAAGGCACCACACATCCCATACAAACTAAGCTAGGTAACACACACCCGTACAATCTATATACCGGTACATGTGATCAACACTCACCTTAATCATTGTATCAAGTTCAAGGTCATCACCAGCTTCACCGTCATCTTCCTCAGCTCCGCCCCCTTCCTCTTCATTACCAAGGAGATCCATTTCACTGTCAGCCGAAACTCCGCCCCCACGACGCTTCTTAACCGTAACCCCTGTAGAATATGGAGTCTTGTGGACTTCTTTATTATATGTTCGTGTAAATGCTGCTTTGGTCTGAAATTTTAGTAAAACCAACTACATTTCATTCATATGTACATTTGTTTTATATACAAACACTTACACAACTTTTTTGTACATTACTATTTGATACAATTACCAGCTTCGTAGGTTAAACCAACATAAACTTTTTGCTTACATTATTCATAACATACATGTGTATAACTCCAACGCGATAAATTGCAGTACAAAAACAAACACAATATTGCCTATATTTTTGTTATGGATTAAAATCAAGGACCGTAATTACCAATGCAAGCATTCACACATTTAGCACATCAGGTAAAGTTTTCATGCTCCTAAATATTCAGAAACATAAATATAGCGGATTTTGTTTTTGTATTGCAATTTATCGAGTTGGAGTTATACATTGTGAAACCCTGAAAATTATCAATTTACATAGGAAAAATAAAGAAAACAGCAATAATCCTGCAGTTCATTAAAACTCTACAGACAAATTTTACTAGTGAATACCCTTTATTATAAACAACGTAATTATTAACGATATAATGATTTATGATAAAATTTTAACACTGAATTGCATGGGATTAGGTATAAAGGAAAGCCAAGACAGCCAGCTGTGCGTAAAGTCAAAAAGATTATATTAAGTCAGACAGGGAAGGCAGCACTCAACTTAACCAGCCGAACACATAAAACACTAAAAACACACAAAGCACTAAAAACACGGCAAACCGTCCCGAAAGTCTGGCGCCTAAGCCAGTCAAACCAAAACGGAACAAGGGCCATGTGATGAGAAAACAACCGGACACCACACACCACAAGGACAATCTACAACACATATATATATATGTGTACATGCAATTTTGAAAGATACGAAGCAGCCTTGTGCTGGACGACGAAATTGCAGAATGGCACATACAAAATGAACAAAGTTCAACAAAAACGCGAAATATTTTAGTACTTTTACTATAAAGTGGACAATACAAACATAGAGGAAGGTTGACCAAAGGGCTTCCGCCTTGGTACGGACAGCGACAAATGTCACTGGGGGCTTAAACGTTTTACAGTACACCAAACCTCACAACCAAGCCACCCTTGTTTCCTCTAGGTGTATACATACAAGTATAGCTGCTGCTTGTTGTAGAATACTAAATAATTCTTTTAAATTTTACAATACATATATTTGAATGGTGGCCAATACAGAATTGTGAATTATAGGGCATTCAGGATAACATGATGTTTACAAACATGAATCTGCTTGGTCAACTGAACATGTTTTACAAATCACTAAAGGGAACATATATGGTCAGTTTATGACTAAAAACATCACTGACAAATCGTGCACACCTGATTAATCCACTTTTGTGAAATTTCCCGCCTTTTTCATTACAATGGGTGCACTACAGAATGTCGCGAGGAGACGCTAAGACTACAAGTGTGTGGCTTTCAAGCTGAGTAGAGAAGCTAAGACTACAAGTGTGTGGCTTTCAAGCTGAGTAGAGAAGCTAAGACTACAAGTGTGTGGCTTTCAAGCTGATTAGAGATGCTAAGACTACAAGTGTGTGGCTTTCAAGCTGAGTAGAGAAGCTAAGACTACAAGTGTGTGGCTTTCAAGCTGAGTAGAAAAGCTAGGACTTCAGGCATGTAGTTTTCAGGCTGCCATAGAGATACTATGTTCCAGAGAGAAAAGTGGGTAAACAATTGAAAAGATACAGTAACACTTTACCTTTGTACTTAATTTACTCAATGGATCCGTACTATTTGGCCACTTAGATATGTCCATTATATTATCAAAATCATCTTTTATAATGTCATATTCATCCATTAAGTGTATCACATCTTTAACACCCTCTCCTTCATGTTGAACTAGGGGCTCAGTAAGGGCCTGTCTAAAGAAGGGGAGGTAATCTAGATTCAAACTTTTCTTGTCCCCGGATATCCTGAAAAAAATATATCACAAAATGACAGCATAGGAAGGATGCTTTACGTGTAAAGTGAAATATTTGTGAATGGTTAGATGCATTATGCAATCACCAGCCATCAGAAACCTTCACTCAACTACAAATGTTTACTAATATTCCTACACAGTTTGACAACTGTATCTCAAATTTTTACTTATGGGCAACAAAAGCAAAATGTCATTGTTTCACAGGCTATCTATTCACAATTCTACTGATACTGGTTGAATATGAATACAAATATATATGTGCAAAACAACACATGCTGACCTATATTACTATGAAGGTTGATGACTGCAGCACAAGTTCTAGTTTTCAAGTTACAGACGACACAATATTTTAGGATGGACGGCTTGACACAGACAGGGGCACAAATCTGCAGCTGCCAAAATTATTTGGGGGCATAAAATTCAATCCAAATCTATTGTGACAGACAAACATACAATAAGAATACTTACTTAAGTCTCATGTGTGTTCTCAGTTCTTGTAGTATCCTCTCTGTTTTACCAGTCGATGAATTCTTACCTAGCCAACTAGGGAATGCTATCATCTGAGATATATTTCCTCGCATGTATTCTCCAGGTATAACACTAGCATACATAGCCTAAAATAAATAAATATACCAGATTTATATAGTGCCTTTTTCATTCAAGCACACATTCAAAGGCACTTTACATGGTATATTGGGACCAGACTTTGGTATATTGGGACCAGACTCTGGTATATTGGGACCAGACTTTGGTACATTGGGACCAGAGTTTGATATATTGGGACCAGACTCTGGTAAATTGGGACCAGACTTTGGTATATTGGGACCAGACTTTGATATATTGGGACCAGACTTTGAGTTATTTGGACCAGACTTTGGTATATTTGGACCGGACTTAGAGTTATTTTGACCAGACTTTTCTCTCACTAACCTCTAATGGAAGCAAACTCCAACTTTGTCTCGTTCGTATTCTTTTCTCACACAGATCTGAGTCACAGAGTGAATCAGCCGATCTTGCTAGTAGTGATAAATGTCGGGACTGACTTCCCCTACAAACATACAATGTTATATGGTGAACAGGTGATTAGCGACCTAATGATCAGGGAGTAAAATGTAAGTAGTAGGTTGGACGCATGTCTGAAAATAGACTTTAACTCTGTAATTTACTTTATGGTATAGAAATCTTGAGTATGGGTTTTAAGACCTTCCCAAATATTCAAGTAGGGTCTTTCTAAATGATGTGATATGTATGTACCGGACCACCATCTCCGAACCAGTCTCAGCTCAGAAGGAGCCGGTGGGGTGAGTTGTACCCAAACGTTTATCATTACGCTGACGCCGATTCACTGGGGACTGCCATTATTCCCCTATTCTATGATAAGTAGATCTACAAATGTGCCATAAAGGGCAAAAATCATCCTGAGAGTATGCACAACTAAAGGTTTGGTACCAAGTATGCATGTGAAGTTTAATAGAAATCCAACCAATGGTTAAGGAGAACAAGCATGGACAAACTTTGACATCCATCCACACATATAGATGTCCAACACAAAATCACCATGTCTCCCCTACTATATGTGAGATAATACAGTAGGAGACATAAATATAAGAAAATATCTTACTTAGCAGCAAAAGGTGAAACATGTACGTAATTTTCTTGTACAAATAAAGGTGCTATGTTGTAATCATGAAAGAATAAATCTGATTTGTCATTTATTGTCATATTTCTCGTCTCTTCCCCACCTACAAACACTTTCCGACATACATCAAAAGGACCCTGAAAAAAGAAAAATAACACAAAGGTTAATCCAATTTAACTCAAACCCAACTATTTGCATCGCTCAAGCTATAGTTTGTTTATCAGCTCTGTATCACTTTAAGTACAAGAAGTCTGAGGTCATTGGGCAATCAGGCAAGGACAAACCTGGATGACCGCGCATTTACAACAAACGACATATTCATACAAAGTAGAATATCATTAAAAGGTGTAATCTACCAGCAATGATGCTATTGATGGGAAATCATTTGGACGTCGGACGTGTGCAAAGTCGTAACAGTGTTATACACACAAAAATCTCTACTAGAAACATGGCCACACAACAAGATATGGTAGTTTGCCCTTTTATGGGCATATATTGAAAAAAGAAAATAATTTATATTCTTCAAAGATAGAACGAGCTTACTGGGGTATCAAATCTTATGTCAAGATAATAATTGTTTGGTATATATATGAGGTAGGCAATTAACTATACAAATGCTATACTTACCATTTTCATATCTTTCTTAGCTCTGCTTGCGTCAGATTTTACCTGATCATAAGTTATAGCTTTATCAGCCGCAGTCCACATAGATAAATTATGTATCACCTGAAAAATAGAATTAAAGGCCTGAATTTAGTTTGAATCCTTAGTTACATGAGGATCAGTGGTTTACATGTGGGATCAATAGGTCCAGAGTCCTACAGTCCAACTGAGACAGAATTCCAATCCTGAAAATGAGTCTGTTGTGCCATTAGCACACACAACTACACCAAAACTCAGTTCAAACATTTTTTTATTGATGAAATTCAGTTCATGAAATTTCAAATGGTTCTAGCTTAGTCAAAACTTAATAATAATTCCAAATGACCATAACTCAAGTCAATTGTTAAAACTTCTTTCATCAAGGGGTGTCAACAGGGTCAGATTAAAAATCAGGAAAATCATTTGCAGCCAACCTTTTTTGCCAAACATGAGGCCTTCAATGACATTGTTTCCATAATTAACTCAGTTTATAGTAAAGAAAATATTTCAAAAAAGATTAAATTTGCTATAACTTTTTTAATTTCTTGAGATTTTTTCATTAAATAACTCGTATTTTGGTCAGAAGCCATTGCTCTTTCAGGCATGATAAATCCGGAATTCCGAATAAATCAGGAAAATTGACACCCCTGCAAATAACTGCAGAAAAGTGGATTCAATTCTCTCTAGTGCGAACAAATCTAGATTATTCCAGAATTGTAGGAGCCAAGAAATGAAATTGCACTTCAATGAAATTTACAAAATGTACAACCCATGTAAAATGCTAGATTTCATACCTGACGCATGTCCTGGTTTGCTGCAACTATGATCTCATTTAACGCTGGTGGTGGAACCTTTAAACCTTCTTTATACGCTATAGACATCACAGCAGCCTTGAGGAAACACATAGTACAATATATGTTAGTAACAGCTATACTACATGTATAATAACATATAAATTGTAACCAGAGAACTTTAGTTTATACTAATTTATATTCGGTTTATTGTGAAACTGGTTCTTACAGCTTATGTTTGATCACTATGGAGTTCTGACATCTTATTTCAGACGGGATAACTAACTTTAAGAATGAAATATTCAATTGCTCCGACCTTGTATAGTCCAGAGAATTTGACACCACTCTCGACCTTTAAATTAGCATAATTTAATAATGGCTGTATGTTTTTATAAAAGGAGAGTATCACGAAAACGTTCGAGGTGTGATCCCAATACAAATCTAAAGAACCGATATTGCGCGATTTGCTCGAGGAAATTTATACATGTACATTCAATGCAATTACCTTGTAATATATTCATGCATAAAGGTCAGGATCATGTCAAATTCTCTTTGCTATATATTTAACCTTGTGATCATCGAAACACCTCAGTTTTGTCAAAAACAGCATGGCCTGAATTGAACGTTGGCCAGTAAGTTGGTTAATGTATCAAAAACTTAAAAGGGTTCATCTACATAGCAGGACAACACAGAGCAAAGATTGGGGATCAAATGCCTAGATGTTTTCTTTGATGTACTTAGATGGCACTTTTACAAATGACTAAACAAACTCTCTCAATATCAATGAGACTACTAAAAGTCATAAGGGATATCGAAAACATTCATGTGTTAGGAGAGTTTCAGGTCTGAACTTATAAAAGATAATCCTGCTTGAAGCAAAGAATAAAGTTTAAAGACTTCAAGGAGATTACAGCACAGTGTAGCTTGGCCTACCTTAATTTGTTCCACTCAAGGAGGTTGAAAGTCGGAGATCGTAGCAATAGTTGGCTAAAGTTCACAAAGACTGTCACAAATGCATAGCCTACCTTAATTTGTTCTACTCGGGGACATTGGAATCGGAGATCGTAGCAATAGTTGGCTAAAGTTCACAGACTTTAACAAATGCATAGCCTACTTTAATTTGTTCTACTCAAGGACGTTGTAATCGGAGATCGTAGCAATAGTTGGCTAACGTTCACAAAGACTGTAACAAATGCATAGCCTACTTTAATTTGTTCTACTCAAGGACGTTGTAATCGGAGATCGTAGCAATAGTTGGCTAACGTTCACAAAGACTGTAACAAATGCATAGCCTACTTTAATTTGTTCTACTCAAGGACGTTGTAATCGGAGATCGTAGCAATAGTTGGCTAACGTTCACAAAGACTTTAACAAATGCATAGCCTACCTTAATGTGTTCTACTCGGGAACGTTGAAATCGGAGATAGTAGCAATGGTTGGCTAACGTTCACACAGATTGTAACAAATGCATAGCCTACCTTAATTTGTTTCACTCGGGGACGTTGGAATCGGAGATCGTAGCAATAGTTCGCTAAAGTTCACTAAGACTGTAACAAATGCATAGCCTACCTTAATTTGTTCTACTCGGGGACATTGGAATCGGAGATCGTAGCAATAGTTGGCTAAAGTTCACCAAGACTGTAACAAATGCATAGCCTACCTTAATTTGTTCTACTCGGGGACATTGAAATCGGAGATCGTAGCAATAGTTGGCTAAAGTTCACCAAGACTGTAACAAATGCATAGCCTACCTTAATTTGTTCTACTCAAGGACGTTGGAATCGGAGATCGTAGCAATAGTTGGCTAACGTTCACAAAGACTGTAACAAATGCATAGCCTACCTTAATTAGTTCTACTCGGGGACATTGGAATCGGAAATCGTAGCAATAGTTGGCTAAAGTTCACCAAGACTGTAACACATGCATAACCTACCTTAATTTGTTCTACTCAAGGACGTTGGAATCGGAGATCGTAGCAATAGTTGGCTAACGTTCACAAAGACTGTAACAAATGCATAGCCTACCTTAATTTGTTCTACTCGGGGACATTGGAATCGGAGATAGTAGCAATAGTTGGCTAAAGTTCACCAAGACTGTAACAAATGCATAGCCTACCTTAATTTGTTCTACTCGGGGACGTTGAAATCGGAGATCGTAGCAATAGTTGGCTAACATTCACAAAGACTGTAACAAATGCATAGCCTACCTTAATTTGTTCTACTCGGGGACATTGGAATCGGAGATCGTAGCAATAGTTGGCTAAAGTTCACCAAGACTGTAACAAATGCATAGCCTACCTTAATTTGTTCTACTCGGGGACGTTGGAATCGGAGATCGTAGCAATAGTTGGCTAACGTTCACACAGATTGTAACAAATGCATAGCCTACCTTAATTTGTTCTACTCGGGGACGTTGAAATCGGAGATCGTAGCAATAGTTGGCTAACGTTCAAACAGATTGTAACAAATGCATAGCCTACCTTAATTTGTTCCACTCGGGGACGTTGGAATCGGAGATCGTAGCAATAGTTGGCCAACGTTCGCATTTTTTGATGATTTCTATCATTGCACATTGTAATAATGGGGATTTTTGTGTTCTTGATAATATTCGCCAACTCCTGAAAAGTGCACATTTTGTAAAGAATTAATTATATAAATGTTAAACAAAAGATGTTTGTATAACATGCATGCCCTGGTGGAAGTCAAATAAATATCAACTACTGGTCACAACCCTAGCTGTGTACCAAGTATCCTAGGCCAAAACTATGCTTTAGTGTTTTTAAACATATTTCATTCAACTTCACCATTTCATTAGACTAGAATTGAATCTAAAGCATTAATACATATTCATACTTACTAAAAGCATACATTAGTTATTGATCTGAAACAATTAGATCTAATAACTGATGATATGTGAATAACGGTAGACCTTCCATGAGGAAAGCATTTATCATTTATCTGATTCAGAAACAAAAGACCAAAATATACAACAGCATAAACACCAAGATAATGAATCAAAGTTAACCAACATGGTTCCAAGTTTTTCCGGCTCCTTAGAGAAAATGACTAAACCTTAGCTATTTTGTCTAAATAACTAAACCTACCAAGTGCCTTCATTCAGTTTATCTCAGGATCAATTAAATACAGACGGCATGGGTTACCTGCCATGGAAAGCGCTACTTGCACTCGCCTATGTTATAACAATGACTCAGTGTAAAACAGTTCTAACTACATATAAGTATTTATTATATGTAGTTAAACTGTTTGGCACAGAGCCGTCAATAATTACACACATGTTTGAAGAAAAGTCACCCTGGTTTTGTGAAAAGTGTTTCTAGCTCTTGAAAAAGTTTTTAATCAAACTATTGAGAAAGTGAGTGACTTATAAATCTCAAATAATTGAGATAATTTTCAACAGGAAAATTACGCATGTTAATATTTCAAAAACACATGTTTTTATATGTGTTGCTAAATCACTCAATGTCATATTTTTTTACCCTACTTGGGACATTTTCAAGAGATGAAACACTAAACTTACTTTACAACATAACTTTGCAGTACTACATGAATGAACATGAATGAACATTGATATTGAATATACATGAATCATGTATAACTTGTAAGTTGTTTATAATAATGTTTTGTGTATGGGCGTGGACCAACTTACCCCCACGCCACCTCGATCCTCGTTACCACTCATACCATCTACCTCATCCATAATAAGACAATGTTTATGACCGTGAGTACTCGATGAACCAGAGCCAATGTAATCTACAATACTCGTATTTCCCACAGATTGTGATATCACTTCCTTCAAACTTTTAGCATTTCTTGTATCTGAGGCATTCAACTCTACGTAGGAAAATCCTGCTTCCTGTGAAATAAAGTTATAAGAGTGATAAATATCGGACAGAAAAGGCAGCGCTCGAGCACAGAAACATTATCATTTAACCAACACAGACCCAAGTTACACTGCACAATGCCACACACACAATTGAAAAAATCTGAAGGACTTATTTCCAGCTAAAAAAAAGCCGAATGACCTAGTTTCAGCTGTAAAACGTCCTGAAAAGTTGAAGAAGAACAGTAAATGGTAAAACCCAGCAGCCTCACAAATAATTTCAACACAGGATGACGACTTTTAAGCTAACCTGTCTACAAAGGCCACCCCCATTTAAACAGCGGTCTTTGTTTACAGGGTATTTCTTAAAAAGTGACATACAATATCAAATGGTCTAAATGGAGATTTATCTTGTGTTCTTAGCAGAAAGGTAATTCCTATCAATATAAACTCTAAACCGTGACCTATTCAACGGTATATCATGCAAAACTGCGATCTATTTCCCAAACAAACAATATTATGTTAGGCCTAATCAATATATAAGTCACTAGAAACAAACAATATTTTGTTAGGCCTGATCATTATATAAGTCACTAGAAACAAACAATATTATATAAGGTCTATTCAATATATAAGTCACTAGAAACAAACAGTATTTTGTGTTAGGCCTGATCATTTTATACATACATACCTGACAGACTAAAGTTGCCGTTGTAGTTTTCCCAATACCTGGTGGGCCAGATAATAAAGCAGCTTTAAATCCAGCCCCATCGTCACTTCCACCGCGCCCGAAAAACTTTCCCGTAACTGGTTTAACACCCGCTGCTTGATTTTTATGCCAATTGGTTAGCCAATGAAGAAGTTTCTTGGCATGACTTTTATCACCAGTTTGTCCAATAATATGTTTTAACTGAGTGGGTTTATATTTATCAACCCACAGTAACGAAGGCTGCGATTGGTCCGTTTGAATTTTACTACTGTTCACTGATTGGTTCACATTTGAACTGCTGCATTCTGATAGGCTATCACTTTTATTTATTGAATTTGTCTTTGAGGTAGTTTCTTTTTTAATGGAATCCATAGCTTTACTTGCTGACTTCTCCAGCGATTTTTCCTACAATAAAAAGGTACAAATCTCAAAAACTAAATTTACAAAATCTTCTATAGTAAAATTACTCATATTCGCGGATGAAATCATGAAATTCAAATTCAATCACATCGAATAATTAAGCTCAACAATATGTAACAAGGGATGTTTCTTTTATTTAAGAAACCATGAATTACAATTATTAATACCTATAACCCTAAAATTTAATACCCAGGAACATTTAGTTGTTTTATAGTATACAACCTTCAATGCAACAAGTAATTAAGAATTGCAAGCAATACAGAAATCCCCTACCGGTGTAACAGGCCAAATTTCCCCCCTGTCCATTTTTTCCCCGGGGGCAAGTCGGCCGGTCCATTCTTTCCCCCCTAAAAAGTAAAATTTATTATGATATTTGAATTACCTTGGCCTCTTTTTTCCCCCCTTGGCCCCGATTTCCCCCATAGAAGTTGAAGTTTCTAGTATGATGATCAAATGCAGCATAATTGGCCTATTTTTTCCCCCCTTGGCCCCGTTTTCCCCCCTAGAAGTTGAAGTTTCTACCGGTAGTATGATGATCAAATGCAACATTGGCCTATTGTTTTCCCCCCTAGGCCCCGTTTCTCCCCCTAGATGTTGGGAGTTTCTAGTATGATGATCAAACGCACAATTGACCTATTTTTCCCAAAATGGGGCCAAGGGGGAAAAAGGGCCTAGAAAAAGTGTAAGACTTGATCAAGAATAGTGTTTATTAGGGGGGAAAAAATGGACCAGAGGGGGGAAAAATGGCGTAGGCCCGATCTTTCCCCGGTGGAAAAACGGGGCCGGGGGAAAAAAAGGACTGCTACAGTAACAGGCCAAATTTCCCCCCAGTCCATTTTTTCCCCCGGGGAAAAGCTGGCCGGAGGAAAAAAAGGACCGCTACACCGGTTTGAGGCCAACTCTTTCTGTTGCCATAGCAACCACAATTTTTGTCAGAATCAAAATAATTTTAGACGTGCATAATTCCCTTATTGCCCCCTATCCACATATCAAGTTTCATAATACTAGCTTGGAAACTGTTTGAGATATGGCAGGATCCAGATTTGGGCATATTTTCACTCTTTCTGTTGCCATAGCAACCACAATTTTTGTCAGAATCAAAATAATTTTAGACGTGCATAATCCCATTATTGCCCACTATCCACATACCAAGTTTCATAAATCTAGCTTAGAAATTGTTCGAGTTATGTCAGGATCCAGATTGTTTGACGGACGGACTGACTGACTGATGGACGGAGGGCAAACCTATAGTCCCCTCCGGTCAAAAACCGGTAGGGGACTTATAAAAGGGTACTAACTCAGGGCAATGTGTTCAATTCCAATTATGATGAATTAAGAAAATAAAATTCCCAACTTTCTCTGAAATTTTCTAACCAAATTTTTTTCAAAGTTCCAAGACCAAATCGGTGTTCACCCAAGCGTTACGAATCACCTATTATTGTATATGTAAGAGTGTGATTTAACAATGTTGTCTCCTACCTAAACCTGGCATACTAGTACATCAGTTTTTTGAAAAAACATATATATTTTGAAATTTTGTGTCACTCATATTTCTCGCAAATTGAACAATAACCCCTATTTTCTTAAGTTATTATTGTAGCTGATTACACAATGCTTTAAATCTATGCAAAAATCAATAATCTTGAGTGCCATGTTTAACGGACATACTTAAGGATTTTTTAAAATCTTTTTAAGAAAATTCTAAGTTTTCGACTAAAATGTGAATACCAGCCCAGTACACCTTGATTTACCTTTTTAAAGGATTCTTCAGCTTGTAACATATACTTGGATTTCTTGCCAGGTTTCGTACGAATCAAATCCAGCAGACTATCTTCATCCAATATCTTCGTCTTAAATGATTCTGCCTGAATAGTTCACAATTAAATTGTTATTGAATTGTTTTTATCTATGAATAGTTCAAAGCAATATTTATACAACTTATTGTTCACAAATGAAGAACACAGATAATATCTTCACCTCAATGACAATTCATTACAAACATTTTATCGATCCTCATCCGTAATCAGACTTTTACTAATTCCATATCCATAGCAACTACAATTTACTGATAACAAAACAACATCCATAACAACCAATATTACCAATAATACTAGAAATTCATGGCCTCAGGCAAATTATGTCGAGCCTCAGCGCACGTTGAAAGAAAGCACCAACTTAAATGTGCCAAGTTACACCTAAATCCCACCACCTTTGACCTCCAACTGTGACCTTGACCTTTGGCAGAGGAACTTGGGGTTGTTCAAGACACTCAACATAATAGAGGTTAACATTCATGCCAAATATAAGCAAGATTACTGTATTCCTAGAAATGGTTTCGCGCATTTTAAGTTAGCGACTTTCGCGGGAGGTATCATTTCGCGAAGTTTAATAGCCGCGAATATGTTACCTCCAACAAATCCACGAAAGTTTCTAGCTTCTTCATACTAAACATGCTAAAATCGCAAAATCATTCAACGAAGGTTAATTGTACTTGCGCATACATGACATTGAATCTTCTGTCAATAAATCCATCTTTATGAAATCTAAGAACAATTAATTTATTGCGTTAATTTCTCAATATAAACATCAATTTCAATCCTCTGAGAATGGTGCATACTTTAGCTTGTGTAAACACAAACGCTGTTATGACGTAGCGTGTAATGTGCTCAATGTAAACAAGCACTGGGGTACATGGGTGGGGTGTTAACATTCAGTTGATTATACTTCTACTAAGGTTTGTTTTTGTCATGATTAAAGTCAATGTATTCCTGTAAAGGTATTTACAATAATCACTTCACATTTATTTGTTTAACATATGTTTGGTGGTTAATTTATAATTGTAACTTTTACCGGTTTATGTTGATAACACCTAATGAAAACACTATGAAATCCTTTGTTATAAAGAGATTAATTGATCATCGTAATTGTTATGATGTCATCTTAGGTCACATTCAATTGAATTTGATTTGTGTATACACGGATTGTGATGACAAACAGTCCTATTGAAATTGCATTATGTGTCAAACATGCCTTTATGCCGTAGCGACTTAAGTTTCGCGGAATTCGCGGGCGGTATGATTCCGTGAAAATTTGTAGCCGCGAATATGCCGACTGTATGAAAAACGCGAAATATTGTATCCGCGAAAGTATCTAGGAATACAGTAGTCAAAGCATGATAAAGTTATGTTCTGAACAAAATCAGACGGACGCACTTATGCACATACACCAAAAGTGGCAACGAAGTCTAGCTCACTGCAAGCGGGCTCGACAAAAACAGTTACAATAGCAAACACATTTACCAATACTAAAAAAGTTACCTTAGACATCTTACTCAGTCCAGCATCACGTCCAGCCACCACATAGTCTGTTTTCTTACTGACATTACCCGTCACTTTCCCACCATATCTCTCTATCATTGTCTTTGTCTCATCTCGTTCAAACGATTCTAACACACCCGTGATAACAAATGTAAGTCCTTCAAGACAATTATCCGCTCCCTGAAACACACCCGTGTCAACAAATGTAAGTCCTTCAAGGCAATTATCCGCTCCATGAAACACACCCGTGTCAAAAAATGTAAGTCCTTCAAGGCAATTATCCGCTCCATGAAACACACCCGTGTCAACAAATGTAAGTCCTTCAAGACAATTATCTGCTCCGTGAAACACCCCCGTGATAACAAATATAAGTCCTTCAAGACAATTATCTGCTCCTTGAAAGATTCAGCATATAAAATAGGACAAGACAAGATGTTTGTAAATTGTATGCCACCATTGCCGCCAAAAAGTCATTAATGGTAAGGTCATAGTGACCTTGACCTTTGACCTACTGACCCAAAAATCAATTAGGGTCATCTATTGTTGCTGACCAACCTCCAGGTAAAGTTGGAAGATACTAGGGCAAAGTGCTGTTAATGTATTGAATAGAAACCATTTGGTCTACCTACAAACAGACTGAAATGCAGGTTCTTGAAATGAATATACCAATTTCTGCCTGCAAATCGTGCAACATCAGTCCTTTATATTTGTGTTTGTAATACATCTTGAACATCTTCGTGATACTTCCCGCTTACATCAAAACATACAATCCGAGTAATATAATATTATACAAACAAGATATCAGCTGATTAATTATGTTAATAGAAAATTGAAAGAAGAATATGTTTTCTTTGTGATAATTTTAGTATTTCTCATAATGCTTTTTAACTACATTTATAATTTATATATATATTATTTGATAATATTATTTTCCTGTTTAGCTGATACAGTAAAGGAAATTAAATGATTTTAAGCAAAATTCTTCTTTTCCCCTTAAGATGCTTTGTGACTCGTTTCACAACACAAACAAAAAATAAGAACATTACCTCTGGTATTTCTTTAGCGCCCAGAAACTGTGGAGCAGCTCGGTTCAGATATGATCTGTATCCTGTACCCTTATGTCCTGGTGTCTGAAAATAACATAAATATGTTATAAGACATGGAAATTCCATGAAAACCAGATTTTTGTGGCAGCCTAGTCCAATTAAGACTATTTTTAGCAACAGTGACCTTAACGTCATCGACCCTACTTTCAATCCCAAGCAAAGTTTTCATATAAGTTACCTACACAGCAAGTTTCATGTGATATCTCATTCCTAAATAAAGTTATCACATGGTTCATACAAAATTCTCTAACCCAAGTTCAAGGACTATTCAAGGTAGAATAGGTATTTTCAATGCAATTTCCCAAACATTTACCAAGATTCAATGGTAAGAAAATGTCATTATGCACTGCCATTTTATACACTATTTCTAGTGACGTCATACACAAAAATATCCAATTGCACTCAATTTATTACAATTAATTTCCAGTGACATTAGCACTCATACATTTCTGTACTTTCAATTTTTGAGAACAAAATAGTTTCTGTTTCATTTTTTACGCAGATGATGGCCATTTTGATAACATCCATAAACTTTCAAGGATATTCAAGACCATTCAAAAACCGGTAGGGGACTTAACTAGAGCTGTCATTGATATTTTATAGCTGATCAATTATCAATTCACATTATGAAGTACCCATACATGGGTAAATGAATGGGACCACCCTTAACCAGTATTTTTCCTGCACAAATTTTTCTAGTTAAATGGAAGTTGACAAATGGCCCAAATTCTGCAAGTCTATGAACATGTGGCTTTATTATAGCTAATGGAAGTAACACATTTTTTACGCTTCACGCCTAATTTTGTGGGGAGCGATGGCCTAGAGGTAGGGCGCACATATCAGGATCAAGAGGTCCAAGGTTTGATCCCCACCAGCGCCACTGCTTAATTTCCCTAAGCAAGAATAACCCACAATGCTCTACTCGACCAAGGTGTGATATGGTACCTGTACACGTTCTATATATTAGTATCTGGGTGCCGTACATCGAATGTGGTACACGCACCAGGAGGGAAGGTTTCCTTAGGTAGCCCTATGACCAGGGGAAGTTAAAATGTCAAATGGTGGCTGAACGGCTGAATTGCTAAAAGCATCCCTCGAAAATTGGTAACTTAATCTTTTTATTACATCAAGGATCAATTGTCACAATTATTCATGTAAACAAGAGATGTTTGTAAAATATGTATTCCCCATTGCATCCAAATAGTCATTTATGTTAAAGGTCACTGTGAACTTGACCTTTAACCTACTGATCTACTTTAGCTTGCCAACCTCCATGTAAAGTTTGAAGATCCAAGGGCAAAACGTTCATGAGTTATTGAATGGAAACTACTTGGTATGAAGACCGACCAACTAACAAACAGACATACATGTGCAATGCAATATACTCCCTAATCAAAGATGGGGGAATGATTATAACAAGCATGTACATAAAGGTACCTCACAATGGGAGCATGATTATAACAAGCATGTACAGGGTGATTCATAATATCTGTCACACTTTTCAAATGAAACTGTTTTGATACTGAGTATAACCACAAGTAGTTTGAACATCTTAAACACATATGTTTCAAAGTTTTATTTGATATACAATATCACATACTTTCATGTATATTTTAGTCTACAAATGGAATCGTATTGTATGTTATATATTCAATCTGACGTCAATTAGGCCAATGATGACGTCAATGCTTTTTTGTGTGGCTTAAAATCTTGCCATCTTCTATTGATATAATTTACAGACACCATTCATCAAGCCAATGTGCCTTTCATCTAGACACTTCAACATAACCAGGATAATATTTTTGTGCATTCTACGATGGTTATAATAGGAGAATGACTTTCATAGCAGAGCTGATCAAAGTTATGCAGCGTTTAATTATGCTTTAAAAGTGACGTCTTCGAAATTGCACATATTTTATTACATCGCTCATGACGCCATGATGTCAACATCATTGCTGGAGCTTATATAAGATAAAACTTGATCTTATAAGCTTTCAAATGATATACATTGTATGACACATATATATCTTGTATAGGAACGAAACGTTATGATAGTTTGAAACTGGGACAGATATTATGAATCCCCCTGTATATAAGTGTACCTCACTATCAACCTTTGCTGGACTTATCTTCTTAGGACTCTCAGATTTAGTTTCACCACCTTTATTGGGAGTATGTTTGGGTGGTGAATGTTTCTCGGGTTTCCCTGGCGACACGTCGGGTTTGGTTGGAGATTTGTCTGCCTTTCTATCAGTTCTATGCATCGCAAACTCCATCTTGGCTTTCTTCGGAGATTGCTGAAATGTATCAATAATTATTTAAATTTCATGTTTATATAAATTTTGTTTATTCTGGTTTTTGATATATATATAACGCCTAAATAAACATTTTCAGTTATATACAGAGGGTGATTCATCTAACCAGTTTTCCAGGACTGTATTCTAACCAGTACGACCTTACCCTTCAACGAGGCACCAGCAATATATATCTAGGACATTCAGACTATCATCATTGTTTCTGGAAGGGTATGACCAGTCGTGTCCTGGATTCAAAAATGGCTTTCTTGTTTAGAAATTCTGCTCACTATATCCAAATGACCACAGTCACAACTGATGGTATTTTAAGTCAGAAAATGTTAAAAACTCATAAAAGCTCCGGGAGTCGAATGTGTCACCTGACTACGTGAAATATGAGCATTAATGTTGCAAAGTGCAAGACTTAACCTTGCTTTTACTACAATAATATAGGATCCATCATGAGGAGTCTTTGGAGATATAGATCTCAAAACAACGGGTGGCGCATTCTTTTTATCAAATTATCATAGTTACTAGGTCAATACAACGTCAGAAATAATAGCGGAGTTCTCTAGTCATAAAATCAAAGAAAAAATTCAGAAACGGCGCAAGGTAGTTTTATGGCTTTTGTGCACTGCACTTCGACTAACTGCCAGAAACATGCATAGCAAGTTTTGAGTCATTCAAACAAATGGTTACAAAGTTATGCTCCAGACAAGCAAAACGGGACGCCATCGACCAAAGTAATCCCTACATGTCGCCTCATCAGGCGACACAAAAACTGAGATGAGCAACACAATCTGAAATACTTTATAAGACCTTCATATAAAATCGTACAAACCAGTCTAGATTCTGGGGTATCAGCTACTAGAACTCTAGATGATTTCTCTGGTGTTAACACAGACTGCTTCACTTTCTCTGCAAGTTTACTTGACATACTTGGTTTACCTAGAAAACAATGAAGGGATAATGTCTGTTTTGAATACAAATCAGTGGTTTCAAAAAGACAAAAACGGAAAGGTTTGAACATTATATCGCATGCCTCAACAAATATTTTTAAAAGCACTTGTCCTGCAATATAGACAAAGAAGAAACCCCCGTGCGGACAAGTAGATTTATTGAGGCCTGTATAATCGAGGGCTTAGTGCAAATATCCACTAGATCCTTCATTTGTTATCCAGAGTGGTTTTGTTTGTTTGGAAAGTCCAGAGATAGTGCCTCAATTCAATTATTAAATAAGAGATGTTTGTAAAACATGTTTGCCCAATAGTCAGAAATGGTGATAGTCACAGTGACCATCAATCACCTTGACATACTAACCTCAAAATCAATAGGGGTCATCTACTCTTGATGACAAACCATTTAAATAATCAGATATGGTAAAGGTAACTCTGACCTTTGCCCTCAAAATCAATAGGGCTCATCTCTTGTAGATGACCAACCTCCATGTAAAGTTTGAAGATCCTAGGGCAAAGTGTGCTTGAGTTATTGAAGAGAAACTATTGACTGACCTGTCCAAAGCTGAATACCTCCTCATCAAAGATGGGGGAGGGGGCATAATAAAAGACCTGATAAACGCAGAGTGATATTGATATGAGTAGGGATTACTATCACCATGGGTATAATACAACTACAGGGTGTTAAAAAACTTTCTTCTCAATGTTTAAGTTTCAATAGTTTATTTTCCTGATGTTAGAAGAATGTACAATTTTCAGGTTGAATTCAAGAGTGTTCTACAATTTCTCTAATCTTTCGAGCAATTAATGAAGCTATGTGTAAGAAATTGAAAATGTACACTGAATACATAGCTCAGACAAAATTTAGTATGAATTTAAATTTTGAGTACAAACTTTTTGAACACCCTGTACATGGTAGAGGCTGAAATCAGGACAGCTTGATATAATAAATAAAAGCTCCGCGAGTCGCAAGTGTCGCCTGACGAAATGCAAATTTGTCATGGAAAACTATCCAGTATTGGGCTACATATCAGACTCACAAGAGCTCTCTAGTCATCTGAACTAAAAACGACAAAGCGATGCTCTGGACAAAAAAATGTCCTGATAAAATCAATCTGAAGGGAATCATTCAAACACTACACAAGCTAGAGTTATGATTCTTGCACACTGCACTTCATGTCACAGCAAAGAAACATGCATTCCTATTTTTGAGTCATTAATAGTTATGGTGACAAAGTAATGCCACGGACAAGAAATGCTTATAAAATCAATCAAAGGGAAAAAATTGAAAAATGGCACAAGGTAGAGTTACGGTTCTTGTGTACTGCACTTGGACTTTTGGTAAGAAACATGCATACCAAGTTTCAAGTCATTCAACCTCATAGTGACAAAGTTATCCTCCGGACAAGAAATGCTCAAATTAAATCAATCTAAGGGAAATAATTAAAAAACGATGCAAGGCACAGTTATGGTTCTTGCGCACTGCATTTCTGCTTATTGCAAGAAACATACATACAAAATCTTGAGTCATTTGAACTTAAGATGACCAAGTTATGCTCCGGACAAGAGATGCTCTAATAAAATCAATCAAAGGGAAATAATTCAAAAACTATGACAGGTAGAGTTATGGTTCTTGCGCACTGCACTCCGGCTTATTGCAAGAAACATGCCTATCAATTCTTGAGTCATTTGAACGTAAGGTGACAAAGTTATGCTCCGGACAAGAAATGCTCTAATAAAATCAATCAAAGGGAAATAATTCAAAAACTATGAAAGGTAGAGTTATGGTTCTTGCGCACTGCACTTCGGCTTATTGCAAGAAACATGCATACCAAATCTAGAGTCATTTGAACGTAAGGTGACAAAGTTATGCTCCGGACAAGAAATGCTCTAATAAAATCAATCAAAGGGAAATAATTCAAAAACTATGACAGGTAGAGTTATGGTTCTTGCGCACTGCACTCCGGCTTATTGCAAGAAACATGCCTATCAATTCTTGAGTCATTTGAACTTAAGGTGACAAAGTTATGCTTCGGACAAGCAATTTGTGACGCCGCCGCCGCCGCCGCCACCGCCGCCGCCGCCAAAGTAACACCTATATGTCGCCTTTTCAGGCGACACAACAAACACACCTTTGATGTCAGCATTCTTCTCTGAATTTGTTTCATCTGGTTTCTGAAATAGTTTAATACTAGGATAATATAAGTTTCAACCATATGGAATTAACATACAACTAAACTGGTGAAGTAAGAAATCAGAGATATTTGACATTGAAAACAAAACTGTGCTCAATAAATGCTTATGCCCCGTTGGAGGTCAATCAAGGGCCACAATTCTGTTCAAATGTTGGATATTTTTACATGGCTTAGACAATGTAAGGTGTTTATGATGGTAAGCAAGTATGCCAAGTTTGAAAGCAATGCCTTAATGGACTTCGAAATATTTGAGTTTCAACAACTTGAAAGTTTTGGTTAACATTTCCGGGCGGTCAGGACAAACACTATATGCCTCAGTAGTTGCCCGGGCGTAAAAACAGGGCATAATCACAATTTGCTCATACACCATGATGTAGTGTTATATCCCTTGGCCAGCAGCATTGGCTATTGACAATTAGCAGTGTTGTAAGTTGTAATGCATAATCAAGAACAGTAAGATTGATATAGACTTGACAGTGATTTGCATGCATAACTTCAACCAAATTTTCTACTGACATGAAAAGACGTGAAAATAGATGTTAATGAAACCAATCAAATACCTAACCAGTTTTCTTGGACTGTATTCTAGCTATCACCAAATTACTCATCCACAAAAAACCAACAAGTTCTCCACATGAGGAGCAAAAACAACATTGTTGAGTAACTTTGTATGGAAGACTTATGACCAGGAATTCTCATATTTTTAGGGTTAAGAGTCATAACAAACAGCGTAAGTGATATAACTAAGAGCAACATGAAGCAGAGCTACAGATAAGCTGCATATTGGGGTAATTACCCAATTGATTTTGAGAGGAGGGAGTAAGAAAAAGCAAAGACAATCTGAAATACCCAAATAGAAAAGGGTGTCGTAGTGAAAAATAGTACATAAAAGCTTATTTACCCTTTGAGTTTTATTAAATACCCAATTAAAATTTGTCAAAACCCAATCAAAATTGAAACTCGGGGGTAAAATACCCAATTGACTAAAACCTTATCTGTAGCTCTGATGAAGTAATTATTTATACCATTTTTGAGGCCGAAATTTAGCCCCATTATCTACTAAATGATTATACAGTTTTATCTATTTTCTGAAAAAAATCCCCTTCAGAAAAAATAATTTTGTTTTCCATTTTTTTTGGAAGTCAAGGAAGAGCCTTATTTGTAATGCTGTTCAGCAGTTGTTGTAGCTGTTGTTATAGCTAGAAATTGGATTTTTGTACAGTAAACAAGAACTACTAATATGAAAGCATTGATTTTATAATAGACAAAATTCCCCTTTTTCTTCAAAATAACTCAAATTCCCCTGCCTGAGGGAACCTGGCCCCAGTACCCAAAAGTGTAGTTAGGGTCCTGGGTCATCTTACCTTGCCCGACATGATATCATCATCGAGTAGTTCTAACGTTCTCTCAAAGTCATCATCACTATGCATTTCTATATCATCTACATCAGCAGATTTCTCAGGTTCCTGTAACGTATAAAACAGCATTATCACTGAATGTAACAAATCAGGAACAAGAGATGATTGTTAAACATGTATGCCAAGAGACCTTGACCTACTGACCTCAAAATTAACAAGTAATTAAGAATTGCAAGCGACACAGAAGTCCCTACCGGTTTTAAGCCATTTTCAATGTTTCTGTTGCCATAGCAACCACAATTTTGTGCAATATCCCCTTATTGCCCCCTATCCACATACAACGTTTCATAAGCCTAGCTTGGTGGAAACTTATTGAGTAATGTCAAGATCCAGATTTTTTGACGGAAGGACGTACGGAGGGTCAAAAACCGGTAGGGGACTTATAAGGGTCATATACTGTTGATGACCAACCTCCATGTTAAGTTTGAAGATCCTTGGACAGAGTTATTGAACGGAAGCCATTTGGTCTACTGACAGATAGACTGACCGACATGTGCAAAGCAATATACCCCCTCATCAAAGATGGGGGACATAATTATGTTCCAACATCTAGGTGACAAGAGTCAAACAAAAACATGCTTAATAAATTTCCAAAACTTTTTTTATATAAGTTTATATCAATTGACAACTTATGATAGATCCTCTTTATCATTAAGTGCAAATTTCCACAATGGGCAGACAGCATTACTACTTAGCCTATATCAGACAATATTGTTATATAATTATGTATAAGCCTGTATTAGAATATAACCTACATTATGAGCCAATGAAAACGCCGCATTTTGGCGGTTAACTGAAAATTTAATCATTAAAATTTTCTCTTCACAGACTTTACGTCATGCGTTGGCGCTACTTTCTATCGGCCAATCAGAATGCAGAATGTTATATTCTAAGTTAGTTAGAACATATTATGTAAATTTTAATGACTAAAAAGGACTCGCTTCGCTTCGCTCGCTCCGCCCTTTTTAATCATTGCTTCGCTTCGCTCGCTCCGCCCTTTTTAATCATTAAAATTTACTTAATATGTTCTAACTATAACTTGAAAATTCCATTGCATTATTTTTGTAATATTCTACTTTTATCACCAATGCCATTTATAACTGAAGTTTACTTATGTTGTTTATTATGCACATTGTCCTTTACATAATTATGCTTTTCATTGTTATTATTTTGTCTGTTGTCTATTGTCTATTTTCTTTGCAGTGGACCTTGAAAATTGATAGTGCTGTCAAATATGTAATCCACAATAAATAAAGTCGTTATTATTATTATATCCTACCTTTTTCTCTTCTTTGATATGAGTTATCTTCCGTTCTACTCTGTGTACAGTAGATGAACCAAAGAAATCCATTGCTGACACTTGCTTCCCTTTCACAGGTTCGATCTTGGACACACGTTTGGACGTTGATGTAGGCTTGGATCCTGTCAGGAAGTTATCTAGAGCTGTCTTCTTTGGTTTTACTTCAACAACTTCTTCCTCATAATCACCTGATTACATGAAATATACATGTTAGAATAACATAAAATAATAAATGAGGAAATTCTAAACAAGTTTCATTAATATTAAATTTGACCTAGATTTTGGTGACATGCTCATTGTGAAGACCAAGTTGTTTTTCTATGATTTGACCAATTGACCTAGTTTTTGACCCCCAGATAACCAAAAATTGTACTGGGTCTAGATTTTGTTGAGAGGATCACAGTGACCATGTTTCAGCCAGATTAGTTCAAAATTGTGACCTCTCATGACTACGCAAACAACTTGTGGACGGACGAAGACTTATCACAGGCTTTCAGACAAACTTTGAATCTAAATTTTTAATTACTCTGAGTGTATAAAGGTCGATTCAAACCTGTCATGTAGATTACGCGCAGGAACAGCATAAAATGGTCTTTGTTAATTGATGTTGTCCATTAAAAGGTTTGTATCAATTTTTAATGGAAAATTCCCTAGAAGCCAGAGGTCATTGGCCAATTAGTGAGGGAATGAAACCGTAAGGCCACGCACTATGGATGTCTCAATCAAATGCAACAAAGTAACAATAATTATCGATAATCATTGAAAAAGGCCTGATGATTAATAAATTTGATGGATGTTTCAAGTTTACATACACGTTTTGTACAGATGGTCTTATGTTTAGCTGCTCTGAGGTATTAAACAAAGGTTTAACTGTATAAACTTACAACTATTTAACAAAGGTTTGACTGTATAGGCTTGCGAGTATTTAACAAAGGTTTGACTATATAGGCTTGCGAGTATTTAACAAAGGTTTGACTCTATAGGCTTGCGAGTATTTAACAAAGGTTTGACTGTATAGGCTTGCGAGTATTTAACAAAGGTTTGACTGTATAGGCTTGCGAGTATTTAACAAAGGTTTGACTCTATAGGCTTGCGAGTATTTAACAAAGGTTTGACTGTATAGGCTTGCGAGTATTTAACAAAGGTTTGACTCTATAGGCTTGCGAGTATTTAACAAAGGTTTGACTGTATAGGCTTGCGAGTATTTAACAAAGGTTTGACTCTATAGGCTTGCGAGTATTTAACAAAGGTTTGAGTGTATAGGCTTGCGAGTATTTAACAAAGGTTTGACTGTATAGGCTTGCGAGTATTTAATAAAGGTTTGACTCTATAGGCTTGCGAGTATTTAACAAAGGTTTGACTCTATAGGCTTCTGAGTAGGGATGAAAAATCAGACGAAAATCATAATCGATAATCGAATCAAACACATGCCAATCGATTAAAATCGGTAAATAATCGATAATATTTACTTAATTTATCTGAGCCACTATTAGCAAGATTTTGCCTTAGACTACTATATTTTATTAAACAAAATTAACACATCTACTTGCTGGTTGTTCCACAAACTTCTTTATTGTTTACTATATTTTATTTATTTAAACAAACCACAGACAAGATTTGCATATTCAAAATCTCCAAAAATAAAATTAAACATTTGAAACATAAACTTTTTAACAATACGTTAACTATAAAACTGGTATCGTCAAACAACAGTCACTATTATGCATTTCATTTTTTCCATCTCTAAATTTAACATTAAAATTTTTAAACATGATTAAAGACCCAATCATCATTAAGAATTTGAAAAGTTGTCAATTCTCATAGTAAAATTAAAGAAAACAGACAGAAAACCCTGAAGTTAAGGAAAAATCCATTCAACATTCGCACCTTGCTGAGTAATGCAAGTAATATTCAAGTCAACACGTAACTTTTAAAGTTTGCGGTGTCAAATTATCCATTTCAAACACCATACACTGCCATTTAGTAAACAGGTTCTTTCATTATTTTTATATTATTACTAAATCAATTTAATGTGAAGATTTTACAGCCAGAATGTAGATTTAAGAACTTGGAAAAATTGTTCTTAAACAGGAATGCGCATGCATGTAGTTCATAGCCGATTAATCGATTATGAAAACTTATAATCGATGATTGAATCGGCGGGCTTCAAATAGCTTCTACTTCTGACTCTATAGGCTTGCGAGTATTTAAGGGAATACCTGTTCCTCCAATATGAACAATGGTTTGTTTCTTCTTGGACTTTTGTCTTTTAGATTTTGGTATGGGATCTTCATCCGAATCTGTGGAGAAAATAAATCTTTGCATTAATATTGTTGGCTTGTATGTTGGCCATGTTTCTAAGGCCTAAAAAAGAGGTTTGTTTCCGGTTACCCGACCGACTGTGTATTTTAACCCCCGACTCAAAAGTTTTTATGTACAAAAATCGGCAACACGTAATTAAGCGTATTTTGATGCTTACTTTTTTAATTAGACGCTTAAAATTACCGATCTACGACTTTTCAGGACGCGCCGTTTTTCTATTGCACGCGTTTGACCTTGGGTCATAAATTTGTCGCATACGCTGTATTCTATCCAACATCAGTTGTTTCGAGTAATTGACAGACGAGAGGGGAGTTAATTACCCGTTAACCAATCAGCGTTCACAAGTCAGCATCAGGAACATTTGATTGACGCGTCGCGATAATCTTGAGTAAAGACATATATTGTGTTATTACAAACCGTTATGTAAACATGCACGCTTTAATTGATCTATCGATTCAACTATCCAATTTATTTGATTGCCGTCTGATGATTATTATAATTACGATATTTGTCGTACTTGGTAATCGTTATTGTTGTATACGCATATTAATTTTGAAAACATAGAAATGATGACTCAAGAGTCAAAACGAATGTATCAACAATTTGCAGTGCAAATATCAGGTTTTCAAGGAATATATACCTTGTAATTCATATTCCGTGTAATTCATATTCCGTGCATTAAATTCCCAGATAAAACATATCACAACAATCTAACAAACTTATGCCAAAATGTGTTTCATCAAACGCGTGAGCGGCGTCAATCTCTACGCTAAGGACCTTTGATGTAACCGACGTGCAGTTCACTTCAAAGACTTGATGGTCTTTGATCGTGCGGCATGCAAATTTTGTCCTGTAAATTGTGTTCGATATACGTATGTTAAATCTAAGAATTTGTTACCTATCGGAGTGATGCAGCGGACATTTTTTCTGCATATTACAGAGAGTGATTTGGTCACTCGCGAACATTAAAATCGTGTAATTGGTGAAATGTTCGGAAGCATTAAACGGCGCTGATATTATTCGAGTTTTTAACAAATTTAATGCCATTCAAATATTAGCATACGCGTAGACGATAGAGACTACGAAAACGGTGCACTATGGTTGTTACCATGTAAACAAACGATGAAACATGGCAAGTTCATTGATTGCCGTTAGATTGAACAAATGCCAATACATTTGTATACATTTCACACTATTAACACCCAACAAATAATAACATTTAAAAGCATGGTGCAGGAACAGGAGTATACAAATTCTTTGATTCTGATGGTCAATATCAATACTGCCAGTAGTGTTGACTAAAAAAAAAAAAAAAAAAAACAAGACTGCGTTCAATAAACGCTTATGCCCCCTGTGGAAGCCTTGTCCATAAATAAGTCTAAGTCCAAAATTAGGTCAAGGTGAAGGTCAAAATGGGGTTAGGTGATACTGGCGTGTGGAGAGTGTTCATACACAACATCCATGCAAGTATGAAAGCTTTGTAGCAAGCCATATTAATGCTAGAAGAAACGGTCAATTTGGGTTAACCAGGACGGACGGACGGAGGGACGGACGGACGAACGGACGGACGGACAGGTGAATCACTATATGCCTCCCCATCTATCGATAGGGGGGCATAAAAAAATTAAAAATCGACCTACCGACCCATGTTTTTTTGGGCATGTAACCAGAAACAAACCTCTTTTTGTTTTAGGCCTATATTATAAGGTCAAAATGACAATTGACTATTGGCCAGATCTAATAAATAGAGGATATTGAATGAGAGTTTGGTTTATAATTGAATTTAAGGAACGTTGAATAAAATGATATGAAGCGAGTCTTGGTTTAGCAGTATCGAGTCCTGACCATGTTAGCAGTATCGAATCCAACCATATTAGCAGTATCGAATCCGGACTAGGTCAGCAGTATAGAGTCCTGACAGGTTAGCAGTTTCAAGTCCTGACCAAGTTAGCATTATAGAGTCCTGATCATGTTAGCAGTATATAGTCCTGACCATGTTAGCAGTATCGAGTCCGAACCATATTAGCAGTGTTGAGTCCTAACCAGGTTAGCAGTATCAAGTCCTGACCAGGTTAGCAGTATAGTCCGAACTATGTAAGCAGTATTTAGTCCTAACCATGTTAGCAGTATCGAGTCCTGACCATGTTAGCAGTATCAAGTCCTGACCATGTTAGCAGTATTTAGTCCTGACCATGTGAGCAGTATCGAGTCCTGACCATGTTAGCAGTATCAAGTCCTGACCATGTTAGCGGTATCGAATCCTGACCATGTTAGCAGTATCGAGTCCTAACCGTGTTAGCTATATCGAGTCCTAACCCTGTTAGCAGTATCGAATCATGACCATGTTAGCAGTATCGAATCCTGACTAGGTTAGCAGTATCAAAACCTGACTAGGTTAGCAGTATCGAATCCTGACCATGTTAGCAGTATCGAATCCTGATCATGTTAGCAGTATCAAGTCCTGGTCAGGTTAGCAGTATCGAATCCTGACCAGGTTAGCAGTATCTAGTCCTGACCAGGTCAGCAGTATAGAGTCCTGACAGGTTAGCAGTATTGAGTCCTGACCAGGTCAGCAGTATAGAGACCTGACCAGGTTAGCAGAATAGTCCTACCATGTAAGCAGTATTTAGTCCTGACCATGTTAGCAGTATCGAGTTCTGACCATGTTAGCAGTATAGAATCCTGACCATGTTAGCAGTATTGAGTCCTGACCATGTTAGCAGTATCGAGTCCAAACCATGTTAGCAGTATCGAATCCTGACAATGTTAGCAGTATAGAATCCTGACCATGTAAGCAGTATCAAGTCCTGACCATGTTAGCAGTATAGAATCCTGACCATGTAAGCAGTATCGAGTCCAAACCATGTTAGCAGTATAGAATCCTGACCATGTTAGCAGTATCGAGACCTAACCATGTTAGCTGTATCGAGTCCAAACCATGTTAGCAGTATTGAGTCCAAACCATGTTAGCAGTATCGAATCCTGACCATGTTAGCAGTATCAAGTCCTGATCAGGTTAGCAGTATCGAATCCTGACCAGGTCAGCAGTACTGAGTCCTGACAGGTTAGCAGTATCGTGTCCTGACCAGGCTCAAGGCTTTTTTTCAAAAGTAGGGGAAGGGGCCTTTTCTTTGACTTCGGGGAAAAATAACTCCAAAGGGGAAGGAAAACTTGATATAAATTGCATTTTAGGGGAAAACTGCATGATTTTAAAGAATTTCCTGAAGGGAAGATGCCTGAAATGGCCCCTGCTAATAGAAGGAAACAAGACTGCGTTCAATAAACGCTTATGCCCCCTGTGGAAGCCTTGTCCATAAATAAGTCTAAGTCCAAAATTAGGTCAAGGTGAAGGTCAAAATGGGGTTAGGTGATACAGGTGTGTGGAGAGTGTTCATATACAACATCCATGCAAGTATTATAGCTTTGTAGCAAGCCATATTAATGCTAGAAGAAACGGTCAATTTGGGTTAACCAGGACGGACGAACGAACGAACGGACGGACGGACGGACAGGTGCATCACTATATGCCTCCCGATCTATCGATACGGGGGCATAAAAAAGCCCTAAGGTTAGCAGTATCTAATCCTGACCATGTTAGCAGAATAAAGTCCTGACCATGTTAGCAGAATCAAGACCTGACCATGTTAGCAGTATCGAGTCCTAACCATGTTAGCAGTATTGAGTCCTGACCACTTACCAGAATCCAGCAACCTTGGCTTTTTCTTTCCTTTTTTCTTCAGACTTGTCTTTAAAACAACAAATTCATCATCATCGTCGACATCATCAATCTGAACCTCCTCCTCGTCATCTGTAGATAACTGAATAAATACAGTAAAACTTCATTATGACGAGCATCCATATTACGAGCACCGGACCAAATACAGTAAAACTTTATTATGAAAATCATCATTATTACGAGCACCCGGCATACAGGACTTTTTTTCCTTCTATAGCAGGGGCAGTGGCTTACTCTCAGGAAAATTCTTTAAAATCATGCAGTTCTCCAACAAAATCCAATTAACATCAAGTTTTTTCTTTCCCTTTTGCAAAAGTTATTTACCGCAAATTCAAAGAAAAGGCCCGTTCCCCTACTTTTGAAAAAGCCTTGGCTTATGTCAAGCAAATTTCCAAGTCATGGTGAATTTGCTATTTACTGCATATTGATTTACACCTTCCTTAGGACAATCATCATTATTACGAGCACCCGACCTATGTTGAGCATTTTATCTGTCCTGATCACAATAACCAACAGTTATACATACCCAGGAGTCTAATGAGCAGGAAAATGAAAATGACTGAAATACCTGGTGCCCTTTGGAGTGAGTAATAGGGGGAGGGGGGTACTTCATGTATTCAGAGACCAGGTCATGATCAGGGTATTAACCTGGTAGAAATCTTTGCACTGTGTGCATTGAATAAGTAAATGCCATTTATTATGATGACATCCAGAGCTACAGATAAGCTGCGTATTGGGGTAATTACCCAATTAATTTTCTTAAAAACCCAATAGATTTTGAGAGGAGGGAGTAAGAAAAAGCAAATAGAAAATGATGTTATAATGCAAAATAGTACATAAAAGACCAATTACCCAATTAGTTTTATTAAATACCCAATTAAAATTTGTCAAAACCCAAATAAAATTGAAACTTGGGGGTAAAATACCCAATTGCCTGAAACCTTATCTGTTCCACTGGACATCAATAGTAATTCATTGTGTTAAATTCCCTGGTAATTCCCTGATTTTTCCCTGCAGGGAATTTGTTTTTGGCATTTTCCCAGTTTTCCAGTCTGTGGCCACCCTGATGTTGTTCATCTGATAGTGAAACCTCTGCAAACATATCACACTCATATAACAGATTCTATTTAAACTTAAAGTAGATGTCAACAGGTTTCCAACACATTTTCAGACAAAATTTTTCCTGACTTTTACCTGATTTTTGGCCGACTACAGAGCAGTTTTCCCTGATTTTTTAGAGGTCGAGCACCGAACCCTTTTTTTGTTACGGTAAAATATGACTATATAACTTGAGAAAAGTTATAGTAGCTTAATTTAAAATATGGAATAACAAGACTGCGTTCAATAAACGCTATGCCCCCTGTGGAAGCCTTGTCCATAATTAAGTCTAAGTCCAAAATTAGGTCAAGGTGAAGGTCAAAATGGGGTCAGGTGATACAGGCGCGTGGAGAGTGTTCATATACAACATCCATGCAAGTATGAAAGCTTTGTAGCAAGCCATATTAATGCTAGAAGAAACGGTCAATTTGGGTTAACCAGGACGGACGAACGAACGGACGGACGGACGAACGGACAGGTGAATCACTATATGCCTCCCGATCTATCGATACGGGGGCATAAAAAAAGTGTTAAAGTTAGAAGTTCTAGGGCTGATGACCTGACTTTTCCCTGACCTTGAAAAAATTGTTTTTCCATGACTTTCCCCTGACCTTGGGAACCCTGGTAGAACATACATTATGTAGTAGTATGAGCCTTTATAAATCATTAGTTAGTAATTACCTGTTTCTTCCTTTTCCGACCTCTGTTTTTCTGAACCTTAACCTCTCCATCTATTTCATCTTTATCTGAGTGACTTCTGTCCAGTTTTCGCTTATCTTTATCTGAGTTACTTCTGTCCAATTTTCCCTTATCTTTCGTCTTCTTTTTGTTACTTTTATTAGGTTTAGGCGTGTCAGGCACTGAATCATCATCAATTTCAATTATTTCTTCAGTTTCTTCCTTGTCTATTTTATTCTCTCTACTCTTATGTTTAGTTTTTGTATCTTTTGACTTATTGTCTGATTTTTCTCTACTTTTGTCTCTTTTCAAATATTTCCCCTTTTTATTATCTTTTGACTCTTTTCCATTTGTTTTGTTTCCATTTAAATCCCTGTTGTCTTTAGCTGGTGCTGGTTTGGCGATCACAACATCATTGCCTTTATTCTTTTCCTGACTATCTTTTATCTTGGTCAGCTCATTTTGTTTCCTCTTGTTGTCTTTACCTGGTGGGGACTTTGAGAAGAAACTACGAATATCCTGAAAATAACAAAGAAGGGGAGGGTTATGATATATTTTTTTAGAACTTGAGCAGGCATCGCAAACTCTGTAAGTCCTGACCGACAACAATTGCTTAGGTCCCGCGAAAATTTACTGAATGCCGGACCTTTGGACCAACGATGATTTTGAGCGACGACGGTGATAATCCCACATTGTAGTTGAATATTGTAACGAATGTAACACCAGGGCTCTCACTACACTTTTGGGACCGGGGCCCTCAGGTAGGGAAATTTCGCGTTGTTTTGAAGAAAAAGGGGAATTTTGTCTTTTATAAATATCAATACTATTATAAAAGCAATACACAGGGCTCGAGCTGTGACCCGCCATTATCACCATTTGGCGATATTTTTATTCAAATGACTATAAAAATTCATTTTTGGCGATATGCTGTGGCGATAAATTAATAAAACGGCAAAAAAAATAGTTTTCAAAAAAATCCATCTAAAATTAACGTAAACCAAGTACAGCCATAAATTATGTCATAATTATGCTGAAAATCAGTACACAGGACGTCCCCATACCCTTGCTATCTATCACCACAGGCCATAAAATTAACACCTCTTATCAACAAGCGTACACAATCGATCGATCAGCGATAAGCAGCAGACCAAAAGTGAAATATTAGCTCCGCCCCCATTCGTAAAGTCGACACTTGATTGGATACTGTGATTGGTAAAATGCATACCTGCAGTCTCCAGAAATATGACAACTTGCGATTTATTCGTATTCGCATTCGATTTGTTACACGTCTGTCACAAAGTGAAATACGATGATATTGACAAACCAAGAAAGGTGTGAACTAAACGTAAATCCATAAGAACAGAATAGATGAATGTCAAAAACACATTTTTTATTTTATTAAACACTGCGCGAAAACTGTCGAGTTGATCTTTAGCCGACCTTGATCACCTACACCAAAGTGGCGACATCTAAGCGTACCGACATAACATTGCTGATTGCTTGAAGGTCGCACGTGCTATTATTAGCGTGACGTAACAATTCCATTTTTGGAAAACGGTACTAGTAATTGAATTCTAATTGACAGCAGATGACCTACTACGAACAGCGCATGGGCGTAAACATTTATAATATTGACAGTTTACAATGGACTAACGAACGAGTTTCGTGTTGATAAATTATAAAAAAAACTTTTGTTATATTCTCAAATTATTAAGCTTCATGATATTCCTGCAAATAGTTTACGAAAATAACAAATGTCACATATTTTCGCGATGTTGACAGATCCAATATGTTGAAAGACCCTAATATACACAAAAGTTCACAGGGGTATGTTAAATTGTTCTCATCTGCAAAAATGTATCTATTAATTTAAGTTTTTGAATCATGGCTGTGCTGATGATGCAGTTTGTCTATAAATATGTTACTACTGTCTGATGATGCTAACCTTGACATTATGTAGTCTGTTTGTAAAGTAAACAATTCCCTGCTGGTAGTGACTTTTTGGTTACTTGTACCCACATTCTTTCAACAAGTGGGTTGATGTGAAGTAACACTGTATTAATAAGTATTATTTTAACATGTGATAATGAACTGAGACTGAATACAAACTGCCTTACTGGTGCCTGAACTGCGTAGATTATTTATGTTTGCTAGAGTTTACTATTTGAAGAATAAATGTTGCTTCAATATGTTATTTAATCATTTCATGAATTAAAATGGAATGAGAAGCTTAGGTTTGATTGAAAGGGTGACCCTTGAGAAGGCTACTATATATTTATTCCCTGGGCTGGTGGCTGGCTATTAAGAGTTATGCCCCCTTTTTACATGCAATAATGAAAAATTAAAAGCGCGCACGTTAAGTTTGGCTATTAATTTTTTGGAGAAAAAAATTTGGCTATTAATTCATAATGGCCAGCACCAGCCCTGAATACATATTAAATGAACAAAAAGTCAATTTCAAGCTATAACAACAGATACCGCAATGGCTCTTCATTGATTTAAGGTAACAAACCACCTAATAGATTTGTTCTTTAACTCAATGTAAAGTGACAAATTGCTGACCCAAAAAATGTCAAACTTTTGTCCATGGGGACCTCTCAAAATCCACCAATCAATAGAAATAGCATATAGCCTCAAGAAAATCAAAAAAAATCAGGGGGTTGCGTATCATATAAGAAAAATTTGGTTCGTCAAACGCAGTGAACATATTTTCTCACACGCGCGGACTGATTGGAAGTCCGTTAGCCACAACCCTACTTTCACTTTCATATTTAAGCCAGAATATCAAAATTTTCTAAAGAAAACAGTTTCACTACATCACATACATGTGTACAAAGCATTTAAGCCCAAGTACACGATTCTAATGCTGATTTGTCAACACATACCACCATTTCCAGCCAAATCAAAGTTTTTTACAGGACTACTTGAGTGTATCTGATTTTGGTCCGCGTACGCATTTGGTGGTTTGGTACCTTAATTTTTTTTTTGAAGGAGATTTTTTTCAGAAAATGGGGGAAAAATGTATATTCATTTAGGGCCGGAATGGGGCCAATATTCGGCCCCAAAAATGGTCAAATGAGAGCCCTGAACACTGATGTATTTTAGTAATTCCTCGCCAAGATGCAATAAGAAACCTTTCGAAATTGCCAAAAAATGTAAAAATATTTAACGGTATTGGTATTTCTGCGATGTGCATCCCATCTGAATATTGTTTTGACGATTTGTGACAGGGCTTTCTAACATGAAACGTGATTAATATTGAGTCCATTTTTGACTATTGCAATACTATTGCTATTTCTGAAAGTACAATTGCGATACCATTGTATTGCTTAAAACTATTGCGATAAATTATTGCAATAGTTATTGCCAAGATATGAAAACCAGAGATTAACTAGTAAATGCAAATTTGCCCCGTGTAAGATATCAAAAAATAAAGTTCACGTCACTGATAAAACTAATACTTTTTATCACGTATAGTAAATGTTTTTATTGTGTTCAATGGAAGAGTGTTTCAGTGCTCCAGCTAGGATTTGAAAAGGGCACTTTGGGGGAGGGTGCAGGAGAGGGTGTCCTGCGCCTGCCTGAGAGGGGGGGGTTGTGGGTCCTCCCCCAAGAAAAATTCTGCTTATGGCATCTCCCGTGTTCCTGACAGAAGTTGTGGTGTTTCTCCAGTAAGCAAATAAACCTTTTCATTAAAAGGTAAAAAGTATTTTGTACAAAATGAAGTATAGATTTCTAAATGATCACAAAACATGTCATTTAAACATACATATATGCACTATCCCAAATTATTGATCTACTTGTATGTATAATCAACTCTAATATAATAAGTTTAATTAAGGACGTTTGATAGAGTTACATTTTTATTAAAATGATACCAAAAAATTGGCACAATTATAGTTTAATATATACTAAGGCAATAAGTGAAATAAAAAAGGTATGTCGCGGTACTATTTAAGGGGTCATGAGCCCTTTTGCAACATCACTTTTCCCGAAAATGACTAAAAATCCTGATATTTCGCAATGTATTCATTTTTGCATTTAATCGATATATTTTGGTATTGATAAGAAAATTCAAAAATTTTTGACAAAACAATTGTCAAAATTTCTGAAAAATGACTGCTAAAGACAAAAAAAATACACAAAATTAGCCGTAGCTCAAAAACCACCTTGATGACCAATATAATTTGTATTGCTCATTTTGTTGATAAAAGTGTACTCAATCCAAAAATTAAATAAACAAGACTGCGTTCAATAAACGCTTATGCCCCCATGGAAGCCTTGCCCATAAAAAGCTAAGTCAATCAGGGGCCATAATTTTGTAATAATGTTGGATAGTGTTACATGGCTTTGATAATGTAAGGGGCTTATGATAGTAAACAAGTATGCCAAGTTTTAAGGCAACGCCATGATGGACATGATGTAAAACGAAACTGTCAATTTGGGTTAACCAAGAATTAGACGCTTAATAAGTCTAAGTCCAAAATTAGGTCAATGTGACGGTCAAAATGAGGTTAGGTGATATAGGTGTGTGGAGAATGTTCAAATACAACAACCATGCAGGTATGAAAGCTTTGTAGCAAGCCATATTAATGCTAGAAGAAACGGTCAATTTGGGTTAACCAAGAATTTGGCCCTCCAATAAGTCTTAAGTCCAAATTAGGTCAAGGTGAAGGTAGAAATGGCGTCAAATGATACAGGTGTGTGGAGAGAGTTCATATACAACATCCATGCAAGTATGGAAGCTTTGTAGCAAGCCATAATAATGCTAGAAGAAACGGTCAACTTGGGATAACCAGGAATTTGACCCTTCAATAAGTCTAAGTCCAAAATTAAGTCAAGGTGAAGGTCAAAATGGGGTCAGGTGATACAGGCGTGTAGAGAGTGTTCATATACAACATCCATGCAAGTATGAAAGCTTTGTAGCAAGCCATAATGATGCTAGAAGAAACGGTCAATTTGGGTTAACCAAGAATTTAGCCCTTCAATAAGTCTAAGTCCAAAATTAGGTCAAGGTGAAGGTCAAAATGAGGTTAGGTGATACAGGCGTGTAGAGAGTGTTCATATACAACATCCATGCAAGTATGAAAGCTTTGTAGCAAGCCATAATGATGCTAGAAGAAACGGTCAATTTGGGTTAACCAGGACGGACGGACGGACGAACGGACGGACGGACGGACGGACAGGTGAATCACTATATGCCTCCCCATCTATCGATAGGGGGGCATAAAAAGATAGGTCACGGTACTACTTTTTGCGCTATGACGTCATTATTGTCCCCCTATATCATAAACATCGTAGTGAAATTGCGTAAAAGTGACCCATTATCTGCGCGGAAAAAATATTCTATTACCAAAAGAGTACAGTAAACTCCCTCAAAACCGGACCCTGTCCGGACCGGTTCGAAAGTCCGGTTTTGTGGGAGGTCCGGTTTTAAGGGAGTTCTGTATCATGTACACTTTGATATGTTATCATAGGGAATATACTGTGTGTTTCATGATACATGTTTACGTTACTTGTACAGTGCAACCTTTGAAGAGCATCACCATTAAGGGAGCTGCAAATATTTCAATTCTAACATCGATGAGTACTCAAATTGCTCATTTTTTCATTGGCCATCAAAACTATCCAATGACATAGACAGTGCAATCTTACAAATCCCGAAATGCAAGTGTGAGCTAATTGGAGACATATTAATTAAATACGATTGTGTGCAGTGTTTGTCGTAATTACAACATTTTGATGGGCTAAACGATCCTTTGTTCCAGTAAATGTTTGTTGCAATACCTACATCAAGAACAAAACATCAAATGGAAGGACCGTTTTCTTATTACGTTCGTAATTAGGCAATTATTTAATTTCATCGCGGCGAATTTCACAAAGTATTTTTCACGCCTGTGCAAATTACACGCGAGATCGTTTAAAAGTAAACATTAAAAACTCGACTTGTTAATCGCACCTTTTGTTATGACACGTTCTTTAACTAACAATTAACAAAGTGACATTTTATACAAGAAAATGTAGTGGTTAAGTTTTCCGTCAGGTGAGACAAATATACGCGTCCGGTATTCCGCAAGTAATTATCGTTTAAAATCTTGTCAGCGGACCGAAAATGCCGTCCGGAATCCGGAATTGTGAGAGTCCGGTATTGCGGGAGCTTTTTAAGTTAACTTTATAAGAAGAAAATACGGGACCTAGGAAATCGTCCGATTTTATGGGGATTCCGGTTTTGAGGGAGTCCGGTTTTGAGGGAGTTTACTGTACTTACATTTGCATATTGTAAACATAAAAGTATAGTAAATATAAACTTAGAAGAAATTGACGTGTTACAAGAATTATTTAAGGTGCAGTTACGTCGTAATTGTGTCTCTTTGCAATGAAATTGCGGTAAAATGGCTGTAAAATGGCGCAAAAAAGGCAAAATCAGTACATTTTTCACATATGTTTTTCCAATAATTTCTAGTCTTGTCATAATTTAATTTTGGCTAAGGATGCTGATTAAAGTGTACTTTATCTAAAAAATTAAATAAAACAGGTTATCACGCTACGCTTTGTGCTATTATGCAGGCCTAGACACTAACTATTTTGGCCACTGGTCCAACAGGGCAAAAACACTCAAATTGTAAATAGGACAGTTACTGGTCCTCCAGAATTTTCACTGGTCCTTCTGGATTTTCACTGGTCTCGGACCAGCGGACCAGTGTTAGTGACGAGCCCTGTTATGACTGAATTATCTCCCCTTTTCCCCAATTTGGCATTGACGTCGCATTCCATATAGCAAGGGGGCCCAGATGGGCCCTGAATCACTCACTTGAATAATCTTCACAATTGTAGTCAAGAAATCATTAATGTATTCCCTATATATCAGTCAAAGGGGATCTGTGTTGTCTCAGGCAATACAAACACTCATTATAAAACCAAGTAATAATTTCTATTTTTTTTTAAAAATGAATGAAAATGTAAACGCTTTTTCACGCAGAGTATTTTCATACTATTAACACAGTGATTTTATTTTTTACCCCATAGTACCCATATTTATACCAATCCTCGACAGTATTACGACAAACATTTTGCCCAATTTTCATGACAATCCAGTGCATAACGCGGCCTATATCCCCGTTTAAGGTACATGCGCAGAAATGATGCGCAGAAACAACTGTATCAAACGTCCTTAATAAATAAATAATAATTAATTAATAATAATTTCAACTCTGATTGTTCTTTCAATTCACAAACATCATAGTACTAGTAGTTAATGTTTATTCTTTTGACATCATTCATTAACTGTTTAAGTGTACGATGTAAAACATAAAAAATACGATTTTCTCATAAAATTTCTCCTACACATCGGTACGGACATTGCGTGAGTTTTATCACTAACGGTTAACCCAAAATGAAAGAAATTTCTGTGCGATCTTAGTACTATATGATCATATCATGAAATTACCGATTAAAATAGTGAATAGAATAAGTATGATTTTTAGATTATATTCAATGAGATCGAAAATCAACAAATTTTCGCGTACGGCAATTAATTGAAGTGGGGAATACGAAAATTTAGATCCCGTGAATCTTCATAGATTTCTATCTATTTTCTACATCGATCTGTAGTTGATATCTCGGTAGTATTGTCTTATAAGACTTTTCACATCAAATAATTTTTTAATCTAACATATTTATTGAAGGATTGAACAACATTGAAAATTGTCCAACTTTAGAACTTACACGAGAATTGTCAATGCTGGCGGATCTTGATTATCTGAATCTCGTCAAAATCCACAACAATAACTTTCCATTCGTTAATACACCGTCAAAGACTTCCAAGACGTGATTTAATTCATTAAGATTAATTTTAACATCATCCGAAAAATATAAAGTGTACACTGTGATGCTTTAGAGTACGCCCAAGTCTATACACGCGTTGAGTTTTACATATAACATCACTGTGTAACTGACTGGAGTTTACACATTTCTCTGATGAATAAACGCTTAAATGGCGATGAGTCGAGGACTTTGTGCTCTGTGCTTTAAAATTCTTTATGGATTTACCACATATTTTTATTGAGGATTAAACATGCTAGTCAACAGGTTACATTGGTAAATAATAAAATAAAGGTTAGTTAGACCTGGTGAATAGCGCGCTTTTATTTCCCCGCAAGATCCAGAGAAAAAATGTGCGTTTAAGCAAGCACATTAATTAAACTTCTACGTGTAAGAATGAATTGATAATTAGCTTATATTAAACATTTCTGTTGAAATTGGCAAATGCCCTCTCAGTTTTTTACTTGACTTAACCAAATTCATGGACAATCTTTGATTTTATTTACTTTGATAAAAGCCAATTAATAGCTATCCACACGTCACTTATGCATGAACGTGAATCACAATCTCATTGGTTGATAGCCGTTGCAGATGACAAGCGACAAGCCAGTGATTCTTTTCAGTTCTTTGGGAAAGGGTCCGGGTCCGTTAAGATTGGGAATTTTCGCGTCGTGTCAACTTGAAATTGGGAAATTTCATGAAGCAGAAAGGCCAAATTAAGCAGAAAAAGACATTACGTGTGATTGTTTACTGGTTTCTGTAAACTTTTATGCTTGATCTTTTGTCAAAAATGCTCATAACTTTGTCATTTTATGTCTGATTTTGAATTTTTTTTTAAATGTTCATTGGGAATTTCTCCCTTCATATTTGGGGAAATTATAGCCTTTTTCAAATTGGGAAGGTACCGTTTACCGGTAGCAAACAAAGGAAGAAAAAATCACTGCAAGCCCCACCTCCGATGCTATTAATTTAAGAGTGTTTAATGGGTGATTGATGTATCTGATTATTATACAACTTGTCATGTTGTTTATTACTCGATTGACCCAACTTTTTACACAAGTAAGAAGTTAAAAAGGGCAGAGCGGATTTGACCACAAAAGGGCACTGCAGGGCGCATGAAAAGGGCAGCAGGGCGTTGCGCCCTGCTATTAACGTCTAGTTGGGGCACTGGTGTATTCGGAATGTATTCATGCTTCTGGTTATAAGTTGAACAATTGAAATATTGGTCCTTTGTGGCAGTTTTGATGCATGGGATTATGTAATTTTAGTTTTTTAACGAGAATGAAAATTGTTTTAAATTAATAATAAATTTTATTCATAAAAAGGAAACTATCGTAACTATCGATAGTTGAGCTGATAGTTATTGGGCCATCCTTAAAAAAGTGTTTGTTTGCCCTTACGCGACCGACCCGAAAAAAACGGCCCGACCCAAAAAAATTTTGCCAAAACTGAAATTATATTTTTTTTAATTTGTACGAAAAAATCGGGGATGAAAATGTCATGTTCAAATTCGTTTGAGTCCGATATACAGCCGCGATTGTCAAAGGGAGATCACTGCGTAGTTAGTCTGTGTAATTAGAAGCTTGTCAGATGCTGAAACAAAATGCAGGCATTGCGAAAACCGTCGGTCCTTACCGACAAAAATTGCTTTCGAAGTTTGGTCCGGCTAAAATTGATTGAATGTCGGCGATTTTGAGTGACAATGGTGATAATCCCACATCGTACATGTAGTTGAATATTATTGTAAAGAAAGTATTTTCTTAATCCTTGCCGAGATGCAGTAAGAAACCTTCCGAAATCGTCAACAAATGTAACGGGATAAGGTCGCAAAAACTGATTGCATATTTGGATGCTGATAAAACCCGTAAACGGTACGATTTCGGAATTTCCGCGCCGTGCATCCCGTCTAAATATTTTTTTGTTTTGACGATTTGTGACAGGGCTTTTTTTACATGAAAACGTGATTGATATTAAAGATGTTTGATATTTAATGGTAAAATAATTAAATGAAATGACAATAACCTTTCTCTTGCCAGAAAGTCCTGTCTGATATAGCCAGTATTTTGGCTGCCATGGAGGCATACATGTTTTACAAACATCTCTTGTGAAGTTATGATATAATAGTATCCTTGCACTTCCAGACGGCTAAAACACGGTATTGGTGCTAAAACAGTATTTTTTATGTTATATCATCAGCAAATAAACAATTTACAATGTAGGAACTAATTTTAAAGATGTATGTGATTGGCAGTGACCCTTCTTAGTTTCCTGAAAATTTCAAGAGCCTACTATAAGCCATTCTCGAGATACGCACGGACACATGGTCCAAAAATGGCCATTTTTTAGCGTTATGCAGTCTCACATGAAGAAAAGAGAGTTTTTAATTACAAAATGCTCTAAGTTTCAATCACAAATGAAGCATTAAATAATATGGGTTTGATACAGACTTCTATCTCATAAGTTTTGCTGTTTGAATTAATGAAAATGGTTAACAATTAATGATTTTATGAGAAAATTACTGTTAGTAGTGGTTTCATAAAAACACTCAAAATCAAACATATACTCTTTGTTATACTCCTATAATTTGTTAAAAAAAGTAGATGATGAAACTTAAATTGGTATAAAACTTTCAGTTATCAATTTGTGTAAGTGAAAAAAAACATTTACCTACAGTGCTAATCAATGTTTTTGCTTAAACACTTGCCCTTCGGCAAATATTGAAATTAAAAATTCTGTAGTGTCTGTAACCTTGCAAAGTTTAAGTTGCAATAATTTCATTGTTTATCAATCTAGAAGTTTAAATCTTACATTGGCTAATAGGTATTCACATAATGTCTAAGTCGGCCAAATATTTTTGTGCGAAGACTTAACATAATTGAAAATTACTACTTTGAAAAAGTTACAGACACTACACTAAAAGGTACAATAATGAAAATAATAATACAATGCTCTTTTGGTCATTACTTTTTTGTTTTACTCCAGAGAAAAGTTTAATCTTTTATCTTGCAATGTAGCATCATGCTTTGGAATACTGATTCAAGTGCAGATGAGTGATGCAACAATTTTTTTTTAATGAAATGTGGCATCAGACAAGTTGCATTGTTTTTAAGAACTATTTATGACAAAATAAAGTAGACCATTGTTTTACCCTAGGAGAACTCTGTGTTTTATTTATGTGTTCCTTACCATGGTACAACTCTAAGACAAGGAGCGAAGACAGAAACAAACCTCTGGTAATGATCCAGGTAAGTTTATATTGTTCTGACAATGCTAAACTATAATTTGTAGTGTCTGTAACCAATTTCCCCAAATTATTAGTCCATGATCATTTTCCCCATATGTGTATGAAATGAGAAGAAATTTTGTTTCCTTTTACAACACTTATACAAACTGAACAACATTGTGACAAATTCTGTCTGAAATGTCAAATTTTAATATAGATAAATGTTTCTATTTCAAAGATTAAAAAAAACGGTACAAACTGGTACAATTTTCAATGATCTCATTGAATAGACAAGGAAAACTATTTTATTTTCCATTAACTAGCATGAGAACAGTAAATTAAAACAAGAAAACCCAAAGAATTAAATGAAACAAGACAAATTTTAGGTAGTTAGTTATTATGGTCAAATGGTTACAGACACTACATTTTCTATGCATCCAAAAGACTATTGTCTGTGATACCAAAGAATGCCCAAAATCATTTTAAAAACCTTAAGTATTGACCAAAAATAGTGAGATTTCTCATTTTACAGATTTATTTGTTTAGGTAGGGTCTTAATATGTCTTAGGCTTTGACCTTATCCATGTGTATTGATATATGTTGTGCTGGTGTTATATTTTAATAAATAATATAGTTTCAATAAAATGCATTAATGCAGAAACATTGGCAATATGCTTTTAAACTTAAAATTGGCATCAATATACAGTCATGTACATTGTGTACACATCACAACAGCTTAAAGAAATGATAACAAAAATGTTTCTTTTTCAGAAAGCAATTAAAGATGATACCTACAAATATAAGATTAAGGCAATAGGGTAGAAGCGAAAAGATGAGGCGTACAATACAAGCATGGAGAGAAAAGCAGAAAAAGGACAAAGCAGAATATGAGGAGCTGAAAGAGGCAGATAGTGAAAGGATGCATGTCTCTCAAAAAGACGGCAAGAACTTTTTGAGCCAAATATCAAAAGAATTGAAAAGGATAGAACATAAGAAATTATTGTGAGAAAAGAAAAGTAAAAGCCGGAACTGCAATACCTGGTACTGTAACTACTGAAATTATGAAAAAAAGAATGAAGCTGTAAAAAGAACACAAGCATGAAGAATATGCATCAAGATGAAGGACTGAATACACCAAGGATCAAGTAGTTCAGAAAAGGTGAAAAGAGAGATACTGGGTCACCTGAAGAATCCACCAAAGGTAACTTTGTACAAACAATTAAAAAAGTTGAAGAATTATAACCTGAAATACCTAGGAGGAAATCTGCTACCATTAGTAAACTAATAGAATCTTAACAACATGCAAAATTCTCAAGAAGAAACAGATAGTTATGACAGCAGAATGCAGAACAAAAACTTGAAATGACAGAAACAGTTTTACAATCTGTGGCAGAGTGTATTTCAAAAGTGAAAACAAGGAAAAGGGGTGAAAATAAACATGTATACATCATTATCTGTCACTAAGTATTGAAGAAGAATAAAAGGTACAGATTAAATAGGTTTTTCAAAGTATCACTTTAAGTATGAAAACCAAGATGGACATGGTTAGAAAAGAAACAAAAGAAAAAGAAGAAAGGATGCACTTCAATCTTGCATAAAGGATTCAGTGAAGAGTTTTTTTCTGGGCCAAGAAATCAGCAGAGAGATGTCAAACAAACATGAAACAGTAAAAGTAGGAAAAAATGTCAAAAAGAAATACTTCAAAAACATGATGTTATGACCTTGACACTGGAAGAAGCTTTCAAAGAGTACAAGTCGGAAATCATGCTGACTAAATAGGAGTTACTTCATTTTCAAAACTGAAAGTGAATGTTGAGAAAGTGTCCAAAACAAACTAAAGATCTGGGAGCTGAGGTTAACATTCATCATTGACAAAAACAAATTCTAATAAGAAAGAAATTCAATCAATCAAGCAAAAGGAGAAGAATACAGTAACACTTGAAAAACATTATGAGAAAAGAAAGTCAACAGAAATGCACAACACTTTAGCAAAGCAGAGTAAAGGGCACAACAAAGTATCAACTGAGAAACAGAAACCAATATAATCTCAAACATACAGCCCTGGTGACTTTGTAGCAGTTAAGCTTAAGCTAACAATGTGTTTTCTAGCTGTGCAGAAGTAATGGATGTTTGTGACCAATTAATCAGATTAAAGTACATGAAAAAGTCAGACAAAGTGTACATTTTGCCGGATAGAGAAGATTGTTCACTGGAACCATTAGCTGTAATCTTGTGTTGTGTAGAAGCTCCAGAAATATCAGTGAAAGGGGATATTTCAGACTCAAGGAAAATGATATGCAGAAACTAAAATCAGATTTTGAAAGAGCATTTCTATTTGAAATGAATATACTCTAGATAGTAGTGTAAAATTAAGCATATCTGAAATATATCACCAACATTTTTACACACCATGACATGTATGTAGTGTCTGTAACCAAGTATGTGTCTTCTTATTATTCAGCTGTATGCCTCTGTAGGAGTAAGCATTTTGGTTCAGTTTATTCTAATGTCTAGGGCTTGATAAACAATCATTTGAGTTGAATTTTTTACAGTTTACAAAAACACCATTCAGTATATAACTTTACTATGGTGTTCACATTTCTATAATTTTATGGAAAGTTGGACATATTCTCGTAGAAATGTGTTTGTGCTAAAATTCTAACCAATTTGAAAGTATTCTAGTTATGTTTTTATGTTGATTTGCTTTTGTTTTAAATTTGGTCACAGTTTAAATGATTTTGCAACCGCATTGATCTATATGTTTTTTCTGTAGTGTCTGTAACCAAATGTACGCGCATTGCATTTTGACCTGTTACAAAAATTACTGATTCTGTAGGATGGTATTGATGATTTTGCATGTTCAAGTATTTATCTCTGTGTGAGATAAATGCTTCAATAACCTTCTATTGGATCTTTTATGAAAATTAAACAAAAGTTCTATGCCTATTTTTTTTCACCCTAACACCTGCTTCATAAATGTTCAGATTTTTTTTTAAAGATGTACAATCACATCCATTTTAGTGTTTAACTTTCAAAGTTTATATCCTGTTATTGATGTTACAGTACAAAAAATAAATGTTTTGAAGTTTCTTTTTATTTTTCTTGCATGTTATACACCTAGTGTAGTGTCTGTAACTTTTCTCATACCATAGGGTGAAAATTGTAAATAAAAAAATTACGCAAACACGCTCACAAAAACTAAACTTAATTTGTGTAGAGGATACCCTAAACTTTGTGATTACCTCAAAGAAATTATGTTATTTGAAAGTTCACTTTTTTGATCAAGTGAGACTACTTTCAGCACCAATACCGTGTTTTAGCCGAGAGTGAGCCATGTTAAAGCACTTAGGACTAAAAAAAAAGAGGCTTGTTTCCGGTTACCCGACCGGCCGTATATTTTAACCCCCGACTCAAAAGTTTTTTATGTACGAAAATCATTAGGTCATAAATTCGTCGCATACGCTGTATTCTATCCAACATCTCTTGTTTCGAGTAATTGACAGACAAGAGGCGGAATTAATTACCCGTTAACCAATCAGCGTTCACGAGTCAGCATCAGGAACATTTGATTGACGCGTCGCGATAATCTTGAGTAAAGACATATATTGTGTTATTACAAACCGTTATGTAAACACGTACGCTTTAATTGATCTATCGATTCAACTATCCAATTTATTTAATTGCCGTCTGATGATTATTATAATTACGATATTTGTCGTACTTGGTAATCGTTATTGTTGTATACGCATATTAATTTTAAAAACATAGAAATGATCACTCAAAACGTATCTACAATTTGCAGTGCAAATATCGAGTTTTCAAGGAATATATACCTTGTAATTCATAGTCCGTGTAATTCATAGTCCGTGCATTAAATTCCAAGATAAAACATATCACAACAATCCAACAAACTTATGCCAAAATGTGAGTCGTCAGTTTCATCAAACGCGTGAGCGGCGTCAATCTCTACGCTAAGGACCTTAGATGTAACCGACGCGCGGTTCATTTCAAAGACTTGGTGGTCTTTGATCGTGAGGCATGCAAATTTTGTCCTGTAAATTGTGTTCGATCTACGCGTGTTAAATTTAAGAAATTGTTACCGATCGGAGTGATGCAGCGGACATTTTTTCGGCATATTACTGAGAATGATTTGTTCACTCGCGAACATAAAATCGTGTAATTGGTGAAATGTTCGGAAGCATTAAACGGCGCTGGTATTATTTGAGTTTTTAACAAATTTAATGCCATTCAAATATTATCATACGCGTAGACGATAGAGACTACGGAAACGGTGCACTATGGTTTTTACCATGTAAACAAACGATGAAACATGGCAAGTTCATTGATTGCTGTTAGATTGAACAAATGTCGATACATTTGTATACATTTCACATTATTAACACCCAACAAATAATAACATTTAAAAGCATGGTGCAGGAACAGGAGTATACAAATTCTTTGATTCTGATGTTCAATATCAATACTGCCAGTAGTGTTGACTAAAAAAAAACAAAAAAACAAGACTGCGTTCAATAAACGCTTATGCCCCCTGTGGAAGCCTTGTCCATAACTAAGTCTAAGTCCAAAATTAGGCCAAGGTGAAGGTCAAAATGGGGCCAGGTGATACAGGTGTGTGGAGAGTGTTCATATACAACATCCATGCAAGTTTGGAAGCTTTGTAGCAAGCCATAATGATGCTAGAAGAAACGGTCAATTTGGGTTAACCAGAACGGACGAACGGATGGACGGACGAACGGACGGACAGGTGAATCACTATATGCCTCCCGATATATCGATACGGATGCATAAAAAATCGACCTACCGACCCATGTTTTTTTGGGCATGTAACCAGAAACAAACCTCTTTTTTTTTAGGCCTTAGGGAGCCTGGCTAATCGCTAAAATGAAATAGTGCAAACCATTGCAGGTATTTTACAAAGCAGGTTAGAATTTTACAGAGGGGTGCTAATAGCCATAGGTGCATACAACAGATAAAGCTATACAGGGTTAGTATGTGTACAATTTAATACAATAAATCTCAGATACAGCATACATACAACATATATTAGAAAAATCAGACACACACCAAAAAAAAAAAAAACCCTACCTACCCACTGAAAAAAATCTGGGTCGCGTAAGGGCAAACAAACATTTTTTTTAAGGATGGCCTTGGATCGAGACTTTTACTATCAATCCATACAGGGTATTGACGCATATTATTTTTATGCGTGTGCGACCGCCTTATATCTCATATACGAATAAAGGGAAAAAACGCTTCATTGTAGAGGTCAAGACAATACCGTGTGTCCACGGATCCATAGTATCATGGTGGTATGGGTTGTGGCGCGGTATCAGAAATGGCGCACCTGAGATTAGTGGTCTTTTCTTGAGTTTAAGACCCAAAATGACATACATTTCTAGTATATTTTTGGAAGGATGTATGGTTTTGGTCTGTAATGCAAATAAACAATGTTCAAAGTAAAATTTGGTGCTTTTAGAACTTGAAAGGTATGCTGTACCCATATTTGTTGTTATTTTCTTATGTCACTTTATTCCTCAAACATCGTAATCCCACAAATTTGTAAAATGAAATTTTAACTTCAAATTTTTTTTGTAAAGAGCACTGCAGCCATGGCATCCATGTTAACACCATGTAACATGATTAAAATGTCCTACACACTGTCAAACACAGGAATTGGTGTCCAGAAGGATGTATCTTTCTTATTAAGAAAAACTGGAAAACTGGAAAAAATAGTCAAAATTTGAAATAGTATGTTTCGAAAATTTTGTTAATATTAACTGTCATTGATATTTTCGGCATTCCCAAGTCAAGTTGGTTACATATCAGACTATGCAGATGCCATGAATGATTCTTACATGACAGTAATAGATGATTTAACACTTGTTTGGACATTTTCAAGTTGTCTTGGTGACTCAAAAAGTATAATGGCAATTAGTAACCAGTGCAATTCTGTCTCGATACTAATTATTGATTTATTATCTAAGAAGAAGTAAACAAAGTAAGCTTACTATTATATAAAAATGGACTATATAGCCATAAAATAAAATTGAAAACAACTACATTATGAATCCTTTTATTTTTTTACCACTAGGGACCTACAGGATAGGTGTGCCATTTCATATCACGCGGACTTGACATAATAAGCTGAGCGTGTCTTTCATTGTAATGGTCATACAACATGCATTGATGGAATTGACTATTGATATTTAGTGTCAACATGTTCCCATTGAATTGCCCTATCATTGCTCAATCACTTTAATTATGAACGATTTATATTTATAACAAAATAATGACGTAAACTGTTAAGTGCGCCATTTCCAATACCACGGGGATATCGGGACCGCAATGCATGGATATTTCCCCTAGGGACCACTGTATCAATATAATACCATCTGGGGCTGACAAATTCACTTTACATTGTACTAAAGAATGATTTTGTTTAGTCGTTTATGACCTCCACAGAAAATCATATCAAACTTGAAAGGCTAAGTGATTGAGACAAAATCACAGACACTTGGGGTCTGGACCACAGTAGAGGACGTACGTAGGTTTTTGTATTAATATCAAATACATTGATTCAACAAATGTTTGTGTGAGTACTGAATGGGTCTTGATATATAATAAATATAAAAAAATATTCCCAGGCGCGTAGCAGGAGGGGGCGTGGTCCAGACCCCAAGTGTCTGTGTTTGATATAGTCTGATCCTTGTTACAGTACTGCTTAAATAACACAAAGATAAAAATGTTTCGTTGAACTTTCTCGCACACCGACCTAGAAAAATGAATTGTGTAAAACTCATTTTGCAACTTTCCCGTATATTTCTGGTGCCCTTCGGTCAATAACAAATTAATATTTACGATGACTATTGACAATAGTCGATCGGCGCTCCTGTCTTCAAAATATGCGAGAGCGTTTGCAATTGTCAACTCATTTTCCGCCGCGCACATAATCTTTCGACAATTTGAACGGTGGTTCCCAGCTTGATACATAAGAACCGTGTCGCGCGTTGAACGTTGGGCCCAAACGAGGTATTCCAAATAGTTTATTTACATATCTGGTTCCAACGTTCAACGCGCGGCGCCATACAATCGTATTGATCAGGCGGGAAACCATGTCGAAAGATTATGTGCGAGGCGTTTTTTAAATTGCCAACCTTCTCGCAAATTGTGGAGGCAGGGGCCAATATAGGTTTCTGTCATTATCATCACCGTGAAGGGTAATGTGTACTTGACCGAAGGACACCACATATAGGCGGGAAAGTTGCACAGTGAGTTAAACACAACCCGATATTCGAGGAAGGTGTGTGAGAAATTTCAGTCAAACATTTTTATCTTTGTGTTATTTAGCTAGAGAGGCATTTACGAATATTTTTTATTTGTCCCGCATACGTTTAATAGCCAGTACACCTACAAGTTTGTGCATCTTAGTTTGGAAATGGACATATCTGCACAAAAACAAATACACTGTCATCAACCATGTGATAAACAATATCAATTATCTGTTTATAAACAGAATTCAAACACAAATTTAATGTCAAACTGCAAAAACTTGAAAAATCGGTCTCAATGTTACATGCAGTCTGCAGTCTTGATATAACTATTTGTGACCTATAAGTTTGTGCACATAAATTGATGACGTCATTAGAAGCACACGTGAATGATTTTGCAAATAAAAAGTTTTGTACCATGATGTTTGATATTGTGTCAGTAAGTTAGCACCTTTTTCCGCTCGTAAATATATCGTATCTTATGCAAATTTTGAGGAAATAAAATGTCTCCAGATTTCGCGACCGGAAGCGGTGAATATGTAAACAATGAAATAGGTGGTCTGACAGAACTCGCCGTAAACTTAATGAACACTGTTTTTGTCGATTTTTTATCGTTTTACTAAAATGCACGAACTTGTAGGAATCTACATGGTACGTCGACGCGGTCACACTTGACCATTTAGCAACGGGTGGTTTCAGAATAAAGAAAAAGTTGTGAAATAGATAGGAAAGTAAGAAGAAAAGTGGGATAGATCAAAGATAAGAGTAAGTGTATGGTAGTGTTGGGCAGCTGCGTTTTCGTCTTCCTCATCCCAGACCTCTCCGGTTATGGTAGCCACGGCCGACACAGCCCTGGGACCTGGGAATGCACGAACTTATAGGAATAGAGGCTAATGTTTGTGTGATTAATGTATGGGTCTGGGTATACAATGTTGATGTTAAAAGTATACCCAGGTGCGTAGCCGGGGGCGGGGTCCAGACCCCAAGTGTCTGTGGACAAAATGTCACGAGTTCGAACACCGGACCGACCGGTCACCTAAAACACAGCATCCAATCGGCTGATATAAATTCTAAGCATCAATTGTTTACGATTGAATAAAGGTGTTGTGTCATTTTACCATGATCAGAAAACGCTTCAAAGGCTGTCAACTGCAAAATTGTGCAAACACAGCAACTCTATTCACAAACATCAGTGTTGTGTACGTTTGGCGCCAAAATACCGTACTACGCATGCGCGAGTTCCATGGATGATATAACAACACGCACAGTCCGTATTTCGGGCGACTACTAAACGACGGTATCCTAAGGGTATTAAGCACTGGTGCCAGTTCATGAACGTGGGATGGTATCTTACGTTTAAGAACTGGCGCCATTTAAGAAGAGATAAGAACTGACCCTATAACTCAAACCTATCACAAAATCAGTTAATTAACTATGAAGTTCAGAAATATATTGACATTATTAATTGCTTACGTTTGCATTTCATTGACACATATTTTTTAAACAGACATGTGTTGAAAAAAGCATAATATTGTCCTTATATTACATAATAAAACTAATAAATGTAATATAGCTGTTACACCATGGACAATTTCTTTAAGAAAATCGACCTGACTGTTAACACATGACATCCTTTTTGTTTTTGCATAGAGATATTAGGTAGCACTGAATACACCACACAAGTCTGCAATACCTTTGATCTTAAGTTTATTCCTAAATTTGATCAATTAGGTATATTAATGTGTTTGTCCATGGTGTAACATATCTGTCTGTGGTGTAACATATCTGTCCATGGTGTAACAATGTCCGTGGTGTAACAATATAAATCAGGTTTTATGATGTAATTGAAATGAAAACAGTCTTTACACTAGATGTATCTTAAAGATAGCCTGCAGGAAATGCTACATATATGAAAGAAAAAAATAAACAAAACTGGTTTGTTTGTAATATATACAATACAAAGTAGTAGAAATGTTCAGATTTGATATTGGTGAATTGTATTGCTTTACAATTTCATGTGAATCATTCAATTTACAAGTTCAGCAAAATTTATTCAGATATGAGTATTTTCGTTATTATGTACTTGAAAATCAGCTGAATCCAGTTTGTTTAAAGAATTTATTGTTAAATTTCCTGATCGTTACACCAAAGACAATTTACTTAAGTGACTTTAAGTTTGAAGTTGAAAAACATATATATTGTCTTAATTAAGGGTGCAAACTATACATAAACGCCCAAGAAGAGTTTGGACAATAACATTGTACAATTAAAACCATTTTATTTGACAAAAATATTTAAGAAATTGGGGAGGCTAAAAACCTGCGAATTCTGAAATTGACTCATATACAAAACAATACAATTTACAATTGTAATTTTTATTTGTTTTCATTTTAAATAGAACAACAACAACAATATACGTGGGCTGATCCAAAAGTAATGTCACTGATGCTATTAAATCGTCAACAATGTAAGACAAAACACCAAATTGTACACAAAGTTACATGAATCTATTCTAAATATGATAGCAAAATTTCATGAAAATGCTCTGAACAGTTATTGAGATATTAGCATATACATGATGCATACTATCGGACATTGCCGCAAGCCAGACGTCAATACGTCATAATGACGTTACTTCCGTGGCACTAACTCCTCCTGAAAATTTCATCCCAGGTATTCTTCTTAGACTCCTGAGTTCATGCAGCCATTATTTGTCCTTTAAAAGAGTTCAAACCAGCCGACACTTGCTATCGGCATGTTAAAATTATTTCTTAGTGTCATCTGGATAAACAAGTAAAATCTAACTCTATACACAATGGTCGCATTATTGAAATGTCGAACTGCATTTGCGGCGTCAGAAACAAATTTGGTGTTCTTATCGGAGCTACCACATACCAGTCTTTCGGCCATCTGATGACATTGATTCGATCAAGGCCATCCCTTAAAAGCTTATACTACATGTATACAAGCCTATGTCGTCGCCATGTGTATCATAAAGTTTCTAAGCCTTTTTTAAATGACTTGTAGAAAAAATGCATTACTGCGCGCAGCGGTTTTTTTGGCACAAATCTGCAGTGTTTTCGCTTAGTACATGTAATCAGTTTGTTGATTGTTTATTGCGAGTTTCATAATTGAGTGATGCCACTGAAATTTCAGCAGCAGACAGTTGTAAGGTTACGTCCGATAATTTTCGTCTGATTTGGCAGTTTAAGTTTTAACATAATGTATGAGAGAAAATTGATATGATTATGAAAAACGTACGTCATTTTTATGTGCGGCGACATGACGTCATTGATATATTTTTAATGTTTATATAATTCAATTATGATATTCAAATATCGCAGCACGTTTCATGTTAATCAGAAATGAACTACTGCACATTTTGATATCGATTTCATGAAGCTATGGCCATAAACAAGCACACAATGGGAGCAGTGACATTACTTTTGGATCTACCCACGTACAATAGGACCTACCATGATAACATTTATAAACGGTGACATCCCAAACTGCCAATTACCTTACACAGCAATTTCATTTTTTCAACATGAAGTAAAATACTTTCACAATCCTCATAATACTGTAATTGAAACGGTCTTTGTTCCCTTACTACTTCTAGCTCTATTTCTAATGCCATTTCTAATACACAGCTGCACCATTGCTATTTGTCGCGCTTTATAAATCCCGACAGCGATTTCCGCATTCATTCGTGCCAGTTTATACCATTCCAATATGGCGGACAATATACGGAGATACACGGGAGGTCACAAAATGGTTGCAGATAAGGCATTGACATGTCTTGCCTATATTCGTAGTTTATTATAACCTTTATTATAAGGTAGATGCATAATGCATAGAAATAGAATGACGGTTCTCTAGCCAATGCACGTAGCGTTTGCTAGTAGTCCACTGACGGACGACTAATTTCGCTGTCTAGTCGTCCGGCGCCGGACGACTAATTTCGCTGTCTAGTCGTCCGGTGCCGGACGACTAGCCACTGCCAAAATACATTTATATCCTCACTTTTAACAGGGATCATATATACAAATATACGTTCCTGCTTTCAATAAGAACTGGCGCATAACAATCGATAGATACGAAGAGAACTACGTAGCGCTGAACTCAATAATAATAGCCTACATTATAAGATGATTTGACAATGATTTTATTTGATATTGGCCACCGGCCCATAACAAAGATCTATATGAACATATCCACAGAATATTCATAGACTAGTACAATGCCCTGGAACTTAACATGGAACATGTTTGAAAACAAGCATAATAAACAAGTATGGTCAATTATCATATCATAACTAAAGCATGACAAAATATTCATAAAGAAACAGCCAATATTCGCATACCTATATTTATATTGATAAAAAGTATGTCGGTATAGTGTAATATAGAATCAGTGTCAAGACAACATGCAAGGGAGTCAGACAGAGGTCCAATTCTACACAACCCGGGAACCACACGAGGAAAACATCACATAAATTCAACCTGGCTAAACATGCAGCTCCTTCCAAACTAAAACCAAAATGCATGTCAACTTACAGCAGTTTGTTCATTTATAATACAATAACACTATTAAGATCAACTCAATCATCTTATTAGCGTTTTACTGAATTGCTCATTATGAAGACCAACTAAATAACTATATTGCGTTCAAAGGGTGATAGTTTATTGAGGGTTTTTGTAGAACTCAGTTTCCCCTAAATATCGTATTATAGCCTCTGAGGTTTAGCACCCCAGCCCCAAATAGGTGTGTGTTGTTTTCGTACATTGTATCTGTTGTATTTATGTGCTGCGCTGGTAAGCTCCTGTAATATGGTTTTATCAAGAATACCAGAGGATGATGTTTGTTGGCTGACAGCTACCTTGGGGAGCTTGTTCCAGTGGGTGACATTTGTTGCATTGGCTGACAGCTACCCAGGGGAGCTTGTTCCAGTGGGTGACATTTGTTGCATTGGCTGACAGCTACCCAGGGGAGCTTGTTCCAGTGGGTGACGTTTGTTGCATTGGCTGACAGCTACCCAGGGGAGCTTGTTCCAGTGAATGATGTTTGTTGCATAGGCTGACAGCTACCCAGGGGAGCTTGTTCCAGAGGATGTCGTTTGTTGCAGTTGCATTGGCTGACAGCTACCCAGGGGAGCTTGTTCCAGTGGATGATGTTTGTTGCATTGGCTGACAGCTACTCAGGGGAGCTTGTTCCAGTGGATGATGTTTGTTGCATTGGCTGACAGCTACTCAGGGGAGCTTGTTCCAGAGGATGTCGTTTGTTGCATTGGCTGACAGCTACCCATAGGGAGCTTGTTCAAGTGGATGATGTTTGTTGCATTGGCTGACAGCTACCCAGAGGAGCTTGTTCCAGTGGATAATGTTTGTTGCATTGGCTGACAGCTACCCAGGGGAGCTTGTTCCAGTGGGTGACATTTGTTGCATTGGCTGACAGCTACCCAGGGGAGCTTGTTCCAGTGGATGATGTTTGTTGCATTGGCTGACAGCTACCCAGGGGAGCTTGTTCCAGGGGATTATGTGTGTTGCATTGGCTGACAGCTACACAGGGGAGCTTGTTCCATGGGATGATGTGTGTTGCATTGGCTGACAGCTACACAGGGAAGCTTGTTCCAGTGGGTGACGTTTGTTGCATTGGCTGACAGCTACTCAGGGGAGCTTGTTCCAGAGGATGACGTTTGTTGCATTGGCTGACAGCTACCTAGGGGAGCTTGTTCCAGAGGATGACGGCTTGTTGCCTTGGCGTCCCAAAATAGAGCAACAACCTCGACAGGGAGACACACTGTAGAGCAACAACCTCTCCAGAGCGGCCCAGTGTAGAGCAACAACTTCTCTATAACAACACCATCAAATTTCCCTAAGCTGACATTTACTGTAGATTTAACCACCGTAGTGCATCAACCTTTAAATAACTGCCAATATTTGCAGCATCCATGAGGTGTTCGTTCTAGAGAGGTTGGGCTTTAGTTGAGTATAATCTAAACAGTTGCGTTTGTTTTAATGATTTTAATTGTTCCATATATTGATGTTATATCAAGCACATGTATACATATACAACAACATAGATACATATATCTAGATTTATTACAATTGCTATTTAATCAATAATTATGATAGTATGACCACCCCTATATATACTTCTCTAAGATTTCCGCAGAACAAAATCCTCGAAGCCGGAGGTCATTGGCCAATTAGGCCGGGATTAAACCGCGCATTACGACTGTCTCAGTTGAACGCAAAAGCACACAGAATAACAGATTTCTAGAAGTGTATGACTTTATGATTTTATGAATAGAAGATCTTGTATGAATGTTCATTACCAACTTGTGCCATAATTACACTGTTGATAAAGACATGTATTCTGAACAAGAAAATGTATTGAATTGTGATCAAACACCAGCGGTGTCATTGTCAGTAATTGAGAATTCTCCTTTTCGTTCTTTTCGTCGAGAAATCTCCTTTTCGTATTTTAGTCATACCCTAGATTTATAAATGTGTCCAAAGTTTGTATAATTTATGTACGAGTATATTGTTTTAACCATGTCTTAATCGTGATTGTTCAGCACTTTTGAACGTGTATATACATGTACATGAAAAAGGGCTAATAATAATAATAATGTGTATCTGATTGTCGTTCTTTGTAACTTGTCAAGGAAACACGTTGTCATGGAAACAATCTGACTAAAGCACTTGATCTTCCTTACCAGTAGCCTCATGCGTAGCGGGTTTGAGAATATGATTTTAATCAGATTGTCAAGGAAACAAAATAGAAAATATCGCATGCAAACATTAAAGTTGTTTGACGTATATTTTACAACATTTATTATCTCCTGTATTCGTTATAACAACTTTTCCATTCTCCAGATATTCCTCGTATTTCAACGTATGAAGGAGTTTGAAGTTAAACCTCTCGTAGATTCTCTGTGAGGAATTGACCGTACCTTCCCCCTTAATACACAGAGATTCCAATCCAATCTGTTTCAAGAACTGAAGAGCAGCCTCCATTAACTTGGTAGCCAGACCTTGTCTCCTGAAATCTCTTCTCACACCAAGATTACCAAACTGTGCGAAATATTCTACATTATAATTCTTGTAGACGTCCATCTCACTATCCATGTGTTTAACAAATCTTATTGCAATTTGTACATTTTCGTCAAGGTCCTTGTACGCGCTAGGATCATTGTCGGACTCTTGACGCTCCAGAGAAATAGTTCTGCAACCAATCACTTCGTCAGTGATGTCGGATATAAGTAAAAGGGACATATTTTGAGCCAATCTAAGTTTAATTAAACCAGCCATAATATCATCGACTTTAATATCCAGCGATTTTGTAAGGATTTCATCTGGGAAGGAATCTTTTGCCAGGAACTCCACTAACGCATCCATACGATGGTCGGACGCAAGCTCTATATGCATATCAGTAAGCTCCAATGACTGGCTTATATCGTGCACAATCTGAAGGAAGAAAACGTGAAAATATTAAAACATCAGGAAATGGTTTAACTAAATATAAACATGTAGCTTTTTGACTTAACTGAATGGCTACATAATTATATATAATAATGCTGTAAGTTGTACTCCGTGTACCAGCTCATGTAAACTCGGCGTCACAGCTAGTGCTCTCGTGACCTTTATGTCACAGTGCTTTCGTGACCTCGGTGTCACAATGCTCTCGGGACCTCGGTGACGCAGTGCTAACGTGACCTTAGTGTCGCAGTGCTAACGTGACATCGGTGTCACAGCTAGTGCTAAAGTGGCCTCAGTGTCACAGCTAGTGCTAACGTGGTCGTGGTGTTCATGAGTGTTCACGTGATCGTGGTGTCGCAATGCTATAGTGACCTCGGTGTCACAGTGCTAACGTGACATCGGTGTCGCAGTGCAAATATGACCACGGTGTCGCAGTGCTTACGTGACCTCGGTGTCGCAGTGCTAACGTGACCTCGGTGTCGCAGTGCTAACGTGACATCGGTGTCGAAGTGATAACCTGACCACGGTGTCGCAGTGCTAACGTGACCTCGGTGTCGCAGTGTTAACGTGACCTTTGTGTCGCAGTGTTCACGTGATCGACGTTTCGCTGAGTGTGTTCACGTGAACGTGGTGTCGCAGTGTTCACGTAAACGTGGTGTCGTTGAGTGCTGACGTGATCGTGGCGTCCCAGTGTTTACGTGAACGTGGTGTCGCAGTGTTCACGTAAACGTGGTGTCGTTGAGTGCTGACGTGATCGTGGCGTGGCAGTGTTCACGTGATCGTGGTGTCGTAGTGTTCACGTGATCGTGGTGTCGCAGTGTTCACGTGATCGTGGTGTCGCAGTGTTCATGTGAGCATGGTGTAGCAATGGGAATCTGGACCGCGATACACAATTATGGTACGGTTATAAAACCACTATTGAACACGACAGATAGTACATGTACATGTACAATGATAATATGACGATGGAACAATGGCAGGACACATGGAGAAATTCTCATGTGAAATAAACGTATGTGGCTTATTACGCAAAACACGGACCATTGACATATATCAGGCCCACAACCATGCACAGACACACGGAGTTACTTGCCAAATTAAAAAGGCTTGTCTTTTTTAGACAATACACACCAAATAACCTCTTGAACATATTTGTCTCGGTTTTATTTAGACTAGAGATTTCATATTCCTAGACTATAATCATCCCTGCATATCATACACACACTGGACGTCTTTACTTTCTATAAACAGTCTTCATATCGCTTGCTTAGAATTAGAATTAGTCTTATAAGACTCATATATTTGAAATCGGCTTCACAAGGCGCCTATGAGCCTATTTTAGGAGCCTATTTTCATCAAAATCGGAAGTGGTCATGTTGACCAAACTGAAGTTTAAAAAGTTTGTAAAGAGTAGTTTTCAGATTTTTTTTCTTGTTTTCTCAAAATATTGATTTTGTACTTACGACCTTCGTATACTCAACCTGCGACATGATCCTGGTAATTATTGAAAATTTTAAAATCATATGCATGTGGTTTAAACTCGCCGTAAATTAATGATTGCCCGAGTCACTGATAGTAGCGGGTACTGCTCTTTCAGTTCCCGGGGCTGTCAGTCGGTCCATTATGACTACACCTAACCTATTTTGGGGGTTGGTATTTTTTGTATACCGGTAAATTATTATTTTAATTTTGTTGGAGTATAAATCAATTAATAGAGCAACATTCGTATGCCTGGTATAAATGTTCACGAAAAAATATTTCAATTTAACCCATTACTCCATATTGGCGTCATTTGCATGGTTTACACGTGACGCGCGAACAAAACCACTGGGCGTGATGGTTTGACCGACAAATTATTGGGAGACGATACCCCGACCAAAAACCATCAAGTGAGGTTTGAAGTGCGTTGTATAAAGCGCCACACTTTCATGATACATAACAGACTGGTGCATAATTGACGTGCTTTAAGCAAATATGTGACGTTTGTCATGGCAAAGTTGATCAACCGTCGTCAGACTACGATATTTAGACTTGCACAGTGTTTTCCAGAAGCAGTTAACACCTACGAGTGTAAGCGTCAGGCTAGTTGACGATACAAGCACGTAAACATGATGGTACAAAACGAATGTTTTGGAAGACTCCCGCGGTCAGAAAATTTTACTGCTATACTAACCCTTTGAAGACAATGATGCATACGATTTCGTAATTCGCTAAAATAGTCATTCCATAACAGTTTGGTTATTTTTTATTGTGACCCATTTCAGTCAAAATCGCTATGTTTTCTGTCTTCTTATTTACCCCACCACATTCCATTATTGTCTTCCGGTTACGGATTTGAGATGCCGTAGACCTAGAAAATGTATACTCTTAACCATGGGACACAATGCAGCATGTGCTAAATGGATAAAAACTTATGTTACCGCTGTGGAGGCCATTGCATTTTTCTGGTGAGCTAAATTTGTAGGTAGACACAGATGGCAACCAAGAAGTGCAGATCATCAACCAGAAACTTCAAAGCGTTAATAGAGATACGTGTTTTCCTTATAGAGGTGTGGAACAACATTTCACAGCCCCATATTTCCCCCACTAACGAGGTCCAGATGCCTGGTTTGCATAGCAAGTTGTAACCATAAATGCATTTCGAATTTTGTGAATTTGACATTGTCGATCGATAGTATTCGTGATTTGGTTTAGTGACCATTTAAACCTTGATTAAAATGAAATTTGCAAATATTTTACTTCATGTACTGAATTAATTAAGTGCAAAATTTCAATATAATTGAAGCACCCTAACCGGGTTAAATGCATCAAAATCCCACTGTTGCGTTTTTAAATCGTTTAAGTGTATGTTTAAAATGATAACTTTATTTTACGAGTAAAATTATTTGACAATATACAATTATCAATCGTCCAGAAGATCCTCAACAAAAAGGAATTATATATGATAATAGTAAAGAACAGTACTTACCCTTTCGAGTTCATCTCTCGGCTTCAGATTGAACGATGCAGGCTCCATTTGGCGGCTACTAAAGTACGCACCTGTCGGTTAACACAAATGTAAGAAGTATATATATATTTTGTAAAACAACAGTTACACCCAACAGTGAGAGAGATCAATGAGGTATTTATCAACAGTTCAGAGCGTAATTTTAACAGTCTCAATCTAACTAGATCTAACAGAATGAGGAGTATAGTGTGTGAATAGAAAATATATAGTCTACATCGATGTCATTATATAGCTCATTTTACCACGTGACTTTATTTATAGTCTTAAATAGCTCGCGATAAGTTCAAAATCTAGCTCACATGTGCTCTATTAATAAGACTCTCAAGTTGCATAAAGGCATAAATAATGCAGATCATATTATTTGTCTTGCATCGTGTCACATTATGGATTCATTATGGGTGTTTTGATCATTTACAAACTAGATTAAATTAATAATAATACACATTAATAAAGGCAGGAGGGATTGTCTACAGACTGTTAAAAAAACAGTTACTATGATGTGGCCTGCGGGCAACCATCGTAATACTACAATGAGCTTACGAAATTCAATTCTATACTCGGGTAAATATTACAAAATGTCAACAAAAAGTGTGCATTTTGAATCGGGTGACTACAATAAATCATTTTGATAATGACGCAATGATCTTATCCGGCAGTCAGTCGATTCAAAATGCCCACTCTTAGTTGAAATTTTGTAATAGCGGACTATACGCAGGCCGTAACATCATGAACATGGGCGTAGGAGCATCTTCAACATTGGGGGGGGGGGGGGGGGGGGCAAACATATGGGAGGGGGGGGGCGAGTTTCTTTTTTGAGATATGGGGGTTCACATTCAGTGTTAATAGCTTATGGTGAATGTTTGTTTATATCATTACTAAGGTAAGGTATATCTACTAAGTTTTTTAGCTTGTCAAAATAGCGGGTAGAAAAAGTTACCTTATCATAAACTCGTATTGCTAGTAGGGGGTCCGGGGGCATGCTCCCCCGGGATTTTTTTTAAAACATTCTGTGTGTTCTGAGATAAATATTTAGTAATTTACAAGACATGTTTTGTTGCAAGATCCAGCAAAATTAAGTCCTTATTTTGTAAATATTTTTACTAATTATTGCACAGGTGCCCGAATTCTGAGAGTCAAGGGGTTTAGTAAGGTATAATTTAACATAGAAATGACAAAGTTTAAAAACAATATAGGAGCTGGGGGAAAAAATTATCTTACAATGTCTTTCGATAGTTCGTGTAGCTGTTGAAACAGCTAATGAAAACATATTGGATATATTAAAATCATTTTGCAAGCGCAGCGAGCACGAAAATTTTCATTTATACTTTTTAATCAAGAATAAAAGGTACATTACCTATTACAAGACTATTTTAGACGGAAAATTATGAAAATTGTCTGATTTATTGGGGGGGGGGGCCAAACGATATGTTGCCCCCCCCCTTGTCCTAACATTAGGGGGCCAGACCCCCCCCCCCTTCTCATACGCCCATGCGTAAGGCCTGCGGATGTCGTTCCGCTTTACGATAACACATGTCACGTGATTTGGTCAGAGTTCGACACTAATGGATTTGGAAATTTGTGTTAAAATCCCGCACTGAAAGAAAGATACTGAAAAATGGCTGCCAATAGAATAACAATTTTTTTTAAAATGCGATATTCGGCAGCTCATTAATTTTCTTTTATTTTTTAATGATGTTTAAAAATATTCCAAAAACTAGTGTAGGCCCCTGTCTAAAAAAGAAAAGATAATAATTATCAGTCTTCCATGGTTGCTGTGCAACCCATCTTCTAGATGGGAAGCACTACTTCCTAAATGTTTGGAAACGAAAATGGCAGCCATTTTTTTTGCCCGCTTCGGAAGGAAATTTTAACATTTTCAGTGCATAAACGATGCTACAAACTGTTATGAGACACATGATTACTCTGAGATAACGAAGTAAGTCGAGCGGGAATTGTTCATATGTGCGAAATATCAACCAATCTTAAGAAAATCTAATAAAAACGACACATGTTCCGGTTACTTGAAGTGAAGTTGAAGTTGATATGTTCCGGTTACTTCCCTTTGCAAAGCGGTTACTTCCCTTTGCAATACAATTAGTATAAAGGCCGTTTCGGGTCTTAACGTATCCGGACCAGACTGATAATTCCACGTCGTAGTTGTAGGTTATTGTAAAGAAAGTAAAACGAATGTATTTTCGTAATTCCTCGCCGAGATGTAATAAAAAATCCCTCCAAAATCGTCAACAGATGTAAAAATATTCGCGGGATAAAGGCCGCGAAAACTAATTACATGTTGTTGTTATTGGATACAATAAAACCCGGAGATTTCCGTCTGAATATCTTTTATGTTTTGACGATTTGCAACAGGATTTATTTAACAAGAAAGGGTGATTAAGATTAAAGATGTTTGATATTTAATCGTAATATGATTAATTGAAATGAAAATAGCCTTTTCTCTTGAACAAAACTATTGCCTGATATACTCATGCAACCCATTACTGTATAAAATGTAAGTTGTTGCTGTGTATTTTATTTTATTGTATAAAAAGGTAAAATATCAAATTGGGCCTATTTGAAATCAGTTGTTATCTGTGTTTATATCTAATTATGCATTTTTAAATTGGTTACCCCTGAATTAAGTAGACCTAGAATTAAACAAATTGAAAAACGTGCATTATCCACAGACAGATAATTATATATTTTCATTTTGATAGGGCTGACAAATGTTCATTCGGACTGGCAAACGACAGCAGGTTCGTATCGTCCTTCGTTACTTCGTACCTAATATTTCGTATCAAACCGCTATCGAGCGCTTTCTTGTGCAACGGACCGCTTCTGTAGGTTGCATAGACGTAGGTAAATAAGTGTTCTGAGTGTGGGTGACAGTATGTGCCGTGATTAGCGCTGCCACTATAGCCGCGTCAAGATCAGGTGTTGTGTACTCACAGTCATCGATTGGGCAGGAAACAGCAGGCATGATGTCTTTACACTGCGTTCATAAATAAGATCTAGTTCTATTTGGCTGTTTATTGTTTATTACCAATGAACGCAGTCTGAAACATACAGATGACAAACAATTACTTATATGAATAAGCACCACATGGTATGGTATTCCTCTAGTAGGAAAGCGCTCGGTAGTGCCTTTTGGAAAGTAACGGGCTCCAGGTTCGTAACTTCGTAACCGAACAATTTATTGTAAAGTAATGCATCATCAAAAAAATCCAGTACTAGATGAGCATGTTACAAATAATGCAGGTCCGCTAAAAATATGCTGTGCATTAGTTCATATTATTTTACATAGATCTACACAGTGTATTTAGTTGAACTTCGTAAGCTAAATGGGTTGCCCGTAAGACTAAAGTACATTTGTAACTGCTTACTATTTAAAATATTATTGAGAGATGTATTACTTCCCTTTGATCAGAAAAACCCAACTCCTTATATTTGAACTTATAACATTGGAAATGTCATCCATTTAAGTTGCTTAAAACGACCATTGGATGGTGCATCATTTGGTTTATCTAAAATTAAAATAAAAAGTGCTAGGCTGTCCACGCTTGTTCTTCTTAACCACTGATCAGATTTTATTGAAACTTCACTTGTATGGTTTGTACCAAACTTAATTGTACATAATTATTGTCAGGGTTTGTTTCATACGATTGCCGTTGGGGTTATTGCCCTTTCATGGTCAAAATAAGTTTGCCCACGCTTAATCTTCTTAACCACTCTATGGTCTAATTTCGCTGAAACTTCACATTTATGATTGGTACCAAACCTAGCTGTACGTTCAATTGTCAGGTATTTTAGGTCGGATGAATATTATAGGACATATGAACTTGTGTGGGAGTCATGTCACGTGTTTGTGTCAAATCACTTCTAGTTTTAGAATGACATTGTGTGAATGTATCTTTATGGCAAAACACAAGAACATTAGGAAATTGGGTCGTTTAGTTACGGAAAGCAGGTAAAATGGGTCAGAAATCTACTGAGAACATACATATTCAATCAGGTCAAAAGGATACACACTGGAAAGTAGTCTGGTTCCCGTCCCCAAATCTTACATTACATTACATTACATTGGACTGCGAAGTATTTTAAAGATCGGAAACCAGACAAACGAGAAAGTTAAATATTGGATTTTGGTCTGAAATAATATATTTATGTTTTCTATTTTGTAATCGTATATAGCAATTAAAAGCTTTGGCATTTTAGGTAAAGAGCAAGGCAGAATATAGAACATGTACTGAATGTTGTACTTATTGTTTTAACACCCATTACCATACATGTGTGTGTGTGTTGTACCGTAACGCCATTCTACTGATACGTCCGTATATTTACGTTTTCAACTTAAATGTCAGCTTATTGAACTGTATACCCTTTATTACCCAATTACAGCCCGTTCACCAACAGTAGAACTTAGCTAGAACAATACGTGATACATTAACGACACCTTACACCCACCCACCAGTGTTCCATTGAAATTTAAATGACATTTTCAAAAATCGCCAAACGGTTCAGTAGAGGTAATGTTGTACATAATGGGAATCGATGATCAAAGCATTTTAACCTTTTGATGTTTTATTTCAATCATTTATGTTTGAACTAATTCGTTCAGATGTCAGTTATCAAGTTAGTTCCGATACATGTGCAAACACACCGCTGGTTCCACTACATGTACAAACACACTGGTTTCAATACATGTACACACACACTGGTTTACTACATGTACACACACACTGGTTCCACTACATGTACACACACATTGGTTCCACTACATGTACACACACCGCTGGTTCCACTACATGTACAAACAAACTGGTTCCAATACATGTACACACACACATTGGTTCCACTACATGTACAAACACACCGCTGGTTCCACTACATGTACACACACACTGGTTCTACTACATGTACAAACACACCACTGGTTCCACTACATGTACACACACACTGGTTCCACTATATGTACACACACACTGGTTCCACTACATGTACACACACACTGGTTCCACTACATGTACACACACACTGGTTCCACTACATGTACACACATACTGGTTCTAGAACACGTACACACCTACTGGTTCCACTACACGTACACACACACACACTGGTTCCACTACACGTACACACACACTGGTTCCACTACACGTACACACACACTGGTTCCACTACATGTACACACACACTGGTTCCACTACACGTACACACACACTGGTTCCACTACACGTACACACACACTGGTTCCACTACACGTACACACACACTGGTTCCACTACATGTACACACACACTGGTTCCACTACACGTACACACACACTGGTTCCACTACACGTACACACACACTGGTTCCACTACATGTACACACACACTGGTTCCACTACACGTACACACACACTGGTTCCACTACACGTACACACACACCACTGGTTCCACTACACGTACACACACACTGGTTCCACTACAAGTACATACACACTGGTTCCACTACACGAACACACATACTGGTTCCACTACACGTACACACACACTGGTTCCACTACACGTACACACACACACTGGTTCCACTACACGTACACACACACTGGTTCCACTACACGAACACACATACTGGTTCCACTACACGTACATACACACTGGTTCCACTACACGTACACACACACACTGGTTCCACTACACGTACACACACACTGGTTCCACTACACGTACACACACACTGGTTCCACTACACGTACACACACACTGGTTCCACTACACGTACACACACACTGGTTCCACTACACGTACACACACACTGGTTCCACTACACGAACACACACACTGGTTCCACTACACGTACACACACACTGGTTCCACTACACGTACACACACACTGGTTCCACTACACATACACACATACTGGTTCCATTACACGTACACACACACTGGTTCCACTACACGAACACACACACTGGTTCCACTACACGTACACACACACTGGTTCCACTACACGTACACACACACTGGTTCCACTACACGTACACACACACTGGTTCCACTACACGTACACACACACTGGTTCCACTACACGTACACACACACTGGTTCCACTACACGTACAAACATACTGGTTCCACTACACGTACACACACACTGGTTCCACTACACGTACACACATACTGGTTCCATTACACGTACACACACACTGGTTCCATTACACGTACACACACACTGGTTCCACTACACGTACACACATACTGGTTCCATTACACGTAAACACACACTGGTTCCACTACACGTACACACATACTGGTTCCATTACACGTACACACACACTGGTTCCACTACACGTACACACACACTGGTTCCACTACACGTACACACATACTGGTTCCATTACACGTACACACACACTGGTTCCACTACACGTACACACACACTGGTTCTACTACACGTACACACATACTGGTTCCACTACACGTACACACACACACTGGTTCCACTACACGTACACACACACTGGTTCCACTACACGTACACACACACACTGGTTCCACTACACGTACACACACACACTGGTTCCACTACACGTACACACACACACACTGGTTCCACTACACGTACACACACACTGGTTCCACTACACGTACACACACACTGGTTCTACTACACGTACACACATACTGGTTCCACTACACGTACACACACACACTGGTTCCACTACACGTACACACACACTGGTTCCACTACACGTACACACACACACTGGTTCCACTACACGTACACACACACACTGGTTCCACTACACGTACACACACACACTGGTTCCACTACACGTACACACATACTGGTTCCACTACACGTACACATACACACTGGTTCCACTACACGTACACACACACTGGTTCCACTACACGTACACACACACACTGGTTCCACTACACGTACACACACACACTGGTTCCACTACACGTACACACACACTGGTTCCACTACACTTACACACACACTGGTTCCACTACACGTACACACATACTGGTTCCACTACACGTACACACACACTGGTTCCACTACATGTACACACACACTGGTTCCACTACACGTACACACACACTGGTTCCACTACATGTACACACACACTGGTTCCACTACACGTACACACACACTGGTTCTACTACACGTACACACACACTGGTTCCACTACACGTACACACATACTGGTTCCACTACACGTACACACACACTGGTTCCACTACACGTACAAACAAACTGGTTCCACTACATGTACACACACACTGGTTCCACTACACGTACACACACACTGGTTCCACTACACGTCCAAACACACTGGTTCCACTACACGTACACACACACTGGTTCCACTACACGTACAAACACACTGGTTCCACTACACTTACACACACACTGGTTCCACTACACGTACACACATACTGGTTCCACTACACGTACACACATACTGGTTCCACTACACGTACACACACACTGGTTCCACTACACGTACACACACACTGGTTCCACTACACGTACACACATACTGGTTCCACTACACATACACACATACTGGTTCCACTACACGTACACACACACTGGTTCCACTACACGTACACACATACTGGTTCCAGTTCATATACAAACACACTGGTTCCGACATACTTATCATAGCTGATGATTACAGGACAATTTGTCGGATTAAAGGAACCTTTAATCTTTCTCCATATGTAATTTCCGAATACAAAATACAGTAAAACCCCGTTATGACGAGCATCAATATTTCAATCATCCGGTCTATGTCGAGTTTTTAAAGTCCCGAGTCGTTATAATTTTGCCTATATTGTTGAGCACTTATACAAAAGTCCACATTTTAGTGTAGCGTGTACTGTCATTAGCGTAGTTCACTAGAAAGTTCACAATGAAGCATTTGAAATATTGTTTGAAATTGCACATTTTATGTAGACACACCGGTGACCGGTGTACTAGTATATGAATAGTTTAGAGCGTTCTCGGTGCCGAGTAGTGAGAATGTTCGTCACAGGAGTAGAATGTTGTGAGTTCGATCACAGGCCAGGAGCATTTCAATCAAAGTTTTAATTAATTAATATGTAATATTCAGACTGCGAAACACTTCTATCTAACACAATATTCGGTTACAATGGGGTTTCCGTGCATTGTGTTATACCTAAATATATCCTAAATATATCCCGGTGTATTGGTTTAGTGTTATGTTAGATAATTGTATTGTACCGCGATATACGAGGGCGCTTTTGTAAGCTCTAGGGAATATTTTAATACAATTGTCGACTAAAGTGAGTTGGTGTTTTGACATTTTGAAGTTAAAATGTGAAACACGTGAGAAAAGTTGCTTCTAGCATACATGGTCCCTGTACTGTGTTCATGACATATGTATGGTCGGTTTATAGTTAAGTCTTTACCGAGAAGAGAAGAGTAACTACTGTAAAATGATTAATTTTCGCGGGTGTTGAATTTCAAAGATTTTGGTAAAATGGTATTATGCTGGTTTCTTGAATTTGTGGATTTCAAAAATTGGAAGAAAAATCTCTTGTAACGTTTTTTGATATCAATTATTCGAGGGGATTTAATTTCGCGAACTAATTCATCTACAAAATAAACGCAAATTAACCCTTCGCGAATATTAATAACTTTATAGTATTTTCAGGACATAAAACGAGAGGGTGACAACTGAGCGTATCCTGTTTTCTCTGGGCGGGGACATTCATTTTGTTTTGTAATATCTGCATTGTTGATCCAAAAATATTATAGTTATTCAAAACATAGAGCGAGAGAGGGGGTAGAGCTTCCAAAAAAAGAATTAGATAACTAAATAAATAAACAAGATTTATATAGCGCCTTTTTCATGGGAACACACGTTCAAAGGCACTTTACATTATATTGTTGCATCCACAAGGGCGCAGGTGCAACCTCTACCAGTGCATATACAGCATGATCTGACCAAAGGGACAGACTGAGAGAAAGCCCCTGAAGGGAAAAAGAGACATAATATACAGGGATGACCAGTGCTGCAGACGTGCGCATAGCTCTTAGTTCGAATAGACAGCCTGGTTCTTTAATGCGTCCGATGTATTGCCCCGATACACAGCTTCCTGGCACATTCACGAAGATACTTGGCAATTCACACGGTCAGATACAGCGGGAAATATTATAAATATTTCTGACAAGTCCGATTTCCATGCCAGGGATGGTTATATACACCAATAGTGGTAAAATACATAAATAATTAACACGTTTATGAGTTTCTTTAATGTATAAGTTCGCCACACAAAAATAAAAGACAAATGTTCATAGATAAGTTCTACCCATTGGTTCAGACATACCAGGAGTTTTGAGTTGAAGTTTTAAAACATTTTTAGGAGAACAAATTATGTTCCTCACTTCCGGTTGTTGTGTTATTACTTTGAATCACGTATATGTCATGTCGCTAGCTTAGACTAAACACGTCCACGTGTTACTTACGGTCTTATAAAACACATACGTGTTCATAATTATTCGACTCATACGCATCACAAGGCGCATCGTTTGTATCACAATCGGATGAGCTCATGTTAACCAAAATGAGAAGAAAAAGCCACAAAAATGCATTTTTTGTACTTGTAACCTTATTTTCTTCTAAGCCAGCTAAGTATTAATAGTTTGCATGCAAGACAGTGTCCTGAATGTGATCTATGTTCACGCTATATTTTAGAAATATTAGTGGCATCATTGTAACAAATTAAAATATCATACCTCAGCCATTTGAAAATTCCATTGCTATAGAAAGTTCGAATTAAAAGCAAAACAGTAAAGCACGAAATAGTATGTCATAGTGAACTAATTATTTGGTGTTTAGTCTTACAGTGTGGGGAGCAATACCACACGTGTACCTGTTCAGTGTGGAAGTCATGTTCCTTTTACCATCTCCACATAAACGTGATAAGATTATGGATACCATGTTCAGCATACCGAGGGTTGCCTGCAAGACTGCAGTACATCCTTCTTTAATAATAAGCAGTTACGACAGTTTTGCGGGCAACCCTCGATTACTGTATTACGTAAGATGTGTCTAGGCAATCGGCGAGAACGAGCTAACGTTTGACCTTCATTTGCTTTTTCCCGAACAACCCCTAGGTTGTACACTGCTACATCATACCTTTTAACATTTTTTGGAGTTTGTGTCCCTCTCGGGACACCCCTACTCATACCCGGCAACGAAACGATTACATTTCGCAGCTTAAATACTAGTATTGTATCAAATATCTCGTGAGGTCAGACTCAAAGTCGGTAGCTGGAAACCAAAACAAAACTGAGATGACATCGATGCTTCAGGAGGTCGGGGCCTGGTCTACGACACCCAACTCTTATTCAACATCGGTACTTCGGGAGGTCGGGGCCTGGTCTACGACACCCAATTCTTATTCAACATCGGTACTTCAGGAGGTCGGGGTCTGGTCTACGACACCCACCTTTCATTCAACATCGATACTTCAGGAGGTCGGGGCCTGGTCGACGACACCCAACTTTCATTCAATATCGGTACTTCAGGAGGTCGGGGCCTGGTCTACGACACCCAACTCTCATTCAACATCGGTACTTCGGGAGGTCGGGGCTTGTTCTACGACACCCAACTCTCATTCTCAACATCGGTACTTCGGGAGGTCGGGGCCTGGTCTACGAAACCCAACTCTCATTCAACATCGGTACTTCAGGAGGTCGGGCCTGGTCTACGACACCCAACTCTCATTCAACATCGGTACTTCAGGAGGCCGGGGCCTGGTCTACGACATCCAACTCTCATTCAACATCGGTACTTCAGGAGGCCGGGGTCTGGTCTACGTCACCCAACTCTTATTCAACATCGGTACTTCATGAGGCCGGGGTCTGGTCTACGACACCCAACTCTTATTCAACATCGGTACTTCGGGAGGTCGGGGCCTGGTCTACGACATCCAACTCTTATTCAACATCGGTACTTCGGGAGGTCGGGGCCTGGTCTACGACATCCAACTCTTATTCAACATCGGTACTTCATGAGGCCGGGGTCTGGTCTACGACACCCAACTCTTATTCAACATCGGTACTTCAGGAGGTCGGGACTGGTCTACGACATCCAACTCTTTTTCAACATCGGTACTTCAGGAGGCCGGGGCCTGGTCTACGACACCCAACTCTCATTCAACATCGGCCGCTAACTCCATAGTGTAGTGTTATTAAGATATTGTGTTTGGTTGAAAGATCCAAAAACCTATACAATTAATGTTCATGTGTAGTTATATACAAATGTATCTATAGGTCTCTGACAGAACAAATACATTTGCTTATCCTACAAGCAGCGTCAATGCTATTAAACTAGTTTTCAAACTTCAATGATATAGACCGTGAGCCAGAGGGGTTTTGGTAGTTTATGACTGTATATTTGAATAAACAAATGTGTATGTTTACGCGTAGTTCAATAGCTAGGGCATTTGGCTTATTCCCCCACGTCTGAATTGGGGTATACAAACCAAAAGCAGGTATTAATATATTACAGATTATAATATTTTAATCTATCGCTAAACATGACATATTCTACATCACATTGACGGTATAATATATTTCCTGTGATAAATCTAATTTTATATACAGAGCAATAAACAGCACAAAGGTGTTGTTCAATGTTGTAGAAGCGTGTTTAAAGGGACTGCCTCACGTATTGGTGTATTGCAAAAATAAAATTAAATTGTCAAATATTCATGTAATTTTGGTATAGTTTCCTGTATATGCCATAAACAACCACATTGACATAAAAAATAACATCGGCATTTTGTAGTAATTGAGCATTTTTACACCCAAAATTCTATAGGGTATTAAATTAATACCCTATAGAATTAGCACTAATATCACTTAAATTGCCTGAAATTTGTTTCCATTCGATGAAAACGAATTGCGAAACGAACCGAATACCTCACATATGTTTCGGCTTTAGTTTGTTGAAGTTACAGTTTGATCATGTTTGAATTACATAATTCACAGAACATTTTGGAAGGAAACTCTGCGACATTTTCAAACAGAAAAATACTGAGTGCCAAATATCAAGAGTGATTTAAATTGCTTATAAGCCATTAATCTTTCATTAAGCAACCACCAGTGACTTTCTATTATATAAATACTTGGTTAGGTAGGAGAATTACGTCATACAAAAATTTAAGCCCGATCTGTGAGGCAGCACCTTTAAATATCGACCACGTGTCGTTCATTCGATGGTCCATATTCTCACCTCGTTGTTATGAAATAAACGTTATATTTAAACCTACATAATAATTATATACATGTACATGTACTATTTGAAATGTGACAAAAAGATTAGTTTGTTACTATATAAGTGTAGTAATTGTCTTTACCATGTACAGTATATCAGATTGCGTGTCATGTTAGTAGGACTGGTGACTTTACATGTATATACAGGGTGTTAAAAAAGTTCGTTCTCGATGTTTGAGTTTCAATATTTTATTTTATTTGAGACCAAAGACCTAAATATACATTTGAGCTCCGCTGTGCGATTTCCAACCTCTTCAAAAAATAACACAATTGGAGAAAACCACATTTAGTACAGAGTAGATATTTTTTGTGGAAAAAATGCAAAACAAGTATTTTTCTAGAATCATGTCACATAATGTGTATTTTGTATCATACTAAAAATCTAGGTCTATACTTGTTAGTGAAAGTCGACTTTTTTGGGGTAAAACCTTGCAAATTATAAAAGCATAGCTCGAATTTTTGGAATCTGTGGATCACTTTGTCATTAATGGATGTATTGGATAATAATATTTTGTGATAGGTAGGGTGTTACTTGTAGTTTAAGATATCAAACATTGGTTTCAATGTTAGTGTGCAAAATGCGATATTTTGGGGCAAAACCTTTCAAAATATAAACAAAACTGTGAGTTTTAGGAATTGGTTGAATACAAAGTTATTAATAAATTTATTTGATAAAAAATCACTGTGATAGGTACATAGTGCCTTGTAGTTTAATGCATCAAAAATAAATTGCCAAAATTTTGCGCTAAATGAGAGTCTTTTGGGGCTAAAATATTACAAAATATAAAAAAAAGTGTGAATTTCGGGAATCGGTTGATTATTTTGTAATTTTTACCCCATAAAATAAATACTGCATGTTATGGAACTTGATTTCAGTATTTTACAAGACATCCATAACACTACATGATCCAACAAATTTGTTTTCTGTGTATTTTATTTCCCTTTAAGTAAACGTGGCACTTACAAGGGGACCTGTTCTAATTAAATGACGTCATCATAATTATTGTATTTACGCGACGTCAATAACGTCATTTCAATCGTCATGTCTAGTTTTGATTATGTCATAGCATGTCACTAAGTTGGACCATTTTGAAACGGTATAAGTTTTTGGAAACCTTAAACATTAAACTTCACTATTCTATCAAAATATAAAGAGTTGAAATTTTGATCTCAGGTTGGAAATCCCACAGCAGCGCTCATTTTGTCTTTGAGAAGACCTTAAAATTTCCAGGTTAAAATCGAGCGTGTTGTACCATTGTTCTTATCTCTCTGGCACTAAATGAAACTATTAGTATAATAAATTATCATAGTACACTGCGTACATAGCTCAAATAAAACTTTATGAGTTTGAATTTTGAGAACGAACTTTTTGAACACCCTGTACATGTATGTGTATGTCCATTAGGCTAGGTCTAAGTTTCATATTGGGGCACGTACGTGTCTGGTCTGTAGGTGACTTGTAGGTCCATTGGACTGTGTTACGTTTTTGTGTCATGTACATTGTAATATTATATTATACTAGTGCGAGTTATAACTACTAGTGTATACATTACACGGGTCACACCATGTAAGTCACTTAAAGTAAAATGTTTAAGAATGTGATAATCGAACTATAATGTATTGCCAAACTTATAGATCTTTAAAAAAAGTTTATATGAATAGTACATTGATTGATTTGGAAGTGCGTGGTGTATTGTTAATATGTAAACCTGACAGACGACACAGTAATATGTGATCGTACACGTCTTCTTAACAATCGAGTTTCCATTTACTTTTTCCGAATTGCTTTTAAAAGAAAGTAAACTCTCTGTGACACTCTGATCACCCCGGCCTTATGCATTGTAATAAATGTATATTTCCCGGAGACAAACAGAAATGGCCAAGTTTTCACGACTGCTCTCAATACTGTATCTGCACTGGTAGATGATGCATATGCGCCCTTGTGGCTGCAACTTTATGTGGTAAAACGCATCTGTCGCATGAAAAGGGTGTTAAATAAATCTGACAGTTATTATAGTATTATCATAACTTACCACGATTGCTCACGATTGCTTTCAAGAGTATGAAATTAAAGTCAGCAGTGTTTGAGTTGATTGCTTGTCCACATCCGGGTACTGTTTTATCAAAGCACTTACGGAAAATGTAAACTTACGATCAAATTTAAATTCTTTATAACATGTTTACAGTTATAGTGTGGTAAATGGAGCTGCAGTACTAATAATGATTCAGTTACTGAACTCTTACAAGACAAATTTCTCACCAATTTGCAGTTGTCAAAGAATTATAAAGATTTTAAATTTGAGCGTAACTTTCGTATGTATGATAAAACAGTACCCTGGAGTAGATGGTTGATAGTTCGATCTCGACAGACTACATATATCATAAAGATTGAAAGACTGAGGTGGTATAAAAACACAACGCAATTGTTATATTTTATCGAGATTTTAATTCAATAAAATTAAACATGTATATAAACCAATGCACGTTTCCTATAACACAAGAAATCTTTGATTCAATTAATACCATGACTGGAATGCTAACATAAGTTTCAAAATAAATATACTATAAACTCATTCTATTTCGCGGTTATTAAATTACGCGGATTTTTGTAAAATGGTACTTCGGATTTTTTTATTCTTGGAATTTAAATATTAAAAGAAATTTAAAACTCTCTTGTTACTTATTTTTGAAGTCAATTATTTGAGGAGATATAATTTCGCAATCGTAATCAACGCAAATTAATTCATCGAGAATATGAATAACTTTACTGTACTAGAACTTATAATGTGTCCTCCACTGATGTGTCCTCCACTAATGTGTCCTCCACACTGCCTACACGTGGACTATATAATGCTACAGATCTGGTGACGTGTCACTATCACAGGATATTAAACAATGGTATATTTTAATTTGGTCTTACAATATGATGAGAAGCCCTTTGTCACTTCCCTTCAAATGACGCAACAAGTATCACAGTGTGTAAACCAGTCAACTTCCGGTTATCACAGTGAATAAACCAGTTAACTTCCGGTTATCACAGTGAATAAACCAGTCAACTTCCTGTTATCACAGTGTATAAACCAGTTAACTTCCGGTTATCACAGTGTATAAACCAGTTAGCTTCCGGTTATCACAGTGTATAAACCAGTTAACTTCCAGTTATCACAGTGAATAAACCAGTTAACTTCCGGTTATCACAGTGTATAAACCAGTCAACTTCCGGTTATCACAGTGTATAAACCAGTCAACTTCCGGTTATCACAGTGTATAAACCAGTCAACTTCCGGTTATCACAGTGTATAAACCAGTTAACTTCCGGTTATCACAGTGTATAAACCAGTTTACTTCCGGTTATCACAGTGTATAAACCAGTCAACTTCCGGTTATCACAGTGTATAAACCAGTCAACTTCCGGTTATCACAATAAGTCATACACGTTGAACTGTATAGTCTCCTAATAAAACATACAGTGATTTGGTTTATACGTTGTGTACATGTATTGAGATGGATCTACAACCTTGTTGCGCCAAAGGGACGATTTTAACAGTATGTGGATACATAGTTGTTCTGTGTATGATCTTATAAAGGCCAAAAAACATACTAATATCCAAGTTACAGGTGAAATTGACATAAAATGAAAAAACTTAATAGGTCATTAAGTTAATGAAATAATAAATAATGATGTTTAAGATGAAAGTTCTAATTATAAATTCAAACCAACGTCCTATAACGTTCGTTATACCAATGGAAATAACTTAACGTCGTGCAGGTAGTCCTGATTTATGACGTCATACAGGTAAACTAATAACCCCGGGATGGATAAATGTTTGTATTGTTCTCGCAGAAATATGTGACACATTTAACCTACAATGTTTGTGGACACAGTGTGAATGTTTATGATCAAATTGTAATGTCAATGACGAAATACATGCGCATATCAACAACGATTGTCAAGAGGAAAATAAATAAAGTTTGAACGCAGTAATGATAGGTTTATCCATACCCCCCTCAGCTAGCACACATGCAGCAAACTATAGACAGAGAAAGTTCCACATTAGTGTTGTATGAAAGCATTAATTAATTCTTTTTTCGTGGTATATTAGATCTACGCAATATAATGTTGATAACATGGCTTGATCAGACATGTACCCCCTTCATAGTGGTTTACATTAATATTTAATAGGTTACCATGTATATTTATAATTTATGCATATTTAAGTATAATTATCTTTTTACGTATAACGTAAGTATCCTCCATATTTGTCCATTGTGCACATTTACCAACGCATGAAAAAATCTTCCTCATACTTTTTAATACTAATCTTGACACTTCAAAGGAGAAATATAGTAACAAATATAAACGGAACAATAAAAAGAGTGAAATACTAGCATCTAAGTTTACAGAATAAATGTTTGAAAAATCGTAAATTTCCAAACAATACCGGTTTTAAACAAGCGGTTCTTATAACAAGTAAAATGGAAGAAGAATTTTGTTCGAATTGGTTTGACATTCCAGTTGTTTATATTAACAATAACATAGCTATAACATATCATTTGGTATATCTCGCCATATCACTGGCTTAGAATGAGAAGGTCGTTAGTACAAACAAAATGTCTGAAAACTACTCTTTACCTATCGAAAAACAAGCTTTTTCGACTTCAGTTTGTTCAACATGACCTGTTCCGATTTTCATGAAAATATACTCATAAGAAGCAAATTGTAATTCATACTTCAAATAATTATATAATTGTTTTATAAAGTCGTAGGTAGCACTTACGACCTCCTCATTCTAAACCAGCGATACATCATATAATTCAGAGAGACATAAAACACGTACATACGTTAATGTAATATTACAAGCACATAAGCCACACGAGCTACAAGTATTGTGTCTGATTATTAAAAAGAACATAATTTGATATACAAATGTAATGCAGAATCAAAGACCTCAACTAACGTCACTTTGTAAGAAAACATATATTTTGTGTCCCAAATATGGAACTTTACAGTAAGTTCGAGGTATTTAATTGTTTTCTATTATCCCTGAATCAAACATCAATACCAAATACGTATATTGGACTCTATCCCTCTTAACCCAATGTCTTAATATACCTATAACAAGACTAAGTAACGATATTAATATGTTTGTAAACCACGTGGCTTTCGGACGTTTGCTTACTTTTTCATGAATATTGATGACTCTTCAAAACCTGTTTCAAAAAGTTCATACATTCAAAAAGTCATCCATTTTCTGGGTATTTATGCATTTAATGTGAATCAGACGACTGATTGACAAAGTTTTTTCATATCGTAATATATATATACATGATTTAAAGTAATTAAATACTTAACGAGTAATTGATATTCAAACATTTTGAAGCCATGGCAACCACGACGACAATCATGCAAAACCATAACTATCATGACTGGACCACGGCAATCATGACATACACCATGATTACACAACGGTAATCATGACATTAAACCATGACTACACAACGGTAACCATGACGTTAAACCATGACTACACAACCGTAACCATGGCGTTAAACCATGACTACACAACGGTAACCATGGCGTTAAACCATGACTACACAACGGTAACCATGGCGTTAAACCATGACTACACAACGGTAACCATGAAGTTAAACCACGACAACACCACGGCAATCATGCCGTTAATCCATGCCAACCATGACTAGACCACGGCAACTACGACGTAAAACAATGAGATTCTTAACAACAAAATACAAAAATAAAATATTTTAATAAAATAAATTTAAGATGTAAAACTTAGTCAGGAGAATAAAAGTTCAATTACACGTCAGTGAGACAACAGACGACCATGTAATAGATCTCGATGATACACCGTCACTCCATTGTTATAGCTCTATATGTAATAATACCAGAATATATAAAGCCATGTATCATCCTCCAAAACTCCGTACTAATATTACAGCCCATGAAACATCATACAGTGTCTACCACTTCCAATGTGTGTTTTGCATAAGTTTTGAGTAAGTTACGATTTTAACTTAATTGCTAGCCAGAATGATATATGACTTTGCGTTTGAACGATTTCTTTCTTTGAATAGTTGTGAAACATTTCGACAGTCTGTTCAAGGAAGTACACACATACGAGGACACCTTGTGGTGAAGTGTGAAAGGGGAGGTAAGTCAGCATTCATTTATCCTGAGAATTGTGTGTACAGTTGGTTTTATCCATAGCATCTTGAAAACAAATACATTACTTCATGTATATTTTATATGCATATCTGACAAAGAGTTGGTGTGCAATTGGAAGGTAGGTTTTTAAAGAAAATTGTAAGTTGACGGTAAGTGTGACAGTAAGTTGTTAGCAGTGCTCCATACAGTGCTTAGATATGACGATTATTTCCTCATAGGGCCGTAATGTTCTCCACAGATGTCCTTCATCCTACCCTAGAACATAGGAGATAATAATGACCCAACTAGGACACCATACTCCGGACAATAACCCAACTAGGACACCGTACTCCGGACAATAACCCAACTAGGACACCGTACTCCGGACAATGACCCAACTAGGACACCATACTCCGGACAATGACCCAACTAGGACACCATACTCCGGACAATGACACAACTAGGACATCGTACTTCGGACAATGGCCGAAACTAGGACACCGTACTTCGGACAATGGCCGAAACTAGGACACCGTACTTCGGACAATGGCCGAAACTAGGACACCGTACTTCGGACAATGGCCGAAACTAGGACACCGTACTCCGGACAATGGCCGAAACTAGGACACCGTACTTCGGACAATGGCCGAAACTAGGACACCGTACTCCGGACAATGACCGAACTTAAACGCCGCATTCCGGATAATGGCCAAACTTGGACATCGGATAAAGAATAGCGTTCTGGTGAAGGCACTTGTTTGTTGTAGGTAAATAGCGCATAATAGATCACAAAATGTATGATTTTATCACAGAATGTTGGTCAAACTTGGAACTCTCTAGCTGAGAAGTTACGTTATCCTGCTACCGCCTAATTCCCGCGCAAACAAACGGTAGAAAACATACTATAGGCGATGACGACATATCATCCGCTGAATGTTTTTGTGCGTCACATCCGCTCATGTCTGCGCCTGCGCGTTGAAGAGTTTTTACAGCTAATGTGTTATTAGCACGTGACGCATATATCACAGGAGTTCTATCTGATTCATCTTTATGATTTAATTCTGCCCCGTTTGATATTAAAATATTGATAACACTAACGTCCCCTCGATGTGCAGCAAGATGTAGGGCCGCACATCCACCAGGAAGTCCCTCCGGGGACCCCATTGTTGAGTTCACATCCACTCCAGCTTTTAAGCAGAGTTTAACCATCTTACGGGCACCGCGTAGAACAAACGCATGGAACGGGGTCCAGCCATCTACAGCATGCATGAACACGTCACGTGCGTAGTCCTTGTTTTGTTTGACTAACTGTTTACCGGCGTCATTTAAACTATCCTCGTCCCTCCTGAGAAGCCCCAGAAGGGTTCTAGCGTCATGGTGGATATCATCCTTGTTCATTGGATGGCAGTTAACCATGGAGCTAATCACATCAGTATCTGGTACGTCTCGGAAATATGGTAGCAACCTGAAAATACACAAACATCATTCATATCAATAATCTGGCGGAACTCTCCGTTCTATAATCGGCAACCAGGAGTTTTCTAGTATCATTTTTGTAGAATTAGCAAACATCGGATTTGTTAAGTATCATTATTGCCGAATGTTGTCGAAGAAAATCGGCAAACATCGGATTTGTTTAGTATCATTATTGCCGGATCTTGTCGAAGAAAATCGGCAAACATCGGATTCGTTTCGGAGCTTGACGAGGAAATTCGGCAAGCATCGGATTTGTTTAGTATCATAATTGTCGGATCTTGCCGAACAAACTCGGCAGCGTAAAACATCGGATTTGTTACGAAGTCATTCTCGGGCAAAATCGTAGAGTTACACTGAAATTTCCGTTGTTGTCAACTGTTTCTGAGACTATTTCCAAGAAAAAATGTTATCTCCATGAATAAAAGTAGAACATTAAGGAACGAAATGCGACATTGATGGGCATATAAATCTAGTTCAATGTGTCTAGACAATAATCTAGTTGATTGGTTGACCAGACACGTAACCAAACCAGACACGTGACCAAACCAGACACGAGACCAAACATCACATTTCATGTCTCCATATTTTGAGTAAATAATTAAAAAGATATTAAAAACGGATTTCATACAACAAATTATTAATAAAAAAAACCCCGACACATATCAATATGACGTGCGTTTCGACAGAGACTATAGATAACATAATATAGGTCACAAACCACTAAATAAAATTGTTCTTTAGCTCAATGTAAAGTGACAATAGTAAAACCCAGATTGTATCATGTTAATGTCTATGGCCAGTTGTCAGACATAATCATTGAAAAGGAGTATGTTTCAGCTTCAAAATAAGACCAAAAACAGGGGGTCATGTTTAATATAAGACAAATTTTGTTCGCCAAGGACGGTAGACACATTTTTACAGACGCGCGGGCTGATTCAACGTTGTTTTTTTCGCTTTGACAAATATGCAAAAATCTCAAAATATTAAAGATTAACTACTTCACCTACATGTACACAATACCTTTGAACTCAATAAGATAATTCTAGTTCCATTTTGCCAAGGCATATCACCATTTCCAGTCAAACAGAAGTTTTGGTAAGGACTATTTGAGTGTATCCGCTTTTGGTCTGCGTACGCATTTAGTGGTTTATAACCTATAAAGTCTCTGAGTTCGTTTCTTTGTGTGAAATGTGGTTTTTTTCATAAATCGTATAGTGAAAGATACACTAACCAGCCAGAGGGGAATTTGAAATCGAATGTAATGTGACGCTCACTACAAATGTTAGTATCAATAGTACGAACTCGTATGTTCATATATTTATGTCGTTTGTAGCTATAAGATCTAACATTTTCAGCAAGTCATACATGTAATAGTAACACTATTATATTGATTAAAAACTTTAGTCCATAGATACCTAACTCTATAGATACATCATTAAATATTCTGATACTAGTATTACTAGATTTAGACTTTATTTAGACTTGATAATACAATCGAAACGTTGAGCAATTCTGGAGTTTGTCTTGTTTTACTTTATTTAGATTACATACATAGACATAAACACAATGTAGTTATATCGTGTTCGTCATTTCCATACCTGTTAACACCATAAAGGCCCTAATTAGCACGTGGTCTCGATTACAAGTTGGTCTTAATATTCAAATTGATGTTGGGTAAAGAGAACTGCAGTGAAAAACGGACTTGAAAATAATTATCTTAATTTTAATGTGATCTAATCATGGAATCTATTCTACGGTCCCTGATCTAATTAATAAAAACAAATGCAGAATATGTACAAATACCCAATTAATTCTGTCTGGAAGATGTATGTATACTGATACAAATTACTACACATTCTCTGAATTAACATACACAATGAATCATTCTAATTACGTAAATTAATACATTGTAATATATCTATATTTCATGAAGAAAACATCTAATACATGCACTGGCACATTAAAATTTAATATTATCCTGATATTTCAAACATTAACATTAATTTTCTCTTTTTACTATCAAAATTATTTTAATTTGGTTTACTACTACTATTCTTAAACAATGTTTAATGTCGTATACCTAGTGTTGCTGTGACAACTAAATTGCAATAATTGTAATATTGTTATATGCATATTAAGTTTCCTGTATTTTACAATTTCGAATGGAATACACATTAATTAATTAAATCAATAAAATGTACCGTTCCCTCAAATTGTCATAAAATAATAATAATTGACATTTAATTAAATACATGTAATATGATATAAAATATAATCATGAATACCTTTTAATAATTAATTCCGACTTTCTATAACGTCCAGTTTGTTTTAAATTCTTCATTAGTGGACCTGTAATACGACAGGTAACAGAACTATCCTGTACATGAACTGATCCGATTTACATAAACCTGTACGTATATATATTCAATAGTGTCCGTATTATTGACCTTAAATATCCGACTTCAGTCAGACGTATCAAAAGTTGACAATAATACCCTATATCTTGATCCCGGTTAACAGTGAAAGAATGAGACGTTAAAAAACAAACCAACAGAAACAATCTGTAATAAACAATGAAATAATCGATACTGCTACCAATACACGTGTCCAATAACAACAGATCGAACCGCCAAACATAGTCACCAACATTACATGTATACATGTAGTTACCACAACACTCCGTTGTTAGGATAATCCAATGTTTATTATAATTCTCAACTGATAAAATGACAATTTCAAAATAAAGCATTTTAAATTTCCAATTTAACAAAATAATTGGTAGTCATGTGAACATTATTTAACAGTCAACTTTTATTGGACTTAAATGTCATACAGAGTTACAGTGCCGTTAAAATCATTTGATGTGCCATTCACTTCACATTATTAACCAGAACAGAACAGAACAGAACTTTATTACACCCAGGTATACATTATACAACATGGGGATATATAACAAACATATATACATAAAACAATACGGGCTTCCGGTCATATATACAGGTAGGGGTGTGGGGAGATTTCATCATTACAATAACAAGTGTACAATATTACAGATACATAGTACATTTAAATAACAAAACAAACAATAGCACGTGTTGGCTAGCACGGTCCATTACTAAGTGGGCGTGGCTTATATATACAAGCGTGATATTTGTCACGTGATTCCATTCATACACGGTTACCAAGTGAAGTTTAACCACTATATACAATATTACTACAATGGTATGAATGTTTATTGACTGGATATAATTAAGATAGAAAAGAATACATCATCATTACAATATAAAAAGTCGGCATGGGTAGGTAATTTACAATACTTGATTTAACAAAAAGCATATACATGAGAAACAAGTATGGAGGCATTAGAATTAATCGTTCTTGAACTGTTTCATTATTATGTCAGCAAACTTACTGATTTTCTTTAATATAGTTACAGACGTTGACATCATAAGGGTTTTAAATGATATATCGTGTCGGAGAAGTTCAGTATTGAGACAATTTTGTCTTGATTGATTAAAAAACTGGCAATTTAGGAAATAATGCTCTTCCGTACCCACTGAGCCACTGTCGCATAGTGGACACAGTCTGTCATCGTATGGTGTACCGTCATATCTACCACATTCTACTGGGAGAGAGTGATTCGCAGTTCTGAATTTAAAAAGATTAAAGTAATCGTATTCTGTTAGTTTAAGTAGATATGTTTCCAAGAGAGGGTTATCTTTGAAACTTAAGTAGATACTGCCTTTGTTAGAGTTGGAGAGCTGGGCGTGCCAATTTTGCTTAAATTGGTCAACTAAGGTACGTTTTATTTGCTTATGGAGATCCTTGTTAGTAATAAAAAATTGATTTTCCCATAAGTCTGGTCGTCCCACTGTGGATAAAATGTCTTTTACTTTATTTAACCACTTGTAATTGTTATCTGGTTGATTATACATGTATTTATAAATTTGAAAAGCTAACTTTTGTTCTTTACCTACTAAAAGGCGGTTCCAGAATGAAATAATTTTGCTCTGAACCGTGATAGATATTGGGTACCTGTCTAGTTCGCCATATAGGAAGGATATAGGTGTTGAACGTCTCGCTTTAGTGATTTTTCGGAGGAATTGGTTATGCACCTTTTCTAAAATATCTAGATTCTCGAAGCCAAAAATTTCACTTCCGTACGTTAGTATAGGAAGAACGGTATGATCAAAGAGTTTGATAATAAGGTCAATTGGTAGGTTAGCATTATTTGCTTTTGAGAATAGTAGATGCATTGCTTTTGTTGCTTGTTGGGCGACGTGCTTTCTAGCTTTCAGGAATGAGCCATTATTTGAGAAAGTGACTCCTAAGTAATGATATTGATTAGTTATTTCAAGAAGGGTTTCGCCTAACCATTGGAATTGTTTTAATGCTTATTTTTTGGGCTTATTTACAAAAACATAAATGATCAACAAAATTGCCATGTTGATCATTGCTCCACTGATTTGCCGATAATCCTGTTACGTTCATCATGTGATTATTTCATTAAAACAACAACCTCTAAACAACGGTCATTATTTGCAGCTCTCAAATGGTGTTACTCTACAGAGGTTGTACTGTACTTGCAGTTGTACGCGTCTATTATGTAATACAGTAAATTGGGATATTTTTGGAGACAGGCACGGAGAAGCACACAAACCATGTTGTTCATGATTACGGACAACCAAGATAAATATCTACTTTATACTGAAGACAATAGACGACCTCATACTGAATACAGCAAACAAGAACATGTCCTCCATTATAACGCAATACGCAAATTAAACGTATGCCCAGAATGAATATGGTATAACACAAACCGGCATACTGAGATCACCTTATTAACCTTATAGACAAACAAACCATTGAAACTTAAATCACCGAGACTTATTAATAAGAAAGATTATGCCACATAATGTCCTAGTATTTAAACGTAATGTACTGTCGTAGACTTAAATCGATTAACAAATAGTCACCTATTATGATCAACTCGGCCTCTATGCATTGCAATTGTATATTTACATGAGGCAAACGGAAACTGCCGAGCTTTCACGATTGATCGTCCCCATGAGAAGCTGGCTGAGACATAAACACAGTTATCACAGAAATGACCAGCTATATAGGTAATTGTTTTACTCGGGTAACTAAACGGGGTGATTTACTGTACAAACTCTATGATTAAAGTACATAAACATGCATAACCTAAAAATACACCTAATATTCGGGCACTTTTGACCTGTAACTAATTAACCCCCGTGTGTTTTCGTTATTGAACTGTTAGAATGTTTGGATTATTTAAGATAACAACTCTGATTGGACAACGGATAAGGACGGATGTTCAAGGATGACGTGTTATAAGTGCTAGGCAATATAGTGAAATTTTGAACCCTGAGCCATGACCTATCCGACTAGTCCATTTTGGTGGGTAGACTATGCGTTATTACGTCCAGAGGTCATTATTTATTGATATGGTTCTTCCAGATATCTGTTTGTAATCGAGATACAGTTTAGTGCAGTCGGCAACGACAAGAATGTACGTCTAACCAGTAATCGTTGGTTCTGGGAAGAATAATATACAGACTGTCCCTGGTTGGTTCGAATCCCTATTTCGCTCACGTTTTTTAATTCATTGCTTCATGTTCTTTAAAGAGATCATAAGTTCAAGCATATTTTTGTTTTAAATATAATTCATCTATGAAAATGTGTCGATTCAATATATTTTTCATTTTCAAGTATTTCGATCGTTTGTGTATTCCGAGCTTCCTGACAATATTAATATCATATTACGTTGCTTAGCAGTCATACAGTTCTATAATATACATGTTACAAATATGGTTTGTCAAATATACTAATTGTGTACGAATTTTGAAAGTTGTGTGCATTTAAAAATATAGAAGAAAAACATTTTGGTGGGATTCGAACCTGGTCTGACAAAAGTTATTTTACAATGTATCAAGCGCTTTAACCGTCACGACCATTCAGTTACATGAAATATTTGGCCTTAATTGTATTACTTAACTATAACAACCTCTAATATCGATTAATGGTTGAAACCTTAAAAGTGCAGTCACGGCTCAATGCTCAAAATCGAACTATACAATTCCTAGATAAATATTTTGATCACTCGCCTACAATTCAACATCACATGACCTTAACTACATTGATCACGTGCTATTGACCTTTCATTACTAAGACAACACGTTAAGTGCCGATTTATTGACCAAGGAAATATTGAGTTCTGTTGTGAAATGTTCGACCTTCATTTTGAAATAAACCACGTGATTGAGAATATATTAGTCACGTGAGACAATCAAATATTAATAAAGTCTCAGTTTTCATAAAACATTCAAACACAGTACTACAGTAACATTGTATGTGTTATTTTATGATAGAACACCATCGTGAAAAAGTGTGACAGCGGAACAAATTATTTACATAAAAATCGACTGTGGTCTCATGCACCGCTAATGAGAAATATGGACTGAATTTACATAGAATTTGATATTGATATTACTGATAACTTCAAACACGTTTAATGACTGGTTAGAATACATGCCACTGAGCAAACTAATAACTGACCTTTCATAAAAATTATTATAAATATATTTCATTGAACCCTCGTTTTAATTATAATAACGTACTACATTTGTAATTTAACAGTGTAGCAATACCACGTGACTTTTGGCTACAGGTCCAACCCAAAATTTGTCAACGTTGGAAAACAAAAATAGCCATAAGTATTTTATTTCTTCATCGATTTCTATGAAATATACGCCAAGCTAAGGGGAACATTATTTTCTTTTCATAAAATATTAGATCTTTTTCAGCATCTTGACCGTTTTTGCCAGCACCCTGTGAAACCTGGATTAGCCAAAAGTCACGTGGTATTACTACGCTGTATAATAATTTATGACTAAATTTTCTCTACTAATGGGCACCTCGAAACTCGGTATACTGATCGAATAAACCAGCGCACCACAAGTGTGTCAGTATGGTCCATTCATGACCGGGGTACAGTTTATCAAAGCACTCAAGGAAATATTAAAGTTACTTATTAAATATAATTATTCATAATTCTTTTACCGCTACAACTTAGGGACATATTTGGTTTGTATGAGTTCATAAGGCATTATTAATAACGCAGATCCATTAATCATAAATGTAAGTTGTTACAGAGTTATCGAGAATTAAAATTTGAGTGTACTGAGCGTAAGTTTCCGTAAGTGCTTTGATGAAACATTGTCCGGGTGCATCAAGTAACTGGGTAAATCGGTCCGAACACTCCCTGTAGCTTGAACAATAATACATGCTTATATCAGAAGGACTCACTACATGACTATATATCTCTCTACTATGTTATGTGACATGTAAATTGATAAAAAACGCTGAATAAGCGAGGAAGTTCCCCGAAACACGAAGAAGAAGAAGAAGAAGACGAGGAGGAAGAAGAAGAAGAAGAAGAAGAAGAAGAAGAAGAAGACGAGGAGGAGGAAGGAGAAGAAGAAGAAGAAGAAGAAGAAGAAGAAGAAGAAGAAGAAGAAGAAGAAGAAGAAGAAGAAGAAGAAGACGAGGAGGAAGAAGAAGAAGAAGAAGAAGAAGAAGAAGAAGAAGAAGAAGAAGAAGAAGAAGAGGTAGAAGAAGAGGTAGAAGAAGAAGAAGAAGAAGAAGAAGAAGAAGAAGAAGAAGGAGGAGAAGTTTATTTTCAAAAGGTCATATGGCCCACGAGAACATCAATATGCAATACACAATTTACACAATTGTCTGTGATGTAATTTATGAATTTCAAAAGTTGTGACTGATTTTATTATTGAATACTATGTCATTAAAATACAGTAAAGTTCCACTCTTTTAATGACTTTGCATTATCATTTGAAATGAAACTATCTACAGTTTTTGATAATTCACGTATTTTGAATATTAAATATATAAAAACTCACTTCAGCCCAACATTACCACAAAATACCTAATTCCTCAGCGCTACGCTTCATTTTACTTTTAAGTGCTTTATTAAGAACGAAATAACACTATTCACTATTAAGTAATTGTACTGGAATTTCTTGACGTCCTTGTCGCAAGCAATGCGGTAGATGTTAATAGTATATCAAATTACACTATACTAACTAATGAATGTATTATATACGTTCACACAAAGAATTGTATTATAGATCGCAAGGTGTCGTGTCAAAGATCAGAACAATTTCGGTAAAATGGAAATACTTTGAGATAATCACCTGGTAACGTGACTAGCACATAATAAGAACCTTGCAGGCAATATACTAATCCTATATAACACATGGTCAGAATGACGCGTTCTTGTAACAACGGGTAACCTTACTGTAACATTGCTTTATTATTAAGAATATAAAAAAAAAATTACAAAAAAAAAATTCCATTATTAAAATAAAAATTTCTGTATTTCTTACCACTTCTGTCGAATAGATTGATTGGGTTAGGACACTTTGCATTGTCTATTTGTAAAACGAACATTATAAAAAAATTTCGAACTCGAGAGGAAAAATAGAATGAGAGGGTTGCTTCCCCGTGTTGTCCAAAAACATTGTGACCACCCCTCGTTGTCAAAAAACATTGTGATCACCCCTAGTTGTTCAAAAACATTGTGATCATCCCTCGTTGTCCGGAAACATTGTGATTACCCCTCGTTGTCCAAAACCATTGTAATAACCCCTTGTTGTCCAAAAACATTGTGATCATCCTTCGCTGTCCAAAAAACATTGTAATCACCCCTCGTTACTCTACAAACAATGTAACACTAACACACATGTTGACAAATTTACTTTAACCAAACAGTCAAACAAAATCACGGTTAACTATTTTGAAAGATCATTAAAGCTTCGAAAGAAATTGTCGAGTTTGAATAGAATGAGGACGGGTGATGTATATAGACTGGGGTTGATCTACATACCTGCAAGGATTTATCAAGGGCAGATTTATGTACATATTAAATTTTATTCACTATTCAAACATTTCAATTGACAGAAACACATTAAAAACGAAGCATTTCAAACCTCGTCCATAAAATTATCAACAAAAGAAACTAATTCATGTAGTCATGGACTCTGGATAAAAGATGATGTTATTAATAGAATAGAAATGTCGATATATATTGTAACTGTTCCATACGAATACTATTTCAATGATCGATCTTTCTGAAATTAATGCACGCTGCAAAACACAAATAAACAAGAGGGCCATGATGGCCCAATATCGCTCACCTGATTATACATGAAACCCTGCACAGTTTTCACCCAAGGGAATAATTTGAACACCTTGGTAGAAAACCACAAGATGATGCTACATACCAATTATCAAAGCTCTATGCAGTGTAGTTTTAGACAAGAAGATTTTTATATGTTTTCCCTATATAAGTCTATGTAAAACGGTGACCCCCGGGCGGGGCCAATTTTGACCCCAGGGGAATTATTTGAACAATCTTGGTAGGGGACCACTAGATGATGATTCATACCAAATATCAAAGCTCTATGCAGTGTAGTTTTTGACAAGAAGATTTTTATATGTTTTCCCTATATAAGTCTTTGTGAAACGGTGACCCCGGGGCGGGGCCAATTTTGACCACAGGGGCATAATTTGCACAATCTTGGTAGGGGACCACTAGATGATGCTACGTACCAAATATCAAAGCTCTATGCATTGTAGTTTTTGACAAGAAGATTTTTATATGTTTTCCCTATATAAGTCTATGTAAAACAGTGACCCCGGGGCTGGGCCAATTTTGACCACAGGGGCATAATTTGCACAATCTTGGTAGGGGACCACTAGATAATGCTACGTACCAAATATCAAAGCGTAGGCATTGTAGTTTTTGTCAAGAAGATTTTAATATGTTTTCCCTATATAAGTCAATGTAAAACTCGTGACCCCCGGGGCAAGGCCAATTTTGACCCCAGTGGCATAATGTGAACAATCTTGGTAGGGGACCACTAGATGATGCTACATACCAAATATCAAAGCTCTAGGCATTGTAGTTTTAGACAAGAAGATTTTTATATGTTTTCCCTATATAAGTCTATGTAAAATGGAGACCCCCCAGGGCGGGGCCAATTTTGACCCGAGGGGAATAATTTGAACAATCTTTGTAGAGGACCTCTAGCTGATTCTACATACCAAATATGAAAGCCCTGGGCCAAGCCGTTTCGGAGAAGAAGATTTTTTAAGGTTTTCCCTATATAACTCTATGTAAAACTAAGGGCCCCGGGGCGGGGCCAATTTTGACACCAGGGACATAATTTGAACAATCTTTGTAGAGGACCTCAAGGTGATGCTACATACCAAATATGAAAGCTCTAGGCCTTACGGTTTCAGAGAAGAAGTTTTTTTAAGTTTCCTTTTTGAAAATCTATTTTTAGCCCGTGTGACCTAGTTATGCGACGGACCAGAATTTTTTTTAAACAACTTTGGTAGAGGTCCATCCGAGGAACATTCCTGTAAAGTGTTATCAAATTTGGCCAAGCGGTTTAGGAGGAGAAGTCGTTTGAAGAAATTGTTGACGGACGACGGACATCTCGGTATGACAAAACCTCACCATGACCACTTTGTGGTCAGGTGAGCTAAAAAGTAGTTCAGTTTTTAAAGAACGTGCAATCAATTTGAATCAGTAGTAACAATTGTAACGTTACCAAGATTAATAAACAGTGAACTAGAAAATGAATATGTTTCAATCGACTAATAAGGTAAACATTGTTTGCCGCAGTATCATACAGTACACTGTTTCTGGATCCAAGAACGATATTTTATTGGTAGGCCTAGATCATGCCTAGATCTACTGAATTTTTTTCCAAAATATTTTTTTTCAATTTTTTTTTAAATTATGCAAGTGCCTGTGCTTTGAGTCACATCATAAATTACGGCGGATATAAGCCTTGGACATCAATGTGACATTATACACATTGCTTAGATGTTGCATATTTTATGTTCATGCTTTGTAGAGTTTGGTGAATAATGAGAAAATTATTAACCATAAACGAACAAGCGTGCCGTAGTGTAAGAGTCTTACATACAGAAACAGTGTCAGCACAGCCAACTTACATGAACAGTGTCAGCACAGCCAACTTACATGAACAGTCCGGTCCGGTAACCATAAAGGGCCCGTCAGAATATCTCACATGGCCGTCCTAGAAAGTGGGACCTAGTTTCCGTGTACATACTCATACTTTAACTTAAAGGCCCGAGTTTTAAGGTGATCCCCAACTCTTACATTTTTCTGTACAAGAGGTATCGAACACCTGATTTTTATGAAGAACATACTCATGATAGTGATTGTGCAAACCCATAACAGTTTTGCTCGGCTAGTTTTCAAGATATTTTTAGATTTTGGGACCCCCCCCCCCTAAAAACTGATATTTGCATTTCACCGAAAAAGTTTGACATCTAATTACATGAAACTTGGCATGCAAGAAATGTCGTATATACGGAATCACATGATAGCGTTTGTTTTAGACTATGCATGTTATATGTATTTTTAAATGATATTTTAAAATATGTGATTTTTCATTTTTAAGTTATACGAAAAAAATAGTTGAACAACATACTGTTTTCGTACATGCAACCAGTAGAGTAACTATTATAGAAGTTTTATCCCAAATTTCATGGCAGTTGCTCGGCAAGATTTTTGTAATTGACACTTTGGTGATTTCGGAAATGCCGAAAACCAGGAGAGCTTACAAAATACATCAACGTTTTGAATACGTACGTTGTATCGCGATAATTTGTTTTTGAAACATGTGTATATTTAAAGTTGAGCCCATGCTCTTTTGTATTAGCTAGTCTATATTCTAACGAAATCAATGCAAGAGAACCTTTCTCTAAAGTAGTCGCGATGCTTGCTAAACAAATATTATAACTTGGATATTATATTACGATTCACGTACGTTGTAGCTAGTATTCGCGAGTGTTGGTGTTTCAACGATTGGAATAAATGACACATACAATTTCAGCTAAAGCTTTATCCTGCAAACTTATTATAATATAATATAGTAATAACTATACAGTAAATTCACGATTTTAAGACATGAGAACATGCTGACACATCAATTTTAGGTTTTTCACAATATTTCATCATGGTAGTCAGACGCTTTCAATACGCCTTATTTACACCGATTTCTAAACTGCCGCTCAACTAAAGAGTTTGGAATCACCTTAAGAGCAAAAAAATCGGCCAAGACGAATCTCCAAGACTGAAGAGTCACTTAATGTACAAGTATAGACCATGTTCAAGTTTAAATATTTAAGTATAATTACCCTGTATGCTAATTGCTATTTGAGTGGCTTCAATATGATATAGTATAGATTACTTGACGCACTATTTGTCGAGAGAAAACTGGTACAATCATTGTAAAAATCAATTAACTATTATTTAAAGCGAGTGACTGGGAAAGTGTTGTATGTATAGATTATTAGTGAAGTTGGTCGAGCTGTTTTCTTGTCAGTTCTCGTTTATGAAACATGATTCCCTCCTTCCGTAGTCGGATTCCTGAACTAAGATTGGATAAAGTTCCATAAGACCGTCACATGTTCTAATCGTAGCAGGATAAAGTTCCACAAGACCGCCACATGTTCTAGAACCCATATTGTTCTGGAATCGAGTACTTGAAAGATCGAAAACAATTCAAATAACGAACTACTCAACTATGAACGATTGAATGTTTGTGTTTGCGTAAGGTCTATATAGAAATACTTTGGACTATAATTGTTGTTCGATATATTCACACTGTTTCACTATAGATTCAATATACTGTGAACTATGACTAGAATTGATGTTCGATATATTTACAATGTCTCACTATAGATTCAATATACTGTAAACTATGAACTAGAATTGATGTTCGATATATTAACACTGTCTCACTATAGATTTAATATACCGTAAACTATGACTAGAATTGATGTTCGATATATTCACACTGTCTCACTATAGATTCAATATACTGTGAACTATGACTAGAATTGATGTTCGATATATTCACACTGTCTCACTATAGATTCAATATACTGTGAACTATGACTAGAATTGATGTTCGATATATTTACAATGTCTCACTATAGATTCAATATACCGTAAACTATGAACTAGAATTGATGTTCGATATATTCACACTGTCTTACTATAGATTCAATATACCATAAACTATGAACTAGAATTGATGTTCGATATATTCACACTGTCTTACTATAGATTCAATATACTGTAAACTATGAACTAGAATTGATGTTCGATATACATGTATTTACACGGTCACACTATAGATTCAATATGACTTAAAGCAAACGAGAAGACAAGTTTAATATAAGGTCAATATATAAAATATCATAGATGTATTCATATACAACAGTCAGTCCCGTTCTCATTCTGGGCTAAATCTTAGCTTACTAAATGCTTACTAAACCCACGAACTTACGTCCCCACGAAATGATATTTTTCACTAAAACATCAAAATGTCAGCCCATTGAAAATTTGAAATAGAATGTCACTATAACATATACCCGCGTTCAGTAGTTGGTGATATTAGAGAGGTAGCGATTTGTACGTGTACGACTTCATGTACGTGTAGATACCCGTACATATATATATGTACGCGTTGCAATTAAAATTAGAGAGGTTGCGAAAGGCAACGTGTAACGTGTACGTGTACGTGAATACTATTTTTGGGTATTTCGTCATCCAGGTAGGTGTAGTTTCTACAAGTAACGGACGTGTGACAGAAGAAAATATCATGTGTACTACGTCACACAGGTATGCGTATGCACGGGAAACCCAAAATTTTAACGCCGGTAGTCTCAGTGAGTTTATATAAACACTCATTATCGATTCACGAAGAAATCATGTTACAACTGCCATGTGATGTTACAAGCACATATTGTGTTTCGCAAGCCAATTTTATTTGCAACGTGTACGTATACATGTACGGGTAGCTACACGTACACGTAGTCGTACACGTTCGAATCGCAACCTCTCTATTGGCTTGCGAAATACAACGTGTGCGTGTAACATCACATGACAGTTGTTACATGATATTCGTGTATCGATAATGAGTGTTTATATAAACTCAATGAAACCACGGGCGATAAATTATTGGGTTTTCCGTGGATACGCATACCTGTGTGACATAGTACACATTTTATTTTCGTCTGTCACACGTCGGTTACTTGTAGATACTACACATACCTGGATGACGTAATATTCAAAAGTAGTATTGACGTACACGTACACGTTACACGTTGACTTTCGCAACCTCTTGAACCTCCAATCATGCTGTTATTACCTTTTGGTAGACAAGACAATTCTAAAAGTCTTGCTGAAAACAATCTAAACCGCGTGACTTTATTCCACATTTTGTAGGCCAGACAATTTTAAAGTCTTGCTGTAAACAACCTGGAACCGCGTGACTTTATTCCACAGTTTAATAATGAAACATGCAATCAATAAGATCAATTATCAGACAAAATTTCAGACAATAACGTGAAATATCCTCCTGGTATGTTATATTGAAATAAACGGAGCATTTCGTCACATGAATAAATCGTTCCAGTGAACGACACGAGTCTTAACCAGTAAATGTACTTTAATGACAAAAAAATCAATTCAATTAATGAAAATCGAAATCAAAACGAGGCTGTTCCAATTAAGTCGGTTATTCGGAGGAAAATAAGAATTAATCAAACTATTGGATTGGAAAAAACAATCGACGTTATTAGATCGTCTTCACGTCGACTTTGCATCACGTCATCTTTATAAAATAGGTTTGTTCGCCGTGATCGTGTAGTCCAACCATACGGCCGCATTATGTTTTAAATACCACCTGCAAACAAAGATCACTCGTGCAGACAAAGACCACTCTTACAAATCCTGTCTGTAAAGACATAATTTCCCATTTAACTATTTCCAATGGTACATAACATGTGAAAAGAGACCGTATTTCAACAAGGACCATTTCTTTTCACAACGGGTGGTCTTTAAAGGGACTGCCTCACATAATGGTGTATTGCAAAAATAAAATAAAATTGTCAAATATTCGCGTAATTTTGGTATAGTTGCCTGTATATCCCCATAAACAACCACACTGACATCTAAAACAACTTCAGAAACTTCGGCATGTTGTAGTTACTTAGTATTTTAACATAAAAAATTAACACTACTATTACTTAAATTGCCTGAAATTTGTCCGCATTTGATGAAAACGTATCGAAAAATGAACCAAATACCTCACTGATGTTTACGCTGTAGTTTGTTGATGTTACAGTTCGATCACGTGTGAATTACATAATTCACAAAGCATGTTGGAAGGAAACGTTGCGCTTTTTTTCAAGAAAGAAATATTCAGTGGGCGATATCGAGAGTGGTTAAAATTGCTTATTTGCACCAAATCTTTCATAAAGCAACCGTCATTGGCGTTCTATTACATCAATACTTGGTTAGGTTGAAAAATCACGATATTCAAACAATTTAGCCCAATCTGTGAGGCAGCACCTTTAAATAGATTTGATTGTAGGTAGATTGTGAGGCATTTCAGTACTAGTAATATTCTCGACATTCTAGTCTACAGTTTTCATATAGACATATATTCACATATATTCGGTTGTACATGTTCCAGCAATAGAGGACTTAATATATTGAATGAGCGAAAATGATACTGTAGTTTGAATGTTTGTGTACTCGATCTATGATTGCACGTAACTTGACCATACTTCAAAAAACACTCATTGGAACACCATAAAAGTGGCGGTAGTTGACAAGTGACCGGGTTTGAACAGACAAACTCAGAAGTTTGAATGTTTGTGTGATACGAGTACACGTGACCTGACCACGGAACAACAAAACATGGCTGTAGTATATAGGTGTTATAAATCATTGACGTCATGAGTTCCTTACCAAAGTCACACTCAGGGAAGGTAATTATGTAAACAAATGATCGGGGAAGATTCGGGTACCAATGAGATACAAGGGTGGTCTTTGTTGAGATGTTTTATAATAATTATGTTTGTTCAAAGGTGGTCTGTAACACAGGATTGAATGTAGTTGAACATTGCTCTGGTCAAGGTCTTCTTTATTCATCCCAGGGGTAAGTTGCCTAAACAAAGCGTTACAGAGCGTCTTTATTCAGTTACTTCCCGTAGAAGGCATGGATTACATCCCGTTAAAGCACTGCGCAGCGCTCGTCGATGTTAACGGCCTTCTGTATCAGGCGTTCAAAACAATAAGAAAATAAATAGTTTTATATTTAATTATAAATGAATAACAAGTAAATTACGTTATCAGAACAGAACAGAAAAAAACAGAACGTCATTGATACCTAAGATAATTTAACCAGTGTAACAATACCACGTGACTTTTGGCTACAGGTCCAAGCCGGAATGTGTCAACATTGGAAAACAAAAATAGCCATAAGTATTTTATTTCTTCTTCGATTTTTAGGAATATACGCCACGCTTTGGTGAAAATGATTTGCTTTCTATGAATGGTAAGATATCTTACAGCAGCTGTGCGTTTTTTTTGTCCAGCACCCTAAGAACACGTGGAAAATATAGGTTTCATAGGGTGCTGGAAAAACAGTCAATCTGTTAAAAAAGGATCCTTTAAATCGACGAAGAAATAAAATACTTGCAGCTAATTTAGTTTTCCAATGTTTATAAATTTCGTCTTGGACCTGTAGCCAAGGTCACGTGGTATTGCTACACGGTTAAAAATACAAGGGCATGCCGGTATGAAATTACGACACATATAACCGGATATAGGATTGTATAATCATAATCTCTCTCAGATTGCATAGTCACGTGATTTAATATTAACATAATAATAATGTAAAACCTACTTAAGAAGCAAATAATAGAGTGTTTATTTGTTCCCGGTCGTTCGACCTATACCAAATAACTTTGGCCCTAAATTGAATGCCTGAAAAATTGAGTCAAAGTGAAGTTGAACATAAACATGTCTTTGGTGTCCATTCTAAAATGCTGATACGATAGAATTTAATGAGCTTTTTTAGATTTAATTTTCACTTGAACTTTCCATTCTATTTCTCTGCATTATGAGTTTATTTTATCACAAGAGAAAAAAGTTGATTCTAAACAAGCAGATACTATTTCTATATAATTCTACTCACGTTTTCTTCATTTTTACTTCCATTTTCGCGATTTTTTCCATTTCTTTAACTTTACTTCCAAAGTGCAATATGTATATCACAACATTGAATAATGCGAACTTTTAAAATGACATGTTCTATTTTGAAATATTAGTGTATGAAAGAAAGCTTTTTCATGTAAAACGGCAAAAAATCCAAACAAAATTAATGTTAAAACCACTACCGCAATCCTGGTTTGAGAAACCAAACGTCTGATAACAAGGAGTGTCCGGTAATATCCGGTACATGTGTACGAGGGATGTCCCAGTAAATTGTGTACTTTGCTTTTTTCACAAAATGTATTAAAACATGTTTAGTTTAAAATTTTCACTGATGATTAATAAATCGGTTCTTAGCAGGTATCCGGAATTTCATGCCACATTTTCATTATTTATACACATGGTATGCAAGTGCGGTGCACAGTGACGTCAAGGTAAGAAAGTCATTTCGCAGAACATTTTTTCTTCATCTTAAAGTATACTAGTAGTCAATTGTATTTAATATGCATACGATGGCATTGCAACCTTTTCTGATACATATTTGCGAACCAGTCAAAGTCTAATGCACCATAAACTGTATAACCGACACAACCAACCCTCATCGCGGGAAATATTGTGTTAAAGCCACCGTGAGGGGAAACAGTCTGCAAACACGTTATCCTTACAAACACGACAAGACGAACACTGTTATAAAGGCCGGTATGTTAATGACATACGACACGTTACGTCTGTTAAATACTGCTTTGTCCCAGATAGGTTAATATTATATTATATGTATACATGTATCTTTAAAATACAAGTTAAGCTGTATAGCTACCTTATATAACTTATTCTGCGCAACCTCTCTAGAGCGGTCCTCTGTAGAGCAACAACCTCTCTAGAGCGGTCCTCTGTAGAGCAACAACCTCTCTAGAGCGGTCCTCTGTAGAGCAACAACCTCTCTATAACAAAACCTTTAACATTTCCCTCAGCTGATATTTACTATAAATTTATCAACAACCTCTCCTCAACGGCCAATGTTTGCAGTTCACAATGAGTGTTGTTCTACAGAGGTTGTACTATATTTATAAGATATAAATACCCCAAAGTTTGTTCATTCATAAATAGTGTACGACGTCACACGCTATTAAATATTAAAAGTAATTCGTCACACAATGTTAAAGTAATAAAATATTCTATGAATGATAACAGTTTAAAAGTACAAACGCGTTTGAACAGCGGGCATACACAAGATGTCACGTGACATAATGATTATATCATATACAATAAAACAACGCTTGATCAATAAGCATATAACACTCTGTCAGGTATATTTATTTTTCTAACATTACTCGTTATAGTTTATACTAAGGTGCTTTAATGCTATTTTCATTGTATGATCGATTTCAATGGAAGCAGATCAAGTTTAGAATACAACAATATGTATACAGGTATAGTTCAACCTATTATAACCTACAAATACCACTAATAGAAAACCTTTCTTCAATGACCACTATTAAAAACCTTTCTTCAAAGACCACTCTTAGAAAACCTTTCTTCAATGACCACTATTAGAAAACCTTTCTTCAAAGTGCACTATTAGAAAACCTCTCTTCAAAGACCACTATTAGAAAACCTTTTTTAAAAGACCAGTATGAGAAAACCTTTCTTCAAAGACGATTACTAGAAAACCTTTCTTCAAAGTCCACTATAAGAAAACCTTTCTTCAAAGACGATTACTAGAAAACCTTTCTTCAAAGTCCACTAGAAGAAAACCTTTCTTCATAGACGATTACTAGAAAACCCTTCTTCAAAGTCCACCTACACTGCCACGCGTATCTCCCTATCAGACTATGTTCTATGATAAATAACCTATTAGTAGAGACCACCAGTCAAGAAAGACCAATATTAATAAATGTTTCTGTTCTTATGAAAGGTATTTACAGACATAATTGACTTCTGCAAAATCACACATTTTCGTGGGTATCAATTTTCATGGATTTTGATAAAAATTTCATTTTCGTGGTATCGTAAATTCGTGGAATGCAAAAACAAGAAAGGATAAACCTATGCTTGATATTTGAATTATTCGTAGGGATCAGATTTCGTGGTCGAGTGCAACAACGGAATCAACGAAAGTTCAACTCACTTGAAAAATAATGAGTTTATGAACTTTATGAAGGTAAATAGGTGCTTTTTGATAGTATCTATGTGAAGAAATTCGTCACAATGACTTTTATTTTCTACCAACCACAACCGTCATTTTGTTCATATTACTTGTCGCAAAAAATGCCGTTATATGGCATGACATGTCGGAAATGAATCCCGTACAATGACGAGCAGGTATTTTACGACAATCAGTCTAGTCATATGACATCGGGACGTGTAACCAGGAACTAAAGCTACACAATATTAGATAATTTAGGTGAATATGAAAAAGAAAAATCAAAATGTTTCCCTGTCGTGTTACTATATTAAATGTCGGAAACGAAACCTAACACAAGACAAGCAATCATTATTTAGGACATTTTCTTTCCGGAACTTCCTTGTAGTGCCTAGTTTACATAATCGTAGCCACTACATAACATAATCAGTAAATAAGGTAATGCATTATGAATTAAATGTGTAATGAAAACCATGAGACCGACTACGAAAGAAGACCCTAATTTGCATGTTCATATTGACAAGTACGGAAGAGGTTACCCTGTGACGCTGGATACGCTGTGATAAAAGCCAGGCAGTAGATCAACTTATCCTAAATCTTATACATTTGACAATTCAAAAAGTGTTCTTTTTCAGTAAAGTAAAGGAAAGCCACACAATTATTGTTTGAAATAAAAATGTTATATTGTTTTCTACTTGAATTTTTATACCCAAGGCAAGGTCGCACCGTGTTCAGTAATATAGACAATATATTAGAAAGGTTAAACCTTCGTAAACAAAGCAACCTGGTGACATTTCAAGTTAAAAGCCACTCGACTACAATTCAATAAGTTTTCAAACTAACATTTAACGGGAAGCACTTAAACAATTCGATAAAAAGACTAAATATAAAACGTACAAAACTTCTTTCATGTTGGCATTCTTTGGCGCCATTTCTTAGGTACCTGCAACACGTGACTGTCGAATGAGACAATATTTATATACGGAGCACCAAAAGTGCCGTAGTAGACATATATAGCGCAATTACATATTACGTCGAATGGTACCAACTATTTAACTGACGTGTAACAATTTAAAAACCCTACTGTATATGTACTTTTTCGTGTTTTCTTTGCCTTCCACGAAACAACGTCAAAACACGTTTTCCATGGTAACGTCACGACGCCATAGTACCGTCATGGGAATACGCACGGAGATTAAATGTAATTTTCAGATTTATGACAATACAATAAGTTAACAATCTTATTCAGAAAAAATTCCACATAAATCACTTAAGATTGTTCAGGTAAAAAATGACCTATGAACAAACAACATTATAAATAACAACGTAATGGTTCAATGTGAACAATAAATGCGAATCCATGAATCATAGGTTTTAAATAAAGTAACATTTTATTCAATGGTATTCAATATCGATCTTAATTAATTGGAGAATAAGGATAGCCAATCATATGTATGTATAGTTTATTCAAGAAAAGGCAAATATGCCTATCATTCTACAAGTACATGTATAATTATACAATTCCACATATTTTTCTGTTGCCTGTTACTGACTAAGAGTTTAATATGGTGTGATCGGATTGGTTGTCCTTATCCTTAAGACAAAGACCTAAATATACACAGATTGGACACTTAATTGACAACGGAGAGAAAATGCAAACTAGCATGCAGCAGATTCTTATATTTGGCATGAACACTTTTGTTTGTCATCCTTTTTTAATGAACTATATCTCATTTTGAAGAGCTAAGCTTCTTCTACTGCATGATGTTACTTATTTTTTTCTGTCTCTTATAGAATTCAGAAAATTATTGTTTAAATGAGGTAAATGGGGTATTTTCTGCTAGAATTAGCATTTCCATTAAAATGAGAGTAGGTCTGGCTCTTTGAGGTTTATTGTTTTATTCCTTGACTGATTTCAATAAATTAGGTATTTATCTTAAAGCAGAATGATAAATCTATTGCATAAACATATTAGTTTTTTCCTATGTATCACAAAACAGGAGATATAAGGTATTAAAGAAAAACGAGATTTCACGAGATTTCAGAAAACTGCCGCAAGATATTGTGAGATTTGGTAGATTTTTCCAATCTTTGTATATTTAGGTCTTTGCTTAAGAAAAGGCAAGATCAATATTAATACCACACCAGATATGTACTTATAACCTGCAACATGTTCTGTACATTTGTCTAATGGGAATTATTTATAGACTGAACTAAACCCTACACTATATAATTTAAGATCATAGAAGAACTCAGACAGTGTAAGTCCTTACATAAACTATATCATATACACGGACTTCTCTATCAATATTTGATATAAGGTTATATGATACGTTATGGTCACACGTTCAGAGATGTTCTATATACTGAGATGATGTTTTAATCGAACTGTTTCACTGTCTTAAAGGAGACGATAATGATGTATACAGAGGAAAATAATCATACGCATGTTCAAGATCAGGGGTGACGTTCACAAAACAACTGAAGGCAAAATTTAGAATTTTCATAAAATCTCCAGTTTAACAGGAAATTCAAGATGATCAATATTTTACATAGTTTAAAAGCATTATGTAAAGAGCTTCAATAATCACAAAGAAAACATAGGTTATTCTTTGTAAAGTTTCCGCCAATTTAATATTTGATTTGATAACCCTACATTTAGAAGTTACAAATCTAATCTGGTTGCCTTACAGTTTGGGACCCAATCTAATGCTATTTAAGATTTCGGGACGTGAACCAGGCTAGTTACAAATCACGCCCACTTCACTGATTATTACTAGCTCATAGTTCCGTTACTATCGAGCCGTGTGCGACAGCGGGCACACACAAACACACCCGGCGGGATAACACATCCCGGGCTCATTGTGGATACTGACAGTAAGAGAGAACATTAAAGTCTCGGTAATGGTCACAATTTCAACATAACACAAAACCTAACATAAAGACTTTATTAATAGAGGAAGCTTATTTAGCATATAATACAACGTTAATCTACCATAAGGCCCTCATAAAACAATAAAACTGAACAAGATATTGAAACAAGATACAGTTATGACCAGCGATCCAGAAAACAAACTCCTGTCGCATTAATTTTTACATGTTTGAGGGAAAACTCCATAATTAGAGAAGAATTACAGAGAATTTCAAAAGCTGCAATGCATAAAAGGGGTCAAAATTGCTAAATCGTAGGTCATATCACATGAACAAGTCTACCAAAACAACAATTGAAAGTTCACAGTACTATAAGTATTCAAGAATACACATGTGTTGCAGAACCGATCTGGAAGACGCTAACAATAACTTTGCTATATATAAATCAGACCATTTGTGCCGCACTAAATATCGGACCTTGAAAAGGTTTAGTTAGACGAATTACGCACAATACCAGGGATACTGAATGTATATCTGAGGTAAACGTGAATGGCATTTTAAGGTAATTTGGAGATGTACCAGATAACGTTTTATACATTTGAATAGATTTTTGGTAAATTACCATGAACTTGTAACATTCAACACATCGCTGGCTAAAACCCCTTTCACAATTGTCGTAGGAATTTTAGAAAAACTGTGTACTTATTTACCTCTCCAGAGCAACAACCTCTGTAATGCTATGTTTCCCAATGTGTATCGTTATAGAGAGGTTTATTGTTTTCGAAGTACACATTTTTCTCTAAGAATATGATTTTATCTTAGAATTGCACTATATGGTATGACTTTTGAAAAATGACATTTATGTTTACGAGCGTCGTAAGACGGTCGTGCGATTGTCGATTGACACACGGTAGTCGTAGGATTGTGAATATCCACAAGACTTTCGTGCGACCATCGAACATCGCACGTCCATCGTTCGTCCATCGCACGATAGTGGTGTGATTCTAAGTGCCTAGTTTGACCTTTTAATCACAAACAAAACGTGCGTCCATCGTGCGTCCATCGCACGTCCGGTGTGGGTCACCGCACGACAGACCTACGACAGTCACCCGCAGTAGAAAATTTTGAACATGTCCAATACTCTACGACGAGGGTCCACGATTATGTTTTCCGTCGCACCACGGACGCACGATGGTTCTCAAAGTTTCATCGTATACCCGTCGCACGTCCGTCGCACGACAATTGTGAAAGGAGTTTAAGAATTAGGTTTTTAAACTTCAGTTTTGTCAACATGACCACATCCGATTTCCATGAAAATAGGCTCACAAGAAGCGCATCGTGATGCAGATTTCAAATACGCACGAGTCTTATAAGGTCGTAAGTAGTACTAACCTTCTAATTATAAGCCAGCGACATGTATATAATATCTAATCAACGTGGCTGGTCGTGCTCAGTTCCATATAGATATCAACCAAACATTTAGCTTAAATACAATTCATACATGTATAGTTAGGTAACATTAGGTTGAGTTTTAATGTGCCGGAAAATTTAACATGACTGTGTCTCTTAATGCTGTGGGTAAATAGTAGTTTGTTATACCGTATACATGTATACTCATTCTTAATACAATATGTGCATAACTGTGATTCTTATAATTTTGATTTTGTCGTTTGTAATAAATATTTCATTCTATGTTTATTATTCATTTGTTTTTATATTATGTAATGAATATTGTACAACGCCATTGAATATGTGATACGTAAAAATAGGCGTTTAACCCAAATAAACAAGTTTCACGTTTCTAGTATGGATATAATGTTCATGTAGACTGATATTCATCTTAAAATGTTTAATACAATTCAGCAATGTATAATTAAGTAACACCAGGTTGCATTTCCTGTGCCTCAATACCGGTGCATCGGCTATATAACACCTAGTATTACATATACATATATGTCTAACCAACATGGATATAATATGGTTCATGTACATGTAGAAAGATCGTGACTAGTCCTGACAATATTCACCTTAAATTATTTAATACAATAAAATATTCTACACTTTCTCACCTGTATGTAGCTTTACCACAAATCCGTCAACTCTTAACTTTAAGCAATATCCAATATATACTAGTATAATCGCCTGTGTTCTCCAATAGACACAGATACAATGTTAACCCCCGTGTCACGAGCATACACTAGTTCAAATATATAATCGTCAATTTAAAGGCACTACAGTCCGCAGTGGATTGGTATTCGTTTAGTCGATTCTACCAGTATTATATTCAAAAATCGTGATCAGTGTATTTATATAGAATATTTGACTACAAGAGTACGAATGCTTTCTGGGGCGAATCAATCGATATTATTGGCCTTCATAACTGATCGAGTTTCCCTCCGATTGTTTACCTATATAGAGTATTTCAATATCTCCACAAATATTGAACAGGCCAGGAAGTTTAAGTTAAATGTCATACATGGTCGCTTGATTGCTCCACTGCATACACATTATACTATATATATAACCGTTCCACAGGAGAAGGGATAATCGGTTATACTGAAATCACAATATGAAATATTAAACCAATGATATCCATAAACGCATTCGATAATAAAAACACGACGGAAAGAAGATTGCAATAACTGCAATACTCATACTGCACCGAGTCTGTTATTTTACCAACACACGTGCATCCAACACTGAATGTCTTGCACACGTTATTGTGGCCATTAGAAGAAGCTCTTGGACGTAGTTGCACAAACATACTTGAACAAAGCCAGCCGACGAGGACATACAATAACCTATATATGCTCAGAATAAGGCATGCTTTCGTAACCCCCCAAACTCACTTCAAACTAATTCGTTCCCTTGTTACCATTGTCTTAACGCTTAAAACATTTCAATCATTAGGAGTGTCACATGACCATAGAGGAGTTTCATATGACCGTAGAGGAGTGTCACATGACCATAGAGATGTGTCACATGACCGTAGAGGAGTGTCACATGATCATAGCGGAGTGTCACATGACCATAGAGGAGTGTCACATGACCATAGAGGAGTTTCATATGACCGTAGAGGAGTGTCACATGACCATAGAGGAGTGTCACATGACCGTAGAGGAGTGTCACATGATCATAGAGGAGTGTCTTATGACCATAGAGGAGTGTCACATGACCATAGAGGAGTGTCACATGACCATAGAGGAGTGCCACATGGCCACAAACGAGTGTCACATGACCATAGAGGAGTGCCACATGACCACAGATGAGTGCCACATGACCATACAGGAGTATCACATGACCAAAGACGAGTGACACATGACCAAAGACGAGTGACACATGACCAAAGACGAGTGACACATGACCAAAGACGAGTGACACATGACCGTACTTGATAAATCATTCATCTGAGTACACCATGTTATTCAGGTAAACACTCCAGATATCTATGGTTTGGCCTCGAACTTCCCACTCCAGAGGACTCTAACCTCTCACTCCAGAGGGCTCTAACCTCTCACTCCAGAGGACTCTAACCTCTCACTCCAGAGGACTCAATCTCTCACTCCAGAGGACTCTAACCTCTCACTCCAGAGGACTCTAACCTCCCACTCCAGAGGACTCTAACCTCTCACTCCAGAGGACTCAACCTCTCACTCAAGAGGACTCTAACCTCTCACTCCAGAGGACTCAACCTCTCACTCCAGAGGACTCTAACCTCTCACTCCAGAGGACTCTAACTTCCCACTCCAGAGGACTCTAACCTCCCACTCCAGAGGGCTCTAACCTCCCACTCCAGAGGACTCTAACCTCCCACTCCAGAGGGCTCTAACCTCCCACTCCAGAGGACTCTAACCTCCCACTCCAGAGAGATCTAACCTCTCACTCCAGAGGACTCTAACCTCCCACTCCAGAGGGCTCTAACCTCTCACTCCAGAGGACTCTAACCTCTCACTCCAGAGGACTCTAACCTCTCACTCCAGAGGACTCTAACCTCCAACACCAGAGGACTCTAACCTCTCACTCCAGAGGACTCTAATCTCCCACTCCAGAGGACTCTAACCTCTCACTCCAGATGACTCTAACCTCCAACACCAGAGGACTCTAACCTCTCACTCCAGAGGACTCTAATCTCCCACTCCAGAGATTCCTAACCTCCCACTCCAGAGGACTCTAACCTCTCACTCCAGAGGACTCTAACCTCTCACTCCAGAGGACTCTAACCTCTCACTCCAGAGGACTCTAACCTCTCACTCCAGAGGACTCTAACCTCTCACTCCAGAGGACTCTAACCTCTCACTCCAGAGGACTCTAACCTCTCACTCCAGAGGACTCTAACCTCCCACTCCAGAGGACTCTAACTTCCCACTCATGAGGACTCTAACCTCTCACTCCAGAGGACTCTAACCTCTCACTCCAGAGGACTCTAACCTCTCACTCCAGAGGACTCTAACCTCTCACTCCAGAGGACTCTAACCTCTCACTCCAGAGGACACTAACCTCTCACTCCAGAGGACTCTAACCTCCCACTCCAGAGATTCCTAACCTCCCACTCCAGAGGACTCTAACCTCCCACTCCAGAGGACTCTAACCTCTCACTCCAGAGGACTCTAACCTCTCACTCCAGAGGACTCAATCTCTCACTCCAGAGGACTCTAACCTCCCACTCCAGAGATTCCTAACCTCCCACTCCAGAGGACTCTAACCTCTCACTCCAGAGGACTCTAACCTCTCACTCCAGAGGACTCTAACCTCTCACTCCAGAGGACTCTAACCTCTCACTCCAGAGGACTCTAACCTCTTACTCCAGAGATTCCTAACCTCCCACTCCAGAGGACTCTAACTTCCCACTCCAGAGGACTCTAACCTCTCACTCCAGAGGACTCTAACCTCTCACTCCAGAGGACTCTAACCTCTCACTCCAGAGGACTCTAACCTCTCACTCCAGAGGACTCTAACCTCTCACTCCAGAGGACACTAACCTCTCACTCCAGAGGACTCTAACCTCCCACTCCAGAGATTCCTAACCTCCCACTCCAGAGGACTCTAACCTCCCACTCCAGAGGACTCTAACCTCTCACTCCAGAGGACTCTAACCTCTCACTCCAGAGGACTCAATCTCTCACTCCAGAGGACTCTAACCTCCCACTCCAGAGATTCCTAACCTCCCACTCCAGAGGACTCTAACTTCCCACTCATGAGGACTCTAACTTCTCACTCCAGAGGACTCTAACCTCTCACTCCAGAGATTCCTAACCTCCCACTCCAGAGGACTCTAACCTCTCACTCCAGAGGACCCTAACCTCCCACTCCAGAGGACTCTAACCTCTCACTCCAGAGGACTCTAACATCCCACTCCAGAGGACTCTTACATCCCACTCCAGAGGACTCTAACCTCTCACTCGAGGAGATCTCAACGTTGACATATAGGGTATCGTTTTATATTAACTATTGACACAGGAATTGTTATTCTTTACAGAAATAATATAAACTTCAATATCGATTCCAAAGGTTAAAAGAAATACGCGCAATAAGTACTTGATAATTCAACAAAATGGCGTATACTGTACCAAATTAGTCCATGTATAACGTACACAGGTCCAGAGCTTTTGAATAATGATGAACAATCATGTATAAACATAGTTTTATCCGGTACTTTGTGTATACGAAATGGACATGCCGGAAAAAAAATGTATTATTCCGTTTCATCACAACACGTTCATATTTATCACATAACATGCGGTCCAGGAGTGCCGTAAAGCCGTGACGTAAATATCGTTCGGCACTCCCAGACCGTGCAATAAATATTTAAATTAGCTTGACGTGACGTTAGCCAATCCATGCATTGATCCGTCACTGACGTCAGGATAATATCAACGTCGTCATGACGTCGCGCTCATTGTACCGCTAAATTTTGGCTGAAACATATGCAGCGCACATCACCCTTCTGAACAATATTGAGCGTTTTCTAAGGTTATGTGATAAATAGAATCTTACATTCGTGCTCATTAAATACGAGTTTTATTAAACTCGTCGACAAAAACAATATGACACTCGGCAAAGCCTCGTGTCATATTGTTTTGTCCACTCGTTTAATAAAACTCGTATGTAATGAGCACTCATGCAAGATCCTCTATTTATTGCACAGTCTGGGAGTGCCGAACGATATTTACGGCACGGCTTTACGTCACTCCTGGACCGCAGGTTATGTGATAAACATTATAATTTGTCTTGTTAATTTGTTTAGACATTGTTGACTATCTTATGGAAAATTATAAAATTTATAAATTGTCAAATAAGTTTCCACATAAAACAGATATACGTAAAAGGGATCGATTTAAGCTTAATATTGACACATGCACAAAACATTATATTCTAGGTCATAACGTATTGTTCATTTGTACTTGATTTCTGTTCAGTTATTTTCAAATCAATTTCCTACGTTTCAAGCAATGTGCAATCATTGATTATGATTTATTAGGTAAAAAAACATTTAAAATACAACAAACCGGACGTAAGGTGGTAAAACAACCCACGTGACGCACAGATAACCTTGTAACCAAGCACAGGTAAATGTGTCATTGATTAAGAGTAAAAGTATTTTTTGTATAATTTATATATTCATAACAAGCATTGAGCCCAACAGTCACGGGGTTTTTCATAATTTACAGCATTTACAGCATTAATTGTCTTTATAAGGTTGTAGGTGACCAAACACACGTATGTGCATTGGAAGCATTTGAAAACATGCTTAACTTTACCTTCATACGATATAATTCAAAGAATAAACTTTGCTCACAATTTTCGACGGCGTAAAACGCTGTAGGGAAGGTCATGGGTATGGTGGGTTTTAGCGAGATCGACCGTTTTCTAACGGTCATTTTCATTGGTTAGCGTATAAAATTCAACCAATGAAAATCGCTGTCACAAAAATCGTCATTCGGAACATTCTGACAAACATGGAGTCATTTGACAATAAAATATGCAGTCGATTCGTTTTTCGGCTTAAACATGTACATTTTCACTGAAGTTAACATGTATCATCCAGGTAAATCTGTTCCAGCTTTTGCGTTCTTTAAGTTTACCGCATTGTTATGTTTATACACAACGGTAAATACGACATATCCTCAATATTTCTATTTTTTGTTTTTATTGAATGCACCTCAGTGACGGGGTTGACACCGTGATATACATTCATGGCACAACTTTTTAACTAATAGATTCATTGCGTTGTGATTTTTTTTCTCTCTTAATCAATGATAGAGTTACCTTTGTACCCAAGCATGATAACATCAAACGTTTAACATAAACAGTCCATATATTGCTAAAAACCGGAAATGAGATAAAAGTGTTTCTAAGAACAAACAGAAATAAACTCTTCAATATTGGAGATCAAGTAGCCCACTGCTCAATGCAGAGATATCAAGTTTACTTTAGAAATAAAAGGAAATCGACATGAATGTTTACATATTGTTATAGAGGTGAAATTCTGATCCATACACAAATTCATTCAGCAGTCCGTCTATTAGTCGGTTACCATGCAATGACACGAAACATAAGAACCTTATTTCTGTTTCTTAGTAGCAAGTCAAGTTATTACAGAGACTATACAGGGTGTTAAACAAGTTCGTTCTCATTGTTTTAGTTTCAATATTTTATTTTTCTGACCTCACAAGACTATAAAGTTTTCAGGTTGAAATCCAGAGGGTTCGACCATTGTTCTAATGTCTCTGGCATTAAATGACACTATTATAGTAAGAAATTAGCATTGTCTGCTACGTACATAGCTCAAATAACACTTTATATGAATTTTAATTTTGAGAACGAACTTTTTTAACACCCTGTATATATCTCTAGGCTAGGTTCTTAAGATTTTAACTGTCACTTAGATGATACTTCAAAGACAAACTCTAATATTTCAAATAATAAGTATGATATTCTATCTCTATGGCAACCAATGTCTATCAATGTCAAGCACGAGAAAATGATCGGATTTTTTAGTTAAATAATATTGTGGATCTAATAAGCATCCATAAATGCGCTGTCGTTGTGCATTTCGTTAACGTCAATACCCGACCACAGGTAACGGTATCATTAGTGATTAAGAGTTAAAAAAATAAAAAATAAAGTAAAATTTATAGTCATAAGTTATGACCATTTTTTTACTCTAAATCAATGATACAGACACCTGTGTACCCGACAATGAAATAATATACAATGTACTTATTTGTTTAACTAATATTAAAATTATAGGACAAACTGCACGTTGACGGGTTTTATAAATAGAACACCACACGCTGTAAATGTTGGTTGTTTGTCGAACTCTTCAAAATTGTTTGACTTTATTGTATTTCAACAGAACTAAAGCATTAAGCTGTGGGGGCTATGTCAACTATGATCGTACAGTTATATCACAGCCCTGACCTTATAGACTTGCGCTGTTTATATAGTGTGGCATCGGTAAGGTTATAATGTATGTTGGACCAGTCCGGGGGTCTAGTGTATAGCTCGGGAACGGAAGTTTTCCGGTTTATCTTATGTACAATTCACCTACAAAAATCACATATAGTAGGTGTCATGTTCGTACCCAGACTACGGTACCCAGTATGGCGAGATGTCATTTTACTAGAATTAGTGTTGTTAGGATAGCCATGTAGAGTACAGACATAGATGTCATACATGCTGCTGCTGCCATTGGTAACCCTAGATAGTTTACTAGCTTTAATAGTAAAATCACAATCGGAATATAGTTCCAAGATTCGTTGGTCGAGTGTAATTATATGTCTTGGCAAACAAAATAACTGAAGCACTTCACTTCAACACCATTCAGCTTCTGTTACCCTATAAGCTCCGATATAGACAGGCCAATATTGAACTGAAAATATCCCCAAACCGTGCATGGTACCCTTGAAGGTATCAAGTTGTTAGTTTGCATCAAGATGTTGGGTGTGGAAACAGTGTACAGTAAGTGTAAGAACGTAGTTCATAGCCAGAAACTAAATATAATAAGACGAACGATAATTCACACTGTCTGCCGCATTCTCTTGTCTAAATATAATTAGTTCGTCACGTGATTAACTATATGTAGTGATTGCTGATCGCTTAAAGCGTGCGTTTCTTCTGTAAGTGTTTGGTCGGACTAAGTTTGTACGGGAAACACCCTATAAATTAGTTTGTGTTTGGACAATAGTCTAGTCTGGTTCGATTTTGCGGCAAAACCCATATTCAGTTTGCGTTTGGGTAGTTGTATGAGGGCGCTGATGAAACAAGAAAATGGCGAACTAGCGATAGTTCAACCATAGTTCAACCATAGTTTAACCATAGTTTAACCATTGAAGGGTTTCGTTGTCTCTAGTTGTACTACATGGGCGTAGGAGCGTCTTCAACATTGGGGGGGGGGGGGGCCAAACATTTGGGAAGGGGGGGGGACGAAATTTTTTTTAAGATATGTGGGGTCACATTAAGTGTTATTAAACTATGGTGGATATTTGTGTTTATAATCACTAAGGTAAGGTATATGTACTAAGCTCATTGCTTGTCAAAAGATGGGGTAAAAAAATTGAACCCAATCATAAACTAGTATTGTAAGTAAGATGGGTACGGGGGCATGCTCCCCCGGGAAAATTTTGAAAACATTGGATCAATCTGGTGCGTTCTGAGATAATTATAAATATATATAATATATAAATTATATATATAAAATATTTTTACTAATTTTTGGACAAATGCCCGAATTCTGAGAGTTAAGTGGTTTAGTAAGGGAATTTAACATAACACTGACAAAGTTTAAAAGCAATATAGGAGCTGGTGCAAACTTTAAATGTTACAACAGTTACGTGATCGGATGATAACATATTTCATAGATAAAAATAATTTTGCCAGCGAAGCGAGCACGAAAATTCACATTTTATACTTTTTAACCAAGGATAAAAGGAAAATCACCTATTACAAGACTATTTTAAGCCGAAAATTATGAAAATGGTCTGAATTATTGGGGGGGGGGGGCAAACGATATGTTGGCCCCTCCCTGTTCTTACATTGGGGGGGGGCCTGGCCCCCCTTGGTCCCCCCTTCTCCTACGCCCATGTACTATGTTTACCATGGTTACCATGGTTAGCGACATTTTACACCGTCTTCTGGATGTAATATGGCGGGAAATAAGAGTACGATATACAAATATCTGGTATACTACAGAAAAACAATAAATCTAGAATTCTGCCAGTAACAACCAACATGGGACCAACAGAACAGGGCTACGTGCAAGCATTCATAGATTGGTTTTTAAATTAACACCGAGTAGAAGCATTCTAGTAATTAGACACAGCATTATATACATTGCAAAAGACCAGAGGACACGGAGATTTCACGATTATCAGTCGAAATTTATAATAACAGTAATAAAGACTTTATTTTACGATGAAACTCATTTGACAATTATAATAAATGGCAATTTTCCATGAGATCCTCAACAATAAACAGTTGAATTCGTTTGTGTGAGTGTGACAGACAATCTCCGATACAGTGATCTCCCTTTACAAGATTGAGAGAAATTAAGGGGAAAATGAACTTTAGTACGCACGTATTGCTAGGTGTAACTAGGGAGCATTTTCGTGCTATCACGATTTTTTTAGCAACATCAATTCTACTCGGCGCTCTGTTAGTTATTAATTATGCATGAGTTACAACGACATGTGCTCATCAAGCGAACAATAAAACAGAGACCAGACACTAGTGTTGTTTTGTTGTTGTTTTGTTGTTGTTTTTTGTTGTTCTTGTTTTGTCAGAATGAATTGTGACATCGTAAACTTAAATCCACAGGGATACGTGAAGTACTAATGAATTGAAAGCATTGTCCTTCATAACTCTATAAAAGGTACGTGTTCGTTATAACTCAATGTTTTCGGATAAGAAAGGTAAAGCGGTAATCGAGATAAACTTATTGAAATACAAAATGCTTCGTCGGGGTAATGCAGAAAATGGTTGAAACTAGATCTAGTCCGCACATAATTTATCACTTGGAACACCTCAGTGTTTATTGGCATGAAGTCATTATTTGGCGCGAAACACGCTGATTTTTACGACTGTTTTCCTCAAAACTATTGGTGCCTTAACTAAAGTAATATTTTACCAACAAAAAATTGTACATATATTGTAACCGTCGTTCTTATTTATTTGTTATTTTATTTCATAAAACATGTATTCGTAAATATGGACATCATAAACAAATCTCTCCTAAACTAAAACCCAAGCTAACCACCAGCTATCCCTTCCTCACTTATCTATTAACCATTGTATGAGGGGAGAATAGGTACATATGACGTAATGCTAAAAAAAGCCTCGTCATAAAAAGTCGAGTAAGACAAATGCACGCGGTTGTATACTGTTTTTGTTGTTGTATTTTTTTTTTTGATGTCGTGAGACAATAGATAAAAGTGAAAGGATAACCGAAACCTACTCTACATAATTAACAATAAAATTCATTTCCTGTGGGGGGAGTCTGAAAAACACAATATCTGGCATAGTGACGAGGACAGATGAGTCAACGTTAGAAGTAAGACAGATACCCTATCATACAACATGTCGGCATAGATTGCTTGCCTTCAAAATATGAAATAAAGCAGATACGTGCTGCCGTTCGTTGACCAGAAGTTCAATATCCGAATAAAAGGGCAGTCAACGCAAAATGAATCAAAGACTTAATGGCAAAGATACATGCTCGTACACACATCCAGGGCAGTCAACCAAATTAAGTAAATACATCATAACCTCTTCAGAGCAGCCCTCTGTATAGCAACAACCTCTCTATAACAACACCTTCAAAATTTTCCTATGTCAATATTTACTACTAGTATATATTTTACACCTGTAGAGCAACAACCTTTAAACAACTAATCTTTCAGTCTATTAATTGCTGGTAAGCAGTGAAGGTAATATCACAAACTTTACCTAATTGTCACCTGCATTCGTGACATTGTTCGTGAGTTTTCTAGTATCTTATCTGAGGACAGCTTATCTCAATATTTCTCGCCTAGTGTTATAACTTATTACATCAAATTAGTGGTCCCAAGTTTACATCAGTTGGTTTACAATTTTTGAAAGTTTGTTATCAAACTAAGGAATGTCCGACCTTTTTGTCGCTTATAAACACATACATATGAAACTATGCACATTGCAATTTAAGTAATTCAAAAGTACGTAACGTCCATGACGTATACTCACAAATTTTATACTTTAATCATAGATAAATGCTTTCGTATATAGTTTGGTTGCTACGATACAGAGTCTGAATGTTTGAACAATTTATCCATTTATTTGTTGGTGAGGTGTTAGACATCTATATCCAACACTAAGTTAGACATGACCTCTATATCCGGCAATAAGTTAGACATGACCTCTATATCTGACACTAAGTTAGACATGACCTCTATATCCGGCAATAAGTTAGACATGACCTCTATATCTGACACTAAGTTAGACATGACCTCTATATCCAGCAATAGGTTAGACATGACCTCTATATCCGACACTAAGTTAGACATGACCTCTATATCCGGCAATAAGTTAGATATGACATCTATATCCGACACTAAATTAGACATGACCTCTTTATCCGACACTTAGTTATACATGTCCTTTATATTCAACAATAAGTTAGACCTGACCTCTATATCCGACAATAAGTTAGACCTGACCTCTATATTCGACAATAAGTTTGACATGACCTCTATATTCGACAATAAGTTAGACATTACCTCTATATCCGACACTAAGTTAGACATGTCCTCTATATCCAACAATAAGTTAGACATGAACTCCATAACCGACAATAAGTTAGACATGACCTCTATATCCGGCATTACGTTAGATATAACCTATTCATCCAACAATAAGTTAGACATGACTCCTTTATCCGACAACAAGTTCGACATGGCCTTTATATATCAAACAGTACGTTGGACATGACCTCTATATCCGACAAAAAGTTAGGCAGTTTTACATGTGCACTCGTCCGAGGTCCGCTTCCGTGTTCCGCTTCCGCATACGGACACGGGTATCCTATCTCATGTACATGTACTAGTATCCGGTAACATTTTTGAAAGCCGTTTTCTTTTTATACAAAGTATTTGGCCTCCGTAGCTCAATGGTTAGCGCGCTTGCCGTCTAATCTGGCGACCCGGGTTCAAATTCGGGTGGAGGCACACATATATATGCCTGCCATATTTCAGCAGAAAGCTGACTGGCAAATAAAGGCTATGCTCGGCATAGATTACAACGTCTTATCATCGGTTGTTTATAAGTTTTGAAACACTTGAAACACAAAAGTTGGCATTGAACCTAGGTTCTTGCTGCGGACAAGTACAATTAACAGTAAAGAGCTATTTCTGTAACAAAATGATATAGTTGTTAAAGTGAGGTTGTTGCTCTCAAAACATAGTCGATCTGGAGGATACACTTAACATTACCGCGCCGAAATATTTGTACATGAAGTTCTTTAAAAATAAAAGGACCTTAACGAAATACCTGCTTCTTAATATAATATTAATACAACTCCAAATTAAGAGCAAGTTTGTCATTCGTCTTGGTTTGCTATCCGTGAAATGTGTCCGCAAAAAATCGCTCACATGTATATGCGAAAGACGCATACATACGCGGAATGCGGAGACATGGAGTAAACCCAGTTCGTTCTTTGGCGGACGCGGACACGCGGATGCGGAACACGGACGTGGAGACATTGAATACCAGCTTTAGACACATGGGTACTATTTTATCAAAGCACTTACGAAAATCGTAAACTTACGATCAAATTTAAATTATTTATAATTCTTTTTCAACTACGAAGGGTGGAAAATGGAGCTGCAATACTATCTACATGTATGTTTAGTTAATGAACTCCTACAAATCATTTCCGTTATCAAATAGTAGTGGTTAAAGAATTATAAGCAATTTAAATTTGAACTAAGTTTACGATTTCCGTAAGTGCTTTGATAAAACAGTACCATATGATCTCTATATGCGACAATAGAACCTCTTTCCTGGATATATCTGTTTATAATATAGAGGTCACTAATAAGAGTAAAATAATCTCATTTTCACTGAGAAAGTAAAGGTAACGTTTTTGTTTATTGTAGTGTCACCCCTATTGAAAGGGCCATCCAATTTGACTAACGAAACACTTGTATTTCGTGCGCACAGTACCTCCCGAATCCATACTCGTATTGCAGGGCGCCTGACAGAGATGGGCCCACGATAACCATTATTTTACTAGCTTGCGGCTCACCAACCGACCGCGTTAGTTCTAACCCATGCTCCGCCAGGATTCGAACCATCGATCTCCCGCTTCCAAGGCAGACGCCCTTACCACTCGGCCACGGTCGCGGTTTTCACTGAGAGTGGAGACCAAGAAACAATATACTATCCGCATTGTCTATAGACCTACCTGCAAATAGGTTCACCAAAAACGTGTGCTGCTACTAAAGCATAGGTCCCACTGAGGAATTACACATCGGCAATGTTCTCCCGATTTCTTCCGATACCATCCGATTCATCACAATTCTTTTCGATATCACACACTGACTGATGACTTCCCCGAAACTTCCACTGGACCACAAGGAACCTGTTCCCGATGTCCTGATAGCTCATTAATTTAATCGGGAGTACATGGCCGAGGCTAAAAATGCTCAGTGGGACCTAGGCTCCAGCAACGAAAGATTCGGTATCAGAACGTTTTTTCAAAGACGACTCTGTGCACCAGTTTATTATTTAAAGCTCAAAATTTACTAGCAATGATGACACAGTAACCATAAACAACAGTCGTGGAGGCGAAATGCAAATATAACTTATTTACAAATGCTTCTTACATTATGAATAAAAAGTACATACACTTGGTGTCTCGGGTAAATCTCAGTCATTCAATCATCAATATTTAAATTCTATATTAAACAAATCCAAAAATACAACTGACACAATATTCATGCACAATTAATCAATCCAACCAAATATATGACATCGCATGTTCAGACAGACATAGACATGTCCGTATACCGTATATCACGTGTGTTCAAACAAGGACAGCATTTAATATACGATAATATACATTGTATATCATGCTGTCACGTGACGTCACAGGACGAATAATCAGGCCATGATATATACTGTTTAATTAAATTACATTTACGTGTGTCAGTATGAGGCTGGGGGTATTGATGATGTTTGTTTTGTGTCAGTATCCTATAAACACAGGGTACCAGTTCTATAACACGGGTAACAGCTCTATAACCACTGTTCACCAGCTCTATAACACGGGTACCAGCTCTATAACCACTGTTCACCAGCTCTATAACACGGGTAACAGCTCAATAACCACTGTTCACCAGCTCTATAACACGGGTACCAGCTCTATAACCACTGTTCACCAGCTCTATAACACGGGTACCAGCTCTATAACACGTATACCAGCTCTATAACACGGGTACCAGCTCTATAACACGGGTACCAGCCTTATAGCACGGGTACCAGATCTATAACACGGGTACCAGCTCTATAACCACAGGTCACCAGCTCTATAACACCTAATCCTAACCCCTAACCCTATAACCAGCTATATAACACGGGTGTCGTGCGCACCAAACAGGGGCTGGATCCTCTGGGTCTCTCAATAGAAATATTGCGTGTATTTGCACGCACACCCAGTTTAGTTCAAATTAACATGATTAAATCAAATACATTGTATGTGCATGTTTAAATTAAACATCAGATATTGATATTGCGAAATGCAGTTTGTGGAAATATGTAATTGTATAATTTACATATATTCCTTATTTCAATATCGTACATGTCCGGCAGGTGTATATATAAGTATTTTAGTACAATCAAACTTTTCCTATGTGGTCACTCAAACGAAGCATCATGCCTTGTATATTAAATTGCCTTTTAAAGTAGGTTAACTATAGTAACTTGTACATTAAATATAAAACGCTCTTTATGTTTAATTTATATGTGGCTGTTGTTGACGGATGTTTGAACGGTTGTTTGTTCGACACAACCAAATTTAGCTTCTTTTCTGTCAGTTCACTACGGTATTCGCGTGTGATTGTATTCTCACGCTGCTTACTCAATTTCAAATAGTTTAACAATATTTAACAAAATAGTTTAACATGTTACTATAAATTGTGACAAACCCATGTGCTATTGGTTAGCAATACTATGACAAGAATGAGGTGTCGGGAGTGATTAAAACGTGTGAATTGAAGAACTGGCTTAAAATATATTTCTCTCAAATAGTGAATACTACATAGTAACGTAGACATATTTAGTCATATATTACATCTACATAGGCCTTACACAGATAATATGATGTCAGGATTCAAGAGGTCAAAAGTAATTAATACAAATGTCAACATGAACACGTCATTTCCCGCGTTACAAATCTCGACCATCTCCTTAAACCAGGAACGTACATGATAGCACGTATTTTAAAATATTGTGGCTAGATTTAAAACGGTAAAAGTGATCTGTTAGTCCGTGCTCATTTCTTGTATCCTGTCATAAATTAGGTTTAACTAGGACCAATATTTTAAAAAGATACGAGCCGATCGTAAATTCGTGATCTTGATGAATTGACGTTCTGAAGTAAAAATGGGCCTTAGGAGAGAATATACACAGTGTAGCTATACAACATGACTTTTGGCTACAGGTCCAAGTAGAAATTTGTCAACATTGGAAAACAAATATAGCCAGAAGTATTTTATTTCTTCATCTATTTCTTTGGAATTCATGTATATATGCCCATCCTCATACATCAGTGGTTAGTCAAGTTCCCATCACTGGTGAAGTATACTCTGGTGAACGAGAATGGTATATGCCGAGCTATGGGGAGATTTATTTGCTTTCGATGAAATATAATATCCTTTTCAGCAGCTGTGCCGTTTGATCCAACACCCTGTGAAACCATGGACAATACAGGTTTCACAGGGTGCTGGATAAAACGGTCAAGCTGCACATTAGGTCTACCCGTGATAACGTCCGTCACAGGGACGGGATCAGGTCGTGTGTTTAATCCCAGACCACGGCATACCACGGTAGTACTGAAATTTGTATAGCTCCATGCTCTGTCGCTTAGTATACACTATACGTACAGTACTATATATGTATGTGTAGCTCCAGGGCTTCGGGAATTTGCGACTGATTAGCGTCTATATGACTGTAATACTGTTGGTTGGACTTTAACCCAAGGCAAAAACTCCGTCAATAACCCCACAGGAATGGCGCATATAGACATTGGATCAATCTACACCATGTGTTTAAGATGTTCATTTACTCCCCGATGAAGACGTCATCTTACAGTGTCTGGAAACATTAATATTGCATTCACCTGTCTGACCAAATATATCCGTGTTACATGGACTGCCATCGATCATTCTGATCACCTCGGCCTTTATGCATTGTATATTTACCGGAGACAAACGGAAATGGCCGAGCTTTCACGATAGAGCCATCGATATACCATCAATATGTACGGTGCATACTATGGAATACAAGACGCGACATCGTTCATAATTTTATTGTTATAGATGACCGCAACCGATAGCGATACCTCTTATAGCTGACATCAAATATAACAGATCGAAGCTTTTACCACGCACAGGGAAACGCAAAACGTGGTTGTTGTGCAGAGGTTGTTGCTATAGTGTCGTAAAACTAATAGTAAATGATTATTTCTAGAACGAAATGAAAATGTTTCCAAAATGCATGTCGCTCTGGAGAGGATATACTACATACATTGACTGGTAGACAAGTTATGCTACATTATATAAGATCAGACAGTCTATGTTGTTTATCGTATAACTAAATCATGTATTATAGCTTGGAGAATTTGACGTGGCCCTGGCCTTTATGCATGAATATATTACAAGGTTTTTGCGTTGAATATATACATTTCCGCAAGCAAATCGTGCAATATCGGCCTTTTAGATTTGTGTTGGTATTACACATCGAGCGTCTTCGTGAAACTTCTCGCATATGAAAACATAACATCGGGGTTATAAATCTAGACAATATATCAGCTGTTAAATCATGCTAATAGAAGGTCGAGAATCGTATCAAATTCTCCGTACTATACCTGAGTTATCTCTAAGTTATCAATAAATGCACGGTATCTTAAATGATCAAACAACTTTAGAATGTGTTTTACTGATAACATAACAAGCAGGCTATTTCAAGAGTCTGTTGATGTTAACATTTGTCAATAAACAAAAGCTATATTCTTACTTTGTAAATAGTAAAAAAAGTTATCAGTAAAATATGTGCAAAACAGTTTCAGTTTAGTTGAACCTGGTGTTACGAATCAATAAAACATAATCGTTGCCTCCGTTTACTATCTTTACCAAAATATAAAATGTTTCACAAAATTTGCCAAAATGTTCAACTTGCCACATTATGTACTGTATCGGCAATAAACAAGCTTTTTTCGTCAAATCAAATTAAATATTGAATTGAAGTTGAAATTGTTGAGTTGGTACATTTATATTTCTGTTCATTAACATTACCATTCATGCAATTATTTATTTATAATTGACAAAGAACTATTTGACTGTCAAGTCATTTATTCAGTATCATTCTTTCATTCGTTTCTATAGCAACAAACTGATAAAAATGTCAACTGTTTTGTCGGGTAACACGATCTACCTTAAAGTTTGTTTGATAGGAAACCTAGTAGTGTCAGTTGTGTAAGGCCAAGTTTTCGTAATAATCATATTCGCTTATGATGCTCTATACGTATTCTTGAAAGAATATAATTTAAGAAGATACATTTTTCATTTTATTCATCCGGAAGAAGATGAAAAAAGTAAATGTACGGTTTTTTGGTAACTTATAAATACTGTCAGAAACAATGCCGTCAGATATTTTGGATACTTTTTGTTTATAATTGCATGTAAATGTCCTACATGTATATATGGATTTTTGAATACTAATTTATCTTAGCTCGATTTGGGAACATATTTTTACAACACTACAATCTATCATTATCGTTAATCATTCCTGGTGGTATCCATCGCCATGAGGGTAAGAAAGAAAAGCCGTACATGGATAGTTTATGTACATGTACGTATACGGCATAATTGCATTTTTCTTAATCAAAATGTTGAACATGACTTTTAGGGACCAGGCACTGTTTTATCAAAGCACTAACGAAATTCTTAAACTTACGTTCGAATTTAAATTCTTTATAACTATTTGACGGCTACAAGTTGTGGTAAAGGGTTGTTCAATATTAGTTATTACTCCGTCAACGAATCCCTACAAACAATATCTGAACCCAAGACGTGTATGTTTTAAAGAACCATTTATAACTAAAATTTGAACGTCATTATACGATTTTCGTGAGTGCCTTGATAAACAGTACCCAAGTGATGAGTTAGAGTGAAATTTGACAATCAGGCCCAAATCTCAATTTGAGATAAATCTCATCTCAAATATTGTCATTTGTCTTTGTGATAATTTCCATGAGAGACTGGGCTCAAAATTGGCATCACAAAACAGAATTTTTATTCTAAGCTAATAACAGTACAATTTATAGAGCTCGAACTCCAGCTTTGAATGTCAATATGAGTTGAGATTTCTACTTCAGATGTTCCGGAAGATCGGGGCCTGGAAACCAATTTTTACTGTCTTAAGGCCTCATATAATTGATATCGTATATGGCTTGTTAAAAAAGTCATCAAGATCTGCCACATTAAGTCATCCGTGTCGTGATTCAGTGAATAACGATAGCAAATGAATACATTTCTAAAGAAATTAAAATGTGTCATCACAGTGTACTATTTTCGCAGAGTCACTAACTAGTTCGTAGGACTCCAAATTGAAAAAAAAGATAACTAGTATATGTTTTGAATACATATAGTCCAGTTAGGATATTGTGACAGTGACGTTGCAGTTTATGTGTACGCAAAAAATCACAACCATTGTCTAAACAGGTAGAGCGAAGTTTAGTATGTTACTTTAGCATTGAAATTATAGTTGTTTGTACAGTATAAGCCTTTATAATTGGTTTTACACCGTTATATAATAGTGGACTCAACCGCTGCGTCACTGGATTTTTATCCTGACTGGACTATACCTGTCGCGTTTTAGATTTGATATTTACATAACTGTATTTTTTCAATATAGATAATTATACGTCACAAAGGCTCATTTCACATGGGCAATTCCAATCAGTAAGGATTATTGTGAGGTGTCAATGTCATTCTGAGGAGTCAATGTCATTCTGTGAGTCAATGTCATTCTGTGAGTCAATGTCATTCTGTGAGTCAATGTCATTCTGGGTGTCATGATCAGTGTGAGTCCTCAGGCATCAAGGTCATTCTGGGTGTCAATATCATTCTGAGACCTCATGGGTGAAGGTCATTCTGAGGAGTCAATGTCATTCTGTGAGTCAATGTCATTCTGTGAGTCAATGTCATTCTGTGAGTCAATGTCATTCTGGGTGTCATGGTCATTGTGAGTCCTCAGGCGTCAAGGTCATTCTGAGGTGTCAAGGTCTTACTGAAGAGTCAATGTCATTCTGGGTGTCAATATCATTCTGAGGCCTCATGGGTGAAGGTCATTTTGAGGTGTCAAGATCGTTGCAAGGCCTCAGGGGCCGAGGTCATTCTGAGGTGTCAAGTTCAGTCTGAGGTTTCAAGGTCATTCTGAGGAGTCGAGGTCATTCTGAAGGGAAAATGTCAATTTTGGGAGTACACTGCATCAGTTATCACACGGAGTTGCTATGTGGTCGTTATTAGTAATAGGGGCCAAGGTAAGGAGTAGGGATTAAGCGGTGAGTGTTATGTGTACTGTAAATGTACTGTGTAATGTAATTCTGAGTGTTCTCGATGAAGTCTCTAAGAAACTAACATAATCAAAAATGATCCAAGTGAAGTCTTACCATCACTGACTGAACTAAACGTTGCTATTTTTACACAATACGAGTCTACGTGATCGCCATGACAACCAACGTGTACATTATACAATTGATTTAAAGCAAGATTATGCACACAAAATAATAATATGAATTTCTCGATCTGACAGTTATCAAGTTTTCACACAATACAAGAAGGTTATTTTACGTAAACTCATACTTCGTACTATAATATTTAAATACGTGAATGAAAACACAGCACTATGTCGTTCGTCAGTCAATATATGGGGACAGCCTACCCTCAAACAAGCATTACTGTACAATCACATATTTTCGTGGGTATTAAATTTCGTGGATTTTGATAAAATCCATTTTCGTGGGGTTGTAAATTCGTAGATTACAAAATAAGGAAGAATAAAACTTTGAAATGTATTTGGTAGTTCGATAAATCGCGTGTATTATATTTCGTGGTCGGGTTTAACAATGAAATCAACGAAAATTCAGCTCCCTCGAAAAATATTGATTTTACAGTATCATGTTTAAATACGCATGATATTAAGAGACCTTTACATATGAGCTTCAATTAATGTCCCTTATCTGTAGCTACATGTATAGTATGTTAATGTATTTTTAAAAATTTATAATTGAAATTTCACGTTGTTAAAATTGGAAACATTTGACACCAAATCGTTGACTTGACATTACATGTGACTCGGGATGCCATGAATGTGACTCGGGATGACATGTCATGTGACTCGGGATGATATGTCATGTGACTCGGAATGACATGTCATGTGACTCGGGGTGATATGTCATGTGACTCGGGATGACATGTCATGTGACTCAGGATGACATTACATGTGACTCGGGATGATAATGTCATGTGACTCAGGATGACATGACATGTGACTCGGGATGATAATGTCATGTGACTCAGGATGACATGACATGTGACTCGGGATGATAATGTCATGTGACTCAGGATGACATGACATGTGACTCTGAATGATATGTCATGTGACTCAGGATGACATTACATGGGACTCGGGATAATATGTCATGTGACTCGGGATGACAAAGCATAAATATGTATGTATTTAGGTTACTTGATTGTTGTTTTATATAAGGTTACAACATGTTAGCGGGTGCGGTGTGGTTTTGTTTACACATTGTAAACATATATCTTTATATTCACCTTTTAATGTAAACAATCTGAACCTACAGAACTTCTTCAAATCTGGACGATAAGTTAGACCTACATTATAGCAGCCCGATCTGAACTTATACCGGCTGCATTTACATGTACGAACATTTTACACTTGTTAAGCATGAAGTCAGTGCATGGACGAATTGAGGTCGCAACAAATTAAACTGGCGGCATAAATCTCGTACAACACCTTTAAATTCTATACGTTATATCATAGTACATCTGGGGTGGTATTCACGAAGAAAACTAAGATTGTTCCTCAAATCTTTAAATTTCCTCAAGGGTATGATCAGCAAAACAGGAAAATCAAGATCATCAAGTATTTACATTGTTTAGAAGCATTGTGTAAAGAGCTAAAATAATCACAAAGAAAATAAAATTATGAGTTATTCTTAGTTTCTTGGGAAATACGCGCAGTTCAATTTTTTAAATCAATATAACGCACTCTCTATAACAACACCATCGCTTTAACAACAGTCTCGCTATAACAACACCATCGCTTTAACAACATCCTCTCTATAGCAACAGCCTCTCTATAACAACAGCCTCTCTATAACAACACCATCGCTATAACAACAGCCTCTCTATAACAACAGCCTCTCTATAGCAACAGCCTCTCTATAGCAACATCCTCTCTATAACAACAGCCTCTCTATAACAACAGCCTCTCTATAACAACACCATCGCTTTAACAACAGCCTCTCTATAACAACAGCCTCTCTATAGCAACATCCTCTCTGTAGCAACAGCCTCTCTATAACAACAGCCTCTCTATAGCAACAGCCTCTCTATAACAACAGCCTCTCTATAACAACAGCCTCTCTATAACAACACCATCGCTTTAACAACAGCCTCTCTATAACAACAGCCTCTCTATAACAACACCATCGCTTTAACAACAGCCTCTCTATAACAACAGCCTCTCTATAGCAACAGCCTCTCTGTAACAACACCCTCTCTATAACAACACCCTCTCTATAACAACAGCAGCATCTCTATAACAACAGCCTCTCTATAGCAACAGCAGCCTCTCTATAGCAACAGCCTCTCTGTAACAACGTCCTCTCTATAACAACACCCTCTCTTTAACAACCTTTAAGCTGGTCTCTGTGAATAGTTGATCAAGGTCGGTATCTGTATAAAATGATGACTTTAAATCAATTATATTTCTTTGGTAACCCTAACATATAGTTTGCCAGATCACGCACTCAGACTTGCGTACATATAAGGCGATTACTGATATATGGTCGAACCATAAAATATCCGCAATAAAAAAAATCAAAGATCGTATCAATATTTGATGCTGGTTATACTTATTGTCACCACGAAGGGGAACTTGAGCAAGTCATAAAACACGTCGAGAAGTTGTTGTTTATAGAAAAATCACAATATTTATTCTATTTATTATTCATGTGATATCGAGCTAGTTAATAATCCATTCATCGCATGCGCATGTACAGACATTTCTAGTAATTAGTATTTATTATAATCACATTTCAAAACAGCGTATTACTGAACCACGGTCTCTAAGTTTTATCAGTGAAACTACTAGTACTTCACTTAAATTTTTAAATGTCAATGTAGATAAATAATACATAGAGGATATTTGTTGATTTTGGTGCAAGATCGAATTTTATTTCACCGAGTGATCACAGAAAATCAATATTTTCACGAGTGCCGTAGCCACGAGTTAAAATGTAATTTTCTGTGATCACGAGTGAAATAAAATTGATCTTACACCAAAAATCAACAAATTTTCTGTTTATTATATGCCTCAATTCCTCTTAAATATGTGCCGTAATTGGCTTAATTGGAAAAATCACGTCGAAATTAGAACGTCACGACGTGATAATTATGACGTCATGATGACGAAACGCATATTTTAAAGCCCGGCGCCGTTGACGTTACGTTTCTTTTTCTGCATGATACTGGAACCAGCTTCTAAAACAGTGAAAATAACAAAGTGGTAATTTCACTGTTATTTTCACTGTTTATTTCACTGAAAAATCTCCATAATCCATTGAAAGCAAATAATAAATGTATTATATTGCATGTTTGTTATGATTAATGTATTTTGTACGGCATGCTCGTTTTAGAGCTAATGGCTCTCATAATTCTATGTTGAATGGTTATGTTCATTTTTTAATGGAAAATATTTTAATGCGATCGGCGACAGAAATATAGATTCTATTTATGTAGTGCAGGAGTAGTTTATTAATTATGAATAGCGACGACTCTTTCAACTTGCTGAATTATGAAGACGAAAATCTTGTTTATTACAATATATGTAATACAAAATGTGTTATACCGAGCAGCGGTAATTTAATTTTTTTTTTTTTGTTGTTGTTGTTGGTAATTTAATAAGTACACATAAACAAACACACAGTTGTACATTGTATTTACAAATTTGTAGTACCAATCAACGTATAGAAAGTCAATAGTCCACATCGCTGGCTTAGAATTGGAAGGCTACTTAAGACCTTCTAAGATGCATGCATAATTTATTTGAAATCTGCATTTCAAGGCGCTGTTTAATTATGAGCCTATTTTCATGAAAATCGGAAGTGTTTTGACCAAACGGAAGTTGATAAAGCTTATTTTTCCATAAGTAAAAGAGTAGTTTAGACATAATTTTCTTGTTTTCGCAAAATATTGATTTTCCACATAACGACCTCTTATATTCTAACAAGTTGACCTTTTGTATATAGAGACCGATATGATCTCGGATTTATTGTATGTAGCATTTCTCAAACATTGCATGAACACATGTACTACTTTTTGTATTATTCTTTATGCATAAGTCACTTCGTTTTACATAACTTGGCATTGACTCAATAGTAAATAAGTAATTTTACTTACGTTTTAAATAGATAAATAAATCCCATATATAGATCTTGTTAATTTGAAAGCAAAAACAACAATTAAAATGGCACTTTGTTACGAATTTTAACTACTATATATAATAATGGGTCTATATTTCTATATTATTTAACGCATGTTATCAAATAATGGATCGAAACTCGAATCGAGGTCAATTTCTTTTAATAGATTTATACATGCATACTATTGTATGTGACAATTGTTTTATTGAGAGATCTTACCTGGAAATTAAAAGCTGCATCAAATCACGTAAATTGTTCACAGAACGAAGCATCAATAACACGTTAATTCCGAGCTAGAAAATCCATACATTGTGTTTACATTATCCGTTATTAATATACATGATCGCAAACCGAAAGTAGATTTGGTGACCTGGTTAGTACAATCAGACCATAAAGGCCCGGCACGTGTATAGAGGGGAAAAAACACAAAGGGCCCCTTTGAAAAAAAAATACTGGTTATCGTCGCCGAGTTGTATTTAAAATTATCATGGATGTCTCGGTGTATACACGTGGCATAGCGCTCGGCGCGAAGAGACTGGGTTTGCAGACGTAAAGTATACTCAGTGACAGTAGAAATATATTATAAATTTACACATACATGTACATATGAGTGTTACTGGTAGTAGCGAAAACATGAAAACGCGCGCTCAGTCGAAAACATTAAATTTTCAAGAATTATATGTGTTGACTTATTTTTAAACCGCTTTATTTCATCACATTGATTTGGTTTACCAAACACATCCTAAATATTGATATAACATTGTAAACCAGTCACGCCAAATTTATACATTTTGTAAAAAATTAAATCATACAAATTGGTCAGTACATTATAATAATGTTGCTCCTATTGACGGGCCTCATTTAAACCATAAGCCCCGCCTATCTAGTGATCATACGACCTCCGTCGTAATCTATTGGCGTAGTGAACAAAACTTGACCTAGTACTGGCGCGTTTATGCAAATCATTACCTGGTTAGGTTACTATTAGTAACGATAAAATGGTGTGATGTATGAATGTACATATCGTCGGATGTCGGTAAAGTCGGAAGATTTGATATTACAGAAGAGACGTATGTTCACGATGTGTCTATGAATTGGTAGCCAGAATGGTAGACGGTATACGTATAACAACATGTCAGGTATAGGCACAGCTTGTGTATATATATCAGGTGTTCAATATGACGCGTCTTATGTCGACGCTACATTTAACTCGGTGTAGTTTTAGGCTATATGTCGATATGGTCACTTATGGTGAATAATAACTCTTCACTTGTTTCCAGCTTACACCATTATTATACACGTAAATGTCATTATGGCAACAATTAAACAATTCCCAAATGGAGGACAACGTCCATTATATTCCTTCGTGCGTTTCTATCAAGTACCTCAAATCGAACAAATCCAATCATACATATAGATCTATATGTTTTTTTTTGTTTCACATGTTTTGTTATATTAATTGACTATAAATTGTGTGTATGCAATATAATAATAATACAATAAACGTGATGTTATGTTATATGAGTGAGACTGAGTAATATAGAAGAAGAAGAAGAAGAAGTTTATTTCGAATTCAAAAGGCCACATGGCCCACGAGAACATCAATATACAATACACAATTTATACAATGACACAACAAAATGACACTATTTAGCAACATAAATGCAACAGAGTGAGTGCGTGTACACGCTCAAAGATGTGTCAATAGAGTAATAATAAACAAGAGAGAAAGATGGAGTGGTTAGAGAGTGGGATGGCATATCACGGAAGTAATGTGGGTATTGAAAAGACGAAAAACGAAATATGTATAGCAACGTAAGAAAGATATCAAATAGTATATCCTAGTGCGTACATACATGTACCGTAATTAAGGGAATTCAAACAAAAAATTAAACTTAAATACTATAGGGACTAAATACATAAAAAATCATAGCTATAATCAGCTAATCATCTAGGTTATGCATGTCCTTTATACAGTGACCCTCCCCCCCCCCCCATTAAATATATCCCTATTCATCCTTATATACTACCAACATTTAATAAAGGTACAAGTGATGTTCAAGAAGTTTACAGAAGTGTTACAAAATAAAGCCAAAATTGATGCGATTCTTCTAAAAATGCACAGCACAAGTCAATTTGTTCGTATTTTCTTCATATTCTATACATTTTGTTCTAATTCACCGCATATGATCTTTCCGAACCATCCTCTGTAGTCTGAGTGTGCTGATATAATAACTCCATAGCTGGTTGGTCCAGTGCTGCTTAATTAAATGTTTCGTTATGGTCATACATGTAGCAATGGGTCTGGAGCGATACTAGTATATAATTAATATTTGGAAAATTTGAGAACAAACATATTTTTTTATTTTTCGGATGTTTTTCCATTGGCTTCCCGTTAAGGCTTAGAGGATCATGTTTAAAGTTCTGGTAATGTTGTTCCGTGTCATCATGTTCCGTGGTACAGCTCTCCTGTATTGGACGGAAATGTTTGTACAAAGTAAACAACAGTACAGGTTGCGATCACAAAGTGACTCTAACTTTTACATTCCTCAGTGTGGCCATACCATGTGGTATGTGACGTCATCATTTTTGGCTAAGACTGGCAGCCAAATAGCGTCGACTCGGAGCTAAAAAGACCTGTAAGTATCTTATTTTCCACTCGATTTTGACGGAATATAGCCGATGCTAAGGGGAAAAGTTTTTACTATCCCCGGTTATTGATAAATTTCTCACCAAGGGTTTACTTTTGTCTAACATTCGAACCAAATTCCAGATCATGTCAAAAATGAAATGCTTTGACGGCAAGCCAATTGAAAATTCATCAAACTAGTTGTTATATCAGTTAGTGAGTATTGTCTGAATTTGTTTGGACGGCAAGTCACTATTTTTTAATATATGTCGGGTGAATAGACTGAACACAAATGACCAAATAACAGTATTTTATAAAAAAACACACAACATGCTAAGACGAGACGTCGTATTTGTTCAGCTAAAACGGCACGCCAAAAGTGAAACACTCCATCGTGTACATTTTAAACTTGATATGGGACATATTTGACAAAGCATTGACAGAATAAACTAATTATAATTGTCAAACAATACGTATAAACTCTACACTGAGCACTGCTAGTCGTATTGTTAACTGTTTAAGGTCGTCCAAAGTTCAATATGATGCCATTGAAAGCCATAGGCAGTTGTAAAATAATAAGAATGTTGCGGAAACCTCTTCCGTTCTCTACTATCCTGTTATGTTGTTTGTTTGTGTTCGACTAACAGTCGTAAATGTGTGGTTATCCAGTGTTGGTCCTTCCTAATTGTCCAATGACCTCCGTAGATGTAAAGCGCAAAAGAATATGTTTAAATAATGTTTGCGCCATATACTAGTATGCGCAGACGATCTCGTCACGACAATTTATATATATTTGTATTTATTTCGTGTTAAATGCATGCTAAATCCCCTCATACAATAGTACCCAGGGATAGATCAGATCCCGACTTCTCACAGTGAGTTGCTTTTTGAAAATGGTGGCATCAAGGGAGATCACCGTGTAGGAGTTTAATGAATTGCAGATCGGTGGATTTTGAATTACCTCCCTTCTCTGTATAATATCTAAGACCGTCGAGGTTGCTTCCCTTAATAAGTCAAGTGCTAAGGTTAAATGGTAAACTGCTCAAGACCAGATTAATGCTAGAGCAGTTAATGTAAAGTCGAAATCAATGAGTATCCAACTAGAACATGAGTAGCATGTTCTTCATGAAGTATCCAACTAGAACAAGAGTAGTATGTTCTTCATGAAGTATCCAACTAGAACAAGAGTAGTATGTTCTTCATGAAGTATCCAACTAGAACACGAGTAGCATGTTCTTCATGAAGTATCCAACTAGAACACGAGTAGCATGTTCTTCATGAAGTTTCCAACTAGAACAAGAGTAGTATGTTCTTCATGAAGTATCCAACTAGAACACGAGTAGCATGTTCTTCATGAAGTATCCAACTAGAACACGAGTAGCATGTTCTTCATGAAGTATCCAACTAGAACACGAGTAGTATGTTCTTCATGAAGTATCCAACTAGAACACGAGTAGCATGTTCTTCATGAAGTATCCAACTAGAACACGAGTAGCATGTTCTTCATGAAGTATCCAACTAGAACAAGAGTAGCATGTTCTTCATGAAGTATCCAACTAGAACAAGAGTAGCAGGTTCTTCATGAAGTAGCGTGTTCTTCATGAAGTATCCAACTAGAACACGAGTAGCATGTTCTTCATGAAGTTTCCAACTAGAACAAGAGTAGTATGTTCTTCATGAAGTATCCAACTAGAACACGAGTAGCATGTTCTTCATGAAGTATCCAACTAGAACACGAGTAGCATGTTCTTCATGAAGTATCCAACTAGAACACGAGTAGCATGTTCTTCATGAAGTATCCAACTAGAACACGAGTAGTATGTTCTTCATGAAGTAGCGTGTCCTTCATGAATTATTCAACTATAACAAGAGTAGTATGTTCTTCATGAAGTATCCAAGGATCGAGAGGTCCCGGGTTCAACCCCGTATGGACCACTGCTGAATTTCTCTGAACAAGAATAACCCACAATGCTCAATGAAGGTGAGAGTTGGTACCTGTTAGGGCGGTGTTAGACCATGTTTGATTTTCCTAGGTGCTGTATCTCAAAGTTGGCTGCACAACCACCAAGAGAGAAATAGTCTTCCTAGGGAGACTCAACCCAAGGTTTCCTTGGGTAGCCCAATGAACAGGGGAGGTTAAATGTCAGAGGGTGGCTGGACGGCTGAATTGCTGAAAGCAGCCCTCGAAAACTGGTATGTTTAATTGCATATGTTAGTCAAACTAAGGTATGTTAGATCACTATTTCACTGGGATACTGTTTATCAAAGCACTTTTGGAAATATTAAACTTACGATGAAATTCAAATAGTTTTTAATTGAATTTGTTTACAATTATTAAGTGTGGTTTATGGAGCTGCAATATTATACAAATAATGATTCAGATGTTGAACTCCTACAAACTATATCCGCCCCCAATTTGCAGTTGTAAAAGAATTATAAAGAATTAAAATTTGAGCGTAACTTCTGATTTTTGTTAGTGCTTAGATAGAACAGTACCCTGGTATCCCAGAATGCACTTTATTATTTAAATTTTATGAAGTTTCACAAGATCTGATGTCAATGTACTGTGAGTGCCCATCCAAAAATAAGTATACAGTTCGTTAAATAATTCAATACTTGTTTATCAGACACTCACAATTTATATACTAGTTTCTAAAACTACAATTACTAAATAGGTCAAAAAGAGAGAAGTAAATATGAAGATGTTTTAAATTAAGATAACCATGTGACCCAATGTGCGGAATTTTCCCATTTGTTTATGACAATGCTACATTTTAAGCGAGAAGAACTTAATATATAGCATCTTAGGGGACAATTGTCTTTATACTCAATAAACAAAAATATTCCTTAATTGTCTTTAAAAATTCCCTGTTTTGCAAATAGTGTTATTACAGACGTGTAAATAGGGAAATAACCTGTGTACATTTATTTTTGGTGGGCAGTGATTGTATTTAACTGCATCAATTAAGTACTGTCTCCAAGAAACAATTTTTTTAAATATTGATTTTTTTATGGAAATCAGGACTTAGCAATGGTCAGACAACATTTATAGAAAGCCTAGGTCCCACTGAGTAGTTTTTGCCTCAGCGATGTACTCCCAATTAATTTTAATGAGCTATCAGGACATTGGGATTAGGTTCCTCATGGTTTAGGGGAAGCTTCGGGGAAGTCATGAGACAGCAACTGTTTGTGATATCAGAAGGAATTGTGATGAATTGGATTGCATCGGAAAAACATCGCCGATGTGGAATTCCTGAGTGGGACCTAGAATTAAACAATTATCTAATATTGAACTTATACAAATAAATACCAAATCAAGGTCAGTATAAAATGTTTATTGTGTCTGTTTGATTATCTATATAAAATATATACATTTGACACATGAAGATATACATGTAGGACTATATACAAAATATTACAAGTTAGCCTGTGATTTATACAGTGTGAGAATAAAGAAGTAAGAAAATACACAGAGTCTAATGAATCACTCCCACCATTTACGATTGAACCATATAGGAATCCTAGCTGTTAGAGCCAGATTCTGTGATGCTAATTGAATTGTTACAATCTTTCTATTAATTTTTACATTCTTTCAATAGTGCAATTACAAAATGGATTGTGATATTATTTTAGATTTGCCATTAAAAATGTCAGAATATTGGTTTAAAATTGATTTTATATTGACAGCGAAAATATTCAAAAAGATCTACATGTACATGTATGAATTAAAAGTAAATGCTGTCATATGCAGATATAAATTTGAACTTGCTTTACCAATTTTTTAGTCAAATACATGTTATTTACAGAGAAATCAACCCAACAGTCAGAAATGAGGAATTATGAAATTTTAGGGGTAAAACATGAAATTAATGGTCACTTCAAATGAAACCTCTGATTCTGGTGATTATGAACACCTATATCAAGTATATACTACCGGTAAACCATACATCGAGTACTGGATGAGAGCAATGAAAAGCTGCTTATGTTATGTTGCAAATTACTGTCCCTTTTGTGTGAAATGTTTTTAAATCTAAATGCATTAACTTATTGAAATATTTTGTTTACCATAATACTTTAATTGAAGCGCTTCCTTTTGCAATTCTGATGTGACATTATCTGTTCATTAGCCCTCTATTTATTTAGGTATTATCTTAAGATTTCCTATCACTATTCAAATGTAGGAAGTAGATTATATTAAGGTGTCAGGGCATCCTGTTTTAGAATAGTTATGACACTAATTATTTGATATTAAGTGTTAAGTATTTTAATTAGCTTGTCTGTCATTTCCTTGCTGACTGTATATAAATACTTGCTGGAACCCATTTAAAATCAAGAGAAAGAACCAGGAAAATAACTAAGTAATAACTAAGTGATAACTAAGTAAGAAGTAAGCAATTAAGCTTACATTAACTTAACTGTGTGAATTATAATTTTACCAAGGACATACTTAACTTTGTGAACTTTGTGCATCAGTGAATATTGGATTGGACTTGGTGTATCTTTATTGCCGGGTTTGAACTTTAAGTCTTAATTTATCTTTGTGAAATATAATTGATTTACTTGTCTTTGTGAGCATCATTGTAACTTGAAACTCTGTGTTTGAGTAAATACTTTAGACTGTGTGTTTCATTCAATTAAATTAAGAGTTATATTCATTTTGGAACTGAGCGTTTGTTATTCCTTAATTACGACATTACACATAATATTTGGTCATGGATTGCTGTTGTGGTTGTCGAGTTACGCATTGGGGAGGCCAACAGCGAGGTAGAACAATGCCGCAACGAACCCCTCGTAACAGATTGGTAGAGAATTGCAGGGTAACGAGTTCTCCGGTACCTCATCACTTTATGCCAAGCGAGTATGCAAACCAAATTCCCCATATTGGTTTTATTGAAAACAACAACAACTGGAGAAATCATCCTAGACTTCAACCTCAGCAACCTGACCAGATGTGTGGAAGGTGTGGATGTGTTCATAGCTTTCACCAGATGTGCCATGCATGGAACAGGAAGTGCTATAAGTGTCATAATTATGGGCATTATGCCAAGTTCTGTAAGTCAAAGAAATTTGATAAAATTCAGCGTGTTAATGTTACGAACCCAGAAATTGAGAATAATGAAGAAAACAAGAAATTAAAACAACAAATTCATACCCTGGAACAGGAATTAGAAACAGCCAATAAGGTTAGTAAGGACATCAGCCAAGAAAAAGCTTCCTCGCATTTAAAGATAAAGGGCTACCAAACGAAGATCAACAAATTAGAACAATCAAATACAACATTAGTAGAAAATAATAAGAAATTGGATAATACTACTTCAGAACAAAGTAAACAAATTGATGAGTTTAAACAAATGGAGGAAAACCTGAACGCTGAACTTGTAATTCTTTATAAATGTTTAATTGACATAGATACCGAGAGATTTGCAAGACGACTCAGAATTGGTGGACTTAAGCAGGAAATTGATTTAATAATAGACATTTCTGAGGAATTAGACCCAGACAAGTTTCCACGATGTGGTAAATGTGGTCTATCATACGACCACAGGAAATATACCTGTCAGGCAAGAGGTAATTTTTGTTGCAACTGTTGGGCCAAAAACCATTTCACTACAGAATGTCGACAGAGAAGCTTTGTTCCAATAAAGGAAAGGGTGGATGTGCAGACCACGACATTGTTGAAAAAATTAGAAACCAAAACAAAGTATGCAGCACAACATATAATCCAGATTCAATCTTGAGAATGTTAAATGTTTAGATTCTGGGGTCCAGAATCAAAGAAGTGCAGGGGAACTGTTATGTTGCAAATTACTGTCCCTTTTGTGTGAAATGTTTTTAAATCTAAATGCATTAACTTATTGAAATATTTTGTTTACCATAATACTTTAATTGAAGCGCTTCCTTTTGCAATTCTGATGTGACATTATCTGTTCATTAGCCCTCTATTTATTTAGGTATTATCTTAAGATTTCCTATCACTATTCAAATGTAGGAAGTAGATTATATTAAGGTGTCAGGGCATCCTGTTTTAGAATAGTTATGACACTAATTATTTGATATTAAGTGTTAAGTATTTTAATTAGCTTGTCTGTCATTTCCTTGCTGACTGTATATAAATACTTGCTGGAACCCATTTAAAATCAAGAGAAAGAACCAGGAAAATAACTAAGTAATAACTAAGTGATAACTAAGTAAGAAGTAAGCAATTAAGCTTACATTAACTTAACTGTGTGAATTATAATTTTACCAAGGACATACTTAACTTTGTGAACTTTGTGCATCAGTGAATATTGGATTGGACTTGGTGTATCTTTATTGCCGGGTTTGAACTTTAAGTCTTAATTTATCTTTGTGAAATATAATTGATTTACTTGTCTTTGTGAGCATCATTGTAACTTGAAACTCTGTGTTTGAGTAAATACTTTAGACTGTGTGTTTCATTCAATTAAATTAAGAGTTATATTCATTTTGGAACTGAGCGTTTGTTATTCCTTAATTACGACATTACACATAATATTTGGTCATGGATTGCTGTTGTGGTTGTCGAGTTACGCATTGGGGAGGCCAACAGCGGGGTAGAACAATGCCGCAACGAACCCCTCGTAACACTTACATAATTATACACATGTTTGTGTAAATAATTTACCGGTACTGGGGCCCATTTCATAGACATATCTTAGCTAATGTAGAAAATTTGCCTCGATTATAGAGTGCATACTGAGTAAACCCATACAATTTCTTCAAGTTAAAATAGTTATCTATGACAATTCTAGTTCATATAACTTTGCTTGAATGTACTGGCTACTGCAGTTGCTTAAAATTGCATATGAAATAGTCGAATATTGGCTAAGAGATGTCTATGTAAGGGGCTCCTGGTGAAAGAAAATATAATATAATGAAAGTACATAGCCTACTATCCAGTTAGGATATTGTGTGAGTGACGTTGTTGTTTATGTGTACACAAACTATGTATTACAACCATTGTCTAGACAGGTAGAGTGAATATAGTTTGTTAGTTTAACATTGAAATTATAGCTGTCTGTATAAGCCTTAATTATAATTGGTTTTACACCATAATAGTAGACTCGACCACTGTGTCACTCTATTCTTAACCTGACTTACGGTACAGCAGGTATATACTGTGATGTCAATTAAATTATGAAATATGTTTGTCTATGATTATTGCATACAAATATAAACATTTAATAGAGAGAGGAAATATTGGTAAAACAAATAGCACTTAAGTAAAATATACTCCTATATAACCCATGCAAATAATGAAACTTGATTGGTCAATATATAGACACAGGGAACTGTATCAATGATAAAGAGTTAAACAATTGTTTCTTTTATAAATTTTTTGTTCTCTTAGATATTATAAATTTTATAAACATTTTTGTTTTTTTGTGTACTCTTTATTAATGATACAGTTAGCTGTGTTTATAGAACACTGATTTCAAACTGATGTACTGAATATACTTGAAACAAGCTTTGTCCACTTTAATAATTTCATCTCTCTATCAATTGTATCTTCCCAATTCACTTGGAGAACTGATTAAGGAGTTTAAGGTGGTATGCACACATTTTATCTAATGATAAAATTTTCTCTGAAAAACCTTAAAATGATGAATAAATCATCTGTAGCGACATTAAAATTATAAGAATGATTATTATCATGTCACAAGGCTCGTTTTTGAGATAATATAATTTTGGAAATTTTGTGCAGCTCGGGCCTCCTTAAGGAAAGAAAGTCTTCATGTTTGGATAAAAGACTTAAAAGATCTTTTGTGGGAATCTTAATCCTTACACAATAACTGCCTGTGCTATACATTACAGGAAATAACCCTGCAAGCACAAGTTCTATCTTCTATGATAAATGCATAAAAAATTTGGAGACCAATTTGACATTTTCATTCTGCCAATGTGTATGATTAATGGCAAGGTCCATGAATATCTAGATATGTTACATAATAATGTGTATGTACAAAAATTATAAAAGTCAAATATACAAAGATGTCCAGATCACATTTAAACAAACGATTCTCCTTTACTTTTCTCCGATGGTGCTGCCATGCTGTGCCCAGTAACGATACTACCACTTCCGGCGCTCGGACCCATCTCCTTAGCAACGTGTTCACTGGTGAAAAGTTTTTCTTTCAAAATCATGGCCATGATAAACAGACAGATACCGCCGAATGAAGAGAAGAATCCGGACAGAACGTTGAAACCGTACGACCATGACAAGTAGTTCATCCAAGGTCGTGGAAAGTAGTTCTCTTGACGTGACATCTCGGCGAACACAAGCGAAACAATGAACACCAGGAACGCTGGAAAATAGAAAATTCAATTTTTTACTGTAAAATCATTAATATTTGTGGGGGATTTAATTTCGTGGATTTCTTAGATTATCTCAACCATAAAATTAAACCCCTAATGAATCACGATACCAATAAATATGTCAAGTTAATTCACATGCGCAGTGGCTTTCATACTTGTTTTCAAGTTCAGTCAGGTATAAGACTGGGTTTTGGGGAAGTTTACTTACATATATCAAGTGTAACATGTAATAAAACAATCATTATATCTGTTTGATGTTTGAATGATTGCTGATAATTCAGCTTAGGAAATAGGTTCATATTACAAAATTAACACAAAATTGTATGTCTTCCACAAAGGGTCATAACTCTGGACTATCACTCAACCTAAAATGCCTAACAATATGCACAACTTAAGGCTTGGTAATGGTATCAAGTATTCATGTGAAGTTCCATTTAAAATCGACACCAATGGTTAACAATTTACAAGTGCGAACAGACTTGAGTCAGAGAATTGCCAAAAAAAGCTGAGCATAGCCTTTTATTGTGAAGATTTGAAAGAAACATATAGAATGTGAACACAGTATATGTATACCTGCAGCAAATAGAAGTATGGCATTGATGATATGTACGAGAACGTAGCGGTCTCCATACACCTTCCTCCTCCATTTCTCCACCACATATATTATACACAGTATTAGCGAGGCTAGGTTACATAACAGTGTGAAGATGACCAGAGCTTGACACGCACGAAACCATGCTGAAAATAAAATATAAATACGTCTAGTTTATACACACACAAAACCATGCTGAAAGTAAAATAGATAATACTCTAAATTTATATACAAACACAAAACCATGCCGAAAGTAAAATAGATAATACTCTAAATTTATATACAAACACAAAACCATGCTGAAAGTAAAATAGATAATACATGTTGTACTCTAAATTTATACACACACAACACCATGCTGAAAGTTAGCTCTGAAAGTAAGCAAGAACAATAGTTAGAGGTTTCTAGGGTTTTAACTTTGAGCCCATACCTGCTCAGTGTGAGCCCCTACCTGCTCAGTGTGAGACCCTACCTGCTCAGTGTGAGACCCTACCTGCTCAGTGTGAGCCCCTACCTGCTCAGTGTGAGCCACTATCTGCTCAGTGTGAGCCCCTACCTGCTTAGTGTGAGCCCCTACCTGCTCAGTGTGAGCCCCTACATGCTCAGTGTGAGCCCCTATCTGCTCAGTGTGAGACCCTACCTGCTCAGTGTGAGCCACTATCTGCTCAGTGTGAGCCACTACCTGCTCAGTGTGAGCCACTACCTGCTCAGTGTGAGACCCTACCTGCTCAGTGTGAGACCCTACCTGCTCAGTGTGAGACCCTACCTGCTCAGTGTGAGCCACTATCTGCTCAGTGTGAGCCCCTACCTGCTTAGTGTGAGCCCCTACCTGCTCAGTGTGAGCCCCTACATGCTCAGTGTGAGCCCCTATCTGCTCAGTATGAGCCCCTACCTGCTCATTGCTGATGGCATGTTATTCTCACCCTATAAGTATGAGATCCAGGCAAATATAAAAGCATTATTTGAAGTTATATTTTGTTAACTACCAAAGCCCTGTAGTGATGCTAATAAATTGAATTTGATGATATACAGTTGAATTCTAACCCGTGTTATCAGATTACCTCAAGCAAATACCACAAAACCAGTCTACACACAACACCATCTGTAAGCAATGCACCAGTCAATAGAAATCACGCCCCCCTAACCCCGGGGAATGGCAGGGATATCAGAAAGGTAAAAAGATGGGACAGTTCCCCGCTATCCCCTGCGGTTGGGGGCTGTGGTTTCAATCGACTGGTGCATAACACACTTATGATCATTTACCTATTCAGAGAAACCAACTGTCAATAAAGACCAGACTGTACAGGTGTAATTAATTTAATGTAAATCATCACACATTTAATAGATCCCTTGATTATTTATTGACAGCTAGGTACTTGTTAATTAGTTAATTGACACACCTCAGTTCACACATTATAAAATACATGCACACTTATTGTATGCATCCTAATAAATTAAAAGGTGTGAAGATGTTCAACCAGTGTCTGTCACCTGTGATTTAATTAGAATGATCAAACAGAACCAAGACAGTCTTGTAGAAGGACAATTCTAAAGCATTTCCTGGTACACTTTAGGATTCAGGTGAACAAAAAATGACAATTAAAACTGTTAATCAAATGAAGTTTTGAGTGTTAAGTTTATACATACGTGGCATAATAAAATCTTGTACATCGCTGAAGAAAGTTGAATGTATCCACCAACAACCTACGTAACTTTGCATGGTAGGATCTCGTGGCTTGATGTAGCCTGACAGACAAATATGCCACAATCCCACGTTAGCCAACGGGCTGTGGACCCGTCGCCAAGATTGGTACCAGTAAGGGCTGCAGAATCCCAGGAACACACACACGAAAGCAGATATAGACGAAATCAGCCCGCACCAATAAAGGCGCATTCCAGGGCTTATTTTGTATTTCGGGTCCGACGCCATTTTAAGATTTTGTTTATTTCACCTGTGGACGATCCTACTTCTTCGGTAAGGGGTGTAAAAATGGAGACCAATATCTGTTTTGTTTGTCTGTGGGCGATCTGTCCAACCCTGTAACCAAAAATATCATTAATTTAAAATAAATATGAGCAATTCACCCATTTACATTCCCTAAAACACAGCGATAATTCCCTTTTTAGAATAATTTACCTGCGAAAAAATGCGGAAGTGAAAAGACATAAGCGACCATACCTGTACGGTGACTCAATATTTGAAATAAAGTATTTTCACTGTCAAATCTCTTCTTACTTCAATTGACTGCGTGAATGCAGAACGTTTTAAAATTATTTCATGATAAGATTCACTTTTTATTATAATTGTATTGGTGATTCTTTGAAACACCTTGATCATCAACCTGTATGACTAATTGGGTCACGCAGGTAAAAAAATGAGATCGCTTAAAACAATGAAAAATAAAAATTAAGTTAAGTGATTTAACGCATCATTTGCTTTTTTTATGGTATTCTAAATGTTCAAAATATGTTGTAAAACAATGTTTAGATATTATGTGTCTAATAACAACATAATTTTACGCGGATTCAAGAAATAAATATTATCACGGAATATTGCCTACCCTACAGGTGACAAAATAGACTCGTCCACAGGTATTTCCTGTGAAAACACTAAATTGAAAAATGGGGAAGGATGTTTTGACTTTGTGTGGTGCGGTATTAGCTGCCGTGTCTTGCTTGTTCATCATAATTTCGTTTTCTACTGCACATTGGCTTGAAAGTTATGAGGAAGCCAACAGTCGATTTACGAACCTGGGACTGTGGGAGGCCTGCTTCAATAGGTTCGCGTATGATCGAGACAGTTTAGGTAAAACGTATGATGGATGTTCCTGGCTGTTCTCATACGAGTTTCGACCAATCTTTGACTGGCTGAATCCAAGTAAGTATAGGAGTTTATATTTAAAGAATATTTTGTTGTGTTTAATTTATATGGTTTGTGTAATTGTGTGCAGGAGAAGGGCCTGAAACCTGGCTGTAAAGACCACCCATGGGAATAATGGTCTTTATTGACAGGTGGTCTCTCTGAACATCCATTTAATTGAACAGACAAGCTATCTCCATGTGGATGCTTTTAAATTATGCAGGTATACCTGTAACCTGTTGAAATGGTCAGGTATACCTGTAACCTGTTGAAATGGTCAGGTATACCTGTAACCTGTTGAAATGGTCAGGTATACCTGTAACCTGTTGAAATGGTTCGACTACATTTTGTACCATTTAATTTAACAAAATGGTCTGATTGGAGGTGGTCCTTATAATTGCACTCGGGTTATGTAATAATATCATGTATTTGCCCAGGTAGCTGCCTTCCCTGTCTGACTTAATATACTCTTTTTACATGTATTTATTACCTCTAGTACATTGTGAACTATATTAGAAAACATCATTAATTACCTACAAGTATTTATTAACTTAATTATATATTTATTTTTTTAAAAAGTAAAACCTCACTAAAAGACCACCTCAATTAGGGTGGAACGGTGAATCTAGACTATTAATCCAGAGGTCCCTGGTTCGAATCTAGGCCGGGCACTTCCTGACTAACCAGTAAAAGTTAGAAAGGGAGCAGTCAATTCCTGGGTCATATGAATTTAAAATTCCAGACGGTGTTCTATGAATTCACACAAGTTAAATAAACATGACATGTTCTACATATTCCAGGATGGTTTTTGGCGGTACAGATTATGATGACCTTGGCAATGATTCTCACGTTTGTTACAGCGGTTCTCTGTCTACTTGGCATCCTAAACTTCTGTCCCCCTCACAGAGCTTCCGTAGCGCAGCTGACCAACTCCATACTGATGTTCATATCAGGTCAGTATTCTTATTAATGTCCGTTAATAATCATGCTTTTTTTAGTAACGCTCAAAAACATTCTTGAGCCATTTACTATTTTATTAAAAGCATCTAATTAAAAAAATGTTTTTTTCAAGTCCAACTGATATGGCTACAGTAGTCAGGGGCTTAGCCAGGCTTGAATGATTTGTAGGGTATACTAACCGGGTGGCCATAAATATTGTATCGTAGTGGGTGGATTTGGGAGGGGTGTCCCCTCCTGTAGAAGATTTATTTCGAGTTTTGAATAAAAATTGTGAAATTTCGTGTTAAAAATTCGAACCGCGGGATATGAAGTACAATTTTAACATCTTGATATGTTGACTTTAATGTCATTTTTGGCTGTATTGATGCTTTTACTTTTCGAATTAATGTTGCGTAAGTGCGTATGACTGGCTACGCCCCTGGTAGTTCAGTTACATTATTCTAACCGGTACTAACTTACCCTGTCACAAGCCAAGGAACTGGCAAGTTCTCTACATCACAGAGGAAAATTAACATTGTTAACAGATTGTCATGGAAGCGGATATGACATGTCCTACGGCAACTGGCAATCAAACCCAGATCTCCAGCTTAAAAATCGAGCGCACTAACAACAGTCACTCATTCCTGTTCACCAGAGTATTATTCACCAGTGATTTCATTGACTGGTTGTTAGTTTACTTTAGTAACTTGACTAACCACTGATGTATAAGGAGTCCAAGGACATAGCAACTGAAGAAAAACTAGATATTATATTGTCGTCATAGCAACCAACGATGCCAGGACCATGCCTTCCTTCTATGTAGTTGACTGTGTTCTGTGTGTCAAGAGGGGGCTGATGAGTCCAATCTGGGCGCGGAAATATTGGGATCCGGGTGCGGAAATATCAGTTACACTTGCTCTCTGTAGGTGTTTCTGTTGAGGTGCTGGCTGATCTGTCTTTGCAGACAGCACATTTCTTTTACGCAGTCTGCACTAAGGTTATACATTTTTATGTCTATCATTTCAGCGTTGTTTATAACACTGTCTATCATCGTGTTTGGTGTGAAGTCTGACATAGATCGACAATGGTTGAGTCGTCCAGATCAAAATTTCCTTTCCTGGTCATTCGGCCTTGCTGTAGTCGGCGGATTCTTAGCCATATTCTCTGGGATGTGCCTACTAGTTGATCATCTACGTTTGAAGCAGAGACGTCGCAAGGAGAAGGCTCCGCCACCGTATGCTGGATACAAAATGTCCACAATGCCACCTCAACATTGAGGGGTTTATCAGGGGTCCTACACTTCTGGAATTCCGGATTTGCTGCAGTTTCATATTGCAGGGACATTTATCCATTTCACCGAACTCTGTATATAGTCGATACATATTGTACATTGTACAGGAATCATTAGTGATTTTAAATGCTGAACTTTGATAACATTATGTGAGCATTTATTAACCAGAAAAGTTGATTTTTATAGATTATTGAAACTGATTGATGGCCAGATCCGGGTCTGGCGAGCGTTTGTTGTTAATCCTAGATCTGAAAATAATTCAAACAACAAGCATAATGGTGTACCAAAGATGTAAAAACATAGAATTTTCATAAAAATGAGAGTAGGTCTGGCTCTTTGCAAACTCCTGTTTTATTCCTCGACTGATTTCAATAAATGAGGTATCATTTTAAATCTGAATAATAAATCTATTGCATGAACTTTTTATGTTTTGCCTATAATGATTAACACAGGACATATTAGCTCAAGATTTCAAAAGACTGTCGCGAGATATTGTGAGATTTGGTCCATCTTTCCAATCTTTCTATTTTTAGATCTTTGTGTGTACATATCTTCAATCATACTGTTTTTTACTGAATTATCGTTCATAATCATTTCATGTTTAAGTGTTGTAGTAATACAAATTTCATATTTGTTGATTCAATAAGTTCCATAAATATATTACTAAACAACACACATTTAATATTCTATTTTATCACATGCCATACATAATGTACAAGAAATAAGATGCATATTCTTTGTTTATGTGTTCATCAAGTTATCATACATTGTTAGTGAATGTATAAACAACGAGGCTATGTAAGAGCTACCAGAAGACAATGGCCAGTGAAATTTCAAAATATCTTTAAAAAGTGTTCTTTCGCAATTTAATTTTTTTGTTTCTAATGAAATAATCTGGACATGAACATTACTGTGTCACATGACTTAATTTGCATATTATATGCATACTGTGCCATATGATGTTTTATGGCACTATATAAAGAAACATGTACAGTGTGTGATAAAAGTACTTTCTATCATCATTTCATATTTTAAACTTGTATATACATATTTTATATATTCATTTTCAACTTGTATATAAATGTAACATATATATTATCTACAGAGTGTGTAGTTGCCTTGTCTAATGATTTCATACGGGAACTTATAATACATGTCATTCTTCGAGGCTTTAAAACCAACTAAACTTAAAATTGGACACAATCATCACTCTGCATAGGAGAGATCATGTTTGTATGCAGAGGTATTAATATGCAAATGTGCCCACCAGCTAGCAATTGGTGAATGACAGGTTTTTATTGTTCATTCATCCTATAGATTGCCAGTGGGCACTTTGCATTTGAATAGGTGAGCTCCCTTATCTTGGCAGTGAATCAGAAAATGTTAACTGAATATCCATTTTAATCAGTTCTCAGAAGAGTGGATTTATGTTCAATTTTTTTTATAGATATCATTTTAATAAAAACGGTACTTACACAAAGGTTTATTTGTGAGTTCAATTGTTACCAACCCTGCATGAGACAACATTTGCATTTAAGGCAGTCCCGACATTGTAAAGTTACAGTTTCAACGATTCTATGATTTTGTCATTTAACCATTATCGCCATGGAGACACTATTTGATACGCCCACTGACACACCCACTCTAGTATATACGTCATAGATCATGCATTGATTATAATCAGCTTTTATTTTTTGTACATAATCTTACACCAAGTGTATATTCATCAAATTGAATAAATTTTTTATTTGATAACAAAATGTTTTGTTTTATCTATAATTCAAAATGAGTGTTTATGTACATTTTACCACTATTATTAGTCTATTACTTATATACATTGTCCACCAAAAGGAAGTACATGTATACAGAGGTAATTTCACCATTCACTCATCTGTAATAATACTATTTGAAGAACAGTGAAGCAACAATATTCTTGAAGACAAGGATATTTTTGTTTATTAAGTGTATAATGAAGCGGTTTGCGGTGTGTTCTTGTGTTGACTATGTGGTGGCGCGTAATGTAAGCCACGCTCACCGGATGCTGCTGCTGCTGACGTTGGTATAAGTTTCCAAACGTTGATGTAGATAAATATAAGTGTCCACCCATTGATGTAAAACTCACTTCGTAGATGTTTAGATGTTTAATTTAGTTGCTCAACAAATGTATAATTCACAAAGTTTATAATAATGCATAATGTCACAAAGTCTAGTTCTCACAAAGTTATTAATCAATTGGTAATCCAATAATCATATTTTAACTTGAACTCAAGTTACTATTTAATATGGTACTCCATATTTAGTCCTACTTATGTGCTAGTTAGGAACTCCTAACTAACACAACCTAACGCCTAAAATTACTAGTTATACTTAATAAGATTTCCTTGACTTATATACCAAGTCTGCAGACAATGACACCTAGAGCAATTGATCTCAAAGGAAGTGGCTTTTAACACTTAATAATAAAACAGTCAAACATAATTATTTTAAGACTTCAATCTTTGACAATTAAACAATAGGTGTAAAATTAATAAAAGAAAGTTTGCAACATAGTTTGAAAGATATGGCTTGATAGGAAATTGATAACATCTCAGGAAACAAGGTATTAAACTTAAGACCTCAAAATTGACATGTGTTCAGAGATTGAGCAATATTATTTGAAAGTTGAATTTTAAACAATAGAAACCATGATTGGTTATATAACAATAATTATGAAAAATAAATGGCAAATTTTACATCATAAAAAGTGTAAAGACCATGCATTGATTGGCACTCTAGGTGCAAACTATTAAGTTTCTTTTTCCGACTTGAAAAGTAATATTGTCATAAATGGATGAAAATATTGGGACCTTTTGGATCACATGGTTATTTTAGTTCAGAACATCTTCATCTTTACTTTTATGTCTTTATTGACGCATACAGTAAGTGTAGTTTCAGAAACTAGTATAATTGTGACCGACCTATAAGCAGATATTCTAGGGTATTGAATAATTTACCCACGTTTAGCTTTGTAACTGTATACTTATTTTTAGTGGGCACTGTTTATAAGCCATTCTCCAGGAACTGGGCTGAGTGACATTGTATAATAATTGTGTGATAAGGTTCAGAAAAGACTCTTTAATGAGGAAATAGTTACGTTATTTGATTAAATTTTAAGTACTTGGATAATAAAGAACTATCTCTTAGAAGTATTTTTATACCCCCAAAAGGCTGTATTATGTTATGGCCTCTGTGTCTGTCCGTCATTAGCAAAGTCCCCTTTGCTCTGTAACTCTTGAACCCCGGGAAGTATTTTAATGAAACCTGACACAATTAAATGTTCACCACATCAAGACGATGTGCAGAGCGCATGTTTTTGATAGGTCGCTTCATGGTTAAGGTCACCTTTCGCTCTGTAACTCTTAACCTGATGTTGAAAATCAGAATGACAATGTCATGTAGATTGCATATCTCCAGATAGTTCACTTCAAAGTTGTTAAAATGTTTCAACTGTCAAAAGTTTGCTACCACTACCTAAAACAAAACCCTTTGGGCGTATTTTGCCCCGTATGTCTGTGCTCTTGTTTTCTTATGAATTGTGTGTTAAAATATCTTCGGTCATAACTATGTTGACCAATTTCTGAAATATACCCCTATTGAGAAAAAACGCTGGATAAGTTTTTACAAACAGTTGCTCCTTTTCTCAAAAAGCAATGTCAATTGATCAAATACTTGATTTGTGCAATGCTTGGTAATGTTTCAATGACATTTGCGACGTCACTTAAAAATAAGGTGTGACAGATCGTTTATTAAAGGTTAGTAACTTTGTAATTATGCCCCCCATCTTTGATGAAGGGGTATATATTGCTTTGCCCATGTAGGTAGACCAAATGGTTTAATTCCGTTAGTTTAAACAGTATTTATTCAGAAAATATTTTACAACATGTGTATAATAAGTTATAATTGCTAAAGGATTGGGAAACAAGTTCTTTAATTCCGTTCAATAACTCAAGACATTTAACATGAATGATTGACAATTTGGCTGCAATGGGGGAATACATGTTTTACATACGTCTCTTGTTTGTTGTTATATTTGGCTCAAATTTGATCACATGACTCTCCACGTATCTAGGTTAGTATATTCTTACACTACACTAGTGTAGTATAGCAAACACATGACATCACTTTCTCTCATGAATGATGTCAATATATGTCGGAAATGTCATAACTTTGGTGTCATTTATATAACAGAGTCCCTTTTTCAGCGGAACGATCTGTATCTTTGGGTGATTGGTGTCATATGATGAAAAGAATCTATCACTTGTTGTCAATTGATACAAGCTTATATTAAACTTGTTCAGGAAAAATTATAAAGTGAGCCTCCAGCACCAGGGCGTCTTTCCAGAACTCGTTTAATATAAGTTTATATCAATTTACAACTTGTGATAGATCCTCTATATCCAATAAAGATATAATATATCTTGACCAAAAATCAATTAAATGTTACCGTAACATATTATCCAATATAGATAATATGTCTTTAACAAAAACAAATTAATATTTTACTTATAACCATTTTATTTTCATAATCATATCAGATAATGAACCAGTCAATATTAAGCCCTATAAGACGGCAGACATGTTGTCTCAACTTTATTCACTGACATGCCATAGTCTCAATCACAGGTAACTGTATTACTGATAAAGAGTAAAAAAATATATTGTTTTATGAAATTGATACATGTTATCTTAGAAAGGTTCGTAACAAGGGAAATTTACCACATAGTCACTGAGGTGCATTTTGTATTAATAATCATTTCATTGTTTACTCTTTATTTATGATACATGTTGAAGAAACGTTTTTGAAACAGACAGCTAAAATACTATCCAACCAATGACACTTAACTTAAATGCAAGCAGGTATTGTAAAACCAGAAATTTTTGCGATGGATTAATTTTTACTTTATTAACTGCGAAAATTTATGCTTTTCAATATAAACATTGTCAGTAAAACTTAAAATCTTAAGAACTCTAAGAACAATAAATATGCAAAATTGTTACCTAGCGAAAATTCTGACTTTGAAGTAAACAGGGACAGACTAATTTCTATCATCACAAATGTCACTATGACTGCGATATCTATCTGGTAGAGCATAAGTTGTGTAAGGTAGATAAGTATGTACAGTACACACCATGTGTTACATTTCATCCTCTAATTCTTGTAGTATATGAATATTAATATCATCCATGTTACTGGCAGACAGTTTACTGGTTGATACTGTATCCATGGTAACTGCAGCATCTGTAGTATCTAACTCCGCCTCTGTCTCCGGGAGTGCATCCAGGTCATTTACCTGTAAAACATGAGTTGCATCATACAACAAATCATTTCCCTGGCACAATACTGGTCAAGTTTTTACAAGTTTAAAAGTTTATTTGCGACATATAAGGACACCAGGACAATACAAATAAACAATTTATACAAATAGGTCAGCAATGCTGGTCAGTAAACTATCTGAAAAAATTATATGACTGATATTGGAATTAAAATTAGCATGGAGTTATGACCAATGTTTCCATGGGAACACAGGAGTACATAACCATGCTTTTTTCCAACTTTATGATGATCGGTAAAACGTCAATATTTTGGATTCACAGGAAATAAATTCCTGACTTAAAACAAGACTGCGTTCATTAAACGCTTATGCCCCCTGTGGAAGCCTTATCCATAAATAAGTCTAAGTCCAAAATTAGGTCAAGGTGAAGGTCAAAATGGGGTTAGGTGATACTGGCGTGTGGAGAGTGTTCATACACAACATCCATGCAAGTATGAAAGCTTTGTAGCAAGCCATATTAATGCTAGAAGAAACGGTCAATTTGGGTTAACCAAGACGGACGGACGGACGAACGGACGGACGGACGGACGGACAGGTGAATCACTATATGCCTCCCCATCTATCGATAGGGGGGCATAAAAACATTTCTTCAAGAACAACACCATACAGTTGAAGTTTTTACTTCATGACCTACATTTCTTTGTTGTGTTACCAGACAAGGTGTAAATATCTTAAGCCAGTATAGACTAGTACCTTTATGAGTTGCTCATCGACTACTCTATCGACACGGAACTCTGGTTTGGTTACCTACCTTTATGAGTTGCTCATCAACTATTCTATCGAAACGGAACTCTGGTTTGGTTACCTACCTTTATGAGTTGTTCATCAACTATTCTATCGACACGGAACTCTGGTTTGGTTACCTACCTTTATGAGTTGTTCATCAACTATTCTATCGACACGGACCTCTGGTTTGGTTACCTACCTTTATGAGTTGTTCATCAACTATTCTATCGACACGGAACTCTGGTTTGGTTACCTACCTTTATGAGTTGCTCATCGACTATTCTATCGACACGGAACTCTGGTTTGGTTACCTACCTTTATGAGTTGCTCATCGACTATTCTATCGACACGGAACTCTGGTTTGGTTACCTACCTTTATGAGTTGCTCATCAACTATTCTATCGACACAGAACTCTGGTTTGGTTACCTACCTTTATGAGTTGTTCATCAACTATTCTATCGACACGGAACTCTGGTTTGGTAACCTACCTTTATGAGTTGTTCATCAACTATTCTAGCGACACGGAACTCTGGTTTGGTTACCTACCTTTATGAGTTGTTCATCAACTATTCTATCGACACGGACCTCTGGTTTGGTTACCTACCTTTATGAGTTGTTCATCAACTATTCTATCGACACGGAACTCTGGTTTGGTTACCTACCTTTATGAGTTGCTCATCGACTATTCTATCGACACGGAACTCTGGTTTGGTTACCTACCTTTATGAGTTGTTCATCAACTATTCTATCGACACGGAACTCTGGTTTGGTTACCTACCTTTATGAGTTGTTCATCAACTATTCTATCGACACGGAACTCTGGTTTGGTTACCTACCTTTATGAGTTGTTCATCAACTATTCTATCGACACGGAACTCTGGTTTGGTTACCTACCTTGATGAGTTGTTCATCGACTATTCTATCGACACGGAACTCTGGTTTGGTGGTATCAATCTCAACACATACCTTACCATTGCCTAAAACAATCAGTAAAACTTTAGAGAACGCATTCTCTATAGCGCGTTGATGACACAACTTCTTGCATTTACAGTGTGCCTGAATCTTACTCATAGCATCTGAAATGTACGTATACATGCATATATAGGTATGGAGGAACTATCACAAATTGTGATGGGAACGAATACCAAAATCAGTATTCAAATATTCCAAATGCTTATTCAAATATATTTGAATATTTGATATTATTTCCAAATCTTATTTATTTGTCCAGTTTCTAATCTCCTAACTGACTGACAACCATTTTTATTTCCCCATTCATAATAAAACCAACTAGTTGGATAATAAACAAGAGCTGTCCACGAACAGCGCGCTCCACTATTCGTAGCGCCATGCTAGGATAGTACAATCATTATATATTCAAAACAAAATGCTTCATAACAGCAGCATTACCCTCTGCTGTGTCTATAATTTGGAAAAGTTATGCAGGACCGTTACCTTCTCATGAGTAGGTCTTCTAGGTCATGATGGTAAACAAATACGCATTTCTTAGTCCAAAACTGGGCACAATTTCAACAAAATGCTAAATAGTTATCTTCTCCTGTGTAGGGGTTGGGGTCATGATGGTGAACAAGTATGCAAAGTATCAAAGCAATATATCAATGCACTTTGAAGATATTAAAGGTAAAAAACCTGTACCTAAACTTTAACATTTGCATTTCCAAGTCCAAAAGGGGGCATAATTTCAACAAAATGCTTGATAGAGTTACCTACCCCTGTGTAGGGGTTAGGGTCATGATTGAGTACAAGTATGCAAAGCAATATGTGAATGCACTTTGAAAATATTTGAGGTAAAAAACCTGTACCTAAACTTTAAAATTTGCACTAAGTTGAAAAAAGGGGGCATAATTTCACTAAATGCTTAATAGAGTTACCAACCCCTGTGTATGGGTTGGGGTCATACTGGTGAACAAGTATGCAAATTATTAAAGCAATATGTCAATGTACTATAAAGATATTAGAGGTTAAAAAACCTGTACCTAAACTTTAACATTTGCACTATTTGCACTAAGTTGAAAAAAAAGACATAATTTCAACAAAATGCCTGAGACAGTACTCCTACATATGGGTTGGGGTCATGTTGGTGAACAAGTATGCAAAGTATGAAAGCAATATCTTAAAAGACTTAGAGAATATAAGAGGTTAAAAAACCTGTACCTAAACTTTAACAAAAGTGTTACGCAGATGCTCGGGTGACTGCAATAGCTCCCCTTATTCTACGAATAGTGGAGCTAAAAATTTGAACTTTGGATTTGAATATTGGACCAGTTTCCGAATATTTGGGGATTCAGCCCATCTCTAATATGTATACATGCATAATTATATAGTTAAAGAGGATCTATCCTGAGTTGTCACTTGATATCAGCTTACCTCAAACGAATTCTGGATAGTTTTATTTATAGTTTACCCTACTTCTTTGTCCAATCAAAAGCCAGGGATTTTCAAATTTTTGGACCACTTATTCATTTATTAGTGCAATGGGCACAATATCTAGTAAGTGGTTCATGAAGTAAATCCATTAATTAGGACAATTTGGCTGTTTCCATATATGGAAAACTAGACCCGCCTTCTCTCTAAATTGTACTGTTATTCCTATATCAGCAATTACCAGCTTATATACGAGGGGTGATCAACACATACGAGGAAAAAGCCCTAATTTCTTTATTTGTCATTGTTAGTGGATGAAATTTTCTATACTTGAAGATAAATGTATTTCAAGTTGATTCACCGCTATTAACCAAAGTCAGAACGAATGCGGCAACATCGCTCGACATTATGCGGCCCAAATTTTCATAGTTTCCAACGTTGAACTTAGCAAACGATGGCGTATCATTCGTGCGATTGTAATCATTTCTAAAGGGTAGGTTATGAATATGTAATGATATAGTATTACATTCATGATTTCAAAAACAAGTTTTAATGTCAAAATTCCGTTTCAGAACTATTTGCTTCAAAGTCGTTGTCAGAAAATTAGTGTGATACAGAAATCGGTAGAATGGTTGCTGCGATTGAAACGTCATAACACACTAATGGCAATATTGCACAATGCAACAACTATGTACAAAACAGGTGTATGTTTGGTATAATTATGTTATCATATGTAGCCGTGTGAAATCAATGCCGACATGCAAATGGGCTATACGACGTCAATAACATATTACGAAATCAATACTAATAATCTCCAATAGCTAATTCTTATAATTTACATGCAAGCTATATATTTTTGATTTACATGTCTATGAAGTGTATTTAGTTGTACAGCTATTTTTTGAGAGTCGTTTACTGCATTATACATTATGAATTGTGCCACAAATGAGTATGTATACTGTTATATGTAACAACGTCGCCATAGTGTAGCCATAGTAACGTTACAGTTTCTATGTTTTTTCGTCCAAATATTACCTTGAGTTTAATGTTTTATAGTTATGTACATTGTGTATTTGTAATACTTCAATCTTTTATATGACCAATTATTTTAAGTGTTGGTCATGTTATAAAGATTTCAAAGCATTTTCCCGCGTATTTTTTTATCATCCCTCGTACATACAATCTTGCCTTATTTTACCCTCATTACTCAATAAATGGGCATGCTATTGTTTGCAAACAAAAGCATTGGAAATGACACCAAAAAGTGGGCGGGTAAACTATAAGCCGGTTATAAATCACATACTAGAATTATTAACAAATTAAGTGCTGCGGTCGCTTCGCTCCCTTGCACTTAATTTGTTTATTATTCTAATATATGATCTATAACCTATACAAAGAGAGCCTCAGGGAAGCTTAATAATATTTCCTGACCAAGTTTAATATATCCACTAATAAGTTAGTATCAATAGACAATACTCGGCATCAAAACTGCAGAGTATCACATCCTAAACAATACTAGTAAATTATCTGGCAGCAGGTAACTATTTGACTTGAACGTCCTCTGCATGCATTCATTCCAATTGTGAAAAATCAGCCTATTCCATTTGTCTGAATGGCATTTATTCGAACAACAACAGGGCTTTCAGTGCTTTGATTATCATATGATACCAAAACACACCTTTCTGTTGAAATACAGACGCTGCTACATCAGAGACGTCAAAGATAATGTCATTTACAGGAAACAATTACTTCATTATCAGAAGATACGGAGATATAATTTACTAGTGTAGTACACTGACAAGTAAAAGAAGGAAAGTGGAACACACATTTAAGAAGACTCATGGTCAAGTACAAGAATACGAGGGTGAAGTAGAATTAGAACTGTTATACTTACAGTTACAAATATGTTAATCATGTAATATTGATACCTTTTGCACTAGTATACCAAATTTCATTCGCATATGATTAAAAATAACGTAAATACAGCATCTGTAAGAGGGTAAGGTTATGAATCGCAGGGCAGCTCAGAAAAGACATCCGACGTCACCTTCATGCCTGTATCATTTCATGAAACTTTTAAACACTGTTAATCCACTGTTTTTTATTTTCACTAACCCGTTATGCTCTTATTTTATGCATATTTAATCGTTCTGTCAATATTCACTGAACTGTTCCGTTACTAACTCTGCAATGTCATTTTTTTCCACTAATGTCACGTATGGTTGATTCTGACCAACATTAGCACCGATTCATGCAGTCAATGTCGGGTCACACCATCCAGGTCTTCTTTAAAACATGTTTGCCATTTAAAAACAAGTGACCATGATACAATAGGTCTAGTGCTTGATTTCGTCTGCATTGTTTTTTTCAAGCTATACACTGAATTGCATGGTTATGTGACTGTAAATGAAATCTTGTGATTTTTATGTTAATACTGATATGACAACAATAACACATATTCTCATAACATGATGATTATACCGAATTCCACTTTGAAATTTCACCCAAGGGGTCGATACGATATTAGACAACATGATGCCATATTTCTGAAATCAGCCATAAAAAATTTGTGTTGATCCGCAAAAGCAATTATGTGTTGCTGATTTTTTTTGAATATGTGTTGTGATTTCTGTCAATAATACAGAAAAGTCGCTTTTGTGTAATGTCACTTCCTTATCGATCTGACCCAAAATAAACTTTTAAGAGCAAAAGTCCATGTAATTCTGGATCACCTCTCGTATAATTATATACACTGAGATCGACCAAACATGACATTGTATACATACCAGGTTTACTGTACGACTCCTGCCATACACCTATACCATCAGTCTTCAAGTCTTGTACACTGAGATCTACCATACAAACATACTTCACTGTTTTAGTATCGTCAGTTTCTGTCACATCATCTTTGTCTTCAAACAACTGTAAATAATGGTGTGAACACATAATGTAAGGCCTAGAAAGAGCAACTAAATACAGTAGAACTTCGATGCCTCGAACTACCTTCGGACCGGGAAAATAGTTCGAGGCATCTAGGGTGTTCGAGGCATCTATGGTATCCAAGAATATGCATGGGTATTTATAAGTTCAAACTGATGTCGGTACGTGTAAATTTACAAATCGTGTGTGTATATTGCATAACTTATGTGTATAACTAATACAGGTCTATATTTTTTGTCATTTTATTCATAACAATAATGAACCAATATAGTTTGACCAAATTGACATGAAATCTGACTTATCTCCTACAAGCTCTTCGAGTGTTCACGCGTGTATGGTTTCTCGTTAAACAGCATATTTACGTACGAGTATAAAAATTAGGCTGCGAGCCACATAATATCATCATGGCCTGTGTCAAATTCGACTACAAATCAATAAATGGAAATGTAACAGATTCTTTTGACAAACGTTGAAAAATGATTATTTTATTCTGATTTATTTAAAGATAAACATGTTACAATTTCCTGGACGGCCTTCGTTAACCATTTAATGGATGTATAAAAGTGTTTAAAAACGTGTTATACAATGCAGTCGAACACAAACAATTGTTTGGTATAGTAATTATCACAACTTGTCGCCGACTACCCGTGGTCGAACAATGGATTTCAACAGTCAATGAAAGGTGCGAGAACTTGTATTGTTCGACTCATCTACGGGTAAATCATAGCAAGGGATCGTCCAATCAGTTCGAGTGTTCGACTTAGATACTGTTCGAGTCATCTACTGTTTACCATATGAATATTGAAGGAATTTTGACGGGACCGAAGAACTAGTTGGAGGCATCTAGGGTGTTCGAGGCAAGTACTGTTCGAGGCATCGAAGTTCTACTGTATTCCCTTTGAAAAAGTATAACAAAATAGTGATAATCGTTCAGGATGGAAACAATTTTTTGTGGAAGATGAGACCCTGGTTGGAATTGGAGCCAAATTCATCATATTGTCATAAATACTGGCTAGATGGTACAGGTCACTACAACACTATCAGACAATGCATGTACTATGACATTACAGTCTGCAACATTAGCACATGTCAGGTTGTCCGGGACAAGTTATTGTTGATTCAGGCAAGTAACTTCTGCAGTAATTATTCATATGTACAGTATAAAGGAAAACTATTTAGTTTTGCTGATTCGCGCAAGTAGTTTAAAATCCTAAATTCACAGAAGGAAACAATACATGTACTGTATGCCATACACTGAAAATATTTTGACGTCAATGACTACACACTTCATTTTGTGGGTTCATAACAAGAACACCGCCTTGCAGGTGCAGATGATCATCTGATCATTGTCACTGTCGAAAGGGGCCCATTACCCTGACATCAAGTAGGGCAGAGTTATGTGTCTTGCTTAACAGAGTGAGGTTCTTGATTGTATTGATGCGGAAAAGGTGTCATAAAAGTTTGAAAGCAATAGCTTTAATATTTTATGGAAAAGTTAACATAAATATAAAACTTTACCAAGATATTTTCTTAGTCCAAAAAGGGCCATAAATCTTCCAAAAAGACAGGATGGAGTTAAGGGTCTTGCTCTACAGAGCAATAGTTCCCATAGTGAAAGGAAAAATTAACTTAAACATGAAACTTAACCAAGATTTTTTCTAAATTCAAAAAGGGGCACTAACTCCTGCAAAAAAATGCAGATCAGAGTTATGTGTCTTGCTTGACATGATCAGGTATTGTTGGTGAACAAATATTGAAAGTTTCAAAGCAATAGCCCCCCCCTCCCCCTAGTGTATGAGAAAAGTGGACATAAACACAAAACTTAACTGGCATTTTCTAAGTCCAAAAAGGGGCAATAATTCTTGAATAATACATTTAAATCTGTCAAATAGTACTTGTAAACTAACAATGCTCCACCATCTCTTGAACCATCTACATCATTCTGACAAACACTTCAGTTCAAATATTGTCACAAGATATTTCTGCTCATTATGTGAGGCCAGACCCAAAATCAATCGCAAACAGAAATATTGTACTGAATAAGTATGTGACAGCAAACTTCTAAGAGCTACTAACTTCAACTTTGTCTCAAACTCCGACTCTGATTTGAGCAAAATCTCATTTTGAGCTAAGATTATTATGATAAATGTGACGCAAGCTTGTGTCTATTGCAATTAGCACACACCCCTACACCAAAAGTTGAAAACTCGGTTTCAAATATTGCTCTATTTCTACAATTCAGCATATGAAATTTCAAATGACCATAACTCAGTCAATAATAGTTAGTTTTTCATCAAATGCCTTTTACTTTCTGCAGAAAAGTTTCATCTTTCTTGCACAGCAAATCTGGATTTCCGGATTATCAGGGCATTGTAGGACCCCAGACTGTACTTACTGTTTTAATACTTGTGCCCCAACTGTTGAATCCCAGATAGTAATTGATCAGTTCATAACATCGGCTGAAATATAACACCTTCTTTTCTTCCAGGTCTTTCTTTCTCTTAGCAAATGTCACCTAAAACATGTAAGAAATGTCACCTAAAACATGTAGGAAATGTCACCTAAAACATGTAGGAAATGTCACCTAAAATATGTAGAAAATGTCATCTTAAACATGTAGGAAATGTCATCTTAAACATGTAGGAAATGTCATTTAAAACATGTAGAAAATGTCACCTAAAACATGTAGGTAATGTTACCTAAAACATGTAGGTAATGTTACCTAAAACATGTAGCAAATGTCACCTAAAACATGTAGGAAATGACATCTAAAACATGTAGAAAATGTCACCTAAAACATTAGCAAATGTCACCTAAAACATGTAGGAAATGTCACCTAAAACAAGTAGCAAATGTCATCTTAAACATGTAGGAAATGTCATCTTAAATATGTAGGAAATGTCATCTAAAACATGTAGCAAACATCACCTAAAACATGTAGGAAATGTCACCTAAAACATGTAGCAAATGTCATCTTAAATGTGTAGGAAATGTCATCTAAAACATGTAGGAAATGTCACCTAAAACATGCAGCAAATGTCATCTTAAATATGTAGGAAATGTCACCTAAAACATGTAGAAAATGTCTTCTTAAATATATAGGAAATGTCACCTAAAACAAGTAGCAAATGTCATCTAAAACATGTAGAAAATGTCACCTAAAACATGTAGCAAATGTCATCTTAAATAGGTAGGAAATGTCACCTAAAACATATAGCAAATGTCTTCTTAAATATATAGAAAATGTCACCTTAAACATGTAGAAAATGTCACCTAAAACATGTAGGAAATGTCACCTTAAACATGTAGGAAATGTCATCTAAAACATGTAGGAAATGTCACCCAAATCAAGTAGCAAATGTCATCTTAAATATGTAGGAAATGTCGTCTAAAACATGTAGCAAATGTCACATAAAACATGTAGGAAATGTCACCTAAAACATATAGGAAATGTCATCTTAAATGTGTAGGAAATGTCATCTAAAACATGTAGGAAATGTCACCTAAAACATGTAGCAAATGTCATCTAAAATATGTAGGAAATGTCACCTAAAACATGTAGAAAATGTCTTCTTAAATATATAGGAAATGTAACCTAAAACATGTAGCAAATGTCATCTAAAACATGTAGAAAATGTCAACTAAAACATGTAGCAAATGTCATCTTGAATATGTAGGAAATGTCACCTAAAACATGTAGCAAATGTCTTCTTAAATATATAGAAAATGTCACCTAAAACATGTAGAAAATGTCACCTAAAACATGTAGCAAATGTCACCTAAAACATGTAGGAAATGTCATCTAAAACATGTAGGAAATGTCATCTAAAACATGTAGGAAATGTCATCCAAAACATGTAGGAAATGTCATCTAAAACATGTAGGAAATGTCATCCAAAACATGTAGAAAATGTCACCTTAAACAAGTAGAAAATGTCACCTAAAACATGTAGGAAATGTCATCCAAAACATGTAGAAAATGTCACCTAAAACAAGTAGAAAATGTCACCTAAAACATGTAGGAAATGTCATCTAAAACATGTAGGAAATGTCATCTAAAACATGTAGGAAATGTCATCCAAAACATGTAGAAAATGTCACCTAAAACATGTAGGAAATGTCATCTAAAACATGTAGAAAATGTCACCTAAAACAAGTAGAAAATGTCACATAAAACATGTAGGAAATGTCATCTAAAACATGTAGGAAATGTCATCTAAAACATGTAGGAAATGTCATCCAAAACATGTAGGAAATGTCATCTAAAACATGTAGGAAATGTCATCCAAAACATGTAGAAAATGTCACCTAAAACAAGTAGAAAATGTCACCTAAAACATGTAGGAAATGTCATCTAAAACATGTAGGAAATGTCATCTAAAACATGTAGGAAATGTCATCCAAAACATGTAGAAAATGTCACCTAAAACATGTAGGAAATGTCATCTAAAACATGTAGAAAATGTCACCTAAAACAAGTAGAAAATGTCACCTAAAACATGTAGGAAATGTCATCTAAAACATGTAGGAATTGTCATCTAAAACATGTAGGAAATGTCATCCAAAACATGTAGGAAATGTCATCTTAAACATGTAGGAAGTGTCACCTAAAACATGTAGAAAGTTCAGAAACTGTCACCTAAAACATGTAGAAAGTTCAGAAACTGTCACCTAAAACATGTAGGAAAATTCATCTTAAACATGTAGGAAATGTCATCTTAAACATGTAGGAAATTTCATCTAAAACATGTAGAAAATGTCATCTAAAACATGTAGGAAATGTCATCTAAAACATGTAGGAAATGTCATCCAAAACATGTAGGAAATGTCATCTAAAACATGTAGGAAATGTCACCTAAAACATGTAGATAGTTCAGAATCTGTCACCTAAAACATGTAGAAAGTTCAGAAACTGTCACCTAAAACATGTAGAAAGTTCAGAAACTGTCACCTAAAACATGTAGAAAGTTCAGAAACTGTCACCTAAAACATTGTCAGTTTGTGGAGATATTGATTGTTTATTTTTTAGGAGAAAACTGCAGGAGACTTAAACAAATGTATTCTGGAGAAAGACATCTGTATACATTATAGAACATGTAATAACCATATATGAGATCCTGATAACCTGGGTATGATTCTCAGTTATGGAAGGGCATACCATTCAATGATAATTTGACAACAGTAATGATATCTTAAAATGGAAGGGAAAATTAGTACTATTTATAATACAGTTTCACAATTTTTGTAACTTTGCATCTAAATAACAACTTGAATTTCACAGTAAGTCAAGTAAGTAGACTTGGGATTTTAGACTTATCTGCAAAAGGCTGAGTTCGATTTTGAGACTTATGATTTTGGTGAATTGAACTTGCGGCCAGTAAGTCCAAGCCTAAGTCTATATCTTAGACTTATCAATGTTGGTGAATAAGGGCCCAGAAAAACTCTTGTATACATCTGAAAAGTTGTTGAAAAATAGCGTTAAAGCAGAATAAAGATTGATGAGGTCAATCTATGTACAGAAGGCACTTACCTTACATTCTGTGTTTGCTAACACAATCTTGCTATGTAAAACATCTTTAGCTTTAGTTGCGGCTAGTGATGAATAGAACGTCACAAAAGCATAATATCCACTGTTTACATCTAGAAATATAGAATAGAATAATGTTTATTTCCAATCATGAGTCATTGCTGTCATACAATAACAGTAAAATAATCAATACCAGTATACAAGATAGATAAATAATTACATGATTAAGTCTAGACTAGTTTTATTAAAACTAAATTTACTTTTGAATTAAATCAAGGGAGATAATAACAACAAGACTGCATTCAGTAAACGCTAATGTCCAGGTGGAAGCATTGTCCAAAATATTTAGCTAAGTCAAACAGGGGCTATAATTCTGTAGAAATGTTGGATAGTGTTACATGGCATTGACAATGTAAGGTATTTATTATCGTTAACAGGTATTGAAAGCCATGCCTTGATGTACTTTGAGAATATTTGAGTTTCAAAAACTTGAAAGTTTTGTTAATATTTTCAATGCTTCATACATCAGGGATGTAAGAAATGAGCCGGTAGGCGGCAACGTTCACTGGCTATTTGAACATTCTTGCCGGCTTCTTTCTGAACATTATTTTCTTCTTTGTAACTTTAAAGTAAGATTTCAAACCCACCATCTACTTTTGAAGATTAACTGGCTAAATGAAAACATTTCTACACCCCTGGGTACTGTACTTCTAATCAAAGCACTTACGGTAATCGTAAAGTTAATTTATGCACGAATTTAAATTCTTTATAATTCTTGAACAAAATACACATTAGGAACATACATGGTTTGAAAGATGAAGGCTATGGAATAGCCGAAACATGTTGGATCAATAAATCACACTTGAAACCCGACCCGTCTTTTCCGTGTGTTTCACTAATTATATTTTTATTTGATGGTTTGAAAGAGTTCATTTAATTGAACACTATTATTTTACTGATTCCTTTCCCAAAACTTGCAACTGCTATTGAATAATACAGGATCAATGACATAGGTATATTTAGGTCTTTGACAAGATTTATAATTGAGCGTAACTTTAAAATTATCGTAAGTGCTTTGATAAAACAGTACTCTGATACATATACAGAGACAGTAAAGTTGAGTTTACCTGCAGTGTGTTCAGACTCCGTGTTTGTCTTCCATTGTGTAGGGTATACTTGTACACCATAAACCAATCCATATATATCAAATATCTTACGTAGTTCAACCTAAATAAAACATTACATACTGTAGTTATTATATATTACATAGAAATAATAGAATGTCGAAAGAAGGAAAGGTTTTAAGTTTCTTAAATGATACTTCTGTATTCAAGAGCCATGTTCACAGGGCCATCCCCGCCAGGGGTGATAATTTCAAAACTGTGCCATAGAGTTATGGATCTTGGTCACTGCGCTTCTCCTAGTTGCCATATAGTCAGCGTAAGCTCCTTGGTTTAAGCTCCGGTCAGTCTGCACATTTTTCTCTCCTTGTGCATTTTTCTTAAAATATCTATACACTCATTAGGTATGCATTTTAATAAAAAAGCTGTGTCTTTTTTCGGCACATATACAATGTATGATTGTTACTCAGCACATATACAATGTATGATAGTTACTCAGCAAAACATTCAGCGACGAAAAACATGTACACTCTTTACTATTAGGCATGGAACCAGGCTTATTTAACCCACTTTAACATGCATGTTTAACCACAGATCATATTCAGGCAATTTTTTATTTAACCAGGCATAAGTGAATCGTCATGGGTTCAAGCCATGGTCAGGTTGCAAATATTTTTTTGATTTTTTTTTAAATCACGGCCCCCCCCCCCCCCCCCCATAACCCCGGGGATATGCCATTTAGGGAACTGTCCCCATGATTTTATCTTTCTGATGTCCCCGTATTGCTGTGCGAGTGCGGGTTTTCGTTGTTGCCAAAATAGCGGGTAATATACAGCCATGACTATACCCATGAGATAGTTGGGGCAATTTACCTTCTGTACGGCCCATGGGGACAGGGATTATACCAAGGCAGGGGTTTAAAAAGGCCATGGCAAAGTAAAAATCTCAGCTATTCCCCTGGGATATATATTGACTGGTGCATAACTGCCACTAATAAAACTAATAAAGCCAACTTATGCACTTGAGCAGAATTAGAAGGAGTATTCTTATTCTCTTGAGTAATAAACAGATAAACTGATAAATAAGTGATAAAAATAGAATAATTTTTGTTTTACCACTACATCATCAGACTGTATGGACGCTGGAATGTTTGTGATGAATAAATTTTTCCTGCTGCTGTCTGGAAGAGTGAAATCTATGATTTCTACATTCATGGATAACGTTTTTCTTTCAATTTCAATGATTTATAAATACCCGCGCTCGTAAACCGAAAGTAGACTTATTGGTTGTTGTTATTTCCCGAATACACGGTCCGTACCGTTAGCGACCAATAAACGACGGTATCCTACTGACTCATTAGAAAAATTAAGATTTTAAGAAATTCTAAGTTTTCTGCTAAGATACTTTGTGAATACCAGCCTAATGTATCAATGAATAGTGTAATGGATATGTGAACATAGGGATGTTTATAATTCACAAATAGCATACTTGTATGATGCCGTGAAACCGGCCGTCTCGTGCTGTTGTGTCGACGAGTGCGTGATGCGACACAGCCAGGTGTTGGGTGGCGTGTTCAGTAAAGGTGGTTGTTGTTTGAAGTAGAAAACTATGTAGAGAGGTTGATGATGCGGTGGTTGTTATGTACGTCGCTGGTTTGTGTGGTTCTTTTGTTTGGTCTGGTTTGTTCTTTAGCGAACTAAACCGACTGTTTAATGATTGCTTGTTAAACCCTGTAAAGCAGGAACAAGAATAATTTGTATAAATCCAAAATCTTTATTATGTCGTAGCATAGATGAATATATATTACACAATGCATACTAGATGGAATACGTATAACATTGCATAATAACATAGTAAGAACAAAACATTAATTAATTAACTAAATACTAATTAATTGGGGAAAATCAATATGTATAGAATGAATCACAACTTTAAGAATAACCTAATAAAATACTGGGGAATAATTTAACTTGCTGGGGAAAAACTAAACTCACTGGGGAAAAACTAAACTCGCTTTGCTTGACATGAGAGGTTGTCCGTGACAACGCAAAATAAGTATTACTTCATTACATTTGTAATTATAAAAATCATAATTCAATAATTGTTTTAGGTTAAAATATAAGATGTCAGTGATCATATATAAAATTGAATTATACTAACTTCTACTGAATACTATTTATATAATGTCTGCTTAAGTCATGTTAGAATTGCGCATGATGTTAAACTATGTAAAAATATGACAAAAATCAATTATGGTAGTAAGATGCAATAGTTTTGAATATTACAAATTCTATAATTTGAATATAATGAATAAACTGTTTGCTTTTCAGTTATTACAAATTCTATGATTTGAATATGATTAATAAATGCTTGTTCTCATTTAAGAACATTTTAAGAACATAATATTTGAAAATACTTATCGGTCATAAGAACATGTAGTAGTTTAATCAAATATGATAATAAGATGAAATACTTTTACTTATCACAAATTCTACAATTTGAATATGATCAATAAACTGTTTGTTTTCATTTAGGTGCCTCATATCACATTTGCTAATAAACAATCATTCAGTCTAAAAAGCATAGTAATTCATATGAAAAATACACAAATTATAAACATAAGTTAGTTACTATTACTTTAAAAATTTCTAAGTTAGTTAGCATTTAATGATAAATACATAATGTAACATACCTGTAAGCAGGAACAAGAATATTTTGTATAATTCCAAAATCTTTATTATGTCGTAGCATAGATGAATATGCTGATCTTGGAATTTGTTCCAGCTTTTATACAGATAGATGGCTAAACTCGGACATATGGTGTTAGCCAAACATCATTATGACATGATTAACATTTCCTTTGATTTATTTGCTTAAACATAATTGAGCCGTCCTGCTTAACACTTATTCAGGAAGTTTGCGGACCTTACGGCTAGAAGTTGACGATGTCTCAATTGAGAACATATCATGACGCTATTAGTATGTTTGTACACTGGACAAAGAGGTGTTAAAATAATCAAGAGCTAATATATTTGTTTGCATACTATAGACAAAAAGGTGTTTACTTTTTATAGAGTAAGGAAATGGCTTACTGTGAGATTATTCTCAAACAAATTGACAAAATTGACATTATCAAATAAATCTTATTACAAATTATTGATACAAGTTTGAAAAAATGGAAATAATTCACAACATTGAATTAAATGAATTGCTGACACACATAAAATAATGCATAGTTTTACACTGCATTTCACAAAACTTTACAGCAAAATATGGGGCATTATAATTCCCCCTAGTTGGTAGACTTTAGTCCCTAAAGTTTGAAAAAAAATACATGTATATGAACAATCTAATAATTGCTGAATTATATAATACAAAATATGGGATAACTTATGTTTTAATATCCTTCGGTCATTTGAGTACCTTGATATTTATTCTATGGTCACATGAGTAACTGTCAACATGATTAGTAGTCCAACAAGCCAGAGAAGTTAGGGAAATCCCGAAAGTGAGAAAGAATTGATGAAATGCCAGTAGTGAACCAAGAAACGGTTTACAATATGTACGCAGAAACACAGAGACTGTTGGGATTCACTACTGGTATCCCATATTGGTATAGAAAAGATAGAGTGTGGTACCAAGTAGGATTTCCAGGTATCATAAGCTACTGAACAGGACCATCAGTATAGTTACTAGTGTCATGCGTGAATATCTTATTGTTGCAACATGGGCAACTGTTAGTATGATTAGCATTCTAAGTCAAGCTACCTAAATTATAGACATACAAGGAAGGTAGAGTATTATTAGTAGAGGTAGGAATCCCAGTTATCTTTAAGCGACAAAACGATACTACCATTAAGTTACTAGTCATGTGGGAATATTTAATTCAGTCACATGGGCAACTGTTAGTATGATAAGTATGTGAGTCAAGCTAGAGAAATTAGAGAAATCCAGAAAAGATAGAATAGTGTTAGTAGAGGTAGGAATGTCAGATATCTTAAGCGATAGAACGATTACAATCATTAAGTTGCTAGTAATGTGGAATATTTAATTCTGTCACATCGGCAACTATTAGTATGATTAGCATTCAAGTCAAGCTAGAGAAATTAGAGAAATCCAGAAAAGATAGAATAGTGTTAGTAGAGGTAGGAATCTCAGATATCTTAAGCGATAGAACGATTACAATCATTAAGTTGCTAGTAATGTGGAATATTTAATTCTGTCACATCGGCAACTATTAGTATGATTAGCATTCAAGTCAAGCTAGAGAAGTTAAAGAAATCCAGAAAGTAAGAAAGAAGTGATGACATGTCATATTGGTGAAAATAGGAACATATAGAATAACAACAGAACTACCACCTCGATTGTTAGATAGCTGACTTCATCGAATCCTGATTTGACTATTAAAATTGATGTCTAAATCTCCGATTAATCATACTTTTATCATTTGATTTAGTAGCAGATAGTTTAGTAGCAAAAACTCTCAACTTGTTTTAATAAAAATACTAGTAACATGAAGTTGAAACTTGTAAACCAAAAATTCAAGATTGAAAACTAGGTTTTACACATGCAACTTTGACGACAACTTGTCTTTCAAATTGAAATAGAATGTGAGCGACTACAAAAATGCATGTCTCAATAAAATCAAATGTATACTAATAACTAAATTCATTGCATCGTATTTGCATGCTCGTAAAATATATCAAATCCTACAATGTGATTATTTATAAAGTTTGTTACCTTTAGTATATACAGAATAGCACAATTTCTAATGTGGCTTAGCCACCACTTCTTATTTGTTCAGTTGTAGGCTACAATTTATAGCCTTTGACGAATGGTCCTTTTGACATCATTCTTGCTGATTCTGTTTCATCGTCTGTTGTGAGCTTTGTTCTTGACGCATTCACATTGTTTATTTTTGTTGCCGTATTTGAATACAACTCTATATATTTTGTCGACATTTTATCATTCTTTCTTATGGTATTTGGTATTAGTTGATACCACTTCATGGCATTGCTAGATATGTAGAATGGTAACGAATGATAATGATTGATATTCTCTATGTGGATTTCACAGTAGTCTAACCATCGAAGCCATGCATCAGCCATGTCTCCAGTTTTTCCGGCAAACTTGGCCAGACTTATATGCTTTGCCATATCTGTCGTTTCTTCAAGAATAACACCTTCAACACTAACAAACACCTGGTTTACACATTATTTCACTAATTCTGTATAGTGGCGTTATCGTCGATCGTTGATTACATGTACATCACAGGCTTCTGTTGATACTGTCGTAGATCGTTGGTTACCCCACCAAAGTTATGATGGGTGTGGTCCGGCCGTCTCGTGCTGTTGTGTCGACGAGTGCGTGATGCGACACAGCCAGGTGTTGGGTGGCGTGTTCAGTAAAGGTGGTTGTTGTTTGAAGTAGAAAACTATGTAGAGAGGTTGATGATGCGGTGGTTGTTATGTACGTCGCTGGTTTGTGTGGTTCTTTTGTTTGGTCTGGTTTGTTCTTTAGCGAACTAAACCGACTGTTTAATGATTGCTTGTTAAACCCTGTAAAGCAGGAACAAGAATAATTTGTATAAATCCAAAATCTTTATTATGTCGTAGCATAGATGAATATATATTACACAATGCATACTAGATGGAATACGTATAACATTGCATAATAACATAGTAAGAACAAAACATTAATTAATTAACTAAATACTAATTAATTGGGGAAAATCAATATGTATAGAATGAATCACAACTTTAAGAATAACCTAATAAAATACTGGGGAATAATTTAACTTGCTGGGGAAAAACTAAACTCACTGGGGAAAAACTAAACTCGCTTTGCTTGACATGAGAGGTTGTCCGTGACAACGCAAAATAAGTATTACTTCATTACATTTGTAATTATAAAAATCATAATTCAATAATTGTTTTAGGTTAAAATATAAGATGTCAGTGATCATATATAAAATTGAATTATACTAACTTCTACTGAATACTATTTATATAATGTCTGCTTAAGTCATGTTAGAATTGCGCATGATGTTAAACTATGTAAAAATATGACAAAAATCAATTATGGTAGTAAGATGCAATAGTTTTGAATATTACAAATTCTATAATTTGAATATAATGAATAAACTGTTTGCTTTTCAGTTATTACAAATTCTATGATTTGAATATGATTAATAAATGCTTGTTCTCATTTAAGAACATTTTAAGAACATAATATTTGAAAATACTTATCGGTCATAAGAACATGTAGTAGTTTAATCAAATATGATAATAAGATGAAATACTTTTACTTATCACAAATTCTACAATTTGAATATGATCAATAAACTGTTTGTTTTCATTTAGGTGCCTCATATCACATTTGCTAATAAACAATCATTCAGTCTAAAAAGCATAGTAATTCATATGAAAAATACACAAATTATAAACATAAGTTAGTTACTATTACTTTAAAAATTTCTAAGTTAGTTAGCATTTAATGATAAATACATAATGTAACATACCTGTAAGCAGGAACAAGAATATTTTGTATAATTCCAAAATCTTTATTATGTCGTAGCATAGATGAATATGCTGATCTTGGAATTTGTTCCAGCTTTTATACAGATAGATGGCTAAACTCGGACATATGGTGTTAGCCAAACATCATTATGACATGATTAACATTTCCTTTGATTTATTTGCTTAAACATAATTGAGCCGTCCTGCTTAACACTTATTCAGGAAGTTTGCGGACCTTACGGCTAGAAGTTGACGATGTCTCAATTGAGAACATATCATGACGCTATTAGTATGTTTGTACACTGGACAAAGAGGTGTTAAAATAATCAAGAGCTAATATATTTGTTTGCATACTATAGACAAAAAGGTGTTTACTTTTTATAGAGTAAGGAAATGGCTTACTGTGAGATTATTCTCAAACAAATTGACAAAATTGACATTATCAAATAAATCTTATTACAAATTATTGATACAAGTTTGAAAAAATGGAAATAATTCACAACATTGAATTAAATGAATTGCTGACACACATAAAATAATGCATAGTTTTACACTGCATTTCACAAAACTTTACAGCAAAATATGGGGCATTATACTTGCATAAAAAGATAAAAATGTTATAAATAAAAAATATATTTAGTAAGCTTCGAACCCGATGCCTTGTGGTCTACACACCACACACTTAACCACTTTATAGCTATAGCCATTATAGTTTGTTACCTAGTAGCAACTCAATTAAACGACATATAGCGGTGAATGTAATTATATGTTTTATAATTTCGGAAATTTCTGGACTTGAACGAATTGTGCAAGGAGTCTCAGTTTAATTTGGTCAGACAATACTATCCGACCAGGGATACCTGAAAGTGACGTCACATTAAGTTTACAATTCAATGTTTATTTAATATATTGTTCTACAAAATGTGGATTATCATTATATTTATTTACCTTTAATCTGCATGACATCGTAGTCGAGATGATAACGGTGGCGTATTAGTAGTTGACTATCGAGTTCGAACCCCGTCAATTTTTTCCGCCTGTTACTATTTTGCAATTAAATACGATTCATACATGTGTGAAATATGAAATAAGTACAAAATCTTTGTCATTTCACTAAACTTAAAATGAATGGCTAAGAACACGTTTTAAATTATTGTAGTAAGTATTTGAAGAATAATGAGAATTATAAGGCAACATCTGTTCTTAACGTGTTTTTGAGATAATGTGAATTTTAAGAGCTTTTATTAATCATTAAAGAAGGATGTACTGCAGTCTTGCAGGCAACCCTCGATTATCCATTTGCTACGCATTGTAATTGTAAAATTATGAATAATTTCAAATTGAACGTAAGTTTAAGATTGTCGTAAGGGTTTTTAAAAAACAGTACCCAAATGTTTTTTTCTTTTTTGTTATATATTGACATACAATGATTTTGATCCAGTTTATAAATCAAAATGCTATCTTATATAAAGCATGCCGTAGACGATTAACTACCAAATATTGACCCTTTTATTATGTGGTACACTAGATTAACCTCCTATACCCAGACGATGAACACGGTTAGGAGCATACCCCCCCCCCCCCAAAGGGGACCTATGTTAAAGATTCGTAACTTTCTCTCTTTTATCAATAACACAATGTCAATATAATAAAACATTAAGGGATGAACACAGTTTAAAATATAAGCTTAATATTTGTGATTATTTTTTCCAATACCCAGGGTTACCTTCCATGCTTTCAATCACGTGTTTTCCCATATTAGCACACGAGGAATACTAGTACTGAATTTCAGCGTGTCCATTGAAGTAGATTTACACGCTGACCCCAAATGTCATCTCAGTTAGTCTATATTTACAATGACATATGTACAGCTCTGGATCAGGGAAAAGAGGTGAGGGCCGTCTTCAGCGATATATCAAAGGCATTTGACCGTGTGTGGCTTGAGGGTCTCTAGCACAAACTCACATCACTAGGTATACGTGGTCAACTACTCTCGTGTTTCTCTTCTTATCTTTCGTCGCGAAGCAACGTGTAGTAATTGCAAATGCCTCTTCTAACTGGTCTTCTGTATCTGCAGGGTTCCCCAAGGTTCGATTCTTGGACAGCTGTTGTTCTTGATATATATAAACGATATTGTTGACTCTATTCAATCAAAAATACGCCTGTTTGCAGACGATACAAGTTTGTACATCATTGTCGAGAATCCCGACACTGCTGTCCGAACTCTGAATTCTGATCTGGAAAGAATTAACTCTTGGTCCCGGCAATGGCTTGTATCATTCAATCCATTCATAACAAAATCTATGACCTTCTCAAAAAACAACGTAAATTACACTCCCAACGTTATTTCATTATTTTAAACAATGTACCCATAGCAAATGTAAAAACACACAAGCATTTGGGTCTAACTTTCAGTGATGATGCCCGATGGAACACTCATATCTGCTCTAATCTTCAAAAGGCATGGCAACGCATTGGAATATTTAGACATTGAAATTAAGATTGAATCAAACTAGTCTCCAAAGAACTAGTTGAAAATGTACTTTTCATTTGTAAGACCTTTTCTGGAGTATGCAGAAGTTGTCTGGGACAACTGTTCTGAAGTCTTAAAATCAAAACTAGAAGCAGTACAAAATGAGGCGTCTCGAATAGTTACAGGGGCAACCAAACTGTGTAACATCCAAAGTCTCCTCTCTAATCTCTGTTGGGAACCTCTTGCTTCGAAAAGAAAAAACACCAACTTTTCCTTCTCTACAAAATCAAACCAGATCTTGCGCCGGACTATCTCTCAAGTTTGATACCACAAAAAACCAAAACCGATACAGGTTAAGAACTCAGACCACCTCCCTGTAATTCCTTCTTGTACTCAGCTGAAAAACACTTCATTCTTACCGTCTACGATACGCAACTGGAATACTCTATCCAATTCTGTCAGAAATAGCCCCTCACTTCCAAGCTTTAAAGCACGTCTGAATGAGTACCAGTGTAACCACCATCTCATTATGCTGTTGGGAGCAGACTAGGTCAGATCCTCCATTCACGTCTTCGTCTTGGATGTAGCGCGCTAAACAACGACCTCCATAGAAAGTATATAGTTGATTCACCCCTCTGTTTGTGTGGTGCTATTGAAACTGATAGTCACCATATGCTAGGGTAAAATATGTATAATACAATCAGAGGCAATTTCGTCTTAAATATACCCTGTCCTCCACCTATAAATAATCTTCTCTATGGCAATGAACACTTAACAACAGAACAAAATAACGCATTATTCTTAAACACCCAGCAATTCATACTGGCTCCGAAACGTTTTCATTATGCATAGGACCTGCCTGGCCTCTCTTAATTGCCGTGAATAATGTACTACTAGTATTTATTTTCTTTTTATTCTCATTCAATAAAACATCGTGTAAAAACTGTACAAGCAAAGACAACAAAAACAGAAATTGACATATTGGTTTGTGATATCCAAAGGCAAACTGAACTTTACCTTCCATCCCGTCATCACTTGATCTTTCCTCTCGTATTAACAAATTATACCTTGGAGAGAAATTAATATATTAAGTTTTCAAAAACTTGTTTTCCGATCCATTTCTTATTCCATGTTTGTAGTATTGTATTATATGGACGAATATTGAAATAAATACAGTTTAAACCATATGTCATCTCAGGTATCCCATAATCAAGAATAATGGATCTACATACACTTGTTCCTCATGCATGATAAATATATTTACTATATAGGGCCCATGTCCGAGCTATATCTACATGTAGGCAACTAGCCCTTAGGTATGAGGACAAATGTCAGTATTGTTTTGCGAACCTATCCTTTATTTGATGCCGAATTGTTGTAACATGTGGTTTCTGCTCTCTCATTAATTGACTCGGTATACATCTATGAAATGTTGATTTGATTATCAAAATTGACACTCATACAACAATGTCTTATCTAATGACTACATTTTCAAGATAAGTCGGCAAACAGAACCGGGAATTACGCCATAGACAAAATTATGATGTCACTTCCTGTTTTAAAGAAAACCCTATTTCCAAGTACCTATTTTACGCGCTTTTAAAAATGCCTTTGAGGCATACTTACAACTTCTTGTTCACCCCTTTCCTGATAAAAAGAAACTTGTCACTTAGAACTATTGAACTAACCTTGCACAACCAAAGCTGAAACTGTTAAGAGGTGGGGAGTATCCTTTGCAATTTTCAATCGATTGATTTCGAAAATGCTGCATGCCAAACTCCAGAAAATCTGCAATCACCAGCTTAATACGGCTCAAAACATAAGGTGTCATTCTTCTTTAAGCAGTATACGATACTACGGAACGGTATTTGGAATAGTTATGAGCAGGCACTATGGTATATAACATATGGCGAGACTAAGTATTATTTATAAAGAACTTTGCAAACAGCGATATCATATTTGATTATATTCATGATGCTACTCATCGATTGAAATATGTTAAACCTCATGATATGTTGGCGACCGGTTGAATGTGTCGTAGTTTGTTTTAATGGTAAATGAAACTCACATTTTTCATAAAGTGACATTTTGAGCGCACCACATACATCTATAAGGTATTCTCATAACTGGTGACAATGGTAGTACTATGTTTTTGTCGAATTCCTCAGCGTCATATCTCACCACAAACGCACACTTCGGTACACCGAGAGCACGAATCAGTGTATACAGAAGCGAAAATTCATTCTAAAGTCTGCCAAATCTGCACACATAGACATTATATTATTGAGGTCATTACAGCGTTGCCAACAGAACGGAAGCACCATCAGCTAGATTATTCGGTCTTCAAATGTCCAAAACAGAATGCCCTATCCAAATAGTTTATTTATGTTCTTATCAAAGTGTTAATGTCAAAAATTTAGTTATGTTCATAAAAATCTATAGACCATCGAATGACTCAATGATTAACCATTCTCTTCTTATTTTTCCATTTGTTATATCAGTTGCCTTACGTAGATGTAGAGTTAAAATACAATACAGTGGAAAATCTAAGTAAAAAAACCTCTTTGTCCAGACTTAACGATCCTTAAAACAAAATCACCGTCGGACGATAAGGTTAAATACTGTATGATTACATCTAAAATGTGGCTTTCTATACATGGAACAAGGCCTCTCTCTAGACGGTCCTTAAAACGAAGGGACACTAAAGATCTAAAACGTGGCTTTCGATACAGTTTTTGGGTACAATGTGGACAAACGTAAGATAACAGAGTAATAACAGAGTGGTACTTGGTTACGTCATGAACTTAAGGAACCTAAACAAGAGGGGAAGTGGCCAAAAAACGTTCACATGCAGTTAAGACACAGTTAGTTGTAACCTTTGACCACGTATTTAACCCCATATATCACAGTTGCAAACTTGACCTAGATTGTACGCATTATAAACATTGAAGGGTATTCTGCTGAAACTGTATGAGCAGTCGTGTTTACAAGCATATTTCACACTACGTTTAATATAATGAATGAGAGTACAAACTACAAAGGGACATACTGCTAAAACATGTCATTGCAGCGTAAATATGTTCGTTCATTCGCGTCTGCGCGATGAGGTGGTTCATCTATTCAAACTGTTGTGTTTACAAAACGTGTTCTTATGTCTATGTTTCTTATTAATTAGGTGATACTCGGGAATATTTTAAACAAGATTGACGCTCTAAACTGGACATGCATACATGAATGTTCATTGTATAACACTATAAGACACAAGTATTTAACACCTTATTTTAGAGTGAGACCGAATATGTATAAGACCATATTACCTTTAACTTCAACTAATTGTAAATTGTAAATCCGGAATCTTGCCACCTTCGGTGAAAAGGGTTACGACATTAAGAAAAGGTCGGTCCTAATCTAAATCAATGTAATGTACTTATGCGTTCTGATGTAAATCAATGCAATTTTATTGTTTAATATAATCTTGATATTATATAATGCCATGACTTACGTTCATGAAGTTTGTAGCATTTATATACGAATAAACATGCATGTATTTATTGTTTATGTGTGTGCGTGTATGTGCGTGTGTGCGTGTGAGCGTGTATCCAAGTGTAGGTGGAATGTGAAGTGTGCGAGTTTGAGTGCGTGCATGCATGTTAGTAAGAGAGTAAATTTATACACTTGTATAATGTGTGTTTATATGTGAACTCATGGGCATAATGACTAATGTTTTGGAAATAAACTATACATTAAACTATACATACATGCAAATTTAATTTTACACGTACTCCAGTAAACTAGGCAATGGGTTTTGTTAAAGTGATACTTACACTAACCTACTCAACATGAGGTCGAAATTTACTACTAGTATAAGATGTCATAGTTTAAATGTCGCCTAAATCCGTTAGTCGGAAATGAAGTGACAACATATATCATATATGAGCCAGTTTCCAGTAAACCCTGGTATTTTGACAAAAATATTGATTATAAGATTTACAACGGTTTAAAGAATAATCTTAATGAAGCAAAATGTAAAAGAGATTTTGTTAATATCTTGAGTTTCAAGGAAGTTACAGCTGTTTTTGTTGACTCACTATTCGGGGCATTTTTGTGTGACGTCGCAAATGTCATTCAAGCATTATTGGATAGGTTCGCTAAAAAGTACTGACATTTGTCCTCATACCTAAGGGCTAGTTGCCTATATGTAGATATAGGTCGGACATGGGCCCTTTATAGTAAATATGTTTGTCATGCATGAGGAACAAGTGTATGTAGATCCATTATTCTTGATAATGGAACACATGAGATGACATTTGGGGTCAGCATGTAAATCTACTTCAATGAACACGCTGAAATTTAGTATTCACCGTATGCTAATATGGTAAAACACGTGATTGAAAGCATGGAAGGTAACCCTGGGTATTGGATTAATAATCACAATTATTAAGCTTATATTTTAAACTTTGTTCATCCCATAATGTTTTATCATATTGACAATGTGTTATTGATAACAGAGAGAAAATTACGAATGTTTAACATAGGTCCCCGTCTTTTTTGGGTGGGGGGGGGGGTACGCTCCTTACCGTGTTCTACGTCTGGGTATAGGAGGTTAATTTAGTGTACCAGATACAATAAGGGTCAATATTTGGTAGTTAATCGTCTACGGCATGCTTTATATAGAATTGCATTTTGTATTTATAAACTGGAAAAAAATAATTGTATGTCAATATATAACAAAAAAATAGAAAGCCATTTGGGTACTGTTTTTTAAAAACCCTTACGACAATCTTAAACTTACGTTCAATTTAAAATTATTCATAATTTTACAATTACAATGTGTAGCATGTGGTTAATGTAATACTAGTAATGAACTCCTTCAAACCATACCAGTCTCTATTTCACAGTTGTTAACGAGTTGAAAATCATTTGAATTTTAACGCAAGTGTAAGTTTGTCTAAGAGCGTTGATGAAACAGCACCCAGATGAATTCGTTTTAAGGTATGTAATATGTATACGATGATTTACCGCAAATGACTTAAATGTATAAATACATTGCACTGGTATATAAAACATTATATTGGAAGCATGTGCTTCATCTGTAATTAGTTGAACAGTTGGTAGTATAAAAGGAAAAAGGGTATATATAAAGTAAGTTAAGGAAACAAGATTAAATGGGTCACAAATTTTATTTAAATACATCCCCCTTTACATAGTTTTGTGAGGATAAAATGCAAATAAGCACAATTTAATACATTCGTTTGTTTACGGTATGCTCTTTCCAACCAGTGCCACAGTGTGTGTCCTGAAAAAGACATTCTGAATGAACATGTGTTGGTTCAAATCAAACTTAGCGTTTACCGTAAAGGTTGTGTAATTAAGATACGGTCAGCTATACAACAACATGAACAAATACTATAGTACAATGTAGTTGATGGGGACATAAAAATGTCAATTTATGTCTAAAAGCAATTAGTTTAAACATATTTCATTTATCATAAATTGACAATATATTATTAACAAAAATATTGTACAAAAATATCGATAATTGATCGAAAGCTTAAAGCTAATTAGGATCAAAGCATTTGATTAACTTGTCACAAATCAAACGAGTAAGATCATTTAACAACTGCGGACCAAAGTCATTATGACATCAAAGCATGTATCACACATATTGTCATATTATAGTTTTAAACATATAAGTTAGTATGTAAAAATGTGTAATACTATATTTTTATATACGGTACATGTACCTTGAGATAATAAGATGTTGTATTATAATGTAAATAATGGCTATTTGTACTCTTAATACGAGTGGCTATATATGATTTGTGTTTTATGTTGTGTGCAATATATGTTGTAAATATAGATGAGACTCAAATATATAAATAAATATAAATACATAAATATTACATAAGTATGGTATGTGGCATGTAACAATTCGCCTAATTTAAATATACGTATCCACATTTTATGACAGTTTGTCATCTTACAACATACATTAAAATAAGAGCCTTTCTGTGAGCATTTATGGAAAACCCTTCGTACATGTTTTAAAGAAGGCCCGTTTACGAGAATTTGTTGGAAACCCTCCGTGCATGTTTTAAAGAAGGACCGTTTACGAGTATTTGTTGAAAACCCATCGTGCATGTTTTAAAGAAGGGCCGTTTACGAGGATTTGTTGAAAACCCATCGTGTATGTTTTAGACAATCACTAATGCGCTCAACTTTGTAGATACATAGTTATTGATCTAAGCTAGGATAGGGAAATACATACATAGTTATCCTTCAACCAAACGATCAGTAATAACAATGACATATGTTGAGATAAAATTTAAAGATAAAGTTAAATTAAAACCTCATTTAAAACACAACTACGTATTTGCTGTGTATACAGGTTTATTCCGCTACATGAATGTTAATAAGACACGTATGTTCTTTGTCTACATTGCAATAAATAGAAAAAGCATAATATACAGTAACTGAAAGCGGCATAAAATGTTTATTCTTCCATACCTTATGAGACTTGTTCATTACGTCATATCTCGATTTGTTCAAGTACGTCATTTTACTTATTGAAACTGGGTCACTCGTCATAAGGTTTTCAGATTTTGCGTTGCTGAAATCGGGCCTTTCAACGTTTAAATATTGTTACTGAACTTTTGAGACTAAACGCTGCTAAAACTATATAGTTCAGCAGTTTTACTGTTGTAACTAGGTAATTCAGCGTAGGCTTTCTGCCTTTTGTTTGCTGAATCTTTTCTATTCAGCTTTTAAACAATGAGACAAGAGGCGTTTAATTTTCTGGGTCGGTAGTGTGTTGGGCACTTCTTCGTTTTAAGATTTCTTACAGCTAAAGCGGGGCATTATAGTCCCTTTGCTGTGGAAACTGGGTCATTCAGCTAGTTACAATTTATTGTACTTTTCGATAGTTTGGACTTTGGCTTGTTTGGTTGGGCATTGTGTCTTTATGTGTTTTATGTTTCCTGTGCTCGGTTGGTTCAGTTGGGCATTGTGCTTTGTGTGTTTTAATGTTTTCTGTGCTCGGTTGGTTAAGTTGAGTGCTGCCTTCCCTGTCTGACTTAATATAATCTTTTTATATAAGTCGGGTATTAGGTAAACTCACTTGACCAATTGTATTAATGTGCATGTAATTACACGAATAATATACACATAACTCTGTCACTTCGTGTAATATACATGTATGTAGATAGTATAGAAATTGTAATGATGATGGACAGTCTTCACAAAGTTCTACCAAGCACTTTTTCAAAGTATCTCCTTATTTCGTGTGTTTTGAATTTCCTGATTTATTGAAAATTCACCTTTGACCAAACATCAAACTAATTACATGTAGCACCAACCCATCACTTTCTTGTACATTTAACATCCTCTGTCATTCAGGTTTTTAATGCTCTGTTGTATTTAAGTAAGATAATAATTCTTCGAGTTGCAATAGCTGTATTCAAAAGCACATACATAAAATTTCGTGCAGAAATATTAATCAATAAAAAGTTATACGGCACCCAAACGTATTACATTTGTAGAATACTATTATTACATTTGTTAGTGTAGAATACTATTATTACATTTGTTAGTGTAGAATACTAGTATTATATTTGTTAGTGTAGAATACTAGTATTATATTTGTTAGTGTAGAATACTAGTATTACATTTGTTAGTGTAGAATACTAGTATTATATTTGTTAGTGTAGAATACTAGTATTACATTTGTTAGTGTAGAATACTAGTATTATATTTTATTTGTTTTAATGAACATTTTATAGAACTCGTTGAATAAAACGAATATAAAACTCGCATAGACTCGCTTTAAATCATTTTATTCAACTTGTTCCATAAATTAATGGAATACTATATTCACTCATTGAACATACTCGCGAGAGTTGTTTGAATCTGCTAGATGTATCGTACTTACACCTCCATTTCACAAATAAAGAAATTGTGAGATCTGCATTCGAGCTTTTTCCACTTGAAGTCGTGTATCCCTAAAGCTGCACACATATTATGACCATCTTTGAAAAGAAACAGAACAATATTTAGTGTCACATTGTGGAACGCAAAAGCTTCAGATGAATAATGGATTTATATTGTTGTAAACTATTGTAGTGGTATGCACTTAAACGGCTGCCTGGTAAGTATTCTGTTGTGGGTTATTGCCAACATATCGGACTCTATTTATTATCTTTGATTTACTTTGTTGGTGGCAGCGGTCTTTCACACCGGAAGGAGGCATGATAGGTAGACGGTGGCATGATTAGATCAGACATTATAACTGATAATAGTGTTTATTGGACATAGTTTCGAACCGCACATCCGACGCACGCTTTCCCATTGACTAACTTCTGTTTAACTAAGAGTGATTGCTATACGACTTGAATGCCACACCGGGTGATGAAACATTTTATCTGTGATGCAGCCAACAATAATGACATCAAACTTTACTGAAAACTCAATGATTTTAGTGCTTGGATAATTAACCTAAATTGAAAGTCGTATAACATCATACCGGAGCCAGTCTGAAGATGCGTATTGGAGTCCCAATGCGCATAGTTCATGTCAACTTGGTAATCATTGCTTCTCCATTGCCATGTTGGCCCAGATAAAAAACCGCCAATCCATATGGACGAACTATTGTGTTGTGCGTTTACTAAAATGAAAATACAGATACTCAAATATGTATAAATTAACACAGCACTTGATAGATAACATTTGAAACATCTAAAAGTAGTACGTTAATACAAAATATTGCAGTTGAACACGTGAATGAAATCGACATCGTTAATGTCAGATGTAGTGGGTTCCCTTTGATATTTGAATTACTAGAACTCTTAACTGATGCATTCATGCAAAAACTGGAGAGGCATCATGCTACTGTCAGTGACTAGCAAGATCCGATGTAAGATCACCTTAAATAGAATATCAGCAACAGTTCATTCAACTTTGAGAAAATAATAAGCTGGCTTTAGAAAAGGACGATCCTGTGCTGACCAGATATTCTCGATAGGTCAGATTATCGAATAGTGCTATGAATAGAATGCATCAGTACACATAAATGTTATTGACTTCACCAGAACATTTGATAGTGTGCATAGACCAGCACTATGGAAAATCATAAGCCACAATGGAATTCCAGACAAGCTAATCTCCATCATAAAGGCTATATAACAAGTTCAGCGCAAAAGTCATATGTGATTCAAATGATATAGCTTTGCTGTCACACCGCAATCGAGATATCCAAATGAAAACTACAAAATTAGACAAGCATGCCAACCAAATAGGACTAAAGATTAACTCCAAGAAAACAAAGATGATGAAGACCAACCCAAAAATTACAGAGAAAGTAAACATTAAAGATGAATAAATTGAAGAAATACAGGAGTTTGTTTACCTAGGCAGCAACATCCTAGAAGGTTACACAAACAACATAACCCACAGTGTCTTCCAAACAAGATGCCTAAGACAAATTCTACATACGTTCTGGCCAAAAACGATCTTAAACAAAGACCTCGACTACAGAACAAATACAATTCCAACCTCTACGGAAATCCAGAGACGCAGGTGGAGATGGATAGGCCACGTTAGCCGAATGAAACCAGATTACATTCCAAGGGTTGCTATGAAATGGACACCAGCGGGAAAGAGAAATAGTGGAAGACCAAAAGAAAATTGGCGAAGATCCACCAACCGGGAACTGACCGGGAAAGGGTGGACATGGTGGGGTCAAGTTGAGTGAGTAGCTGCAGATAGAAAACATTGGTGTTCTTTAGTGATGGCCTTAGGGGCAAATAGCCCCGAAGAGGATTAGGTAGATATGTAATGCATTCATGCAATAGTAATGTTTGTTAAGGTCATGCAGTCCTAAAACACAAAGCTGCATGTACATACATCCCAATTATCCAAATGACTGAAATACTGTAGTAAGGACTTAAAGGTGCTGAATCCCGTATTGGCGTATAATTTATATAGTATTACAAAAATGACAGAAAATTGTCAAATTGTCCCCACATCCTGGCATTTGAACCGTCATTCACATTCAAAACTCTTTACGATATTAATTGTAAATTGCCCGACATTTATTCGTATTTGACGAAAGAGAATTACGAGTTCAATTCAACCACTGGTGAATGTTCCTATAGACACAAAACGTGATAGTTACCGTAATCTGGACGAGTCCGTATGTATTGTGCTACAAACTCCTGTTCACTGTCAGATTCGATATAAGCTAAATGAGCATTCATGCTTGAACACTGCTTCTGCAACATACAAAGACGATTTATTTTATCTATTTATACTGCCTAACGCCTCTTTTCGAATATTATTGGCTGGTGTGTTTGTCAAGGGCAGACTTAAAATCATTGAAGAGAAAGAGGTGTGATACTAGGAATACTGGTGCCTTGCCCTAGCTCGTTCCGAATAGACTCCTTAGTACTTTAACGTACCCAGTTCATAGCACCGACACACTACCTCTGGGTTTTAAACCAGGAAAAACTGAATACATGTATATTATTGATTTAGAATTACATTGGTCTTTTGGATCACACCAAAACAGGCGTCAGTTTTGGCTAAGAACGCAAAACAAAATATGTCAACACAAAGTTCAAACAACGACATTATTTATGTGTATCATGCATCAATAGTGCACGTGCAGTTCAAGTTATTTTGTGATTCCATTGAAGCACGGTATGTACGGAACGATTTAATTTGGATGATGAGTTTCTGTATAGACGATAATACTGAACACTGAATACCACATAACATTCAAATATAATAAACACTTCAAGTAAGAACAAATGCGTTTCTAGATGTACCGAGCATATTAGATATCCAATTATCTCTCGAATTCAAATATTTCTTGTGCACAAAGGACAAGGTTCACAAATAGCTTATTTGGCAATGGGATTTTGCAAAACATATAAATATATGTTCCTATGAATATATCCTATAATTATGCCCCCCCCCCCCCATCTTTGATGAGGAGGTATATTGCTGTGTACATGTCGGTCTGACGGCCTGTCTATCGGTCGGTCTGTCAGTCGGACGGCCTGTCTATCGGTCGGTCTGTCAGTCGGACGGCCTGTCTATCGGTCGGTCTGTCAGTCGGACGGCCTGTCTATCGGTCGGTCTGTCAGTCGGACGGCCTGTCTATCGGTCGGTCTGTCAGTCGGACGGCCTGTCTATCGGTCGGTCTGTCAGTCGGACGGCCTGTCTATCGGTCGGTCTGTCAGTCGGACGGCCTGTCTATCGGTCGGTCTGTCAGTCGGACGGCCTGTCTATCGGTCGGTCTGTCAGTCGGACGGCCTGTCTATCGGTCGGTCTGTCAGTCGGACGGCCTGTCTATCGGTCGGTCTGTCAGTCGGACGGCCTGTCTATCGGTCGGTCTGTCAGTCGGACGGCCTGTCTATCGGTCGGTCTGTCAGTCGGACGGTCTGTCTATCGGTCGGTCTGTCAGTCGGACGGCCTGTCTATCGGTCGGTCTGTCAGTCGGACGGTCTGTCTATCGGTCGGTCTGTCAGTCGGTTCACTAACTCAAGAACGCTTCAAACTCTACATGGAGGTAGGTTATCAACAGTATATGACCCATCTTTAGGTCAGTAGGTCAGTTTACACTTCATTAGTAAAAAATGAGCATACATATCCAAATTTCCTTTGTAATCCGTTGACAATACTGCGGAAAATATGTTTAACCTTAAATGTCAAGTGTGCCTAATTTAATATCAATAACGTAAAAACTTTCCACAAAAAACACAATGGCAGTCATGCTAAACTTTTGTATTTTTACATAACGAGTGCTTTGCATATTTTTATATATGAATAAAATACAACAGCGTAGCAAGAATGTCATCGTGTTTTTTGGAAGTTATTACGTCATGAAAGCAATGGAAATAACTAAAAATGACATTTGTCGCTAAATATGACATATTTTCAGTAGATATGTTGATAGATTACGAGGGAAAGTCTTTGACAAAAAAAACAGGGGGCAATTAAGTAATGCGTGCACCTTGTCCATTAAAATTATCTGCTCATGTGTATAGATGTTTGTACAAGTGCTGAATACAAATTGAGTGCACGTGTTACTTACATTAGTTGCCATTCGTACGAGTTGTTCATTTAAGACCACTAAATAGCATGAATTGTGAAAATACTCCCACTTTGATGGACAGCTATCTGCAAGTAGATCTTTATATCAAGTTTAGTTTCAAAAGTTGTATAAGCAAAAATCAGCAAATAATATGCCTTTGACAAATGTACAGCATAATTCATGTATTAGTACAATTACATAGAAGATATCAGTGAATATACAAGCACGTGCAATCAACGGCTACAGAGTGCCTTACATTTAATTTAGCATTGTAGATAAATTTAGATACATTTTAACAACACTAGACGCATCAACATACCATTACATACACAATAACGTAAACACTTTCCACAAAATACACAATAGCAGTTATGCTAAAGTTAGTATTCGGCATAAAAGGTAGGACTACATATTCAATTGTACTACAAATTGAAAGCACATGATGTTGTATTTGTACGAGTAGTATCATATGTATCATATTGTGTCATTTAATGTATGGTACCGATAATGTCACTTGAATATCATACTGATTCTGTCATTGAAATTATTATCATGCATCAAGTGAGTTGATATATACTTTCAAAATGGTCACAATTCGAGACCGTTAACATGGGCGAGCTCTACGAAGCGCTTTCCACGGGAGGTAATCATTGCTTCTATATTTAGAGGAAACTGAAAAAGGCGCTCGGTAGCGCTTTGCTTAGGCAACGGACCCTTGGTATGTCACTTAATTGACTACATTTATTATATTATTGAAACGGTAATACTTGTACTATGTTATAGTTAGAACATATTAAGTAAATTTTAATGATTAAAAAGGGCCAATGAAAACGCCGCATTTTCGCGGTTAAATGAAAATTTAATCATTAAAATTTTCTCTTAACAGACTTGACGTCTTGCGTTGGCGCTAATTTCTATCGGCCAATCAGAATGCAGAATGTTATATTCTAAGTTAGTTAGAACATATTAAGTAAATTTTAATGACTAAAGAGGCCTCGCTTCGCTTCGCTCGCTCCGCCCTTTTTAATCATTAAAATTTACTTAATATGTTCTAACTATAACGTAAACAGCTACTTCTATTTTTATGTTCAGGCTTTCTGCAGTCTGGAATGATCTTAACAAAAAGATAATAATGAAATTTCATACTGTATTTATACTGTATTGTGGCCGTGGTCACTTTTTAACTATCGTACATTGTAAAACTAAGAATGGCTCATTGGTATCTATTTGTTCGTCTAATATATGTACAGTTATGTTTTAACTGTTGTTCAAGTATATGATTTACTGGCTAATATTATACAATGGTTTACTAGTTCCAGCATTATGCATTTATGACAAAACCTTCCTAACTTTCTACGTTTGCAAGCGTTTTTATGCAATTTTATTGAATTACTTACGGGCTGGTGATATGGTCGTGATCGGTGGACGTGTTGTAGGAACCTCACTGTAACACATTAGATGCTATAAACTAAAGTGATACAAATAATAAGAGAAAACAACAAAGAAATAATATCGAGAACAAATAGTTTTTGTACCGTTGGTTAACTGGGCTTAAATTGTCATCTTTAATTTATCTTTTACTTTTATAGCACCTATAAAACTTGTTTACGTTCTTATAAATAGTGAAACCGTGAAGCCACTACAAGTTCACATATGTATTGAAATACAATATAAATACTGTAGCGCACAGACAATCCAAAGCCACACAGAAACGACGGCAGCGCCTAGCCATCCACGCAAGAGCCAGACATAGAACAAACCACCCACATCCACAAAAATGGATATTTCAAGCAAGCCTTTATACTCACTCCGCAATGAATGACACACTGTGGACTTCGAATTCTGTGCATAATTAGCCATAAAGGGGGTTAATTATAAATGATAACTACACTGAAGTGAAGTACTAAGTAGGACTGAGAAGGCAGCACTCAACTTACCTAGCCGAGCATAAAAACATACAAAGCACAATGTAAACGAGAAAATAACCTCCCTAGTCCCTGCTGTAAAAAGTTAAATGAACGAATTTCAGCAATCAAAAAGCTGAATACTGTAGCTGAATGAACAAGTGACAGCAGTAAAGCTCGATATCACTTACAGAGGACGTTCGCAAATGAAGAAGTGCTTTTCAGAGCAAAGGAAGTCTACCCATTTACTGGCATCGAACCCGTCAATTGAAGCACATGTTTCGGAACGAGTGTCTAAAATGCAAACGAAAAGGATTGTGAATTATATGTAAGTGGTGTCGCAAACAAAATGGTGGTTACGAAACCACTGAACTGAAGTGCACAATTCATTTGCCCACAAGCACATGTTTTATTCACACTTATGTTTGGTTTTGTATCGCAAGTGAATTCGATTTTCACATTGAATGTCAATGTGTGTAGACCGCTACACGTACATATTTGCTTTTAAAGCGTTTGTTTAACAACCTTCACGTAGACGTGCAGCAAACAACTAGTGGACTATAAAGGTGGTTATTGTTTTATAATAATTGATAGAAATAATCTAAATTACCAACATAGAAGTTCTACCAGTGAAGTATAAAGGTATTAAATCATTATAAATATTTATAAATGAAATACAAATTTTATTTGAATATACATGTACACGTAAATACTTACGGATGAATTGATGATGCGTTGACCAGTGTGTGTATGAGAATGGAATACCATGTTGGCTCGTACTACCAACCCATTTCCATCCCCCTTGGTAGCTATGCATACCTCCAGTCCATACAGCTGAGTGGCTTAGAACCCCTGTGTCTAACAAAAGATTGAAATCTCCCCTTGTCAAGAACTTAATAATAGTACTTGGACACATCATAATATTGGATTGTGTTTCATTAAGTCCCCGCTGGCTTACAACAAAATGAACACTCCCTTGGTCAAGAACGCAATACTAATACTCAAGAACATAATAATATTGGATTATTTTCATAAAAATACATACAGGCATGTGGTATTTGTCTTAGACAACAATGACTATATATGCATAAATACGAGGCTTGTTTAAATATAAATGCAAGTAGGGCTATAGTTTTCTTATACCAACGCTTTTCGCAATAAAGTGAAATGTATAGCTAATATACCTTTGTACGAGGAGTGTTCGAAAAGATATGCAATTTACTCTATAACTTTTTATTGACAAAACCATTTACAATGAAACTCACAGAATACCTTCACTGAACTCTCCATTACACATTGCACACAAATTTAACATTTAAATTCAATATTAAAGGTATGTTTCGTCATCTGCAAAATGTACAACTTTTATGTACTGTTATATGGCTGACCACATAGGTTTCCTGGAACAGTACCTATGGTCTTCTGCATGAAATTTAAGTCTAGGAATTACAACGTATTCGCATAGGACTAGTTCTACAGAATGAGCTCCGCTGTGCGATTTCCAACCTCTTAAAAAAATAACACAATTGGGGAAAATCACATTTAGTACAGAGCAGATATTGTTTGGGGGAAAAAGGCAAAACAAGTATTTTTCAAGAATCATGTCACATAATGTGTGTCTTGTAACATACTAAAAATCTAGGTCAATACTTGCTAGTTAAAGTCGACTTTTTTTGGGGTAAAACCTTACAAAATATAAAAGCATAGCATGAATTTTTGGAATCTATAGATCACTAAGTCATTAATGAGTTTATTTTATAATAATATATTGTGATAGGTAGGTTGTTACTTGTAGTTTAAGATGTCAAACATCGTTTTTCATGTTAGTGTGCAAAATGCGATATTTTTGGACAAAACCTTTAAAAATATAAACAAAACCGTGAGTTTTTGGAATCGGTTGAATACTAAGTTATTAATAATTTAATTTGATAAATAATCACTGTGATAGGTACTTAGTGCCATGTACTTTAATGCATCAAAAATAAATTGCCAGAATATTGCGCTAAATGAGAGTGTTTTTGGGCTTAAATATTACAAATATAAACGAAAAGTATGAATTTTGGGAATCTGATGATTATTTTGTAATTTTTACTCCATCAAATAAATACCGCACACTATGGAACTTGATTTCAGAATTGTACAAGACATCCATAACAGTACATGATCAAAAAAAGTTGTTTTCTGTGTATTGTGTTTCCCTTTATGTAAATGTGGCACTTACAAGAGGACCTGTGCTAATTAAATGACGTCATCATAATTATTGTATTTACGCGACGTCAGTAGCGTCATTTCAATTGTCATGTCTAGTTTTCATCATATCATAGCATGCCACTAAGTTGGACCATTTTAAAAAGGTATAGCTTTTTGGAAATCTTAAACATTTAACTACACAATTCTATCAAAATGTAAAGAGTTGAAAGTTTGACCTCAGGTTGGAAATCCCACAGCAGAGCTCAGAATAGACTTGGTGATAATGTATTCTCATGCGTTTTTCACGCTATATGAAATATTTCTGAAGTTTTCCATGCACACAATCTCTATAGAACCTTCTAAGAACATATTTGTCCATTGGTTCTGGTTTTTTTAATTGCAAGACCTTTGTGGATGAAGAAAATCAAATGAACCATTTCCATCAGTGACTGTGTGTGTTTTACAATTACGGATTTCTTAGATTTTCTGGTAGCAAACATATATGATATTTCTGCTTCCTTCTTGGTTAATGGTATTCAACGTATGTTCTATCCCTTGTTATACTACGTAAAAACTTCGCTTGAAAGTACTGGAGGTATAAATTTAATATATTGTTGCATTTAAGATAAGATGACGTTTTTACCCAAGTGCAGACAGTGGTCTAATGGTTAAATATGTCAAGTTTGAAGCACGAAACCCCTTAAGATATGCATATAATTGCATTTCTGTTCGAACACCCCTCGTATGAGCTTTACATAGATACCTCACATTTCAATATATTTATTCCTGCTGTGACAATTATCACGGTCTACATTGACACAAATGCTAATTGTTGGGTAGTGTTCCTTTTCCAGACCAAATTTGGTTATATTTAATATTCGTTGTAGCACCCATGAAAATACCATAACACCCTCAACATTTCTAGTTAAAGATTTTGTTTATTATTATCATACCATGCATGTATTTATATAGCACCTTTCTATGCAATGACACGCTCAATAGTAATGGAATTTATCAAATTAGACAAAGATATTTACTGGTACTGCCAGGTCTCGATATAATGACACGCGATATACTGACAAATTTATTGTACTGACGTCATATATTAAAAATGCTCAATGAAATTTAGTTCAGAGTACAAATATATCCGTTACAACGACATTTTTCTTGGGAACAAACAGTGTCGTTGTATCGAGATCTGACTGTACCCTGGAATTTGGAAATTTGCTCGGTAGTATTCTTAAGAATTTGTACTCACTGTAAAATCTGAAGGTTTGTAGTTGAGAGGAAAGAAAGTGTTGCTCCGCACTTGATTCCACAAAGACCAAATGTGCGCGGTCATTCGAACATGTTTTCTGTAATTACCGAAACAAATATAACACTTTAAGTGGACACCCAAACATTGGTACGAATGTAATGTAATTACATATGTCGAGTCATCACTACTCAGTTTTCATTTAATTAACTTCCTTATATTCAACTTATTCTAATGCATATTAGGTTTATGTTCTTATTTTATCCTAACATATTACCCTAAAAGTAGTTGGTTTAGATGGAGTATCTTACATCAGTGAGAATTAATTTTGAATTTAAACGAATAAAAACGATGCAAATTCAAATGCAATATATTATTTATCACATACATTAAATTTAGTAAAATACAATTTCTACTTACCATAGATGATTTATGATCCTTTCTAGCATGGGTGTGGAAATAATAGCACGACTCGTGGAATCTCGACCAACCAAGCGGACATTGTGGTTCATAGTGCGCGGAATTGTGGGTAGATCTAGTGGTTCTAGACGTTGATCTTAGCGTTGTGACTTCTGGAGATGTTTGTGTGCCAACATCACTAAAATAGTTAGCATAATATACAAATCGCTGGCTTAGAATTAGAAGGTCGTAAGTACTAAATTAATATTTTGTGAAAACAAGAAAAAACTTATTGAAAAACAAGCTTTTTAAACTTCATTTTGGTCAACATGAAACTTCCGATTTTCATGAAAATAGGCATATAAGTACTTCAAATAAATGTAAAATAAACAAGAATATCTTATCGACACAGCTTATTATTTAATCACAAGCTGCCTGCAGTTCTACTTCGTTCAAGTCAGTATTCCAAAAAGCACGTATATATATATCTAAATATGATAATAAGTCGGACTAGGCAGCAACAGTAGAGCAAGAAAGACAACAAAAATGGAATACTAACTGTTAACGCTACATGACAGTTGCCGCGGTCAAAATGACCAATACGAGTATTGATGACCATAAGTTATAATTTGCATCTATGAAAAGACACTTAGCCATGTGTATAAAAGTTATAGCGAACTTAATGACTAGTAATGCCGAGCCGAGCATAGCCTTTATTTGCCAGTCAGCTTATGCTGAAATATGGCAGGCATATATGTGTACCCCATTCGGATTTGAACCCGGGTCGTCAGATTAGACGGCAAGCGCGCAAACCATTGAGCTACGGAGTATGTGAGACGACCGTATATGGCATTATTATCATTTTACGAAAAAAACGGACGGTCCAGGGAATCAGTCATATTCAGACAACTAGCCACCATTGCGTGTAATATTTATTTCATCAGTGATTAAACTTGATTACACAATTTTTTCCTTCCACCCCGCCCCCCCCCCCCCCCCCCCCGTCTCAACACTTATTTTAGTAGTTAAGTTAGAGGAAACCCCACATTTGGTTAGTATTAATGAACATAGTTATGTTGATTAATGTTTCATACAAGTCAGTCTACCATTTTCATGTATTGCATTTTTTACTGTAATTTCGTTTTTTAATATTACATACTAGTAGGTCATTCGTGTTTGTCACACAACATAGATGACCATGTCCACTCAAATATTGCATCTGTTTCGTTTTCTCCCCGGTCGGTCGTAAAAGATATTATAACATACAGGTGTTTGATAACTTACAGTGAACGTTCGCAAATATAGAAGAAATGCGAAGTAGGATAAAAGTCCATCCAATGAAAGCCATCTATTCCCACCGTAGCCGCATATGTGGGCCCACTGTGACTCGCTGATCATGAAGAGAACGTGACAGAATATGTATAATATGAAATGGCATGTTACACATACATGTATGTTACTATAAATAGTAACAATTTTTAGTTATTTTCCTCTGATGATATATTTTGCTGGGTTATTTTAACGTAACTGGTCCTCACGTGGTGGCCGATTATTGATAATGGCCCGCAAAACAGAAAACAACGTGACTAAAATAGCTCGCATTAATAATTTGATTTCAATTTTAAGAACGAATAACATGTTTCTATAAAAAAACACAGACAAAGATAAGAAACAAACAAATTTTGTCAGGATTAAGAAATTAATGCTTCGAATGGGAAGTAAAATATGTATTATACGCTACAAAACACGATGTGGCGGGCGGTGCTCGTTTATGATTATTATGCTTGCTTAAGGGTAGTTTGTAAATATGCTTACTGTGCTTGCTGTTAGAGTGTGCTTGATAATTGATGTACTCACAGCACTTCCCAGGTACGTGAAGTTCTTGACGTCTTCGATTGGGCCATCTTGTATGATAATAGGGCGACTGCATTTATTATCAGCGTCTTTGTTTTGCTGGTGCTGATAGTCAGCCCTGTTTATTGAGCAACCTGTTGTAGATGGTCAGTTTTCGGCTGTACATGGTTAATGCTATGAGACATCAGGCAGATAGGTCAGCGAAATCTAGGTCTTCGAGTCTCTTCTCAAAGGTCCACTGTAGACCACGTGGCACATTATTGGTTGTCTTCATCACCCAGTCGATGACAAGAAGAAAGATCCTGGGCGACAACAAACATCCTTGCCGGACTCCTGTTGTTACAGCAAATGATGGTGAGAGGTCAGAGTTGTGGATAACTTGGCAGGTCATACCTTCATAGAAGCTGCATATAATGTTGATTAACTTGTCTGGTATGCCGTAGTGCTTCATGATCTTCCAAATCATGCTCCGCTCGATCATATCGAACGCCTTGCGGAAATCTATAAAGTTCAAGAAGGCTGGAGACTGCCATTCTATAGACTGTTCAATTATTATACGTAGTGCAGCTATTTGATCTGTACATGACCTTCTTGATCTGAATCCGGCTTGTTTGTCTCTTAATTTCTCCTCGATGCTGTTCTTCAGGCGTTCTAGTAGAACACTTGAAAGGATCTTTGAAGGGTGTCGATGGATAGTAGTTTTATTCCTCGCCAGTTGTTGCATTCGCCCAGATATTCCTTCTTGGGAAGTTTGACAATAATACCGGAATTCCACTCATCGGGAATCTAGCAATTGTCCTCTCCATTGACGCGATATTGTGATGTGGTTGATCTGGTTCTCTGTCATGAGGTCTGGAGACTTCTAAGTGGCCTTGTGTTTGTCCTTGTTCATTAAGAACGTGCCTCCAATGGTGGGGTCGTTTTGGCTATAGAAGTCTGCGATCATGTTCCCATTTCTGATGATGGTTCCTAGTCCTTCTCTTTCCATTGTATCGTCTCCAACCTTGGCATTCCCATCTCCCATAAGTATGGTTATGTCTCTTCTAGGTGTTCTATCCATTACTGTCTGCAACTGGTGGTAAAAGTTGTCCTTATCCTCCTTGTCAGCCACGTTTGTTGGGACATAACATTGGATGACTGTGATCTTCTGAAATCTGGACTGGAAGAGGGCTGTGAGGATCCTATCGCTTATTGATTCCCATTTCAGTAGGCTTCTGAGAGCGGTTTTATTCATCATCAGGCCTACTCCGTTTCGATGTTGTGCATTGTCACCAGTCTGACCAGAGTATAACAGGGTTTCACCAGTAGCAAGTGCGACTCTCCCTGAGTTGGTCCAGCTCACTTCTAAAAGTCCTAGGATGTCCAATCTGTATCGCTGAAATTATCTTGTGAACTGCTCTGTCTTTCCTGCTACATACATATTACGTGCATTTCAAGTCGCAATCCTTGAGACGGTTCGTGGAGAGAGGAGTTTTGTCGGCGGATTAGTCCACGTCATGAAATCTCTCCGGTGTCGTTTCCTTTGATCCTTTGATAGCGTATTTGTTTTTTGTTTGTTTCTGTAGCGGTAAGTATTTTTATGCGGTAAGGGTGCTTGCCTCACGCACAGGCCTCCTCCTTTCGCATACAGGCTTGACACCGTTGCAAAAAAGAACACGCTCAAATAAATATCACATAACTCAATTACAAGCCATAATAACAAACAAACAAAATGAACAAGATATTGGCCTAGAATATAAGAATGAAAGAAACTTTTTGCTCACAATGTCGGGGATAATACTTGGTTGACCAGTTTGTATACATAAATGGAGTACCGTGTCTGGTCGTTCTATCAGACCATTTCCAACCGTTGTGAGTGGACACACCTCCTATCCATACAGCGGTACTGTGTATATCCCCGCTGTGACTCACTAACAACAAATCATTTTATTAATATTGATTCATATTGATTGGTATAACTCCAACGCGATAAATTGCAGTACAAAAAAAACACAATATAGCCTATATTTTTGTAATAAACTCGCCCGTCAGGTAAACTTTATATTGGTTCGATATAAAATAGACTAGTGTGCAAATCTCATTATATATATCAAAGGCGCGGTAGTGTAGTGGATAAACCCTCACTTCCTCCAAGTTTCTATTTTATTCTGAGTTGTAGGTTCGATCCCCATTCGGTCAACTTTTTTTATCGCATGTATCCATGTTATAAAGTCTTATATTATACTGCTGTTTTAATGAATCGATACTTCAAAGTGATCAAAGTTTCATGTTGTAGTGAAAATATTAAAATCATTATATGAGTGCTGTACTGCATATAAAAATAAAATAATTGAAATACCACTTGATACAGAATGAAAACATAACACCAACATTAATCTACGTACTGCATACCTTACTTCATGTACGTCATTATATAAGTTACACATAAAAAATACTCGTAGGTACTTGTTAAAAGATAAAAAAAACTTTTAAAGTTAAAGTAACTTGGATGGGTGCGGAACCAGTGGCGAGATTGAACAAAATTACTTGTATAATAACGGCATGCTTACCCACTCGACTAACGAGACGATGTAAAAACTGGTTTCCAAGTATTATACTATTGATTGAAGGTAACTATTTTATTATATAAAACATATGCCTCCCCTATGCTTTTGAATGGGACAGTTCCCTCATTAGTATTACTTATTGAACCGACAGTATATAAATCGATTAATCGGGTTGGTCACTTGTTTACATAACACTGTGTATATAAATATTACAAGATCTCTTATTAATGTATAATTTCATTAGACAGTATGTGTATAAATACACTACTCAACACTCATAACCGATCACTTCATATATTATTAAAAATTCCAGTCATGCTGTATCTAATTAATATTCTGACGATCGTAAATACATAAGCCAGGTGTAAACAACATAAAAATAAAACTTAAAGATTATTCTACTATTTCTTAACAACCTTATTCAATATATACGGAATATCACTGCAGTGTGTTGATCCGTTGTGCCGTATTACCTCGAGTTGCTTGTGTAATGCCGTATCTCGCGAGACCGCTAGGTCGAGTGGGATGCGGTATGGCGCAAGCAACGAGACGTAATACGGTTTAACGGATCAACACCACTGCAGTGATATTCCTTTTATTATATACCTTCAAAGGTGAATAAAGCGATTTTACGCGCGAAAATGCGTTTAATGTGTATACTTTGACGCCATGAACGTCGGCATATTTTCGGCATATAACGCGACGCCCATTCATAAAAAGGTAAATGTATACGTCGTGACGTCATTGACGTTGGCATATGTTCGGCATATAACACGTCAGACATGCATGATACGGATTCGGAAAACCAGACATGTATGATACGGAAAATGCAATCTGTCGCGCTGTATTCCACCGCGCGATTTGGCCTGTATTCGTGACAATACATTGCTAGGTATATAATAAAATTGACAACCACCCTCAAAACCAGAAATAACCAGTTATTGGATAAAATGCAATGCCGGTATCCCATTTTCTAAACATGAAAAATGATAAACAATAACTTTAAAAGGACGATAAGACAACAATAAAAGCATACGACAAAGCTCTACTGCGAAAAGTTGTTTAAATGAGAAAATGTGAAACAAATTAAAATCATCGACTTTTATGATTTAGCTGGATTTTCAAAGTGACAATGTAATTCACCATAGGGAAGATAAGATTATGAAGATAAAACGCGCTTATATTTTGATATAATTCAGTTTGATAGACGAAAATTGACAAAAGAAGGAGTGTATAAAATTTGACTAATCTATCACCACGCGTTACGACTATTTTGAGAAATTATTTTTCGTTCTATTTACAATTGAAAGGGAGGTAATTTCACATTTGTTTTAATTTCCTAAATTTGAAAGCTGCACAGATTTAAAACGTGTAATTATTTAAGCAATGTTTAATGTTTTTCTGCTTGGGCGATCAACTTTGAGTCAACATTTTTAACGTTTTTTTGCATTTCCTCAGACAAACGTTAAATTTCACAGAATACCTGTTTTTATAAAAACAACGGGCAATAACTCTGCATAGTTGACGACGCTACATAAAACATGAAGGTTTATTGCTAAAGAGCATATAATGACGATTGAGATAAGTACCGATATTTCCCTATTTCCATGAACAAAAATTTTCGAGTTTGAAAAGTGATCGGTTATAAGTGTTGAGTAGTGTATGTTGTGAATAAGGTATTGGTTTTTCACTGCCTTCTACTCCAAGGCACCGCGTATAAACCAAATCACTGTACTCATTATTGTGATACTATATAATTCAACGGGTACTCATTTTTGTGATTGAAACATCCGGTTATTTTCCATCACTGTACTTAAAATTGCAATACTATATAATTCAATGTGTACTCATTATTGAGATAACCGGAAGTTGACTGGTTTATACACTGTGCAAGTGAAATGTTTAAAACAATAAAATACAATGTTATGAATCGCAATGTTTCTATACAAGTAACGGACCTGATTAAACGGACGACAATATATTCTGTCAGAATGAATCGCATTATAAACAATAAGCATCATCTATTTAATTTGAATGATAGCCCTTTATAGAGGAAGACGGGAAAAACAGGGCTTGCCCAACTGTGTCGCCTCTTTAAATAAATACTGTATAAAGCGCACAGATAATCCAAAATCACTCACAAACGGCGGCAGCTGCCAGCCACCCACACCAGAGCCAGACACAGAACGAACCTAACATATCCTCATACATAATATAAGTGTGGACTTTTAATTTCGTGCATAATTAACCATTAAGGGAGGTAATTATGAATAATTACTACACTAAAGTGAAGTACGGGGGATGCTTTCTATAACCGCCGCACGGCACCTAACACCTACTGTACATAGTGAAAATTAAATACTGTAGTAAAGTCGTTATTATTATCCGAACACATGTCCAAAATACATAGCATTTTGTTACTTTCTATTATATACTAGTACGTATTTAGACTTGTATTAGGCGAAACAAATACTACAACTTAAAGTAATTATTTCTTCCGCGTATATGCATGTGACAATACAAATATAATACTAGTATACATAACTGTATTAATAACGTTGTACACTTACTGTCTGGTCGGTATTGTTGCAAATAAGAAGCAATCCAACGTTGCTTTGAATCGGAATCGACGAAGACTAAATGTGCATTGTACTGATTACATTGTGCCTAAAATATTACAAAAAGACTAAATAAGTTACCTGTAATAGCGTTTTGAGTTGAGTATTGTGACGTATGCTTGTGGTCTGTGTTTTTGTGTGTGTTCCTATCCGTACCTTACGTGTTCAGCTGTTTCTGTTCAGTGATTCCTTTCCTGAACGATTTTTGTTATTTTTCACAAAGGATTGTTGTAAAATTATATTTATGTTATTACAGTGTGGACATACCACGTGGTATGTAACATTTATTTTGGCTAAGAACTCACGAAAATTATGTCTGTAAGTATTTTATCCTTTGACTGATTTGAACGATTTGAATGAGTATCATCAATGTCACGTATTCTAACACGATCTGCGGATTAATCCATATAGGCATAGAGCAAACCATGGCACGTATTATTACCGCAATAAAATAAAACTAGAAATTGGCTGTTACTAGTTACGTACCGTATCACATGACACATTTATGAATAAATGAACTTAAACTTTATAGAAAAAATTCCAACGAGTCGCTAACAAGGCAAGTTGCACAAGTATCCATTGTTACAGCTATGACGCATCAATTTTTAAAAACTCCAATATAATCTCGAAACTAAGGTCCATAAAAACGTCTGATCAATTCATTTATATTTTTCATTTCATGATATAGATACCCGTTACTCGTGTTGTTAAAATTGTTTCAATGTTTAAAATTTGTTATTTCCTTCAGAAAATTACGAAGGTCGTTTTCATTAATTATCGAGGGAGGTATTGTACCAGCTAATAGCGACTCAATTTCAGCGTGGAATTATGTTCAATGTCAAATGGGTGAAAATGGAATGCGCGCAGTTAAATAGTACGGGACATTATCGTATTTAGAATCAAAATAAAAACGATGTTCTTGTATTTTGTCGGTAAATAAAACACGGGCACTCGTTCGGATGCGGAAAATTCAATTACACGTGCTACGCATTCGTGATTTAATTTTTCCGCATCCGAACTCCTGCCCGTGTTTTATTCAAAAACGAACGAAAAAACTTCGTCTGATAACATCGTTCTCACAAGACAGTATATAACCCGAGATTCTCTATATATCGAGGTTACACAATTGGGAGATTGTTGCCATAGACAGCAATGTTGACTAAAGCGTTCGTACTTTCATTGCTAGGCTATGGCACTGAATAGTACGGGTTGGAATCGCACTATAGGTGCAAACTATTTACATCACTGCTTCGTTTCAGCCTTTATCATTCTTTCCTTTGGTTTCACCCTTTCCTATGGTTTCAGCTACCCCTTTATTGCGAAAATTGTAGCACAACGAGTGGAAAGTTTGATTCCATTATGTGGATTGCATGAACAAAGTAGTATACATTGCCTAATATAATGTTGTGAATCTATTTTTTATTTTTATATTAAATTGCGCTATTGTAAGTGATTTGTCAAAGAAACAAGACAAATCGTGAATATTTTGAGAGGGCCTTTTGGCAAAACAGGCATTGGATGTAAATAAATTTATGTCTAACATTACATGTACATAACCTAAAAATATTTCACGTTGAATCCTTTAGAAATATTATTTCTTTAACATTATACTTGAGTGGCTGAAACCAAAGGAAACATATTAACTGTGACTGATTTACTGTGAATGTCACAACTTATGATTATCATTATTATTTAATGTGTATAAGACTAACATAACCCTGGTCATTTAAATAGCTATATTATTACAAAAAGACTACACAGACAAAAACATTTGGTCAATTTGTGTAGATTAAAGACCAACTATAATGTTCTAAACATTTTTCAAGCTTGCACAAATAAAATTTGGCAAACATAGGATGTTGATTCTTAAGTGACTGAAACCATAGGAAAAATGATACACATTAAATAATAATGATAATCATGACATGTGACATTCTGTTTATCAGTCAAAAGAGATCTACCGTAGGGACAAAATATCTAAATTATTGTATAAGAAACCGGTATGTACTTACGACTGCCGCTGGGTGGTCCAGTCTTCCAAAAACATTTAGGCTGAAGTAGTAGCAGCTTTGTTGAAACAGATGCCAATCATGAGGACATTTCACGTGATGGTTTATTGTTGATTTAAGCATAGCAGAACTCGTCGTGCTCAATATGGCTTTGGTTGGTCTTGTTGTACGCTTGGTTGGAGCAGAGGTAGACGTAAATGTTCGGGGTATTGCCGTTGTCAATGTTGTAGTCGTAGGCGTCATCGTCGTAAAAGTTGTCGTTGTGGGATTTGTCGTCGTAGAGGTCGTCGTCGGAGTCGTAGAGGTCGTCGTCGGAGTCGTCGTCGTTGAGGTCGTCGTCGGAGTTGGAGTCCTAGAAGTCGTCGTCGGAGTTGACGTTGTCGGAGTCGTCGTCGTAGAGGTCGTCGTCGAAGTCGTAGAGGTCGTCGTCGGAGTTGACGTCGTCGGAGTTGACGTCGTCGGAGTCGTCGTCGTAGAGGTCGTCGTCTGAGTTGTTGTCGGAGTCGTCGTCGTAGAGGTCGTCGTCGGTGTCGTCGTCGGTGTCGTCATCAGAGTCGTCGTCGTCGGAATCGTGGTGGTAGAGATCACTATGGGGGTTGTTGGCGTTGTCGTCGCAGAGCTCGTTTTATTGGACGTTTCCGTCGTTGAAGTTGTTGCGGTGGAAGTTGTCGATGTGGGAGTCGAAACAGTAGTTTTGGTAGAAGATACGACTGTAGACGCATTTGTATGTGTACCAGTGGTTACTTAAAATAAATGTACACGATAAACCTACTTGCATGACATTGTATAAACAGGTTTTCACAATATTTGGAGCTCTGAAAGCTTCCACTAACAAGTCCTAATCTATATCGACATTTCCAATAATCGGGTTGGCCAATGTGAATCGAATTTGAAGCATTTTTAAGAATATGTTCAGTAGTTCAATATAAAACTAATATTGACTATACATGTACATGTATAACGTTATATAATTGTCATATTGAAATGTATAATTTGTTTTTTTTACACAATCATGTTTACGCTTATGTTTCGACTTGAACAATATATGTATTATATAGCAAGATGAAGTTAACTCAGGTTTTAAATTATAATATTGTCTCACTCACTTTTGATTTAGGCAGTCCTACCTTGGATACAATTATCATAGTTTTCTTGCTTATTTCAGATATTTGACTTCCAATGTTCAACCTTGGACACACGACTGTCGACCTCTATGTCTCGCTTCTTCATGATGTCATGATATTTTGACAGACCAAAATTTTAGTTAATTAATTTACTCGCTTATGACATTCATTATGGTTTACAGTTGCCCGAAATAAACTTGATTGTGAGACGTGAAATATTGCATGCCAAATTCAATATTTGTGTATAAAAAATCCTGACAGGAAAGGTTCAAATAAACTTAATTCTCACCAAAACCAATCGGCGGACGCGTTCCTGAGCAACTTTCCTGAGTCAGATAGTCAGGTGAGGCTTTGATATAACCCATCTACAAAATAAGTGTAGTCGGTTTGCGATCAGAATGAACTTCTATAAATATTAAATATCTTAAAAAGTACATTTCCGATAAAAGAAAAATTAACTTTACCAACTCTCGTCGTACTTATATCCTGAGATCGTGTGTAAATAATGATTTCTCTTCTTTATCGAAGGCCGTTTTCTAGTTTCTGTCTGTGCAGGGTTATGTCGTCAAACCGGGTTTTACGCATTTTGTGAACATTCTATGCTCGACACAGGCGACATTGTGTACGTGTATTGATAAAAGTTGTATTTTTTATGTATAATATTATATTGTCTTGAAGTGTGCAGTACAAATTAAATGATTGTATTCGGCTTGTTTAAAATATTGGACATAATGTTGAGTTGGGTATATGAGGGCCAGTCATAAAGAAATACCCCTGTCTTATGTATTCATAGTATAGATGTGAAAGATATTTTATCGGGTCGAATCCCTTTGCGTACGAGTAGTAGTTTCGGCTGATGTACGACACATTCATTTGATAGTCGTCACAGCATAGCGGTAAATACTACTTCACAGGTCAAGATGTATACGCCATAGGCAGTCAGCACGTACCCAAATACTATCCCGGCCAAATCGGATTTTACCACTGTTTACTATCATATGACAGGTTACTTACAATATTTCCGATTATAAAAGTGCCTGTCACATTTGTAGCCGTGTAGGTTTATTATTCATTGGAATGGTATATTACGGGTATCAACGTGTAGCTACTATATTATACTTTCAGGATATATCAACACTTTAGTCCTTAAATACACACCCGTTTACACACCGAACGTCAGACTCAAGAATACAATTCCTTAATTAGGTCGCTAACTAAGACGTTCCGTATATACACCGGAAACAAACGGACATGGCCGAGCTTTCACGATTGAACAACTATGAATGACGCGAACCACAGTCTAGCCAATCAAACGATCGCTTCGAAATCTGTTGAGATCGAAAGGTTATCGGAATACTAAATAGGATTGGAAATTAACGGTGGCGAATTTCGTACATTTTTTTAAATTATCGATCTAGTGAAATATTGCGCTGTTTAATTGGCATGTGAGGTAAATTATTTAGTTACACTAGCTGAAAGGATGACTAACTAGGCCCGTTTGTGAAGGAAGCATGCATTCTGTTTCAAGGCAAAATACACGTTTACAAGCGTGAAAATCTGGGGTTTGCTGAACGTCTTAGTTAGCGACCTAATTAAGGAATTGTATTCTTGATTCTGACGTTCGGTGGTAAAATCCTATTTGGCCGGGATAGTATTTGGGTACGTGCTGACTGCCTATGTCTGTGATGTCTTTAGTACAAAAACTAATATTTTCTGTTTATTTAAGTAATATGTAAAGCCATTTTACAACAGTTGACCAAACCGATTTATGTTTGTAAACATCACGTTATTCTGGGCACACTATTGTTGAATATAACTCCAACGCGATAAATTGCAGTACAAAAACAAACACAATATTGCCTATATATTTGTCATGGATTAAAATCAAGGACCCTAACACTTACAAATGAAAGCATACAAACATTTGGCACAACATATAAAGTTTTCATGCTCCTAAATATTCAGAAACGATCAATATAGCGGATTTTGTGTTTGTTTTTGTATTGCAATTTATCGCGCTTTTACTAAGTGTTTTTCAGAAACAATAATAAATCATTATTTTATTTTGAGTGAGTACAAAACGTTTTTAACATTCAGGTTTAAGTACTTGAATATTAAAGATCCATCTTTCACACAGTTGTTTATTTTTTCAGGGTCTGCAACTGTACTCATTCCCTATCCATGCATAACATTGTAACAATTGGCTTTGCGCTAAGGTATTTGTATTGCCAAAGTACGTCAAATGATAACACTATTATGTAAAACTATTATATCCAACTAGCATTTACTACTGTCTTCTCGGAGCCTAACTGGCGATGTGACGTAGTACTGCACAGATACCTGGGTAAAATATGGCTGCTCTCCAAGTCGGAGAGAGTTTAATTACCATAGCTAATCAGTGTGTGAATAAGGGGCTAAAAACACTGACTTTGAAAATAATTTGGGGTACTTTACAACATATCAAAAAAATAAATATAAATGGTGAACTTTCACTTGGGGTTTTAAGGGTTCCAACCTGATCGCTAACGGACTGTAATAACCTAATAATATTACTGCTGATTCTTGACACATGTTCGTCTTTATAATATATTAACCAATGTTCGCTTCTCGTCTACTCATATATTTTACTTTATCAGAGGCGAAAATTATCGCCAATGCTTTATAACGAAGCCTCGTGTTGTGTTCAAAGTGTATTCATTTATTGCATCAAAATTATATCAAATATCTAATAATCCAAATTCCAGGAAAGATGTAAAATAATCGTACCTGTTTTTCAAACTGGATGGCATGGAACCCAGCACTTCCTGAAGCACCTGTTGAATAAAGTGGTTTACAGTCAAATTCGTACACATATCCTAGAATGTCTGAGGTCGTGCTTTGAAGCTTATACACTGGGGTTTCTAGTTGATAGCTACACAAGCACGGATAATATCCAAATGCATAACCGAGAGTATTATAAACAAGTATAAGCATTAAAACATAAGTTGACACAGACATTTTGTAAAGTCTCTGATAATACGCTGTTTATTTATTCGTTTTACCAAAATCTCTGTAATGGATGACCTATCTACATGCGCCCTACAAAGATTGTCCACTCTCACACCACTCCCTACAAAAACGACAAATGTACTGAAAGAACCGTAATAAGCAAAAGCGAACCATTATGAATAAAAGAAAACACCAAAAACGTTTAAGTGAATTACGTACCTTCCTCCATATCTATTACATGTATATAGTACTGGTTCTCTTCTTATCTCGAACTTTATGCACTACTTCACTTAATTGAAATGGGTTTATCTTCTCATATTTTTGTCTCAAAATATACTTAATTTAATTTCCTTATAAAGTGTCCGCAATTAAGAATGGTTTTATAGGATGCTGAGACACATGAACGTACGAGGTGCAATTTAAAGTCGCTGGCGTACCAGTGTGACGTAGAAAACATACCATTACACTTAAAGATTTTGAAAACGCACCACTAATGCAAACCACGCAAAAATATAGTTAACAACATTGATTTGAAACAAAAATTGGTATATAGAAAGCTTACTATATATTTAATCCACCTGCAAAATTTCTTCATAAAGGTGAACAATGTAGCAAAGTCACGTGATATCGATATGTTCAAGTCTCAAATGCCAAATTCAAAATTTAGTAATTTGTGTATAACGATTTGTTCGTGGTGCATTCACAACAACGGCTACTCATAAACAACATCCGTATAAAAAAACAATAAATAGCCGTTTTATCCTGCCTTGGTCGGTCAGTGGCGGTGGACGTATATTTGTTTTGTCATGACAATGTAATCGTGCAAAAATGACGTGGTCGCTACTTCCGGTATGTAACATTTCTACACCTCTAGACACATCATTTTCTGGTGAACGTGACATGCCAATTAATACTTTTGGATGATTTTAAATGTGATTTTTGCATGTTTGTGTATCGTGTACACATTTACAATTACATAATTTGGATATTTTGACTCAACATTAAACTAGCATATGGTTTTCCACATGCTACGCATTTACCATGTCGTTCTATCCAACTATCAAACGTTTATCTATATCACAAATATCATGTCTTTTCAAAATTGTTTGTACCTCTCTCTTTGAGTCCTCTTAGCATCCCCTGATCGTTTACCACATTTATTTCCTCCAGTACGGGGAAATACGGCGAAATCCATTAGAAACAAGTCTTAACTTTATGGACAGTAAACAATCCATTCAAAGAATACGCAGTGACACCCGAGCTAAAATTAAACCATAAGTGATATTGATACTTTTCAGAACAACTTAGCTTTTAAAATTATTGCTTGAAAATAGCTTTTTAGAGACGTATCACGCCTTAATGCAGGACTTCATCGTCGGGGTGCTCCGTACGGTTTGGCGTTAACGTTTACGACAGTGAGCGTCGTAACTCTGGTGCGACGTGTTCTTTTAGATAATGTTGTTATTTTACAAGATATGGCGTGGAAATGTGGGGAAAACACCAGGACCTATTTGAAGTCATGAGAAAATTTAGGTAAATAGTGTTATTTACACAAGAGATGCGGAGGCTAAATGATGACAAAAGTAATTGCTATTAAGTTTAGAATTTGGTCAGACAGCTCCGTAGCGCGCTACAGGTCTTGCCTTGGCGAACGATAACTATCGCATATGTTATGTATTGTTTTGCAATATTCGAATTCATGAGATGTTGTTCTATATAATCGGCATGTGGAATTAGATGTGTCATTATCTTTTCCAAACAAAAGAGCACAACGTCATAATTATACAATATTATGTGATACTTGAAACATACCTCAACAAGTCAAATTTTGACTGGCACACGTTTTTACATATTCATAGAAAGTACACACACATTGACGACACAAGGCTAATCACTTACAAGATAGTTGTACTCATTCTGTTTCTCATGGATGACACAATGCTCGTCATTTACATAATATCTGTACGCATTATGTTTCGCATGGATGACGCAATTATTGTTCGTCACTTACATGGTAGTCGTACTCATTCTGTTTCTCATGAATGACAATGCTCGTCATTTACATAATATCTGTACGCATTATGTTTCGCATAGATGACGCAATGCTCGTCATTTACATAATTTCTGTACGCATTTTGTTTCGCATGGATGACGCAATGCTCGTCACTTACATAATATTCGTACTCATTCTGTTTGGCATGGATGACGCAATGCTCGTCACTTACATAATATTCGTACTCATTCTGTTTCGCATGGATGACGCAATGCTCGTGACTAACATAATATTCGTACTCATTCTGTTTCGCATGGATGACGCAATGCTCGTGACTAACGTAATATTCGTACTCATTCTGTTTTGCATGGATGACGCAATGCTCGTCACTAACGTAATATTCGTACTCACTCTGTTTCGCATGGATGACGCAATGCTCGTCACTTACATAATATTCGTACTCATTCTGTTTCGCATGGATGACGCAATGCTCGTGACTAAAATAATATTCGTACTCATTCTGTTTCGCATGGATGACGCAATGCTCGTGACTAACATAATATTCGTACTCATTCTGTTTGGCATTGGTGACGCAATGCTCGTGACTAACATAATATTCGTACTCATTCTGTTTCGCATGGATGACGCAATGCTCGTCACTTACATAATATTCGTACTCATTCTGTTTTGCATGGATGACGCAATGCTCGTGACTAACATAATATTCGTACTCATTCTGTTTTGCATGGATGACGCAATGTTCGTGACTAAAATAATATTCGTACTCATTCTGTTTTGCATGGATGACGCAATGCTCGTGACTAACATAATATTATTCGTACTCATTCTGTTTTGCATGGATGACGCAATGCTCGTGACTAACATAATATTCGTACTCATTCTGTTTTGCATGGATGACGTAATGCTCGTCACTTACATAATATTCGTACTCATTCTGTTTTGCATTCTGTTTTGCATGGATGACGCAATGCTCGTGACTAACATAATATTCGTACTCATTCTGTTTCGCAATCAAGGAGCAGGGCCGTATTTAAAGAAAAAAGGCACCGAGACAAATATGTTCTAGGGGTGTATTAAAGGCGTTTTATTTTTCAAAAGACGTCCTTGTTTTGGTATTTTCTCAAATTTAATTCCACAGCAGCGTTTTTCCGCCTCTGTGTGGTACGGACCTATCCCTAGTGCCAATGATGATGGAGTAATCGGATAATAGTATCATCAATTGCTTCTGTAACTGAGGTTTCCTTTCGTGTTAACTCTGCTTGTCTCAAATACGCCATGTTTATAAATTCACATATATATACATGTATCTCAAAAGAGTAATAACTGTACAATAAGTGTTTATACTACATACCCGTCGATTGTGAAAGTCTTCCAACTTTTATTAATCACTCTCCACCCTTCATACCTGATGTTATCCGTCGCTAAGAGGATATTGGTGAAGAGAAGCCAGTTTTACGCTGAGTGTCTAGCAACAGAATTACTGGTACCATTTTTATTTCATCTCTTGAATGACATAACCTGGGATCGAACCCGTGACCTTCCGCACTCCAAGTGGACGCTTTTCCACTAGGCCAATCGGAACGGTCCATACGGCATTTATCGCTACTGACGTTACGCCAGAAATGGTCGAGTAGTTCCGAGAGCCACTAGGCTATCAAGAAGTGTACAGTCGGATCCGGCGTTAGTCATCAACTGATTTGAGCAACCATCTGTCTTAAATAGTTGATATTGCTAATCGCAACATATACTTATAACTACAACTACATTGTTTTAAAATACTTTTAGTAAACAACATACTTTAGGTTGTCTGATGTGAAGTCTAGTTGCTTAAAATATGTTTGATTGTAGTGCGATTGGAATCAACAAATGACAAAAAAGCTCGTGTGGAAGAATGCATGTGTTTGAAGTGTTGGTGTATGGTAGGGAGGCCATTGGAGGGAAATTACGCCGTAAGCACTAAAATGGAAGCGAGAAAAGCTAAACGAGGAAATGAAAAAAATACACATTGTATCTTGTCATAAAAGTTTATATTGCCATACTTGTTCATCAATAAATGTTTAAGAGGGTGGGATACACATAGACACTCTTTTTGGGAGGGAAATAAGTTTCACGAATATAGTGATATGACACATATTAATGAACAGGGGAATGGGGCCGAATTTCGGTTGAAATAACGACATAAAACAATTAAATGCTACGATAGAGTTTTAATTATAGAGAACATTAAATTGACAAAGGCGTATCTCATTAATATATACAAAAGCAATGTAATATGCATATGTATATAGCAATTCACGAAGCAAATATTATTACATTTTGTATTTCACTTTGACCACGCTCACATGGAACTGGCAAATAAACGCTAAAGAACGAAATATAAAGAGTACACTGTCGCATCATGAACAGAAATAGGATAACAAGAAAGATTTACCTTATTTGTAGGTACAAAATGTCCATCTAAAATATTTTATTTAAATCTAAAAAAATCCGTTTTGTGACCACATACGATTAAACACCCGTGATTGAAACAATTGTGTAAAACTTTAGCTGAAAATACTTGATATACGTCGCATTTGAACGTGGCAAAAACAATGAATAAAAAACGCAAAATGATTAATTTAAAAAAATGCTCAGATATTTTTAAAACCATATATTCAGATGGACATAGTATACCTTTAAAAATGCAGTACGACAGTTGGTTACAGAGTTTTAAATACGTTTTCCATACGAACATACGACGCATGTAAGCTCGCGACCATCTTCGTACGGTGGACATTGTAGGGAGCCACAGCGTCCCTCAACGTAATACATCATGCCTCCTTTCTTGTTTGTATAGCCTTGCTTCAGGTATTCAGGACTCTCATCAAGGCAGACGAAATCTTTACTTTGTTGGTTGTACGCTTGAGCTACAAGATAGCCCCAGTATTCCGGTACCCAGCCTTCATGACATTCGTTCGTTCCTGGTGTCATCAGAACGTTAGAGCGAGGAATTCTGCAAACAACGCACGGAACATCGTGATCTTGATGATCGCCTCCTATCTGGTACTCAACGCCATACAACGCTGCCTGTACCGTAAGCCTGTCATCGTATTGACCCCATTTAGGATCCTGTGGAAGGCATAAGTAGTTGGACCCGCTTCCGGCGTGTGAAAAGTACGATCCTGCCGTATAGCCGTCATATACGACTTCAGCATCCCCGTCACAAGTTGTACGTCCCCATCTGATGTAAGTTGATCCACCACCAAGATTTTGTGATCGCAGAGTGTTGATCGTAGAGTTGAGATGGCTGATCGTATCATATGTGGCTGCAAATAAAACATATTATTTATGAAATAATAAACATGTATAATTATATATCTGTGCTTTATTTACTAGAAAAAGCATGCTCACTAGTTCGTATGCAAAGTAGTTTGATCACGAGTGCTTATCCAGCACCCGAGCAAATGACCTGCTTTATCATAGAAAAAATATTATAATTATTTCCAATCTGACATAGCCAATATTCTGCATTTGACCACACAGCAAGCGAGGGTAGCTGTTGCGCTAATATTTTCCGCGGCACACTATAATAACGTGTTGGGGCTTAGCTGTGCTTAAACCTTAATTCAAGCACAACTTTGTTTCTTCCATGTATATATGTTAAACTATTAGTTATGTTCGAATTTATTTATACTCATTTAATCTACGCCAATTGTGGAATAAGTTTATAACTTAAATCTAGCTTAGGACGGTCATTGTGTTTATAATTTAAGACCAAATTTTGCAAAGGGGACAAATAACTTTTTTCAGTGAAAATATCCAAAGAAATAATTATCCAACCCAGTTTTGAAATTTCCAATAAAAAAATCGCTTAAAACACAAAACAGTATTTAAACACAATGATCGAAAAGTACAAGTGTTCTTACCTTGTCTCGTTTTGAACAAACCAGCAAAACAGGGGCGTAATGCATAGTTTTATTTTTGAAAAAACATAGTGTATCATTTGTAAAACTCGACAGTGTCTAAAGAAAAGACAACAGTGAAAATGAACACAATATGTCTGTATGAAAAGACTTTGGCATTCGTCTTGAAGTTTACCTGGCTAACATGATGAACAACAAGGCCATGCACTACTAAACTAATTATGACAACTAGTGTACTGTTTTAATGACCCGCTAAACAATACATAATTACACGGGAGACTAGTAAGAGCACAAGTGTATACTATACTTGACCAGTGAAATAGTGGTACAGTGAAGTTCCGCTAATAAGACCAGCCAAAAAGTGGTCTTAATAGCGAATCGGTCTTATTAGCGGACCTTTTTTGTTCTAAACGTAATGCTTTGGGACCTTAAACTGGCAAAAATTTGCATGGTTTCAAAATAATCAAAGTGGTCTTATTAGCAGAACTTTACTGTATAATATATGTGGAGTTGGGTTTAAAATATGACAATATAGAGGATTAAATTATATTCTTTAGGACTAGAAGATATTCGTTTCTTCTGAAATTATAGAGTGAAACTACCATGATACAGATAGCAGCATAGTCCAGATTACTTATACCATGTAGTTACGTACTATCGATAGGTCAATAACATTCTACAACATGTAATTGAAATGCTGACTTGTTCTGAATAAAATAAAACAATAACATGTTCACGTCATTTGACAAAAACATAACAAAAACATTTTTGTTGTAGCTAAACATATAAAAACAAATCGCACATGAAAGGCAGCATTCAACGGAAACAGCAGAGTACGAAAGGTACAAACAGGAACAAATTGCAAGAAAGTGACCCCTTAGAAAATGACGTGAAGATTTTCGATTGATCATTTAAGTTTGCAAAGGTAAATTTTGCACAATTTTCAAGTAATCAAACTAATGCATTTCTCTACAGAAACATCGCACCAAAGCACAAACGTAGAACAAAATACACAAAATTACAATTTCAGGCCACTACAGTATAGGTCAACTACAAAACTTCACTTCCATCAGTCTAAAAATTGAATATCTAATTTTAGACAAATGTAGAACATCATTTAGATTGCATTTAAATATTATTAACCATATGTACAAATAATTCAAAAAAGATTATAAAGAATCGGACAGGAAAGGCATAATTCAATCGACACAACAGAGCACGAAAAGAACAGATCGATTACTATGCATGAAGGTAACCCCTTAGAAACTAACGAGTAATGAGATAAGACAGCATGCACAGAAATAGCAGAACACAAAAAGGTAACAAGGACTAAACGTAAAAGAAAAGAAACACAATTATGCAATTTTAGGCAATTAAGATAACTGCAAATATTCACGTTAAGCGGTCTTAAATTTGAAATCCAATTTTAGAAAAATGTAGGAACACCATTTAGATAGCATTGAAATAAGCAAGTGTGCATCAAGGGGAAAAAGATGATAAAAATAGGACAGGAAAGTCATCATTCAACAAAAACAACAGAGCTATTCGGAGACATAAAAAGAAAAAACATATTGCAAGTACATATCAGACGGACAAACTTACCTTCTAGCATTTCAGTCAACTCAGCAATTCTTCCATTTCCATCTTTTAAAGCTGTATTTATCTTGTCATTTTCCTTTCCCAGCTCAACCAAAGTTTCAAGAACTTTGTATTCGTACTCAAATTGTGGTTCATAGAGTTTCTTCCCACCGGAAACTGGTGTAGACACCAAGGCAGCAACAAGAGCGAAACCAATGATCAGGGTCATGTTGAAGACTTGTAACTTGCGATATGAAAGTACTCTAGTGATCGTACAGTACCTCGTGGCCGTCTCTTATTTATAGCCAAAGACGAATGTAACATGTTTTGTGGATTAAGTTACTAAGCTAAACATCAGTAAATAATTACTTGTACTTTTTAATTATGGTATCAATTTTACGTAGATAACAATATGTTGTTTTTAATAACTTGTCGAGTTTACATGTGTTACAATGGCTACGTCCTTGATTTACAAACCGAGGCCCGGTATATGATAGAATACACATTTTGCCCCAATTACACGAACACAACTTGTAATTGCTCAGCAAAGTATGTTCTGTTGAATGTATTATGTGATTACAATTATAATCTTGAGATATAGATTGGTTATTCCACACCCTGTTTACCTAATGCTAAATATTAATATGGTGGGGGATTTTTGTATAAAGTACTCATGGAAATTCGGCAGTAATGAATATCGCATTTAAGGATGTTGGAGCGCTTAGGATCCCACCTTCAGAATTTGCTCCAATTTTGTCAGGAAGTAGACACAAAATATCTTGAAAAAACACTAGGTCACGGAACTCGTTTTTCGGGTTATCAGCCCTGATTGAAGTGTGTATGAATTATTTTATAATTCCATGGAAATTGGTAAATTGGTGGTGGTGTTCAAATTTGACATTTTTATTTGATGTCTGTGATCTAAATAATAAAATAGTTTTCAATATAGTTTGGGTACACATTGTTATACATGATCAAGATATCAACCAGGGTATATTTAATGCAGCAAAATAGCACCCAGGTAAAATCCTAATAACTTTTTTCCCACCTTAAACTTTTTTTAATATTTTGTAAAATACGTCTAGTGACATAGATCTTCAAAATTATGCAATAAAAATATATGTCACCGAGGTATCTTTTTCGCAATTTTTGTTTTTATCTTTGTTAAATGTGGCTAAAATGCTGAGAAAATCAATGAAAACGCTTAAAATAAAATGTATTGAACATGTAAATATCGCGAAAACACATCAACCCAAAATAAACAAACATTACCAAACGAACCTGACTCCCCAAAAAAGTCATTTGGCATAAATAGCAATATTTTTATTTTTTTAACCCACCCACCTATTATGTAATGTAATACATTTGTATTTTTCTTGGAATGCAAACCGTCATTTCGATTAGTATTTTCTAATTTTATTGCATAATACTTATCAAAACTGTTCAATTTGATTTATTTTAGATTATTTTGACACACTTTTACATGTATAAGGCACAAAACGTACTATGACAAATGACGCATGCGCATTAAACCGATCCAGCATCCTTAAGCCTGTTTATGTAAGCTTTTTATTACTTTAAACACTATATTCTATAAAAACAGACTTTTCACCAGCTTTTCGTGCTCTATCAAATTGGCATCTGAGATGTAACAATATATACTGGTATATACATGTATGCATGTTCAGTGTATTGTAGTTATACAACTCACTAAATGTTTTTAAAATGACAGTATGGAAACAAGAAGTTTTACTTGTCAATACTTCTAAAGCACTTGATATAACACGGGAGATAATTTACATTCAGGAATAACTATTATCATCTCTCATTGACAATACAGTCATGGCAGTAAAATTATGATAACAAATGGAAGAGGTAAGGCAGCACGCAGCAGAAACAGTAGAGCACGAAAAGCACAAGAAGGAACACACAAAAAAGAAATAGACAATACCAATAAAACATTATAAAATTAAGAAGGAATTTGGACACACTAGCGTATATTACTCTGGGAATATTCATCTGACCACTAGGACTCTTCACAATATGCACAAATTGGTTTGGTACCAAATAGTACTGTGAAGTTGCATTGAAATCCGACCAGTGGTTAAGGGGAACAAACCCGGACAAATTTTTCGATCATCACAAAATAAATATTTCTCTGCCATTATATATGTAATAGGTTATTAACTGTTATATTGCAGAACCCCGCAATCAAAATCCCGGTAATATGACTATATATCGACAATGATGTTCATAATTATGTTTTAATTAAGAGAAGTCGTTTTACTATATAAGTTAATCAGTTTAATAGATCAAACCGCATGTTACTGTTCCTGTATTTTTCCTGAATATTTTATACATACGTGTAGATTTCTATCGTCGCGAGAGGTGTTGATATTGTAGTAAACATATAACGTGTGATACGAGAAAGGGACAGCTGGTTTGATAGATACACAGATAGAGTGAGTTTATCTAGCGAGACTGTTTAATAAAAAAGATTAGAATCGCCATTAATAACTATAATTAATTTTACTGAATGCTGCGGTGTCCCATAATAACGTCATACCATTACAACCGAATCCATGAGAAAATGATTGATCTCATGTGACATTGTCATATATCAATCACAGGTAACTGTATCACTAAAAATGAGTGAACAAAACAAAAACATTTTATAAAATTTATAATATCGTTTTTAACATGGAAAATTGACCACACTGTCACTGAGGTGCAGTTTCTTTTTAATAAACATTTCATTTATATTGGTGTAATTTTAAATATTAGTACATAATCAGAAACTAGAGAGCTTCGTCTTTAATTTGATATCAATATTTTAAAAAAATAGTCCATAAATAAGAAAATAAACTCATAGGGGGTAAAATCACTTTCTTTTTTTCTAGTGTAGAATAACATTGTCGTTTCCATAAGCAGCCAGCACGTACCCTACTACATTTGTACTTCACAAGTCAATTCAACATTCTCATTGTTTACCTATATAAGAAAGGTGAATAACGGAGAATGGAGTGCCTGTCACATAACTTGTCGTATTCCTTTAATTATTCACTCAAATGCTATCTTACGGGTATCATCGTGTAGTGAAGATATTTTACTTTCCGGATATATAAACAGTTTAGTCCTTAAATATAGCCCTTAACACAATTTAAGTCAAAATCGCGAATTTGGTTTGGTCACCAATTAAGAAGTTCAGTGTATACACCGGAAACAAACGTAAATGGCCGAGCTTTCACGATTGAACAACTATGAATGACGCGACACACAGTCTAGCCAATCAAACGATCGCTTCGAAATCTGTTGAGGTCGAACGGTTATCGGAATACTAAATAGAATTGGAAATTGACGGTGGCGAATTTCGTACATTTTTTTAATTATCGATCTAGTGAAATATTGCGATGTTTAATTGGCATGTGAGGTAAATTATTTAGTTACACTTACTGAAAGGCTGACTAGCTAGGCCCGTTTGTGAAGCATACATTCTGTTTCAAGGCAAAATTCACGTTTACAAGCGTGAAAATCTGGGTTTTGCTGAACGTCTTAGTTAGCGACCTAATGAAGGAATTGTATTCTTGATTCTGACGTTCGGTACACGTAAACGGGTGTGTATTTAAGGACTAAAGTGTTGATATATCCTAAAAGTAAAATATAGTAGCTACACGTTGATACACGTAATATACCATTTCAATAATTAATAAACCTACACGGCTACAAATGTGACAGGCACTTTTATAATTGGAAATATTGTAAGTAACCTGTCATACATAAAAAACAGTTGTAAAATCCGATTTGGCCGGGGTAGTATTTGGGTACGTGCTGACTGCATGACAAATTAAACATTTTCTATCAGATATAGGTGTAGGATTAGGTCTTGTCCATCTATCACTTTCAATAAGGCTACTCGTAATCTAGTTAGAGCGAAATTTTGAAATACTAGTAGTACATATGTTTAAATTAGTCTGGTTCCCGTTCCCCAATCTTACATTCCATTAGATTAGGTCCGGCATCATCCAATTAAAATGGATTCTACTACTGGTAAAACAAGATGGCGGGTGTACATTAGTTTATATAGGCATTTTTAAATAATCTCCCCAAAACGTATGTTCGTTTGGTGTCGTTTCGATTAGACTTCGTATATCACTTAAAAAATGCATTAGCTTTCCAGCTACACATGTTTCATCAAAACGACACCACTAATATGTACTACTATATAGTAAATAACGTAAATTAAATTATGAAAATATGACACTGCAATAAAATGTTTTTGACAACGGGAATAGAGCAAAACAACTGAAGGCCATAAGATGCTATATACAATGTACTAGTAAAACGCAGCCATTACAGGGCTCGAACCAACAGTATCGATCGTGTTTACTAGGCAGACGCTCAACCGATTGAGCTAAACGGGAACACAGTTTTATTTGTAATTTATATGTACTATGTGCATTGCTATAAAGGTTTTTTGATTATTTTTAACAACGATTTTTAGTGAATATCAGTGGTGTCGTACCAATAATAACTATGTCCCATGAAGATCATATTTTATTTTATCTCAATACAAAGTTTTGTGGAAACGACACCAACATTATAACATTATGTATTTGTAAAAATAATTATTTTACTCTATACAACACTATGCTTCCGCCATTTTTAATCGTACCATGGGCCGCCATCTTATTTAGATGTCACCAGACCTATACTGCGTAGATTGTAAAGATCGGGAACCAGACTGATGTTTGAATATGAATGAAATGTCAATTATGCTAAATGTTTATATAATGATGATCGACTTGATTCTTGAATTCTCCCATTCCATCCTTGTATAAATTGATCTCTCAGTAGTTTTTTTCGCAGAAAATAGAAATAACTTTGGTTGGCCTACATCTTAAATAACCAATTCTTTCTATTAGGATATATATCACTGTCAGATTTTAACATAGTATATTTTTTATTATATTTATTGTTATCTGTATAAAGTAATTTTACCCAGTATTTTATTATTTGAAATTACCTAACTTGATAATTTAGACGCCCTAGTTCACCGTAAACAAAATAATTTTGAGTCGTACGTTTAATCCCTTAAATGTGTTTACAAAACTGTAGATGCACGCGTTCTATCGCATTACCTTGTATAAATCCCAAAACTGCACTTGCGTAATATAAAATTTGAAAAATTAGTGTATAAAATAGATCTAGTTTATGCCCTACTGATAGATAAATAGTAAATTAATATAAATTTATATAAATATAAATACAGCATTTAATGCTTGTCCAGATAAGGTATGCTTTGTATCAGTAAAAGAACCACCAGTCGAAAACACTATACCAAGGTAGATTAACTTGCTTACCACTTCAACTTGATTACCATCAAAAATATAAAATTTAGGTTATTGGGAAGTCGCCCTCCTTTTCTAAATATCTTTATTTTCCTTTTGATTTTATTTGTGTTAACAATTAACTTCCAACGTTTAAGGAATCATCTAATATATCTAAACTAGTTTGTAACGCGTCATTAGCGAAAATTGCCATATAATCAGCATAAAGTACGTGTATAAGAAATAGCTTGAAAGAATCGACATCAATTCTGCTTAGGCCTTTCTCAGAGAAAACAATTTCGATATCATTCAGAAACATTGCAAATAAAAATGGTGACAGGCTTTCACCATGTCTAACGCCGAGAGTACACGTGAATGAATTGCTCAATTGGTAACAATATTTTACTCTAGATTTGACCGAACAATACATGTACGTGCATAAATTTCATGATATTTAAAAGTTTCCCCCGGATTCCCAACTTAATTAATTTAGACCCTAAGTTATCTCTTACTATATAATCAAACGCTTTTGAAAAATCGATGAAAGCACAATATAATTATTTCCCTATATTTATCACATTAGTTAGTAAACCATGTATAGTGCGCCAAAGATAATGTGAATGGCGGGAAAATTTGGTAAAACCCATACGGGAGATGCACCATTAATGCTCATTATCTTTATTGATCTTAGACAAGTGGCCGATTTGGTGTTGATGATAACAGTGGAGATTATACCTTCATTAATCATAATGGTTGCAGCGTCATTGACTATTTCATTGCATCTAAAAATTTGTTATGTATGATTGATTCATTTGAAATCATGTCTTCTATTGAGAGTAGTCACTTTCCATTACATTTGAGCTTAAATTGCAAATCAGAAGTTCCATCAAATACTGAATCACTTTCACATAATGACATTAATAACTTCGTATATTATTGGAAATGAAAATAAATGCGATTTTAACAATCTTCTATTAGATAGTCTGATAGATGGTGAGTTAGGTATAGTGAATAACCTGCTTGACAGTGATACCCCAATTGATAAGATTATTGTTAAACTTGAGTCTGCTGTCTTAAATTACGCTGAAAGCTACAAGAAAAAGAAAAATAACAATACCAATAGAGGTGGTAAAGGCTGGTGTGACAATAAATGTAAACAAGCAAAATGTAAGAGTAAACTAGCATTTAAACGTCTTAGAAGAGCGCGAAGTGACAATAATTTATATGAATATCTACAAAGTAAATCAATTTACAAAAACATGTGTAAAAGTACACGACAGGAATGAAACAAATTGAATCTTTATTAACAAACTCAAAACACTTTTGGAAGGAAATTAAACGTTATGTGATAAACCAAAACATAAGTCCAGTATCAGTTAAGATGCAAGTATGAACATTTTAGTTCAGTGTTTGTTTCCAATATTAATGAAGATGCGTCAATGATAGACAATACTCCAATACCTGATGGTGACATAAGTGAGGTTGAGGACTTGATATTTAACTCTCCTATTTCAAAATCGGAAGTCAAAGAAGCAATCTTAATGCTAACAAATCTACAGGTGGTAATATTGTTCCCGTACATATTATACATGGCTGTGATGCTTTGTTACCATTGCTAAATAAGCGTTTAAATAGACTTTTTCCTCTAGTTGAATTCCCTACTAGTTGGTCAGAATGTATTATGATACCTTTACATAAGAAAGGAAGTTACAAACAACCAAACCAATCAAATAATTATAGAGGTATAGCACTGCTAGATGCATTACGTAAAATTTATACTTTTATCTTAACCAGAAGACTACATTTTATACTGAAGCTTTTGAAAAACTTTCTGAGTCCCAAGCTGGTTTCAGATCAGGGTATTCAACCATAGATCACGCCTTTGTACTATATATCATTGTCAACAGGTATTTTAATTTTAAAGACAGGCCAATTTATGTTGCTTTTATAGACTTACAGAAGGCTTTTGACTCTGTCAATCGTCCAATTTTATTTGACATATTATGTAAAAATGGTATAAAAGGTAGATTATATAAAGCTATTCACTATACAGTGTTGTAAAAGCAAGAGTGAAGACACATGTAGGTGTTACTGATTATTTTGAGTGTCCAGCTAGGCAACGGCAGGGCTGCCATTTGAGCCCAATACTTTTCAATCTTTATTAATGAATTGCATACTGTTTTGAGTGAGCATGGTGTCCGAGGAATAAGTTGCTTACAGAATGTTTTCTTTTAATGTTCGCAGATGACATTGCTTTGGCAGCTGATACTGTTTCAGGTCTTCAGAAACAGTTAAATATATTATATACTTTTTGTTCGGACAATAAACTTAATGCTAATATTTCAAAGTCCAAAATACTGGTATTCAAAAGAGGTGGACCATTGTCAGCGAGAGAGAAGTGGTTTTATAATGTTAATATTGTAGAAACTGTAAATTGTTTCACCTATGTTGGTGTATATGTCACAAATAGATTGTCGTTATATAAAATGTGTGAAGTTATTGGTGTAAAGGCCAAAAGAGTCCTTATCCATCTGTTATATTCATTCCAAAATTTGTCTTTGATACCATACAAAACATTCTGCAAGGTGTTTGATGCTAAGGTCGCATCGGTGATACTGTATGGATCAGAACTATGGGGCCTTAACAAATTTGATTGTATGGAAAATGTTCAGATATATGCATGTAAAAGATTACTGAATGTGAATACAAATGCATGTAATGATGCAGTGTTAGGTGACACAGGAAGATTACCAATGTATATTTATGCTTCCAAACGATGCATTAAGTATTGACTGCGTATTTTAGCTATGCCTCGTACCAGATATGTGCGCTTATGTTATAAAATGTTACTTCATTATGATGAATTAGGATATAAAAACTGGGTATCCAGTGTTAGACATAATCTCTGTTCAAATGTCTTCGGTTATGTTTGGTATAGTCAACATATTGAAAATACCCAACATTTTCTACACCAGTAAAAACTGGCACTGACTGACCAGTATAAACAAATGTGGGTTGATAAATGTTTAGACAATAGTAAGCTGTTATACTATATCCTTTTTGGTGTTGAAAATTATATACTTGATATAGAAATTCCAAAATTTAGAGGAAGTCTGGCTTCCTTCCGATGTTCTAGCCATGGTCTCATGATAGAACAAGGCAGGTACTTTAATCTCATGGTGTGTCCTTTATATTCCGAAATTAGATCTACATATATATCAGAATACTATATTAACAATGCTACTCTACACAAGTTCTATTTGTTAATGTCATGTACAAATACAAAAACTATTAGAATTTGGTAACGTTTATTTATTATGCCTTGAAATTAAGACATTCATTTATAGATGGAATCTATTAACATCTAAGGTTGAATATAAAAGTTTTTACTGTTACATGCTATAATTATAAATGTTGTCTTTATACATGCTCTAACTGTGGTCAAAAATAACTGACATTTTAGCGCGATTGAATCTTTCGCTTTAACCAGCTGTATATTTTGTACAAAATACGTTTTCATTTTAAATGCTAATGCCTAGTAAAGGACTTTCTGTTGCAGATACGTATATGTCACGCAAATTAAATTCAAAATGTCTGATAAAAGCATAAAATCTTTACCAATGACAGATTTCAAAAATGAAACTAAACGCCAAGTTTTTGGCGACTTCCGGTTCGACGTTCAGTGAGGCATTATATACACTGTGGTAATGGTAACCAGAACATGTAGACATAAATGTTCTTTGTATGCCCAGAACCGGAAGTAGGGTCACCGGCTTAGCGCTAGAGTTCTATTGAACCGTAACACGCCACAAGAAGTGTGAATGATCGTCCTCGGTCAGGTCAACTACGAATAACAACACCTTTACAGGATGCAATATTTGGAGTTGTCTTAGATTAGGTAAACTAACAAGCCCACTTCCAAACCCATAAACGACAATGAGCTTTCTCGTGCCTTGATTTTGGAGAGGAATGATATTGCCATGGATGAAATGCTTACATTGCTTCTGATGGAAGCTTCTAATGGAAATTACACATGTTATCACTTGTGATTTTCAGGGTGTTCCTCTTTAAAATGTGACACTATTGTTTTCTAATCAATATGTTAGACGTTATTGAATATCTACCAATGGTTGTTTTGTCACACCACAATTAACAATTCTTAATCATATTTTGTAATCATTGTTTAAAGATTCTCAGTGTAGTTTGATTGCTTTTTCAGTCTTACGAAGATGTCTAGAAAATGACATACGAAGCCAAACGATGTGTGCATCGAGTTATGTGTTTAATGATGCTTACCACAGTCATTATAGTGTTCTTTATATATTTCTTTGGACGTAACACAAAGGAACGAATACCAATGAACATTTGTACCGTCGAATCATGTGCTCCACAAATGAAGTTAAGGATTGTTGACCAAAGGTTTGGCACAAATGAATCACAAGTTACAAAGTATGGTAATGATAACGAGACACGTTTAAAGCTTCAGAAACACGAGAATGCTGAAACAAAGAGCAAGAAGAAGCTTGAAGCAGCGTATAAGAGATATTATAGATACTTTTACAATGACTCTTTGTATGAAAATATCATGGATATGGTAAGTCACATGTTGTGTCGTGTGCTTGTAGTCTGTGTTATCTCTGCTCTGTGTTTATGTTAAGCGTTACGGTTTATGTTGCGATACGTTAAATAATCACGCTATTTGTCGCTTTAATCCTTCGTTGAACGCTATGTTTGGCAGAAACAATTTGAACGCGTAAACCCCCGCTTTTTCGAAATATGTACGGATGCACGGGTTTTACTATTCATAATCTGTTGTTTGCAATTGTCCGCCATTTTGGTACGATATACCAATAAAGGCACACCACCTCGGTCTATGGTTAGATAAACGTGACAAACCTATTTATGTAACATAATTTTCAACGAATAACAGGTACGAAACAGTATACAAGTAACGTCCAATCTTCATGAAACTTAGTTAGAATATTTGGCTCTATGAATTTTACGTCAAGTATGAAACTCGGTTATGTGGGGTCAAAAACTAGCTCTCTAGGTCAAATTTTATAAAAAATTGTTTTTTTGTACGCATTACTGAGAATCGAAACGCATCAAATACCTGTAATACACGTAGATCTATAATCCGTGTATAATAATTCCACTATGAAAATATCACAGTAATCAAACAAACTTTATTTAATTTGCAAGTTCGTATAGCAGACAATCCATATTTGGCCTCGAAAATCTCACGCAAGGTTGCTGATGTAACCGGCGCGCAGTTCTCCCGAAACTAAAGGCGGGACGCGGTGACTTGTAACAAGCGCGGCGTCTTTGATGAGCCAGATGCGAATTTTAATCGGCGTAAAGGATTCGATATATGCGGGTATTAAATTTGACCGCTCGATACAATATGGTTGATGCACCGGACTTTTTAGGCGTTGCAGAGAATAACTTGCTTATCTTTCATAATTGTCAAACTCGCGGACATTGAATCGCCGAACATTCAAAAATTTTAGTGTCATTGAACTGTATCGATGTTGACAAGACCGGCGTGGCAATTTCCTTTGAAATTCATCACATTTTATGGTATTCAAACTATCTGTAAGAGTTTCGACGCACAAATCATAAATGGTCGGAAATACGACGACAATAGAGACGTACAAGTTGCAAATTTTCGGATACATGCACATTTTCGGATAAGTTAGTTTTTGGTTAATTATTATTCATATATTATTGACTACTTGCAAGAAATAAAGAATGTTAGCATGTCACATAATCTTAAATTGCACTTTTCATCTTGCTGTATACCATGTCATCTGCTATATAATAATATAATGCAACATGTTCAAGAATCATTTCTAAAGTAATTGATTGCATCAAACTACAACATTGTTTTCCTTTCATTGTCATGTGAAAGTTCTTTTCTTGACTTATTATACTGCTTGAGTGTTGTACTATTTTGCAAATGATAATGTTGATGGACAGATGGGTGTTTATTCAAACAGTATATCTAAGTCAAACAGCATGTGTGAAGTATAATATGAGCACTGTTCAGTGGACACTTGCAGCATCAGAATAAAATTTACTACCGTCAACATATTATAATAGTAAATACTACTGACATGAGCGTGGGGCTTCCTGAAATGAAGAGGTTATCCTCGTCTTGACTTATAGGACTACCCAAGATAAAACCCTAAAATAATGGAAGTGCGTTGGAAGTAATGGGAGTATTATAAACTTGACAGACTTCTGCTTGTTTTAATTGGGACAACTGAACTTACAATTCGGACAACTCTATTTTGCCATGGTCAGTAGTCCTGGACAACTCTATTTTGAAAAAATTTGTAGAGCCCTGCATTACATGTCACAATTATCACCCAATCATCATGAAACTTTGTCAGAATATTTGTCTCTATAACCTTTAAAAGATAATATTAAGTCGGACAGAAAAGGCATTAGTCAACTTAACCAGTCTGGGAACTTGACTTACCACTGACGTATGAGGATGGTCGAGCAAAGCAAACATGTAAACATACAAGGTGAAAATCCCAACACAAAACCGAGCGGGAAAATGATCTGCCAAAGTCCCAGCTGTCAAAAAGCCAATGAACTAAAAAGCTAAACGCCTATGTATAATAACCTAAAACATACAAGACACAATGCTCAACACACAACCGAATGAGAAAATGATTCGTCCTTGTCCCAGCTGTTGCCATTACCATCACAAAACTAGGTCATGTTATGTAACAAGTAAGGTTTTTTTTACCTGTTGTCAAGATTATGTTAACCTATTCCGCACATGTTAAGGAAAATATAATTGCATAACTAAACACATACTTTCAAAACATTCAGCCATTCTTTGTGAAAACTGATTTTGTTATAGAAATCTTATTTAGATGTTCGGAATATCGCTGCAGTGTGTTGATCCGTTGGACCGTATAAGACCTGCCGTCCACTAGGACCCCGAAGGGTTCCCGAAGGCTAAATTTGCCTACTCGGGATGGTTCGGCATGCCTTTGCGACGTTCTTGAACCCTGCCGATGAAAAACTACCATTACCATTACAACATGCTTTAAGTCACAATTTCTATATACTGAAGTCTGTATTATATCATTAAATTTATGTACATATATGTAAACTGTTTGGCTTCAAGTCTTATGTTGGAAATAAATATATATCTATATCTGATATACAGTGTAACACATTGCCCCGGTCTCCCTATAGTAATTTTATTTGTAATCTTATTGCAGAAACCGATAACATTCGATCCATTATACAAAAACCCGTGTTGGTACGGAACAGCTGACAATGGGCCACTGAATGACAATAAACTTCACTGTCTGCCTTATTTTTACATCATTGGTAAGTTAGTTCTAGATGTATGTGTGCTAAACATTTATTAACAAAAATATAGATACGTGTATATGCCGTCAAAGCTGTTTGAAAGATAATCCAAATTAACAGCAAAGTGGGATCTTTGTTAAGGTGGAACTTCATTATTCTTTTCAAGACCCATGTACGTGTACAAATCCGTTATCATAGTATACTTTGATTTAATTCCAATTCAAAGTCGCTTCTAAACCAGTGAAAATAACAAAGTGGTAATTTCACTGTTATTTTCACTGTTATTTTAAATGAAAAATCTCCATAATCCATTGACAGCAAATAATAAATATATTTATCACATAACCTGCGGTTAGCTTGACGTGACGTTAGCCAATCCATGTATTGATCCGTCAATGACGTCAGGATAATATCAACGTCGCCATGACATCACGCTCATTGTACCCCTGCATTTTGGCTGAAACTCGTCGAAAAATCAATATGACACTCGGCAAAGCCTCGTGTCGTATCATTTTGTCCACTCGTTTAATAAAACTCGTATGTAATGAGCATTCATGCAAGAGCCTCTATTTATTATTCAAGCCCACATAATAGTATTACAACAGTCTGGTTTAAAGCCACATTATATCTACCAAGATCCTTTTTCCCGATCATCCAGTAAATAGACTAATTACAAGGAATTAGGATATATTCACAAATGACGAATAATTGGCTACGGAATGTTAAAGATATCTTTTGAAAAAGTACTCCAAAAATCACATTTTAAAAGTAACATGTATGGGGAGTAAGTACTAATTTTGCAGGAGTTGCTTCCCTTAGATTATAAATTGTGCATTTTTCGTTTACAATCCATTATTTTGTAAACAAACCAACTGTAGGTTGTATTTCGTTTTTTTTTCAAACTTATGGTGTTTTCGACCTTTGTGACTCAACTAAAGTGCTCAAAATTCATGGCTCTTCAAACAGGTTACCAAGTTCTTGCCTTTTGAAAATAGCCGTTTAAAACCTAATGTGGCTTTAAGCTGAAAAGCACATGACCAGTCAAAGAATACACAATTACCCAGACTAGGCTAACGAGGAGGCGTTTGGCCAATCAATACAATAAACTACATAATATATAAACAACTCCATGAATTGAAGGTGTGAAGAAGAGTGGAACGTCGGACTTATATTCGAGAATCAATAACCACCCTGAAGTAACTGCGCAAACGAAGGAACCAGCCTGGTTTCCTAGAATACGATGGAATTACGTAACAGGGATGAGTCATGGGAAAATACCAAGTACGTAGACTTACCTGGCGTCACGGTTGCCTAAGCAAAGCGTTACTTGGCGTCTTCCCGTTTATTCCAATATTACCTACGGTTGAACGTGCAACGAAGCGCTGTGCTTGGTCAACGGACATAAGTATATAGAACCATCCAAGTCACAGGGTAGCAATACCACGTGACCTTTGGCTACAGTTACAAGTAGAAATTTGTAAACATTGGAACACAAATATAGCCATAAGTATTTTATTTCTTTATCGATTTCTATAAAATATACGCCACGCTAAGGGGAAAAGTATTTGCTTTCCGTCAAATATAATATCTTTTTCAGAAATTTTTCCGATATTTCATTACCCTGTGAAACCTACACGTTCCATGGTTTCACAAGGTAATGGACACAACGGCACAGCCGCTGTAAAAGATTTTATATTTCATGGAAAGCAAATAATTGTCCCCTTAGTGTGGCGTATATTTCATAGAAATCGATGAAGAAATAAAATACAAAAAATGTACTGATTGACTGGGTAATTTCTTCTATTGTTTACTAATAGTATCTTCAAATAGTTATTTTGCATTCATTAATTTTATTATATTTAGTATATAATACGTGTACTCTCAAACATTGATTCCAAACCACACATAACGTATCTATCCTCAATTAAATATATCATAACACCTCAAATATTCGTATCATAACACCTCAAATATTTGTATCATAACACCTCAAATATTTGTATCCCTCAAATATTTGTATCATAAGACCTCAAATATTCGTATCATAACACCTCAAATATTCGTATCATAAAACCTCAAATATTTGTATCATAACACCTCAAATATTTGTATCGTATCATAACACCTCAAATATTTGTATCATAACACCTCAAATATTTCAACTATAGATAGACACGGCCTTTGGGGTATCCACTTACTAAAAGTGCAGTCACGTCTCAGTATCCGTTTCGGGTATATGGATGGTATGTCCTGATTATGTCTCTTGTGTGGATGACTAGATGCTGCTGTCAGTCAGTAACTATATAGGGTTGTTTGAAGTATCCTGTTCGGGTATATGGATTGTATGTCCTGATTATGTCTCTTGTGTGGATGACTAGATGCTGCTGTCAGTCAGTAACTATATAGGCTTGTTTGAAGTATCCTGTTCGGGTATATGGATGGTATGTCCTGATCATGTCTCTTGTGTGGATGACTAGATGCTGCTGCCAGTCAGTAACTATATAGGGTTGTTTGAAGTATCCTGTTCGGGTATATGGATGGTATGTCCTGATTATGTCTCTTGTGTGGATGACTAGATGCTGCTGTCAGTCAGTAACTATATAGGCTTGTTTGAAGTATCCTGTTCGGGTATATGGATGGTATGTCCTGATTATGTCTCCTGTGTGGATGACTAGATGCTGCTGTCAGTCAGTAACTATATAGGCTTGTTTGAAGTATCCTGTTCGGGTATATGGATGGTATGTCCTGATCATGTCTCTTGTGTGGATGACTAGATGCTGCTGTCAGTCAGTAACTATATAGGGTTGTTTGAAGTATCCTTTCCGGCTACTAGTATATGGATGGTATGTCCTGATTATGTCTCTTGTGTGGATGACTAGATGCTGCTGTCAGTCAGTAACTATAATAGGCTTGTTTGAAGTATCCTGTTCGGGTATATGGATGGTATGTCCTGATTATGTCTCTTGTGTGGATGACTAGATGCTGCTGTCAGTCAGAAACTATATAGGCTTGTTTGAAGTATCCTTTCCGGGTATATGGATGGTATGTCCTGATCATGTCTCTTGTGTGGATGACTAGATGCTGCTGTCAGTCAGTAACTATAATAGGCTTGTTTGAAGTATCCTGTTCGGGTATATGGATGGTATGTCCTGATTATGTCACTTGTGTGGATAGCTAGATGCTGCTGTCAGTCAGTAACTATAATAGGCTTGTTTGAAGTATCCTTTCCGGGTATATGGATGGTATGTCCTGATCATGTCTCTTGTGTGGATGACTAGATGCTGCTGTCTGTCAGTAACTATATAGGCTTGTTTGAAGTATCCTGTTCGGGTATATGGATGGTATGTCCTGATTATGTCTCTTGTGTGGATAGCTAGATGCTGCTGCCAGTCAGTAACTAAATAGGGTTGTTTGAAGTATCCTGTTCGGGTATATGGATGGTATGTCCTGATCATGTCTCTTGTGTGGATGACTAGATGCTGCTGTCAGTCAGTAACTATATAGGCTTGTTTGAAGTATCCTGTTCGGGTATATGGATGGTATGTCCTGATTATGTCTCTTGTGTGGATGACTAGATGCTGCTGCCAGTCAGTAACTAAATAGGGTTGTTTGAAGTATCCTGTTCGGGTATATGGATGGTATGTCCTGATTATGTCTCTTGTGTGGATGACTAGATGCTGCTGTCAGTCAGTAACTATATAGGCTTGTTTGAAGTACCCTGTTCGGGTATATGGATGGTATGTCCTGATTATGTCTCTTGTGTGGATGACTAGATGCTGCTGCCAGTCAGTAACTATATAGGGTTGTTTGAAGTATCCTGTTCGGGTATATGGATGGTATGTCCTGATTATGTCTCTTGTGTGGATGACTAGATGCTGCTGTCAGTCAGTAACTATAATAGGCTTGTTTGAAGTATCCTGTTCGGGTATATGGATGGTATGTCCTGATTATGTCTCTTGTGTGGATGGCTAGATGCTGCTGTCAGTCAGAAACTATATAGGCTTGTTTGAAGTATCCTTTCCGGGTATATGGATGGTATGTCCTGATCATGTCTCTTGTGTGGATGACTAGATGCTGCTGTCAGTCAGTAACTATAATAGGCTTGTTTGAAGTATCATGTTCGGGTATATGGATGGTATGTCCTGATTATGTCACTTGTGTGGATAGCTAGATGCTGCTGTCAGTCAGTAACTATAATAGGCTTGTTTGAAGTATCCTTTCCGGGTATATGGATGGTATGTCCTGATCATGTCTCTTGTGTGGATGACTAGATGCTGCTGTCAGTCAGTAACTATATAGGCTTGTTTGAAGTATCCTGTTCGGGTATATGGATGGTATGTCCTGATTATGTCTCTTGTGTGGATAGCTAGATGCTGCTGCCAGTCAGTAACTAAATAGGGTTGTTTGAAGTATCCTGTTCGGGTATATGGATGGTATGTCCTGATCATGTCTCTTGTGTGGATGACTAGATGCTGCTGTCAGTCAGTAACTATATAGGCTTGTTTGAAGTATCCTGTTCGGGTATATGGATGGTATGTCCTGATTATGTCACTTGTGTGGATGACTAGATGCTGCTGCCAGTCAGTAACTAAATAGGGTTGTTTGAAGTATCCTGTTCGGGTATATTGATGGTATGTCCTGATTATGTCTCTTGTGTGGATGACTAGATGCTGCTGTCAGTCAGTAACTATATAGGCTTGTTTGAAGTATCCTGTTCGGGTATATGGATGGTATGTCCTGATCATGTATCTTGTGTTGATGACTAGATGCTGCTGTCAGTCAGTAACTATATAGGGTTGTTTGAAGTATCCTGTTCGGGTATATGGATGGAATGTCCTGATTATGTCTCTTGTGTGGATGACTAGATGCTGCTGCCAGTCAGTAACTATATAGGCTTGTTTGAAGTATCCTGTTCGGGTATATGGATGGTATGTCCTGATTATGTCTCTTGTGTGGATGACTAGATGCTGCTGTCAGTCAGTAACTATAATAGGCTTGTTTGAAGTATCCTGTTCGGGTATATGGATGGTATGTCCTGATTATGTCTCTTGTGTGGATGACTAGATGCTGCTGTCAGTCAGTAACTATAATAGGGTTGTTTGCAGTATCCTGTTCGGGTATATAGATGGTATGTCCTGATCATGTCTCTTGTGTGGATGACTAGATGCTGCTGCCAGTCAATAACTATATAGGGTTGTTTGAAGTATCCTTTCCGGCTACTAGTATATTGATGGTATGTCCTGATCATGTCTCTTGTGTGGATGACTAGATGCTGCTGTCAGTCAGTAACTATAATAGGCTTGTTCGAAGTATCCTGTTCGGGTATATGGATGGTATGTCCTGATTATGTCTCTTGTGTGGATGACTAGATGCTGCTGTCAGTCAGTAACTATAATAGGCTTGTTCGAAGTATCCTTTCCGGGTATATGGATGGTATGTCCTGATTATGTCTCTTGTGTGGATGACTAGATGCTGCTGTCAGTCAGTAACTATATAGGCTTGTTTGAAGTATCCTGTTCGGGTATATGGATGGTATGTCCTGATTATGTCTCTTGTGTGGATGACTAGATGCTGCTGTCAGTCAGTAACTATATAGGCTTGTTTGAAGTATCCTGTTCGGGTATATGGATGGTATGTCCTGATTATGTCTCTTGTGTGGATGACTAGATGCTGCTGTCAGTCAGTAACTATATAGGGTTGTTTGAAGTAACCTGTTCGGGTATATGGATGGTATGTCCTGATTATGTCTCTTGTGTGGATGACTAGATGCTGCTGCCAGTCAGTAACTATATAGGGTTGTTTGAAGTATCCTTTCCGGCTACTAGTATATGGATGGTATGTCCTGATTATGTCTCTTGTGTGGATGACTAGATGCTGCTGTCAGTCAGTAACTATATAGGGTTGTTTGAAGTATCCTGTTAGGGTATATGGATGGTATGTCCTGATTATGTCTCTTGTGTGGATGGCTAGATGCTGCTGCCAGTCAGTAACTATATAGGCTTGTTTGAAGTATCCTGTTCGGGTATATGGATGGTATGTCCTGATTATGTCTCTTGTGTGGATTGCTAGATGCTGCTGCCAGCCAGTAACTATAATAGGCTTGTTTGAAGTATCCTGTTCGGGTATATGGATGGTATGTCCTGATCATGTCTCTTGTGTGGATGACTAGATGCTGCTGTCAGTCAGTAACTATATAGGCTTGTTTGAAGTATCCTGTTCGGGTATATGGATGGTATGTCCTGATTATGTCTCTTGTGTGGATGGCTAGATGCTGCTGCCAGTCAGTAACTATATAGGGTTGTTTGAAGTATCCTGTTCGGGTATATGGATGGTATGTCCTGATTATGTCTCTTGTGTGGATGGCTAGATGCTGCTGCCAGTCAGTAACTATATAGGGTTGTTTGAAGTATCCTGTTCGGGTATATGGATGGTATGTCCTGATTATTCTCTTGTGTGGATGACTAGATGCTGCTGTGAGTCAGTAACTATATAGGGTTGTTTGAAATATCCTGTTCGGGTATATGGATGGTATGTCCTGATTATGTCTCTTGTGTGGATGGCTAGATGCTGATGTCAGTCAGTAACTATATAGGGTTGTTTGAAGTATCCTGTTCGGGTATATGGATGGTATGTCCTGATTATGTCTCTTGTGTGGATGACTAGATGCTGCTGTCAGTCAGTAACTATATAGGCTTGTTTGAAGTATCCTTTCCGGGTATATGGATGGTATGTCCTGATTATGTCTCTTGTGCGGATAACTAGATGCTGCTGCCAGTCAGTAACTATATAGGGTTGTTTGAAGTATCCTGTTAGGGTATATGGATGGTATGTCCTGATTATGTCTCTTGTGTGGATGGCTAGATGCTGCTGCCAGTCAGTAACTATATAGGCTTGTTTGAAGTATCCTGTTCGGGTATATGGATGGTATGTCCTGATTATGTCTCTTGTGTGGATGGCTAGATGCTGCTGCCAGCCAGTAACTATAATAGGCTTGTTTGAAGTATCCTGTTCGGGTATATGGATGGTATGTCCTGATCATGTCTCTTGTGTGGATGACTAGATGCTGCTGTCAGTCAGTAACTATATAGGCTTGTTTGAAGTATCCTGTTCGGGTATATGGATGGTATGTCCTGATTATGTCTCTTGTGTGGATGGCTAGATGCTGCTGCCAGTCAGTAACTATATAGGGTTGTTTGAAGTATCCTGTTCGGGTATATGGATGGTATGTCCTGATTATGTCTCTTGTGTGGATGGCTAGATGCTGCTGCCAGTCAGTAACTATATAGGGTTGTTTGAAGTATCCTGTTCGGGTATATGGATGGTATGTCCTGATTATGTCTCTTGTGTGGATGGCTAGATGCTGCTGCCAGTCAGAAACTATATAGGGTTGTTTGAAGTAACCTGTTCGGGTATATGGATGGTATGTCCTGATTATGTCTCTTGTGTGGATGGCTAGATGCTGCTGCCAGTCAGTAACTATATAGGCTTGTTTGAAGTATCCTGTTCGGGTATATGGATGGTATGTCCTGATTATGTCTCTTGTGTGGATGGCTAGATGCTGCTGCCAGCCAGTAACTATAATAGGCTTGTTTGAAGTATCCTGTTCGGGTATATGGATGGTATGTCCTGATCATGTCTCTTGTGTGGATGACTAGATGCTGCTGTCAGTCAGTAACTATATAGGCTTGTTTGAAGTATCCTGTTCGGGTATATGGATGGTATGTCCTGATTATGTCTCTTGTGTGGATGGCTAGATGCTGCTGCCAGTCAGTAACTATATAGGGTTGTTTGAAGTATCCTGTTCGGGTATATGGATGGTATGTCCTGATTATGTCTCTTGTGTGGATGGCTAGATGCTGCTGCCAGTCAGTAACTATATAGGGTTGTTTGAAGTATCCTGTTCGGGTATATGGATGGTATGTCCTGATTATGTCTCTTGTGTGGATGACTAGATGCTGCTGTCAGTCAGTAACTATATAGGCTTGTTTGAAGTATCCTGTTCGGGTATATGGATGGTATGTCCTGATTATGTCTCTTGTGTGGATGACTAGATGCTGCTGTCAGTCAGTAACTATATAGGGTTGTTTGAAGTATCCTGTTCGGGTATATGGATGGTATGTCCTGATTATGTATCTTGTGTGGATGACTAGATGCTGCTGTCAGTCAGTAACTATATAGGCTTGTTTGAAGTATCCTTTCCTGGTATATGGATGGTATGTCCTGATTATGTCTCTTGTGCGGATAACTAGATGCTGCTGCCAGTCAGTAACTATATAGGGTTGTTTGAAGTATCCTGTTCGGGTATATGGATGGTATGTCCTGATTATGTCTCTTGTGTGGATGACTAGATGCTGCTGTCAGTCAGTAACTATATAGGCTTGTTTGAAGTATCCTTTCCTGGTATATGGATGGTATGTCCTGATTATGTCTCTTGTGTGGATGACTAGATGCTGCTGTCAGTCAGTAACTATATAGGCTTGTTTGAAGTATCCTGTTCGGGTATATGGATGGTATGTCCTGATTATGTCTCTTGTGAGGGGCTAGGTGGTGCTGTCGCTTCTGTATGGCTTAGGTCAAAGATCTAAAAAACATAGTTAATGGAAATTCCAAGTTTATCAGAAAATACCCGATTTGCTCACTTAAGTAATAATTTTCTGAATTTCATAAGAGGTAGACGAAAATAACTTACCTCATGCAAAAGAAGAAATTTAGCTCTTCACAATGAGATATGTGGTCATTAAAAATTATGACAAACAAAAAGTTTCATGCAAAATAACAGAATATGCCGCATGCTTTTTTTCATTTTCTCTCAGTTTTCAATTGCGTGTCTAATCTGTGTGTTTATATCTTTGCATTGATCGACTATACATGTATTACTGGTTTTGTTTTTAATATTTGTAATAGACAATTGTCGGATCAGTGGGTGCTGTTTTTTTTATTTTTTAGAAATTCTTCATAGTGATGTGGACCACAGGACTATCGGCTTCTATGTTAAACATTTCTTCGATAACTCTGCCAAGAAAATTAGATCGCATCCTTCAAAAGATTCTAAAACAACAAAATACAACATGGTAACATGTGAGAAAATATTGTTATAACGTCCGTATAAAGAGGAAAGATATATACCGAGCGTCAAAAGTTCCGCAATTCACCATTGTTTTGTCGTTTTTATTGGAACTGCAAACTAGTACATTGATATATAACCGATATAAATTCAACCGTGACGAAAACAAATTAGGATTTTCAATTTTGTTGCAAGACTTTTGACGCTAAGTATAGATATCTCCCTTTTTCAATATCATAGCTGATGTACTCACAGGTAACTGCATCATTGATAAAGAGTAAAACAGTGTTGTTTACTTATGTTTTTGTTATAAAATTTATGTTATCTTAGAAAGGTTCATTTGACGGAAAATCGACCAGATAGTCACTGAGGTGCATTTTGTTTAAATAAACATTTTGATTAATACTGGTAAATATATTTTCATAGTCAGAAACTAGAGAGCTTTATCTTCAATTGGATACCAAATGTTTTAAACATCTGTCAATAATAAGAAAATAAATAAATAAATCCATTCGACAACCGTGCCAACGTGCACGAGTATTAAAGGTATCGGGGTATTGCAACAATAAAATAAAATATTGTCAAATATTCGAGTAATTTTGGTATAGTGCTTGCCCGATCTGTGAGGCAGCATCTGTAAAGAAAGTTACATGTAGTATAATGTTCGATGGGTTCAAGTGGTGACTGTTTTACCTGCCTTAGTTTTATATAACATTAATTGTAAAGATTATAATAATTATTATGTCTAGTATTCATCCAATATGTTTTCTTATGTCTCAGTCACAATTAACGCGATACTCGGTGGTTGTGCACGGATTCTATGCATCGGTTGGTGTGAACTCGGCGGAGAAAAATCGTCAAGTATTTAGGAGACGCATGGGTTATCCTAACCGTGATTGGCTATTGTATATCTAATCAACAACCCATCAAGTAGGGGCACCTTTATATATCATAAGGACAACTGAATAATGGTCAGGTGCCGTGCAGGATTCGGTTGGCACATATCGGCAGAAATTTCGGACATATCTATTTGAACCAAATATGACATACCACCGATCTGATGCATCTTGATTATACTGGGCATCAGTTGGATATTAGCAGACCATCAACATTTAGTCAGTGCTAGGAAGAACCGAACGCCTGTCGAATGACAATGTCATTCCTCCAAACTTATCGAACGGACGCTTTACTACTTATGATGGGAAGTGTCAGGATATACGCCGGGACTAAATCGTGAATCCATTGGAGCTTCATTGTGACTGAGGCATTAGGAACCTTTTATTTTGGTTTCAGTTGATGCTACACCTGGGAATTTGATGCACAATGGGAATTGGACTGGTATGTCGGGAAATGAAGGACAGACTGAACCCCGTTTCACCAATCTTCACAACATTAATCACCTAACACCCAATGCTAAAATAATCATCATAATTCGCGACCCGGTCACGAGGTATTATACGGATGTAACCGACCTAATGAAAATAATAGACTTAAGGACACGACACATTTGACACTTACAATGTATTTCAATATATTCGCATATAAGCATGATTTAGCTGTTTTAAATTGTTTTTCATTAACATGAAAACGTAACGAAGTCGTTTATAAATCTTAAAACGTTCAATTAGTAAAATATAAATGAATGCTATACTCTCCTTATTTTAGGTTGTTTTCTGACTTTCTCCATGTCACATATCATTATGACATCGAATCGATGACGTCAGAAATATTTCATGACCACGTGACACAACTTACGGACGCATACAAGGATTGTTTCAATCATTGGTCCATGAGGAGATGTATATACAATGAAACCATAAGACTTAATTTCATGAAGGTAAGGCAATATCAACATTTATCACATAACCTGCGCTTCAGGAGTTCCGTAAATATCGTTCGGCACTCCCAGACTGTGCAATAAATATTTAAATGAGCTTGACGTGACGTTAGCCAATTCATGCATTGATCCGTCAATGACGTCAGGATAATATCAACGTGGCCATGACGTCGCGCTAATTGAACCGCTGAATTTTGGCTGAAACTAGTGCGGCGTACATCATCCTTTTGAACAATAATGAGCGTTTTCTAAGGTTATTAGATAAATAGAATCTTACATTCGTGCTCATTACATACGGGTTTTATCAAACTCGTCGACAAAAACAATATGAAACTCAACAAAGCCTCGTGTCATATCATTTTGTCCACTCGTTTAATAAAACTCGTATGTAATGAGCACTCATGCAAGATCCTCTATTTACCATTATTCACAAATAACTCAAACATACATTCCCTACAATTTCGATCGATTAAATTGGTTTAAAACATTAGACATTAATGTAACAAATATATTATTGCCTCACAAACAATCACAAACAATCACAACAGTTACCAAGAAAAGAATAATAGTATATTTTCGTAACGATCCATAGTAGAAGCCAATGAAAGTATACGTTTTGGCTATATAACAAGTTTGGATAAGAGGTTACTTGAATGTGCTGTCATAACTCGCTGGTAGCGGTGAACTGTAATTCATAATTCGGGTACATTTTTGTGAACATTATAAGAACATGTCCATACATTTCTTCGTAAATATTTAAAAGATTTACATTTTTGTACATTTAGCTCAAGTTGAATTTCAAACGTAAAGTACTAATTACGAAGCAGCGAAAAAATGAGGCAATGTGTTTAACTGGGAAACCAGCGCTGTGCATTCAATAAGTAACTGTTGCTGTGTTAATTGGAATAATATGTTTATTGAAGTTTCTAGGTCACTACAAATTTACAAAACTTTTGAGACATTTTATGAATTAATTACGTTTCGTAATTTTAAAAACGAATTTACCTTCTAGTCAGGTCCATGAACGTGATGTTTGGATAAGACCCACGATCCACACAGCGCTTTGATTTCACTATATCGTTCTATTTACATGTTGAGAAACGGAATTTTCGGACGAGGCATTTGGAGAGTAGATAAGACCGGCAATATACCAAACACAATTGACTTTACAATCCGATGATGGAGTTTTCAGAATGGATAGGACCATGGTGTTATAATGCTATTTTCATAGTACAAACAAGTGACCCCATTCTGTTTATTTCCAATTTGTTTCAGAGAGGTATTTTGTTGGCAGATAGTTTTATTTGCGGATTCGTTGCCTTCTATATGAAAGAATTGTTGGCGGTGTTTGGTACAGATAGAATACACACCATATTGACAATGGAGTATGAACGGGACATGGGGAACGTCCTTAGTAAAACATTTGACTTTTTGAAACTGAGTAAGTGTTGTTATCATATGCGTCTCTTAAAAGCAACATACACAGAAATGATGAATAAGCTTTCGACTGTGTCTTCTTCAGATTACTTTATACAAATAAATAACTGTTTTATAAATTAAAATCTTACTCAAAACCATAAACGGCTACTTTCAAAAAGCAATAACTTGGTAGCCTATATACAGAATGATGCATTTTAAGCACTTTAGTTGAGTCCCAACGGTGGAAAACACAATAAGATGGAAGAAAACGAAATACAGCCTCCAATTGGTTTGTAAGCTAAATTATGAATTCTAAACAATAAAAACATGATTTATAGTCTAAGGAAAGGAACTCTTGCAGAAGTAGTATTTTGTCTTTCATACATTTTACTTATATGTGATTGTTGGCATACTATTTCGACAGATATAGTTAGCATTCAGTCGACAATTATTGGTCATTTGTGAATAACATCCTTCTTCCTTGTGTTTACTAGACGATCGGAAAAAGTGTTTGGAGCAATAATGTAGCTTTAACGACTCATATCATAATTACATGTATGGAGATGAGTGATGCAAAAAGACCGTCTCCCGTTGCCGACAATGTCCCAGATAAGGCCCTGCATATTGCAAAATAAATATTTCAAATACGCATATACACTACAAATTATACCGCCCGTCACAATGAATGAAACACTGCAAGGTTTCGTAAATATGAATATTACCATAAACTGCATAAAGGGATGTTATTGCATATATAACTACACTGAAATGAATGTGCGGGTATACATTATACAGCCACCATACGGCACAAACAGCTGCTGTACTAATACATATTAATTATTTTAAGTCTGATTTATCAGCTAGATCAATCTATCCTCACAGATGCTTTGTAAATGAATAAGTGCAAAATGTACTATTTATGCACCACGTACGAGGGTTGTTTGGACACTAATTGATGCACTGTCAAATTTATACGCATTTCGGGATCTTTTAAGTTCATTTTTCATTGGTACAAACATGCGGACACCATTTACAAGTTGAAATTATAAAGAAATATAGATAATCGATGTACAATTCTATTTAAGTTGTCGTTGTTGGCAAGGTCTCGGTTAGAAGGACCCGGAGCACACCAAAATAATGTACAATTGTAATGATGATAGCTATTCATGCATGGTTGCTATGTAAAGGTAGAAATATGAGGAAAACCTTACATATCGAGGGTTACACGCAAAACTGTCGTAACTGCTTATTATTTAAGAAGGATATACTGCAGTCTTGCAGGCAACCCTCGATATATAAACGTCTTTCATATACAGGATATACATGATGTCACGATTGTGGACATATCATTATGATGTCGGGGTGCTTCGAAACTTTTGCATTTAGAGACTAGACCGATGTAGACAGCCTATGCTTCATATGAACGCCCACTTATTTCCTGGCTCGTATAAATTGCATTTTCTTAATAATTTCCGAACGACCCTAGTATTGGTAGCTGCTTCAGTCCAAAATCCAAAAGACAGTAATATATAACTGTTATATTTCTGAATGTATCTGTTTTCTTTATGTTTTAGGTCCGTTGCCACAGTACAAACTTAAAGCAATAGTTAATAAGAAAGGAAGAGCCAATGCCAAAAATGACAAGCGACGTAACGTGGGACCTATGTTGAATCATACACGAGACATGTTGTACAATTTTTATGAACCATACAACAAAGAAATGGCTGATTTACTCAATGATAGTCGATATCTGTTTCTGAAAAATTCAAACTAAATGAATTGTGTTGTATAAACGGTATTTGGTGTCGTTGCTTCGTACCGTACATTTTGAACCGAGGGATAATTTGATTTTTTAAATTTATTTTTCTTATTTGTACATATTACTCGTTACAAGGACTATGTTGATTCCTGGTGGACATGAAGAAAATATATAACGACCATTGTTCAGTTTCTTTTTTTTAAAACTCGATCTAATGCATTACTGATGGAACAACCGAAACTAGCTAATATTTCATTTATGTGGCGCATTTTGTAACGAGACATTTGATTGGCTAATGCATTTGGGATTCTTGGTTCTTGTTGAACAATTTGAAGACCAGGAATGATTTTATTCTAATTAAAATATATTAATATATGTTATGTTAAATCATGGAATACATTGAACAAATTTGTATATTTAATGTCGTCGAATAATACACTCAAACGATTTAAAAACGCACCATTATAAAAAATTAACCGAATTTTTGACTCCTGAAATTCATAGTCTAGAGTATCTCTCCAGCTTATAATCTTTAACTTAGGCACAGAAAATAGAAATTTATAATTTGGAATACCCCGCCAGCCCAACTTTTCTGTTTTTTGCATGTTTTGCACGTGCACTGCAATTGCGTTAACATTTCGGATCGATGTTCGCTTTAAATGGTACGCTGTATGTGTACACACTGAAAAAACAACATAAACAATATTATCTCATGATAATGTTATACTGCGATTAGCTCGAAATATTTGTTCGGGTGCTTTCGGTTTCGCTGCAAGCCTAAATGAGCCATACAGTCGAAGCAGGGCGGTTCATCGGCCACCAAACAACGATTGTGTGCTTAGAATAGCGAATCTTTATGGATGGTACAGTCAAAGACCGACTACGATCAGCCCAGCCCAGCGGTATGACATTGAGCCAGGGATCAACATGAACACATGTTGAATCACTTTAATCGGTTCCGCATGACTGCACACAATATTAATCGTATGCAGGGTGTCAACGGATAAGTTGAAAATATACTATTGCATTATTACTTTCATCATTGCCAATGAAGAGGTAAATAGTTTAGTACAATGATTTTCTCCCGTTTAGATATTGTGACTTTCATGTACATTGGTCACCCTGTTAATCTGCATAACTTATTTCAAACTCGTTAAGTGACATGTACATTACATAACACATAGCCCATCGACTGAAGATTATTTAGCTGAAGTCAAAGAACCATAGAACAATGTTTTCAACAATGAAATTGACATTTCACAAGTGGTGCGTTTTTAAATCGTTTGAGCGTACTACTACCAGGAAAAATATAGCTAAATTTATCTATAATGCTCTGTAGCCATTGATGCAGTTGCTTCGTAATTTGTTATTTTTATCTCTGTTAAATACTACGACATATGTTTATTACTTATAATATAATAAAGTTACATTATTTTTTATGTACTTGTATATATTTGTTGTAAATTGGCCAAAGTCATATTATTTGCCGATTTTGCTAATAAAACTTGAAACTTGTTAAAACATTACACGACTCCATCTCTCGAAGCATCTCAATCTGAGTTAAAAATCATCTCGAATATTTCTATGTGTCTTTTCGTTTATTTCGATGGAAGGTTGGAATCAAAATAGGCAACACAAAACAGAACCATTATGCTGAGTATATTTCAGTAAAGTTTCAAGGGACTTAAGATTTCAACGGTTAAGTTCATTATCCTATTAGTAATTCAGTGAACTAATATTTATATTTTATAACGATGTGCAACAAATTAAATAAGTTACAGCAGATACAGTTGGACAACGACGTCACAAAATGGAACCTGGTTTTGAGTGGGTTTGTCCATCATTGACAGTTCTCATTGCTAAACACATGTATATGGGGTAACGTATTTTAAAGCGTGGTGACGGAAGTCCTACTCACCAGCTCGGACTAATAAATTGCGACCATAACTTACAAAATTAATACACTAGATTACACCAGGAAGAAAAAATATATATTAAGTCAGACAGGAAAGGCAGAACTCAGCTTAACCAGCCGAGCCCAGAAAACATAAAAAACACACAAGGCACAATGCCCAACTAAATAAGCTATGATCCTCCCATGTCCAAGCTATCGAAATTCTAAATGAACCAGTTTCAGCAATCAAAAAGCTGAATGCCTAAGCTGAATGACCTAGTTCCCACAGTTAAATAGCTGAAATACCTAGTTTTAGCTGTCAGAAGTCATAAAAAGCCAAATATAATATTTAAGTACCACTTTAACATTATTACAACTTTTGTGCTCTCAAAGAATGTCGCTATGAAAGAGTGAATTGCAATACGTTAGTGCTTGGTGTTGAGTGTAAGTATTGGTTGTTATTTCGGGCCAATGTCAAAATAGAATATCAGAAACTATCCATATTGTATACGAAGGGTGTTGAAGTTGGAATGCAAGTTGGGTTATATTGTCCTTTTACCAATGACTTTTTACGGAGAGTGAACTGTATACATGTAGCAAAGTGATTTGCATCGGCTTTAAATTGATACCCAACATTTTAAGATATGTTCAGTCTAGGTGTATCAATTGGTCGATTAACACTGTCTACTCGTATACAGTAATGCTAAAATTTGGAAAATGTCTCTTTTATTTGACCAAATACGGTTCTATCTAAGCATCGTCGTATTCTTAATGTGGGAACAAATATCATAAACTATTTAATTAAACAAGTATTGTTAAAAGCGATAATGCAATGTCTTAAAGACTCTTATTCATCACCTACTTGAAAGTTTAAGAAATTAAAAAGTTTTGTAATTTCATGTAGAAAGGCACGCCATCCAAATACCAGAACATCCTCAAAAATGGTTGCAAAAGTCGATTATTTTTTGGGTACAGATGACAGATGTACAATAAGGCAAGTAGGTTAATGCATATCACTAGGAGCTATTCCTACAATTATCAAGCGTAAAACGAGGAAGATTTGGCAGTTTGGATACCTCTATCTGCTTTACGACGACATACGTATAGTTGAAACTATTTTATGGATACACAAATCGGTCGTTTGGTTAACGTACACTAAATAGTTGGATTGTCGTCATGTAGTCTGGATTACCTCCCCTATCACTGCGTTAATCGACTATTTAACTTAACAGAGAACCAGACTAGTCAGCATGATGCAAAGAGGTTTTAAGTGGTCGAAGTGAGATACTTGTTGAAAAGAATTAGATTCGTGCTGTACTCCTGTAACGAGTCAAGATATCGATAAAAGACGCCCGCTGTGTCCTAATATTTTTCGGGACATATGTTGTAAATTGGAATGCTCTATACTAAAACTATTAACTGTGTACTGTGTAATATTATCTTATACAGAGTGGACATATCTGTTGGTACAGTCCAGAGAATTTGACACGACTCTCGACCTTCTATTAGCATAATTTCATAGCTGATTTATTGTCTCTATTTATATTCCCGATTGTATGTTTTCATAAGCGGGAGTATCACGAACACGCTCGATGTGTAATATCAACACAAATCTAAAGAACCGATATTGCACGATATGCTCGCAGAAATGTATATATTCAACGCAAGAACCTTGTAATATATTCATGCATAAAGGTCAGGATCATGTCAAATTATCTGTGCTATACATGAAGCAATGTTTGGCTAAGAACAAATCTGTCAACACAAAGTTTTTTACATTGGGCATTGTCTGTGCCTTTTTTTTATTTCATGTGTCCTTGTTGTGCCCTTCGTCTCCTGTTGTTTATGTTTGGTATTACATCTTCCCTTAGTTTCGCACCATGTTTAAATAATCTAAGGAACAAAAAGGAAACATGAAAAAAGTACATACACTGTTCAACGTAGAAAACTAAAAAGGCACAAACAAATTCATACGCAAAAACCTAGCAGCTACAAAGCCACGTCATCCCACTCCAAAAGTGGTCTTCACATCTTAGCAGAAAATTTACAACAAATTTAGCAAATCTAGCGTTTATTCAGCTAAGCAAGAACATCAATTCATTGATATTTACATAGATTTAAAGCATTATGTTATAATGTAAATGGCTACTATAATCATTAAAAAACAAGGACTATTTTTTAATTTGTGTGAAATAAGCGCAGAATAAATTTCTGTCAAAATATTAAGTTTTCCACTAATATACAATGTGAATACTAGGCTATTTCTTTTCTTTTTACAAAATGCTTTCTAAAAAGATTTATAGCATATTTAAATCACACAAGTTTACTCATAAATATTTATTCACAAAAAGTTACAAAGGTCATTAAAAGTTATTAGACATTATTTGATGGGGCTCCTCCGAAATGGTGAAATCCGGAACAGACGCATTTATGATCAAAACAATGATGCCGGTCGTTGTCACAATCCATCCCATTACAATCATCCCTGTCATCACAATGTGCTGAAATGAAAAAAGTCCCCATTTAAACTATATTCAGTTCAGACATTCGTCCGTTCGACTGTACATTTTACCCACAGACGCCACTGGCAGCCACGACACTTTGTCCACTGGCACTCGATCAGAGAAATAATTCTATAAATTGCAGTCGTTTATAATCTATATTGTTACAGACGACGACAATTTATAGAATTGTTTATCTAATCGAGTGCCAGTGACTTTGGCTTTTGTCCCCACCCAGGTACTCATTCATCTAATCCCGGACTTCTCGTTCACAATGCGCGCACTGCCTCTAGGCCACCGTTTCCGTTATAAGATACCGTGATTAAATGCATCATACACCACTTTCAAATGATATTGTTTACGCATTTTTCATAGTTGTCCAACTTGAATTCTAGTATAACTCCAACGCGATAACCTGAAATGCCAATATAAACAGAAATCACTGACCATTACATCGATTTGGGTAGAGCAGAGGTATGTCTTTTATATTCAAATACTTTCACCAAGACAACTTGTATAAAACATCTTAGCGTAAAGGAATAGGTGATCGCCTAACAATCCTGCGCTCCGCGTTCAATTCTTCGTGTCCTTCGTTTTTTTCCTTTTATGTAATTACTTATAAATGTCATACATGCACATGCATTACTTTTAAAGTCGTATTCAACATTTTCTCGTGGTCTTCTACATGATTGAAGTTTCAGGAGATTAAACATTATTGCCCATGCTGTGTGTCGCAGTTACAACTATCTTATAGTTTGATTTGTTCATGTTATAAATAAAACAATACTCGCACAATGCATTCGATTAATTTTAAAATAATAATTAAATACAATAATAAATACATATTACACAAACGTATTTTGCTATAAATTTAATTTCCGCTTTAAAAATAATAAAAAATATACAGATATGTTGGGCTCGAACTTTTGTCTGCATTGGCTAAAACATTACGATTTCCCAATAGCTAAACCACTGAGCTATTTTATCAGATGTGAGAAATGGTCACTTTTATTCACCTAATCAATTTAAATTTGGGGACTCATTGTAAAGATAATTCCTTTTCCAATATCACTATACATTTATACCCGGTCTCCCTCTTTCTATTCAGTGACACAGGTCCCAATACCGCGTTGGAGTTATACTTGGCACGACGATATCTCGAAATTTTAATTCGTCATACACTTGTACTGTATCTCAGCCAGATCAGGCGGACGCTTTTAAAGACAAATATTTCACAGCTATCGTGATCACCAATATGTTCACCTTTCAAAATTTAACTCTTGTCTTAGTTTGCATCTTATCATGCAATAAGCCTCATTTATAAATAATTTATATTAACATTCACCAAAAGTGCACATTTGTTAAGTCGAGTTTTTACCATTTGTCGATGTTTGTGCTCGCATGTGTATTAAATATACCAGATTTATATAGCGCCCTTTTCATGCGAACGCACGTTCAAAGGCACTTTACCCATGTTGCAGCCACAAGGGCGCATGTGCATCCTCTACCAGTGCAGATACAGCATGATCTGACCAGAGGGACAGACTGAGAGAAAGCCCCTGAAGGGAGAGAGAGACATTAGATACAGGCATGTCCGGCGCTGCAGAGATGCGCCTAGCTCTTATTTCGAATAGACAGCCTGGCTCTTTAATGTGCCCGGTGTATAGCACCGATACACAGCTTCCTGGCACTTCCAGATACTTTGCAGACCACACGGCCAGATATAGCGGGAAATATTATAAATATTTCAGAAATGTCAAGTTCCGATGCCAGGGATTGACAGCCCAGTGCGTTACCACTGAGCTAAATCCGCTTATTATCGAACCTGTCCGTTCAAAGTCAAATATCGCTCCTGTGTAGAGTCAACATTGTGGTTTTTGGCTTTTTTTTGGTTACAAGTTAAAGGCCCCATCACACATACAGAATGTATTTAACGAAGCCTGGCGAATAGAGTAATGCTGTGATTTCTGACGAATTCTGACCAAAACTGTTGGTAAAAGTGAAGAAGAAAACTGATCACAACGTTCACAAACGTTCACAAACACATCAATACGAACATCTCCAACGTATGGACAACAAGCTATAAATACTAGTTAATGAGAACAAATTATGCCGAAGACATATTCGCAAATTGACGTCAGGTGATATTTAGTTTAAACAATATTTATTTCTTTATTTAAACATATAATATGATAACATTCATTTACACATAATAAGGATTGAGTAGAAAGCTAAGCTTATTTATAAACTCGTTCCTTGGTGATATTTGGTATATGTGACGGGGCCTAATAATATTATTATTATTATTATTATACCATATTTATATAGCCCTTTTGTCATGTATTTACACGTTTTAAAGTGCTGTACAATCACAATTAAGACATGGTTAAAACAATATACAAAATTCATACAATTATATATGCACAAATTTAAAAATCAAAGGTATGACTAAAATATGAAAAAGGAGATTTCCCGACGAAAAGGAAATTCCTCAAATTACTGACAATGCCTTATAATCAGCCATATAATATAGCATTGAACGTGCAGGTCATGATGGTACGTTCGTTTCGCAACCCCTAATATTATTTTACTGTAGAATCACATATGTTCGTGGGTATAAATTTCGTAGATTTACATAAAATGCATTTTGATGGGGTCGTAAATTCGTGGATAGAGTAAACCCATGTCTTGACTTTAAGAGGTTGATTCATCGTGGGGGATTAGATTTCGTGGTCGAGTTTAACAACGAAATCAACGAAAATTCAACTGCCTCGAAAAATAATGAGTTAACAGTAGACTAACTTACCAACACCATCCCAGGCGCATGTGCACAGGCCATCGTTAGTTGTTACACCATCCTCGTTTTTATGTTCACAGATCACGTGGTGAACGGAAGTGCACGTGACGGATTTACAATCACTATTGACGGTACACGGTTCGCATTGAACATAAACTGAAATAAAAGACAACGACGAAATCACTACGTGCACACAACTATTTCAACCACTTACAGTGTATCAATCATGACCACGAAACTCTAATGTCGCTAAAGGCTACAAATCCAAGACGAAAATTGTCAACAATGAACATTTGAAACCGAAAACAGGCGCCAAAACCCATATATTTGCGTTTGCGTAATTTGAACTATTTTAAATTTCAAGATTGCGCAGATAAAAAGCGATTTGCGATTGTTCGACAACCATTTAACCACTGAAGGTATTCGCGGTCGCTAGTTGAACTACGGTTAGAGCCAAGGTGACACAGTGGTCTATTGGTAACGCACTTGACTACTGATCGAGAGGTCCCTGGTTCGAATCTCGGCATGGGCACTTGGTCATTTATGTTTGCGTTTCAGTGTTTCCCACCTAACTAGAGACGAAACTGGTTGGAAACGCAGAGGTAGTCTCGCGTGTATCGGTGCTATACACTGAGCACGTTAACGAACCAATGAGTCTATTCGAAATGAGATAGGGAAGCGCTCCCGGATGCCTTGTATCACACCTCTTTCTCTTGATTTTAAGTCTGCCTAGACAAATTTCCACGTCCCCGCAAGGGGTTTGACATTAATGGAAGATAGATAGATAGATAGATTGATAGAAAACCCAGCCTAATATATCACAATCGGGACCCCCCGGACATTACGGATGTAACGAAGCTTCCGGATCCATTACGGAAAGACTCGATTAGTTACGACTAAAAACTGCAGTGCACCATGTACTGTAGTAATAGCACTCCGTTCATTGCAAAATAAGACCCACTCCATTATTTAGCATTGCATTTATTCCAAACACTGATCAGTTATTTTAAAAACATTGTCAACTGTCGTAACTGTGAAACGTATTTGTATTTGGTACACATCGAAATGAATGTACATGTATTTCCATTACAATGATGCAGGTTTTGCAGAAATTTAGACAACTACTGTTTTGACATTCTGAGCCCATAAGTAACTACGTTCGAAAATTGTAATGTAATTATTGAAATACACATTTCACTGGCTTAGAGTGAGAAAGACGTAAAATAGAGCTACACCAAAAGGCGTTTCTTATGAGTCTATTTTCATGAAAATCGGAACTGGTCATGTTGACAAACTGAAATTGAAAAGGCTTGTTTTTCCATAGGTAAAGAGTAGTTAACGGACAGTTTTTTCTTTTTTCGTGTACTTATGACCGTCCCATTCTAAGCGGTAAATAAACGCTATATTATACAATGTAGACGTTTCTTTTTACGTGTATATAAGAAGTATGGTGTATTTGATATTACTCAGTGTTGAACCACAGTTAACTGTATCATTGATAAAGAGAAAACAAATAATATAAATTTAAAAAAAAAATGTTTATAATTTTTTATTTTTTATTTTGCTCTTAATCAATGATACAGTTACCTGTGTGTTGAAACAGATAGAAACGAGAAAGCGAGCCTCACCTGCACACACAAGGACCAAACATAATCCTACAAGAAACTTCATTCTTGCGTTTGATTATAACGATGGGTCGTCCAATGTGAAACTAGCGTCACCTTCGATTGTGTGGTTCTTTTATATAGATTATGTTATCTTCACGGCTCCAAATTGACGTCATCATGACCGACTCTAAGATCGAGAGTTGAAAACTGTGACATGTGCCAAGATCGCTCGCTATAAACTTCAATAATGCCTCGAAGTTTTCCCAATCGACTAACACAATGTTACAATGAAGAAAGCTTGCACGATTTTGTAGGAAAGCATGTCACTTTGTACCTAAACAGTATTTTTGTCATTTCTCAGTATCCACAGTATGAAAATTGTGATCATTTTATGTATTACTTCAATATAAAAATGGATGCCTCTCGTTAAAGGTATTGAGATACGAATTGTCCAAATGATATAACGAATTTTCGGATACAGTCAGAACTCGATACAACGACGCTGTTCGTTTTCAAGAAAAATGTCGTTGTAACGAATATGTCAATATACTGAATTGATACAAAGAGCGTTTTAAAACTTTTGGTCCCAAATATGGTGTCAGTATAATGAATTTGTCAGTATATCGGGTGTCGTTATATCGAGTCCTGACTGTACCAATTTTCTATCCGGATATTCGGAACAGAATACGAATATCCTGATATCCGTTGACATCCTTAATTATAAGTTAATTTATTTTGCTGACAACATGTATACTTTTGTCATAGTTTGCTGCCCTGCACAGTATGTTGGTTGTGGTTTGTGTGTCTTTTTAAGTGGATGTGCCCGGGTATCTTAATAATAATAATATAGCTCATGTTATAGGGCATGAATTACGGCATTTGAAGATTTTTTATAGCTGAAACTTGGACATTCAGCTTTTTAAATAGCTTAAACTAGGTCATTCAGTCTTTTGTCATCTGGGTATTGGGTTTTCTTCCTTTTGACAGCTGAAACTCGTTCAGTTATGTGTTGGACATTGTGTCGTGTAATTGTGGTATGTGATGTGTGTATGTTTTCTGTGCTCGGCCAGTTGAGTTGAGTGCTGCCTTCCCTGTCTGATTTTCTATTATCTTTTTATAGAGGGACACGGGCATCGCTGGATGTTGGACCCTCGCAGGCGTCAAGTGTTTCAAGTAGCTTGTTTTCAGTAGTAAGTTATTTTTGTTCTTTGATGTTCTATAATACTTTGTACGATTTGTACTTACACATGACATATGCCCTTAAAGGGTGGTGACTTAAAATAAAAAAATGCCATCTATGTATTCGATAAGTGAACCGATGAAAGTCGCATATAAACAGAGCGCCATAGTTACAATTGAAGACAAAATATGCAGTTTAGATGGTTTGGTACTCGTTTATTCAGCTGTGATCACTACCTAGATCCCATTAAACATCGTGTAGCTGGTACCCGGTTTGCCGTTTGGAACACTACCTCCCATCAAACCTAATCGTGTATCTGGTACCCGGTTTGCCGTTTGGAACACTACCTCCCATCAAACCTAATCGTGTATCTGGTACCCGGTTTGCCGTTTGGAACACTACCTCCCATCAAACCTAATCGTGTCCCTGATACCCGGTTTGCCGTTTGGAACACTACCTCCCATCAAACCTAATCGTGTATCTGGTACCCGGTTTGCCGTTTGGAACACTACCTCCCATCAAACCTAATCGTGTATCTGGTACCCGGTTTGCCGTTTGGAACACTACCTCCCATCAAACCTAATCGTGTATCTGGTACCCGGTTTGCCGTTTGGAACACTACCTCCCATCAAACCTAATCGTGTATCTGGTACCCGGTTTGCCGTTTGGAACACTACCTCCCATCAAACCTAATCGTGTATCTGGTACCCGGTTTGCCGTTTGGAACACTACCTCCCATCAAACCTAATCGTGTCCCTGATACCCGGTTTGCCGTTTGGAACACTACCTCCCATCAAACCTAATCGTGTAGCTGGTACCCGGTTTGCCGTTTGGAACACTACCTCCCATCAAACCTAATCGTGTATCTGGTACCCGGTTTGCCGTTTGGATCAATACCCCTCCCCCAGTTGTTATACTGGTTCTCGGTCTTGTACTGGGAACACTACCTCCTACCTTTTGATTTATCACAAGTCCCGGACCTGTAGTTGAGAACAAACGGATTGCTAAATATATATGTGTTTCGAATCGTGATTCACACACGACGTGATTGTTGATTTAAGGTCGTAAAGTAAGATACGAGACTACTAACACATGTTAATGTTCATTTCTATGTATGGAATAAAAATGTGAACAAGTCACGAAATTTGTTACTTTAATTGGTACTGATTATCTAATACATCCTAGTTTAAATCTGCGTTAAAGTACGGACGAACATACATACTTTGGTTATAAGGTTTATGTGTCACAGCTAGAGTGAGAAAATGTGCAGCCTGGCCTAACCTGTCTGGTACGCAAACTCGGGACAGAGCTGTCCGGCCGCTTACGACAAGCGGTTAACCATATTTAGATGACAATGATAATTCGGATCTTTTACCCATGTCGAAGCGTTTGATTCATTTATGAAGCATAATCTCAGTTTACATCATAATTCACTGACAAAGGGACAACGCCATCGATAAATGATACGCCTCATAATGTCCAATGAACAGTATCGAATTAGTATCAACTGAATCAAAACCCGATTAATCCAAAGAAAGCTTAAAATTATATTCTTAAACCCGCTACGCATGCCGCAAGGAAGATCAAGTACTTTAGTCAGATTGTCAGCAGTGGAGATGTACCAGCAGACTGAGGAATGCACAAGTAAATGTAGTCCCTATCTACAAGGAGAATGACCGCTGTCAACGCGCTCCAAACCGGAAAACACTCACCCAGTCTCACTTGTTAGCAAGTCAGACTTAATGTGGACCCTTTTGTTTCGAAGATTGTAAGACAAAAAGGAAAAACATCAGCCTAAAGGAGAAAAAATGACAACCCTGTAATAACTACATCAATACGACATTTTTCATGACAGTATCATACACAGGCCCGTCAAAACTGAAAAGAACCAATGACTTCTCCAGTTGAGTCTTCACCTTGAGTAGTCTGGTTCACGGTCTTTAATCTTACGGTATTAACGCTAAGAGTGGGTGCTAGTAGGTAGGGGAAGATAATCCAGACTATACTTCTCGAGGCAAAACGTGTGTAATGTGATTAAGCAGTTTACAACGACCCTAGAGCCAATATCTCGAAACTATCGTTAGTTAAGCATTAACGAACGCCCTAACGAATGGTGAAAGGTTGGTAAAGGAGAAACTTGTGCGGGTATCTCGAAAGCTCTCTTACGACGTTCGTTACTCCTTCGTTAGTTATTAAGGATTGAGCTGTGTATTGTTTATTGCACATTTTCCTGTGTATTGAGACATAAGTATAAGAAAAGGTGAAACATGAATTGAAGTACAACATTGTGATGTAATAAAAAACTTTAAGTTTGATTTTTTAATCATGGCTGTTGCGAACAGAGGACTGTTCATGTATCATACAACTGTATTATTTCCGTATTGAATCTAGAAGGTGTTTACCTAACTATATACAATTGACCACTCTTGTGAATTTTTGTCGAAATATGTCAAGCAGTTTATTTTAATTTCTTTGTTTGTTTGGTCGTATAGTCCAGAGAATTTGACATGACTCTCGACCTTGAATTAGCATAATTTCACAGCCGATATATTGTCTATATTTATAACCTCGGCTGTATGTTTTCATAAGCGGGGAGTATCACGAAGACGCTCGATGTGTAATACCAACAGAAATCTAAAGAACCGATATTGCACGATTTGCTCGCGGAAATTTATATATTCAACGCAAATACCCTCTAATATATTCATGCATAAAAGTCAGGATCATGTCAAATTCTCTGTGCTATTCATCTTAAGCGACTTTTGCACCCTGTAAGCAACGGAACAAATGAATTCTAAAACATCCTATCGTTCCGCATCCCAAAACCGCGACTTTGGACGGAAAGACAAATGGTCAGAGAAATGGTGATACCAACACAACCATGGGAATTATAATAACACATGATTCTTAGATTCTAGTTTTCACCTCATCGTTACTATTCAATCATATGGGGGTGTACTCAACCACATATTTAGCTATAAACTGTACACTATGCACAAAATGAGTGAAATCTAAACGATTACTTCATAGAAGTCGTAACTTTTCTCATTTTTTCCTTTTGCGTCCAGAAAGCGACAATTGAAATCTATAACATTCTATTGTTCCGCGTCCCAAAAACGCGTCATAGAGGATATGACCCTTTAATTTTGCAAAGGACTGCATGCTTAGTAGTGGGTCCATTTACAGCTTGCCATTATGCTTCCTATTTCATTGTGCGATGACCGGACAATATACAGACTCTATGATATGCCTAACCTCAAGCCTTTTTGGACGGCTGGCATTGATGCTTGCCTGTGTATTGTCTTGTCGCACCCTTAAATGTTTTGCTCTCTTGTTGCTCTGACTTCTGATAGGTTATTGAGTACTTTCTGTGCTACTCGATGGACGTTATTTATATAATGTTTCATGTTTTACATTCTTTTATTCCCTGTCACTGTGGCCTTTTTGTTAGAGGGCATTACATGGCGGGAAACTTTTATTTACACTGTAATGTGCTATAAGGTTGTCTATTGGGTAAGTGTGAGGTTTGGTGCACTGTAAAACGTTTAAGCCCCAAGTGACATTTGTTGCTGTCCGTACCAAGGCGGAAGCCCTTTTGGTCAACCTTCCTCTATGTATGTATTGTCCACTTGATAGTAAAAATACAAAAATATTTCGCCATTGTGCCTTTTTGATGGACTTTGTTCATTTTGTATGTGTCAATTTCGTAGTCCAGCACAAGGCTGCTTCGTATCTTTCAGAATTGCATGTACACTATATATATGTTGTAGATTGTCCTTGTGATGTGTAATGTCCAGTTGTTATTTCTCGTCACCTAGCTCTCGTTCCGTATTAGTTTGACTGACTGAGGCGGCAGACTTTCGGGACGGGATGCCGTGTTTTCAGTGCTTTGTGTGTTTTTAATGTTTTCTTTGCTCGGCAGGTTGGGTTGAGTGCTGCCTTTCCTGTCTGACTTAATATAATCTTTTAGGGTGGAAGGACAGATGGTCAGAGAGATTGTGGTGCCAACACATGGGAGACATCATTAAAGTTTCAAGTTTTCACTTAATGTTTACTATTCAATTATATTGGGTGTACTCAGTCCCATATTTAGCTATAAACTGTACAACATGCGCAAAATGATTTAAAAATCAAACTGACGGCTGCTTCATACTAAACGTATATATCTTTTCTCAGTTATTTCTTATAGAAGAAGCGTCATGTGTTGACACTGACCAACGAACAACTGTCAGCATTATAGTACAACATATTTATAACATGGAATCACATTCAAGTCACATACATGTACAAATGTTCCGGCGAGTGTCAGTCAAAGAAACTATTGGTACATACTGGTGTGTTCCGTCAGCAAGTATTTACAGTGTGAGAGTTTAAAACGTTTAAAAACGGCGTATTCTTCTCTATTCGCTAACCAGGCTCCTCTTGAAGACCTCGAGGGAAGCAAGTACCTGGTGGAGAGGCCCCGGATATTGATTGATGTTGGGTGGAAGAAGGCTTCAGCTGGAATGTCAACGAGTCCATGGGTGAGTTTGTAGACCATCACCAGCTTGGCGTTGAAACGACGTTCGGCAAGGGATTTCCAGACAATGTCAGCAATCATCTGGCTGGTGCTATTTGTGGTGCGGTAGTCCCCTTTGACTAATCGTGCCGTGCGTCGTTGAACAGTCTCTAGTTGACCGATACTGGACCTCGTATGTGGCTCCCTGTGTTGATGGAGCCAATTCTTCAGCGTAGTCCTTAAGAAACTTGGTGGAGAAGTTATCTGGGCCCGTTGCTTTGTGTGGATCCAAGCCGGCTAGGAGTTTCCTCACACCCTCTTTGTTTATACTGAAGCTGTGTATGTATGGATGCCATCCGAATACCGCAACATCCGCAAAAATGGTTGCAAAAGTCGATTAGTGTTTGGGTACTGATGACAGATTTACAATTAGGCAAGTAGCTTAATGCATATCATTAGGCGCTATTCATACAATGCCCAAGCGTGTTACAAAAATGAGGAAGATTACCTATATCTGCTTTGCCACGCCATGACACTTGCCATTGCAAACTGCCCCAATAATTAAAGTTGAAACTATTTTCTGGATACAAAAATCGGTCGTTGGTTTAGGTACACTTAGAAGTTGGATTGTCGTCATGTAGTCTGAATTACCTCCCCTATCACTACGTCAATAGACTATTAACTAAAACGCTATTGTACGTCAGGGAACCAGACTAGTCATCCTGATGCAAAGATTTTTAAGTGGCCGAAGTGATATACTTTTTGTAAAGAATTATAGACTTCTCAGACACAGCCTCAACACTTCTGAACACTCAAGATTCTTGTTGTACTCCTGTAACAAGTCAAGTTATCGATAAAAGACACCCATATTGACCGCTGCGTCTTCATACTTTTCGTGACCAATGTTTTAATTGGGTATTATCTATACTATTAGTTATGAACTGTGTGATATTATCTCATACAGAGCTTAGACAAACCATGTGGCACGTGAAGCAATGTTTGGCTAAGGACCCAAGAACAAATCTGTCAACACAAAGTTGTTTACGCTGGGCATAGTCTGTGCCTTTCGTGTTGTGTTTTTTCTGTTTGGTGTAACATCTGTCTTTAGTTTCGCACCTTGTTGAAATAATTTAAGGAACAAAAAGGACACATGGGAACAAAAAGGTGCATTTATTTCCAACGCAGAAATTAAAAAGACACAGACAATTTCATACGCCAAAAAACGAGCTACTACAAAAACATTTCATTCCGAAAGTGGTTTTCACAAAGCATCTTAGCAGAAAATTTACAATATTCAATCTTTAACAAATCTAGGATTTAATCAGCTAAGCAGGAACATCAAATTATTGATTTTTACATAGTTTTAAAGCATTATGTAAAAGGCTTCCATAATCACAAAGAAAACGTGGACTATTCTTCATTTTGCGTGACGTATGCGCAACATAAATTCTAGTAAAAATATTTAAGTTTTCCACTAAGATGCAATGTGAATACCAGATCATGTCTTGGTAAAAAATATTTCTAGAAAGATATATACCATAATTAAATGACCAAAGTTTACGCATAAATATTTATTCACAAGAAAAGTTACACAGGACATTAAAGGTTATGAGACATTATTTTCTTCCGAAATGGTGAAATCCGGAACAGATGCATTTATCGTCAAAACAATGATAATTGTCATTGTCACAAGGCATTCCATCACAATCAGCCCTGTCATTGCAATGGGCTGAAATAATAAAAGTCCACAGTTAGACTATGTTCACTTGAGACATTCGCCCGTTCGACTGTACATTTTACCGGCAGACGCTGCTGGCAGCCACGGCTCATTGGCTTTCATCAAATCCGGGACATCTCGTTCAAATAGCGCGCGTACTACATCTAAACCACCGCTTCCCAAAATGAAATATACATAAAATGCACCATGTATCTCTGGTATTGCATCTTATCATGCAAGAAGTCGAAAGCATAATCCTCATCTTTACAAACATGTGCACCATAAGTGTACATTTGTTGAGACGATTTATTACCATTTGTCGCTGTTTGCACTGACATATGTGTTATCAAACCTGTCCATCCAGAGTCAACTATACAGTCAAAAGTTAAAGGCCCCTTCACACATAAAGAATTTATTTAACGAAGCCTGACCGAAAAGAATTATTTTGTGATTTCTGACGAATTCTGACCAAAACTAATAGCAACCGTCACAAACACATCAATACGAACACCTCCAACGTATGGACAACGTAGTAATGCTAATATGAACAAATGCACTGCATCCAGCGGGAACTTCCCATCATGTTTTTGGATAATTTGATCGAGCAAAAAAATGACTAAGGAATTTGTAAATGCTCCACATACACTATAGATCTAGCCTCTGACTGCCAGGGAGCACCACATAGGAGACCAGGCGAACAAATACTTAGAAAAGAGTGTTTTCCGATCTAGGAGACGGGTTGCACTGATATGCCCTATAAATAGCTAATCATAGTTTTACACTCGTCTTTTATACATGTATTGCTATTTATATTTCAATTCAACATATTCACAAGTTGGCGCGCTATGCCGTGCGACGACGTCGCGTTAACGTGCGATGACGTCGCGTTAAATTGTGTGACGTCATTTCCGACGTCGCCGTATTGTTTTAGTACGTTGGATTGAATAAGATATATAGAGGATATGTGTTTGTTTTGATTGAATATGGTTTATATCTCATCGTGTAGTGATAAAATTCAATATTTTCAAGAGCGCGTAGCGCGAGTGAAAATATTAAAATTTTATCACTACAAGATGAGATATTAACCATATTTAATGAAAACAAACAAATATTCTATTTATTTAATGCTTTTATGGTGTCAAAACTGGTACTATTTATGCCAAATTACCACTGTGGTTAGGCTACGTATGAATATGTTATTCCATTCATATTTTTCACTTCAAAATCCGCCATCTTGGATTATGGTGAATAGGTGAAAACGACTTTTTTGAGAATTTTGCATTAAATCATACACCAACTTGTAGGAAATGGTCTAACTAAGAATAAAACCCCCCACATGACATGTTTCCATTCAGTAATAAAAAAGTTACAGACATTTTAAAGTTGAGATTTTGGTAAATTAAAGTAGTCCCCGTGAGGGGGCGGAGCTTATATCAGTCACATTGTAGGTGATAACCAGTGACTGATATAGGTTTTATTTCACTGATAGAACTCCATATCTCATCAGTTAGCATTAAATAAGTATTATTTTCAATAATGTTCATGGTTTGATTCAGGCTTATATGCCGAAACGTTATTAAAAGAGTGGAACTGTATTTATATTCCATATTGGAAAAAAAATTAATTAAACAAGATTGGTTCTCAAATCTTGAGCAACAACTTGCCTCTACCGGAAGTGGGACGTGAAATTCAGTCTACCGAATCATTATTCTGCATCCGGTCTGTCAAAATAAAATAGACCATAGCCAATGCAACTACAACAACAACAATCACGTGTTTTTCGCATGTAATCGTTAATAGGAATTTTCCCGGCTGCTGCTGCGCGGCCGGGGAAAAATCCCCCAATAAGAACGACTTGCGCTGACGTCATATTCGCAAGTTGTCGTCATGTGATATTTGGTATGTGTGACGGGGCCTAAAATAGCAGTGAGCATGGTCTTGATGTTTCGCAACCCCTAATTTTATTTTACTGTAAAATCACATATTTTCGTGGGTTTTATATTTCGTGGATTTACATAAAATGCATTTTGATGGGGTCGTAAATTCGTGGATTACTAAAAGACTTTGAGAGGTCGATTAATCTTGGGGATTAGATTTCGTGGTCGAGTTTAACAACGAAATCAACGAAAATTCAACAGCATCGAAAAATAATGAGTTAACAGTAGACTAACTTACCAACACCATCCCAGGCGCATGTGCACAGACCACCGTTTGTTGTTACACCATCCTCGTTTTTATGTTCACAGATCACGTGGTGAACGGAAGTGCACGTGACGGATTTACAATCACTATTGACGGTACACGGTTCGCATTGAACATAAACTGAAATAACAAATAACAGCATAAAAATCCATCGACGAAATCACCACATGTACACAGCTATTCAACCACTTACAGTGAAGCAATACCACGTGACACTGACGTCGCTAATGGCTACAAATGCAAGACGAAATTTGTCAAATAAACGAAAATAGCCTATTTTATTTCCATACCGATGTCTTTGAATCATATGCCAGCCTAAGGACACAACATAAGCTTTCGACGATGTTTAATATCCCATTCAGTAGCTTGGCCGTTTTTTCCAACACCCTGTGAAACCTGTATGCGAACGGACTACAGTTTCAAGTCTCTTCTTTTTCAAGGTTTCATAGGACGCTGGAAATGAAATACTCATGGCTATTTTCAAAATGAAGCAAATTTCGTTTTGGGTCTGATGCCAAACGTCACGTGGTATTGCTACACTGGCATGGCAAATCGCAAATTTGGTGCTGGAATGTGGTTTCTGACGACACGAATCTTAGTATCACTGTCGATTATCTTGAACTGTTAAATAGATGAGTGGAACAAGTTCAGTGAACCATCATGGTGCACTGTATCATGTACACTCCTTCCTTTGAAAAAAATAAGACCCACTCATTGTTAGCATTGTATTTATTCAACTCTTCAGTTATTATTCTATTTATCCAGTCGCTTAATCAGCTCAGTAAGGGGATCAACCGATGACTCTCATATAAGAAGAAGTCCGTAAGATCACGTGGTAAGGTGACGGATTATCACTAGTCACATGACCAGGTGACCGATTATAGCTAAGTTTAATCGGCACCCCGTTAAATGGCAGATTTTGCCGGAAGTGACTAGATAAAACTATTTTTTTGGCATTCTGTACCAAAAATGACTACGTTCGAATATTGTAATATTTTTATATAAGAAATAATGAATGCGTAGCAGTGTAGTAATTAAATCACGAGTACGTAGCAGGATTGAAATAATGTACGTATCCGAGCAAGTGACGGTGCTTTTTATAGTAAAGATAAAACACAGGTACATATTCATTAATTCGATTTTAACATAGCCAATATTCCGCATTTAATGCATAGTTACTAGTAACCACTGCACTATTTTCTTCTTCGGAACCATATGATGTTATTTGCCTAACTGTGTTTTAACGGTAATTCATGGCGGCACTATACAGTAGATTAGAGTCTCGGTGAACTGTCTGCTGTCTACAAATACAATTTGATGTCCCAAAAATTCCTCACAGCAGCCTGAAGCAAATTAATATCATTTTCTGATTTGTATTAACTAGGCATTACAAAAAAACAGTATCTTCCAATAGATACATCACTGTTTGAAAACAGGCCTTATGGAACTAAGGGTCATTATTGGTCGGAAAATGATGCTGAAAATCGCCAATTCGGGAACTGTTCAGACTACCACAGAAAATTACTCGCCAATACTAGGGCTATACACTGCACAGATTCTTGAAGCTCATCCATTAGGCAATCAAAATCCAATGAGCTATATAGCTGTCAGCCAGCACTTTCTTGGAGTAAAATGGCAAAATTAAAACCCACCTTGATTTCTGCATCAAATCTCCATGAAAAGTCAGAATAGCCCTAGTTTCGCATTTTTACTCAATATTTCCAAAAGCTTCAATCAGGATCACTTGAGCGCTTGTCAAAATTTTACAAAATCATTAAATTATTAAAATCAAGCCTCAAAACCATTCTCCATAAATTATTTACAGTCCAAAAAGCTCTTAAAACATCTTGTATCTACTAAAATGCTCAATTTCTACCCGGTCAAAAACATGCAAAGCTAGCTTACTGTTTAGTGCCGCCCATGCGCACCTGGGTTTCGTCTATTTGCACATATAGGCGAAACTGCTGATTGTGTTAGAATGGGTTATAAAATAATATATAAAATATCATATAGACGTTTCTTCATTAACTGGTATATCCTTTCCGCTAACAAAGCAGACTAATGCAGACCATAAAAACATTGGTCGTCATTACCACTAGTGTACATCGAAGGACTGCCACTGACGCCTAAAACGTACTACAAAAAGTATAGTCCTCAAAACCAACAGCGTACAGCGTAGGACTACCAGGATTTTATAGGGTTTGTCTTATATTTACGCGTACTAGTATTTAAAATGCTTGTATCTCGTTTTATTATGTTGAATTTGATATTACTCTATCTTGAAACACTGGTTACTGTATCATTGATAAAGAGTAAACAAATAACATGAATTTTATAAAAGAATTATATCACTTGTTATCAATGATATATAGTTACCTACATGTGTGATGAAACAGCAAGAAACGAGAAAGTGAGCCTCACCCGACATATCAAAAAGATTATATTAATTCAGACAGGGAAGGCAGCACTCAACTTAACCAGCCGAGCACAGAAAACATTAAAACACACAAAGCACAATGCCCAACTGAACCAACCGAGCACAGGAAACATAAAACATATAAAGACACAATGCCCAACTAAAAAGCGCAGATCCGCCCAAGTCCAAGCTATCGAAAAGTACAATAAATTGTAACTAGCTGAATGACCCAGTATCCACAGCAAAAGGACTATAATGCCCCGCTTTAGCTGTAAGAAATCTTAAAACGAAGAAGTTATGTTGTATTTAATATTACTCTGTGTTGAGAAACACATGTAACTGTATCATTGATAAAAAGTAAAAAAAATAGTATAAATTTTATAATTTTTATAATTTTTATTTTACTCTTTATCAATGATACAGTTACCTGTGTGTTGAAACTGCAAGGAACGATAAAGCGAGCCTCACCTGCACACACAAGAACCAAACATAATCCGACAAGAAACTTCATTCTTGTGTTTAATTATAACGATGGGTCGTCCAATGTGAAACTAGCGCCACCTTAAATCATGTGGTTCTTTTATATAGATTCTGTTATCTTCACGGCTCCAATTTGACGTCATCATGACCGATTCTAAGGTCGAGGGGTGAAAACTGGCATGTCGTCGCCTCACTCTTAAAGTCTCCTATCTCCATTTTTGCCAAAAATGAGATAAATACACCATTCGATTAGCCTTACTTTGCTCTATTTTTTAAGCCCTTGATGTCATGCATATACATATACGTCACATTAACCGATTTAGCGGGTCGTATTTTGCTCTATCTCCCGTTTTTCAACTGCTATTAGCGTGTACTTTGTCGTATATCCATCACATAGGACAGTTTAAGAGTAAGAAATGGTATGCACTATGCACCAATCAATGAGCTTCAATTGCCCACGTGACTCCTGAAATATTTTGGAAAATGGCTGATTTATTGTTAACTTCCGGAGAAGAAATTTCTTTGAACCAAAGCCAGAATGAGTAAAAGATATAGTGCATTTGAAAATGTAAGTGTTATATGTTTAAATAATTAATTGGAATACGCGTACGTATCCTAATAATAGTTCCTCTGTCGAATGTCACAATGTTACTTTAATCAGTTTAAGGTACTTAGACATATTTTCGGATAGCTATTTTTCGGATAGGTTCTTGATGTTTGATCTGTACAGATTGGCGCTGCTTATTGACACAATGTGTGCCAATGGACTAGAACAAGTATAAGTATTTATCCAGTCACTTCCGGCAAAATCTGCCTGTTAACGGGGTGCCTGATAAACTTAGCGATAATCGGTCACCTGGTCATGTGCCTAGTGATAATCCGTCACCTTTCTACGTGATCTGACGGACTTCTTCTTATATGAGAGTCGCCGGTTGCAATTCCGTGCCCGAGGGTGAGGTTTTCCTATCCTAAATGAGCTGGTGGTTGATCGGTTATTTTCTTCCTCTTACTTGCGTCTACATGACGTCTATCAAGATAGCCTAAGAGCTGAGGGCGATTTATTCAAAATTGGAGTCCATCTCTTAAACTTGCACCACAGTTGGACATATGACCGAACATTAAGAAAATCCATTTCTTACAAATTTCCTTTTTCACAACCGCTCAGCATCCAAGATGGCGTCCAAGATGGCCGCCATTTTTACACGAAAATGGTACTGAACACTTATTTGTGCATGAAATGAATTGTTTTCTCACAAATATGTTTCAAAATGTACTTATAAGTTGAAAAATGAATGGAAGACACACTTTTATCTGTTTTAATAGTAAATTTCGACATTTTGGAAAAGCTATGACCAATATAGAGGCCCAAAATTGGCTATTTTTAGGGTATTTTTCTTAATTCTGTATTGTCAATAACTTAAAAGTACATTTATGACTGTAAATTTTACCTTTAATTGGTTTCATTTATTCTATATATTTAGTGTGAAAAATATGAGGGTGTAAGATGTATAACTTTTTTAATTTTATGCATTCCCTAAGGGTTTGAAGTGGGTGGGGTAAATTCACATCAAAAGTGAAAAAATAAGAAACTGCCTCTTTTTAACTAATTCTTTATGTATTTAGACCATATTGGGTTGACTTATATAATGTGAATGAAATTATGCATTTTGAAATCAGTTTTGGTTGCTCGTGCTCTATTTTACGAAGTGGGTGGGTTAAAATTTCATAAATAGTTTTAAAGATTTAATAACGAGATTAACCAATGATTGTTTTTAAACTCTGAGCTCTGTTTTTCTTCTGACCTATGATAAACTATTCTGGAATGTTCTTCAAGCTACTTTTGTATATAATAAATGAGAGATTGTACAAATAAACACATTACATGACTTCGCCTGTTAAAAGTGGGTGGGGTAAAAACTGCAAAAATGAGAATAATGACAATTTGTAGAAATTGCATTCTATGAATGGTTTTATAAGATATATTTATTGCAGCATTTCGCTGTTTTAAAATTGGTCATGCTTAATATTGTGAAGTGGGTGGGGTAAAATCACGTAAATAGTGAAACTTCATAATGGGCGCCATTATAAGCTAAAACCAATGGGTATGCGATCAGAAGAACTTTCATACACACCGTCATCAGTAGTACAACCGCCACAATTGACAATAAACCGAATCAAATGAGACTTAAATTTCATACATGTAAATGATGTTGAATATTTGCATTCTGGTATATCTCATGATATGCAGCAAATTGCCTTGCAACACTGACCATTTTAAGGTCAAGGTTAGGGTCAATGTAGTTATAAGGTCAAAGTACAGAAAAAGCAACTTAATAACATTTACTCACGTTTCAGGTGATGTTTGAAATACTGATTCAATTTTATAATGCTTAATAATGAAATCATTTTAAATATAGGTCTATATATAAATAATTGTTTGTGTAAAAAGGACAATTATACACATTGTAAAACGAAATAAAAGACGACTTTGCTTGTACTACAACTCGAAAAGTCATAATTATCCCATGTCGTGAACTCCCAACAAGCATATAAAGCCATATCTAGCCTTTAGTAGTAGTCACCACCGGTGGATGAAGCCATTTCTAGCCTTACGGAGGCGTCACCACCAGTGGATGAAGCCATTTCTAGCCTTATGGAGGAGTCACCAACGGCGGATGAAGCCATTTCTAGCCTTATGGAGTAGTCACCAACGGCGGATGAAGCCATTTCTAGCCTTATGAAGTAGTCACCACCAGTGGATGGAGCCATTTACAGCCTCGTAGAGTAGTCACCACCAGCGGAAAAAGCCATTCTACACTTATTGAGGAGTCGCCAACGGCGGATGAGTGAACTATCAGTGGATGAAGCCTTATGGAGGAGTCACCACCAGTGAATGAAGCCATTTCTAGCCTTATGGAGAAGTCACCATCATCGGATAGGGCCATTCTAGCCCGATGGAGTACTCCCCTTCTGCGTATGAAGCCATTTCTAGCCTTATGGAGTACTCCCCTACTGCGTATGAAGACATTTCTAGCCTAATGGAGTACTCCCCTACTGCGTATGAAGACATTTCTAGCCTTATGGAGTACTCCCCTACTGCGTATGAAAACATTTCTAGCCTTATGGAGTACTCCCCTACTGCGTATGAAGACAGTTCTTGCGTTATGGAGTACTCACCTACTGCGTATGAAGACATTTCTAGCCTTATGGAGTACTCCCCTACTGCGTATGAAGACATTTCTTGCCTTATGGAGTACTACCCTACTGTGTATGAAGACATTTCTAGCCTTATGGAGTACTCCCGTACTGCGAATGAAGACATTTCTAGCCTTATGGAGTACTCCCCTACAGCGTATGAAGACATTTCTAGCCTTATGGAGGACTCCCCTACTGCGTATGAAGACATTTCTTGCCTTATGGACTAATCCCCTACTGCGTATGAAGACAGTTCTAGCCTTATGGAGTACTGCCCTACTGCGAATGAAGACATTTCTTGCCTTATGGAGTACTCCCCTACTGCGTATGAAGACATTTCTAGCCTCATGGAGTACTCCCCTACTGAGAATAAAGACATGTGTTGCCTAATGGAGTACTCCCCTACTGCGTATGAAGACATGTCTAGCCTTATGGAGTACTCCCCTACTGCGAATGTAGACATTTCTAGCCTTATGGAGTACTCCCCTACTGGGTTTGAAGACATTTCTTGCATTATGGAGTACTCCCCTACAGCGTATGAAGACATTTCTAGCCTTATGGAGTACTCCCCTACTGCGTATGAAGACATGTCTTGCCTTATGGAGTACTCCCCTACTGCGTATGAAGACATTTTTTGCATTATGGAGTACTCCCCTACTGCGTATGAAGACAATCTTGCCTTATGGAGTACTCCCCTACTGCGAAGCAGTTGATAGCCTTATGGGGTACATGTACTCTCAATCAGCGGATAAAGTCCATGCCAGATAAAGTACTTGTCACAAGTGGATATGTCATTCCAAGGCCTATAAGAAACTCAATACTGCCAGAAAAAGCCATTCATATCCATTTGTAGAACTCCCAACCAGTGGTTGACTGATTCCCAGTCATGTTAGGGTATGCACCACAACTAGAATAACCATTCCTAGCAGTATGGAGTACTCACCACCAACGTATCAAGCAATTACTAGCCAAATGTTTACTTACTACTCCTAGCAAAAGCCATTCTTAGCCATATTAAGTATGGGGTATGTATGAAAACGCTAGTTTTACTCTTATGTTTGCCTATCTATTGGTTTTAGCCTATAAAGTCGCCACACTATACCGGTGAACGCTCCTATTATCAGATATTTTACCCCAGCCACCCACCCATAAACTAAGCATGATGGATACACATCTAGTTTAAAAACAACAAAAGGTTATAACAAATAAGTCTTTTATAAAGAAAGAGATGTGTACTGTTTATATTGAGCAAAATATTACATAGAATGCAATTTCAGCATATATCCATTATTCTCATTTTTGCAGTTTTTTACCCCACCCACTTTCAACAGGCAAAGTCATGTAACATACTTATTTTTAAAAACTCTCATCTATTATCTACAAAAGAAACTTATTGAACATTTCAGAATAGTTTATAATAGGTAAGAAGAAAAACAGAGGTCAGAGTTTAAACAACCATCGGTTAATCTTGTTGTTTAGTTTTTTTATTATTTGTGAAATTTTACCCCACCCACTTCGTAATAAAGAGCAAGAGCAACCAAAACTAATTTCAAAAACACATCATTCCATGCACATTGTACAGCAAGATCACCTATGATGCTCTAAATACATAAAGGAAGTCAAAATTATGTAATTTCTTATATTTTTCACTTTGGGGTATATTTACCCCACCAACTTCAAACCCTTAGCGATAGCACACAACTAATAAAGTTGTAAATCTTACACCCTCATTTTCTTTATACTAAATATACAAAATAAATAAAATCATTTAAATGTAAAATTTATAGTCATAAATGTACTTTTAAGTTATTGACAATACAAAATATAGAAAAATACCCAAAAATAGCCAATTTTGGGCCTCTATATGGGTCATAGCTTTTCCAAAATGTCGAAATTTAATATCAAAACAGATAAAAGTGTGTCTTCCATTCATTTTTCAACTCATAAGTACATTTTGAAACATATTTGTGAGAAAACAATTAATTTCATGCACAAATAAGCGTTCAGTACCATTTTCGTGCAAAAATGGCGGCCATCTTGGACGCCATCTTGGATGCTGAGCGGTTGTGAAAGAGGAAATTTGTAAGAAACGGATTTTCTTAATGTTCGGTCATATGTCCAACTGTGGTGCAAGTTTAAGAGATGGACTCCAATTTTGAATAAATCGCCCTCAGCTCTTAGGCTAAGATGTCCGACGTCGTTGTTTATCATGACGTCACGGAACGAACGTGACGTTGCGCGCTAGTTAATGAAAGAGTGACAATATAGTCCCGAGTTTGATCCCATTACTGAGCAGATTAAGCGACTGGATAAATAGAATAATAGGTTAGTGCCGTGAATGAAGTATAAGTTTATCCGGCTCGGCTACGGAAATTATCGGATTCGCCTACGGCTCACCCGATAAATTCCTCCGCCTTGCCAGATAAACTTTTTCATCCACGGCACTAACCTATTATTCTCTATATATACGATAATGTTTTGGTTTTCAAATAACAGTGCTGTCATACACTGGAATCGTCGCGAATAAGTTACGATAGATGTTTATTTCTACATTCCTTACCTACTGAAATAATACTGCGTAGTATGTATTTCATCAGTATTGAATAAAAACATCAACTACAACTTAATATTTATTTTGCTTAATTAACCAGTACTAATAATTGACTAAAGTGGCCAGGACAGGCACAAAGTGGTTGGATCTTATAAGCCGAAAATTCGTGTCTTTTGCAAGACTGAATTGTTGCTTTCCCATTGGTCTAACGACTTGTGTATTAACTAAAATTTTGAAAGTCGTGAAATTTCAGGAGGTACATTCTATAATAGAATATAATAAAGAGTAAGGACTCAAGCAATGTTGCAATGCATATGAATTGATATTTAAACAGTGAGGTAAGACCAGGGTGTTCCTAGTTTATCGAATTCTGATAATAGTGACGAAGGCAATGAACGCGAGATGGTAAAACAATTAAACAAGTGTAAACGAATTGAAAAAAAAACGAGTTTCATTTCGAACAGAACTCTGAAATAAGGATGATGAACATCAAATTATAATGTCAGTCAGTTTGTCCACCCACACACATTAGTATTCATCTCAAACATGTAGGTTACCATACAGTCATACTAGAGAATGCATACAATGTCAAAATCATTTGCAAAATATCCCGCCATTTATACAACGATCATACTATAAAAATAAGTATCATATAAATAGTATTAGCTTAAATATTAGTTTAACTTGCATTGCTTTACTGTTTTTCAGCTCCATAAACGCACTTTAAGAGTGAAAAAATATCAAAATTTTTGGAATTTTTGCTCTATCTCCAAATTAATTTTGCTAATTACATGAATTTGCCTTTACAAATCATAAAAGTAATACCAAACTAATAATGTATTCGTACATATTAATTATAATCGAAAATTTGTTTTAATTCGGACGTAACGTTAAAAAGATAATTATTTGAATGTGAATCTTCAAACCTCATTTTCTCGAAAAAGTGAAATTGGTAGATAGGACACTTTAAGACTAAGGCGACGATGTGCCAAGATCGCTATAAACCTCCATCAAAGTTTTCCCAATTGACTAACACAGTGTTACAATGAAGAAAGAAAAACTTTATGAAAGCTGGCAAGATTTTGTAGGAAAAGCATGTCACTTTGTACCTTAACAGTATTTTTGTCATTTCTCAGTCTCCACAGTATGAAAATTGTGATCATTTTATATATTACTTCAATATAAAAATGGTTGCCTCTCGTTAAAGGTATTGAGATACGAATTGTCCAAATGATATAACGAATTTTCGGATACCAATTTTCTATTCGGATATCCGTTGACATTCTTAATTATATGTCAATTTATTTTGCTGACTACATGTATACTTTTGTCATAGTTTGCTGCTCTGCCCAGAATGTTGGTTGTGATTCCGTGTTTTTTAGTGCATGTACCAAGGTATCTTAATAATAATAAGTTAGCTGTTGTAGGGCACGAACTTGGGCATTCAGCTTTTTTATAGCTGAAACTAGGGCATTCAACTTTTTGACAGCTGGGACTTGTGCTTTCTTTGTTTTGACAGCTGAAACTCGTTCAGTTATGTGTTGGGCATTGTGTCGTGTATTGTAATATTTTTATATAAGAAATAATGAATGTCTACGAATTCGGATGCGTAGCAGTGTAGTAATTAAATCACGAGTACGTAGCAGGATTGAAATAATGTACGTATCCGAGCAAGTGACGGTGCTTTTTATAGTAAAGATAAAACACAGGTACATATTCATTAATTCGATTTTAACATAGCCAATATTCCGCATTTAATGCATAGTTACTAGTAACCACTGCACTATTTTCTTCTTCGGAACCATATGATGTTATTTGCGTAACTGTGTTTTAACGGTAATTCATGCGCACCTGGGTTTCGTCTATTTGCACATATAGGCGAAACTGCTGGTTGTGTCAGAATGGGTTATAAAATAATATATAAAATATCATATAGACGTTTCTTCATTAACTGGTATATCCTTTCCGCTAACAAAGCAGACTAATGCAGACCATAAAAACATTGGTCGTCATTACCACTAGTGTACATAGAAGGACTGCCACTGACGCCTAAAACGTACTACAAAAAGTATAGTCCTCAAAACCAACAGCGTACAGCGTAGGACTACCAGGATTTTATAGGTTTTGTCTTATATTTACGCGTATTTAAAATGCTCGTATCTCGTTTTATTGTGTTGAATTTGATATTACTCTATCTTGAAACACTGGTTACTGTATCATTGATAAAGAGTAAACAAATAACATGAATTTTATAAAATAATTATTTCACTTGTTATCAATGATATATAGTTACCTACATGTGTGATGAAACAGCAAGAAACGAGAAAGTGAGCCTCACCCGACATATCAAAAAGATTATATTAAGTCAGACAGGGAAGGCAGCACTCAACTTAACCAGCCGAGCACAGAAAACATTAAAACACACAAAGCACAATGCCCAACTGAACCAACCAAGCACCGGAAACATGAAACATATAAAGACACAATGCCCAACTAAACAAGCGCAGATCCGCCCAAGTCCAAGCTATCGAAAAGTACAATAAATTGTAACTAGCTGAATGACCCAGTATCCACAGCAAAAGGACTATAATGCCCCGCTTTAGCTGTAAGAAATCTTAAAACGAAGAAGTTATGTTGTATTTAATATTACTCTGTGTTGAGAAACACATGTAACTGTATCATTGATAAAAAGTAAAAAAAAATAGTATAAATTTTATAATTTTTTATTTTTATTTTACTCTTTATCAATGATACAGTTACCTATGTGTTGAAACTGCAAGGAACGAGAAAGCGAGCCTCACCTGCACACACAATCACCAAACATAATCCGACAAGAAACTTCATTCTTGCGTTTGATTATAACGATGGGTCGTCCAATGTGAAACTAGCGTCACCTTAAATCATGTGGTTCTTTTATATAGATTCTGTTATCTTCACGGCTCCAATTTGACGTCATCATGACCGATTCTAAGGTCGAGGGGTGAAAACTGGCATGTCGTCGCCTCACTCTTAAAGTCTCCTATATCTCCATTTTTGCCAAAAATGAGATAAATACACCATTCGATTAGCCTTACTTTGCTCTATTTTTTAAGCCCTTGATGTCATGCATATACATATACGTCACATTAACCGATTTAGCGGGTCGTATTTTGCTCTATCTCCCGTTTTTCAACTGCTATTAGCGTGTACTTTGTCGTATATCCATCACATAGGACAGTTTAAGAGTAAGAAATGGTATGCACTATGCACCAATCAATGAGCTTCAATTGCCCACGTGACTCCTGAAATATTTTGGAAAATGGCTGATTTATTGTTAACTTCCGGAGAAGAAATTTCTTTGAACCAAAGCCAGAATGAGTAAAAGATATAGTGCATTTGAAAATGTAAGTGTTATATGTTTAAATAATTAATTGGAATACGCGTACGTATCCTAATAATAGTTCCTCTGTCGAATGTCACAATGTTACTTTAATCAGTTTAAGGTACTTAGACATATTTTCGGATAGCTATTTTTCGGATAGGTTCTTGATGTTTGATCTGTACAGATTGGCGCTGCTTATTGACACAATGTGTGCCAATGGACTAGAACAAGTATAAGTATTTATCCAGTCACTTCCGGCAAAATCTGCCTGTTAACGGGGTGCCTGATAAACTTAGCGATAATCGGTCACCTGGTCATGTGCCTAGTGATAATCCGTCACCTTTCTACGTGATCTGACGGACTTCTTCTTATATGAGAGTCGCCGGTTGCAATTCCGTGCCCGAGGGTGTGGTTTTCCTATCCTAAATGAGCTGGTGGTTGATCGGTTATTTTCTTCCTCTTACTTGCGTCTACATGACGTCTATCAAGATAGCCTAAGAGCTGAGGGCGATTTATTCAAAATTGGAGTCCATCTCTTAAACTTGCACCACAGTTGGACATATGACCGAACATTAAGAAAATCCATTTCTTACAAATTTCCTCTTTCACAACCGCTCAGCATCCAAGATGGCGTCCAAGATGGCCGCCATTTTTACACGAAAATGGTACTGAACACTTATTTGTGCATGAAATGAATTGTTTTCTCACAAATATGTTTCAAAATGTACTTATAAGTTGAAAAATGAATGGAAGACACACTTTTATCTGTTTTAATAGTAAATTTCGACATTTTGGAAAAGCTATGACCAATATAGAGGCCCAAAATTGGCTATTTTTAGGGTATTTTTCTTAATTCTGTATTGTCAATAACTTAAAAGTACATTTATGACTGTAAATTTTACCTTTAATTGGTTTCATTTATTCTATATATTTAGTGTGAAAATTATGAGGGTGTAAGATGTATAACTTTTTTAATTTTATGCATTCCCTAAGGGTTTGAAGTGGGTGGGGTAAATTCACATCAAAAGTGAAAAAATAAGAAACTGCCTCTTTTTAACTAATTCTTTATGTATTTAGACCATATTGGGTTGACTTATATAATGTGAATGAAATTATGCATTTTGAAATCAGTTTTGGTTGCTCGTGCTCTATTTTACGAAGTGGGTGGGTTAAAATTTCATAAATAGTTTTAAAGATTTAATAACGAGATTAACCAATGCTTGTTTTTAAACTCTGAGCTCTGTTTTTCTTCTGACCTATGATAAACTATTCTGGAATGTTCTTCAAGCTACTTTTGTATATAATAAATGAGAGATTGTACAAATAAACACATTACATGACTTCGCCTGTTAAAAGTGGGTGGGGTAAAAACTGCAAAAATGAGAATAATGACAATTTGCAGAAATTGCATTCTATGAATGGTTTTATAAGATATATTTATTGCAGCATTTCGCTGTTTTAAAATTGGTCATGCTTAATATTGTGAAGTGGGTGGGGTAAAATCACGTAAATAGTGAAACTTCATAATGGGCGCCATTATAAGCTAAAACCAATGGGTATGCGATCAGAAGAACTTTCATACACACCGTCATCAGTAGTACAACCGCCACAATTGACAATAAACCGAATCAAATGAGACTTAAATTTCATACATGTAAATGATGTTGAATATTTGCATTCTGGTATATCTCATGATATGCAGCAAATTGCCTTGCAACACTGACCATTTTAAGGTCAAGGTTAGGGTCAATGTAGTTATAAGGTCAAAGTACAGAAAAAGCAACTTAATAACATTTACTCACGTTTCAGGTGATGTTTGAAATACTGATTCAATTTTATAATGCTTAATAATGAAATCATTTTAAATATAGGTCTATATATAAATAATTGTTTGTGTAAAAAGGACAATTATACACATTGTAAAACGAAATAAAAGACGACTTTGCTTGTACTACAACTCGAAAAGTCATAATTATCCCATGTCGTGAACTCCCAACAAGCATATAAAGCCATATCTAGACTTTAGTAGTAGTCACCACCGGTGGATGAAGCCATTTCTAGCCTTACGGAGGCGTCACCACCAGTGGATGAAGCCATTTCTAGCCTTATGGAGGAGTCACCAACGGCGGATGAAGCCATTTCTAGCCTTATGGAGTAGTCACCAACGGCGGATGAAGCCATTTCTAGCCTTATGAAGTAGTCACCACCAGTGGATGGAGCCATTTACAGCCTCGTAGAGTAGTCACCACCAGCGGAAAAAGCCATTCTACACTTATTGAGGAGTCGCCAACGGCGGATGAGTGAACTATCAGTGGATGAAGCCTTATGGAGGAGTCACCACCAGTGAATGAAGCCATTTCTAGCCTTATGGAGAAGTCACCATCATCGGATAGGGCCATTCTAGCCCGATGGAGTACTCCCCTTCTGCGTATGAAGCCATTTCTAGCCTTATGGAGTACTCCCCTACTGTGTATGAAGACATTTCTAGCCTAATGGAGTACTCCCCTACTGCGTATGAAGACATTTCTAGCCTTATGGAGTACTCCCCTACTGCGTATGAAAACATTTCTAGCCTTATGGAGTACTCCCCTACTGCGTATGAAGACAGTTCTTGCGTTATGGAGTACTCACCTACTGCGTATGAAGACATTTCTAGCCTTATGGAGTACTCCCCTACTGCGTATGAAGACATTTCTTGCCTTATGGAGTACTACCCTACTGTGTATGAAGACATTTCTAGCCTTATGGAGTACTCCCGTACTGCGAATGAAGACATTTCTAGCCTTATGGAGTACTCCCCTACAGCGTATGAAGACATTTCTAGCCTTATGGAGGACTCCCCTACTGCGTATGAAGACATTTCTTGCCTTATGGACTAATCCCCTACTGCGTATGAAGACAGTTCTAGCCTTATGGAGTACTGCCCTACTGCGAATGAAGACATTTCTTGCCTTATGGAGTACTCCCCTACTGCGTATGAAGACATTTCTAGCCTCATGGAGTACTCCCCTACTGAGAATAAAGACATGTGTTGCCTAATGGAGTACTCCCCTACTGCGTATGAAGACATGTCTAGCCTTATGGAGTACTCCCCTACTGCGAATGTAGACATTTCTAGCCTTATGGAGTACTCCCCTACTGGGTTTGAAGACATTTCTTGCATTATGGAGTACTCCCCTACAGCGTATGAAGACATTTCTAGCCTTATGGAGTACTCCCCTACTGCGTATGAAGACATGTCTTGCCTTATGGAGTACTCCCCTCCGCCTTGCCAGATAAACTTTTTCATCCACGGCACTAACCTATTATTCTCTATATATACGACAAGATAACCATTGATGCAAAGCATCAAAGGGCGCCATTAAAGAAGTTCTGAAAACTGTAGACATATATGATTGATCTTTATAAGAAACAGCAGGTCGTCCCTTTGGCGCAACAAGGTTGTATCTCTCTATACACTATATAGGGAGATACAACCTTGTTGCGCCAAAGGGACGAGGTGTTGTATTTTTCAAAATATAATGGCAAAAGTGAAATACAAAAAAATATATTTTCATCTTGAATATTAAGGATCTTAGTTTGTACCTTAATCCTCTTGTACAAGCATGTTATACGCATATATACGCATGCTATTCATTTAATATTATCAAATGGCAAACAATGCAGATGCACATCATTTACAACTCATTTCAGTGTGATGTGATGTGTAGTAACTTCATAATGCTTATTTCAGTTTATTGGTAATTAGTATAATGTAATAGTCAAATGGTGTATTGTGTGTAAAGTTTGTATAGCTATATATCCGATAGCAATTCAGTATGTGCAAATTCCATATTTGGTGCATACTATTTCATTGGTTGTATAAATTTAACAAACAAAGCTGAGTGTAAAGGCATTGCTATCAATTAAAAATTTTCTATGTGATAAGTTAAAAATAACAAGAATAAAATACAACAGGTATATGAACTTTGTTTTATTTATAAACAGAAAACTATTAACAATACACGACATATGTGTTGCATAACCATGACACATAGAACGTGCCAAATCTGTATAGACAACCAAATGTATTTGTTTAGAAGCAACATTATTTAAATCTTTATAGACTCTAGAATCAATTGCTTTCTAGACACTAAATCTATACAGATGTCAAGTTTATTCATGAGTCTATATAGATGTATTCAAATACGTATAGCAAGAATCGAGAACAATTGATGTAGAAGATGAGTCTACCAAGACTCAAAAACTCTACCGAGGACCAGTGAGTTACCAGCTAATTCAGATCTTTAAACCATTTTAAGTGTCTAGATACCTGTAAGAGCAAATGCGTTCAAATCTGTATAGACACATCTCTCCATTGGCAGAACGACTGAAATCTATATCTAAGACAAGTTTTAGCTATTCCAAAAATAGTTTCCAGGGCATATCCATTTACCATGAAATGTTTTAAGATATAGCATTTCAATGTAGACTGCAGGGTCGGTCAAAGTTGTGCATTAAAAAGCTGGATTGCTATAATGTCGCTGATATGCAGTACGTACGGGTCATTCAATTTATATCGCATTGTATATTGAATGACCCTCAATTAAACAAATAGTCGGTATCAATTTTTCATTTGTTACTTTGTACGTGGTTTTCAAAATTGGTACCGACTATTTTGTTTCATTGAAGAATCTTTTCAGAGAAACCTGAACGTGGCACATTTTAATCCATACGCTGCACTTCTTGGGTTTTATAGATTACAATGTGGTAGATACATGTATTTATAGAAACTCTAATATTTACCTCGTCGAACGCGATTTAAGAGCCGTGCCGAGTAACGGTTTTTCCTGTTCTAAAAATAGACGGTGTACCCAGTGTATTTACTGATATGAAGCCGCTGTTCGTAAGCGATACGCTGATTGGTTGTTTATTTGCTGTGGACACTGGGTGTAATGCAGAGCAATGAATTGTGGGGAGTAGGATATGTAAGATTACGTAAGGTCTGTTGGTCAGACCGGTACCTTCATGTTAATGAGATATTTGGCCGGGGGCGACACAATTAGCTTTATGCAAATAAGTAATTTCGCCGGCCGGATCAGCGAGGTTCGCAAGGGGAATTTATGTATGTGAATCAAATAAAGTTATATTATATAGTTAAATTGAGGCTCCACGCGGGAAATTATTTATGAACTTCTTACAAATTGAGGCTCAACACGGGGAAGTGTTCATAAACTTCATACAAGTTGAGGCTCACCATGGGGGACCTGTCTTCCAGCTCATTATAACAAAGTCCTCCAATACAGACGCCCCGATCCATCGGGGCGCCAATAATGTTTTGGTTTTCAAATAACAGTGCTGTCATACACTGGAATCGTCGCGAATAAGTTACGATAGATGTTTATTTCTACATTCCTTACCTACTGAAATAATACTGCGTAGTATGTATTTCATCAGTATTGAATAAAAACATCAACTACAACTTAATATTTATTTTGCTTAATTAACCAGTACTAATAATTGACTAAAGTGGCCAGGACAGGCACAAAGTGGTTGGATCTTATAAGCCGAAAATTCGTGTCTTTTGCAAGACTGAATTGTTGCTTTCCCATTGGTCTAACGACTTGTGTATTAACTAAAATTTTGAAAGTCGTGAAATTTCAGGAGGTACATTCTATAATAGAATATAATAAAGAGTAAGGACTCAAGCAATATTGCAATGCGTATGAATTGACATTTAAACAGTGGGGTAAGACCAGGGTGTTCCTAGTTTATCGAATTCTGATAATAGTGACGAAGGCAATGAACGCGAGATGGTAAAACAATTAAACATGTGTAAACGATTTGAAAAAAAAACGAGTTTCATTTCGAATAGAACTCTGAAATAAGGATGATGAACATCAAATTATAATGTCAGTCAGTTTGTCCACCCACACACATTAGTAGTCATCTCAAACATTTAGGTTACCATACAGTCATACTAGAGAATGCATACAATGTCAAAATCATTTGCAAAATATCCCGCCATTCATACAACGATCATACTATAAAAAAATATGTACAGCCCGTTTGCATCGAAAAAAATCGTCTAAATTTCAAATTTCTGTTAATCTATTCATTAGATGTTGATAAAAAATTACATAGAGCCATAATTACATTCTACCTACTCCCATTTTAAATTTCATAATTTTCAATTAATTATTTAAACAAGTTTATTCTTTATTGTATATTGATATTACATGCATTTGGACACTTTAACGCAGGGAGGCAATCTGGTATTCCATTGATGTTTTACTGTCATTTATTTAACTGTTATAATCCGTGATCTGCGAGATTGACATTGTTGTGATGAAAGCGAAATCTATTAGGTCCGTATAAGTCGTTTTGTTTAGGTATGTCGCTGTTGTGTGTGTGTATATACAGACAATGTATAATAATATCACGAAAAAGCAGTGAAAACCCCATCCTTATTCACTAAACCACATACATACTCATACATGTACATATTTAATAATGTTAAATTAAGAACTTATTTGAGCATTGAAATGTTTATGTACACAATGACATGTAGTCATATGACCGGACCAGTATTAAATAATTGGGTTATATACATCTACCCAAACCTAAAATAATGGTCTGAAATCGACCTTTACAGGTTTGAAGCCCTAATATTAAGCAGTCAAAATCGTTCAAAGACGCTGTAAAATCCGTGTTTTTATAGTTAGAGAATGAGGCTGCAAGTCGCAAACTATGTTTACGTTTAGACCCGAACATATGATACAAACAAACAGTACAGATGCACAGACGGGCCTCGTATATGCTATATTAAATAGGTTACAAACACGTAAATCTACCGTTAGACGTGTCATGTGACCATAAAATTGGCTGTTGCGTGTATCGAGTCTTCTAACATGAAGTTTCATTGTAAACTACAAATATTTTACATAGAACTTATGAACAAAACTTTTTTCACACATGCCTGATGTTGCTTAAATTTAATTGTATATTAGGTAGATACATATCATTCACTCGTGCAAAATCTCATACTTGTAGGTGCAGTATTGAGTAAATACTGAGAAATCTTCATTTTAGACGATTTTTTTCGCCGCAAACGGACTATATCATATAAATAGTATTAGCTTAAATATTAGTTTAACTTGCATTGCTTTACTGTTTTTCAGCTCAATAAACGCACTTTAAGAGTGAAAAAATATCAAATCTTTTGGAACTTTTGCTCTATCTCCAAATTAATTTTGCTAATTACATGAATTTGCCTTTACAAATCATAAAAGTAATACCAAACTAATAATGTATTCGTACATATTAATTATAATCGAAAATTTGTTTTAATTCGGACGTAACGTTAAAAAGATAATTATTTGAATGTGAATCTTCAAACCTCATTTTCTCGAAAAAAGTGAAATTGGTAGATAGGACACTTTAAGACTAAGGCGACGATGTGCCAAGATCGCTATAAACCTCAATCAAAGTTTTCCCAATTGACTAACACAATGTTACAATGAAGAAAGAAAAACTTTATGAAAGCTGGCAAGATTTTGTAGGAAAAGCATGTCACTTTGTACCTTAACAGTATTTTTGGTCATTTCTCAGTCGCCACAGTATGAAAATTGTGATCATTTTACATATTACTTCAATATCAAAATGGTTGTCTCTCGTTAAAAGTTTTTAGATACGAATTGTCCAAATGATATAACGAATTTTCGGATACCAATTTTCTATCCGGATATCCGTTGACATTCTTAATTATATGTCAATTTATTTTGCTGACTACATGTATACTTTTGTCATAGTTTGCTGCTCTGCCCAGAATGTTGGTTGTGATTACGTGTTTTTAGTGCATGTACCAAGGTATCTTAATAATAATAAGTTAGCTGTTGTAGGGCACGAACTCGGGCATTCAGCTTTTTTATAGCTGAAACTAGGGCATTCAACTTTTTGACAGCTGGGACTTGTGCTTTCTCTGTTTTGACAGCTGAAACTCGTTCAGTTATGTGTTGGGCATTGTGTCGTGTAATTGTTGTATGTGTTGTATGTATGTTGTCTGTGCTCGGCTGGTTGAGTTGAGTGCTGCCTTCCCTGTCTGATTTTCTATTATCTTTTTATAGAGGGACACGGGTATCACTGGGTGTTGGACTCTCGCGGGTGTCCATGGTTTCGAGCAGCTTGTTTGCAGTAGTATGTTATTTTTGTTCTTTGATGTTCTGTAATATTTGCACTGTATGTAATTACAAATGGCATATGCCCTAAAAGGGTCATGACTTCAAATAAAACAAAAATCCACTTTTGTATTCGATAAATGAACAGACGAAAGTCGCATAAAAACAGAGCGTGTATCTGGTAGCCGGTTTGCCGTTGGGATCAATACCCCTCCCCCCAGTTATAATGGTTCCCGGCCTTGTAGTTGGGAACACTACCTCCTACCTTTTGATTTATCACTATAGTCCCGGGCCTGTAGTTGAGAACACTCGGATTGCCAAATATATATGTGTTTCGAATCGTGATTCACACACGACGTGATTGTTGATTTAAGGTCGTAAAGTAAGATACGAGACTACTAACACATGTTAATGTTCATTTCTATGTATGGAATAAAAATGTGAACAAGTCACGAAATTTGGTACTTTAATTGGTACTGATTATCTAATACATCCTAGTTTAAATCTACGTTAAAGTACGAGCGAACATACATATTACTTTGGTTATAATGTTTATGTGTCACAGCTAGAGTGAGAAAATGTGCAGCCTGGCCTAACCTGTCTGGTACGCAAACTCGGGCCAGAGCTGTCCGGCCGCTTACGGCAAGCGGTTAACCATATTTAGATGACAAGGATAATTCAGACATTTTACTCATGTCGAAGCGTTTGATTCATTTATGTAGCATAATCTCAGTTAACATCATAATTCACAAAGGGACAACGCCATCGATAAATGATACGCCTCATAATGTCCAGTGGACAGTATCGATTTAGTATCAACTGAATCAAAACCCGATTAAACCAAAGAAAGCTAGTGGTCCGAATGCATGATGTAGGCCTACCATTTCCAGACTGAAAAAATACTCTGGCATATTAGCGCACAATACTCGCTGCAATTTATCAGCAGTGGCAATCTGATTAAAATCATATTCTTAAGAGTTCAAATACGGGTGGAGGCACTCATATGCCTATCATATTTCAGCAGAAAGCAGACTGACAAATAAAGGATATGCTGGGCTTGTAAAAAGCACATCGATGTTGACAATGTCATCGACCATCTTGGTGACCGAACAGCCAGGACATGTTAGTCCGAGGTAATAATGACGTCAGGTACCTTGAGAAAGCACCAAGTTGATATGACCATCATGAATTTATCCAAGATGCTTGACATTGACAAGGTGGAACATCCCCAGTTTTCAGAGAATTTTCGATGTTATCATATTTAAGTTAACATGGGCGGTGGCTGACTCTCTACTAGCACCCAACAAATCAGCGGATGGACAACGCACCAACTGACGGGGTCAAACTAACTGGCGTCAGTAGGTGCTCCCCAAGCTTTTGTGATTGGCCACACATGATTTATCTTCCTCACCACCGATATGACAAGCAACATAAAATTTGAAGAGCAAAAAGGCTGATTCAGAAATACCTACCCCACCCCTTGCAACAACATCATTCTTTAGAAAATGTGGGCATTTTGACTACATGATGGGGGCGTTTAAACCATTTTGGTTCGTTTTGACGTGGGGGCGTTTTCACATGGGGGCGTTTTGACTGGATACCGAACGACTATTCCAAGAATGGGTCAACAATTCGAATCAGCGCATCACCTCTCATGTATCAGGCAATGCCAGGAAATTCGATCTTCACATCAACATTCAGACTGAAGGGCTGTGGGATGAACTGTGATCTACTAATTTGAAGTCGGAAAGATTACCATCCCAAACAAAACAAGGGGGTGAACTCTGTAACAAGTAAGTCTTTTGAGGTAAGAGTAACTTCCCTGAATATCATGAGAGTGAGATATCTGCATTACGGGAGTCACTTCCCATAAAATCGTGGATAGAAACAGTCCTTGACTAATTTCAAGCTCGCAAGAGTACTAGGCTGAGCTTTGGAGTTTTTTTTTGCTACGGGAAGATGCCTGTATTCGGCCCCAAAAATCACAGAAAGGAAACCATTTTGATAGTCAGAAATAGTAAAGGTCCTAAAAATTCAATTGGGGTGATTTTCTGTTGATGACCAACCTCCATGTAAAATTTGAGGATTCTAGGGCAAAGCTTTCTCGAGTTATTGAATGGAAACTATTTGAATAGTCAGAATTGGTAAAGGTCACCATGACCTTAAAACTTTGCCCAACTGACCTTAAAATCAAAAGGGGTCATCTACTGTTGATGACTGAGATCATAGGGCAAAGCATTCTTGAGTGATGTAACGGAAACCATTTGGTCTACCGACTGACATGACTGTGCAAAGCAATATACCCCCTCATCAAAGATGGGGCAAGTAATGATTGGTTATCCACACCGGTATACTAAAGGTGTTAGAATATGTTAAATTGGAGTAAAGGGTTAAGATATATCTACTTTGATAGTCAATGAGGGATAAATGATGGTAGTTAAGCAGAACTTGGATGCCTTGAAAATTTTACTTCAACACCTCAGAAATCTCAGACAGCTTCTGCAATACCCTTAAAATAATTAATGTACAAAACAACTTCTTTAGAGCCACACCCTTTAGGAAACAACATTGTTCAGAGGTTGTTCTGGATATGTAGAATTTATAGGAAATTGTTACTTTCGGAACAACATGATGACGCTAAACACTTAAAGAGAGGTCGTTGCTCAAGTTTGAGACATCAAAGTTCAAATGTACTCCTCAAACCATTTCCCTGTCTGAAGGAAGTTTCAGGCATCTAAGTTCTATTGTACAGATGCAAAAGAAGAAACAGACAAAACACAACCTATTCACCATTTTATTCCTTTAGATTATGGTCCAAAATGTATAAAATGTACACATATGTACATGATATTATGTACAATAGAATTAAAAATACCGTAATAAAACAATTCATAAAACATGCTCCAACGTGATAAAACAAAAATCAATTTTGACCCCAACGTAACATATTTTGTCGCTATGCATGGAATATTTTACGAAGTACATTACTTAATACTACTTGCTACTGCCAGGATCATTAAATAACCTCAAGTTTAATTTGACAAAACTCAAAGTAAACTTTGACCTAATAATCAATAAGGGTCATTAATCTCCCTATCAGGGTTTTCTCCTTACATAACAAAGGCCCCTTTCCAATTGAATTTTTTTTAAATCATGCAGTTTTCCAAAAAATCCAAAGTAATACCAACTTTTTTGTTTCCCAAAACAGGAATTACACCGATATTTTCGCCAAAATTTAGAGGCCAAGGCCCCTTCCCAAAATGAACAGAAAAAGCCCAGCCTGTAAAGTTTTAAGATTTTAGGGCCTGAACCACTTGATTTATAATTGATCAATAACCTAAAATGGTTGGGAAACGTTGATAAACCTGAATAAACGAAAGTGAATTTATATACTAGTCAATAAGCCATCTATAAAACGTATATTAAACCACATTTTTACACTGGTAATATTTCATTCTACAATGTGCACAGTGTAAGTGTATAGCGCAGGGGCGGGGCTTTAGTATGCAAATTGATACAACTAGTGTGGAGCTAATAACCTGATCCTGACCTTTATGTATGAATATATTAAAACATAGTTCTAGTGTTGACTATAATTATATATCAATATCCTATGAACTAATCGTGCAATATCTGTCATTGAGATTTATGTTTGTATTACATCTTGTGCGTATTCATATAACTAACTTTCACTTTGTAACAATACAACAGGTGTAAAATATAGACAAGATATCAGCTGTTAAGTTATGCTAATTATGCATGAATATATTACATCGTTCTAGCGTTGTTTATATCCATATCCACAAACAAATCATGCAATATCTGTCAATGATATTTGTATTTGTATTACAACTTGTGCATATTCAAAACACGAACTTTCACTTTGAAAACATACAAAGGGAGTTAAATACAGACAAGATATCAGCTGTGTAATTATGCTAGTAGAAGGTAAGAGGATCACGCTAATATCTCCACACTATGTTAAGGAATAGGTGAACATTTTTTATATAAAATATACAATTTGTTTTAAAAGTATAAAGCAACTAGCAAATATTAAAATGTGTAACAAGTAATTCAATATATACAAATAAGAAAACTAGTGATATAAAACATCAAATTGTTTGGTTACGGAACCAATTACTTGGATATCTTAGTTAATTTTGGGGACTACGACCCCAACTTTGTGACATAACTTAGTGTTTCAGATCTCTTATCTGTAACATTTGATACAATGGGGACAACCCCATGTTAACATTTGGTCACTTAAAAAAAATTCATCCCCAATTCTTACCAATGTAGTCACAGTAGTAATCATGATACATCACTTACCAGTTCTGTCAGAGAATAATTGTACTGTAAAACATGCATAATGTTTAGGAAGGAACTCAGGATACACAACCTCTTAGTTCCATCTAGGTGTTATGTCGGCTTTCAGTTCGGTATCTGGATTTACTACAGACAAAGATCATATAACAATGGATAGGAAAGTGTTAAGCTAGCCGAATTATGACTGAACTACCATAATGCATTGCACGCACTTCAGTAATTATCGGCCGTTTCCGTTTTATCAAAGGTTTAATCGCATTCGGTTAACTCCGTTTCTTTCCGTAATTATAGTTTACCATAGTAGTGTAACCAAAAGAAATCGTTTTTCATGTTAAAAACGAAAAATGAAGTGGTTTGATCATTTGCAGCAGATAGAGAACATCAAAAAATGATGATTTATAAGAGTAACAGCCGTAAATAAGTAACCTTAGCGATCTCTTAGGGAAATTACGTCGGTTTCATTTCCATTCTCTGTATTCTTTGCTACAGAGTAAGTAGTGTTTTTCCTTCAAACTGCACTTAAAATCTTACTGTTGTTAATTTATCTAAAAACTATAGCGTAGTATCACACCATTATAAAACAACCTAAATGTTTCCATGTGTATGTACAATCAAATCAAATCATGATTCACATTAACATTCAACAAAATCAGAACAAAAATCATAAAGATGTTGCTTCATATACCAATATTGCTTTAAAATCATACTTGATGAACAGTAGCAGTAACTGGATTTTTATGTATGTTTTTCATGCGTAATGAACATATCGTCGCTGTTCTTCGAAAACCTCGTATATCAATTTTGGCTTCTTTTCAGGAGACGAAAAAAACTGAATAACTTTTTACTAACAGTGAAAAATTATTTAATTCTTTGACACGAACATAGCGTTTGTAACTCCACTTTGAATGCACGTAAATGGACGTGTCGGCTGAGCAAAAGAAAATCCATACTTTAACTTTTAACTCGGTTATACGAGCTTTTCGTTCTTATTTTTTGTCAAATTTGTTCCATTTACCGTTATTCGACTTTTTCGCGGCATTATACAGTTTTTTCGCATTACGTAATTGCGTTTTCTAAATCCTCGTATAATTTAAATTAGCCATTTATACATATTTATATTGTTCAACGTTAAAATATTAAAGTGTTTCTACTTATCCGTTGTAATATACCATTACAGGTTAATTGTTTTGCATATTTGACGTAAGCGCAACCAAAAAACAACAAAACAATTTATTCGAGATTTTCGCAGACAAAAATGTGGCCCCATGAAAAAAATCAAGAATTTTCGCACAAGTACTAACTTTCTCGTTTGAGGGGCTATTTTTAGACTATCTTATCCGGCATTTTCGCAGAAGACTTGTCACTGAATGGGCTTTCCGATGTGCGTATAATCGTTTTTGAGCCAAAACGTGTATACGAGGTTTTCGAAGAACAGCGACGATATGTTTTTCATATGAAAACCATGATGTGTAAGAAACGTATCTTCAATGTGCGTGGAAGTTTTTCCTGTTTTTATAGGATTTATATAAAATTTTATGTAAAAGCTTTTTTTTATATTGGAATAACAAATTTCCTTTGTGACCAAGCTATGGGAGATACCAGCAACCTACAGAAGATGGGGCATTTAAACACCACATTCTCCATCAAACCCAGAGTCATTTGCCAATTAGGCAGGCGTAAAACCAAATAGCCACGCACTGCAACTGCCCCAGACGAATGGGAAAACAATCACCACTAAGCTGTAGATATAAACGGCAGTAAAAGATTGAAAGTATCAATAGTATCAATATCAATTATGAAAAAAACATAAAATGGAGAAATGGAAAAAAATATAAAATCAATAAACATCTTGTCCATTATTAGACGCCTTTAACGTCATCACAAGTGTCACATACTGATAATATGGAATGCATCTAATTGACTTACTGCAAAATCATATTACAATTGAGCGAGGTAAAAAATTAAAAAAATTGTTATTCCGAGGTAGTCCAGAACATTAAAACTTAAAAAAATCCAAAATGAACTGTTTTATTAGTTTTACTTACATTGTTTTAGTTCAAATTTTTGTAAACATGTCTAGTGAACAAAAAAAGAAAGTATTAATCCCTCACAAAAATTTCAAATTTTAAGTATTGCCATCATTTTCTTCATACAACAGACAGACAAACAAAAGGAACAAACTCAGTGAAAGAACACAGAATATGAAAGTATAAGACATTCGAGAGTTGACATAATTCAAGCAAAATTTACAAAAAAAATAACTTGAAACAATTATATACAAAATGTGAAACACCATTCAACATCACAGATACAGGTGAATTTTAAAATTTACATTCCATGAAATATTTACAATTTAAACAGAATACAGTCTGATGGATACCAGTAATGAAAAACTGAAGCAACCCACGTATATCACCATGCAATATAGTAACAATAACATTGACATATCTGTCATAACCGCTCATTGGTCCGCAATAACCTCCCTTTGCTGACAAACAATAATACATCTATACATAATATACTCTATCTCATTAAAATCAGACCCTAACATTTGCTCAATTTCTTTATGCTGTAAGAGATCTGACTACACTCCGTAAGAGGTCATGTTCAAATAACCTCTCTAGCGCACAATGACGTCACATAGTCTCAGCAGTGTTTCACCGCACTTTCAGATTTGTGAAAGCAGCGATTTAATTGGACGACGTAAAGTTCACATCGACATGACCCCACTCTGTCATCAGATCCTATATCAGCATAAAGTAGTGAAGCGTAATAGGGGTCTGATTTTAATGAGATTGTAATATACTGGGCGTGACTGAAAAGTTACCACTTATACCTCTGTCTTCTGTAAACAATATGACCTATCGGTACAAAAGTTTTATAGTGTGTGCATTTGAAAATTGTTAAATAGGATAGCTGTGAAGACACAGTTAGGTCAAAACATAGTCATGTTCGGTTTTTAACACAGGGTAACATGAATTTTAAAATATAAGAGTCAATAGGGTGGTAACTTTTCATTGACACTGAGTATATATTCAATATTCTACTTGAAAAGAAATTTTAACCAGCAATTCAGTTAAAATACCTCAAACACAATGCTGTATAAGTAAGAGATGTTAAAATATCACGGAATACACAAATAAACTAATTTCTCTAATATGTATCTATCATAAATTTTTGCCCACAAAGAACTCCTATTAAGAAATTTCAAAATCACCAGTAAGTCTGCAACTGTCTGAAAAGAAAACTAGCCTTGAGTCAAATAAGTCCTTGTGATTTGCAGTTAAAATGAGCTTAAGCCTATTCCATGACATCCATGCCATATTGTAACAGTTGGCTGGACTTTACTGTGGTGCAAGTATGCATGTTTCCAGAGTACAGGGTAATCACAGTTTGAGATCTTAAACCAATGAAAACATGTTATACAAAGTTTGACCAATAGAAATGGTTAACACAATAATAGTATACTCAACAAAAGTATATCAACCAATGAAAACATGTTTTACAAAATATTAACCAATAGAAATGGCTGTACTCTCAGCAAAAGTTCATCAGCCAATGAAAACATGTTTTACAAAATATAAACCAATAGAAATGGTGTACACAAAACCAGTAACAGAGTATTCTTGCCTTGAGATTTTCAGCTAATGAAAACATGTTTTACAAAATATAACGGGTCTTAACCAGGGCTGCTCTTAACTAGTTGAAAGTATGTGCGAGTATTCGAAGACAACAAAACTATGACATTTAAAGAATGCTAAACTCCAGATGACGTCAAAATATGAAATATATTACACTGTAAACACAAGAAACACTTACAGACTTACTGATATATGAGATTACTAAGCATAAGCCAAAATTTGATGAACATGGAAAACAAAGCAAGAACTTATTGCCATCGATACTCTTACACCATTGATGACACTTCAAAAATTATTGTAAAATTATAATTTCATCACAACATGCAAATCCTACAGCAACAAAAATAATCATTCATTTACACATTAAAAATTTAAATCTACTAAGAACAGGAACAGTAAGAACAAAACACGCTCGACTATATTTAACGAAGGATTATCGTCGCAACTTGCCTTTAATTTGTGAGCCATCTTATTTAATTAGTAAGGAATGTGTCACTGATTGTGTAAACACATGCAAAGTTTAAATCCAATCCATGGAGAGTGCTTATAGTGATATGGGGTTCTTGCATATACAGGGGTCCTACTGAGGCAAAATGCTCAATCCTGAAAATGAGTTGCAAGTCTGTTTGTGGTGCCATTAGCACACATTCCTACAGCAAAACGCTGTTTCAAACATTGTTTTATTGTTAAAATTCAGCTTATGAAACTTCAAATGAACATAACTTTGCCAATTCTTTGAATTTTTTCATCAAATAACCTTTGTTTTCAGCAGACAAGTTCATACTTTCCAGTGCAGCAAATCCAGATTATTTCGGACAACTGATGTAAAAACTTAACCAAGGTGTAATGCCGATACTCGGGTGAGTAGTATAGCTCCCTTTATTCTCCGAATAGTCGAGCTAATATAAATAGTAAAATCATAAAAATCTCAAAAATTAATTCATAAATTGTAGATACATTATATTATTATATGATACAAATAAAAGAATGGAGAAAATAAACTATAATACTTATATAGATATTCCAGAATCAACCACAGCGTCAAAACGTTCCAAAATTTCATATCTCTAAACATGAATTTCATTCTATTTATGGAAAAATACATTCCCAAAATCAGATTCATAAATGAAACATGCGTAATATTTGATGAACATAAATTAATATCAGATTTATTACAATGATAATATTCTTTTCTATTTATCTTATTTCATCTCTTCATTTTTTTACATTGGCTAAAGCATCTTTGTTTTTGGGAGGGTGGCTGGGGTATAATTTCAACTTATGAAAGTCAACTCAACGAAAGTTCAGACACAACAAAGTTGGAAAATAAACAACAGTTAAAGGAATGTAAATGAAGAACTTATAATACAATAAACATAAACTTCATAGAAAGATTGACGATCCTAGGGCAGAACGTTCTAGAATTATTGAACAGAAACAACTTGAATAGTTAGATGTTGAAAAGGTCACAATTAGCTTGACCTTTAACCAACTGACCTCAAATCAGCTGTTGATGAACGACTTCAATGTAAAGTCTGAAGATCAGGCAAAGCGTTCTTGAGTTATTGAACAGAAACCACTTGAATGGTCAGAAATGGTAAAAGGTCACAGTGACCTTGACCTTTGACTTTAAAATCAATAGGCATCATCTACTGTTGATGACCAAACTCCATGTAAAGTTTGAAGATCCTAGGGCAAAGCGTTCTTGAGATATTGAACAGAATCCATTTGGTCTACCGACCTACCAACTGACCGACCGATATGTGCAAAGCAATATACCTTCTCACCAAAGATGACTGGCATAATAATTCATCATGCTGTTATGACCCTTTCTATTTGATGTGTAATCATAAATAGCTTGTTCAACCCCATCAAGAGCAATAATTTTCCTAGTTTCAGTTTTTCACAAATATTCATTTCAGCACGAATTTACCAAACCAACTAGCAACTTTATTTACAATACAGAATAACATTAATACTACATTTATGCATTGAACCGAGCATTAAAACAGTATATAACTAAGACTTACATATACATATTTACATATATATACAACTTGTTAAAAGTAAGTGTAGCAAAAATTCAAAATATTGTATAAACACAAATATTGTATATGCATGTAAAAAATGGATCGTAACTAAGTCCAAAGTTTGTTTGCCTTTTACCAACAGATGCTATGTTTTTGCACCAACTCGTAAAAATATTGAATATTTTTTTAATTTTGGAGGGCAGGGTAGGTATTCAATATTGATCTTATTTAATTGGAGAATAAGGACAGCCAATCATATCGCCTGTTACTGACCTAAAGTTTTATATGGTGTGATCTGATTGGTTTTCCTTATTCTTAAGTCAATTAAGATCAACATTGAATACCAACCCTGGTCTCAACTCATTTACATAGCAAACAAACCAAGACTGTGCGCAAGCCTGCTTTGACTTGAACGATAGGTGCTAGAACTCTACGACCAAAGGAATATCTCTATCTACATTACAACTGACATATTATACAAGATATTTTTCAAGTATATTATATGTCAATAGCACATACTCGAGGTATACATAATTTTCATTATTTTCAAACACCAAAAACAACAGATTAACTAACAAGTTTGCCATCAATATCAGTATTTGTGGCAAAGAAAAATCTGAACACCTCCGCATAATGAAGAAAGTTTTACTTTATGATACGATAGTCCTAATAATTCTATAATAAATTGATGAAAATTCAATTTTTTACAAATTGAAATAAGCAGAAACACCCACAAACGTAACAGCACAAAACAGATATATGGATCCTAAATAAAATCACAGATAGTAACAAAAATTAAAACTCATATTTAAACAATAAAAATCATTTTATCACTTAATTAATAATAAACTAAAACATAGACCCGTTATTCATTATGTACAATTAATAAACTACTGAATTGTTTCTCTACTTAAGGTAACAAATGCTGATTTATCCAGGTATCATTAACCTACATAATGAGCCAGGTTGAATCTAGATATAGTGCGCCAACAATAATGAGAAAGGCGGGAAACTTGGTATATTCCACAAAAATGGATTAATTAGATTGGCATGATTTATCAGTGATGTTTTTAGTACAAAACTGACCTTATCTGTTAACTTAAGCAATTTGTAAAACCAATTTTGCAACAGTTGACCAACCGATTCATGTTTGTAAACATCACATTATCCTAGGTGCACTAAAGCATGGCTGAAACCACCACATCCTACATGTCTCCATCCAGGTAACACAGTTGTACAAAGGTTAACGCTGCTGTATCTAGACAATAATGCTGCTTCTAGCCGTCACAACTGTGTCTAGGAAACACCGCCATATCTAGGCATCACAGTCACTTCTAGACATCACCGCTGTGTCTAAGTGACAACGCCTAATTGACACCGCCATATCTAGGCATCATGGTCACTTCTTGACATTACCTCTGTGACTAGGTTGCAGGTCACATCTAGTTAACATCATCATAATTATCTAGTTAAAACCGCCGTATCTAGTTAAAACTGTCATTTCTAGTTTACACCGCCGTATCTAGGCAACAATGTCCCTTCTAGAGATTAGATATAGAACTGGTCATATCTAATTAACACCGCTGTATCTAGGCAATGCTGCCCTATCCAAGCAACCCAGGCCGAACTTAAAATATTCTTTGTTTCCCCATCCCGACCCTAGCAGATTTAGAATGAGTAGGTAGGTAGGGTAAATATATTTTTTAATTGTTTCAGTATGATAGTTATTGGTTAAAGCATAAAAATAATGAAATTTAGAATTAACTCAAAGGTGAAAATCAACAATCCTAAATTTAATCGTAAGAAAGAAGCCAGTAAACAAAAAAATAAAATTTTCACTTCCAATTTTTAATAAAAAAAATATTATTTTAATTTGGGCAATAAAATATTTTGGGTAGGGCCCTTTTTAATCGGGTAGGTAGGGGATGGGGAAACAAACAATATTTTATTTTAGGCCCCAGCTGTATCTAGGCAATGCTGCCATATCCAAGCAACCCAGCCCTCTGGAGTAGAACTATCATCTTCCTTCCTATCAAACAAAGTCTGCTGCTCTTCGCTATCACACTATAGACTTGTACTTATACACATGATTGTATGAACACACACTGGTATCAGATATACTTTAACATGGAATGTTACATCCTCTGAGCTGCAATATAACATAAACACAATACAGTAAAGCCCCACTAAAGACAAACTCAATAATAAGACCACGTCAAAATGAAGACAATAATTTTCAGTCTCATGGACTGTTTTGCGTTTTATTTGACCTCATATTAGTTGACCTCGATATTAAAACCAACTCAAAATTGAGAACAGTTTTCAAGGGCCTAAGGAAGGTCTTATTATGAGACTTTACTGTATACATTATGTACAGTGGTCCTACTAAGGCATAATGACCAATAGAGAAAATATGATACAAGCCTGTTTCTGGTGCCAATAGCAGAAACTCATGTTTCAAACATTGTTCTAATGTTAAAATAAGCGAATTCCATAGGACCATAACATAATTTTCAATTCCCTGGTCATTGGGCTACCTTAGGAAACTGTGTGTCCAAGTATTATTTTGCCAAAATGGGCTAGCATTGACAATAGATACATGTCTCAAAATTGAAATTTAACTGTAAAGTTGTTACTTGTGTTTACTCTTATGAACTGACACAATGTAGAAGAGCCAATTGCAAAAATAAACAGATCTATAATTTCACATGTGTTTTACTGTTTCAATTTTCCTGATTTATCCAGAAATTCTGGATTTATTATTCCTAAAGAACAATGGCTTCTGAGCAAAGTAAAATTAAGTTCATGAAAAAATCTCAAAAAATGGCAAAAGTTTTCGTAAATTTGATCTGCTCTTTAGGATTTTATTTAATCAAAACTGAGTTAATCATGGAAACAATATGGTTGAAGGCCTATTGTTATGGCACATATTCGACCGCACAGGATTTTCATTTTAGCCCTGTTGACACCCCTGCAGTAGTCCTTTAATTATATATAAATCAGTACCAGATATTCGTCTATGTAACTTCCAATCATTCATTCTGATGGCGCTTCCATTGGTTCTGTTTTCACAATGGACAGATCTACATTTATATCATTGCTGGTTCCCGGTGACATTTCCTCAAACTCCATCTCCGAGCTCATCAACTGTCCGTCATCGGGAATACCGGATTCCATGTTGGGAATACCAGATTCCATGTCGGGAATACTGGATTCCATGTCGGGAATACTGGAATCCATGTCGCTGGAGGACAAAGGCAGATCTGGTAGATCACATATGTTGTTTCTTGGATACGGTCCTGAAAGACAAAGACATGACATTCGTCAATAATTCAACTAAAACTAGAAATGTCCATGTCTCCAACAAAGGGCTATAACTCTTGCAATATTCAACCAACCTTAAATTCCTGATAAACATGTACAACTAACCTTGGTACCAACTAACCAAGAGAGATTTCACTGAAAGGTGTTTGACACAAAAATGTACATGTCAATAACAAAGGGCCATAACTCTGGCAATGTTCTGACATCAGACCTAAAATTCCTGACAATATGCACATCAAGACTTGGTACCAACTATTTATGTGAAGTTTTATTGAAATCCTACAAGTGGTTATGGAGAACAAGACCAGATGGAACAAGACAGACATAGATCAACCACGAAATAAATACATGGTATGTCTCCCCAACAATTTTTGGCAGTCTCAAGGTAGGTCTCTGAATAAAGTAAAGTCCTGGAAATTTTGTTAAACAAGCCTCTTAAAAGCTTAATAATATTCACTGAATGAGTTCAATCAAAAGTTTCTATCAATTGACAAAGAGTGTTAGAACTTAAGATTCATTTTATCATGGCACAAATAACACAAAAACACACAAGACTCAAATCACTCTGTTCTAACTTATATAAACGATGCTAAAAATAACGTCATATATGGGATATAATGACATCATTTATGAGATAAAGTGACTTCATTTTCTATTATATTTTTTCATTTGATAGTAATATGTTGCACTAGTGTAGTATAAGAGGATGCAATTTTTTCTTCTCTCTACTCGTCACTCTTTGACGAAAAAAGGTCCCGATCCCTTTTATTACCCCCAAATATCAAATTTATGTAGGTAAGTATATTCATTTATAGTATGATTCTATTTGCTTTGTTCGTTTCTGTACAAATAGTGTTATATGTATATATATATATATAATATGCAATGTTGTAAGGTTTGTGGGGGATGATTCTCCGACCCCCATAAAACCATTGGACGGGGAAAATAAATGGGGTTATATTAGTACTAACCCAGACACAAGGAAAGTCATGTGATAAATGTATATATCTTACTTTGTGAAGGTACTTCTAGTCGGTGAATAGTTTTACAATGTCGATTCATGGTCCCTTGATGACTGAATGATTTCACACAAATAGGGCATTTGTATGGCTGCTCTCCTGGTAAAACAAAATAATCCAAGTTTAACAACATGTAAAAACCTAAACATGTATTCCATTAAATTGTCAGATCAATTAAATTTTCCTAACCAAACACTATACACCATCCTTAGATATTAGTCTAAGGCCAAAAGTAACATATTGTTTGTTTCTCCTTCCCCTACCTACCCAAGCAAAATGTCCCCTACCCAATACATTTTTTGACCCTCTGAAATTTTTATTTTAATTTATAAGACAGTCAGATACAACATTGCAAAAACAAAAAATCATTGACAATATAACAATTTAACAATTCAATTACACAAACAAGAAATGCTCTTAATAAAATCAATCAAAGGAAATAATTCAAGAACGATGCAAGGCAGAGTTATGGTTCTTGCGCACTGCACTTTGGCTTATTGCAAGAAACATGCATAAAAAATCTTATGTCATTTGAACTCTAGGTGACAAAGTTATGCTCCGGACAAGCAATTTCAGACGCAGACGCCGTAACCGCCGACAAAAGCAACACCTATATGTTGCCTTTTCAGGCGCAACAAAAATAATTACCTACCTACCTACCTACTCAAGCCTGATTAGTCTGGGTCAGGAAGGGGAAACAAACATTATTTTATTTTTGGCCCAAGTGGTAAAATTCCCAGTCATGATTATGAAACTTGTGACGAATACCGTATAGCTGGTTATTTCTGCGGTTGTAATATTTTGCGTTTTTGTCCAAAAAATGAATGTTTATTTTCTGCTGTTTTTAATTTCTGCTGATTGCCAAAATGGCAAGGTTAAATTTCTGCTGTTTTCTTCATGGTAAAAATAAATTTATAGTTTATTGTCCGATCCATTACATGTACACAAACCGTTATACAAATAACAATCATATATATAAAACTGAGACGTTTTAACGATTAATTCGTAAACAATATTCTATTGAAAGACGCTCAGATTAGCATACATTTAAATTAATTATGTGTATCACGCCGATGAGATGATTACAGCGATAATTGCCCATAATTATACCTTATCGAGAATCAGTATTCGAAATGCTTCGGACTTTTCGGTGGACGAAGATTTTGTTGACATCGGGGATTTTATTCTGCTTCATTAATTTTTACGGATGATATTATTCTGCATGGATTTAATTCTGCGATTTAATCTTGGACCGCAGAAATTTCAACCCCGCAGAAATAACCAGCTATACGGTACGCTGGTGAAAGGGAATGGCTTTACACAGGAGTTGGTGAGTGAGAGGTTTGAATCCAGAGGGAGGTTTGAATCCAGAGGGAGGTTTGAAACCCACAAAGGGGTCCAATTCAATATGACCAGTAGGCAAGCTGCCAGCTACTTGTAACTAATAATGCTAACCATTGCGTAACAAGGAAGTAGTCATACTCGTTCAACCATACATTGTATCTTAATTCAAATATATTTTCTCTGAAGTACAACATTTGAGTCTTAAAATTCAATTTGTGATATAAAATTTCAAATGACTATATATACCTTGGTCAATACTTTGAATTTTTTCATCAAATAGCTTTCATTTTTCTGCAGACAAAGTTCATTTTATCTTGTGCAGAAGAAAATCCGTACTTCAGATTTTCTGAATCATTTTGGATGTGATAACTTAAGTCAAAATATTTTAAGTTTTCCTTTAAACCCCAGGGTACTGTTTTATCAAACACGGAAATCTTCAAGTTACCTTCAAATTTAAATTCTTTATAATTCTTTTACAGTACGAAGCGAGGTAAATGGAGTTGCAATACTAATAATGATTCAATTAATCAACTCGTACAGACATTTGTCACAATTTTCAAATTTGAATGTAAGTTTACGATTTCCGTATGTGCTTTGATAAAACAGTACCCAGGAGTATTCACAGTATTATGACGACTTACCTGTATGTCTTCGATAGTGCTCCTTTAGATGCCACTTGTTGGACGCAGCGTAGTTACACAGCTCACATTGGAATGGACGAGGTTTCAGGTCTGTGTGTACCGTCTCCATATGTCTACGTAGAACATGTACTGACGAGTACACCTTACTACACAGTGGACAAACGCTACGTAATTCACCCGTATGTTTCTTCGTATGAATCACTAAATCTGTACCAGAATGAAAATTCTTAAAACATATTGGACACTGGTACTTATTTCCACTGATGTACAAATACAAAGGTTCATCGTCCTTATGTTTAGCATGTTCCCTAAAGAAATGATCCTTAAGGGTTTTACGAGCGCGATAGAACTTTCCACATTGTTCGCAAACATACACTGGCTCAATGAGACCGTTTGCACCAACGGGTGTACGGTAATCGAAGGGGTATGGTTTAGCTTGATCTGGACTTCCATTCAGAAGCGCATCCGCTTTTATACCATTCAGCCCATCATTGATATATAAGGAACGTTTCCCTTTGTCGGCTGATTCTAACATATTCAGAACATTATCAACATCATCGGCATTGTCCGTCTCTAACCCAGGCTCTGCTGATGTATCATCAAACTCAGTTCCTGGTTCGGTCTTAATTACCAATTCTGGATTTTCATTTTCGAGCTCATTGGAGATTGCATCTAAATTGTCAGGAATGTTTGCGATTAGTGTCCCATCCGGTTCCTTATGACTAGCTTTATTTGTTTTGCTAGCAGCTGATGGTTTATTAAATTTACCCATACTATGAATCCTCACTCGGTGTCGATACAAGTATCGCCGATGTTTGAACGATTTTCCGCACTGATCACAGCATATACCAATAATATCATTATTAACACTTGGCTGATTCTGCTTAACATTAACACTGTTGTTTTCATCGTTCGTCACAGCCTCGTTTATAACTAGTGCCCCTTCAGTATCGTCATCTGCAGGGTTCCAATTTAATGGTGCGATCTTCTGACCAGTAATGCTTGCTATCATACCTTGTGTTTGGCCAGAGCCAGTAGGACTCGCAGTGAAGGCTGAATTTAGGGTACTAGTAACTAGCGATGGTCCAGAAAGGTTTGCAGAGAGTGCTGGATCTGGGTTAACAGGCTCCGAACTCCCTTCCCTGTTCTCATTATTCAGAATGGTTTCAGTTTCAAAATTCATGGCTAATTTAGCTAAGAATTCCTTTTGTATTTGTTTAGTCCTCATCCGCCCGCAGCTAAATCTTGCTAAGCTTTCATAAGCTATTCTTTTATTCCGTTCCAAGATGGCCTTTACATCGCCGATCGTTGGAACAGTATTTGGCTGTACAAGGTGGGCGTTGGCTTTATTTATTCGAGAGATATTTGTTGGAGTGACTAAAGTTGAGCTGGTGCTAACTGAAGTCGGCAACTCCTTAATGCCATTCTGGTTTTCCTCAGTTTCCGATGGACTCTTCAGTGGTGATGAAGATTCGGATGTCTCGTTGGCGGCAGCTTGTTGCTTATTACTTCGTACAGAGAATGATTGGATGGGTTTGTTGTTACAAAATATAACAATCTTCACATCATTATCATCCTCTTGTAACTTACTCTCTAATGTTTTTGACAGAGCTTTTGTCAACACTGTATAGTCAATCAAATTCTGTTCAACGGTCGGAGGAGTTTGGACTTTGTCGCTTTGTGATTCAGCTTCTCCTTCATCATATACTGTATTTGGTACGTTGTCGGATTCAATATCGTTGTCAGGGTCGTCGGCAGAGTCATCGGGTAGAGTATCATTGTCAGGAGTTGAAGTCATACTGCCAGACAGCAAACTCATGTACTTCGTACTTTTAGAAGCAGATGCATTAAGCGACTTCGGCATAATGGGTACAGGGTGTAATCTTGGCCTTCGAAAGGTTGGATGTGTTAACTTGACATCCATAGGTTTGAACTGTTCTTGATTAATGGTTCGTTTCAATTTCATATTTTTTGGAGGACTACAAGGTGGTGGGGTAGGTGTGCGATGACAATTCTTCTTACGCACAGGGTTCTGAAAGTAAGAATAATCTTTGTCACACACTGTGTCTAATGAAGTCAAGTGTTCAAACTGTTCAAAATTTGGTATGTCTGTGTCCTCGAGTGAATCATCAATTGACAATTTAGATCGCTTATTAACCTCTGTTTTATCTTTTTCGCATGTCGTCTTTCTTTTCAACATATTCATAATAGCATAATTCTGGTTGACATCAGTATTCTGACCTTTAACCTTGCCATTAACAACTTTTGATTTGTCCTTTATTGTAGTGGTTGGCTTCATTTCAGAGAACATCAAGTTCACGAGCTGACTAGAGTCACCTTTTTGGGCAGCTTCATACAGTTGATCAAGGACAGCCTCTGCGGGGTCGGGACTAGCACTTTTGTCCCGCCTCATTGTTGGCACGCTCGGAAAGAATTCATACTCAAACTCGGTGTCTGACACTACATCCTCTTCTTCCTCAGCATTACCCGACATGTTCTCAGTCTCGCCGTCACCTAGCACATTACCCGACATGTCCTCGGTCTCACTGTCACCTAGCACGTTTTTACTGGACGTGTTGTCAGTCTCGCCATCACCCATCAAGTCTTCAGTCCAGACTTTAACATCATCAGATGTTACAGATGTATCTTCTAACTTCTCCATTGTCTCCATTTTATCATTTGTCTAATCTTCTAATACAACACTGGGTGTGTTTCTCAATGCCTGAAGTGTACAATATATTTCAGTAAATTGTTGGGCTATTTTTAGTGACGAAAATAATCTCCATTTTCCCCAGAAAGTAATACACTTCTCCTAAAAAGAATGCATATTTCCCCCTTTTGACTTTTGTTCTCGCTGGTTTAAATTAAAAGCAACTAATGATATGATAATGGCTGTGTTTAAGTCAAAACAACTGATTTTCAAATAGGCAAAAGTTGTTGCTACACATGACTTGGAGCATAATCAGTAGAAAAAATATAAATTAACAAAATTTAATAACCAAAGCTTTTTTTTTAATAATTCCCAGTTTTGCAAATTTTTGCGCAAAATGTCCTATTTCATGGGCACAGGCTGTTTCATTTGGTTCAAGAAAATTTCTGCATTTATATATAAATTTGTTCTAAGGCCGAATGAAGATGATGTTATGGTTCTCATAACCAAACCCTACCTACCCTATGTGCTAGCATAAACCTAAATATTGAATGGCATTTTTCTGGAATTCAACATGGATCATATGTACTTTCCAGTGCATAAAATCAACTAGAATTATCACGGTCGTGACCAGGGCCCCGTGGTAGCATGCCAGAAGAGAAACGGGTGGGGAGAAAAGTATAGAAGTATAGTGGAGTTGCATAATTATCAGTGCTATTACATGTAGTTGCAATTTTCTGTACTAAGACACAATAATAAAGTCATATCTATACATGTACTGATGCCTGAAATAAAGTAATTCACTTCCTTCTAAAACAACAAGCAAAGGTTTAATTTCCAAAATAGAAACCATGATAACTTTGACTTTTATTAAGAACTTATTTTTTGATATACTAAGTGTGCACACTTAATTCAATTTAATAATAACATTGGTTTCATTGACATTGCCCTGTTCCTACATCATCCTGATTGGTCAATATTGATTGCAAGATGGAAATACACAAACAGAACTACATTAATATGTTTGTTTTGTGTGCAAGTGTTTAAAGGAATCAGTCAAAATTTACTAAATCTAGAGTTGTTGCCCTTTGCTACAACTGTGAGTATTGTCTTTTGCTCCACAAACATGCACTTATTGTAGTAGTCAGTACCAGAGTAAGTTTCATTTGAATATCATGTACGGTTTTTGAACTATGGCCAATCAAATGTTAAAAGTTTTTGAAGCTGAAAAAGGGGTGTAAGTCAACATTTATCAAAGCTAGAGTTGTTGCCCTTTACTTCAAATTTATGTGTATTATCACAGGCAGTAAGTACAACAAGTTTCATATGAATATCTATTGTGGTTTTGAAATTATGAAGAAAATAACATGAAAAAATGAGGAAAATTTGAATTTTACAAAGGGCCATAATTCTTAAAATAATGTAGCTAGAGTTATGTAACTTGTCATAAATTAGCGTACTGATGTTGTGAGCTTAAGTTGAAAGTTTGAAGTTGATACCTATAATGGTTTGCAAGTTATTTAGAAAAAACATACAAAATGTGGACGGACAGACAGACGAACGGACGGACAGGTAATATAGGGCACGCAAAAAAATTTCAACAAAAAACATTTTTCCTACCTTGGACTCTCAACCCAATTTTCTTTCGGCATGCTACAAGAATCACAATATTACTTTGTTTTAGTCTAAATTACAATTTCAATGCAGAAATTGAGAATATACATGTACATGTAAAAGTGCATCTAAGGAGTTCTTCAGTTGACATGCGCAAGGTGAGAAAATTAGCAGTTTAAAATAAAATGAAATCAATACAGATATTGCACAGTATCAACATTTGAGGAGTTGCAGTTTCGCACATTTTTAGTATTAAACTAGTATTATGTGCAAACTGTGAAAAATTGGTAACATTTCGAATCCTGTATTTCAAATTACAGTATACCGCTGAATTTATACAGAAAAAAATTATGAAAAGTTTATAAATAAGCAGAAGTTTTATTTAAGACACTTGAATAATAGCATTCATACAGTCTCTTAAAAGTCACATACCGGTACATTTTTTTAGGTTATTGAAGGGTCTCTTGACTATGAATTTATTTAAAAAAAATTAAATTCATCACTGTAACTCATTAGCCCAGTCTTAGTCAGCATCGTCCTCAAACATGAGGGGTTAGTCTAGTTCCAAGACTATGTTTCTGTTGAAAAAATACACTGGTTGAACAAGAATGAGGGTCAGCATCTGCGATATGAACATCAGGGGTCCTTTGCCTAAGCAAAGCGCTAACGAGCGCCTTTATTCAGTTACCTCCCGTTCAATTAAATATAGAAGGCAAGGATTACCTCCCTTGGAAAGCGCTACGTAGCGGTCACCCATGTTAGCCGTCTCCTGTTACTGTATCATTGTTTTAAGTCCTAATGGTCAACAGTATTTCAGTCAAAATTGGCACAGCACAATGATTTCACCTAATTTACTCCCATTCCAAGTTTTTGTATTTTTTTCATTAGTTATTAATAAGAAAGTTCTTTGATATATAATAATATCCATTGATTTTTGACAACTAAACGCAGGGAGGCAATCTTCTATTAATTAGCATTCAGTCATTGATTCAACTATTAGTTATTAACTTTATAATCTTTTGCGCATGGGATTTAGTTTACGTGTTTTCACCCATACGATCAACGTTTGTAAGGCCCGCAGAATGTGTGTGGATGATATTTTGTATGTTGCATTACTATTTAAAGTGAATACATTGAATACTTTATAAATACAACTTTGAAGTTACTGAAAAATATACTGTTATATTAATTATTTACTATAATATGACCGTTAAATAGGCTGTTGCATGTATTGGATGTTCTGAATTGATTTTTGACTGTAAAAAGTAAATTTCTTATATTATAGAACTAATGAATAAAACTTTTTTAAAACATCTATACTGCTGAGATTTTTAAGTAGAGTAATGTTGTTCAGATGTATTTGAACTATTTCATTTACTAGTGCAAAATTTCATAGACAATGAGCAATTTTCATTTAATACGATTTGTTTTACCACTTTGAAATTATCTTTATCACATTAATTTTCGTTTATCAACATATTTTAGACAGATTATTATAATTTGAACCAATCCATTCATCGGTGCAAAATATTTGAAGTCAGTGCATATTAGTACCATCGCGTATAAACCAAATCACTGTATGACTTAAATTGGGATACTAAATTCAACTTGTATGACTTATTGTGATTAAAACATCAGGTGATTTCCTATCATTGTATGACTTATTGCAAGACTATAGTTACAATGAATGTGTACTCCTTATTGCAATAACCGGAAGTTGACTTGTTTATACACTGTGAGTACACGGCATGTTCATTCAGTTCATCTCATTTTCCTTCACTTTGTATGTTAAACTTCTATAACAAATCTGGTTTGACTAAAAATGAATTACTGACAGGGGCTTAACAGAGAAGGAGAGTGTACGCCCTTAATCTTCTCCATCTTCTTCCATTCAATGAAGTACAAATTCCACTCTCGGGCCGTCTTACGGCCAAGATACTTGACTAAAGGTGCCAGGGGGTAACCCACCCTTAAGCTTTATTTTAAACATATATTTTATGGAAGTTATTACTCGTGCAAAAGTATAGATACCAAGGATGCACAATTTCGCCTATTATAAACAGACACAATGATTCTACTATATTATAAAGCGGCGATAACACAGTGGTAACACACTGGGACTGTCAATCCAGAGGTTGTGGGTTCAATCACCGGCATGGTAACAGGACTTGTCAGAAATATAATATTTCCCGCTGCATCTGACCGTGTGACTACAGCAAAGTATCTATGTCAGGAAGCCGTGTATCGGTGCTTTACATCGGGGGCATTAAAGAACCAGGCTGTCTATTTGAAATAAGAGCTAGGCGCACTTCTGCAATGCCAGACATGCCTGTATTTAATGTGTCTCTCTCTCCCTTCAGGGGATTTCTCTGTCTGTCCCCCTGGTCAGATCTGTTATTATTATGCTGTATATGCACTGGAAATGAATGTACCTGCACCCTTGTGGCTGTAACACTATATATGCAGAGCTACAGATAAGGTTTTAGTGCATTGGGTATTTTACCCCCGATTTTCAATTTTGATTGGGTTTTGACAAATTTTAATTGGGTATTTAATAAAACTCAAAGGGTAAATAAGCTTTTATATACTTTTTTTCACTGTAACACCCTTTTGTATTTGGGTATTTCAGATTGTCTTTGCTTTTTCTTACTCCCTCCTCACAAAATCTATTGGGTTTTTAAGAAAATTAATTGGGTAATTACCCCAATACGCAGCTTATTTGTAGCTCTGTATATGTAAAGTGCCTTTGAACGTGTGTTCGCACGAAAAAGGCACTATAGAAACCTTTTTTTTATATTTTACTTAACTACTATTACCAGGCATTTATGATTTAATTTGTGTTTCAGCAATACATGATACTGTACTTCAGTCATCAGATCATTGTGATGCCTTAACCCTAGTAATTAAGGCAACTCTTTTTATTGCATTTTAAGCTGTTTTAATTTAATCATTTTTTATGTGGTGTACGGCTGAACTGTACGCTTGTGCGTATGCCTGGCTACGCACATGGCTGAGATTAAATCTTCATGTCAATTAGCCAAAACCGAAAAATTTGATTGGATGGTCAAGTGTATTTGATAAAATTGAAGTTTTAAGAAGTATCAATAACAATATTTACCCTTTAATAATATATAAAACAAAAAATGTGAAACAGATATTCAAATTGTCCAATAGCCAATATGGCAATAGATCTGTAGATAAGTAATTTAGTAAATCTACTGGAAAATCAACAGGTGTCAATCAAGTTTCAATCCGAGATCTATTGCCTTACCAATATAGATCTATAATTCTATATTCTATGCAGCGACTTTGTATGAAAGGTCTATGTTAACTGCACATTCCCTGGTTCACAAATAGAATATTATTGCAGTATACTGACATTTGGGTTTTTATTGACAACTCAATGATGAACTGCTGATTTAATTATGGGGGTTTTCCTCTCATACCAATTTCTTAAATCTACCTGTAAAACCAATTTATTGGCAATTAAGACAAATTCTTCAAACAAAAATAAAAATTCTTTACAATGAGATCAAAATATCAATTTTAAACAGCACAGACATAAGTTTATAAGTAGGTCACAGCCCTAATTACAATACGACAAAATAAATACTCTCCACCTAGTCCATTGATAAATCCCCCTACGGAGCCTCATGCGACGTGCTCGCTACCTCGTGACCCGTACAGTTTGACAATATTTCATCCGATCTGAGTCAATTATACCCAAAATGACGACAATTTATGGAATAAATGAACACACACCTTATTTTCCAACATGTATGGCGGTTATCCTGTGTTTATATATTTAGATCCAATACACGGAAATTCGTGCAGAACCTTGGAAACCAGCGAGTTATGGGCTCATCGTGATATTCACTTCCCCGTGTAAATAACTGCGCGCGTGCCTTCGCACGATAATCACTGTTTTGTATGTGCTACTGGGCGTTCAGCGGGTTGCGATACCATTTAAATTGTGTATTTTCAAGATTTAGGCCTTTGGTTTTTGAATCAAATGTACCACGCACGTTGATTAAACTTCGTGAATGTATCAACTGTAAACATAGCATAATATTTTATCAAAATGTGTGTCCATTATACAAAATGGTAAATATATATTTCAAAAATAGGGGTTGAATAGCATAGTAGGCTAGCTAGGCCTACTGTATAATCAGAGACTTCTTAGCAATAACTGTAATATGAACAAATGCACCGCATCCAGCGGGGATTTCCCATCAGGTTTTTGGGTAATCTGATCGAGGAAAAAAAACTAAGTAATTGTTTTGCGCCAGAGAGACTATAGATCTATCCTCTGGCTGCCAGGCAGCACCACATGTATATGAGACCAGGCGAGCATGCAAATACTTAGAAAAGAGTGTTTTCCGATCTAGGAGACGGGTTGCACAGATATGCCCTATAAATAGTTATTATAGTTTTACACTCGTCTTTTATTTGCTATTTATATTTCAATTCAACATATTCACAAGTTGGCGCGATATGCCGTATTCAGACATCGCCATCTTTTTTACGAAAATCCCCATTAACGATTACGTGCGAAAAACACGTGATTGTAGTTGTTGTAGTTGCATTGGCTATGGCCTATTTTTTGACATACCGGATGCAGAATAATGATTCGTTAGACTGAATTGCACGTCCCACTTCCGGTAGAGGCAAGTTGTTGCTCAAGATTGAGAACCAATCTTGTTTATTCCCTATAAATATTTAAAAGAGCTGTAACTTGACCTGGCCTATTCTTTGATATTAATGCTTTTCATTTGGATTTATGCATGTCATCATTTAAATATATTCCAAACGGTTGTCTGGTTGGCTTGCTATATAGCAACCGACTTTTAATTTCGGGAACAAACCGATTTGTCAGTACACCTGCACACATTATACCATATATATGCAGAGACTATAGATAATCTCTGATATATGACAAATAATCGACTGCCTGAAAAGCAAAACATTAACATTATGTGTCTCTATTTTTGTGTCTTTTTTCCTCGGAAATCATGTGACAAGATTATAACAAACAGACGACACACATCACAAGGACAACCCACAACATATACACTGTTCATGCTATTTTGAAAGATACGAGACAGCCTTATGGTGAACAACGAAATTGCAGAAAGGCATAACTATACAACATGAACAAAACGGGCACAATAGGCAAATATTTTTGTAATTTTATATTTATAAATGTTTTATACTATAAAGTGGTCAATACAAACACAATGGAAAGTTGACCTGGTGACTTCCGCCTCGGTACAGACAGCAACATATGTCACTAGGGGTTAAAAAGTTCAGTGCACCAAACCTAACACTTACCCCAAAGACAATCTTATAGAACTGGACAGTGTAAATAAAAGTTGCCCGGCCACAGTGACAGGTAATATTAACAGAGACTATAGATAACAGAGACTATAAATTATCTATAGTCTCTGTTATCTATAGTCTCTGATATTAATAAGGTAAAACATTATATCAACAACACTCAAGGCAACGAGTACATAGGCACATGGTTTCATATTATCTTAGTCAAAATTATCTGAGTGTAGAGAGATGTTGCGCAGTAGTCGTATTTAGACTGGTGCCTCGGTCCGATTTCTTTCTGACGTCGCAATATACGTATTTATTCGAACGGGTACCAGTCTACAGTCGTGTTTAGCAGCAACGGATATGACGTCATAGGAACTGATGTCCGTGCTTGCAGAAAAACTGCGTTACTGTATAGCTTTCGAAACGTCATATCCGATGCGGCTAAACATGGCTGCTGCACAACCTTCTCTCGTTATAGGGTACACCCAGATATTTTTGGATCAGCTAATTTGAAACCATATCGAGTGCTCGTGGCAAAACTATTGTAACTTCATGTACCTCTTCCAACAGCTACGTGATGCCATATTTTCATTGAAGTTACTTTGCGAGCGAAGCTAGCACTAAAAATGCGCATTCTATACCTTTTCACTAAGACCTGCCGTTCACTAGACCCCGATGATATGCGGAACGGTAGCCGGTTACAGTTTGCTTGTTTCGGGAACCTTTCGGGATCAATTATCAATAAAAATGGGCGGATCTTTGCCATCGGGATCGTTCGGGATGTATTCGTGGTTCGTTATAAGAAAGGTTGCAGTATAAACGCCGAAACCTATCCGAAGTAGCCGAACGCAACGCGAATGAATGCCGACAGTTCAGGATTTGGTCCCGAATGTTTCCCGATCGTGCAGAAAGGTTGCGGTTACTTTGCAGAATATGCGGAAGTGTTTACGAATCGATGCCGATAGAATGCTGAAAGGTTGCCGATGTATATAAGCGATGCCAAACTACTATCTTGTTATCATTAAAAGTTGAATGCGATTGATGGAAGACGACATTAATCCCGCTAGTTTCAGCTCTAAAAATTAAAATACATAATTAGTTTCAGGTATAAAAACGCTGACATATTAAGCTCATGAAAAAAACTTACAGTCCCATGTAGATATACCGGGTGTCTCTTTCTGGTGTTTTCCTTTAATAGCTGAATACCAGGGGACACTGGTTATGTCGTCGTTTTCTAGGGGCTGACACAACCATATTTGGTAGCTTACCCCTGGTTTGTAGGACCATGGTAAAAACGATATATTCAAGATTGAAACTATCGGCAAACCCGCAGTCGCTCTTGTATAGTTCGGGAAATACTGCTTCGACTCGGCATCCCTTCCGTTCACAATCGGCGCCTTCGGCAACTATTCGGCATGTATCTTAACATGATCGGCATAGCTTCCGTGTGTATAACTCATCCATTCGGGAGCTTTCGGCATTGCTTCAGCTTCCTTCGGGAACCGCTCGGGATGGTTAAAATGATTAAGAAGCCTCGCAGAAGGATTCCCGAAGGTGCCGAGTGAATGACGATGGCTTCCCGAACACTCCGAACTGTTGCCGATGGGGTTCCGATTACCCAAAAGCACTCCCGAAGCCCTTCCGAACAAGACATTCGGCGTCCAAATTTTAATTTGGATGCCGAAGATGTATCGGTCCCGAAGTGTCCAGAAGCGTACAGGAACGACACGAAAGGGTTCCAGAACGTCCCGAAGACATGCCGAACTATCCCGATTAGGCAAATTTAGCCTTCCGGAACCCTTCGGGGTCCTAGTGAACGGCAGGTCTTAGAGAGGCTATATAAATTATCTAGAACAAAAGGCTAGAACGAAAGGCTAATCATATATTTAGTATTACGAGACTACTAGTATTTTAGGCCAAAATTATTATTGTGGTCTGAATATTTGTTGGGGGGGGGGGACTATACAAACTGTATGTTGCCCCCTGTCATGACATTGGGGAGATTACAAATGTAGATATGCCCCCCCCCCCCTGCCCCGGCACCCATCGGCTCCTCCGTCCATGGCTATATAGAGGCTCCTACACACATGGTTATAGAAGATCAATTGATAAGAATCCTACATTTTTTCAGGGACGTATAATGTGTATATTCTTCTTCCCAGATTGTTTAGATACTTGTAATACAGCGTTTTTTCTGATGATATAATTCTATTGGAAATGTTTAGTCCTCTTGGTGATGATTTCCGTTGTTTCTACTGTGCTTAGTACTTGAGGCTAGTACCACTGTCTCATAGTTTCGTGTCTATACTCATGAAATCCGTTTTTGAATAGCTCCACCAGGAGCTATTCTATTAAATAAATACTTATCTAGGCCCTTGCTCCACGAAAGATTCAACCTGTTCTCAACCAACGGTGATCTAATATGTTGCTTACTTTTGGTGTGCTGAGTCTGGAAGTCTATGACTTGTTACTCCCCCTATACTAGTTCTATCAATTAATTGTGCAAGAATGAACGAAGGGAATTGGTTTTATTCAGCTCATTTATATGCGCTACGTTGCATTTTTACTAAAATTGCCCCATTTAATAATCACACAAATAGTCTGTATCAATTGGCGCAGTTATTTTGGACACGGATTAAAATCAAAACGCCGGTAGCATTAAACTTTAACAAAGACCTAAATATACATGTATATTCAGGTCTTTGACTTTAATAAAGATATGTTCTTGCATCCTCATACATCTATCTATCTATCTATGTATACTGCATCACCCCCTCGCGGAGATTATGTGCAGGCAATTGAATGCACGCCAAGTGGTGTGAGTAAAGTAAAAAAGTTAAAAGTAAAAGAGAATAGGAGTGAAATACAAAGTTAAAAGTTCGAAGGAACAGTGATAGCTAGTAAAAGGTAAAAGTATGGTTATTAAAATATAAGGTACTGTGAATTATGGCATAGTGTGGGGAATAGTACACACTGCCTCCTTGAAGTTTTCTAAGGTAGGCATCATGACTATGTTGGACGGTAACCTGTTCCATTGTATGACTGCAAGCGGGAAGAAGGAATATTTATAGTAATCTACTCGGCAGTGTATTTGTCTGAATGCGAGGGGGTGATGGGTCCTTGATGTTCTGGCAGGGTGTGTGATATACGGTGGCATTTGTATGGCTACAAGCCCGTGGACGATCTTGCAGAACAAGCACAGGCGAGCATCACTTCGCCTGTCTTGTAGGGATCTCCAACGAAGCTTCTCTAGCATACCAGTTACACTGGAGTAGTATGAGTAGTCGCTACATACCCACCTAGCAGCCCGCCTTTGGATCATCTCTACCCTGTCTATGAGGTCCTTGGTGTACGGGCTCCAGACAGGGGATGAATATTCGATGACTGGGCGTACTAGGGCTTTGTATGCTATTTGCCTTACGCTGGGGTTCTGTGTACGTATATTTCGCTTCAGAAACCCCAGCGTACGGTTGGCTGATGTTGTTGCCCGGTCTATGTGATGTTTCCAGGTCAGGTCGCTGCTGATATCAACCCCGAGGTACTTGGCACATGTCACATTCTCCAGGGTTTGGCCATGTAGGGTGTATGTGGATGGGACTGGATGTTTTGAGCGTGTCACCTGTATAACAGTGCACTTTTGTGGGTTGAAGTCCATGTCCCATAATGCTTCCCATTCCTGGAGTCTGTTTAGGTCATCCTGCAGGAGCTTTGCATCCTGCAGATTTGATACTGCCAAGTACACCGCGGTATCATCAGCAAACAGCCTGACCTTGGATTTGATGTCATCGGGTAAGTCGTTTATATATATAAGGAAAAGTATGGGCCCGAGTACTGATCCCTGTGGTACTCCAGATGTGACAGGTACACTGTCTGAAGTATCATTTTCAAGCACGACTTGTTGAGACCTGTTGGACAAGAATGCTCGGATCCATTGTAGTGTTTGACCCCTGATGCCATACTGATGGAGTTTAAATATAAGTTTCTCATGGTTAACTTTGTCAAAAGCCTTTGAAAAATCTAGCAATATCAGGTCAGATTGCTGGCCTGATAAAGAGCCTCGAAGTAGATCCTCCACCAGCATGACAAGTTGGGTCTCACATGACCGCTTGGATCGAAATCCGTGTTGCAGGTCATACAGGATGTCATTCGAGTCTAGGTGTGCAACAACATTTGAAGCAACTATATGCTCCAGCAGCTTGCATAGGACACAAGTGAGTGAAATGGGCCTATAGTTGGCGGGATTACACTTGTCTCCTTTCTTGTATATGGGGCACACATTCGCCGTGTTCCAATCATTTGGAACCCTCACAGAGTCAATCGATTTTTGGAAGATCACTTGTATTATAGGTGCGATGGTGCTGCTTAGCTGCTGGAGCACAAGAGGCTTCATCTGGTCAGGACCGGCTGCCTTATGGGGGTTTATGTCTTTCAGTAGTTTCATAATCCCATTAGTGGAGATTGTGATGGGACTCATACACTGGGTATCAGTTCCAGGTGTAGGCTGGTTTGCCATGTTTGATATCTGTTGTAGGCTAAGTGGGCTTTTGGGGGTGAATACAGACTGGAACTGTGCGTTAAGGATATTTGCCATGTTCTTGTTGTCAGTGTACAATTTGCCATCGCTACCTAGTGACGAGATACCTTTGCTATCTTGCTTTGAGTTATTCAGCAAAGAGAATAGCTTTTACATCAATCAAGTTCCCAAACTACATGTATATGATATCACAAGGACCTCTTCCAATCAACAGACTTCAGAGTACCGACCTAGACTAACTATAATTTTACGTATTTCATAGGCATTTTGTCATTGTTCTTGTTTTTATTAGTTAATGTAACAATTTTGGTGCAGATAATTTTTGAACTTGTTATCGGAGCCACACCCTAGTACGTAGCATATTATAGGGTGTAGTAGTCATAGTCCTACAAGCGCTTATATTTTTGATCGCAAGCGTTCGGGAAAAAGAAGGCAAAGATGGCCGCGTCAGGTCGCATTAATATGATCTCTCGAGGACCTGTTAGAGGGTTCCTCAAAAACATAGCTGAGAGATTAAAACGTAAGAAATAATGTTTATTTTTAACTGTTAATGTTTCAGAAAAGATGGATGCTTGAATCTGTAAAAACGAGACGAATAACCCAAAAGGTCACACGTTTCGTAATCAGTACGTTTCGTACCAAGGGCATAAATAAAGTTTTACTCGACACTTTTCGTCTTAGTTTCCATGTTCTTGAATAGCAAACCAGATCCAACATTTTACATGCATACTATCCTTTGGTATCAGCGAGTGTGTGGTATTTGTATAGCTCCAGTCTTTCACGTCTTAATTCCCTGTTCGAATTTCGAAGTGAAGCTGAAGGACGAACATACTGTTTTGCCTGTCAACTAATTAACCACAAATTTCTTGGGATGGAATGATGGCCGAGTGGTATCACTCTGGACTAGGCCCCTGGTTTGAATCTCTGTCAGGCATTGGAAATTTCAGAACCTCACACAACTAAAGATTAACTGCTGAGGTAGTCTCATGTCTGTGATGAACATAGACAGGGCTGCTTTTCGTTATATGATATGAGCTGTTAAGATACTTAGAGTTTAACTCAACAATATCTTTCCCCATGTTACCAAAATACCAATACAGTTCAAAAGAATAACCCGGATAGAGCATGATAATTTCAGATAAAGAACCTAGTCTATTCAGAAAGATTCTATGCATCACACTGTCACAAACTTTTATCCACGAAGCCATAGGTCATTCATTCATTCGCAAATTAGGAATGGATGAAATCGAATGGCCTTGTCTGTCTCGGTCGATAGCCAAAAAAGCCCTATAACACAAATTTCATCTTGTATTAAAATTATAATTTTAAGTTCATTCCGAGTTTGTTAATCAATTCTAATAATAGTTAATGATATATTTATAAGTAAAAATGGACTGCAGACAGAAAAAAATATTCCCACACAACTATTATGTTTAGTATAGTTATAACAATAATTCTATTGTTAATTTGTTCTTTCAGACAACCAAAAGACAAGAGAATGGGTGTACCATGCTTCAGTTTATCCTAAATTAGGTAAGTTTAAGGCTGTTATAATACACTAATCAAAATGTCATCTATTTGTTCTTTAGATTTTTATACGCCCATTGGAAACGGGAATTTTATAATGGGAACACCCTTGGCACTGTTGGGCAGGCAGCGGCATCCAGTAATTTTTGTGAATATGTTTATAGAAGAATATGTTTATTCAGAAAATCACATGAAATGGTGTCTTCCATACATAGCTGGGTATTGCCGAGATAATTCATGCTATGGGATAATACATATAGCAATACAATATACACAATGAAGTGAAACATTCAAAGTAATATAGAACATTAACTCAAACAGCATACATGTACATGCGTGAGTCTTCTGCATTTAAGACCCTACTCATGTACGCCCACAGGCAAATTGATAAAATCTTACATATTTCTTGGACACACTCACTAGAACGTGACTTTAGTTGTTTACATTATGAAAATTATCTTATTTATTAGTTTAAATTACTTTATGAATCATGAACACTTACTTTTAGTCACTCACTACTCAAGTCATACTTTTATCTTAATGAATTTACAGTGATCGTCCTTTGTCAGGCGTCCACCGTCCGTCGTCAACAATTGGACTGTTAACACTCTAGAGGTCACAGTTTTCACTTCATCTTTATGAAACTTGGTCACAATGTTTGTCTCTATGAAATCTAGGCCAAGTTTGTAACTTGGTCATATGGGGTCAAAATCAAAGAAAAACCTTGTTAACACTCTAGAGGTCACATTTTTTATATAATCTTAATGAAACTTGGTCACAATGTGTATTTCTATGAGCTCCATATCAAATTTGCAACTGGGTCATCTGGGGTCAAAAACTACGTCACCAGTCACTTTGAAGAAAACCCATGTTAACACTCCAATGGTCATGCTTTTTGCTTAATCTTTATGAAACTTGGTCACAATGTGCCCTAGTGATCAGCGATTTTACTCTCCACAAGCCCAAGTGATCAGCGATTTTACTCTCCACAAGCCCCAGTGGTCAGCGATTTTACTCTCCACAAGCCCCAGTGGTCAGCCATTTTACTCTCCACAAGCCCGTGGTCAACGATTTTACTCTCGATCAGCCATTTAACTCTCCACAAGCCCCAGTGATCAGCGATTTTACTCTCCACAAGCCCCAGTGATCAGCGATTTTACTCTCCACAAGCCCCAGTGGTCAGCGATTTTACTCTCCACAAGCCCGTGGTCAACGATTTTACTCTCGATCAGCGATTTAACTCTCCACAAGCCCCAGTGATCAGCGATTTTACTCTCCACAAGCCCCAGTGATCAGCGATTTTACTCTCCACAAGCCCCAGTGGTCAGCGATTTTACTCTCCACAAGCCCCAGTGGTCAGCGATTTTACTCTGCACAAGCCCCAGTGATCAGCGATTTTACTCTCCACAAGCCCCAGTGGTCAGCGATTTTACTCTCCACAAGCCCCAGTGGTCAGCGATTTTACTGACAACTGAGAGTTTATCAATGGCTTCATTTCTCAAACTGAACCAGTTTGAGCAAGTTTAATGTTTAATGACTTGGAATTAAATTAACGAACCGCATTTTATGCACTTTAATACCACTGACCATACTTTGTCATAAGCTCTCAATCACTTGTACATTCAAATTTATTGTGAGTCTTGGTAAAGCCTTTAAAATAAAAGATGACATTTCTTGTATTTATTGTAGGTTTGATGACACATGACTGTATTTCATTGAAGACACCACTAATGAAAGAAGCTGCCAAAAGGCTTCCTAAAGATGTAATGTCAGAGAGACAATTTAGAATATCAAGAGCCGTGTATTTGAGCATAAAAGGCGATATCTTACCACAAGAGGAGTGGATGAAAATTGAAGATGTAAAGTTCTTTATTATTTTTTTAACCATTTATGGTGGTCCGTTTATTACATGAAGATCAACAATATATACAGTACAATTTCATACATACATACATCTTATGATCTGAAGTTAAAGCAGGGGTTCCATTTGACCTGGGAGTAGGGGTTTTGACCCTTGAAATTTCCACAAAGCCACGTTTTGACCCTCCAGATTGTAGTTGAAGCGTTAATATTTCTTAAAATCATGGGTATTTTGCCTATAAAATGGCAAAACTCTGTCAAAAGTATGAATTGAAAATGACCCTATAAATTCAGAAGCGAGTGGAACCCCTGTCCAAAGTGCAGAGATATTAACCTGACATTTTCTCGATGACTATCAAAGGTATCAATTTGAAACTCAATATAGTTATAAACCATCACAAGGGGAGTCAATACTGACAAGGCTGGTAACTCTTTGACCTATATTTATGGAGTTAATTGCCATTGTTTGGACTTAGTACATAGAAATTGTGACAAATTTTACACATGAACTGAATTTTCGCAAACACTATCAAAAAAGTTTTTAACTTGAAAGTCAATACACTTGTGGAATGTGATGACCTACATCTACTGACAAGTGGAAACAAATCTATCCAGCAATTTATTAGAGTTATTCCCCTTTTCTGACTTTGAATCTTTACACAAAAATGGCAATTACTCCAAGACAATCAAGAGATTTAATGACCCATTTTGACAATTTGTATACAATGTATTGCATTCAACAAAGAAGTGTTTTGCTCAGGAAAATTGAGGATTTGGTTGGTTTCATTCATTTTCCCCACATGTTGATATTTCAAAATGTGTATCGATAATCGATACGTTGATATAACGTTTATCAATGACAGCTCTAATAAACACTAGCATTTATATTTTCTGTGCCAGTTTTAAAGTACATTGTATATTACAGTGGAACCCCTTTAATCCAGACCTGTCCGGACCAGACAAAAAGTCTTGATAAGAGGGGTTTCTGGATTAGAGGGGTTTCTATTTTTATACATTGAAACTCTTCAGCCTATTTTATTTGATAACCCTCATACTTAGAAGGGATTATGTTATGTTAATGTATTGCATACAGCACACAAACTTATTGACAACAGACACTAACTAGATGCATCAGATTGTTCTAACATATTTATTCAACAAAACTTATTTGTATTAGACAAAAAAGTTTTTTTATTTTGAGAGATTCTAGTAATATGGGTCCAAATTTCAAGTTGTCCGGATACTTTGCAAGTAAAAGAAAATGCTCTAGTGAAGAAACTGGTAACATAACCCACAAATCTGTTTCAGAAATTAAATATGAATTAATCAAGTAAAAAATATCATTAAACTTTATTATTTTACTCATCTACCTACATCACAAAATATGATACGGGGAATATACAAGATGTTCACTGACACCTGTTAAGACGAAAATTGTCTACATTGACTGTCCAGATTGGAGGGGTGAAATTTAGAGCAAATCTATAACTAGTTCTTGAAAATTTGTCCGGTTTCCGGAGTAGATGGGTTCCGGATTGGAGGGGTAAAATAACATTAAAACATGAAGGACAAAATTTGTGACTAACTGATTTGTCTGGATTAGAGGGGTTTCCGGATTAGAGGGGTCCAGATTAGAGGGGTTCCACTGTATTAAGAGTTGATGATGTTCAGAGGGGATTTAATCTAAAGGCAATTTTGTCTTCCCTGGAAAGGGGATATTTGTCTGCCTTATATGAAGGGAAATTTTGTCCACTTTCTCATTTAGGTAAAGTCATGGAGGCGATTTTATCAGAAGTGGATTTTGGTTGTACATATGTACACCAGTGTCAATGCCTAACTTCCGATATATCCTTTGATTGAATCATTGTTCCTTCTGCATGGGTGAAAGTTTTCAGGCATGATTTTGAGTGTACCAAAAAGCCTTTTTTTCTTCATTTTCCCTATATATAAATTGTTGATTTTTAAGGATTTCAGGTTTTTCAGGATTTCTTACTTTCATCCATGCTTCTTTCAATGACAGCTCTAACCAGGGCTCAACACTAACACTGGTCCGCTGGTCCGAGACCAGTGAAAATCCAGAAGGACCAGTGAAAATTCTGGAGGACCAGTAACTGTCCTATTTACATATTTGGCGCTTTTGCCCGGTCGGACCAGTGGCCAAAAAAGTTAATGTCTAGGCCTGCTAACATTTTGTACATATTTATTTTCAGGACAAACCTTACATGGCTCCTTACATTAATACAGTGGAACTCGAGCTTGCAGAGGAGAAACATTATCAGAAGAAAATATATAAACCATTTTACAAATTGCAAAATGTATTCTAAATCAAGAACAATTAGTTGTTAATAAATTTTGAATGTGATTTTGACATGGAATTAGAAGACTTAAAATAATATGTATCTGGGTGTAAATTCTTTTCATAACTTTCGGAACACTCAATTGAAAATGTGTACAGTACTTGTCTATCCAAACTTGTTGGGATTTATTTAACGGAACGTTATTGTCACTTTGGAACAACGCAAAGAATGTATAATGTTTTTGCAGGGACATGTTTTCTTGTCATTAATTATTTGTAGATGTTGAAGTTAATTAAAAGATGTTTATAAACTTTATAACATCTTGTGTTATTTATGAAACTGGAAGTATTGATCAGCAACTCACCTACAGTATGTACACATAGAAGAAACCAAGGTGTGTCTGAATTAATGTTAAAACACGGTCGTCACGTTTGACGTCATCTACTTCAGCCAAATGACGTAACATGCCTTGGAAATAATGTAGTTCAATGTGAACTGTGCTTTGTTTTAATAAAACCCAGGCACTCGTTCAGATGCGAACATTCTAAATCACTTGTGTTATGCACTCATGATTTAATAACTTGCGGCAGGAAATGTCATATCCTTCCATGAAAATTTGAGAACAATGTAAAATGCCGCCACATGTGGAAAAGTTGCTGGTTCCATGTAAAAGAGAAAGTTAGTACTGGTTTAGGTTAGGATACAGTCCAGGAAAACTGGTTAGGTGAATCTGAAACATTGTTGAGAAACAGTGTTAACTCAAATATACCTTGAGTATTATATAAGTGCCAAAATCCTGTTTGAATCTTGTCATGGTATGGTTATAACAGCAATCCTCAGAATTGTTTTATGGAAGTACTCCAAGCCGTCCAAGAGAGCTGCTGTTATGCAAGTATTATGTGGATCTTGGTCGTGTTATGCATATCATAATGATGATTTCTGGTCTATTTTAACCCGGTGGACTATGTTTTTAGCTCATCTGTCATATAGTGACAAGGTGAGCTATTGTGATCACTCTTGCCTGTCGTCGGTGCGTGCGTCAACAATTCATTCAAACAATTTCTCCTCCTAAACCACTTGACCAATTTTAACCAAACTTGGTTCTTGGGTGGTCCTTTCTAAAAATAGCCCTATGGACCCTCTCGTTATAATTGAAGAAGTTTTACAAAATACTGTGTACTAAAAATAAGAGGGCCCATAGGGCCCTAGGTCGCTCACCTGTGCACTTTGATCTAGTAGAACAATATTTTTCATGTAACCAGCAAAATCAAAAATTTATCGGACACTGAATAGTTTTTAGCTCACCTGTCACATAGTGACAGGGTGAGCTATTGTGATCACTCCGTCACTGTGTCCATTCGACCATCAACAATTCATTCAAATGACTTCTCCTCTTAAACCACTTTCAACCAAACTTCACAGGAATGTTCCTTGGGTGGTCAAAATTGTTGACGGACGCATGGTCTCACGGACGGACGAAGAGTGATCACAATAGCTCACCTTGTCACTATGTGACAGGTGAGCTAAAAAGCCATGCAGAGCGTCCGCTTCAAGCAAGGGAGGTCCTGGGTTCGATCCCAGGCCGTGTCATACCAAAGACGGAAAAAATGGTTCCAGTATTGCCCTTGCTAGACTCGCAGCATGGAAAGGAATCTGGCTTCTCTTCTCCCATACACTCATGGCGATGGATAATATCAGTAACTAACGAGGTGTCGAGAGTGATTAATATAAGTTGGAAAAACTTTTTACAATCAAACTTAAATAAACTAGTGTAAACCAAGTACAGAGTTCTATACCATGGATCAGAATGTCCACATTTGGCAATGCTAGGCTAAGGGTTGTATAGCACGGAGTATTTGACACGGTCTTGAACTATGCATGAATATATAACAGGGTTCTTGCGTTGAATTTATAAATTTCCGCGAGCAAACCGTGCAAAATCGGTCCTTTAGATTTGTGTTGGTATTACACCTCGAGCATCTTCGTGATACTACCCGCTTGTGAAAAACCGCGGATATAAATATAGACAATAAATCAGCTGTGAAATAATGCTAATAGAAGTTTGAGAGTCGTGTCAAATTCTCTGGACTATAACTCTGCTACTACAGTATATATCCAAAGACCTAGGTGAGCAACTACACATGACAACTAAAATTCCTTTGAAGTTAGACGACTAGCTCAAATACCTCATCATATCAAGAGCCACAAGTGCTAGAACTGAAAGTATCTAAATCAAAATACCTATAGGCACACGACTACACATGCTGGCTATATAATAGTGCACCCTGGATAATGTGATGTTTACAAACATAAATCAGTTTGGTCAACAGTTGCAGGACAAAAACATAACAAATTATGTAAACATTTCTGAATTTTTAATTTCATATCAACAAGCATATATTACATAGTACATACAGGGTCATCATAATCCTAGGTTATTCAGCTGATATGGATAACAGGGTCATCATATTCCCAGGTCACTAAGTGATACTGGGCCTAAATTAAAATATTATTTGTTTCACCTTAACCTACCAAATATGTTTACACTTGGTAGATATAAATCAATTAATCAGGTCAGTCACTTGTATACAAACATTGCAATATCATAACATTGTATTATTATTGTTTAAACATATCAATGGGAGAAAAAGGCTGTGAATACCAATACCTGATTCACTAAGATACATACTAATACACATGTCTATCAGAATAATGCATTAATAAGAGAAATTGCAATCTTCATATACACAATGCTACATAAACGTACAAGTGACCAACCTGGATTTTGTGTCATCTCAGTAATACATAGAGGATATTTGTTGATTTTGGTGTAAGATCGTATTTTATTTCATCGAGTGATCACAGAAAATCAATATTTTCACGAGTGGCGTAGCCACGAGTGAAAATATAATTTTATGTGATCACGAGTGAAATAAAATTGATCTTTCACCAAAAATCAACAAATTTTCTGTTTATTATATGCTTCAATTTCTCTTCAAAAGGTACTGTAATTGGCTTAATTGGAAAAATCACGTCGAAATTGGAACGTCACGACGTGACAATTGTGACGTCATAATGACGTAACGTTCATTTTAAAGCCCGGCGCCGTTGACGTTACGTTTCTTTTTCTGAACGATACCGGAACCAGCTTCTAAAACAGTGAAAATAACAAAGTGGTAATTTCACTGTTATTTTCACTGAAAAAACACCATAATCCATTGAAAGCAAATAATAAAGTCTATTATACATTGTTTGCAGATACATTTTATGTATGCTTTGTCAAATGTATGCTTGAAATACCGAAACATTTAAAGATAAATATAAACTGTAACATTAAAATGTTCCGGCCTGTCCGATGAGAAAAAAAAATTCTCTGTAAAAGCAATATAATTATTTGAGTAGGGGCAAATCTATTGGATAGGTAGGTAGGTAAAGGTCAAACAAACAATATTTTAATTTAGACCCTGTGGAGTTTAATGACATGTCAAAATATACATAATACATGTGATGTGCACATTCTATATAAGTCCTCTCCAGATAGTTGAGGATTACTGATCTATTGTGTGCAGCTACCGTGCTTTATTTATTTCGACAGGTCAATACTCTACTACTTCAACCATCAAGGTTTTTCTTTGATTTAGTCTAATGACCTTGTTTTGACTCTAGATCATCCGATTTAACAAACTTTGCGTAAATTATTAAAGAAACTGTCATAAATATTAAGGTAAATCCAGAGATCTTACAATTCAAGAATTATCTGGCTTTGCCACACTAAAGAATGAACTTTTCTGCCAAAAAAACAGAAGTTATTTGATGAAAAAATACAAAGTATTGACAGAGTTATAGTCATTTGAATTTCATAAATTATGATGAATTTAACAATGTTTCAAACAAGAGTTTTGGTGTAGGAATGTGTGTCCAGGGTACCAAAAGTATTTACTGAGTTATAACAGGGGTCCTGCAATTACCGAATAATCCGGATTGCTGCACCACAAAGAATGAACTTTTCTGCAGGAAATTAAAGTTATCTGATGAAAAATTCACAGATTTGATAAAGTTATGGTCATTTGAAATTTTATAACCTGAATTTTAACAATAAAACAAAGTTTGAACTGAGTTTTGGCGTAGGGATTGTGTTTATGGCAGTCAAAACAGACTTACAGGATTGGGCATTCTGCCTCAGTATGACGTTATAGTCATCTGAAATTTCATTTGCTAAATTTAAAAATAGAACTGTTACAATGGTTTGAAACAGTTTTGGTGTAGGGATGTAAGGATGTGTGCCAATGGCACCCTAAACAGACTTGCATATTATTTTCAGGATTGAGCATTATGCCTCAGTACAATCCCTGTCAACTGCAACCTCTACAGTTAGAATAAACACTATTTGGACGACGGATATTGAATAATCCTAACAGCAGTCAGCTTATTATGTATAGCCTCGTCCAGTGAGCTATACGCATATAACTGATAAACACTAGGCCAGTAACAAATCTCTCAACACAACGCAACTGCAATATTCTAACAGTTGTTCACTAACAAATTAATAGGTTAACAAGATAAAAATTGAGACTTCAGTTGACCAATGGAAGAATTTAATTTTGGCTGTAAAAACATTGGACATATTGCAACTGTTTACATAATCCAATACACTTGATGACCTCTAGCAAATAAGCTTGACAAACACCCAACAAGAGATGAACTGGTTGGTACCCCAGAGGCAGTCTCAATATCCATGCTGCACAACGGGCATGTTGAAGAACCAAGGAAGTCTTATTTGTAAAGAGCTAGGGTACTGTACCTAGACTTATTGTATCACACAACTGTCTCTTCCTTCGAAGTTGGAGGTCATGGCCAAACCAAATGACAAGGAAATTACAACTGTCTCAGTCGCTTACAAACTAACATGCTGTACAGAGATTTTCTCAGGCATGCTTTGAAAACCAATAAACAAGAAGAGACCTTCAGGCAGGCGCAATATTGATCCTCCATGGGTGTAATTTAACAAGAGGGCCCAAAGGGCCATAGGTCGCTCACCTGTCCTAGTAGTTCATGCAGACTCCCTAATGGTAGCCTCTTTTGCATGTACGAGGTTTTCATAAATAAATGTCTTATAAAGCAACCTTGTAATTTACATCACATATACCCAATGGTATATTGAAGTTTAAGCCAAGTTTTGTCTATGATTTGACCTTGTGACCTAGTTTTTGACCCTAGATGACCCAAAATCGAACTTCACCTAGATTTTGCTGAGATGATCATTGTGATCAACTTTCATAAGGATAAGGCCAACAATGATACCTCTAAGGACTGCATAAGGTTTTTCTAAGATTTGAAATTGTGACCTAGTTTTTGACCCAGGCCAGTGGATGACCCAATATCAAACTTGACCTAAATTTTGTGAAGATGATCATTGTGACCAATTTTCATAACGATTAGGCCAAACTTGTGACCTCTACAGACTACACAAGGTTTTTCTATGATTTGACCTTGTGACCTAGTTTTTTACCCCGAATGACCCAATATCGAACTTAACCTAGATTTTGTTTAGGTGATCATTGTGACCTATTTTCATAAAGATTAGGCCAAAATTGTGACCTCTACAGACTACACAAGGTTTTTCTATGATTTGACCTTGTGACCTAGTTTTTGAGCTTGGATGACCCAATATCGTACTTGACCTAGATTTTGTTGAGATGATCTTTTTGACCAAGTTTCATAAAGATTAGGTCAAAATTCTTACCTCTCGTGACTACACAAGATTTTTCTATGATTTGACCTTGTGACCTAGTTTTTGACCCCGAATGACCCAATATCGAACTTGACCTAGATTTTGTTGAGATGATTATTGTGACCAAGTTTCATAAAGATTAGGCCAAAATTGTGACCTCTAGTGTCTACACAAACAAATTGTGGCCGGACGGACGAAGAGTGATCACAAAAGCTCACTCTGTCACTTTGTGACAGGTGAGCTAAAAAGTACCATCAGTCGTGGACACAAAATGTATGGCCTCCAAGTTTCGGAGTTGATATATCCTAATAACACGCACAATGGACAACTAAAGACGTTTGATGAACAACAAACGACATTCTATGAACGAATAACAAACGACATTCTATGAATAACAATTAACATTCGATGAACTTTGTAACACTCGATGGACATTGCATGGTACAAAACAAACACATGATGGTTGCAAATAGCTTATCATGTAGCTTATCATATCATTGAGTATTTTGTGCTCCCGTGAGCTAGAAACTAATGTTAGATTATGGCGGAATATGGCATGAAGACCAACACAAGCTGAAGCCCATGTTGAATGAATGAACACAAAAAGACAACAATGGTATGTTTCAGTTTTAAAGACCTGTCAAAATTACTTCATCACAGTCAAATTCGGAAAGTCGAGGATAACAATTAATCATGAAATATTTAGTGTGCAGCTACCATGCAATTAAGCTTATCTTGACAGGTATACAAATGTACTAACCACAGCAAGTAAGCCAAGCATAGCCTTTATTTGCCAGTCAGCTTTCTCCTGAAATGTGGCCAGCATATGAGTTCCTCCATCTGTATTAGATGGCAAGCCTGCTAACCATTGAGCTACGGAGGCAAACACAAGCTGAACATAATAGACAACAGTTTAGGGGCCTTCAGAAAGTTTCAAAACATGGCCAAAAAATTGTTCAGACTGAATGATAAACTGGAAGTTTTTGACACACAAATGTATGTCCCCCACAAGGGGCCATAACGCCAGCAAAAATAATCTGATCTAAAATTCCTGACAATATGCACAACTAGGCTTAGGATCAAGCATATTCATGTGGTGTTTCATTGAAATCCGACCAGTAGCAAAGGAGAACAAGTGCAGAAAAACTTTTACGACAGAAATCCGGCACAAAATCAAAACATCCCCCCACTATATGTGGGGTGGGGACATAATTTTTTTCAGGGAGAATACATTTTTTGGCAAGACTTAACATGAGTACACGCCATCGCCACAGCTAAGGGGAAGCTAATACAATTACTCAGTCTCACTACTCTTCGAATAGACAATCTAACAATTCAATGAAAAATAACAAAAAGAAAAATGATGTGGCTCTGTTGCAAGTTTAAAAGTATATATAAACACACCACTCTATGATATAACTTTATAAGTCAGTCTACAATATATTGCACATTTGATATGGTCATGTTATATTATTATATAATTCATATAATTATTATATAAATATATCAGACAATATTAACAGAACTGCAAACATATCAGTTGGTTAATATAGTACAGAGAATTTGACTCAGGAAGTATCACGAAGACACTCGAGGTGTAATACAAACACAAATCTAAAGGACCCATATAGCACAATTTGCTTGTTGAAATTTCCATATTCAACACAAGAACCATGTAATATATTCAAGCATATAATTATATCAGGATCAGGTCCATTTCTCTGTGCTAAACAGTCATTTGTGGTTTAATAGTACTACAACTTCACTCCTGCAGAATCAGAAATTTTGTGAGGGATAATTTTTTTCTATATTCGTGAAATCGATCAGTTCACAAAAATTTATGTTCGTGAACTTACCTTAGAATATAACCTACATTATGAGCCAATGAAAACGCCGAATTTTGGCGGTTAAGTGAAAATTTAATCATTAAAATTTTCTCTTCACAACCTTGACGTCATGCGTTGGCGCTACTTTCTATCGGCCAATCAGAATGCAGAATGTTATATTCTAAGTTAGTTAGAACATATTAAGTAAATTTTAATGACTAAAAAGGACTCGCTTCGCTTCGCTCGCTCAGCCCTTTTTAATCATTAAAACTTACTTAATATGTTCTAACTATAACATAAACAAAGGTTGTTAAACAACAGACAATAGGTCTTTCTGAATTTTAAAGATTGCGGACATTTAACCTTGCAAACTAATTAAGAATAATAAATTGGTGAAAATTTTACTTCGCAAATATTTTTTGTTTTACAGTAGTGACCTCATATTGCACGCATTCTGTCAACAGTATAATGAGCAACAATTGGTATGGTATTATATTTAATTTGTTTATAATTCTAAAATGTCATCTATAACCGGCTTATAGTTTACCTGCCCACTTTTTGGCGGCCTTTCAAATGCCTTTGTATACAAACAATAACACGCCCATTCATGGAGTAAAGAGAATGAAATTAGACAAGATTGCATGTATATTAGTTGATAATTGCTGATAGAATAACAATACAATTGAGAGGGTAGGAGGGTCTAGTTTTCCATATTTGGAAGCAGCGAGATTGTCCAACTAAATGGATTTACTTCATGAACCACTTCATTGCAAATATGAAATAGTGGTCCAAAAATTTGAAAATATCTGGTTTTGATTGGACAAAGAAGAATAAACTATAACATACTAAACTGACTCAATGTCTTCATGTAGAGTAGACTGCATCATAATACAGTTCAGTCAGTACCAAGGATTGACAAACAAGTAATTAAGAATTGCAAGCAAAACAGAAGTCCCCTACCGGTTTGAGGCCATTTTCAATGTTTCTGTTGCCATAGCAACCACAATTTTTGTCAGACCTACTGACCTCAAAAACAATAGTGATCATCTACAGATGATGACAAACCTCCCAATGAGATGACATCATGATGTACTAATTTACTTCAATTGACATGCTGTAATTATAACTACTTTAACAATTATTCTGTACTATGCATTTAACTATTAAACATTGCACAACCCCATAAAATTTACATTTTATCCGAAACATACCCTTTAAACTCTGTAACAAGAGTTATATCTCCTGGACTGCTATACACAAAGCATCTTTAGCGAAAAGTTAGAAATTTCTTCAAATCTTAAAATTTCTATAGTGTATCAGCTAATCAAGAAATTCAAGATGATTAATATTTTACATAGTTTTGAAGCAAACAGCTGTTATAATCACTAAGAAAATATGGAATATTGTTGAATAAATTTTTAACTTAGGTCAAATATTTAAATTTTCACTTTGTACCATTCCTGTTCTTACATGAACATCCTATAGAGCTGATGTGGAGACACAAGTCACGTTGAACAAATTCAAAGGGGAGATAAACAGAAAGTTTATACAAGAGCACATTATATCACAGTAGTAATCCCAATACACTGCTTGTCTGTTCCATCATATTGTACTGATTTCATATTACTCTGACGGAACTGAAAAACAGATGTAACGCTCAGATGGAATTTAGCATACAAGACATCTGAGCATTACATCGGTTGTCAGTACGGTCAGAGCCATATGATAACAGTGCAATTCTCTGATGGAACTGAGAAGCAGTGTATCAGGATTATTGCCGTATATAATATTATATGAAAACTGAAAATGAACTGCGTAAGAATCATACATTAATTAATCATATGAAAAATTTCTTAAGAAATTCCCTGGCCTTAAGAGCACCATAAATAATAATTACTTAGTCAATTGTGTACTACAATGGTAATTATGGCAGTAAGAAAGTAGAAATAATAGACTAGTTATGTAGTGATAACATTACATAGAGTTAGTGATATTTACGATTGAGACATTACATTGAAATTATGTATAGGAACTATGCTGTCTAGTCGGAACAATACATGTATTATTTAGTATACAAGTGTAGAGAGTAGATCTAACAGCTTGAGCCCATGAAGTACATGTACCTTAAGTTAACAATTTAGCTGAGAACATGAGATTGGGGCCAGGGCTTTCATGACCAGCTTCTCACTTGAGATTTGATATATGAGCAAGGGGAGTAAATAAATTCTTCAGAAAATGATGTTTTAACCTTGACTTTCAACCTCAAAGCAATAGGAGTCATCTACTTGTTATGACCAATGAAATCCATGAACCGTGTAGCCTCAAAGACTCAAGTAATTGAGCAGTGAGCAGAAATCATTTTGGTGTCAATGAAACGGTAATGTTTGACCCACTGCCTTTAAGTTAGTATAGGTCTTTTCCTTGTCTAGGCCAAGTCAGGTTTGAGAATCATCCGCCAAAACGTTCTTGGGTTATTCTATTTCTATTTGTTCTTCTCAGAAATTTAACAATATAAATTGCACAAGTAATACAATAACAACAAGAGATGTTTGTAAAACACATTTGCCCCCATGACAGCCCAATAGACAGAAACAGTAAAGGTCACAGTGACTTTGACCTTTGACATGCTGACCTCAATATCAATATGGGTCATCTACATGTATTGTTGATGACCAACCTCCATGAAGCGTTCTTGAGTTATTGAACAGAAACCATTTGGTCTACCAACTGACAGACGGACATGTGCAAAGCAATACACCCCTATCAAAGATCGGGGGCATAATGATTTCGAATAATATGAACATCATTTTAACAAGCTAATCAACTATATTAACTTCTATCACAGACGAGCAAATATATATACAACTTTCAGACAATGTTTGGCATTCCGAGTCTGTCTGGTTTTGACTATCACTTTGACTGTGACCTTTAATCTCCAGATTTTGACCTTTGACCTTCGAGTTGTGACCTTGGCCTCTAACCTCCATCCTGATTTCAAATTTGTAGAATCCACTACACAGGAACATATATAAACAGGAATGTGACAAAATATCATCAGAAGAGAACTGCAATAAACAAAGATATAAATTAAAACATTTTTGGGTGACATACAGGGGTGTAGCCAGGCTTGAATTTATATTACGCACGTTAGCCTTGAAGTTGGTAATTATGGGTGGGGTCCTTATGATTGTGGAAATTAAGGACTTTAATGCCATTTTGGCTATATTTTTACTTTTCAAATTAATGTTATGCACATGTGTATGTCTGTATTGCTGGCTACGCCCCTGACATAGTGGTCAAGTTGATAACGCTCACGACTACCAATCCAGAGGTCATTGGTTCGAATTCCCACCAAACCACTTGGAATTTCAGAGACACTTCTAAGTGTTGTCCACCCAACTAGAGATGAACTATATAGCCACAACGATAGATCCAAGTGTAATATTGGGCATATAAAAGAAACAAGGAGATTATAATATTGAAAAGAGCTAGAGTATCGCACCCAAATTCCTTGTACCACACAGTATGAATTCAATGCTAAATTAGCCGATATAATTTAAACAAATTGTAACACAAATTTAATATCCTGCATTTCTTAATCCTTTCAGCAAATTTACATCAATCTCAAATTGGAAAACCCTAAAAATGCAGGTTCCCGTAGATATGTTTACTTTATATTTTTCGAGGGGGGTTGATATTTCGTTGATTTTGTTGTTAAACTCAACCATGAAATCTAATGCCCATGATATTGAACTCTCAAATACAAAAACATGGTTTTAACCTACAATGTTTATAATCTACAAATGTACGACTCCACGAAAATGGATTATTTTCAAAATCAACAAAATTTAATACCCATGAAAATATGTGACTTTCAGAATAGAATGTATCATACCTTTGGAATGAACAACGATTGTGAACCAATGATGGAAACATATTTCTCTGTGTTATAGATAACCGAGCCATCATCACAGTGTTGACAACAACATATAGATAACACCACTTCCTTGTTATCAATATCCACAGAATCTGAAATAGATAACATATGTGATAACAAATAGACAAGAAAATATAGATAACACCACTCCCTTGTTATCAATAACCACAGAATCTGAAATAAACAAATATAACTCATACGTTTGAAAAACATGTACATAAACAGGGCTTGACACTAAATTTATTTTTCATAGCGACCCAAAGGACCACCAGCTTATGTAACATGCTGTCCCGACAAAATTCCAAGTGGTCTTACTGACTATTGAGCAATTCAAAAAAATTTCATTATAAAATACAACTATATTCTAGCTACGTTTTGTTTTATTTTAAATAGTTAAGAGATTTCATTCACATTTTCTATGATCAGTTAACATGGTCTCTTTTAAAAAAGTAATTAGATTGTGTTTAAACAAGAGCACCGCCTACGAGTGCTGGACGCTCGACTTTCTCGTACTTGATAGTAACCTTGCTCATCTGTGAGTCAAAATTCTAAAGGTAACAAGGGCAGATAACTCATTAATATAGGTCACAGGGTTACCTAGCTGTATGAACTCCCCTTGTGAATAACTATGTAGAGTTTCAAGTGGATACCTTTGACGTTCTTTGATTAATTGACATTTTTGTGTAAAGATTCTAAGTAAAACAAGAGGATCATAGATCCTTGGGCGCTCACCTGCTAAACATGGCCAAACTTTGAACTTGACCTTAAGGTCATCAAGATAAACATTTTGACTAAACTTGATGAAGGTAAAAGCAAAACTGAGGCCTCCAGAGTGTTAACAAGGTTTTCATATTTTTTGACCTATTTTTTTACCCAACATGACCCAACTTCGAACTTGGCCTATATTTCATGAAGATACAACTACTGACCAAGTTTAGTGAAGATCAAAGCAAAAATGTGGCCTCCAAAGTGTTAATAAGGTCTTCCTAATATTTGACCTTATAACCTAGTTTTTGACCCCACATGACCCAACTTCGAACTTGACCTTCAATTACCAAGATAAACATTTTGACCAAACTTAATGAAGATTAAAGCAAAACTGAGGCCTCCAGAGTGTTAACAAGGTTTTCCTATTATTTGACCTTTTGACCTAGTTTTTGACCCTACATGACCCAACTTCGGACTTGACCTTAAAGTCATCAAGATAAACATTTTGACAAACTTTCATGACCCAACTTCGAACTTGACTATAAACATTTTGACCAAACTTCATGAAGATTAAAGCAAAAATTGTGGCCACCAGAGTGTTAACAAGGTTATCCTATTATTTGACCTTATGACCTAGTTATGACCCAACTTCGAACTTGACCTATATTTCATTGAGATACAACTACTGACCAAGTATGATGAAGATCAAAGCAAAATTGAAAGTGCTAGTGTTAACGGTGAAATGTCTAACGGACGGACGACCGACAAAAAACAATCACAAAAGCTCACCTTGGCAGGTGAGCTAAAAAGAGGAATAACTCTTATAAAATGCTGGATAGATTAATTTTCTCTAGTCAGTAGATGTAGGTCATCACATTCCACAAGTGTATTGACTATCAAGTTAAAAGTTTTAATCTTGTTTGAGAAAATTCAGTTTATGTGTAATATTTGCCACTATTTATTTGTACTAAGTCCAAACAAGGGCAGATAACGCCATAAATATAGGTTACAAAGTTATCAGCCTTGTCAGTATGGACTGCCGTTGTTGTGGTGAACAACTGTTGAGTTTCAAGTTGATACATTTGATAGTCTTTGAGAAAATGACTCTGACAATAAACTTAACCAACGCACACGCAGACAATCCAATCCCATCACGACAATAGCTCGACTTTTTTCCTCGAAAAGTTGCGCTAAAAATGCTTTCTTGGAATTGTTCTTTGGTGAATGGGACCACCTGCATTTCAAGAGTTAGTGGTCATCCATAAAAAAAACACTGGTCTCGGACCAGCAGACCAATGTTAGTCTCGAGCCCTGATAAATAGTCAGTAATGTTAAAAGTCACACTGACTTTCTTTTACTTTAACTTCAAAATCAATAGTGTTCATCTACTGACAGTGACCAAGCACTGTATACAGTTTATAGATCTATCTTGGGCCCAACTGTTCTTGAGTTACTGATCAGAAAATGTTACTTCTATTCATCACAGCGGCGTTGACCTACTGACCTTAAAACCCAAAGGGGTCATCTACTGGTCACAACCAACCTGCATCCTAGTTTGAGAATCCTCTACCATACTGATCTGTCCATGGATAAAAGCAATATACCCGGACTTGTCCATGGATAAAAGCAATATACCCAGACTTGTACATGGATAAAAGCAATATACCCAGACTTGTCCATGGATAAACGCAATATACCCAGACTTGTACATGGATAAAAGCAATATACCCAGACTTGTACATGGATAAAGCAATATACCCGGACTTGTCCATGGATAAACGCAATATACCCAGACTTGTACATGGATAAAAGCAATATACCCAGACTTGTACATGGATAAAGCAATATACCCAGCCAGACTTGTACATGGATAAAAGCAATATACCCAGACTTGTACATGGATAAAAGCAATATACCCAGACTTGTACATTTACTAAGCAAGGTACATCAGTAAGAAATACTAACCAGAAATCACAGAAACATCAACATTGACTCGTACCAATTGACCAATCTTATATTCCAATGAGCCTATATGTAGCGGTGAGATGATCTGGCTATCTAACTTCACAACTGTAACAACAATAAATCAATTAAAGTCTATTAAGTTTATTTACTGTAAAATTATTATTTTTTAGGGTGTTTAATTTTTGTTGATTTTATTGTTGAACTCGAACACTAAATCTAATCCCCACGATTAATCAACCTCTCAAATTCAGACAAGAGTGCAGATTAATATCCCACCACAAGTGCAGGTTAATATCCCACCAAAAGTGCAGGTTAATATCCCACCACAAGTGCAGGTTAATATCCCACCACAAGTGCAGGTTAATATCCCACCACAAGTGCAGGTTAATATCCCACCACAAGTGCACACTATTGTCAAGTTAGCAATCAGACGAGGTTTGGTAATAAACACACCAATGATGACAGATGTGCAAAGCAATATACACCCAATTTCTATGAGGGGTCAGAAAAGGGGCGTGCCATTACAACCCCTATATCACTATTCATACTCACCCCATGAGACAGGTGATAGGTATACAAGTTCTTGTTGTTCTGGTGTCCATCTTAAACTCTCGGTACCAACACGACCACTAACCTTCAATGATGGCTGCATCAAATGTTAAAGAACATTGGCTAATTCTCTGCATGATCATTGAAACCTAGGTCCCAATGAGCATTTTTTACCTCGGCGATGTACTCCCAATTGAAATTAAAGAGCATTCAGGACATCAGGAACAGGTTCCTCATGGTCTAGGGGAAACTTCGGGAAGTCATGAGACAGTGTGTGATATCAGAAAGAATTGTGATGAATCGGGAGGTATCGGAATAATTCGGGAGAACATCACGATGTGGAATTCCTCAGTGGGACCTAGGCTTAAGATTTAACTCAATCAATTTACTTGAAAACATTTGTCATGATAATCGAACCAAGAGTTAAAAATCTTTAAAAGTGGCAAATTTCTCCCCACCCCTGATTTCTAGAAAGTATGCATCTTTACTACCCCCTTCTTCAAAGTCTAACACCCTGAAATTGTAATGCCTTCAGGGGCATTAACTAGGAATTCCAGTACAACCTCTACAAAGCAGCCCTCTGTAGAGCAACAACATCTACATGTATATAACAAAACACTCAAAACTTCCCTTAGTTGATATTTACTATAAAAAAACCTTTGTGGATCAACAACCTCTACACAGCGGCCAATATTTACAGCTCCCAGAAGTGCTCTACAGAGGTTGTACTGTATAAAAATTATGGTAACTACGTTCTTCTGGTTTTTCAATGACAACTTACACCTCAGCATAGAAAAGGATACAATAGTCCATCGAATATCAACGAAGTTTGATAGAAATTGGCTAAAATCTTCCCTACTTTCCCCTTTGAACATCGATGGCTCACATCTTTCTATTTCTATAAATATTCTGAAAGAGAAATTACTTCTTATTAAGGTTTGTTAATTGTACCCAGGGCTCTTGTCTATCTTCTTCCAGGTTTACGCAAGCAGACTGATATAATATAACCTTCCAGATTATGGAGTCCTAAGGTAGCAGCAAACATGGTGTCACTGACAACTACAGCACATAAGCTTTTAGCCCTCTTGTTTAACTATTTATACACCTGGGTGAAGTGTAGCATTGTGTGTATCTTGCTGACAGAGTAGAAATCAAACCTAGGACCTCTGACATCTGACCTCAAGACCACCGCCTTCAACGAGAACACAATCTAACAAGTTTGTAATTGGGATAGCATGCAATTAGGTAATTTTTTAAATCTTTTAAATATTGTTTAAAGTCCCTATGGCAAACAAGATGTCAGTCAAACAGGACTACCCAGTCACATTGTCCCGACACCAAGCCAATCAGCAGTTAACTGGAACTAATCATGCCGAGCCCCAAGCAAGGGAAATATACCGGTAACATCTTTAACAAACTTAATTATTGCCAAGACCTCTCGCACGCCAAGTGGAAGCACTACCACTATGCTATCAATGGGGATAGGTAAATGCATTAGAGGTCTATAAAGTAGTGCAGGGGTTCTAATAAGACATAATGCTGAAAACAATTCCCTGGTCTGTTTCAGGTGCCATTTGCACACATTCTTACACTTTAACTAGATTTCAAACATTGTTTTATTATATTACTAAAATTCAGGTTATGGAAGTTCAAATGACCTTAACTTTGTCAATTCTTTAAATTTTTTCATCAAACAACTTTTATTTTGTATGGAAAAAAGATCATCCTTTTCAGGAATTGTAGGACACCTTGTAATGGGTTAACAGTTCACTCACCGCCTTATTTGTTCATGTTTCAAGTTGACACACTGGCCGGTATAATGGACTTGTATATCCTCTCCTGAGATATTCTCTATGTCAAACAAGAGATAACAGTGGTCCTGGCTGAAATACAGTGCACTACAAAATAAGTATGCAATAAAACTAGTTTCTGAAACTATAGTTATCAAACGAGTTAAAAAGGAGATAGAAGTAAAGATGAAGATGTCCTGAATACAATGTGAACCAAAAGGTTGAATTTTCCACCTTTTCACGATGAGGTAACCTTTCAAGTCAAAAAACCTTTATATTTTGCACAAATGGTACCAAACAAAATTATTCCTTGCCTTCAAACTGTTGTTGCTTCACTGCTCTACGAATAGTGTTATTACAGGTGAGTAAACTGGGAAATAACCTCTCTATACTTATTTTTGGTGGACAGTGTATGTTGAGAGAAATATAATATATGTACAGTTAAACCCCGAAAGTAAAACCACTCTTGGAACAACTTCAAACTGGTATTCTTATGGAGGTGCTTAAGGGTGGAATGGTGGCTGAGTGGTTAGTGCTGTCTACTACCAATATGGAGGTCCCTTGTTTGAAACTCGCCGGGGCACTGGAAATTTCAGAAACACTTACTAGAGATGAACTGGTTGGACACCCAGAGGTAGTCTCATGTGTATTAGTGCCATACACTGGACACATTGAAGAACAAAGGAGTCCATTTGGAAAGAGCTAGGTATCAGACATCTGCCTCTTCACTCGAAGCCAGAGGTCATTGGCAGAGACAAAACCAAATGGCCACATACTATGACTGTCTTAGACAAATGCAAAAAAAATTGAGTGCTCCTAACATATACAAGTCAGAACCTTTATTATTAGAGAAACACCCTTGTACAGTTTAACCCTAATATTCCTTCTGAGAAAAAGGGCTAACCAGACCACTCCTGAGCAAAATAGCTGGACCCCTTCCAGATAGCTACATTTGGTGGGTATCCCTTAAAGAAAACAAAGCAGCAACTATATGCTACCCTCAAAATATTTTTGGGGAGCATAAAAATTACTTTATCTACATGTTCATTAAAATCGAGTTTTACTCTAACAAATAACATCCTATAAAGAGGCCAACAAAAAGATAATAAGCTTCATGTACTTACCTCTCAGATAATGTGACATCCCATTTATGGAACACAATTGATGGTAATATATCTATACACAGTGCGATTGAGCTACAGCGACAGTAATTCTCCTCCAAGCCAGCACCCCCGGAATACTCCACTTTCAATACAGCCTCAACAGTCTATAATAGGTAATACAGTAAAACTGATGTATAGCAATACATTGTTTAAAAACTTGTTGAAGTTCATCGATGTGTAAACACCTGATCTTAAGGAATACACTGAGTGAAGCCCCGGATGTGTTCCTTCAGCTTGGGTGTTTACACATCATTTAATTTCAGAAAATGTTTGTTTAATCCTTATAATTCCAAACTAACTTTTGATACTACCCTAAATCATATAAATATCAATGTTTCCATTGAATTTACATTCGTTATAATTACAAATAAGCTTAATTTAATGGTGTCAAATATGTGACGTCACTATAATGTGATTTTTGGTGAATAACTATAGCTAGACAAAATGTGGTTAAGATCCACTGTTCCACAATATGTAAACACAAAATTTGTGGGTTGAACCTACAGGTAGGTTTTGTTCTATGTCAAAATTAAGCCACAAGAAAATGTAAACTTATGATCAAATTTTAATTCTTTATTATTTATTACAATTATGGTGTGTGGTTAGTGTGGTATTAATAATGATTCATTTAATGAACTCCTGTAAACCATATCCATCAACAATTTGCAGTTGTCAAAGAATTATAAAGTATTTAAATTTGAGTCTAACTTTTAAGGTTTTCGTAAGTGCTTTGATAAAACAGTACCCTGTTATCTACAGAGTATTATGCTGCGCAACAAGCAAGGGACATTATACGAGAACCAATTTTAAAGATTTTGGTTCGTCATGACATCGGATCAAACACAAGACTTCTCGCAATTAAAGCAGACATGCCACATGTTAACTAGAAGAAATATTGACAAGAGTTACCTACCCTTCCATCAGTTACTGAACTCTTGGATAAATCATGTCCGTATGACTTCATATATTCTGTAAGTCAATAATACTAAAGTCAACGTTTTATCATTTATCATACTGTAAAAATCACAATTTTTTAGACCTTAGATAATTAAACAGGAACGGAATGGTGGCCGAGTGGTTATCGCTCTCAAATACCAATCCAGAGGTCCCTGGTTCAAATTTTGGCCAGTGCACTGGAAATTTCAGAAATGCTCAGAACTAGTTGGAAACCCAGGGGAAGTCTCGCATGTATCGGTGCTATACACTGGGTATGTTAAAGCACCAAGGAGTCTATTAAGAAAGAACTAGGGCAGCACTACCTGATTCCTTGTATCATACAAACAATCTGTCTCTTACCTTGAAGCCCGAGGTCATTGGCCAATCAGGCAGGGATAAAACCGAATGGTCAAATGCAAAAAAAAACAAGACTGCGTTCACTAAACGCTTATGCCCCCTGTGGAAGCCTTGTCCATAAATAAGTCTAAGTCCAAAATTAGGTCAAGGTCAAAATGGGGTTAGGTGGTACAGGCGTGTGGAGAGTGTTCATACACAACATCCATGCAAGTATGAAAGCTTTGTAGCAAGCCATATTAATGCTAGAAGAAACGGTCAATTTGGGTTAACCAGGACGGACGGACGAACAGACGAACGGACAAACGGACGGACAGGTGAATCACTATATGCCTCCCCATCTATCGATAGGGGGGCATAATAAACAAGAGATGTTTGTCTGCCCGCATGGTAACTTAATAGTCAGAAATGGTAAAGGTCATAGTGACCTTAATCTTTGACCTACGGACCTCAAAATCAACAGGGATGATCTACTGTTGATGACAAACCTCCATGTAAAGTTTAAAGATCTTAGTGCAAAGTCTTGACTTATAGAATGGAAACCAATTGGCCTTCCAACAGACAGACTGACCAACATGTGCAAAGCAATATACCTCCTCATCAAAGATGGGGGGAGACATAAAAAGTAATTACAGTATTTCACAGCCAACACTTACCCATACATGTACTTGTATTAGTGAGCAAATATTCCCCGATAGCATTAATAACCAGATTGAAACACAGTATACCAGACGTCTGTAACGGAAGCTGAGACTCTACATTAGACTGGTTCCATTTGAACACCTCTGCTACAAATTCTGAAACAACAAAAAACAAGGTACCAGTCTACATCAAACAAAAGCATAGGTCTCCAACAAAGGGACATAACTTGGGCTAAAATCACCTGACAAAAATGTCTGATTATATGCACAACATGGATTGATACCAACTATTCAAGTTTCATTGAAATCAGACCAATGGTTAAATACAAGCACGGACAAACATTGTGACAAGCAGAAAATCATCACCAGTTATAATTACTATCAATCGTAACAAGAGCACCGCCTACGACACTCGACTTTCTCGTACTTGATAGTACCCTTGCTCATCTATGACTGAAAATTCTTAAAGTACCAAGGGCAGATAACTAATAAATATAGGTCACAGGGTAACCAGCCTTGTCAGTATGGAATCCCCTAGTGATGGTGAATACAGTAGAACCTCAGTAATACGAGCAGTGATTATTCGAGCAACCAGCCATACGTCCCCACAAAATGGTCTTTTTCACCAAAACCAGGAAATTTTGTCCTATTGAAATTAAGTATGCTGCCTGCACTACAAGTATACATACCTTTGTTATCTCGTGAAGATTCCAGGCACACATTGACAAGCTTGACAGGAAGTTTACCACTGTTCTCTAGTGTGATTATACACTCAGAACTAAAACAAAATAACTTGAAATATGTAACAGCAATGGTACTGTGACATGACATCTCTAACTGTAACATGGTAACATATCTTCAAACCATTTTCATAAAATCATACATAATTATAACCAACACAGAAAACTCACACAGAACCCTTGGTAGCCTACAAAACTTGTCCAAAGCCATTGGTGTCTTTGAGAACTCGCCCAGAGCCCTTGGTGGTCATGTGGCCATGTTTTGAAGGAACGAAGAAGCGACTTATGCCAAAGAAACATTTCAGAATGACAAGATGAAAGTCTGTTTCGGGCGCTATTAGCACACGTTCCTACACCTAAACTAGCTTTCAAACTTTGTTCTATTTTATTGATAAAATTCAGCATATGGAACAAATGTCCGTAACTTAGTAAATACTTTTCACCAAATAACTGTTATTTTCTGCACAAAAGTTCATTCTTTCAAGTGCAGCAAATTCGAATTTCCGGATTATTCTGGAATTTTAGGATCCCTAAATTATATCAATGCGTACCTTTGCCCAGTATATAACACTGTAGTACCGCTGGTTACAATGTTGAATTCTTCACCAAATGATAAAAAGCTGGCAGATTTGGACAGAGATGATGACAGGTTGATCTGCGGTAGAGCAGGAATGACCTTGACATTGAAATGTGATTGTGGAATGGTATGACAGTCTCGTAATCGACAGTTACTTCTCACGCCGAACACTTTGGTACTGTAACCTGAAAACAAAATAAGCTACGATATAATAGTACTCATAGACTTCCAGTTGACACCGGTCATATCAAGATTGTTTAGCGACCTACCCAGTACTTTGAGACTTCCAGTTGACACCAGTCATATCAAGATTGTTTAGCGACCTGCCCAGTACTTTGAGACTTCCAGTTGACACTGGTCATATCAAAATTGTTTAGAGACATACCTAGTACTCTGAGACTTCCAGTTGACATCGGTCATATCAAAATTGTTTAGAGACCTACCCAGTACTTTGAGACTTCCAGTTATCACCGGTCATATCAAGATTGTTTAGAGACATACCTAGTACTCTGAGACTTCCAGTTGACACTGGTCATATCAAAATTGTTTAGAGACATACCTAGTACTCTGAGACTTCCAGTTGACATCGGTCATATCAAAATTGTTTAGAGACCTACCCAGTACTTTGAGACTTCCAGTTGACATCGGTCATATCAAAATTGTTGAGAGACCTACCCAGTACTTTGAGACTTCCAGTTATCACCGGTCATATCAAGATTGTTTAGAGACATACCTAGTACTCTGAGACTTCCAGTTGACATCGGTTATATCAAAATTGTTTAGAGACCTACCCAGTACTTTGAGACTTCCAGTTGACATTGGTCATATCAAGATTGTTTAGAGACATACCTAGTACTCTAAGACTTCCAGTTGACATCGGTCATATCAAGATTGTTTAGAGACCTACCCAGTACTTTGAGACTTCCAGTTGACATCGGTCGTATCAAGATTTTAACAAGATAGGATTTAGCATCAGCAGGAAGATTCGGTGATAAGGGAAATGATTCGATTTCCGTTCCTTCACACATCAACGTGAACTGTGAGATAGTGACATCATCAGGCATCATATTGTCCACCAATAACTGAACTTCACACATATCACCTTCAACCCATTTGAAATCTGTGAACCGAACAAAAAGATAAACAAGTCATTAAGCATTGCAAGCAATACAAAAGTCTCCTACCACTTTGAAGCCATTTTAAATGATTCTGTTGCCATAGAAACCACAATTTTTGTCATAGCAACCACAATTTTTGTCAGAATCAAAATATTTTTAGACGTGCATAATCCCCATATCGCCCCCTATTCACAAATCAGGTTTCATATACCTATAGCTTGGAAACTGTTTCAGTTATGTCAGAATCCAGATCTTTTGACAGATGGAGGGCAAACCTATAGTCCCCTCCGGTCAAAAACCGGTAGGGGACTAATAACAAATTGGAGTATGGACAGGAAAGGCAGCATTCAACTGAAACAGCAGAGCACGAAAGGCACAAATGAACAGTGTATAAATGGCTAGCTCAGCATGAAAGGCACAAATGAACAGTGTATAAATGGCTAGCTCAGCATGAAAGGCACAAATGAACAGTGTATAAATGGCAAGCTCAGCATGAAAGGCACAAATGAACAGTGTATAAATTGCTAGCTATGCATGAAAGTGGCCACGGTCAAATCTGTGGACACTGGACAGAACAACAAGCTATTATGAATTGCAAGCAATACAGAATTCGCAAATGGTTTGAAGCCATGACCCTTTAAGGAGGTACGCGCACCTTTGATCTAACAATCGAATTTTCCTTGAAACATCTTAAAATGACAGAACAGACTTCTAGAACAACATTGAAATCATAAAAATGATATGTCACCAGGCTCGTTTTCGACATACATGGCTTTCTAATGACCTACCATAGTATTTTGTTCATTTTATCTATTTCCTGCATTTATGGTACCATTATGTTCTTTTTAAGAGTATTACTATACGAAACCACTTTAAAGCAATGCATGATATTTTATGTGTTCAATGGTCATTCCTATTGACATTAGTCACAATTCCGGCTGCCTGGTGAACAAATTCAGTATTTGAACATGATAAATAGTTACTCCACCCACTTGCAAAAAAGTGTTGTTTTCAAACGATTTGAAATGAACGTCAAAAAATACCTACTGATCGAAAAAGATTTAGAATTGGTCCTAAGTTTAGTATCAAATAGAACACCAGTTTAGTCAAATAAAAAATAGGGGTCGCTCGCCTTTTTTGGGAGCTGTGCATAAAAAAGTACTAATTATGAATAAATTTGCATAAAATTAACCTAATTTGCATATTGTAATGAAATATTTTCAAAGTGTGGCTACCTCTAATAACTAAACCATGCACTACATATTATATATAAGCTTATGCATTTGACAATTGTACGGACTTATTGTGAACCCATATTATTCACAATTTTGCCGTTCCCCACCCACTTTTCATACATGCAAAAAAATAAAAAGTTAAAAATATCTAATTTGTGCAATAATATTATGTTTATTATCATTAATCAACATTCATATGTGATCATTGAAACTCGGGTTTGTATTAAAACAAGACTGCGTTCAATAAACGCTTATGCCCCCTGTGGAAGCCTAGTCTATAAAAAAGTCCAAAATTAGGTCAAGGTGAAGGTCAAAATGGGGTTAGGTGATACAGGTGTGTGGAGAGTGTTCATATACAACATCCATGCCAGTATAAAAGCTTTGTAGCAAGCCATATTAATGCTAGAAGAAACGGTCAATTTGGGTTAACCAGGACGGACGGACGAACGGACGAATGGACGAACGGACGAACGAACGGACAGGTGCATCACTATATGCCTCCCGATCTATCGATACGGAGCATAAAAAAACAACTAATAATTAGCAGGTTTAATTGACAATACCTTTTGTCATTCTTGATATATTTACATCAAACAACTTTTATTTTAGTCAGAAACATTGCTCTTTCATGATAGAGAAATCAAGATAAATCAGGAAGGTTGAGAATTGTAACTTACCCATATCTGTTTTAACGGCGTCGTCGTTGGTAGCACCAAGATTTAATGGTGTAAATATGAATACACTTTCTGATGAAATATCTGTGGCACTTTGAAGTTTCTTGGGTTCTAGGTGGGATTGTAGAGGCATTAATTTGAAACTCCTGTAAGAAATGTTATAAATATTAACTTCCTCCAAGTTATTGCTCCCCGTGTAACTAATATCTCTTGAAAAATCTAAACTTGAGCTTAATCTCAGCTCAAACGTCACTGGACTCACAATCAAGACAATACAGGGGTTCTATTGAGGCATAATTATGCCCAATCCTGAAAATAAGAAACAAGTCTGTTTCCGGAGTCATCAGCACACATCCCTACACCAAGCATATGTTTCAAATAATATTCTATTGTCAAAATTCAACTGACCATAATATTATCTCATTCAATATTTGATACTTTTTATTCAAATAACTTTTTTTTTCTGCATAAAAGTTCCTTCTATAAGACAAAGTGCAGATGGCTGGATTTCCGGATCATTAGGGAATAGTAGAAAACCTGACAATATAACAAAATATTATGTCATCTGTTAACAGCTTAGTGCTTTGATACATGCATTCGTTTCCATTGTTTGTTACTATTTGATTTTCAATTGTTACTGATTAAAGTTCAATTGATTTTACACCGTTTTTATGTTCTAAATATAATTGTTTCATCATTCTTTTACTGATCTAGATTTAATCAACAATAGAACAGAACCGATTCAGGAAACACGGTGATCTATTTGAACACACACGCTTACAGTATAACATCTGTATATCATGAATATTATGCACATTTATGGTTTTCCCAGTACCCTCCTCGGAAGAATGACCAAGTATATTAGAGTACTGAGTTTAGTACTCATTGCCATCTCTAATTATAATACGAGGGGTGATCCAGAATTATGTGGACTTTAGCTCTAAATCAAAAACCGTTATACTAACAGTTACAAATCAGCGAACCATGTAGTATTGATAATTATTTCGCAAGTATACCAAATATCAGTCGGATATGATCATAAATAAATATGTATTGTGATTTAATTATGTCAATAAGCTTTTGTTTAACTTTCATACGGATCAGGGCTGGTATTCACAAAGCATCTTAAGTGAAAACTTAATATTTTGACTTAAGTCAATAATTTGTGCAGCTCATATTTCCCACAATTTGAAAAATACTCAATGTTTTCTTAGTGAATATAATAGCTGTTTACATTATGCTTCAAAACTATGCAATATATTAAGCATGTTGATTTTCTTGCTTACCTGATACACTTTAGAAAAAATTAAGATTTTAAGAAATTTCTAAGTTTTCTGCTAAGATGCTTTGTGAATACCAGCCCTGACCTAAAATAAATTTTTAGAGCAAAAGTCCATGTAATTCTGGATCACCCCTCGTAACAAAAAATCTCATGCAGATTACAATAACATTTAGAAAAAATATTCTTACTTGACTATAGGAATGTTTAACAATGGTACATGTGGAACAATGACCCCTGATTCCAATGCTAGGGGCTGTGTAGTGCCCTCATTCTGTGCCGTAAAGCTGACCAGGTTTGTGACAAGATCTCGTTTCTCCTGTACCGTCATATATTCTAACTGAGTGTACAGCAGTATAGTCATGTATCTACAAAATAATGATGTTTTTTTACTCTGTTTCTTAATAATTTTCCAGTTATCTACAGAGACTGATTCACCTAATCGACTTTCCACAAGAAACCAGCAACTTCTTCATATGTTGAGGCAAATCAAAGGACAAAGTTCACTAATGGCTTAATTTGGCCCTGTGATTTTTTAAAATATAAAAATGCATGTTCCTATAAATCTGTCCTATAATTCAAATAACATAACATTTCCTGTGTAAAAAATAAGCATACATATCCCAATTTCTCTTGTAATTTGTTGACAAAACTGTCAAGAATATGACGTATATGTCATGTTTAGCCCAAAATATCATTTTTTGGTCATTTGCCACTCTTGCGACACTTTTATATTTTTACATAACCAGTGTTCTGCAAGTCTTTATATATGTACAAAATATCAAAGTGTCGCAAGAGTGCCATCGTGGTTTTTGGGAAGGTTTTACGCCATGAAAATGGCTAAAAAATGACAATTTTTTATAAACATAACCTATTTCAAGTAGATTTTTCGACATATTTAGAGGGAAATTTGGAAAAGTATGCTTATTTTTTTGAAAGACAGGGTTAGGGTTTTAGAAACAGAGGACATATTTATAGGAAGATGCATTTCTATTTTTCAAGAAAACTCAGGGCCAAATTAAGCCATAAATGAACCTTGTCCTTTGTTGCATACATGCCAGATCTCCTGCATCATGTGTGAGTCTCACGTATTTAAGACTCTACTCAGGCATGATTAGAGGCCAATTGATCAAATCTCACGCATTTCTTAGAGATACTGGAACCTTACATTTTTTGTTAAAATTATGAAAATGATCACAAATACTAGTTTAAATTGCTTCATGCATGCTTCAAGAAAGCAATTTGAAGCATTCATGATATTGTCATAAAAGTAAAATAAGTGAAAACTGCTTATAAACGTCAATCATTTAAGTTTGAAGTTTCAGCCAGGAAAATCTCAAGCATTTTAATGAAATCTCCTGCATTTCCATCACCAATCTCATGCAAGAGTTACCAGCCTTGTCTGTATGAACTTCCCGTGTAATAGTGAATAACTCTGTTAACTTTCAATATGATACCTTTGATAGTCATTGAGAAAATGACTCTGACAATAAACTTAATCAACGCAGACGATCATGTCACAACAATAGCTTGTGAATGACTTTTTTTTTTGGAAAAGTCGAGCTAAAAATGAAAACTCTAGTATTTACCTGATAGCGAGCGGCATATTTCCCATTCTTCTGGCAGAGTATATGAGTTCATGTAATACACGCAACTGTACTACAGGCCAACCATTCATGTCACCTGTAACATGTTGTCATAGTAACAGATACAATGAGTACATAAAGAAACGCACATGATACATTTTCTCCAGAGGGTTATATGTTAAACCGGTCTTTTTGGTCAGTCTTATCATTTTTTAGTCTACTTGTTCCCATGTATCCCTGCTTTAGTTCTTAAATTGTATTCACATGTGACTCTTATCTGAAGATTTTTAAATTTTAAGTTGTTAAAATAACTTTTCCGGGAAATAATGCATTCAGCAATTTCTATTGAGCAATTTCTTCCTAGAACTTTTGGCTGAAAACTATAGGCCAACATATACTCCAATGGAGACATGTAACAAGTGTGTTTCCTTATGTACCTGGTGTAAAATAATAAAATGTCTTGTTTTTGAAGGAAGTTCAACAGAAAAACTGTGTGCAAGGGCTTTATCTAGAATAAAACCTGTTCATTGCAGATGGCGCAGTCAGTTATTGCACACTCATCCTTAGAAAGCAGGGCTTGTTCCTTCTATAGCAGGGTCTACCCTTCAGGAAAATTCTTTAAAATCATGCATTTTTCCCCTAAAATTCAATTTCGATCATGTTTTTTCTTCCAACATAATCTTATGGTCATGAATACAATCAGGAATGAGGTGTTGAAAGTGTTTAATCAAAGTCGTAAGAACCTGTTTCACACTCGACCTAAAACAAGAGGGCCCAAAGGGCCCTAGGTCGCTCACCTGTCGTACTGCATGCACACCCCTATGGTGATCCTACACATTTTCTGAATAAAATTTAAGGAAATTCAGCCTCTATTGCAAGTTTGTGTATGATTTGACCATGTGACCTAGCGTTTGACCCCAGATGACTTAATTAATATCAAACTTAACCTAGATTGTGTTGAGATGATTATTAGGACCAAATTTCATAAAGATTAAGTCGAAATTGTAACCTCTGGTGACTACACAGGGTTTTTCTATGATCTGACCTATAATTTAAACAAAATATTTCCTTCATATAACTGTACAAATACATGCTTTAAAGACAGAACAATACCTAAACACTTATAAAATAATTATGGTTCCAGTGGGGTTTGAACCCACGACCCTCAGGAAAATGTCAATTGACATTGTGACCTTGTTTTTGGTTTTTCTATAATTTGACCTTTATTTTAAACAAAATATTTTGGAATATTTTTCCTCCATATAACTGTACAAATACATGCTATAAAGACAAAACAATACCTAAACACTTAAAAAAATAAAAATTATGGTTCCAGTGGGGTTTGAACCCACGACCATCAGGAAAATGTACAAATACATGCTATAAAGACAAAACAATACCTAAACACTTAAAAAAATAAAAATTATGGTTCCAGTGGGGGTTGAACCCACGACCATCAGGAAAATGTACAAATACATGTTATAAATACAAAACAATACCTAAACATTTAAAAAAAAAAAAAAAAAAAAAATTATGGTTCCAGTGGGGGTTGAACCCACGACCATCAGGAAAATGTACAAATACATGCTATAAAGACAAAACAATACCTAAACACTTAAAAAAATAAAAATAAAAAAATAAAAATTATGGTTCCAGTGGGGTTTGAACCCACGACCCTCAGGAAAATGTCTACGCTCCCTACAGCGCTTTGATTTCCACTTAGCCATTACAATTTACACCCTGGTTAAAATACTAGAATATTTTGATATTTGACCTTTACAAAACTGCTGTGAACCCTGATACACATTTTCATTGGTTGATGAAAGTTTATTGTATGTATAGAGAGTAGAGAGTTACAGCAGTGAGTTTAGTGACCATGAAGACTACATGTTGAAAGGTTTAAAACAAGGTTTTTTCTATAATTTGACCTAGTGAGCTAGTTTTTGACCTCAGATGACCCAATATCGAACTTGACCTAGATTTTGTTGAGATGATCATTGTGACCAAGTTTCATTAAGATAAGGTCAAAATTGTGATCTCTAGTGTGTTCACAAGCTTTTTCAATGATTTGGCCTTGTGACCTAGTTTTTGACCCCAGATGACCCAATATCGAACTTGATCTAGATTTTATAGAGATGATCATTATGATTAAGTTTCATAAAGATTAGGCTCAAATTGTTGAAACCCAATTGTTGACGGACGGAGGGACGGACGGACAGACGACGGACGAAGTGTGATCACAAAAGCTCACTCTGTCACTTTGTGACAGGTGAGCTAATAAACTAGTATAAACAATTACCAGTGTTTCTGGTGGGTGACTCTTTTTGGTCAAGATAAATTCTGTACCCTTCCAGTGCCTGGACAAGTAGTTGATGACAAAGGGTCCAGTTGGGTTTCGGATTCTGGGGAGCCACACACTGCATGGCAGCAACACGTTTAAAGAACGACGCCTTTCTACGGAATCCAATTTGAGCATACAATGTTGATAAGGTGCTGTATCTGTTTATCTGCAAGGGAGATCACTCATGTTTAAACAAATATCTGCAAGGGAGATCACTCATTTTTAAACTAACATCTACAAGGGAGATCACTCTTGTTTAAACAACTATCTACAAGGGAAATCACTCATGTTCAAGCAAATATGGGCTAAGGGAGATCACTCATGTTTAAACAACTATTTACAATTTTTAAAGTTTGTTTCCTATACATTTTCAGGCCTCAATGAATCCACTCATCCCCTCGTCCTGCACAATATCTTCCTTCTTTATCTATATAGCAGGACAAGTAAGATTTTGGGGTTTTCTTCTTTGTCTATATTGCAGGACGAGTGCTTTTAAAAATATTTGTTGAGGCCTGATTTTACATGTAATTATAGCACGGAGAATTTCAACTGGTCCTGACCTTTATGCATGATTAAATTACAAGCTTCTTGTGTTGAAGTTTCTGCAAGCAAAATCATGCAATATCGGTCCTTAAGATTGGTGTTGGTATTACACCCAGAGCGCCTTCGTGATACTCCCCGCTTATGAAAACATACAACCAGGGATTACAAATACAGACAATATATTAGCTGTTAAATTATGCTAATAGAAAGTCGAGAACTGTATCGAATTCTCTGTACTATACAATATTGAAACACTCACCCTGTCCTCATCAGAGAGCTGTAGATTTATATACACTACATTCTGTAGGAAATCTGATGCTTGTAAATATTTCTGAAAATATAACAAGGTTGATTAAGTTCTAAAAGTAAATACACATGGTAACAAAAGTTTTACAGCAGGCAGATCACCAACAGCCATATCAAAACACTCCTAACAGCTATATAAGACAACCCCCTATCAGAACTGACCCCTAACAGCCATATCAAAACACCCCTAACAGCTTAATAAGACAACCCCGTATCATAAAAGACCCCCAACAGCCATATCAAAACACTCCTAACAGCTTTATAAGACAACCCCCTATCATAACTGACCCCTAACAGCCATATCAAAACACCCCTAACAGCTTAATAAGACAACCCTGTATCATAAAAGACCCCCAACAGCCATATCAAAACACTCCTAACAGCTTTATAAGACAACCCCCTATCATAACTGACCCCCAACAGCTATATCAAAACACTCCTAACAGCTTTATAAGACAACCCCCTATCAGAACTGACCCCTAACAGCCATATCAAAACACTCCTAACAGCTTTATAAGACAACCCCCTATCAGAACTGACCCCTAACAGCCATATCAAAACACCCCTAACAGCTTAATAAGACAACCCCGTATCATAAAAGACCCCCAACAGCCATATCAAAACACCCCTAACAGCTTAATAAGACAACCCCCTATCATAAAAGACCCCCAACAGCCATATCAAAACACTCCTAACAGCTTTATAAGACAACCCCCCTATCATAACAGACCCCCAACAGCCATATCAAAACACCCCTAACAGCTTAATAAGACAACCCCGTATCATAAAAGACCCCCAACAGCTATATCAGAACACTCCTAACAGCTTAATAAGACAACCCCCTATTAGAACAGACCCCTAACTGCCATATCAGAACAGACCCCTAACAGCCATATTAGAACAGACCCCTAACTGCCATATCAGAACAGACCCCTAACAGCCATATTAGAACTGACCCCTAACAGCCATATTAGAACTGACCCCTAACTGCCATATCAGAACTGACCCCTAACTGCCATATCAGAACTGACCCCTAACTGCCATATCAGAACAGACCCCTAACTGCCACATCAGAACTGACCCCTAACTGCCATATCAGAACAGACCCTAACTGCCATATCAGAACTGACCCCTACATATCCAACTATTTGTCCCATTTGTATTGAATGTGTTTTCAAGTCGACCACAGTTACCTTCCCTTGACTGGTGTTATACCGGTTTTAATCTGATCGATCTTATCTCGATTGCGTAATCGCGCTATGCTAACTCAGCGGGTTGTCGGAGTGTATAAATTAATGTATATCATTTGCTGGAGGGGTTTTGTGCGTTCAGTTACACTTTGGTATTTTTGACATTTTGTATATGATGCATACCAGGATCTTTTTTATGGGCATATCTCCGTCATTATGAAATTTTGTTCATAAGGTAGGTATCATCAGGAACATTTAAATGCTTCCATGGTATCATTCAGAATTCGTTGATCATGTGTGAGGAATCTAACAATTATGCATTTGTTATACTAGTAACCGCAATACATGTCACGATATGTATACTTATTATCATGCATATTCGATGGATGATAAAAAAATAAACGGTTACTAGTAACTGTACAATGCTTGAGTATGTGTGCAATATCACAAAGTACAGTTTAAATGAAATTTAGCAACCACTGCTGATTTTTCAAGTATGTTGTACGGTTGATTGTTCAGTTGCATCTTCGAGCCATAGACCATACAATTATGGAACTGTTTTTTTAATATCTTGAAAAATAAAAAAGTTATGACAATTTTAAGTTCGTGAAATAGAGCGTTTTTTTTCTTAAATTAAATAGGAGAATATTCGCGCGCTTGCGGACCCGACAAAACTCAAATTTTCCCTCTAATTGTCACAAATATTTAATTTTTTCAAGATATCGGGATGAAACATTTGTTCAACTTATTTATGTTGGACAAGTGCTTTCAAAGTTATGAAGAGTTGAAATGTTAAACAAATACTAAATCAGTTTTCATTGTTTTAATCAAATCATAACATCAATCATATAACCAACAAAGTCATATATTCATTTTCAAGTTATCACAAAATGTAGTTTGACTATTTTGACCTGAACCAGACCTTTATCAGTGTAGCAATACCACGTGGCTTTTGACTACAGTTACAAGTAGAAATTTGTAAACATTGGAACAAAAATATAGCCATAAGTATTTTATTTCTCCATCGATATCTATAAAATAAACGCCACGCTCAGCGGAAAAGTATTTGCTTTCCGTGGAATATAATATCTTTTTCAGTAGTTTTACCGATTTTTCCATTACCCTGTGAAACCTACACGTTCCATGGTTTCACAAGGTAATGGTCAAAACGACACAGCCGCTGAAAAAGATTTTATATTTCATGGAAAGCTAATAATTGTCCCCTTAGCGTGGCGTATATTTCATAGAATATAACGAAGAAATAAAATACTTATGGCTATTTTATTTTCAAATGTTTACAATTTCTTCTTGTAACTGTAGTCAAGAGTCACGTGGTTTATGCAAGCTACACTGTTTATGCAAGACTATATTACAAGGTTTTTGCTTTGAATACATGAATATCAATTTCCGCAAGCAAGTCGTGCGATATCGGTATTCTATTACATCTCGAGCTACTTCGTGATACTCCCCGATTATGAAATATATTGTGATAATAAATTGACTGTTAAATTATGCTAGTCAATTCATCATCCTGATTTTTTAAAATAATGAGTAAAATACTTAAAATGGATTTAATCACATCGGCAATTTATATCTGAATATGAATTTGTGCTTTTATCAGACTTGTTATAATATATATATAGACTGTAGACTGTGGCTTGATTTATGATGCGTTATATGCCCGTGGAATTTCCGGTGACACCCGCAATAAAAGTTACAGGGGTTTGTTTACGAATACATGTATCGTCTTATTATAGCAAAAAGGCTGTTTCTACAAATGAAAAAAGAAGGCAGATAGAAACTTTATATAAACGCATCTTGAATGATACTTACTGTTTTATTTTTACATTGTGGTTATAGGTATCAGCGATGCGACCATACATGTATGATAAAAAATATTTATGATACTTATTATACGAATATGAAAATTTACTTTGCATGAAGCATAAAACAATGCTTATAACAACTAACAATGATGGAAAACATCAATTTTCAGGAGAAAACAAGACTGCGTTCAATAAACGCTTATGCCCCCATGGAAGCCTTGCCCATAAAAAGCTAAGTCAATCAGGGGCCATAATTTTGTAATAATGTTGGATAGTGTTACATGGCTTTGATAATGTAAGGGGCTTATGATAGTAAACAAGTATGCCAAGTTTTAAGGCAACGCCATGATGGACATGATGTAAAACGAAACTGTCAATTGGGGTTAACCAAGAATTAGACGCTTAATAAGTCTAAGTCCAAAATTAGGTCAATGTGACGGTCAAAATGAGGTTAGGTGATATAGGTGTGTGGAGAATGTTCAAATACAACAACCATGCAGGTATGAAAGCTTTGTAGCAAGCCATATTAATGCTAGAAGAAACGGTCAATTTGGGTTAACCAAGAATTTGGCCCTCCAATAAGTCTTAAGTCCAAATTAGGTCAAGGTGAAGGTAGAAATGGCGTCAAATGATACAGGTGTGTGGAGAGAGTTCATATACAACATCCATGCAAGTATGGAAGCTTTGTAGCAAGCCATAATAATGCTAGAAGAAACGGTCAACTTGGGATAACCAGGAATTTGACCCTTCAATAAGTCTAAGTCCAAAATTAAGTCAAGGTGAAGGTCAAAATGGGGTCAGGTGATACAGGCGTGTAGAGAGTGTTCATATACAACATCCATGCAAGTATGAAAGCTTTGTAGCAAGCCATAATGATGCTAGAAGAAACGGTCAATTTGGGTTAACCAAGAATTTAGCCCTTCAATAAGTCTAAGTCCAAAATTAGGTCAAGGTGAAGGTCAAAATGAGGTTAGGTGATACAGGCGTGTAGAGAGTGTTCATATACAACATCCATGCAAGTATGAAAGCTTTGTAGCAAGCCATAATGATGCTAGAAGAAACGGTCAATTTGGGTTAACCAAGAATTTAGCCCTTCAATAAGTCTAAGTCCAAAATTAGGTCAAGGTGAAGGTCAAAATGGGGTCAGGTGATACAGGCGTGTAGAGAGTGTTCATATACAACATCCATGCAAGTATGGAAGCTTTATAACAAGCCATAATAATGCTAGAAGAAACTGTCAATTTGGGTTAACCAGGACGGACGGACGGACGAACGGACGAACGGACGGACGGACGGACGGACGGACAGGTGAATCACTATATGCCTCCCCATCTATCGATAGGGGGGCATAAAAACCTTTTATATATGATTAATTAATATATAGAATGTTCGAATCCCAACTGGCTTCGTAATCTGTCTGGTCAGAGCAGACGCGCTTTATTCCTCTAGCCGGGCTATAGTTAAGTGATTATCATTAAAAGATACGCATATTATTAGCAATATATAAGCAAGTACATGTATACTGTAAATGAACCATAAAGCTATAATGCACATGTATTTAATCTGCCTTAGTGTAAAACATACATTTCAACATCTGAATTCATGCCTCTAAAGGTATACGGATTTTTTCTCACCTTTTTTGACGTTTAATTTTCATTTTACAATTCGTATAATTATATTCAATTAGGTGGTACAACGTGTCAATTAACCAGTTTATTTAACAAGTGTCATAGGAATGACATGATTCTTCATTTTTATGTCTCACCTGTTCGATTATTATAATTTTAAATTATGCGTGAGCTTATGACATTTCACTTTTAATTATTTTAATGCATGTATTACTTTCCAAATCGGCAATAAAGTCAAAGTTTCAAATCTCTATACAGGAAATATAGCGGTTATAGAAATAAAGCGGTTATAACCCTTCACGCGAATGTACCACTTTTATTACCCCACATGCTGTGACAATCGCAGCGGGGCGCGTCATAAAACAATTAACAATGTGCAAATTAAATAAGTGTATTATTTTTTACCTAAAAAAGAAATGATACCTGTTTTAAAAAACCGTAAAAAGGGGGCAGATCTAATTATCACATTTCTTATATCAAAACACCAATCTGACGGGAAGAAATTAAACTATTAATCAAGTTTGCACAAAATATATTCCCCGAGAAACAAAATAACTACGGACAAGAAAGTAACCAAGTTTGATATCAAATCCGTTCATTTCCTTCTTTGTTCAATGTGAGTGATAGTCATGTTAAAAACCTTTAAAAAGGGGGTTGATCCCATAAAGATACAACTATGAAATTTAGTGCATTATATTGTAGACATATCAAACTACAAAATATGTTTGCACATAAGAAATATCTCAAATAGATATTATCATATGGACAATTTTATGTGGAGTCCCCATGCCTTCCAATGGTAAAAAAATTGTCACATGTGCGAATACAAATGGGACAAATAGTTGGATATGACTGCCATATCAGAACTGACCTCTAACAGCCATATTAGAACTGACCCCTAACAGCCATATCAGAACAGACCCTAACAGCCATATCAGAACAGACCCTAACAGCCATATCAGAACAGACCCTAACAGCCATATCAGAACAGACCTTTTAACTGCCATATCAGAACAGACCCTAACTGCCATATTAGAACTGACCCCTAACAGCCATATCAGAACAGACCCTAACAGCCATATCAAAACTGACCCCTAACTGCCATATCAAAACTGACCCCTAACAGCCATATTAGAACTGACCCCTAACTGCCATATCAGAACTGACCCCAAACAGCCATATTAGAACTGACCCCTAACTGCCATATCAGAACTGACCCCTAACTGCCATATCAGAACTGACCCCTAACTGCCATATCAGAACTGACCCCTAACAGCCATATTAGAACTGACCCCTAACTGCCATATCAGAACTGACCCCAAACAGCCAGATCAGAAACAAATATCTGCAAGGTTATTTTATAATCAGTTTTTTTTTACAAATATTATCAAGTGCAAATGTCTCTCATAATTCATAAAAAAGACATTATTGAATGGTTATGTACATTTTCATCATTTCATGATTTGATATACATATAATATGTTTTATGTACAGTACATGTTGTTGTTTGTTGTTGCTGTTGATGCATATTAACATACCAGAAACCATTAAAACAACATCAAGTCAAGATTCAACTTAGCTATGTATGATCAGTAACAAGCTACTAGCGAGATAACCCTGCCAGTTATGGCTTATCCCTACTTTTCACACCTATGTCCCTTAATTCCACCAAAATATCCTAGTGACCAGATTGCTACTGAAAGGGCCATAAGGGGTCAGAGACTTAAATCCTTGACAACTATGCACACTGTATGATCGAACAGCATTCCAGTCTCAGAATTATTGCAATAATGTTGTATAAGGATATAAAGTACCTTATAAGGTACAGCATTTAAGCAGTTTACGTCTACAATTAATTCTTATAAGTGTTATTGATATACTTAACCAAGTGGTAACCAATTAAAATATCATTCAAGCAACTTAAACTTGCAATTATTCACCAATTAAGGCAGCTGTTAACAGGATCAGTTTGTTGCCACCTATTTATGTACATGTATTTAATTATGTTGTTTGACGTTTGAACAACATGTGTGATCAACAACATTACAAGGTGGTTGAACAATCACCATAATGTTGTATAATTAAAACAACATAATAAACAATGTCATGGTCATCGGACTGGAGAAGTGGTCCAGTGAAGAGAGCTACTGACTGCTGATCCGAGGGTTGTGGGTTTGATCCCTCCTTCAGCCAGATTAAAACAGAAACACTTTTCAGTGTTTCCCACCTAACATAACTAATATACCAACAGACGAGATTTTAAAAACAGAGGTCCCGTGAATGATGCTTTACAAAAATCAAACTTGGCCTAGATAATATTCCGATAAGCATTGTCACCAAGTTCAAAGATGATTGGATGAAAACAGTTTTAGTTAAAGTAGAGACAAATTACTGGATGCCGCCACCCACAACACACCTTAACCTCTGCCGGCATGTCAAGGGTGTTCCCATATTTCCCATTTTCATTGGGCATTTAAAAACAGTTTTAGTGTTTTACAAGCTGGTACCACTACCGCACAGAAAAAGAAATGTAACATCACAATGTCTGCAACGTCATCATGACATCATAGTTGTTACATTGTGACCTTCGAATTTCAACGTGATTTTTGTGTGGCGTAAACGCCACACAATGTTATTACCACTTTTTAGCTTACGACCAATTTAACGCATTAGGCCTCGGCAAATAAATAGTTCTATGATTTGAACAATATTACAAGCATGCAACACAGGTTACACGTATCATTGGACCTGATTTGTTTACATTACCAACATTTACTTATATTAAGACCAACAATTTTATCAGACTTTTATTTTTAGAGGATTTTTATAGCAAATCATTCCGCAACGGACTATATTTTTACTACCAACGAATGTTCTCACTGGTGGCGGGAATCTAATAGTTCCCACGGTTTTCAATCGTATACTGTAACGTATGTAAATCACTCCGCCGCTGCACATTGCAGACGATGACCTAATTATGTTGTATACAAACATTGATGCTATATATAGCTGGTGGGGGGAACTGAAATAGTTCTACGTACATATCGATCGGCCGATTAACGATGTTATCGCGGTAAGCGTTAAACGCACTAGTCAATTTCTACCGTGCTTTATATAAGAACTCATAATTTTCGTATCTATTATCCGATTTTGAATATTTAAAGCTTGTAATGAAGCAGAGATATATGTCTCTCTTTTACACAACATTCAACACGATACCCTAATTAGTTAATCCACGGCGACGAGTAAGAATCCGTTCCGCGTAAAAGTAAGTTTAAAATATCCCGTTTTATACCAAATAAACGGTCGAAAATCATCAATTATTAATTTAATATTCGATCGATTTTGTTCGTTAAAGCTTGTTTTAAAAGCTAATACTTAAAGGTTTTATAAAATGTAAAACTTGTTTTTAAAGCATTAATCGGCCGATCGATATGTGGGAGCGACGCCATGTTTACCCCTTTTACATACGTTAATATAGAGTGTCATTTAATTAACATGCGTGGTCATACGGAGAATAAACAGTCAGTTATCTTGACACTGGTCGAATTCTCCAAGTCGTTAAAAATGGTATTTGTAAATATCCCTTCATTGATGCTCAGCAGTTACTTAAGTAAGTTCCAGGTAACTGCTGGTTCTCTTGGTGTCTTTAGCAGCACAAATGTTTGAGTAAGGGTGGGCTTATCAGAACTGTGACATAAAATTATGATACAACCTGGATTCGATATTGGATTTAATGGCATCAGTACGCCACACACTAGAACTTTCAGTGCTTTGATTTCAATTAAGCTATTTTATTGTTACAGTACCATTAATTGTAAGAGAAATTGAAGTATATAATTGACAGAAAATTTGTTATTTAACTTGTGATCATCTGTAAAAATATTGATTTCTGTGAAATAAAATTATATCTAACACCAAAATTAACAAATATTCTCTATTTAATTCTGTGATTCATTTTTCTTAAAACATATGCAAAATGTTATGGTAATTATATAAATAACAAAATGAAAATTTCAATGCAAATATGGCCACACAATTATTTTAATAAATTAATTTTATTTCACTTCAAATATTCAATTTAGTATTTTTTTGTGTTGATATTAGAATGAAAATCAAATATTAATGAAACATAAACTATGAATCTCTATTGTCATATTTTGAAATAAGCAAATTTTAAATGAAACTATCAATCAATCAATTCATTTAATTTATATTTGTACATTGTCATATTTTGAGACTAATATTTCATTATATTTGAGTTGATGTGCCTTTTAATCCAGAATTAGACTTTAGTAACTATTTCCTTTAATCCTAACAACAAAAACACTGAGAGTTTGAGAAGCTGGTCCTTGTACAAACAACCCCTTTGATGTTTAGGGATCATAAAAAGGGCCCAATCAGTATCAATTAAAGTAGCACTTGTTGATAAATTATAGATAATTACCTTTCTCAATTCTCACCTAATCAAACATCTCGATTGCCATTGTTAACATCTTACAAACAACTTATGGTCAATTGTTTCTAGGCTTAAACCTGTGAAATGGATTGACCATATGTGATAAATGTAGGAATTTTAATATAATTAGGAAATTGTTGCTTTTTTAATGCATGGCCCCTAATGTTTGTACAATAATCTGAGAAGGGGCTGCCAGACATTTTGAGAAGGGAGTTTGAGAAAGGATGTAAGCAGAGTGGGGAATTTCATGTTTATCTAAACATATAAGGGGACAGAAGCCCTGGAATAAACCAAAAATATCTTTATACAAGATCAATGCAATAGTAAATCTCACAGTAGTAAGACATAGTGCTCTTGGATAAATTCTACTTCATTTGTGTTTGATTGTCTATTGATTGAACGGTGATTGACTCAGTGACAATTTGAGTTGCACATTGGTGAGGATTTGTTTAACTTAACAAACATTGTATTCGTAGAGTTACAGTGGATGAATAAGCCTAATAGGCTTATCAGTCCCTTTAACATTATTACGAGGAAAAATTGTGTCATTAACAATTAAGGTATGAAAGATTGCCTTTAATTGACATAAGTGAATTAAGAACCTTAGTGTGTTATTGTGTGAACATTAACCATGGATTTCAGTATGAATACACTTTGTGCGTATCAGGACGCGGGGAAGAATGATGTATCCAGCATGTATCCAACGTTTGCCGCTCCCACGCCCATCAACCTTGGTAAATCATACGCTGGAAATACACTCACACCTGGTATGTATATTTACTTTATTTTATCCCTAAAATTCATTTCAAATAGTCTATTTCATTTGATCCTTAGATTTCAAATGGTTTATTTCATTAATTCTTTTCAAAGGGCATATTTCATTTGATCCTTAGATTTCAAATGGTTTATTTCATTTGATCCTTAGATTTAAAATGATTTATTTCATTAATTCTTTTCAAAGGGCTTATTTTAATTTGATCCTTTGACCCCTAAAATTCATTTCAAATTGTTAATTTCATTGACTCTTTGATCATTAAAATCATTTCAACTGAGATTTAAAAACATTTAGATCTTCGATTTCAAAGTCTTTTTTTTCATTTGATCCTTTAACCCCTCAAATTGATTTCAAATTGTTTATTTAATTTGACCCCTAAAATTGTTAATTTCATTTGATCCTTCAACCCCTAATGGTTAATTCAATTTGTCTCATAAAATTAAAATTGTACAAAAAAGACACATACCCGGTTTTATTTTTTTTACTGTAAGGCAAAGGGGTTGTTTTTTATCTTTATTATTTTGTTTGACAAATATTTATTTGCCCTTAAAGTATGAAACAAATATCCAATTTTTTTATAACTATATTCAAATGAATTATTCTTTTTCCAATAACCAAAATTTTAGAATTTAGGACTGGTCCTATATATGGTATTAATAAATTCTATTTCAAATTATCTTTTACCAAAGTGTCTTTCTTAAATTAAATTCTCACTAAATTATCAATGTGCAAAGAATGATCTTATTTGTACTTATTATTTGGAAAACATTAGAGCTAATAAATTTATGACCGCTCAAGTAATGTATAAGTACTTTCACAAACAAGATAAAGTCAATAATTTCATCATCGTTTATTTATAAGTTTTATAAAATGAATAGAAAATACAATTATATTATGATATTTAATTCCAATACAATTTGAAGTAGAATTTAAATTTTTAACAAATTCTCTATTTCTTTTTAGTATCAAATTTGAATGTTTTCGATATTATAAGATTTTTATAAAAAATCATGACCACTATGTAATAGTTAGAACATATTAAGTAAGCAAAGGGAGTTCTTTTTAGTCATTAAAAATTTATTTACTTAAAATGTTCTAACTAACTTACATTTGTAGAATGTAAGACCCTGCATTGTGATTGGCCGATAGAATATGACACAAACAAATTATGTCATCTCTGTGGAGGGTAAAAGTTTTAATGATTCAATGTAAACAATTTTAATAACTAAATGTATAAAATTTTAATGATTAAATGTAGCATTTAACTAACACATCAGCATTTTCATTGGCTCAAACTGTAGGTTATATATTCTATATGACTGTATAATTTTTTTTGGAAAAACCCGTGTTTTGATGACACCTCCAAAATATGGATACAGCATAAAAGAACCGACAGTCCCTAGAATTTTATTTTCAGTATGTACCAGGCCTAGACACTAACTTTTTTGGCCACTGGTCCGACAGGGCAAAAGCACCAAATTTGTAAATAGGAAAGTTACTGGTCCTCCAGAATTTTCACTGGTTCTTCTGGATTTTCACTGGTCTAGGACCAGCAGACCAGTGTTAGTGTCGAGCCCTGTGTACAATGGTATACTTTAACAATGTATCAACTTGTTATTCTCATGTATTTAATATGTAACTTTTCTGTTTCCAGGTGCGATCCCGAGTCCACTGAACTTCCCCAGCATCACCCCACCCAGCAGTCCATTCTCCTACTATGGACTGTACTCACCAACGTCATCACCCAGAGTGAGCCCGATGTACGACCCAACCTACCTCAGGAGGTTGAAGAGTAACCCAATGTTTCGAGATCTACAAACACTGCTTAGACAAGAATGCTTGCAGGTACAAAATATTTCCTCTCTCATTTTTGTTGACATGTATTAAACAGAAATAAACCATTTTTTTATTTAGGCTTTATGACTGTATAAAATAACATTTCCATAAACTTTTGGGGTGTTTTGGTTTGGTTTTTAGGTGTAAATTTAAATTATTACTTTTTTAGTATCCCAACTTACGCAGACTAAATTTGTGTTATACTTTTTGATGTGTATTTGTTCTTTCCCTATCATATGTAAAATTACTCAAAAATAACAAATACTTCCTACCCTATTTTTGGACATGTATAAAAAATAAACAAGTTTTTAGTTAGGCCTTATCATGTTTAATTTAAGACTTTATTTAACGAGGCTACATATTTTGGTTTGCCAATCTTCCATCTGGTCCTCAGACATATATCAGGTTGTCAGTCGTACAGGAAGGATGTTGACCTAACAGTTCAGTTGTTTGTTTGGCAGTGTGCCATGTAATTGAAACATGTGTTGTTCTTATGTTTTCTGTGCTCAGCTCGGCTGTTTCAGTTGAGTGCTGCCTTCCCTGTCAGATTTTTACTGTATGTCATCTTAGAATCATTTTGCAATAATTATTCATTTACTTCTCCACAAACCACGGACAACTTCTCCACATGTGGAGGATATGAACATAGCCAATATCATGGACAAACATGATCTGCTCCACCCAGTATTTGAAATTAGATTGATAAGCTCTGGCTAATACGCTAACAGAATGGGGGTCACTGTAATGTTGTATCTTAGTAATATCATGCCTTAGAAACTTTTATAGTCATTAATGTAAAGATAAAATTACCCTATGGTTAAAATCCAAAGGCCCAAACTTGGGCTTTTTGAGAAAATCCTAGGGGTCAAATTTCAACTGAAATCATTCTTGAAACCAAGTGTTTCTATACGTCATAGAGGCTCACAAGGAAGACTTGGCTTGTCGAAACGTGTTGCCTCTTTCCGTAAAGTGGTTATTATTTTTTTCAAACTAATTTGCATTGTACTCAGCAAACTTAATTACTAAACAAAACATTCATATCTTTTTAGATGCAAGTACCTGCTAACTTGATAACTACAAGCTGGAATCTCATGGAACTCCATAAATCAACCAATGACAAGCCAGGAGATACTGAAACAGCCAATCAGAATGCCTCATCAAAGACTGAAAATACTGGAACAACCAATCAGAACTCAGCATCAATGATGCCACCGCCCACATCCACAGGAGTGACCAATCAGAATAAAGTTAACAGTGGACAGCAAGTTTATATGTGTCACATGAAGTTACAGGACAAACTATTGAAAGTGAGAATTGATCCGGCCATCAGTGCAGATGGTTTGTCTGTTGAGAATGACTACAGTAAAGAAGTTGGTATTACTGAGATGGAAAGATACAGAGCTCTGAATTCCTGTCCTGATGAAAAAGTCCAAGAAACAATCAACTCTTATTACGATAAACAGAGGCTGAAACTGGCGGACAAAACTGAAGAAAAACTTGATAAACTCATAGAAAAAGCTGAAGCAATGAGAAGAAATGCTCAACATAACAATACCAACAGAACAACCACAGCTGCTACCTCCTTCCTGAAGAGTGACCATGTAAAACACGCCTCGCTACCAGAACACAATCAAGGGGCATCACTCTTACTGGCCCCAGTTGAAGATAAACTCAATGCTGTGAGAAAACTGAAATTTAACATCAGTGAAGAAAACTTAAATGAAGAGAACAACAACAACCATGCTAAAGTTGATGATGCTGATGACGATGATTACCTGAATTGCAGTGTTAACTCGGAAGATTTCGAGATTGATGAAATTGACGTGGAAACAGTTGACAGACAATCTGATACTAATGAAGACAGTGCTGAACGTGCCCTTAGTGTGAATAATGCAGAAGCTGATTTCCTTAAACAATGTATACATGAAAGTGGACTAGACTCTCTGAACACTGTACCTACTGTAAACACTGAACTAGGATATGTCAGCAGTAGTAACCATAGTGACCAAAGTGTTTGTGATTCTACGATACCTGACAGCAGTACGAGTAGTTCACCAATCAGCTTACCTTCTCCAGTCGAATCGACCAATCAGAATTCATCATTAGATTTAACGACCAATCAGAACACATCAGTTGAAGAGTGCTCACCAAGTACTAATGTTTCCTTCCACAATGAAGAGTTTGGTCAGAAAGCACCTGTTCATTTTGATTTCGGACAATTTTTCAGCACTCCACATAGTAACAATTACAAGTTCACTCAGCCAGAAAATCTGAACTCTGCTTTGTCAGCGATGCAGAAAATGTGCAGAGGACCATCAGTGACCTTCACCCCAGAATTACGGAGAGACATTTCAGCGCCAGCGTTCACACCAGAGTTCTCTAAACAGTCTTTATCTTACGACAGTTTTTCCTCCTCGATGAAATACAATACAATGAACAATTTGAGTACCAATGTTGCTTCAATGAGACAAACAACAGTCGCTCCACATGAACAGAAAGCACGACCTTCAACCAATCCTAGAACATGTGCTCCACCCCCTAATGTTACAGTGCTTCCACATCAGGTGACCCCTGATTCCAGAAACAACAACGTCAACCTCAACAACAACAACTACAACAACAGCAACAGAGTGCAGGTGAATTCAACACTCGTGAAAGGTACTAAGACGGAAGAATTCAAATTTGAGAACAATCCTGTATTTAAGAGTCATCGTATGCTGACAGCGGAATCCACCAACATATTGTCACAATGGTACCACAACCATGTTCAATACCCATATCCTAATGACCAAGAAGTTGACGAGTTATCAAAGCTTACAGGTATCACAGGACGTCAAGTGAAGAAATGGATGGCGAATAAACGGGTTCGATGTTTCAACACATTGTCCATCACCGGAAACCAACACCCAATCAAATACAAGTATCAGGGTAAAGGTCGTAAACGTAAAACAACGGAAACGGAGAAAGAGAACTGTGACTCCACGACAATCGATCCAAAGGCGAATTATTCAATGCTCAGCGATCAAGCTAAAGAAATCCTCAACCAATGGTACGAGAACCACTTGCACAATCCGTACCCAACGTCGGAAGAAAAAGAGCAACTTTCTACAGTGTGTGGAATCAGCGTAAGTCAAGTGAAATCTTGGTTTGCAAATAAACGCAACAGAACCAATAACACTAAGAGACAAGTACCCAATTATTTCATTGATAAGTTCCCGGAATATTCTCACATTGTGCAATTTGTTGGACAGAAAAGAGAAGAAGAAAGGATGTTAAAACGAAGGAAAGTTAATGAATTCATGTATATTCAGCCACCATTCTATTTTTAGAACTACAATTCAATTACTGAATCACCATTCTATTTTTAGTACACACGATAGAAAATTTGAAAATGGTATGCAACATTTATGATACAGAATCATTGATCCTGGGTGTTGAAATTACATATAGTGTACAATATATAGACAAAACTGTCTTTCATGACTTGACCTTGGAATGAAGTTCAACATTCGAGTTTTCTAAGCTATGTTGTGTATCATACCTGAATGGTTTTATAATGTTTGTTAAGAATTTGTTTTTGAAGTGAGTTATACTAATAAATGTATTATATATTAACAATTTTGAAGAACATTCCATATCACTGCTATTTACAGTAACCAAAGCACAGTTACTAGAAATAGATGTATATTTATATTATGAGTGAAATCTTATGCTACGAATTTCTATATAAGGATTTCGTTGAAATGTTTATTCCATATTACAGTAATAATTGTGTAACCATTAACTAGATCTACACATGTGTATATAAATAATGTGACATTTTATGCAGTTAATCACCATAGTTATGTATTAATGTTTTTTTGTTTTTATCCTTCAGGGTGTAAATATATATGTATAATAGTATGTCCTTGTAAATACAGTGAAACACAGATATGTGCTATCATATGAATAATAACCAATGTTTTGTGTCTAATACAGTATCATGTATTATCACAAAGATTTCTAAAATATAGAATATAATTATCATGTATTTAATATGTACATGAATGAATATGATATAAATTATATTAAAATGTATAAAACTTATTATTGTGTGATTTTTTCTTGAATTACAGTGCAGTTTTATTGACCTATCAAAACCACAGTGTATAAAAGAGTCAACTTCCAGTTATCGCAATAATGAGTACACGTTGAATTGTATAGTATTGCAATAATAAGTACAGTGATGGAAAATCACCGGATGTTTCAATCACAATATAATGAGTACACGTTGAAATTAAACAGTATCACAATAATGAGTACACGTTGAAATTAAACAGTATCACAATAATGAGTACACGTTGAAATTAAACAGTATCACAATAATGAGTACAGTCATTTGGTTTAAAAGCGGTGAAAACATACATAATTAAAATGTAGACTTACAGGGGTTCCATTTGACTCGGAAGTAGGGGTTTTGACCCTTGCAATTTCCAAAAAGCCACATTTTTACCCTCCAGATTCTGATTTGAAATGCCTTTTCCCTTAAAATCATGGATATTTTGCCTAGAATTTTTTTTTGTCAAAAGTATCAAAATGAACCTTCAGATTCAGAAGCTAGTGGAACCCCTGGATGACATCAGGACTATAGATATACATTACACATCAGTGACACCGCTGTGTACTATGCTACTAACCCGATGAAGTATCAACACTCTACAAGCTTTAAAGCTGGCTTCCATCTCAACCACAGCAGCACTTTTATACTGAAATAGAGCATAATACAAACCCGTATAATTATATATATCACATGAGGGAGCCACAAGTATTGTCAACCTGAGAAACTGAAAACAGTCAAGCTCTGATCTCCTGAAGAATCTCAAGTTGAGCTTAATCTCATCTCAAATATTGTCATTTGTCTTTGAGGTAATAATCACGAGAAGCTTAAAATTAACATTCAAAAACAGGCGCATTATTCTGAGTTTTTTAAGTAAACTTTAAAGAGCTCCAACTTAAGATTTATCTAAAATTCAGACTCTGTTTTGACCAAAACCTCAATTTGAACTGAGATTTCGACTCGAGATGCTTCGGGAGATAATGACTATGTAACTAGTAGACATTATTTGTTCCCAAGCACAACTATTATATTAAATGAAAATGACAATATCCTGAATTTCTTTAATAACCTATACATTAATATGGTGTAGTAAAGCATTTGTCCCCAATAATCAGTTAATAGTTCTTAGCTCAGCCGGGGCACTTTGTTATTTTTTCTGAAACGTTTTCAGTGTTTCCCACTTGACTAGAGATGAACTGATTGGTAATCCAGAGGTAGCCTCGTGTGCATCGGTGCTGTACAACAGGCATGTTGAAGAAACCCATGAGTCTATATGGAAAGAGCAAGGGTATCGTGCCTGGATTTCTTATATCAAAGAACTGTCTCATCCCTCGAAGTTAGAGGTCACTCAGGGGTCATTCTGGTGGCATCAAAACTTAATAACCATGCACTTACAACTGTCTCGGTCGAACTCAAGCAACAAACAAACAAACAGGCCCCAATCTCCCTTAGCATCTCAATCTGAGCAAGATCTCATCTCAAATATTGGCATGTGTCTTTAAGTTTATTTCCATGGGAGGCTGGACTGAAAATTAGCATCACTAAACAGAAATGTTATTCTGAGTTTATAACAATAAAATTTCAAGAGCTCAAGCTTCAGATTTATCTCTAATTCCAAATCTGATTTTAGCAACATCTCAATTTGAGTTGAGATTTCTACTTGAGATGCTTTGGGAGATTGGTGCCTGTTCTCTAGTCCAGCAGGAAACAAGTAAAGTAAAACCTATCACAGGGGCCCTAAAGGGGCAAAATGGGCAATCCTGAAAATGAAGGTGCAAGTCTGTTCCTGGCACCATTAGCACACATCCCGACACCAAAACTGTTTCAAACATTGTTCTAGTGTTAATAAAATTATGTTCATAAAATTTAACTGTCCATAACTTGGACACTTTTTACATCAGAAATCATAGCTGTTTCAGAATAGATAATCTGGAATTCTGGATAAATCTGGAATATTGGCACCACTGGTTCCGCAGAGACCTCTGCAGCATCACTTACCTTGCTATAATACATCAAGGAATCTTTATACTTCTCTACGATATCGTCAGCATTCAAACTGGACTTACTCGACAAGTCAGATAGCTCAGGTAAACCATTAGCGTAACTATGAGTTATTCCCCCTGAAAATATCACAATATTCCATAAATAGCAGAAAATTGTGAGTTCATTCAGGTTTAACACTTTCTCTCAACAATGTTTCAGTTGTATATGGTGGTCTCTTTGTCTAACCAGTAACAACATACAACTCAACACTTCTGAACATGTAGAGGAAAATTGATATTGTTTTGGGGTTTTTGGGCCCAAGAAGGGTAACCCCATTTTTTCCCCCATCCAATGGTTTTATGGGGGTCGGAGAACCATCCCCCCAAATTGATATTGTTGTCAAATTTTTATGGAAGGGTTGGCCTGCCCTGTGTGGCTCCCAAATTACACGGTTACAATTTCAGCACACTGGACCACAGCCGCAGTGACATTGACCTTTGACTTAAAAATCAATAGGGGTTTTACTGTTGCAGGCCAACCTTAGTGTAAAGTTTGAAGATCCTAGGGCAAAGCGTTCTTGAGTTATTGAATGGAAACTATTTGGTCCAACCGACCAACACGACACTGTGTAAAGCAATATAGCCCCTCATCAAAGATGGGGGGCATAATAATATTGTAAGTTTATTCTGGTTTATCACCGTCCAGACACAACTTTACAAGGCAATAAGACTTAAAGAAAAAGAAAATATTAAAGTCCCATTATGTCTTAAATGGCTATTTTCAAAAAGCAATAACTTGGCACCTATCTGCATAATTATGCATTTTGAGCACTTCAGTTGAGTGTTAAAGGTGGAAAACACCTTACGATGGAACAAAACAAAAAAAAGCCTCCAGTTAGTTTGTAAACAAAATAACGAAATGTAAACAATAAATGCATAATCCAAAGTCTAAGGGGAGCAACTCTTGCAAAATTAGTATTTTGTTATCCATAAATTTTACTAAATTTGATTTTTGGCATACTATTTCGACAGTTATAGTAACTCGCTGTCGTTATTTATTGGTAAAACATCACAATTCCTTGTATTTACTAGGTGATAGGTAGAAGGTTTTGGGAGAGAAAATGGGCTTTATCTGTCCCAAGAACTTTTTTGCAATCCAGTAAATAGACTAATTACAAGGAATTAGGATATACTAGTATTCACATATGACCAATAATTGACGACAGAATGTTAAATGTATCTGTCTAAATAGTATGTCAAATGTATGGATGACAAAATACTAATTTTGCAAGAGTTCCTTCCTTTAGATTAAAAATTGTGCATTTTTTGTTAACAATTCATTAGTTTGTAAACAAACCAACTGGAGGTTGTATTTCGTTTTCTGCCATATTTTTGTATTTTCGACCTTTGGGACTCAACTAAAGTGCTCAAAATCCATAACTCTTCAAATAGGTCACCAAGTTATTGCTTTTTGAAATATCCGTTTAAGGCATAATATGGCTTTAAATAAAGATTATATTGACATAGTTACCTGGTTTTGGTTTCTCTTGTGTTGCTACTCCTCGTTTAACAGAAAATGACTGGTTCCTACGTATGGACGTTGTTTGTGCACCTTTAAACGTTGATATCACCGACGATGCACATATTCCTTCATAACAAGCTGAAAAGGAAAAGTTGTACACAAGTCAAGTAAATAATACAGCCAAACACTGTAAAATAACATATTATTGTGGGTATTAAATTAGTGGATTTTGATGAAAATGCATTTTCGTGGGGTTGCAAGCTCATGGATTACAAAACATGGAAAGCCAAACCAATGCTCTGTTTTAGGGATGTTGTTTAATTTTGGGGATTAGATTTTGTAGTCTAGTTAAACACCGAAATCAACGAAAATTCTAATCCCTCAAAAATAATGATTTTACAATAGTCATTTACATTAAATTCTAAGTGACCTTGACCTTTGACCGTCTAATCTCAAAATCAATAGGAATCATGTACTTGTAACAGTCATGATCCTTCTGCTTAGTAATAACAAGTTTGACAATCCTAGGCCATACCATTCAGCATTAAGAAACCATTTGGTCGACTAACAAACCGGTAATGACCAAAAGATTGAGGATCCACATTTACAAAGCAATATACACCCAATACTTAAAAAATTCCAAATTTCCAATATGTCTATCATATTATGCCAGGGAGCTGTGCAACTACAATGCACTTGGGTCATTTCTTAAACGCTTTTCAGTGTTTCCGATTGAACTAGAGATGAACTGGTTGATAACACAGAGGAAACCCTGCCAAGTTTCCGTGGAGTGGTAACGCGAAACGTGTCGCAAGACACGTCTCGAGTCGCATTCTGTTGAATTATTATTATATAAAGAGGGTGATAATAATAATTCACCATGTTTAATAATAATCATCCAATTATTCAATTAAAAATATCAGCCTATATTTTTTTGATAATTTTCATAATGTCATTAACAGATGTCAGGTTCCAGTATCTTTAAGTCTTATTGACTCACTGTTCGAACTTTTAAGTTACCTAACTAAATGTTGACTGCACATCAAATACAGTTAAGTTTATATAAAAGTTTCCAAAAATGTTTTCTGAATACAATGCAAGTTTCATATCACAAACCAAAAATTAATTGATCCTAAGGGCCTACATGATCATCTGTTAATGCATAGGGAAGTAACTGCTGTTTGGAGTTCTGTAGGGTCCGGGTCTAACCTTTAAACCCAATCAATTTGACAACACTTATCGGGCAATTAACGATTGTTTATTGAAGTGACAAAAGTCCAGCAGTGTTATAAAAGGTTTGTTATGCAATTACATGCTCATTAATTGTTAGTTTATCACCGAAAATTTACGAGTGAAGTATATTTTCTGATAGAGATAAAAATGCGGACTTATATTCGACCATTTCGGAAATTCGGATAATTCATCATTTTTCAGAAAAAACTGAGAAACTCCGATTGAATCGGAGAACTTGGCAGGTATGACAGAGGTAGTCCCGCAGTTATTGGTGGTGTTCACCAGGCATGAATTAAGGAGACTATTCGGTAAGAGCTAGAGTAGCGAGCCTAGAATTCTCACATGAAAAACCAAAGTTTTACGATCACGCACTTGGGACTATTCTGGTATAGCACAGAGAATTTGACCTGGTCCTGATCTTAATGCATGAATATACTACAAGGTTATTGTGTTGAATATATAAATTAAATTTAAAATATAAATTGTGCATTATCAGTCCTTTGTGTGTCTTACACCTCGAGCGTCTTCGTGATACATTCCGCTTATGAAAACATACACAGGGGGTTATAAATGTAGACAATAAATCAGCTGTTTAATTATGCTTATAAAAGGTCGAAAGTCGTGTCAAATTCTCCGTACTATAATATCAATAACACACAAACTTACCTGCCATCCATAACCAGTCATTGACAGGTTTGAGTATATCTATAGCTGTACTATAATGTAGCATAGCCTCTCCTGGTAACCCAGCCAACAAACACAGATCAGCTAAATGCTTCCTTAAACGACCTTGACACTTCTTCTTATACGACCTTGAAAAATAATACATTACATACATTGATTGAGAAGTATAGAAACACAATGAAACCCAGGCTTCCATGGAATGGCTATGACAGTACCACAAAAACTACAAACATACCATATTCTTCCCATGTATTGTCTACACTGTTGTCAGTCCAGAATTGCAACCAAAACTTGGATGCAGCTTTAACACAGCTTTTGTCATTTTCCGAGCCTTAAATGGTCAAATCCGGAACGGCCATATTCTTTTTAGTATCAGACTTTTTCTTTGAATTTTTGAATTCTGCCATTTTTTTTACTTGTGTCCAATACTTGGGCAAATACGGTAAATCTATAGACAACTGCCTCATACATGAAATGCATTACACATAAAGGACCTCCAGTCCATACACAATTCAATATCTTTATTTCCACCATAAATCAGGGCTTCCTCTGGAGAATATTTAGCTTTCGCCACTACATTCGCCAAATGGAAAAAGTTGTCGCCACTTTAGCGCCACTTGGGCCAAATCTTTTCTCAATATTTCTAATATATATTTGACTTCATGTATATGTATTAAAAATTCCAAAATTAACTGCTGTTTTCTGTGTGTTTTGAAACTGTGAAACTATGGTTAAGCACTAAAATATTGCAAAGCACTAAAATATTGCATTATTTTTGTTTCTCTAATCTTCAGTGAAATCTTGACTTCAAATCGAGAGGTTATATAAATGATGACCAGATCACTCGTACTGGCACATTTACAAGTTACTAAGTTTATGAAATAAAGTTCAGTTCATTAAATAGTCTGATAGATCAATTAGACAGACTGGCCCATACTAACTGTAATTACTAAGTATTTCTTCAGTTCATCACTAGACTTATCAAACTTTCAAGTTTCTCATTGAAACAATTTTACAAGTGTTAAAATTTCAACAGTAAAGTAATCTAACATCATTAATTGCCAATGAGACCCATTGATCAAACAATGTCACGCTTCAATCGTAATCACCTTGGTAACCTGGCTTCATCCGACACTCTACAGGGGTGCAATAAACAGATAAACATGTCAAATTATGTAACCCTTGCTAATTGTTTACAATCTACAAATTGACCGGAAGAGACCATTTTACGACAATTTTACGACATAAGAATGCAGTGAAATGGATCTTTTACGACATTAGGTCAAATTTTGTAAAGAATTTAGCTTTCGTCATGAAATTTGCCAATTTGATTTTTTTATCGCCAAATGTTTGATAATGGCGCAAATGGCACCATTTGCGACTGACAGCGTAGGCCCTGATAAATGATGATATGATATATGTATATACAAGAACTATATAACATGAGTAATTATAACACTATATACATGTACATAATAACAACAACTTATTTGTTATGTAAGCTATGGGCTATCTAGAGATAGGTATGAATTCTAATTCACTAAAAATATTGACTAAAAGGTTTTTTAGCAGAAAAAACGTATGTTTCCCACAAAGGGCCGTAACTCTGGTAATATTCATGGGACCTAAAATTCCTGATAATATGTACAAGTAGGCTTGGTACCAACTGTTCATGTGGCATTTCATTGAAATCCTACCAGTGGTTACGGAGAACAAAGCTTTAGGCCATCCAGATAGACATTCCGATATCCAGCACAAAATAAATATGTTTGGGAGAAATGAATGTATGAAAGCATTGATAATATGATGTACGATGCAGAAATGTCATAAATATATAAAGCCTTATTCTACACCATCACTAGTGCAAGTTTTTAGGTGTTACAAAGTATTTTTTCTCAAATTGACATTTTTTCAGGATTTCAGGGTTTTCATAATTTAGCACTTGCACTGATGCAACATCTTCTAAGCAAGGACTTGACATGCAAGTAAACATACAGAGACTCACACTAGACTGTATTCTATAGAAAGATAATACGCTGTGCCAGGAAAGTTAACATGCAACAAATAGTGTAAGTTAGTATCACTTTAATGCAAGATGCTGCAGGCAGGGCTTTCACTAACCTCCAAAATTGAAGAGTCAAAACAACTTTGGACTCATTTAAAGAGTCTCCATAATATTTCCATAGCATTTGTATTAAAGGCATAGCAAATTGGAGTCTTATGCTTAAATTTTCAGGAGCAAAACTGGGTCTTTTGTTGAAGTTAAAGAGTCAAAATGCAGTTTCAAGAGTCATCGTTTATACGAGTTCTGACTGTCTCTGGATTTATTTTTTTCGCAAAATGCATCGCCCCCAGGCGATAATACGAGGTAATACGGTGTATAGTATCTGGAGAGAAGTTAAAGTTACCAATTTTCTAGGGCTGCTTTCAGCAGTTCAGCCGTTCAGCCACCCTTTGACATTTAAACTTCCCCTGTTCATTGGGCTACCTATGGAAACCTACGTTCGAGTCTCCCTGGGGAGACTATTTCTCTCCTGGTGGGTGTGCAGCCAACATCGATCTTCGGCGCCCAGGACTATCGAACATGTTCAGACACAGCCCTCACAGGTACCAATTCACACCTTGGTCGAGTGGAGCATGTGGGTTATTCGTGCTGAGAAATTAAGCAGTGGTCCAGACGGGGGTTGAACCCGGGACCTCTTGATCCCGAAGCGCGCGCCCTACCTCTAGGCCACCGCTCCCCACAGAAAGGTTGTACTGTATCTATACAATCATGTACTACAGGCACATGCTGATTCCTACACATTTCATGACCCTAGCAGGCTAGCAATAATACTCTTAGAAATGCAACATAAAAATGTAAACTGCTTTCATTTTGTTGGTTAACAATATACTACAGGGGTTCTACTGAGGCATAATGCCAAATCCTGAAAATAATATGCAAGTCTGTTTCGCCGACCATTAGCACACATCCCTACACCAAACCTATATTTCAAACATAGTTCTATTGTTAAAATTCAGCTATTGAAATTCAAATGACCATAACTTTGTCAATACTTTGAATACTTTTTCATCAAATAACTTTTATTTTGGGCATCATTCTTTCTATTGCAGCAAATCCAGATTTCTGCATTATTAAGGAACTGTAGAACCCCTGAATATACTTCATGCTGAAAGATCAAATTAAGATTACATGGCTTACACAAATAATTTTTGTTGACCTGCAAAAGGTAGTTTCAACATTGAAAGGTAAGGCAAATTCACATCAAAACACACAGCTAATCCCATGCACAGAAGATTGGCTTTGAAGTATATTTTTATTATTCACCAGCAAAATAATAACTCATATGCATACAACAGGTGTACAAATGTGATATTATTTAGTGAAAATGGCATACAGCAAAATCCTCACTTTGTACAAAGCATTCTGATGTCTTATTTTCAATAATGACCGAGCGATGTCCATTCAGCCTCTGGCCTGATTAGACCTAAGTATGGCGTCCGATGATCAGAAAGCACTCGGATTGTATGTGTCCCAGGTATTAGCGAAAATAAAAGTCTGGCTTTAAAACATTCCTACTTACTTGGTATCAGGGTCCACTCCTACAAAGTCTTTCTTCTCAAAAGGGGCACAAAGTAACACTGACTTATCAGCTCTCTCAAATGATCTATCTAATCTTTTACCTAAAATATCAACATTCATTATATCTATTACAGTACATTTGTAATTTGCTGTAACTTGTCCAAGAGCCAAAAAGGAGGAAATGCCACATCATCAGCGATTTTGGAGCATAAACATAACGCCATCAGCTTAAATTCCTTTTTTCAATTGTTGTTTTTAAAAGAAATTTTTGATCTCCAAAGACAACTCATGAGTCATGACAGATTCTTTATCATTATGCAAGGGTTCAGTAGTCCACTAGCTTCTGAAATTTGAAGGGTCATTTTGATACTTTTGACTAAAATTTAAAATTTAATAGGCAAAATACCAATGTCAATGATTTTAAGAGAAAATGACCCTTCAAACCAAAATCTTGTTAGTTAAAATGTGGCTTTTTGGAAATTTCAAGTGTCAAAACCCCTACTCCCGAGTCAAATGGAACCCGTGGATTCTATAATACTATGTCCTAACTTATCGCCTCCTCTATAGCCTAGTGGTTGAGCGTTCGCTTCAAGTGGGGGAGGTCTCGGGTTCGATCCCTGTCCGCGTCAAACCAAAGACGAAATAAAAATGGTACCAAAAATTCCCTTGCTAGACGCTCAGTATAAAAAGGAAACTGGCTTCTCTTCTCTCATACCCTCGTGGCGATGGATAACATCAGGAATGAGGTGTCGAGAGTGATTAATATAAGTTTGAAAAACTTGTTTCACAATCGACCTTAAGGGGGACCACTCCTGACGATTTTGCGTCGTCTGCGCATCATTCCGCGCAGTCGTTTTACATATTTTACAATTATTAAAAAAAAACGTTTTCGGCCGCCAATTTAAATAAAATCACATGCATATCGTTTATATCAATAGGTCTGAATGGTTTTTTTCTGTTTATCCATGTTTAGAAGATAAGTTGTCAATATTTTCTTTTACGACATACTGTCAAGACTGCTGAACGGCATTGTTTACGTTCTAAAAAACATTCTGAATTTTATCAATTATGGCTAAGTCAAAAGGTTTTAAATCAGCTAGATATTCGAATAGAAGTGACAAAATCATTAAGGCATAAGCTAGAAGATGGCAGAGGGCACAAGACAATGAACATTCGTACTGTAAGTATGCATATTTATTACGAAGTCCGAACAGCCGAAGTCGACCGACAGCTGTCACCCTGATAATAATATACTATAAAGTAACTTACCTTCTAACACAAAGAACAGTGATGTGACAAACTCTCTGACACCCTCTTCAAGTCCATCACAGTTATCTATACTCGGGTAGAAAACAACTTCGGAACCAGGCATGTCACGTATACTACTATTACTAGAATTCCTCGACAGAGACTGCTTCTCTGTTTTAACAAGTTTCTCTACTTTCTCACTTTTTGGTGGTTGTCTTATAAACGTAATTTGAGGACCAGTCTTCTCTTCTGTATTTTTATCAGAACTGGTTAAAGTTTTCGAATCTGTCAATTTCTCATCTTTTTTAGATTCATTTAAGTCATTATTAGTTCTACGTAATGGGTCACTAGGCACACCGCCAACATGTCCATTGCTACTACTATCATGACCAGTTTTAACTGAAGTGTCCTTATCACAGACCGAAGGTGTCATTGTGTCCGACGTGTCGTCGGGGTCGATTTTAAAAGTCGGTGGTGGGGACGACAAATCTTGTAGATTTTTTTGTTGTTCAATCGTTATTTCCGTCCCGTCAGTGTTCATACCCAAAACTATCAACCTTGAATTGTATAAGGTGTCTGCATACTTGTCTTTTTCCTGTTTATAACTTTCAAACAGTTCTTGAAACTCAGCGTCATTTGAACATTTACCAACTGATATTAGGCCCAAAGCTTTCCTATGTGCTTGGAAATCTCCCCATTCGTTGCACTCCTTTGTGTAGACACGTTTGTATCGGAGCCACATTTCTCGTTTCTGGCCAGGTATCATCACACAATTGAGCTGGGAAATACGATCCCAGCAACGTGAGAACTGTTTCCATGCCAACAACTTTCCTGAAATATATAACATTAATTTTAGACAATCTTGAAATATGTGTTAAAGCCCAATTGTCTCTCCAAAACATTTTCCGATCAACCAGTAAATACAAGGAATTAGGATGTTTTTCACAAATGACCAATAATTGATAACACAATGTTAACTATATTTGTTGAAATAGTACGCTAAAAATCAACATTCAGTAAAATGTATGAAAAAACAAAATACTAATTTTGGGAGAGTTGATTCCCTTAGACAATAAATCATGCATTTATTTTTACAATTCATTATTTTGTCTACAAACCAACTGGTGGCTATATTTCGTTTTCCCACATCTTATGGTGTTTTCCACCTTTGGGACTCCACTAAAGTGCTCAAAATGGTTGAAATTGTCTTTTATGACTTAATGGGGCTTTAAAGACCACCTTCCAACAAAGACCACCTTCCAACAAAGACCACCTTCCAACAAAGACCACCTTCCAACAAAGACCAGTCCATTGAAATTAAACCTGTTCATTAAGAGAGACAAGCAGTCAATGAGAACCATATTATGTTGATGTTCCTAATCCAATGGATGGTATTTATAGACAGGTTGGAGTGTGGTATAGTACAAAGATATTGATTTTGACCTAATCCTAACCTTTATGCATGAATATTATAACTACAAGGTTTGTGCGTTGAATATATCAATTTCCGCGAGCAGATCATACAATATCGGTCCTTTGGATTTGTGTTTGTATTAAATGTATGCCTCGAGTGTCTTTGTGATACTTCCCGCTTATGAAAACTGTTTTTAACATACAGCCGGGGTTATAAGTATAATAAACAAGCTATCAGTTGTTAAATTATGCTAATAAATGGTTTATGATCATTTCAAACTCTCTGTACTACCGATATACTTGTAATAACAAGAACTGTCATTGAAGCTGATTGATACACATTTATCAAATCTCATTAGAACCAGACCCTTATTACGCTTCACTGCTTTACGCTGATATAGGATCGGACAACACTACATAACGTATGGGGTCATTTCGATGTAAACTTTATGTCATCCAATCAAATCGATCCTTTCACAAATCTGAAAGTGCGGTGAAACACTGCTGAGGCTATGTGACTTCATTGTGCGCCAGAATGGTCATTTGAACATGACCTCTTACAAAGTTTAGTTAGATCTCTAACAGCGTAAAGGTATGGAGAGCAAATGTTAGCGTCTGATTTCAATGAGATTAACATTTATTTCACCAGAAAGTAAATTCAAGGCTCGTCACTTTACCTGTAGGTCTTATTAAGACAAGAAAACTCTGATGGTCTTCAACTGTCTGTGAGTAATCTACCACGGTCTCCATGGTGATAATAGGCCAGGTAAAACAAGCTTATATATCCTCCACACTATCCTCACTAGCCAACCTCCATTATAACTGACTTCTTACAAGGTCGCTTGTATAAACTGATCTGAAATTGAACACAAATTTATACATAGGGGATCCAAAAATGGTCAATCAAAGATATAATTAGTCAAAACAACTTTATTATCCCCCTCCCTAGCCAACAGGCCCTCAATGCGATTTTATGATCCGGCAAAAAAAATTTGCTCTTATTTACTTCAAGGTGTTTTTGTCAAGTCGAAATAATACGAGGTAGGGAATACAATCATGCCCATAAATCCATCATTTATTCACCGATCTTATCAATCTAGGTGTCAATTGTTATTATGTTAAAGAAATGATTGCTGTTAAAGGAAAAATCGCTATGATAACATATGTTTACATATTAGGTCATATCCGACCGCAAACTGTCATAAATTGTGACAAAAGGCCTCTCAGAAAACTTCTGACTGCAGAAAATCTAAGATTGTTCAACTATCAACAATTACAACACAGTCAAATCGTAATGATTGAACAAGTTCATTAGGTAGTTAATTCCAGTACATCCGATGACAGTGTTTTAATTAAGAAATAATGAATACGTACCTGTGCTTTGTTGTGTAATAAAATATAGGCACGTGTTTGGATGCGTAGTAATTAAATCACAATGCGTAGCATGAGTGGTTTAATGTACGCAATCAAGAGTGCCTACATGTATATTTTACAACACAACAAAGCACAGCTTCCTATTTATTATTTTGATTCTAACATCGCCAATGCTTTGCCATTTAAAGCACAACAAGCGATGACATGAGCGAGTGCTATGTAACACTCTTCATGGGAGGTAATCCATACCTTCTTTAACAAGCTGGGGGATGTCCGCCAATAAGGCTATAATTATAGCTCGTTCAGGCAATTATAGCTCAATCAGGCTATGATGAGTATCTTTAGAACAAAATAATTCATCATATTTCTAAATAAGGAGAGAATTATCCGAAAGCTACTCTTTGCAGACTAGTAGTCTAGTAACTTCAGTCTTCTGATACATCATATTTGTGAATACTTGAAGCATCCCAGTTAGTGCACTCAGGGATGCTGAGTGCATCAGAGAAAGTCGCACTACAAGTCATTAAAACAGGACAGTTTTCAAATGTACTTGCAGCGGAATTTATAAAAGAAATTAAATGACAAGTAATTTTTTATTTGTAATGTATTTTTGGTACAATTTTACTGGTTGCTTCCAGCATCTCAGAGAACAGATTTTGGGAGGCTGATTGAATTTGCAACAACTGTGTATCAGATGGGGCAGCGTCAGAGTATACTTTAAACCTACTCAGGGAACAGTAGCTTACAGACAACTGTCTCATGATTTAAATTTATGATAAATTCTAAAATTCTAAAGATAGCCTGAATGAGCTTTACTGGATAGCCCGGTCGGCAATATTCCCCAGCCTGCTTAACTGAACGGAAGGTCATCATCTTTGAACATTAATCCAAAGACCTAATTATAGTATCCTGTTGTTCCCTATTTTCGGGCATCTAAGCACAAAAATGATTTTAAAAGCATTTTAAAAACCTTTTTGAATTTTTTAATTAGAGGAAAATATGACTAAACCACTTAAGCAAAACATGCAATCAACAAAAACACGAAATAATAACTTGTATGGTCTATTTTTAGCATCACATCACGTGACCTCCATAATCTGAGTTCAAGTGGACTTTCTCGTATAGTCGTCATTTTCGTATTGTGCCTCGACTGGTACTCTTACAAACTTTATATTGGGCCCAATTTGTAATATTGTCCTTCAACCACACGTGTAAATTCTCATTTGTGGTTGAAAACCATTCAAAACAAAGTTTGAGCAAGAATAATATGGGTTGTTTCCCTTTTTTGAAATGTTCGCCATTTTTTAGTTTTTTTCGAAATTTTTCGTTTTTTGCCCAAATCTGATTTATTTTTTTGAGGAAATCAACTAAAATATGTTAAAACTATCAAAATAACTCAAAATCATAATTCAGATACGAAGTTTTGATGCTTGCCGAAAATACGAGAAAGCACGACGATACGAGAATCAGGGATATATTTAGGTCTTTGATTAATCGCATCCCTCATTTTGAGTAGTTTCGCGATGTGTAAATTGAAATAAGGCGCAAGGTGGCACTTTGCTTAGGCAACGGAACTGAGTTTGAGTCAGTTGTACTTTTTTGTCCAGAGTTACTTTTTCAGAATGCTTTTATTTCAATCATCATGACTTTTTTATAGTTTTGGTTTTTCCACCATGTCCACATAAAATTTTGACAGTTCAGTTCATATTTATATAACATCAACACCATCAAAAACATTGTCATCGTTGAAACCATAGAATAATTCTGTATAAAGTTACTTATAGATGATCAACAGATTCAAAGAATATTTTTATTGTGGGTGTCACTTGTCAAATTTATTTGACAGCGATTACGTGGGTGGGGTACGCGCAGCAATCCTACGTAAATGCAACAATAAGAAGAATGACATTGATACTGGAGCTACCGAATGAGAATAACTGTATTTGATATTCATACTCAATCATCAAACATAAAAAGTCATAGAATGAACGTAAAAAGCAAGAGAAAATTACAATGTTTTCCTTTCCGTAACGATAATGCTAAATAGTACAGCGATGTTCGGATAAATAAGTTTTCGGTTGTCGCAAACAGCTCGATATCGTAAACAAGGAGAAATGTGTATTCCACGGACAGTAGGGATTTCATGGCCATACGGGTTTATTTTTTATTGATTTTATAATAGATTTTGGTATCAAATTTAAGATGAAGGTCTCCTGTTTCTAAATATGTAAAATATTTGAAATTAAATGTCTATATTCAATAAAATATTAATTATATTATAAACTATTTATCACAGAATAAAGTCCAATTTAGGGACAACTATTTCACAAATAACACTGTTCAGTATTTCACTCTTTCTTTAATATTTCGAAATATTAAAGAAAGAGTGAAATACTGGACAGAACTATTTATCAGTTAGAAATCATGTCTCTGATATTTATAATCATCTCGCTGGCTTAGAATGAGACGGTGGTAAGTATTATTAAAGTAGCACTATAGATACGACCCATGAACATATATTTGAAATCTGCATCACAAGGCGATCAATATTGAGACTATTTTCATGAAAATCAAAACAGAACATGTTGACCAAACTGAAGTTGAAAAGGCTTGCTTTTCCATAAATGAGAGTAGTTTTAAGACATTGTTCTGGTTTTCTCAAAATAGCATTTTTGTTCAAGATTACGACCTTTTCATTCTAAGCAAGAGATTTCTATACTAGGCTAAACAGTACTAGTGTTAATATATAATTTGTTGCCGGACACGAAATAAAATTTTCAAACCCCGTACGTGTCTCTAGAGTATTTTAACACCTCCATGCTACATATTTTACAAGTTTACCTGTCCCGTTTTACGACATCCAAATTTAAAAAAAAAACATGATATAATTAATCAACAAATCTCTACAAATACAAAATCAGTTTAAATTTGCAACGGGAAACGGACATGAATGCGTTGATTTATCGCGAGAAAATAGCTTGAAACCCCCCTCTTCTCACTATCAAACTTCTCTATACTTAATAGCACTGGTATTCTCTCGTAAGATGAAATATCGTGGAGTCTCGTCTTGGGCGGGAATTCAGCACGTTTGTGTTTAAAGATATAAATAACATTTTGCATCAAGATGAGCATATAGCAGAGTGGCGCAGTGGAAGCGTGCTGGGCCCATAACCCAGAGGTCCGAGGATCGAAACCTCGCTCTGCTAATAATTTTTTAACGAAAATACTTTATAACTCAGTACTGTAGCATTGAGTTATGTTTCTTTTAAATCATAAATAACACCAAAGAATATAAGCAGGCTGTCCGAGATTAGATCAAATATTAAATTATTTTGTGATAATTTTAAAATGGATAGAGCAATGTCGGGTATATCCGACAGTCGGCACTTATCGACACCTGCAAGTTAATTTCCTTTTTAATTGCCTGTTTCATCATCTATTGTTATGATGACGTCATCGTATCATGCGCTTATTTGTTTGTAATGTTTACTTTCGTTTTCTGGTAACGAGTAAAGGACATAACCCGTACATTTTTGGGGTTAAAAAATCGACCGCATGTCGTGACGTCATTATTATGGACCTTGTCGACTGGCATAAGAGGAGTTAGTTCCTTTGTCGCGTTGTATGTGTATGATTTCGCATCTCTCAATCATGTTTTAGGACAGTTACATCAAAGTAAACATAAATTGACTGAAAGTTTAGTGTCCACAGTCTTATCATCGAAAGTAACCTTGAAATGAGGGGTGTCGGTAATTGCCGCCGGCATTTCAAACGTTCGGTAGTTATCGACACCTATGTATATGCTGATTGTTTATAGCTCATCCCCCATATAAATTTATCTTGAAGTTCTTAACAGGAAAAATATACAGCACATTCAAAATGAGAACGTTTTCTTAAATAAACATAAATTTGCTGTCTGCACATATGCGTTGTCATCATCAACAATAAATTATTGTAGCCACAATTGCCGTAATTAGAAATTAATTGTTTATTCATGAATGTGTGATGAAGTAATTTTATTTACATATAAAAGATGTTATCTGGATCGAATATCTGAAGCATTAAAGGTTTAAAATAAGCTACGAATGCTTCATAATAATGTTCTTATATCTTGTGTTTTACTATTGATTTTAAAGAAAAATCTATTTGGGTGTCGATAAATGTCGAAGTATGTCGGAAAGTGCCGACATGTGTGGTCTTTATACTTTACTTCTTCATAGCTCTTTTGGCGGGAAAGATGCGTAATGACGCCGTGTTAATGATTCAAGAAGGATTATGAAATGCATGAGTGTCGGTAGATATCGACATCTAACAATTGTGTGCAAAGTTCATGTGACTCAATCTTAAAGTGTCGATAACTGCCGACATTGCTCTAGATCTATTCAATTCTGAATCTGCATGGGACGCAGGCCCGGGTCCAGAAAATTTCGGGTGGGGGGCACAGCTAGTTTTTTGGATGTTATGTTGGGGTGGGCACGGGAGGGGTGTCCCCTCTCGACGTTTTTTTTTCACTTTTCTAATCAAAATCATGCAATTTCCTGCACTTTAAGCTGTTAAAAATCAGAAGTAAAGGTATTATAATTGTACTGCTACATCAACGGAAATACGATGAGTTTAACAATTATTTAAAAAAAATTTCAATCCCCTAAAACTTACAAATCAGGCTTTAAATTTTAGCGTTAGATGTTAAATTATTAACTTTGTAGGCCTACTGCTACTAATAAAAAATAGCCCATGAAATCTACATATAACTTTAGAAGTTTCCACAGGTTCAGGTCGATTTTTTTTAAAATAAAAATCACGAAATTTCCCGTACCCTAACGTTTTAGAATATTAAAATTCAATGCTAGACACGTGAACCTTAAAAAATGTGCCCCCCCCCCCCCCCTTGCGAAGATTTCTGTCAATTTTGTATTAAAATCGTTACATAATCAGTAATAAATCCATCAACAAGAAAATTTCGACATATTATCACGGAAAAACATTATATATATATACATTTTGTGTATATCCGTGATATCATGTGACTAATTTTAAATCGATCAGTTCACACGTTTTAGTAACATAGATCATTGAATCAAGCGCCAATGATCACCTAAATCACAATCATTCAAAACGCTTTGAAATACAATGTATTGTGAAGCGTCTGATTAATCCAGATCGGATGTAATTAGGGGCCTGTATACACAACAGGGGGCACACTTTATTGCACTCGCTTCCGCTATATCAGTATATGTAATATACAGAGACTGTTATCACAAACTATCGATACTATAGGCAGATCGATTGGTAATATTTTTAAGGATTTCGGGATGTATAAAATGGTCACTCCGAGGCCAACTGGGGGGGGGGGGGGCACGGGCCCCCTGTGCCCCCGGTGGATCCGGGCCTGGGACGCGCTTTGTCTAGAAAACAGCAAGTATTAACAGTAAAAAGGGCGAAGACGAAACTTTGCTTTATCAACAATACGACCCTAATATATTTATAGAACAAGTCCTGGCAGATTCTAATTAATTTATACCACCTAGAATGTTACACTCGCCAAGGTGAGTTCATTGGATTTTATAATCGTAAACTAAAGTTGATAGATAGAAGTTTAATATTTCAAAAGCCTGACACGTTCCTTTCATGATATTTTAAAAACAAAACCCGACAATTATAATGAATGGCAGAATCTAATTATTGCCCTGAAATAAAAAAAAAACTCGAGCTTATCAGCTGGCGACATCAACCGTCTGCTAGTGGTGGAATGGTTGGTACGTATACAGAGTCCCTGGTATATAACTCACACTGTAACTTGATCTAAATGTTAAATGTCACATAAACAATGGTTTATTTCAATGGTCCATGAACATTACCTTTCACAACTGACAATTGAGGGTCAGATTTCAATGCAATTCCAGAGTGTTCGTCGTGATAAAATTGAGATTGAATGAATATACGAGAACAATACAGTATCACTAGACAAGGTCTTTGAGGATGATCATTACACTTCGGTGTAAATAGAAAACCATTTAGCTATGGTACCCAGAACTACACAAAAAAATATATGAAAGACATGTCTCAAATCATGCACTTAAAATATTTCTTGATTAAAATGATCTTATAAGTAGTCATCAATCGGGTTTTCGAAAATTCCAATCATGTGAGACAACACTCACAAATATAATAGACAATTGGATTGACACTATAAATGATCATGAAGTTGTTGGAACTGTGTTCCTAGATCTAACTAAAGCATTTGACCTTATCAACCATAAACTACTACTCAAGAAATTGGAGTGTTATAAGCTAAGCCCTAAAACAATTAAGTGGTTCTCAACATATTTAACAGACCGTTTCCAAAATGTTAGCATATCAGGTCAGTTGTCAGATGCCAAGTGTATAAATGCGGGAGTTCTACAAGGATCAGTTTTAGGACCCTTACTTTTCATTATCTACATAAATGATCTTCCCCTCTATCAACATAATAACACAAAAATCGACATGTTCGCTGATGACACAACACTGGCTGCTTCAGGTAAAACATTCAGCGACGTTAACACATCCCTACAAGAACAAGTTAACATCACTTGACTCAAATGGTAAAGTCACCTACAAGAGTAACGAAATCATCTTCTTCAATAATTGATCATTTATATACTAACATACCTGACAGAATAACAGAAGTATTCGTACCTAACTATGCCATCAGTGATCATTTTCCCGTCTGCTTTACTCGACACATAAAATTAATGACAAAAACTATAAAAACCAACAACACAAAACTATAAAGTACAGGCAATATAAACATTTCGATATAAATGAATTCCAATCAGAACTTGAACGTTCTCAAATATTAACAATCGAAATGATTCACGATCCTAATCAAGCTGTAGATACAATAACAAGTATCTTAATAGCTGCACGCATGTTTAATTAACATGCATGATAGCTGCACTTGACAAACATGCGCCCATTAAAGAAAAAAGAGTAAAATCTGAAATTCTTCCTGCTTGGTTTACTGACAAATAAGGGATCGAGATCAACTTAAATGCTCTAAACGCTGGTCAGAATATAAATATAAAAGGAATCAAGTGACACATCTCATAAAAAAGCAAAAAGCTGAATTTTATAACAATGCTGTACAACAAAATAAATCAACGAAGTTCTTATGGAAAAATATAAAATCACTCACTTCGATTAGCTCCGGTTTAAAATTACCAGCTAGCTTACAATATGAAGGTCATTTGATAAGAGATTCTAAAGAGATTTTGAATACATTTAATGATCATTTCGTCAATGTTTCAAAAATCGTCAATAAGACGCAATATAATCCGTTATTTAACAGCAGTTTAAAACATTCACTTGACAACAAACTAGGAGAATCATTCTTTAATATAGAATATATATCAACATTTGAAGTAAGGAAAATAATAAAGATCTTGACATAAATAAAGCACCAGGGCTTGACGCCATCAGCCCAAAATACTCAAATCGTGTGGAGAACATATTATTATACCAAGAACCTCCATAATAAACAACAGTATATCGAGAGGTCATTTTCCGGAAAGTCTAAAGACAGCTTAAGTTATCCCCATACACAAAGGAGCTGAAGTAAAAACTAAAATGCATCAATTTAACTGTTGTTACTTCAATATGTTCTCATTAATCAAGCGTCCAACCTATCGACAACAGGTGATCAAAATCAAAAATTGAAATAAAGTGTTTGCTCAACTTTGCTGACTTTACAACTGTCCAGACTCCTGAAGATCGTTTACATCTAATAGTGTGTTCATACTGGTATACCTCTTCTACCTTCTACTGTGATCTAAAATTGGTCCAAATCGTGACCAATCTTTGGACAGTCATAATCAATCGGGAGAGAATCTTTGTGAACGTTGTAGAGTCGTGAGAGAATCGTGTAGGTCAGGAAGCTCTCCGACCTTACGATGCTTATTTTGAACATGTTGAAAACAGAATAGGTGGATCGTGGCTAAAACGAAACGGTGTAAAAACCTAGTAAGATCGTATTAAGATCAGCGTAATCGTAGAAACCTCTGGGAAGCATCTTGGCGGGATCTGCACGATCGTAATAACATCGTGGTTCAATCGGCATCAAATTTAACTTTTATTATTTATAAGAACTTTATCAATTTTCTTTGTTTTTACGCCGATCTCATCCCGATTCAGTTATTCACGTTTAGTCTAGTTGTATATTGCCTTGTATACAGTACATTAATTATGTTGTATATTTGAAACATGACTGCGGCGCGGGGGGATTAACTTATTATAGATATTGCAAATGGGTGTTTGTAGAAAATGTTTTATTTCACCGATGACTAAGATTTATATTTTTACTTAAAAAAAGTGTGAATGTGGAAATTGTGAGCGGGTTTAATATTATTAAACAACCGTCAACAAGTATGAACATCATAGAAGCGGTATTTTCTTTTAGCCTCAATAAAAGAAGAACAAACATTGTATTTGAAAAGAAAATTAAAAATTTTGATTGTATTTAATTACGAAAACCGCGAAAAATCATTTATTGGAAATTTGTTATGCAGTAAACAAATTTAGAATATGTTAAAACAAACTAAAGTAGTTATTTTGAATTCATAAATGCTTGGCAATAACTACATCATGTACATGCGAAATGCCAGAATTTGTAGATAATATGATTTCCTGTGATAATAAAAAATGTAAAAAAATGGTATCATCAAACATGTATGGGTCTAAACACAGGCCTAAGAAATTATATCACAAAATACAGAGTTTTGAAATTCCCCATCTTCCCGTCATCACTATATATAATAGACTGTCTATTATATATAGTAATGACGGGAAGATGGGGAATTTCAAAACTCTGTATTTTGTGATATAATTGCTTAGGCCTGTGGTCTAAAAGATCGCAGACGCGCATCAATTGGTAGTTGGGACTGGCAATGTTTTTTCTGTATAAAAAATCAACAATTAATCATACATAATGATCGTCTTCCTGTTGTGCATTAATTTTGACGGCGTTTTTAATGTGTATTTCCGCTATTTCGTGTAATAAGTAATTATACATCGGTATTCCCTGTCGTGCATTTGGTAGTATTTTTAATTATTTTCGTGTATTTCATGTATAATGCGTAATATGATTTTTATATATTTATCTATAGGTAAATAGTTAACCTTGGTATGTCAAATGGGGGGATTTACTATACACACTCTACTGATAAAATAACATAGACATGCATAACCTAGATATTTGCCTATAACGGCTATCATATTTATTTTTATACGGGTCGTTATTACACTTGATCAACGTGTTTTCGTGTTTAATTGACAACATATCGCAGGCCTATGTGTGTATCGTATTTTTGTATGAATATACTATTTATAAACATTTGAATTGTTAATTAGCTCTTTATTTCTACTTTTCAGTGATTTACAATTGTATATGAATATCATACACACATTACAATTTCTATTTTTTTAATGACCGTATATACACCTTTTTATGTGCAACTTGTTACCTTATTTCATTTGCCTTAACTGAAATTCGAAAGTGTTAAGATGAAATGTAAGGACTTTAAACCGCGGTTACAAAAATATTATATTAAGTCAGACAGGGAAGGCAGCACTCAACTTAACCAGCCGAGCACAGAAAACATTAAAAACACACAAAACACAGTGCCCAACTGAACCAACCGAGCACAGGAAACATAAAACACATAAAGACACAATACCCAACTAAACAAGCGCAGATCCGCCCAAGTCCAAGCTGTCGAAAAGTATAATAAATTATAACTTGCTGAATGACCCAGTTTCCACAGAAAAAGGACTATAGTGCCATCTGCACATTAATTCTTTAAACCGCAGATAAAGACTTAGAACTGCAGATACAATTTGTCCATACAAAGATTATTTACAATATGTCGCATACTTTGTGATTGAATTTGCAGTTAAAACATTCGGGTGTCGTAGGAAGTCTGACATTTAAGAGCTTGCCTGATGCTTAGTGTCTATAAGTTCTGATTATTATATTCTAGTACACTTCCTACTTGTTGAATTTATGGCGTAATGTTGCTTGCTTAATTTATAACCATTATTGTTTTAGTTTACTGCGTTGATAATGCTATGATTAAAATTATTTAAAAAGTACCTGTTTGCGTTGAGCATCGCAGTATGTGTTTTAACTCATGAAAAATAGCACTTTAGTAAAATCATTTACATCAATTGCGATATCTGTGAACTTAATTGGTCACTATATTTATCGATATGTTATTAAGTTTACATCAAATTATTTTTCATTAGTTAAAAAATGCATGTTTCAAAGCATATAAACAGAATTAAACCAAAAAAAATTTTTTTTTACAAAAGTCTTGTTTGATAACTTCTTAAAACATTTTTACAAAAGTCTTGTATGATAACTTCTTAAAACATTTTTACAAAAGTCTTGTATGATAACTTCTTAAAACATTTTTACAAAAGTCTTGTATGATAACTTCATAAAAAAGAATAAAAAAATTAATGTTGATTCTGTCTATGTTCAAACTGTACACTTAACTTATCACAAACAGTCACATTTCTTCACTAATCCTTTAATTGGATTATAACTAGCCATTCAAAAAGGTGTCAGTCATGATTACATTAGAGTACCCCGTACAATATACAATACAATATACAAAACAATATACAATAGGATACCGGAGAATCCTGGTACCGGACAAAACCGGTACCGTTGTTTAGTAGTCGCCGTGTAATAAACTAAAAAATCCGTCAGAAATCGTTAATTTCCGTACAAGTACAGGGATATTCGGATGCTCCAGGTTTTGACAGTTGTAGTTGTACAATTTTAAATGGTAACCATGTGTTTTGTTTCACTAAAATAACAATTAGCTTATTTAAAGTGATTGTGCATTTTTTGTTTAGATTATGTTGCAAAATACGCGAATATGTGTATTATTTGCATTGGTTGCATGGTGTTCGGCTGAGTTTATATTTCGTCTACTTGTTTATATTTTTGTAATCCAGTTTTTGATTTAATATTGCATTTGTTGATTTCATGAATGTCTTTCATGTGATCAGGAGGCTGATGCATTTATAAGCAAAGCGCTACCAATCACCTTTATTCAGTTATGTCCTGTTCGATTAAATAAAGAAGGCATGGATTACCTGAATACCTCACATGGAAAAGCGCTACATAGCGCTCGCTTAGACCTCGTTCACTCTGGGCTACGCTCCTACTTTGATCATGCCTATCAGCCCCGACCTCACTAAAAGTATGAATCGGGATGAGATCGGCGTAAAAACTGTAACGTTTTCGGCCGTCGTCTCTTAAACTCTAAATGTGGTAGCGTACAACTTATGGTTATTGCCCAACAATAACCATTCAACAGTTATAACCTAATGTTTCCCAACTAACAAAAGTCAACAACGTTCACACAGACCTGCCTCTCACAAGACACCTTCAAGAGACTCTGCAGCGTTCCCAGCTACCCACGGCTGTAAACCTGTCTCCACACAGTAGACACACACAACCCTCGACTGTAGCTCTAACCTACTACACGCTGCACAAGCCTCACACAATATGTTCTACCAACGTGTCTCTTCTCAATAGCCCTTCAAGGAAGCGATTCTTCTCAAGAAGTCACTGGCAAGAGACACTTGCGACAATGCAGCGTACCCAGCTACCCACGGCTGTAGACTGTACCACACAGCAGTCACACACAACCCTCAACTGTAGCTCTATCCTATTATGCTGCACCAGCCTCACACAAGACGTTCTGCCAACTTCTCTCTTCCCCTAGCAGACGCACCAACCAAACAACACCTAGCTGGAACCTATCAACTATTTACCACGTTACTGGTACTCCGCAACTATGTCCCCTAGTAGCTCTTTAAGGAAGCTAGGCTTCTCAAGAAATCACTAGCAAGAGACACTTGCGTAAATACACAGAGTGTGACGCTGGTCAATAATTCACTTCGTTTAACCAAAGTGAACGAGTCAGCTCTCGCAAGCCGACTGACGAGCACAGTGCGTGCTGCGGTATATATACCCTCATTCGGTAAGACACGCCCCTTTCTGTCAATTCAATGAAACACCCGCCATCTAGCGGGTTCCGAAGCTGAACGTAAACTAACGGAAATAACCGATACGTACCGACATACTTTTAACCAATGTTTTAGGCAATATCTCACAACTATACCAATAAATATAATAACCATGCAGTGTACTAACAATTACCGTGGACACCAAGCCCACATGTCTTACCAAATATGTTTAATTAATAAAAATATACTACCAACAACCGAAACATACCGAGGTTTGTTGACTTTGATGCAAATGGTGTAAAATAACCAAAGGGGAACAACTCCCGATATCTTAATAACGGGTAGGTCTAAAACCCTACACGTTACATTACCCCCTGCCTTCAAAATTTAATCGTCCCGATTAAGTAAGAATTGACCTATTGTATATGAACAGACACCAACAGTCATAGCTCAAAGTAGTTCTAAAGCTCATAAGTGTCTAACAGAGGTAACTTGCTCATTACCCATAGTGACATTTAAAAAATATTAATCTATCAACTGAAGAAGTATACAATAATAAAAAGTTACAATGGTATTTGCTGAAGAGACAGCATACAGAAGAGAAAGTAGTGTGATACAAGGTATCCGGGTGCGATACCCTAGCTCTTTATGAAAAGATCCCTTTGTTCTTTAACGTGCCTTGTGTAAAGCACCGGTACACGTGAGGCTACACCTGGGTTTCCAACCAGTTCACCTCAAACATAGATAACATATATACACATTAAGTACAAATATCAAACACAGTTCAACAGTCTCAAGCATCAAAATACAGGCTTAAATGTTACGACCTGTACTACTCTCTTCATATTTACACTTATCTATAACATATACTTCGCTTCCATCATCAATCTTCCCCACTCCGATCCTTCATCGCCTATCAAACCAAGTCTAACGTCCCTATCACACACCTCTTGTTTTAAATCTAAGTGACATGAACTAGTATCACAAACAGCCTGGTAATAACAGCGCACTGGTGGTTTATCGCAACTAGTTACTATCTCCGTCAGAACCCCAACAGCCAGAGGATGTTTTCTCTTCTTGTGTTGCCGGAGATAACGTTTCTTCTTGAATGTCCAACCACATTCTTCACATTGACATCTTGACCCACCAAACGACGTTACACGACCAGCCAAATCCTGCTCTGTCTTTTCCTGAACGCTTGGACCCAAAGTCACTTCCGACTGACTCGTTGTACACTAAGAGTTTGTTCCTGTTCTTTCTTACTTGATTCAAAACGTTCGGAAGTACAAGTGTTTGTGGAACAATCTTCGCCTAACTCAATATCTGACGCCTTTTTCCAAGTAACTGTTTTTGCTGAATGCGAAGGCTGCAACATCTCTGTTTTAATATGGCACGACTTCGGTGTAGACGTGCGTGTTTCAGACTGCTCTAATTTAGACAGATATAGTTCTAAATTTAAAATTTCTATTTCGACTTTGAGCATTTCATTCTCCAGTATAAGCTCTTCGATTTGCTTAGCCAAATCAACCTTTGTATCCCCCATATTATTGGATACCGCCATAGCAGGTAAGAGATAATGGTGGTTTTATCAATTATCCCACCGCTGCCACCAATGTAACGTTTTCGGCCGTCGTCTCTTAAACTCTAAATGTGGTAGCGTACAACTTATGGTTATTGCCCAACAATAACCATTCAACAGTTATAACCTAATGTTTCCCAACTAACAAAAGTCAACAACGTTCACACAGACCTGCCTCTCACAAGACACCTTCAAGAGACTCTGCAGCGTTCCCAGCTACCCACGGCTGTAAACCTGTCTCCACACAGTAGACACACACAACCCTCAACTGTAGCTCTATCCTATTACGCTGCACCAGCCTCACACAAGACGTTCTACCAACTTCTCCCTTCTCCCAACAGACGCATCAACCAAACAACACCTAACTGGAACCTATCAACTATTTACCACGTTACTGGTACTCCGCAACTATGTCCCCTAGTAGCTCTTCAAGGAAGCTAGGCTTCTCAAGAAATCACTAGCAAGAGACACTTGCGTAAATACACAGAGTGTAACGCTGGTCAATAATTCACTTCGTTTAACCAAAGTGATCGAGTCAGCTCTTGCAAGCCGACTGACGAGCAAGGTGCGCGTCGCCGTATTTATACAGAACCCATTCGGCACTACACGCGCTTTTCTGTTGAACTCAAAGAAACACCCGCCACCTAGCGGGTTCCGAAGCCGAACGTAAACTAACGGAAATCACCGATGCGTACCGACGTACTTTAGCCAATGTTTTAGGCAATATCTCGCAACTATATCAATAAATACCCTAACCGAGCAGTGTACTTACAATTATCGTAGACATCAAACCCACATGTCTTATCAAATATGTTTAATTCATAAAAATATACTACCAACAACCGAAACATACCGAGGTTTGTTGACTTTGATGCAAATGGTGTAAAATAACCAAAGGGGAACAACTCCCGATATCTTAATAACGGGTAGGTCTAAAACCCTACACGTTACAGTTGACTTCATCCCACCGCTGCCACCATTTGTAACGTGTCGGACGGACAGACGCCAACAAATCCCATCAGTGAAAAGCTAGCTCACCACTAAGGGTGATTTGTTGGCCTTATATATGCCATTCTACTCTCATGACAAGCTACAAAGTTTACTTTGTGCATAATTATCCAATTACCTCCCTTTATGCACCCAACAACTGTTACAATAATAAAAGTTAAATTTGATGCCGATTGAACCACGATGTTATTGAACTTATTACGATCGTGCAGATCCCGCCAAGATGCTTCCCAGAGGTTTCTACGATTACGCTGATCTTAATACGATCTTACTAGGTTCTTACACCGTTTCGTTTTAGCCACGATCCCCCTACTCTGTTTTCAACATGTTCAAAATAAGCATCGTAAGGTCGGAGAGCTTCCTGACCTACACGATTCTAACACGACTCTACAACGTTCACAAAGATCCTCTCCCGATTAACCATGACTGTCCAAAGATTGGTCACGATTTGGACCAATTTTAGATCACAGTAGAAGAGGTATACCAGTATGAACACACTATTAGATGTAAACGATCTTCAGGAGTCTGGACAGTTGTAAAGTCAGCAAAGTTGAGCAAACACTTTATTTCAATTTTTGATTTTGATCACCTGTTGACGATAGGTTGGACGCTTGATTAATGAGAACACATTTAAGTAACAACAGTTAAATTGATGCATTTTAGTTTTTACTTGCAGGAAATGTTACTTTTAATTCTTTTCATCTGCACTTGCGTAACACAAACTCTGAAAAGTCTGAAATGTATCATGTGCAATATTTCCATTGCCAGAGTTTAATCTATGGTTCCCATGCATGATAATATGAATTAAGAAGAGGAGACTCTTTGTAAACACTAACAAATTATCCTGTTGTCTCCTATATCAGTGCTCCATAACATTTTATCGGCCCATGCACACTCGCTCATCCAAGTTTAAATATTGTCTGACCAATTAACAATCATTGGTAAAATGCCTGCTAAAAAAAGTAAAGTGTTAAATCATTTCAACGCAGAGCTATAAAAAAATCCCATTCAAGGGAGATAAATCATATGAATTTTTGTACAGACAGTGTAAGAGTTCTTCCCTTGGTTGATGCCAATGTTTATTTCCATGAAGAATGTAAATTCAAATCAATAAGCTGGAAACTTGGTCCTTATTGACCTAAAACATGTGATACTGTGACCGCTTCACTGTCTCTTAAAAATGCACTTGACCTTTTTATGCCCCGATATCGATAGATTGGGAGGCATATATAGTGATTCACCTGTCTGTTCCTCCGTCCTGTTAACCCAAATTGACCGTTTCTTCTAGCATTTCTGTAGCTTGCTACAAAGCTTCCATACTTGCATGGATGTTGTATATGAACACTCTCTACACACCTGTATCCCCTAACCTCATTTTGACCTTCACCTTGACTTAATTTTGGACTTAGACTTATTGAAAGGTCAAATTCTTGGTTAACCCAAATTTACCGTTTTATCTAGCATTAATATGACTTGCTACAAAGCTTTCATACTTGCATGGATGTTGTATTTGAACATTCTCCACATACCTATATCACCTAACCTCATTTGGACCTTCACATTGACCTTATTTTGGACTTAAGACTTATTAAGCGTCCAATTCTTGTTAACCCAAAGTTAGTCTTACATCAAGGCGTTGCCTTCAAATTTGGCATGCTTGTTTACCATCCTAAGCCCCTAACATTATCAAAGCCATGTAACACTATCCAACATTTTAACAGAATTATGGCCCCCGATCGACTTAGCTTTTTTATGGACATGCATGCAAGGCTTCCATGGGGGCACAAGCGTTTATTGAATGCAGTCTTGTTTATGAACTTGAACCACGCACGTTAATTAAATTTAATTAACGTGCGTGCTTGAACTAAACAAATGTGCTCTTAAATTTTGGAGATGAACTTAGCTTCATGCGTCAAATAGCTGTTTGTAAATACAAAATGTAATAATTTGTCCCCTATCCCTTGTCAGTATATATAGATCGCCAGGAATAACTCTAGCCTAATCAATAAACAAACAAAGCAAATTATAAACACTGCATGGTCGAATGGCCGCCAGTTATCAGTGTACATTTAAAGATTATATCATTAAAAGTGTATAAATTATGCACAAGATTGAACAAAAATTAATATCGAAAATGTATTTAATTTTCATTTTTATTTGTAAACAAAGGCTAGTTTATATTATAGACCGATTTCGATAATCTGACCGTTTGTTTATATACGAAGGATATAACATAAACATACTACAGGTGATCCAGCTTTGATAACATGCATACAAACTCTTTATTAGGCTACACAAAGCTCACATTTTTCAATTGCAACCATAGCGCAGTTGGCAGAGCAGATAGTTTCAAAAGCCAATGGAATAAAGTTGTAGGTTCAACCCCCACACTGTCTCTATTTTTTAAAAAAATGCATATAAATAATTAATTGCTTATAATTGTTGTTTTGTTTTATGGTATCTGACGGATAAAAATATGAACTTAAATTGATGGGGAGAAGAAATTTACCTCAGGAAATCGAAACTCCCACAAAGAATGTAAAATACATACAGGCAAAATGTTTAACCATCGTACCAGACGAACAAGTTTATTTATTGAATATTGATCTATGTAACCTATATCGAATAAAAAATAAAATAATATGATAAATTATACAAAGTAAAAAAGACGACCTCTGCTGGGCTTGAACTCAAAACCAACGACTTCAAACGACAAATATAATTATGCCAACGCACATATCCAATTAGCCACAGATGCTATTGAATATAACTCGTTGCTATACTGATTTTATTCAGTAAATTGAGGCAATTTTGCTCTAATCTGATAACAAAACATGCTCCCCTAAACGCGTTGAATGCGCTCAACCAAGAAATCCATGTTATCGAAATCGGTTTATACTCCAATGCGATAAATTGCAGTACAAAAACAAACACAATATTGCCTATATTTTTGTTATGGATTAAAATCAAGGACCGTAACACTTACCAATGAAAGCATTCAAACATTTGGCACAACATATAAAGTTTTCATGCTCCCAAATATTCAGAAACGATAAATATAGCGGATGTTGTGTTTGTTTTTGTATTGCAATTTATCGCGCTAGAGTTATATCTCCGTCGAACTATATTTACAACAATAAATAATATTAATATGTTTAAACAAAGCATTATTTTGTCTGTGTAGCCCTTAGCCATTGTGTTTGCATTGATGGACACAGCCAAATAATACCAGCTCCTTGTTAACTGGTTTAATCTGTATCCCAGGGTCGATATAGGAATACATACAACTTAACTGCTTTAAAAGCTCTAAAATCAACTGAAAGTCCCCACAAACAAATTCTGTTAATTTATAATCTAATTCATTGTTATAGATCTTGTGATAATATTTATTGTTCAAAAGTACATGACACAACTTTAGCACTACAGCAGAGCCTTAAATTATACAAAGAAAAGGTAATCTTAGATTGTACTCGAATCTGCATACCAAACTTATATGATAATGACTTTGTATATTGTCTGACCAGATTAAACTGAGACTCCTTGCATAATTCGTTCAAGACAGGAAATTTCCGAAGTAATAAAAACATATAATTGCATTTATCGCTTTATGTGGCTTTATTGAGTTGCTACAAGGTAACAATATGTGATGGCTCAGTGGGTAAGTGTGCGGTTCGTAGACCACAAGGTATCGGGTTCGAGGCAATTTCAATATTTTTTATTTAACTTTTTTTTCTTTATATGCAAGTATGCTATTCGTGAATTATAATCATCCCTATGTTCACATATCCATTACATAATTCAGGCATTCATTAAATCTGTAATGGCCAAGTCTTTTAAACATTGTTCATGTACTTGAAATAAAGAAATATGCAATTTGAAATATCACTAAAACCCAAATTAAAGACCAAATAATATAAGACCGTACGGGGAAAAGTTTTAAACATAAACCCCTTGATTCAAGGATAGAATGTTGAAGTGAAAATATTAATGTCAAAGGGTTACAGTAAGTTTTGAACCTGCGACCACTGGCGTTAAAGGCGCAAACGTTTCCACTGCGCTACTATTCATGCTTGATTTTACTTTTGAATTTTGTTATAAATGCAGAGATTACTGCACATGTAGAAGATAAACATACGAATCGAAAACAGCCGAGTACAGCCGGGCGTATACAGACTTTGATCAGAGTCTTAGTTTAATCTGGTCGGACAATACAACCATGTATTTTATAGGTTGTAAATTATTGAAGAAGTTATGTTTTTGGGGCTGTGTAAAGTTAACTTGAAAAATAATTTATGTGGTATACATTTATTATTCAGGTCTGTCCCTTGTATACAAACAATGTAATATTATGACATAGTATTTTACGGTTTTAAACATTTTAATTGATTAAAAAGTGAGTGAAAATGAATATCTTCAATCTTCACATCCTTACACTATTTGTTATATGTAAATAAATTAATATTCAAGCGAAACGACTAGGTTTATACATAATACACAATGTTATGTAATCAAAGGACTGACCGGAATAAATGATTTACACTGTTTAAACCTCAAAGATTGTCCTTGGTTTTAAATTACCTACCTTGAATAACAGAACTTTAACATGGATTTTACAACTTGTTTTAGTGTTCAATACAGATTACCTCCCTTGCTTGTCAATTATACAAATGTACAAATTGTCTCCCTTGATAATCAATTCCATTTACCGTTCAGGATCATGAGAGAGCTGCTATTGATTTTCCATACTAAGAGAGGAAATTATTATCGTCTAAAAATATCTGACATTCTTCAGTTGACATAGTGACAGGATGGAAGGACTATAATTGATCTGTGGTCATTCAGTTATTCAGTCAATCAGTGTGTTGCTAACTTTGAACATTCAATTAATTGATCAAATAATGTACACAGTGGATATTAATTACAAGTTCATAGGTTTGTTTACTAAATATGCTATAATTTACTTGATTGGCAGAGATGTTGTAATACGTTGTATGTGATATTTGCTGTTGCTGTGAAATGTTTTCCTGCGTTTGTAAATAATTGTGACTTGATGTGAATTTGTACTCAGTGGATATTTGAATAATTGTTATTACATAGGTTTGTTTATTTTATAGGCAAAATATCCATGATTCTTTAAAAGAGAAAATGATCCTTCAAGCTAAAATCTTGAGGGTCACAATGTGGCTTTTTTAAAACCCCTGCTCCCGAGTCAAATTGAAATCAGGGTGTTGTTATATGTGTTATATGCTGATGCTGTGTTGTTGGTTAGTGTTGGTTAGTGTGTGTTGGGTGTTATTGATATTCTCAGTGGCTGGTCATGTCGTATTGGAAACATATCTCTTCTTTCACCAGATGGCAATGACAGGCGCTAAATGGTTTTCAGATACAAATGTATTTATCTTTTAAATTAATCTATTCAAATTTTTGATTTTGGTGATCATATGAAATTTCTGCATCAGATACCAACGCTTGACAAATGAGAAGATAAATAATTATGAGTGTGTTGCTGTGGTTACCAGAGAGACCACAGCGAGACTACTAAGATTTCTGTATTGATTAACTTGTTTCTGCCATATTTAAATGTATGTTGCTAACTAGTGTAGCTCGCTTGAGATAACTTTAGCCTTATCAATAAATACCAGACATAATATAAACATCTGCACAGTCGGCTGTATCAGTTGTTATCAGTGTAGATTAGCTGATTATAATTATGCATTAAAAGTGATTATGCACATTCAAGATTGAACGAAAACGTACATCGAAAATGCACTTAATTTTCATTAAACAACGGCTTATGTTATCGTCGGCCGACTGTAGTGGATGTGTTTATTGTGGATTATACCTCTGTATCAAATCAACTTGAAATATTATTTGAAAAATCATTTTGTTGAATTTATTATTATTATAAATTCATAATCATTATTAATTAATAATTAATCATATTTCGACAAAAATTTTGTTTAATTCTTAGACATTTAAAAAAAATGTGTGTGGCACTGACTTTTATTGCAGTTCGTTAATTTTCCGGTTACTGGTTCAGAGGTCAAGGTCAAGATTTCGGGGCTACTGGGTCAAAGGTTAACATTTCAGGGTTACTGGGTCAAAGGTCAAGTTTAAATTGTGGAAAGCATTGTCTTTGAGATATTATTTTATGTCTCCCCCCAAAATTATATTGGGGTATATGTACCCATATTGATTGGTGTTGGACGTCTGTCTGAATGGATGTCACAAAGTTTGTCCGTGTTTGTACTCCATATATAAGCCATTGGTCAGATTTCAATGAAAATTCTCATGAATACTTGATATCATGCCATTTTGTCCAATCTTACCTTGGATGACTTTAGCTTGAGTTTCAGCCCTTTGTATGAGACAAATGTCTTTTTGCCAAAACACCCTTCTAGTCCAGCAATTAAATTTTGTGGCCTGAGTGTGGATGGACTTTGGTTTGAAGGACTATACATATTATATATAGTTAGCAGATGCATCATATTGGCTTGTCAGAGCATTTTGTGTGGCTAATATCGATATTATCATTAACAACATATGGCGTTATACATTACTTATCTATCCAACATTGAAGTAGCTTTTTCATTGTATGTGTAATATACGGACAATGCCCTGTCTCAAGGTGAAACATGTTCATTGTGTGAAATGATTGAAACAATTTTCCAGGAAATCTGGTCAGGTAAACTAAGTGCCGCTAAATCACCATTGAAAAACAGCGCTGTATAAATACGATTGTACATGTATTAACCAAAATTTTTGTTCAGGTATAACTCTTAACGCGATAAATTGCTGTACAAAAACAAACACAAAAGTGCCTCTATTTTTGTTATGGATTAAAATCAAGGACCGTATAATAAACAAAGGTGCTGCCTCACAGATTGGGCTAAAAGTTGTGTATATCGTGATTTTCCAACCTAACTAAGTATTGATGTAATAGATAGCAACTGACAGTTGCTTTATGAAAGATTTGGTGCAAATGAGCAATTTTAACCACTCTCGATATCGCCCACTGAGTATTTTTTTCTTGAAAAAAAGTTTTCTTCCAACATGCTTTGTTAATTATGTTATTCACACATGATCAAACTGTTACATCAACAAACTACAGCGTAAACATCAGTGAGATATTTGGTTTGTTTTTCTATTCGTTTTCATCAAATGCGAACAAATTTCAAGCAATTTAAGTGTTAATTCTATATAGAGTATTAATACCCTATAGAATTTTTGATGTAAAAATACTAAATAACTATAAAATGCCGATGTTTCTCTAGTTATTTTAAATGTCAGTGTGCTTGTTTATGAGATATACAGGCAACTATACCAAATTTACGCGACAATTTTATTTTATTTTTGCAATTCACCAATATGTGAGACAGTCCCTTTAACCTTTGTCAGAATCAAAATAGCAAACATGTAGCTGTGCTTTGTTGTGTAATAGAATATAGATCAATACACTGACATTAAATTATGACCATTCAAACACTCATGCTAAATAATGCACTCATGATTTAATTACTAACCATCCACACCCATGTCCATATTTTATTACCCAACAAAGCACAGCTACATAAATTATAATTGTTATTTCTTAATTAGCAAATAATTAAAGCAAATTACAGAGGTATCAAGAAATGCTGTTACCAAACGTATAATTATTCATAAAAACAATATATAGATATGTGTGCAGCTGTTATAACGATTTCTGTCATCAATACTATTCATGTTTCTGATGGGTGTAGGATTAACAATGTCATATTGTCCGTATTATATACCGTGTACATAGTTACGGTAAGTTAGTATACTGCTATATATATATAACAATACTTTTATACTTTCTGCAAGAACTTTATATCCCTGAAGTTCAACGTTCAATTGTATTCTGGAACTATGTCAACCCAATGTACATATGATTGTACAACAGTGCTTCAAATACAGTACAACCTCTTCAAAGCCACCCTCTGTAGAGCAACAACCTCTTCAAAGCCACCCTCTGTAGAGCAACAACCTCTTCAAAGCCACCCTCTGTAGAGCAACAACCTCTTCAAAGCCACCCTCTGTAGAGCAACAACCTCTTCAAAGCCACCCTCTGTAGAGCTACAACCTCTCTAAAGCCACCCTCTGTAGAGCAACAACCTCTCCAAAGCCACCCTCTGTAGAGCAACAACCTCTCTAAAGCCACCCTCTGTAGAGCAACAACCTCTCCAAAGCCACCCTCTGTAGAGCAACAACCTCTCCAAAGCCACCCTCTGTAGAGCAACAACCTCTCTAAAGCCACCCTCTGTAGAGCAACAACCTCTCCAAAGCCACCCTCTGTAGAGCAACAACCTCTCTAAAGCCACCCTCTGTAGAGCAACAACCTCTCCAAAGCCACCCTCTGTAGAGCAACAACCTCTCTATATCAACACTTTCAACATTTCCCTAAGCTGATATTTTGCTCTAAAATGAACCTCTGTTAATAACCTCTACACAATTCTAAAATTCAGAATTCTGTAAAAAAAATTGTCCACAGAAATGCCCCCTTGTACAGTATGTAGTTATTTTGCTGTCTTTGCTGTTTGGTTTTCTACAGTGTCGTATTTCTTCATTTCAGCAAGAAGTTATTGATCCCATTCACTGGTTGCTGTTTCTGACAGGATCTGGAATTCCCTGTAGGAAACTCCACCTACTCAACACTGTCATCTTGTCTACAGCTAGCATCATTCTACACATGTGACAAAAATTGTTTCTGAATTGAAAATTACATCTTTTGGAGTTATACTGAGTCAGTGGTAATTTTATATTGATAACCAAGGTTTAAGGGTGACACCGGGGCCTTATGTTAGACCTTTATTTGTACTTGAGTTACCAAGTCATTGATATACCAGTATTGGTAACCAAGGTTTTGACATAGGGGCTTGACACCTTTTATTGACTTGAGAGTTCAGTCAGTACCGACACAGGGACATTCAGTTTAAGGGAACGCTGTCATAGAGGCCTGATCTGTTGGTGACGGCCTGAAGATTTAAGCAGCACTGCAAAAGAGTTTACCTAGTGTTTATATGAGTTTAAAATTGTGACATTCTGTAGGAAATTGAGGAATTCTTTCAGCAAACTCAGCATCTGAGCAAGGATTTGAGTACAACATTGCGCTGTCCCTAGAGGTGATTGTGTGCAACTGAGGCAGACATCAGATTGTGGTTGCTATAGGGAATATAGTTAACAGACAGATTTGTGCCTGGATTGGAAATGTTTGTACGACTATTTTCTACTATGCATGGTAAATATTATTTTTCTTTTTATCTTTCATCTGATATTTGGTGTGCTTTGTTACCTGTTGGTTAACAATCGTAATTGCACATATCCTGATCACTGTACTAAACCTGATCCACCATACTAACTCCGATCCACCATACTAATCCTGATCCACCATACTTGCCCCGATCCACCATACTAATCCCGATCCACCATACTAATCCCGATCCACCATACTTGCCCCGATCCACCATACTAATCCCGATCATCCATACTAATCCCGATCCACCATACTTGCCCTGATCCACCATACTAATCCCGATCATACTAATCTCGATCCACCATACTAATCCAGATCAATCATACTAATCTCGATCATACTAATCCCGATCCACCATACTAATCTCGATCATACTAATCCTGATCCACCATACTAATCTCGATCATACTAATTCCGATCCACCATACTAATCTCGATCATACTAATCCCGATCCACCATACTAATCTCGATCATACTAATCCTGATCCACCATACTAATCTTGATCATACTGATCCCCATCCACCATACTAATCTCGATCATACATGTACTAATCTCGATCCACCATACTAATCTTGATCATACTGATCCCGATCCACCATACTAATCTCGATCAACCCTACTAATCCCGATCAGTTATACTAATCTCGATCATACTAATTCCGATCCACCATACTAATCTCGATCATAGTAATCACGATCCACCATATTAATCTCGATCATACCAATCCTGATCCACCATACTAATCTCGATCATACTAATTCTGATCCACCATACTAATCTCGATCCACCATACTAATCTCGATCATACTAGTCCCGATCCACCATACTAATCTCGATCCACCATACTAATCTCGATCATACTAATCTCGATCCACCATACTAATCCTGATCCACCATACTAATCTCGATCCACCATACTAATCTCGATCCACAATACTAATCTCGATCCACCATACTAATCTCGATCAACCATACTAACCCAATCCATCATACTAATCCCGATCCACCATACTAATCTCGATCATACTAATCCTGATCCACCCTACTAATCTCAATCATACTAACCCCGTATGTACATGTATGTGGAGCAAAAACAATATACACATTTTTAGCAAAGGGCGACAACTCTTTAAAAAATAATTTTTGACTGATTCCCCTTAACACTTGCACACAAAACAAACAGATTAATGTAGTTCTGTTTTGTGTATTTCCATCTTGCAAACAATATTGGCCGATCAGGAACAGGGCAATGTCAATGAAACCAATGTCATGATTTCATGAATTCAGTGTGCAATTTTAGTCTGTCAAAGATATTTCCAAACTTTATAAAAGTCAAAGTTCATCATGGTTTCTATGCAGGAAATTAAACCTGCACTTGTCAAATTTTAGAAGGGAGTGAATTACTTTATTTCAGGTATCAACACATGAAAGTTTGAGATATGACTTTGTTATTGTGTCTGAGTACAGAAACTTATAGCGCTGATAATTATGCAACCCCACTATACTTCTACACTCCTCCCCTCCTCCCCTCCCCCTCTTACGACATGCTACCACGGAGCCCTATTCACGACAGTGATATTTCTAGTTGGTTTTTATAGTGGACTAGACCGCTGCGTCACTGGATTTTTAACCTGACTGGACTATACATGACATGAATGGATGGTTGTTGGAATTGATTGAACCTTTTTACACTTACAGACAGAGTCAACACTAAATATTTGTTGTATCCTATTTTGCTTGAAATATCCTGTCTTGGGGACACAGAGGGCCTCATTCTGTGTCTGTCTCTTGCAAGCAGGGCTCAACACTAATTCTGATCCACCATACTAATCTCGATCCACCATACTAATCTCGATCATACTAATCCCGATCCACCATACTAATCTCGATCCACCATACTAATCTCAATCATACTAATCTCGATCCACCATACTAATCCTGATCCACCATACTAATCTCGATCCACCATACTAATCTCGATCCACAATACTAATCTCGATCCACCATACTAATCTCGATCAACCATACTAACCCAATCCATCATACTAATCCCGATCTACCATACTAATCTCGATCATACTAATCCTGATCCACCATACTAATCTCAATCATACTAACCCCGATCCACCATACTAATCCTGATCCACCATACTAATCCCGATCCACCATACTAATCCCGATCCACCATACTAATCCTGATCCACCATACTTATCTCGATCATACTAACCCCGATCCGCCATACTAATCCTGATCCACCATACTTATCCCGATCCACCATACTAATCCCGATCCACCATACTAATCCTGATCCACCATACTAATCTCGATCATACTAACCCCGATCCGCCATACTAATCCCGATCCACCATAATAATCCCGATCCACCATACTAATCCTAATCCACCATACTAATCTCGATCATATTAACCCCGATCCGCCATACTAATCACGATCCACCATACTAATCACGATCCACCATACTAATCACGATCCACCATACTAATTCCCATACACCGCTTCTAAGTTTCGTCTGAGAATTGTACTGTTTTGATGTGGCTCAGTCAGAACCGAAAATCAATGTAACGCTCAGGATACACAACATCTGAGTTCTGTCAGAATCTTACATCAGTTTTCAGTTCCGTCAGAGCAATTTTGAAACAGTACAATTCACTGACGGAGCTGAGAAGCGATGTATCAGGATTAGTACAGTGCTGGATGAATTTGAAACTTTGCATTATGAAGCACAATTTAAACCAATTGATATACCCGGTAAACAGGCTTTTTTCAGGATATAATTATATTGTATGTTTTACAATAAATAAATGTTTCACAGGAAAAAATACTGGCGCCTGACAGGCAGACTACATGTACCTCTGCAAAATGAATGAAAAATAGATAATTATAATGTGTACGAAAGCATATTCAATATATGGTTATACATGAGGATCACAGCTGTTACATCCAATAACTAGGCAAATAAAATATTGTTTGTCCCCCTTCACAATCCTGGGCAATTATAGGGTTGGGTAGTTAGTTATAACAATTTTTTGGATTTTTTTTCTATTGTCAATAATTTTTGTTTTCATAATCATACTGTTTGCCCCACTTTTTATATAAGATAAAAAAAATATTTAAAGGGTCAAAAATGTTCCCTCATCCAAGCTTTAGTGCAGGATGAGGGTCATTATTGGAATAAAGCCGGAGGCTGAGCATGTACAATTAGCATTTCAGTCATAGTACTGGAATGAGCGCTTTTTAAAGACCCGAGAAAAAGTGCAGTGCACCGTATAGTATATATCACGTGTGCACCTGTAATCAATCATAATTCAAAGCCAAAGTTTTGTCGCCCTAAACAATAGGCTAATCTCTAATCTAAGTGATAAGCATGTACTAGGGAGGGCAAAGCATAAAAGGCTGAAAGATACACATAATATCACAACACAAATTATAACATTACATCATAAAATAAATATACCTGTATGTATACAAATATGCACTTTAAATATAATGATAATCTGACACAAAGGGAGGGTATGTACATGCTCAGCCTCCGGCTTTATTCCAATAATGACCCTCATCCTGCACTAAAGCTTGGATGAGGGAACATTATTTTTCATAAAGCCTATGGCTTTCACATGTACAATTAGCATCTTCAAAGTAGGGCAACAAAACATATTGCCATTAAAACAAAAACCCTCTTAAAAATAAAAGAGTAATACAATAATGTAAAACAGACTAGACACCTTGTAAATCAAGAGTAACAATAATATATACATGACCAATATATATTAATACCATCATAGAGTTAGAATACTTCTCCACAGGTAATAAAACCTCTATTATGTCAATAAATGAAATTCAAATATATCTCAAAGGAAAATACTTTATATAAACTTGAAAATACCAAATTAAATTTAAACATGAACTCATGAGGTGACTTGAAAAAAGGATTCCTCAACCAAACAAACACCATTAAGAATATTAAGTAACAAAAAATGAACCTTATAACACTTTGATAGTTCAAAAGAACAATGCCGATACAGAAATCCTCAAATAAACATTCTAAACCTGCAAATCAACAACCAGTTGTTAACTGTCAAAAGCTAAAGCTTATAGATTTTAACAAAATAATAAATTAAATTTAAATGATATAATAAATAGTTCATCAACTTCAGACCATCAGTGAATCAGAGTATCGTTTTCAAATTGAAAAAGTGGTTAATAAATAACTATTACATAAACACCTATAATTCCATTCTTAACATATATACAAGACACAAGCAATAACCACTCTTTGTATACGGCAAATACAATTTTATCAAAGCCCAGTTTATGTCAAGATCATAAACTTATAACACTCCAATACATCCTTAACGAAATGACATCAAACCTTTCTTAAATCATAAAAAAATATACAATAAGGTCCGTAAAGAAAACTGCTATGCAGCTTAAGTGCTATTCATTGACAATAAAGAAATCACGTATTAAAACATGATATACATGTAATATGTAATATAAATAATAAAACTAACGTAAATAAAACCTTTATAGGAATATAAGAAAATAATAGTACTGTTACAGACTTTCCATATATAATATATATAAATAGATCATTCTGCAAAGACACAATACTGCTATATTCGTATCATGACCATCTTAAATGACTATGATAAAAGATACCACTGATAAATACCAAAGGCCATTATTATCCCTAAATTCCTCATTAAAATAAGTCAATATCTAAACCAAATTCCGCTCAGGTAACACTAACCCTGTTTCTTCGAAAAGAAATAAAATCCATTACAATAACACACAAATGTAACAGATACGTCTATAATTACTCTTAATAAAAACTTAAAGAATAAAGTACCTCAAATACTCATATAATTACATATAAAAAAGTAACAACCACTATATATACCTTACCATTAGCCGAAACTATGAAATATTATCTATGCTTGAAATGTTCCTGGACACAAAAAACTAGTTTCCCAATAAACATGTATAATAAGCTAGGGAGTTTCCAAAGAAACATATATAATAAAGCAAACATATAAGCGCTTCCAAAAAGCTAAACTGGATCCATGTTAACTAATTAACACTAGCAGCACATATAAAACAAACAACCATAAAAACAACACTACATTAAGACAGTAAACAAGTTGTTAATATTTTACAACTATTACCAATAGGTTTCTAAAAAATAACTTTTAATTCAAATTCCCAGGTTGCTTAACAGAAGTACAAATGTATGTAAATTCAACCCTTCCTTTCCAACTATGAACAATGACTAAACAATCCTGCTTAACTTTACTGTAAAAGTCATTTTCAATTATCAGCTTCACGCCGTAAAGTTTATAGTTGATAATCAATCTAAAGCATAGGTGAAAGTTAAAATCCTGAAAACCCTGAAATCCTCAGAAAAGGACCATTATACTGGGAAAATACAGCAAAACATACTCTTTGGTACACCCAAAACCTGAAGTTCAGACATAAGGTCTGAAAAAATTTACTCATGTAGATGTGCATAAATAAGTCTGTTAAAATATTATGCATCGTAAAACTACACGTATCCAGTGTATTTATAAATACATGATACTCCAAAAACGTCTCACTTATAAACATATATCCAGGGATACTGGTTACATAATATATATATATCCCTTCTCAAGAGGAACTATAGTAAAAATACTAGATTATAGTAGATTTTATACTAACGACTGACAACATCCTATCATCACATGACAAATAAATGAATATAAACAACTAAAAATTTGTACTCTCAACTGTCATAAATACACAACACTTGTTGCTACAGTGATAATGTTCAGAATGCAAAAAGCATTGGGTAATAAGTCTATAAGTAATTCGTACTGAGTCACTCATTTCAAGTATATCATAAGTATAATTGATATATGGCTAAATTTAAGAATACATCAACATATATTTCCAAAATTCATGACATGAATACCTACAAGCAGATACATCTAAATAAGTTCAACCTGTATCCAAATGTTCCAATTCATCAAAATGAACATCATTCCTCTTGTAACTAATTCTCCACCAAACCTCTGAGTTATTCAGTATCATATATAAATATAAGCCATTATAATACTGCCGTATAAATAAAGTAATCATTAAAGACAATTCATAAACATGAACCTGATATCTCTATTCAAATGAAACCTTTTAACTCACAAAATACTTATTCAATCAACACCAAATACTCACTATTTGATGCCTTTGACAGACTCATAGCGAAATCAAAATATAATTATAATCATAAACATGCTAAACCATCCTGCATGTCACTTAAAAACAGTGTCATATAAATATAACTTCCCTCAAATACCAAAATCATGTTCCATGACCAAAAATATATTAATTCAAAAAAGAACCAAATACACACTTATGTCAAATCTAATAGATTGACGACACACCACAAAAGCAAATGACAAACTGCATAAGTCTCTGGTCAGAATAACTCAGTGCCATACGTTATACCTGATTTCAAATACTTAGAATTACTCCAACTCAATGCAACTATCCAAATTACCAAATATTGATTTATCTCATAGGATAACCAATCTAAATTTACATAAGATATATCTTGATTGCATAAGCATGCAAATTAATAAATTCATATATAATCATACCCATAGCAGACAAAAAGCAACCTAAATGCTTGTTCATATGGATTCTAAAAATAGCATAAACCCGCATCAAACACGTTCTCCCCTGACAAATGTCAAAGAACTCTACGTTATGCTTCAAAACAGGTCTTACTTAATCACGAAACTTCTTCTCAACTATCAACTAATTACACGCAAACTGAGTTTGTCATGAAATATAACACTCTTAGTACCTTTCTAAATATAAAATAAGTACATGTAATAATCTCTGAATAAATATCCGATATACAAATGGTCTCCATCTAAGGTTATGTACTCATAACACACTGTTATATTATCAAATAAACCGTGTCAGACTCAAAGTGACTTTCTGTAACTGCTAATAAAGCTAATTTCTCATATTCTCATAAAAGGTACAAAAACGTAACCTTCATATCAAATGAGCATGTGCTCTCAGGCTTTTCACAAAACTCTGTTAGACAGAGCCCATATACAGTCACAATTTTTCTCTCTTCGTGAGATACTCACAACAAAAGGTCAGATACCTAAGTATCTTGAAAGATAGCCAAAGCCTAAGCTTTATTGGCAGCGCTGACTGGACAGTCAGCCGACCTTTGCCTCAAACTTACCCACAGACAATATCATACTAATGTTATAAAGCCAACACTTTTGGCATGTAAATAAACATTTCCTCTAATCAAAAGACTAGGTCATTGCATTATAATCGGCGTCCTAAGACGCGTTCACTCGGATAACGGAACAAATTTGTCCGAATTTTAACATCCGAAAAGCATGTACTACGTACTATGCACAAAGACGTAATTCGTCTATAAAATTGTCCAGAGGACATATTTTTATAATAACCATGTTTTACTATCACAAACTAGCAATGAAAAATAGAAGACATGGGACAAAACCGGCTCAAAACTCTGCCAAAGTAATCATTATCGTGACGTAAGCTGTTTTACAAACTAGCTTCCGGTTCCCAAAAAAGTCTTCTTAGTTCAATAAAGGATAATAACGGAAGATAAAAAACTCATAACGATTGAAAAATACAATACATTCATCGCAATTACCTTCCTCGAATGTAAACTGCCAACGAAAGTCGTAATTTCGCCGCAAAAACCAAAAATTACCACGCGACATTGTCGCACGAACGTCTTGCTCATTCAAGCGCTAGACTAAATATGATTGATTACAGGTGCACACGTGATATATACTATACGGTGCACTGCACTTTTTCTCGGGTCTTTAAAAAGCGCTCATTCCAGTACTATGACTGAAATGCTAATTGTACATGTGAAAGCCATAGGCTTTATGAAAAATAATGGGCAGGGTACTTTCCTAACTACCGCTTGGGTAGGTAGGGAAGGGGAAACAAACAATATTTTAGTTTTGGCCCTAAACATTCCGTAATTATCATCCTAGATAAAATTAGGCAAAAATGAATTAATATTATGGTTCGGGTAACTTGATGGAAGAATAGGGTATTTGACCCTTGACATTTTCAAAAAGCCCCATTTTGACACTCAAGATTTTGGTTTGAAGGGTCATTTTCTCTTAAAATCATGGGTAGCCTATGAAATGGTAAAATTTAGTCAAAAGAACCAAAATACCCTGTAAACTAGTAGAACCCCTGGTTAAGGGAATAAGAAGCAAAAAAGTTGGAAAAGGGTCGTCAGGGATATCAGAACCACATTACTAATTTATGCCTAATTATCATCCTTAATATAGTATATAATTATGAGTGAATAGTTCTAATTACCAGTAAATAACTAATAGCTCTGTACCAATTATCTCTGTGGCAAATTACCAGTATTCTCCTTTGTCATAATTATATAATCTGCTTATGAATGTATACATAATTCATGGTACATGTATAGTCCAGTTAGGATATTGTGACAGTGATGTTGCAGTTTATGTGTACGCAAAAAATCACAACCATTGTCTAAACAGGTAGAGCGAAGTTTAGGAGGTTAGTTTAGCATTGAAATTATAGTTGTTTGTACAGTATATAAGCCTTTATAATTAGGGCCCCGCAAAATTATTTTTGCGTGCCCTATAGTAATCACCCTGTCAGTCCGTCCGTCCGTCCGTCCGTCCGTCCGTCCGTCTGTCCGTCCGTCCACATTTTTCAAGTTTTTTCTTAATAACTTGAAAACCATTATAGGTATTGACTTCAAACTTCAAACATAAGCTCACAACAACAGTACACTATTTTATGGCAAGTTATATAACTCTCGCTACAATATTGGAAGAGTTATGGCCCTTTGTAAAATTAAAATTTTCATCAATTTTCAGCTTTTTTTCTTGATAACTTGAAAACCATTGAAGATATCAACTTGAGATTTTAAACATAAGCTCACAACAACAAAACACTATTTTATGACAAGTGACATTAGTCTAGCTACAATATTGGAAGAATTATGGCCCTTTGTTAAATTCAAATTTACTCATTTTTCATCTTTTTTCTTCGTAACTTCACAAGGATAGTAGATATTCAAATGAAACTTGCTATAATTATTGCCAGTGATAATACGCTTATCTTTAGCAAAGGGCAACAACTCTTGCTTTGATAAATTTGGACTTATGCCCCTTTTCAGCTTCAAAAACTATAACATTGGTCAAAGTTAAAAAATGGTTCAAGATATTCAAATGAAACTTGCTATACTTACTTCTATTGACTACGACAATAAGTACATGTATGTGGAGCAAAAACAATATACACATTTTTAGCAAAGGGCGACAACTCTTTAAAAAATAATTTTTGACTGATTCCCCTTAACACTTGCACACAAAACAAACAGATTAATGTAGTTCTGTTTTGTGTATTTCCATCTTGCAAACAATATTGGCCGATCAGGAACAGGGCAATGTCAATGAAACCAATGTCATGATTTCATGAATTCAGTGTGCAATTTTAGTCTGTCAAAGATATTTCCAAACTTATAAAACTATAAAAGTCAAAGTTCATCGTGGTTTCTATGCAGGAAATTAAACCTGCGCTTGTCAAATTTTAGAAGGGAGTGAATTACTTTATTTCAGGCATCAACACATGAAAGTTTGAGATATGACTTTGTTATTGTGTCTGAGTACAGAAACTTATAGCACTGATAATTATGCAACCCCACTATACTTCTACACTCCTCCCCTCCCCCTCTTACGACATGCTACCACGGGGCCCTATTCACGACAGTGATGTTTCTAGTTGGTTTTTATAGTGGACTAGACCGCTGCGTCACTGGATTTTTAACCTGACTGGACTATACATGACATGAATGGATGGTTGTTGGAATTGATTGAACCTTTTTACACTTACAGACAGAGTCAACACTAAATATTTGTTGTATCCTATTTTGCTTGAAATATCCTGTCTTGGGGACACAGAGGGCCTCATTCTGTGTCTGTCTCTTGCAAGCAGGGCTCAACACTAATTCTGATCCACCATACTAATCTCGATCCACCATACTAATCTCGATCATACTAATCCAGATCCACCATACTAATCTCGATCCACCATACTAATCTCAATCATACTAATATCGATCATACTAATCTCGATCCACCATACTAATCCTGATCCACCATACTAATCTCGATCCACCATACTAATCTCGATCCACCATACTAATCTTGATCCACAATACTAATCTCGATCCACCATACTAATCTCGATCCACCATACTAACCCAATCCATCATACTAATCCCGATCCACCATACTAATCTCGATCATACTAATCCTGATCCACCATACTAATCTCAATCATACTAACCCCGATCCACCATACTAATCCTGATCCACCATACTAATCCCGATCCACCATACTAATCCTGATCCACCATACTAATCCTGATCCACAATACTAATCTCGATCATACTAACCCCGATCCGCCATACTAATCCTGATCCACCATACTAATCCCGATCCACCATACTAATCCCGATCCACCATACTAATCCTGATCCACCATACTAATCTCGATCATACTAACCCTGATCTGCCATACTAATCCCGATCCACCATACTAATCCCGATCCACCATACTAATCCTGATCCACCATACTAATCTCGATCATACTAACCCCGATCCGCCATACTAATCACGATCCACCAAACTAATCACGATCCACCATACTAATCACGATCCACCATACTAATCCCGATCCACCATACTAATTCCCATACACCGCTTCTAAGTTTCGTCTGAGAATTGTACTGTTTTGATGTGGCTCAGTCAGAACCGAAAATCAATGTAACGCTCAGGATACACAACATCTGAGTTCTGTCAGAATCTTACATCAGTTTTCAGTTCCGTCAGAGCAATTTTGAAACAGTACAATTCACTGACGGAGCTGAGAAGCGATGTATCAGGATTAGTACAGTGCTGGATGAATTTGAAACTTTGCATTATGAAGCACAATTTAAACCAATTGATATACCCGGTAAACAGGCTTTTTTCAGGATATAATTATATTGTATGTTTTACAATAAATAAATGTTTCACAGGAAAAAATACTGGCGCCTGACAGGCAGACTACCTCTGCAAAATGAATGAAAAATAGATAATTATAATGTGTACGAAAGCATATTCAATAAATGGTTATACATGAGGATCACAGCTGTTACATCCAATAACTAGGCAAATCAAATCGGGGCTTTTTTTCACTGAATTGTGAAGAGGCCCAAGCCCTTTTGTTTTGTGAAAATTTAGCGCGAAAATTCTCAAAATTGTGAAAAGGTAGGCGCGGAAACTGTTCAAATTGTGAAAAACTTAACGCGATAAATCATCAAATTATGATACAAAATTGTTCAGATGTTAGTTCATTTTTTGTCAACTTTTCCCAAACATGCATGTATCTATGATATAATACTTTATATCAAGTCCTGTACCGGAATATACGACTGTTATCTGTGATTTGTTTGTTTGGTGCTTTGTGAATTTGATTTTACAAAAACCATGACGCAAATTCTAATTGTGAATTAAGGGGCCTTTTAGGTTTGTGAAAGGGGCCTATAGCAAATTGTGAAGGGGCCTAATATAGGCCCCTCGTATATAGTGAAAAAAAGCCTTGCAAATATTGTTTGTCCCCCTTCACAATCCTGGGCAATTAGGGTTGGGTAGGTAGTTAGTTATAACAATTTTTTGGATTTTTTTTCTATTGTCAATAATTTTTGTTTTCATAATCATACTGTTGTACCCCACTTTTTATATAAGATAAAAAAAATATTTAAAGGGTCAAAAATGGGCAGGGTAGTTTCCTAACTACCGCTTGGGTAGGTAGGGAAGGGGAAACAAACAATATTTTAGTTTTGGCCCTATACATTCCGTAATTATCATCCTAGATAAAATTAGGCAAAAATGAATTAATATTATGGTTCGGGTAACTTGATGGAAGAATAGGGTAGTATCTGACCACATGAAACAACTCGGGAGAACGGGTTTTGACCCTTGACATTTTCAAAAAGCCACATTTTGACACTCAAGATTTTGGTTTGAAGGGTCATTTTCTCTTAAAATCATGGGTAGCCTATGAAATGGTAAAATTTAGTCAAAAGAACCAAAATACCCTGTAAACTAGTAGAACCCCTGGTTAAGGGAATAAAAAGCAAAAAAGTGGGAAAAGGGTCGTCAGGGATATCAGAACCACATTACTAATTTATGCCTAATTATCATCCTTAATATAGTATATAATTATGAGTGAATAGTTCTAATTACCAGTAAATAACTAATAGCTCTGTACCAATTATCTCTGTGGCAAATTACCAGTATTCTCCTTTGTCATAATTATATAATCTGCTTATGAATGTATACATAATTCATGGTACATGTATAGTCCAGTTAGGATATTGTGACAGTGATGTTGCAGTTTATGTGTACGCAAAAAATCACAACCATTGTCTAAACAGGTAGAGCGAAGTTTAGGAGGTTAGTTTAGCATTGAAATTATAGTTGTTTGTACAGTATATAAGCCTTTATAATTAGGCCCCCGCAAAATTATTTTTGCGTGCCCTATAGTAATCACCCTGTCCGTCCGTCCGTCCGTCTGTCTGTCCGTACGAATGCACCGGTAGTTGTGGGGTGTGGAACAATAGGCTATTTTTAGATTCTATTCATTCCGTCACTTGTGGGGTGCAAAATGCTACTTGTGGGTTGCAACCAAACAAAAGAAAGAACAAAAGAAAACCCCCAAAATACCATCTCATGAGTACGTCCGTCCTTCTGTCCGTCCGTCCACATTTGCAAGTTTTTTCTTAATAACTTGAAAACCATTATAGGTATTGACTTCAAACTTCAAACATAAGCTCACAACAACAGTACGCTATTTTATGGCAAGTTATATAACTCTCGCTACAATATTGGAAGAGTTATGGCCCTTTGTAAAATTAAAATTTTCATCAATTTTCAGCTTTTTTTCTTGATAACTTGAAAACCATTGAAGATATCAACTTGAGATTTTAAACATAAGCTCACAACAACAGAACACTATTTTATGACAAGTTACATTAGTCTAGCTACAATATTGGAAGAATTATGGCCCTTTGTTAAATTCAAATTTACTCATTTTTCATCTTTTTTCTTCGTAACTTCACAACGATAGTAGATATTCAAATGAAACTTGCTATAATTATTGCCAGTGATAATACGCTTATCTTTAGCAAAGGGCAACAACTCTTGCTTTGATAAATTTGGACTTATGCCCCTTTTCAGCTTCAAAAACTATAACATTGGTCAAAGTTAAAAAATGGTTCAAGATGACAATAAGTACATGTATGTGGAGCAAAAACAATATACACATTTTTAGCAAAGGGCGACAACTCTTTAAAAAATAATTTTGACTGATTCCCCTTAACACTTGCACACAAAACAAACAGATTAATGTAGTTCTGTTTTGTGTATTTCCATCTTGCAAACAATATTGGCCGATCAGGAACAGGGCAATGTCAATGAAACCAATGTCATGATTTCATGAATTCAGTGTGCAATTTTAGTTTGTCAAAGATATTTCCAAACTTTATAAAAGTCAAAGTTCACCATGGTTTCTATGCAGGAAATTAAACCTGCGCTTGTCAAATTTTAGAAGGGAGTGAATTACTTTATTTCAGGCATCAACACATGAAAGTTTGAGATATGACTTTGTTATTGTGTCTGAGTACAGAAACTTATAGCGCTGATAATTATGCAACCCCACTATACTTCTACACTCCTCCCCTCCCCCTCTTACGACATGCTACCACGGAGCCCTATTCACGACAGTGATATTTCTAGTTGGTTTTTATAGTGGACTAGACCGCTGCGTCACTGGATTTTTAACCTGACTGGACTATACATGACATGAATGGATGGTTGTTGGAATTGATTGAACCTTTTTACACTAACAGACAGAGTCAACACTAAATATTTGTTGTATCCTATTTTGCTTGAAATATCCTGTCTTGGGGACACAGAGGGCCTCATTCTGTGTCTGTCTCTTGCAAGCAGGGCTCAACACTAACACTGGTCCGCTGGTCCGAGACCAGTGAAAATCTAGAAGGACCAGTGAAAATTCTGGAGGACCAGTAACTGTCCTATTTACAAATTTGGCGCTTTTGCCCTGTAGGACCAGTGGCCAAAATAGTTAGTGTCTAGGCCTGGCAAGGGTGGCTAAGAGCTGCCGTCGTTTCTGTATTACTTCCAATTGTCCGTGTATGTGCATGCAGTATCTACTGCTAACTACATCATAAGTCACTATAGTGAGCAAGTGTAAAACAGACTCAAACCTATATATGTATGTTAGAGGTGTCTAAATCGAATTTTTTCCAACCTTGGGCATTTACCTCAGTCCTTTAATTTGATATATTGGTAACTTTGTACAGACATAGTCTTCATTTTTTTAGAAAACTTCAGTATAAATTTTAAAGATTACTGGTTCTTACATGAGGACCACACCTTATAATATAATAGCCACTACTACATGTACGGGTACACTAAGGCTGCAGCCTGAGAATATACAGCACTGAGGCAAATATTTTCCAGGGTCTATTTGAGGAATATCTTTTTCAAAAACATGCACATAATTTTGTAATTTCTCAGATTTTCACAGAAATGTGGTGTGCCTGCACTCAGTGTGGCTATGGGGGCCTGGGGTATTACTATATAAGACAGAGAAGCGTTGCTGTTGCTATGTTCCTTGTGCCCACAAACTGCTTGTGTGTAAACACTTACTTGGTGACCAGGCCCCGATCTCCAAAAGCACCTCAAGTCGAAATCTCAGCTATAATTGAGATTTTGCTCATATCAGAGTATGAATTTTGGATAGAAGTTCGTAATCTTGACATTTTACTGTAATATACTCAGAATAAAGTGGATGTTTTGTGATGCTAATTTCGAGTCTAACCTATCATGGATATTACTGTATAGATGAATGACATTATTTGAGATGAGATTTAGTTCAAGTTGAGATGCTTCAGGAGATCGGGGCCTCCGGGGTTCAAATACGGGTTGAGGCACTCATGTATATGCCTGCCATATTTCAGCAGAAAGCTGACCGGCAATTAAAGGCTATGCTCCGCATCTACAGAACACTGAAACAGTGGTACCCTGAGTCTCTTAAAGACACAAACAGTGAAACTGACTGTAACCTTACACTTAGCGTAACTCTAGCAGTGCAAAGATATTGGAAAAAAGTCAGTATATACATACACCAGTGAACATGTCCGTATTGACTTATTCCTGCTTGCCTTTTATTATAATCAGATGTATGGATGGAGAGAGTGTCACCATATGGTGGCTTGTAGAGGGTAATTCTCATGTTTCTATTGTTTAATTATTCGTCAAACCATTAATCAACTTTGCTGATCAATGCATCGTCTTTGAAGCAGGAATCTAGGAACCTAAAATATTTGTGGATATCTGGCAATTGTGTCGTGATCTGGATATATATGTGATCTGGATATAATCATTTTCTTTCTACATGCTGTATACATTCAGTATCATGCGACATAGTCGAACTGGTATAAATATCTAGGTTATACATGTTTGTATACTTTAAACTACATGTACAGACTAATCCAATTTATGTAATAGTTAGAACATAATTAATAAGTAAATTTTTAATGATTAAAAAGGGCGGTGCTAGCGAAGAGAATATAACATTCTACATTTTGATTGGCTGATAGAAATACGCGCCAACAGTCTCGTCTTTTGAGAGCAAAATCTTAATGATTAAATTTTCATTTAACCGTCAAAAATTGGCTTTTTCATCGGCTCAAAAAATGATTAAATTTTCAGTTAACTGCTATAAATTTGCTCAAAATGTAGGTTATATTCTACAGGTATATCCTGAACAAACACGCTGTTACAGCTGTAATAGATACTAAACGTGAAATCATGTCTCCCTTTTCAGAAATTTGGATTACCCGAGTTCAATATATAGTTTGCTGATGATAACACTAGCATTTGTTTACAACTAAGAATTTTAATACGGATTTTATTTCTGAGGTTTGCACATTTTGTATATCAATGTATTAATAATGGTGTATTGCCAACTGTTTTTCAGGCTGACTTGATCTACAATGAAACTTTGACTGGTGTTTGGGGTGTGCGTCACAGTGTGTGTGTTTGAAATTGAGAGAACAGATTGCGTCGAAGTACAGGGAACCAGTCAAAATGTCGGACACAGAGAACACCGGGCTGATGTCACAGACTACTGGTAATGGTGGGGGAACCAGCAGGAAAAAACCACCTCCACCAGACTGGGGAAAGTTTGGATTGAGCCAGGAGCCAGCTAAAGCAACATATGGTGGAAATGTGGACACTGGAATAGAGACCGGGTACCAACATACTGACCAAGGAAATAAGAATGAACTCTTCCAGGAGGATCAGGTTAACTTTACTTGTCAATTTGTTTCTTATGCCTACACCAGAGTAATTTTGGGGCGGGAATATAGATTTTTTCTTTGTGTTTGGCTTATGTTTGTTTGTTTATTCAGCTTAAATGCTGTTCTTCAATAATTTTTAGCTCCACTATTCGTAGAATAAGGGGAGCTATTGCAGTCACCCGAGCGTCGGCGTCGGCGTAACACTTTTGTTAAAGTTTAGGTACAGGTTTTTAACCTCTTATATTCACTAAGTCTTTTAAGATATTGCTATCATACTTTGCATACTTGTTTGCCATCATGACCCCAACCCATATGCAGGAGTAGGTAAGTCTATAAGGCATTTTGATGAAATTATGCCTTTTTTATACTTATTGCAAATAGTGCAAATGTTAAAGTTTAGGTACAGGTTTTTTTACCTCTAATATCTTCATAGTGCATTGACATATTGCTTTGATACTTTGCATTCTTGTTCACCATCATGACCCCAACCCATACACAGGGGTATGTAACTCTTTTAAGCATTTTGGTGAAATTATGCCCCCTTTTTTCAACTTAGTGCAAATGTTAAAGTTTAGGTACATGTTTTTTTCACCTCTAATATTTTCAAAGTGCATTCACATATTGCTTTACATACTTATTCACCATCATGACCCCAACCCATACACAGGGGTAGGTAACTCTATCAAGCATTTTGTTGAAATTATGCCCCCTGTTGGACTTGGAAATGCAAATGTTAAAGTTTAGGTACAGGTTTTTTGACCTCTAATATCTTCATAGTGCATTGGCATATTGCTTTGATACTTTGCATACTTGTTCACCATCATGACCCCAACCCTTACACTGGGATGGGTAACTCTATCAAGCATTTCGTTGAAATTATGTCCCCTTTTGGACTTAGAAATGTGAATGTTATAGTTTAGGTACAGGTTTTTTTAACCCCTTATATCTTCAAAGGGAATTGATATATTGCTATGATACTTTTCAACTTAGTGCAAATGTTAAAGTTTAGGTACATGTTTTTTTCACCTCTAATATTTTCAAAGTGCATTCACATATTGCTTTACATACTTGTTCACCATCATGACCTCAACCCATACACAGGAGAAGATTACTATTGTGCATCTTGTTGAATTATGCCCCCTTTTGACTAAGAAATGCTTATTTGTTTACCTTCAATGACCAAGAGGACATACACATGAGTAGCTAACGGTCCTGCATAATTTGTCCAAATTATCCCCCTTTTTCGACTTAGAAGCCCCAACCTCTACACAGCAGAGGGTAATGCTGCTGTTATGAAGCATTTTGTTTTGAATATATAATGATTGTACTATCCTAGCATGGCGCCGCGAATAGTGGAGCGCGCTGTTCGTGGGCAGCTCTTGTTAGTTATATTCAGCGGCCGATTCATCTACCCAGTTCTCCTGGACTGTATTCTAACCAGCACTACCTTAACTTTAACTTCCACAGGGAACCGGCAAGTTCTCCACAATATATGTCCTGCTATTAAGTGTCCTCATCAGGCCTCAATAAATCTACTTGTCCGCTCGTCCTGCTAATTTTTTTCATTCTTTATTTATATAGCAGGACTAGTAAGATTTTGGGAGTTTTTTCTTTGTCTATATTGCAGGACAAGTGCTTTTAAAATATTTGTTGAGGCCTGCTCATTTAGTTTACACTGCAATGTCAATACATCAGTCTAAATATAGATCTGTTTACTTTTCAAAATTATGAATTCTAGATACTGATTGACTGTCGTCAAGTTTGCTAGAATTTTACAGCATCATCATCAGATCCTAGTTCCCTGTGTATCGTCTCGTATAGTATGACATGTACTGATCAAGATGATATTAAATTAGTTTGCCTTTAATCTTGTTTTGTCCCATGTATTTCAGTTATGTACGGTTGGCCTATTATACCAGTGCATCATTTGGAATCTCAAGCTGAGCTAATTCAAAATATTGTCACTTATCTTTGAGATTAATTTGGTGTGAGTCTTATAATAATAATAATGTCTCTAATTTCTGTGGATAACTTAATTGGTAAACCAATTTGCAAATTTTCTTGTGTTTACTATTGTAGAATCTTACACAGAAAATGTGGTGGAAAGCCAATTTTTTCATCAGTGAACCTATATTGTTTGGTACATGGGATGGTGTATTCACATCATGCATGATTAACTTATTGGGTGTCGTCATCTTCCTCAGAATGGGTTGGATAGTGGTAAGTTCTGGTGCTAATATTATAATTTTTAGGGGTTCCAGATTTCAAGGATTTTAAGGGTTTTTTAAGGAGTGTGTATATTTCAATTTTGGGTGATTGATATTATAAGTGAAATTATGGAATTGTCTACATTTAACTTTGCCATCTACTTCAGAAATACAATTTGTGAAATATTTATAGTCCAGAAAATTTGACACGACTCTCGACCTTCTATTAGCATAATTTAAATGCTGTTATATTGTCTATATTTATAATCCTGTTGTTTGTTTTCATAAGCTGGAAGCATCATGAAGACGCTTGATGTGTAATACCAACACAAACCTAAAAGACCAATATTGCACAATTTGCTCATGGAAATTTATATATTCAACGCAAGAACCTTATAATATATTCATGCGTAAAGGTCAGGAGCTCGGTGCTTTACCTTGCGATAACTTCAGATTTTACTGTACTTGTGATTTGATTGCTTCAACTATGTGTTGTTTCTATGTTCAGGGGAATGCTGGGGTGAGCCTGACCATCCTGACTATCATTCTGGCAGTCCTTGTGGTCCTTATTGTAGCCCTTAGTGGTATAGGGGTCTGTGAAAGATGTAAGGTCGAAAGTGGTGGAGTGTATTTCCTGATTTCTCATGTATTAGGAGCCAGAATAGGGGGCAGTGTTGGAGTCATATACTGCTTTGCTCAGGTACGCAATTTTGTGAATATACAAGTTAATACATACACTGCAACCTCTAGAGCCGCCCTTCAGAGAGCAACAACCTCTCGCATGATCATTTTGTTCCAGCAGTAACCATTTACTATAAATTTTATCTTTCTGGCACCACAACCAAACTTGTGTGTCTCAAAGTATGACTTGATGAAGTTGAAATTGTGACATAGTGAAGTTGAGATAATTCCTTTGGGGAGTTGAAATTATGACTTGTTGAAGTTGAAATTATGACTTATCCTGGTAGTAAAGTTGAAATAAAGACTTGGTGAAGTTGACAATATAACTTTGCAAAGTTGAAATTATGACTTTGTGATGTTGACAGTTTAACTTTGCGAAGTTGAAATTATGACTTTGTGATGTTGACAGTATGGCATTGTGATGTTGAAATTATGTTTTGAAGTTGAAATAATGCCCTATTAGTGATGTTGATAATATAACTTTGCAAAGTTGAAATTATGTTTTATGAAGTTGAAATTATGACTTTGTGATGTTGATAATATAACTTTGCGAAGTTGAAATTATGTTTTGATGAAGTTAAGACTTGGTCAGGTTGAAATTATCACTTTATGAAATAGAAATGTCCAGAGTATAAATGATTATGTGTGTATTTGCAGGCAGTGACATGTTCCCTCTCTGTGATGGGTTTTGGTGAATCTATAGTAGGACTAACTGGTGTAGACAATCCATGGTTAGCTAAAGGAGTGGCTATATTACTTGTTATATTATTGCTAGGTAAGTTTTACTGTTTTAAACATATATTGACAGTAAAATGTTGAATACAGCAGGGTGTTTCTTTTCTTAAAATAAGACATCTTGGGCCCTTGAAAAAAATCATGAATTTTGGGCTAAAAACTGACAAAATTTAATGTATAAGTAAGTGTTATATTCCAGTTTACAAAGAATTAATGTTTCAAAGAAAGAAAAAAATTGCAAGTGATGCTGCATGCAAACTTTCTGACTCACAGAGATATCCACTTATTCAGTAATTGATCAGTCGAACTAAACCGGAGTAAGAGCCAGGTGACGAGAATATAACAACGACACCACACAAGGACATCCTACAGATATACAGTGAACATGCTATTTTGAAAGGCACTAAGCGGCCTTTTGCTGGACAACAAAGTTGCAGAAGGGCACATACAAATGGAACACAGTTACACAAAAAAACACAATGGCCCAATAGTTTTGGGATTTTTTATTTATTCGTACTTTAAAGTGGACTTATATTATACTGTTAAATCACATATTTTCGTCTGTCTTAAATTTCGTGGATTTCGATGAAAATGCATTATCGTGGGGTCGTAAGTTCATGGAGTACAAAACATGGAAGCTTAAACCTATGGTATGTATTGGGAATGTCAATTAATCGTGGGGATTAGATTTCGTGGTGGAGCTCAACAACGAAATCAACAAAAATTCAACTCCCGCGAAAAATAATGAATTGACAGTACTGTATATTTTGCCTAATTACAGGTATAAATGTTGCTGGTGTTAAATGGGTGATCAGATTACAACTATTATTGTTGTTCGTGTTATTTCTGTCAGTGATGGATTTCTTTGTTGGATCATTTGTTCACACTGATGAAGGTAAGTTAATATACAGTAAAATTTCAGTTAAATTTGTCACATCATTTTTCCTTTTCTCATACATGCCATGTTTCGCTAACCCTTTTGCGTGAGATTGGTGATGGAAATACAGGGGGATTTCATTAAAATGAGGGAGATTTTCCTTTCTCAAACTTTTGACTTAAGTTAATGAAGTTGATATGCAGATTTTATCTTTGTTACCTGACTATGACAATATCATGCATGTTTCATGAAAGAAGTTAATTAATAGTTGTGATCATTTTCATAATGTAAACAAAAAATGTCAGGTTCCAGTGCGTCTAAGAAATGCTTGAAATTTTATGAATTTGCCTCCGAGCATGTGTGAATAGTCTAAAATGCATGGATCATCTGAAATGGCTGCACTGGAACAAACTTTTCTGAAAAAAAAAAAGTTATTTCATGAAAAATACCTAGTATTGATTTTTGCATTTCAACATGAGAACAATGTTTGAAACAGACCTTTGGTGTAGGGATGTGTACTTATGGCATGCCAAACAGACTTGCGTCTAATTTTCAGGATTGGACATAATACCTCAGTAGGATCCCTGCTGTTCCCATTGGTAGTCTTTACAGATGTTGTACTGTATATGAATAGAGTGCTTCTGATACAGATTAAACAGAAAATAATACAAATACTTACTTATTTACTTAGTTTCATATTTTGTACTACTTTTGCTTCATTTTTTTTCTTTGAATCCTCTCTTCTTTTTTACCTGCGTCTTATACACGATCACGACTTATAGTCAGGGAGCTACGGTAATTATCTTGTTGATTATGTTTCAGAGCATGGTGTAACTGGCTATAAAGAAATCAATCTACGTAACAACTCAGGGCCTGCATATTTACCAGGAGAGAATTTCTTCTCCATATTTGGCTTGTTTTTCTCCACGGTGACCGGAATTCTTGCTGGTATCAATATGAGTGGTGATTTAAGGGAACCCTTTACAAATATACCCCGGGGGACGTTATCTGCTCTCGGCGTATCGTAAGTATCGTGTGAATGACATTTCTGTATCAATTTAATTTTCAAACATTCAGTATTTGTTTAACATTCCCCCCAAGTCTGTCCACCTGATTGTGATTTGAGCCAGGATCCACTTTCAAATTTTGGGTGGAACAGCTATTGTTCTTCCATGATATTGGTTATGTGTCCTCCGCATGTGGAGGGGTTGTCATTTACTTGCAGCAGGGCAAGTTAGTACTGGTTAATGATCAATGCCAGGAAAACTGGTTAGACCTTCTGACTGTCGTTAAATGCCGAGTATAGCTTTTATTTGCCAGTAGCTTTCTGCTGAAAAATGGCAGGCATATGAGTGCCTCCACCTGTATTTGAACCCACGTCGCCAGATAAGACGACAAGTGCTCTAACATCTGCGCTACTGAGGCGTATATGACTGAAAAATTGTTGAAATATAGCCCTTAACACAGCAAAAAAGTTTCTGTTGAATTTCAGTCTATATATACATATATTTTGCTGTATTTGTGGTGAAGTATTACATTTGTGTTGTGAGACAGGGTTTTGGTTTTGGCACAATAAAATAGAAAAAGTTGATGAATTGTTAGGATTTTTATTATACAAATTTAGACTACTACTAGGTAGATTTTGGAACTGTTGTTTATATATGAAAAAAAAATGTACAAATAAAATCCCATTTCTTAAATTTGACATCAGAATTTCGTTTTTATGAGACAAATTTTAAATCACATGAATTTAAAAACTTTGAGCATTATTTACCAAGGACATCAAACTATTTGTGAAAATGCCAGAATGTCACAGGCTGCTTGTCTTACTGCTAAAATCTCATATCAGAAAGTTTATGTGGAAAATTTAAAATCACATAAATTTTAAATATTTTTGCTGACATAGTTATTCCAATTTGTGTTATGTTTGACTGTTCTTCAAAAAATGTTAAATGCCAGAATATCACAAACTGTAGCTCTCAATTTTGTGTGTGTTTTTTCAGAACTTTTCTATACATTGCCTTTACTCTGGTTATTGGAGCTACTTGTACAAGATCATTTCTTCATTCGGACTATATGATATCTGAAAAAGTAAGTACACTCAAGCCCTTCATTAGATTAGAAAGGCACTTGGGCCATGCTAGGTTATGCACTTAAGGATATGACGTATAGAAAGCGTCTGACTGCCATGATGAAATAGTACGAAAAACTTAAAACGGATGTGTCAGCATGTACTCATCTCTTAAAATCAAGCATTTACTGTATAGTTATCTCTATATTACATTATGATAAACTTCCAGAAAAAGCTATAGCTGAAATCTTATGTGTCATTTATTCCAAATGTTTAAAACACCAACACTTGCGAATACTAGCTACAACGTATGTGAAACGTATAATAATACGCCCGCACAAAATTTTATCCAAGTTTTAATATTTGTTTAGCAAGCATTCCGACCACTGTAGAGGAAGGTTCTTTTGCATTTATTTCATAAGAATATAGACCAGCTAATGCAGAAGAGCCTATAGCTAAAACAGTGCTCATCTTTTATTATACACGCTTTTCAAAAACAAATTATCAAGAACACTGGATACAACGTATTCAAAACATTAAAAAATTTAGCCGAGCAACCAACATGAAATTTGGGATAAAACTTCTATAATTGTTACTCTACTTGTTGCATGTATGAAAGCACTATGTTGTTCTACTATTTATTTCGTATAACTAAAATTTGGTCAAAAATGAAAAATCACATATCTTAAAAAACTAGCTGAGCAAAACTGTTAGGAACTTCCCAAATCATAGCCATAAATGAGTTAATGATAAATATCACTGGTTTGATATTCATTGCACAGACAGATCAAAGAGTTGCCAATTACATTAAGCACTTTTTCACACAAAACAAGCCATAATTGTTCAAATAACAAAATACAGACCAAAAATTATAAACACCCGTAATGATAGTGTTTATAGCGCTGGGGAAAAGCTGATTCTGGCTTTAAGGTGCTAGGGTACCACACATTTATATCCATTTATATTTTGTCAGCACTATTGCTCTGTAACTCTTGGTTAAATTTAAATGAAACTTCACATGATTTCGAAGCTAAAATAGCCGTGTCAGACCATGTATTATCTGGGGGGTATGAATAAATGATAAGAAATAGAATTGAATTAAACAACTAACATATTTTGTTTCCTTGGTTACAGGTGTCGATTGTTGGTGTGTTATGGTTAGCTGGGTTGTATATATCATCAGTATCAGCAACTATGGGCAGTCTGTACGGACCTCCTAGGATACTTCAAACTATTGCCAATGAAAATGTCATACCAATCATTCGTGTTCTTGGGCATGGTGTAAGTAATCATAGACTATACTTAATAAGAGTTTGTTAACCAGTTTAAAAATACAGACCTACCATTTTATGACATTGTTCAGAAACAACCAATCATGTGCTTGATTTTTAAACAGACTGGTCTCCACACTATCTTTTAAAAATAAAATGAGGGTTTCGGAACCAGTCTAAGAAAACAGCCCTGCCATTGGTCAGTTCTATTGCATTTTTCAGGAACAACAAATCAGGTGCTGGAATTTTAAACAGACTGATCTCCACACAATCTTTTTCAAATAAAATGAGGCTTTGGAAACAAGTTTATTCATGCAGCCCTGCCATTGGTCAGTTCTATTGCATTTTTCAGAAACAACCAATCAGGTGCTTGGTTTTAAACAGACTGGTCTCCACACAATCATTTGAAAATAAAATGAGGGTTTGGGAACAAGTTTATTTATGCAGCCATGCCATTGGTCAGTTCTTGGACATTTTTCAGAAACAACCAATCAGGTGCTTGAAATAACCAGACTGGAATACATTGTGTTTTGATCGATTTACAAATCTTGTATGAAACATGGAAATTCCTTCATGAAATTTGACTAAACAATGTTGATTTTGTCCACATGTGAAGTTGCTGGCTCCTAGCTGGTCAGGATACAGTCCAGGAAAACTGGTTGGTAGGTGAATCAGTTATAGTATCTTATATGACTGAAAATTGTTTTGAGAAAAAGCATTTAACCCCGAAAAACAGTCTAAGGACTAAATTAGATATAAAATGTCTATTTTCAGAGAGGTCCCAATAAAGTCCCGATTTATTCTTTGGTGCTGATCACTTTAGTTGTGTTATTGTTTGTGTTTGTTGGTGATGTGAACACACTTGCTCCCATCGTGACTACGGCATTTATGATGTCATACGCAGCAGTTAACTACGCATATTTCGCACTTGCCATGAGCTACGATAGACGTCAAGCCAGAGATTTGAGATTCGGTGTTCCGAATCAAATTAAGAACCAGAGTGGAGAAAAAGGGTACGGTGCTACGTGTAAAACGGACATAGTGTATAAAGATTCTATTCAAACTCTTCGCACGGACCTAGATAAACTCTTCCCTGAGAGACTTACACATCACGGTCAGCATGTGGTCAACCAGCATGGTCAAGGTCATGAAGGTCACATGACACCAACTGAGGCAGACTTTGATGCTACGAAGAAGTCAAGGTCGTTAGATAATATATCTGAAGCCAGTGAAATGTCTCAAGGACTTCTCATCAAAGAAGGAGGTATATTCTATTAAATATTTCCTATGCAAAAATTGTTTGTATGCTGTGCTTTAAGTCTTCAAAGGACTGATCAGATTCGAAAAATTTATAATGCCATTATGGTTTTTAGCTCCACTATTCGTAAGATAAGGGGAGCTATTGCAGTCACCCGAACTTCGGCGGCGGTGTCTGCGTCGGCGTAAAGCTTTTGTTGAAGATTAGGTACAGGTTTTTTAACCTCAAATATTTTGCAAGTCCTTTGAGATATTGCTTTCATACTTTGCATACTTGTTCGCCATCATAACCCCAACCCATATTCCAAAGTAGGTAACTCTAACAGGCATTGTGGTGAAATTATGCCCCCTTTTTCTACTAAATACAAATAGTGCTAAATTAAATTTTAAAGTTAAGGTACATCTAATATCTTCAAAGTGCATTTACATATTGCTTTGCATACTTGTTCACCATCATGATGCCAACCCATAAACAGGGGTAGGTAACTCTATCTAGCATTTAGGTGAAATTATGCCCCCTTTTTCAACTAAGTGCAAATGTTACAGTTTAGGTACAGGTACTTCACCATCATGAGCCTACCCCTGTGTGAGGTAGGTAACCTTATCAAGCATTTTGTTGAAATTATGCCCCCTTTTGGACATTTAAATGCAATTGTTAAAGTTTAGGTTCAAGTTTTTTAACCTCTAATATCTTCTAAGTGTATTGATATATTGCTTTGATAAGTGCATTCACATATTTGATTTGCATACTTGTTCACCATCATGACCCCAACTCCTACACAGGGGCAGGTAACTATATCAAGCTTTTGGTGAAATGCCCCCTTTCGGACTTGGAAATGCAAATGTTAAAGTTTAGGTACAAGTTTTTTAATCCTAATATCTTCAAAGTGCATTGATATATTGCTTTGATTCTTTGCATACTTGTTCACCATCATGACCCATACCCCTACACAGGAGTAGATAACTGTTTAGCATTTTGTTAGAATTATGCCCATTTTTGGACTTATAAATGCTTATTTCTTCACCTTCATGACCCAGAGGACCTACACATGAGTAGGTAACTGTCCTGCATTTTGTCCAAATCATCTCCCTTTTTATGTCCCCAATCTTTGATGAGGGGGCATATTGCTTTGCACATGTCTGTCGGTCTGTCTGTCGGTCGTATAAATTGGTTTCCGTTCAATAACTCAAGAACGCTTTGACCTAGGATCTTCAAACTTTACATGGAGGTTTGTCAGCAACTGTAGATGACCCCTATTGATTTTGAGGGCAGTAGGTTAAATGTCAAGGTCACTGTGACATTTACTATTTCTGACTATTTGAATGGTTTCCGTTCAATAACTCAAGAACGCTTTGACCTAGGATCTTCAAACTCTACATGGAGGTTGGTCAGCAACAGTAGATGACCCCTATTGATTTTGAGGTCAGTAGGTTAAAGGTCAAGGTCACTGTGACCTTTGCTATTTCTGACTATTTGAATGGTTTCCGTTCAATAACTCTAGAACGATTTGACCTAGGATCTTCTAACTCTACATGGATGTTGGTCAGCAACAGTAGATGACCCCTATTGATTTTGAGGTCAGTAGGTCAAAGGTCACTGTGACCTTTACTATTTCTGACTATGTAAATGATTTCCGTTCAATAACTTAAGAGCGCTTTGACCTAGGATCTTCAAACGTTACATGGAGGTTGGTCAGCAACAGTAGATGACCTCTATTGATTGTGAGGTCAGTAGGTTAAAGGTCAAGGTCACTGCGACCTTCACCATTTCTGGCTATTGGGCTGCCATGGGGGCATACGTGTTTTACAAACATCTCTTGTTCGACTTAGAAGCCCCGACCTCTACACAGCAGAGGGTAATGCTGCTGATATGAAGCGTTTTATTTTTAATATATAATGATTATGTACTATCCTAGCATGGAACTGCGAATAGTGGAGCGCCCTGTTTGTGGACAGCTCTTTTTTTTACAAACAGCCGCCAGGAAAAATATTGCATTGTCATAGTTCAAGATTGTGAACATGCTAGAGTCATGATTGTGAGCTTTTTCTTATGAATCTTCACAATGGTCATCTCTACAAATTCTAGGTCAAGTTCATATTATGTCATTTGGGACAAAAAATAGGTCACTAGATCAAAGCATAGAAAAATCTTAATAGAAAGTGTATTTTGCAATTGAATTAATGTGTTAATCTTAGTGAGAATCTTTGTTTTGATGAAATGTAGGTCAAGTTTAAATATAGACCATCTTGGATAAAAACTTGGTCACAAGGTAAAATTATAGAGAAATGTAATGTATTCAAAAGAGGCCGCATTTTTCAGTCGACATTCTTAAATCTTGATCATGATGTTAGTTATGATGAAATCTATGTCCATTAAAAATTCTAGATCCTAGGTCACAAGGTCTAATTATAAATAACCTTGAGTACGGGTATGCAATAGAATTGCATTTTGCCAAGTTAGATTCACAATAATTTGACAATGTATTCTGTATTATATTTCCGTTAGATCTACAACACATGTTCTATTTTTAGATCCAAGACACCCACCAAATATGGAGATTACTAAGCAACCAAGGTCATGGTATTCTTTTCTGTGCAATAGATGGCTCTCATTATTTGGGGTAAGTAATTATGATTCGCCATTTAATTCACTGGAGGTATATTTTGTTAATAATTTGCCTGTGTGTGCTAGTTTGTTGGTCGTGGCTTGAGACTGCCGCACAACAACAGCCTATTTTCTGCAGCTCCCATTAGGTATTGCTCTTTTCAGAGGTTGTACTGTGCTTGTGTTTATATATAAAAATTAGTTGAAAGTATCAGATTCATACCCTGTACATTGTACCTCATGCACAACATGTTGATATACTAAATCAAGCTGTATCTGTCAGTCTGCCTTTCTTTGAAAGCCCATTCTTTTCGCTGCATCACCTCCAAAAGTTTTGGTAGGATTTCCTCCATACTATCACAGATAAACAACTTCAACATGTAGATGTGCACGAAGCAAAGAATTTGGGCTGCTTCAAGTTTCATTAGAATAATGGCACTTCGTAGGCAGAGGTTATGGCCACAGCTCTTAGACTAGTATCTTCAGAAATAAACTAAAAACCATGTATTATTGTTTTTCAGTCCCTCGTATGTATGGTGATTATGTTTGGAACACAGTGGGTATATGCACTGGTTGAATTGATAGCTGCTATCATTGTATATATTTATATTGGACAAGCCAGTCCAGGATACTTTCCAGGTAAATAATATTTTAAAACTGAAAACAGGCTTTTATATGGTGGCTGATTTATGCCATGTCGTATTTTTGTCACAACAATTGGAAAATGCAACAATGTAAAGATACGACAAAGTTGATTTTTTCGCATTGTTACATTTTTCGCTTTGATTTGGCGAAAGAGTGAAAATACGACATGGCATAAATCAGCCACCATACTTTTATGATAATATACATGAAACAAATGTTGATGGCTTATTTATGATCATTTAAAACATGTACATACAATCAACTCTCATTATCTCGAATTACTTCGAACCTTGAAAATTCTTCGACAAAATGAAAAATCTTTTCAGAAGCATTTTTTGCTTCAATTATAATCACAGTATGGGTTAAAACAGGTGTTTCCCAGTATTTGACCTCCGTCGGGCCAAAATTTATATCTTGCTTCTAAATTATAAATATCAGGGGTCTTACGGTGGTCGGGATTTGCTGCAGTAGAAAGAATGAACATTTCTGCACAAAGTAAGTTATTTGATGAAAAAATTCAATGTAAGTTATGGTCATTTGAAATTTCATCAGATAAATTTTAACAAACGATGTTTGAAACATAGGTATGGTCTAATGGCGCCTGAAATGTTATTGCACCTTATTTTCAGGATTGGCCATTATGCCTCAGTAGGACCTCTGTAGTATACTCCTTTATATAATTATGCATTGTAGGTATTGCTGAGTTTAATTTCTATAACTGGATGAAGACTGGTATACAAAGATGCGTCAGGTAAGATTGTAACGCTACAGTGTGTATTGCATGTCTTTTGTGGGGAGTGGTTGTCTAGAGGTTGGGCACATGCTTTGAGATTGAGAGGTCCTGGGTTTAATCCCCGCCTATGTCAATACTTAATTTCTTTGAGCAAGAATACATACCTTAATGTTCCTTGTTTACTAGGGCTGTGTACCGGTTTCCGATATAAATCGAATACCGGTATGTTGCGTTCGTTCAATACATCGTATCAAACGTGTCTGTATCGGTCAAAAAATCGATCAACAGAAATATACATGTAAATTAATAAAATACCATTTTCAATCAAGTTTTTTCGTCGTCTATTTGTTTCGTCTCAAAATGGTCTGTTCGTCGAAGTAGTTTATGTCCAAGTTAATCTAATTTTCAAACAAGAATCTGCTATGTAAATCACTCGCGCAATTTAAAAAATATGCAAGTAGGTTGTTTATCACATATTAGGCCTGACTTGATTGTGATAAATACATGTTGTAGGTCTGCACATGCATATTTACAGTATTTATATGTTTTATTCCCAAAAGAATATACATGTATCATGTAAAATGACAATTTAGTTGAGGCATAAATTTATTGGTTTTAAACATTGGAAGGAAAACCTTTGGTTGCATATTCTGAAGGTTGTTTAATATGGGTATTAAATTTGGTAGTCAGCCACGAAATCACTTATAAATAAATATTAGGCAAACAAAGTAATATTGTATTTCTGGTAACATGCTGAAAAATAAGGTAGGCAGGTAGCTAGGAAAAACATTTTATTTTGTAATGTAAATATTTCTAAGAGGGGCAGAAAATAGGGAACAGGTACCACATATCATTTAGTTTTGTCCTTAGTCAATTTTAAGTATCATACTCATGTCTCTATTTTGTTTTTCTTTCATCTATCTCAGTGGGAAAGGAAATCAAGAGGAGATAATTGTAGCTCCAAACACTCCCGCAGTTACCACCCTTGCTGCGCAGTTAACAGAAGATAACGAAGATTTTGCCAGTAGGGGGCGCTATCATCAATCAGAGGTCGTACAAGGAGAAAACTTTGATGATTACGATGATGATAGTGAACCATAGTGAAACTACTCTCTATAAAAGAGAGTGGGGCAAGGGGAAATCACTCTGTAGTATTTTACTGAAATTTTAATATGTGATTCAAAGGGAAGTCACTCTGGTAGACTGGAAAGCAATATATGGAGGCCAGTTATACAAAGTTTGGAATTTTATGAAGTGAAAGAAGGCATCTCCAAAGATTAGGTATTCTGGAGAAATGAACTGTTTAAAATGTAGTTAGGGACCAGTTGTTATTTGGAAGAAAGATCTGTTTAAATTTCTTTGTGTTGTGGGACCAATTATTATTTGGAACACAGAATCTGTTTAAAATTCCTTTGTGGGACCAGTTATTATCAGGGTAATAGAAAGTGTGATGAGTAAGGATTGTGTTTGTTCTGTATAAAGCTACTGTTTGTTGGATTGTTGTGCATAAAGATACTGTTTGATAGATTGGTCTGAGTAAATATACTGTTTGATAGATTGGTCTGAGTAAAGAAACTGTTTGATAGATTGTTTCCCATAAAGACTCTGTTACAGTAGATAAATGTGTATTGACCTAAAATGTTGGTTGTAGTTGGGAATCTATTAATTTAAGGACTTTAGACAAAATGGGAGTTTGACTTTTAGACAAAGATGCGATTAGATGAAATAGGATTAGAAGAAATGGGACGTTCCCATTCCTTTGCTACCAAATACCAAAGAGTGTGAGATTAATCAGTATCTTTTCCTTACTATGACCACCTAAGAAGAAGTAGGGGTATATATATTATGTTGCTGTGTATGTGTTGGTCTATCCTTCGCACTGTCTGCAGACCTAAACAGGTCTGATTGATAACAGTGATTTTTTTGGCCTCTTTGGGAGAGGGTTCGGGTCCGTTCAGATTGTTTAGATCTTCGTGTCGTGACAACTTGAAATTGGGAATTTTCATGAAGCAGAAAGGCCAAATAAAACAGAAAAAGAGATAACATGTGACTGTTTACTAGTTTCTGTAAACTTTTATGCTTAACCTCTTGTCAAAAATGTTCAAAACTTTGTCATTTTATGTCTGATTTTGATTTTTTTTAAATATTTGGAATTTCTCCCTTCAAAATTTGGAAAATTATAGCCTTTTTTCAAATTTGGAAGGTACCGTTTACTGATAGCAAACAAAGAAGAAAAATAATCACTGTGATACATAGAGAATATGATCCTACAATCCTCAATCTAGGTACAGAGGTTGTTCATGACCTTGGAGGTCAATCATACTGCTTTCAAGTTTCTTAGAGGTCGAATATTAAGGCGATAGTAACCAACCTTTAATGAGAAATCACTAATTACAGAAATAACCTGTCAGTCTGGGGGGACATATAATGTTTTACAAACTTGTGTTGTAATAATTTGCCATTCTAGCCCCATGATTCTAAAGCTTTTTTCATGCTTAAATTTTAAATAAATGTTTCAAACAGTAAGATGTCTCATAATTTACTTAAACTTCTATATTTATGTACATGGATTGCCTTGGAGAAGGCTGAATAATATTTTCTGGTATAACAGTAAAGGTAATTTAGTTGTTGATTTTTTTAGGTGCTTATCAAGTTTCATACTCAAGTTGAGTTGAGCATAAGAAAAGCTTTATAATCGTGAGGCCTGGGTACTGTTTTATCAAAGCACTTACGAAAATCTTAAAATTACGATTAGATTTAAATTCTTTATAACTCCTAAATAGCTACAATTTGTGGCAAAGTGTCGTTCAGTATTAATAACCATTCAGTCAATGAGCCTCTACAAACAATATTTGTCCCCAATATGTAGGTTTTAAAGAATAATTTAAATTTGAACATAAATTTACGATTTCCGTAAGTGCTTTGAGCATGTTTTACATAATTATGATGAAGTATTGACTATTCAATTGGTAATACTTGCTCACTCATTTTGAAATTATTAAAAACATTATGTAGTACTTTGTATTATTTTGTCTTAACTGGCTTGCTGTTTGGTTAAGTATTTTAAATATTGTTATAAGCACTGCCTAACATTTTACATTGATTTAGTACATTTAGATGAGGAGAGCTGCTTTCATTTCTTGATAATTAGAATACCTACATCGCTTCAACTATTATATAAAATATCCTAGGCATAGAGGGTTACGGCACGTATTGTTGACCAGAGAAATGTGTACTGAGGTGCTCGTGGAGAAGGGTATACAAAACATGGTGTTACCCGCTATGTCATGTGATATTTATTTTATTATACCGAGGGATATGCTTAATTAGTTATTTAAAATAATATATTCCTATTCACCTATTGCGTATGTGCATAGTTGCCTCTAACGTTATTACATTATAAGGTCAATATTTATTTACCATTATATCACCCCCTGTGATCGTTGTTGACGTTCTTCATTTAGCAGTATCAGGGGTTTTAATAGGGACTGTATTTCAAGGGTCTGGCTATTTTGAAAATTTTGTACAGAATTTTACCATTTCATAACCAAAATGCCAAAAATTGAACGTTGAGGCAGAATCATGATGACAGATGTTCGAAATAAGATTCTGGAAGTTTTAGAGGTCAAAGGGGCAAAATGACTATCGGAGGGTGATTTTTTTTCATTGCTTGGTGTGTCATGCAAGTTAAAGACTTACTGTACAAACTGTAGGGCATCAAATAAATTGGACGACACATCAGCAAAACACCAATAGTTATAACTTCAACTGCAGTGACATACTGATTTGTGCTGGATGAATGTCTTTATGGTTGTCACAATGTTTCTCTGCTTATTCTCCAAATGACTGATTTCTCTACAACTTCACATGAACAATTGATACCAAGCGAAGTTGTGCAAATTGTCTGGAAATTGAAGTCCAAATGATTTTGCAAGAGTTACGGTCCTATGTGGGAGACTTACGGTACATTTGGCTTTTCTTTAGTCAAAAACCCTGGAAATTTAAGTCTGAATGATTTTTGCAAGAGTTACGGTCCTTTGTGGGAGACACATTGGTACATTTGGCTTTTCTTTAGTCAAAAACCCTGGAAATTTAAGTCTGAATGATTTTTGCAAGAGTTACGGTCCTTTGTGGGAGACTTACGGTACATTTGGCTTTTCTTTAGTCAAAAACCCTTTAGTTTCACTCTCTGTACATGCCACTTAAACATTGCCATTATTTTTATATTGAAAATTGTTGTGACTTATTTACATGCTTGTATTGAGTATGTGTGCATTTTTTGTAGTAATGTGGTACTCAATTAGCTGGGTGCCTAGGGTAAAACATACATGCTTGTATATAGAAAATAGAAAAAACATTATTTCCTGAGGTCTAAGAAAAGAATTGATTGTTTCCAGTAACTGGTATACGCAATAGAATTAGAGTTTAACTTTGTAGGTTGGGAATGTTTCTTTTTGACTTTTTTACATATTGCCTTTTAGATACCTTTTGAAAAGTAAACTTAATATCGAAAAATGAATTTCAAACAAAACACCACCATGAAAACATATCAGATCGCGACAAATGTATTGTTTGGTCACTGGAAGCATACAATTCTTTTTACGCCTTATTGTTAGATTTAATGTGTTCTTGAAATATCTTGAGGAATTTTATCTTATAATTGTGCAATACCACACTGTTTGGAAGTATTTGTTTGTTATATATGTATCATATAGAGACTGATTATACAGTTCAGTTTTACAGTTCGTTTTTAGGTCTGTCACATGTTTACAAATAATGTAATGTCATATAGTCGCCGGGGATAACTCTAGCCTTATCAATAAACAAACAAAGCAAATTATAAACACTGCACGGTCGAATGGCCGCCAGTTATCAGTGTAGATTTAATGAGTATATCATTAAAAGTGTATATGCACAAGATTGAACAAAAATTGAATATCGAAAATGTACTGATTTACATTTTTATTTGTAAACAAAGGCTAGTGTTATCTCCGGCGAACTATAGCATTGTATTTCATTGTTTTATTAATTTTGATTGGGATAGAAAGGCAGTGAAAACTTGAATACCTTCACTAAGAAACATACTCATATAGTTACATACTATCTGCTAAATTAAGAAATTAATAAAAGATGTAAGATGCAATGTTTATGTACACAATGTTTGGTTAACAGATTACTGACCTGATTATACGAGTCATATGAGAAATTGCAATGTTTATGTACACAATGTTTGGTAAACAAATGACTGACCTGATTAAACGAGTCATATGAGAAATTGTAATGTTTATGTACACACAGTTTGGTAAATAGATGACTGACCTGATTATACAAGTCATACATCCATTATCTATTTATATCACAAACAGCCATCACTATTCACTTGTCTCAATCCTTATATACAATATGGTATTAATTGAATAGTATTTATTGTTTTTATATCCTTCATTCTTTTCCATCAAACCCTTGTTCTCTCGATCCTTACACTTAATTCCAAACAAAACTTTCACAATACATGTATTTGGAATAGTCGACAGAGGAATATATTCTCAAACGCAAATGAATCCTAGTTATCAATTTTATCATAGGAAACGGTTTGTAGTTTTTTTTTCTGATTAACCACCATCCATACTGAATTCCATACTGAACTTGTAGTAGCTCCATATCTGAATGCATGTGGGAGTGTTTTTTAGGGGGGGGGGGGGGGGGGGGCGTGGCAGAGAAATTAGGGAGTGTATTAGATTATAATGGTACATGTAGTTTTAGTGTTTTAAGTCTCATCATCAAACTTTAAAATCATGAATCGTATGAACATGAAGTGTAATTCTTGTTTGATTGTGTTGTGATATTTTACATCGGATAATTGTGCAGTTGAACCCATTGAAAGCAGTTATATTTGAATCTTCAGTTTTAAAGTTTTATCCCTTTGATTGTTAGTAAGGTCAGTGGTTGAGAAGAAAATCAAATTATCTGGGGGGAAAAATTGTAGTGAAAAGGTGCAGCTTCTAAAAAAGCTTCGCTAATGTTTCAAGATTAAGTCACCCTAAATATCAGCCTTTGTGAAGAAGCTCTGCTTTTCTAGATAAACTCCAGCTTCTTTAAAAACTGCTCTTGAGCATTGATAGAAGCTATGCTACAGTTGTGTTATTTTTTTCTGAGGACAAAAAGCGCAGCTCCACAAAAGCTGTGTTTTAGGTAAGGATGCCAACAGATATCCAAATATTCCTATTCTGTTCTGAATGTTCAGTTTGCAAATTTTAGGTGTCAGACTGATACTGCAGACTTTAATGTTGTTTTTATTAGAGCTTTAATGCATCTCATGTCATAGCTTGAATGCGTTTTTTGAAGCTGTCCTATCATGGAAGTATGAACTGTATACAGGGTGTTAAAAAAGTTCATTCTCTATGTTTAAGTTTTAAAACTTTATTTTTCTGATGTCAGAAGAATGTACAATTTTCATGTTAAATTCCAGAGTGTTCTACCATTGTTCTACTCTGTCTGGCATCAAATGAAGCTATTCAAGTGAGAAATTGAAATTGTACACTGCATACGTAGCTCAGGAAAATTAGTATGAATTCAAATTTTGAGAACAAACTTTTTTAACACCTTGTACATTCCTTCATTTGTGAGGTTCATTATACGTTTGTGTCCATAATCTGTGATGTTTACACATTTAAATCCTGAATCTTATATACTGTAAAATCATTAAATTTTAACGGGACAAAATTTCGTGGTTTTGGTGAAAATGCATTTAAGTGGGATCGTAAATTTGTGGATTGCAAAACATGAAAGGATAAACCCATGTTCGATTATTGAGAAGTCAATTATTCGTGGTGATTAGATTTCGTGGTCGAGTGCTACAACGAAGTCAACGAAAATTCAACTCCCTTGAAAAATAATGATTCTACAGTTAATCTTGAATCTCATATAAATCATTTTAATTTATTCTCCTTTTTTTCTATCTCCTCTAATAGTCCATAATCAAAAAGAGGACTGTCAGTGTTTCTCATGAAGCATAATGTATTATTTTTTTACGTTTAATGTTTATTTATATTCTGTCAAATCATTGATATTTGTGGGTTTTAATTTATTTGTTTTCATAGACCACCAAAAATAGGATACATCTATAAAATTTACTTCCAATAGGGTAAGTTAGTACTGGTAAGGATTCAGTCCAGGAAAACTGGTTAGGTGAATCGGTCACTGTATATAACTGAACATTTTTTGAGAAACGGTATACAACCTGAATACACATAGACTTCCCGCCCAATATTTAAAATTGTCATTTTCCTATAATTCACATAATTTAATACCCACTAACTTAAAGATGAATGATTTTATAGTATACTATTGTTTAACAGTGCAATTTTCTCCTGACATTCCTGCCTTTATTGTATGTTACATATATATTTTAGTGTAATAAGTATCGGATATTTCGGAGTTTTCAAATGCTAGTACTTGACGGCACCATCCTTTTTTGTTTGCTCTAGAGCTGCTAAGTATTTTTTTTTCTCCCACCTGAGCAGAAGTTTCTCTTGCTCATGTTGAATTCCTACATGTATGATCATGTGGCTTTGGGCATTTGTCGAGAATTATTTGTTAGCAGTAAACTTGTTGCTCAGTCCATTTGTCATTTACTTTATTTTTGATAATATATGTAAGAAGGTGAGAAAAATGTGCAACCAGACGGGGGCTCGAACCCTGGTACACCAGGAATATGAGGATGAATTCTTCGATGGAGGGAGTGTATATAGTAGTGGGTATAGGCCTTGATTATTAATAGGGGAGAAACTTCTAGCTCGGTCGATAGAGCATTGGCCCTGTAAGCGAAGGGTCCCAAGTTCAGCCCCAGTCTGGTTGCACATTTTTCTCACCATGTTACATATTAATATGGTTAATTTGTGAATAATCTGTTGCCCGTCAACAATATTTACTTGTAACTTGTCCACTAACATATGCAATAATTTGTTACTCCATTTTCTTTGCCTACCTGAATAATTTTAAAGAAGTTAGAAATTAAGGTCCGGGCAGCATGAAAATGTTAGGTGAGTGGGGGCGAGAATCTACTAATTTATTTATTCTGACTTTCATGTGAAACACATTACAGTAACTTTGTAGTTATTAAAGAAGGGAACAGTATACTGCTTCAAGCTTAAAGTATGTCTTTAATTATATATCCCACACAAAGTGGGGGAGATATGATGATTTTATGCTCTGCTTCTGGATGGATACCTGTCTCTTTAAATATCACAAAGTATCTAGTATTCGTTATTTTCATGTTAGGCCACTGGCCCATACATACAATCAATATACACATAACATATTAACTACATAAAGATTGTCCGCCCTTGTTCTTCTTAATCACTGGTCAGATTTCATTGAAACTTCACAAGAATACTTGGTACCAAGTTAAGTTGTGCATATTGTCAGAAATTAGTTGTCAGATTAATATTGCAACAGTTACGGGAGTTTTGGGAGACATGTTTTCTCGTCCAAACCCTTCTAGTAACTTAGTGATACTGGTTTTGTGAGTGAGTAGTATCTCTATTGTAACTCTGTTATAATTGCTGTTGTGTTTTTATTGTTGTGAATATCTTGTGTTTATTTATCTTGTTTTAAATGTTATAAATTTATTTGAAATGTTGATGATATATTATTTTAATAAAAATAAAATTGTTTTTTGTTGTCTGTTCTTATATGTATGCCCCTCCTTCCATCTTTGATGAGGGGGTTATTTCCTTTGCTCATGTAGGTCTGTTGGTTGGTTGGTTGGTCAGTCGATAAACCAAATAGTTTCCATGGGATTATAAACACTTCACATGGAGGCTGATCAGCAACAGTAGATGATTCCTATTGTTTGTTTGTAAGGTCACTAGATCAAAGCCAATGCTGCTTCCAACATAGTAAATAGCTATTTGGGTATATTTGGCTGTCGTCATTGGGCTTACATGTTATACAAACAATTCTTGTTGTTTCGGTATCAGTAAAATAACTAAAAATGAGAAAGGATGCACCATGATGTAGGTCTATTATACCTGGACCCATGGTTATAAAACAGTTTGTATGCTCAAGTCAATTCTCTGCTCAAACGTCTTAATAATTAGTAATAAGACCAGTTTGAAAGGTTGTCTTATTATTGAGGTTTTACTTTAATTATACACACCGTGACAAAATAATGCACAATAATGTTTTGTTATAATTATATTTGTTCATATAAATATGGTAGCTTAGCATGTGTAATGGTACAGTAACACAGTATTTGTTAGAAAATTGCATAATTTTATGCAAAAAACAAAATATACTTTGCATCTAGACAATTCTAATTATTTATATGGTCAAATACATAGATCTAGACAAAATTCCATTTCAGAAAAACTTAGATTTGTTAGTTAAAAGCTTAGAAAATTAGTTCTTGTTTGAAGTAAAATGTTAATTTACAATATGTGAGAATATTACTTTTAATAAAACACAACCAGTAGTTTCAGCTATATACAAATAGAGGAAACAAAGTTGTGCTAAAACTATCGATAAAACATAGGTACTTATTCATAATTTTTAAATAAAACACACACTACTAAGTGAGCAACTGAATCCGTATCTCTACATCAGTATACATATATCAAATGGCCAAATGACGTCTTTTATTTCAGTTTCCACAGAAAGCAAAATATCTGTCACTTCAGATCGAAGATTCTTTTTAGTTCATCAATAATGACTGCATGGAATGGCTAACTACACACTCTATATCAGAAACATGTAGCAAAATATCTGTCAATTCAGACCGAAGATCGAATCTTGTTAGTTTATCAATAATGACTCCACTTTTTATGTCAAGAACATATAGGGCTTCGTGGAAGCTTCTAAGTAAACGAATACTAAGTCTTTCACATGAGTCAAAACCATACTAAATGGCCAAAATGACGTCTTTTTTTCAGCTGCCACAGAAAGCCATTCTCATACATCAGTGGTCAGTCAAGTTCCTAGACTATGAAATTACAGGTGAAGAATACTCTGGTGAACGAGAATGCAAAATGCATACATGTACATTTATATCTGAAACCTATAGGGCTACGTTGAAGCGTCTTAGTAAACGAATACTCAAGTATTTCACTAGTCATCATGATTTATCAGGACCTGTTCTATAAATAGTATGTAAACTCATTGGGTTTATATACATCTTTGTCATTCATGATAGCTATTCCAAACCTTCTTGCTGCCACAGCTATGACGTCATCTCCCTTATTTTCACTACCAAAACCACACCACCGTGCTCGCAAGACCAACAACAGCAGCAGCCCACATGGTTAATCCAGCAGTAACACCTGCGCTCTCTGTAACAGAAGTACATAAAGTCAACATCACTAGCTTATTAAAATGATCATTCAAGCTCATGTAAACTCCTGCCCGGTTCTAGAATTGTTCTCTCGGGGGTCAAAATCTGCTTATTTTTTCCCAGGAAGGAGTCTGACCAGCTCTTTCTCTTAGAGGGTTTTCTGATCAGTTTCTTAGCCTTGACAAACCAGTGTAATATAAAAGATAGTCCACTATTACTATGTAAAACTAATTATAAAGGATTATCCAGACATCGATACTTTCAATGCTAAACTAAAATACGATATTCACATTACCTTTTCAGACAAAGTTGTAGTCTTTTGAGTACACATTAAATAAAACCGCAAGTGTCTTTGAACGCCTTAAGTGAATTGTCTATGGAGGGTCACGTGACCTGTTTGCAATCTGGTTTAGGATTAAAACAAATCCAAAGCAGGAACAATTCTGTAAGAATGTCGTGAACCAGACTAATTCCATTCAATTTTCATCATTACTTTATTTGATGTTTTTTTACGAAATAACAAACTTTAATGAGAACTATTTGTTTTATCCTAACTGGACAGTAGAAGTATTATTGTACCTTCTGTGGATACAGTAGTAGGCATAGTTGTTGTTGAAGTCATTGGTGGATTGGAACCTCTTAACTTGAGCTGCCATTCGAAAATAATAACTTCTGGAAAACAAAGTTTAGGTTGGTCAATATACATGTAAGTCACATTTTTTCTTTCGCTGTAACCGAGTTTTCGTTATAAGCGAGTTTGTTATATGTGAATTCCACTGTATTGAACTAAAATAATAAAAAAAATGATAATATTAAGTCAGACAGGGAAGGCAGCACTCAGCTTAACCAGCCGAGTACAGAAAACATAAAAACATACTAGACACAATGGCCAACTAAACAAGTTATGATCCTTCCATGTCCAAGTTGTCGAAATTCTAAATGCAACAGTTTCAACTACCTAGTTTTAGCTGTCAGATAGTCCTAAAAGGAAGTAAAAAAGAATAAATGTCAAGGTTTTAGCTAAATGATCTAGTTTCAGCATTAAAAAAGCTCAAGGCCAACAAGTCCAACATGGAGAAGGCAGCACTCAACAGAAAAGGGAGAAAATGAAAGACCAAACAAGGTATATTACACACAAAGAAGGACAATCATAGTCTGGATTATCTCCCCTAGATCACTACGTTACTAAAACGCATAGTACGCAGGGAACCAGACTAGGACAATCATAGTCTGGATTACCTCCCCTAGATCACTATGTTACTAAAACGCATAGTACGCCGGGAACCAGACTAGGACAATCATAGTCTGGATTACCTCCCCTAGATCACTATGTTACTAAAACGCATAGTACGCCGGGAACCAGACTAGGACAATCATAGTCTGGATTACCTGGCCTAGATCACTATGTTACTAAAACGCATAGTATGCTGGGAACCAGACTAGGACAATCACAGACCATACTTTGTTGATCTGTACATGCATAACTTTGTAAAAGATTGGAGAACTCAGCTTAATAGTAATACCGGAATAAGTGGTAGAGGTGGTAATAAGTTAAGAACATATAGAATGTTTAAGCAAGATTTTGAAAGAGAGAGCTATTTGTCTATGTTTGTGCCGGTAACACATAGGACTGCATTAACCAAATTTAGATGTGGGGTTGCACCCTTAAGAATTGAAACCAGACGGTATGAAAATATTACTGTTAATTACTGACTCTGTCAAATTTGCAATACTGATAACATCGAAAATGAATTACATGTACTTTTATATTGTTCAGCATATAGCAATATCAGAAATGAATTATTTAATGCATGTTCTGTTATCAATACAACTTTTGCCCAACTGATAGATGAAGAAAAGTTGATATATATTTTATCCAACAATGATATTGTTAAAGCTAGTGCCAAAGCCTGTTTTATGATTTTAAAATCTAGGGAAAATGTTTTATATAGATAATTTAATACATCTGTATTATAATATATATATGCTTGACAAACTTTCTTAATATTTGCTTCTTTTATCTCATCCTAAGAGGCTGTTAATCAGTTCATCTACGGTCTGACCGGGGTGATAATTGGTATTTTAAGATGTTTTTTAATTTGCGCATTAGTGCTTTATTTACAAAATTCAATGTCTTATTTAAATGAATTCCTAACAACCCTTTAAAACAATGCATTAACAACAGTCTCTTAGTTTTATATATGTAATTAATGCTTAAAGTCATATTAATGTGATAATGTTGTTATTATGGTGCTTTTATGAGCCCTTATGTCTCTTATAATTCAATGATGAATGGTTATGTATATTTGAACTGTTCTATAATGTGTAAAGTTTTATACCTGTATATGTACATAAATGAGACGAAAATAAAGAATATATAATAATAAATTATATACTCAGTAAGCGGCTATCAGCCTTTTTTATTTCATATGCTGATAGCCCCTTTAGGCTATTGATTTGCATTTTATTATTCAATTAATTATTTTTGTCAGCAGAATTTTTAGTATCAGGTTATTCAAGTATGCATGTATGCATTTGTAGGTGTAGCATGACGTAGTTCTTGAAGGACTTCTTTGTTAAGACTAAGTTTGTTACCGATGAAGATAAGTACATGTACTTTTATGTTTAAAGAACCTAGTTCTCCAAACAACGATGAATAAGAAGTTCTTAAATGACCTTCATAATTCTTTTTATATGTGTAAATGATCATAGTCAAACTGTCATAGTGTATCATATTCAACACCAGAACACAATTTGAAACATATCTTTTCGTTGCTACTTATGATACGGCTGCGTATGCAAAATGTTGATAATATGTTGCGATCTGACCAAAACCGCATCAAACACCATGGTTCAGATGCATTCATATATGAACCACTGGCACTCGACCAGACACACAATTCTATATAAAACCGTAGCCTTTAAACTATAAATACTTCATATAGATTATGGGAAACGGCTGTTTATAAAAGAATCTGGTCGAATGCCAGTAATATGGGCCTCTGCTTCGACTCAATTCCAAAACGGTATAAAATACTAGGATGTTGTGATATGTAGTTTCTAGTCGCAGGTTATTGATATGGGCCTCTGCTTTGAATCAATTCCAAAAACATATATAAATTACTAGTCGCGATTTATTACGTACAAGCCTACTACCGAGAGTCATTATGTTTGTACTTACCATTGCTCTCGAAGGAAGACAAAGTCTCAAATGTCCACGTGCCTGCCGGATTCTCACCCCAAAAATGAACCGAAGAAAAAGTCCATGTAATAGTAGTAAACTCATTATCACTTTTTCGTTCTCGAAGCAATCTGCTCGAAGTACCCATAGGAGAGTGTAACCAAATCTCGGTGGTTTCTCTGTAGTAGAAACTCCCATAAAAGTACAATTCCACGTGCTCCAATGACGTAATGTTGCAACCTTCGACCATCGTCGTGTTGGTGAGGTTACCGACACCAGCATTGTACCTATGGAGTAAAGTGTCAGGTAATTATTATTATATAAGTTGATTAATCAGGTCAGTCACTTGTTTACATAACATTGTGCAGATAAACATAAGGATTTCTCTTAATCTGTCAATTTAATAGATATTATGTGTATCAGTATACATCGCTGGCTTAGAATTAGAAGGTCGTAAGTACAAAATTGGTATTTTGAGAAAACAAGACAAAACTGTCTGAAAACTACTCTTTACTTATGGAAAAACAAGCTTTTTAAACGTCGCGGTTTGGTCAACATGACCAGTTCCGATTTTCAGAAACCGTCTACATAGGTATAACTGTGTTACTGAACAACGTACTACAACAAAAGATACGCGACATTTGTGAGTGTGCTAAGTACCATTTTAGTCACGTGATTCGCCACAATGAAAGTCAGACATCCTCATAAATTGATAATTTATATTAATTTATAGCGGTTATACGCAGGCAGTAAGGCCTGCGGATGTTGTTCCGCTTTACGATAACACATGTCACGTGATTTGGTCAGAGTTCGACACTAATGGATTTGGAAATTTGTGTTAAAATCCCGCACTGAAAGAAATATACTGAAAAATGGCTGCCAATAGAATAACAAAATTTTTTAAAATGCGATATTCGGCAGCTCATAAATTTTCTTTTATTTTTAATGATGTTTAAAAATATTCCAAAAACTAGTGTAGGCCCCTGTCTAGAAAAGAAAAGAATTATCAGTCTTCCATGGTTGCTGTGCAACCCATCTTCTAGATGGGAAGCACTATTTCCTAAATGTTTGGAAACGAAAATGGCAGCCATTTTTTTGCCCGCTTCGGAAGGAAATTTTAACATTTTCAGTGCATAAACGATGCTACAAACTGTTATGAGACACATGATTACTCTGAGATAACGAAGTAAGTCGAGCGGGAATTGTTCATATGTGCGAAATATCAACCAATCTTAAGAAAATCTAATAAAAACGACACATGTTCCAGTTACTTGAAGTGAAGTTGAAGTTGACATGTTCAGGTTACTTTCCTTTGCAAAGCAGTTACTTTCCTTTGCAATACAATAAGTATAAAGTCCGTTTCGGGTCTTTACGTATCCGGACCGGACTGATAATTCCACATCGTAGTTGTAGGTTATTGTAAAGAAAGTAAAACGAATGCATTTACGTAATTCCTCGCCGAGATGTAATAAAAAATCCCTCCAAAATCGTCATCAAATGTAAAAATATTCGCGGGATAAAGGTCACAAAAACTAATTACATGTTGTTGTTATTGGATACAATAAAACCCGGAGATTTCCGTCTGAATATCTTTTATGTTTTGACGATTTGCAACAGGATTCATTTAACAAGAAAATGTGATTAAGATTAAAGATGTTTGATATTTAATCGTAATATGATTAATTGAAATGAAAATAGCCTTTTCTCTTGAACAAATGTACTGTCTGATATACTCATGCAACCTATTACTGTATAAAAAGGTAAAATATCAAATTAGGCCTATTTGAAATCAGTTGTTATCTGTGTTTATATCTAAACTATGCATTTTTAAATTAGTTACCTCTGAATTAAGTAGACCTAGAATTAAACAAATTGAAAAACGTGCATAATTATCTACAGACAGATATATTTTCATTTTGATCGGTCTGACAAATGTTCATTCGGACTGACAAACGACAGCAGGTTCATATCGTCCTTCGTTACTTCGTACCCAATATTTCGTATCAAACCGCTATCGAGCGCTTTCTTGTGCAACGGACCGCTTCTGTAGGTTGCATAGACGTAGGAAAGCGCTCGGTAGCGCCTTTTGCAAACAGATTGGTTAGGTGACGGGCTCCAGATTCGTAACTTCGTAACCAAACAATTTATTGTAAAGTTATGCATCATCAAAAAAATCCAGTACTAGATGAGCATGTTACAAATAATGTAGGTCCGCTAAACATATGCTGTGCATTATATAGGGAGGATAAAGCCTTTTTGTTACACTAAAACACCTAAAGTTGAGGCATATGCCCGAAAAACTTTCACATTTGAATGTACATGTAGTTCTGGGTACCATAACTAAATGGTCGTTTATGTATACCGATGTCGACCTCTTATGAAATGCAATGACCATCGTCAAAGACATTGGACTGCCTTGTAAGATACTTACGCATTTGGACTCTCTAAAGAGACGGTACACTCCAGTAGTTCACTGACTGGGGTCCAGGACTCGGCTGCTGTTACCATGGCAGTAGCATTCATCAGACCAAACCCGTGGTTCACGCTCACTGTACATGCATAGAATGAACAACACACAATAGGAAATGATTGGGTGGTATTCAGTATGGATAAGGACAACCGATCAGATCACACCATATTAAACTCGTGGTCAATAACAGGCGATATGATTGGCTATCCTTATTCTCCCACAGGCCTAAGAAATTATATCACAAACTTTGATACAGAGTTTTGAAATTCCCCACCATCCGGTCATTACTATACAAGTATAGATGTATATTCTCTTATATATAGTAAGGACCGGATAATTCTGTATTGTGTGATATAATATCTTAGGCCTGTGATTCTCTAATGAAATAAAACCAATATTAAATACAACCACGACTTTGTTATGATCTAATTGATTTGACTCAAACTTTGCCAGAAGTTGCTATATACAGATGTTACCACACATACATATGAAAAAGATAGTAAAACTCCCTGAGAGGCAAGGCAGAACTTAACTGATACAGCCGAGTACAGAACACATAAAAACAACACAGACCACAATTACACGGCACCTATCACACATAAATGCACGTATACTCGCAATATATCGCTAACTTGCCATGGTTGCAATAATTATGGTGTACGGTTAGGGTCATAACTAATATAAACTGTCTGATACACTTCTTGAACTGTCTGATACACTTTATAAACTGTCTGAGACGGTTTGGAAACTGTCTGAGACACTTTATAAACTGTCTCAGACAGTTTTCATATTTATGAACCTTTCGTGCATCTCATTCGGTAAACTGTCTCAGACAGTTTTCGTCCATACACCAATTTTCATTGGTTTTTAATAGACCAATCAGAGAGGCTTTTACAATTCGGGTATACCTAAAGTCCGCTCCATACGCGATTACGGACCGAACTAAACACTGTCGTACTATTGACGTGTTTTAAGTGTAACAGCTTACTAAATCGTTTAAACTTGAAAACGGGGGAGGGACATGTTTTATGAAATTACATTAAATTAATTTGTACATGATAATGTCCAAAATAGCAAGTTTAATAATGTCAATATATATGGTCATATATATATACATGAACTAAGAACGTCTGCATTATCTAGCTTATTAGTTTATTTCAATTTAATGAACATACAGCTTCGGTAAAACATGATCGCTTTTCACAACTCGTTTATCCGGTACGGAGCGGATTTTAGGTGAACCAGAATACAGAACTGTCCGTACGGCATTTATCGCTACATAATTGTACGAAGAGTTCTGAATACCGAATAGTAACATTCGGAACATCTCGTAAATGGGATTTGTAAAATACTCTCCGATTGGTCCATTGATAACCAATCAAAATTACGAAAACTGTCGCAGACAGTTTACCGAATACGCACGAAAGGTTCATAAATATGAAAACTGTCGGAGACAGTTCATAAACTGAGTGTCTGAGACAGTTTACAAAGTGTCTCAGACAGTTTACAAAGTGTCTCAGACAGTTTATAAAGTGTCTCAAACAGTTTATATTAGTTATGACCCTAATCGTACACCATAAATAATATGCTAAAACATACTGTTAAGAGAATGGTCAATACGGCTTGAGTTTTGCAGGAGTTTTGTATTACAGCCATAAGCCAATCATACAACTGCCGTACGAAATAACTGCACTGCATGAAGAACAGAATGTCGCAAACCAAATTCTCGATATATCGACTTTAATTATATTTTGCTTGTGGGTTGCTCCTACGACAACGTTTCTGATGTATTCGTTCGGCACATAGGATTGTCATACGAGCATCGTACAACATACCTACGATATTATTTTCGGTATTTATTATTATTATTATTTTTATTTCTTGTTCCAACTAATCGTGCGGCTATTGTGACATACTGGCTTTAGATACATACGAGGAGTAACTAAAAAAGTTCCACCCGGCGTTGAGTGATCCGCGTGCGTTCAACTTTCATTCAATGATAACGATCTGTCATTAATCAATTCAAAGGAATAGATGTATTTACATATTCTGAAAGTTTGATAGACTTACAATGGCGAGTTAAGCAAAGGCAACATTATTTCGGGTACTAGTTATTATTGACATACCTAGTTTCTTAGCGCCATTAGTTGTATACAGGTCGTCATCACCTATTCGTGAAGCATGCTCCACAATCAAATGTTGAACATCCCTCCACGTCAGATTGTTACTGAAATACATAACATTATAATGCAAATATTTATACTAAGGCCGAAACAAAATAATAGTGTGATAATATCCCAAATATCCCAAACATTTTACAGGCATTTTGCTTGAAATCCCCAGAGATCATCGATTTTCCAGTGTAATCAATAAAACAATTTTTTTCTTAACTATAATTATACATATCCTGTTTTATTCAGCATGTTACTAGAACCTGAATATTACTTTGAAAATTTAACAACTTTTAAAACCAACCACACACGTCTTTTGTGTTGGTATGTCGCTAGACAATGGCACTGTACAGCATGTGTTCAAATCCCACTATAGCCGCGGGCACAATTAACATGTCATCTTTGAATATCTGTGTTTTTCCATTGTCCAATCAGAGTTGTTACTTTAACTAATCAAAACATTTTTACAGTACAATAACGAAAACACACGAGGATTAATTAGTGACAAGTCAAATGTGCTCGCCTATAACGAAATGATGCGATGGTGCATGCGATGCGAACCGCCTCCTCGATAGCCTAGTGGTTGAGTGTTCGCTTCGAGTGCGGGAGGTCTCGGGTTTGATCCCTGGCCGCGTCATACCAAAGACAAAATAAAAATGGTACCGGATATTCCCTTGCTAGACGCTCAGCATAAAAGGGAAACTGGCTTCTCTTCTCTCATACCCTCGTGGCGATGGATAGCATCAGGAATGAGGTGTCGAGAGTGATTAATATAAGTTGGAAAAACTTGTTTCACAATCGACCTTAAATAAATTAGTACAAACTAAAATGATGCGACCCAAGCCGACTCCCCCCCATAGCAAGTGTACATTACCAGGCAATTTGTTAGTAATATCTGACCGAACATCAATGCCCGATTGGCTTATGTCTCAGTTAGGCTTTCGACTTTAAGTTTAAAGTAGCACTCTTAACACTACTATGTACCAGTCTGCGTCTTCTTTACAGAAGCGGTACGCGGAAACGCAGTCAACACCATGCACCAATGTACATAATGTCTTACATAGAGGTTTCAAGTAGAGCTGGTTAGGTTAAATTAAACGGTAATATTTTAAAAGTCGGGAAATACTAGTCAGTAAATTATCTGGCAGAAAGCTACAGTCACATATTTTTGTGGGTATTAAATTTCGTTGATTTTGACATACTTAGCTTCTAGCACTAGAGCAATGATACCGGCTGCTATAGGCGTGGCAGCATTTGCTCCATTAAACCCATCCGTACAACCATCACCAACTGATGTTGTTGTCTGAAAAGATATACATTTGTGTAGTAAAACTTTGATCATATAGTCCGAATAAATCAGCAACCTGGGTACTGTTTTATCAAAGCACTTACGATAATCTTAAACTTACGCCCAAATTTAAATTCATTATAATAATGCTTTTACAAGGGGACATTTATTGTTCGTAGGTGATCATTAACTAAATCATTGTTAATATTCCATATCCCTTTACCACAAATTACAGCAGTTAAAGAATTATAAAGAATTCAAATTGGAACATAAATTTACTGTTTCCGTAAGTGCTTTGGTAAAAAGGTACCCTTGACCCGACTTTTATGCATAAATATACTACAAGCTTTTTATGCGGAATATATCAAATTCAGCGAGAAAGTCTACTAGTCTGGTTCCCTTCCCAAATCAATCTGATGTAATGTAAGATTTGGCGACGGGAACCAGACTACGAGAAAGTCGTCTCCTGTCGGAGATTTACGCCTCGTGCGTATATGTAATGAATCTCCTCTCATGAGAACAACGACCATATTTAAATTGCACGAAATAAAGGTTGTTGATGTTTACATGATAACAGTTAAGATCGAAGCAAAGGGTAGATAGGGGTAGGAGTAAGTTGGGGTTTTAGAACCCTTTTTTATTTTTGTGATTTAAATGAGTCAACTGCTATCGCGTCTCAAAAACCTTGTGAAAATATTCACATTTTTGTTGAAATCCATTACCATCAATGGTGAAACCCTATATTACCAAGAATTACGATTTTGCCCCAGTAACAGTACTTCAATGTTTCATCCCTATCTGATCCGGCTGCGCTATTCGTACCATATCTGGTTCGTTTATGATTTAGATATGCATTATACGTATATACAGCTGTACTGGTAGAGTTATGGAATTAGGATTTTGTGTATGTACTATTTATTTTTCATTTTTTGCGCCCATTCATCCGCTATCCAATTACGCATATTAGTTTTGTTTACTACCCTCAAACATTATTTGTGCAGCTGCATGATAGTAAAATTTACTGTTGTTCTTATTCTTTTCAATACTTTTCTCAGCTAAAACTGGGTCTAATAATAGTCTACCGTAACATTCAAGAATCGAAGGGAAGCTACTCTTCCTATCGGGAGTTCAAACCCATGTTTTTCAGAGATATTTCTCCTAAATTTCCTGGTAAGTCACTTTAACCGACTTAAAAAGATCGGACAGAGTTGCCTCTCCTGAATTCGAGGGAAGTAACTGTTGCTCTGTACAGAGTTATCTCCCCTGATTTTCAGGGGAAATCACTATAACCGACTTAAAATAGGTTGGACAGAGTGGCCTCCCATGAATTTCAAGGAAGTTACTCTCACCATGTGCAAAGTCCTCCCCCTGAATTTCGTGAAAGCCACTCTTACCAACTTAAAATTAGTCCGACAGAGTTCCCTCCCCTGATTCACTTGGAAATAACTCTAGTACTAGAAACTCCTAATCTAACGTTCTAACGTGTGCCTTACGTAGGCTCGTAGCCCAACTACCAGGGGAAGTTCAGTTTCAAAGGGAGGCTGAACGGCTGAATAGCTGAAAGCGGCCCTCGAAAACTTTTTATATACATGTACTTACGACTGTTTGGTTCCAATTCCCGCCATATGTCACAGCCAACATCGCCGTACATTCCTCCCCAGTATCCCCATTGTTGCCATACATGTCCACGGAACCGATTGCTATCGTATACGGTGATGCCACATATCCATTAATGTTACAATCGTCTGAATTGACCCCTCCTTCACCCGTAGAAAATACGTAAATGGAACCCTTTCCATTTCGACCCTTAAAGTAAAAAAACCGTGTCATACTAAATTTAGCATACAAATACGGATGCGTTTTTATTAATCTGATAATTGAATGATTTAAAAATAATAATGATCAACTGAATAAAAATACTAAGAGATTTAGTACGAAAAGAATGATTATATTTTCTAATTGCCAATAAAACAAACTAAACTGCCCTAGTCCCTACCAATGCCTGTCAAAGACTAGGTCAATGACTGCCATAGCCCCTGTCAATGCATGTCGAAGACTAGATCAATGAATACCATAGCCCCTGTCAATGCATGTCGAAGACTAGGTCAATGACTGTCATAGCCCCTACCAATGCATGTCGAAGACCAGGTGAATGACTGTCCGAGCCTCTGCCCATACCTGTCAAAGACTATGTCAATGACTACCCTAGCCCCTGTCAATGCATGTCGAAAACTAAGTCAATGACTACCCTAGACCATACCAATACCTGTCAAAGACTATGTCAATGACTACCCTAGCCCCTGTCAATGCATGTCGAAGACTAGGACAATGACTACCCTAGCCCCTGTCAATGCCTGTCGTCAAAGACTATGTCAATGACTGCCCGAGCCCCTGTCAATGCATGTCGAAGACTAGGTCAATGACTATATCCTAGCCCCTGTCAATGTCTGTCTTCAAAGACTATGTCAATGACTGCCCGAGCCCCTGTCAATGCCTGTCAAAGACTATGTCAATGGCTGCCCTAGCCCCTGTCAATGCCTGTCAAAGACTAGGTCAATGACTGTCCGAGCCCCTGTCCATGCCTGTCAAAGACTATGTCAATGGCTGCCCTTAAGCCCCTACCAATGCATGTCGAAGACTAAGTCAATGGCTGCCCTAGCCCCTACCAATGCATGTCGAAGACTAAGTCAATGGCTGCCATAGTCCCTACCAATGCCTGTCGAAGACTAAGTCAATGGCTGCCCTAGCCCCTACCAATGCATGTCAAAGACTTAGTCAATGGCTGCCCGAGCCCCTGTCAATGCATGTTGAAGACTAGGTCAATGACTATATCCTAGCCCCTGTCAATGTCTGTCTTCAAAGACTATGTCAATGGCTGCCCGAGCCCCTGTCAATGCCTGTCGAAGACTAAGTCAATGGCTGCCATAGTCCCTACCAATGCCTGTCAAAGACTAAGTCAATGGCTGCCCTAGCCCCTACCAATGCATGTCAAAGACTAAGTCAATGGCTGCCCTAGCCCTACCAATGCATGTCGAAGACTAAGTCAATGACTGTCCGAGCCCCCGTCCATGCATATCGAAGACTATGTCAATGGCTGCCCTAGCCCCTACCAATGCATGTCGAAGACTAAGGCAATGGCTGCCCTAGCCCCTACCAATGCATGTCGAAGACTAAGTCAATGACTGTCCGAGCCCCTGTCCATGCATATCGAAGACTATGTCAATGGCTGCCCTAGCCCCTACCAATGCATGTCGAAGACTAAGTCAATGACTGTCCGAGCCCCTGTCCATGCATATCGAAGACTATGTCAATGGCTGCCCTAGCCCCTACCAATGCATATCGAAGACTATGTCAATGGCTGCCCTTAAGCCCCTACCAATGCATATCGAAGACTATGTCAATGGCTGCCCTAGCCCCTACCAATGCATGTCGAAGACTAAGTCAATGACTGCCCTAGCCCCTACCAATGCATGTCGAAGACTAAGTCAATGACTGCCCTATCCACAGTCAATGTTTGCCCTAGCACTTGTCAGTGACCGCCTATTTGGAAACTGAGTATCGATATACAGTATACCCTCTCCTGTGTGGCCCTCTATAGAACAACAACCTCTCTATACGAACACCTTTAAAACTTTCCTAAGCTGGTATTTGCTATAAATTTAACCTCTGTAGAGAAACAACCTCTGTATAACGGCCAATATTTACACCTCCCAAAGGCCAAAACACAATGATATTGCGGTTTTGACATTCTAACCAATCCTGTTTTTTGCCCCTACCCTAAACATTTTATGGCATTTTGTTGGACCATTGGTTTTCCAGTGCATAAAATAAATCCAATACTTTTTCCCCGACCTTACCTATCCCTTTTTTTCAGCATATTACCAGAACCACAACATTTGTTCGTTTTGGCCTAAGTTGAGGGGTGCATTGTTATATCATCATATACTAGGAGGTATACATGTACGTATATGTAGTGAACTCATTTAAAATATTTTGTCAATCAAATCGACGACAAACTTAATTAAAAATGACTTGCGATAATCAACCCTCCAAATACGTAATTAGCGAGTTTTATTTCTATGTTGTTATTCCCACAGGTGCTTGGCATAATTATTATGGATAAGACATCCTATGGTAAAATTATAAAAAAATAGACATGTATAACTCTAGCGCGATAAATTGCAATACAAAAATAAACACAAAATCCGCTACATTATCGTTTCTGAATATTTAGGAGCATGAAAACTTTATATGTTGTGCCAAATGTTTGAATGCTTTCATTGGTAAGCGTTACGGTCCTTGATTTTAAGCCATAACAAAAATATAGGCAATATTGTGTTTGTTTTTGTACTGCAATTTATCGCGTTGGAGTTATAGAAGACTTTTGTCGTTTTGACAGGTGGTGCTCTGGCCCTTGAACCAATATTTAAAGGGATCCGCATTTTAAAATTTATTAGTAAACTCAAAAAAATGTATTTGACCATATCCACATGCCGAGCACCGTGCAGAGGTCAGTTAATCAGAGAATTTTGCTTATTTTACCAAAATCCACGAAATTTTAATGCAATAACATTTTAGAGTATGTAGATACGAATTATATAACTCGTTTAATCAGGTCAGTCACCTGTTTACATAACATTGTAAATTCTCTTATTAAAGACGTATGTTAATAAATTGTGTGTACATTTTTGTATTAGTATGTGTCTTATTGAATAAGGTATTAGTTTTCACTCCTTTTCTTAATTAAAAATGTTTCAAACCATAATAATACAATGTTATGATATTGCAATGTTTGTATATGTATATATAGGGATATGGTCTAACCTCTGAACGTTTAGGGATTTAGTCAAATCGCTAATTCCGTTAGGGACTAGGCTTATAATCCCTAAAATTAGCTTGGGATCTGACTTAATCCCTAAAAATGATTCAGGTCTTATCTAGTGTGACCCAACACAAATACAAACACAAGTCAGACGGACCTGAATAAGAGGACTATACAATCATAACGATGCGGGCTATTTGTTACCATTGTTATTCCGTCAAGCAAGGCTGCTGTCGCTTCTGCTCCCATCTTATCCGCATCGTCAATACCGACTCCATCATCAAGAGGTCCCCAACTGTTACTGTAAATGTCCACGTGACCTCGACCGTGGGAAAACCCTTGTGCTATTTTCGTATCATTTAGATCACCATCTTCTAGGACCTTAATGGCTGGAAATTATTATCGCACAGTAAAAACCTCAGCAATATTGTCACAATGCAGTTAGCGATTGAGTCGGTTACGGGTATAAACTATGACACATTGCACAAAAGAATGAAGTGAATGGATGGTACTTTTCTCGGCTAGAGCGTCGAAGGTGTCTTGTTAATATGGGTCAAAGAATAAAATACTTGCAACTGTTTTTAACTTTGGGTGGACAGATTTTTACTTGCGTTCTTAGCCAAAAATTACGTCACATACCACATGCTATGTCTAAAACTGTTAATATGAAGCTGGCATATAAGTGACTTTCTACTGTATGTGTACATTACGACAGGTATCAATTATTAACATGCAGAAGTAAACATGCATAAGTACGTAACATTCTGACACTTTGATAAAGTTTCAAAATGATATTTGATTTGTAAAATATCCAAAATAATATGTCGAAAAGTTGTTGCATTGATTGGCGCCCGTATCGTTACAAAAGTATTTATTTTCTTGCAATGCGATTTATTTGCACATGCATTACTTATGTATACAATACTCTCATTCGTAAAATAAATATCAGTAATAAATAATTAGGCGGAATTTCTCCTCTCCAGAAAAGTTGGCATTTTCGTAGCTATGGCGTTTTGTCTTCTTGAAGACATACTAGTAATTGTTACCTACCTACAAATGTCGCGCCATGCGCAACTCCAATAACGCAATCTGAATTATTCTTCGCCACAGCAAGGCCCGCGCATTCAACACCAATTCTGGAAAATATTGAAGCGCAAACAAACACATGGTCATCCAGTGAAAACACGTGATATACAAAACGATACATTTTACACTGTAAATGTACATTGAACGTTATAAAGATGCTGGTGTTGTGTATTTAAAGCGACGTTTTAGCGACAATTACTGAAGTAAAATACATAGAAGCCAGTGAACTTAACCATTTTCATGGAATTGATTATCAACCCGTAGCTTACTTGCTCGTCCACAAGCAACTGGCAACACGACTGCAGCCGATATCACAACAGAATTGGCATAACCTTCTCGATCCAACATTTGATCTCTTCTTGTATACCAACTCAAGCAACGTAATAACTTCATATACTAGTAAATTTATATAAGGTGCATGTTTAACTATGTCCGCTTCTTCCTTGGACTTTGGTACTTTCATGTTTATATTCTAACGTAACTCGTCCCTCTCATCTTGTTTGAGGTGATTCCGTTTTTGACCGTATATGCTACAACCCTGTATGTCAACTCATAATCCTTTTAGGGATGACTTTGATGCTTTGCATCAATGTTTTCTGGTATGTTTTAAGCCTAGGTTCCACTGAACATAGTTTTACCTCGGTAATGTATTTCCGATTTATCAGGATATCGGGAACAGGTCCATCGTGTTCTAGGGGAAGCTTTGGGGAAGTCATGGGACAATGTTTGATATAGGAAGGAATCGTGATGAATCGGGTGGTATCGGAAGATATATAGTGAACATCACCGATGAAGAATTTCTCAGTGGGGCATAGGCTTTACAATTGACTTTAAATATATAGGTAAAAATGTCTAAACCTAGCATATGAGTTCTCCACAGTAGCATCTGTTTGTCTGTTCACATAGTCGTAACTGTTGGCTGCGTCCTGTAAGCATGAATATGACAAATAGGAGTACCACCGTGTCTAATCGTTCAGTGCGGATGAACTGTTCATAACGCATGGGTAGACAGTGTTTTACCGTCACGTCACATTTCTAAATGTTCTAGATAGCCTCATGCAATAATAATATTATTATTGAAGTGTATGTACATGTACAATGTACCACTTTTTTTTAAATTTTTTTTTTAAAACTGCCAATTAATCTAAAAGCAATTACTAGTTTAATATATGTTTATGATAAAAATGCAAATGAAACTCTCTCGGTTTCTCAACAATAATTGTTCTCGGTGACCGATTTGTAAGTCAAATTTCATTGACACATCCTAAGCAGGACTAAGTTACATTTAACAAGGACCAAGGAAATTGTGTTTTTAAAATATCCTTTTGTAGAATTACCGTCTATAAATATTATTGACTTACATAAGTGTCTATAAGGTCGGTGTGTGTGGGGTCTGTCCCCGCGTCTACGATACCAATTACTATCCCATTTCCGGTGATCCCACGTGACCAGACCTCATATACGCCCATTGAAATGTTCAAGTCCGGATGCTACAAATTAACAAATAACACATAGTATGGATCTTTATGTTTTGGATTGTGGATTGTTCTGATCGGGACATAGCCAGCTTGATCGACATCATACATTTATTGGCCGATGTCTGTCCATTCTTTATCCAGGACAAATATTACTCATCAACTATCGTCAATGTACTACAGACATCAGATTTCCAATCGGAAACATGGACATTGTTCGGCGGCCTGGTTGACACCGTCCGGTGAAAGTGTGATTTGTAGCTTCGTATGTATTAGTTGGATAAAAAACTGAAAATGCATTTTTTGTCAAAAAAAGGTATAAGAATAGGACAAAACGGTGGTGGAGTGGTTATCGTTATCGACTACCAATCCGGAGGTTCCTGGTTCGAATCTCGACCGGAGCACTTGGCATTTAGGAAATGCTTTTCAGTGTTTGCCACCCAACTAGGGACGAACTGGTTGGAAACCCGGAGGTAGTCTCGCACGTGTCTGTGAGGCTATTCGGAAAGAGACCGAACAGTGCGCCCGCATGTCTTGTATCACACAGACATTCTGTCTCTTCCCTCGACGCCTGAGGTCCAAATAGACAGGGATAAAACCGAATGGCCACGCATGGCGACTGTGTTAGTAATACGCAAATGAATGTATAAGTATTACCAGTTGCCACTGTTCTGACCATAAAGCGTCGTTGATCGTGTTGCGCTTTTCACGCGATTCTCTTCCTTCGAATTCGTATAACTCCTGATTAACCATTTCATTTTGGGACAACCCCTGCAACAAACAAACATTAGAACATCCCTTACAAGAAACAGACATACTGAATATTTTCAAATGATGCTACTGGCAAAAGTACTCGTGGTCCCTTTTACTCGTCTTTAATTATGGCGCTGAATTAATTTTAATTTGGAATTAATTGATAGCGAAAACAATCAAGTCATTTGTAAATATCTCAGAAAAATATACTCCTAGATTGAAAATCAACATATATGATGAATGTAGATATTATAAGAATCCGCCATGAGCGTCTATGTTGTATAGGGATATGTCACCCGAGGGTCCGCCATTAACTAGGAAGAAGCCTGCCTAGTTAAGGCTGGTTTGCCGCATTACATATTGGTTTGGTAATAACTTCAATATTTTATTTGACGAAAACATACAAAATGTTTATTGCCAATGCAAAACATAATGTGGCAAGTTGAAAATTTTAACAAAAACATAATTATATACATGTACAAAAAGACAAAAAAGATGCATATATAATGGTATGCAAACAATCATGGTAAGCAGTGTATTTTGAGAAAAGTGTATATATTTAATGTGTATCAATTAATTTAACCAATTATGATTAATTTGTATAAAGTTTCTCTTCTTGTATTTGATAAATGTATATATATTCTTTATTTGAGTCTCATTCACATACATACAGTTACAATCATATTAAATATCATAAACATTATTATGTGACCATTCTTATATAGAATTATAAGAGACTATAAACATTCACAACAGTATTGCAATTTAAAAAGGCACTTATATACATGTATACACCTATTTTTAATATATTAATTATTATTAAAAATGTAGTACTATAGTATATGTAATAAAAATAACACGTTAAAACATATAAATCATAAAAGGGTTACACGTGACAGACGTGTAACAGGACATAAATACAGTAAGCATGCTAAAATCATACTATCTACATATAAAAGAATTTCTACGATTTAAAATATAACAGCAGGTTTTGGCACTTAAACGAATCAAATCTGGGTGAGTAAATATTACTACCAGTTTATCATGGTCGGACAAATTATGAAATATATCACAGACTTCTGTAGCTCGCTCTAATAGAGTATTACGTATGTCGTCATATAAACTGCAATAAAGCAGCACATGGCATTCATTTTCAACACATACATTACAGAAAGGACAGGTTCTTTCATGTAAAGGTAACCTTTAATGTATGTATTTGCTAGTTTTTTTCATGATATGTGTATTCGTAGAGAAATAAATTTGCCTATATTAGGCCAGGAACAAATATATCGAGGTAAACATTGTAATCTTATATCTCGATAATACGGACAAGTAAGTAAGAAGTGATATTCGTTTTCGACACAATTTAATTACATTTAATAAGCATACTATTTTATTATACTAGTGTAATGTATTATGTTTTCGTCAAATAAAATATTGGAGAAGTTGAATTAGGTTCCATAATGAGCTTAGTAACACGCGAAACTGTGACATTTCTTTTTAACACCCGGTATCTATATATTTAAAAAATGCTTTTTAAATGGTACCTATGTACACATGAACGTATCGCTTTAAAAATTCTTGATGAAGTTTGTAAAAGTTTAAATAGATAATATTAAATTAAATAAATAAAAATGTTGTAAATTTTCCAGATTTATCCGGAATTTCGGATTTATCATTCCCAAAAGAGCAATCGCTTCTGACCAAAATAAATGTTATTTGATGAAAATATCTCAAGAAATGGCAAAATAATGGTAAATTTAATCTGCTCTGAAGTATTTTCCTTAATACAAACTGAGTTAAATATAGAAACAATATCATTGAAGGCCTCTTGTTTGGCAAAAATGTTAGGACGCATTATGATTTCCTGATTTTTATTTTGGCCCTTTGGACACCCAATGTTCACTGATTCGCGTTTTATTTCTAATTTGACATAAGATTTTGGTAAACTTTCTCACCTCTATGTCCTCACAGACTATTCCCGAAAAGAACAGAAAAACACAAATTAAAAACATCGTTAATTTCATTTTAAAAACACGCCTGGATTCGAACACTTATGAATCAGAGTTAATGTAAAGTATAATTAATACATTGATCAACTAGAGGACTAAAAGGCTCCAATTAAAGGGGCACTAAGTTTTGGTGAGTATTCAGTCACGTGACCACAAGTTAATATTAAATTCGAGTTGTTCCATCTCTTCAAATGGTTTCATAGCATAACCCAGGAGCATTGTTTCCAGCTGGTCGCTGAGTAAACTTAATACTATTTAGAGGATAGCAATAAATGTATACATGATATACTTGTTTATTCTGCATGATGAATTCTATCGCCCATTTAAGGACACAAAAAATCTTAATCACTTGGGTGGTTAGGCTATTATTTACGTTGACAAAACGCTTAATAATGTTACGGTTGAAAATAAATAATACTTAAAGAATAACAGATAAAATGACCCAGGTCCGAATCTAAGCCCCTCTGTCTGTGATTCAGGCCCTTATCAAATAGTATGTTTGGTACCAACATAATAATTATGATGCCAACGTTATAAAATTCATAATTATGAATTCAAATTGCCTCTAAAGCAAATTCCCGTCGTCAGAGCTATTTGTGTTGTCAGTGGACAAGTATCGTATAAATGAGCAAAGAAAATGTGAATTTGATTATCTCATGATTTTCAAATTCATCAGCAATTGTTTCTAGTATACTATATGCATTTGTATTTATTGTTTTTTGACACTATATATGTGAGTTATCAAGCTATTTGTATTTTGGGCCGGAGGCCTTAAATTGCGAAATAAAATTTGTCATTGTCATATAATAGATTGGGAGTTCATGAGGAGTCGGGCCACCGAGTAAGACGAGTGATCGGGGGTGATGAACAACTCAACAGGGTACTGCTTTACCAAAGCATACATTTAATTTCTTTCTTAACTGGTTCAAAAGTACAAACTGGAGACTAATATGGGTAGTAGAACTTCATAAACTGAAATATTTTTGATATTGCACATCCTTTCACCATTATACAAATTTGTTTAAGAATCATCATAAAAAGTAATTTGACGCAAACTTAAGATTACCGTAAGCGCTTTTCTCAAGCAGTACTTAGCAACTACCAAAATTATGTTCGTAATTTTCCGTAACGGACAACGGCGTACATTAACGAAGATTCCCAAAGCACTCCTATTAAGGAATGTAAACGAATACACTGCTGTAAAGTCACCGGAACGATCATTGATTACCCACCAAATGTCCTCATTCAAGGTGGCCCTTTGATCGAAGTTTGGAAACAATTAATGGTGGTATGTTGAAACATAAGTATTTAATGTAACTAAATGGGCAATTTAGAATGCAAATCGTCTTAAATGTCATAGCTATTTTTATAGTTATCAGACAAATATATCATTTTGAGTTGGTTATGAATATTTTTTTATTAACACTGTGTCCACGTTTAACATGCGTGCTGTGTCATAGTTAATCATGACTTGATTTATTTAAGTAATTCAATTAAATCGATTTTAAATTTGATATGCTAATGATATACGTAATTCTATAATGTCTATGCAATATTATAGTCCTATGTACATCAATTACGCTACATTTACTTTGTGATTTACAATAATATTATAAATGGGGGAAATCAATTATCCCTTTATTATCACAGCAATCTAGCCTACACTGAGCCCTTTACCCCGTAGATATCCGCCAAAGTATTCACCAATGAAGGTGTAGTTTAGGTTTAACTAACCTAATTTACGGGTCGATTGTGAAACAAGTTTTTCAAACTTTTATCAATTACTCTCGACACCTTATTCCTGGTGTTATCCATCGCCATGAGGGTATGAGAGGAGAGGATCTAGTTTCGAGTTTATGCTGAGCGTCTAGCAAGGGACTTCCTGTGACCATTTTTATGACGTGGCCTGGGATCGAACCCTGGACCTCCGCACTCGAAGCGAACGCTCTACCGCTAGGCTATCGGATCGAACCCTGGACCTCCCGCACTCGAAGCGTATGCTCTACCGCTAGGCTATCGGATCGAACCCTGGACCTCCCGTACTCGAAGCGTACGCTCTTCCGCTAGGCTATCGGACCGAACCCTGGACCTCCCGTACTCGAAGCGTACGCTCTTCCGCTAGGCTATCGGGTCGAACCCTGGACCTCCCGTACTCGAAGCGTATGCTCTACAGCTAGGCTATCAGATCGAACCCTGGACCTCCCGTACTCGAAGCGTACGCTCTACCGCTAGGCTATCGGATCGAACTCTGGACCTCCCGTACTCGAAGCGTACGCTCTACCGCTAGGCTATCGGATCAAACCCTGGACCTCCCGTACTCGAAGCGTACGCTCTATCGCTAGGCTATCGGATCGAACCCTGGACCTCCCGTACTCGAAGCGTACGCTCTTCCGCTAGGCTATCAGATCGAACCCTGGACCTCCCGTACTCGAAGCGTACGCTCTACCGCTAGGCTATCGGATCGAACTCTGGACCTCCCGTACTCGAAGCGTACGCTCTACCGCTAGGCTATCGGATCGAACCCTGGACCTCCCGTACTCGAAGCGTACGCTCTATCGCTAGGCTATCGGATCGAACCCTGGACCTCCCGTACTCGAAGCGTACGCTCTTCCGCTAGGCTATCGGGTCGAACCCTGGACCTCCCGTACTCGAAGCGTACGCTCTTCCGCTAGGCTATCGGGTCGAACCCTGGACCTCCCGTACTCGAAGCGTACGCTCTACCGCTAGGCTATCGGGTCGAACCCTGGACCTCCCGTACTCGAAGCGTACGCTCTACCGCTAGGCTATCGGATCGAACCCTGGACCTCCCGTACTCGGAGCGTACGCTCTACCGCTAGGCTATCCGATCGAACCCTGGACCTCCCGTACTCGAAGCGTACGCTCTACCGCTAGGCTATCGGATCGAACCCTGGACCTCCCGTACTCGTAGCGTACGCTCTTCCGCTAGGCTATCGGATCGAACCCTGGACCTCCCGTACTCGTAGCGTACACTCTTCCGCTAGGCTATCGGACCGAACCCTGGTCCTCCCGTACTCGAAGCGTACGCTCTACCGCTAGGCTATCGGACCGAACCCTGGACCTCCCGTACTCGAAGCGTACGCTCTACCGCTAGGCTATCTGACCGAACCCTGGACCTCCCGTACTCGAAGCGTACGCTCTACCGCTTGGCTATCGGACCGAACCCTGGTCCTCCCGTACTCGAAGCGTACGCTCTATCGCTAGGCTATCGGACCGAACCCTGGACCTCCCGTATTCGAAGCGTACGCTCTACCGCTAGGCTATCGGATCGAACCCTCGACCTCCCGTACTCGAAGCGTACGCTCTACTGCTAGGCTATCGGATCGACCCTGGACCCCCATACTCGAAGCGTACGCTCTATCGCTAGGCTATCGAGGAGACGACACAGACTATTCTGCTTTACTGCGAAGATATGAAACAGGTCCTGACCTAATACATGATTACTTACTATAACACAAGGTTCTTGAATTGAATATATTATTTTCCGCGAGAAACCGTACATTATCGGTTCCTCATATTCGTGTTTGTATTCGTGTGTATTCGTAATAATTTCCGTTTATGAAACATAATTTAGGGTTAAATGATAGAAGAAAAAATAAGTCCCCATGATTATAAAGCCTTTTTTCATACTCAACACCAATTGAATGTATGCAATTTGACTTGCTTCTAATAATTCCAACAATTAAATAATCTTTACTATACCAGATAATATTACTCTGTATTCTGTAAGACTAGATTCATGCAATATAAAAGTTTCAGTAAATTATTAGACATTTTACTATTTGGAACATTTAAACTTTGATCACGAATGATTTAGTTGAGCATGAACATAGCTTTATTATCATGGTAAAGTAAATATCTCAGTACTATAGGACGGTATATAGTTGAATGTGTATAAACCAGTTAAATTCCGGTTATCGCAATAAGTCATTCACATCGAATTGTATAGTCTCTCAATAAGTCATACGGTGACCGGAAATCACAGATGATTTTGCTCGCAAATTGAATTGTATTGTCACCCAATAAGTCATACAGTGATTAGGTTTATACGCTGTGTTGTAGGTTGATCTGCCTATGGCGATAATGTTCCCGAATTCTCCCACTAAGTCATACAGTGATTAGGTTTATACGCTGTGTTGTAGGGCGAACTGTTCATTATTGAGGATCTTATGGAAGATTGACATTTATATTGTCAAATAAGTTCCTCGTAAAATAAAGTCTTCATTATTATTATTATTATTATACTGTCTATGGCGATAATGTTCCCGGGTGCTCCCAAAAAGTCATACAGTGGTTAGATTTATACGCTGTGTTGTAGGTCGACTGTCTATGGCAACATGTTCTCGGGTTCTCCCAATAAGTCATACAGTGGTTACGTTTATACGCTGTGTTGTAGGGCGACTGTCTATGCGGGCAATAATATTCCCGGGTTCTCCCAATAAGTCATACAGTGGTTAGGTTCATACGCTGTGTTGTAGGTCGATCTACGGTCTTTCACCATCGATTGTCCTTCTTAATGTCTCGGTGTCTTACGCCGTCCGATGGGTGTCCACTTTTGTGATGTCTTTGTGATGTTTATATGTTCTTTTCGAATTATCGTACATGTCCTAACCATCGGAACCCATGTGATATTTGGTGCATATATTCCAAGGTTTGTATTGGAATTTTGTCTTGCGATTAGCGATTGTTGAGCTTTCAAAACTTGTAATTGCTATGAACAGGCATTGCAAGCAAAACCCTGTTGAATAAAAACAACAATGTGACTTACTTAATTGTTTATTTATTCAATGTTCATCACAAAATATTAACAGTTAATGAATATGGCACCGCAATTATAAATAAATAGGGTCTTTTACACCTAGCGTCGCACACCTGAGTACTATGGACATACTAACACCTGAGTACTATGGACATACTATGAACAGGCCTTGTAATTGGCAATCATTCTCAAACCTGAAAATCCCTTTTCCAAAGCCCGAAACTCAACCTTTCAGTATAAAGAAAGAAGTAAAATTCAGGATTCAAAAACCTGAAATCAGACCCACACCTAAAAAATACCAGGGCTGTATAAACAAACTAAGTAGAGGACTAGAACAGAGAACTACATTGGATATACACTGCCCACCAAAAATAAGTATACAGATGTTATTTGCCCACTTACTGGCTTGTAATGATACCATTTACAGAACAGTCAAGCAACAATATATTTGAAGAAACTGAATATATTTGTTTATTAAATGGAAAGGACATACATTAAATGGTACCCTTGGTGCAAAATCAAATGTTTCTTTGTCCCTCTTGAATGGTAACTTTGTCACAAAAAGATGGAAAATTCAGCCTTTTTGATCACATGGTTATTTTAGTTCCGAATATCTTCATTTTTATTTCTATCTCTATTTTGACTCATTTAGTTGTTGTAGTTTCAGAAACTAGTATATAATTATGACCGTCTGATAAACATAATAAATTATATTGAATAGTTTAACTAAGTTTAATTTTGCAACAATTATTTACTGTATACTTATTTTTGGTGGGCACTGTATATACATTTATATTTACCCCGTGGATACGTTTTTTGATGCATCTATCCATTATCCATACAGGACTGGAACAAATTCTGTTTAAATAGTTTAAATGCTTCTGGTTGATAACTTTTAGATGGGGCTCCCAATCTGACTTGGTCATACAACCCTTTAGCTTTATGATAGCTGAACATAGGTCGTGCATTTTTTTTATAGCTGAAACTACATGTACATTGTATATGACTTTCAGTTCTTTGACAGCAGAAGCTTGAACTTTCAACGGTTTTGTGTTGATTTCTCATTGAGTTGTGTGTTCGCGGGATAATCGTATTTTCGGAATGGTCGTAAGGTGTGTTTCGTTGTACATGTATATACTTGCCTATTGCAATGCAAAAAGGCCAAGTTGATCCGAATCATTGTTTAATGAAACAGTTGACGTCACACATACGGACAATGAGTAATGACAATCATTGAAACTAAGGACTTGATCCTCAGTTAAGATAAAATGCACCAAAACAAAGCCACATGATTTATATAAAATAAGACACAATTTAAAAAAAAATTAAATCAACGATTATTATTCATCTGATAAACAAGTCACCCAACCAAATGTACATGCAGGTAGACAAAATGCATGTAGACAAATGCATGTAGATAAATTAGCATATACACAAGTATACACGCATACCAATACATGGACACAAATATTCATGTAATTTAAACAAGCGTATACACGTAGACAAATATGCATAATATTATGACATATCCATATGTAGACAAATACACGTAGACCAACTAAACATGTAGACAAATATATATAGACCACATATACATGTAGACGATTTATGCATGTAGACAAATATGTGTGTACCAACAAAATTTTAAAATATACATGTAGACCAAGTATACATGACATTATAGACAAATATACATACATCCGTGAATACATACATTTTTTCACAATTAAATTTTTATGACAAAAAAGCGGGAACAAAACCCCACTATTGATAAAAAGATATTTTTTTCTAATTGCCCTTTAAAGGTATATATAAACCTGCACTAGTAAAAGCTTATTAAATGATTTCATTAATTATATAAATCTACAAAATATAAGCAAGTATCAGTAGTAAGGCATGATAGCACGAACGTTTTCAACTACGTGCGCGGATCTTGAGGTGGGGGATTGGGGTGCTCGCCCCCTCCCCTAGAATTTGGACAAAAATGTGGTTATTATTTTTTGTATTTCCACTAGTTTGTCAGAGCAAAACATCTGACCAGGAAAACAATCTTTGAAAAAAAGCTGAATATACAGCCTCTGAGATAGATAGCTTGTCATTCCTCTTCCTGGGGAAATAATTCTGGGTTGTATGTATGTTGAGTATTTTGTCAATTTGCGAGGATACCTTAATTAGAGAATTTGAGTGAGGCGATCACTCAAAATAATCATGATATACCCCCCTTTCCTCTGGAAAAAGTCCTGGATCTATAAGCATACATAATGATATTAATAGACTGTTTTCATTTAATAAATGATTTTAAAATGACTATTTTTAATAAATCAAACATTAAAAATCATTAATTTAAATCAGAAATTTTCGTAAGGTAAAAATTTCGCGATTTGTTTACTATGAAGTAGTTCGCCAGGTTAATATACGTGATTTGTTAAAATTCAGCATAAATCCATCTGTGTTTTATTGCCATTTAGGTTTGCGAGCTTAACGTTTTTCGCCAACTTTTCGATTTCAGAAATATAGCGAAAATAAATACATTGTACCTCGCAAAATTTTCTGTCTTTCCTGTAACAAATAGCACTTAATAATTATCACCATCGTCGCTGCCATTTTCGGATATGTTAGCCAAGCTTGGTTCATACGGACTGTATGGTGGACTAAGCTCGTCCTGGGTCAGGAATGTTTTCACTGTTGAGCCTGTACTAGTATGAAGCTGGCTTCCGGCTCCATGGACCTTCTTCTGAAGGGATATGGGATGTACGCAAATAGGAATGGTTGGTGCCCCGGCTTTAAAATAAATAAATAAATACCCTATAAGTGTAAATACTTATAAATAATTATGATTATATAATGTTAGTGAAACAATATGAAGTTACTATTAGACGATGGTGAATACAGTGTAACCTTCATAGACTCTCCATAGGACAACACCATCTCATAATCAGTTTGTTTTAGAAATAACAATTTACTATAAATTTGACCTCTCCAGAGCAACAACCTCGGTATAGCAACAAAACCTTATTTTATATGTAAGTATACACTCATTCTAATTTAAGTGTAGGTATACACTCATTCTAACTTAAGTGCTAGTATACACTCATTACACCTTAAGTGTTAGTATACACTCATTCTAACTTAAGTGTAAGTATACACTTGTTCCACCTTAAGTGCTAGTATACACTTGTTCTAACTTAAGTGCTAGTATACACTCATTCCACCTTAATTAAGTACTATCATACACTCGTTCCTACTTCAGCACTAGTATGCGCTCATTCCACCTTAAGCGATAGAATACACTCGTTCCACCTTAAACACTAGTTTACTTACGTGGAGGTGGTCGTTGGTTGTAGCAGTTATAAGCAGAGCAGTAATGTGTGGAGCGCCTTGATGACCGTCTGTGTTTGAGTGGAGGCAGGATGCAGTCAGGCTCACAGATATGGCTACAGTTGTAACAGTAACTTTGACTCTTCCCATACAGACCTAATCCAAGATCACGTAACTCCATCATACCGAAGGCGCTGGATAAACAAACAGTAATAATAATAATAATAATAATAATAGTAATAATAATAGTAAAGACCTTATTATACGAGGAAACTCATTTGACAATTATATTAAATGGTAATCTTCCATGAGATATGTATGCAGTTACAGTGACAAATATTTTTCATCTACGAGTATAGTGGGATTCAAACTTGAATTATACGGCTCCATTGCCTGCAGAGTAGGAATGTATTAGACCATAGTAGACAATTTGTTTCAAATTATCTAAGTGTACCCTATATATATACAAAAAATGAATGCTGTCCGTCCCAGAACGTAACACTAAAATTATTAATTGTAAAAGACAACCTAAGAATTTAAAACAACTTTGAATTCGTTCTGAGAAATGCATTGGGTTTTGATTAAACAATTGAGTTTTGATACTCATTTTGTCATTTTTTTATTTTGATATATATACATGTATATAGAATGTTTGGCAGCGGCCATGTTTAGTCGCAACGGATATGATGTTTCGAAAGATAGTACATGTACCCAGTTTTTTACTGTTGTCACAACCAACACAGATACCCGTTTCTGTAACGCCATGTCCGTTGCGGCTAAACATGGCTACTGCCCAACCTTCTTTCTATATACGGTACACTCAGATTAGTTTTACACAGATAATTTGAAACCATGTGCCTATGTATTAGACCACGTGGCTAAGTACACAACACCCACAAAAGCTGTCATTAATAACCAGTATTAATGTTACTGCACAACAGCACACCAGAAATTATGGATTGAAATGTACAAATGTGTACATCAAAAGAAAACCATATACCACAACACAATTACATACTTATATTCATTATTTCTGTTTTTATTACTGGTTCACTCTCGAGTCAGGCAAAACATAATTATTTTTTATTATTATACATTTGTATTTTGTTTAAGTTGTTATACTTTGAGAGAAATTTTCTTAAAAGCTGTAAGGCATGGACATGAAATTTATTTCGACAAATATAACTGTAGTTCTTATCAATTAGGAGTGATTTGCTTATTACCGGTCGTGGCGGGTCATTCCTTGGGAACTATGAACATTTGACATTAATGTTGAATTTCCTTCACATGGGAAAAGTTACTACTACTAGAAGTTAGTTGTAATGCCAAGCATAGCCTTTATTTGCCAGTCAGCTTTCTGCTGTATGAGTGCTTCCGCCCGTAGTTGAACCCGGGTTTAAGCGCGCTAGCCATTGAGCTACGGGGGCACTTTTTTGGAAGGATAGATAGGACTGTTTAGGACACAGCCTAGGAAAACTGGTTAGGCGAATCAACTGCCTTTACGTAAGTGAAACATTGTTAAAAAACGGCGTTTAACCCGGATGAACCTTGGGAAAATACAGGTTTCACAGGGTACTGGAAACAACGGCCAAGCTGCTGAAAAAGATCTTATATTTCAAGGTAAGCAAATAATTTCCTATTTTCATTGCATTGAAATCGGTGAAGAAATGAAATACTTATGGCTATTTTTGTTTTCGAAGTTAAGCAAATTTTGTCTTGAACCTGTAGCCAAACGTCATGTGGTGTTACTACACTGATAATCTAGACTTACTGAAACTCCTTGTTACAACTACCGCACGTGAATTTCGCCCAGCCATACTCGTGGTCGCGTGGTAAGGGATCGTATCGACGTCGTCTGTTACATTGTATACCATTGCAACGTGCCACCTGAGGAAGAACAGAACATCTTACCAGTACAGTAAAGTTTCGCTAATAAGACCACTTTGATTATTTTGAAATCATGCAGATTTTTGCCAGTTTTAGGTCCAAAGTATTAAAATTAGAACAAAAAAGGCCCGCTAATAAGACCGATTCGCTATTAAGACCACCTTTTTTACTGGTCTTATTAGCGGAACTTCACTGTAGTTGGCGAAATAACATAACTATGGAGATAAGAAGACGTAAATGGGGATGGATAGGGCACACCCTACAAATGCCAAATGCAAACATCACAAAACAGGCCCTATAATGGAACCCTCAAGGTAGAAGAAAAAAGGGTGGCGAAGAAACGTCGAGACAGAAATGAAAGATAGTGATAACACCTAGAACTCAATCCAACAAACAGCAGGAAACATAGTCAGATGGAGGGAATTCGTCGGAGCAAAGGGCCTAAGTAAAGTAAGTAAGTAATGTTACTTAAGGTTATTGTTTCAAACTATTTACCCGATACCTAAAAAAAGTTTCTGTAGATCAAAAATTCGTTTTTATTTTAACAAAGTTTGTAACGTTGAATTATAAAGATATAACGGTAGATCAACTAATGTTTGTTCTGATATCTCACAATATTTTGAATTAAAAATAAATGCGTAACACGTGTTGTTGTCGAGTTATTTCCAACTATACAATATTTCAGTAACAAACACTATGAAACTAAGATTACTATGTTACAGCATGGCCTGTTGTGGGACAATTCTAAACCTTGTAGCCTAATGAAGGATCATTTAGATCACAGCTGCTTCTTTATTTTTAAGTTTATATGACCTTTTTGAACTTTTAGTTTTGGGTGGAGGGAATAAAAAAACAATATGACCTTTTGGGCCATAGGTTGCTCACACACTGGCAGGAGAGTGAAATATGACCATTGATAAAGAGCAAAAAAATGTTGTTTTTTTTTAAAAAAATATTTACAGTTACATCTGCTAATAAAAAGTTATTAATACAAATACAAAAAATCCCTCTTCCCAACAACATAAGGATTTCAGGTAAACCTGAAAATTAAAAGGTGTGGCCTAAAAAGGTGTGGCCTTACCGGTTTTCTGATCGGTACCTTCCTCCACCACATATTATCACATCTCTGACATGCAAACTGTCTGAATTCACTGCCTACATGATTACGTCGGGCAAGGTCCCTCAATACATTATCTCTCCGCACTCCGCCAACCAACTGCCACTGTATGTCAGAAATTGTGATTCATTAAACTCATTAGACTCATTAAACATAAAAACACCTGATGACATTGTCAGAATTAAAGTCGAAAATAAAATGGAACCCATATTTTCCTTGTTTGGCAAGTAATATTTAAATGAAATAAGCTGGCTTTGTAGGTTTGATCTAAATACACAATATGCTATGTTTGTTGTGGTATATTTTACGATAATCCGACATAGTATCGCCGATCTAAGAACTATACAAAAATATAATTTAAATAAAAACGCACGTCAGTTCTATCAATTAAATTAATGTAATTTTTTGATACAATGATCAAATTAAGAAAATAGAAAAAAATGAATATTTACTATAGTAGGATTCATCCACAAAAGTCAAAGCAAAAAAGACATACATAAACTACGGTATTTTGAACTTTACCTGTTCTTCTCCTAAAATATCCTGTATATCACCCTGTGCAGCTATTTAAAATAAAGAAAACGTACATATAGTCACTGAGGCTAGAACAAACAATTTCCTGGTTTATCAGCCCCTCCCTGTGTGGCCCATTGGTCGAGTGAATAACGCTCTAGACTACAGATCAAGAGGTCCCAATTCAAATCTCGGTCCGGGGCACTTTCTGAAAAGCGACCCAAGGCTTCCCATATCGCTGCTATTCACCGGGAACGTTAAACAACCAAGGAGTCTATTTGAAGAGAGCTAGGTTATCACACAACTAGCTGAGCTCATTGGCCAGTACGGCATAGATAACACTAAATGACTCAATGATACTTATTTCCAAAGTTAAAGTCTTACATTAAATTTGCTAAAAAATTCTGACTAAAAATTTGAATTGATCAAAGTTGATATATTGTTTCCGGTATCCAAACCTTCCTTAACACCTACTATCCTGAGTGTTCTATGGTGTTAGAATGAAAACAAATCTTTATTTCGACTTTTGTTTGTACTTACAAAGGGAAGTTGCTCTTTCTCTACTGTATGTTAAAAATAAACAAAACTAAAACTTAAAACATTTACTGACCTTACATATGCATAGGTACAATGTACATGGTTTCAAATTATGGTTTCAAATTATCTGAGTGTACCCTTAGATATATGGAAAGGATGTTGTGCAGCGGCCATGTTTAGCCGAAACGGATATGATGTTACAGAACTCACCTGGTATCCGTGTTTGCTGTGACAATTGTAGAAAAACTGGGTACCAGCTTTCGTAACGTCATATCCGTTGTGGCTAAACATGACCACTACACAACCTTCTTTATATTAAAGGTACACTCAGATTATTTGAAACTCAGATAATTTGAAACCATGTGCCTATGAACCAATTAAAAAATGAAAATCTTACCCACTCATGTTCTTCATACTAAATGTACACAATAAATAAAATCATTTAAATGTAAAATTTACAGTCATAAATGTATTTTTAAGTTATTGACAATACAAAATTAAGAAAAATACCCTAAAAATAGCAAATTTTGAGTCTCTATATGGGTCATAGCTTTTCTAAAATGTCAAATTTACTATCAAAATAGACAAAAGTGTGTCTTTCATTCATTTTTCAACTTATAAGTACATTTTGAGAAAACAATTCATTTCATGCACAAATAAGCGTTCACTACCATTTTCGCGTAAAAATGGCAGCCATCTTGGACGCCATCTTGGATGCTGAGCGGTTGTGAAAGAGGAAATTTGTAAGAAATGGATTTTCTTAATGTTCGGTCATATGTCCAACTGTGGTGCAAGTTTAAGAGATGGGCTCCAATTTTGAATAAATCGCCCTCAGCTCTTAGGCTATATGCTTTTGGTATCATACCGAAAACAAACATTGTTTTCAATTTTTTTAGCCTCACCATCGAATATAAAGTTGACAGTTTCCTGTACGTCATAGTGGTGGTGACGTAATAAGGCGCCACACTGATCATCTGTGAAACGTCCGTGGAACAGTTCCCGCACGCGGCGTATCTGCAAAAATTACACAACTTACGATGAAAAACATTTCATATCAGTGTTTCTTTTCAAATACTTTAATGAATGTGACCCCTCAAACACCAACAACAACACCTAGAACAACATAAAAACAACAACAGCAACAATAACAACTACAGTAACGAGAACGACAGCAAAAACAACGACAGCAACAATAACAACTACATTAACAAGAACGACAGCAAAAACAACAACAGCAACAATAACAACTACATTAACAAGAACGACAGCAAAAACAACAACAGCAACAATAACAACTACATTAACAAGAACGACAGCAAAAACAACAACAGCAACAATAACAACTACATTAACAAGAACGACAGCAAAAACAACGACAGCAACAATAACAACTACATTAACGAGAACGACAGCAAAAACAACATCAGCAACAATAACAACTACATTAACGAGAACGACAGCAAAAACAACATCAGCAACAATAACAACTACATTAACGAGAACGACAGCAAAAACAACATCAGCAACAACAATAACAACTACATTAACGAGAACGACAGCAAAAACAACAACAGCAACAATAACAACTACATTAACGAGAACGACAGCAAAAACAACATCAGCAACAATAACAACTACATTAACGAGAACGACAGTAAAAACAACAACAGCAACAATAACAACTACATTAACGAGAACGACAGCAAAAACAACATCAGCAACAATAACAACTACATTAACGAGAACGACAGCAAAAACAACATCAGCAACAATAACAACTACATTAACGAGAACGACAGCAAAAACAACAACAGCAACAATAACAACTACATTAACAAGAACGACAGCAGAAACAACAACAGCAACTACATTAACAAGAACGACAGCAAAAACAACAACAGCAACAACTACAGTAACAAGAATGACAGCAAAAACAACAACAGCAACAACTACGACAGCAAAAACAACAACAGCAACTACAGTAACAAGAACGACAGCAAAAACAACAACAGCAAAAACAACAACTACAGTAACAAGAACGACAGCAAAAACAACAAGAACGACAGCAAAAAAACCAACAGCAACAACAATAACAACTACAGTTACAAGAACGACAGCAAAAACAACAACTATAGTAATAAGAACGACAGCAAAAACAACAACAGCAACAACAATTACAACTACAGTATTACTAACAAGAACGACAGCAAAAACAACAACAGCAACAACAGGAACATAATTTAAATAGCTAACTGGGTTACTCACAGTAACACAACAAATTATGAACCATTGAAAGGACATCCCTCCTAGTTGATTGTGTCACGTCCTTTGTTATTATTTTATTTCTTATACATGTATTTGCACAGCGTTTTGTTGATGCGCCTTATCACGTGTCCTTTACAAAGCTTATGTTAGCAATGATAATGTAAGCATGATATGTACAGAAAAGTGTTTCTAGCAACATTGATGCTGACAAAATCATAATACATGTAGTCTCTACTTATGCCTATGGTTTAAATGCTTACATGAGCTACACACATCAGGGGTGTATATAGCTTGGAGCAAATAAATGTGTAGGCCACGTTTCTGTAGGGTGTCCCAGGAAAATATTTAATTATATATTGTCGCAGGTGCATATTCAGCAGTTACCCGACTAATTAAATAGAGAATAATAGGTTAGTGCCGTGGATGAAAACGTTTATCTGGCAAGGCGGAGGAATTTGTCGGGTGAGCCGAAGGGAAGGTGCATATTTAGCAGTTACCCGACTAATTAAATTAGCATTATGAATTTGTCGGGTGAGCCGAAGGGAAGGTGCATATTTAGCAGTTACCCGACTAATTAAATTAGCATTATGAGTCGATTCCCCTGCTGCATGTGTATCATTCAAGCCATACAAGAAGAGCGCTATCATGAACATAAATACCTTTATTCTAGAAGGCCAGGGGCATGCTTACCAGGGAAATATTAACTCTTATAGCTGTTTTTGAAATTTCAATTGTTTCGACTTTTAGCAAATAATATAGTAATGTATATAAGTATACTTTATAATTTCGGGATTAGATAATACTGCAAAAAAGTGTAAGCCACACCCTTCAAAGCAAATTTGGAGCTACGCCACTGCGCATGATGACTTGTAAAGGCTGCTATAACTATGCAGTTCAGCAGTTTTACTGTTGTAACTAGGTCATTCAGCGTAGGCATTCCGCCTTTTGGTTGCTGTATCTTGTCTACTGGGTCATACAGCTAGTTATAATTTATTATACTTTTCGACAGCTTGGACTTGGGCGGTTCTGCACTTGTTTAGTTGGGCATTGTGTGTTTTTAATGTTTTCTGTGCTCGGCTGGTTAAGTTGAGTGCTGCCTTCCCTGTCTGACTTAATATAATCTTTTTGTACGAGTATCCGAGTCATAAATCATTTCAGTGCACTTGAACGCGTTGACATGTTCATTGATCGCTTTAACCTTTCTCAAAGTGCAGTCAGGTAATACTAGTATTTATAAGTTAGACATAAAGCATTGCTGGTTATTATTAGACACGGTCTCGCTCAATACAATTAGAAGTACGATATGCATAGATTCTATATATTTTATGTTTGTTCAATTGGGTATGTGGTATACTGATGTCAATAAAACTTTAAAACCATTTATATAAATGTATGAGTGTATATAATCATGACACTGCAAGAAGTGATTGGTGCAGATTTAAACATTATTCACCACACTCCAATGTAAGTCATAACTTACATGTACCCCTGAGACTCTTCTTAGATATTTCAAAGGGACCAAGCATTCTGTAAATACTTCAAATTCATGGAAACAGAACAGTTTCTATTTATAGTTTTAAATTATTTTATTTATGTCACATATAGACCAGTATGTCACAGAGATCAGTATGTCACATAGACCAGTATGTCACATAGACCAGTATGTCATATAGATCAGTATGTCATATAGACCAGTATGTCACATAGACCAGTATGTCACATAGACCAGTATGTCATATAGAACAGTATGTCACATAGACCAGTATGTCACATAGACCAGTATGTCACATAGACCAGTATGTCATATAGAACAGTATGTCACATAGACCAGTATGTCACATAGACCAGTATGTCACATAGACCAGTATGTCACATAGATCAGTATGTCACATAGACCAGTATGTCACATAGATCAGTATGTCACATAGATCAGTATGTCACAGAGATCAGTATGTCACATAGACCAGTATGTCACATAGATCAGTATGTCACATAGACCAGTATGTCACATAGACCAGTATGTCATATAGATCAGTATGTCACAGAGATCAGTATGTCACACAGACCAGTATGTCTCATAGATCAGTATGTCATATAGAACAGTATGTCATATAGATCAGTATGTCATATAGACCAGTATGTCACATAGACCAGTGTGTCACATAGACCAGTATGTCACATAGACCAGTATGTCACATAGATCAGTATGTCATATAGAACAGTATGTCATATAGATCAGTATGTCATATAGACCAGTATGTCATATAGAACAGTGTGTCATATAGACCAGTATGTCACATAGACCAGTGTGTCACATAGACCAATATGTCATATAGAACAGTGTGTCATATAGACCAGTATGTCATACCGACCAGTATGTCATATAGACCAGTATGTCATATAGAGCAGTATGTCATATAGACCAGTATGTCATATAGAACAGTATGTCATATAGACCAGTATGTTATATAGAGCAGTATGTCATATAGAGCAGTATGTCATATAGACCAGTATGTCATATAGAACAGTATGTCATATACAGCAGTGTCATATAGACCAGTATGTCATATAGAACGGTGTGTTATATAGAACAGTACGTAATATAGACAAGTATGTCATATAGAGCAGTATGTCACATAGAGCAGTATGGCATATAGACCAGTATGTCATATAGAACAGTTTGTCATATAGACCAGTGTGTCATATAGACCAGTATGTCATATAGAACATAGTGTCATATAGAACAGTATGTCATATAGACCAGTATGTCATATAGAGCAGTATGTTATATAGACCTGTATGTCATATAGACCAGTGTGTCATATAGACCAGTATGTCATATAGACTAGTATGGCATATAGAGCAGTATGTCATATAGATCAGTATGTCATATAGAGCAGTATGTCATATAGAACAGTATGTCATATAGAACAGTGTGTCATATAGAACAGTATGTCATATCGACCAGTATGTCATATCGACCAGTATGTCATATAGACCAGTATGTCATATAGAGCAGTATATCATATAGAACAGTATGTCATATAGACCAGTGTGTCATATAGACCAGTATGCCATATAGAACAGTATGTCATATAGACCAGTATGTCATATAGAGCAGTATGTCATATAGAGCAGTATGTCATATAGACCAGTATGTCATATAGAACAGTATGTCATATGTATAGACCAGTATGTTATATAGAGCAGTATGTCATATAGAACAGTATGTCATATAGACCAGTATGTCATATAGAACAGTATGTCATATAGAGCAGTATGTCATATAGACCAGTATGTCATATAGACCAGTATGTCATATAGAACAGTATGTCATATAGAACAGTGTGTCATATAGAACAGTATGTCATATAGAACAGTATGTCATATAGAGCAGTATGTCATATAGACCAGTATGTCATATAGAGCAGTATGTCATATAGAACAGTATGTCATATAGAACAGTATGTCATATAGACCAGTGTGTCATATAGACCAGTATGTTATATAGACCAGTGTGTCATATAGACCAGTATGTCACATAGACCAGTCTGTCATATCACAGGATCCAATCCAAAAATAAACTATTTTTATTTTTGGATTGCAAGGTCCTGTGGTCATATGGACATATATTAACTCTGAAATATGTGTTATAGTAGAATTAGAGCACAAAACACTATTCGGGCGCCGTGACTGACCAACACCCGTTCTCAATGGGTGCTGGTCAATCACGGGACTTGGATAGTGTGTGCGCCATATACATTAAAATATCAGGTTCCTGTGCTAAGAGATATTAAATGTAGTACATGTATAAGAACTTAGGTTAAATAGACAAAATGAGCTTTATTCCTGTGCTCTTTTAAGTATATATTTTCAATATACACACCCGCTTTCAATATACACACCCGCTTACAGAGAGTGAGGTAAAATGATCAAAACAAACAAATGGAAGCTACTAAAAGTCCGTACCTGTTTCACTCTTTTCCAGTCGTCTGATCCAAGACCACCGCCCCCTGGTGGCCCAGCAGCCGCCATTATAAATAATGAGAACGTTGGACTAAGTCTAAAGTTAACAATGATTTTTCCATTTTCTAAAAACACAACTGGGTCATCTATAAATACCGCGATAACAACATCAAGATTTTCACATCGGCGTAGCTAGCCTAGTGTGGTAGTCGTACTTCCTGATTGTGTATTGGTTTACGGGTCCTATAATATTGATCTGTGTTTTATAAGTTCACACCGCATGCCCCAAACGGACGGACGGGGGACGGACGGACGGAATTTATGTGGCTACTTTAAGGATTTGGAGAAACTTGAGCGGCTAATTTATAAAACATCTACTTTCGCTTTAACTGTTTTCAACTTGTTTGTCCAAGATACATGAAAGCGACGTAAGTAAACCTGTCTTCTAATATAACATAATTCATAGATCTGCTTTGATATTCACACGACGTTTTGTGTACCAGTTATGATTCGTATTTTGATATTTTTTTAATTTTTTAACGATTTCTGAACCAGTTATGATTCTTATTTTTATAATTTTATATTTGCGAAACGTTTTCTGAAACAGTTATGATTCGTATTTTGATATTTTTATATTTGCGAAATGTTTTCTGAAACAGTTATGATTAATTATTATAAAACCAAATGGGGTATTATTAACCTGAGCCGCAGGTTATATTGGATTGCCAAAAGTAAAATGACCATGGAGGGGCACGTGACATGTTCTCGATGGTTTACGATTTCAAAAAAATTATCCAAAAAAAGAAGCATTTTGTAAGAATGTCGTGAACCAGACTAATTCCATTATTCCATGCGGATAACATCGGTCTTTATCGCATTACAATAGTTTATTTACCAAAAAAAGCAGAACTATTCCGAAATTTCTCTGTGAACGCGAGACCACGAATCTAAACAGCAGGTGTCTGCAGCTGCTTAACCTGAGCCGCAGGTTATATTGGATTGCCAAAAGTAAAATGACCATGGAGGGGCTGTTGTATTTTGTATATCAATAAAGTTAACTCAGAATGAGTTTTCCACAAGAGCGTGGTGTACAAATAGATTTAACACAAACACGTGTATCCAGTACAAGAACTTTAATATAACTCTCTGATTCAGTGTGTGCATAGTATGTGTATACATGTGAGATATACTACATTCCCCTTGTTTTGAAAACAAACAAAAACATTTTTTTATAAAATAATGATGAATCAAATGTATGCTTTATGCATATTTACGATCATGTATGCTGAATATATTTTAAGTCATGCAGGCATGTAGCAACACATTTTTATTTCGATTTCCTTGTTTAACACTATAGTTCACAAATGAATATGCTGTCCTCTGTTACCTCACATTTATGGAATAAATTTACATTTACAACAACAATGTATCAAATGACATAAAGTTCATGTTCAGTTACTTTATTATTTTTTCCATTCTTCACCAGAGAACAGTTTGCATGGTTTTACTACACGACCTGATCTAGTTTTAATGACATTCGTCATTTGACTGTTTGGCACAGATTTTGGAGAAATTTGCTTCGTAGACATCGGGTCATGTGTATTTTTAATAGGTGTTTGCTGTTGAATAACTGACTGCTGACCTGAGTTAATTGGTGTTGTTTTGTTACTGTCAGACTTCAAATCATTGTCAGTAGGCCTATGTTCTAATGGGGTGGAATTTATAAAGCGTCTGTTCCTTCTGTAGGTAGCACCATTAGAAGTCTGTATGTTGTATGAATGGTCGTTGTATGGTGCTATAACAGTTGCTGGTTCCCACAATGTACCGCGTTGAACTCTTACTGACTCTCCTACATTTAGTGATGGTAATTTCCGTGCTGACTTGTCAAAATATTGTTTTGATTTCATTTTGTGATTTTTCATTGTTTTTCTAACAAGGGAGGTTTTAACAAGTTGGGTGACAGCTGATTGTTGGTGCTTGGTATGTTTGATCTCAGACGTTTTGACAGTAACAATTGTGCTGGTGAATAACCACATTTGAGAGGAGTGTTGCGATACTGCAATAATGGCATATAAATGTCAGTATTTGATTCCTTTGCTTTTTGTAAAAGTCGTTTTGCAATTTTAACATATACTTCACTCAAACCATTGGAACTAGCAAATGTCGGTGAGCTTGTCTCGTGTATAATATCCCATTCTTTGAGAAATAATTGAAATTGCTCACATGTAAAAATAGCTGCATTGTCTGTCTTTAAGTTCATTGGTGATCCAAATCTACTGAAATGAACTTTTAACTTTCGAATGACTGTAACACTTTTGGTGTTAGGTAACAAGTCTATTTCAAAGTACCGACTATACGCGTCAACTAAAACCATAAATTCTTGTCCATCCCATGTAAACAAATCACAGCCTAGATTTTGCCATGGTAACTCGGGTACCTCATGGGGATGCAATGGTTCCCGCATGTTTGAGTCTTTGTGTCGGTTACATATCTGGCAACCTTGAACGTGGTCTGATATCTGCTTGGTCATCAATGGCCAGAACATGATATCACGTGCACGTCCAGTCGTTTTTTCAATACCGAAATGACCTACATGTACTGCCTCGATCATTTCGTCTCTCATATGTGTCGGAATAACTAGTTTCTGACCTTTGAAAACAATGCCGTCTTCATATGACAGTTCGTCCCTATGATTCCAGTATGGTAATACTGTTTTAGGGCATAATTTCCGTTCGTCGGGCCACCCTTTTAAAATTACTGATGCCAGCGTCTGTATGTCTGCGTCATTTTCAGTAGCATTTCTTAACTGCTGAAGTTTACTATTGCTTACTGTTTCAGCCAAAATTTAGCAGTACAATGAGCGCGACGTCATGGTGACGTTGATATTATCCTGACGTCAGTGACGGATCAATGCATGCATTGGCTAAGGTCACGTCAAGCTGATTTAAATATTTATTGCACGGTCTGGGAGTGCCGAACGATATTTACGTCACGGCTTTACGGCACTCCTGGGTGTGATAAAGACTTATCAGATATACATCAGACCCAGCCCGGGGTCCGACCCAGACTCCGGGTCTAATTAAGAGATTAATTTCTTACAGTCCTGATCCAACTTTGTAACAACAAAGCTTTTTATCAAAATTCCTGAGATCAGGATTTAAGTTTGGATTGACATTAAATTTGCTAGTTGTGAGATCACGATTTAATTTTTGAATTGATGTTTGCTAGTTATGAAATAAGGATTTAAGTTTTGGATTAACGTACGCTCGTCGTGAAATAAGGATTTAAGTTTTGGATTGACATTTGCTAGTCATGAGATCCCGATTTAAGTTTCGGATTGATATTTGCGAGTCCTGAGATCACGATTGAAGTTTTGGATTGACATTTGCTAGTCGTGAGATCATGATGTTTGTTTTGGATTGATATTTGCTAGTCAAGAGATCACAATTTAAGTCTTGAATTGACATTTGCTAGTTGTGAGATCAAGATTTAAGTTTTGAATGGACATTTGCTAGTCGTGAAATAAGGATTTAAGTTTTTAATTGATGTTTGCTAGTCTTGAGATCACGATTTAAGTTTTGGATTTACGTTTGCTAGTAGTGAGATCACGATTTAAGTTTTGCATTGACATAAGCTAGTCTTGTGACCACGATTTAAGTTTTGGATTGATATTTGCTAGTCATGATATCATGATTTAAGTTTTGGACTTACATTGCTCGTCCTGAAATAAGGATTTAAGTTTTTGATTGACGTTTGGTAGTGATGAGATCAGGATATAAGTTTTGGATTGAAATTTGCTAGTTGTGAGATCAGAGTAATTGTTTGAGATCAATATTCCACTTGCAGCAAATAATCAGTAAATAATGGGTTGTCTTATACCAGGCCTGGTATTGGCACTTAAATATACATTCAATTTTGTTATGTTGTGATAAGGTCAAAGGTCTCTTTCAGAACTAACTCTGTATTCTTGTAAAGATTCAGAATATTTTCTCAGGGAAAATGTATGACTAGCTATTCTATCTAGAGGGTTGTCCTAATCAAACTAAACCAGTGTAAATTATATAAGATAACCACAATTATCCAAAATTTGAAGTGATGTTCAGAACCCAGATCTACCCAGACTCTGTATTCACAAATGGACCAGACTCTAAGCCCAAGTAAACTCATTTCAATACTTGAATATACAATACTAGTATATAGCAATATTTCAGGGGTTAGGGGTCTTGACCCTCTCTGGATTGGAACTTGAACAAATCCAACCCGTGATGCAATTTAAACGTTGATCACAGACCTGGCTCTGTGTTCCTGTATTCAATTCTGGGTACACTGGCACCTTAATTATTACAACTCAGTTCTGCCTATATGACTGTTTGGCCAGCAGTGTGCATAATTTTTAAGTTACACTGATGGTATGTTTCTGAATCAGATAAATATTAAATCTCTCTCCCTGTTGAAGATGATGATCGATATCTACATAGAAATGTACTACCAGTGTTTTCTGAGTTTGACTGAGAGGCGTAGTGTGTGGTCGATTTTGCGTTTGACTGTGACAGCATAGTGTGTGGCCAATTTCGCATTTGACTGTTACAGTCAGTGTGTGGCAATTTTTGCGTTTGACTGTGATAGTCATAGTGTGTGGCCATTTTTGCATTTGACTGTGACAGTCCTAGTGTGGCCAATTTTGCGTTTGACTCGGACAGTCATAGTGTGTGACAATTTTGCATTTGACCCAGACAGTTATAGTTTGTGGCCATTCGGTTTTATCCCCGTCTATAAGTGGTCAATGACCTACAGCTTCTAAGAAAGTTTCTGCGATACAAGTAATTCAGGCTGCCTAGTATCTCTTTCCGAATAGATTCCTTGGTTTTTTTTCATGACAGTGATGTGCCAGGTGTATAGCACCAATACATGAGAGACTTTCTCTAGGTTTCTAACCAATTCATCTCTAGATGGATGGGAAACACTGAAGTGTTTCTGAAATATCCATTGCCCTGGCCAAGATTCAAACCAGGGACCCCTCTATTGACAGTCTAGAGAGCTATTTGTGTAAGAGGTATTTGTATTTACTAGTATAATATGCATGTATAAAGTAATGAACCTATCAATGTTATGACCCAAATGTGGCAGCAGACATACTTATTATCTTTCGAATAAATGTATATATACGATTTAGGCATACATTATGTATCTGGAAAAAAGTATATTGCATGCACAATGAAATTTCAGCACTTGGGATTGGATCTGGTAAAAGAGTGTCAGCTAAGCTTGGGCACAAGACTGATAAGTTTATTACCAAACAAAGTACAAAGAAACAAGTCATTATTTTAGGTCAAGTTTATTTTGTAGAATAGCAAACTTGTAACAAGTAAAAATGGCCAACATTTTAAAACTTCACTCACCTGATTCACCAAACATTAGTAAAAAATTATGTTAAATGTCACCAGCATTCACCTACCTCAAAACCAAAAGGGGACAAGATGAGCAAGCTCCATTAAAAGTAACTGTTTATTAAGTCAATACTAATTTAGTTATATTGATGACAGATGTGTAGTTTGCCAGGGATAACTCTTGATTTATCAATAAACAAACATGCATAATATACAAAATGCACAGTTAACTGACCGCTTGTTATCAGTATAGATTAAAAGAGTACATTATTAAAGTGAATATGCACAAGATAGATCAACTGAAACTAGAGCTATCACTGGAGTGATGAATCATACATCCACAAATCTGCCTCGACACAGGAATATTATAAATTATTGTACCAAGCAAATTAAAATCCAGTAAGAACAAGAAATATCACCGAATGTGATGAATACCCCCAGAAACTGCTTGACACAGTCAGATATGCAAAACTAGTCTTAAAATTGATCTGACCAATGTGTGCCGACAATATGCACAACTAGTCTTGGTACTGATCATTCATACAAAGTTTCGTTAAAATCCGACCATTGGTAACTGAGAAATAGTGAGGACTTTTAAGTGTCAAAAACAAAGGGCCACACCTCCCTTAAAATAAATCCGACCAATGCAGCCAACGATATGCACAACTAGACTTGGTAATGATCAGTCATGCAAAGTTTCGATGAAATTCGACCAATGGTTACAGAGAAATCGCCCAGACAAAATTTAAAAGAGTAAAAATAAAGGGCCATAACTCCCTTAAAACTATTCTGATGGAAGTCTGCTGATGATATGCACAACTAGACTTGGTACTGATCAGTCATGCAAAGTTTCGATGAAATTCGACCAATGGTTACAGAGAAATCGCCCGGACAAAATTTATAAGTGTAAAAAATAAAGGGCCATAACTTCCTTAAAATTATTCTGACGGAAGTCTGCTGATGATATGCACAACAAGACTTGGTCCTGATCAGTCATGCAAAGTTTTGATGAAATACGATCAATGGTTACAGAGAAATCGCCCGACAAAATTTATAAGTGTAAAAAATAAAGGGCCATAACTCCCTTAAAAATTATTCCGATGGAAGTCTGCCGATGATATGCACAACTAGACTTGGTACTGACCAGTCATGTAAAGTTTCGATGAATTAAGACAAATGATTACAGAAAAATAGCCCGGACAAAATTTATAAGTGTAAAAAAATAAAGGGCCATAAATCCCTTAAAAATTATTCCGACGGAAGTCTATCGAAGATATGCACAACTTAACTTGGTCCTGATCAGTCATGCAAAGTTTCGATGAAATACGGCCAATTGTTACATAGAAATAGCCCGGCCAAATTTTGTAAATGTAATAAAATAAAGGGCCATAACTCCCATCAAATCATTCTGACAGAAGTCTGCCGACGATATGCACAACTAGACTTGGTACTGATCAGTCATGCAAGTTAAGATGAAATACCACCAATGGTTACAGAGAAATAGCCCGGACAAATTTGTACTGACCAACCAACAGACCAACCAACCATCCTCAAGCATGACTCCAATATAGCCCCCATATACTATTTATCTGGGGGTATAATGACAAAGTTACAGAGCGGACACGACTTGCATGACTACTAGTACATAACCTTTGACCTCTAAGTGTGACCTTGACCATTGAGCTAGGAACCTGGATCTTGTGCACAACACACTGTCATTATGTGGTAAACATTTGTACCAAGCAATTTTAAAATCAAGTAAGAAACGACAAAGCTACTGAGCAGACACAATTTTGCCAACAGACCAACCAACATGGTGACTCCAGTATACCCCCTTCAAACTTTGTTTGAGGTGGTATAATAAGCAAAGATATATACCCCAACACCTTGAATGTCATCAGCATGAATACAGATTTTAAAAACATTACAGACTAAAGAGACATGTTTTATCTCACTTTCAAATTTTGATGTTTTCTCACTAAATTGAGATATAAAACAGTTAAATACTTGCTATGTGACATGTTTTAAAATAGAAATGTGTCATGGATGTCCCCACTTGCCATTTGACCATGCAAAGGGGCAACGCTCAACTTAACATTCTGACTTAAATATTTCTACAAAGCTTGATAACTGTAGCTCAAATAATTATATAGAGAAGGGGACAAAAGCAAAATTTCATCATTTCAAGGGCCACGACTCTGCTCATACAGGTCAGATTTGAATCAAAATATGAAGGTGCACAACTGAACGAGCTGACTAATTTTCCTATGTAGTCTGAAAAAAGCTTAAATACTTTTTAGAGTTATGAGCGACACAAGCATATTTTAATAATTTCAAGGGCCATAACTCTGCTTATACAGCTTGAATCTCAATAAAAGACATAGGTGCACAACAACACAATCATGCTGGCTAAAATTCCTGTCAAGTTTGAGTGCAGCATAAGTTACAGACAACAAAAGAGAAATTTGCCCATATTAACATTGCTGATCATGTCACCAAGTTTGAAGACGATTGGATGAAAACTGATTGAACTAGAGTACTAGCCGCATGCACGCCCAGCAAGGGTGTTCATATTTTATGGTACTGAAACCTACTTATCAATACTGTCTTTTATTTGGATGGCCATATGTTCATTTCAGAGTGGAAGGTTACAATGAATGCTGCAAAATATACATATAGGAGGGATTCAGAACTACGTCATCAATTTCGTCTGCTGCTCGTTATCTTGAAGGTCGGTCAAGCAATGTAAACAAGGGCTGTGTTCAGTGTTAAAGTACTGGTATTTTGAGTTGGTTTTAATCTTCTAAAGACAAAATAAAATGCAAGTAATTAGTTAGTATGAAAAATATTTGATCACATTATTACTCTGAAACTGAATAAGTTATCATTATTTTGTATCTTGTAAAACAACATGTATAATAAGAAGTATCTGTGACCATATATGTTATCCTAAGCTTTCATCAAACTACTTGACATCAATAGATCATGTACTTCAAAATCAACAAAACCAAGCATTATATAATATTTTTATTATTCCGATAAACTTAAGGGTGTTTTTTAATGAGAAGAATACAATAACGTGAAAAATGCTTGTTTCTAGTGTAAACTGCACATGGACCATCTAATTCTTTATTTTCGTATATTGAGTGTGCAGTCAACTTAATTGTCTGTTCTATGCTAGTATATTTTATAATTTTGTAACAGTATGCTGTCACGACAAAATGTTCATCCCAAGGATGTAGGGTAGTTTTTTTATAATTATACAGGAGGACAAAAGTATCAAATGATTCTAACAAGGTAGACAAAACCCCTCCGTTCGGCCACATGTGTGGTAGACAAACTTTTAGCTCATCCATTTTGAAAGTTAATTTTTTAATATGCGCATCTTCAATTCTATAGTTTCCAACACAAATTGTTATTTAAATAAAAACATATAATGTAATGGGAACTGTCTGTCATTATACAAACAATTACAGCATTTCGTTCATGAATAGTGTAGTTGTATATAAACCAATTAAAACTAATAAATTACCACTAAATTCGAATAATTGACAATATGGCATAAACATACAATACTGTATTTTAATAACTTTTTTTCTTTTAGTACAGACTTAGTATTACCATGAAAATATGTCACTAGGGATTTTATCAACCTTACATGTATAATCATGATAATATCAATTCAAAAATGAGATAAGATGGGTGACAGCTTCACCATGTTGAGGACAATCGATTTATAATAACAGTGCCAAGTATTCAAAATCTGATTTTTTTTCTGTTATGTCAACAGCAGAATTATAACATCAGAAATGCATATTATGTTGAACATTGTTTCCAGTTAAGCTATTAATCCTTACTTAAAGGGACTGCCTCACATATTGGTGTATTGCAAAAATAAAATAAAATTGTCAAATATTCGCGTAATGTTGGTGTAGTTGGCTGTATATCCTATAAACAACCACATTGACATAAAAAATAACTTGAGAAACTTCGGCATTTGTTAGTTATTTAGTAATTTTACATCAAAAAATTCTATAGGGTATTAATACCCTATAGAATTAACACTTCTATTACTTAAATTGCCTGAAATTTGTTCGCATTTGATGAAAACGAATCGAAAATTTTACCAAATACCTCACTGATGTTTACGCTGTAGTTTGTTGATGTTTCAGTTCGATCACGTGTAAATTACATAATTCACAAAAGCATGTTGGAAGGAAACTTAGCGCTTTTTTTCAAGAATAAAAATACCCAGTGGGCGATATCGAGAGTGGTTAAAATTGTTTATTTGCACCAAATCTTTCATAAAGCAACCGTCGGTTGCTTTCTCTTACATCAATACTTGGCTAGGTCAGAAAATCACGATATACAAAAAATTTAGCCCAATCTGTGAGGCAGTACCTTTAAAAGCATGATTATATTTCATTATACTTGATCTAACCAAAAACATATGTTACCTAAACATGTACATTATATCACAACAGTGTTAATTAACTCCTTTGAGTTTTAATTGCTGTTATATTACACACCTTAGTACAAATTCTATACAAAAGCTTGACCGACCAGCAACCGTTGCTGTGGTCAGTTACTATCAGTAAATCTATTTTTAGCACTTTCTCTATTTCTGAATCCCTAACAAAACAGTAAAACTGGACCTGAAACTTGTTGTTTTAAATGTTGATGAGGTCTTATGATTGAGATAGATCTTTACATAAAGTTTGACAGTACCCAACATAAGATGAAAAAAAGAAATTTGTCCATCACACATCTTGTTCTAGTCAGGTACTGTAAATCACTTTATATTAGCGTGAGCTTTATTTCGCGAGTTTTGGTTTTGAGCTTATTACACGAATTGATTAATTTGCGATTGATGAATTCGTGATTCAGGAACTCAAATATTAAATTTGCGAGCAATTCCACAAAAAGTTAAAATGCATTACAAAATAATAGTTACAACAACAAGAGGACCCAAAGGGCCATAGGTCGCTCACCTGTCCTAGTAGTTCATGCACCCCTAATGGTAGCCTCTTTGCATGAACAAGGTTTTAATATTGTCTTTTGCTTTATAATTTACATCACATTTAGACCCAATGACATATTGAAGTGATTTGACCTTGTGACCTAGTTTTTGACCCCGGATGACCCAATATTAAATTTGACCTAGATTTTATTGAGATGATCATTGTGAACAAGTTTCATAAATATTAGACCAAAATTGTGACCTCTAGTGACTACACAAGGTTTTTCTTTGATTTGACATTGTGACCTAGTTTTAGACCCCGGATGAGCCAATATCGAAGTTGACCTAGATTTTGTTGATATGATCATTGTGACCAAGTTTCATAAAGATTAGGCCAAAACTGTGACCTCTACTGACTACACAAGGTTTTTCTATGATTTGACCTTGTGACCTAGTTTTTGACCCCAGATGACCCGATATCGAACTTGACCTAGATTTTGTTGATATGATCATCGTGACCAAGTTTCATAAAGATTAAGTTAAAATTGTGACCTCTACTGACTACACAAGGTTTTTCTATGATTTGACCTTGTGACCTAGTTTTTTACCCCGGATAACCCAATATCGAACTTGACCTAGATTTTGATGAGATGATCATTGTGACCAAGTTTCATAATGATTAAGCTAAAACTGTGACCTCTAGTGTCTACACAACTAATTGTGGACGGACGACGGACGAAGAGTGATCACTTTGAGACAGGTGAGCTAAAAACATATATGCAAAATGTACTAATTTGGCCTTTTTTGCGCCATTTAACCGCCATTATACCGCAATTTACATTGCAAAGAGACACAATAACGACGTAACTGCAGCTAAAATAATTCTTGTTACACGTCAATTTCTTCTAAGTTTATATTAACTTTACTTTCATGTACATAATATGCAAATGTGAGTACTCTTTCAGTATTTGAATATATTTTACGTGCATATATTGCATCGTTTTTACACGATTTCACTAAGGTTTTTATGATAATTGGGGACAATAATGACGTCATAGCGCAAAAAGCAGTCCCGTGACCTATCTTTTTTATTAAATATTTGGATTGAGTACACTTTTATCAACACAATTAGCAACAAGAGGGCCCAAAGGGCCATAGGTCGCTCACCTGTCCTAGTAGTTCATGCACCCCTAATGGTAGCCTCTATTGCATGTACAAGGTTTTCATATTGTCTTATGCGATATAATTTACATCACATTTAGACCCAATGACATATTGAAGTGATTTGACCTTGTGACCTAGTTTTTGACCCCGGATGGCCCAATATTGAACTTTACTAGATGTTTTTGAGATGATCATTGTGACCATGTTTCATAAAGATTAGACAAAAATTGTGACCTATAGTGACTACACAAGGTTTTTCTAGAATTTGACCTTCTGACCTAGTTTTTGACCCCGTATGACCCGATATAGGACTTGACTTAGATTATGTTGAGATGATCATTGTGAACAAGTTTCATAACTATTCAGCCAAAATTGTGACCTCTAGTGACTACACAAGGTTTTTAATGATTTGACCTTGTGACCTAGTTTTTTACCCCGGATGACCCAATATCGAACTTGACCTAGATTTTGTTGAGATGATTATTGTGAGTAAGTTTCATAAAGATTAGGCCTCTAGTGACTACACAAGGTTTTTCTATTATTTGACCTTGTTACCTTGCTTTTGACTCCCGATGACCCAATATCGAACTTTACCTAGATTTTTTTAACATGATCATTGTGACTAAGTTTCATAAAGATTATGCCACAATTGTGACCTCTAGCGACTTCACAAGGTTTTTCTATTATCTGACCTTGTGACCTAGTTTTTGACCAGGGAGGATCCTATATCGAACTTGAGCTAGATTTTGTTGATATGCTCATTGTGACCAAGTTTCATAAAGATTAAGTTAAAATTGTGACCTCTAGTGACTACACAAGGTTTTTCTATGATTTGACCTTGTGACTTAGTTTTTTACCCCGGATGACCCAATATCAAACTTGACCTAGATTTTGTTAAGATGATCATTGTGACCAAGTTTCATAAAGATTAGGCCAAAAATGTGACCTCTACTGACTACACAAGGTTTTTCTAGAATTTGACCTTGTGACCTAGTTTTTGACCCCGGATGACCAAATATCGAACCTGACCTATATTTTGTTGATATGATCATTGTGACCAATTTTCATAAAGATTAAGTTAAAATTGTGACCTCTAGTGACTACACAAGGTTTTTCTATGATTTGACCTTGTGACCTAGTTTTTGACCTCGGATGACCTAATATTGAACTTATTGACCTAGATTTTGTTGAGATGATCATTGTGACCAAGTTTCATAAAGATTAGGCTAAAACTGTGACCTCTAGTGTCTACACAAGTAATTGTGGATGGACGACGGATGGACGGACGAAGGACGAAGAGTGATCACAAAAGCTCACTGAGACTCTCACTTTGTGACAGGTGTGCTAAAAATGTTAAACAATGTGGTTGTTTAAAAAAATTCAGGTGACCACTTACACAGGTTGAGTGAATATTTACACAATGTGGTTGTTTAATTCAGGTGACCACTTACTCAGGTTGACTGAATATTTAAACAAGGTGGCTGTTTAATTCAGGTAACCACCAACACACGTTTGACTGAATATTTAAGCAATGTGGTTGCTTAATTCAGGTGACCACTAACACAGTTATGACTGAATATTTAAGCAAGGTAGTTGCTTAATTCCGGTGACCACTAACACAGTTTGGCTGAATATTTAAGTAAGGCGGTTGTTTAATTCAGGTGTTCACTAACACATGTTGACTGAATATTTAAACAAGGTGGTTGCTTAATTCGGGTAACCACTAATACAGGTTTGACTGAATATTTAAGCAATGTGGTTGCTTAATTCAGGTGACCACTAACACATGTTGACTCAATATTTAAACAATGTGGTTGCTTAATTCAGGTGACCACTAACACAGGTTGACAGAATATTGAAGCAAGGTGGTTGTTTAATTCAGGTGACCACTAACACAGGTTGACTGAATATTGAAGCAAGGTGGTTGTTTAATTCAGGTGACCACTAACACAGGTTGACTGAATATTGAAGCAATGTGGTTGCTTAATTTAGGTGACCACTAATACCGGTTTGACTGAATATTTAAGCAATGTGGTTGCTTAATTTAGGTGACCACTAACACAGGTATGAGTTTGTACTAATTCATTTTAGGCTGTTTATGAAACAAGTTCTTATAAGGTATATTAATCACACTCTATGCCTCATGTTTGATGGTATGCATTTATTAACCCAGGTATATAAACGCATTGTCAGGACTTCTATACAAATTCCTCACTACAAAGAAACCATACACCTGTGCTACTAAGAAAGATAACCCTGTATGTGTTATATTACCGTACACAAATGATCAGGATTGGTTTTATCACAAACCCCAGACAAGGAAGTTTTAAAGAACACGAAGGTGGCGGTGACATTGTTGAATGATATTTTGTTAAATCTACGGGTCATTTCTCCACGACAAATTCTGGATAGTTAAGTATAAGGTAACAAAATAATACTTATACACATTATTATTATAATTAAATGTTTGGAAGCATTAAATTATTCCTTATGAAAGGCAAAATATATCCTTCTTTTGTTTCTGTTTACGTGTTGCTACATGTACTAAGGACTTTATGAATCAACAGATAGTTGAGTACAGGACATTATAAATACATCGATACTTTAGTACAAGGTAACCAAAAACTACTCATAATTCAATGTATAAAAGCATTAAAGTCTTTCAGACTTAAAAACGAACTCATGAAAGGCAAAATATATCACTCTTTGTTTTCTATTTACGTGTTGCTAAGGACGTTACATACTGATGAATAGTTAAGTACAAGGTAAACAAACACAACTCATAATTCAATGTATGGAAGCATCAGATTTATTTCACAGTTAAAATCTCGTAAAAAGGTTAAGTATTTCATTTATTGGTTTCTATTTACGTGTTACTAGGGATGTTATAAATCCATGGATTATCAGTTTAGTGCAAGGTATCCAAACTGACTCATAATTCAATGTATGGAAGTATAGAATTATTTGATTTTCAGATTTAAAATCTTGTATAGAGGTATAGAAAGTCATTCATTTGTTTCTACTAACTTGTTGCTAAGGACTATATATATGAATGCATTGATTGATTTCATAATTTAAAAATTTTAAAAGGAGGTTTAGGGAGACCATTTTATTTTACAGATAAATACAGACAAATATTTGACACTGATTTTTGTGATGATTTATGATTATTGAAAGATATATCAATTAAATGTCAGCTTTTTATCGAAAAATTGTGAATGTAATATCAGCACACAGCATGAAACTTACTCTCTCATGAATAATACTTATTCAGTCAGACTCTTGTGTGTGTGGTTAGGCATTTTGATTTCTGTGTGGTTTTTGATTGTCTGTGCATTAAAGTATTTAGTATCACTACAGTAGGTGTTCAGTGTCTTGTGGCAGCTGTAAAAAGTGTCCCTGTACTTCAATTCATTCATAGTTTCCTTTATTATATGCATGGAATTCACAGTCCACAGTATGTCATTCATTCCGGGGTGAGTATTATAGGTTTGTCATAATGTCATAATTTCTCAGTATTCAATTTTTTGACCGGGGCCAAAAGTTATATGGAACATAATAGGAAACAAAGAATGAAAGTAAACGAAGTTATAAATCTAACAAATAAATACAGTTATATATTGTTCCTGGAAATGCTTATAGTCGGGAGTCCATACGGAGAAAATATGACGAGCCATGGCATCGGAGAGTAGAATGTGGCATCCATGCTATATGTTATCTTTGATATGTGTGCAATCTGAAACGGCCGGATGCCATCCGTGATTTTGCCTCGTTTTCTCAGAATTAGGTCAAAGGTCAAATGAGTGCATTTTTTATATATCTCCCTCGAAATATCATTATATCTCTGTCAGTTTTCGGTCAAAAATTTTACAAATGGTATCAAAATGAAGCTAATACACTAGGCTATTAATGAAAATAACTTTTTATTAATTCATGCATTTGTATACTCATGAATATTGATGAGAACACCTAAAATTAGCAATATTTTTCAAAAAATTCGACGTGTGTGAACCATCTATTTGTTATAATGTCGTCATTTTTGCTATTTGAAAGCCTAAATGATTCTTATTTAATGGTGAGATACTAAGCTATTGATATGTTAACTTGACACTTACCTTCTCAATGATTTAAGGGCACACGTTTACTTAAAGTGGGTGGGGGTTACAATGACACATGAGCCCAAACTAACATGATAGCGTCAACAGTATTATATATAAGTAATATTGTGTTTGCATTGATTTAAATGGGATTACAAGTAACAACTATTATATTGGTTTTGAAATGTACCAATTCATTTAAAATATGTCAACATTCGTTTAAGGAGGAATGAGCTACCTAAACGTAGGCATACACGTGAGCTGCAATTAGTATTTTCGAGTTTAGTATGATAAATAAGAACAAACATAAAACTAGGTTCAAATTATGCTTTAGGAATATAAAAAGATGATGATAATCATAATGATATTGCAAATTGTTCATACACTTTTACTTGTTCCTTTGTAAAAGCTCAAAATAGGTGGAGAATGGTTCATTTTAAAGCATGAATACTGTAACATTATATTATATTTCCATACAGCACCCGATTGATATTTTAATTCATGTCTCGTTTAAATTAGAATGAATATAGAGTTAAAGCATGCCTTTCGTGTTATAACATCTACATAGTACCGAGAAACAGCAGGTACCAATGCCCGTCCGTGGGAGCTTTAATCATTAAACACAAGGTGCATATACCCCCTTAAGTGCTTAAGACAATAACGTTCTTGGCAATTTTAAACTATGAATCTATACAGAAAACGCCACAAATCATTCATGAAACAATAGTGTGTATGTACAAATAAGACAAGTTACAATGTCGCTGTTTAGTTTTAGATTGATTGTGAACATTTACTGTGGATATATTAGCACGTGAATTTACAAACACCTTCTCAGTTCAATGCAAGTAGTATGAAGAATTAGTAGATCACGTCTTGATTTCTGTATTCATTATGGATGCATCGCGGCTTGTATCCGTATACAAGTGCCTGGTTGGTAGTTTGCTCTTGTGGTGTTCAGTTCGAGCGCATCACTTCACATCACTGGGGGAGCAGTCACCTAGAGGTAGGGAGGCGTGCTTCGGGTCGATTCGGGTCCCGTGTTCAATCCCCGTCTCGACCACAGCTCAAATTTCTCTGAGCAAGAATAACCCACATGCTCCACTCAACCAAGGTGTGAATTGATGCCTGTTAGGGCGATGTCTATACACGTTCGATAGTTCTGGGCGCCGCTGATAGATGTTGAGTGCACACTCACCAGGAGAGAAGTAGTCTCCCCAGGGAAACTCGAACACAGGGTTCCTTAGGTGGCCCAATGACCAGGGAAGTTAAAATGTCAAAGGGTGGCTGAACAGCTGAACTGCTGAAAGCAGCCCTCGAATATTAGTAACTTAACTTCTTTTTTAACTTCTTGGCGGAAGTATTTCAAGCCTTATTTTATAGAGCTACAGGAGTCATTAACAAGTTTGTACAACTCTCTGTCTCATCTGAATGTACGTTTCTTCTAATATCCAACAGAAGTTCATATCTTTTCAAGCAGAATAATAGTTTCACATCCCGTCAAAGAGAGAAACCCAACAATGATACGGTAGTCGTTTGGGGACATGTTCTGAGAATTATATGTACAGTACACAGTTTGCTTTTCTTTGATGGCACAACTTTCATACAAACTTGAATATTTGAATGTCCCAGATGGGGATTCTTTAAACATCTATATCATGCCATCCGATAATTATTTTAATACCCTTCATATTCTTCTTTAGCAAGTATGCAAACTAGGTTTGGCTACAAATCAAAACTAGAGAGACACAAGTCATACTTCAGACCTTTGCTGAAGACTTATACATTGATCAGGTTGACAACATTATTACACTTAATAGACAAACATAGCGAACCTTTTTTGATCAACATTATATAGATTACGTCAAATTTGAAAAATCTAAACAGTACAACCAAACAACAAAGTTGCGAATCTGCGAATATATCAAGCAAATTTAAGCTAACATGAAACTACTCATGTCAAGTTTCCACGACGGCTACCTACGACAAATCTGAAAAATATTTTGGCCCAAATATTTTTAACATAATTATTATATCTTGACAAATTCTACCTGTCTCATTCAACTTTTATCAGACGTAGGCTTCCGGTAACTCGGACAATTCCCCAGAACATATGTCGGGGCTATGCCAAGGTACACGATGCGAACTTATCAGAGATAAGGAATTACACATTTGTCTATGTCTCTCAATACTACCGATTTTCTTGTAGAACCTGATCCCAACACATCCCGAAGTCCCTAATTTCCATCGGAAGTAAATCATCGAGGCAGTTGGACAAACGTATAACTTCAGGACAACTCGGGAGTCATCCGATGTCTACCGATACCCCCACCCGATTACTCATGATGACCCAAAATGTCTCATGACGTACCCGAAGTTTCCATTCAAAATTGTTATCCCGAGACAGAGAATGTGTCCCAAATATCACTGGGATGCCTAGCGCATAAGTTAACATTGTAACTGGTATTCCCGAGTCTCTGGTGCGCTTCTGGGATGCCTTCCCGGGTTATTCCCGACATGACAGCGCGAATACATCGGGTAAAAATATGCATGCATTGAATTTCCCTGACGTATGTACATGTACTCGCGTTTTCACAAGATGTCTCCAGATTCCCCAAAACATTCATGAAGCTTACCCGAGACACCGGATGCCTTCTCTGAGATACATGGGATCATAGACGCCTGCTATACTCTTAAATCCATCGGAAGTACATCCCCGAGGAAGAGGAATTGACGCATAACGTCTCGAGCACATCGAGAGTTTTTGCAATGCACCCCGATACTCCTTGATCATCATGATTCTTCCTGATGTTACAACTTGTCTGATGACCTCCCATATACTTCCCCTAGACCACGAGCAACCTGTTTACGATGCCTCCCAAATCCATATTGGGAGTTCATCTCCTAGACAAAGACATACGCAGTGGGAAATGTATATGCTTCAAGCGTCTCAATTGATACCTCGTGGCATTAAGAGACCGAGAACAAGACTGAAAACCGCAAGGCGAAGAACAGTAGAGGCCGAACCTGAGGAAAAACGGAATCAATGAAGAGAACTGAATAATAAATAAGTAAGGCATCCTTCGCTTGAAGCACCCAAAGCATAAAATGACCCTCGCATCTTTTGATGACATTTGGCAAACTTCGCGTCTTTTCGTTGTCTTCTGTACATTGTGGTAGCTTTCTCTTACACCAAGCTCGTTCTTTCTTAGTAACGTCTCTGACTTTGTTCGCAAACTAAAGGAAAGTAACTTAGCGAGTATCGACTTCGGTTTAACTCATTAGGAAGATATAATCGTTTGATTGTGGCATGGGTATACTAGTATCAGGACCAGGTATAATTCGACGCATTGGGCGACTTTTTCTATCTCGTTTGAATCCAAGCTGTGTAGTCTTTATTGATAAGCTTATGATTTGTAAAGTCACAATAGAAACGTTCAAAAAAGGAAATTACTCACATGTGCATACTATACCGTCCTAATCATCGTTACTTACTACATATTGCTACTGATTAAAATAGCAACAAACTGTATCAACTAAGGCTTTATAAACATTATGAAAGTACGGACAAGTCAGGGTACGAAAGAGATGAACTGCAATTGACTAAGAATAACGTTTTCTTGTTCTCCAATACGACTCTATACATGCAACTAAAAGAACATACGTATACCCGGTAGTTTGTTAAAAAATACCAACTTATTAATTGAGAGGTTAATATACCAGGCGACATTTTACGTTGACGGCACTACATGTTTTCTTTGATTGGAATTGGTATAATTTGTATAATAACGGTAGAAACTACTGTGGTTTGCCGATGATTATAAGAATAAATAATACAGTTCTACATGTCATGTACAACTATATATTGTGTAATGAGACATATGTGTTGCATTTGTATAATTATTAAAAGGCACTGCTTGTTTATCACTCAGATATAGATCCTTATTTGGACGCTATTTGTCATACATGTTCAATACATTATCAATATTCATAAATATGCAAATGAGTTAATTAGCATAATATTTAAGTAAGTTAAAATCAATTTCCACGAATAAATCATATTTTGATATAAGGAATATGTTTAATGAGTGTTTAATGTTGATTCTGACTGTATTGAGATTTTTACGTTCTGTTTTAAATTTACCCCCACCCACCTTTGGCGGTTATTCTCGGTGGAATTAAATTATATTTATCTATAAAAATATACATTTAACGAAAGCCCTATGTCTTAACATGATTTTGGTACAATTCGGATCTTTAAATAATAGAAATAAGGAAGATATGGCATATATTTGTCAACTATACTAGTAGATTTTTAACGAGAATTTACAAATGTTTGACTTCCTCATTAATATTCATGAGTATGCAAATGTGATAATTTGCATAAAATCATTGCACATGATGAACCAATTCATTAGCTTCATTTTGATACCATTTTGACCATTCTACCTGGAGAATTGACCAAGATATGGTGCAATTTCAAGTTGATGTATGCTATGTGCACTTAATTGACCTTTGACCTCATTTATGACCTTCACAGAGGGTTTTGCGCGTGGCATCCACCCATACCATATACAACTGGTATTGGGCAATTCAAATATGGTATTGAAACACTTCTACTAAAAAATGCCATGGACGATGAAAAATAAGCGACTTTTGTGCTGATGGACTCCCAACTATTAATTCAACAGTCAAAAATTAATACTAACACTAACAATTCCTCACATAATTATGCAAGTGCAAGGAATGCTTGGTTTTACTCCGAGTCCCTCACTTTTGTGCACCATCCAATCCTTAATTCTTCCTTTGGCACTCAACACATATTTGACTTTCCTGGAACCAGTACACATTTTAAGTCATACTTCAACGTCTTCAAGATTGTCTTCTAAGGCATGCAAACATTGAGTAGGAGAAAATTCTAAATTCTATTGAGGTCCTGTTCATGGTAAAAGCTACTGTTTCAATCAGTGTCATTAGAATCCTGGCACGGTTCCTGAACATCTGTTTTCATCACAAAACAGCTCCTCTGGTTCTGTTAAATCCAGCCATATCCAGCGCTTATTGAATCCAGGTAAAGTTAGTTAACCATGTCGATGGCGATAATTCCTCTAATATTATTCAATTTTAGTGAATGTTCAGTGACCTTTTTTGCCACCATTAATTGTAGACCTGCATTAATGATATCCTAGGTAAATTTCTTGTAACAGCCTCAGCATTCTGAAAAAGAAAACAAATACTAAAACTAACAAAAGCTACACCTTCTGAAATGTAGAAGTTGCATACAGAAGAGTCGGACGGATAGGCAGATTGAAGCCTACAATTACAATATCCCCCTCGGCGGCAGATAATTAATACAAGAGGGCCCTAGGTCGCTCACCTGTCGTAGTAGTGCATGCACACCTTGTGACCTAGTTTTTAACCCCGGATGACCCAACATCAAACTTGACCTATACTTTTACGAGATGATGATTGTGACCAAGTTTCATTAAGATTAAGTAAAAATCACGACCTCTATAGTGACTACACAAGAATTGACCCTGGATGGCCTAAAATTGAACTTGACCTAGATTTTGTTGAGATGATCACTGTGACCAAGTTTCATAAAGTCAAAATTGTGACCTCTAGTGAATACACAAGCAAATTGTGGATGGAAGACAGACGGACAAAGAGTGATTACAACAGCTCACTCTGTCACTTTGTGACAGCTGAGCTAATAAAGTAATAAAGGCTATTATTGAAATGTAACTTAGTATGTAACATTGTTTGAAATATTCATATGTAGAACTTCAACCATCTGCAACACCACGGTGAAGAACAATGGCTCTCTATATTCACTTACATTATTCTTTAACCAAAGAAGGGCTAGTAATTAGTAAATTCACGGCATTGACTTTTCATCTTGACAACAGCCAGCCCAATCTTTACATCTTCAAAATATCCTTTATTGTTTGAACAAGATGTCACATCTGAATTAGAAAATAATGCATAAGTATAGTTGGACAAACATAAATTGGCCGGGCTAAATTTAGCAATGGTAAATAAACACAACGATGACCTTCACATCTAATTAACTGGGAAAATTTTATATACATGGAAACGGTGAACTAAATTTTCATATAGCACCAGTAGCTCAGTGGTAAAGCGTCAGCCAATAGGTCATTTACCAGCTATGCTTTTTTGTACGCAGGTTCGAATCCATGTTTTGTTTGTATTTTTTATCATATTAAATTGTTGTATTTTTACCCATTTTCTCAACACTTAAAATCTAGAAAAGATAAAATAAACAAGAGGGCCCAGAAGGCCCTGGATCGCTCACCTGAGTAATATTCGAGTGATGTTAAGTCGAGAAATGAACTTTTTCTACATAGAAGTTCATTTTTTTTAGTGCAGCTAATCCTGATTCTCGGATTATTCCGGAATAGTAGGATATGCCTCTATGATAATTATGTTTAAGGTTAATGACCTTATCTGTTTATTTAATGACCTCAAAAAACATTATAGGGGTCATCTATTGATGATAACCAACCTCAAAGCAAAGTTTGATGATCTTAGGCCAAACTGTTCTCGAGTTATTGATCTGAAACCATTTAGTGTACCAGACAGCTGACATGTAGAAAGCAATTTACCCCAAATATCTCAGGCTGACCTTAAAAAATTCTTTGTTTGGAGTTACACAGAAATGTTTAGGCGGGTAGGTAAGTAGGGAATGTTTTTAATTATTTTTTACGAACACTTAATAATCTCATTAAAGTAAAAAATGTCTCCTGAAGGCCAAATATGTTGCTGGGATTTTCGTGAGTAGATAGAGTAACTCCAACCAAAGAATTTATTAAGGTTAGCCTTAGATTGAGGGATATATTTGGTGGAAGAATATAAAACACAACTAACTTGTATGCAAATATATACACTTTATGGGCATGATATTTTGTGAAATAATGGATTGAAATAATCAAATTGATTATAATTATAAGACAACGGTTGCTTAACAAACGTGGTACAAGCTTGATACTGTAAAACATACAATTTTCTTAATTGACTACAATTGTATAATTTTCATTAATGATTTGTTAGATGATCTAAATATAAAGCAATTTGCTTAATATTTTATCAAATAAATCAACTTCTTCCATGTATAGCTACATTTTATTTTGGGCCTGATTATCTAGTCTTGTAATACCTGGCAGGCTCATGTAACCTGATATGCTAGCATAACTGTAAGGTGACATAACTGACCATTAACTAGCTGAACACACAATAAACTTCTCCTACTGACTGAACAAATGACCAGATGGTCTACACATGTTTGAATTCAGATACCAGAGTCAGGGTTTAGTATATCTCATTGAAAAGTCATTAATGTCAGCAAGAAAGAAATATCCAACATTATTTCTTATCTAAAGGTGAGGTCAGTGGGAGTCTGCATTGTGGTATAAGAGAAGATTTTCAAAGTTTTCTACAATAACATAGTGACTGGGGTAGGGGGCTATTTTAACCCCATGGGGGTAAAATTTGTACAATCTTGTTAGAGGACCCCAATAATTATGATGTTACATGCAAAATATCAAAGTTGTAGGTCTTGTGGTTTCAGAGGAAAAGATTTTCAAAGATTTCTCTCTATAACTCTATTGCAAAACAAGTGACCCCTGGGACGGGTGCAGTTTTGACCCCAGGGGCAAAATTTTAACAATCTCTGTAGAGGATCTCATGATGAAGCTTCATGCAAAATATCAAAGCTGTAGGCCCTGTGGTTTCAGAGAAGAAGATTTTTTAAGTTTTCACTTTTAAAATCTATTTTTAGCTCCTGTGACCTAATTAATAAATTAACCAGAACCATTTGAACAACTTTGAAAGAGGACCACCCAAGGATCATTCCTGTGAAATTTGGTTAAATTCCATCAATTGGTTTAGGAGAAGAAGTCATTTAAAGGAATTGTTGACGGACGACGGACGACGACGACGGACAGCCACCTATCCTAAAAGCTCACCAGTGAGCACTTCGTGCTCAGGTGAGCTAAAAATAAACGGAATAAACAAATTATTTTTATTATAAAAGTTATCAATTGGATTCGAACTCGCTCGCAGTAAAAGTATACCTTTCTTGCAACTCGCCCTTGCGCTTTACCTACTGAGCTATTTTCTCATTGCTTCTTGTGATGTAGTTAATACGCCTTATTAGTTACTTCAGGTGCAAGCCCGTCCCTAAATCTGCCACACTTTTTCCCTTTTTCTACAGATATCTGTGGAAAATGAGTGGAAAAGTGTGGAAATCAGTGGCATTAACTGGCAAAGAGTGGAATGCCACACATTTAATTAAATAATGCCACAGGAGTGGCAAATCTGCCAGCAATTGCCATAGAATTTAAGTGGAAAACTTGTGGCAATCTGTGGAAATTGGTACTTGTATATTTTCAACTGCGGCAAATGTCTGGCAAAGTGTGGAAATAATGGACTTAGTTCTTTTTCATGGGTGTATAAACTGTGGCAAAAATACTTAGAAATTTTCTGATGTGGAAAAGTGTGGCAAAATGGAACATAGTCATTTTTAGTAATTTTTGGGTAAGTTGATAGGTAAAATTCTCAAAGATGTACGATTTCAGAAAGTATTCATGAATTGTCTACACTCAAAATACAGGTGTAAAACTTGTACTTAGGAAATTTTAACACTAACAGTTTGGTTGAAAATATACATAGAGGATATTTGAAGAGTGTTGTGTTTATTATTGAATTAAAAAAATCAATCAATCAATCAACCAATCAATCAATCAATCAATCAATTTGATGGTAAAATATTCTATTATGAGATGTTTTAAAATACTCACTGATTGATCAGACATGTATTTGAATAAACTACTGACAAAATGTTCTTTATAGTTTATTATTTTAAAAAAGTTAGAAATCAAAATTGACATTTTAGTTTTTGTTTATTTGTAATATTACCATGCTTTTATCAGTGATCAATTATCTTATAGTCTAGCTATAAATTGGTTATATATGACCTTTTCAAGTAAACTCTGTGTACACATTCTTATACACATACACAGAGAGACTTTGCTGATAAGCCTATTAACATTCTATACCAGATGGCATGGATTATAACAGATGGTCATTGATTGGCTAGTTTGAACAAGTATCCAGGTCAACAGTTAGTTTGAATGAGAACTCCATTGTTGTGTTGTATATTTACATGCTTGGCACATCATTTGCTGGTATTTTGGTGTTTGTTAAATGTGCAGATGTGATGTTTCATGAAGGAAGATTGAGTTTAATGACTTAAGTTTGTAATTCACTGTTGGTTAGTGGTTACTAGCATAAACAATTGTGATTGTGAAAAATGGATTGTGGATAGTTGGAGTTTTCATTAAGAGCAGCCAGCTTTCAACAGAAAGGAACAGTAAAATGTAAGTTAGCTATACATAAATTATTTTCATTGAATAACAAAAGTATTATTTTTAAGCTTAAACTTACTAAAACTCAACTTGAAGTATACTAGCTGTGAGTAATTTATGCAATAAGTGGAGGCAAAAACAAATCTAAACCAATGAGAACATTAAAAACTTAGGTTCAGTTTTGTACTATAATTTATTTATCAATATTGGGTTCTGTTTTACAGAGTATTGGTCAAAATAACTTGAATTCTGGAAGTCAAGAAGACATTAAATGGTTTCACACAGTGAATGGTTTCAATGTCTGACTACAATTACAATTTCAGGTAAGTAAAATTAATAAAATATAATGATGCTTATAATGGTTAATTTGTGTTGCAAGTTTAAAAGTTCTTGCTACTTACAAACCTAGTGTCAAGTTTTGTAGAATTCAAGTGCAACGGAAAATTAAGAACAATGAAAATTGAAATTTGACATTATCTTGGCAATGTAAAGTGACGTTTGACAATATAATATGCGGGGTAACATTTAAACTGCAAAATGTTACAATTTCGCATCATTGTAGCACCTGTAATAAGCGCAGTGTTGTGTTGCGTTAGCGTTTTGCATTGTTATTTCAAATTGTTATGTCATGTTATCACAGGTTAACACAGGTCATGTGACATTATTTCAAAAATACAGATTAAAAAGACATTGACACACCTGCAGCCGATAACAAAATGTTGTTTGTAGTATCACTTGTTCCATTGCGTCAAATTATTTCGCATTATTGTGGTGCCGCCATTTTGTTATAATTTCGTATCACATTGTTGTAATGTCACTTTCAACTCTTGAATAGGTCCCTGACTTTTGAGTGATAGTGGCAACAAAGTTGAGTGGAATGCAAAGGGGCTTCAGATGACATTACACAGCCTTAAATTAACACTGATGAATTTTCATATAATATTATGCATTAATAGTTAATACATATACTAGTAATACACTGTTCAAGTACTAACTTTATTTTGAACTTAACATGAAATTGATAAGTTAGATGTTTATGATGTTGATTTTTATTTTCAGATAATGTTTTCTGATGTTGGAATAATGGTCTCATGTAGGAGTGAAATTTGTGACATATTCGGATATGAAATCACTGAATAAATTGGTTATTCTAAGGGAAAAATTCAGAAAACCACAAGAAAGAACATGTACTTGTCGATTTTGAAGTGTGTTATACATACGTTAAATATATATTCTCATTAAAAATGGTATGCTGAAAAAAATGTTGATTTTGATACTATCAAAGTCTGGAATTTTGTGGAAAAAATGCCACAATGTGTGGCAAATCAAGTGGAAAAGTGTGGCACTTAATGGAAAATGAATTTGCCAGTAAAAGTGTGGCAATGTGTGGAAAGTTGTCTAAATACTCCACACTTTGCCACAGTTTGTGGCAAATGAATGGAAAAGTGTGGCGTTCTGTGGAAAATAAATTTGCCAGTTAAAGTGTGGCAATGTGTGGAAAATTGTCTAAATACTCCACACTTTGCCACAGTTTGTGGATAATGTTCCCTCATCCAAGCTTTAGTGCAGGATGAGGGTCATTATTGGAATAAAGCCGGAGGCTGAGCATGTACAATTAGCATTTCAGTCATAGTACTGGAATGAGCGCTTTTTAAAGACCCCGAGAAAAAGTGCAGTGCACCGTATAGTATATATCACGTGTGCACCTGTAATCAATCATAATTCAAAGCCAAAGTTTTGTCGCCCTAAACAATAGGCTAATCTCTAATCTAAGTGATAAGCATGTACTAGGGAGGGCAAAGCATAAAAGGCTGAAAGATACACATAATATCTCAACACAAATTATAACATTACATCATAAAATAAATATACCTGTATGTATACAAATATACACTTTAAATATTATGATAATCTGACACAAAGGGAGGGTATGTACATGCTCAGCCTCCGGCTTTATTCCAATAATGACCCTCATCCTGCACTAAAGCTTGGATGAGGGAACATTATTTTTCATAAAGCCTATGGCTTTCACATGTACAATTAGCATCTTCAAAGTAGGGCAACAAAACATATTGCCATTAAAACAAAAACCCTCTTAAAAATAAAAGTGTAATACAATAATGTAAAACAGACTAGACACCTTGTAAATCAAGAGTAACAATACTATATACATGAACAATATATATTAATACCATCATAGAGTTAGAATACTTCTCCACAGGTAATAAAACCTCTATTATGTCAATAATTGAAATTCAAATATATCTCAAAGGAAAATACTTTATATAAACTTGAAAATACCAAATTAAATTTAAACATGAACTCATGAGGTGACTTGAAAAAGGATTCCTCAACCAAACAAACACCATTAAAAATATTAAGTAACAAAAAATGAACCTTATAACACTTTGATAGTTCAAAAGAACAATGCCAATACAGAAATCCTCAAATAAACATTCTAAACCTGCAAATCAACAACCAGTTGTTAACTGTCAAAAGCTAAAGCTTATAGATTTTAACAAAATAATAAATTAAATTTAAATGATATAATAAATAGTTCATCAACTTCAGACCATCATTGAATCAGAGTAACTTTTTCAAATTGAAAAAGTGGTTAATAAATAACTATTACATAAACACCTATAATTCTATTCTTAACATATATACAAGACACAAGCAATAACCACTCTTTATATACGGCAAATACAATTCTATCAAAGCCCAGTTTATGTCAAGATCATAAACTTATAACACTCCAATACATCCTTAACGAAATGACATCAAACCTTTCTTAAATCATAAAAATATACAATATGGTCCGTAAAGAAAACTGCTATGCAGCTTAAGTGCTAATCATTGACAATAAAGAAATCACGTATTAAAACATGATATACATGTAATATGTAAAATAAATAATAAAACTAAAGTAAATAAAACCTTTATAGGAATATAAGAAAATAATAGTACTGTTACAGACTTTCCATATATAATATATATAAATATATCATTCTGCAAAGACACAATACTGCCATATTCGTATCATGACCACCTTAAATGACTATGATAAAAGATACCACTAATAAATGACAAAGGCCATTATTATCCCTAAATTCCTCATTAAAATAAGTAAAGTCAATATCTAAACCAAATTCCGCTCAGGTAACACTAACCCTGTTTCTTCGAAAAGAAATAAAATCCATTACAATAACACACAAATGTAACAGATACGTCTGTAATTACTCTTAATAAAAACTTAAAGAATAAAGTACCTCAAATACTCATATAATTACATATAAAAAAGTAACAACCACTATATATACATTACCATTAGCCGAAACTATGAAATATTATCTATGCTTGAAATGTTCCTGGACACAAAAAGCTAGTTTCCCAATAAACATGTATAATAAGCTAGGGAGTTTCCAAAGAAACATATATAATAAAGCAAACATATAAGCGCTTCCAAAAAGCTAAACTGGATCCATGTTAACTAATTAACACTAGCAGCACATATAAAACAAACAACCATAAAAACAACACTACATTAAGACAGTAAACAAGTTGTTAATATTTTACAACTATTACCAAATTTTCTAAAAAATAACTTTTAATTCAAATTCCCAGGTTGCTTAACAGAAGTACAAATGTATGTGAATTCAACCCTTCCTTTCCAACTATGAACAATGACTAAACAATCCTGCTAAACTTTACTGTAAAAGTCATTTTCAAATATCAGCTTCACTCCGTAAAGTTTATAGTTGATAATCAATCACTCATTTTCAAATATCAGCTTCACTCGTAAAGTTTATAGTTGATAATCACTAAAGCATAGGTGAAAGTTAAAATCCTGAAAACCCTGAAATCCTCAGAAAAGGACCATTATATTGGGAAAATACAGCAAAACATACTCTTTGGTACACCCAAAACCTGAAGTTCAGACATCAGGTCTGAAAAAATTTACTCATGTAGATGTGCATAAATAAGTCTGTTAAAATATTATGCATCGTAAAACTACACGTATCCAGTGTATTTATAAATACATGATACTCCAAAACAGTCTCACTTATAAACATATATCCAGGGATACTGGTTACATAATATATATATATCCCTTCTCAAGAGGAACTATAGTAAAAATACTAGATTATAGTAGATTTTATACTAACGACTGACAATATCCTATCATCACATGACAAATAAATGAATATAATCAACTAAAAATTTGTACTCTCATCGGTCATAAATACACAACACTTGTTGCTACAGTGATAATGTTCAGAATGCAAAAAGCATTGGGTAATAAGTCTATAAGTAATTTGTACTGAGTCACTCATTTCAAGTATCTCATAAGTATAATTGATATAAGGCTAAATTTAAGAATACAGCAACATATATTTCCAAAATTCATGACATGAATACCTAAAAGCAGATGCATCTAAATAAGTTCAACCTGTATCCAAATGTACCAATTCATCAAAATGAACATCATTCCTCTTGTAACCAATTCTCCACCAAACATCTGAGTTATTCAGTATCATATATAAATATAAGCCATCATAATACTGCCGTATAAATAAAGTAATCATTAAAGACAATTCATAAACATGAACTTGATATCTCTATTCAAATGAAACCTTTTAACTCAAAAAATACTTATTCAATCAACACCAAATACTCACTATTTGATGCCTTTGACAGACTCATAGCGAAATCAAAATATAATTATAATCATAAACATGCTTAACCATCCTGCATGTCACTTAAAAACAGTGTCATATAAATATAACTTCCCTCAAATACCAAAATCATGTTCCATGACCAAAAATATATTAATAAAAAAAAGAACCAAATACACACTTATGTCAAATCTAATAGATTGACGACACACCACAAAAGCAAATGACAAACTGCACAAGTCTCTGGTCAGAATAACTCAGTGCCATACGTTATACCTGATTTCAAATATTTAGAATTACTCCAACTCAATGTATAGTTTATTTTGAAACATTAGGCATTTTGCCCATCAGTTTACATGCATATAACAACAATATTATAATATATGTTCCGTTACAGCAATGATATTAATAAAATACATCTTCATCATGTAATATATACAACAAAATTACACTCACTCATGTACACGCTCCAGTTTACATTCTAACTCACACAAATACAGACATATATCATTCACACGCATGCGTACACACAGGCACACATGCAAGCACACACACGTACACACGCACATATATAGGCACACACACACGCACGAACACACGCTCGCACATACACACATACGCACACCCATACGCACGCATACCCGTTCCCACATACACACATACACGCACATCAACAACCACACACGCACGCAGACACACACACTACACATAGCTATGTACATGTACACATGTTCACTGAAAATCTTCAGAGAATCAGGTATTTGGTATATAAAGACATTTCATAATTAACATTGAGTGTATATTTGAGTTGAATATTTCATATGATAATAACAAGTAAAGAATATAATTTGGAGAAGAATGGTAATTATTTATAAAGTACTTCGTCTCGTTTGTCTAAGGCTTTAAAAATAAAGATAGATAATTTTCTACAGACTGTGGGTTGTTCTGACGACATAAGACTGATGAATTTTGGAATATTTGGGTGTGTCCAAAATTTCTTATTAATATATATTTTTCTTAGGTCGTTGTATAAGGGGCATTCTAGCAAGAAATGAAATTCATCTTCTAATGATTGACACATTTTACATTTGCGTTCTGATCTTGGTATTTTTTTTTTTTTTATGCAACTATCCAAACTACCAAATATTGATTTATCTCATAGGATAACCAATCTAAATTTACATAAAATATATCTTGATTGCATAAGCATGCAAATTAATAAATTCATTTATAAACATACCCATAGCAGACAAAAAGCAACCTAAATGCTTGTTCATATGGATTCTAAAAATAGCATAAACACGCATCAAACACGTTCTCCCCTGACAAATGTCAAAGAACTCTACGTTATGCTCCAAAACAGGTCTTACTTAATCACGAAACTTCTTCTCAACTATCAACTAATTACACGCAAACTGAGTTTGTCATGAAATATAACACTCTTAGTACCTTTCTAAATATAAAATAAGTACTGCCCATGTAATAATCTCTGAATAAATATCCGATATACAAATGGTCTCCATCTAAGGTTATGTACTCATAACACACTGTTATATTATCAAATAAACCGTGTCAGACTCAAAGTGACTTTCTGTAACTGCTAATAAAGCTAATTTCTCATATTCTTATAAAAGGTACAAAAACGTAACCTTCATATCAAATGAGCATGTGCTCTCAGGCTTTTCACAAAACTCTGTTAGACACAGCCCATATACAGTCACAATTCATCTAAAACTGATAACTGCCTAACAGTCAGTTAAACTCAAAACTTACCCACAGACAATATCATACTAATGTTATAAAGCCATCACTTTTGGCATGTAAATAAACATTTCTTCTAATCAAAAGACTAGGTCATTGCATTATAATCGGCGTCCTAAGACGCGTTCACTCGGATAACGGAACAAATTTGTCCGAATTTTAACATCCGAAAAGCATGTACTACGTACTATGCACAAAGACGTAATTCGTCTATAAAATTGTCCAGAGGACATATTTTTATAATAACCATGTTTTACTATCACAAACTAGCAATGAAAATAGAAGACATGGGACAAAACCGGCTCAAAACTCTGCCAAAGTAATCTAAAAGTAAACTAGCTTCCGGTTCCCAAAAAAGTCTTTTTAGTTCAACAATAAAGGATAATAACGGAAGATAAAAAACTCATAACGATTGAAAAATACAATACATTCATCGCAATTACCTTCCTCGAATGTAAACTGCCAACGAAAGTCGTAAATTCGCCGCAAAAACCAAAAATTACCACGCGACATTGTCGCACGAACGTCTTGCTCATTCAAGCGCTAGTCTAAATATGATTGATTACAGGTGCACACGTGATATATACTATACGGTGCGCTGCACTTTTTCTCGGGTATGACTAAATACCAAACAGAAACTCAGTTCGCAAACAGAAATCAAATACCGAACAGAAACGAAAAAAATATATTTTAAGCAAAGTTATTTAATAAAATCAGATAAAATGGTGGTTTATTGATAAAACTTTATTATATTATCATTATTGATGATATTTGATTATCAGACATTGTATTTATTCATTTTTTTTCAGTTTATCCGATCACCACAGAAACAAACGCTCGATCACGAACAGAAGAACAAACACAAAACAGAAATAAAATATCTACTAGTATATTTAATAAAATGGTTGTTTATAACTATAAAAATGTTGTAATTTTATAATTTATTGTATTTAATCACACAGATTGCATTTACAGTAGAGCTCTGTGATTAATTACAGAGACACAGTTTTCACGAACAGAAAACAAATACCGAACAGAAATCTTGAAATGTTCTGTTTGCGAACAGAAGTTCAAACACGGAACGGATCTAAAGAAACCTTTCAATTATCATTATTGTCATTACTAGTAATACATGTATATGATTGCACAGATTTAAGTTATTTTCATAATCTTTTCTAAATCACAGAGACATGCATTTCACGAACAGAAATAATACCGACCATAAATACATCAAACACAGAACCAAATATGATACATTCAAATCAATTTCCTTACGAACAGAAATATTCTGTTTGCGAACAGAAATTAAATAACCGGACAGGATCAAATAATCAAAGATGTATTTTTAGATCTTTGAAATAAGATAATATATTATATATTAGATGTTATTGTTATTATAAACACAAAATAATGATATTTCAAATCTGCTTCCTATCGTCACATTTTCTGTTTGTGGCGGGATTTCTGTTCGTACGTCGATAATAGTGAAAAACAAATCAATATAATAGATCTATTTACAAATATTACTTCCAAATAAATAAACCTTGTATGCTAGATTTATTCTATTCTCATTTCGTCAAATGTAGACTTTGACATAACGACGAAATAAGCTTGGTTGAACGTGTACTTTTTGTGTATTTTATGTGAAATGAGCCTGAACTATAGAATACGTATACTTATAAAATTTTGATGAAAGAAGGCTCATTGGGCAATTTATTTATATGCCTCATATTAGTGTAATAATTACAAAATAATTATCAAGGTACATGTATTTGTATATTTTTTAAATGTACATTAAATTGTGTTTAAACGTTACATGTTGTAAATTGGCCAAATGAATATAACTAATTTTGCAATAATTGAAACTTAAAAATTGTAATATAATTCTGAAAATGATTTTAACCCTAATTATTTAACCAAATATTGCTATAATTGCGATAATGTCTTTACATTTTGTTAACCTCATTTTTTCATGTAAACATGAAATGAGAGAATAAAAAGTATTCTATAAAATACACTATTGAAAAAAAATGCAACATTCCTTTTGCAAACTGTCATTATTTTAATTAGATTATCAACGATGATTAGATTATCACACGTAGCCACGTGTCAAGTTACCGACTGTTTGTTAAATTAATCATTTATCGAGATGTTTTTGTTATGAAATTGTTATTAGTCACTGACGAAGGATCACACCTTTTGTTAATTGAGTAGGAAGTGCCAAGGCGCTGTACATCACACGTCATTGTAAAACAAAGATCTGTTCTGTTCGGTAAGGGTTAGAATTAAGACAACACATATAATATATGACCAAATTTTATTTTACGCAACTGACAGAATTAGGCAATAATAATTTTCATACACAAATGGGTGTACCAAGTCTCTATCGTAGTGAATAAATAATGATATTTCAAATCTGACACCTGCTTCCTATCGCCACATTTTCTAGATCCGTCCATTTTCTATTCGTGGCGGGATTTCTGTCCGTGAAGGGATTTCTGTTCGTGGCGCAATAATTTACGTGTAGCCTTAATTAAGCATTGGTATAGGCTATACTTGAATGAAGTCAGTTAACATATATAATTATATTTATGTCACAAGTTCATCTTGAACAACTGACTTAAATAACATGATATCCTTACAGTGGTACTGTGTAGTGTTTCTGTTCGTGAGTGTTTTTGTTCGTACGTCGGTAATATTGAAAACATAATTAATTAAGTCAAAATCCGTATTTCGGTTCATCATTTATGTTCAGGTAATTATATATTACCTAATTACATTAGTTTTACAGTATATATGTGTTTAAAATAAGTTTTATAACTTCTGTTCGGTAATTGATTTCTGTTCGCAAACAGAAATGTTTCTGTTTGCGCACAGAGCTCTACTGTAAAAGCAATCTGTGTGATTAAATACAATAAATTATAAAAATACAACATGTTTATAGTTATACAATGTCTGATAATCAAATATCATCAATAATGATAATATAATAAAGTTTTATCAATAAACCACCATTTTATCTGATTTTATTAAATAACTTTGCTTAAAATATATTTTTTTCGTTTCTGTTCGGTATTTGATTTCTGTTTGCGAACAGAGTTTCTGTTTGGTATTTAGTCAAACCGCTTTTTCTCAATAACTGTATCAAATGCAGTCAACAAATGCTACAGACCCAATAATTTTATATATGGGCTCAAAATATCCATGAAAAACCAAGATTTACAGTCTATAAAAACAGTCAGACAATTTAAACAGCTGTAAAAATGACCGACTATTGCACTACAGACTTATTCATCTTAAGCAAGATTATAGATATCAATAACCGTATCACATGGAGTCAACAAATGCTACAGAATCAATCATTTTATGTATCGGCTCAAAATATCCATGAAAAACCAACATTTACAGGCTATAAAAACAGTCAGACAATTTCAACAGCCGTGAAAATGACCGACTATCGCACTGTAGACTTATCTATATCAAGCAATAATATAAATATCAATAACTGTATCACATGCAGTCAACAAATGCTACAGTCTCAACAATTTTATGTATCGGCTCGAAATATTTACGAAAAACCAACATTTACTGGCTATAAAAACAGTCAGACAATTTAAACAGCCGTGAAAATGACCGACTATCACACTACAGTCTTAAGCAAGATAATAGATATCAATAACTGTATCACATGGAGTCAACAAATGCTACAGACTCAATAATTTTATGTATCGGCTCAAAATATCCATGAAAAACCAACATTTACGGGCTATAAAAACAGTCAGACAATTTCAACCACCGTAAAAATGACAGACTATCGAACTACAGACTTATTCATATCAAGCAAGATTATTGATATCAATTACTGAAAAGTGCGGATGAACCGACAGACAGATGGACAAGGTGAATACTATATAATGATGAATAACTCATTCACAGCTAACTAAATATATGTATTTATTCAATATTGAATAAAAAAACCATCCTATGTTACATAGTAAATTACTAGTAATTAATGCTAAATAATTTAATTCAGATAGGTTAATGTCTAAGCAATTCAAATTATCAGGAAAATCTATATACTGGTAAATGAAGATGATAATACCAAAATTATGGAGTATATTGATTTTATTGAATTGATTGCCTGACACATTTCATAATTTACAACACCTGTCTATATAACACCATGGGGATAAATTATTTTCAATGCATATGTTACAGGAATGTAACTTTTCATTTCTTGCATTTTGTATAGCATGTAGTAGTTAACACTTGTACCCATGGTGCACCCCTTCTAAATGAAGAAACATATTGTTAGTTTTATTGCACATTGTAATTTCTTGCAGATAAACAATTTGACACATGGCCCCCTCAAAATTATGATGATCACATCCTGACTATTACCCTCTATTATGCAAAATGGCATGTCTGCTTAATTACCCCTTGTAAAACTGCAGGTAAAAACAATTAAAGAAACGTTTGGATTAATTATTATAAGCTAATTTTTGTAATATATAATATTCTGATTTAGACAAATGCTTTATAATCTTTCTTTCCTCCAGTACCAGAGAGCATTAAGAACCTATGACTAATGTGTTCTATATTATAATAATTCAATAAAACATATAAATGGAAAAATTAATTCTAAAATTTATCACTAACGCCAATTGATACTAAGTAAGTATTGTTATACATGTATTTCAATGACTGAAAATGAAATTGTGTGAGAAGAGCACTATTTAAAGGAGTAGATCCACGAAAGGTCTGAATTGGCCTAAAAATTATTAAATTATCAAAGTATGTTATTATGTGTCATTTGTACATTTTTGTAATGTGGATAGCTTTATCCGTTTGCATAGGGAAGCATTTTTCATCAAATTTGATTTTTACCTGTCACCTGTCCACTAATTGGTATCCATGTTTAGCCATTTTTCACAAAAATGGCATATTTTGTCCATATTTTTCCAGTATAAGTGATTTTTTGAATATGGGCACAGTCCTCGACCAAAATCAGATGACTAAAATGTGAAATTGTGCTTTATAATACATTGTTTACAACACAATTCATGATGGTCGAGAGCTGTGCCCATATTAAATTTTAAGATTTTAGGTACCGCTTCAACGTTATTTCCTCTCGTCATCGAGCCACGAAGGCATGACATTCACCCCGCTTTTAGCCATATTCTCAATACATTTAGTACTTATTGTACAATGTTTTATATGCTGTACAAAATCATTAGACATTGTACTTCAATGATACATAAAAAACCTACAAAAAATACGCCTTGCTGTTTTGATATACTCCACTGAACCCCACCCACTTTAATAAAAACGTCATTTTATTTAATTTGGAGTCATAAATGTGCATTTTGGGCATTTTTTGAAAACTGTTACCATGACAACCAAATTCGTAATAAAGACAAGTTTCAATTCTTAATATCACTCTATGGATGCGCACTTACTATTCGATTCACTATTTTGGAAATAGAAGCTTTTTTCCATTTTTTGGCAAAATATTATACTCGTTACCATGGTAACAGTTTTAAAAAAAAATCTTAAAAAATACCGTTTTTGTAAAATACTTCAACTGATGGTATAAATTTATCATTTTCACAGGATTTGGACATGGGGCCATTTTTTACCTTTCGTGGCTTTACCCCTTTGTTATTTATTTAAGATATAGATAAATCATAACAGTTTCGAATAAATTGTATAATTTAATTATAATTTTCTTTTTTTCATTACTATACGTATTAAAATTGAACATTTTATTATTTTGTTCACAGATCTAAACACATGTATTTTAAGATTTTGATATAAAAATATCATATTATATATCAAATAATTTTATTATAAATTAATATCTATCTTTTATAATAAATGGATATAATATTACAATTGTGTAACTGGGGTAAATACTTGCTTATAATAATTTGATTCTAATCTAATTACAGATCATTATTAATAAAACTAACTCCAACAGAGCAGTAATGCTAGGTAAAACCCCTTTCACAATTGCCGTAGTAATTTCTGCCTAACACGACGCTTGCGAATCTACGTCGAAATGTACCGACTTGCGTCTGGAAAGGATAATTTCGTGGAGCGGTCACAATTGTCGCACGACGGAAGTGCGACGGCTCTACGATGCGTATTAAAGAACTATCGTGCGTCCGACGGACGTACGACGGTCGTGCGATAGTCGCACGACATAACAATTGACGCACGACAGCCTAATGATGAACAGTTGTCGCACGTCCGTCGTACGACCGACGTATGTCCGTCGTACTACAATAGCATTGTCGAACTATTAGCTGGTTTAAAAAATAAGTTTCAGCAGCTGGATATATTTAATCAAAACGTCGAACCAAACTCTTAATTTTCGAATAATAATACTTTTTTTGCAAATAGGAACTTGCTAAATACTAGTATTAAACTAAATGTATGCATAATCAATATAATAATACGAATGCATTTTGCGGTCCACTGGTGTCAGACGTGGCATATTTTAAGCGGTGTTTGTTTCGAGATATTTTGGATGTCCACTTGTTATAACAGAGAGAAGAGTTGATTCCTGATTCAAATCATGGCTTTCTTGTGCATAAAATGTTGGAATTATTTATGAATTAATAAACGTGTTTAAAGATTTTAGATATACTGATATATTGTTTACTAAGTATACTTTTAAATGTAACTAATTATGGAATAAAGACATACATGATTGTTGATATTTTTATAACCTGCTAAGTGATGAAAGTATGTTGTTGATATGCATGTGTATGAGAACATTCAGGCAACTTCGAGATCTTAATTTATAGCTGAATGCATCTATCATATGTATGTACAATGCAACCTCTCCAGAGCAGCCCTCCACTGAGCAACAACCCAATTAAGCAATATTAACATGTTGTTCGAGAAGAAACAATTTAATATGTATACACATTTACCTCTCCAGACCTCTGTAATGTTATGTTTCTCAATGTGTGTCGCTATAGAGAGGTTTTATTGTTTCCAAAGGACACATATTTGTCTAGTAAGAATATGATTTTATCTTAGATTTGCACTATAGGGTATGAATTTTGAAAAAGCCTTTAAAAGACATATATGTTTACGAGCGTCGTATGACGGTCGTGCGATTGTCGTACGACGGTCGTGCTATTGACTCACGGCTATCGTAGAATAGTGAGTATACACAAGACTGTCGTGCGACCGTCGCACGACCATCGCACGTCCATCGCACGAAAGTGGTGGGATTCTAAGTGCGTAGTTTGACCTTATAATCACAAACAAATCGTGCGTCCGTCATGCGTCCATCGCACGTCCGTCTTGCGACGACGTAGGGCATCGCACGACGGACCTACGACAGTCACCCGCCGTAGAAAATTTTGAACATGTCCAAAACTCTACGACGAGGGTCCACGATTATGTTTTCCGTCACACGATGCAGAAATTTCTTAAGTGCGTCGTGAGATGGACGCACGATAGTCCCAAAATTTGCATCGTAGACTCGTCGCATGTCCGTCGTACGACAATTGTGAAAGGGGGTTAAGCACAGAACTGTATCTGGTATAGAGCACCCTAATAGAGCAACGTACACCAATGACCCAACACATTTATTTACATTAAGCTGCATCCCTGGCTGCTTCAACCATAGAGTGTGATATAATAATTGCAATATTGAAAGTTATTGTTATAGCAAAGACAAAAACATGAAGTACAATTGGCATCAATAAATCAAGTCTGTAGTGCTTGGACAGCATATATGTTAAGATGATGGAATGAATAAATTATTCATGTTTCAAGTCATCATCTGTATTTCCAGCAATTTTTCTTTAGGGGATTCAAACAGATTTTTTTTCTTTCAGATTCTTTAGGGGTTATTTTTACTCAGGGGGGGTCTGCATGACATGATTATTTCTAAAAGGTCATTCCAGTCATGATAACATGAGTAATAATTAAGATAACCACATAGAATTGCACATATTACCTTAATAATACTGTTTGTTTGGCCTTAACTTTTTTCTGTCTACTAAATAAAATTGACCCTATTTAAAGAATTATAAAAATTGCTTTCCAGAGATTCTTATATGACCATGCCAGAATATTTTAATGTTATGGTTTATGTTTAAAGGTTTAAATTACATTATAAAAAAAACATTTGAGTGAGCATGAAAATGCCCAATTTTGGCGGTTAAATGAAAATTTAATAAAAAAATTTGCTCTTAACAGACATAAGGTCATGTGTTGGCACTTATTTCTATTGGTCAATTAAAATGCAGGATGTTATATTCTAAGCCAGTAAGAACATATTAACTATAATGTAATAAATAGACTACCGGGTTTTTTACTGAGACAACGCAATATCAAACTACACCATCAAAATAAAATATTTAAGGTTTTATTTATTAAACCTATACCTACAATATTTGGTTAGTAAAGGACAAACTAACAATACATGTATTTTAATTGAGACCTGAGGGGAGTGGGCTGCTGTCAGTCCCCCAAATTGCCCCTTAGAAACTGTATTGGTCCATTATTTTGATAGAATTTAAGCGAACCTTTGCTCTGCAGGCACCTGGGACGGACAAAATAATCATAATATGTGCTCAATCGGTTCTTTTTAACGGTTAACAATTATTTGGTGACATTTTAATTTATTTACTGTTTAAAATCATACCATTTTCGGTGGTAAACAAAAAATCTAACACCACGCTGGCACTTATTCAACCCAGCGGTCCAGGAGTAAAGTTCTGTTCTGTTCTGGTTGCATGGCTCGATCTATCTAGCTTCAACTCTGAGATTGTTTTGCAGTTGAGGTGACAGTTAACCGGTTTATCCTTAATGAATACTGAAACGGGTATATTAGGATTCTTATTCACATTTTTCATAGTTCCTCTTTCATTTTCCAAATACAAAATATGACTGAATAAACACTGGTTTCACTGAATATATATGTATAATTATTCCACATTTGTCATTTTGAATACAATGTACTCATAAAGTTATTGTAGCATCTTTTAAAAATTGCTAAAGTTTAGAGCAAAATCCTACACAATTGTATACATTCTATCCGGACCTGTTCTATAAATATATATGTAAACTCCCTGATTCTATTCAGGGGTTGATTGCTTTGCAATGAATATAATTTCAAGTCTACTATATAATTAGTGAGAAGACTTATCCAATGGAATTAAAAAGAAAACAAACATCCCGACCATACAGTACATGTCAGGCATGTAGCTACCTGTACACAGAATACGCAGAAACATACACACACATGCTTCTTGAAATCAAAGATTTAGGTCTTTGTCGAAATCAAAGGCAGTGGCTAGCCAGAATAACCAGTGACTTTCCAAACTGTCAATTACCTAACACAGCCATTTCATTTTTCAGCTTGAAGTAATATATATACTTTCCCCATCCTTATAATACTGTAATTGAAACACTTTCCGCATTCATTCGTACCAGTTAATACCATCCAATATGACGGACAATATACAGAGATACACGGCTGGTCACAAAAAGGATGCAGATAAATGCACTGACATGTCTTGCCGAATTTGTAGTTTACAATAAGGTAGAAACAAAATTACGTGATACTTATCACAAGAAAATAACAAAATTTCGAAGGCCTAATGCATAGAAATAGAATGACAGTTCCCTAGCCAATGCACTTAGCGTTTGCTAGTCGTCCGATGCCGGACGACTTAATTCGCTGTCTCGCGTCCGGTGCCGGACAGCTAGCCACTGCCGAAATCAAAGTAAATAAATGCATAATCCTAAAATGCTGTTGTGGTTAACTTTGATCAATGTATTTTATACATTTTTTAGTTCTAAACACTGTTTTCAGCTATAGAAACTGTAAAACTGAACTAAAACGTTTTCCGAAAGCATCAGAAAACTTTCTAGGCCTAGGGCATGACCTGTCACTCTTAGCCATTTTTAATAATAAGAAAACTGTACTGCATACGCCCCCGCTAGTCAAACCATTTCGACGCAATCTATACAGGGATGCCCGTATACTAATTAAAGAATGCAAATCACTTCATACCAATCACAGTAATGAGTACACCTGTATCACAATAAACATACAAATCACTTATAAAACTTATCAGTAAACATACAGTAATGAGACTACATAGCTGTATCACTTTTGGACTCTATCTCGGTAAAAACACAATTTGAAAATATTTTAAAACGTACAAATTATATGTTTATGTTATACCTGTTATAATATGTACAATTAATCAACTGACACGTCCAGAGCACGATATAAATGATGTTTAAAAGTAGCCGATGTACCTTTTTCCTACAAAAAGTCAAACGATGTTCAATGATTTTAGATAAAATTAGCAAATATTGCGGAATAAAGCGTATGCTAACGATAGGAAATTTAATCTTAATTATGAATATGTACTACTTGTCATTATGTTTTGTATATAAGCTTAGTATTTCAAATTATTCTACCAACATCGATGTGTTTTTTACTCAAATCATTTAAATCCAATCACGACATCCTATATTGACGTACAGTCGTTTATACGCTGTGATACTTAGCTATCATTTATGACAATGGGCATTTATTTGGAAAATGCCGTTAAACTATAAGATAAAGCATATAAATGTCTTCTTAAATTACGCTGACTGCATTGATATTTTTCAAAAACCATTATCACAGTGTATAAACGAGTCAACTACCAGTTATCACAATAAGTCATACACGTTGATTGGTATAGTCTCCCAATAATTCATACGGTGACTGGAAATCACATATACTTTGCTCGCAATAAGTCATACACAGTGTCTTGTATAGTCTCCCATTCAGTCATACAGTCACCGGAAATCACAGATACATTTGCTCACAATAAATCATTCACGCTGACTTGTATATAGTCTCCCAATAAGTCATACTGTGACTGGAAATCACATATACTTTTGCTCGCAGTAAGTCATTCAAGTTGAATTTTATTTCCCAATAAGCCATACAATGATCAGATATATACGCTGTGATTGTGCGTCAGTTATACGGCGTAAAGTGTTTGTATTATATAATGTACGAAGCGCTTATATAAATGCTTACTGGACTTTTAAGAAATTCTAGAAATCCTAACTGATGCACGTGTCACAAGTTGGGTCAACACCTTCTCAGTACTGATACACGCACATGTTGATCGAAACAGAGTAAACCAACCCTTTTCTGATGTAATACCTCTATTAATTGTGTGTACTGTTTTATCAAAGCACTGACGGAATCCTAAAGTTCAACGTTAAATTCGTTATAAACGGCAAATTGTGTTTGCAGGAGTTCATTAACTGAACCTTTATAATTATTATATACTAGTTCACATTAAAACTCTATTTGTCCCCACTTTGTACGAATGTTTTGTCTGCAAAATAATTATGTAAGTTTACGATTGCAATAAGTGCTTTGATAAAACAGTACCCTACTTGTGCACTAACACTACTAATTAAAATGTTAATATAGACTTATCTAATTAAGACATGTAATGTTTATATCTATGCTTAACATTAATTGGCCCCACCTCGATCGGTCAAACGAGATGGTTTTCTGAAAATCATCTAATGTTGACACAGTATCACAGTGTATAAACGAGTCAACTTCCGGTTATCGCAATAAGGCATACACGTTGACTTGTATATTCTTCCAATACGTCATACAGTGATTGGAAATCAAAGATGCTTTTGCTCGCAATAAGTCATACAAGTTGAATGGTAAAGTCTCCCAATAAGTCATTCATTGATTAGGTTTATTCGCTGTGAGTATAGGGATACTGTGAAATAACATTCGTCCGTCCATGACAGAAATACGTTGGAACAAACCCATCGTATAAAGCCCATAGGTTAGTCTGTCTATACATACCCTATGTTTAATTAAAGAAGACAACTCTTCAGTCTTGCACCTTCAAACATAGATTATCAAGCCCAAAATAAAATCCAGCTGAAATATGATAGATGATTTAATTTTTTTATCTAGTTGGGTAGCCAGACTACCCGTATGGACATTACGGCAAAAACAGAGACGCGGAACCCTGTGTGCACTACTATAGATACCGGTATTATTTACGAAGATACAATATACATGTATATTTTATTTTATAACCACAGTAAAGCCTCATTATTTAGATTAATTTGTCGTTATCATGTGGTTGTCTCCATTGGGTTGGTAATTGGTCTTAATAATAAAGTATTATTTCAAAGCTAATGACTGGACAATTTTACGTTTTTATTTCGGGTGGCAATCTTGATGAGTTGGTCTTATAATTAAGGTGAATAAAAAGCTAAACAGTGCTTGTCTGCAAGCAAATGGCCTTGAAAATTGTGTTAAAATATTGTATTTTTGCGTATTTGAACAAGTTTCTACTATACATGTATATAGCTGCGCTTATTGCTAAGCCGGGCAAGGTAATCTTTATGTCGTGAAATGTTTATAGGTTTATTTCTAGGTTATGCATGTTTATGTACTTTAATCATTAAAGTTTATACATTTAATCCCCCCGTTTAGCTACCCAAGTTGGAAATTTACCTATAGTAGGCATATTCGGTACACTGGCGTTTTATTCCAATGACAAAGATTAATGGATTTCTGCATTTATATTCGTACCATACTGCGCAATTGCATGGCACTATCCAGATACACCGTTTTCCAGTTCTGTCAGAGTGTGGCCTATTAGTTTCATATGGCTCTGATGGAACTAAAAACCGATGTAACGTTCGAACAAAACTCACCTGCTATGTATCCTGATTATTGTCAGAGCGCTACATCGGACACCATGATTATAAAACTGTTTGTACGCTCGACTCAATTTCGGACTCTTTAAAATGGTTCTAGCATTGAAATATCACATAATTCACTGACTATTCCTATTACACGGATAACCTTCAAGAAAGCTGTGTAAGAGTCTCTGGTATAGATCTAGATTATTTAAGTGTTGGACTTTCTAGGGGCTAACCAAGTTGCATACTCAACTTGATTTGAGCATGAAAAAAAGCTTAATAATCATGGGGCCGGGTTGAGTTCCGTCAGAGCCATACGAAAACAGTGTCACCTGATGGAACTGTGTAACGATGTATCGAGATCATTACATTGAATTACCCATTGTCAAGTGGAAATTAGTCCATGAGCAACGGGAATAAACCTTATATAGAGGATATTGCGTGAGTGCTCATTACATACGAGTTTTATTAAACGATTGGACAAAATGATATTATGCACGAGGCGTTGCCGAGTGTCATATTGTTTTTGTCGACGAGTTTAATAAAACTCGTATGTAATGAGCACGAATGTAAGATTCTGTTTATCACATAACCTTAGAAAACGCTCATTATTGTTCAAAAGGATGATGTACGCGGCATATGTTTCAGTCAAAATTCAGCGGTACAATGAGCGCGACGTCATGGCGACGTTGATATTATTCTGACGTTTTTGACGGATCAATGCATGGATTGGCTAACGTCACGTCATACTCATTTAAATATTTATTGCACAGTTTGGGAGTGCCGAACGATATTTACGGGACGGCTTTACGGCACTCCTGGACCGCAGGTTATGTGATACAATTACATGTAGATCTAGTAGATTGTGGCCACTTGTACGATTTACCTAATCTTATTTTGTATTTTTTACGCGATATATCGCATTTTGCGCAATCTTAGTTCTGATCACCCTCATCATTGTTCTATTCCTTAATTAATAAACACTCGTCATAAAATAGGGAAACTGACTTCTCTCATACTCACGCGTTTCAGAATCGTCCTAAATGTCAAATAGCTATCAAATAGCTTTTACTGTAAGGTTAAATTGCAGTTTTAATACATGTATTGATAAAAATATTGACACAACCATTTTGAACGTTGATTAAGATACTTGAAATTTCAAACATGACGATCGGACCCTGATAAGGCGAGACTTTGATAACGTTGTTAGACCCAAACGAATGAAAAGTGTGGTTTTGGTACACCTTTTTTTATTGATTTTCTTTCGCAGAAAAACAGCGATCTACGATGATTTACAGAACAATATCAATAACATGTTTAAGGTAGGACACCAAAGGTTATAGGTAGGCTAAGTTTGTTACCAGAACATCATTTTGTTTTGGCCTTTAAAATGATTCGACTGATAACGCATATCACAGTAAGGGTTATTAAATCTTCTTCGATAGAGTTTAATAGGATTGTTATGATATGTGGGGTAGACTTACATACGTACGTACTGTTTGTGGTTGTCAAACTATATATATATATATGTTATATAAATATGTATCTGTAAATCATATCAAGTCAAAGTGCACGATGGATTATTCTAAATAATTAAACGAAGGTAATTAAGAATGCAATGGCATTAATTCGGTGTCCACGACTACGCGGTACTCTTCAGCCATTTTGATTATCATGGACTAATCGTCGATTACATCGAAGATCGTAGGTTGCTACGATAAGCATCGGTTACATCGATATTGTTCGGTTATTTCAATACTACCGACCGACCTACGGTATAATAGCAAACACGCGCGGTTGCCAATACCGAGTGACCTCCTTTAAAAACAAATTAGGATATGAATACAATTTCTTTGCATTTTGTTCCATTACGATAACTCTTCGAAATTCTGGAGAAAAAAACAAATTCAATAGTTTTGACAATATAGCACTGTTTCCTGGAGACCGGTCGACATATTAAGTTACTGCATATTATGAATTTATGTTACAGTGATCACATTCGCTATGATGAAACAGTGTGATCTGAACCAAAATGGCGGACGATTCGACTAGGAAGAGAAAACAGAAACCAGTCGTTAGAGAACACGCGAAGAAAAGACGCAAGCATGCCTCGTTTGCAAGGGCAATGGTACATATTGGCAAGATGGCTCCGCGCTGGCGACGACTAAAATATCAATTGTCTGTGAAAAATGACACAACACTTGCCAAGATACTGCTCGACAAGTAAATTATTTACATCGTATTTATACATGTATCTAACAAATGGACTTTATTTACTGCGCTGCCATTTAATACATAGTTTTTATCGTTGTATCCTCTTTTCCTACGGTTTCAGCCACTCAAGTGGATGTCCACGAAATTATATCTTTCGACGGAATCAAAGTAAAATATTTTTAGGTTATGTATATCAACCTTTCAACTAATGTTATACATAAATGTATGTACATCGAATGCTTTTATAACAGTGTATCATCGTTTGTTTCAAAAGGCCTATTAAAATAGTCCCAAGTTTTCTTGTTTTTATTACTGAATAACTTAAAATGGCTTACTTTCATAAAAAATAGATTCATGAACATTTTAGGAAATGTATGAGAGTTTTCTCATGTATTCCACATAGTGGAACCCTATTTCCCACTAATTTTGCTATATTAGTCAAAATAAGGGAGTGGCAGAAACCATAGGAATGGATGAAACCATAGGAAAGAATGATTATGTTACTTTGCATTTATAAATGCTTTTCATTTCCGAATTTCAGTACATGCATACCATCTTTAGGTTCGCTATATTTTACATACGATTCACTGTTGCCCTGTGATATTTACGAAGAAGATGTAAATATATGGTGTTTGGTGATATACTCCGACTTTGCTAATGTAAGATCGTCCGTTGCTCTTTCTACACTCATAGGATGTAAACTCATATCAAAAAAACAAAAAAAAACAAAAAAAAACTCATATCACTGGCTTAGAATTAGAAGGTCGTAAGTACAACGTAAGTATTACTTACGACCTATAAGACCCATGCATATTATTATTTGAAATATGCATTTCAAGTCGATTCTTATGAGACTATTTTAAGTTTAAAAAGCTTGTTTTTTTTCAAGTAAAGAGTAGTTTGCAGACAGTTTTTTTCTTGTTTTCTCAAAATATTGAATTTGTACGTACGACTTTCTAATTCTAAACCAGCGATATATTTTAGTATTCTCTCACTGTACCAATCTAGATAAACGATTTGACTTATTGACATTGTATTTGCGCACATTAGGTATTTTCGACTGGGCTATTTCGTGGAGCAGGTTATAGTCCCAAAAAGATAATAGATACAGAGAAGGCAGCACTCAACTTAAGCTGCCGAGCAGAGAAAACACAACAACCTCACATACCACCATTACACGGCACAATACCCAACACATAACCGAACGATGAAATGAACTGCGCCAGACCCAGTAGTCATAAAGTTGAATGACCTTGTTTCAGCAATCAAAAAGCTGAATGCCCTAGCTGAATGAAATATTTTCTACAGTAACAAGGCCAAAATACCAAGTTAACACTACTCCTACAATGCTACTTTTGGAAAGTTGGGGACGGGAACAAGACTATTACCTGCACCACGAAACAGCACAGTCGAAAAGGTCAATAATTTTAAATTCATTGACGTGTTGATAATATTAAATATTAAATACTGAAAGTCAAAAATAATTTGCTTTAGAGATACCGTCAATTGATCAATCTAAACTGTCGTTGTGTCTTTCATTGTAGCAACTACTATGGGTAAAGGCGCCGGAGATCAGTTATCGGTGACGATCAACGAAGTATTTGATCAGATTGGGGTGAATGAAGAAATGATTAAAATAAGAAGAAACGGTTATCTACAAATGGAATGTAATGAAACAGCATTAAAGTATACCGGTTCTGTTTTCCGCGACAGACCGTTTTATTTCGGCAGTCAATCTGAAGGCACAACGACACTAGGTCTCCAGTCGGATATGGACACAGTCCTGCTGCCTAGGACAGTGTTAGTTGTACAAACGATAAAAGAACTGTCATATATCCCTAAGGACTTGCATGTGTTTGAACTAAGGAAAAGTTCAACACCCGGATATTTTATTTTATTTGATCCACTATTCCAATATCCGAACTATACGGCACTTTTAGCTCTTATTCATCACAAAGAACAAACGAGGTTTTTAAAAAACTCCTTTTCATTTATCTTGCAATACTACGGGAAAATCCCTGATAAGGAAGGCCCTGCGATCTATCACGAAACCTTAACAGGGGAGTCAATCAATCTACTTTGGGGATTTCCATGCACCGCATGGCCATTGGGAGTTACAGATGAATTCGAGTCCAATCAGAGAAACCGTACATGGCCTTCTAAAGACCTAGCTGCTCGGGTACTTAAATCGGAATGTTTCCTTGTTCCAAAGGGAAGTGACACAGGTGATAATTCGGACATAGAATGGAGGGTATCATTTTCATGCGGGGAACGATTGCTTATGTTTGACCTTAACGTCATACAAATACGTTGCTACATTCTGATGAAATACGTAAAAACTACATTCTTAGACAACGTTACTGGTTGCGAAGGTGTTGTATCGAGTTATATATGCAAGACTGTGTTGTTCCACGTTATTTCTCGTACACAAAACAGCGTCTGGATTGAAGAAGAATTGTTAGCACGCCTACATCAGTGTCTCAGTATGCTAAGGAAGTTCATCGATGAACGAAATTGCCCTCACTTCATTATGCATTCAATTAACCTATTTGCTCGTAAACTTGACGATTCCAAAGCTAAACTATTGTCAGACAAGCTACATGCTATCATTCAAAGTAATGGTGGTGCTTTACATACCATCCATGCTGATAACTTTGGCTGTAGGCTGTTGCTTGAAAGTAAGGAAAATACAGATAAAGACATACGTTATGAAATACTGCGTAATGTGGCATTGAACATCATAAACCACTTGGGAGCATTCAGAAAACAAACGGATCGTGAATACATGGAAATGTTATCTAAAAATGACACGTCATTGTTGGGACTTCCATCGCACAACTATTTACCACCGGGCTCTATTTCTCGTACATCAGCGGTATGCAGTAAACTAAGGTCCAGAATAGCGAGCTTGTTTGAATTTTGTCGTGGTATTGACCAGAGAGATCAACGAATGATTAACGGAGTGAAACTAGAAATTTGTAGATTAAGTTCAACCCTGGGTTCTTTTCTTGCATCTAAAGACTTCGCTGAACAGCGAGGTCTGTCTCACGATGCATTTCAATGGTTATTATTCGGTATGCAGTGGTCTAATGCAGCCACTTCTTATCTAAAATTTGCTTCAGTTTTGTTCACCGCAGGCGACTTGGAAAGTCTTGAAATTCTCCTTAACGACATTGAAACTATAATTGTCGGTAAGCCCTTCGTTTCAACATGCATATGTGAACAACTTAGCTCTAATAATTTAGAGAATGGGGTTATGGATATGTTCGCATTAAAATCTTTCCCACAGTTTTTTAGAGAGAATGTCCGGTACTGCTTGACATTTCTTCCTACTGAATTACTTTGCTGCCCAAAGGAGATGCAGTTTGAAATGTATCGTACCACATTTTGTAACCAGCAGTCCTTACAGGATGTGCTATCATTGTTCAAATGTTGGACCCAGTGCGCGGTCATACCTCCTGAACCGTTTATATACTTTCTACGGTATAAACTCTACAAACAAAGCCACATGTCAGTACTAAGCCAGAAAGCTTTAAGCAAGCTGAAGGATTTGGCCTTTGATAAAGTTTTGTTCAAACACCAGGAAACTGTTTTGAATATAGTCGCGCAGTGTTGGGAGGGCGAAGGTGACCACGTATTAGCATTGTACGCATACAGATGCTCAATTATTATACAACCAAACTATAACGCAGCAAGAATTCTCCTTTGTTGCAATTTGTATAAACAGTTCAAATTGAGAAAGTGACTTAATAAAAGTACATGCATGGTCAATTACGATACATGCATGTATGGGTGTCGTGTTTGTCAGTTGCACGACCCACTAACATGTGCTAGGCGCATGGAGACTATGTTAGTTTTCGTTTCATGCAAAAATGAAATGAGTGAGTTCTGACTTGACCTAGGAAATAGTTTCTTCCATATTAACTATACGACAGTTGTTCGACAGTTAGTTAATACTAATTTGTTTTAGGTCGATTGCGAAACAAGTTGTTTTCAACTTATATGAATCACTCTCGACACCTCATTCCTGGTGTTATCGGACAAATCCTGAAAATGAGTCTGTATCGTGTGCCATTGGCAGACAATCCTTCTCCAAAATTCAGTTAAAAAATTATTCTATTGTTAAAATTCAGCTTATGAAATTTCATGATCATAACTTCGTCAATACTTTTTTTTTCATCAAAATTACTTATTTTTATTTTCTGCAGAAATATGCAGTCTTTCTAGTGTAGCGATTATTCTGAAATCGTTGGACCGCGGATCCATTCCCACGAGATCCAGTTGCTTTTATGTTTGAAATCAAATTATTAATAATGTTTATATACATGTTTATTCACACATTGATTACTAACAGTTGTAAGATGTATATTAAATAAATAAATGCACGTTTTCCATTTGTTGTTTGTTGGTTGTGTTTGTTTATTTGTTGTTTTTCTTATCAGTTGATCATATTGAAAACGAGTCCTGAACCAAACACGTCTTCCGCTGTAAATTAAGTCGTAAATGTTATAATTATTAATGAAACAGCTTCATTTAATCTTACTGTCCTTAGTGTTTAAAGAAAACATGAAACAGTAGCGAAATACTAAAATGAATACGATAACAGCAAACATATCCATTATTGTTGATTTCCGAAATTAAATTAAGTTTTATCCATGATAAGATCGATGTGTTTTTAACTGGATTTGAGAGTTTATTGCAACCTGCTCACGCCGGGCACATTGTCAAAGATCGAATTGGGAGCGTCTAGACTTAGAGGTCCAGGTTTGCTTACGGTTTGGATCACTTCTTTATAACATTTCTCTCAGCAAAAACAATCCGAAATGCTCCACTTCACACAGATTTATGAATGGTTACCTGTGAGGGTCAAATGTACTGTGCTGTGTTGAGCCTTTGGCGTCCATCTTCACCGCGGGTACACGTCTACACGGTGTTAATTGTAAATGAATTGTCAATTAACATTAGGAACCACCAACATATTTGTTTCAATGTAAAGTGACAATCGTCCGACTCAAACTTCAACATGTTTTAGTCTATGTTCACCCAACGCATAATCTTTATAATATTATGTTATCTTAAGATAGTATATAATATTGTGAGCTTTACAATAAGGGGTAATACATCTTCCGAGAAAGTTTTTGTTCTTCAAAGATGGCATTCTCGTTCACTAGAGTATTCTTTACCTGTGGGAATTTGACTGACCACTGATGTATGGGGATGCTTCAATTTTAGGAGGTTTTTAGCGTTTCCCACCAAACTAAGATGAACTGGTTGGTAATGCAGACGCAGTCTCTCGTGTAACAGTGTTGTACAACGGGCTCAATGAAGAACCACGGAGTCGATTCGTAATGAGTTAAGGTATCACACAAGGATTCCTTGTATCACAAAAAACTGTCCCTTCTATTTGCTGCTATCCGTGACTGAAAGGGTAAAATACTTACGACACTTACATTTAAGCAGGTAAAGAAAGACGTTATCTAATGGTTGAATATAATTTAGGCATACGATGTTTTGAGTGTGAAGCCCATATACAAATGTTTTAATTATGCTGTGAAAGTGATGTCTTCGAAATTGCACATAATGTTTATGACATCGTTCATGACGCCATGATATCAACATCATTCCTGTCGCTTATATCACCAAAACTTATCATATAAACTTTCCAATGATATAATTATGATACATACATATCTTGTCGTTATAATAGTTCAAAATTGGGACAGATATTATGAAACACCCTGTACAAATGTCTTGAAGACCTTCCGGTACAACTACTTCCGGTTTTATCACTCACATTGCTATCATTTATTTGAAAGGTGATTATTTATATGAGCGTTTTGCTAACCTAACCATACGCATATGTTAGGTGGCAGGCCCGGACGCAGAAATTTTTGGCTGGGGGGGCCCAGATGATTTTGTTGATCTTTTGTAGGGGTGGGTGCGGGAGGGGTGTCCCCTCCCGGCGAAGATTTTTTCACTTTTCGAATTAAAATCATGCAATTTCCAGCACTTTAAGCTTTGAAAATTAGAAGTAAAGGTATTAAAATTGTACTGCTACATCAACATAAAATATGACAAAAAAAATTAAAAGTAGTTTCTTTCAATTCCCTAAAATTTACAAATCAGGCGTCAAATTATTAAAATTCACTGTTCGCTACATAAATAATCAGACAACGTTCATTTTTAAGCAATTATTTAAATATTCATACACGTATGTTAATCCCATTGAAGATTTTATTAAGTAAGAACTTTAAATTTTTATATTTAGGCGTTTAATTATTGAAATTAACTGCTACAAATCGAAATACATAGCCCATGAAATAAACAATATTAGATCTATATCTAAAAGTTTCCACTGGTTCAGATAGGTTTTTTAGTAAACTTTAACTTTTAATAAAAATCATGAAATTGTATGCACTATAACGTCTTTAAAACATTAAAATTCAATGCTAGACACATGGAAATTTAAAAAAAAATGTGCCCCCCCCCCCCAAATATTTTGAATTAAGCTCGTTTTTCTTTCTTTCTTTTTTAAATCTCACCTGAAATTATTAAACTTGCACTGTTTCAAAATGTCTTTATCAGTAATAAATCTATCAACAAGAAAATTTCGATATGTCGGGTCACTATTTTTAAATCGATCAGTTCACACGTTTTAGTAACATAGATCAATGAATCTCCTAAATCATGATCTTTCAGACGCTATAAAATCATCTGGGAAAGCGTCTAACTGATTCAGATCGGGTGTAATTAGGGCCTGGATAAACAACAGGGGGCACATTTTATTGCCTTCGCTTCCGCTATATGTAATATACAGAGATTGTTATCATAAAATAACGACCCATAGCCTAATCGATTGGTAATATTTTAAAGATTTTAACGTTTTTATACTGTATAAAATGGTCACTCTGAGGCCAACTGGGGGGGCACGGGCCCCCTGTGCCCCCCGGTGGATCCGGGCCTGGGTGGGATCACTCAAAGGCAATTTTATTTTTTTCCGACTGGGCATCAAAGCAACTTTACCGTACAGACATTTTAACTTGATTCACGACCTTCTATTAACCTAATTAACAGCTGATATCATATCTATGGCTGGGTTTGGTCACTAACCATGATCACCATAGTTCAACTAGTGAACGCAAACACCTTCAGTGGTCAAACTATGGTCGAACTATCGCTAGTACGCTTTTATTCTAATTTCTTCTACGCCATCTTGAAACTACTCAAACGCAAGTATGGTTTTGGCGGCTTGAAAAACCGGTCATGCGCAGATGTATTATCGAACTAGACTAGACTAAAGTAAGCGCCTAAACCCAACCATAGTTGATAACTCAGATTGTATGTTTTCAAAAGCGGGGAGTATCACGAGGACACTCGAGGTGTCATACAAAAACACTAATTTAAAGGACCGATATTGCACGGTTTGCAAACATTGTATGCATAAAGGTTAGGATCAAGTCAATATCTCCGTACTACAGTCAGCAGCATTCACCACTTGATCACTGTGACTTTGTCAAAGGGAAGGAACCCCTATTGAGTTACAGAATTGTACAATGTTCTGACCGGAGTTCTGTCCCGTTATCTTACTATATCACTATTACGTGTAGTGCAGTATAATTGGAATTGATTTGCAATAGTGTTTTAGGGGCATTGATATCGACAGCTAGTTTTATTTAGGTCGCATTAACATATGATATGAATAGCCCGTGTACTGTCGCCCAATCGGGATCCCTTGGACATTACCGACGTAACGTGTACTTCCGGATCCTTGATGGAAAGACCCGAGTACATACGATTGCCTGATCAAGATCAACTAAATTTCTCAAGGGACCCAATAGATGGTCCGTAAACCACATACTTTACCGTACCTTTGAGTATTTTATCCCTAGATAATAATTATAGGAAATTGGCAATACTGTCAAAAAGGTTTATTTGGGCAACTAAATATTTTCAATCCGGTGTAATTGTGGTGGGTCGTACTTTTGAAGTTGGAAACATTCATTTAAAAAACGGAAGAAACCATTTTGAAACATCGGACAACGTCTTCTGACACTAATTTCACCGAACCTTTGTAAAAGGGCACAAATGATACATAAATTGGGCACAAATGATAAATAAATTGGCTGCTGAACAAGCTAGGCACGAGTGTTTCGTATTTATCAACGTTTAGACAACCATGCAATCCTGTATGGTTTTCAGAGGCAGAGGAGGCTGGAAGTTTTTGACCAGCTATTTTGCACAGTATGGTTCAATAAGCTATTTTTGTGTGGCGTAAACGCCACACAATGATATTACCACTTTTCAGCTTACGACCAATTTAACGCATTAGGCCTCGGCAAATAAATAGTTCTATGATTTGAACAATATTACAAGCATGCAACACAGGTTACACGTATCATTGGACCTGATTTGTTTACATTACCAACATTTACTTATATTAAGACCAACAATTAAATCAGACTTTTATTTTTAGAGGATATTTATAGCAAATCATTCCGCAACGGACTATATTTTTACTACCAAAGAATGTTCTCACTGGTGGCGGGAATCTAAAATAGTTCCAACGGCTTTCAATCGTATACTGTAACGTATGTAAATCACCCCGCCGCTGCACATTGCAGACGATGACCTAATTATGTGTATACAAACATTGATGCTATATATAGCTGGCGGGGGGGAACTGAAATAGTTCTACGTACATATCGATCGGCCGATTAACAATGTTACCGCGGTAAGCGTTAAACGCACTAGTCAATTTCTACCCTGCTTTATATAAGACCTCATAATTTTCGTATCTATTATCCGATTTTGAATATTTAAAGCTTGTAATGAAGCAGAGATATATGTCTCTCTTTTAGACAACATTCAACACGATACCCTAATTATTAAATCCACGGCGACGAGTAAGAATCCGTTCCGCGTAAAAGTAAGTTTAAAATATCCCGTTTTATACCAAATAAAAATTCAATCAACGGTCGAAAATCATCAATTATTAATTTAATATTCGATCGATTTTGTTCATTATTCTCTGAGGGGTGTCCTGCCCAAACTATAGTCACTTTGAAACACGTCTCAATATATAATGTGATCAACTCGATGTATAGCACGGATAATTTGACGTGATCCTGACCTTTATGCATGAATATATTACAATGTTCTTGCATTGAATGTAATAAATATCCGCGAGAAAATCGTGCAATATCAGTACTTTATTTGTGTTGGTATTACACACCAACGTCTTATAGGTATATTTTTAACTTTGGTAATCCAAACACGGACTCGTCTTCTGAAAAGGTGAGGCATGCTTTCTTGATGGGTATCTATTACAGCTGTAAAAACCAATGTGTTTATATATAGAATACCTCTAATCGGATTAGTCCAAAGTTTAAAGTACAACAATATGCATAACCTAGAAATTTACCTATAGTGATGTTTCCCGCTTATGAAAACATAAACCCGGGGTTATAAATATAGACAATAAATCAGCTGTTAAATTATGCTAATAGAAGGCCGAGAGTTCTCTAGTGGTCACAAAACTTCTCTCAATGAAGAGATACCTTAGTAACAAGGAATCTTTAATTAATTTGTGCTATCAACTGTATATTATGTGTATATATTTTCTGCTCAATTATATTTACTGTAAAGTCATATGTTTTCGCGATATCAATATTTCGCGAATTTGATATTGGGAGTTAGTTCGCAGAGTTGAATATTCACGATTTTTAAACATCAAACAGAAATATGTTCTGCGTTTTACTGAATTAATTTATGTTCACGAGCATTAATTTTGCGGAAACAAATCCCTAACAAACCTTTCTGACTTTCAGTACTACATGTATGATTATTTTCTTTCAGCTGTGTATATAAACCTATGTTGTTTTTATGTAACCTTCATATCTGTACATAAATGCATAATGAGGCTCACAGGGAAGACTGGGTAAATACCCAACTGTGTTGCCTCTTTAAATAAAGTCTTTATTATTATTATTATTGTTATAGAGTCGTGTCAAATTTTCCGTACTATATCTGCAGTGATAGTCCTTGTATATCGCACACTTGTCTTCTTCAAACCAACCATAATACAATGAGAGTGCCATGGTTTATATCAAGTGGAAAATAAGTATATTTTTATGAGAAAAAAGGTTCTATAGGAACCTACAACGATTAACAAACGTGTCGTAGGTGGCAGAATAATTAAAGAATGTGTATTATCTCTAAAAACACAGACATTGAGATATATGGTTAACGGATTTTAAAACGCGACATTGGGATAAGTTGATTTATACCAGGAATGTAAAAGAATGCTTAGTAATAATAATTATTGTTATTTTATATATTATGGTCTTGAAGGTCAACTTAATGTCGGTATTTGACCTTTTCGACTGGGTTGGTTCATTGTGCCTAGTCTGGTTCCTGTCACTGATATGTTATACTACTACAATAGTTCTGTAATATTGGGGACGGGAACCAGGCATATAAGCTGCTCCACGAAACAGCCCATTCGAAAGGGCCTACAATTAATAATTGCGATTTCCAAATATCTCATTGTCGTTCACCAGAGTATTCTTCGTCCGAAACATAGTCTGGGAACTTGACTAAACACTAATGTAAGAGGATGAAATATCTACAATCGGATAAAAATTATGGAATTTTCACAATGGTAAGACATAAGTTCAGAAATTGAAATTATCAGGTTTTTCGGTAAGTTGGATCAACGGTGAATATGACCAGCATTTACTAGTAAGCTCGAACGGTTTTGAAAAACCGAAATAAATCTTGTAAACATAATTTCAATTGAAAATGAAGTAAAGTAAATAATGGCATATCAATTAACTACAGCAGCCCCGTAACAAAATAAAGTAATAAGACTTTTTTGCATTTAACTGCCAGGGTATTGTTTTAACAAGTACATGTAGTTACGGAAATCATTTAAATTAAAATTTAAATTCTTTATAATTTGTTTACAATTATAAAGTGGAATAAATGGAGCTGTTATACTAATATTGATACAGTTAATGAACCCATGCAAACCATATCCGTCACAAATTTGCAGTTGTAGAAAGAATTATAAACAATTTAAATTTTAGCGTAAAACTTTAAGGTTTTCGTAAGTGCTTTGATAAAACGGTATATCCCTGCTGAAGTCATCTGTTCTACACTAATAATTACCAATTGGTTAAAAATATGCCTTTCACTTTTAGAGAGATGTCTTTATAATGCAATATTAATGAATAGGTATCTGATCTTTATTATCTTAGAACTAAAAGGACGGCACTAAATGCAGAGATCATGTCTGTATACAGAGGTATATATATGCAAATGTGCCCTCCAGATAGCTATTGAGGAATGGTAGGTTTTTATTGTTCATTCATTCAATAGATTGCCGGTGGACACTTTGCATATGAATACAACATAAATTATGAAGTTGATCTCCCCAATGTGATGCATATATTTTACCAAAGGCACGTATGTGCCGAGTTTGTAAATAAAGATATATATTGAATATAATAACTAATTTATTTTCCTGGTAAAAATCAACAAACCCCCAATGTCGCGTTTTTATATCCGCTAAGTATATATATCATAAAATTTAAAACTTAAATTTAAATCAAGAGTTAATCGGTCTTTGTTTACATATCGTAAACAGACAAATATCGGAAAACAGACATCTTTAAATTCTTACATATGATTTACAATGAAGAAGCTTTTAAAGTTGAGTAAATATATATAACCCGCAGGCGTGGAGAATTTAAAATCACCGGGCGGGTGACGAAATAACATCTCTGGTGTATTATGGTGACCAGCAGACGATTAAAGTAAACTCTTGGCGTTGTCTTGGTGCCATTTTGGTCACGTGAACCAATCAAACGCTGCCTTACAAACCCGAGTGTTTACGAAATGACAGTCGGCAATTTCCGGCCATCGTGTTTGTATACAATTATTTTCAATAAAGCGTTGATATATTTATTACAAATTGTATTTCATTTGGTGTGTGGTAAATAAATTGGAACATTGGAGTATTGACTAAAATCCAAACATGGTATTACTAGTTTTCTATAGTTATAGATTTTTGTACAAAAGTATTATAATACATATGTAATACATTTTTACCATTACGGGTATATGGGTATTTTGAGTAGAATCTACATAACATTACTCAAAATGAGCATGTTACAAATGTATTATAGCATACTTATACCGCAGAACGGGTTAATTCTGCGGATGTTATTTCTGCGCTTTCTGCGGTTTGACTGTATCACAGAACCGATTTTTTGTCATTTTTATATTTGCGCCATGTACGATATTATATAGCACTTTATTTAGATACGTAAAAGTGTACAGTAGGTCTATAGATAAAACCCGTGCATACAAACATTATCATTAGATACAATAATCATCTCTATAAAACAGTTTGTTTATTTATTATGATATATCGCGATATTTAAAGGGCCAATTTCAGACAATTTAAGTATACTGGTAGACAAGGTGTCAAGTGGTGAAAGCTACTGACAGCTGATCCGAATGTTGTGGGTTCGATGCTGCCTACAGCCGGATAAAAACAGAAATGTTTTCTGTGTTTCCCACCTAACACTAACTTCATCAACAGTCTTTCGGACGAGACTGTAAAAACCTAGATCCCATGTATGATGCTAAACACCAGGCACGTTAAAGAACCAGGGATGCTTCTGGAACTAGGGCATCTTCTGTGTCATGCACTATCCCCCTAAAACTAAAAATGACTAACCTCTTCTTTGGGACTTCGCCCACATGGGTCGCCCGGTGGCGAGGATAAATAAAGGATATACATTTGTACTACATGTACTATAAATGTACACTATAAGTCAAATCTACCTTCTGATCCAACTTTACTCATTCTTTCGAATCATTTATCACCAGGTAGCATGTAAGTAGAGACACGCTTACAGAAATATATAACTGTACCAGAGCGGACATATTCTGGGATTCGAACCATCCCAAAATCACCGCAGTTTGACCATTTCTTAAACTTTCATTTATCCATATACGCTTTCCTTTTTTTAACAAAAAAATCATTTTAAGACACACAGGTCAACAGTATTTCAGTCATATGGAGAATAGCTAGTCTCAGTATCCTGACACCGGACGAACTGGGAGTTACCCATAACTAATTATTATGAGTGTCAACCATTGAGATATCCCAGAACCTCAACCATTTTTAACTATTTCGGTATGACGCTGATCTAGGATCGAACCCGATACCTCTCGTACAAATAATGGCCGTACTCTCGGTGTGGTTATGTCGACACATGTGGAGAAGTTGCTGAAGCTGCTAGTTCACTGTGGGAAGAGTAAGTTAGAAGTTAGTACTAAAGTTTGTCCAGGAAATCTGATGAGGTGAATCGATCGATGTTTATCACTGAACTTATTTTGAGAAACAGCGTTGAGTCCGAATAACGGGTGTACAATAAACAATCTCAGTGTGGTTTGATTATGCACTTATAAATGTTTTCCCTTAGAGGGGGGAGACGGGAATGCACGGGGACTGATTAGCATAAAGACTTTCCCGATGTACGGAAATGTGATAAACCGTGTCGTTCCATGTAGTGGAAATTAGACTTTTATGGACCGGGAGAGTCGTCTACCATAGGGATATTTGACATCAAGAACAACCAGACCCCAAGGAATTAGATAGGACTATATGTATATATACATGGGAGGGAAATTTTACAACAAATTTCCAAAAATGTCTAATTCCCCTATATATTCACGCCCCCCATTGACAAGTGCATTACTGCTATAGCATAATTATTAATACAGTAAACATATTGAAGAAATGTCATAAGTATTGCATACATACGACTTCGACTGCATGCTACTGGATATTGAAAAGAAACGATGAAACATGTAAACGTGTCCGTGACAATAAATGAAAGTTTCCCAAACATTCAAAACGCGATTCATTTTATAAGAGAGTTGTGTAAAGACATTTGATTAAATACTTGAATTATTTCACAAAATATTCTCGGCCAACGTTCAAAGTACAAAAATGTACCCCCACGCGAATCTTTTCCAATTACGATCAACACGTGTTTCAATAGTTTCATTGAATTGAAAATCTTCTTTTCTGCAAACGGACATTAAATACATGCCATTGCGGTATATATAATTGTGTATAGTATTAAATATTTAAAATAAAATCTATTTCTCTCTATCAAGAGAGCTCGGTTCAATACGTATTTAAAATGGGTAGGATATCTTCATTTTTTCTATCTTAATACAAATTGTATAAATCTATGATCGCTCACTGAGGCGATCAAAATCGATTTTTTTAATTTTATACAATAATTTGATTTCGTTCGATCTATAAACATAGTGAAATCTTTAACATACACACAGAAAATCTATTCAGTTAATTTTATTGAACCTTTCGTGGTTCAATACTAGTTTGGTGTTGTAATTACTACCTCAGTTAACGCTATAGAAATAGTATTATTACGATAAATAGACAATGTACACATATACCTGTACTGTTTTATCAAAGCACTGACGGAAGTTATAAACTTACCTCCAACTAATATAAAGTTACACGACTTAGTAACGGACGTGTGACAGACGAATTAATTTTAGTTTATGTCACACAGGTAGTTTAATAGTTTATTTAAGTATGGTATGCGTGTACACGGGGGCATTCCATATTCAATCTAAGTTTATATAAACGCTCTTACACGTTGTTTTTCGCAAATCAATAGAGAGGTTGCGAAAGGCAACGTGTAACGTGTACGTGTACGTGAATACTATTTGTGGGTATTTCGTCATACAGGTATGTGTAGTTTCTACATGTAACGGACGTGTGACAGACGAAATTATAATGTGTACTACGTCACACAGGTATGCGTATGCACGAGAAACCCAATATTTTATCGCCGATAGTCTCAGTGAGTTTATATAAACATTAATTATCGATTAACGAGGAAATCATATCACAACTGCCATGTGATGTTACACGCACACGTTGTGTTCCGCAAGCCTATTTTAATTGCAACGTGTACGCATACATGTACGGATAGCTACACGTACACGTAGTCGTACACGTTCGAATCGCAACCTCTCTAATTTTAATTGCAGCGTGTACGTGTACGCAACCTCCCTAATATCTGATATATAATAATGGGGAAATTACTTGCTTTTCATAAAATATAAGATTTTATTTTCAGCACCCTTTGAAAGCTATATTTTCCAGGGTTTCACATTGTGCTGGGCAAAACGGCAGAGCTGCTGTAACAGGTCTTGTATTTCATGGGAATCAAATAATTTTACCCTTTGAGTGGCGTATATTTTATAGAAATCGCTTATAATAAAATAAAGTACGTACTTAGGGCTAGTTTTGTTTTCGAAGGTAAGCAAATTTCGTCTTGGACCTTACGTCAAAAGTCACGTGGTATCGCTACACATTGAACGCTCATTAGGCCTACAATCCCGAAAAACAATGAAAATAGTTTACGACTATTAAGCTATCTCACAGCATGCTTTTTCAATTTTAGAATTTGCTCATAAGGTATTAAAGTTCATGATGAATGTAGCCTATTCTTAAACCGCGATTCTCAGAGAAAAAGCCAGTTTACCAACTTGCATTTTGAAACCTTCTAATCAGATTTACATAAGATACAGTTTAATAACTCAAGTGGAGATACCTGGTAACTAGTAGACACTACAATGACTGATACACGTTGTACAGGAAGAAAATGACAGGCTGGCCAAAATGACACTATGGAAAATGAAAAAATCGCTGGCTTATAAGACTCATGCATATATGAAAAATCTGCATCTCAGTACGCCTCTTGTGAGCCTATTTTCATGAAAATCGGAAGTGGTCATGTTGACCAAAATAAAGTTTAAAAAGCTTGTTTTTCCATAAGTAAAGAGTAGTTTTCCACCTTCTAATTCTAAGCCAGCGAAACGTGCGTTTCTTTATCAGTGTAGCAATACCACGTGACTTTTGACTACAGTTACAAGTAGAAATTTGTAAACATTGGATAATAAAATAGCCATAAGTATTTTATTTCTTCATCGATTTCTATGAAATATACGCCACGCTAAGGGGACAATTATTTGCTTTCCATGAAATATAAAATATTTTGCAGCGACTGTGCAGTTTTGTCCATTACCTTGTGAAACCGTGGAACGTGTAGGTTTCACAGGGTAATGGAAAAATCGGTAAAGCTGCTGAAAAAGATTTTTTATTTCACGGAAAGCAAATAATTTTCTTCTTAGCGTGGCGTATATTTTACAGAATTCGATGAAGAAATAAAATACTTATGGCTATATTTGTGTTCCAATGTTTACAAAATTCTACTTGTAACTGTAGTCAAAAGCCACGTGGTATTGCTACACTGTTTATGAACTCTGTGTAAATCAAATGTTTAACCGAATGTACGAGTAGTTCATGGCACATTGTACATTTGAACAGAAACTATTACGTGTATAAAACGTTTAGAATAAATATAATTTATGCAAAATCAATGTTGAGATTTGTTCAGTTTTAAACCAAATATTTACAAATGTTAGATTTCAATTTGAGATTAATATGTCACAGCAGTTTGCATACTTTTTAGATATGTTTTGAAACTTTCGAAGTTTTGTTGACAGGTCAAATCATTAAAATATTTAAGTGTAAAAATGTTCGCGTTATGCCTCAATGATTAATTTGTCTTTGCACCTCAAGTAAAATTACCTTTTAAGTACTAGATTTCATATAAACCCATTTTCAAAACTTTTAAATGTATCGATTTCGAATTAACAGTTCATAAATTATGTACGAAGGGTATCATGTTACCTTCGTTTTTGTATGAAGTTTTTAGGGACATAAGGAGCACAGGTGCTTGACATGTGTTAATTTGTTTTTAGGTTGTAGAGTGGACCACACTGCAAACTTCATCCACACGATATCGTGGTACTGTAAATGTCACTAACATGACACCATGGTACGATAAATGTCGCCAACAGGACACCATGGTAACGGTAAATGCCGCAAATATGACTCCATGGTACGGTAAATGTCACTAACATGACACCATGGTACGGTAAATGTCACTAACATGATACCATGGTACGGTAAATGTCACTTACATGACACCATGGTACGGTAAATGTCACTAACATGACACCATGGTACAGTAAATGTCACTAACATGACACCATGGTACGGTAAATGTCGCCAACCTGACACGATGCTACGGTAAATGTCGCCAACATGACACCATGGTAACGGTAAATGCCGCAAATTTATATGACTCCATGGTACGGTAAATGTCACCAACATGACACCTTGGTACGGTAAATGTCGCCAACATGACACCATAGTAGGGTAAATGTCGCCAACATGACACTATGGTAACGGTAAATGTCGCAAATATGACTCCATAGTATTGTAAATGTCATGAACATGACACCATAGTACGGTAAATGTCGCCAACATGATACCATGGTACGGTAAATGTCGCCAACATGACACTATGGTAAGGTAAATGTCACCAACATGACACTATGGTACGGTAAATGTAACCAACATGACATCACGAACATGACATAATGGTACAGTAAATGTCGCCAACATGACACTTTGGTAAGGTAAATGCCGCAAATATGACTCCATAGTATGATAAATGTCACCAACATGACACCATGTTACGGTAAATGTCGCCAACATGACACTATTGTAAGGTAAATGTCGCAAATATGACTCCATAGTATGGTAAATTTCACCAACATGACACTATGGTAAGGTAAAAGCCGCAAATATGACTCCATAGTATGATAGATGTCACCAACATGACACCATGGTACGGTAAATGTCGCCAACATGACACTATGGTAAGGTAAATGTCACCAACATGACACTATAGTACGGTAAATGTCACTTACATGACACCATGGTACGGTAAATGTCGCCAACGTGACACGATGCTACGGTAAATGTCGCCAACATGACACCATGGTAACGGTAAATGCCGCAAATTTATATGACTCCATGGTACGGTAAATGTCACCAACATGACACCATGGTACGGTAAATGTCGCCAACATGACACCATAGTAGGGTAAATGTCGCCAACATGACACTATGGTAACGGTAAATGTCGCAAATATGACTCCATAGTATTGTAAATGTCATGAACATGACACCATAGTACGGTAAATGTCGCCAACGTGATACCATGGTACGGTTAATGTCGCCAACATGACACTATGGTAAGGTAAATGTCACCAACATGACACTATGGAACGGTAAATGTCACCAACATGACATAATGGTACGGTAAATGTCGCCAACATGACACTATGGTAAGGTAAATGCCGCAAATATGACTCCATAGTATGATAAATGTCACCAACATGACACCATGTTACGGTAAATGTCGCCAACATGACACTATTGTAAGGTAAATGTCGCAAATATGACTCCATAGTATGGTAAATTTCACCAACATGACACTATGGTAAGGTAAAAGCCGCAAATATGACTCCATAGTATGATAGATGTCACCAACATGACACCATGGTACGGTAAATGTCGCCAACATGACACTATGGTAAGGTAAATGTCACCAACATGACACTATGGTACGGTAAATGTCGCCAACATGACACTGTGTTACTGTTAATATCGCCATAGTATGGGAAATGTCTTCAACAGGACATCGTAGTACTGTAAACATATTCAACATGACATAGTGGCACGTTAAAGGTACTGTGGTACTGTAAATGTCACCAACATGCCACCGTGGTACGGTAAATGTCGCCAACTTGATATCATGGTACGGTAAATGTCGTTCGTGTCATTCATTGCGGAGTGAGTATATAGGCTTGCTTGAAATATCCACTTTTGGGGAAGAGGATGGTTCGTTCTATGTCTGACTCTAGCGTGGATGGATAGGCGCTGCCGTCGTTTCCGTGTGACTTTGGATTGTCTATGCGCTACAGTATTTACTGTAAATGTCGCCAACATGACACCATGATAGGTAAATGTTGCCAACATGACACTGTGTTACTGGTAATGTCATCAACATGACACCGTGATACTGTAAATGTCACCAACATGACACAATGTTACTGTAAATGTCACCAACATGACACCGTGGTACTGTAAATGTCAACAGCATGACACCGTGTTACTGTAAATGTCAACAGCATGACACCGTGGTACTATAAATGTCACCAACATGACACCGTGGTACTGTAAATGTCAACAGCATGACACCGTGGTAATGTAAATGTCGCCAACATGCCACCGTGGTACTGTAAATGTCAACAACATGACACCGTGGTAATGTAAATGTTACCAACATGACACCGTGGTACTGTAAATGTCACCAACATGACACCGTGGTAATGTAAATGTCACCAACATGACATCGTGGTACTGTAAATGTCACCAACATGACACCATGATACTGTAAATGTCACCAACATGACACCATGGTAAGGTAAATGTCACCAACATGACACCGTGGTACTGTAAATGTCACCAACATGACACCATGATACTGTAAATGTCACTAACATGACACCGTGGTACTGTCAATGTCAACATCATGACTCAATGGTATTGTCAATGTCATGAGTACGACATCGTGGTAAATATCAGTAACATGACACCGTGGTTAAGCAAATGTCGGTACATTGCGTTTGCATTAATATGGTTTTATTTTTTACAATTTCAGGCTGACTATCCGAATAGGGACAAACTAGAAAGTAAGTAGAACATTATATCTATTGATTCCTGTGAATCGGTTTGTCTGAAGTAGTTTGCGAGGCTAAACATCTGTCTGCATTCATGTAAAGGGTAGTTTTGTTATAGGAGGTATTTGCATAGAAGACTGTGTTATAGTACGGAGAATTCGAAAAGATTATCGACCTTCTATTAGCACTATTCAACAGCTGAAATATACATGAAGTTCTATATTTATAATCCCGATTTTATGTTTTCATAAATGGAAAGTATCACGAAGACGCCCGTAATTCCAACACAAATCTAAAGGGCCGATATCGCACGATTTGCTCGCGGAAAATATATTCAACGCAAGAAGCGTGTTATATATTCATGCATTAAGGTCATGATCACGTCAAATTCTATAATTTTTTTGAAATAATAAGATTTAAACTGAATGAATGGTACTTTAATGGAACAGGTGAATCACGTGAATCACGAGTCTTTATCAATCTATACAAGAGGTGTCAAACGTGTGTTATTTAATATGTAGAAAACATTTACGATTTATATGTTTGCGGATCACGGTTCATATCAGTTTTGATCGGCTAGTTTTCAAGATATTCTTAGAATTATTTGGAGAAGCCCGCATCCCTGAAAAACATGAGATTCTGACACATCCCTTAAAGCCGATTCGTACGATTTCATCAAGGTAGTCAGACGCATTCATCCCGATTTTATACTCCGTTCAGCTGAAAATGCAACGTTTGTGTCAGCATTATGTTGTCCCTTTTCAGAGTCCTTTTTATGCTTCCGCTCAGCTGAAAATGCAACGTTTGTGTCAGCATTATGTTGTCCCTTTTCAGAGTCCTTTAGGGACATCACGGGAGGTAAAGATGAGATGGGCATTAAGGAGTTTAGGGATTTTTTCGCCATGTTTTATATCCCGACAACAGGAAAAGATGTGGATAAATTGTTTACTAAACTGGACAAAAACAGTAAGTTTGATGTTATTTATATTAATTGTATCATAGTTTCAAGGCGGATTTAAGTGCAGTAACTGCAACACCGCACTGGAAAAGCGTGCGATTATTGTAATACTGCACATGAAAAGCGTGCGATAACTGTAATACTGCACTGGAAAAGCGTGCGATAACTGTAATACTGCACTGGAAAAGCGTGCGATAACAGTAATACTGCACTGGACAAGCGTGCGATAACAGTAATACTGCACTGGAAAAGCGTGCGATAACTGTAATACTGCAATGGAAAAGTGTGCGATAACAGTAATACTGCACTGGAAAAGCGTGCGATAACAGTAATACTGCACTGGAAAAGCGTGCGATAACAATAATACTGCACTGGAAAAGCGTGCGATAACTGCAACACTGCACTGGAAAAGCGTGCGATAGCTATAACGCTGCACTGGGTGTTGCACATCAACCATGACCTCCAAAACTGAAGTTGAAAACGTTTGTTTTTCCATAAGTTACGTGTTGTTTTCAGACAGTTTTTTCTTTTTTCTCAAAATATTGATTTTGTACTTACGATCTTCTAATTCTAAGCACATTAACTACCCGTTTTTTAGGTAATGGAGAGTTATTGTATTGCTAGTACGCCTATTAAGCTAGGTTAAACACCGACCTATCGTGTTTATGTAGGGTACAAACGTATTGGTATTAGTTTGCAAAAAAGTGCATTTTAAATTTGTTATGTCATAAAAAGTCCGCGTAACCTACCATTCCAGAGAAACAATGAAGTAGCACGGACCCTACGAGGCCTCGTCTCTATTGTTTCTCAGTAATGGACAGTTACTTGAACTTTTCCCCCTAAAATGCTGAGCATAGCCTTTATTGCCAGTCAGCTTTCTGCTGAAATATGGCAGGCATATACTAGTATATGTGTGCATCCACCCGGTTTTGAACCCGGGTCGTCAGATTAGACGACAAGCGCGCTAATTGTTGTACTTTTTTCCAGGCGATTCCCGACTATCATTTGATGAGGTAGAAGGTTTATTTAAAGAGCATTGGAAGCCTAAGAAGGTTCTACAGGAAGAGTTTAAGAAAGACTTGTGCTGTTGCCGGGGATCTAGTGGTAAATTGTTTTATTCAGTGTAGCTTTCATTAATTACCTCCCTTTATTGTTAATCATGCACGAAATTCAAAGTACATAACTTCTATATGTCATTCATTGCGGGGTGATACATAAGATTGCTTGAAATATTTATTTTTGGGGATATGGATGGTTCGTTCTTCGTCTATCTCTTGCGTGGGTTGCTAGGCGCTTCCGTCTTTACTGGGTGACATTTGATTGTCTGTACGTTACAGGGTTTGTTTATTCATAAACATTTGATCTGTATACATAAAAGAGAAACATAATTACACTCCTACCCTCATGGTGATGGATACCACTAGGAATGAGGTGTCGATAGTTATAAATCTAAGTAGCAAAAAACTTTTATTTTTCAAAATTATGGTAGAAATGTATCAAAACTGACAAATAACACATGTATAAGCTTAAACTATAAAGTTATTTACTACTATTCTTGTCTAAATAACCGGACTCATAATAACATTAGTATAGCCCAGTCAGGGTAAGTATAGAGTGACAGTATTACGGCTTAAAACCAATTATAAAGGCTTATAAATACAGACAGCTATACGTTCAATGGTAAACAAACATACTTTATTTGCTCTACCTGTTCACACAAAGGTTGTAACATTTTGTGTACACATAAATGTGGCAACCTCACTCTCACATTATCCTAACTTGACTGTAAACAGTACCATGTTTTTTTGAAATTCAGCTCCATTAAAAAGAAAGGAAATATCAGATATACTACAAAGGCAATTAGGTGAAGGAGATGAACGGTTAACTGATGAAGAGATCAACGATATTCTAAAAGATATGGACACCGATGGTGATGACGTCATAACTGTAGATGGTAAGGCGCTCTCAGTAGGCCCCGTATTTAAAAAAGCTTCTAAACACATCGCTAGCTAAGAATGAGAAAGGCGTAAGTGCGACTTATGACTTTAGACGACTCATGCAAATTTTACATCTGCATCACAATGCGCTTCTTATGAGCCTATTTTCGTGAAATTTTTTCGTCATATTAACCAAACTGAAGTTGAAAAAGCTTGTTTTCCATAAGTTAAGAGTTGTTTTCAGACAGTTTTCTTCTTGTTTTCTCTTAATACGGAGTTTGTATATACGACCTTCCCATTCTAAACCAGCGACATGGCATATGAAAGCAGGACTGTTAACAGTTAAATTTTTTCTTGTTCATTTTTGTGTTTGTCATTGTGGCGTGTGCTTTTCGTTTTTCTGCGTTCCTTTCTGATGCCTGTTATGCTTTGCTGCCTTCCCTGTCCGATTTGTTATCATATTTTTTCTAAGATATGCTTTCTAATACTCGCTAAAATTAATAATTTTACAGTTTTTATCCTGGTTATTGGTGTTGCCAATATTTTTACTTATTTTTCACCTTAAACGACAGACAAAATAGGGATTAAAGCAAAGTAATCCGTATGATAGGACCAATGTGCTTTGAGAGAGTAGTAAGGGGAGATAATTCACTTATGACACAACAAACAAAATAGGGATAAAAGCAGAGTAATCCGTATGATAGGACAAATGTACTTTTAGATAGTAATAAAGGGAGAAATCTCCGTATATGAATAAGTAGTTTGACGAATGTGATCGATCTAATAAAAGTAACATTATGAATGCCATTGTTTTTATCATGTATATACGACAACATTTATAACCGCAGACGCCGGAATATTGGTATTTATACTACATGATATTATACTTTTTTTCAGAACTGGTTACATTTTTGTTCGAAACTCAGGGTTCTCGAGCTCCTTCAAGATTGCAATCAAGACAACGGAGTCGATCTAGGTCTGGTGGTAGAAGAGGAAACAAAAGCCGAAGTCGATCTAGGTCTGGTGGTAGAAAAGGAAGCAAAAGCCGAAGTCGATCTAGGTCTGGTGGTAGAAAAGAAAAGAAAACCCGAAGTCGATCTAGGTCTGGTGGTAAAAAAGGAAACAAAAGCCGAAGTCGATCTAGGTCTGGTGGTAGAAAAGGAGAGAAAACCCGAAATCGATCTAGGTCTGGTGGTGGAAAAGGAAACAAAAGCCGAAGTCGATCTAGGTCTGGTGGTAAAAAAGGAAACAAAAGCCGAAGTCGATCTAGGTCTGGTGGTAGAAAAGGAGAGAAAACCCGAAATCGATCTAGGTCTGGTGGTGGAAAAGGAAACAAAAGCCGAAGTCGATCTAGGTCTGGGGATAGAAAAGGAACGAAAAACCGAAACCGAAGTAGATCTAGAGAAAGAAAAAGAAGTGGATCGCCGCGAGAGCTGAACTATAGCGAATCGAAAGAGCACAAGCAGCACAGCGAATCGAAACCCAAACATAAAAAAGGCAAAGAAAAACATCACCACAAGGCAGGGAAAAGAAAAGAAAGAAGAGGATCACATGATAGTCTGATTAGTTTCAGCAGTTACTTCAGTGACGATTCCTATGACGGTGGAGACACGATAATAGTTACTAATGTTATTGTTACAAATGACGATCGTCCAGAATCACAAAGAAGAACTCCCGTTCACGAGGGAGCACCCGAATACGAATCTCAGGAAGGAAATCAAGAGGAGAATAATGAACAGACAGAAGGACAAGCCGAGTCTGGCGAACAAGAACAAGGCCAAGAGCCTGCTCCTGATGCAGAACCAGAACAAGCACCTGAGCAACAAGCAGAACCTGAGCCAGAACCAGAACCGGAACAGGAACCGGAACCAGAACCAGAACCGGAACCAGAACCAGAACCAGAACCGGAACAAGAGGCAGAGTGAACACGTGTAATACTTGTAAATGAAATTGTAAGAACTTAGTAACATGCACAGCAAATGTGCAATTGTTGAGATAAACATTAGGGAGTAGGACTGTATACACAATGAAATCGTCCCTTTGGTACAGCAAGGTTATATTTCACTATATAGTAATATACAACCATGCTGTGACGAAAGGACGAAACGTGACTGTAATTAGTCATACATTGCAATTGAACCATGTTGCTGTCTTGACTGGAATGCACAATAAATTTAGCTTACTTTATTGTAGGCTTTGAATGAAATACTGAAATTAAAACCGGGAAGTTTCTGTTTCACTGCAATACAATAATTGACACTGATTATAGTGACGATTCCGTAAAATGGAAAATACTGTCAATGATGACGAGCTTAAATAATTATGAGATGATGTAACAATGACATTATAACTTCATATGAGACTTAATGTCGCTGTATTTGGAATACATTTCCTCGAATTTAAAGAAAGTCAATCCATTTTGATAGACACTGACGTATAAAGTAAAAACAAAAAAGTATATTCAAATTTATTTCGTTAGTTATCAACCCTGGCAAGGGATATTGCTTCCTTTAAACACTCCATGAAATGGAATTTCGATTTTATGCAAAATCAACAAAATTAGTATCCGCTCCAATATTTTAAATTGAAATCATAACGACTATTGTCGATTTTACGAGCTCATTTTCATTAAATTCCTGGTGCGTGCGAAACTTTGAGTCAGGAGTCGTTTGTACTTCTATTTTATAAACCACTTTCCTTAAGAAAGACTTGAATTAATTAGAATTACAATTGTATATGTTTTATGTTTTACAAGTACATGTATTTCAACCTACGCCTTATTGCAATCCTATCGCTGGGTTAGAATTAGAAGACTCGTGCAAATTTGAAATCTGCATCACAAGGCGCTTCTAATGAGCCTTTTTTCATGTTAGCAAACCGAACTTTTGAAAAGCTTGTTTTTTTCGAAAGTAAAGGGTAGTTTTCAGGCAGCCTTTTTTTCTCAAACTATCGATTTTGTAATTACGACCTTCTCATTCTAAACCAGTGATATGAAAAATATGTTTTATTTTTAGTTATTGCTTCAGCCTTACGCATTATAGAATTGATGGTTTATGTTTTTGTTAAAACTTCTCAATTATCTGTGATATTGAAAACTATACTATTTATCTATCAAATTATTGCAAATGTTTTTTTTCGGTTCACGTTATTTCGTTATATTGTGCGAAAGTATTTAAAGTGGTTCTCATAAATATTCAGTGCTTCAGATTTGATGTTTTTACAAGACGAAAGCACACGGCGTTTACTGAGAGTCAAGTTAATACTACCAGACAATAAGATCACGACTATATAGATTTTATTCGATTACATGTATACAACATTATTTTAATAAAAAATAAATTATTAATATATGAACTAGTCATGTTTTGTCTTCGAAGAAACAAAAATTTTTTATGGTCGCCATTCTGTATTTAAGGACTGAACTGTTTATATACCCGGAAAGTGAAATATCTTCGCTACACGCTGATACCCGTAATATAGCATTTGAGTGAATAAATTAAAAAAAATACGACAAGTTATGTGACACGCACTCAATTTTCCGATATTCGCCTTTCTTAATATAGGTAAACAATGAGAAGATTGAATTGACTGGGGAAGTATAAAATAGTAGGGTTCGTGCTGGCTGCCTATGGTATAGCTCTTTATGTCGGCCATATTTTTGAGCCGTGAAAAATTTAAGTATGCAGCAAAGTTGACTCTACAAGGTTAGGCACATACATTAGTCAAATTTGTAAAAGGCAAAGAAAGTATTGTATACTGGACGTCACTGAAAAGTTACCTCTTATATACACTGCACTCCAAAAGTTCCTTCACACCCTCCAAATAATATGATTTATTTCAATTGAATAACACCTAAGTAAAATTTACCAATTTTCTTGCAGTTAAATAATTACATAATTCCAACCAATTAAGAAAATGATAAAAAGCAATCATTTTCTAAGGTTTTATATGAAAATCATAAGAAAACAACATTATCCATAACACCATGGAATCAAGAGTACCGGCAACCATGATTGTGATCAATAAATAATGTGTGTATCCTCAATTGGATTACATTTTCGGCACTATCAACTTAAGCATTGGCATTGGCATTAACAGTTGTTTGAATCTGTCAAAATCATTATTCCGCCAAGTTTCATGGACAATGGCTTCATTGGCGTGTTGGCTGCCGGAATTCTGACGTGTAAGCACCGACACAATGTCAAACCAACAATTGGCTATGGTATTTATGTCTGGTGACTGTGGTTACCCATCTAACCACATAAGGTAATGTTCCTGTACAAATTCCTTCTCCATGTTGGCTAGATGCCATTGTACCAATATCAAGACCTGCAGGAGTTTTGCCGATGGCATCACACAGTCTCTTGAAATGTCCATGTAAGCATTGCAAACCACCCTGCCTAGGTCTTAACTAACAATACCAGTGTCCCTGCATGACATGCAACCCAAAAACATCAAATTCGTTCCATGAAATCGAGTGTGGGCATCACAAACTCTGGTTGAAGGACTCGATTGGACAGAAAGAGGTTGACCATAACCATGCTTAATGGCAACAAAGCTGTTACGTAGCCTCTGCTTACTCACAGACACCACACAATATTACAGCCCAACAGAAATGGTTCTGATTGTGCTGTTGTGGATGGATGAGGGTAAAAATAATTTGTTACAGAGTGATAGTCCTGTAAATGTTAATCGGAGATCAGATGCAGTAATTTGACTAGACTGTATCATTGTGTTATGCCCATAGTATTATTTTGACCAGGGTGTGTGATGCCCACAGCTTAATTTCATGGAGTGAATTTGATGTTTTGGGGTAGCATGTCATTAAGTGTCACTGGTATTGTTAGTTAAGTGCCAAACAAGTTGATTTGCAATGATTACACGGACATTTCAAGAGACTCTGTAATGACATCGGCCTAACTCCCGCGGGTCTTGAGATTGGTACCAAGCTATCTAGCCAACATGGTGAAGAGATTGAAATAGAAACATTTCCTTATGGGGTTAGAGGGGTAACCACAGTAACCAGACTTAATTTCATAGAAAAATTGTGGTTTGACAATGAGTTTCTGCTTAAGCGCCAGGATTCTGGAAGCAGACAGACCAAGGAAGCCAAAGTCCATGAAAATTGAAGTAATTACAGTTTAGAAACATGCAAACAACTGGTAATGTCAATGTGAAGATAGAGAGTGACAGAAATTTAATGCATTCAATGATCGAACCATTATTTATTGCTCAAACACCTGGGTGTCGGAACTTTGAAATTTCACGGATTTATGGATATTTTTTCTCTCTAAGGATGTTCATTCAAAACCTTTAGAAATGATTGATGTTCATCATTTTTGTATTTGGTTGATATTGTGTAATTATGCAACTGCAAGAAAATTGGTAAATTGTACATAAGTGTTAGTCAATAAAAGTAAATCATATAATTTGAGGAGTATGAAGGAACTTTTGGAGGGTAGTGTTTACATGTACGAGTACATCTATATTTCGTATACAGTATGACCTATCGGCTCAAAAGTTCTATAGTGTGTACATTTGAATATTGATCAATAGTATAGCTGTGTCTACAGAGTGAGGTCAAAACATAGGGCCATATTCACACCCTCTCCTCCACTGTCACTCACTGAGTTAATCCAAATTTAATTATCGTTTAGTTCGTGCGTATGAGTATGACCTCGTCTTTACTAGAAATTGGTATTCACAACAGTAAGTGTAGCTGGAGTTGACTCGACCGAGTGAGGAACTTTCGAGGGAGCGAAACGTCTACTTGACCTCGACTCCAACCACACTCAATGGAATGTTTGTGAATACCAAAGTTAGTTACTAACTAAAATGGGCAATCTACGCGAGGTAGAAGCATTTGAGGAGAGGATTTTTAAATTTACTATTTAGAATGATAGGAGCAATTGATTTGAAAGCATGAATGATATGAAATTCTTGGAAAAATTCCCCAGCTACACTCAAATCGGGTTACGTAAATACCGATTTAGCGTACGAATGTTGAACTAATAAAGTTATTGTATTATCAAATCAAATTAAAAAACAAATACATATGAAAGTGTGGGTTGATAAATATGCAACCATAACTATAAATTTATTTATAATTTGTTATCTATAAGTATATTATTTGGACAAATAAAGTTACTGTAATACGTGTATAAAGTATCTGGAATTAAAATTTAGTCATCTTACCGCGATATTAATTAAACACACGATATTCATATAGGAGCATAACTATGAAATGATATTGCTTTTATTCTTTGCCAAACCATTGTTTTTAATTCTGTACATTGTAGTGTTGACATGAAGATGACTGAAATGCTGAGTATTTAAAGAAAAACAAAATGTGCTAACTTGCAACACACACCGATTATGTGCATTATTTTTTTCTAATTTGCAATCATTCATGAGTCAAAGTTCCGCCTCGATAGCCTATTGTTAGAGCGTCCGCTTCGAGTGCGGGAAGCCCCATGTTCGATCCGGGGTCACTTCATGCTAAAAACGAAGTTGTATTATTATTTCCCTTGCAATATGTCCAGCATAATAAGCGAAAGCTGGCTTCTCTTATCTATATCGATACTGTTGGGGCGATGGTTAAATCGGACATGAGGTGTCGAGAATGGCTAATATAGTTGAAGGTTGTACAATCTTGATTAATAATCAACCTAAAGCCATGACAATCATGCACAATCTATAATTTGTAGTATTTTTAATACATGTCGCTCATTAAATTGCATTCTAGGAATTATGTCTTTCTTGTCGTCGGGCTTCTCCGGAACGGTCTGAACGATGTACATGTATGTGTAGTAATGAGTTTGCAAAATCATCTCACAGTGAATCTGCTTATAAAAGTAAACTGAGTTCATCTCCTCTGACTTCTAAATTATTAACATGGCATTACTTGCTTGACGGTCGGTGGAATTCATATTGACATGATATGATATTTAATATTGAGTCAACGCCGAAAACATAAGGCATACGGTACGATGTTTTCTTCGACTCGCGCATCCTTTATTCATTTAAAACTCGTGCGCATCGTCTTGCGTAAATGTTTTGTTGGAATATATCATTGTAAATATGCACGTTCATTTAACGTTAATTTCGTCGAAGTTTTATGTTAACTTATCCACTATTATCTTTACAATAATCATACTCTCTATTTGTGATTATTCAAATGAAGGTTTTATTTGAGCGAGTTCAAAGAAATATAAAGAATTTAGCATAAAAATCATCAAAATTATAGTTTGACGTTGTTAGTATATATTACGAAAATGCATCGAAACCCAACAAACCAATTCAATAATAAAGCACTGATTGTTTGTACAGTGTAATATCCTACCGTATATTATAACAGTCACACACGCAGGAAGTCGATGGCGAGTTACCCATGTGAATACCAAATCTCCACTCGACCTTCACTAACTCGACCGTCACTCCAGCTACACTCGAGGCTACCTTAGGTTAGTGTAAGTCGAGTTGGAGTGGAGGACCAACATGTGAATATGGGCCATAGTCGTGTTGAATTTTAAAATATAAGAGTCAATAGGATGGTAACCTGTCATTGAGGTTGAGTATATATCAACACTCAAACAATCAACAATTGTATAGAGGGTGTTGTTTTTGCCTTTTTTAAGACCAAAACCTCCAAGTGGTGATGCTTACAATGCCCATCACTAATCGACATTTCAATATTCCCCGGATTTAAAATTCTATTAATGCTTTATTAGGTGACTTAGGTATCCACTGTTTTGTATAATATACCTTCCAATCTAGTTTATAATGTACTTCACTGTATGTTTTGTGGGGTGACAGGAAGTTGAATTTTGGAGGAACGCTCTATCTTTGGCACAATCACCAAGAAAATTACGTGTCAAAAAAAACGTTCAAACCTTTTTTGCACACATACAATATGCGTTCACTTTTATGCCCATTTCAATAATTTTGAGTTCCGCTTTGCATAATATCAAACACAAGACAATCTCATGAAAGCGGCCGCGAACACACCAAGATTAACAAACTTCAACTTTTGCCTATTATTGTAACCGTTTCTAGAATAGCAGACCTTGTCTACTTTCTCTAAGATAAACCATTCACTCACGACACATTTGTTTGTTATAATTACAGTTCCGTAGTCACATATGCAGCCTCAGTGACTTTTGTTCGCGCTCTTTCTTTTGCTTGGCATTGAACTGACAAATAACGCATTTCTATGGAATTTCTGCATATCCTATTTTTGAAATACATTGTAATTCGACTGAAAGTTGTTATTGATACTGTACTTACAACTTCGCTGTCAGCCTACTTTGGGTTAATTGCTTTGTCTTAAATATCACGGAACCAATGGGTTTAGCGAGTTTAGGTTTCGACAATGTTGGGCGACTTTTAATCGTGTGTGCCATTTCGCCAAAGCAAGCAGCTGAACGCATAGCTACCTTCACATGACAAATAGACCTGATTGTCTTCACGGACATGGGTAATTTAAATCTACCTACTCTTTTTGGATGCTTCTACATGCCGGGGGTAATTTGTCTTAAAAAAGTGCAAAAACAATTCCTTTTACAGGCTGGTTGATTTAGGTACACAGTGAGTGCATATACTACTTAACACGTTTTCTTACATGGTTTAATATAGAAAGATCGATTTTGTTGTGTTAATATGACAAACTCCGAGGTTCAGTTTTGTTCAACTATAAGTTGAGCACCTCTCGTTAATGATAAATAATATAAAGATGGCGTACAATGTTTATATTTTAACTGTTTCTTTTTGCATAAAACATTAAAAGTGGGTGGGGAAAGGCACACTTAGAAAGTATCTAGGCGCCAGGTGCGTAGCTAGCCATCCGATTTTTCATATGAATTCACCAATGTGCTAGAAAACAATGGTGTAATCTGGTGCATTTGGAGCATTCTTGCAGCGCTTTATTTAGTTCTAAAAACGTCAATTAAAGGATGTTGGAGCGCTTAGGATCTCACCTTCAGAATTTGCTCAAATTTTGTCAGGAAGTAAAGAAATCTATACTGACACAAAATATGATGAAAGAACACTATAGGTCACGGAACTCGTTTTTAGGGTAATCAGCCCTGATTGAAGTGTGTATGAATTATTTTTATAATTCCATGGAAATTGGTAAATTGGTGGTGGTGTTCAAATTTGACATTTTTATTTGATGTCTGTGATCTAAATAATAAAATATTTTTCAATATAGTTTGGGTACACATTGTTATACATGATCAAGATACCAAAAAGTGTATATTTAATTTTGGTCTAATATATATTGCTCCTTTACTCCATCCACTTCATATTTATTGCAGCAAAAAAGCACCCAGGTAAAATCCTTATAACTTTTTTCCCACCTTAAACTTTTTTTAATATTTTGTTAAATAAGTCTTGTGACAAAGATCTTCAAAATATGCAATAAAATTTATATGTCACCGAGGTATCTTTTTCGCAATTTTTGCTTTTATTTTGGTTAAATGTGGCTAAAATGCTGAGAAAATCAATGAAAACGCTTAAAATAAAATTTATTGAACATGTAAATATCGTGAAAACACATCAACACACAATAAACAAACATTACCAAACGAAACTGACTCCAAAAAAAGTCATTTGGCATAAATAGCAATATTTTTATTTTTACCCCACCCACCTATTTTGTAATGTAATATTTTTGTCGGAATGAAAACCGTCATTTCGATTAGTACTTTCTAATTTTATTGCAAAACTGTTCAATTTGATTTATTTTAGATTATTTAGACACATTTTTACATTTATAAGGCACATAACGTACTATGACAAATGACGCATGCGCATTAAACCGATCCAGCATTCTTAAGAATCATTAACTTGTAAATACATTCGAAAATTGCAGGTACTTTGCTTAAATAAAGCTAAAATTAAATTAACCAAATGTAGATCTACGAGTCCCATTTTGTAATGTTCACATACTATTCGGATATGGTAATAGAAGCTAGTTGCCGGTCCCTTTTCAGGCTAGTGTAGTTCTTTCTGTATAATAACGTTGTCAACTAATGTCCACACCAGTATGTCTGTAGCTATAAAGCAAAATTGTCAGTTTAGACAGACATTCAGTGGTTATAATAGATCGCATATATTTTTTACACTTCTTATACTTTTAAACTACCTTTCAGCACAGACTCTGTAGTCCTGCATTATGATAAGCGCTAAGCGCAACAAAGGAACGGTTAGAACAGTGCCCTTTTCTAGTTTTCCAGGATGGGGTCGGTGCATGGGAACGTTGTCACGGTGTCAATGGTGGCGTGCTGCTTTCGGCTTTGAAGGCTCCACATACTGGAATTCGGTCATGGCCACAGCTTTTTCGTCTGCTTCCCTTATCATTTTTCAATATGTTTGCAAGGGTTTGGTAACCATGTATCATATACGAATACTGAATTTGTTCACCGGAAAGCCAGACTGGCAATGATAAAACTCTTATATCGACAATGCTATATACGAAACAGCTAAACCAGGAACAACAATGCAATGCATTATACTTTAACTGTACGGACCAGTCATTATTTTCATCACCTCGAAAATGTATCTATATAAGTCTTATATAAGACTTGTTTACAAATCCAATTTCTACCCAAATTTACCATAAAATTATCTGTTCCTAATTCTTGTATATGTACCTCTTCTCTTCAATAATCTGTCAATGTTACACACAAAAAATGCATAATTGTGGAAATAAATATTGTTTAAACTAACAATGTACGGCATGAACGGCTTTTACTGACTAAATAATTATTTTTTCCATATAATCGTATGTATCACATTCGACCAACAATAGCAAGCTGTCAATCATCAACAGGTGTGGCATTGCTTTGTTCATCTTCGCCCAGCAGATAATCCATAGTTTCTTGCTTCCTGTGCTTCTTCCTTTTCTTCTTCTTTTTCCTCTTCTTTTCCGGATTATTTTGATCAGTCATTTCACCGTATATTTCTGTTTCTTGTTCAACTCCCTTATCTTCACAATTAACATCGTCTACATGTTCCTCATGACACTCTTCGACACTTTTTGCCGTACTTTGCCTATTATGACTGACATTTGAAAATTTAGAATTTACAGGGTTGCTTAGATAATCTTTAGTGATTGGCGGGAACAAACCGTTGTTCCTAGATTTCGTCCCGGTATCAATGTCGTTATCATGAGCGTCAGGAGTTTGCTTGTCCTGTCCCTTGGGATTATTAGATTTATCTTCTGTTGGCACTGTCCTCTACAATTTAGAAAATAAATTAGTAATCGCTCTTAGGTACTGTCCACCCAAACAAATTCAATACATTGCTTGACGTCTTAAACCTACATAGTTTTGCATAATTTTGATATTTAAGTAAATAAATTTCATTTCCAAGGAATAGTGAATGTGTGGATTTGTTTTTACAGAAACCTCATATTATTAATTACGTATTTTGGAAGCCTGTTAACTGCAAGAAATTTGAGAATATCATCGACAATGACAATATCAATTTCTGCTTTCAGACCACCAGACCATGCAACATACATCTAATACATGTAAACATCACCGTTAAACCTTTTTTAATATTCAGTAAAAGATTTAATCAACATATCTGAACTTACGTTTCGTTTCGTAATGTACCATCTGACACAGCAAGCGATGAGTATCAACAGTAACAACAATACTAGAATTCCAATCACGATGCCAACAATAAGGCCAATGTTAGATCTATCTGAAACGCAATAATTTATGTCGTATTATATTTGTGTCGGAATAAGACTGTTGGTAATTCTATCGACGTATTTCTTGCAAGAGAGCTCTTTAATAACAATGGCAACACAGAACTACGAAATAATTGTCATAGACAGGCCGTTACTGTTGTCGAGTGGTTAGGGTATTATATGATGCCTTTCACATGGTATTGCTTTACATTATTACATGTCTCTGTTTGATCGAATCCGTCCAGTTCACGTCATGAAAAAGTATTGTACTTATAGACTATATTCGCTATTTTTAGTGCCGACCCCTAAACATCAACATAACTGGGCATTGTGCCTTGTATGTGTTTTATGCTTCCTGTGCTCGGTTGGTTCAGTTTGGAATTGTGTCTTGTATGTTTTTAATGTTTTAGGTGCTCGGCTGGTTAAGTTGAGTGCTGCCTTCCCTACTGACTTAATAAAAAAAATTTGATTGACAAGTGCAAGTTTTTCGCAAACAACATGCATACACAAGTACATGTACACAAGATTGGCAAACTAGACAGTACATTTGGTCACAGGCCTAAGAAATTATATCACAAAATACCGAGTTTTGAAATTCCCCATCTTCCCGTCGTTACTATATATAATAGACAGGTTGGCAACGCTTTTTTCCGGCCCCTACAGGAATCCACTATTTGACGCACCATCGGGCCGGGAAACGGTTGCAATCTGGTCTAGATATGTTTTATTACATGAAACAATCAATTTATCTACCATTTAACTTGTTATAAGTTATATTTCGGGTATTTCATTTTTAGATCGATGGTTCTGATTCCATGACTGTCCGCCATTTGTTGATAAAATAATTCCCAGTAAAATACGCATGGAACGAATGGGATGCGGCTATTTCGTAACCAGGCTGAATCGTAACCGTCCATTTCGGCTATTTCGTAATATTTCGTAATTGGTTTTAATTGTTTTGCATAACATTTTCATTACGCGTTTTATTTTATCACCACTGTCTATTACACTCAAACTGAAAACAGATTATGATAAGTACTACTCCAAATTTACTTAATTTAAACACAAAATTTCACTCCATGGTGCCCAAATAATGACATATTTATACGGAGCCACGGATTTCATGGTTGCCAGTGAACAGGATTCAGAGCAAAAGCTATAATTTTACGAATTTTCATAAGCATTTTGACATTGTTCTTGTTTTGTGCATGCTCTTTGTGTTGGTGCAGATACATTTTGAACTCGTATGTGCTAATACTGTTAAGAAGCACGGATGTACGAGACAACAGGATAATGGCTCTTTCTTACATGGGCCTACACGCAACATAGAGCGGCTTTTTTAGTTCTGGGATTTAAAAGTAACTGACGATATTAAGCTAACTAGTCGAGCATCAATAGGCTCTATACCGTTTAAAGAACATTTTCATAAATTAACAGCGTACGCTTTATTTATGCTGTTATTAATAATTGTTATAAGAACGTACGGCAAATGTCCCAATTTCTCAAGTTAGGACTGAGAAAAATAATCATGAGACAGTCGATATAGGGTAATGATACCTCGTCCCTAGTTAAAATTCGACCCCTCGCTCGGGTGAGATATCCTTATCCTACATCTCATGATGGATTTTTTATATTCTGATTCGCAGAGTAAATTTCCGATTCGTAGAGATAATTGTGAATGATGATATATGAGAACATATACAATTTGTATACTGTAATTTCTCCAAATAGCCAGTAGGAAGATACATATAAAATCTCCGATGCACCAGCATAGAACATTTTTGATTCTCAGGTACATATTACCCATTCGCCATCAGGTTAACGGAGAATTTCTGATATGCCAACATACGATTTATGAATAGAAAGAGAAAATATATTATTTGAATAGATTCATGAGAAAATATACAAATATGAAATTTGTGTAATGTAAATTACATTACAAAAAGTGTACACAGCATGAAATATTACGTTTAATTTACTATTAAACTTAACTTAAATTTAATTATATTCGGAATTTAAATACATTTAATCAGAAAAAAGTAGCTATTAAATTCCATATTTAAGTTAAGTTTAATACTACATTTAAGTCGAATTATTCCTACAAGTTTAAGTCACATTTAAGTTGCATTTAAAGGTGATTAAATATAGAATATAAATGGGATTAAATGCACGTTTATGCAATATAAACTTAAATGCGATTAAAGTTTAACTTAAATTTGAACATTTAAAGGTGATTAAATATCTTTTTTTTGTTTTTAATAAAATTTATTCTGCACATATTGTACAAATAAGACAACAAACCGCTCAGTAGTAGAGCAGTAAGCAATACAAATAATTCTTTGCACTTAAATCCGTTTTTTCATGCTGTGTGTGTATTTGTACTAATTACTCTTAAAGTTCCGATTCGCCGGTATATAGTTATAGATAAAAAGTTTCCAATTCGCCAAATTACGATTTATGCATGGAATGACAAAGTATATTATTTGAATTATGAAATTAGAAAATATACAATTTGTATAGTGTAATTACTCCAAATGACAAATGGAATCCGTAGAGTTGTACATATACAATATGTGAGGCTCCAGTACATAGATATAGAAAATTTCCGATTCGCCAATTGGCTGATAGATAATTTCCGATGCACCAACGTACATATAAGTAACAGTATATATGTGAATGAGACCGAAATAAAGAATACATAATTATTATACGATAACCATGCCTTATATATGAACCCCCACATGACATGTTTCCGTTCAGTAATAAAAAAAAATAAGGACAGTTTTGATCCTCTGTTGATTTGAGTAATAAGTACTGAATGTTTTAGATTGTTAGGATCAAATTGCTTGGTGCGAAGCAGGCAATGCTGCACAATCAACTATCGCTGACGATAATAACTGTCGTGTATACAAAGAAATATAACGGTGTCACTATATTTGTGTACAACATTTTAAAAAAGTCTTGACTTGAAACAAGCCGTCTCTTATATAATTCCTTTACAAATTAAGTCATGTCGAATAGTATTCATTAAGTATTCAAAACTACATGTACTTATTTTGAAATAATAAATAATGTTGTTTCAAAGTGAACTGTTAGCTCTTTTAGACAACCATCCGTGTTAAGCGTCCAATATTGCTAAGTGATAGAATACGGCCAGCTGGTACCGTGTATTCGTATTACATTGTATTTAAGCGGCCATCGGTTTAAGCGTCCAGCGTTGCCATGTTATTGTTTCTGTTTGAATATAGCATGACACTAACTAAGGTTCAACCCTAATATGATACCTGCCATATTATTTAATTTGACGGGGATGTTTAACGTGTCATTTTACCTCCAATCGTTCTAATATAAATGTATATAAATGTATTGGCATTTTTTTCACTTACAAATGTCATATTATTTCTTCAATGATATTTTTTCACATGTGTGCCAATTAAACATGAACAAGTGTACATTCCCTGTATATACATGTATACTGTCAACAGCTGCTGTGATTAACACGAACACATGTAATTTAAATATTAGTCGATTTTCTGTACTTATATAAGACGTCCTTTCATAAAAACAAATATAATATTTGTAATATGTAATAAAGTCAGTATGAATATCATCGAACTTTAATCAAAATCTAACTAACAAGGCATATATCGCGGTTTTATAAAAGATCAACGTTTTTGGTAGGCAATACAATAACCCGAGCGAAGAGGACGAATATATGCTGGGAATTCACAGTGGGTAATAAAATAAGTTACAGAGAGATATTATGCGATATGGATCGATAAAAAATGGAAATAATACATAGTATTTTTTTTACAAAAACATCAAAAAGGACCAACATCTGTTTAAAGCAAATTATTTCAAATTACATCATTGGACAGATACTATATTTTCATAAACGAAGCCGTTCGCACACGAATGATGTGATTTTTATTAAAATAGTAAACGACCTGACAGTGTAACGACTATTTTCCATTCCTTCTTTATTCTATATGAATGGTAGTGACAATAAAAACATTAATAAGGACCAACATGCTTTTACATTTTTGTATTTTATTTTTCCAAATTAAGACTGCTTGAAAGATGCATAATTAAACTAAATCACCCCGTTTGCGTACAGTCGATAGTTATAACGGTTATTTATTTATAATCGTTTTTCTTAATCTCCACTCTGTAACTCTATATAGATCTGAGCGTCTTAGGTCGCTCTCCATGAGACCCAACGTTGGACATGTTCTCTCCATCAACCAATTGGCGAATCTGAAATTTTCTCTCTTTGAATCGGACATTTTCTCTCTATTAAACAGAACTTTTCTCTATCTATGTACCAACGAATCGGAAATTATGTATATACCGAGCTATTTAGAGTAATTACATGACATAACGTGTTTAATTTCAAAATATCATAATTCACGATTCAATTAATATACTAGTACTTAGTTGTTTTATTCCTAAATCGTACATTTTTATTTATATGCTTTTATTTATTCTGGCCACCGGAAATTCATATGGGCGAGGCCCCCAAGAAGAAGTTAATCACACACTTGAGTTTTTGGGGGATAGTGCATGATACAGAAGATGCCCCAGTTCAAGAAGCATCCCTGGTTCTTTTACGTGCCGATGTAAAGCATCATACACGGGTCCTCGCTTAACGTCCCGTCCGGAAGACTTAATAGTTATGTTAGGTGGGAAACACTCAAAAGCATTTTTGTTTTTGATCCGGTTGGATTAGGGATCGAACCCACAACTTAGAAGTCAGAAGCCTTTACCACTGGACCACGTTTCCACCTTAAAAATCGTACATTGTCGCAGGGACCCTATTTACACACAAGGACGTGTTTCAAGGCGTTAAATCGTGACTAACCTGTCGACCAATCACAGCTGTCCTATACAGAATTGTCGATATTGAAAAATCCCACGAAATCGTAGACACGTGCACAAAAATGATATGTCGATTATTAACAGATTCAAAAATTATAATTGTACTGAAATGAAAGTATGATTTTAGGATTTTCATTTTTATTCAATGGAACGACGGAATTAACATATCCAAATCAAGTTAAAACATTCGTTGAAATAGGTGTGATCAACACGCTAATCGCTCTCTTAGTCCACGATACAGGCCATTTTTCAACTTACGGAACTTATTTTTACCATTACATAATATATCCCTGCTCGTGATAGGCATAGTTTTATGCATACTAATTAATGCATTTTTTGAACTACATTTGTATCTGAATTCAAAATACGCCTATTCGCCGTGTGTTCAGTAACCATTATGTTATTTTTCAATAGTTATAGTAATTTTCCAGTTTTAGGATCTCCAAATGTATAAAGGTAAGTTATCTAAATCTTACTTTTACCATTACATATACATCTCGGTATATATAGGGTCCCTAGTTGGCGCATTGGATATTATTAACTTTTATACTTCCGTTTCGTTCCGTTTCGTTCCTTTTCGTAAAATATTTCCGATGCGTGTTTGTTAGTTGTAAACAATAACAGTCATGGAATCGGAACCACCGATCTAAAAACAAAATACCTGAAATATAACTTATGACAAGTTAAATGGTAGATAAATTGATTGTTTCATGTAGTAAAATACATCTAGACCAGATTGCAACCGTTTCCCGGCCCAGTGATGCGTTAAATAGTTGATTCCTGTAGGGTCCGGAAAAAAGCGTTGCCAACCTGTCTATTATATATAGTAATGACGGGAAGATGGGGAATTTCAAAACTCTGTATTTTGTGATATAATTTCTTAGGCCTGTGATTTGGTTGAGCATTATGCCGAGATCCAGGAGATCTGCTTGTTTCCAAGATTAGACGACACTCTTCCACGCCGTTGACTCTGGTCATGGCCTCCACACATTGATAACGTTAAGTTAAGTTCAGAAGAGCAATACAGGTAAAGGTAACGATTGAGAATTCCAAGGAAACCGGCAAGGTAAACATGCCGCATTGTATTCGTCTAGCTAGGATATTGTTGAAATGATGTAATCGGAAAATGACAAAACAACAGCTAAACCGAATTAAATATAATTGGTGTATAGAGGCTCTTGCATGAGTACTCGTTACATACGAGTTTTATTAAACGAGTGGACAAAATAATTTAAACACGAATGTAGGATTCTATTTATCACATAACTTTAGAGAACGCTAATTATCATTCAAAATGATGATGTAAGCTGCATAGGTAATGGCAACTTTGGTATTATCCTGACGATCAAGGCATGAATTAGCTTACGTCGCGTCAGGGAGTGCCGAGCGATATTTACGGCACGGCTTTACGGCACTACTAGACCGCAGGATATGTGATAAAATCATAAAATAGTATAATATCATCTACCATTTGATTCGATGTCCGCTCCACTAGCCAACGTTGCTGTTGTAGATTGTGAAATACCACCAGATACCATTTCCGATGAGTCACGTGTAGAAATATGTTGAGATACGTCATGTGTATACGCTTGACTGTCTGATGTTGTGAGGGTTTCAGTGCTTTCTGGTGTGGGAGCTTTGGTGTTTTCTGTAGTAAGTTCAATGTTTTCTGTTGTCGGTTCAATCGATTGAATTGTTGTGCCCATACTTGTAAATCCAGCGGTAACATTCGCACCGCAAATAAAATGCATGCTGGAGTTTACGGCTGAAATAGTTAAATAAACACACTTTCTAATACTGCAAGGTACTTTATTAAAGTATTTACCAATAAAGCGTGTAACGAAAATACAATAATTTTAAGTTGACATATGAATAACTTTTATTTTAATGTTTATTTCTGGTAATCTGCAGGTGGTATCTCGCTAGAACACGCATACGTGATACTATTCATCACCATGAGGATATTCGGCAAGAGAAGCTTGTCTCCCTTTTAATGCCAAGCATCAAGCAAGAACATACGGATGCTATTTGTTCCGGCTGTGCTATGTGAAGGCAACTTTTATTTTCCTAAAATGAAAACGAAGATCTAGGTTATGATACTATTATACAGGTTGTTGAGGACAGTGGTTACAAAGAAATGTTCAATCTGACATGGCAAACATCATTCAGCCGACTCAGTAGAAAACATCACAATGTTAAAAGGCATTTTTGTTGAGCGTCTTTATTTATTATTGTTTCTGATAATATGTATGCATAATAGCATTTGGCAATATGAAAACTAATTTTGTGTTTTAACCTAAAGGTTATACAACTGTACCTTCAATGCTAATCCAGAAATGTCCACCGTCAGTGATAGCCTTGTTGTTCCAGTGAAGATAAAGCGCCTGTGGTTCCACAGTTACGGCTTCTGTTTCAACTAAATGTGTAAAGTCCGACTGTTGTTCCCATGTCTTCACGTAGGACCCATTCTTATACCGCAGTGTCATTTGTTGGTTACTAATCAATCGGTTGTCGTATGTATGCAATATTACCTTTGTTGTGTCCAGGAGTATTATCTTACACGTGCAATTTGCTTGGTTTGCAATAATTGTACCGTTATGGTCGTATAAATTATTTGGAATGTTGATTCTATTCAAACCACTGGTGTTTTTCGTTCCACATAAACTTGTTAGATTATCCAACGTAAGTGTTGTGTCTGTAAAAACGAATGTCAATTAGTAGAAAGAAGTGTTTGGTATCAACTCCATCAAGTGTCATACCGCACTGGTGTGCAGAAAATAATGTTGTACCTTTCCTGCTGTTCAATGTCTAATAAGTTCGTCCTTTACATTGCGATGACGCCGTACAATATGGGTTCGACTTAGAATACTAGTATATGTACAAACTAAGTATGCTAGAAAAATAGCCGAAAGCGATTTGATTTTCATGCCTACAGAGTTTTAATGCGCAATTATATTTTCAGGCAGTGCACTATTGTTTGCGTCGGTGGCGGAAATAGGTCACTGTATTCTGATCATTGTGGAAACTCTTACTAGTACGAACTAACATATTGTTGGTCAACAACTTTCGTTGGTCTAATGTAACGGCAGAAATACATGCATAAAGTTTCAAAGTTATTTGGACTGTCTGCTAGCAAATATAAACGTTCTTAATGCAGATGTCCAGGCGTACCAGTCCAGCGAAACAGGCATTAAGTAAATATTGGGTTATGCTAGTAAATATCACTTGTATTGCGTATGCAATAAACTGTTATGCAATTATCTGGCGTCCATGTCAATGAATACATATGTTATTTTAGGGCCACGTTATCTCTCTCAAGACCTTTTTTCCGATCATCCAGTAAATAGAATAATTACAAGGAATTAGGATATATTTACAATGCTAATTTTGCAAGATTTGCTTCCCTTAGAGCATAAATTAACTGTGCATTTTTGTTTGTAATTGATTATTTTTTAATTAATCAACTGGAGGTTATATTACGTTTTCTTCCATCTTATTGTGTTTTCGACCTTTGGGACTCAACTAAAGTGCTCAAAATCCATGGCTGTTCAAATAGGTTATCAAGTTATTACGTTTTAGGCCTAAAGTTGGTTTAACGTTTGAAATTGTCAGTAAATAATTAAGTTAGGAAGAAGTCATATTTATGCGAGGAGATTGGTAGTAAAAAAATAGTTACCAATTCCTTTAAGAGGTACCCAGTCAATTTCAAGTAAAAACACGTTGAATGGGCATTGGAATGGAACGCTACTGATGTTAGCCTCCTGCTGATAAGACAGTCTTCTGAACACTACCCCGACCGTCGTTTCGTCTACTCGACACTGATGGTGCATTGTTGGAAAAGGAAAAGTCCCATTGCCTGTAAGAAATGCCACTATTATTGTTACAGTAAAACCTCATCTAAAGACCACCTCAATAATAAGATCAACTCGAACTAATAGGGACCATAATTGACAAATCCATTTTCATCGGTTGCTCACAGTTCAACCTCAATATTTAGACCAACACAATCATAGGACCAGTTTTTAAGGGTTCCATAGATGGTGTGATTATTGAGGTTTCACTGTATACCATATGTATATAATACCTTTATCATGTAATAACATGTTCAAAAAGTGAAGTATATTCACAATTAAGTCATGGTTATAAGCGCTTTGAAATCAATACATCCATGCCAACATAACAACAAAATGAATACATATTTACATATACAGTTTAAAGATCAAAATATGAATGTTATGTAGACTAATTAAAAACATATAGACATTGAATGTTTCAAATCCGGTTGGCTTCGTACAATAGAACAAGATTAACTGATATGTAGCCGATTTTTAAAAAGGCGGTCGTCGGTAAAATGATAGAAGTTGAGAAGAAGTAAATGAGAAAATTGATATATTTCATAAGCTGATATTTGAAAATTGAGAATATACAGGGTTGCGTTTTTTTGTATATAATATATAATGCAAGTACCGTGTGTGCCGTTGCAATAGGTCGAGTTGTCAATGAAATCGAATCTGCTAATACCAATGACGTGAGTGAAGGAATCGTGATTGCTCTGATTCGTCAACTTTGGATATAGTTGACCCTTGCAGAATTGTAACGTAACTGATTGAACTTCACCTTAATCGACAAACAATACAAGTATAATCAATGCTGCAAAACCAGTACACTTAGATCAAGCCCCATTATCTTCTCCAAAAATGTTTTTAATCATCCAGTAAATAGACTATAGTTAAATACAAGGAATTATGATCTTTTTCACAAATGACCAATAATTGACGACATAATGGTAATAACTACTATCACTCGAAATAGTATGTCAAAAATCACAAAGAGTAACACGTATGGAAGACATAATACTAAAGTACAAATGTATCTTCCTTCGTCATTATTCGGCAAAATTGTAGATACTGTAATTTTATTTTAAATATTAGATTATTTAAATGGTTCAAAAACATCTCGTAATAATTTCCTTTTTGTCATTTGTTGCCAATTATTATTTCTTGTACTACATGAAACTCAAAGACTAAATTACGGAAATGTGTTTTAGTAATTTTCTAAAATGTTTAAAAAAACAAAGTTATATTTGTTAATTTCTTCATTCGTCTAATGAGATAAAATTGAACATACTTTTAACTATTTTAACAACCTCTCATACAATGTACATATTAGTAATTTCTATCAATTATTGACAGAGTGTCTTTCTTTTGCCTACATTGAAATCAACGACTTATTGCCAAAGGATAGGATGCGCGCATGAATGCCAAGTGTACTCTGTTATGTTATATAGAACGTTACTCTCATAAGGTCACACTGTCCTAAACAATTCTAAAGCATCATCCGTATAATGTATCCGAAACATTTCAAGTCGTCGAAATACGATGTACTGGATATGTAATGTAACATACGTATTTGCGCCAGCAATTGATGCGCCATTCCTTGAGTAAGGCCGGCTCAGTGGTAGGATAATGTGAGTAGGTGTTTTTAATCAAGAATATATTTTATTTTTCTGAACTGTCAATTCGAAGTGAAGTATTCATATTGATAAGAACTAACCGCGGGGACGTTACAATATACTTGTAAGTATTTATTAGCGCCTTACTACTCAGAAAACACAATCATATGAGCATAATAAGTTCAACTAGCACAAAGGCAAAGTGAAAAATTAACTACACATTTTCAAGCAAGAGTATGTACATGTAACCAAACATCATGGAGAGCCATTTTCAAATTATGATGTGATCTGATTTTAACATAAGCAGAATATTTTTGCAAGATTTATTTTAAAGTTAACATAATTATAACCGAATTTTACCGACGTTTTTATGCTATTAACCATTCTGCCAGTGACACCCGAATGCCACGCATCTACGACTGGCTTAGTTCAACGCAAACAAACGAGCATACATGATGGGTGTAAATGTATTGCTATTCATGAAATTTAGAAATAAAACATACATACCAAAATATAGCTCCAAAGTTAACAACACTAATACACATAATTTGTTCACGTGCTTCATTATTTTACTAGTCTATCGCCTGTCTTTAAATAATACTCAAACACCATCGCGTTAAAACACTCTGCATAATGTTTCGTATATCTCTAAAAAGCTTAGGTTATGCCGTTGTGTATGCTCTTCACAATCAGCCTGTTCTATTGTCTTTATCAGTTATAACTTTTTAAGTATTGATAAAAATGTCCAACCACTTCACGCCGACTTCCCGATCACTATTTAGTGTGAAACATAAACTTGTATCGTATTTATAACTATAACTACATATTAGGGTCCAGTAAATGAGGATAAAATGAAAGCCGGGTAGATATTGGAATATTGCACAATTTTGAGTGGGTGAAAACCCTTTCTGATAACAGTAGTGGCATGGGCTACTTCCTAGATTAAAATTCCAGAGTTTCTGTGTTGTCACTCAGCGTTGGGATTAAATCGTCGGGCAATTAATTATTCTATTTAATCGATATTTCTAATATTTCTAGTGTTGTATATTAATAGGGACTTTTTCGAAAATAGCAAACTAGTATACAAATTAGAAACGTATTGTTCGGTTCATCCAATTTTTAAGCAATTACGACATGACTATTTTTGAACCAGAGCTACATGTCTTTCAAGGGTTCGAAATCCACTATAAATTCAAACTATTTCTATTTTGCAAGCAACTTCTCAGTTTTCATGGTGGCCTTGACCGAAGCTATTATTACGGAATAAAATAGTATGCAAAAAGTGAGAATCGAACATTGATAGTGGACTGCACTCTATCAACGACGCTAGTAGGATATGTTATATTATTTAACTAAAATATTTTTTTATTGTTTTTATTAGGTAGTTGATATGCCAATGGGCAAAACGTTCCTAATCCTTAGACTTTTCGTTTTTTGTTTGTAGCATTATAGATTTAACCGGCTTTAAAAAAAGATTAGTTTGAACGGAAGAGATTTGTAATTCAATCTTTGAAAATAAGATAATAACTCATGGTAACAGACGCTTGAATGGTAATAAGGTGCACACAGTATTGCATCGATATTTAGATAATTGCAAAGGAAAGGTGTTCACACGTCTTACCAATTACTGTTATTCTTATACTTATTAAGACCTTTGACAGCTGTAGCTTGTAGCTGAAACTAGGGTAATTCTTTTTGTATTCAGCTTTTTATAGCTGAAACTATGGCATTTATCTTTTTTATAGCTGAAACTAGGTATTCATGCTTTTTGACAGCTAGGACTTAGACAATATTAAAAAAAACTATCGTTCAGTTGTGAGTTAGGCATTGTGTCGTGTAATTGTGGTATGCGATGTTTTTATGTTTTCTGTACTCGGCTGTTTAAGTGGAGTGCTGCCTTCTTTGTCCGATTTTCTATATCTTCCTTATTACCAGTACGCCGTTACGGTACTGGTTATCGATTTGTCATGTGATGGCACATCCGGCTTCCTCATTCGGTAAATTAAGTAAATAAAAAGATATATGTTCGATTCGGTTCTAGCCTTTTAACCTTTATGCCAGTCAAGTTTTATTTATTAAGTTTTATCCGTGGATGCCAGTGCTTTCTTTATGAAGTCTTAAAATATGCTTTTCACATACCTAATTCTGTATTTTATTTTAATTAAATTACACAATCATGTATTTGCTTGATTCCTTAAAGTTTTAGTTTTATTAAATTCATCTCCTTAAAGTAATATGACATGCGTTTTGTTTCATTTTGTTTACAATCAATGCATATTTAAACTTATATCTCCTATGCACATTAACGACAAATTCAGTGTTCATAACTTGTGAGTTTTTTCCATCAACTTAATCAATAAGTACATTGCAGTCCAGTGGGGTTGGGCGCTACATGCATTGTTTATATAACTTAAAAATGAGATATTTATCAATTTTACTTGTTAAGTATGCCATGATTTGCGTCGCTTATAGTGACTGTATTGTTGTAACAAGGATACTACATGTACATGTATTTCAGCTTTTTGACAACTTAAACTAGGTATTCAGCTTTTTGAATGATGGGATTTTGAATTTCGGCTTTTGGCAGCTGAACCTGGGACTTTCAGCGGTTTAGTTTCATTTTCTCGTTCAGTTGTGTGTTCGGTATGTGAAAAGAAACAATACATGAGAACTTAATCATAGATAAATAATAAACAAAAAGCCAGGCAAGGTATAAAACTGAGTAACAGAAGCAAGCCGCGGTCCCCTGGTATTCTGTTGTTTAAAAAAAAGGTGGTTATGTTTTCATATAAGATGATGTATGTGATGTGATTTACGGGTTTAATGACTATAAACATTTCTTTGGTTTCACAGCCGAGACAAATTGCCACTATTTATTAGTATTCCATGGCGCAAAATTATCCAACGCGTAAGTGGTTAATGTTAGAATAGCGTGCTTGAACTGTTTGTGTGTCGTTCTGTTACTTTCGCATGAAACAAGGGACGTTTAAACCGTTCAAACAGGCCCGGTTATTACAATTTTCAATATTTTGATAAAGTATTTCTGACAAGCAGTCATACTTATTTATGTATCACAGACGAAACTTGCAGTTTATGTGTGAAATAATATAATAATTGCAGTCTCTGTAATGTTTCGAATATCTACGTGCACTTATCTATACTTTCCGAAAGACATTAGTTATGTAATATTTAAACGGGGTGAATCTACGTCAGCGAAGAGTTGTTAAAATGTTGTTATTATACGTACTAGACTGTTGCTATTAAACAATTCATGTTGTTGCTATATGAAATCAGAATTATCTGGCCTCCTGACGGTATATTTATCTTAACATTTCTATGGATATTGAAGGGAACAGGTAATCTTAATAACCATAGTTTTACACCTACCTGGGACAGCCACTTTTTTAAAACTTTTTGACAATGCTTTCACTACTGATAGTATCATTTCAAGTATCGAGTTCTGTTTAAAACTTCACCAATGTACCAGACATTACTGACGGTAAGTTCCGACCAGTTACGGTTGGAATACCACAATACATCGTATTTGCAAATAAACATAAACAACACATTGTTTTATCATATTTTTATTTTGTCAATGAAACAGTCAATAACCGAAGTCTGATTCATGATACACAATACGAGTTCACCCCACTGTACATGGCCAGCCAATGTTACAAATGGGACAGCAACTTTCAGAACATATTCACTCACAAACACATACTCTTTAATACCATGCACCAGGGGCCGGTTTCATGGACATATGTTAGCTAAGATCGGACTATTCCGTAGATTATTGAGTTCATACTAAATGAACTCAAACATGTTCGTACAGTTAAACTAGTTATAATGATAATTCTAGTTCACAGATGTTTGCTTGAATATACTAACTGCCTTAGTTTGTTGAAAATAGCGCATGAAAAAGTCAAATCTGAGTTAAGATATGTCTATGCACCGGGCCCCAGGCAGTTAGGTACATGGTAAGCATTATCTGAATACCAGAATAGCCGGCCATTCAAAGACGAGCTCCTTCAACCTCTCGCTATTAAGTCAGAGCCCTTAATCATGAAGTAAAATATACATAATGGTGTCTACTGAGCAATTGATCTTACTGTCAATTTGACATTAATATGCAAGTTGTAAATCAATTATTTTAAATTTATTTAATCGATTTATTATAATCACATGATTCAATGAATCATATGCCTGTCATAGTTCAGCAGAAAGTTGACCGGCAAATAAGGGTAATGCACGGCATATTTTAAAAATTAACTTGAAAGCCTTCGTTATACAATTCCAACAAATAACAATGAATAGCAATCTCTGCTATTATGAAAGGTATGAAAATTAATGATTGGCGTCGATCCCCTTCCAAATGATCTTATTTAATTATGCTATGGCGTAATGTCAATTGACAAACCTTTCAATCGCCAAACAAGGGAGAGAAGTCATGTGGTAAAACGATATATTTATACCTGTGAATAATTACTTCCCCTGTGATACATAAGTATAATAGTATTTTACAACATTCCAAACAATCATTATTTCAAATTCATAAATATGATCCATAAAGGAAAAAACACATTTGCCACCTGGCAGTAATCCGAATAGTTCGCTTCTCAGCCTGGGTTTTCATATTGCTATGGATGGAACTGCTAGATGTCGTGCCTGAGTTCCTTCAAAGCGTTGTGCTGGTTTTCAATCAAATGTACGTCAAAACAATCTGAAACTTGTTTAACCCTCCGACAGAAACGAGAAGCGGTTTATTTGGAATGTTACTGTGTGATACACTGTATATATCGCGCTGACTTAGAATAACTAGCTACAATCGACCTTATTAGACTCATACATATTTGAAACCTGTTTCACAAGGCGCTTCTCATGGGCCTATTTTCGTGAATATCGCAACAGGTTATGTTGACCAAATTGAACTTAAAAAAGCTTGTACATTTGTATTTCAATAAGTACATAGTAGTTTTCAGAGATTTGTTCTCAAAATAGCTTTTTTATACTGCCGACCTTCTTCTAAGCCAGCGAAATATATTATATATATGAGCATTAAAACGAAATTCATGTACATGTATATCAAATGGAATATAAATCGCCCTATTTACATGAAATTACATTCATTTACATGGTTAACATGTCGTGTGTTGTAATTCATTTAATACATCATACTTATTTACAAATTATTAAAATCAATAGTAACAAGATGTGCCCTACAGAATAAATGGAATATTTAATAAATATCAATAATAGTTCAGCGTCAATATCTCAATATGTCGTTCAATAAACACATTCTGTTTATTTAGGTCTGTCACTTGCATACAAACGATGTAATATCACACCCTTGTATTGTAGTTATAACAATTTACATTGATGCTAAGTTGGAGGATGGGACTAAATGCAATGATCAATGATGGGGGTGGGTCTCAATTGTCAAGTGAATATTAAGTGCAACAACTACAGAGCATGATATTAATACCACGCACTTGCACGATATTAATACACTGAATCTATTGCACTCCATCCACGATCTTACGAAACATAATGTCACGCCTGAAACTAAACGCTAGCTACATACTGGCTATTTGCTACTGATTCACGTTAACATTGATTTATAATTTCATGAATGACATTTCATTGTTACAAATATATTGTTACAAATATCTTATGTAAGTCAAATTCATTGGTTGAATTGTACTGGGTTTTCATCAACATACCGTGTAAGTATGAGAATGTTAAGTTTATGAACAATAGACACACACTATATACCTTGTAATGCAATGACTATGATACAAGCTAGATATTCTAACACGATCTGCGGATTAATCGTTCTTTTAAATATAGAGGGGACCTAACAATGTATTATTACCCCCATAAAACATACCTATCAAATTGGCTGTTTCTATTTACGCCCAGTATCACGTGACATATTTATGAATGAATGAACGTAAACTTTATAGTAAAAAGTCACGATGACAAGGCGAGTTGCACGAGAATCCAGTGTTACAGCTATGACGCATCTATTTTTAGAAACTCCAATATACTCTAGAAACCAAGTTTTATTAAAGCTTCTGATAATCAATTCATTTATATTTTTCATTTTATGAAATAGATACCATATATTCGTGTTATTAAAATTGTTTCAATGTTTAAAATGTGGTATTTCCTTCAGAAAATTAACGAGGGAGGTAATTGTACCAGCTAATAAGCCACTCAATTTCAGCGTGGAATTATGTTCAATGTCAAATGGGTGAAAATGGAATGCGCCCAGTTAAATAGTGCGGGATATTATCGTATTTAGAATCGAAATAAAAACTCTGTTCTTGTATATTGTCGGTGAATAAAACACGGGCACTCGTTCGGATGCGGAAAATTAAATCACTCGTGCTACGCACTCGTGATTTAATTTTTCCGCATCCGAACTCCTACGCACTCGTGATTTAATTTTTCCGCATCCGAACTCCTGCCCGTGTTTTATTCACCGACAATAAACGCGAACAGATTTTTATTTCTTAAACAAACTCACACTCGGCTGTCTTGAGACAACCTCTCGTGTTCGTTCTCTATCTAGGCCGCTAGGCCGCTAGCCTGCCAACCTCTCGTGTTCGTTTTCTATCTATTACTTGTACTACTTGTTGTTTTGAACATTTTAATCGAATATACGTACAGGTACTCAAATTCGACACCTTACCTGCTTAACCACATACTCATATATACAATATAATATTATGCTACATTCAGAAATTATTAGGAGAAATTGCAATTAGATCATTTATATACACGTACACTGAGCACTGACCTATATAAATAGTTATACATATGAGATTATCGTCAACTACAAAACAAATATATCACAGAAAAACTGCCATTCGGCGATTTGCACAAAATGAGCGTGAATATTTCATTCACAAAACAGTAACATAACCTTATCAACAATAAACAAATGCAAAATGTACAAGTCACATTATATACATGCATTCAATTTCAAAACACACTATGTACATTTTATCTCGATGTTGCAGCTCATAGCCTAACATTTCATTCTACAAGTCATAGGAACAAGAACTTCCGAACATTATTTTCACCAACAAATCATTGATTTTCTTTGACGTACGTACATTATATACCGTTGGCTATGGAACGCCATAACTGTCTTTTGTTGACGCTAGAATACAATAATATCTCAAGCGATCGTGTTATACTGTTAAACCACATCGATAAATTGTCAAATCAACCTTTGTATATGTCTACGTTACATGTTAAATTGTTGACAAAACGTTTGATAATGTTAGAAGAACGTGTTAACTTCTCAAAGCTTCGTATTATCATGTTATCATGACTTTAACTACAATGATGAATTGTCAAACTATCATTTGCATATGTTTATATGCGATGTTGAATTGTTAAAACAACGTCTTACAAAGTCGAATGAGCATGCGAACCTCTCAACACATCGTGTTATACAGTTAAATGGCAGTGGTAAATGGTTTAAATATCATTTGAACATGTCTATACGACATGTTAAATTGTTACAACAACGTCTTAAATTGTCGGTAGGGCATGTGAACTTCTCAGTGCAACATTATTATATGTCAAGTCACACTGTTAAACTGTCCAAGTATCATGTGAACATGTCTATATGCCATGTTAAATTGTTAAAATAGCTTTTTATCATGTCTAATAACAATTTGAACTTCTTAATAGAACGTGTAATATGGTTTAACGACAGTGGTAAATTGTTAAATTCTTATTTGAAGATGTCTATAAGCCATGTTAAATTGTTAAAACAACGTCTTAAATTGTCGGTAGGGCATGTGGACTTCTTAGTGCAACTTATTAATATGTCAAGTCACACTGTTAAACTGTCAAAATGTCACATTAACATGTTTACATGCCATGTTTAATTGTTAAAATAGCTTCTTATCATGTCCAAAAACCATTTTAACGTCTCAATAGAACGTGTTATACTTTCATACAACAGTGGTAAATTGTTAAAATATCGTTTGAAGATGTCTATATGACATGTTAAATTGTTAAAATAGCTTCTTATCATGTCCAATAACCATGTGAACTTCTTAATTGAACGTGTTATATTGTTAAACAACAGTGGTAAATTGTTTAAAATATCATTTGAAGATGTCTATACGACATGTTATAGTGTTAAAACGATATCTTAACATGTCAACGAGGCATGTGAACTTCTTAACAGACAGTGTTGTTGTTGTGCAAATTTGTATGACGTCATCAATAACGTAAGTTCCTCCCGCATGCATATTGAACAATTTTCCACTGTTCTATAAAGAAGTTCACATCTTTATTGGACATGATAAGACAGTATTTTAGCAATTTAACATTGCTTATAGACATATTCAAATGATATTTTAACAATTTACCACTGTTGTTTAACAATATAACAAATTCTGTTGAGAAATTCACATGGTTATTGGACATGATAAGAAGCTATTTTGACAATTTAACATGGCTTATTGACATCTTAAAATGGGTTTTAACAATTTATCACTGTCGTTTAACAGTATTACATGTTCTGTTGAGAAGTTCACATGCCGAATGAACATGATAAGAAGCTATCTTAACAATTTAACATCGCATATAGACATGTTCACAAGATACTTGGACAGTTTAACAGAGTGACTTGACATATAATAATGTTGCACTGAGAAGTTCACATGCCCTACCAACAATTTAAGACGTTGTTGTAACAATTTAACATGTCATATAGACATGTTTAAATGATATTATAACAATTTAACATGACAAGCGTAAAAAAGACAGCTATGGCGTTCCATAGTTGGCGCCTTAGAATTAGATGGTGACGACCTTATAAGACCTTATATTTAAATTTGCATCAAAAGGCGCTTCGTATGAGCCTATTTTCATGAAAATCGGAACTAGTCATGTTGACCAAATTGAAGTTGGAAAAGCTTGATTTCCCATAAGTAAAGCGTAGCTTTCAGACAGTTTTTCATGTTTTCTTAAAATATTGATTTTGTACTTACGACCTTCTTATTCTCAGCCAGCGTAATATTCATTGTAATCCAATTTAGCTCAAAAACCCTCGCTCCATACACGAAGCAGCGATATTCAATGACCAAAATGGCGTACGTATACATCAATAGAGAAAAAAAAATTAAGTGTAACATTTATAATGTGATAACTGTTTATAAATAAAGATCACAACCCCGACCGTCGCCACTTCACACCAAAGTATTGATATTAAACGATCGAAGTTTCGAACTGCAGTACGGATACACTAATATAAAACCGAAAATATACAAATATTCACTGTTTAATTAGAATAATATGAGAGTGACGTTGTGTTTTATGTGTACACGAAATATTACAACCGTTGTCTAAAAAGGTAAAGTGAATATAATATTTTAGTTTCGAATTGAAATATAGATGCCAAGACCAGTTTTTTGTAATTGGTTTTACACAGTGATAGTGGACTCGACCGCTGCATCACTCTACTATTATCCTAAGTGGACAGTATAACGTGATACATGTATATGATAATGGATCACAGTTACTTTGTGTGGTTGTCTGGTACAACGATTCGTTGGTTTAATAGTAAATAATATGGTAACAAATGAAATACCAAGGTCAAATGCCAAGGTCAGATATCAAGGTCAAATGTCAAGGTCAAACACCAATGTCAAATGAAAAGGTTAAATATCAAGGTAAAATATCAAGGTAAAATGCCAAGGTCTAACACCAATGTCAAATGCAAAGGTTAAATATCAAGGTCAAATGCAAAGGTCTAACACCAAGTTCATATGTCAAGGTCAAGAGCCAATGTTACAAGCCGTGCCTTGGTACCCGGCCTACTCATACCCATGACTGCGGAGTGCTATGCGAGTGAGACTTAGAGTAGTAAGCGGAGCAACGGTGACTGTACTTGTAACCGGTTTTCTTTTTAAGAACAAATGCTTCAATTCTTTTCTAAAGTAGGCCCCAGTAATTGAGTACAGAAAGAAATTAATACAGTAATTTATGAAAAATATCGTCCGTGTCACGTGCAAAATTTCTCCCAAGTCACCAATACGATTGTCATCAATCGGTGAAAAGATTCCGGAATTGAACATGTTCATGTAAATCCAATACCATTTGCACCAGATGGTGAAATATGGCAAGTTTAATGAGACGAAACAAATTGATATGGCTAACAGAATAAAAGTAATCTCCAGGCGAATTATGAAATCGTCTGTGATTATAATGCGTATCTTCCTGTTATGCTGCTTTAGCTACGTTGTTCCTTTTAACAAAAGAAAGACATTTAACGACCGTAGTTTTAAAACAGTTGGTCCAAAATTATGGAATTGTCTACCTGTAGACATAAGGCTGTCCGAGTCTTTAGAGGTTTTTAAGAAGAAGCTGAAAACACACTATTTTAGAGACTTTTATAAGTTGTTTTAAGATGTAACTGTCAATTCTGTGCAATAGGATTTCTTGCTGGTTGTTTTACCTTTTATTGTCATGACTCATAATTAATTTTATGTTTTAGTTTGTAATAACGTTATTGTTTTATGTATTGTCATTTATAACCAGTATTTTATATTTTCTGTATGATTGTACAACGCCATTGAATATGTAAACTGTATAAAAATTAGGCGTTTAATCAAATAAACAAGTTTCAAGTTTCCTGTGTCGTTTGTTGTGAAGTACGAGTTTCCGGATGATGAGTAAGTTTAGAACTGTTATAAGCACAAACGAAATGAATGTAATAGTTACAACAAATTTACTGTCCAGGATTAAAGACAGGTACTGATGTATCCTGAAACTGGTACATACTGGATCGCCGTTAATTGCCGTGTGGGAGGCACTCAATATTGGGTTGAACACACATCCGGTTGAAGCCACAATTATAGCTCCAAGAATCACGCGAGAGGATGATTTTGGATCACAAATGTCTTTCCTTCTTAAAGGAAAACAAACTCCAGTAAATATCTCTATTATTAAGAACACAACAATCCAAGATGACAGAAATCGCGCAATGTATCGTAAATAAAGCATAATCTGACAAGTTCCGGGCTGTTCAAGAAATATAGCTGTATGTTGTCCGGGTAAGGACGGAAGACCGTACTTTAACCATTCCGGAAGTACGTAGAATAACAACACCATTAAATCAAAAGTTGACAGGGCCGCAATAGATGTTTGCGGATAATTTACGCATATCTTTAGACAGGAACACTACCAGACACAGTGTGTTTCCAACCATCCCTATCAGAAAAATCACAGGCGTGAAATAAGCGAAAAATAACAACGCTGCAGACGCACGATTGATGTCCTTTCGCCATAGATGCTTTTTAACAGATGACCATCGTCCATTGAACAGTTTGTTGAGTTCTTCAATCATGTTGAATTATCCACGCTGAAAGTGCAAGGAGTGAATGTCACAAAAGGTTCTGTACTATTGATCTGAAATTAACTAAACGACAACATAATGACAAACACCGACCAAGGATTTCAATGGTGTCAGAAGCAGAGAGAAGTAACTGCAGTGAGGCATTGACCAGACGCTAGATGTTTACATACAGTATTCCTCTAGTAAATAAAATGTGATTATAACATACTCAACATATTAAAATATTTCCAGTTATAATACACCGACATGTGTTGCTCTACATTGAATGAAAACGGTAACAATTTTTTTACGTAAACAAGTTGTTTTGAAAATTGCTGATTAAATACAAGACGACCTTAGTCAATAATTAGACTCTCAGCGTACATGTTTGTATAGCACGACCACTGAAAATTGATACTTTTATTTAATTGGTCTTAATATTGAGCCTAAATATAAATCAAACCAGTGTGATAGTGGACTTTAGGTGGACTTTTTTTCATTGGGGTGTAATGTATAGGCGACAATACCCCAATACTCATCAATCAGGTCATTAAACAGAAAGTACGCTGTGTAATAAAAGATTAAAATATACAATAAAACATTTATTTTTGAGTTGTGTCTTCTTTTTTATTAAAGCAATCTTGTAGTCATAATTAAATAAGTTCACGTATGCATTATGGATTTCACCCAAGGTCAAAACTAACATCAGTATCGTTCACATTTTACCGATCCGAGATTATGTTGGCGCACGATAGTGGTATTTAAGTGCAAATGATACATCATACATTTTATTGAAACTTTAACGTCCTGCTGTTAATATACACAAAATACACATAGTCAAGTTAATTAGCCCAAATTAAAGCAGATGGAACCGCTTCACAGTTTATGCGTTTCCCTAACGCTCGCTTATCCCGAGGAACTCGCCAAGAACTTAAATGCGTATGTTTCCTTTCATAAACTCATAAACACATCATATGCTCTAATTGAAATAAGTAGTTGAAAATTCAATCCTCATTAAGTAAAGTCTATTTTTGTGAAGAAAAACGACGACACTATTTTTAAACGATGTGACCTAGCATTCTTACTAAACACACTTCGATTGCATAGGCCAATGGAAATTAAACTAGGGGTTCTGTAAAATGCGGAAGAATATTTTTTATCACATAAATACCGTAATCTTGCACGTGCGAACAAATAACGGAACAACGTTCTCCAACACGTGTAAAAACAAATGCGGACGTCCCCAGCTTTTCGGCGCGAATACGTAACGTCGTTGGCTTAAATACGTTATTTCTTACATTGTTTTGACTCGGTTACTATAGTAATGTGATAAAAAGAATCCACCACTCAGTGTCTTTGGGATCAACATTAATTAAACTCGTCACGAAAACAAATTACTCGCTTACTAACCTGTGTTTTCTACACTCGTTTAAGAAATGTTGATCTCCAAAGACAAACCATGACGGATCCTATATGGATAGGCAGGATATCATTTTATTTGTTCAGATTTTTTCTTGTGATTTCTTGCACTGGGAAATCAATGATCCGCGGTGACTTCCAGCAAAATTCCAATGCAATGTTTATGATAGGGGCAATAAATAATGTACGTAGGGTTGCTAGTACCACAATATCATGTTTAGTTTTGGCCTTACTGCTAATTAAACTTCAAGTATTTCCCCTGGAACTATTATTTTATTGTCGAAATTTATTGGACGTAAATAAATACTTCTGTTTCATCTGAGATTAAACATGTGTAATTTCTGTTCTTTATTTTTTCTAGGGCGCATTTAATGTACATTTGTAATTCGAATTGCAATGTTACAGTTGTTTAATTTGTTATAAAAATGCAAAACAGTATAACCGACATTTGACATACAGCTCAGAGGCACGGCAGAGTACATACTTATGCGAATTCTGGGCTTTTATTCAGACCGTGTGAAATGACTAGATTTCGCAATGTAAACACTATATGAATGTAATAAACCTATAGAAAATGATAAAACGTTTGTTTTCCTACAAATAACCTACAAGATTCATACGTATCTAGCACGCGTGTGGTCCCCATTGGATAATTTAATGCATATCATAAGAACAAGCTTTATTTGTTATGGCGACATTGGATGAATAAAGAAGAACGGAAACTCACAATTAATATAGTAAGCAAATAATGATACCTACGAAGTAATGCAATTGTCATTAAATTATAGGTTTTTCGAAGGGTTTTTACATATATCTATTAACCCTTTTTTAGAAAATGTCAGTTGATCTTGAGTCAAGGTCGAATTAAATGAGGTGCTAGCTACAATTCTCATGTTGATGCAACAGGTACCGTTAAATGTGCTATTGTAATACAGTATATGCTTTATACCTATTATCGAAAAGTACTTTGAAATTCGTGATATCGCCTTTGAATGTGTATATCTGTATAGTCTGGTTCCCGTACCCAAACTACCTTTACAGCGAAGATTGCACAAAACGGGAACCATTCTTTTTGTCTGCAATTAGAAACACGAAAGTATTATGACCAAAAAACGAAAGTATGGGGACAAAACTCGATAGAAAGATGTCGAAACTAGGATGACGAGCAGCCAAAACGACGAAAACGTGAAAGAACAATGACGAAAATGCGGAAGTACGAAGACGAAAAACGAAACTACGATAACATAAGCGTGAAAATACAATGATGAAAACGTGAACGGACGATGACGAAACACAAAAGTACAATGATGAGAATGCTTGGAGGACGTCGAACTTTAGTGATCTCGTGTGTGTATCGTTTATTGCATTACAAATAGACACATTCAAAGGCGGTGACTCTGATGAACAGAATTCAGTATGACTCGAAGCGGACGCTCTAAGGATATGCTATCGGGTGTGTTTTACTACAAATTTCTACAAAGTGTAAAGCACAAATAAGATAATAAATTAATTCCTAGATTATCACCTGCCCACTTCCTATTAGTTCTTTCATACAGTTTTCCTTCGCTTTTAAATGATCGATAGCCGAGCATAGGTTCGTTCATCTGGACTCTTGCGTTTTAAATCATAAACTGTTCCACCAAATTCATCACAAGCTCACATGTAGGACGTATGCACATTTGTATTAAGATTTTAAATATGAAAAATATGCATCACTCCCCCATCAGTTGATGATACATGTGAAAAGAATTGATTAAATTGACAATATGAGAGGTAAACATGCATTGTAGAATGTATATGGAATATCGTTAGAACATAATCAACTATTGTATCGAGTGTGTTTATTTTGCATTTTAAGGCCAAAAACCTCCAAGTGCTGATGCTTACAATTTTCTCCAGATTTAAATTCTATTGATTCTTCACCAGGAGACTTCGGTATCCACTGTTAATATACTTCCAAGTCTAATTCATAGGGTACTTAATATCATATTTTGTATGGTGACAGGAATCCAGTATGTGGACCATATTGTAAATTGGCTCTGCCAAAAATGTTATCCACTATAAATAAAGTCGTTACTTACTTACTTACTTACTTACTTACTATGTGGGTAACATCCTGTCTTTGGAATGTTACCAGGAAAAGGACGTGTAACCTTTTGTCGAAAATTGTTTTAAGCCTTATGCATTTATTAAATATGCGTTCACTTTTGTCCCCGTTTCAATCATTTTGAGGTCCGCTTTTCCAAAATACCAAACACATTACCATTGCATGAAAGCGGCCGCAAATACACCAATCTTAACTAATTCCAACTTATGTCTATCATCATGACCCTTTCTAAAATAGCATACGCTGTCTATGTAATAATTTATTCTAAGTTAAAACATTAACTCGAGTTTTCTAAAATTCTATATCTTAAATTTTCGAAATAATTCGATTGAAAGTTGCTACTGATACTTACAACTTCGCTATCATCTAACTTCGGATTATTGGATATCACAGAACCCATGGACATGGCGATTGCAAGTTTCGACCGTTTTTGGTGATTTTTAATATTTAGTGCCATCTCGCCAAAACAAGCAGGTGAACGTATATCACCATTCATATGACAAATATTTCTGATTCTCTTTACTGACATGGGTAATTCATAATATACTAACACTTTTTTATGTTTCTATAGGGGCAATTTGTCTTAAAAAACAAAACACAATGCCCTATACAAGATGGTTGATTTCGATTAGAAAGATAATGCAAATATGAAACAAAACGAGTGTATTTACTACTGAACACATTTTCTAACATGGCTCGATTTTATTGTGTTAGTAAGGCAAAATTCAATGTTCAGTTTTGTTCAAATATAAGCTGAACACCTTTCGTGTGTATATCATTTACTGTACGTTAGAAAACATAACATGTATTAGAATATTTGATATACGCGTAAAGTAGTTTTTGCTGGCAAGCTGCTTCCAACAAGAAACTAAGTATTGGGCGTACATCACTTTATTTCAAAATTATCGTGCAGCGTTCCAAAACTTTAAAGCATTTAAGTACCGAGGCGAAAATAATTCACCCATAAATTCTACTCAAGCGATATTATTCTAAAATAAAACCCGACATTTGAATCATTGCCTTGTTTCACGCATTCAATAAAAGTTAAACGCATGTTGAATGTCTTGTTCAAAGTCATGTTTTTATATTGCAAAAATTACCTCAATATTGTTAAGATGATTTTAGACGTTTAGCTCATGCGGCGTATTAATTTGAAAATAATAATAAACGAACTATAGTAATACACGATTTAGAAAGAAAGTTATTCATTAAGAATTTCGGCAATTTTGAGTCTGACTTTTCTGCTATTTCTGGGACCAAATAAAGGAACATTTATTGACCGAAACTTTGACTGTATTGCGTATCTTCTTGCTGCCATAAAGAACCTGGTTGTCGTGGGATACTTCCTAAACCCAAAGTACCAACATTATATTGCGGACAAAATGAAGGTTGAACATTTGTCCAATCTTATTTGTTAACGGATCAGTGTACAGACAATCTAAAGCCATACAGAAACAACGACAGCACATAGCCAGTTAGCCACCCATGCAAGAATTAGACATAAAACAAACCATCCATATGGTGTCATTGGTTGATTTAATTTGGTATTTCGTTTATAGTTTGTCCGGACTACTGCGCAACAAAATCATACTTGTGTTATCCAAACCGATTATCAAAGCATAGGCTTAAGACATAATGTCACGAAATACAAAGTTTTGACATGCCAAATTATTCGCTCCTTGAATACAGGTCATGTATAGTAAAGAGCAAACAATTAGGAATATCAAAGCTCTGTATTTGTAATATAATTGCTCAGAACTATGATTAAAGTCATTTTAAATAGATCTTGTATTTCAATATACACATGTTCGTGAATGTGTAAAATTAATGACTTTTTCATCTGTACACGGTGTTTATTGTACATAGGAACTTATTGTACACTTGTAGTTATTATTCATACCTACCTCCCTTAATGGTTAATTATGCTAGAAATTCAAAATCCACAGTTTGTCATTCATTGCGGGGTGAGTATATAGGCTTGCTTAAAATATCCATTATTTTGGGGATATTGATGGTTCATTCTATGTCTCTTACTCTTACGTGGCTGGCTAGTTACTGCTAGGCGCTTCCGTCGTTTCTGTGTGGCTTTGGATTGTGCGCTACTGTATTTACTTTATTATATAACCTCAAAATCTCCAAACATAAAATGGTCCTATATTAATGCCGCCGTCACGATGGGTAAACTTTATGTTTCTTGACCAATGTCTTATTCATGCGATAAATTGGTTAATACTCGTTGGATTTTATTATTTGGGGAATTTCAAATTTTCAACCTGAAAATAGATTTATACGGAATTAATAAATGTGTAATATGTATAAACCTCTAATCTGCCTGCAGACCGTCGTACGTTCACCTTTGCACAGGCTACTACGCTATTCGTGGTGCTTGCATGTGGTCTGTGATTTTTCTTTGTGCGTGTTTTGTATGCCTTTCGTGTTGTTGTTCCTGGTGAGTTCAGTCTTCTATGAGCGATTTCTTGTTATCCATACGCTACGACCATGTTATACAGGTTACTGTTTTACTAACATTGTGTATGTGTCAAATAAATCTACGTTGTTTTATTTCTCTTACGCAAATTCCTGAGTGTGTTTTACTAATCGATCGCAAATCATTTCATTCACCTACGTAAACATCTTAAATATCAAATGTAGCCGTTATATCACCATTTGAGCGGGAACCAGAATAAAAAATATACATACACGTTCGATGAGTTCTAACCCAATACACATTTTATGTTATGATTAAATTTGGTTTTGTTACTTATCACAGTCTATAAAAACATGTGGAAGCAACAATAATGCGTGCTAATTTCTCCTAACATCATTCCTATTATTACGTTCACTGGGTATATCAATGTATTTTACAATAATGCACAGTTGGTAAACTTAAGGATGTCCCTTATTTTTCGGCATTGTTAAAATCAAACATCAAAATATAACATTAACATATCTAGCCCTGAGATAATTGACCATTTAAGCACGAGATCTTGTCTTGACATCTTTTAAAATGTGTTCCTATAAAAAATGATCAATTCTGAAAACTCGCACACATTTTCAAAAGGCACAATCGATCTGGCTTCCGAGGATATCCCTTGGTACGGGTGAAAAAACCCCTGTCATCATTCAGAATTAGCATTGTTTTTAAGTCTGAAATGTTGACTTTGCCTTTTAAGTATGTGCTGGTGCTACCGGCCGCCACTTTTGTGTCTTTTTGAATTGCCCGTGAATTGTAGTATTTTTTAAAATATGTATTTCATCTTGAACGTTTAAATATCATTTACACACGCAAACAAACTCACCATTATCCAGTCATATGTTTATTACCCAACAATGTATATACTAAACGTCCCTTGGCTGCATGTTTTTAATACGGTAATTTTTTTAATAAAACAAATTATGCCTTACTGGACATGCAAGTTTTGGTATGGCAATTTGTATAATATGCGTCCCTTGACTGCACGTTTTATACGACAAAATGATTAATATCCGTCCCGTTTCTTATACGACAAAGTACAGGATATACGTCCATTAGCTGAAGGTTTCTTATACGACAAAGTATAGGATATACGTCCATTAGCTGAAGGTTTCTTATACGACAAAGTATAGGATATTCGTCCATTAGCTGAAGGTTTCTTATACGACAAAGTATAGGATATTCGTCCATTAGCTGAAGGTTTCTTATACGACAAAGTATAGGATATACGTCCATTAGCTGAAGGTTTCTTATACGACAAAGTATAGGATATACGTCCATTAGCTGAAGGTTTCTTATACGACAAAGTATAGGATATTCGTCCATTAGCTGAAGGTTTCTTATACGACAAAGTATAGGATATTCGTCCATTAGCTGAAGATTTCTTATACGACAAAGTATAGGATATACGTCCTTTGACTGAAGGTTTCTTATACGACAAAGTATAGGATATACGTCCATTAGCTGAAGGTTTCTTATACGACAAAGTATAGGATATACGTCCATTAGCTGAAGGTTTCTTATACGACAAAGTACAGGATATACCTCCTTTGGCTGAAGGTTTCTTATACGACAATGTGTTGGATATACGTCCATTGGCTGAAGGTTTCTTATACGACAAAGTATAGGATATACGTCCATTAGCTGAAGGTTTCTTATACGACAAAGTATAGGATATACGTCCATTAGCTGAAGGTTTCTTATACGACAAAGTATAGGATATTCGTCCATTAGCTGAAGATTCTTATACGACAAAGTATAGGATATACGTCCATTAGCTGAAGGTTTCTTATACGACAAAGTATAGGATATACGTCCATTAGCTGAAGGTTTCTTATACGACAAAGTATAGGATATTCGTCCATTAGCTGAAGGTTTCTTATACGACAAAGTATAGGATATTCGTCCATTAGCTGAAGATTTCTTATACGACAAAGTATAGGATATACGTCCTTTGACTGAAGGTTTCTTATACGACAAAGTATAGGATATACGTCCATTAGCTGAAGGTTTCTTATACAACAAAGTATAGGATATACGTCCATTAGCTGAAGGTTTCTTATACGACAAAGTACAGGATATACCTCCTTTGGCTGAAGGTTTCTTATACGACAATGTGTTGGATATACGTCCTTTGGCTGAAGGTTTCTTATATGACAATGTGTTGGATATACGTCCTTTGGCTGAAGGTTTCTTATACGACAAAGTATAGGATATACCTCCTTTGGCTGAAGGTTTCTTATACGACAAAGTATAGGATATACCTCCTTTGGCTGAAGGTTTCTTATACGACAATGTGTTGGATATACGTCCATTGGCTGAAGGTTTCTTATACAGCAAAGCGTAGGATATACATCCATGCATTGTATTTTGCATACGTCAAAGTGTAGGATTTACGTCCATGGGTTGTTATTTTGCATACGGCAAAGTGTAAAATATGCGACCCTGGTCTGCCCGTTTTTTAAAAAGGAAAAATGTAAATCACACGTAGCTATGCTATACGATTTTTAACCGGCAATTTTGTACCATAATTATATATGCGTCCCTGGTCTGCATGCTTTTTTAAAAGGCCTTAGTGTTCAACATGCGTCCTTGGGTTGCACGTTTTTACAAGAAACAATTGTACAATATGCGTCCCTTGGCAGCGCGGTTATTCATACGATAAAGTGTATAATATGCGTCATTGGATACAATATGCGTCGCGTGACACTACGCACATTCGACGAACATATCTTGAATTTAAAGAATCCTTTAGAATGGTAGTGTGTCTATAATTTATGATCATGTCCCCGTTAGTAAAACAGGTCATTGAATTGTAACCAAACTTTCGAACAGACATAATTCCAAAAGGTTATGGGTCCCCTAAGTGCTGTTTGCAGGCATATTTGTCGAATAGCGTGTTTTGGTACGCAGTCTTAACATCATGTTATTTCCATGGCAATGTGTAATGTAAAATCAGAAGAGATATGAATTTTTGCTACATTCGTGAAATCGTAAAGTTCGCGAAAATATATTGTTGTGAGCTTAGAAAATGGCGGTTAAACAACAGAGAGCAGTTCTTTCTGAATTTATAAAGATCGCAAATATTTCATTCCGCGAACTATATATAAGTTAAGATTATTAAATTCGCAAAATTTTGACCTCGCGAAAATTTCAGGTTTTACATTATTTAAAATATCTTTCTTAGAATTTATATCCCCAGTCACCATAATAATACAACGCAAACATCTTTATTATACAGCATACTCTTTAAAATAGCATGCGATGTTGTTTGTATTTTGTAAATATTAGCACGTCAGTTTAGGGATTGGACCAACAGCGAACCACACAATTATATCATCTGCGTCTAAATCTAACTATGGTTATTATGATTTGCCAAACGTCATCAACTATGTTTGATAAAAAAGGAGAATATGTTGGTTTTTTGGAACAAGATCTATTTTATGATCGCAGCAAACTATATTTTACGGATAAGAGAAGCTATTAGTTAAACTAAATAATGTGTCGTCACACGTGACAGTCCTGTGCGAAAACTATTGAAATAATACTAAATAAACTTGCTTAACAAGTTCGTAAAAATATGGACTCCATATGGAGTATAGAGTATATTCGGTGCGTTTCCGTCGTCTTATCAGGTTTGTTATTTTAGGAAGTCAAAACTTACCTACCATACAATAACGGAAACACGCGAAGAATACTGAAATCCAGTTTAATTGTGCCAAATAATAATGGGAGATGTAAATCAATTATTCAGGTCAGACACTTATGTTTTACATAACATTGTATTGTTACATTGCAATTTAACAGATATTGTATATATAAGTATACTGCTTGGTATTGATTTTACTGCCGTTTTATTCGATTAAAATGTTTTAAACAAGAACAATGCTTGTTTTCATATTATTAATCTTGTCTGTATACAAGTGACAGACCTGAATAAACGGACTACACGTAGGATAATAAAGAAGTTATAAAAATAAATAAGTCACCGGCAACTAGTATAATATGTTTGCTGAAAGTCCGTAAGTAGAGCAACTTTAAATTCTGATGTTATGTATACTGATTAAGTGTGATCCCTCGAAACTATCCATTTGTACAACACTATTCATACCCTCCTGAAATATTTTATACGATATTCCAAACATTCACGTGAATAAGTATTAAGTATTCCGCAAGACACTTTACATGGCAAACTTTTGTTAAATTACCTAAAGTCTTATTCTATCCCAATCCAACAATTAATTTAGATGGCACAGGTGCTGTACATAATAAATAACGCTATGCAAAGTACCTATCTTTTCATTTGCAGAAACTATTTATTATATTATATTTCGGGTTATATGCTAGCGTCTGTATACTGTTTACGAAATTTCTCCGCAAACTCTGTATGTGAGAATTTAACGCTCATTTTCATAAACATTAGGGAATTATCTTGTTTTGTTACAAGCGATGCGTACGCCGCCTGTCGTTGTACCTAAGACAAAGGTGACATACACTTCGTTACCTGCAAGACAAGGCCAACCAACTATTATACAAAATATTACATTCTCAAACCATCCGCTAAGACAGGAAAACCATAAAATTGTCGATATGTAAATTGATTTTGTATCAACATACGAGGGGTGTTCGATATGTATTGTCACTGTTATTTGCATTTTTCTATGTCAATATTAAGAAGGATTCTACGATTACTGTCTAAAAGGTGTATGTTTCTTTTCTATTTCTGGAAAATTGCATAGCCCTTCGTCAAGAATTAAGTAATTTATTGAACTTAGAAGAGGGTATGCTCGAGTACACTGGCCTTATGTTCATTTTAAGCTAAATTTTAGTCATCTTTGCAGTAGTTGTTTAGAAAAGTTAATGTCAGTATTCGTTAAACTGCAATATACGATACGATAACTGGATCCTTATATTTCTATTAGAACTTTAAATCAAAATGAAATTATTTGTTGTCTACGAGTAAGACGTTCAAAACAAGGGAGATCACTCTTATTTATACCAAATGATGCTTGTTGGTTCACGCACCAATAACTTCATATCAATTGTTATTTGATCGCAAATTCTTCCCAGAAATCAATGTTAATGGTCTATGGCTTACATGCATGTATGATATGTCAAATTCCAATCAACAAAACTAATCGAACATTTTCATTGAAAAATAGCATAATTTTTTGACTAATTTTGACATCTATTTTCGCGACTTTGAAATGCTCTTATTTTGTTCAAAAATGGCAATCAAGTACAGCAAATCATATTTTTATCGAAGGAATTTACATTATTTACGGTATGATAGTTGTGGAATAAGATTATTTCCCGGAAGGAAGTTTTAATCGACAGTTATTCGCATAAAGTCGCAGTGTCTATTACTAGCCCTTTGCATAGACAACAGAAACAACAGTCCAGTAATTAAATTCTATTGATTTTTTCACGAAATATTGCGGAAATCTTGATGGTTCCAGAAATGTAAAAAGATTTAAAGATATCAACGAATTTTCTTATTTCTGACCCAAGTGACAATACATATCGAACACCCCTCGTATATTATATGTTCAATCAACAGTACATTAAGTCATAAACCACAAAGCATACAACTATATTATTCTGGTCAGTCTACAATTTTAACTTGACAACCACGACGCCAAAGTCAAGAACGAATACTCTCAATGCCAACATTTTGGTGTAAAAGTTTACTGTTTTTGTCCGAAACCGACTCCAAGCAATGAATCCGATTTAGTATAAATGTTGAGAAATATTAACTTACTTTTCCTACTTGGGTTGTACTCATTTTCGGCTTGAGCGTTGTGGGTATCTCGTTAAAATCTGTCAAATAATAAAGTACTTTATGGAGTTTTCGTGTTACTTTTTGTTGACAAATATCTTCTTGTGTTCTTATTTAAAACATGCGTCATATACCATGTAATATGTCCACTCTGCACATATCATGCTTAGATACTTAGGTGATGTATCCGGTTCACTTGTAAATATAAATAAATATGTTTTTTCTCGCTATTTGACATTGACATTGCTTTTGTCATTTGGCTTTTTGGTCGAATGCCAAACTTCAAACTTCAATGCCCAATAAATTGACATGCACCAATGTCAAATGTCATAGGCCGACCAAACCAAAAACACATGTCGATGAGCACACTCGGTGTTTATCTATTTCTGTACAATTCAGTAAGACCGAGCTATGTTCATGTCAAATCAAATCATGATCCGTCGGAAGGCACCATTTAAATAACGAGGATGACAATTATAAAATTACTGTCAGTTCTCTATGCGTACCCGTACTATATGTCTCACAGTCAGTAGATAGTTATTCAAAATTAACAATTGACTAATAGATATACAACATATAGATGAGTATCATCTTCGGGACATAAACCATCAAGCAATTTATTATTATTAAAGCAAGTTTGTCAGAAATTTCCCATGTTGTATCGACGAACTATCGTATTCGGTCAACGGTCTTATTCTACAAGTTGTAGTATTTGACAAGGTAACTGTTTTAAAAAAACACGCTAAATTGTCATTTACTGTTTACTTGAAATGTTCACTCCAGCTACAAGACTGTTTGGTGCTAAAATGATCATTTAAATAATATTTTGGATACTTACTGGGTACGATACAGTCCAGGAAAGCTAGTGAGATGAACCAGTCGCCGTAAACTAGTATATTATTATTAACTGAAAGTAATGTTGAGAAACGGCATTGAACCCGAATAAACAAGCTAACGTTATAATAAATGATTCCATGTGTTTTATTATATCTCGAGTGATATATAACTACATCATTTTAATCAAACTCGAATCTAACGTAATGATTACTGAATGAGCATAATGTTACCTTTACCTATTTACGAGCCGCTTTTATGTCCATGATGAATATTATTACACGTGGTTTTATTATACCTAAGGGTGGCATAACTAGATTTCATCAAAACTCCTAAATGACAGATTCTAGTCAGCATTATTGTACCTTGATATGTAAGCAAGCCGTTGTAACGTTTATAATACATAATATTACACATGATTTGTTTGTATTCCAGTAGAGCGGAACGGACCCAAACACATGTGGTAAAAGGTAAAACACTATGAGACAAGTACAGCAAATCTTTAACATAAACGCTTTCTCAGTATTTGTTATCAGACACTCCAAGGGATCGCTCAATAAAAGTTTCCAGAACTTGTTTGATAAAGGTTTAGATACATATGAAATGACAACTTTTTATTTGTTCACTATGTATACTTATTTGTATGCGTATGCTATCGTAAGAGAGGCACTGCAGTATTAAACTTCATTCTTTAAACAGTAGGCTAATCGTTCTTGTTCATTAGTGTGTCCGTCCGTGTGGCTTCAAGTCCATCTTTCTTTTTTATGTGTTCTTTATTGCGCCTTTTGTGCACTATTATGTTCGTTTGTGTGTCTGTCCTTGTGGTTTGTGTTTTTGTGTTTTTGGGAGTTCTTTCTTCTGCCGTTTGTGTACTCTTGCTATTTTCATTGAGTACTACTACTACCTTCATTGTCTGAATTGTTATTATCTTTTTACTAGGCCCGAACAGACCTTAAACTTATACTTTAGTTTCGGAAACACAGTTTGGTTGGGAATGGCTCATTTTTATCGCATGACGATAGACAGGCCAAGAGACAAACAATGACGGCTTAATGCATCATTATGAGTGTTTAATATCTTTTTGAACTCACAAGGGTGCCCTTATAGCTATCTGATCAACATTAGCTGAAAGATAATTCTTTATCTATTTCCTGTCGATCTATGTCTGGGTCAAGTGCATATGAGAACGTATAAGTCATTCTGCTATATATCTTCGTAATTATTGAGTACAATAAGGGAGTAAGTGGAACCTCACGCCTAAACAACGAGGTGTCTATTATTTAGTATAATCGACGTGTCGGCTTAACACTTAAGCCTTCATCAGGGTTTATACATGACAAATATAACAAAATACGGCCATAAGTACTAAAAACAGGTGTTTTATCACACGACGTCATGTTTCCATCACATGAAGTTGTATTTTCTGATCTTCTAAAAATAGACTAAATTTCTAAAAACAAATTAAGTTCTAAAGTTCTTCGAAATTAGTATAATTGTAATGAAAATGGCACTGAAAGTATCTCTTTATACCGTATTATTACGAGATCAAACATCAACAAATTACCAAAAACAAAATCAATATTTTGAGAAAACAAGAAAAAACTGTCTGAAAAGTATTGTTTGCTTTTAACACGACCACTTCCGATTTTCATACAAATAGGCTTATAAGAAGCGCCTTGTGATGCAGATTTTCAAATATGCAGGAGTCTTATAATTCTAAGCCAGCGATATAATTATATTATCATTGATTTAATAGAACAAATTTAATGTTAACGTTTGAACTGAATTACTTAGTATGGGAAAATAAATTAAGTTCCCTTGTTTGAGCTTTACAAAATGTGCGAGTGTCGTCTTCAGTAGAAACTGTGCGCGGTCAATAGGGGCTGTTCATTTGGCATTGTGAACAACTACACTTTACATGTTGATGTGTTTATTGTATATTTATATATCGAAAGTACAAATGTAACCTTGTAAAGTACAAGCACCAAACTCCAGGGTGTCAACTGTAGCTGCTTCTTTTTAAGACCAATAATTGTTGAAGTACTAACAAGAACTAAATACTTCACATGCACTATCAACTTGAAGCCTTACAAAGAAGCGGTAGCATCGCCTAGCCATTCACAAAAGAGACAGACTTTGAAAGAAATCAACCACAACTCCCACAATGGATAATTTAAGTAAGCCTATATACTGCCTAATGGAGAAATTACAACCGCAGCGGTCCTTAACAATAGGCATTTTAAGCAAAACACAATTACCGACCATTGCTTTATAGGACATAATGAGGCTATATCTGAATAATTCAATTTGCGAACGCTACTTCTAAACTAATAAGCTTGCAGTTGCAGTTCTTGTCAGATAACAGAAAAAACATACGAGAAAATCAGGTGAATCGGCAATGTGTCAAAAACCAATTGTCCGCTTCAAGTGCTAGAGGTCTCAGGTTCGACCAAAGGCCGCGTCATACCATAGACGAAATAAAACTGTTACCAGTGATTTCCTTGCTAGACGCTCATTGGCTTTTCTGCTCGGATGCCTTACACCAGGGATTAAGTGTCGATAGTGATTAATAGAAGATCACAATCGACCAAGAATAGTAAACACTAACTGGAAAAGAACTATGACAAAGTGCAGAGAAAAAGAAAACATATACTAAAATAAGTTTCTTTGTTTGACGGAAGGTATTAGACACGAATAATGTCCCTTGATACGGATTCTCGTGTATGTACGGCTTCCATTACAGTATTTATATTGCTAATTATAGCAGCAATTGTGTTTTAGATCTATATTAATTGGGAAGCACGTAAAACGACCAAAGGAGATGAAACATTGCAAGACACTTTCCAATATAAGTGCATTTAATTTAGGAGAATACTTAAATTAAACAAGTTTCAGCCGAAAACATAATGGACACAAGAAGAGAAGATGGCAATGTTGAATGCATTTTTGGGGATGGACAACAACAACCAGACTACAGCAATGCGAGGATAATGGGAGGACGCCCCAAAGAAACACAGAATAAATCTACAATAGGGCATTGAAAAGACACATATCACTTAAGATTCAGGGCATGAACAGATACAGCATTATCAGCCAGGAACTGAAGCATTTGATTTGGACTTGTAAACGAACATGTTCTCCACGAGGAGAAAAGGCATTAAGGTGAGTCGCTACCATTGCGCGACGTCATATAAAAATTGTCGACTTCGCACCGATTTATATGAAATTTTGATGGCTAAAAGTACAAAATATGTAGTTTCCAAAGATAATCTTTAAAAATATATATATTGAAGAATTTTATAATAATATAACGTTCTGTACTGGTATGGCGACGTTAGCGCGTTTTGAAGGTTTTGTCAAGCGTCGGTTGTATACAATTATCGATCGCTTTATAAAGGTAATCAATGGAAAGCCCAGCTCACGGCCTTTAACATGAATATTAATTAAACTGTCAATACAGCACGCCGCGATAACGCGGTGCATTGTTATTGCGACTGAGTGCCGTTTTCGTTGTTTTTATAACGTCAGTACGCTAACATTATACCAATGCCATGCAACATTTTGCACGGTGACCCTATAATTTTATTATATTAAAACACTGCTGAATTATTTCTCTTTCCATAGACGTAAAAAAATCAAGGGGTCTCACCGCAAAATGTTGACCAAAAATCGACTTGAAATGAAAAATATTAATTTTATTATATTAAAACACTGCTGGATAATTTCTCCATCCATCGATGTATAAATATTAAGGGGTCTCACACTTATGTCATTCCATTTACATCTACGTAGATATACCATTATATGATTCTTTACTTAGATGCACAAGTAATGCTGTAGACATTTTGTAATGACTAAGATATCCAGCGAGCATAGTGTCAACATGAAAACGGATGACATTGTATACAACTGTATATCAGCTTAAAATATTTTAGTATGGTCTCCAACAGTAAATTAAAAATAAATGTTACTGTATGCGACCTTTTAGAAACTGTTGATATCAAAGTCGATAGTACGTTTGCAGATATGCTAAGATTTGAAATACGTGACAAAATGAGTAATGAACATAATGTCCAGTCATTATTGTTGTTACGTAAAGGTTCACTAATTGCCGGTGATGTGATTAACATAATATCAGCCGATCTATATTAGATACGGATATTGTTGTCAGAAAATAAATGCGATGTAATGCTCTGTATTTGATGCATAATTATATTGTTACTCGGTTAAGAATGATGGATATTTTACAATTAACATTTATATTGATTGCAAAAGAACTGAGTATATTTGCTAACAGTACAATGAGATAGTAGGCATGAGAAAACTCGACGTTACTGTCACCATGGTGACAACATACCAACTATTTGATGTCACGTGACCTGTTCAATATTGTACAAGTTGGCCACCATTATACAACATAGTCTCCATCATAAAGATAACAACACATCCGACTTGGAAGGAAGCACTCAACCGAAACAACAAGGCTCGAAAGGCACTAAAAGGACCACATTAAAAACATTCACAGACCGCAATAACAAGCCTCAATGACAAAAATAAACATGAAAGGTAACAGATTCAAGGTACTACTGCCGACCGAAAATAATCGCATGCGAATGTCACACCACGGAAATGAACACCCGACCACCATCATTATTGCCTCATTTTTTTTGTCAGTACCATTAACACTTCCACCGTATTCTGCATGGTTAGTAGCAAAACCATAAGACGTTGTACCATCGCCACTACTATAGTTATCTCCATCTTTGTGAGATCTATCACCGCCATTATCATTATTATCATCAGTATTTTTATTACCAACAACCCCCTCAACAACAAACATTTGAAAATACATGCCATCATAGGCACTCTCGTTGTTCATAATGACGACTGTTGAATGGTGGGAATACAAAAAAACTACACAAACATGTCGTTGTGTAATAAAAGTTACAACAATAATTCGACAGTAAAGGAATTTTGAGTCCGACTTAATATCAAGCGTTTGCAAAGAAACCATTGCAGACATACATAATGTTCAGATTACATAATGCCTTAAAGATACCATTCCAAAAGGATAATTACAAATTCATTTAGGCAACATTCAGCCGAACAAAAAGAGTACAACCCAGAGTACAAGCCCGAATCACAAGGACCCGCATTAACATGAACAAGAAAAAAATGAAACAGCTACAAATAATCGACATTCTATTTCGACAATTGACACATTTGTACACGGATTAAAAACACATTTAGCCTGATTATTGGACTACAAATAGTGTTTCGGAGATAAATCAGTCGAGCTGGTGTTGCTTATCATCAATGAAAATAAACAATGAGAACGTCATGGATTGCAAAAATAAAGTATGAATCGTTATCTACGATCAGATAGTTAGATAATAGCATGTTAATCGTAAGTCGACCTTTCAACAATGACATTGACATTGACATTTTGAATGGACTTGGAATAATTTCAGGTGATAAGTCATGCGACAAGGACTTTGAGTAAGTGATACATGTATAACAGTCTATTTCCTAGTATATCAGATCGTAAGAAAATAGCATGCCAATAGTTAGTCGAATTGACCTTTCAACATAGAAATTATAGGTGGACTTGGAATTGTTTCAGTTAAGTTGCCATTCGACAAGGAAGTTGAGCCAGCGATATAGCAGTCTACTTACTAGTACATGATCGTCAGGGGCATCTGATTACCTTAATTGTACTAAAATCTTTGAATGAAATGTGACAAAAATGCAATACTACATGACTCCAACGTAACAGTCAAATATCACTAACTAACAGATCAAACTCACTTTTTTACAATATTTTGCATGTTTCTTTCTGGTTCAACGAAATCAAATCCTCCACGAATATTAGGGCATTTTGTAGTATTAGTAATCAATATTTGTGGCGTCACATAATATATAGCTATATAGGGATCTTTTAATTCAATACAAAGCCAAATAAGTTACAAATAACTCCAGAGGTTATGTAGAAGTTTATAACGTTAATAAAATCGTCATTCTTTATGGATAATTGCTTCTCTGTCTATTAGTAGAGACTGTTTCTGTAATGGGGCTATTTCACAAGGAGAAATTACATGCATATATTTTATAGCGTCCTGCTTGTAATCTAGGTCCATGTATAGGATACATATTGTTTGTCATAGAAGTAGTTTTTTCGTTCTCGTCTGATTAACGACAGTAATAGTTATTTTGCCATAGTCATAAACCATTGCCAGTTGATGTAACAATTTGTCTTGAATTAATTACCATTATAGACTAGATTTATAAATAAATAAATATACCAGATTTATATAGCGCCTTTTTCATGCGAACACACGTTCAAAGGCACTTTACATTATAGTGTTGCAGCCACATTGGCGCAGGTACAACCTCTACTAATGCAGATACAGCATGATCTGACCAGAGGGAAAGACTGAGAGAGAGGCCCTGAAGGGAGCGAGAGACATTAGATACAGGCATGTCCGGCGCTGCAGAAGTGTGCCTAGCTCCTATTTCGAATAGACAGTCTGGTTCTTTAATGTGCCCGGTGTATAGCACCGCTACACATCTTCCTGGTACCTTTACGCAGATACTTTGCAGACCATACGGTCAGCTATAGCGGGAAATATTATAAATATTTCAGAAATGTCAAGTTCCGATGCCAGGGATTGAACCCAGGACCTCTGGATTGACAGTCCAGTGCGTTAACACTGAGCTAAATCCGCTTATATTTATATTCTGATCTTGCTCAAGCAAGTGAAAATTGTGTCCATGACACGGAACGAAATAACCTGCCTACACTGATCGTCCCTCAACTTCAAGATATAAACTCTCATCATTTATCATTTTGAATGAGGCAACTTTCATGCAGAGCTCACAATTTGTACACTGTTCTTCTTGAGCCTTCGGACTCTGTTGTTTCTGCTGAGTGCTGCCTTTCCTGTCTTTTTCTTTTTGCGACTTTTTAAAACAACCTATTGGTTGCCAGTTGACGTAATCATTTCCCGGTGATAATTATTAATAAATACTAGCCTAATCTTTCTCAAGTAAGTGACAACTCCTCTACTGGAAAAGAACAATAATTTAATCCGTAACCTACATGTACACACGATGCTCTTTCCGAAGCTGCATACAGTGCAAGATCAACTTACCAAATACGAAGTTAAAACTCTGAATAGCATTAACCGTCTTTACCACCTATTTTATGCGATACGTGCATCATCGTCAGTAGCATGATTGCTCTCTCCAGGGACATGCAGCGTGCATTTCTCCTTAACATATTATTTTACAATACATCAGGGGAACGTCTGCACAGAACATACATCTATGCATACTTCATTAGGATTGACTAGCAAATCTTGCTGCATTTGCAATACCTCCAAAGACACGTAAAGTCACTAAATAAATACCTTAAAAATAGTCCCACTTATTGCAGAAACGACAACGATAGTTGATCTAGAATTTTCACACACAACACTGTTAAATTATGAAGAGAAGTGAAGCAATGTTTGTTTGAATCCGCCATAAATATATATACCGGTGTTCAAATTGTTATATACCGGTGTTCAAATTGTATACTTCTCGTGATTCACATGGATGAACACGATTGAGTCCTTAAGATGTATTTCAAATGGGTGTTTGAATAGAACATTGGTGATTTATCGAGACTGTATATGCGTGGGTACTAGTATTACATCTCGAGAAATTTGATAAAAATGCATTTTCGTGGGGTCGTAAATTCATGGATTTCTGAACATAAAATGGTAAAACAATGTCTAAATTGGAAAGGTCGACTAAAAGTGGGGATAAGATTTCGTGGTCGAGCTCTATAACGGAAATTAAACTAATAATACAAATAATGAAATAATGATTTAACCGTAGCTAAATTATCAAAGTGAGAACCATATTATAAGTACTTCCTGATCAATCATCATAGGCATATATTTCAATATAAAACAACATAAAGGATCCATAAGGTTTGAACCGGTTGTAAACACTTTTATCAATGTACACTTTTAAACAGTCACAAACACTTTCTAAGATACAGTAGTCACTGAACGTCTTAAAACCATCTTCTTTACTGTCTGCAAATGCCACTGTAAAGGAAATCGAAGATGGTATTTGCTTAGAACATATCACTTTCCACTTACCGTATAATATAGTCAAGCATAATATAAGGAGCATGCCTCAAACTATTTCAAATTAGATGAGGTAGAACAAATATTATTGGTATAGTTTATAGACAGAATCTGTTTGGCATTAGCAAGGAACGCCTTAAAACAGTACTTCGTAAATGGAAGATGTATTTGTATTGTCTACAAGTATTTGACAATTAACATGAACATAATTATCAATACCGTCAAGTATCTTAAATCTAAGGTTTAGTTATGATTAAAACATATGTCGGGTTGGAATTAAGTTGTCATATTCTTCACGAAGCCATGCTAATTGCTAGGATGCTGGTTAAGACACTAAGCCATCCAGAAATATTGCTGAAAATGACGACATCGTCTATTCGATTTGTTTCTGCAGGCTTGCGAGTGGAATTTGTCATTGCACATTGTTAAGCCTTAGCATTGCAATTCGCCTTTTAGCAAATTCTAGATAATTGATAATTCCTTTAGTTCTTCCTCCTAAATCAATTATCTGTCAAAGTATGTGGCTTCAAGACGTATTTGTTCAACCCCTGAGTCCAGTAAATGTTATTTAAGAACATGCTTTGTCATTAACGTCAGATGTACGTTGGTCTAGCTCAGACAAAGTGCACTTATACCATAAAAGATTAACCTTACTGTAATTGTCACACAGACAAGGGGGTTTGTCTTGTTTATCGGGATGCCAAACGTCTTGTAAAATAATAAATAGCAAACACCTTTAAAGGTCGAACAGTATTTTAAGAAATCGGACACTCCAAACACCCTGACGCATGAAATGATTGATACTTAGGACGATGACTTTGAACGTTTGTGTCTTTTCAATATCAACTCATACAATCGGAATCTAGAATGTGCTATGAATTACAGTGAACCTTTGATGAAAGCTAGCAATTTGTAATCTGTATTCTATTTTGTGCATTTCGTGATTTGTTTTTGTCTATTGAATGCTGCCTTCACTGTTTGATTATCGTTTGGGAATATATGTCAGCATCTGTATTGTATGATAAGACGTACGTAGACAAGACACAGTCTCTATACATGGCATTGTACAAGAAGATAATATTAAGTCGGACAGAGAAGGCAGCACTCAACTTGACCAGCCGAGCACTGAAAACATACAAGGCACAATGTCCAACACACAACAGTACGAGAAAATGATCCGCCCAAGTCCCAGCTGTCAAAAAGCTGAATGAACTAGTTTTAGCAATAACAAAATTGAACGCCCAAGCTGAATGATCCAGTTTCAACAGTATAAATCGGCTAGTGTTAGCTGTCTGAATTTTTAACTTTGAATGCTGCCTTCATATTTCGGGTATCATTTTGCAATATATGTCGTCACCTCTATTGGATTATAGTTTAGTTTAATTTCTCGTTAGGTTATGTGTTGAGCATTGTGCCGTGTAATTGTGGTATGTGATGTGCTCGGCTGGTTAAGATTACTAGTAGTGAAGCATTCCCTGTCCGACTTTCTATTATCTTTTTAGATATGCGAACAGCTGAGGGTACGGTTATTAAGGTAAGGTAACTTAGAATTGTCTTAGGTCATGTGCGGAAGCTTCGTTACATTTTTGTCCGTGCACCTAATATTCATTAAGGAACGAAATAAATAGAAAAATATATCTGAATGACTTTCAGTATTTTCATTGACCTGTTTCGACATTTAAAACAAACCCAGTGTAGCAATACCACGTCTTTTACACCACCAAAGGCTACAAATCCAAGACGAAATTTGTCATCATAGGAATACAAAACTAGCCGTGGGTATTGTATTTTTATATCGATCGCTATTAAACATACTTAGTCATGTGGTATGCCTATACTGAAACATCTGATTTTGTATGGGTACCTTGCGCAGAAGAGTTGTCGCCTAAGTTAGTTGTTCGTTTCGTTAGGTTTTTACGATGTTGTTGAACAACTGTTTGAAGTTAATTACGATATCGTGTACAAGTTGATCAAACCAATTATCTAGATGTAATTATTGTCAATTAGTACTGACTTGATCACCTACTTGGGCTGATCCAAAAGTAATGTCACTGATGCTATTAAATCGTCCAAAGTTTAAGAAAAAAACACAAAATTTTACACAAAGTTACACGAATCTATTTTAAATATGATAGCAAAATTTCATTAAAATGATTTGAACAGTTATTGAGATATTATCATATACATGATGCATACTAACGGACATCGCCTCAAGCTAGACGTCAACGACGTCATAATGACGTTACTTCGGTGGCACTAACTCTTCCTTAAAATTCCATCCCAGGTATTTTTCTTAGACTCCTGAATTTATGCAGCAATTTATTTGTACTTTAAAAGTGTTCAACCCAGCCGACACTCGCTATCGACATGTTAAATTGTATCTTAGTGTCATCTGGATAGTCATTCAAGTACAATTTATTTCTATACACAATGTTCGCATTATTGAAACGTCGAACTGCATTTACGGCGTCAGAAACAAACTTGGTGTTCTTATCGGAGCTTCCACATACCAGTCTTCCGACCGTCTGTTGACATTGATTCGATCAACCATCCCTTAAACACTTATACTACATGTATACGAAACATGTTGCCGCCGTGTGTATCATAAAGTTTCTAAGCTTACTTTGTTAACTTGTAGAAAAAATGCATTACTGCGCGCAGTGTTTTCGCTTAGTAATCAGTTTGTTGATCGGTTATGGCGAGTTTCATAATTGAGTAATGCCACTGAAATTTCGGCAGCAGACAGCAGACAGTTGTAAGGTTACGTCCGATAATTGTCGTCTGATTTTGCGGTTTATGTTTTAACATAATGTATGAAAGAAAATTGATATGATTACGAAAAACGTATGTTATTTTTATGTGCGGCGACATGACGTCATTGATATATTTTGAATATTTATATAATTCAATTATGATAATCAAATACCGCAGCACGTTTCATGTTAATCAGAAATGAATTACTGCATATTTTGATATCGTTTTCATGAACCTACGCCCATAAACAAGCACATGACGGGAGCAGTGACATTACTTTTGGATCTACACACGTACAAGCCACTGAAAGCGTCTCTATATGAAGCGAACATGACACAAAGTGTATGACATGGAGGAGCATAACATGCCCGAAGTGTGATAATCGATCTCGAAGTGGCTGATCACTTAAACCAGTACTGTCTAAAACACCTACATAGGCGATATGTTAGCACATAGGCTGGTACGGGTAAACAATATGGCATTATTCTTATATTAGAGATGTATTCGCGTCAACCGATGTGAACATGGAGAGCGGATTAAAATCGAGGGATGGTCTCAAAGGAATTTTAAAATAACATAAAGGGGTAGAGCCACGAAATGTCAAATTTGGCTCCAGATCCAATTTCCGTGAAATGACCATGTGCTAACAACAATTTATGTATTGGGATAATTTTCAAATATCGTTATTGTAATCATGTCAACGGATAAAAAAACAATACTAAAATTAAATTGAAATTTAACATTCGACGTTAATTCAAAAGTTTATTCAGAAGTTAATTCGAAATTATGGTCCCTAGAGGTAAAATGTCATTTTCGCAATTGGCACCAAAATTCCTGAAAGTCTGCGAGGGCGTCAGAAACAGTCGAGACAAATGCTATGGAATCCTAAGGGTCCCTAGAGGTCAAATATATCATTTTGTCAATTGGCACCAACATTCCTGAAAGTCTGCGGGGTGTCAGAAACAGTCGCAGTCCAATGCGATGGACTCCTTAGGGTCCCTAGATATCATTTTCTCAATTGGCACCAACATTCCTGAAAGTATGCGAGGGTGTCAGAAACAGACGCAGACCAATGCAAATGACTTCTCTGTCAGAAAATAATTCGTATATTAAATTTCGAATTATCTTCTGAACTATACAGTCACACAATTGTAGTGAAAACAGCAGCACATGATATCAATTCATGCTACATTCAGAAAATTGTCTAAATAATCGTAAATCTGGCTACATTAGCAATTTATTGACATCCATACTTATACTGTAAAAAATGTCATTACGCTTTTAGTGTGGGATGGTATATGCCACTAAAGGCCGATACAGCCATACACCTATAGGATGCTTTATCTAAATATTTAACTCCGGTTTGTCAGTTCGTGGAAAAAAACTCCTCACTACGTTCATTTTGCATTTCAACTATAAACTGTACATAATCAAGTTCATTTTTAGCTCACCTCGCATTATTCATACTAGAAGCAGGACTTTTCATGCAACGTTCGATTTGAAAAATAGGCTTTTACACTTCCATATGACGCTATACACGGCTCGTGAAAACGTTTAAAAGTGTAATGACAAACTTCTATAGGAATTAAATGAAGTGTGCGTTTAAAATATGATTGAAGTCGTCTTCGAAAACATATATAAATTGTGTCTCACTTCCACAGACAGTAGGGGGAGTTTTTTGTCAAATGACATAAAAACTTTTCAACCCACACATATCACGTCAATGCATTCCCTGCCTTAATTTAATTGAATCACCGTTGACATTTTCCCGATACAACAAAATGCTGATGTAATGAGAATTTAACTTTTTGTCGAAATTTAAATGGGCTAATTTCGTAACTCGAGAAGGGGTCTGACTATAATATTGTTATCTTAAATATCTCTGGAGAGCAATTGACATTCGTCACGTATAGTTTTTCTGGCGTTCTAGTCGGTTGAATACGTAAATGAGTGTCCATATGTTAAGAATTGATTTCGTTTTATTCTTCTGTTGCTCCCATAGTCAATGCTTACAGTATTTGATTAATCAATGCACTTATGTACGCTATTATCTATAAGGAAATAATTGTGGAGATAAAAGCCATTTTGGTTTGCTTACAAATTGGTTTTCTATTATCGAAACTGCAATTTTTGCAAAAGTAATGCCACATTAAAGGAAATGGAGATGGTATCAGATCAGAAGAATCCTGTATCCACTTACCGCACAATATAAATAATGGTCGAAACTATTTATTTCCAGTCGTATACATCTATATAAGGGTATAACTTCTTAGACAAATGGTCAGCCAGACATTTTTGTCATTATTATTGTTCCATGGGAAATCTCTGAAAAAAGCCTTCGATGAATTCGTGACTTCGTGATATTTTCTTTGACTAGCATCACGAAGTTGCAATTCTATACAAAATGTTTGTATCAGTTATTTCACAGGAATTTGAACGTCCGTCCATAAGATATCATAGCAATCGATCCATACAAAATCGCTCTTCACATGCATTACTATAATGATCATTACATCAATGTATTGAGCGATTTTGAATGGATCGATTGCTATGATGTTTTATGAATACAATTTCAAATTCCTGTGGCTATTACATGTTTTTCTGTCCTTTGACATATGTTCTGCTTCTTTGAAAGCAAGTTCTCCAATTCTCCTTTGACAATACTCGTCCAGTTTTTTAAACGCCTTCCACGGCTATGTCTGTCATCTAGTGTCTAGTAAAGTACAACATTTGCTGCATTCTGTCTTTGTCATTTCATAACATGTTCGATTTAGCTCAAGCTTCGTCGTCGTTCGTCTTTTTAGACTTAATTATCTATGGGTATACCATTTTATGAGTTCCAGAATTCGTTGTGGAACACGGATATAATTCGTAATCAAACGAAGTTAGCAATTAATGAGACTTGTGGGTTTTAATCTGGCACGGTATGTGGATAATTATATTTTGAAATGCTACTTGTAAACCTATGGGTTTGTTATACAGCGATTCTTACCAGATATACGAAAATCTCAGAAACTAAAACCCCGAGAAGATCAGGTAGGTTTTTGTCGAAGGTTATCACATGAGTCAATTGAATTATGCAAACATTTGTAATAATTCCAATGTTTTTGCATGAAGATAATAGAAAGTCGGCCATGAAATTTCATGGCAGGACTTAACTTAACCAGCCGAGACAGAAAACATTAAAACACATTACATACCACAAATACACGGCACAATGTCCAACACATATCTTAACGAGTAAATGAAATTAACCGCTGAAGTGAACTGCCCAAATCCCGGTAGTCAAAAAGCTGAATGAACTAGTTTCAGCAATCAAAAAGCTGAATGAACTAGTTTCAGCAATCAAAAAGCTGAATGAACTAGTTTCAGCAATCAAAAAAGCTGAATGAACTAGTTTCAGCAATCAAAAAGCTGAATGAACTAGTTTCAGCAATCAAAAAGCTGAATGAGAGACCTGGTATAATAACAATAAAAAGGCTGAACTGCCTAGTTTAAGCTGTCTGAAGTCCAAAATTGAAGAATAACAGTTGAATTCCCTATCTGCAGCAGAATGACCTAGCAATAAAAACCACTATGTCTTAAGAATGTCAATTTGAATGAAGCTGTTTCAAGGAATGCAGAGCAATTTATGCCATGGCGATGTCGTGCTACAGTTACAAATGAACAAAGTGCAGTAACTCCTCCAAGAACTCGAAAAATAAAAAAGGTTAGATAAAAACCTTTGATGTTGGTCACTTTTGATCTTTGCTTTTGCTTAAAACAATATCAAATTGCTAAATCATGGTATAATTTATTCTTACTACATGTATTAATATTTTCAACATCCAATTATTTTGTTTCTTTTGACAGATTTCCTTCAAATTAATCATTGTTTGGTTATACAAGTATAATACTCTTGCAAGTTTTCCCCAAATGTTTTGAATTCGTCTTTGGCTATCAATCATTTGTTTGTAAGTTTAAAACAACATGCCGAGTTAAATATGATAATGTATTAGGGGAAGAATTTACATGTTAATTAGGGATTCGTCAGGGGGAAAGTCTTTCACCTTTTATTTTTCGATGTATATAAATGATATTAAAGAACATTTTATGTTAAATGGTTTTGATGGTGTTGAAGTTGGTACATTAAAGCTTTTAATTACTGTTTGCTGATGCTATCGTTATTATGTCAGAGAGTTAAACAGGCTTACAATTAGGATTGGATATGTTGCATGACTATTGTCAAAAATGGAAATTAAGTGTAAGTGTCGAAAAATCTAGAATTATGATTATGAAAAAGGCCAGGAAATTAAAAGAAATTTATCGTCGTACTAATTTCCTGAAATCATGCGTACATAATGATTTCTCTTCTTTTTCGCCGTTTTCCAGTTTCTGACGGCTCCCACGTATGTCCCCAAACCGGGTTTTACGTATTTCGCGAACTTTCTATGCTCGACACAAGCGACACTGTGTACGTGTATTGATAAAAGTTGTATGTTTTATACGGAATCCTGTAAGTGCCATTTTAAATATCGTGTATCGACTTCCAAGGGCGAGACACGAGAATTGCACGAGGCAAGAAACGAGACACGAGAATTAGACGCGATATCTACAACGAGATACGAGAATTGCGCGAGGCCTGAAATGGGACACGAGAATTAAAAAAAGAATTCTCGCGTTTTTAATCTCGCTCTAGACCCACAACTTTTGCAAGTTAATATCTAATATCGTGTAATTCTCGCGTATCGTATCGTGCCTCGCAGTTGATTCTCGCGCCTCGTTTCAAATATCGCCTCATGTCAAGTCATGAACTCAGATTCCTGTCTTAGATATTCATAGTATAGATGTGATAGAAATTTGTATCTTGTCCAAGCCCTTTTGAATGGCATAGCCGCATAAAATATGTTTGATGGTAAAACGTACATCGGATTAAACATCCCATGATATTAAGGCGTCAATGATCAAAAAGGCGGGTGATTATGTTTTAAAGCTAACTTTATTTAACATTATTGGCCACCTTGACAGACCAGGTATAATACTGGACCCTGGGAAATATAGGTCCAGCCCTTTATCGCACACTGATGTGCACAAGCAGTAAGCTGTATTGTAGTAAACAAGCCTGTGAGTTTCAAAATGCAAATTGATCTCTATAATTTCCCTTTGTCAGAAGCGTGACTCTTTCGAAATATGTTGATATTATAAAGACAGATGGAAAGTTGCAGACGTGTCATGCAACTAACCCTTGACGTATGTGTGTCATGTCATGACGAAATATTTTCCGTCTGTGCAAACGTCATCTGCTTTTATGTACATTGATTGCTACAGTGTGTATTTTTGTTTAGTTTTTTTGACAGACGTGAGAAGATTGGAATCCATAGTGTTCCAGACTTGCACACGCTCGTTTAAAAAAAACTAAATCGATGCTATGACATTGACATAACAGTATTCAAGTGCAGCATTACACTAATATGGACACGACATAATTCAATGTAATACTAAATAAAGTGACATATGAAATTCATGAACTATTTTGCATGGTTAACATGCTTTCCCCGCGTCGGCGATAGTTACGCAATTGCTGACTGACCGGTTTACTTTCGCTAATGTGGCTTCGTCTATTGGCGGCGTAGGAAGAAAAGTAGTTTCAGGCAGTAGAAACGGGGTGCGATTGTTGAAAAGAGTTTTAAAACTATAGTCGTTCTGCAAACAATTGAAAACAGACATTTTCCAACGAGCATATTGGACGAATTTCTTTTTTTCCTGCATTAGCAATATTTTGACAGACATACGACCGTACGTTATTGAGTATGTTAAAATGCTTTTAGTGCAGGGCGTTTAATGCACCCCGAAGACGCATACATTCAATAATAGATATAGCCCAAAATTATATAATTGCATTAGTATGCCAGAATTAAAATCAATGATGTGTTACCTCGGACATACGGGAATGTGTTGACAAATTGCATACTATACATAATTATATTATTGTTATGCATTCTTGTAATTGCAATGAGAGGAAAGTGCATTACGGCGAGGATTGTAGACATTTATTTTCCTGTCGTGAACTTTTATACAGAAGTCTGTGTTGTGGTCGAGATAGTTGCCTTTGTATGCCCCGGCATCAATAGATGCGGAGGTATATAGTGAGTGTCCTGTCCGACCTTACACATCCACTTTAATAATATGTGGCTGAATAAGTCTCATGAACCTCATCTTTAACATTTGTTTTTGTTTATATGGCTTTTTAAGATTATTTTCTTCATTCCGTAGCATTAAGTCACATAAAACCGTTTTGTCCGTCCGTTCGTGCGAGCGTGCGTGCGGGCGTGCGTGCGTTCGTTCGTTCCTTCGTCCGTCCGTCAGTCAGTCCGTCCGTCCTTTTGTTCGTCTTTCAAGTTGTTGAAACACAAATATTTTTGTAGTCCATCAAGGCATTGCTTTGAAACTTGGCCTTTACCATAATAAACACATAACATTGTCAATACCCTGTAACACTACTCATCAAGTTGCGCGTTTATTATTGTGAAAATAAGTACTAGCTATTTTATGTTTCGGCCAGAAAAATGCTAACATGTGATAAAAAGAACATTACATTAATTTTGTGACTTTCCACATTGAATTCAGTAAACACGTTGAATAAAATCATAGTCTCGCATTTTATTATTTTATTCAACTTGTTTAATAAATTCAATATGAACAGACACTCATGTAATATCCTTTATATTAAACCCAGTCTCGTTTACCTCCTTTAGCGTCCTGTTCGCATTAGAGGTCCTTTTTCACAGACAGATCCGATATACATAATTATACACCCGGTACATGAAAGGTCCTTGATTTTTACATTAATCCTTATCCTTTACATTGGACCCCAGTCGGGTTTCTTATCTGATTTTCTTTAAGTGTTCGAAATGCAATTAATAAAACCGGAAGGCGTTAAGGCGACAACAAGGGCAGAACAGTTAATCATTTTCCCATTTCGTATTTTTCTCGTGTAACTTTTGATACTCATTTTGATCAATTGTTAATGCTCACTACCTGATACTAGCTTCCGATGCCCCTTAATCGCCATCAAATACTGAGATAAAGCCTTTACAACTCAAATATAATACTAGTATATCACAGTCATTGGGTCCAGTCATCACTATACACAATATCTGTCAGCTCATATGCATATCCCCTAGTCAAACCATCGACGCTTGTAGTAGACACTAAAGTGGGGGCCCCAGACAGAAATAAAAAATAAGTTACCACACAAGACAACAAGCTTGTTTGGCATAGCTCCCACATAGAAGGAAACCGGGTTTACTACTTTTTTTCAGTATACATGTATATACATGTACATAATATATTAGCTAGTATTTATGGTTTTTCAGACCTTGCTCACTTGAGAGTACACTGACTATTCATCATGGCTTTACCCCGAACTGTTGTATGTATAGTGATGAGGTATCGTTATTACTGAATCGGACAGTTTGTGTCTCAAGTAGGTAAGTGTTACAGGATCCTCATTTCCTGGACATCTTTCCACATACCATACATACAATATAAGGTGGCTGATTTACGCCACAACAAAGCGAGAAAATCGTGTTTTTTTGCAATTTCTCATTGTTGTGGCAAAAAAACGAAAGTACGAAAAAACAAAAGTGACACCAAAAATGCATCGTATTTTTGCATACTTTGTCATATCTTTGCTATTGCGTGGCGGAAATGCAAGTCGACGTTTTGGCGTGTTGGCTTTGTTGCATTGTCGCATCTTCGCGTTGTGGATACGCATGCGCAGGTTTGTGACACATGTGCCACAGCAGGTGTATTCAATCTATTGTTGTTTATGTATAAGAGTTATTGGTGTGCGCATTCTCTTGCACAACCGGAGCGCGAAATTGCAACGAAAAAGCAAAGACACGATAGATATAGTACGAAAACACGACCTGTTTTTGGTGACGTATTATCACTCTACCTTTTAGGGCATTGCGTAAATCAGAAAGGTATAGCGTAAATCAGAAAATACAACATGGTGTAAATCAGAACATACGACATGGTGTTAATCAGAAAATACGGCATGGCGTAAATCAGAAAATACGGTATGGCGTAAATCAGAAAACACGGTATGGCGTAAATAAGAAAATATTGTATGGGGTAAATAAAAATATACGGTATTGCGTAAATCAGAAAATACGGTATGGCGTAAATCAGTCACCATAATAATACAATGTACAAAGGGGTACTTAAGTCACCATTTCATTAATATCATCTTCTTAGTATACGCGTCACTACTGTAGTCTTAATAATGACTTTCTTCCGGAGTACGTTTGAAGATCGTTCATTTAGTCAAATTGTTCATGTGGACATATAACTACGTTATTTTAATGAAGCAACTTAAGAAACAATAGGACATTAATACACAATGATGGATTATTTGGACAAATTAGTAATTATTGTTTGTTTTGCTGTTGCACCTATTGTTGCAAAAGAGTTCGTGACTGTTGGAAGGAGTTTGACCGTGAAGCCAACACCAAACCCTCTTACAGACGTAAGCCAGCGTGTCGATGTGCAACTCAACTGTACGGGTAGCCGCTCAGATCTGGCTTATTATATTGAGCACATAATAGTGTGGTATTATATTTCCAGTAACGGATCTAGGCTTATGCTGACTGAAGGATTTTATGTGGCAGATCAAGCGAAGCATTTGTTTTCTGGCTCTGGCGCAGGTGCTCGGTACCATATACAATACGGAAAAGACCCCAATGGATACAAATTTGGCATTCAAATAATCGGAGTCACTCATTCCGATAACGGAATCTTCCAATGCATTTTATGGAATAAATACCATGAATCCATAGATCAAAAGAACGTTGGACTCACTGTGGTCAACCCTGTACAGGAAGTGTCAATAAAAATACATGACATGAAGCACAGTGTTATAGCTCGAAGCGCCATTTCTGTTAGTAAGAATGCCACATCATTGGCAATATTTGCTGGACAATATATGATCACATGTGACACTTACGGAAGTAATCCAGCGCCAACAATGTTCATAAGGTACAATAACAGTACACTTAACTCCAATGTGGTAGCCGTACGACATACACTGAACAATCGTGTCACATACAATGCGTCAGTTTCCATCTCGAACCAAACCATCATTCATCAATCGGCGGCTCAAATCATCACGTGCTCTGCAAACATCCCTGGGGATTTCTATCCCGATATCCAAAGCGGAATTTCACTGATGGTACACAGCCACCCAGAGGTAACAACATCGGTTACTACAGAAATCTACAACAACACACCAAGCAGTTTCGTGTCTTTAAGCGTTCTTCTATCTAGTTTAATAATATGTTTGTTGAAAATGTTGTGCTAAAATACCACTCATATTCCAGTGACTGTAATTTTCAAACGATGTAGACGTTTCACTAATACTTTAGCACTCAACATATCATTATAGGCAGCAATATATTACAAATACTGTAGCGCACATACAATTCAAATAACCAGAATCGACGGCATCGCCCAGCCACCCTCAGAAGAGTCACATATAGAACGAACCATCCATATACCAAAAAATTGACATTTCAAGCTAGCCTATATAATCATTCCGCAATGAATCACATACTATGTACTTTGAATTTCATTCATAATCAGCCATAAGGGGAGGTAATTATAGATGATAACTACACAGAAACGAAGTACTGGGAGACTTTTAACAGCCGCAACACGTGACTTAACACATGTTTAAACAGAAGCTGTACAACGTAATTGTTTAACTAAGCATGCTGATATTCTGTTGTTTTGTTGTTGTTTATTTAATTTTTTTTTAAGGTAAAATTATTTCACGTTCTTTGTATATTACAAAGTTACCATCCTCTTACATCAGTTGTTAGTCGTGTTCCCATGTTAGGATGAAGAATACTCAACACATCATCTTAAGGATGTTGGAGCGCTTAGGATCCCACCTTCAGAGTTTGCTCACATTTTGCCAGGAAGTAAAGAAATCTATACTGACTAAAAATATGATGAAAAAACACTAGGTCACGGAACTCGTTTTTCGGGTGATCAGCCCTGATTGAAGTGTGTATGAATTATTTTTATAATTCCATGGAAATTGGTAAATTGGTGGTGGTGTTCAAATTTGACATTTTTATTTGATGTCTGTGTTCTAAATAATAAAATATTTTTCAATACAGTTTGGGTACACATTGTAATACATGATCAAGATACCAAAAAGGGTATATTTAATTTTGGTCTAATATATATTGCTCTTTTACCCCACCCACTTCATATTTAATGCAGCAAAATAGCACCTAGGTAAAATCCTAATAACTTTTTTCCCACCTTAAAATTTTTAAATTTTTTGTTAAATAAGTCTAGTGACATAGATCTTCTAAATTATGCAATAAATGTCACCGAGGTATCTTTTTCGCAATTTTTGTTTTTATTTTGGTTAAATGTGGCTAAAATGCTGAGAAAATCAATGAAAACGCTTAAAATAAAATTTATTGAACATGTAAATATCGCGAAAACACATCAACACACAATAAACAAACATTACCAAACGAACCTGACTCCCAAAAAAGTCATTTGGCATAAATAGCAATATTTTTTATTTTTTTACCCCACCCACCTATTTTGTAATGTAATATTTTTCTCGGAATGGAAACCGTTATTTCGATTAGTATTTTCTAACTGTTCAATTTGATTTATTTTAGATTATTTTGACACATTTTTACATTTATAAGGCACATAGCGTACTATGACAAATGACGCATGCGCATTAAACCGATCCAGCATCCTTAAACAGCAGTATTACATGGACAATATACCACTACAAAGTATTAGCTATTCTTTAAAGCCCACATTAAACCCGTCACGGCTATTTTCAAAAAGCAAGAACTTAGTAACCTATTTGCAGAATGGTGTATTTCGAGCACTTTAGTTGAGTCCCAAAGGTGGAAAACACAATAAGATGAAGGGAAATAAAAATACAGCCTCCAGTATACATTATTTTGCGTTCCATACATTTTACCAATACCGGGACGATTACTCGGTTAATCGGATTTGATTAGATTACAAGGTTAATAAAGGAATCCGATGTAAGTCTATGAGATCATTGCCAAACCCGACGTTGGTTACAACTGTATTACATTTGTATGTACATGTGGTCTGTGATATTTCCCTTTTTGTGTGTATCATGACATAATTATGTTTTTGCATATCGTGATCTATTGTTTCCGTTGAGTGCTACCTTTCCTGTCCGAGTTTTTGTTTTAATTTATTTTCCAGATTTGATCAGTTGGAACAAATAAGTATTTTAATAGTTAAAGAAGTGCATGTATTTTGTGATTCGCTGATATATCACAAAGTTTGATACTGCCATGTACGTTCAATGATAGTAACCTTTCGTTTCTCATACCGCTTTAATTTATAATTAAATCTTGCTTACTTTCAGTTGAGTTTTCTTTACAATGATTGTAAAGTTTAAGGCAATACGATCATTATAAGCGATTTGATCAATTCAAACAAATAAGACACTAGTAATCCAATAATTGAAGAAGTGTAGGCATTTTGTCATTCGCTGATATATTACGAAGTTTGAATCTGCCAAGTACGTTCAATGTAACAGCTCCTTACTCAAACCATCCTAATTTACAGTTAAATAATGCTTCAGGTAGTCCTTGTTTACTTTAAATCGAACCCACTTACCATTAAGTACGTCTGTCTGATTAACTAGTTTTGCAGTCGCTCAAATGCTGCGTTTCATTGCAGATTGGTTAATCTTGGCATGCAATACATATTAGTGTTTTAATACATTCGAAAGATCTAATTCTTCCTACTCGTCAGACATCTTTAATTAATTATCTGCCAAATTCGATAGCCTTCAGACCTATTCGCCTATCACGAAATGCAATAATTGTTATGTAACAACACACTTAGATCTAGTTGTAAAAGTCAGTTCCTCTTTAGCCTTACACGGAAATTCGCACATATACCATATAGAATTGTAGTTTGTTTTCTCATGGACATACGGCATGTATCACGTCGCAATGATGTATGAGTGTACGGAATTTCAGTCGGATAATTATTAATCATAAATAACAAGCCGAACGAAGCTTTAATCAGACAAAATATCTTGTTGAATGTCATGATTGATATTACAGTCCAATTGTTTGTAGGAATGTTAGGTTTTTAACTTCTTTAACTATTTAGGATTTCAGACAGCTAAAACTAGATATTCCAGCCGTTTTACTGTTGAAACTGGGTCATTCAGTTGGGGCATTCAACTTTCTAATTGCTGAAACTAGTTCCTTTATCTTTTTGACAGCTCGAACTTTGGCGGATCGTTTTCTCGTTCGGTTGTATGTTGGGCATTGACCTTGTATGTTTTTATGTTTTCTGTATTCAGCTGGTGAAGTTGGGTACTGACTTCCCCGTCCGACTTAATATTATCTTTTTCTTGTCTCTATATAGTGTCGTATCATATCAAAAAGCGCCTCACGATCATTATCAAGATTGGACAGAAATGCAAGCGCTTCCCAATCAACATCAAGCACACCGATTGTTTCCAAGAGCCCTGATAATACATATTTAAAAACAAAAGCGTTCCGCTAAAAAATAATGGGGAAAGCTCTAGTATGCATACAAAGAATAGACATTCGTAAGAAAAGAAACTACAAATAAATAACAATTAAATCACACGTATGGAAGCGAGTATATATATAGCAGTTGCTATAATATGCAAATATCTAGGTTATACATGTTTATGTTCTTTTATCAGTAGTGTTTATATAGTAATTTCCCAATTTGACCTACCAGGGTTAAACAATTACATGTACATAGATACTAATGCAGGGGATTGATATTCCCGCATAAAATCCTTTAGTAGTCATGCGTTAAGGTCAGAATAAAGTTAGTCTCTAGACTATACTGTGATAATATCAGCAAAAAGGAGTTTAGCTATGTTAACATTTCCCTACAGTATTTTGCGTTTCAGACAGTTATTGAGATGGATTATTCTAAGCAAACGGTTCTCCTATGCGTGATGATTTATTTCCTACGATGATCGTGCATCACTTCCTGATGATGTCAAATACATATACGTGATATACAATACTTCAGATGTATAAACCGATGGCGAATGACATTTACATAGAGAAAAATAGGTTAGTGTCGTGGATGAAAATGCTTATCTGGCAAGGCGGAGGAATTTATCGGGTGAGCCGTAGGCGAATCCGATAATTTCCGTAGCCGAGCCGGATAAACTTTTACTTCATTCACGGCACTTACCTCCAGTCGCTTAATCTGCTCAGTAAGGGGATCAAACTCGGGACTGTATTGTCACTCTTTCATTTACAAGCGCGCAACGTCACATTCGCTCCGTGACGTCATGATAAACAACGACGTCGGACATCTTGATAGACGTCGTGTAGACGCAGGTAAGTCGAAGAAAATACCCGATCAACCACCAGCTCATTTAGAATAGGAAATCCTCACCCTCGGGTACGGAATTGCAACCGGTGACTCTCATATAAGAAGAAGTCCGTCAGATCACGTGGTAAGGTGACGGATTATCACTAGTCACATGACCAGGTGACCGATTTTCGCTAAGTTTATCAGGCACCCCGTTAACAGGCAGATTTTGCCGGAAGTGACTGGATAAATAATATTACGTACTATATATATGTGTATTCTGTTTGAAAACTACTAGTTCTTTAAACGGCATAGACATATTCAGACAAAACTCCTTCCTCCACCTACACCATTATATAAGTTAGGTAATAAATACGAATATGTCAATGCCTAATATAGATATATTTGCAGAAGCAAATATCCAGGCAGACAACAGCATCGATAGAATGGAACATAAGATAACATTTTTTAATAAAATTAGGAGGGTATTTCCTTAAAGATTCTAGAATTTCATATTTCATAGATTTTTCTTGTCATTCGCTTATATTTCACAAACGTTTGATAATGCCTATAATATTCGATGTAACCATACTCAAAAAGATTATATTAAGTCAGACAGGGAAGGCAGCACTCAACTTAACCAGCCGAGCCCAGAAAACATTAAAAACACACAATGCCGAACTGAATCAACCGAGCACAGGAAACATAAAACACATAAAGACACAATACCAAACCAAACAAGCGCAGATCCGCCCAAGTCCAAGCTGTCAAACCACTCTAATTTATTTATCATCAAATTCTGCTTGCGGTAGTACAACACTGTACTTGTCTACTTTATAAATCGAACCCACTCACCATTTATCACGTCCATTTGATAAAAAATGTTTGCTGTCGCTCAAATGCTGCATTCCATTTGTCATAGCTTTGTGAATAGCATTCATTACATATCTGTTTTATAGTAAATTCGAATGAAACAATTATTTCTATTTGGCAGGCCTCTTAAATTTATTATCTGTATAATTCGGTTTCCTCATGACGTAGTTGTCTACCCCAAAATGAAATAACCGTTCTTAAAGAACACACTTAGTTGTAAATGTCTATTCTTGGCCCGTGTTTATTAAAACCTTCAAGAAAACTAAATATTTTCTAAAATTCCTAAAATTTCTTTATGTGTATCAGCAAAATAAATAATACAATCAAAATTATCAATTGCTTACAAACTTAAGTGTAGTTATCATTTATAATTACCTCCTTTTATGGCTAATTATGCACAAAATTCGAAGTCCACAGTGTGTCATTCATTACGGAGTGAGTATATAGGCTTGCTTGAAATATCCATTTTTTGGGGATGTGGATGGTTCGTCCTATGTCTGACTCTTGCGTGGATGGCTAGGCGCTGCCGTCGTTTCTGTGTGGGTTTGGATTGTCTGTGCACTACAGTATTAAGATACTACTATTATGTGTGATGTAGAGAGCTACTATAGTCACTATGCATCACTAAAATAGGAAAAATGTGTTATTCCTCAAGTTGTGGAAAATATGCACATCGCAAATATTTGACTTAGTTAAAATGTTTAAGTTTCCACTAACTTAAAATGCTTGACTTTGCGTGCTTTGGTCGTACACCGAAAATGGCACTTATACCATGGTATATTAACAGCAAATAGTATATTTATCAAGTCTACTGCAATGATGTATGAATGTAGCGAACGTTTCTGTAGACTTGTAACTGTGACAATTTCAGTCAAATGAGTGTTACTATGTTAATAAAATTTCCCTACAGTCGTTTGTGTTTCAGTCAGCCATTGAAATGGATTTTTCTAAGCAAAGTTATTCTCCCACATATGATGATATTTTTCCTGCGACAATTGTCTGATCATGCATCACTTCCTGACAATGTCAAAATGCAGAGAAAATGATGTTTTATTATCAGCCCTGTTAACGAGTCAAAACTGAAGTCAAATGGGGAATAATAACACTGTGAAATAGCCCTTTAAATGATATATATATTTCACTTTCTCCTTGTTTGCACCGTTTATGTTGATTTACGCAAGGTATACATTGCAAAGAAGTACTTTATTAACACTTCGATTAACAAGCTGCATATATTATTGTCGAGTAGAAATGAGAATGTCATTAAAACTGTTGCTTCCTATATTCAATTTGCATCTTTGCGTAAAAGAATGATACTTGATCTATAATGTTTGCTCAGACTGACTCCAAACAACAAAACCACATTTCTATAAATATATGTATAATTATGCGATTGCTATGTTTAGCTGCTGCCAATTTATTTCTCTTGATAACCTATGTACTTACGAATGTTAAATATGTATTGTAAATATGTGTCATGTTATGGGCTGGTGGCCTAAATCATTGATAAACGTATTATTATTTTATTATTATTGTGTTAATACCGAATTTTATATAGACACAATTGGAAGTTAACGTATGTATCCACGATTGAATCCCAAACCGTGCCATGACATGAACATCACTGGCTAGGCGGAAGATCCTTGGATAGTATACCAAATTATAACTATCGAGAAATTGTATTCATTACGACCTATTCTCTCAGAAATAAAACGGGCGAAATGTTCCGATAAGGCTTCAAAGTATCAATCAGTAGTACCTGAAAGGATGTTGATTTGACGGCATTCACACAGTTGGATGGATGGAGGGCGTTAGTGGAAACGTTACCTCATTATTGGAATGGACAAAATAACTCCACTTGTATGACGAATTGCTATAATGGTGATATTGTACGAACGGCGTGTGGAATAACGTTAACTTTACGTAATAGTCAATGATTACCTCAAGCGTTGATGACCTCTTTTGCAGTGAAATAATACAGACGATGTATGGCGAGCAAGTCTCATGAACCTGTACTAAAGCTAAATCGTAAGGTTTGACTAACACTCAACCTTAGTTAGCTTAAAAACATATAAAATTGTCATTCGTCTGCTTTAATTTATGTCTCTAAGCGTCTTAATTTTGCAAAGTGGTACTATTGGGAAAACTGTTGGTATTGAAGAACCAAGTAAGAATATAGACGTATTAGGAATTATTTCAACTTTAATTAACCCCTAAGGGTTTGTGTCATATCATAAAACTTCGTCAGATACATTATACTATCATTTGCTTTCCGTGGGTGCAAAAGTCGTCTGATCACAAGTACTTTTAACGTATTATTCAACTGACGTGTGAAGAACTCTCCCACGTGTTCCAAAATGCTACATCTCTTTATATACGTTTTACATTAAAGTAGTTAAAATGATGTTAACGAAAGCACTAATTGAAGTAGATTTGTAAATTACTCCAATGGTACTTACGATAAATAACACTTCTTGGCGTAGAATTGTACAAATGTATTACGATGACGCTGACATTTGTCGAAAACACTCATGTGACATATCTGCATAATTATACGTATTATCTAAGAGTACTGACGCAGACTTAAGTACATCTTGAGGTACATTTGTAAATTACTTCTGTGGTATTAACGACGACACTGACATTTGAAAAACCGAAAATACTTATGTGAAGAGAATGTCACCGTAAAACTTGATAACATTTAATACAACTATAGATTGCATGACATCAGTTTTAATGGCTGTCTTTGCGTAAATATACATCTCATAAGATATAAGCAAATATTATAATCATGTGTCTCCCAGCGTCTTACTGACACTGTTTCCGGACATGTCATTTACGATCAGCAACTGTTTGCTAGATGTGGATCTTGTATGAAAATACGACGCGAATTTGCTGTCTTTAAGGCAAATAATATGAGAGCTATACTTTTCTGAATTAATGATGTTTTGAGAATGAATACCATTTCGACATTAAAACAGAACTCACATTGGAAGAAAAGCTGATGCAATGAGTATGATGTTATCGTGGTAATTACTACAGTCATTTGAAATAAAACTACATGTGTGTCACTATCATCCGCTTTGGCACCAATTCCACAATCACTACCACGACGATATTCATAGTCACAGTACAATCAGCTTGGTTATCTAATACAACACCAATACCATGCTTCTCACAACACAGATAACCCCAACTAATTTGATAATAACCGTGTTATGCTAAGAAGAGAACCAATTAAAGTCACAATAACAACACACGTTGTTACAATAAACGCGCTTCTACATGTTACACAATAGCAACTACTTAATTCGACAGTTCAGAGGAAGTATCAAAATAAAAGAGTTTAACAAATGTAGCAAAAGCTTCGTAAGTAATGTTGAGATAGCATATAAATGCACAATTAATCCCATCAATCGAACTTAAAACTGATTGATGTACGGGTTGTGTGTGCGAAGCAACAATTACAACGCTATCATCATATTTGTACACTGATTAAATGTACTCCTAGCCTGCGTTTTGGACTACTGAACTTGGTTTTTTGGTATTTTTTTTAAAATGCTAATCCCAGATGAGCCGTTGCCTAACATTGATTTATGGAAAGCCTTACTAAAGACCATGTCATGAGTTACATACATAGTGTGTGATACTATTGCTCCGATCGTCAGATACTAACATGATGTTAAATTAAATTTGTCGCAATGATAAGGCATGCTGTACTCCCTATATACTTGGAAAGCTTTAATTTCACGCTCTACTGTCAGTGTAAAGCAACACTTAGTCTAGTATATAGCTTATTGCATTTTCGCTTTCCTGTACTTTATTTTACTATACTGTATTGGTGCGTTAAGGCATTTTTTACTTTTTTTGTGTGCACTTTCTGTATTGTATAAATCCATGTATGTATATTTGTTCACGTGTTATTGTAAAACAATGTTATACAATATGTGTCTCAAGACAATTAAATATATATTCTGTTATATTCGGTATGAAGAAATTTAGGATCGGGTATGAGTGCTCCTTACATACGAGATTAATTTAACGACTGGACAACTTTATATGACACGAGGCTTTGTCACGGATCATATTGTTTTTGTCGACGAGTTTAATCATACTCATATGGAATGAGCACGAATGTAAGATTCTAATAATCACGTTGTCTTAGAGAACAGTCATTTTCTTTGAAAATGATAAAGTATTCCGCAAAATTTCAATAAAAGTATAGTGAGACAATACACGCGCCGTCTTGACGACGTTAGTGTTATCTTGACCTTATGGGCTGATCGAAACATGGATTAGCTAACGTCAAATCAGGCTAATCTAAATATATATTGCACACTGTGGTACGGCTTTACGGCATTGCTGTACAGTAGGATATGCAATAAAACACAAACCCCTAAGCGAAAAATAAATATCGCGCAATCTCATCGTACTTTGAACTTTTAGAAAATAACGTTTTCAAACCATCGACGGCCTTAACTGATAACCATAGTGGCACACATGTTTGAGGAGAGGAAACGTATGCTCGCAATTATCGCTGTTGACCTAATTTAACTGAGTAACTATGTTTACCAATAGTGAAATTTTTTACGTACGTAAAACGTAAGGTTATGCTCCCTCTAAAATGAATCAAATAATTCATAATCAAGATTCGTACACTGTTGTGTTACTTACATGTATTAACTTCGTCCACCCTGAACAAATAAATTACAAAAAAAACTTAATTAAATTTTTTCAGAGCATTTCTGTCGAACCAACAGTTTCACGCAAGAAAAAGGCACGTGATATTACAGTTCTGTAACAGGTCGGTTGAATAAGAAACTTAAGAACGCACATTTTGGCAATTTGTTGTTATACTCTTGGATAATGTACTCTACATATTAACCGGTCAAAAATACATACTTCTCTTGTCACTACATGTATGCATTCACATTAATATAAGTAATGGTCGAAGATACTAGCATAATTCAAACATTTCTAAAGACACATTAATATATTTATTGACATAGTGTCATCATGTTGTTACATGAGAACTTCTGAAGCTTTCGAGTATTCCATTACTTGAACATTTATTTCCATTATTTGAACATTTATTTCCGTTCTCTAATCTTATATACCGGTATCATGAACATATTGGTATATTCAAGTCGATAATTGCTTCAGTTATTCAAGTTATTCAAACCACGTTAGTTTATAATTAAACCCTTCTTCACCATTCTACGGTTGTCATTTACACGAGGAAGCAACTTATCCTAAGTTGGTTTCAATGATACTGGTGAAGACATTTATCCGTTTAACATTCCGGAAAACTTCTGCAAATAGCATCAACTCTTTAGGCATTCCATGTGTTTCAACTCTTAAACATATCTAAATTACCACGTCGGTCCAAAATGAATTGTAATGATAATCATGGACAATGAATGTCACTTCCACAGACAAAGGCGATACATTATTGGCCTAAAATCCTGTTAATAAAAATGGGCTATTTAAATGTTCTGTTTTTTTTCTGAATCTTGATCGCTCATTCCCATGCACAAGTTTATGTCTTACAAAACTGTAGCAGTTCAATACGTTACAAACTCGCGTTTGAGAGAAATCGAAATATCTAATTATTTCTCTTTTTCATCCCCCTTAAATGTATCATCTGTCCAATTTTCCTTTTTTTTCAGACGTATGTTTCAACCCCGGAGTAAGGTAACTTTTATTTAAGAACATGCTTAGCCGTAAACGTCAGTTCTGCTTTGGACTGACACAGGGAGTGTGTTTTTCTATTAAGGACAAGCACATTTATCTATAATGTGCGCAGGTCTAGTCAGACAATGCTTAATCATTGCAAACAAGCGGATGGGTAGGAATTTGAAAAGAAGCGGAACCATCTTGGTACATGAAATCATTTAAATTGTGTATCGCTGAAACATGCATACGCGGAATGTTGTTTTGCAATTTGATATACTTGTTGGGGTACATGCAGACGGAGCATATGTTCGATCACAATAGATTGTCCCACTACAAGTTATAGCATAATGCCTGTTTGTATGAAAAAGATATGCAGAACATACACACCTTTCTTAGCGTGTGTTATATATAATGATTACAAGATATGTTGATCCAATATTGAACGTCCAGGAGATCGGTATTGGTTCTTCGGGCAGTAGCGTTCCATTACAGCAGCTGTAAAGGTCGAAAGGCACCACAACTAATTAGATATACCTGTAACTTACGATTTCCCATATACATTGGAGATAACTCGATTTGAAATATTGCAAATTGTTTTTATGATGACACATACTATAACACTTCTTCACGTATATTGGTAAAACAATATCGACGATGACGATGACATTTCGTATTGTTAAAAGCACTCATGTGACACATCTGGATAATAATATGTACCTAAGAGTGATGACGCCAACTTGAGCATATCGCGAGGTCGATTTGCAAATTACTTTACGATGACACTGATATTTTGAAGAACCAAACCTACTCATATGAAGACAATGTCAACGTCACACTTGATTATATGTTATACAAAAGCCTATCGGTTAAACTGGTTTCGAATCGATACATAATTACATTTATGTAAATGATTTCAAACACGTTCACGTTGAATGTTCAGATTTCATATAAATGCAAAATTAAGCCCTTAAATCAACCTAAAATCTGATTAATCTAATGATTTTGTGTGCGACACGACAATTACAACGCTATCATCACATTTGTACACTGATTAAATTTACTCTTTGCATTGTTACACGACTACTGAAATTGGTGTTTAGGCGATTATTTGAAAACGCTATTCCCAGGCGTTGCCGAAAATCAATTAAGCGAAACCCTTAGTAAAGAGCATTATCACGGATTACATAAATAATGTCTGATTTGATATCTCCGAACGTCAGATAATATTACATGTATATGAAATTTGTCACAATGATAAGGGAAAAGATATATATTAACAAGCATCCTGATTATATTTATTGTATTTCATGGTTAATTATGGCATTCGCAATTGTCAACGGATGTTTTTGCATCGGCAGCGAATGAAATAATGCTTTTTCCTTCGAACCAATCATTAACACAAGAAAACGATTTAAGCTAACAGGTCGTTTGCGTATGAAACGAAAATAATGTAAATTTTGGCAATCTGTATACACTGGGATTATGTACCCTTCGGCTACGTAATAAACGTTCAAATTACTTACAGAGATAAATCTATATTGATTACTTCATTCAAGGAAATAAGTTCAGAGAAAAACGTATTGTCGCTGTTCACTCGCATTAATAAAAGTACATTAGTAATGGTCGATGATACTCGAGCATGCTTCAGACATTTCTGAAGAAACACTATGTATGGACATGCCTTCGCGTTGTTGCATGAGAACTCCTGAAACCTACGATTATTCAATTACTTGAACACTTCTTTGCATTCTCTCATCTAATATACCATGAACATACCGATACATCCCAGTCGATAAAACCTTCAGTTATTATAACCACGTCCGTTTATAATTAACGCCTTCTTTACCTTTCTACGGTTGTAATCTACTCGAGGAAGCAGCTAATCCTAATTTGGCTTCAAAAAATCTGGTGAAGACATTTATCCGTTTAGCATTCCATACTAACTTCTGACAATAGCGTCATCTCTTTAGACAATCTATGCTTCCTACCTATGAAGCGTCGATCTAAAAGAAATTGTAATAATAATAATGGGAAATGAATGCAACTATCACAGACAAACAAAGAGACGTCAAATTGGCGTTCAGTCAGTGAAAAAAGCATCATTTAATTCAGTCTCGCGATTGCTCTTTTCCATGCACATGTTTATGTTTATGTAGTTCAATACTTTGCAGAATCGCGTTTAATTGAATTCGAAAGATCGAATCATTTCTCTCTTCCATCCAACCTTAAATATGGATCATCTCTCGATTTTGCTGGTTTCCAGGCGTATTTTTTAACCCCGGAGACCAGTAACTTTTATTTAAGAACAAGCTTAGTCATAAACGTCAGTCCTGCGTTGGACTAAGTACAGAAAAGGTGTCTTTCTCTTGAGGACAAACACATTTATCTTATAATGTGTGCAGCACAGATCTAGTCAGAGCATGTTTAATCATTACTAACAACCGGGACGTAATACATTTGAGAACATATAAATATCTCGCTATATGAAATCATTGATATGTTGCGTGTATCTTAAACATGCTTACACGGTTTATGAATTTATAATAAAATACCTGGAAATACACCAAGAAGCGTCCTGGGAGATTAAGTCGGGTTACATGTAGAGGTAGAATTAAGTTGCAATATATGACACGCGTCAGCAATGCATTGTTCTCTCACATGGTATAGTATAATGTCTATTTATTATTAGTATTCGTCTCCGAAACAACAGAATGCAACTATTGCGATCTACTTACAATGTTCGTAGAAGCCTGACAAACAAGGCGATCTGTAATCGTTTTATGGCTCTAAGTTTCCCAGATTCATGTGTCGTCTTCGCTTATGCTAAATACAACACAACGGTTGAAATAACTACCTAACGTACTTTTCTGAACGATTAATTTTCATACATTAGGCATAAACATATACGATTGAACAATTTGCAAATGGAAAGCATCGGAATCTTCGACGCGTCTTTGGTAGCATTTCATGGTTTCAAATGTTTCTAGATAATAATAATAAATGAATTTTATCCTGAAATAATATGTTACTAAATGTTTGAAGTTTGTCTGGTGCGAATGTCGTTCAGTTCAAAAGTAATGTTGTTTATTGGAGATATGTGTTTCAATAACCGCAAATGTCAGACATAGTTCAGATGAATTATTTAAGCTAGTGTCTAATGCTGTTCAGGCATATTTGTATTTGCGATTTGAAATTAGTATGCTCCATTTTATATTATAAAATCCAATTTGTAAATAGAACTAATATATAATTTGTCATAGTGTCTTATTTCAACACTAGGAGATAATACACATTAAGCAGACTCTTTGAAGTCCATGATTTAAGATTGAAATCAGTATAACATGAAAGGATTGCATATGTACATATGGCATGTTGCTAACCATTATTGGTTGCGGATTTATTAGATAATACGATATTGACGAGGCAATGAAACGCATATATATCAAGATCACATTTGTTAGAATGAATATCCAAAATCATCGTGTACAATTTTAATGGAAATTATTGTTTTTAAATTAACTTATTTATTAACTATATTAAAAAAACATATGAGCAGTACTCCAGGAAAACCGGGTTTAGTGACAAAATTATGAATATCATGATATTTATAGCAATAGAAAGAATAGACTTTTGTGAACAGTTTCGTAACATTTGAGCAAAATATTATACCCATTTACAAAGTTACATACCTTTAAAACAAAATACCCTCGCCTAATTTTTGAGTGACGTCGCAAACGTCATTCAAACGTTATTTGACGTTACGTTAACAAGCATTTTACAAATCCAGTATTGGATAAATGCTTGACTTTAACTTTTGAAAATTACATCACATTTGAGAATTATATTATTATTTTAATAAAACATATCAAAATCGTGAATAATTTTGTTATGAAAAAACTACTAACTGTTTTAACCGCTAACCCCTCGTTTTTCTCAATATGGGTACTTTTCAGAAGTTGGTCACCATATCAACGACAGAAGTCATTTTAACTTAGTTCATGAGAAAACATATATCTAAGAGAGAGTACTATATTACCAAATGACTTAAACTTAAATCAAAGACCATGACATGTTTTCTCATTTTAGAGCATTTTCTAAACCTTATCCTTCAATTGCTATATACGATGTCACAAAGGCCGTTTTTCCTGGAGAACGGCTCATATACATTATACAGTGTCAAGTTTGAATAAAGTGGTATCGTATCCTCATCATAAACCTACCATGTTCGTATATGATAATACACTTCGTGCATAAAGAAGGCTTACTCAATGACTAGACACAAATAACATATCGGGTCTGAATATGGGCAATGGTTCGTATGTAATGGATTAGTAAATTACATATAACGTCGGACTTACAAGGCGTCGTCTTCCCACATTAATACCACAGGAACACAAAACATCAGGCGATGAGAATATACAAGAGCAACACTTTATAACAACACACTATGAAGAAAGAAATAAAGGAAAACAATGCAGATATACGTGGACCATAAAGATTGCCAGGTTCTCATGAACTTGTTTCATTATTTTATGAAACCTGCGTAGTCGTATTTGTGTGTATCGCACAACAAATTGATAACTCAATTTACTATTATTATTATTTTTTTTTTTGGAACTGACCTACGCCAGCCCGTTTATTTTTCAGTTAACATGAACAGTAACAGCATACACATATATCACTCAATTTATTATTAAGTTCATAATGTTAAGCCGTTATATAAACTCAGCTGGACACTTCAAGAGCAACACGTTATACACAGTTTTGTAATACTACTACCCGAAGGAAGCGGATAGTCTGTATTGGAAAATCGGATTTCCTTACAGTCGCTTACACGACACAGTATCAGACAGACATTCATACGGATTATTGTTACTGTTTAGATGTTTTTCCACCGGCAATACAACTATTACGAAACCTCGCAATCGTCCTTGCAATAAATCGCGGTTTACCATTTCTTTGAACAATGTATCATCTTATGAAATTTCTCCAGAGAATCATGGTCCTTGTTGATGTCTCGATATATCCTGTTTAAACTATAACAATGATTGACAGAATGTTAATCTTTGACTAAATAAGAAAGTGCTTTCTACATTTGAAAATTATAAAATATAGCTTAGCATGGCACTTTGTAAATTTACGTGAACAGCAGGATAAATATGAGTTTGCAAAATTGTTTGTCGTCACGTCGAGTTTGGCCCAACGTTACAACATTGCCTAGCTACTCCCAAAGTAAGTTCAAATTATTTTGAACATCATTTTTCTACTGTAAGAGTGAATTATTGTACTCTAGATTGTGAACACGGGGCCTGAAGCTACATACATGATTTTAATGGTGTCAACAAATCGATACATCCGCAACGAACAGGAGAAGAAGGAGCGCAAACGTCACAAACAGCAGTAAACTTTTGGCCCCGGCCAAAATGACAATAAAGGCAAATATTGCATTATGACTACAGACGAAGAACAGCTAACAATAGTATTACAGAAGAAAGGACGAGTGTCGTGCATATTGTGTTTATCATCGCCTTGGCAATGGATTCAATTCCAACGAAGAACATTTAAGTAACAAGGGAAACGTTATTCTCATTTCTAATATTTATGGCATTTTAGTCCCAATTTATTCTCAAATTGTCGATGATTATTGCTAACTATTGCATCAGATTTGTCTCTAGTGACTAGCACACGTCATGCGCTAATGTGTCGTTTCTTTCTGACATATAAAACAAAACGCATTATGGCAATGCTTACTCAATAACACAATAACTGTCTCTTCCAAAGTACATCCTGATATAATCTACATGTACGCATTGTAATACTCTCCCTTAGGTGTATATATTATACGATACTGATAGTTGTTACCTATTGTAGCTGTAAATTGTGTTACAAAATGGACTGGTCACGTGGTATGGTTGCACTTTAAATCGAAACATTTGGGTATTGTTTCATCAATGCTCATACGGATATCTTAAACTTACGCTCAAATTTTAATTCCTTATACTGATTTTACAACTACAAAATTTAATAGGGAAGATGTATCGTTTGTAGGAGAGCATTAACTGAATAATTGTTGATATTCCAAACCCCTTTACCACAATTTGTACATGTAGCAGTTAAAAACTTCTAACGGATTGAACTTTGGACGTTAATTTACTCTTAAGTTTCTAATTGCTATGATAAATAGTACCCTGGTGTAAATGTATGTTGTAATAATGATTACATATATAGCAAGGACGCGTATAGTGATAGATGAAACATAAACATAGAATGCAATATTAGATGTAAGAAAATTACAACGCCTTCAAAAGACTAATACATGTAACATCAAAAGTATACAATTGTATTAATATTAAAATATTTGTAATATATTTTCTAAATTCATATATTATGCAAATCTTAATAGATACCAAAATTATGAACAATGCAAACAATATAACATAACCCCGGTTAATTCTGGATCGCTCCTCGTATGTTTATGTATTTCAGGGGCGGATCCAGGATTTGGCGTTAGGGGGGGCGTACATTCATGTATTGAACCCCCCCCCCCGCTCAAAGAAATGTGCGAGCGAAGCGAGCAAGAAAAAATGTATCTCCGAGAAGCATTCCACACAATTTCGTTTTACATCTTATAATATTCATTGATAAAGTTAATGTGAGAGTAAGGCGAGCAAGAATATAAGCATTAATTATTTTAGCAGCATATCCCGCATACTCATTCCCTACTTGACAAACTTAACTGATAGCGGTTGTGCGAGCGGAGCGAGCAAGAAAAAAATGCAATTATCTATGAGCAGCATACCCAACAAACTCATTGATAAATCGAAAACTTTCACTGAATTTGCGTAGATCTACAGCGAGCGAAACGAGCAAGAAAACTCGTTGTTTATATAGCCAGGACTAACGATAACCGACTGGATAATATTCACTGATATATAGCTGCTGTGAATACGTCACGAAGAAAAAATGCACTGTCTTTCTGAGCAGCATACCCTGCGAACTACAGGGCTTCACTTTTGTTCAAGTGGAAATGTGAAATACTTGGGATCCAGCGACTAAGGGGTCCAGTTGCTTTCTGCCTCGTGACGTTCTAAAAAGAACCACGGAATTCGTCAGCTGCATTCTGAGATATCTTTTTTTTAATGAAAAGGACAGGTTTATTAGAAAACCAAGCCAACTGTATTAATATTTTATGACTTGTCAGACATTTTTAATGTGCAAGAATCTCTGCAGCCGATGTTTGGCACGATGCTATCAATCAGTCCCATATCTTGTTGCTTGCATACAGCATTAAGTTCACTTTAAAAAATTGCATATCAATATTGTTCTTACATCCAAAATATGATAAATTACCTAGGCTCCGACGATTTTAGGGGGGGCGTACGCCGGGTCCGCCCCCCCCCTTGGATCCGCCTATGTATTTATTTATTCCAATCACACTTTTATGAGGTTTTACTCCAACTTTAGTGAATTGTGCACAACAGCCTGGAACGAGGATTTTCTTGTCTTTATCACAGCGAAATACAATGAAAGATGGATTGTAGTTGACCGATTAAAAAAATCGCACTTTTCGTTTATATTTTTTAACATTTTTACCCCAAAAATATCATATTTTGCACATTTTCCTGTCCCTACATTTTTGATTTATTAAACTTAAACTAAAGGTTACTACTAACCAACTAAAGTGAACCGATTCCTAAAATTAGCACTTTTCGTTTATATTTTTTATGTTTTAACCCTATAAATAGGATTTCACAAACTAGTATGGAACTAGATTTTTAGTATGTTATAAGACACCCACAATGTGGTATGATTCAATAAAAATAATGTTTGTGCATCATTTTTCGTGAATAAAAAGGTAGCTGTCCTGTTCTATACATATATACAAGTTGTAAGATTGCCTCTCAAAACACTAAAAAACACACATAAAAAGCCGATTTTCATAATAACCTACATTGGTCTCAGATTCACAACCATCGTTTTCCAACTCCGAAGACCTTCCTTGTCAATAAGAAATAGGTCGTGAAATGTTCTACCATGGGGAGGGGTTGCATCCGTTTTAGGCCCCTTTTTGAGGTTTGGTCACTAGCCTATAGATGCTAATCAGTTTTTTTCTGTCCAATTGACATACATGTATGACTATATTGGTTTATATCATAAAACCATGTAGTAGGTGCAATATACGCCATATCAGTTTATAACCAATCCCTATACATCTCAATAGCAAACCAGAGGTAATTTCAATTGAGTACATTAAGATGAAACAAAACGTAAAAAGGTTCTTATTTAATTTTCCTTGTTGACTTGTTAAGACATAATATTTTATGACTGCGGAAGTCAGACCTTAGGCCACTTTGCTGTAAATGTTTTAGTGTCTAGACAGTGGAGTAGATAATGCAGTCTGTCTGGGTGTGCATTTATTGTCCGATTGAAAATGTCAAATACAATTTACAAGCCACTTGTGACAAGATAAGACACTGCCTTTCTTCGACACTAGATAGAATTGGTGTTGTTTGATATTGTCACATTGAATTTCATACCTATGATGACACGATCGTTCATATGATCCCTTAGGTTAGGCAACTTTCTATAGACACCATCTCCTCACTCAGGTGCCGTGAGAACATAAGTACATAAAGTTATACACGTACAATATAAACCTTATGTCAAAAGAGCACGTCGCAATGTAATCAGTCTGCAATCTAAAGCATATGTACTCTAAAGAGACGATACGTTGTAATAATGTAATATTATTATATGTTTATATTGCTCGTGCTTGACTGGAACTAACAAACATTGGTAGCATTCATGCCTTATAGAGAATCCAAATTGTTTGTGTAAAAAACATAGGTTAACCGTATACTTTTCTGTAATACTAAATTCAAACAGCACATGGCCATTTTGTAGCAGCACCTCAAGTTGTTAAATTGGGATAAGGGTAAAGAAATACCAGCGTAATTGAAAAAATATTAAGTTCAACTAAAACAACCATAAGAACATCAGATGCTAAGTAGTAACCAATGTGCTAACAATACAAATCATCGAAAGATCGAATTGTGACAAAACCAAGGCAAATATTGACTGCATGTGAGTTGTACAGAATATACAGCTCGCACTACATGTAGTAGATTATTTCACATTCTAGGAAGTGAGCAGTTTATGATATGAAATTGTGATCGATTCTATATGTAGGCATTACATCTAGTAATAATCCTTTCCGTAAATGTCCAGATGTTTGTTGCGCTTTGTCCTTTAATTGTATAGATCATCTCCTATTCTTATTGCTGAATGGTTGGTATCTTAGCCAATCCGTCTAAGCAATATAAATTAAACACATTCTTGGTCGTTTTATTCTTCATTTACATCGGCACCGTTATGACATTATTCTATTCAATATATACATGTATGATTAGTGGCAGCATCGTTTACATTAGACCAAAACAAAAGTATGCTGTGGTTCTATTTCATGTATCCATACCTACCCTTTTCCCCTTACCCTAAACATTTTATTGCCTGAAATCTCGCAAACCATTGATTTTGCGGTGCATAAAATAATTCTCAAAAAATCTACATATTCTATTCTTTTTTCAGCATGTTACCAAAATAACAACTGTTACGTTAATTTGTTATTTTTGGTCTCACTGTTATACTATTCCGATAGTTAACGACTAATTTAATCCTCCCCAAAGAGAATGCTTTAAACAAAAGGCCTAAGTTTACTGATATTACTGATGAATTGTACAGTGTGTGTTGTATAAGAGCTTTTCCCCATTATCTAAACATGTTTTAATGGAGAATATTTAAACAAAAGGTAAAGTATGTAACCGAGTAATTGTGAAAGGAAAGGAATGGTGTCTCTATAAGAGCTTTTTTTCCATTATTCAAAATATGATAAAATGGGTACTATCTTTTTAACTTACTTTACAAATGTAGGTCTCGACACCATCTCGATGGTATCGAACGCCACGACGACAGGAAAAAAGTGATTTCATTTTACCTAAGTAATGTAAATACTTTTTAAATTCCTCTTAAATTGCCTTTTATCAAATTTTGTCAAATGTGTTTGGGATTTATAGAAGACGAATAGATAGAGGAAGAAGAAAATGAGTTTTTACATATATTTAGTTTGAAATAGATCAATATGACCCCATGCACAAACATAAGTACATTTGTAACGTAAAATAGACTATACTCACTCTTTGAACAGGACATCAAGGATAATTAACTTGAACCGCTTTATAAGATTCTAGGCGAACAGTATTGCGTGGAGTATAAAACTGCAGCGGAATGTTCGTTACTATAATGTGGCTTTGAATGCGATAGCATAAGACAGAAGCCGATGCTAACAGTAAAGTAGATATTATAAAATACGGACGTATATTAGATCCAAGCAAGACAGTTAGGAATACCGGATATGCTGTTTGTTTGCATATACATTGCAAAATATATATACCCAAAGAATGGTAACGAACATTTCTAATGTATAAATTCAAACTTAAAAGTTAGTTACCATTGTAACCTATATAACAAAACTGTGGCAATTATATTGCTAATTTAATTATCTAATAAAATAATGTCATACATGTTCTTATTTTACGGACCTCTAGCTAAGGAGTAATTATTTATAAAGTTGTCATAATTTGCTAGACGTGTGGTAATAGAGACTGGCTGACAATATAAGGCCTTGAAATGTCTATTTATAGATAAAGTAAAGCTGAACTATTGTGTTTGTGCTTTGTGGGCCAATTGTGTGCTTAAAATAGTTTTCTCACAGGTAATGTATTTAATTTCAATCGCGTTAAACAATGTTCATATATTACTATACCTGCTACAAAATGTTCGTTACTTTGTTCCACGTCTTAAAAACTTGAAAACATCTATAATGAGCCAAATGTTTCACATAACTTGCCATCCGTAGTTATTTTAAATATCACTTGTTTTTCACAAACGATTTTAGTTATGTTAATTTTATTCGCGAACAAGGCAATGAGCATTGAAAAATTTAAGATCCTTTAATATTTCATCAAGTTTAAGCCGTTGTAAAAGTATCAAGAGAAAATTTTGTGGTATGATTTATTTGGTAAATAATGCTTCCTGCCAAAGTCCTATTATGCAGAATAGACGTCTGATGCATCACCAGCTTAAAATAAGTATTGTTTCGTAATCAATAGCAACACATGATCTTTAAACTAGTTCGACGACAGGAGATGTCATATAACGAACGTTTCAAGTTGACATATGCATTATCATAATAGCTATTTTCAAACACTCGAACCAATGTAACATACTGTCCTCTTGATAAAGCCATTGCGAATTTCGTGCTGCCAAAGGTTGGAAGTGTAAAATTATTTGTATAATAAAGCTCAACGAACACATTGAAAATTAACTTTTTTAAACCACTGATGTGCACCCGCTTATTGAGAACGACTGTTTACTGTTGAAACTAGAACATTCAGCTAATACCCCAATCACACGAGAGTCGGAATGAGCCGGAATGCCGTAGGAATAGCAATTCGTGGTACATTATTGTATGTTCTAAATGTATTCCGACTGCATTCCGAGTACATTCCATATGTTCGGGCCAGTTTGAATGTTTTAACATGCTCTAAACCTATTTCGTTTGAAATAAAATACATATTTAAAAAAAAAGAATAAACTGTTATTCAAAACTCTCTGTATTTATTGATACTGTCCTGATCACACGGCGTCGGAATGAGCCGGAATGCCGTAGGAATAGCAATTCGAGGTGTATTCCTTCATGATTGAAATGCATTCGAAACATTCTGTCTGCATGCTGAATCAATTCGTAGTGCATTCGATATATTCCGGCCAATTCCTGTGTCCACTTCGAATGTTTTGCGCATGTTCAAAACTTTCGAGATACATTCGAAGTCGGGTGGAATATCGAACGGCTACCGAAGTGTATTCTTCCGAAATTCTGATTACATTTTGAATATTCTTACGGCATTCTGACTATATTCGAAACATTACTTAAATCCATTATAGGTACTGATATCAAACACACTACCCGTGCACAACCCGTGCATAATCCCGTGCACAACGGTCCGATGCTTGTGTTTACCGTATTTTGAAAACATATGCGTGCACGATATCGGCTATCATTCCAGGCGGACTCGAAGTGTATTCGAGTTATACTCGAAGTATATAAGAATTGTATTTGAATGGTATTTGAAGTATTCCAACGGCATTTTGACACAGCTGTAATAATTTTGGTCAATTCGAGTTATCATTCGGAATGTGTTTCGAATGTTTATTCTTTCTTCATTCCGACTCATTCGGGCCCATTCCGGCTGATTCGAGACTCGTGTGATTGGGGTATAAGATATTCAGCTTCTGATTGCTGAAACGAGGTCATTCAGCTTTTTGACGACTGGAACTTGGGCATTTAATATTCTCGTTCGATTATGGGTCGGGCTTGTGCCGTGTAATTGTGGTATGTGATGTTCTTTATGTTTTGTGTGCTCGGCTAGTTAAGTTGAGTGCTACCTTCCCTGTCTGACTGTATATCATATGTTTAGTCATAAATACCACTTTACTATCATAAACGCATGCTTGATGTCCTTGTTTTAGTACGTGTTCACATTAAACAAGATCACATGTCTGCCTGTAAGTCCGTTTTGCAGCGTTCCTCCGCTCGATACAGTGAACAGTTGACCAAATCAGTTTCATAGCATTTATCATTAAGCAGAGCTCACTACATAAATGTAGCTTACCTACGAACAACCAACAACTTCTCTCCAGAAGTTATGGGACATTACCGCAACAACATATACTGGTGTATGTATCCACTGCCCTAACTGAACTGGTGTCACATGTCTGAAATGTAGGTCTGTAAAATGCGTCTGAGTTTTTATGCAAAGGTCTAGACAATGGGCGCAGCTGACCTAGATAGAAACAGATCACATCGCATGTATATGCAAGGATGAACACGGATATTGCTTTATATGAAAGGAAATTGCAAGGAAACCATCTTCTGTATATAAAACATAAAGCCATACATGTTTTATAGTATGTTTTATCAATCATAATTAACTGGATGTTTTAACTTATTCCCATGTCCAATCTGTGAGCCAAAATCGTCCGATAAACAATGATAAGGTTATATAAGTAGAGCCATATTATCGCACAATTGACCTCGTGGCTAGACATATGCCTACTTGTTTTCCATAGACATGATGGTTTCCAATAAGCAATAACATATGAGTTGAGAAACAGGCCTCAATTACACGAAAAACTTAAGTTTTCAGTTAGACTGTTACTGTAAATTTATGATTTTACTATAGTTATAGTCTTGTGATGAAGATTGCTACCAACAACTGTGAATTATTGTTCAGCTGATTTGTGTATGAAATGCTCATGAGAATTCAACAATTATAATAAACAATAACGAACTAAAGCATTTACCTGACTTAGTTTTTACTCTAGATATGATAACTTTAAAACATGTTTTTATGTAAAATCGGACATATTATGTATTGCTCTATTTATTTGGCATCTGGCTGAGATGAAACAAAACACACAGGTACATATTTTAGTCATTAAAGGTGCTGCCTCACAGATTGGGCTAAAAAATTTGTATGACGTAATTTTCAAACCTAACCAAGTATTTATATAATAAAAACTCACTGGTGGTTGCTTTATGAAAGATTTATGGCATATAAGCAATTTAAATCACTCTTGATATTTGGCACTCAGTATTTTTCTGTTTGAAAATATCGCAGAGTTTCCTTCCAAAATGTTTTGTGAATTTTGTAATTCATTCATGATCAAACTGTAACTTCATCAAACTAAAGCCGAAACATCTGTGAGGTATTCGGTTCGTTTCGCAATTCGTTTTCGTCGAATGCAAACACATTTCAGGCAATTTAAGGGATAGTAGTGCTAATTCTATAGGGTATTAATACCCTACAGAATTTTGGGTGTAAAAATGCTAAATTACTACAAAAGGCCGATGTTTCCCAAGATATTTTTAATATGTCAATGTGGTTGTTTATGTCATATACAGGAAACCATTACAAAATTACATGAATATTTGACAATTTTATTTTATTTTTGCAATACACCAATACGTGAGGCAGTCCCTTTAAATCAACAAAAATGATTTTAGGAATTGGGGCCGAAAGGGAGTATAATTCCAAATAGATCTTCCTGACCCAAACAAAAACGCATTACATATAAAACGTTTTGTATTCAAATGATTTATCAGGGATTGTTTTAATCATATTGACACAGAACTGCTGAATTATCAGCAACTGTACAAAATATGTGTCATGATTAACATTATTTTATAACCTGTTACTGTAAGGTGACCGTTTGGTTAGGGGTCAATATGTGTCAACATAGACAACACAGCCCATTAAGGCATACTCGTACATGCGCATTTATTTATCCGTGCAAAGTTTTAGTTCAAAATTATCAAATCGTCTAAAGACATCATGGCATCAACTCAATTTCTTCTAGATCTCCCCTCAAACATTGTCGTAAAGTATCAAAATTTAGAAAAGCCTACGGTATTCTATTTAGCACATAACGTAATCCCCACATCATGGCGGTAATGTAAAACGTAAAATAAAAGATCCTCCAGGGGGAACAGATAGCGATTTTATGCCAACACGGTTACTTTATTCGAAATAAGTTCATAATTGCCAAAAAATAAAATAGTAATTTGATTCGATTATATGATTAAGCAGTCATATTCAGAATCTTTATCGGCAACAATACTATTGGGAACATATGTACACAATTAGGGAGTAAATACTGGGAGCAGCATCAGAAGAAGTTATACTTAGGTACACATCTACATAGCAACCAACCAGTTATTATGTCTTGTAGTTATTTCATAGACAACAAACACCATTAAATATTTATTTTCGCTTTTCATATTACTTAAAATATATTAAATGTTACCCATAATCCATGTTTGTTGAGGTAATGTGAGTTTTAAATAGACATATTTAATGAAAATTGCCATAGTAAAGGAATATTTCCGGTCACACACTGACAATGGATTTGTTTATTACTACCTAAAGTATCGGCTTACCACACACGCTGTGGGGCAAATACAAATGTCATAACGATTAAAGATATTATGTTCTCATTAATTTGTTATTTTGAAACCAACACGTTTGATACTCTACTTTTTTTGTTTACAGGTGTTAGGTTTTTATAGGATACGACACAGTTGTTTTAGTGGATAGTCGTACTATTTATTATGCGACAGACTGGTGGAACTACTTTATGTTGGTATAACACTAATTTATTTTTGTCACGTAGAGAGATATTTTCCGTTATGTTTTCATTACAATGACTAAAATTATAATTTACAAAGGTTTATATTTAGCTAATTTGATCACAAAAAGAGATTTATCTTTATCAATTTAAACGCGCAATGTTTAGATGGGCATAACAAATCTTCAAAATGAATATAGTGCGCCAAGGATATGTTATATTTACAAACACGAATCTGTTTGGTCAACTAACTTAACAGTAACCAGTTATGGTCAGTTTTGTACTAAAAACATCACTGATAAACCTTGTCCATCTCAATTACCCACCTTTGTGAAATATACCAAATTGTCCCACCTTACTCATTTTCGTGGGCGCATTATACCAATAACCTAAAAAAATGTTTGAATCGTACATCCCATAAACAAGTTATATTACCAGCCACATATCTTGAGTTGCAAGCTTGCAAAGTTTTGATTTAAAACTATACATTGTTCCAGGATCGTTTATAAAACTAATTTCAAGTTAAATCCCACCAGCAGAGTCGATTAAACTGAGTTAATTGACAATATAAAACGAAACACCTCAATTTTCCACGTACTTGCAATAAATTTTTGGGGAATACGTGATAGATATATGTATAAAAAGAACCCTAGTGTGTTTAATTTGATTCCTACGTGTGCCGTGCAATGTTTGATGTCATAAAATCATAGTGTTAAATTCATCGTGGTGATACATTGTATTTTTGTTTCTATGACGATTGTGATGTAGTCATGTTGTGCTGAGTACGCTGATATTTCAGTAATATTTTGCTAATGAACGTGTGTTATTCAGTCAATAGACTGTGCAATAAAATGCATGGATTCATAATTTTAATAGTATTATGTCCATCAGCACATTATAAATACGTTCTGATCAAATTGGCTGAAATGTCCGTAATAAGAATCATTGCAACTGAAAACATCTCTCTATATCGCATTATTACGTGAACAAAAACATCGATCTATTAAAATACATTTATTAAGTTATAGAATTAATTTTACAATTGAAGTACTTAGCAAATGATATCACGTGAGAGAGAGAGAGAGAGAGAGAGAGAGAGAGAGAGAGAGAGAGAGAGAGAGAGAGAGAGAGAGAGAGAGAGAGAGAGAGAGAGAGAGAGAGAGAGAGAGAGAGAGAGAGAGAGAGAGAGAGAGAGAGAGAGAGAGAGAGAGAGAGAGAGAGAGTTGAATTTACAGCGCCCATGTTGTTGGTAAAAAAACATGAAGACACCACTTCCGGGTTTGACATCAATAAAAACGGTACAAAAACACATATTGTTCAATATCAGACAAATTAGCGAGTGTTAAATGGAGCATGACTTACCTAGCCTTGTTTGTTGATAATTTTGTAGACATTAAACTGTTCTAAGTGCACTTAAGACGGCAAAAAAACCAGTTTTTATTTCCGAAATGTGCCAGACGTGAAATATTATCAAGGCAGATGACTGCTGATCGATCGCCAGAAAACCACTTCCGTCACCAAACTATCGCTTTCTTCTCACTAAACTATTGGTAGAAATCAACATTCTTTTCTCATGTCAACAATTAATTAAAAAACACGTTTTCTTGTCATTTGGCGACGTTTAATGTCAATATTCAAGAAATATGTGAGTATTTTATGTCACGTTTATTTACGACGTTTACTCAACGACGTCATTTTGCGCGTAAGCCCAAAAGTCGCAGTCGCGGCCACATATATTTGATGAAACTGCTAGTAGATCACTTGTAACAATATTTTAATGCAATTTATATTTTGTCACATTATGAGTGTATGTATTATATGTTATTGTGTACAATGTCATTTGCATATATACGTACTAATATAGAAATAAACGGGGTTACATATAAATGGGTCCTCAAACAGACAAAGGTATTCATACCACCAGCTAGCTATTGGTGAATGGCAGGTTTTTATTGTTCATTCATCCAATAGATTACTGGAGGACATTTTGCATATGAATATGGTGATCTCTCTTACACATAATAATTATATGTTAAGGAGAGTGCTAATATATGCTTAGCCTCAGATGTTGCCCAATCCTATATACTGTGTTATAAATAAATTACATATTGAATAACAAATATCTAGTTCATGGTGAATAGTATCAAGTATGAAATGATTTTGTATGACATGCTGTTTTTCTGGCTCGCTTCGCTCATACAGTAACTTTATCAGTGGATAGCATCAAGAAGAGAACAAGTTTGTGTGGTATGCAGCTCAGATAAAAATGATTTTTTTTCTGCCTCGCTGTCACAATAACTCTTTTTTTGAATCGTACTATATATCAGGTAAAGCGATTTTTTCTACCTCTCTTTGCTCGCAAATAACTTCAGTAAATCAGTAAGCAGTATTAAGTAAAGATATAGCTTGTGTAACATGCAGCTCAAACCATCAATGCATTTGTCTAGCTTGCTTAGTTTGTATGGGAAAGCATAAAGTAGAGAAATAGTTAGGTGGTAAGCTGTCTGCTAAGATGAAAACTTCATTCTTTCTAGCTCACACACTATTTACATAACGATGCGTTTGTGTGCTGCCCCTCAGATATTGTATTTTTACAATACTGTCAGAGCTTCAATGTCCGTCAACGGGAAAGGGTAGCTCTACCCCCGCCTCTGAAAATTCCCAGTCACCTCTTCAAGAACCAATTTCGCACCCCGTTTTGAACTGAAGGTTGGTCTATACTCTATAATGACTACATAACATAACATAGCTAGCCCAATGTTTGAAATTCCTTTGTTGGATGAAACTTATGTTGAAAAACAGCTTAACGCTATTGACCAAACGAACTCTACAAGTTTAGATGGTCTATGTCCCAAATTTCTGAAAATGTCTGCGGCAATAATATCCAGACCAGTCACTCATATACTGAATTTGAGTATTTCTAAATACATATTTCCCGATCAGTTCAAAATGGCGAAAGTTACACAAATCCAACAAAAAGGCTCTAAATGTGACAGAAATAATTATAGGCAAATCTCAGTACTTCCTATCTTGTCAAAAATCATTGAACGTCATATTCCTGACCACTTAAAAAGATATCTCGAAGAGCAAAACCTACTTTTCAAACACCAGTCAGGATTCAGAGCCAATCACTCCTGTGCAACAGCTTTAACTTCGATAGATGATAGATGGATAACTTCAATTAATGAACATAAAGTTGTTGGAACAGTGTTTCTAGACTTGTCAAAGGCATTTGATTTAGTGAACCATTCAATACATTGTAACAAGTTAAAAGCATACAATTTCAGCCAATCAGCACTCAATTGGTTCGAATCATATTTGACAAACATACAACAAAGGGTGTGTGTATCTGGGAAGCTCTCAGAGGCAGGTCATATCGCATCAGGCGTCCCACAGGGATATGTCCTTGGGCGTATACTATTTATAATGTATATAAATGATATGCCAGCAGACCTAACAGATATCTTTACTGTCATGTTTGCAGATGACACTACTTTTAACAGCCATTGGCAAATCTCATGAAGAAGTTCAAACAAACCTTCAAAACAATATAGACAAAATATATGTATGGTGTCAGAATAATTCGATGGCACTGAATGCCAAGAAAACAAAGGCAATGACAATTAGTGCTACAAATAAAACTAAATCATGGCAATGCCTCTCTCTGCATTTAGCACAAGATCAAATTGACTTGTCTGATTCAGAGCGCCTTTTAGGGGTTCAAGTTGATAAGAATCTAAACTGGAAAAATCAAATTAACATAAAAAATGCATTTCAAAACTGTATCTTCTACAAAGAATAAAGCACTACATAAACATACCAATCAGGGAACTATTCTTCAATGCATATATACGCCCCCATTTAGATTATTGATGTTCTATCTGGGGAAATTGCAATAACAGTCAAATATACACTATAATCAGATTCCAAAAGCGAGCAGCCAGAGTAATTCTTGACAAAGACTTTGATACGCCATCTGAAGAACTATTCGCTACTTTAAATTGGATGACATTTCCTGAACGACTTAAATACAGAAAATCAATTATTGTATACAAATCATTAAATGGCATATGTCCAACATATTTTAAAGATAAGTTCCAGAAAATTCATGAGGTTAATTCAGCCATCTTAGATCTTCAGATTGTAAACAAAATCTCTATGTGCAGAAACCGAATTTAGAATTTGCTCGAAAACCATTGGACTATTCTGGCCCCATGCTCTGGAATACCTTAACTGAAGAGTTACGAACAGCAGAAAACTTAAATACTTTCAAAACCAAATATGTTAGTTTTTGGAAGAATCACATTACTAGTATATAAATATAACAAACACCAAGCAATGAGTTGGACATCTGACATTAAAAATCTTATTTTAAGATTACCATAATAATGTGAATTTACTGTATATAATCCTTATTATGATTGAAATGTGTTATTTTGATATATCAGATGTAACTGATGTTGTATATAATATGTAAATGTGTTTTAAGAGGCTCTTAGGGAAGATTGGGCAGATGCCTAACTATGTTGCCTCTATAAATAAAGTCTTTATTATTATTATATACTACAAATGACAGCTTAATATTCATGTAGTATGGAATAAGTATGGATACTGTGGTAATCAGGCAGGGAAAAGTAAAAAAGTATCCAACTTCTTTTAAATAATTCCTAGTTTTGCCCCAACCTTCCTATTTTTTCCTAATTGTTCCTAGTTTTCTCCTAGTTTTTCAAAGATGCTGCTGGAAAGCCTGTGGTTGGTCTGATGTTTTGATAATGTGACTTGGTAGTATCTATAATGAGTTTTGAAGATCTTCGACTGGGGCGTTAATGTAAAAAATATACAATGTGCATGATGAACGTTAGATATAAAATATCGATTGGCTATGTTGCCCACTGCATGAGCCTGACGCGAAGACATTAATATTATTTTAATATAATAATTTTATTATAGATTTTAATTGTTCATGTTACTTGTTTCGTAATGTACATTTTGTAGCCAATTAAATATCACCTTAAACGAAATCATGACGTTCTGACACATGAACTCCGAGTCCATCGACATTTATATGATACGGTAAGATGTATAATTGTATATAAGTGACATACAAAATGTACAGGCATGAAATCGTGTCCATATATTATGGTATTTTACACGTAAGCACGTGGAAAAGCAACCGCTTTCAAATTATTTCTTATACTTTAACCTAAAAGTTATACAACAATACACGCACATACAACACAACACCATTCGATGAGGAAATGCATTACTATTGATAAATTATGTTTAATACCATTTTCGTTACCAAAACCAACCAAAACGTGTTATAATTGTAAAACATACCCGGTACATATCATATAAACAGCGCAGTTATGTTGTTTTTTAATTTTTTAACAAGATAGGGTTTTGTTGAAGTTTGTTCTGGAGAAAACAAGCAAAACAACGCAACATGACGTACATATCATGTTGCTTCGTAAAAACTGTTACACTCACTTAGTAAATATCGCATTCTCTAATGTGCGTATATTTTGTTTTATTCAATACGACACATTGAATGTCTATGTGACTACCATTAAAGTCATTATCATTATTATTATGCAATAGCTTTGTCGTATCGATTGCCAAGAACACTATTAAGATAGAAAAGACAAATATTTACAGATATACAAAGCGATATTCTATCCATATAAATTCAATACAGTCCGGCATTGAAACATCTAAAAGCGTACGAGGAAGTGATTCTTATTTCTTTTATGTAGGGTCTATTGGAATTTCCGATCATTTGGCAGATTCAAAGAAGAAGGCCCTCTAGCTCACCTAAGTGATTGACCACAAGTTAAATAAAGCGACTATGAAAGTATTTTATATTTTATAAATAAGTGTAGGGGCACAATGAAGACATTATTTTATACGAACTCACAGTTAGAACCATGCCTTGACTTGGACCCTTATGGTGTGGTAATAAATGCATTATGTCTAAGAGATTATCATCAGTTTTTAAGTGATTATTGTCAGTATAACAATAATATACAAACACCCAGTACCGGTATTCTTTCTTCTCATCTAAGGGTAAGATCACCTCCTCGATAACCTAGTGATTGAGCGTCTGCTTCGAGTTCGGGAAGTCTCGGTAATTTTCTTGTTATACGCTCAGCAAAAAGGGAAAACTGGCTTCTCTTCTCTCATACCCTGGTGGCGATGGATAACATCAGGAATGAGGTGTCCAGAGTGATTAATAAAAGTTGAACAAATTAGTTTCACAATCGACCTAAAATAATTAGTATAAACTAAACTGAAGGTAAGATCCCTGTAATTGCACGAGGAGATTTTTCCTGTAGACACACACTCTGTTTTCACTTCTATAATGTAAAATGTATGTTCTTTGTGCTAATTAAAGGTGCTGCCTCATAGATTGGGCTAAAAGTTTTATATATCGTGATTTTTCAACCTAACCAAGTATTGATGTAATAGAAAGCCACTGACAGTTGCTTTATGATAGATTTGGTGCAAAAAAAACAATTTTATCCACTCTCGATGTCACCCACTGAGTATTTTTTTCTTGAAAAAAAGCGGCAAGTTTCCTTCCAACATGCTTTATGAATTATGCAATTCACTCGTGATCGAACTGTAACCTCAACAAACTAAAGCGTTAACATCAGTGAGGTACTTTGTTCGGTTCAAGATTAGTTTTCATCAAATGCGAACAAATTTTAGGCAATTTAAGTAATAGTAGTGTTAATTCTATAGGGTAATACCCTATAGAATTTTTTATGTAAAAATACTATATAACTACAAAATGCCGAAGTTTCTCAAGTTATTTTAGTTATACACGTCAGTGTGGTTGTTTATGGGATATACAGGCAACTATACCTAAATAACGCGAATATTTGACAATTTTATTTTATTTTTGCAACATACCAACATGTGAGACAGTCCCTTTAAATAAACATCCGGAACCATCTGAACAACGAATAGAACAACATTAGGATAATTCCTTTGAAATTTGGTTTTGAGTAGAAGATATTTAAGGTAGATCCTACCCCTTGAAAATGCTTGAAAAACATACACTTGAAAAAAACTATTTTAAACAGCGTATGCCATCTGATTTTATCATATATTATAGGAAACCATTGTAGCACTTGCGTGTGATGTGAAATGTGCCATATAGTCGCCTTATTCAAATGCTAACACTAAAATAAAGGCGATTTTTGACTGAAAAATACAGCATTTTTTTCAAAATGTCAAACGTTATCATTATTGTATTTTATAATACGAACTCATTGAATATACTTTATAATTAATCGTCGCAAGGGCATGCCAGGCTTGAAATTAGCTGCTGGAGTTTTGTTTACGATAAAAACACCTTCATGTTGATGTGTAATTTCGACAAGGAAGTCGCCATGTTTGCTCCCTCCTGTCACCACAGTAAACGTACAGCAACATTTTTTCAAACAAAGTAATCAACATAATCGATAGCTAGATCGAATAATGCACTTTATTGCATTCATAATTTATCAACTTTACAAACGATCCTACGATAATAACAATGAAATCCAAATATTTATTATTGTTTTCATCTCGTTTGTTTACGAATTTCGCGCTGTGTAGCAAATTTATATTCATGCGCCAAAGTAGTGCGACAGTTTATCGACGAAACCATTATAATGCGGTGTTCATAATGTGCCGTTCATAACGAATGATGACATCGAATACAATATGATACTTACGGTTTAATATAAGTCCCAATGAAACATCAATATCAGCATTTTCCTATCTCAACACATGCTGCACATGTTAGCGAATTGATAATCTGATATGTGTTACGAGGCTGTCTGTCTAACTTTATTTTAGCTAAATTACAAAAGTACTATGCGTTTTTAAATAATCCTTATGTTATTTATGTTCGTATAATCATTGCAAACACAGTTTTGTAACTCGATTGTCAGGATCGTTTCTCGATCACATACAGTTTGTGTAAAATCGGTCATTACATGTAGCTGTCAAAATATTTCAATCCACACGAATAGTCCGTGCAAATGTTACAACGTGCTAGGTAAGTTTATGTATGGTGTGAGGTTACTGCCATGCTATATTATCGTCTGCAAATAGTTTTTTGAGTATTATTTAACCATTTTAACACACAAACTGACCAAATACAGCATTTTCTTCATGTTAAAAGAAACGGGCTAACGGACGAAACAAACGTTATCAGTGACCAGTACGACTAAAGATAAATTAGCAATTTCTTTGGTATATAAACAAATAAAATACAGTGGAAAGGAATAGCTAACTAAATAAGTAAATATGTGTATAATTGAAAGAAATACTAAAGCTTTAATTAATTTTCCATAAACCTGTTTCAGTTCTTTCGAGGTAACTTAAAACTTGTACAAATAATCAAGTTTTAAGTCTTATAGACCCGATAAAATCTGTTATTGACAAACCAACAGCTACCTGGTCCGTCAGGCCCACCGTACCCTAAACTATTTAGGATTTATTAAAAGTCGGCCTTCACACATACACATGTGATATATTTTAATTCATGTTGCTGTATTTTATTGTTCAAAATCAATGCATTTTGACTGCTTTTATTTAAATAAATGGGCAGGCATGACCTTGATCAAATATTTGACAACCACCATTTCTAATTTTTCTAGCATTTTGTTACCCAATAAATGAGACTGACATTTTGAAATTTTTTACCTATTTTGTAATTAACTTTTCATCAATACATTGTTTATTACAAGTAAATATAACAAAAACACTCATTGATATAGATTATTTGAACTTTAAGCTACAAATTGATATATGAGACTAATGTGTTTTTATGCCAAAGGGTTATTAATTCACTGAAGAAAAATACACATTTCGCCCATTAGAGTGAACCTTAAAGGAGGTTTTAACGGACAACGACGACGGGTACCGGACGTGCTAAAATCACAATGTACATAGTGAATAACCACCACAACATTCGACACGAGTGATGTAGAAAACATATGCCTTATACTATAGATCAACCACGAGTTTTGAGCCGTGACGGGAGATTACACTATTTAGTCATGGTTTGTGAATTACTGGTTGGGATGCATTTAAAATGCGTTGATATATATTTTTGTATGACATGACATTGTCAGTATCGCTGGCTCAATCGGTAGAGAGCTTGATTTGCAGTCTAAGACATGCCGGTTCAAGTCCTGATAACTGCACTTTTTTCAACTACATTTTTGTTTCTTTTTCATCAAGAACATGAAGACATTGTTTAAAAGTCATTTTATTATTATGACTTTTCAATCTACATGCAATGGGTTTTCATGTTTCACTGTTTTCATTTATTTCCACGGACCAAGTATTAATTTACCTTTTACTGGATCCAATACTCCAACTTGTGTCAAAGATTTTCGACTAGGTGTATTAGTTGGCGACCCGTCAGTTGTGTCTGTCTCCGAGTCGGATGATGCGTTTGAATATATAATGGGTGCTTAAAGACAGTTTATTGCAATATCTTACGCCAGTGTTTGTGCCCTGCTGGCAATACAAGTTCAATACACATAGACTATTTTATATATAAACTCCTTGCAAAATTTCTGTAAATATGAACCATGTTAAATATTCTTTAGCATACGAGCATCTTCACCAGTATGTATACTAGTCGCAGCCAAAATTATATAATTATGCATGTTTACTATGACTAAGACACTTAATTTTGACTAATACAGACTCATTATTAAATAAATTCTATGAAATGCATAATTTTCTTGTGTACTATTACTTGAACAAGGGATTTGAAAAAAATATAAAAAGTGACTCTACCAAGGTTTGAACCTAGGAAAGTAAGTCTTATAGAACATCGTCTTATCCATTGGGCCACGTATTCAGTTACTTAATGAAACAACTATGCAACTTATGTTGGTACTGCTTATATAAACCTACCCTTTTAGGGTGAATAAACTTTGCTGCATGAATTAGTCACGGCTCAAAAAGCATGGTTTATCTATATATATTCACTTCTGTCGACTATCTGTTGTTCATAACATTGTTTGTTATATAGTTCGCCAGAGATAACTCAAGCCCTATCAATAAACAAACACAGCAAATTATAAACACTGCACGGTCGACTGGCCGCCATGGCAATTATTAGTATAAATTTTAAGACTATATTATTATTTAAGAAATAAAAATCTGTTCGCGTTTATTGTCGGTGAATAAAACACAGGCAGGAGTTCGGATGCGGAAAAATTAAATCACGAGTGCGTAGCACGAGTGATTTAATTTTCCGCATCCGAACGAGTGCCCGTGTTTTATTCACCGACAATATACAAGAACAGAGTTTTTATTTCGGTTCTAAATACGATAATATCCCGCACTATTTAACTGCGCGCATTCCATTTTCACCCATTTGACATTAAACATAATTTCACGCTGAAATTGAGTGGCTTATTAGCTGGTACAATTACCTCCCTCGTTTATGAAAACGACCTTCGTAATTTTCTGAAGGAAATACCACATTTTAAACATTGAAACAATTTTAATAACACGAGTATATGGTATCTATTTCATAAAATGAAAAATATAAATGAATTGATTATCAAAAGCTTTAATAAAACTTGGTTTCTAGAGTATATTGGAGTTTCTTAAAATAGATGCGTCATAGCTGTAACACTGGGTTCTCGTGCAACCCGCTTGTCATCGTGACTCGTAGAAAATTTTACTATAAAGTTTACGTTCATTCATTCATAAATATGTCACGTGATACTTGGCGTAAATAGAAACAGCCAATTTGATAGATATGTTTTATGGGGGTAATAATACATTGTTAGGTCCGCTCTATATTTAATGGATTAATCCGCAGATGGTGTTAGAATAGTACATATGCTCAAGCTTGAACTAAAATGAATATCGAAAATGTATTTGATTTTCGTTTTTATTTGTAAACAAAGGCTAGTGTTATCTCCGGCGAATTATACATGTATAATCATATGTATTTGCGTTTTACGCAATTAATATTATGTATTGTACTGCATTGTATATGGGTACCAGCGGTGATAATAGTTGGAAACTACATTGAGTACAATACGATCCAAAACATACATTAAACAGAAAATGAAATCGATGTGCCGTATGTATCACCACATAGCTCTAACTCTAAGACATGCCAACAACTTGCAATGAAACTCTATTTCAAGAACAGATATAAACGAAAATAAAATTGAATGCGTTATATAACTCGATCAAAACAGTTATGTTTAAAATGCCAGTAAAGAAAATATTGGATGATTTCATCAAAAATAACACGAGGTTATAAATAATAATATTGTACATGTCAACATAAAGATCACCGTTTCATTATTGACTTTGAAATATGACTTGACGTTTGGTTGTATTAACAGGCTCTTTATACTAAATAATTATATGAATATAGTTTTATTGTTTGAAGTATTTAAGTTCTTTGGTGTGGTGTTTTTGTTGCTATTCAGTATGCTTATAGTATTTTGGTGGCTCGCCTTGTGACTTGTTCTAGTAGTTCCTGGCCCCGATCTCCCGAAGCATCTCAAGTAGAAATCTCATCTCAAATTGAGATTTTGCTCAAACCAGAATCGAAATTTACGATAAAATTGATGTTTCCAGCTCTTTAAATTTTACTGTAATAAGCTAAGAATAAGGTTTTCTTTTTTTGTGATTCGAATTTTGAGTCCAGCTTACCATGGATATTATCTTAAAGACGCATGGCAATATTTGAGATGAGATTTAACTCAGAGTGAGATGTTTCGGTTTCGTTTTTGTGCCTTTCATGGTATACCTTTTTGCTGATTGTTACATTCTCTGACCCTGTTTTTTGATGTTACATATGTTTATCGCAACCAAGTCGATGTCTATGAGAATCAGAGTTGGTTTCAAAGAAATAGTGTAATCCAGATCTTTTGGAATCGCAATTCTGAGATTGCACTTTCATTCAAAGCTTACAGGAAACACCATGCACATTTCAAACAATCACCAAAAAACTGTGCACGAGTGATGTATACAAGATATGCTATATACACTATATATATTCAATTTTGCCAATTATCTGTTGGTTCATAATATTGTTTTCTATCAACTTAATTATGTATGTATCTTTTAGGCAATACATATTTTGAATTGTATTTTGGTTCAAGTAGATAATAGTTGGAAATTAAATTTAGTACAACAATATCCGAACAAATGCCGAGCATAGCCTTTATTTGCCAGTCAGCTTTATGCTGAAATATGGCAGACATATATGTGTGCCCCACCCGGATTTGAACCCGGGTCGCCAGATTAGAAGACAAGCGCGCTAACCATTGAGCTACGGAGGCCACAAAACATACATTAAACAGAAAATGAAATTGATGTGTCATATAAATGTACCAAATACATGTAGGTCTAATTATAAGACATGTCAAGGCCTTGCACAGAAACTCTATTTCAATATTAGATACGAAACAAAAATAAATTGCATGTGTTATATAATTTGATCAAAATCAGCGGATGTTGTAAATAAACGCCTACAGTTATGTTTAAAATGTCAAACAAGAAATAGATGCTTTTATTTGTAAGATGATTTAATCAAATGTAATAAGAGGTCATAAATAATAATGTTTAAAATGGCAATATCACGAACATCGTTTAATTTTCGACTTTGAAATATTATTTGATTATTGTTGGTATTGAACGAGTCTGAAAGTAGGCTCTTTATACTGAACAATGGCATGAATATAGTTTCATTGTTTTAAGTGTTTAAGTTCTAGGTTGTGTGGATTTTGATGCTGATTTGATTTATAGTATTTTGGTAACAGGCCTAGGGACTTGTGTTATTATTTTCTGATTTCTCGTTTTTGTTTTTGTGCATATTATGATCTGCGTTTTTGCTAAATGTACATTCCCTGATTGTTTTTTCCTGATTTTTCCTGTTACATATGAATATCGCAACCAATAATATGCAATTAAAAGAGGAACAGAGACAAGTAAATATTGCGGTTCGATTGTTTTCGATATATCGTGATTTAATATACATGTATTTAATATGTTTTTTTAATAAAATAAATGTAAATTATCAAAACATTATTTGTTTTATACAATGCGTTTAACCTATTTACATTGACGGAATACGTCATTACATGCAAGTGTGATATATTTTTATGGATTAAGTACCATCATATACTTCTTGTTCGGCTTCTTTCGTTGCCTATGTTGCCCTTGTGTCGCTAACATGACGCACAACGGTTGACATTATATGTTAGTCGGAAAGTTAATGGCTTTATAATATTTAAGCATTTCTAATTGGAGTAATAATAACTTAACTTTAAATAAGTACTGGTGTATAATATAAGCCTTCATCAATTATAAACATACTATCATTTTGGTTACACATGTTACATATATCACGCACCATCAGAACTTGTATTTGCCCTGGGGCTGCTTGTGAATGGCTTGTTTCCGGTAATAGCTCATTGTATGATTCTACTTAGCGTTACATGAGTACCAAAAAACCCCAATGATATATATCTTCGCCTTAATATTATCTTGCGCTAACTGCATAATTGCACTTTTCATGAAAAGCGCTTCAAATGTTCAGATATGATAATCCCACTCAACATTTGTCGATTTGCAAGACAAAATACTATCATTTGTACCAGTATAAGCTACCTTCATCATGAATTTCCATACCCCATGGGTAACAGTTCATTCTAAAATTGAAAAGTATGTTTTGAGATAGCTAATAAAGAGTTACAATGTTTTGTTTTTTGTTTATTATTATACTGAGCTAATCAGGAGATAGCACTTGAACTATCATGTTCATGTATCCAAAGAATGACGCCATGTTTAAAAAGTTTGTGTCAAATCACGCGACGAAATGCTTCTTTTTGATTGGTTGTTCAACATTTGTTACGATTATAGTGCGCTTTATCACGTATATAGCTCTACACAATCCTTACTTTTGAGTGTCAAATGTTGAGTTAGCACAAGGCGTGACTCGCAAACTTCGTAACAGGTGCTTCCATGAAGAAAACAACGGGCGAATTAGATAGCTCCACATATTACATGAATTACTCCAGGGGTGTAATTATCTCAAAAAATGTTTTTTTTGTAGATAGCTCAAATTAAACTAAAGCCGATGATATAATGTTATAAAAAGTACATTAATTTATTTTCTTCGGCGGTATTTACGATATTGATGATAAAATGACTGGCACCTGAGATTTGTTATTATTTTATTCTGAACAGTTAATATCGTCTGTAATGAAATACGATTCTACGAAGTATGTGGTTTTTGCATACGATCAAGTATACCTCACGAATGCGCGTCGTTTTTGTATGCAATATTGTCGAATTTTGAGCCCATTGACATTTAAAATATATTGGTTAGACAATAACTATTTTTATACAGTGAAAAAAGCGTACAAAAGATCCTATTAAGTCAGACTCTTAAATAAGTGTTATCTAATATCGCAAATAAGTAACGACAGGTTAACGTTCGAAGCAAAGCAAAACTGATCGAGTTGATTTTCAGTGTTAAGTAACGGTGATCTATAGTACTAACACACGTGATCCTGCATTTGTAACTTTTGTCCCTTGCTTATTCCATAGCGGAAGTATTGCAAATTATAATATAACTGTCAATAACGGGTATGATTATTTTATTAACCTGCGGCGTTGAGCCGCAGGATATATTGGATTGCCAAAAGTAAAATGACCATGGAGGGGCACGTGACATGTTCTCGATGGTTTACGATTTCAAAAACAATATCCAAAAAAAAGAAGCATTTTGAAAGAATGTCGTGAACCAGACTAATTCCATTATTCCATGCGGATAACATCGGTCTTTATCGCATTACAATAGTTTATTTACTAAAGAAAGCAGAACTATTCCGAAATTTCACTTTGAACGCGAGACCACGAATCTAAACAGCAGGTGTCTGCAGCTGCATAAGATTCCAAGTCAGTAACAAGTCGAATAGTTTCCTGCGGCTGATAACTTAGTTGTATTGTTTATGATGTGTTTTTTGCCGTTTGGATGCAATTCGAATTTATTCCGGTGTAAGTTTAAATTTATGTTTCTGTCAAAATAATTCCAATACGTGTAATATCGGAAAATACCGATCAATCTAACAACAAACGCCATGATGAGAAATAAATCGTATTCAGTTTAAACAAACAAATATCCTCCAATTATTTGGTTGTGTTAAATGTTTGTGCCGAACGAATGAACAAATTCAAAAAAATTAGAAAAATGTTGATCATGTATCAATACCATGCTTCTGTTAATCTAGCGATGTGTTCTCTACGGGATGTAGTCCTTGTCCACTATATTTATTATTGACCGGGATGATAATGCAGCTGCAGACTCCTGCTGTTTAGATTCGTGGTCTCGCGTTCACAGTGAAATTTCGGAATAGTTCTGATTTCTTTGGAAAATAAACTATTGTAATGCGATAAAGACCGATGTTATCCGCATGGAATAACGGAATAGTCTGGTTCACGACATTCTTACAAAATGCTTCTTTTTTGGATATATTTTTTTGAAATCGTGAACCATCCAGAACATGTCACGTGCCCCTCCATGGTCATTTTACTTTTGGCAATCCAATATATCCTGCCGCAGGTTAATAAATATAGTGGGCAATGCACTACATCCCGTAGAGAACACATCGCTATTTTAACAGAAGCATGGTATTAATACATGATAAAACATTTTCTAATTCTTTTGAATTTGTTCATTCGTTCGGCACATACATTTAACACAACCAAATAATTGGAAGATAATCGGTATTGTCCGATTTTACATGTATTGTAATTATTTTGACAGAAACATTAATTTAAACTTACACCGGAATAAATTCGAATTGCATCCAAACTGCAAAAACCACATCCTAAACAATACAACTAAATTACAAGGCCGCAGGTAATCACCCGCAGGAAACGTGTTGACTTGTACGTATATGGCGCATCAAGTACATGTAACTGGTGAGTATTTTGTTCCGTAAGTACATTTTGTACTTACTCCTCCCTTGTCCGAATCATCATTTTGTTGTCTACTATTAAACACCAACTATGCAGTATGGGTTATACAATTTACAGTGATGTTTACATTTTTTGTACTGGCCAAAATTGACATATGAAAGTATGATTTTAGAGAATCTGGCTGTTTGGTTTCTTTTTACTATTTGTTTTCTGTTCGACAGTTTGGCATATGATTTTTGTGGGTTCTGCCATCCCTGAAAACTAAAGTTGCCATTGAAATGAAACAGAAATGTAAGTGAAATTATTAAGTTGTATGCTTTTGTCTTTGTCTGGCTAAATACAGTTAGTTCTATAACGTTTTTAATAGTTGATTGTAATGCAAAACATATATCTTAGAATAATTGTGTTGGGAAACGTGTGTGCCAATTATAAACAACATGAAATGTATATATAAACAATTGTAGCTTAATCAAACACGCATACAACATCAATGGTAGCTTATATGATTTATATTAAATATTGAACGGTAATAAAACGCGATCCATAATTATTATACATACTTTGATTGTACACGATTCGCTAAGTACAAAAAGAACCGACATAACTATACACAATCCCTGCTGTTTTATGTCGGGAAAAATAGGTCACCTCTACAACAGGGTATGTACTAAAGGTATACTGAAAACAACCTCATTGAATACACGTGCACCTAATAAGTTATATGTATCGCTTTGCGAAAAGATGGTACGCGCAAAGTTGCTCGTATATGCTCAGGAATTTGAAATTCCATCAATAAATATCATAGCAGTCGATCTAATCAAAATCGCTCTATACGTATACATACCGAAGGAACACACTCACTTTCGTCCTCCAAATGGAATCCCGTAGCCAGTGCTAACAAAATAAAAGATACAACCGATCAAGTTAGATCATTTGAAGAAGATTATTTATATTACCTCAAGCAATCGAAAATATTCACTTTCGCCTGATATTACACGATATATTCCTTATTTCCTTTACGAAATGCCAATATCTAGTACATCGTCGGTACCATTCTGTGCGTCACTAAACCACGCCCACAGGCAAATGTTAAATACATTTAAGGGGATAGGGTGGACGAGCAAGATTTGCTATGCAAGTGATGTCATGCTTTGATAAATCTTTATTAATGCGTATTTGTTGATTTACTCCAAGGGTGAATATAGTACAATGTAATGCTATGTTTGTTATGTCCACCAGAGTTCAATTTGAAGAAAAAACGTCTTTTAAAAACAAGCCGTATCGCACTATAGAATGCCCTTAAGTGTTTATACAAAGTGGGAGTTACTCTAGACTTTCAAATTGTTCATTTTACATTCATCTCCAACTGTTGCACGCTTACCTCGTGGAAAATCAGTAATATTTACGAACAAAATACATTCCTTAGTTACTCACTTGGATCGGTGCACAAATCGTCGGCCGATGTGTTAAAATGTCAAAATCAACTGACCGTAAGTGGAAAATACCGGGTTTCCCATACAAAAACTCAGCTTGGGGCGTGGTTTGTGACATCACAGAATGGCGCCGACGATGTACTAGATATTGAACTTTGTGAAGTGAATCACGAATATTTCGCATAAAATCAGGACAATATATTGATTGTCGATTGGATATGGTGCAAATAAATGTTCTTCGACGAATTAGCTAATTTGATCGCTTGTATTTTTAACTTTGATAGCACTGGCTACGGGATTCCATTTTGGTGACGAAAATGCGTTGCGTTCCTTCAGTATTATATACATTTTGTGTACGCATAGAGCGATTTTGATTAGATCGACTGCTATGATCTTTTATGGCTAGAATTTCTAATTCCTGTGGTATATGCGATAGTGCAGTTCTGAATAGGTTTAAATTCCACTATAGGTGCTAAGTAATTAGTGTTTATTTCACAAAACACTATATGTGCCATGCACTGGCTTTAAAATATTACCCGTACATATTTTGTAGTCAGTGTTATGTTCCCTCACTTTTTTCCTAATGTATATTTAACATAGGCAAACAGAGAACTGTAACGTCCATGGTACTACGTCCAAGTACTGCTTACCTTGTTAAATATTTGTAATTTTGTTTGGGATATTTTAATAAATTTCACATGGCTGCTTGGGTGACAGTAAATAATACCAACCCTTCGCCTCGGGTGATATAACTATTCTCGGGTTGGCATTATTTACTGTCACCCTCGCAGCCATGTTTATTCATATATTGTCATCAATATAAACCGATTGTGAACAGTCAGTGTGCTATTACCGGAAACAAGCCATTTACAAGCAGCACCGTGGCAAATACAAGTTCTGAATAATGTATAGTGCATGATATATGTAACATGTGTCATTGTGGCCGTCGACCGTGTGAGGTTACCTTGTTCCGATGTCGGTGATAAGAGACAGAGAAACAGAAAGACAGATGTATGATATAAGGAATCCTGTTGCACTTTCCAAATAGATGGTTTCTTAACGTACAATGTGTACAGAGACAATCTCCGGGTTTCAACCAGTTCATCATCAGTCGAGTTTGGTTTGAAGCTCTGAAAATATGTGTTATTTATTTTGATTGGTCATACTATATTTGTTCTATGGTTCATGTGTTATTGAAGAGCGAAGTTGTGTTTCACACTTTAATGATAATAATAATAATTACAAAATATATCAACCAGGCACACAATATTCGTAAATTATACTTAATTGCGTATTTAATGAATTTCTTTGATAAAATAAAATATTGAGACGTTGAATGATTTAGCAACGTAAACTGTTTTTGGACTTATTAGACCGGTCGACACTTTTGTCTAATACACATAATGTTACTGCTGAACTTTCTTAGCACCAAACCCACCCACACACACACCATAAAGCAAATGTATTTCCAATCCCATACATAAACCACTGGCATGATGCTTTTAAAAACTATTTCAAGATTTTATTTACAGGATCAAATGTATTGTTAATTACCTTTTTGTATGTTCAACACTCGTTTATTGTATACGATGTATTACGAAAAGGGAAAACAATTGAAAATACCAGACAAATTGCAAAGCACTTGGAACAATCTGCCGTTATACACAATTTAGTGTTGTACAATGAACTCCATTTGATACCGAAATTGGCAAATTACTGATCGTTATACACAACTGTTGAACGGATATAAAAGTATATTTGTAGTGTTATTTACAAAAATTAGAAGGTGCTTGGAAGTACATCTAGAGGTCATTTTGCTTTTTTATAGCAGAAACTAGATCTTTGGGCGTTTTGATAGCTGGTACGTCAACTTTCGATCTTTTGACAGATTGTACTTGGATTTTCAGCGGTTAAGTTCCTTTTCTCTTTCAGTTGTGTGTTTGGCATCGTGTCGTGTAATTGTAGTCTGTGCTTTTTATGTTTTTCTACGCTCGGCAGTTTAAGTAGGGTGCTATCTTGCCTGTCCGATTTTATTTTCTTGGTGCACCTTTATTCATTAACATCTGGTCCTATTAATATACGAATGACAATAGACACGCATGTATATTATATAAAAATGCCAAGGACTGTATTATAAGAATGCCGAGGAATAAATACAAACACTGTTTAAATGTCAACCTTATCTTTAAGCTTTTATATAAGAATCTAATTTACCGGGGTCTTTGTTTCTAAATGTAGCATATTAATTGTGTACTTTGTTTTGTGAGGATGTCATAAACTTGTGTGAATTTAATAATAAAATATTTACTCGTGTCAAGGATTACTTTGATACAACTTCATGGCTCGAAATTACAACCAATACTTGCACTCAACACTCAAATATTGAGAATGTAATACCATAAGCTATTATGTGTCCTAGATCGCAAATCTAGATGAGTAAAATGTGTGAAATTGTTGTATAAGTGTTGCAAATAGCATTATTACATTGTCTGTGCCATTTTGTACTATTTATGAGGTAAAGGTGTAATTATTGAATCTTGAGTGCATCCCTCAGCACTCAGACTGGTAAATTACAGTTATAGCTAATAAATACACTAAAATACACTAGGAAGTACCCCCGAAATAATATTTAGAATATTTAACAGTCTTACAACTTCGTGTGCCCAAAATATGTTGCTATGAACCTCAAAATAGTGAATTTCAATATTTGAGTGTTGCTTGCTGAGTGTAAGTATTGGTTGTTATTCCGGACCCAGGAACGAGTACTCTTTAAATGTGTTACAGATTGTACAATGTCAAGACATTACATGTACTTTTTTCAATGGTGTTAAATATTTTCTGGGGATTTATGCTAGTTTATTTTAGGTCGATTGTGAAACGAGTTATATCAACTTAGATTCACTCTCGATATCTCATTCCTGATGTTATCTATGACAATTTTACGAGGGTATGAGTTCATTTCAGGGACATAAGCAAGAGGAAGACCACGTGTCCTATAATGAGCATGGATGCATTTTAGTGCAACAATGTTTACGTCCGCTCTCGTTGTTTTTTGATCGGTCGTTTAAATCAATTGTAATGACCACAATCGCACCAAGGAGCCGTAACCGATGGAAATCGTTTCTGAATGTGATTGTGATTAGGTCATCATTTCTTGGATGCGATCATTGAGCATAACTTGCAGATAACAAATGTAATCGGTTTTATATAATAGTGCTCTTGTTAAAATATGACATAATTGCATGCACAGTTAATATCGATACGCCATTAGGTAATGGCATCGGTCTTATTTATGGTCATTTCCGCCTCATTTAGAGTTTAACCCAGTAATGCAGAAGCAACATGTTTGAAGCTATTAACATGGAGATGTTTTCAAGTAGTGTCCGGTTCTACATTTGTCATAACATAAAATGGTCATAATGAACGTTAAATGTTCCAAACCACCAAATATGTGTTCTTTAACTCAATGTACAGTGACAAATTGTCGACCTAAAGAAATCAAAATCCACCAATCAAAAGAAATAGCTTATAGCCTCATGAAAATGGAAATAACTCAGGGGGTTGCGTATCTTATAATATTTGGTTCGTCAAACGCGTTGAACACATTTTCTTAGACGCGTGGACTGATAACAAGTCCGTTAGCCCCAACCCTACTTTCACTTTCATATTTAAGCCAGAATGTCAAAACATTCTAAATAAAACAGTTTCACTACATCACATACAAAGCATTTTACACAAGCCATGTATTAATATTCATTTTGTTCGTGTGGTATATAAAATACACCTATGCAATTATCGTTTATAGCGATTATGGTTATGGTTTGTTTTTTCGAGTTTAATGCCGTTTAACAAAAATATGTATCGCCATGATTGCTTGTTGGTTTATTCCGGGTTAACGCCGTTTGGCAAACGCCATATATAGAGCACCTGATTGCGTGTAGGTTTATTCGGTGTTAACGCCGTTTGACAAACGACATATATATATATAGTGCGTGTTTTTGTTAGAGGTTAACGCCGTTTGACAAACGACATATATATATATAGTGCGTGTTTTTGATAGAGGTTAACGCCGTTTGACAAACGACACATATATATATAGTGCGTGTTTTTGTTAGAGGTTAACGCCGTTTGACAAACGTATTATATATAGCGCACATAATTGCGTGTTGGTTTATTCGGGGTTAACGTCGTTTCTTAACAAGTTTTAGTTCAATATATATTATTAACTTGTCTTGTTGGACTGGTTCCTAACCAGCAATAACCTACCTTTCGACAGGGTACCAGCGACTTGTCAACAAGAGCAGGAAGTATCACAATTGCAATCAAATATTCATGGAAGGGTATGCCCTGTCAAGACCGGTAATCAAACCCGGATCGCCGGGACACACACTTATTTAAAGAAAACAATTTGCGTAGTTGATTTAATCCACACGTTGTTTTATATACAAATTATATTTATACCCGATGAACTGAACAGTTTTTGCTAACAAAAACAAGCAGTGAAACTTCCTAGTTTTATAACCAGCATAATTCCGTTTGTTTAATGCCGTGAGAAAACGAGCTATCTTTGCGGGAAGGTATTTAATTTGTCTGAAAGCGATACTAATTAACACGCACTGTATCCTAGTCTTAATTCAATCAATCGACGATCTTATAACTATGCAAAGCGAAGTACAGTGTAACCTCCCTTTGCAGAAAACCATCGGAGGCTGCAAATAATAGCCGTTGTGTAAAGGTTGTTGCTCTACTGAGGTAAAAAATATAGCAAATATTAGCTTAGGGAAATTGTTAGGTTGTTGCTGTAGTGAGGTTGATTCTCTAAAGAAGTCCGCTATGGAGAGGTTGTACTTTATGTATTAACTTTATTACTTCGGAATATAGCTTGCGTACTTTGCTTTAATGTCGTTTTACTTAAGCAACATACTATTCTTTATTTTGACTTGGTTGCCAAATGGGTATACATGCGACACGAGTGCGATGTAATGAAGCAAATCATGACGTTTTGATTAATGAATTATAAACTTTGGTTGAACTGTTTTACAGATAAACGGAAATATTACTTTCCTTCGCATAAGGTGTTACTTTCTGTTCCTCTTTAACTTTTAAGTTTAATTTTTTCTTTTTCTTATACCCAATTATCCCCTATTCGGTTACTGAATGCCTATGTTGATAACCATCAAACATCATCTATACCTGCTGCAGTACCAATTATACATATACCACTTTATTCTCTCAGGACTATTTTCACACCTAAAATTATTATTTGGTTGAGGTCTGGGTATTTTTTCTTGATTGTTGATTGTTTTATTATCTTAACACTTACTTTGGTTGACAGTGATAATCATTGTGGAGACATCCATGAATTAACTCAAAACTCCCCTAATCACATTTCGTAAATCCACGTTATTTTTACATCATACATCGTTTATTTCATTGTATTAGCTAGACTTGGGTAAGCGTCTGTGTAGGCGTTTGTTAGGGTTTTCGTTGGTGTCCAACTTTTTAGTTGGTGTCAATGGTTTTCACTTCGAACATGGAAACTTGCTCACTATCGAAATGTCTACCCATCATAACATGGTAGATCACCCCGTTCTAGAGTGTTGTTTTTTCCGCTTGTTTGGACATTTATAACAAATAAAAAGTGGTCAGTTGTTTTGTAAAAAATGTCCATCTCTTGAAACAAACTTAAAACACTTGTTTAAGGTGATAACCCTTTATATAAACAAGAGAAAGGAATGTTTAATTTGTTTTTAACTGAGTTATTCTTCCGACAACATATTTTTATAATGTTTTTTTTTGGGTCAAATTGCTCTATACCTAACTGGGTACTGTATATAACATGAGGTAACTCTATCACCCGGTTTCCTGAAGTTTTTATGTTTTTAAACTTACATTGTTTTGATCTTGTTGCATTTTCTCATTATCTATCAAAGGTATTGACTTCAAACTATAAACACCTGGTTACAATGATGATCCCTTTCGGAAGACAGGGGCATGTTACCCCATCAAGGATTTTCATGTAGTAATTGCTTTTTTACACTTTTAGTACAATTTCTCAATAACTAACTATCATATATATATTGCTTTCAAACACAACATACTTGAACACATATGAGGAATGGTACTATCAAGTACGAAAAAGTCGAGCGTTCGGCACTCGTAGTTGGTGATCTAGTTATTGTGACATTTGCTGTGTTTTCTATCAGCAGCTGGAATAATTATTTGTGTTGTGTTTAAAGAAAGAACATGATAAAGTGACACTCAAAATAACAAAATCTCTAATGATATTTGTGGTTTTCTAATTAGCCATGCAACTTCCTTGACACTGCTGCATTTAATATCAAAACCGAACATCCTACGTTTTGTATAAAACTAACGATACCTTTACGAATAAGACGCAGAGGCGTTATTGCATTATCTCCGTTATAAGCGCTGATCATACACTAGATTACCCAGACATTCTAATTCTACGAATAAGCGTGTTCAATGGTCTTAAAGGTATTGTATTTGTACACTATGTTCAAATAAACTAAGGACAATGTAAAGGAATGATTTTATGTGTCCCTGTTTGTTTTAATAATTCTAAATTCATGTTCATATAATTACGTCCTTTCAATAATCAGTATGCGTTACATCATGGTATTCGTAATATGCAGACATAGCCATGTTAGCCTTATTTACAACGTGCTGTAGCTTAAAATCTTTCCAAATATGCTGATTGCAGTCATGCTACCAATTTATATTTTTACATAACCAATGTTCAACATAACAGTAAAGATAGATTCAGTCATATAGATAGATAGCTTTTATTCAGAAAAAGGCTTTTAGCCAATCATTCTACAAACATATATACAATTATAAACACAGCATGTCAATGGTGGTATCAGAACAAAATCATGAAAATATGTACATATAGTATATATAGTATGTTCAGATTTAGAAAATGATGAATACATGTAATTAAATAAATAAGCACATATTAAAGTTATTCTATAAACACTTACATGTGTGTCTAACAGAAACACGTTGAAAATCGGTAAGGCGTGAATGGGACTATTAGAAGTATAGTTGCGACCTTAATTCAAAACTTTTGTGTACAAACAATGATAGGGTTTTATAGTTCATTGATTTTCGCTGTTCAATAGTTCACATTTACGTTCATTAAATGGTAACAATATGTACATGCATGTACAAAATATGAAAGTGTAGTCTGAATGTCATTATGCTTTGTGAGAGTTTGGTAAATAAGTCAATAGGTAGTTAAATATCGCACATTTTGTAAGTTTTAACATGTGCGTCCGTCATGCAGACATTTCATGCGTCAACCACAGTCTTGTAATTATTATGTTAACTGTGATAATTTTCGTACAGGTTTTAGATTGTTAAAAGGTTTCTTCAAGGATCTTAACCTAAATGTTCGGAGTTACTGTGGTTTCCATGCCTCTACATTGTTATGTACATAGACAATACTATTTTGCGTGAAGTAATCGTGCATAACGGCCAAATAGACGATGACATTTATAGATCAACCACGAGTTTTGAGCCGTGACAGGAGATTACACTATTTAGTCATGGTTTGTGAATTACTCTTTGGGATGCATTTAAAATGCGTTGATATATATTTTTGTATGACATGACATTGTCGGTATCGCTGGCTCAATCGGTAGAGAGCTTGATTTTCAGTCTAAGTCATGCAGGTTCAAGTCCTGATAACTGCACTTTTTTCTCAACTACACTTTTTTGTTTCATTTTCATCAAGAACATGAAGACATTGTTTAAAAGTCATTTTATTATTATCAATCTACATGCAATGGGTTTTCATGTTTCACTGTTTTCATTTCTTTCCACGGACCCAGTATTAATTTACCTTTTACTGGATCCAATACTTAAACTTGTGTCAAAGATTTTCGACTTTGTGTATTGGTTGGCGACCCGTCAGTTTTGTCTGTCTCCGAGTCGGATGATGCATTTGAATATATAGTGGGTGCTTAAAGACAGTTTATTGCAATATCTTACGCCAGTGTTTGTGTCCTGCTGACAATACAAGTTCAAATACACATAGACTATTTTATATATAAACTCCTTGCAAAATTTCTGTAAATAATATGAACTAATGCACAGCATATGTAGCGGACTATGTCAGTTGTCCTACATTATTTGTAACATGCTCATCTAGTACTGGATTTTTTGGTGATGCATAACTTCACAAAAAATTGTTTGGTTACGAAGTTACGAATCTGGAGCAAGCCGTTTCCAAAAGGCGCTACCGAGCGCTTTCCTACGTCTATGCAACATATCGAAGCGGTTCGTTGCACAAGAAAGCGCGCGATAGCGGTTTGATACGAAATATTGGGTACAAAGTAACGAAAGACGATACAAACCTGCTATCGTTTGTCAGTCCGAATGAACACGAATAATACACGTTTTTCAATTTGTTTAATTCTAGGTCTACTTAATTCAGGGGTAACTAATTTAAAAATAAATATTTAGATATAAACACAGATAACAACTGATTTCTAGGCCTTATTTGATATTTTATCTTTTTTTTAATGGGTTGCATGAGCATACCAGATAGTACTTTTGTTCAAATGAAAAGGCTATTTGCATTTCAATTAATCATATTACGATTAAATATCAAACATCTTTAATCTTAATCACCTTTTTTCGTTAAATAAACCCTGCAAACCGTCACAACATAAAAGAGATTTAGACGGAAAATTACGAATTTTATTGTATCCAATAACGACAACAACAACATGTAATTAGTTTTCGCGACCTTCATCCCGCGAATATTTTTTGACGATTTTGGAGGGATCATTTAATTACATCTCGGCAAGGAATTTCGAAAATGCATTTGTTTTACTTTCTTTACAATAACCTACAACTACGATGTGGATTATCACCGTCCGGTCTAGATACGTAAATACCCGAAACGGACTTTAATTAATTGTATTGCAAACTTTGCGAAGGGAAATAACCGAAACTTGTGTCTTTTTAATTAGATTTTCTTAAGATTGGTTGATATTTGGCGCATATGAACGATTTCCGCTCGACTTACTTCGTTATCTCAGAGTAATCATGTGTTTCATAACAGTTTGTAGCATCGTTTATGCACTGAAAATGTTAAAATTTCCTTCCGAAGTGGGCAAAAAAATGGCTGCCTTTTTTGTGTCCAAACATTTAGGAAATAGCCCTCCCCATATAAAAAGTTTGGTTGCATAGCAACCATGGAAGACTGATAATTATTATCTTTTCTTTTCTAGACAGGGGCCTACGCTAGTTTTTGGAATATTTTTAAACATCATTAGAAAATAAAAGAAAATTTATGAGCTGCCGAATATCGCATTTTAATTTTTTTTGTTTTTCTATTAGCAGCCATTTCCTAGTATCTTTGCTTCAGTGCGGGATTTTAACACAAATTTTTAGATCCATTAGTGAATTCAAACTCTGACCAAACCACGTGCACACGTGTTATCGTAAAGCGGAACGACATCCGCAGGCCTTGCGGCCTGCGTATTGTCCGCTATGAACCATGTTAAATATCCTTTAGCATACGAGCATCTTCACCAGTATGTATACTAGTCGCAGCCAAGGTTATATAATTATGCATGGTTACTATGACTAAGACACTTAATTGTGACTAATACAGACTCATTATTAAATAAATTCCAGGAAATGCATAACTTTCTTGTGTAATATTACTTGAACAAGGGATTTGAAAAAAATATAAAAAGCGACTCTACCAAGGATTGAACCTAGGACAGTAAGTCTTATAAAACATCGCCTTATCCATTGGGCCACGTATTCAGTTACTTTAATGAAACAACTTATTTAACTTACGTTGGTACTTCTTATATGAACCTACCCTTTTAGGGTGAATAAACTTTGCCGCATAAATTAGTCACGGCTCAAAAAACATGGTTTATCTATAGTAAGGGATATCCTTCAATAAATCGTGCGTTTTATGAATTAATGGTTTACTGATACTACCCGTTCATATTCCATGGTAAGAACCGAAGGCTTTCGCTTGCACGAGTTTCACAAAGAGGCACGGCCTATTCCTATATGTGCAGTGGCGTCAAATTACTTCTTGGTGAAGTCGTATTGTTTCGAAAAAATAGAATGTTCTTCAGGGATTGGATGAGCGAAATCAAGCCCGCTGATTGGTCGACAAAAACGAGTAAACCCTAAATATCATTTGATCCGGAATTTTACATTTGGTTCTGAATGACACGGATATAATCATAAATATAGACATTAGTTTTAATAGAACATTATCCAAAACGGTGTGTGAATGTGCTTTTTTCTGTAATACTCTAATCTTTCTTTTGGAATTTTACCTCTGAGGGTTGTAATTGAAATATAGTACCAAACTACTTACAAAACATCATTGTAGAATGAAAGAAAACAAATGTCCTACACTCAAGAAATGCTATTATCCATGGTGTGATCTGGCTAATGGGGTCTTCCCGATAATAACTTAGTCTGTGTTTTAAGTAAGACGCTAACTTCCAATACTTAATTCGACTTACTAGAGGACGAATTGAAACTGAAAAATAAACCTCATAAACGGATTATGTTAATGGGGTTTTCTCAAAAGAATATTAGACGTATCCAACTGACCGACTGTCTAACACCCGTGCGTCTAGGTAAGAAAATCCTGAGTAACGTTTAAAACGAACCATTGGTGACTATAATGGTAAAAATCGATACGACAACTTGTGGTTTTATGTAACGGTATGTGCACAGCTAGGGGATTTTCTCAAAAAAATGTAAGGTGGCCAACCAAAAAATTGTTAGTTCACCGTATTATTTCTGAAAGCCGTTATAATACTCAATTGAATTAATAAAATAGACATGCCGTTATAATGTATTTAAAACATGTCTGTAGGGATATGAACGTTGACCAGCAACAGTTGTTGACCCCCATTGATTTTAAGATCAGTCGGTCAAAGGTCAATGACGATGTGACTTTTAACATAAATGAAATCCGCTGCAATAGGGCATACATGTTTGTAAAAGTATTAGCAGGTTATGCGCATTTTATTCAACAATACGTACTTGACTTCGAGCTGTTGCCTTTGTACACTGATAACCCGTGAATATGTGTCAATTGGACCGATGCTATTTTGGCGTATGAAGCATATGTAGGCAGTCTTAGACCATAAAACAAAAAATAAACAGTTTTACATTAATTCTAACCTCATTTGGCATCCAAACAATACGTTAAACATTAGCATTACTCTAGTACGTTGAGTCGGTTATCATCTAATTGATCAATCTTACTCTTCTTACTCATCTAAGCATAATGTTTTATGTCTACAAATGAGCGGTTTAGTGCAATATTTTCCTGAATTTTTTTTTAATGAAATGTACTTTAATTATATTCATTTTGAGCTTGTTCAAACTATAATCTAGATAAATACAAAGAATGTACGCTCATCTTTTAAATATGGAATTTCACTCTTTCGAATATGCTTTTGGTAAATGTACGTAATACTATGTGCTTTTTACTTTTTGTGTGTTCCTTCTTGTGACTTTCGTGCTCGGTTGTTTTATTGAGTGCTGCCGACTCTTTCCGACATTTTATCATCTTTTTTCATTAAGACAGTTTTTGAGCGCAAGAATTATGATAATGTTCAATTAGTTGAAAATATTAGGTATGGCTTATTGTTTGCGTAATGTAGTGAACTTGTATATAAAAGTAATTTACCAGTCTGAGGTTAGACTGTGACACTCGGGTTCAATAATTATACCTATAAATTGTGTACATTGATACTGTCATTGCATATCCCCAGCTAACAATTACTATCATTCATATTTCTAGTAAACTAGGTCGTTCAGCCTTTAGACAGCTGGAAATGTGTCTTTTGGCAATAAAGTTCATTTTCTTGTATAGTTATATGTTGGACATTGTGTCGGGTAATTGTGGTGAGAGATGTATTTTATGTTTTACTGTGCTCGGCTGTTTACGCTGAGTGCTTCCACCCTGTCCGATTATATATTATCTTCTTCTTTGTAGTACTATGATCACCATATTCACAAATCAACAAAGTATAACATTTTGACGAATAAACGGATTCAATATTGAAAACTTGCTGGTATTTATTTATTCACTATCAGAATTGAATATAATTTAAGGGATGTCAAACGACTTATCTAAATGACCTTGATGCATCATTTCCAAGGTGGCAGTGTTGTTCAGATAAACAGATCACGAATAGTTCCAATACCACCTGCGCATCTCGTCATTAAAGCAATCCCAACACTATATTTTTGTCGGTTGCAGATGCAGCTAAATTGTGTATGCTATCAAAATGTATGACGGTAATTGAGTTGGTTTTTTATCAAAGTAATGCGTCAAGACACATGATGTACCTCAAAATGTCATTTGCCACAATGTAAGATCCATGATGCTTTGTTTTAAATATATCTTGTAATCATGATTTCCAACGTGTGTTGAATCAAAAAAGAGTAAAAGAGAGTCGGCTCGTTAAGTTGATTGCTACCTTCCCTGTCTATCACTATCTTTTTTTAATTGTAATATCGCTGGCTTAGAATTAGAAGGTCGTACGTACAAAATCAATGTTTTGAGTAAACAAGAAATAAATATCTGAAAAGTACTCTTTATCTATGGAAAAAAAGCTTTTTAAAGGTCAGTTCTGTCAATATGACAACTTCCGATTTTCATGAAAATAGGCTCATAAAAAACACATTGAGATGCAGATTCCAAACATGCCTTATAAGGTCGCAAGTAGTACTTACCTAATTCTATGCCAGCGATATGTGTTCTGCGTTCAACTGAGAAAGTCGTGGTGGCGCCTGTGGCTATCGATGTAATCCCTCCCGAATTGACCATAACTTCTGGCGTCAGGGAAAATACTTTTTTGTGATACAAGGATGTTAGATTGAAAGCAAATCGGTGAAAGTGTACCTGGCAATTGTTGTTTTAATTTCAAATGGTCTTATATTATGCCGACTTCTACTGGTCTTATTGCCGACTTCTACTGACAGAGGTTTATCTGTACTTTGATAAACAAAATGTTTAAAAGCCAAATCTTGTGAGCAATACGTTTTATAATGAAAAAGGTACAATGTTGTGGAAACATGAGGCATATCTGCGGGTGTCTATGTTACCATACTCTTTCCCATATTATAAATTATAGTACTTGGTGGAACTGCACATCTACAGTTTATTTCTCATTAAACGCATACAACTATCAAAACTCACATTGAATACTAAATCGTTCATCGTGGTTGTTTACAACGAATTGAATATTTATTGCTTTCATTTTGAATATCTTGATTCAAGTTTCCATTAGATATTTCCAAGGTGAAAATACTTTAAGACTTGCACCTATAATTATATAAAAGCGAATCTTGGTAATAATTAATGATTTTTCCACGTAATGAAATTTTATATAATATTCAGTACAAATGTTGTAGTATAGCGTCGGTCTCACGGGCAAAATCCCTACTTTTCAGGCAAGGGCAAAAAACAAACGCAATATCTGGAAACAATTGTGTGAAGTGTTTATTTTGCAACGAGAAAAAGTCGTAACTACTTGAAAACACTAAATTCAGGGTAAGAAGCACTTTAATGTTGCATCCTGTTATTAATTGTAATTGTCTATTGTAACTGTAATTCGAAAATCACAAACAACCATGTATGATACAGATTTATTTTATCTCATATTTTAAATACTTGGTTAATCCAAATTGACCGTTTCTTCTAGCATTAATATAACTTGCTACAAAGCTTTCATACTTGCATGCATGGGTGTTGTATTTGAACACTCTCCACACGCCTGTATCACCTTACCCCATTTTGACCTTCACCTTGACCAAATATTGGACTTAGACTTATTTATGGACAAGGCTTCCACAGGGGGCATACGCGTTTATTGAACGCAGTCTTGTCTTCAACATATTGGTCAACTATATTGTAATGTCACTATACTGATGCTTTAAATTAGGACAGTATATACAGTGAAGTTCCGCTAATAAGACCAGTTTTGTTCTAAAGTTAATACTTTGGGACCGAAACATTGCAAAAATCTGCATGATTTCAAAATAATTGAAGTGGTCTTATTAGCGGAACTTCACTGTACTAGTTTGTCTGACCACTTATCAAGCAAGTTCTGTTAGAGAAAACAGCATTTTGTGCAGTTACTTCTTTTTCTCACACCAACAATATTAAATGATCTTAGAACGTTTTCTCGCTTGATCGAAACTCACTCTTCCAAAAGATGCGGGACCGTTTCAAATGTGGATTACAAAAACGTAGATACATCGTTTGCCCGTGAGACCGACGATAGGAAAAATCACGCATTGATATGCAAGGCTATTGAACGAATGAGCAATACAAACCTGCCTTTAGTCTATAGCGAGCTGGTGGGTATATTTGCATATGTATACCCCTGTAAACATACAGGACCTCTCCTAAATGTCAGTTTTCTCTGCGTGCGACTCATATCACATAGATTGAACTGGTCTGTAATTTATACTTAGGAAATACTTCATAGTTTTACGTGATACACCGGTGAACAAATCACGGCTTAGAATTAATATGCGTAGGAATTAATCACGAAGGCCGTAGGCCTGAGTGGTTAATTACTATGCATATGAACGAAAAACTAAGATTTCTTTGCAATCTAACACTTTTAATGTGTGCAATCGTTTACTGACCGATTTGTTTGTACATATGAACGAAAAACTAAGATTTCTTTGCATTCTAACACTTTTAATGTGTGCAATCGTTTACTGACCGATTTGTTTGTACATATTAACGAAAAACTAAGATTTCTTTGCATTCTAACACTTTTAATGTGTGCAATCGTTTTCTGACTGATTTGTTTGCGGAGTGGTACGTTATTTTTCGTATTTCGATAGGCAACTTTGCTGTTTCAAACACGAACCTTCACCCCTGGAATTTTATTCAAAGTAATGCATCTCTAGATCTCATACCGAACTTTGTATTGCATTTTATCGCATATGAATTAATACATGCAATTACTGTTGCCAGAATATAGATTAAATTAAAGAATTGAAAAAAATGCTTCGAAGAGACAATTTCGCGCAATTTCGTTCGTTATGAAAACGTCACAGATTCATGAGGTCGTGTAATTAACATGTCGTAAATTTCATTGATAAAAATCGCTAATTTATACGCGGGAGATTTAGCCTCCATAAACCCACGTGATATACCGTTTATTAAGTCACGCAACAGTTCTATGTATTTATATGGATTAACTTTGATAGACTACCACGTGTAATATTGAACAATCCGTCACAAGAACAGAAGAAAAGTAACAGATACAGTATACATGCACTTGTGAAAGTAATGAAACAGATATAAACTTCAGAGGCACTGGGAGAAATATCATTTTCTTCTTTGACCGACTTTAATGAGACATCATCGACGCTCAATCCCGAAATAAGTAATGTTCATATCACAGATTATTTCTCTTAAAAATGACACAGTGTTTCATAAAACTGTTTCGGGTAAAAACTTTGACCTTTTGTAGTGCAATATACAAGATCTAAGCTTGAGCGTCGACGGTGTCTCGTTATAGTCGGTTAAAGAACAAAAACTATTTTTGTGATTCAACTATTCATTCCCGATACATTTACAATATATATGTACAGTTGTACATACATATTTAGTATATAACATTATGAATTGAGATACAATATGTTATACATGTACACATGACAATGTATATCGTACAACCTAGACGTAAACATAAACATAGTAACTGAATTTAAAAAGGTATTAATTTGGGAAAAACATAAATCAGAAAAAAAGAATAAAGGGAAACATTTAAGAAATAGTTCACATCACTGAGGGCCCTATGGCATTATATGGACTGGCTAGTCAGCCCAAGATGTGTATATGGACCGAAGCGAATCTGATGTCTATATACACTACGCGGGCTGACTAGCCAGTCCATATAATGCCATTGGGCCTGAAGTGATGTGAATTATTTCTTATATTATACAGAACATTCAATTTCGATATTATAGGCCAACTTTTGTAGCTAGATCTAGATTCTAATAAGAAAATATTACATACATTTGGGTTGAACTTGTTTATGTGCTAAAGAACTACGTATCATTATAGGGAGTCCTAACATTCTTGGCCTGTCTGCATATCCACCGAAATAACACAGAAATGTAAAAAACCGGGTTAATTGTTATAATAAATCTATAGACAACTTAAATTGTTTCAAGTATAAATCACCATCCCTAGAATTTCGTCTTTTTGATCATTTTTATGCAAACTAATGCGTCTATAGAGTTCATACTGAACTTTGTATCATAAACGCACATGAATTGATCTATGCAATTACTGTTGGCAGGACATAAATATAATTTAAACAAAAAACGCTACAAAAAGAAAAGTACGCGCAACGTCACGCCCTATGGTAGGGTCACAGTATCCATGACGTCATGCAATAAACAAGACGTTAATTTCAGCAGCCGGTCAATTTTTTTGCCGGTCCATATTTTTTATAATATTGACCGGCTGCTGTACACGTAAATCATGTAAATCAATCAGTCTATCGCTGGATGTATTGACTGATTGGAATAACAAAGAAACAGTTGAATGAAATTAGGGTGAGGTATAATATTATATAATAACTTAGTAAAGAAAAAAGCCATTACATCATTTCTTTTTTCAATGTGCTTGTCTTTTTTAATTTTCGTGAATGCTTTTATTTAAAAAAAAACTTACAGTTGTTTTTAACTTTGAGTTGACATATTTTACTCGTCAACTCAAAGTTAAATATTACTCTACTTACAACGTAATATGTCCACATGAGGAGAGCATATACAACACGAATAAAGTTTCACAAAAATGTTCCCTGGCTATTTTTGTCGAGCCCGCTTGCGGTGAGCGAGACTTAGTCGCCACTTTTGGTGTAATTGAGCTTGTCCGGACCATAACTTTGTCATACATTGACCAATCTTTCTTATATTTGGCATGAATATTAACCTCCATGAGGCGGGGTGTCATGCCCAATCCCCAGGTTTCTATCTCAAAAGTCACAGTTGCAGGTCAAAGGTCATATTGAAGTTTGTACAGATCATTTCTTCTTTATGCTTGGTGGGATTAGATGTAACTTGGCACATTTAAGTCGGTGCTTTTTAAACGTGCGCCGAGGCTCGACATAATTTGCCCGAGGGCACGAATTTCTAGTTTGTAATTTTCTTCTTTAACTATATTTAAAGTGGACTATACATACACCAAAAAGAATGTTAGATAAAGGGCTTCTTGGTACAGACAGCGACAAATGTCACTCGGGACTTTTTACATTGCACCCAAACTTAGTTCGTTTTAAAAATGGAATGAACTTGGATGAGAAATTCCAATGTATTGAACTGTATACATACTGCTGATATACAATAGTAATCATTGATTTTGTTCCCTCGATCATTATTTGGTCGAATGGTAAAAGATAGTTAAAAATCGGAGAGGGAGGTAGCTTTTTTAACACCAAACAGCAGAGAACAGAAAACATAAAACAACACAGACCACATTTACACGGCACAACTGGAAGATACTTACAAAACTTAGTGTATGCTGTTTTCTAATTGTCTTACAAACTAGTGTATTCCTTACTCATCCACCCCTTTATTATAAAGTGTATACAATGTGTGTGGTCGTGCGCTCGTATCTAAAATATATTTACGTCTTCTAACTGTTGCTGCTTTACTCTACTATGTGGAAACATTAGATAGTTGTATACTAATTCCTAAATCCTTTAACCATTGAAAGTGATTTAATATTATATATACTATAAGAAACACATCGGGTTAGCATTAAACCTCTTTTTGGCATCCTTGTATTAACATAGAGCCAAACGAGGCACGTTTAAACATTTAATCGCAGATAAATCAAACCTCATCCAAGTATAAAGTGTTTATATTACATAAGACTCTGTTCGATTTATGAAGTTTGTTTAATGTTTTGTTTTCTTCAACAAGTTGACTAGTTTTGAGCTTATTTGAATATTTGTTTAATGAGCAATTCACACGCATACCACGAGCAGCTCATCCTCTCACGTTTCATTAGCACTAACTGTACTGTTATTTACATATAGAATAATTTAATTAGAGATTAATAACTGGGCGCGCTGTGGCATTGAATAATAATATCACCGGCACGACGATAATGGCTCGAGGGCGCTAGCCCGAGTGCCATTATCAAGCGCCGGGGATATTATCATTCAATGCCACAGCGCGCCCATTTATTGAACTGTTTAATATAGTATTACATGTTCCAGCAAAGGAAATATATGAAAGCACTCAATGTCAACATCTTACATAACAATATAGAATAAAGGTTACACGTCTGTATTCGCCAATTGATACGAATGTGCATTCGAAACAACGAGAAATAGCACGGTGCAATACTCATTCCGAGACAATATAAAACTAAAAGAAAACGGTCAATTAAATATTATGTCGTTTTAGTAAAATAAAGAAGTATGGATGTTCCGTTTTCCTTAATTTATTAAGCCTAGCCTATGTTTCGACGTGTATGTACAATAGGAGCCGTACGTTTTACGTAAATTCCGCGTAAATAACGTCACGTCGCGCGTGCGTACAATCGCAGGGCGATTATTGATCACGTGATCGATAATATCCCCGGGGATATTATCAGTTTTTAACATTTTGATGATAATATCCCCAGTGGGGCGATAATAGAGATTTTGTCAACGCAAAAATGTTACTATATATTGTAACAGGTGTATTAATAGAGTTTAATACACGACTCAGCCGACCAGGGAGGCGGATTATCAACTTCCGACCAGGATCTGAAGTGTATTAAAGTATTTAATACAATTGTTCGATTTCATAATACCTATGGAGTACAAATAACGTAAATATTACTGATGTAATTATACACTAAAGTTGTAACCAATACAATGCACTAAGAGTAAATAAAATTGGCAAAGAAATCTTGCATATGAGCAACGTAACGTCATTTTGCCTACAACGTGACGTCATGTAACATGCGCCCGTTTAACCGGTCAGATTATGATTATTAGATTGCGGACCCGCCGGAAAGGCGATAATCAATCACGTGGTGGTCATACTCTATTTATAGTATTAATACACTATATAAACAATAACATACATCAGCATACATAACTAATACATGTATAATACGTAAAAGATAATAGCAAATCAGACAGGGAAGTCAGCACGCAACATGAACAGCCGACCACGAAAGACACAAAAGTGTACATGACTGTACACAAAAGCAGAGAAATAGCCTTGAACACGTACAATCCACGATGCAACAACAAATGGACACGAACAAGGCAACCTAACAGCTACAACGTCCAAGTGTATTCGAGTGAAAATGTAAAAGTTATAACCCTGCAGCTACGAAACATGGTCGTTAAATGATGTCATTAAAAAGATAATAACAAATCGGCAAGGAGAGGAATGAGCACGGGATCCACAAAAAGAACATTTTACGAAAAATGAGATAATAGCATTGCTCATCACGATAGTGGGGCTGTTGCCGTTGCTTTATTATTCAATAATACACCTTTCATAGCTATACACCATGCATCTGCAGAAACTTACGGCGAAATAAATTCACAGTTACGATGATTATTAATACGAACCTTGTGCATGAACTTGGCACAGATTTTTGTGAGATTCAATTTGCAGATCTACAGAACACGAACAGTTCGAATAATTTCTTGACATATGGGCGTAAAATTAAGAACACTTGTTATGCCGTTGGCAATTATTGCGAATCGTTATCGAGCCGAAAGCAACATACATCGCCGTAATATAGCATTGCCTGCTGTCTGCAATCAGGATATAGAGCGATGTATTTTTATTTGTGAGTTCATGCACCTAAACCAATATGGAACATATCACAATAACGTTAATCTGGTCAATACCAATGAAAACCCAAAAATAGGATAACCGTGGTTTAGTTCTAAACTTGTTATTTAGTATTTCAAAATGGAGTCTAGTAACTTAATTTTAATTCCCAACTGCAGTTATTGTCCAGAGTTTGGATAACAACGACAATGGTAAAAATATGTCTATTTTTGAACAAGCAAAAAGATAATACAAACTGTACACAATCGGACAGTGAATACAACAGCACAGAAAACATAAATACAAAACAGATCACACTTACACGACACAATGCCCAACGCACAAACACAACACAGACCATACTTACACAACACGACAATGCCTAAAACACAACTAAACGAGAAAAAAACTTAGCCGTTGTAAGTGTAATAAGTACAATATATATATGTAACTATTATTAACACAACAACCTCTTTGGTAGATCCTAATTAGTTTTGTAATGATATTTGAACACATTCTACTATTATTTGGAATTGGTAATTAAAAGTATCTCGAATGTCTCATTGAAGCAACTGTAGAATTGATTGTGCCTTTAAATACAATTTTACTTGTTAAACTGCACACACATATTATAACGGAATTTTGACGACCTTGTATCAACAACAACAACAACAACAATAACAACACCATGGAATCCCACGCTCCAATTTTAACATCAACATTCGGAGTGCAAGTTTTCATTCAAATTGATTAATTTGATTTTAAACCTGCTATGTTTTTCTCCAACGTAATAAATATGTAAAACTGTAAGTGGATAATTCTCGTTTTCTTATCTTCGTAAGTCGACTCACGTGTTACTAATAGTTTATATACAATAAAACAGCAGGCATGTATTTCGCTGAGACTTCTTAATGTAAACGCAGTTCTGTTTATACGAGTAATTAAAACACTTTAGTTTGTTCGTTCCGAGAATATTGATTTTATATGATCATGACTTGATTAAGAAATAAAAATCTGTTCGCGTATTTTGTCGGTGAATAAAACATGGGCAGGAGACGAGTGCTCGTGTTTTAGTCACGGACAAACTACAAGAACAGAGTTTTTATTTCGATTCTAAGTACGATACTATCCCGTACTATTTAAATGCGCGCATTCATTTTTCACCCATTTGACATTGAACATAATTCCACGCTGAAATTGAGTGGCTTATTAACTGGTACAATTACCTCCCTCGTTAATGAAAACGACCTTCGTAATTTTCTGGAGGAAATGACACATTTTAAACATTGAAACACCTTTAATAACACGAGTATAGGGTATCTTTTTCATGAAATGAAAAATATAAAATAATTGATTATCAGAAGTTTTTATGAAACTTAGTTTCGAGAGTATATTGGAGTTTCTAAAAATAGATTCGTCATAGCTGTAACACTGGATACTCGTGCAACTTGCCTTGTTCGCGACCCGTTGAAGTTTTTACTATAAAGTTTACGTTCATTCATTCATAAATATCACACGTGATACGGGGCGTAAATAGTAACAGTCAATTTGATAGGTATATTTTATTGCGGTAATAATACATGCCCTGGTTTGCTCTATGCGTATATGGATAAATCCGCAGATCGTGTTGGAATGTATTGTAAAACGCTCTGCCAAATGTTCTAGTACTCACATACTCCTTTTTTGGATAATACATATAATATCAAATCAATATAATACATTATATTGTACATATCATGTACATTGTAAATTTGCAACAAGCATGCACATAAATGAGTCATTGGCATATATATCGTATCCGTACTAATTATGAAAGTTTAAGATCAACAGTCATAAAGTTGTCTTTAAATAGGAACAATACGTGTTTCCATCGCACCTTGTATATTAAATGATAACTAAAGAACCGTATACAAGTACTGGACGCCCGACCTTCTCGTACCGTTGTTTATATGTGAGCAATAAATCAAAGCATAAAAACGGACAATGACTGCTTCAAACTCCTTGATAGAGTACCCTCCGCTCGTCTACCACATGGTATCATCATTGTGATCAAGAATGTTAAGTTACAAGTTTATACATTTTTATGATATTAAGGAACTTGATAAATGTAACGATTCTAAGTGGTTCTGTTTATACAAGGGTATCATAGCCTTTAACAAGTATCATCGATAGCCTAGTGAATGAGCGTTCGCTTCAAGTGCGGGGGGAGGTTTAGGGTTCGATCCCAGGCCGCGTCAAACCAAAGAAGAAATAAAAATGGTAACAGGAATTCCCTTGTTAGACGCTCAGCATAAAAGGGAAACTGGCTTCTCTTCTCTCATACCCTCGTGGCGATGGATACCATCAGGAATGAGGTGTCGAGAGCGATTACTATAAGTTGGAAAACTTTCACAATCGACCTTAAATAAATTAGTATATATTTGTATTATCTATAAACTATAAAGTATCTCAAGTTTCAAGATACATGTACTAGTAATATCTTTGCAAGTTAAAAGCAATGTTTATCATATGTTTGACGTCGCGGCAGCGTAATAAAGCCATTATTTATTTTTGATAATACACTAGTGTAATAAAGCTACGATGTGACGTCACTCAAAGTATTGGCGACGTCGTCAAAGTTGCGCGTTTATTATAGTGAAAATAAGTAGTTATTTTATGTTTCGGCCAGAAATGGCTAACATATGATAAAAAGAACATTACATTTGTGACTTTCCACATTGGATTTATTAAACTCATTGAATAAAATCGATAAAATGCTCGGCAGAGCCTCGCATTTTATAATTTTATTCAACTCGTTCAATAAATTCAATATGAAAAGACACTCATGTAATATCCTCTATATGTTTTACACATTTATATCCAAACAAGGGCAGATGACTTTGGAAATACACATCACACGGTTATCTACCTTGTTGTAATGGATTGCCCTTGTGATGGTGAACAAATGATTTATGTTTACAGTATCTTTGGTAGTTTTTGAGAAATGAACACCAACGAAAAACATAACAAATGCACCACAGACGCCCTTGAAGACGACCTGGTCACGACAATTCAACCTCTTCTATAAAAAAGTCCTATTTTTTGAAACAAAAATATATCACGTACTAGTATGTTACTCTACCATCGACTATACATGTTGTATGTAACAATGTTTACATAACACATCACATTGCTTGCATATTTTCGTCATTTTTGTAAATTTTGAATGACAATCACTAGCTTTCTTGACGTTTATTACGATTACAAAGGTGTTTAAATATCTAAAAAATAACTTCAACACAAGCACAACAGAGAGAGCGATACTTTGTTTAAAAACGCTTGACTACGTTTCAAATTCTACAGTCGTTTATGGAACATAATTTGGTATACATGTACTAAAACCGATATAAAGGATTCTAATTGGACCTTTCGAAAAGCAATGTGTGTACCGTACGACTAAAGTTCACAATCATTTTGCAAAACTTAAATACATTGTATACAAATGCACGTCTTTGGGTCATCGGAGGTAAAACTTAGCGGGAAACATTTGTTACAATGCCGTTGTGTTCCTAGTTATAATAAATAGGTCATACTACATATATTTTTGTATCAACCAAAATCCACTGATTACCTGATAACGACCCTTATTGGCCGTTGAGGTGTTAGAGCGCGTGTGGCGGGAGATTGACACCACAGCGCACAAATATGACGTCACAGAACGCCTGACAGCGTTCTGCCCAGACTGAGACGGACAGCCGTAATGGCTAGACGTGCCTGATGGACGTCTCGTAGTGGTGCGTCTACGGACCACTAGGAAGGTTACTATGGTTGTTTTATTGCTGCTTTGTGCTGATCGTGAACCCAATATACCAATTGACACTTTAGGATATATGCGTTTCTATGTCATCGATGAATAATGCATCAATAGCTGATTTCTCGGATAAGGATCCATGTTCGTTGATACCCGTATTTATTATTGAAGCTTTTTATTGATTTCGTTAAATGATTTCATATACATAATATTATGTAGCTTATGATGCCAAAACTATTTCAATTTAAAGTTGTTATTTCAACTTTTTTGTACACTAATGATTAACTTAATATGAAATAAGTTGGAATGATGACTGAAAGACCAAATTTTAAAACCTATTGGAACAACAGAACACGTACTTGACAAACTGCCAAAACTCCAACATTATTACTGCACCTTGCATCGGATTTATTGCTGATCAAATTTGTTCTGTAAACAAAGCATTGCTTCTGTTTGGTACGTACCTGAGGAATAGTGTTTAGCGCTGTACATGTAATAGCAACGAAACATTGTATGACACGGCGGCACGAAATACCCAAATATACCCAAATACACCCAAATATACCCAAATATACCCAAATATACCCAAGTTTTACCCAAATATATGCATTTTATTAACAATTAAGCCTAAATAAACTAAATTACGCAGTTAGGGAATAAAAAATGTCAAATAGTATGTTTTTTCGGTAAATAAACACTACGAAAAACCCAAATACGCCCATAGTCACCCAAATATTACCCAAATATACATTAAGTTGTTCTAATTGCACCCACATTATTGCATTTTATTGTATGTTTACCGTAAATGAACTTTTTTATGCCTTTAAATGCAAAAATAAATATTATTCCCGTATAATTATGACTCGTTTCGAACAATTCGCTACGAAACGGTATCCTGTTTGGCGAATCGACGGTGTCCATAATATATTCTTGTCGTGAAAATCACTTCTGGTGCGCTTTGTAAACTTTCATATAGGTCTGTTAAGAATATTACATACAAGATCTACATCATTACATGATACAAGAACATTTATTTTACGTCGTATTCAATATACATAGTAACACAAGCTAACAGTTTTTTTCCAACAAACAATTGTAAATAGTATAACAAATTAAAAAACAGCTATAAAAGAAAAACATGGTTATTTTAGATACAAGGAAAAACAGTATGAGGCTCATATCTATCAAAATTTAAGCATATCAATATATTCATGTTAAGAACATGATGATGAACTAGTTGTGACCTTTATGCTCGCCCATATGGGTTATCCCAGTGGCGAGGGTAAGTAAATCTAAACATCCATGGAGTGACCAATTAAATTTGTTCCAGGGGCGTAGCAAGGCTTGGTTTGATGTTATGCACACACGCCTTGAAGTTGCCGGGTATGATACGGGTATTCTACGTCTTGCGACGGGAAATATCAGTGTTGATCTTCGTATTAGAGATTATTCTTGTAGATCTACATATCTACAGATGTGTCAACATTATACTATTTCTAGCATAATTCAATGACCAGCAGTCAATGAAGGCAAACAGCAATTAATATTTAGATCTATATAATTCGTTCTACGCATTACGTAAATACCCGTAGGACAGCTAAAATTACATGACACGCCTCATTCTATCAACGTATAAGAGACCGTGTGTATCGAACTCCTAGCCGCCTGCTCAACCATCTTGTAAATAATAAATTTGAACTGATGTGTACACGAATAGTACTGACTCGTAACTGATTATCGTATACATTGCTATCGCATGCCCGCCGTAAGAATATTTCACAATATCCACAATTATTGTCATTAAAAATCCGAGCCAACCGTACATACGACGGAAGTACGGCAATAGCGACCGCTCCATAATTGTGAAAGAGGGTTTACAGCCCCCGATCTCCCTAAGCATCTCAATTTGAGCTTAATCTCATCTAAAATATTGGCATGTGTCTTTGAGGTAATTTCCATGAGAGTCTGGGCTCAAACTTGGTATCACAGCACAGAAACACCATTCTGAGTTAAATTATTACAGTCAACTTTCAAGAGCTCAAACTTCAGATCTATCAAAAATTCAGACTCTGATTTGAGCAAAATCTCAATTTGTGCTGAGTTTTCTACTTGAGATGCTGCGGGAGATTGGGGGCTGGTCGTGCTAAGTTTCTTCCCAAGACTACAGGATTTGACGCTACTTTTCATTCCCGGGGTATTTCATTTTCATGAATTTAAGGATATCGTAAAACGGGAAACGAGTAAATACATGATTACATACACGTAGGTAGTATAGATTAGTGCAACCTATCCACATAAGCGCGCTCCAGAGCGGCCTTCCACATAGAAACAATCAGGTCCCGATCTCCTTTACATCTCAAACTGAGACAAATCTCATTTCTAATATGGTCATGTATCTTTTATATAACATCCATGGGAGGCTAGACTCAAAATTCGCATCACAAAACAGTTTATTACTGTAAAATTTAAAAATCTCGAATATTAAATTTATCTCAAATTCTGACTCTGATTTGAGCAAAATCTTAATTGAGATGAGATTTCTACTTGAGATGCTTCGGGAGACCGGGCCCACTCATATCATTATGTAAAACACTTTCTGTACATCAACCATACTTAGTGTGTTCACAAAATTAATGGTGTTGTTCTATAGCGGTAATGCACCACAACCTCCACCCTGGGAAATGGCGTTTTTTTTACTTTTGCTTTTTTCAATCCCTGGTAAAATCCCGGTCCCCATGGGCATACAGAGGGTCAAATCCCCGCAAATTGGCCACGCACTGTGGTCATGAAAAAATGAACAGTTCATTATGCGTAGATCTACTTGATCATTGAATGTATGTATACATCCCGGATGAATGTCTATTTGGTCAAACTACGGAGATCGCCTTTCTGCAAAAACTAAAGGTCTGCACTCGCACGGCATGGCGAGTCACCGGAACGGTAAAAACGGGGCAGTTCCCGCTATCACCCGCCAATTCCCTGGGTTGTGGCGCGTTTAAATCGTTTGGTGCATTAAATCATATTTAAGAATTTATATATGACCGTGACCAGTGACCAATAGTTTGATAAAACATCGCCCAGTTGTGCTAAAAAGCTCGCATATTTTAATGTATTCAACAATTCGGAAATCAGTTTTACCTACAATTTGCAGGTACAGTGGTTACCTACTTTACCTCTGTCGGTCAACCGATCACAGTTTAACAGTTAACACATGATTAGCTATTTTTAATTTGCTTTACATTCACATGTATTAGATAGATACATGTATATTACCCCTTTTCAAGTTCGGTCATAATCTTATAACTTCCTGTCACATACGGACATCGTGTGATATATCAGATAATAGTGTGCGGTACTGCTAACTTATCATATCATAAAATCAGTGATCACATACCGACATGCTTAAACAAATGGATGATAAATTTACACGTTACAGTTACACGTTGTTCGATACTGTTAACCTTATATCGTATAGCACCAGGGACCGCACACTGACATCATGCTGAGAGATCAGATACACTTTCCTTGTGTCGGTAACTGTTATACGGTATAGCACACTTGGGCGTCATATCGCACTCTGTTGATTAGTTGGCTTTTGTCATAAAGAGGAATTTGTATAGATTAAAAAGACGATTGTTATCTTCATGGCAGACATTAATGTATGTAGACAATCCTTTAAACAATGATCCAATTCAATATGAAACTGTTTACTACCAAATAAGCTAGCGCGTAATTAATTAACAATATATTAATTACTGTTTTTGTGTGTACGATATATAAATGTATATATCGCTGACTTGGAATTAGAAGGTCGTAACCTTATAAGACTTATGCATATTTGAAATCTGCACCTCGAGGCGCTTCTTATGAGCCTATTTTCATGAAAATCGGAAGTGTCATGTTGGCTAAAGTAAAATTTAAGACCTGCCGTCCACTAGGGTTCACGAAGGCTAAACTTGCCTAATCGGGATGGTTCGGCATGTCTTCGGGACGTTCTGGAACCCTTCCGTGTCGTTCCTGTATGCTTCTGGAAGCCTTCTGGACACTTCGGGACGCCGAAGGTCTTGTTCGGGAGTGCTTCGGGGTAATCGGAAACCCATCGGCAACAGTTCGGGGTGTTCGGGAACCCATCGTCATTCACTCGGCACCTTCGGGAAGCCTTCTGCGAGGCTTCGTAATCATTTTAACCATCCCGAGCGGTTCCCGAAGGAAGCTGAAGCAATTCCGAAAGCTCCCCGAATACGACGAATGGATGAGTTATACACACGGAAGCTATGCCGATCATGTTAAGAAACATGCCGAATAGTTGCCGAAGGCGCCGATTGTGAACGGAAGGGATGCCGAGTCGAAGCAGTATTTCCCGACATTTGCCGACATATGAAACCGGTAGGCGGGGCAGCCGAATGCTTTTTTCGCGTTTCAATTATAGTGCAAGAATGTCTGCCTCATAATGTCTGCTACTGCTAGAATGTCTGCCTCATAATGTCTGCTACTGCTATAATGACTGCCTCATAATGTGTGTTGCTGCTATAATGTCTGCATCGTAGTGTCTATAACTATTATAATGTCTGCCTCATAGTGTCTATTACTATTATAATGAATGCCTCATAGTGTCTATAACTGTTATAATGTCTGCCTCATAGTGTCTATTACTGTTATAATGTCTGCCTCATAGTGTCTATTACTATTATAATGTTTGCCTCATAGTGTCTATTACTATTATAATGTATGCCTCATAGTGTCTATTACTATTATAATGTATGCCTCATAGTGTCTATTACTGTTATAATGTCTGCATCGTAGTGTCTATTACTATTATAATGTATGCCTCGTAGTGTCTATTACTATTATAATGTATGCCTCGTAGTGTCTATTACTATTATAATGTATGCCTCACAGTGTCTATTACTATTATAATGTATGCCTCATAGGGTCTATATTGTTAATGCTATAACGTCTGTCTCATTATGTCTGTTACTGTTATAATGCCCGGTCTGCTTCGTACTGTCTGTTGCTGCTATAATGTCTGTTAAATGATTACAATATATACTAGTAGTACAAACAAATTTACCTGGTACTGGACCTTAATGCTTGAATATGTTACATGTGTTAGCTTCTTGAGAGGAATCATTCAAGTGCCGGAGATTTATATTAATGTGAAATTTAATTACACACAAAAACTGTTAAATTATGCTAACAAAAGGTTTGAGGATCAGGTCAATTTGATCGTATTATACCTCACTTGATCGCAGTGTGCACGAAATGTAAGATGTGTTGACCTGTAGTTAGTATCTATGTATTAACTTGTGCTTGGTGAACAATGTATGTAGGGATTTACAAAGAAAATAAATCATTTATATTTACTTGAATTACTAGTTATATTTATTTGTTTCAATCCATCAACCCTGTTCAAACATGGTTGCCTGTTTTATGCACACAGTCAAGTTAAACATACATATATATAAACAAATTTACAACACTTTATTGAAGCTAAATTAGCTTCCCAGAACAGAACTATATCCTCGCCAATAACAGCTAACTCTTCCACTGAAAGGTCTTCTCTCATTGAGGAATTATAACATTTTGTATAATTTTCAAGGACGAGTATGACCAGTCTATAGAAAAGACATTTCCTTGAATTTTTTTTAAATACAACCAAGAGTTATGGAGCTCCAGCAAACTAACGTTACCCACTAGTCCTAACATTGGGGGTTTGTTTCCTGCCCCCCACCCCAGCTCATACGCCCAGCGGCCCTTAACACACACTGTTATGTATGTATTTTATTTTTTAGTCGCTACTCTTATGCACCAGTCAATATTATGCCCGCCCGGCCTTATTGACTCCGAGTCCCGGGGAATAGACTTTCATTCGGGAATTTTGATACCTCGAAAGACAACAGTGATACTTTATATTCTTGTTTTTATTAAATACCCGGATGAAAAACTATGCCCCACGGTAGGGATTTAGACAGTTTATATATACGATAATTTATTGAAGTTAAATTAGCTTTCCAGAACTAGATTTCAACCAATAACAGTCAAGTTAAACATACATATATATAAACAAATTTACAACACTTTATTGAAGCTAAATTAGCTTCCCAGAACAGAACTATATCCTCACCAATAACAGCTAACTATTCCACTGAAAGCTCTTCTCTCATTGAGGAATTATAACATTTTGTATAATTTTATGGACGAGTATGACCAGTCTATAGAAATGAAATATCCTTGTGGTAACGCACTGGGCTGTCAATCCAGAGGTCGTGGTTTCAATCCCTGGCATCGGAACTTGACATTTTCTGAACTATTTATAATATTTCCCGCTATATCTGGCCGTGTGGTCTGCAAAGTATCTGGAAGTGCCAGGAAACTGTGTATCGGTGCTATAACCAGGCTGTCTATTCGAAATAAGAGCTATGAGCACTTCTGCAGCGCCGGACATGTCTGTATCTAATGTATCTCTCTCCCTTCAGGGGCTTTCTCTCAGTATGTCCCTCTGGTCAGATTATGCTGTATCTGCACTGGTAGAGGATGCACCTGCGCCCTTGTGGCTGAAACACAATCATGTAAAGTGCCTTTGAACGTGCATTAGCATGAAAAGGGCGCTACATAAATCTGGTATATTTCATACGCCCAGTGGCCCTTAACACACACTGTTATATATGTATTTCTCTGTATATTCAGTCATTTGAGGGTGGTGTATTCTAGTTTGACAAGTCTCTTAGTCGCTCGCTCCCCTTATGCACCAGTCAATATTATGCCCGCCCGGGGCGGAGATACAGGGATAATTAGACTGAAGAATCTTCCCGACAGGCGGAATAAGACGACCTTATCGACTCCGAGTCCCGAGAAATAGACTTTCGTTAGGGAATGTCGACATTTCGATAACAACTGTTATACTTTTATTTGTGTTGTTATTAAAGTACCCGGATGATTATTCCCACGGTGGGGATATAGACAGTTAGCATTGCCTCCTGGATGGGGATTTAGACATCAAAATAATGCAAAATGTCTAATTCACCCTGGGTCGCCCGCCCTCGAACCCCCGGGCTGGCAAAATATTGACTGGCGCATAAGGCGTGCTGTACTTGTCTCAGTTCAGGAGATAGCCAAACATTTGCCAAAATTTCTACATCACCCCTTGGCACCACCCTCTATCCACACCTGAACAGACACAACATGAATACTCATTGATGTATGTGATGCATCAGCACCAGTTTAAATAAATTGGACATAAGGCTCGTAGCTATCTTTACGCGAGTACGCGACTGAATACACATTATTCGGACAAAAATATTTTTTTCAGGCAAAGTTCGAACTTAATTCACTTTAAACTACTTCATTCTGTATCGTGTCTTTATTCTAAGTTTCTGTAGAATTCGCCTTGTTATATATACTCAGACATCGAGCCGGTTATTTACGCCAGAATGTTTGTGTTTGTGTGACACTACCAACCTGCCATACTGTAGTTGTTGCAGTAGTCTTTGACGTTAACAAACTGGTCTCAGTACAACCGCAACTAGGGATTCTCTGGTTGTTAAGTTCATTAAGAGCCATTAATGTTTTAAAGTGTCATACTTAACTTTATATATAACCTTCCATTGAAGTGCTTTCTAGAGCAAGAAGGCGATTCCACATATAGGTGTAACATCGTGAGGTTTTAATTTTTAATCGTCATTTTGCATAGTTTCTGGTTGGTTCATGGTTCAGGGTGCTAGACCACCGAATAAACTTTCACATAAGCAATACATCGACTTAGTTGTATAGCTACGGAACGATAGGTTTCCCGCGTTTTATGGTAACTGGTGCCGCGGTGAGGACAAAGCTGTGGCTATGGCTGAATTCCAGTATATGGAGCGATCAAAGTAAAAAGCAGCTCGCCGCCAACGACACTGTGGCAACGTTCCCATGCACTGATCGCATCTCCGAAAACTAGAAAAGGTCACTGTTCTAACCGTTCCTTTTTTGTGCTAATTACTACGTAGGTCTCTAGAGCTTGAAATGACAGGTAGTTTAAGTTTTATAAGAAGGGTAGAAAATATATGCGATCTTACTAGTAGCTACAGACATATGAACATTGGTTGACAATGTTATCATACAGAAAGAACGTTGCTGCCTTGAAAAGGGACAGGCAACTAGACTTCTATTAGCCGCTAATAGAAGCCTAGTTGCCTGTCCCTTTTCAAGGCAGCAACCACAGGTCCATGAAAAGTGACCTAGCCCACCTGTATATATAGACGGTATTGGACACTTTTCATGAACCTGTGGCAGCAACGTTCTTTCTGTATGATATCTGAGGATTTTGTGAACATAATAAAATGGGACTCGTAAATATGTTTGGTTTATATTTTATTTTTATTTTTAACAGGGAAGTAGGCCTACTCTATTTACAATATATCGTTTATTTACAAATAATGATCTTAAAAACTTTATAAAGCACCTTGAGAACGCTTCAAATGCACCAGATTACACCATTGTTTTAAAAAAACCCGGAGAGCATGCCCCCGATCACCTAAAACAATCGTAAATCCACATGATTATAGGGCTAGCTACGCGCCTGAACATGAATTAACATGAAAAGTAGAAATAAGTACACACACTTAAACACTGACAAATCGAAGTCTTATGACAGGACGTCCCGAACCCCTCTGGATCCGCACATGAAGATCGTCAAAGGAGACAAAGTGATCTTCACGACGTGATAATATTATGGAAAACGCCGTTCGACAGGATACTGGTCGGATTAATTAGCGTCCTTAATAATCAATTAAAACAATTATTATTTACATCGTATTTAATCCATTTCAAGGAATGATGTAGAAAATTATAAAAATGACAAGATATGGGCCAGATTCATACATATCCAGCTAGATAGGGTTAGATTTATCGGATACGCATATACGCCGCATGTCGGCAGGATACGGGTTCCGTACTGTAGTGTTTATTTACCGAAAAAACTTACTATTTGACATTTTTTTATTCCTTAAACAGCGTAGTATCGTTTATTTAAGCTAATTTGTTATAAAATTGCAAATATTTGGGCAAGATTCTTACTAATAAAGGTATATTTGGGTATATTTGGGTATATTTGGGTGTATTTGGGTATATTTGGGTATTTCGTGCCGCCCGTATGACAATAGTCAGAACACAAAATGGTAACACACAGTTTACAATAACTCTCGGTTTCGTCGTCCGGACCATAACTGTCAACTAATTGTACACCACCATAAGATGTTATGAATGGCATACACCACCGTGGGATGTTATGTATGGCGTACAATCGATATATATTATATATCAATTGTTAAATGTCACAATTCGAGTTACCCCGACTGGGGTTTGTTGTCGTTTGTCCCCGTTTACGGCGTTGAAGTCCAGTATATGGCAGTTTGATTTTTATGGTTTAAAATGGTTTGTGCGCGTTGTAGGTTGTCCTTGTGATGTGTGGTCGTCCTTCAATGATTTGTAGTTATTCCAGTTCGTTTTGACTGATAATTGCCTTCGTAAGATGTCGATTTGTTGAAGCTTTTCTGTTTTTCCTGCTCATTTACATGGTTTTCTTTTTACATGTTCTGTGCTCGTTATTCATTGTTTGTTCCATTATTCTTTTGTGCTCTCCTGTGTTGGTTCATTGCTGCCAGCCAGGTCCAATCTTCTATACCGGTAATCTGATTAATGCTGAAACTGTCTAATGTGTTCTTTATTCAACTAAAACAATATTAATGAACGGGCAAGGATCGCTAACTAGTAACAATGGCATAGTAACGGACATTGATAATAACTTAAGAAGTAACAAGTAACAGTGCAACATGATCGAAAATGATATTGTAGATTAATGAGGATTGAGTTGCGATGTCGGATAAATATTTCTCGTCCGAACTAAACCAAAGTTTCGTTCAATTCCACACTGGCTTCAAAAACGGAATTGCATTACTTAGTATTTTAATGTAGATAGACTCATCCCTCAAATAACGCAAACCGTACTGGAACTCCATGGCGCCGCGAATTAAATTCGGTTTAACCGTGATGGAACGTCATTTAATATTGGATGTAATTTAATTAATCTTTGAAGTACAATGCACAAAACAACTATATTTTGAGAATAAATGTGGCACCTCAATTGGATTAACGCCATGGATTCTGGTAGGACACATTAAAAACTGTGAACGCAAGACAATACTGAAATAACATTGAAAAACGCTCATTAACAATTATTTGGCCAAATAAATACCGTATACGAGCATGCGGTAATTGATTTGATCGATAAGGTTGTTTTGATTTCTTTTAAAGTGATTAGCCATTTGTTTTGATCCATTAGTCTACTGCACAACAATAGCATGTCGTCACTCGGCAGATGTTGATGTATATGGGGGAAAAAGTGATCATATTTAACATAGAGAACAACATTTAGGACATTTTAATAATGAAGGTTTGAGTGCATCCATTTGACCACATTGTCAATTTTTGAAGGGTACAATTAGTGAATAAATAACCTTGCATGAAAGTCTTTAACTGTTTGTTCATCATCTTATTATTGTGATTGGTTATCTGGTGTTTTAATGCGGTAGGTGTGAACTGTAAATGTTTAAGAATTCTTTCGTGTAATGACTTCGCACAGAAAACACAAAAAACACATGGCACAATGCCCAGATGAACCAGCCGAGCACAGAAAACATAAAACACATACAGGCACAATCCCCAACTAGACATGTTATGATTTGCCCATGTCCAAACTGTCGAAACTCTAAATGAACCAGTATCAGCAATCAAAAAGCTGAATACCCAAGCTGAATAACCAACAGCAAAATGGCGGAACTACGTAGTTTTAAACCTTACTTAATGTTTTGAGTATACTTTCAGACATTGTCTCAAGTATCACATTAATGTGTCATTTACAGAGAAAAATATAACTGCGGTTTCAAATTGACACATAGCGTTGAACTTTACAGCCATTAATATTGTCCAGAGTGTCTAATATTTTATATTAATTTGTCTGGGTAAGAGAACAATTGAATTTACTTAAATTCACGTGATCTACTTTTGTCTCATATGTGTGGTGTATGTGCTTCTTTTCGCCATGGCATATACTTTTGCTTGGGACATATAGTGATTGTCCTGACCGTCCGTCCGTCCGTCCGTCCGTACACACCCACATGTAGTGGTTGGTGGTGGAACAATAGGCTATAATTAGATTATATATTTATTCCGTTGCTTACGGGGTGGAAAAGTTTGCTTATGGGGTTTAACAACCAAAGGGATGAACAAAAGAAAACCCCACATTGTAAAGTCAGTGAGAACGTCCGTTCGTTCCAATGAAAACTAGGCATACTTTTTTATCATCAGTACTTTACATTCCAACGCCATGTAACACTATCCAACATTTGTACAGAATTATGGGCCCTGGTTGACTTAGCTAGTTATTATGGACAAGGTTTCCACCAGTATGTAAGTGTCTTGTTTTAATAAAAACAATTTAGTGTGTCAGTTAAATATACATAGTGAAAATAATTTGAATATTCAAACTATGTACTAGTGTATGTGAATGGATCAGTCTTAGACAAAATAATATACATACATCCAGTTGATACTTCTTAAATGCGAGTAACAACCCTGATTGGTTTTGTATTTCGACGTTTCTCTAAGGTGCGTGTATAACAGCAATTACGTAATGAACAAGGTACAAACATACAATGCGTTCCTTTACGAAATATGTGCGTTGATTTTTGTTATTAATTATTAGACAAAGTGTCAGCTTTTAATTCTCATGGGTTTTATTTTATAATTAAAGCATTCAAAACTTATTGTGTTTGCATTTTGTGGTTATCAACATTAATGATTATACAAAATAATAATATTTAACAATATATTGCGCTTTCGGCTTTTTAGCAGCTTTCAGTGGTTAAGTTCTTTTTCTCGTTCAGTTGTGTGTTGGCCACTGTGCCGTCTAGTTATGGTATGTGTTTTTTTCAGCTCGGCTGTTTCAGTTGAGTACTGATTTCCCTGTCCAATGTCTTACTATCTTTTGCTAAACGTACAGATCCTCACACTATTAGTCTAAGTATATCTTACGTAATAATTCAAATGTAACAATCAACGATAGTTTCGCCATTGAAGCCCATTCGACATATGCTTTTGCATTCGAGACATAAACTTAAGTTACGTAATTTCATAAGCATGAACCAAGGCCGTTGTTAACAAACGTAGGTCACAGCGCCGTGAATATTTTCCGATATCATTTCATAGTGGGTATTATATTCTGACAAGTAGCCAATGTAATGCTTATCAATAGTTACACAACTGCAAAGTCGGTGGCTGATAAAGAGTTTGAATTAGTTACTTCCGCAGAAGACAAATACAAATATCGTAATTATATTAATTGTTAAAAATTGATACTGTATATCAGATATAATCAGTAGAATGTCACATGGGATGTACTAAGTTTTACTTTCCTTTCTTGACACGGTGTATGTGACGTGTGGATTGATTACCTGTTCAGAATAAACACACCAAGGTAAGTAGACATTGTACATACACAAAATGACATAATGTATTTTAATGCCATACAATCAAGTTGTCACACAGTATTACTATATACTTGGAATGTTTTATAATTAGTCAAGGATTTCCTATATTATACAGACCAAGGATTAAACAACTTCTTGTATGCTCAGCTTAATCTTGAAGTGTTTCAAACTATACAATATCTGGTGATTTAGTGAAACCTTAAACATCTTAAATAATGCAGAGGATTGTTTCCGAATAAAATAAAGAAGACTACATCATAACACTATAAAGTAAATATTTAAGTCTTAAGTTAAAATTCAGTTCTCGGCTCGGCTAGTTAAGTTAAGTGCTGCCTGCTCTGTCCGACTTATTAATGTATTTTTAATCGCGGAAAATGCATTTTAATCACGGGGCAAGGGTCATAGAATGCAAATATGACTATGTATTTCATTTAACTTCATACATGTGTAAACATAACGATGATATTGCAAAATAATACAATTTTGCTTTTGATGGGTCCAATCCCGAAATAGGATCCAGCATTAATTTTTCTGACTACTTTTTAAAATGTTTTTCCCTAAGTAAATGTTTTTTTCTAAAAATCCAATTAGTTTATGCTCACGAATTAAACAATGGTGTAATATGATTGGTAAATATTTAGTTATGTTTGCAGAAAAACATCCCTGTACTGGCATATGTATGTTCTACTAAAGGAAAATACGAGTCTTTCGTTAGACTGCACGTTTAGTGCAATTTTATAAGGGTTCAAAAATGTAATAAGTAATTACTACAAGAGCCACACTAAGCTGACAAATAGAGAGTAAGCTGCGACAAGGTCTGTCTCACCGTGAATTGTTTGGTGAAGTGCTTTACTAGTATCGAAAGATTTTGGGTCATAGTCACTTTCTTGACATGTTTATCAAGATTGTAACACGTTTTCTGAGTAGAGGATACGACCCTTTAAGTTTGCGAAATACTGCATGCTTAATAGTGGGTCCATTTACAGATCGCTTCCTATTTCATTGTGCAATGACAGGAAAATATGCGGACTGTATGATATACCTAACCTCAAGCCTTTTTAGCGGCAGGTATTGGTGCTTGTCTGTTACATTGTTTTGTCGTGCGCTGAAATGTTTTGCTATCTTTTTGCTGAGGTCATTGAGAACTTTGTGTGCTACTCGATGGGCGTTCTTTATAAACTGTTTCATGCTTTACCTTCGTTTATTACCTGTCACTGTGGCCTTTTTGTTAGATGACATTACACTGCGGGACACTTTTATTTACATTGTCCTGTTCTATGAGATTGTCTATTTGGGTAAGTGTGGGGTTTGGTGCTATGCACCAAGTGACATTTGTGGCTATCCGTACCACGGCAGAAGCCCCTTAGTCAACATTCCTATATATATGCATAGTCCAGTTTACAGTAAAAATAGAAAACATCTAAAAATATTGCCACTGTGTTATTTTGTGAAACTTTGTGTATTTTGTATGTTCTATTCTGCAATTTCGTCGTCCAGCACAAAGCTGCTTCGTATCTTTTAAAAACTTATGTACACCGTACCAGTTGTGGGTTTTACTTGTGATGTGTGGTGTGTATTGTCTGATTGTTATTTTCTGTCACCTGGCTCTTGGTCCGTTTAAGTTTGACTGACTGAGGCGGAAGGCTTTCAGGGTGGGATGTCCTGTTTTTGCAGTTCCTAGTTTTTGGCGTTGGGAATGGTCTGCATCTTATCAAGTTAAGTTGTGCGTTGTCTGTGCCTTTTTGTTTTCCCATCTATAATAATCAACAATATGTCATTATGAATAAAATAAATGATAAGTAAGTGTGTTCATTTCCTTTGTACAATCTAGTTTGTATGCGTTTAATGGCATTATCTGTGTCTGACTTTACCTCTTGAACAGTTCCGTTCTATGTTTTATTTTACCTGTAGATGACTAATAAAATGAACTGTACAATTTAATTATAGCCACGGAACACGTCCTTGAAAAACCTACCGTTATTCCTCCTTCATTAATACAACACCTTGCACGGATTTATTGCAGATCAAATGTTGGCAACAAACATAACATGGCTACAAGTGTGCGCGTAATAACAATGCTATCTTAAAAGGCAATAATAACCACAAGTTAATAAAACAAAACAATGACTGTTCATCACGTGACAATAGTCAAATTCCAATAAAAAGGATGTTTTGTATTAACACCTTGCATACAACTATTGTCATTATTGCATCAAACACGTGAAAGTGGCGGTTACATGTGTTCATATGACTGACAAATGGCTAGTTATTATCTGTTTTTTCTCTCCTTTAGTCTTTCTTAAACCTTTAATTCCCCGTTGCATCATCAGTTAATTGTTCGTTAGCACGACTAGGAACATCGGACCGAATGTAATGATTGACATTATGAATTAATAAGAACACAATACATGCAGCAAACCACATTACGTATTAAGGGAACTAACTATGTACTACTAGGTCGTTTCGTGGAACTTTGATCGTGCCATGCACTTGTACCTGTGATTAAATTATAATAATTTTGGCATCTTACAACAAACTGGCATCGTGGCAATTACGTAACACGTCATTAAACAAACACGATGAGAACCAAACGTGTGAAACATTAACATAATATTTCTGATCTGCCTAGAGCGATCAATGCATTTGTGATGGGTTTTTTATTAGTCGAAACATGTTTCTGTGTGTTTTAGATACTCACTGTTACAGTAGTGAGTGTGAGTTTTTCTATCTTTACTTTATCCCTTCTTTAAAGTCCAAAATCTATACATAGAATTTAATGTTTCGACACTGGAACAAATGTTAACATTTAGAATGCTCGAGCGGTTATGTTTCCGGTTTGATTTGCTCATCCTCCATTAGGAGGTAACTAAACAAATTTCTGACCAAAGATATAATAAATAATAAATAAGCGCTAATCACTGAAGTTGTTTTCCGAGTACTCAGTCCTACCCAGGTATAATTCGTATAAACCATTTTACAACAATGTTGTTTTACTGCTTAAAACCGGTTTAAATGCCGAAACAAAGCGTTGGTATCACTCTTTCTTCCTGTCTGACCATTATTTCATAACGAATGAGGAGTTTCCCTAGTGACAATAACAACAATTGTTACATAATTATGTAACGAATCTTACTTTCCTATCGAAAATAATCGACTGATATCCCGAAGTATTTGGTTCTATCGGTAAACGCTATTAAATTTTGTACTTTAGTTATGTTTGGTGTTTTGTTACCTCAACTTGCTACTGTTCTTGGGAAGCATGTTGTCCATCCAACGGTCACTTCTGCGATACATTTGTACACCAGCGCGTGTTGTTATATTCCAAGTGAAAACAAGAGAACAATAGACTCTATTACCGATTTGATGAGCTGTATATGATTAATTTACTCCTGTAACGTCAGTGTATTTATATCTGTCTATCCTATAAAACTTATGATAGACAGTAACGATTGTGTAATTCTGTCAGAGGAATTCAATGTTACGTAGTTGTCTTCTTCCAAACGAATAACCACGCATCATATGTAAATTGTACATACATTAGACTTACTTTGCATTTGTCTTCAGTATTTGTGTTTGCACAATGTAACGCAATCATGTTGCCACTCAGGCAGTTTCGCTTACATGTTGAATAATGATCATCACTAACAATATGAACAAACCAAAAAATGTGTGTGGAATGATAATTTATTTTGAAGTTACTGGTATGTGAATAAATATTTGAGTATGCAATTCAGCCTTTGTCCATCATCGTGTGATGAGGTTTGATAAGCTGGTCCTACCACGAGGTACATAAAAATAATTATATATGTTGTGTGGCAATGGTTAGTAATTGTGGAGTCTAATGACTAACTCTTTTTTAGGTTTCTAGTATACCTTCAGACATTGTTGCATTTTCTAGCGATAAATACAAAATGTAGTTCATTAATTTGTCAGTTACAGAAATTATATTAACGGGAGAATAATAATCGTAACCACATATACCAATATATCGTCTCATTTGTTAGCACAATTTACGGAATGTGAGATACGTAAGTTTCATAAAGGCGGTTGCATCTTCGCACTTCATGATAAAAAATATATATCAAAATGGCGAAATTCTTATAAATAATATATATCGCGCTTATAAACGCAAGTGTCTGTATCTAAGCTGTGTCAGCAATAGATGATATCGGTTTCTTATTGACACATAGCGTTGAACTTTATAGTAATTATTATTGTCATATGTCTAATATTTTATATTAATATGTCTGGCCAAGACAATGATTAAACTTCTACATGCACACGTATAATTTAGTCTCATAGGTGTTGTGTCTGTGAGATTTGTCTAGTCAATGCAGACAATAATTAGTAATTGAATTTGTCCGGAAACATCGTAAGGCAAGCCCTCAGATCTCAAATGTGCCTCCTTCTTGGTTGAAGGTGTTGTGTCTGTAATTGTTTTCATTCAATGAAGACAGATTAACCAAATTATTATGAGAAGTATTTGGATTTGTCTGGTAACATTATAAAGCCAGCCATCTGATCCTTAAGGTACCTTGAAGTTCAGTTCTTCCCGTTTGATTGTTCGACCTTTCTCCATAGTGCGAGTAATGAGTAGTTACACAATTAAAAATAAAATACAAAGAATGTGCTATCCGTGCTTTGATAATCGCGCTTCATAATTTTTGCAAAATACATGCTTTTAATTCTAGCTGAGCCTTCTGAATGTATTGTTTTCTGTTTTATAAATAAAGCATTCTGGTCTGTGTATGCGTGCATTTTGGAGATTATCAAAATAAATGATTACACAATGTTTTAATGAAACATTGGTTTGTGAACGTTCTAGTACTGAGATATTTCTTTTTTTCCGGTATTAAATATGACAAATCTAGTTCCATTGTTACTATTGTTTCAAAGAACTTAATTGATATCCTATGTTAAAAACTGAATATTACACGAAACATTAAAATTATGACTAAAAGGACTGCCTCACATATTGGTGTATTGCAAAAATAAAATAAAATGGTCAAATATTTGCGTAATTTTGGTATAGTTGCCTGTATATGCCATAAACAACCACACTGACATCTAAACTAACTTGAGAAACTTTGGCATTTTATAGTTATTTAGTATATTTACGTCAAAGTATTAATACCCTATAGAACTAACACTACTATTACTTAAATTGCCTGAAATGTGTTCGCATTTGATGAAAACGAATCGAAATCGAACCAAATACCTCAATGATGTTTACGCTGTAGTTTGTTGAGGTTACAGTTCTATCACGTGTGAATTACACAATTCACAAAGCATGTTGGAAGGAAACTTAGCACTTCTTTTTCAAGAAAAAAACTCAGTGGGCGATATCGAGAGTGGTTAAAATTACTTATTTGTGCCAAATCTTTCATAAAGCAACCGTCGGTGGCTTTCTATTACATCAATACTTGGTTAGGTTGCAAAATCACGATATACAAATATTTTAGCCCAATCTTAGAGGCAGCACCTTGAAAACTATAATTAAGAGTAAAACATTTGTTTGCAATCACCCGAATTAAGCAGTTGCCTGTCTTAATCAACCAATATTATTGAATGATTATCGATATTTTTTATAATTATAAGAAGCAACTGTGTTAAGCAACTTCAACTTTAAGCAATTGCCTTTTTAAAATACATTTGAATGTCAGTTTATGACAGGTTTGAGACGGCATCTCCAGGTTGATTCAGTTGGTTGTTTTGGACTACAACTGTCTGTACATGTAAGAGTAACATACTACGCCTGGTAACCATTGTCACAATATGAATTATGTTAGGGGTGCCGTGAAGAGTGTATAATTGGAACATAATTGAGTTTATATGTAGAACAAATGCTTTGAAAAGCAAGTAACCTGTTCCACAATTTACTCGTGTAATATGGATTGTGTAACATTGTGTTGACGTTTGACGTTGTCGTTAATCGGATGTATTAAACAACGTCAGTTTCGTCGTTGCTGCTGTTCCAATGTATGATTCAGCCACTTGATGTCTAAACTCAAGATGCGCTGTTACATGCGCATTGGACCATGGACATTTATTTACAATATTATGTCTCATCGCCGGAGAATGTTTTCCAATAATATTTCATAGTGGGTATTATGTTTTGACAAGTAGCCATGTTTTGCTTATCACTAGTAACATAACTTGAAAGAGTTTGTTTGATAAAGAGTATGTATAAGATGTAACTATGTATGCATAAATGTATCGTAAATATAGTACATGTAATTGTTAAACAGTGCTACTGTGTCAGTTGTAATCAGTATAATAGTGCAATATAATAAAGATATCATCCAAATTGGAATTTCCTGCCATACGACATGTGGATAACGGAAAATGAACATACTCATTATTTATAAAAATATGTATTTATATACGCCATACAATTAAATTGCAATACAATAATTTACCCTTAGGTGTTTAATAATAGGTCATCGTCTTGTATTTTCTATATCATGCAGGTTCACAGATAGCAATGAGACAATAAGACGTCATTAAACATCACGATGTTCACGATGTTTTTACAATAATCATTGTGGGTCAAATACCGAGATATTACTTAAATTTCTTATTTCTTTAAAATTAATTTCCACAACATAATGTACGCCCCACAGAAAGAGCTATTTGAAAATATTGCTATCCGTTTATGTTCCGAGTTTGTGATATCATTGTATTTTTCAAGATGTTATTGTATTGCGATGTTAACCATCTAAACACCTTCTAGCAGCCAAGGGTAACGTTCAATGTAGAAAAGTTGTCGGATGTTTGTATTCCAGTCTACAATTGAACTGCGATCCAGTTGATGATCGTCCTGTTAGTAAAGTTTCATTAATATTTAACCTAAAATAATTAATCTATTAGCAATATATACGAACTTCGCGATCGCCCCTTGTATATGACAAAAACATGCATATACGTTTTTATTCAAACGGGAATTAGTAATAAAGATGACCAACTAAATACTTGCATCGAAATATCACAGCATGTCCTTGACAAACTGCCGTAAATCCTCCTTTTATTACACCACATTGCATCGTATTTAGAGCAGACCATATTCTGGCAGCAAACATCTTCTGACCTCTGTTTGGAGCATATTGAATTACTTATCTTTATTGTGATAACAATGATATAGTAAAAGCAACAATACTTACATATTCATAAAAACTCACAATTAGATTTCCGCACATGTCAATTGTTAATTTACTTTTAAATGTAAGCTTTATAGCATCGCATTTGATAAAACCATCGTTATTATTGCATAGAACACCTGCATGTGCATTTGGTATCTAACATATTATTTTGAGTTCATATCATTGTCATGTGTCTAGTTATGTATCCGATTTATTTTCCCTTTACCCGTGTTCAAACGTTTTAGTTCCCGGTAAAGTCATTAATTGTTCGCTAGCACGAGTAGGAACGTCGGCACAAATGACATGATTGACAGTTTGAATGCTACTATGGATTAATAGGAACATAATACGTGCAACAAAAGATGTAAAGGATTAAGGTAACTGACAAGGAAGCTCGTTTTATGGACATTTGAACGTGGCACACACTTGTTCGTGCGATAAAATGATAATTATTTAATTATTAATCATTTATAAACATTTGATGATACAGATTGAATACATGTATTAATACCGAAATCTAAATCAGATTGTATTCTGCAGTACGCTGTAAATCATTTCTTCTTCTGAATAAAATTCGAGCCTTACATGAAATGTAACTAATTTTGCAGCATGTGTGTATCATTCTTTCATCTCACCATTAACACTGCCATAACGACTTTGGTGTTACATGTACCCTGTAGAACATAACAACTCTAGTTATAGTCATAACAACTTTTCTCTCGAATTTAGAAGACTGTTTTCCCGAAGTGTTTGTTTATGTCGGTAAACGATTAAATTACTTTGATTGCCTATTATTGATGCATGTTAACTCAATGCACAATCTAGCTTTGGCTACTGTTTATGGATGATATTATTCCAACAGTTAGTTCGCCCGAGGGTTTTAGACAAACGCGTATTTATATGTTCCTAGTGAATACAACCGGACCAAAACACTACCGAAGGACGACGATCAGTCACCTTCCTTTCAATATTTCGATAAGCAGTATATGGTTAATTTAATTAGCCCAAAACTCCCATTAAGTGCTTGAGTAACGTCAGTATATTTATAACTATATATCAAATAGACACAGTGTGATCAGTATGATTGTGTAATTCAATGTTAGGAAATGGACTCCTTCTAAACGAATAATCACAAAGCCTAACACATGTAGATTTTTTTCATTGGTTGTATTCATTAGACATACTGAGCATTTGTCTACAGGTTTTTTGCAAACTTTAACCAAAACATGTATCATGTTGCCACTCAGACAGTTTGGCTTATGTATTCAATAATAATCATCCTAAAAAACAAGAACTACATTTTGTACATTAATGTACATGCTCGGTTGTGGAAACATATATCACATACTTTGAACGTGTCTGTCATTTATACTCATCGTATGAGCCTTTATCCAACACATTGATCGTCTATACGATAGTACGTATACGTTCACGCCAGGGGGTGTCTCTTCATCACCATCGACGAAGTTTCAAATCTCGCATTGGGGACAAATATGGTTCGTATCTGTTTCTTCATTGACTAATAATTACATGTAAAATTGAACAATCCGTCGCAATGACACACGAAAGCGAACATACACAGTGTACATGCACTTGTGAATGAAATGAAACATATCGAAACTACAGAAGCAGCGTGTCATACCACGTGATATGTGACGTCATATTTGTCTTACACCGTCAATTCAAGTAATATCAACCGTAAGTTTTCTCGTCTTTGGCCGACTTTAATGATACATCATCGACGCTTAATCATGGAATAAGTACTGTTCACGCCACTGAATATTTTTCTTAAAAATGTCAAAGATTTTGCACAAAACTGTTTAGGGTAAAAGGTTTGATCTTTGGTAGAGCAATATAGAGTTGCGTTGGTTGTACAAGTACTAAGCATGAGCGTCGATGGTTTCTCATTAAAATCGGTTTAAGAAAAGGAACACTATTTTTGTGATTCAACTTTTTATTCCCGATACTTTAACAATATGTCGCTGGCTAGGAATTAGAAGGTCGTAAGATCGAAATCAATAAAAACTGTCTGAAAATTACTCTTCTTTACTTATGGAAAAACAAGCTTTTTATAGTTTAGTTTAGTCAACGTGCCTACATCCGATTTTCGTGAAAATAGGCTATGTCCACATGGGGAAGAGCACATACAACACGAACATAGTTTCACAACAAGGTACAGTGGCCATTGTTGTAACTTTCTTCTTTTACTATAAAGTGAACAATACATAACACCAAAAACAATGTTAACTAAAGGTCTTCTTCGTACGAACAGTGACACATGTCTCGGGGGAGTTTTTTACAGTGCACTTTAATGCACACTTTTTTCATCGTAAGACTGAACTAGGAAGAGAACCTCCGATTTATTGACCTGTATACCGACACCCTACCACTGACGTAGTAGTACGCCATTGGTTTTGTTCCCTCGAGCATTATTTGGTCGTATGGTCAAAAGAAAGTAAAACAATCGGACAGGAAAGGTAGCACTTAACCTTAACTGCCAAGCAAAGAACACAAAACAAACAACAGAGACTACAATTACAAGGCACAATTCCAGGAAATTTATAAAACATAGTTTACGTTGTTTTCTTATTGTCTTGTGTACACTTAACAAATCTTATAAGTGAGCATGTATATATTTACCGATAACTCGGTCAATACGCGATTGGTCTTGCTGAAATTGTCCACATATGTAGCATGTATATGTGGGATGAAATTTCAATCGATTGTATTATAATCCGATAACAATTTTCACAAACAGAATAAACCAATGATGACAATTGCTAAAGTTAATGTCACACGTTTTTGTCGTGTGTTCATCGAGTGTTTGGCAAGTTGTTAATGCAGCTATTTGTCCTCTTTGCTGTTCAAGTTCGTGTTCAAGTATACATGTATGTACTTATCACGGAGCCATAATTAAATACACCAATGACACGAATAAAGCCTAATTAAGTGTCCACCTTATCACCCCATTGAACATAAAATAGAAAATGGATTTTTACATATTAAAAAGCACCATATTGTTGAGTATAAAATCGCATTATTTCAAGATAAAATTTCAAAACAACAACTGTAGACAGTAATCACTATTTAATTATATAATTGCCTTTTAGAAAATGACAAACGAATATTACCCAAACACAATAGTTATACATATTATTATACATGTAGTAGATATATACTTGCCTGATAAGCATATGTTAATGGATTAAATTAAAGTGGCATAGAATGGCCATGTTGACTTGAACTCTAACGGGTAACGCTGTTAGAGTTAAACACGCTTTAAGGAAGGCAACAACCGAGGGCATGGATTCACGATTTATTAATCAAACCGTATATCAATTTACTGTAACCAACTACCGAGATAAATATATCGTACACCGTCATAAGATCGAGTACGCTCTAGGTACTCGAGTTAAAACATATCGGGACGTACGCTCCAAGTACCCCGTAATAAGACCGAGTACGCTTGTCCTCGAGTTGAAACATATCGGGACATACGCTACAAGTACACCGTAAACACTGTAATAAGATCGAGTACGCTCCAGGTACTCGAGATGAAAACTGTATCGGGACGTACGCTCCAAGTACCCCGTATAAGACCAGGTACGCTCGATGTACCGTATAAAATCATGTCTACAGTAAATATGTATTTTAAGCAAATGTGACTTATCTAAACAAATTTTAAGATATGCCAGTTTTTATTTGAGTCAACGCTCGGACAAGTCTTAAATGCTCATAATAAACCACAGTCAGATGACTGAAATTTGTAACCACAGGGACCTCAGCCACCACTGGTAACTCAGTAGAGACCGAGAGAAACCCCATGGATATGCAAACTATATTTTGTATTGAGTCAGTGTTAATAAAAAGATATGCACTCGGTTGCCTCCAAGCGACAGAATTTTCCACCAACATGACAAATGTGAGTATGAACTACATGATGAAAGATCAACTAAAGTTTGAAAAGCAAGAACATGTTTCAGGCAAGTGATATATCAAAATATGTAGGGTCATTATTTGCGAAAACGTGTATAGTACGGAGATATTGACACGCTCTCAACCTTATGCATGAGTATATTACAAATATAAATTTCCGCTATCAAATCGTGCCCTATCTGACCTAAACTAATAAGTGTGTTTGTATTTCACCTCATGCCTAATTATGATACTTCCGCTTATGAAAATATATAACCTGAGATATAAATATAGACGATGAAATAAATCAGCTGTTAAAATACTAATTGAAGGTCGAGGATCGCGTCAATTTCTCCTCGCTATAGTAGGCGATTTTTATGCCGTTAAACAGAGTTCTGGTCACCGGTTGAATCACTAGTGTCATGTAGCTTAATTTAATATATATTTTATTTCGAATGAAATAGGATTGGTCAACAGGCTTGGCCTATATTAATCCTCTCCTTACATGGTACATATTACACAATTTATAAATATATATATGACAAATATATATATATAATGAGTTCAATACATTTACAATTAAATGAAAACAGAAAAACGAAAGAAAAATAACATTTTGTAAACAGAAAAGTCGAAATGCAACAGGGTGTGAGATAGTGTGATATAATAGTCATGTAGCCTGCTGAATCACCCGTACAAGTGTACTTTATAAACGCATCATTGTAGGTGTCCTGTCTTTTCCTTGACGGAAACTTTAAAACATTTATATTGACCTAATCAACACCAATATTAACATAAGTAACACTTCTGGTAATCGGTACACGACAACAATCCCATCACTAGGAAGCACGTATTAAAGAATCACCTTGTACTGCAGACTTCTTATGAGTGGATTCGATGTAGCTTGGATACTGTCTGGCGCCGGGTGTTATCGTCTGGTTACCATATCGAATCACTGATGCGTATCTAATTCCCGGTACATCAATCAATGTGACCATATGTCTGTTGTGACCCGCATACATGTGGTAGGGTACTTGACGCAAATAACATCAATCTGGAAAATAACAAACTGAACGACAGAACAATGACTCGAATATAATGATAATAATAAATAATAATTATTATAATAATGGTAAATCTAGCGGCCCTTATAAGCCGAATAAAATATATTAGAATATTAACCGTGAGAAACAACAAATTGTTAATATTGTTGAAAGGGTGTGGTAGGGTGGGTGTAACTTTCTTCGTTGCTATCGGACAAACAAGTGGTCATATACGTGGCAGAACGCGAGAGTTACCATGACAACCACATAGCGTCGCCGTGTAGCAATTGACGGACCGTGTATATGCATTCGGCAACCACATGAATGTTCCTGTAATAAATTAGATTAATTCATAGGTGAATTAATCTTCATTATTTTGTGTTTTATGAATGTGATGATATATCTAAAAATTCTGATTGACCATACAAAAAAAATAATTCCCACCTAAGCGCCAAATTCTCGTGCATTTTACGTGTTTTGAAGTTTCTTAGTTCAGTGAGCCGCTATATTTAATTTTGAAGAAAAAGCTTTACTAATCCTATCTTAGTGTTATTCAATATCATATTTACAGAATTTCATGAAGACATATTCATAAATAAAAAGTCTAAACGGTAAAACCAAGTTCACATGTTCGCGATTTATTAAGTGTACGAGGGTTTTTCCTACCCACCCATCCGTTTATACAGAGTGGGTGGTTGTGTGCTCGTATGCAAAAATAGCTTCACGTCTTCTAATTGTTGCCGCTTTACCCAATTAAGTGGGTACATGATGTGGGTGTATACTAATTTATTAATCCTTTAACCATTGAAAGTGATTTGTTATTTATATCTACTGTATAAACACATCGAGTTAGCATTAAACCTCTTTTTGGCATCCTTGTAACAACCTAGAGCCAAACGAGGCATAAACCAATCGCATTACTCTGGTACGTTTAATCATTTAATCTCATATAAATCAAACCTCATCCAAGTATAAAGTATTTATATTATATAAGAATCTGTTCGATTTATGAAGTTTGTTTAATGTTTTGTTTTTTCAACTAGTTTTCAAGTTTTGAGCTTATTTAAATATTTGTTTGAACAGCAATTCAGTAGCAAACCCTGAGCAGCTCTTCTTCTGACGTTTGATTAGCACTAACTGAACTTTTTACTTATTGAAGAATTTAATACACTATACAAACAATAACATACATCAGCCTATTTAATTTATACATGTATAATACGTACACAATAATAACAAATCAGACAGGGAAGTCAGCACGCAACATAAACAGCCGACCACGAAATGCATAAAACTGACATGTACACAAACGCAGAGAAATAGCCGAGACCACGTACAATCCACAATGACAGAAGCAAATGAACAGGAAAAAGACAGCCTAACAGCTACAACGTCCTTACGTCATACATCCAAGTGTATGCGAGTGATATTAAATGGTTTAACCTTGCAGCTACGAACATGATCGTCAAATGATGTCATTAAAGAGATAATAACAAATGGGCTAGGAGAGGAATAATCACGGGATGCCAAAAAAGAACATTTTACGAAGAATTAGATAAAAGCATTGCTCATCACGATATCGGGGTTGTTGTCTTTGCTTTATTCTTCAAAAAAACACCTTTCATAGCGATACACCATGCATCTGCGGAATATTACGGTGAAGTAAATTCACAGTTATTATTTATTATTAATACGAATATTGTGCATGAACTTGGCACATACATCATTCTATCAAAGGGCAAAAAGATGAAAACGGAACGAAAACTGGTTAATTCTGAGTATTCAATTTGCAGATCTACATAACACGAACAGTTTGAATACTTTTTTGACATATGGGCGTAAAATTAAGAGCACTTGTCATGCCGTTGGCGATTATTGCGAATCGTTAACGAGCCGAAAGCAACATACATCGCCGTTTTATAGCACTGCCTGCTGTCTGCAATCAGATATAGAGCGATATATTTAAAATAATGTATTTGTATTTGTGAGGTTATGCACCCAAAGCAATATGGAACATATCACAATAACGTTAACCAGATCAATTCTAATTTAAACCCAAAATAGGATAACCGTGGTTTAGTTCTAAACTTGTCATTTAGTATTTCAAAATGGAGTCTAGTAACCTAATTTTAATTTACTTGTTAACATTGGCACTGTGCGTTGTATGTGTTTTTATATTTCTGTGTTCAGCTGGTTAACTGAGTGCTGCCTTTCCTGTCTGACTTACTATTATCTTTGTTAATGTCACACAATCAAGTTGTCACCCAAAAGTTTATACTTGGCAAGTTTGTAATTAGTCATGTATTTGCTATATTAATCAGGCCATAGATTATACAATTTCTTGTATGCTCAACTTAGATTTGAAATGTTTCAAACAGTACAATGTCCGAAACTGTGATAGCATTGAATATAGCCGCGTAATATTTCCTAATATAACAGAGATGATTACATCGTAGAAATTTAAAAAAGCACTTTTGATGTTCAAATTGGATTCTGTGCTAGGCTGGTTAAGTTGTGTACTGTCTTCCCTGTCTGAATGAACAGTATATTCGTATCGCGGAAAATGCATTATAATCACGGGGCAAGGGACATAGAACGCAAATATGAATGTTTTTTCATGTGTTTACTTCATACCATATAATAATAACGATGGTTTTGCAAAATAAAACGATTTTGCTTTTGATTGGTCGAACACCGAAATGGGATCTAGCATTTATTTTTCTGCCTTCTTTTTAAAGTCACAATCCTCGGGTTTGCATGTATATCCCTACGAAAAGGTGTATTTAAAAAGTCCAATTAGTTTATGTTCACGAATTAAACAATGGTGTAATATGATTAGAGAATATTTAGTAATGTTTGCAGGAATCATTCTTTTACTGGCATATTGTTGAAAAAAATTGTAATGAAAATTACGGACCTTTTTACATTGTATGTTTAATGCGATTTTATCACAGTTCTAAAAGCTAATACATCACTACAACAGAATCCAAAGTAAGCCGACAACTAGAGGGTAAGCTTAAATAACGAAAAACTACTACCAAAACCAGATAGACTGTGCACATATTTATACCATAATATACGATATACGAGGGCCTCGTAAAGGATTTAACTGTGATCTATAACATAATTGAGTATTTTTAATTCGTGGGAGTTTTGATGTGATATTTCTGACATATTTCATATGGTCAGGATAAAAGATGCGTTAGTGGAGTGCTGCATTATTCTTATTTAAAACATACAGTATAGGGAATACAACACCAAAGAGCGAACTTCGATTTGCGAGTTCATCTCCTCGACGTTTTTTTACCGGATACAAGTCTCGTACTGTTGTATTGCACATATTGTAAATTACGTCACATTACAATAAGTATGTACTTTCGTTCTATTCTTTTCAATATTTGTATTTTATATGTTTATATTAAACATGATTTTAAATATGAAGTGAATTTAATATGCCAAGCGTTTAATGTCATTGTACAATTTAGTATGTATGCATTCAAATACGTACATTAGCTTCTAGCTGTTTCGCACTTTTCATCTTGAACATTTCCGTTCTATGGTCTATTTATTATACCTGTAGATGACTAATACAACCAACTGTACAATTAGATTGTAGCAACAGAAGACGTCCTTGAAAACCTACCGTTATTCCTCCATTAACACAACACCTTGCGTGCATTAGTTGTAGATCAAATATTGGCAACAAACATAATATGGCTTTAATTGTGCGCATGGTGGAGGGTTTATGTTTATTGTTTGTAATAACAATGCTATCATAAAAGGCAATAATAACCACAAGTTAATAAAACAAAACAATGACTGTTCATCACGTGACAATAGTCAAATTCCAATACAAAGCAAATTTTGTATTAACACCTTGCATAAAACTATTGTAACAGTTATTATTGCATCAAACACGTGAAAGTGGCGGTTACATGTGTTCATATGACTGACAAATGACAAATGACTTGTTATTATCTGGGTTTTTTTTTGCTTTAGTCCTGTTTAAACGTTTTAATACCCGGTAATGCCGTTGCATCATCAGGTAATTGTCCTTTAGCACGACTAGCAACGTCGGACCGAATTTAATGATTGACATTATGAATTAATAAGAACACAATACATGCAGCAAAATACATAAAGTATTAAAGTAACTAACAAAGTTCGATCGTGCCATACACTTGTACGTGTGATAATATTTTTGGCATCTAACAACAAACAGACACAGGGAAATTACGTAACACGTCATTTTTTATTAGCCGAATCATGTTTGTGTGTGTGTTTTAGATAGCGGGTGTGATTTTTTCTATCTTTACTTCATTCTTTCGTTAAAGTTCCAAAATCTGTACATATAATTTAATGTTTCGACACTGGAACAAATGTCAACATTTAGAATGTTCAAGCTGTTTTGTTTCCAGTTTGATTTGCTCATTTTCCATTAAGAGGTAACTAAATATATAATGAATAAGCGCTAACCACTGAAGTTGTTTTCCGAGTTCTCAGTCCTACCCAGGTATAATTCGTACTAACCATTTTACAACAATGTTGTTTTACCGCTTAAAACTGGATTAAATGCCAAAAAATCAATAAAAACAATCGAAATCAACAGTATCGAACATGTAATTATACAATTATGTTAATGCATATTTAGATAATAAGCATTTATTTCATTATAAAACTGACATGGTAAATGTTAAGATGTTTCTGTCATAAAAAATGATAAATTGCAATGGAGTTTTGATAATTATAGCCATAAAACAAATTTTAGAATTTAAACTGTAGTTTTGATTACATGTACATGTATCAGTATCTTCATTTTTACTTTCATAATATACATACAGAACTAAGCTAAAAAGACTAACCCGATCGAGCATCAAAAATATATCAAAATGAAAATGGACAAGGATAACAACGCTCAACAGAAACTTCTGAGCAGGAAAGGCAAAAAAAAAGAAAACACACAGAAGTAGAAACAAAGATAACAAGCGTTGGTATCACTCTTTCTTTCTTTCATAACAAATGAGGAGTTTCCCTTGTGAAAATAACAACTATTGTTACATATGTAATGAATCTTACTTTCCTTTCGAATTTAAGCGACTGATATCCCAAAGTATTTGATTCTATCGGTAAACGCTATTAAATTTTGTACTCAAGTTATTTTTGGTGCTTTGTAACCTCAACTTGCTACTGTTCTTGGGCGCATGTTGTTCACCAAACGGTCAATTCTGCAATACAATGTAGTCAAACGCGTGTTGTTATGTTCCCAGTGAAAACAAGAGTACAATATGCTCTATTACTGATTTGATCAGCCTTATATGATAACTTTAATGTGAAACTCTGAAAATGTTAAAGTACTCCTGTAACGTCAGTGTATCTATAACTGTCTAACCCATAGAACTTATGGTAGGCAGTAACGATTGTGTAATTCTGTCAGAGGAATTCAATGTTACGTAGTTGTCTTCTTCCAAACGAATATCATATGTAAATTGTACATACATTAGACATACTTTGCATTTGCCTTCAGAATTTGTTTTTGCACAATGTAACGCAATCATGTTGCCACTCAGACAGTTTCGCTTACATGTTGAATAATGATTATCACTAACAATATGAACAAACCAAAAAATGTGTGTGGGATGATAATTTGTCAACATTCATTTATTTTGAAGTTACTGGTGTGTGAATAAATACTTGAGTATGCAATTCAGCCTTTGTCCATCATCGTGTGATGAGGTTTGATTAGCTGGTCCTACCATGAGGTACACATATATGTTGTGTGGCAATGGTTAGTAATTGTGGAGTCTAATGACTAACTCCTTTTTTAGGTTTCTAGTATACTTTCAGACATTGTTGAATTTCTAGCGATAAATACAAAATGTAGTTCATTAATTTGTCAGTTACAGAAATAATATTAACGGGAGAATATTAATCGTAACCACATATACCAATTTCGTCACATTTGTTAGCACAATTTACGGAATGTGAGATACGTAAGTTTCATGAAGGCTGTTGCATCTTCGCACTTCATGATATATCAAAATGGCGAAATTCTTATAAATAATATACATCGCGCTTATAAACGCAAGTGTCTGTATCTAAGATGTGTCAGCAATAGATGATATCGGTTTCTTATTGACACATAGCGTTGAACTTTACAGTCATTATTATTGTCCTATGTCTAATATTTTATATTAATATGTCTGGCCAAGACAATGATTAAACTTGTACAAGTACACGTATAATTTAGTCTCATAGGTGTTGTGTTTGTGAGATTTGTCTAGTCAATGAAGACAATAATTAGTAATTGAATTTGTCTGGCAACATCTTAAGGCAAGCCCTCAGATCTCAAATGTGCCTTCTTTTTGGTTGAAGGTGTTGTGTCTGTAATTGTTTTCATTCAATGAAGACAGATAAACAAAATTATTATGAGAAATATTTGGATTTGTCTGGTAACATTATAAAGCCAGCCATCTAATCCTTAAGGTGCCTTCTGTTCTTCCCGTTTGATTTTTCGACCTTTCTCCATAGTGCGAGTAATTAGTAGTTACACAATTAAAAATAAAATAAAAATCCGTGCTTTGATTATCGCGCTTCATAATTTTGCAAAGAACTAGCTGAGCCTTCTGAAAGTATTATTTTCTGTTTTATAAAAAAAGCATTCTGGTCTGTGTATGCGTGCATTTTGGAGATTATCAAAATAAAGAATTACACTATGTTTTAATGAAACATTGTTTTGTGAACGTTCTAGTACTTAGATATTTCTTTTTTTGGTATTATTATGAAAAATCTAGTTCCATTGTTACTATAGTTTCAAAGAACTTAATTCATATCCTATGTTAAATTCTGAATATTACACGAACATTAGAATTATGATTAAAACTATAATTAAGAGTCAAACATTTGTTTGCAATCACCCAAATTAAGCAGGTGCCTGTCTTAATCAGCAATATCATTGAATGATTATCGATCAATTTTATAATTGTAAGAAGCAACTGTGTTAAGCAACTTCAACTTTAAGCAATTGCCTTTTTAAAATACATTTGAATGTCAGTTTATGACAGGTTTGAGACGTCATCTTCAGTTTGATTCAGTTTGTTGTTTTGGACGACAGTTGTCTGTGTGCATGTGAGAGTTATATACTACGACTGGTAACCATTGTCACAATATGAATTATGTTAGGGGTGCCGTGAAGAATGTATAATTGGAACATAATTGGATTGGTATGTAGAACGAATGCTTTGCAAAGCAAACACCTATTCCACAATTTACTCGTGTAATATCGATTGTGTAACATTGTGTGGACGTTTGACGTTGACGTTAATCGGATGTATTAAACAACGACAGTATCGTCGTTGCTGATGTTCCAATGTATGATTCAGCAACTTGATGCCTAAACTCAAGATGCGCTGTTACATGCGCATTGGACCATGGACATTTATTTACAATATTATGTCTCATCGCCAGAGAATGTTTTCCAATAATATTTCATAGTGGGTATTATGTTTTGACAAGTAGCCATGTTTTGCTTATTACTAGTAACATAACTTGAAACAGTTTGTTTGATAAAAAGTATGTATAACCACGCACGTTAATTAAATGTATATGACACTCTATATTAACGTAAATATGGTGTCGCTTACACATATCGATCGGCCGATTAACAATGTCACCGCGGTAAGCGTAAAACGCACTAGTCAAATTCTACCCTACTTTATATAAGACCTCATAATTTTACTATCTATCATCCAATATAAATATTTAAAGCTTGTAATGAAGCAGGGATATATGTCTGTCTTTTAATACAACATTTATCACGATACCCTAATTATTAAATCCACGCTGACGAGTAAGAATCCGTTCCGCGTAAAAGTAAGTTTAAAATATCCCGTTTTTTACCAAATATAAATTCAATCAACGGTCGAAAATCATCAAATATTAATTTAATTTTCGATCGATTTTTTTCATTAAAGCTTGTTTTAAAAGCTAATACTTTAAGCTTTTATAAAATGTAAAACTTTTTTCTAAAGCATTTGCGAGTTGTCGACCGCCAACGATTTGATTAAACTTCATGCATTTGTGTACTAATTATTGCAAATAAATTTTCAAAATGGCGGAATCACGTCGAAAAGCGTGTGAAACGGGCACCTGCACACCTTCCATGCGCTAATTGGAAACATATTTTTGATTGAAACTTGTTTAAATTGTGAGATTAAATACTTTTTGAGGTATTGGTTGTACTTTGTTCTGGTTTCAATTGGTTTTGTGTTTACAAAATGAAGTCAAAAATAGTGATTTTTGTGATGATGCGGGACTATTTTTTGTATTGTATTTTGTATTGAACTTGCGGACTTATTGCCGAATGTTAATTATAAAATCATTAAAAATGGCGATTATTTACAATATAACCTGCTATTAAATGCATATTGTGAGGTATTGGTTGAATTAATTAACGAACCATGATGCTAGCTTTTGAAAAAATCGCCACAAAAGATGATCAATGGTCGGCGTAGTTTACATCACACATTATTATGAATACGTCCATTCTGTTTTATTTCGTTGGCGGTCGACAACTCGCAAATGCTTTAAAATAGGTTTTACATTTTATAAAACCTTACAGTATAAGCTTTTAAAACAAGCTTTAATGAAAAAAATCGATTGAAAATAAAATTAATATTTGATGATTTTCGACCGTTGATTGCATTTTTATTTGGTAAAAACGGGACATTTTAAACTTACTTTTACGCGGGACGGATTCTTACTCGTCGCCGTGGATTTAATAATTAGAGTATCGTTATGAATGTTGTATAATTAGACAGACATATATCTCTGCTTCATTACAAGCTTTAAATATTTAAAATCGGATAATAGATAGTAAAATTATGAGGTCTTATATAAAGTAGGGTAGAATTTGAATAGTGCGTTTTACGCTTACCGCGGTAACATTGTAAATCGGCCGATCGATATGTGTAAGCGGCAGCATATTTACACCTTTTACATACGTTAATATAGAGTGTCATATACATTTAATTAACGTGCGTGGTATAACATGTAACTATGTATGCATAAATGTATCGTAAATATAGTAATTGTAAAACAGTGCTACTGTGTCAGTTGTAATCAGTATACTATTGCAATATAATAAAGATATCATCAAATTGGAATTGCCTGCCATACGACATGTGGATAACGGTAAATGAACATACTCATTATTTATAAAAATATGCATTTATATACGCCATACAATTAAATTGCAATACAATAATTTACCCTTAGGTGTTTTATAATAGGTCATCTTCTTGTATTTTCTACATCATGCAGGTTCACAGATAACAATGAGACAATAAGACGTCATTAAACATCACGATGGTCACGATGTTTTTACAATAATCATTGTGGGTCAAATACCGAGATATTACTTAAATTTCTTATTTCTTTAAAATTAATTTCCACAACATAATGTACGCCCCACAGAAAGTGTTATTTGAAAAAATTGCTATCCGTTTATGTTCCTAGTTTGTGATACAATTGTATTTATCGAGCTGTTATTGTATTGCGATGTTAACCATCTAAACGCCTACTATCAGCAACGTTCAATGTAGAAAAGTTGTCGGATGTTTGTATTCCAGTCTACAATTAAACTGCGATTCAGTTGATAGTCTTGTTAGTAACGTTTCATTAATATTGAACTTAAAATAATTAATCTATTTGAAATATATACGAGCTTCGCGATCACCCCTTGTATATGACAAAAACATGTATATACGTTTTTATTCAAACGGGAATTAGTAATAAAGATGGCCAACTAAATACTTGCATCGAAATATCATAGCATGTCCTTGACAAACAGCCGTAATTCCTCCTTTATTTCACCACATTGCATCGTATTTAGAGCAGACCATATTTTGGCAGCAAACATCTTCTGACCTCTGTTTGGAGCATATTGAATTTTTTATCTTTATTGTAATAACAATGATATAGTAAATAGAGGATATTTGTTGATTTTGGTGTAAGATCGAATTTTATTTCACCGAGTGATCACAGAAAATCAATATTTTCACGAGTGGCGTAGCCACGAGTGTAAATTTAATTTTCTGTGATCACGAGTGAAATTTTCTGTTTATTATATGCCTCACTTTCTCTTAAAGTGTGCCGTTATTGGCTTAATTGGAAAAAAATACGTCGATATTGGAACGTCACGACGTGAGAATTATGACGTCATGATGACGTAACGCATATTTTAAAGCCCGGCACCGTTGACGTTACGTTTCTTTTTCTGCATGATACTGGAACCAGCTTCAAAACAGTGAAAATAACAAAGTGATAATTTCACTGTTATTTTCACTGTTATTTTCACTGAAAAAACTCCATAATCCATTGAAAGCAAATAATAAAAAGCAATAATACTTATATGTTCATAAAAACACACAATCAGCTTTCCGCACATGTCAATGGTTAATTTACTGTTAAATGTGAGCCTTATAGCATCGCATTTCATAAAACCATCGTTATTATTGCATAAAACACCTGCTAGTGCATTTGGTATCTAACATATTGACTGATAATTGTTCGCTAGCACGAGTAGGAACGTCGGCACGAATGACATGATTGAATGCTACTATTAGTGATTAATAAGAACATAATACATGCAACAAAAGATATAAAGGATTAAGGTAACTGACAAGGACGCTCGTTTTATGGACTTTTGAACGTGGCACACACTTGTTCGTGCGATAAAATGATAATTATTTTGGCATCGAACGCAGTACTGACACAATTGCAATTATGTAGCACGTAATATCATTCTGCAGTACGCTGTAAATCATTTCTTCTTGTGGATTAAATTCGAGCCATACATGAAATGTAACTATATCTGCGGTATGTGTGTATCATTCTTTCATCTCACCTTTAAACACAGCAATAGCGACTTGGGTGTTACCATGTAGAACATAACAACTCATGTTAATGAAACTTTCCTCTCGAATTTAGAAGACTGATTTCCCGAAGTGTTTGTTTATATCGGTAACTTTGATTGCCTACTATTGGTGCATGTTACCTCAATGAACAATCTAGCTTTGTCTACTTTAAAGTGATGATGTCCTTCCAACTGTTATTATTGCCAGTAGATTTTAGACAAACGCGTATTTGAATGTTCCAAGAGAATACAACCGGACAATGCATCACCGATGGGCGACGATCAGTCAACTTCCTTTCAATGTTTGATTAGCATTAACTGGTTAGTTTAATTAACCTAAAACTCCGAGAAAATGCTCGGATAGCGTCAGTATATTTTTAACTATATATCAAAAAGACACATGGTGGGCAGTAACGATTGTTTAATTCTGTCAGTGGAATGCTATGTTTAAGAAATAAAAATCTGTTCGCGTTTATTGTCGGTGAATAAAACACGGGCAGGAGTTCGGATGCGGAAAAATTAAATCACGAGTGCGCGCATTCCATTTTCACCATTTTGACATTGAATATAATCCCACGCTGAAATTGAATGGCTTATTAACTGGTACAATTACCTCCCTCGTTAATGAAAACGACCTTCGTAATTTTCTGAAGGAAATACCACATTTTAAACATTGAAACAATTTTATTAACTCGAGTATATGGTATCTATTTCATAAAATGAAAAATATAAATGAATTGATTATCAGAAGTTTTAATAAAACTTGGTTTCTAGAGTATATTGGAGTTTCTAAAAATAGATGCGCCATCGCTGTAACACTGGATTCTCGTGCAACTCGCCTTGTCATCGTGACTCGTAGAAAATGTTACTATAAAGTTACCGTTCATTCATTCATAAATATGTCACGTGATACTGGGCGTAAATAGAAACAGCCAATTTGATAGGTATGTTTTATGGGGGTAATAATACATTGTTAGGTCCGGTCTATATTTAATGGATTAATCCGCAGATCGTGTTAGAATACGTAGTTGACTCCTTCTAAACGAATAACGTCGTATCATATGTAAATTTTTCATTGGTTATATCAATAAGACATATAAGTCATTATTCTTCAGAATTTTCTTTTGCGCAATTTAACGCAATTATGTTGCCACTCAGACAGTTTGACTTACGTGTTGAATAATGATCATCTCTAACAAGGTGAACAAACCAAAAACTGTCTGAGGGATGACAATTTGTCAACATTCATTTAAATACATTCTCATCTTTTGAAGTTGCTTGTGAGTAAATAAATACGTGTTTATGAAATTCTGTAAGTGTATCCAGCCTTATGAAGTTTGCTTATTATATTATGATCAGGATTGGTTAGCGGGCCTTTCCATGAGGTGCATGTATATGCTGTGTGGCTATGCTTATTGTTAATTATACACACAATTCAAAGATCACATTGTGTCATTCCTCTTGCGTGGGTGGTTAGGTGCTGCAGTCTTTTCCATGTGACTTTGGATTGTGCGCTACAGTATTTAGTAATGATGGCGTATATGTATCATGACGAACTCATTTCAGGTTACTAGTTTATTTCCAGACACTGTAGCTTTTTAGCAATAAATAGCTCATTAATTTGTCAGTTACAAAAAAGATATTAACGGGAGAATAATAAGTATAACCACATAAACCAATTTCGCATAATGTGTTAGCAAAATTAAGGGAATGTGATATACGTCGTTTCATGAAGGCGGTTGCATCTTCGTACTCAATGATTTATCAACACGCGGCGTAGGTTTCATCTTCGTAATTCATGAAATATCAAACCGTGGCGTAATTCGTTGAAATGATATATATCGCGCTTATAGGCGCATGTGTCTGTATTTCATGCAAGTCAGAAATATATAATATTGGTTTCAAATTGACACAAAGCGTTGAACTTTACAGTCATTAATATTGTCCAATGTCTAATATTTTATATTAATATGTCTGGCCAAGACAATGATTGAACTTCTACAAGTACACGTATAATTTAGTCTCATAGGTGTTGTCTCTGTGAGATTTTACCAGTCAATGAAGACAATAATTATTAATTAAATTTATCTGGAAACATCTTAAGGCAAGCTATCAGATCTCAAAGGTGCCTTATTCCTGATTGAAGGCGTTGTGTATTTGATTGTTTTCGATTTAATGATGACAGATTAACCAAATTATTTCAAGAGGTATTTGGATTTGTCTGGTAACATTATAAAGCCAGCTATCTGATCCTAAAGATGCCTTCTTTTCAATTAGTTTGTCAACGAGTGATAATGTGTGTCAGTTATTATATAACCAATGTACTTCAGTATGGGATGTCATCAATTTGGACTTTCTTGCCATAGTGTTATGTATGACATGTTGATAAACTGTTCAGAATATAGACTTCATGGTAAATAAACATAAAACTCTGTATTTATAGACGCGATACAATTAAGTTGCAAAACAATAATATACCCTAGGGCTGTTTATAATTGGTCATCTTCGTGTATTTTCAATATTATGCTGATTCGCAGAATGCCAATGAGACAACTAGATGTCATTAAACATCACGATGTTTTATCAAAATAATACATGTTTCTTTTCTTGGGTCAAATTCTTATATATTACTTAATTTTTTTTCTTTAAAATTAATATCTACAACATAATGTACGCCCCACGAACAGGGTTATTGGACAATATTTCAATACGTTCATGTTCTTAGTTATAGTTTAGACATGTGATCAATTTGACGTTCTTTCACGTTGGTAATGTTAGTCATTCACATGATATAATACAAATATGCATATTTACATCAATATCATTCAAAACTACGACTATTAAATGTTTGCAGTCACGTCCAGTGAATTGTATTAAAGTTAGAGGATCATTTGTTAATTGATTAGTCCTTTGCTATTCCATAGCATACGTCAAAAATGGACGACGTTTTGATGTGCGGTCACATACATGTAGTGCGACATCTCTGGTTTAACATGGTATAAATTAATTACGAATTGTAGTATATCGTGAACTTTAAACATTATTGCATTTGTCTAATTTGTTTTCGATTACTCTACGTAGTCTTTCTTAAGAATATTAGGTTTGTAGAAAACATCGCTTTGCTAGCATATGTCATATTTCGTAAATTTTGTAATAAAATATGATTGTTACGTGTAGTACAATGTTAGAACTGTTAATAATATGTAATAAATAACAAAATCTAAAGCTACACTTGGCGGACAGAAAGAGAGAGTTAGATTGAATAACTAATAACTACGTATAAAATAAGACAAACGTTAAGTGTACACATCTCTACTACTTATCATAGCGCTAAAGTCCTGTGGCTAAACTTTATTCGCCTGGGAAGCAGTTAACTGCCTAAACTGATGAAATTGTAAACGGATCAAAAATGTTTTGTAAAAAAAACGCGTTCTCTTTTACTGCCAGTTATGTTGACCTTAGAAAGTTGTAGGTTCATCTATAGGCCATGCTTACCTTGCCTATGTATCTTGTTTATGTTCTACTACATGTACAATGTAGTAATAACAAGATATCTCAGAATCCCATTAATGCCCCCCCCCCCTACTACCCACATACATGCACAGTCACAAATTGAATGTTTTGGCAAATAACGTGAAAAGCATACCGGTAAGAATAGTGTTCGTACTTCACATTTATGCAAACATAGTTAATGATTTCCGTCATAACAAATCGTGACGCACGACATTTCCTGCTTGGGGGCGTTTTATGAGAGGCTAAATTCAGTTTTACACCGTACTGTGTTAACCGACCAAAAATCCAATGAAACGATTAAACACATACTGAAGTTTTTCAGATTGATGGGCAAGATATCAAAAAGTGTAACTCAATTGACACTCGAGCTTAATTTCGCCAATAACGCTTAAATTTGTGCTAGGCGAAACATATATTTTCTTTTCAATAAAATATTTCAGCAGACGCGATGATTCGATCTCGGAACCGTTACTACATTAACAATTACCGACATCATGAACCACTCGGCCATCGTCTAAACTTAGAATTCTAATTTTATCAATTTTACATTTTAAAATCAATGAAGCACGTGCTCGATTTTATCGCATGAATATGTAAACGATAGAAATTGTTTTGTTGTCAATTCTTAGCAAATTTGCTTCAATACTAGTTTTTACAATTTTTCATGAAACTGACAAGTTAAATACTGATGTTCTGCATTTTGTAAGGCGCTTTAGTGAGATCTGGGGAATATAACTGCCACCACTTAACTTTAAGATTTCATGAAAACTTTCGTAAAAATTATGGGATATTTCATGAAAATATATAATTATCATGAAGACAGATAAATAATCTTAACACGAAATTCTGCTTGTTAGTGCTCTGAACTGACACTACATAAAGATAATGCTTTCATGAAACTAAATAAGTTTTTAACGAAAGCATAAATTTTTTTCGCAAAACGTAAAGATGTTTTGGTGAAAAAAATCGACTTTCATGAAATGTTTCGCGAAACGTAAAAATGTCTTCGTGAAAAGTTAGTTGGTTTCTTACAAAATTATAGCAGGAATGTTGTGGCAGATCGAAGCAGGTACTGGCTATTTTTCACGTTAAGAAATTTATCTTGCATTCATGATATTTTTCTGTTTTCATGAAATCCCTCATTAATTTCACTACCACTATGGCCCAGTGGCTATGCCCCGGGCCAAAAACGATTATACTGGATCTTTGGTGGATATTCCAGTAAATGGAGTAATGTGTGAACTATGTACTGGTCATGACGAAATGACATATAAATAAATAAATAAATTATGTTAAATGTAATTTTAAAAGTCAAATACAGACAGTTGTATTTGAGTTGTACAGTATAGTCTTGCTTTTGACGTGTCACACTTTAAATGTTGAATACATGTACCCATATTGGCAGCTCAGTCTTAATATAAACACCACCTGCTACCGAAACATTCATGTGCATGCTGCTATAATTAGTTAAACACGCAAATAGAAAAAAAATTATATTGCGTCGCGTAAGATAATCGTGGTTTTGAAACCGTTGATATTTATGTGTATATTTATACAAACAGGAATTAGTACAATGTAACAAAAATGGCTAACCAATTGAACTGCTAAATTCCACTGTAATAACAGAACCTGTCCTTGACAAACTGCCATAATTCATCCATTAATACACCACATTGCATCGTTATTAGAGCAGATCAAATTGTGGCTGCAAACACAATTTGACCTCTGTGTGCAGCGTAGCGGATGTTTTATCTTTATTTTTTTTAATAACAATGATAATGTGAGAAACAATAATCCTAACATGTACATGAAAACACACAATCAATTTCCGCGCATGGCAATAGTTAATTTACTATTAAATGTTTAGCTTTATAGTAACTCTTCCATAAAACCATTGTTATTATTGCATAAAACACCTGCTAGTGCATTTAGTATCCAACATATCCAACATATCATTTTGTGTTCATATGATTGACATATGTCTAGTTACTATCCGTTTATTTTCCCTTCAAACGTGTTCAAAGGTTTTAGTACCCGGTAATGTCATTAATTGTTCGCTAGCACGAATAGGAATGTCGGCACGAATATAACGATGGACATTTGGAATGCAACTATGGATTAACAAGACCCCAATACATGCAACAAAATATGTAAATGATTAAGGAAACTGACAAGGCAGCTCGTTTTGTGGAAATTTGAACGTGTCATACACTTGTTCGCGCGATAAAACGATAATTATTTTGGCATCGTACATAATACTGACACAATTGCAATTACGTAGCACGTTATTAAACAAACATAATTGTAAATGTGTAAATTGTTAACCAAACTCACCATTTGTTGATCTAATACATGTACTAAATTGTATCTTAATTCTAAAAATAATATGTCTTATTCGGCAGTACGCTATTATCATTTCTTCTTCTGCAATAACTACGAGCCTTACTTGTCTCGTATAACTGAGTTTGCAGTAAGTGTGTATTATTCTAACGGCTAGTGAGTTTCCCTGTGGAACATAACTATTGTTAATGAATCTTACTTTCGTCTTGAATTTGGACGACTGATTTCCCGAAGTATTTGGTTCTATTCCTAAACGTTATTACTTTGGATACATTTGGTGTTTTGTAACCGTAATTCATAATTTAATTTTGGCTACTGTTCATATATGTCTTCCCTGCCACTATAATATATTTTGTGATGCATTTCATGCACACGCACATCAATGAGGAATATTTCATCCCCTAGTGAATACAACGGGACAGCGTATAAGCAAAAAATGACGATCAAACAACGTCCATTCATTCATTTGATAAACGTATTAATTAATTTAATGAACATACGACAACTGCGTTAATATGCTCGTTTATCATAAGTATATTTTAGCTGTCTATAACATGAACATATTGATCAACCATAAGGTGGAGTAATGATTTCGTCATCATGTTGTAAGAAACCAATGTTACATAGTTGTCATATTTAAGTGTTTGACTTCAGAAATAGTTGCTACCCAGACAATCTGACATATGTCCAGACAAATTATCGTCTTTAACAAGGTGAACAAATAAACTCCTTGAGCGATTATAATGTGTTAACATTCATTAAGCTATCTTCTCTTGTATTGATGTTGATTGTTGGTGAAAAAGTAAGTATATTTGAACGTCTGTAACTGTCCTTAACATGTGTTCATCCTCTTGTTAGACTATTGTGTGTGCTGGTGTTTCATTAATGTATGTGTTAATTGGAGCACCATAACTGAGTGATGTATTAATCCCCAGGACACTAGTGTTTCCATGAGGTATGTGTGGCGTACCGTATAATGACTAAATCATTACTAAAGGGTTTCAATTCGTATTTGAACAGGCGCTTTGTGTTATTTAGTGTAATTTGATGTGTACTATTAATGTGAATTCATGTACCCGATTTTAAGTCTTTGGTCGACGTGGTGCTTCTGAAGGAAAGTACAAATCAATTTGTAATAATGATCATACAAAAACCGGATTTAGCATGTGTGCTAAATGTTGTATTTCTTTAGAGTAAATATTACTCACGATAGTTTTTCGTATCGGATTGAAGTGTATGTCATGATTGCAGATAGGCCAGGGCGTCTCAAATTAAAGTGCTTGATATTTATGTTGTGACTTAGCCAATTAAACTGTTTATGTAATTTTGGGATTTTCCTTTTCGTGTTTGTTTTGCCTTTTATTGATTGCTGGTTCGTCTCGTCCCTGTCCGACTGTTCAATTTATTTTAGGCTTTTGATTAACAAGGTGTTATAACTTAATCGTTCTCAACATCTCATACCTGGTGCCGTACATCGCATCGAAGGTGCGAGAAGTGAAACCAGCTTAAATGCTCTTAGCGTCAACCACCAAACGTTTCGTATTTTGTATAAGATGACCAAGAAGAGAACTTTGGACCCTTTTGACAAACACGCCATCGAATCCCATGGATGCTTTTGTTTGGCATTATGTTCTGCTTTAGTCTAAACAACACCTATCATCTAATGCTAATATGTTGTATGCCATAGTGTGTTTAGGATTTGAGGGAGAGAGAAGAAGTCTCAAATTGCGAAAAGCTATTTCCCAGTTATATAATCTGTGGGAATTGACGCAATCTCCGAAAAAGCTTTAACCAAAGGAGTAAGGACCTAATTTGAGCAATACGTCTGAAAGTTGTAATATAACATTAACGTGTCATGTACAGAACTAAGATTGACAGGAATGCAATAATTGTAGCGCTATATACTAATTATTGCTTCAATAGTAAACGAAACCTATATAATGGAGTATGCATTAGTTTTATAATGGCGGAGATATGTTCGAATTATATGTATTGGGTAGGGGTAATTATACCTTTTCGTCAATAATAAGAAACTGAAACCATTGAAAGCGAGAGTAGCTTCGTGATCGCTCCACCTACACTTGTTAAAACCACAAGAAGCGCGTGATGTGCGTCTGCATTGGTTATCGCTGGCGCGAAAAAATTACGTTTAATGGCCAAATGGACGATCACAATTTATAAAGGGTTTCCACCAGTAGAAATTATATAATACTTTGTTTTATGAATAAATCGTTTTTTACTGATACCACCAATTAAAATGTGTCACCTTTAAACCGCATGCTGTCAATTGCATGATATTCACGAAAGGCACGGTCTACTTGCGCATGCGTATTGACTTTAGATTACATCTTGGTTAAGCGACATTTTTGTGAATATTGTGAAAATAATATTTCAACATTGCGTGATTCTTATTTATAACTGTTATATATCGTCATTAAAGGCACACGTGTCTCTGATTTAGGACAGTCAGAAATAGAAATTATTATCTGTTTTATAGCGCTGCACTTTATATTTAATAATTTTGGCCAAGGTAGATTTCAGTCTAATATTTGATTTTAGTCTGTCAGGCAGAGATAATAGTTGAACTCATACGTACATTTGTATTCTTCTGTCATCTTTAGTTACTGTATGCGTGCCTAATATTCAATTTTTAATTAGGTTTTAGTGATATTGGAATGTTAACTTGATTATTATTATTACCAACGACCGATTACTCTTGTTGAAACGAACGATACCAAATACAATGTCAACATGTGATGTCTTCGTAGGAAACTGGGTACTGTTTTACAAAAATTGCGTCAATGTCATGTAAATATACGTATACCTATTTCTCTTACGCTAATGGCTACGTGCGTTTTACTAATCGATCGCAAGTATTTGCATACATTTACGTAATCATATTGAATATTAAACGTAGAACGGGTCACAATACTGCTATTAGAGCGGGAACCAATATAAATTGATATAGATGAAAATTGGACAAGTGCTGATCCAAGGTACAATTATTTTCATCATTAAACATGTGTTTGCTACTAATCACAGTCTATAACAACAAATGACAGTCCAAAACCAACAATGCGTGTCAATTTCCCCTTACTATTTTTTCATATTGTCTATTTACGGTTGCTCTGGCTTTCCTAAGAAATACAACAAAACTTCAAAACACGACATAAAGTGCGAAAACATATCTTAGCAAAACGCATCTGCACAATTATTATCAACGTACGCAATATTTACGGAAAACTTAAGGGTTACACTAGCGTAAATGATTTGATAAAACAGTACCCATGTTCTCATTACCAAACAAGTACATAATCAGTTAGTTATTGGTAATCGTATCAATCATATTGGTGTCTGTAACAATGATGTTACAGCGAATAGATCGCACGGCAATTGCTTTTCTGTTCAACTCTGTACCGAAACAGTGTACGTTGTGAAGTATTGTGCTATAACCTTAATCAAATGTAACAATCCATGACAAGTTCGTCTTCGATGCAAAGATAACTCGAGACTTATACTTAAGTTGCGCCATCACATGCGCATTGAACCAAGGGCATTTATAAAGTGGCGTACGCCACAACACCGGGGAATATTTTCCAATATTATTTCTGAGCGGGTATCATGCTCTGACAAGTAGCCGACGTTTTGTTTATAAACAGTTATATAACTGTATATTGGATGGTTCGTAAAGAGTTTGTAATGGTTGCATCTGTAGAAAACATTAGTTGTCAATGTTGTTATAATATGTATTAATTGTTTAACAGTGCTACAGTTAGTACAATTGCATGGATTGTCATCGATGTTGGACTTTCTTGTCACGGTGTTTTAGGAGTGTGGATTAACTGCTTAGAATATAGAAAGCAAGGTTAGTAGAAAAGTTCTTAACACTATATTTTAATAGCTTAATGGTGATGAATCATATTTCAATTTTCGACATTTGCAATTGTCAGTACACTATAATACGTCAATGTAAATATTTAATTTAAAAGTAATACCGGACTTCCAGTGTTAATTCTATGCTATCCACCAGGTTAAATGTGACCTAACATAGAATACGCTCATCTTTCTCGCGACATACATTTGCTATTAATCAAGAAATTTAAAACCGGTTTACAATTTATTATTGAATTCATTCCCCCATACCATTTCATGAGGGTTTAAGATATTTTATCAACTATGTTTTATAATTAGCTATTTGTCAAAAGCAGATCTGTTTAATGTATTATAATTACGGTATTAAATATAAAATGTAGTTGAGATACTAGAATGCAGATTTGCAGAAAGCAGTCCCGTACTGGAATATTGCCGTCTTTGTTTGTCAATTTGTACTGAGAACCACGACATGTCTTGACATTTAGTGCGATTTCCTACGTGCTCATTAATATGCAACGAATAACAACATAATTATGCTAGTGATATATACACGTTTGGCAGCCACAGATTGTTAGTTTTATACAACTTCAAATGCAAGAACGTATAAAATTATTTAGACATTAATTGCATACTTCATGACATTTTTGAGTAAGCACAGTAATATGATAAGGGTACGCGATTATGCGATACAAAATTAATAAAATCCTCAGAAACCCTCGCATTTTATTATTTAATTCAATATTTTCAATAGATTTAATATGACAAGACACACCTGTAATATACTCCACGTATATTTTATTACAAATATATTGCACAGATTCAATTTAATTCAAAGCCCTTCGGAAGCGGCAGCCGCACTTACCTAACTACGCACACCGCCCTATCATATTGAATGGCAAACTACATGATTTCTTACATAAGCATATTACTGCAAAGAGTTGGATTGCAAAGCGATTGAATCTGATGCAGTAGCACGATTTGTTTTGGTTGTTCGTTTCTTATTTGCATATCCATGAAGAATAAATTAATGCCTAAACGTATGCCTTATCCAAGCATCAAGATAGAAATTAGTAATAGAAATAAATTTAAATACCAGAACACATCATTTTCAAACTGTAATAATGTTTTCTCTTTGCATCGGATACATTACAGATCAAAATTTGGCTTCAAACATATCAATGGCTTACATTTGGCACGTTGTGGAGGCTTTGTGTTTTATATTTATAATAACAACGATAGGAAAAGCAATAATACCTCATGCCGGTCGCAAAATCAGCACAATCACTTTTTAGCACATGCATTGTATAAGCTATGCATGTTTCCATTATACATTAAGTTAGTATTAAAGTAACTATTATTTGGATTAACACCATTGTTATTATCATTAGTAGTATTCAACTAATGTGGTGTTCTTATAACTGACATATGTCTAGCTATAACACGTTATTGTTCAAACATTTTAGACAATATTCTCTATATCATTCTGTCATGAAGTATACGCTAGATCAAGCCAGAACGCATCAAGGTATTAAAAGTACAAACAATGACTATGTTTCATGCCGCATTAACTTCGTTTTAAAGAACGTTGAACGTGGCATACATTCGTACGTATGATAAAGTGTTAATTATTTGTCATCTAACAGTATCGAAACTATTGCAATATGTAGCATATAAGTAAACAATTAAGTTTGATGGTAATGAGAGTTTGACGTTTATGTTGTTTATTAATCGACATTTTTTTAATTCGTCCTTTTGTCTTTTTTAAGCCATATTATGCATATACTTGGTTTAGTCATTGACAGTGTGACATGTCTAATACTAACTGAATTATTCATTACATTAAGTATCACATTGAACTTTACCTGTACAGTAAGGTTGGCGTAAGGTTATTTCAACCTGGCAAAAAATATCGTCCGTTAGGAATAGATGTAGTAAATAAAAAAGGACAGTAGCAAATCAAACAGAGAGATAGCACTCACGAGGAACAACAGTGCTCGAACAAGAGATTAAATGAAACACGAAGAAAAATCATTGACAAGAACAAGGGAAAATATAAAAAAACGAACAAGAAAACATAAAAAATTAAGCAGTTCCACGTCTTCATGACATTCTATTAGCCTGTAGCGATTGTCTGTCGCATCAATTAGTCAGTCAGTCTAACAAAAGGCGCAATAGCAAATGGACATAAAGTTATCACAAGGCCACAAGTTATAACGCTCAACAGTGGAATTGCACATACTTCTTTGAATAAACAAAACATCCTGATGCAGGACTTCAAAGTTGCAAAATGGTCAAGTAATTTCCCACCTCGCGCTTACTTGTAACTAGCATTCAAGTCGTCCATTGGTCTATTTGTAAGAATACAATGTCTTGTGCGTTTGGCGTCTGATATAACACTTACAATATCTTTAAGCAACTCCGTGTAGTTCTAACTATCATACACCTAGTGCGTTGTAGGTCATTTGAATCTTCAACTTTTTAGATATGCCTTAATCTGACTGTTTTACTTATGGGTTTCTTCTTTATTTTGTTACGTCCGTGCGTCATGCAGTTGTCGTTCCTGAAATCCCTAAATCTATTAACCGACACGACATTACCGTATATCTCTACTGAGTCATTCATTCCTGTTCATCAAAGATTTATATGACTGTAACTTGATACAGTGCACGCAAAACACGCACACAATCACTGATGGTGTAGATAACAAGAATCCGATGACACATCTTGGAAGAATCTAGATTAGCCTTGAGACATTTGTCACTTTTCATCATAGTCGTACATGCAATCTTTCTCATACAGGACATTTGTATTAACTACCATGATACTGGAAGCAAAAGCTGTTAATGATAATGCACCCGATAACAGGGAAGTACATATATCAGAGTACTATATTTCATTGATTTTAAAAGCAATGTTTTCATTTGGTAACAGTCGATGGACGTGTAAACGAAGAAGTATTTCACTTGCCTTCTGACGAACAAAATCGTCGAGTTTGCTAGATTTAGTACCGTCAGTGCATGATGTTGCTTAGACTTTTGCTGGTGTAGATTTTCCCTCCAATTGTCAATTTTGTATTGTGTAGCGTCAATTCCTTATATAAATTGTTTGAGGTCACTTCGTATAGCTTAAAGCTGGGTTCACACTATGGACGTTTGTACCAGCGTTGGTCAGCGTTTCAAAAGTCGAAAAGATGAGCCCAAACGTCGGTGAAATTACGCAGCGTTGTGTATCTGGCGCACGCAAACTTTTGCGAGCGTTTCCTTGCGCTTAACTGCGTTTGGCAGCGGTTAGTCAAGCTTGGCAACGTTTACCAGCGTTGTAGTTAAATTCTATTTGCGCATGTGAACGTTTGCCAACGCAGGTTAGCGTATTTGAAGCGGTCCCTAACTTAGCCCGACTTAGACGAACGAAGTGCCAAACACCGGGATCCGTTGTACAAAGTTCACCTAAGTTACTGAAACGTTATGGAACGTTCGTCTACGCTTACCACTTACGTTGCTATCGCGTTCATTGCGTCTGATACCCGTTGGCCTACGTTGGAAAAACGTTCATTTGCGCTCGGGAAAGTTGGGTTACGCCAGCCTTTGCGTTACTACCACGTTCATTGTGTCGGACACCCGTTGGCCTCCGCTAAATAAACGTTCGACTAAATTCATTATCGCCACCAACGTTTCAGCAGAAGTTTGTCAACGGAGTTTAACTTAAGCAAACTTTGATCAACTTAATCTAGCGTCCAGGAACGTTTACAAACGGAGCACAACTTTCATGAGCGTTTATTTCCATGTTAAGTTTTTGCATGTTTAAAATTTTCAACGAATACAACGTTCCTCAGCGCTTACCAACGATCGTAAACTTTTTAAAACGTTTTGTTACTTTTACTAGCGGAGCTGAACGTTTGCCCAAACGTCGGTAAATGTCGGTCCAAACGCCAGAATGTGAACCCAGCTTTACAAAAGCACTGTCCCACATACAAGTAGCATCAGATTCCGAAAGTATTAACTACAGAGAAATATATTATGTGTGTACATATACAACACAGACCAATGAAAATGTTATCAAACTGTAAAGCACGTGTTATCATTGATGATCCAGAATTTGATTGGGGGTGTCAGAGCCAAAATGTTTCACGATTTTGCAGTAATTAACCATTTTATAATGAACATGTACAATGTATACCTAGAATCCACATTGAAATAACTATTGATTAAAAATAGTGCATATATTTCTATCAGATAGGGACATTATTGTCAGTTTTCGGAAATCAGTATCTAGAATACTACTCAAATTTTGAAGAGGGTCAAGAAATCTATATTCATGTTCGTCTTACATTAACTCAACAAAACAGACCAATGAAACGTTGTGCAAATATTAAAATCTTTCTTATTTGCTGCTAATTTTTGAAAACAAATCAGGTGATGCTTTTGGTATGCGTTGACATAATATCGTCTTTTTCCAGGTAGTTGATACGACAGATTGACGGGGGCCAACGTGACATGGAAGTGTCTGTCCCTTTGTCATTCTCATATTGTGTAAGATCTAAACTGCCAATAAACGGGCTGCATTCTGTTATTACAGAGGCTTGAATGTAGCCCAAACATTTAAGCGGGGTAACACTTATCAGCGCTTAGCAACTCTGGCCGTGAAGTAATATATGGTCCCTTAATTTCGATCTCCTGACACTTCCTATTTAAAAGGGGAAACGAGCTTCTCTCCTATAATTTCCACATCCTCGCAACTAAAGAACAAGGCAACGAGAGTAATACATATAAGCTGTATATATTGTATACTGTGTTACGAATCGACTGTGAATATTTACGATATGCGTGTATGCTCTATATCTATAGTCATTATAGTCTGTGAATGATTATACATGTAGTCGGTTTTTCTTTGAATATCTTATTTATTTTCTAGCGTTGATGATCTTCAAATGGTAAAACTCTTCCATTCAATGTCGTGCACGGAAGGAATTTGAAATACGTAAAATACTAACGTTCATTCAACTTTGACAATAACAGTTTTCGCTTCAATCAGCATTTCAGTCCAGATAAAACTAAAACTCGGGAATTGTCAAGCAGTAAATCCCCTAAGACGACGAACGATTATCCGATCAACATTTTATGGTTCGATACGTATTACGCGGTTACTGTTGTATTGAACTTGGGCTTGCTTTGTTTTGACAGCTGAAACTTGGGCTTTCAGGCATTAAGTTCATTTTCTCGATCAGCTATGTGTTTGGCATTGTGCCGTGTAATTGTGGTACATGTATGTGATGTCTTGTATTTTTTCTTTGCTCGGCTGGTTAAGTTAAATACTGTCTTCCCTGGCCGATTTTTTATTATTTTTACTAGAAACTCTACAAATGTGTCATTGAATTTAGAACTGTCTTTCAAACGGACGCAATTCACTGTCTTGGGATAAGCAGTATGATGAGCACCTAATTATGTCATAGGAAACTGATAGTATTGTCCATCCTTCATTTACACGAGTATCTATTATTGTACCAGACTGTAGAAATTGCTTGTTACTTATTTGATTCGTTAGTGGTTCTGTACATTTATAAGGCGTATATTTGTGCGACATAATAATGAGATCACGTCGCCACTCTAGATCTACATCTAGTCTGCTATGCTGAATAATGGATGTCTAAGCGTGTCTCTAACAATTCAGAATACGTGACATAATGTAACATCTGCTAGTAACATTACGTTTACTGGAAAATGAAAAGATACGCACTTACGCAATTACATGTAGTTGAATGCATAATAAATGCACAACACATGTCACTTTCTTCTTAGATACTTTTGTGTATTATATTCATGTAACTTAATAACATCAACAAATGAATGTTTATATGATTGAAGTCTGGAACCGAAATGTGACATTCTCTTAAAGTCCACATCCACTCCTTTTGCAAACTGTCTGACACACGTATGCGTCAGTGCATTTTTGGAACATGACATGTAGAAGTGGTGCCAGAGTCTAGTAGCCATGCGTATGTGTAATGTATATATCCATGTAAAATGATCTCACATGTAAGACTGGCTTTGCCAACTGTGTTGCCTCATTAAATAAAGTATTTATTATTATTATTATAAATGATCAACTTCTATCCAATGGTTCAATGGGCATGAGATGTTATAGATCAACCACGAGTTTTGAGCCGTGACGGGAGATTACACTATTTAGTCATGGTGTGTGAATATACCTGGTTGGGATACCTTAAAATGCGTTAATATATATATTTGCTTGACCTGATATTGTCAGTATCGCTGGCTCAATCGGTAGAGAGCTTAATTGTCAGCCTGAGACATGCGGGTTCAAGCCCTGATAACTGCACTATTTTTCTCACTTCATTTATTTGGTTTCATTTTCGTCAAGAATATGAAGACATTGTTAAAGCCATTTTTTTAATAATTATTTTGACTTTGCATTGTATCTGTAATGGTTTTTCATGTTTCGCTGTTTTTATTTCATTTTTTTCCTCGGGTCCAGTATTAATTTATCTTTTACTGAATGCAATACTTAAACTCGTGTCAAAGATTTTCGACTTCACTTGGTGTCTTGGTTGACAACCTGTCAGTTTTGTATGTCTCTGAGTAGGATGATGCATTTGGATATCTTATAGCGGTTGCTTGAAGACCGTTTATTGCACTAGCTAAAGCCATTGTTTGTGTCAAAGTTAAAAGACACATAGACTACATGTATATTATATAAATTATGAACTCCTGGCAAACTTTCTGTATAAGGTATTTAATACGAGCCATATTAAATATTCATTATCATACCAACATCTTCACCAGTATGTTAACTAGTTGAAGCCATTACACGTTTATAGTTACACGCTGTTACTATGACTAACGACACTTAATTTTGACTAATAAATCGCTAATTATTAAATACATTTAAGGAAACTTTCTTGTGTAATATTACTTGAACAAGCGATTTGAAAAAAATATATAAAAAGTGATCATACCAAGGATCGAACCTGTAACACTAAGTCTCAGAAGACATCGCCGTATCCATTGGGCCACGTATTGAGTTAGTTACAGAAACTACTTGTTTAACTTATGTTGTTATTGGATATATATGCATACCCTTTTAGGGTGAATCAACTTTGCTGCATAAATTAGTCACGGCTCAAAAAACATGGTTTATCTATAGTACATTTATAATTGGCTTTGTTAATGTTTTCGTTTGCCTTTATATGTGTAATCATAATTGTCTGTCTATATCAAATGGAACGCAATCACCTGCCATGTTCTATGTTGCACTGTAATAATCAGATATATATTTATCGAGTGATTATTTTACTGTGGAAACTCGGTCATTCAGCTAGGACATTCAGCTTTTTGATTGCTGAAACGCATTCATTCTACTAGCTTGGGCTTAGGCGAGGATCTTTACTTGTTCTATTTGGCATTGTGTCTTCTATGTGTTTTATGTTTTCTATGCTCGGTTGGTTCAGTTCGGCATTGTACCTCGTGTGTTCGTAATGTTGTTTGTGCTTAGCTGTTTAAGTTGAGTTCTGCCCTCTCTCCCTGTCTGACTTAATATTTTCTTTTCGCCTTCATTAAAACAATGACCACGTATAGTTTTCAGTACCAATGTCGTGTTTTTTATTTGATTCATTAGACTTTCTGTGCAATTGTCTGCGTTTGTCTTTGACGGAAATAACAAGATCATGTCGCCAATCCGACAGATTGATGTTTGTGCTGAATAATGATAGTTCCTAACAAGGTAAATAAACAAAAACAAATTGAGTGATGAACAAGTGTCTACATTAATTTGATAGATAAATTGAATTCAATTAAAGGGGAGAGCCGTAACTAAGTTTTGGAGTATGTAGCTCGACACTTTTACACATATACACGTATATCAAAGTAGTATATATTTGTATGATATAACTTTTATATTTATTATTTGGGTAATAAATTGTGTTTAAACTATGACTCTAAAGGCCTTCTTTGGTTTTAACCTGATTTGTGTGTGAATAATGAGGTAAGAACCGTCATTTGTATATACAACCTCTTCTGAAAGTGTTGGTAAATTGTGTTTGGTGGAATAACGATGTCAAATAATTGTGGCTTTTAGAGCTTTTAGTGTGTATATGAGCAGACTATGTATCTTTTATCTAGAGCAGCTAACTTATTGACACGAATGATCTTATTGTTTCGACCAGAACCACTGTCTTGTAGAACTAGCAATGTGTTCGTATTCTCGTATATGTGTGTTGTTCTTTTGTGTCTTACGTGTTCTTCTGTTTCTGTTGATTCCTGTCCTCCCTGTTCGATCTGTGATTACGTTCTTGTGTTCCGATGAAAATATAAATTATTCCAGGCAACAAAAAACTGTTGTGTAAGGAAATACGGTTATCGTTACGTCTTGACGTTCGGAAATGGTTTTACTTGACACTTGAAAAGTATGCTACATAGTTATAAGTCTCATAAAAACTGTAAGATTGTAGATAATATTAACTTGCCATGTATAGTAACTAAATTGAGGGGAAATCAAGAATTGTAAAAGCAATTATAGTCTTATTTAAAATGAGCATATATATAAAGGCAGTGACATGATGGCACTAAATGAAATATCACAGTATTATGTGATTGGTTTGTATCAAATGCGGAAGTCGCAATTTTGGGATAAAATCAGAAATAGAGATTGTTGGTTTCAAATTGACACACAGCATTTAGCTTAACATTCAACTGTTTCCACTACTGTTGACTTATACATGTATCTTATATTTTATGAATATTATATAAACTCTCTGTGGCCAAGACAAAATTGAAATCACACATGAACTTCTATTTCCTAAATCACTGTATGTGTGTTCTGTAAGTGTTGTGTCTGTGATTGTTGTGTCATTCAGTGGCAACAGGGACATTATTTCCGGTTAAATAAACGCACTAATGATGGAATTGAATATTCCTGCGAGATGCTTACGCCTGGTAAATGTTACACATGTATTCATAGATTAGGCTTATTATAAACGACATCGTAATGACCAGTGTAAGTGATTTGTTTATTGACATTACCAAATGGTTCTAAACTAGACGTTAGTAGAAGATAAGATGTTAAGCTCCAAAACCACAAACAAGTATACTTATCAAACGCTAATATCCAATTAATTGTAAGTCATCAACACTGAGTACATATATGCCGCATATTAATCGGGGCCTATTTCTTTCATTGCTTGCAAATTGTATCATAATATTCTTTTTTATGTTGCCGTTCATGTCCGAATTCTTATTATTGTTTTATGCAAATTGCGATTAGGAAGTACACACTTAAATAGGGTAATACATTCATGGACCAAATAGTTGTTCTATAAATTGTCATTGTTCGTAATAATTTGGCGAATTAACAAATATACTAGCTGGACAGATGTACGAGGGTTGTCCCAGTAAATCGTAGACTTTGCTTATTAACAAAAGAATATTTTACGCTTTAGCCTTAAATTTTTACAGACATTTAATAAATATGTTATGAATGTGTATACATAATTTCATAAAAATACAAAAATACATTTAACAATAAAAAAATATTAACATTATAACAACATATGGTACGTATGTGCGGCGCACACCGACGTCACGTCAGTTTATACTGCTCCCCGTTGTGATCGATACACGAATGATGTCTTTCAACCCACTTTTGATACACTTCTTCAACCATTCACAGGTTAATTTAGCGATTGATTTTTTGTATCGCACACATGATTTCTGCTCGATCTTGAAAGCGCAAACCCCGTAAATACGCCTTCAACTTCGCTATCTATGACATTCTGTACAGCCTTAACATTCCGTATATCTTTATATGGCGTTCTTCTTCGGGGCAATGTATCAGTCCATCCATCACTTAACCTGCCATGCCATTTGTATACAAGTGCCCTAGACACACCACTATATCTCTCAGTATTATTAAGTTTCTTGAAAGTGTATTGGTGTCATTCCCGTCTGTACACAAAACGCAATAGCCGTTATGCGGGCCTTCCTATCCTCTAACGTCGCCATTTTGAGAATATTTCGATGAATTTCAAATGTGCGTGGTACATTATTTAGCCAAATATATTGATAAAACAATTATTTAAAAAAAATAAAAATAAATAAAACGTAGTTATTGAGTTCTAGTTGCCGCAAATGTAAAGTTATATATATAACAATACATGTTTTTTATAGATTAGAATTACTTTACTATTTTAACTAATTATTTCAAGAAGTTTGATGTTGGAAAAATATATATGGATTCTACGTTCGTGCTATTTTGCTACATTAAATATTAAGTGGTACGGGTGAAAGGGCAATTTATATTAGACAATAATTAAATATACCATTTTTGGTGTCTTGGTCATGTACATGTATAACAATGTGTATCAAAATACATTCGATCATATTTTATTATTAAGATCTCATACAACATATACTTATGTCATATTTGAACATCACCACCATTTTCCATGTAATTATAAAACAAATCATACACACTTCAAACATGGCTGATTACTCGGGAGAACGAGTTTGGTGGCCGAGTGTTTTGTTCGGAGTTTTGGTCAGAATATTTTACTACATTGTATACTTCCTGGCACAATGTGAACACAATCTAAACGTGGGATTCAAACCGCTCAAACATCCTTTATTCTCATTACAATAACTGTCTATCAAATGGGCCCACTCGTCAATAGGTAATGGTCACAGATTGCATAGTTAACGTATATTTTGCATTTGTCTTCATTAAAATACGAACGACAATATGTAGTGTCGTCTGTGGACTTTTCTAGCGAATTAATTGATTCATTAGTGGTTGTGTGCACATCTTCTGCAGCTATATTTGCACAAAATAACGAGATCGTGTCGCCACGTCTGCAGCTTTACCTATGTTCGGCATAATGATTGTCCGTAACAAAGTAAATAACACAGATCGGAGAGACAATTAGAATTAATTTATCAAAATTATTTGGATCTAACCAATTTATCGCAGACACAATTAGAATTAATTGATCAGAATTATCTGGATCTAACCAATTTATCAAAATCTTTGCAACCAAATTGTCTCGTTTGAAGGCTGTATGTCGCTGGTAGGTGAGTAAATAACAAATATAAGACATATTGTACCGTAATGATATGTACGTGTTGTTCTTGCATAATAGCTTTTATTTCCGTTTAGTAAGCCGGTGTTTCTTTGACGTATAGGAAGATGCCTAGTAATTGTAGCGTGTAGGTTAATACCTTAACCCTTATGTGTTATTAGCACAACATGTGTTGGCATTGAGTCGATGTCTTACTGGTAATATAATGTACAGCGATTCTTAGTTCATTTGTACCACTTATTGTTACATATTGCGAGAACATATTGCTCATATAGCTTTTATTAATATTTAATAAGCCGGTGTTTCTTTGACGTATAAGACGATGCATATAAATAGTAGCGTGCATATAATGACTTAATCCGTATGTGCTATTAACACAACGTATGTCTGCATTGAGTTGATGTCTTATTAGTATTTTAGTGTATAGCGATTCGTAGTTCATCGTAGATCCTGATCTTTAGGCGTGAATATGTTACAAGCTTTTTGCGTCAAATATATAAATTTCCGTTTTGAGTTGGTATTACATCTCGATCGTCTTCTTGATACTTTCCGCTTATGAAACCTACAACCGGGATTATAAATGTATAGACAATAAATCAGTTGTTTAATAATGCTTATAGAAGGTCGAGAATCGAGTCAAATTATCCTGACTATACAAATAAAAACGCTTCAGCATATACGTCATACATGTACATGTACATGTAAGCATACAAAACCATAATAGTTTGATCATGTGCAATGGCAACGCCATTAATTTCCATGCCCTTACGTGCAGTATCTGTTATCACATTTTATCACATAAGTACCGTGCTGTTTCATGTGAGAACAAATGACGGAATAATGTTTTCCAACACGCGCTATAACAAATTCGTGTCGTCACTAGCTTTTAGGCGCGAAAATGTAATGCTTTTGGCTAAAATTCGTTATGATTGACGTAGGCAGCTAAAACTATGTAGTTCAGCAGTTTTACTATTGTAACTAGGTCATTCAGTTGTAACTAGGTCATTACACCTTTTATTTGCTGAAACCTTTCTCTTCAGCTTTTTAACAGTTGGGACAAGGACTGATTGGTTTTCTTTTTTTTTTTTTTTTACAGGGGAGATAATTTTATTTTCCTCGTCAATAGGTAGATGTGGGTCGAGGGCATCCCACATACTACCGTACAACATGTAGTATAATTGTAAATGAATCATACAATAGTATAATATACATACATTCATTCATTCATACCTACATACATGTTTACAAGTGTTGCAACTTATATACATGCTTACACATATAGCATTTCAAAAATTCCCCTGTTTGTTTGTTTTTGGTGGGTACAGGTACTTTTTTATGTTTCAATTCCGTCGGTGGTTCCTTTCTTTTATATATGATACTAAAAGCTAGAATTTCTCTGGGCTGAAAGTGCAGTACATTTGAAATATTTTTTTTTATTTCTTGAATTATTGGAAAACATTTAAGTACATATTCCAAGTTGCATTAAAAGAGTCCAAACTATTCAATTTAATCGCAACCCCTTTTTGTACCTTATATTGATAATTGACATAATGTTTTGCTCGATTTAGGGTCGGATTAATTTCTTGAACTTTACAGTTGTAAATATATCTTTTAAGGTATGTGAACATAAGGTTAAGTACAGCTTGCTTATGATCTCTGATTCCTAGTATAAAATTTTCACAATTGAGAAATGTTTTTATTACTTCATGATTTCCAAAGAAATTTAAAATCAGTTGTTTTATTTTGTGACAATCCCAAAATAAATGTTTGATTGTTTCGGTCATAGTTTTACAGATTGGTTTTCTTGGTTGGCAGTGTGTTGGGCACTTCTTCATTTTAGGATTTCTTACAGCTAAAACTAGGCAGTATAGTCGTTTTACTGTGGAAACTGGGTCATTCAGCTAGTAATAATGTTTTATACTTTTCGACAGCTTGGACTTGGGCGGATCTTTGCTTGTTTAGTTGGGCATTGTGTCTTGTGTGTGTTTTATGTTCCTGTGCTCAGTTGGTTCAGTTGTGCAGCACTTGCTTTGAGTGTTTTTATGTTTTCTGTGCTCGGCTGGTTAAGTTGAGTGCTGCCTTCCCTGTCTGACTTAATATAATATTTTTGACTCGGTCAGAAGGCAGTACGTTTGGCGTTTTGTTACCACAGATATGCTCCTCTGGTAGGCTTTTCTGATTGAGCGATGGCTTAAGCGTTTTGCAGAATGATGCAAATGGTATTTACGATTGAACTGGTGTTAATATCCCAAAACATCAACATTGTTACTCTGGCATTGTGTAGTTAAGAAATCGAAACGTAAACCATCTATGTACAAAACATAATTAGGTGATGAAAAACGATCGTTATGTCCTTTAAGCAATTAATTGGTTTAAATATTCAGGAGTATTATCGTGCCCGTCAGCTATGAAATGTGTCTGGTAATGCATATCGACGTCTTATGTTATTTACCTACAGACAGCAATTATGTTAACGCCTCGTGATAATATCAAATAAGCTTCATTTATTGACAAACACGTGTAACGACAGTACAATGATATTCAAATGGGGAAAATCTACAATCTACTTAATGATACAGCGACAGGATTTAGTGTGTTGCCATATATTATGCTTGTGTATCCATCAAACAGAATCCTATTAAATTCCGCCTTTCCCCAGTAACATTTCGACCTGAGCAACTGTTGATATGTCAATGTGTTTCTTATTAATGTTAGACAATCGAAGCATTTACCTTACCAGATAAGCAACAATGGATTCATTGTCGAGCTCACCAGCTGCTAACGGAACTTCAAACACAGGCAATTAACTGACAGTTGTAAGGACATGCATCATACAACGGTATCTTATGTCATATATATGTGTTTGTTTTATCTTTGTACTCTGTTAATGCTACGATCCCTGTCCGAGTTGTGTTATGACTCGTTACTCTTCGTGTAGCCGCAATAGCCTTTTGCCCCATACACTTAATTATTCTATGATTGAATGGTTTCCTTGTTACCCCTTAAGTATTAAAGAGGATGGTCCTGGTACATCATTCGTGAATAGTACAACATGTATATCACACTCTGGAAATTCTCAACATTATCCTATTCTATTGGCACGCTGGTGTGTCCTAAATACAATTTGTGCGGGAAAGCATGGTGAAGTATGACTCTGTCTTAAGAGTGTGTTTGCTCCCTGTAGTTACATAATTCATTCTAGAAAATAAGTGGTCATCTGAAAATAGGAAGCTATATAATGGTATAGCAAATGGCACATTCATTTAATTGCTTGTTCTAAAACAACAGAAGGAGAACAAAATTGACAGTTCTGACCGAACTTCATCTAATAATATGTCTGAATGAGTTAAGATGTTTTAAGATGACATTCTAAAGCTACACAAAGATAACTACATTGATGGTACTGACCGAACTTTAGCTAATACATGTGATATGTCTAAATAGGTTACGATGAGTTAATGTGACATTGATTAGACATTTACAGAAACTGTATTACTGGGGGAAAATCAAAACAACATAAACTAATGAATATTAATGCCTAATGGATACGCATGAACACAATAGGGACAAACATAATTATTATAAAGACGGTGACTTGTTCGCACATACAGAGGATATTTGTTGAAGATGGAAGAAAGTTAATCATTTTCGCGAAATACAATTTTCTGTGATTAAGAGTTAAAATGAAATATTACGATAGTATGATGTTCGTTTCACAGGCGTGAAAATGGGACAATCATGTATTGCCACAAATACAGAAGGTTTGTTTAAATTTGACAACCAGAGATGCACTTAACATTTTTCTATTTCGTTTAAACGAATGTCTCATGTTTGATTTTAATATGTCTATCTGAAGCATTATGAACTTGTTCATGCAATTTACAATATACAATATACTTTAGTTACTATAATCTCTATATTTGTGTCCCGTAAGTGTGGTATCTGTAAGCTGTATTTCCCGTACAATGAAGACTAATGTGTCTATCCGTGTAATAAATATAATGGAGATTAATTTGAATACTCCGACTGATATAGTCATTATAAGAAGCCATCTGTTTCCATACCTGTCTTCTTTATGACAGTGCTTGATTGATCTTGTTTATCGGCGATATCAAAATCACGATTAGGAATAACACGTTTAACAAAAGGTACTAAACTCCTACTGAAGATCTATGTTATCAATTATCATCGTCATTCGCAATGTACTAGTAACTTTCAATTTCTTTTTAATTGATACATTTGATAACTGTTCAATTCACCGTTTCTCTTTTTATTTGTTCAGCTATGTTGAACAATAGTTTTCTATCGGTGGCCATGCGCATTCCGCCTCGTCCTGGTCAGTGTATGTTCCTGTTAATTAGTTCAATCATAATATTTATACGGTTGAACAGCCGATAAGACGTACTGTCTTTTCCATTTTTATGCCCCCCATCTTTAAACTTTACATAGAGGTTGAACAGCAACAGTAGATGACCCCTATTGATTTTGAGGTCAGTAGGTCAAAGGTCAAGGTCACTGTGACCTTCACCATTTCTGACTATTTAAATGGTTTCCGTTCAATACCCCAAGAACGCTTCGACCTAGGATCTTTTAACTTTACATGGAGGTTGGTCAGCAACAGTAGATGACCCCTATTGATTTTGAGGTCAAAGGTCAAGGTCACTGAGACATTCACCATTTTTGATTATTGTGCTGCTATGGGGGCATATGTGTTTTACAAACATCTCTTGTTATTGTTGTACATGCATCTTTTAATGATATCTTAGGTATACTAACTAGTACATGTAAACACTGTTAGAGCCACGGACTATGATGTGATATTTTCTGCTAGCCTACCTATGCCACTGTAATTCAATATATACATGTATATAAAAGCTTACTTGACTAAATGTGGTACTCATGAAAATTATCATATATCCATACACAGCTTCACATTGTTTTCTTATCATAACGGATAACCTATTGAAATGTAATATAATCTTGACTAGCCAAACGGTACTTGTTGCATAGTGGTGGTTACAACATCAATATTGTGCAAGCGCATTATTCGTTCTATCAACAAATGTGATACTCTATAGTTCCTTAACAATGAACATAATGCACACGTAGTTCTATTGCTCAATTCATCACAACAGGACAAACCAATTATAACAATAACTTACATTTCAATTACAGACTAGACGTGACTTAAGTAGTTTGTTATATTCACCTTCATGATCATATTCATTAATAACATCCACGCATGGGGATTCAATTTTATTCATTCCTGCCATGCACGATTTATAGAGAATGTTATGACCAATATTGTGCGTACATACTGGCAGTGATGTCGATTAATTGTTTAGTCATCCAGTCTTCAATTAAGATCCTCCAGTCACGAAGTAATAAACAATATTTTTATGGAGAATCAAATAAAAGCGTTGTCAAAATCTATATAATGAACTGTCATGAAAATATCTGCAATGCTCAAGATGGTGAAACAGAACAAGAAGTAGAAGCGTTATACAATGTATCATGTTAAATATTTATTCGTCCAGGAATAATTATGAACACTTGGCGTATTGGCTTAAAATGGCTACTAGTTTTATTTGCAGTAACATTTATTTATATAATTTTGTACTAATCATTTTGTCATTTTATATATTGTGATGAATGCGACCACATGGCGGTTGACTCTGGTAGAGTCCGTATATATTGATATGATTCACTGAAAAGCTATAAACATAATTTCGGTAGATAAACATGTACCTAATTGCGATGTTCTATAAAACATAAATCCTCTAATAGCTGAAATTGATAAATGCCTTTAGCCCTTTTGACGGGTTCTACATGACTTTTTATTCTTGAAAGTCCGGACCACATTATTTTACCGGACTACAGTATACACCAATCGATAAAATGTACATCACCTATTTTCAGAACACACAATCAATTCAAAATGTCAAAATACAAAATAAATCATTGCATTTACACGACGTATAGCGTTTATATATATCTTAGAAAAACATTTAAAACAAATGTAAAACTCAAATGTCAGAAATATACATACGTTAAGAGCATTTTAAATTTTTTAAATGGTGTCCAAAGTTATTGACCTTATTTTATTTCAGAGACACACATATATTTATATGCAGAGCTTATTGAATAAAGCGATGTATGATAAGTGTCATTATTAATTTATTATCATTCTGTGCATGAAATCACATGACATTAAACTTTGCCAACAAAAGACGAAATAATTTTTTTTCTCAATAACCACTATTTTATAAAAATGGAACACCTCACCTACATGTCAAAACAAATAGGTTTCAATGCTACACAACATACGGTATATATATTATGCATTTATGCATTTTATGCATTTAATGCGTGGTCTAGCTGACACAAAATGTATCGGCTACAAATCGATCGGAAACAAGTAAATAACATTATCAGTTGTTTTGAAAAACAATAAATAAGAACCAGCTACTGTAACCTTGTATACGAGATATATTTTGAGGATCGGGACATTTTCAACAGTCAACAACTTTGTAAATTAGATTAAAGGATTATTTTGTTTCCCGCTCAAGGAAACCGCTCATCAAAACACAGACGCATTGAGTTGCTTTAACGACATCACTTTGTTATATTAAAAGATAATTACTCTTTTTGTACAATTGTAGATGTTATGTCACATTAGATTGCACATGGATGTAAATTGTAACTGAATGTCAAACCCATTTGTGTGATAGATACAAGTATAATAATGAATATGTGCTTTAAGTGTAACGGTCAGTTTGAACAGAAAAGGCTTCAAAATTACATTGTCCGCATGCTTTTAAATGTGCAGGAAAGAGGAAATGAGTTATATTGCCATTTCGATCAATTTTGCGATACAGCAAACTCTTTGGTTTTCCGATTTCATAATGCCTTACGTAACGTTGCTCAGACGATATAAAGTGATTTTAGTAATAAAATCTGCCGAAACAATTAAAGCAGGAAATCACAGAATTGATAACTGTGATAAATTATCTAAGATACTAATTTTGTTTCAATTCCGTATAAATGATATGCTTGTCCATTTTAATAAATTATCTGAAGAGACTGGCTGTCTGTATAATACTCAGAAAATGACAAGTATTAATTTCAAAGCCTGTAATGAAGCGTTGTCAAATATAATTGAATAGTTACATGATTAATGAAGTAATATTCTATCTTATTTAGGACCGCATCTCAATTTGGATTTGTTTACTGTCCGAAGACATTGCAATGATGCTTTCTTCATGACTGATCTGCATAAAACACGTTTGAAGAAACTACATTGGAATACTGAACAGTCAATAGAATATGATAATAGTGTATTGAAGAAATACACAAGGCTCGCACAATATCACCAAAGAGGTGTTTAGATTCCACCACAAGTGTTTTCAATTAATAAAATATGCCATTTGCCAGGATGATCCAAGTATCATGATTGTTATACCGCCGGACAAACACCTGATTTTCTCGGAAACGAACCTGTACTTGTAATCGTCTGCAGCTATTCATCAAAGTTGTACATTCTTTTTCACTTAAAGCTATTACCTTTTCTCATATTTGTAATCAAAGTGTTTGTTTCCAACGCAAGTGACAATAAATGGGATATCCACAAAACAACATCACAAAACAAGTACCAGAAGGCCATTATATACATTACATATCCATTTGTTTGTGATATTTTCCCCCGCATTTGATAAATTAAATACAAAAATCAACCTAAATTACCAGATCGATTTGTTAGTATATAGAGTATATAGAGGATCTATCATCACTTGGCAATTGATATGAACTATTTTAAACGTGTTGTAGACATTTTAGTAATTAAGCGGGTCTCTGGCGAAACTTTCATGATATTTTCAGAACGAGTTTAATATATACTAAGTCTTGTATCAGTCGACAACGAGTGTTAGATTGTTTTAATCATTTGACTTTAATAAAGCGAAAATACATCTTTCTGATGAAAACGTAGCCCGTTATATAAACGCCGCCAAAACGAACGCCCTTTACGGGATACAATGACGTCATTTAGTGAATAAAGTGATTTCGTATGAAGTGTAGTAGAGGAATTTAGGTACTCATTATACTAACCCGGATACAAGGAAAGTCATTTGTCATTTGGATAATGTGATATTCAAAGGAAAAATGCCTAATATCAATTAACCGTTAATAGATATCTCGTATGAAGTGTATAAATATAATACATTTACAGGTCTTTTCATTAATTATACATAGGACACAAAAGCATCCGATCATCGGTTGCCGTATTTTGATTTCATGAGGCCTGGGGACTGCAATCGGCTGGTCATTGGGTGGCAGCCTGAATAATTATGTCTCCCTTATAAAGTAGGGGAGACATATTGATTTGTACTAGGTGTCTGTCAGTTCGCATGTCTATCTGGATGCCAAAACGTTTGTCTGCACATGAAGAGTTGGTACCAATGTTTTTAGTCCGGGTTATTGTCGGAGATTTGTCAAACATTAAATATGCAAGCTTATATAAATATGTCCTATACATGTGTATTGCTAATTAAATATTTATTATAACATAATTATATATATACATTCATTATATACATGTAGTAATGGCAGCACTCAACCGAAAAATAAGAGCAAGAAAGACAAATAGAGGAACATACCTACAAAACAAGAACTCATTTACTTAGCGTTTTAACAAATGCATGGACAATGTCCCGACAAATATTATTATGATACAATGTATGTACTCGTAGTAATATGACTAGCGAGATAATCAAGTACAAATGTACAAAAAGCATTTCCTACTTAAGCCTTCGTTTCACTTTCTGCCAATCATTGTTCCTTTTACAACATATTTGTCGCCATTACAACTGTACGTATATTTCGTATCACTATGTATAATAATCGTATATCGAGACATCGACAATGATTCTCTGGAGAAATATCACCAGACAGTACATTATTCATAGAAGTAATAAATCTCAATTTATTGCAAGGACGATCGCGATCTTACATGTACGTAACAGTAAATACGTGTGCGTGTCATGTAATGGTCGTATCATTTCACACAAATCAGTGAACATCTTACGACGACATATTGTCATTGAAAATACGTCATATGTCTTCGTTACGTCCGATGTTATATTCAAGTTATTATACTCCGTATGAATGTCTGTCTGAGGCATTGACGTTGGAATGACAATGAGGAAATGTTTATCAGCTTCCTTTGGGTACTATCATTACAGAACTGTCTATAGCGTGTCGCTCTTAAAGGGACCAACTAACTTTATGAAATGGATTTACATTAAACAATTTTGATAAAACATTTGAATATGTAATAATATCGAAATGCGATAAACACAAAGACAACAACGTTGGTTAAGAAAAGTGCCAGGTCCTATGTTTCATAAAAGAATAAAATATGGTCAATAATCAATATACAATATATATGATAATTGGATAACGTATAACTCTATATATATTCCATGCATACCTGCTTGCATTTGCTGCTATAATGTATGCTTGTATTTTCTTCTAACCATTGAGTCGTAACAAATTGTTGCTCTTGTTTATTCTCATTGTATGGTGATCTGTGTTCCTATGGTATTACGGTAAGGAAGTTGTCGTGTAAGTCTCACGTGCTATGTAATTAACAAAATGTTCTAATCCATGCTATATGAATCATTGACACATTTAGGCCTAATCTGATATTCATGTCGAGTCATTGAGTACGTCTTCAATATTTACGAAATGTAATGTCATCTACCGATATGGCAGTTTTATGGTGACAATAAGATACCATAAAATATATTTCCCAATGCTTTGCATGTATCAATGAATTATTTTTTTATTAATATACAATGTACATGTATATTAGCCGTTCGCCATGAAAATCAGACTTAGTGACATTTTATAGTAAATATGTTACAAAAAATGTATAAGGTTTAGAAAAGGCTTTCGAGTTAGTGAGTAGACTTAAGAGTACATATTTACAACGTCTGCTATAACATAGCACAAAATTACAACGTTCTATTGATCATACTCATAGTTATCGTTATAGCATAAAAAGTATGTGAATTGTGTTTCCCATTATATGTATCTTTGTGCGATGAAACTTTAAAGAATAGGGAATGTACTTGCGCATACATTTATGTTACACTTGCATGACTTCTGTCATCAGATCTTCACTTCTGTACAGTTATGATTTATAATTACCTCCCTTTATGGTTAATTATGCAAAGAATATAAAGTCCGTAGTATGGCATTTGTTGTGGATTTTTGTGTTCAACTATATCACTGAATCTTAGGCATTCACGTTCAAATAAAAGTTATTGTGATGGTGCTGAATAGTCTTGAATAAAATATTACTCTAGCAGCTCTCTTTTGTAACAATATGTGGTACCTAGTATGTATGCATTGAAACTTGTTTTCTGGACGGAATCAAAAGAAATTGCTTTATTCTTAAGAACTTATAAAGATAGGTGTTGCATTTCTTTAATACTTGTTGTTTCCAATAATTTTTCTGCAGAGCTGTTTTCTATTACTCTGAAAATATTACTGTAAATAAAGCGGGTCAGTGGGTGTTTGGTCATGATTTGAGGCGGAGATCTTCATAGCCTTTTTTGTACACTTGGTAACATTGAATTTTGGGTACACTTTTTCTCAATATTTGTTAGCTCTTCTTGTAATTTGTCATAAACAATATTCTAAAATACCATATTTTTATGATTCACCATTTTATTTTTCAATTATCGACAGAAACGCGTTGGTTCGACATCTATCGTAATGGTGTTTGCTGTGATCTTGATTATATATGCGTTTCATCGTCTCTTCAACATCGTATGATCTAATAACCCTGCCACCAATAATAGCATGCAGCATGACGTTTGTGCATATGCCATCCTTTTATGTTGAAATGATTTCAATCTTAAAGCATGGACATCAAAGAGTCTTGGTATTGTTTGATAAGTCCTAGCGCTAGGAATAAGGGTCTCTGACAAACTGTTTACTAATTTGTATTCCATTTGTAAATTGGATTTCATAACATAGAAAGGGTTATTGAGTAAGCATGTCAATTTTAAATTGAAAGTACCAATGTTCCCGTACTGCATTAGACACTTGCTTAAATAATTTATTTGAAATGCGTCGGACTGTTATGACTAATGCAACATATGTCTTCAATAAAACAACATGACACGTGAACTGAGCGCCATTTGTACCAGACAAACTTGCAAATATTAACTTTAATAGCATATCATGTTAGGGTTATATTCGTTCATTATTTAGAAACATTCCAAACTATGAAGTACAATCGACGGACTCGTGGACATTTCTGATGCTTTCGATTTGCAAATTGTTTAATCGAGTATATGTCCAATTTATGAAATGGATCATTTAGGAAAGTACATGTATGGTAATTACATGTATGTCGTCGTTCAACCGTTACGGATTACTTGTAATTATCACGAATGTAGCTGCTGTCAGTGAAAACCAGATCTCGAAAATCGAATTCCGATCGCCTTAGTACTTTATACTAACAGTATTAGAAAACCGGATATATCTTACAATGGTTGACAATATAACACTCTCAGGTTGGTGTGTACGCTGTGCATTATTGTAGTGTTCGTTCTGACTTAAATGACATAAATGCTAATGGTTTTTACTTACTCACGTAGCCCTCTTTACTAATACCCCAATCACACGAGAGTCGGAATGAGCCGGAATGCCGTAGGAATAGCAATTCGTGGTACATTATTGTATGTTCTAAATGTATTCCGACTGCATTCCGAGTACATTCCATATGTTCGGGCCAGTTTGAATGTTTTAACATGCTCTAAACCTATTTCGTTTGAAATAAAATACATATTAAAAAAAAAAAGAATAAACTGTTATTCAAAACTCTCTGTATTTATTGATACTGTCCTGATCACACGGCGTCGGAATGAGCCGGAATGCCGTAGGAATAGCAATTCGAGGTGTATTCCTTCATGATTGAAATGCATTCGAAACATTCTGTCTGCATGCTGAGTCAATTCGTAGTGCATTCGATATATTCCGGCCAATTCCTGTGTCCACTTCGAATGTTTTGCGCATGTTCAAAACTTTCGAGATACATTCGAAGTCGGGTGGAATATCGAACGGCTACCGAAGTGTATTCTTCCGAAATTCTGATTACATTTTAAATATTCTTACGGCATTCTGACTATATTCGAAACATTACTTAAATCCATTATAGGTACTGATATTAAACACACTACCCGTGCACAACCCGTGCATAATCCCGTGCACAACGGTCCGATGCTTGTGTTTACCGTATTTTGAAAACATATGCGTGCACGATATCGGCTATCATTCCAGGCGGACTCGAAGTGTATTCGAGTTATACTCGAAGTATATAAGAATTGTATTTGAATGGTATTTGAAGTATTCCAACGGCATTTTGACACAGCTGTAATAATTTTGGTCAATTCGAGTTATCATTCGGAATGTGTTTCGAATGTTTATTCTTTCTTCATTCCGACTCATTCGGGCCCATTCCGGCTGATTCGAGACTCGTGTGATTGGGGTATAACATTTGAGCATAAGGCCTTTTACTACAGCTTTCGATGGAGTACGGTCCGTGGCCTTCACCTTGGCTTCTCTCAATGACATCCTTAAGTTCCTCAAGTCAACGTCCAGTGTTCTTCGCTAAATATCTGGGATCTTCCTCTTCTCCTAGTGTCTTGTGGGTTCCAGTCAAGAGCTTGTCTGGTAATGTTAAGCTGTCTTCCGAGGGCGGGGTCAATCCATCTCCACTATTTCTGTAGGATGAAGTCAGTGGTTGGTTGTTGTTTTGTCCTGGGCTGGTATTCACAAAGCATCTTAAGTAAAAACTTAACTATTTTGACTTAAGTTGTAATTTTGTACCGCTCATATGTCCCAGAATTTGAAGATTAATCTATGTTTTCTTAGTGATGGTAATAGCTGTGTACATAATGCTTCAAAACTATGTAAAATATTAATCCTCTTGATTTTCGTGCTTAGCAAATACACTTTAAACATTTCTAGATTTTAAGAAATTTCTAAGGTTTCTGCTAAGATGCATTGTGAATACCACCCCTAGTCCATAGGTCTTGATTGGAGATCTTTTCTGGCCATCTGATACCAAGAATTTGTTTTAGGCATTGGCTGACACACACCTTGAGTTTCTGGTAAATGCTAATGAATTTGAATTTATTTTAATTTTAATTTGATTAACAGGCATTGGATAATACCGCGTGGAAGTACAATGCATTGCGAATACGTGTCGTATATTTCATCATACTTCTAACTCTAATCACACTATTTACATGCACAAACGATATCTTCCAAGGCGTGCCACAGTCCATTTATCAACTTTTTGTTTCAAATCCCCATTGTTTGCTTGTTAAAGAGATTAACAACATGTCTATAAGTTCAAGTAGCAAGATGTTTCCTTTATTTCTTCCAATTGGGTTGTTGGTAATGATTCATCATTATTTGACTATACCTATGCTCATTATTATATAAATTCGCTTGAGAGAGAAAAGTTTTCAGTGTAACTCCAAAGAATAAGTGATGTTCATATATAGATAATCATGATATTTGATCAATGCATTTAGGTAAGTTGTTATTTTCTCTAAATAAATAAACAATAAATTAGAACCAGCGTATAGCCTTGATACATATATACTATAAGTCATATTTTGAGAATCGGGACATTTGAGATATTCTTCGATTTTGTAAATAAATCAAATGATTAGATTGTTTCCCTCCCAAGGAAGCAGCTCGTCAAAACGTCGCGGCGTCGGGGTGATTTAACGACATCACTTTGTTTAATGGTGTGTCTGGTTTCTCTATTAATAGAAGCAATTTCACATTAGTGTAGACAGACGCAATTAAAGAAATGCTTTACTATGCTGAATATTGTTTTACTTTCTACACCCCATTTGTTTTCCAACGTTTGGAAAATTACGTCTCACTTATAGAGATATATGTAGAAAAACTGGGTACCATCTTTCAAAACGTCATATCCGTTGCGGCTAAACATGGCCGCTGCACAATCTTCTCTCTATCTAGGGTACACTTAGAAAACTTCAACTCAGATGATTTGAAACCATGTGCCTAATGTGGGTATTGTGTTTAAATTACGTTCTAGTTTGATGTATTGTGAAATATTTGTCTCCTTCAACGATGTACCGAATATAATACGATGATATATGGATATTTAAATATCATCAGACATTAATCTAAGATATCACGACATTTACTAACATAGTATAACATGTTGAACAATATACAAACTCAGTCACAAAACCACTTTTGGAATTGATAAAAACTGATCTTTTTATTTTGTTCATCTTAAAATCGTGGTTGGAAATTATTGACAATTCATTTGCGTCCATTTGAAATTAACAGACCAATCTCTAATGCGTATAGCAAATATATTAAAATTACATTTTTTCTTCATTTTATTATTGCAATCAAAAGTCATGTTTATGCTTCAGTCGATCACGTAGTATCACGTGTGATGCTTGTTTAAGGTAAAAACAGTGTTTATGCAAGGTTATGTACGTTTTCTGAGTGTATATGAAATAATTCAATTGAATGTTCCGTATTGCTTTGTGCCGGAGGGAATTTGATTAGCAACGAAATTTCAAACAGTGAAACCCCATACTCCAGTGTCAAACATAATTATATGGACATAATCAAGACTACGTGTACTAGTACATTTTACTGAACGGCTTTATTCTGATCAACAGCACACACCGGTATGCGATGTATGTTTATTTATGTTTCAACTAACAATTGTGCTCTTTATTTCACAGACCTGGCTTGTATAGATAAACAGATTTATGATTTGGTGTCTTACTAGTAAATGTATTTTAGAATATTTCAATGCTATACAGTAATTGAATATGAACAAACGATTCTGAATAAACTTCGCTCTAACGATCATAAATTGATAAATTCAGTATTTTTAATTGGAGAAATGATACAATTGAAACTGATTGATTTTTCGTTCTACATGTAAGTGAATGGAAGCATGGTAGCAAATTCTTCCTCGCGATTTTGAATCGTGCATATTTGTTTGCATGTAACATTACGTAATTTGTTGGCATATTAACACACTGAATGTGTTAATTCTACTTTAAATGTGTATATCAATTATTACTCAAACGTCCTTTTCCGATAAGTGCTGCTGTCCCTAAATATAAATTCCATTAGCTAGGTTACATTGTACTCGATTTCGAAGGAGAAAATACATAATTAACAATACTTGAATTACATTATTAGAATATACAAATTGTCATTTTATGTAAATGGGTTCACCGATGAATACATGTTTGCTAAAGTTATAAACAGATTACTGTCTTTGTAATAATTTCGAAAGCCCCTACAACATTATGTTAATCACCAGTAGTCTGTCCATGTAGATTATCCTGACTCAAAGATACGTGTACATACACTAAGAAATACACCCAAACCATAGCTAAAGTATGTATGGGTTTGGCGGCAAGAACATGTCATTTCGAATCCCAGCCGGACGGTCTAATAACCTGAATATCAGGACAGTACAATAATTATTGCAGAAAGTTTGTCCAATTAGATTGATATATGGCTTTGCATTTGGTCTATGTGTTTATAATGGTGAATTTGAAAGGAAAGCGTTTCAAAATGTCCACATGCTTTTAAATTTGCAGGAAATGGGAAACGAATATTTTCGCCATTCCGATCGATTACGCGATACAAACCATTAGTTTGAGAATCGGCCGGACATTTCATCGATGGTGTTCCGGTTGTGTAATACGTTAGGTAATGCTACTTCAACGTTTTAATACTGCTACTTAACTTTTAGACTGTAGGCTGCTAAAACTATGTAGTGCAGCAGTTTTACTGTTGTTACTAGGTCATTCAGCGTGGGCTTTCTGCCTTTTGTTTGCTCAATCTTTTCTATTCAGTTTTTAAACAATGAGACTAGGGGCGTTTAATTATCGTGGTCGGTAGTGTGTTGGGCACTTCTTCGTTTTAAGATTTCTTACAGCTAAAACAGGGCAATATAATCCTTTTGCTGTGGAAACTGGGTCATTCAGCTAGTTAGTAGGTCATCAGACTATACGGGCCTTTCAACGTTTTAATACTGTTATTTAACTTTTAAGACTAAAGGCTGCTATAACTATGTAGTTCAGCAGTTTTACTGTTGTTACTAGGTCATTCAGCGTAGGCATTCCGCCTTTTGGTTGCTGTATCTTTTCTACTGGGTCATTCAGCTAGTTATGATTTATTATACTTTTCGACAGCTTGGACTTGGGCGGATCTGCGCTTGTTTAGTTGGGCATTGTGCTTAATATACTCTTTTAGACAGTAGAAAGTATTTTAGTACTACACCCTGTCGTAATAACAGCGGCAGGAACATCTGGAAATGATAAAGTATCTTAGATAATTAGTGTGTTTCATTTTCCTTGAAATGAAAGTTGTGTCCATTTTAATAGATTTTCTGCAGACCGATTTCTTTCTAAAATACTATGAAAATGACAAGTATTAATTTCCAAAGTCTTTAATGAAATGTGACAAATATGATCGAATAGTTAAATGATTAATGAAACAACATTCTATCTCATCAAGGACCGCATCTAAATGTCGATCGATTTACCAATCGAAGACATTGCAATGGTGTTTTCCGCATGACTGATCTGCATAAAATACTCGTTTTAAGAAACTACATTCGAAAACAGAATAGTCAATAGTACATTATACTGGAGAATTGATGCATTTTACACATGACACACACAATACCATCAAACACGCGTATAGACACCCCTACAAGTGTTTTCCATTAATAAGATATACCATGTGCCAGGCGGCTTGATAAATAGTTAGACTAATACCGGATCGTCTCGGAAATGAAATTGTACCATTGTACTCAGCTATTCATTAATGGTGTACATTCTTTTGCGCTTAACATTATTGTTTCCGAATGCATTCATTGTTTTCAACGCAAGGAAAAATGAATGTGATATTTACAAAACAATCCCACAAAACACGTCTGAAAGAAACACAGCATACTAGAGTATACAAGTGTGGTGGAAATCACTTAGAAACATGGCACAATAAAATAATTTTTAACAAAACCATTTTTCATATCACCATCTTCCAAAATACTAGAACTACAAAAATATAAAGGGTGGACCAGCTAGAATTATGGTTATAGTGTCCGACTGATAATCAAACATTACCTTAAAAGAGCTAAAGAGCTACACAAACGTTTCGAGGGGTGACAACATGCGAAAATATTGTGACATAATTAATTATGACGTTGAATACTTACATGCGTCTGTGTCCGGTAACATTCGTTGGTAACATATTTAGTCAAGTAGTTTTCGGTGGAAACAGAATAAATGCATCCAATATCATTCTACCTTTCGAATAATTTCAGAGCTCCATAATGTCGCAAAATATACACAATCTAGGTGGTCAAGAGGTTTTCTTTACTGAAACGTTACTATCGTCGTTGCACAATAAGAGTATTGGAAACAGAAGGATGAACATGAAAAATTGGACTTGGAAGGTGGCACTCAACAGAAACAGCCTAGCAACATTTAAAGCTGTAAAATATCTGATATACCTAGTTTTAGCTGTTAAAAAGTCATGAAAGTTTAAGACCCACACAAAATTGTTAAACCCTACAACTGCACTATTGATTTTTATGGTAGTCAACACAAAGAAAATTAATAAATGGATATGCGAATTAAAAATAAAAAAATGCAACTAACATGCTACAAAAAGTCCTAATTCCATAACCAAACATCTGCTTATATGAATTATAAACCAGATATCGCGCTTACCAATCTACATTTGTAATAGGAGACATGTTGTGCATGCAAAGAAATAATTAACACCGAAAGAAAGTGGCCGGTGTCAAAATGACGAATACTGAGAATGTATGAAATTTTTACACATACATGCTATATACATATGACCAGCTAGAATTATTTTCCTGTATTTGATAACGTCTGTATCTGCCCAAATGATCAGATCATTTGGTTGTATACGTATACATAGCTTGAAACATTTTCTCGTTCAGACAATTAAGGTGTGTGGTTTTCTTGGTGTACCAATTTATTAACAAACAAATACTAAATATGTTGCAATGATCATCACGTAATTTAGATTTTGTTAATGAAGCAGATGTAACTTTTACACGTCGTTTTCGAACGATTTGACAAAAGACGAAAGTAATCAATCAGCCATGAAGGACCTGGTGCCAATAAATAATAACAATAGCACACAATGCTACGTATCAACCGGCAGTCTCAAACGTAAGTGTAACATGTGAATGGGTGGTAAAAATAAAACAAACAGCAAAGCTCGATGTGTTTGAGAGCAATGATTAGTGACTACTTTGACTTTTTGATAAGATCAGCGATAAAAGCATCGTTTACATTGACGCGTTCTCATTTTACACGCTAATTGCCTCGATTTATCGAAACGTCTGAACTGCACTGAGCATTTTAATTGTTTCTAACACGTAAAATGCACGTTTTGCAAACTTCAGAAGTTGAGAAGAGATTGAGCAAATCAAAGCGAGCTATTTATGTATTCTATTAGTACTTGTGTTGACATTTACGATAAGGTGTTAGTTATTTCCGGTCGCTGCGCATTTCGAGGAGCATCAATGACATAAATAAATAGCTCGAACAAATTGTGTTGAGTTGTTTCCAGCTACTGTGCATTTTAGAAGCTTTGTTTTCAGTGACATCAAGTGTATACATTGATGAAATATAATTCGGACATGATAGTACAGATGATAACACTCAACATAAAAGTATGAACATTGCTGTAAAACATGTACGAGGATGGAAAGTTTCGGGACAAGTGTCATATTTGTGTTCTTGTTATTTTTCTTTGAAATTATATACAATTGTAACTACATGCTTAATTGTATATTCGTCCAAATGATCATATAACATTGTTCTATATTTTTATCTAGTCTCATTACTGCAGTCAAATAATTAGCTAAATTAAAATTACAATGATGACACCAAAAGAACTATTACATTCTAACAATGGAAGCACAAATTAAAATATGTACATAATAAATATAACAATTATACGAATGATTATTTTAAAGAAGTATCGTAATATTATTGTGTTTGACACCACTGTTAGAGTTATGCAAAGAGTGTCGGCTACTTAAGGCCTGAAATTTACTTGCAAATTAAATCATATCCTGAACGTTAAAAGTCAAACTTTACTCGAAATAATATGTACTTTATTTACACACATCAACTCTGGTCACAACTGGGTCCCATGATAATTTCGCGCATACAATTTCAATCATAAATCATGAAACAGCTGTTCATATACACACAGCATGACTGTGGGTACAAATTCATTCCCAACACCCTGGTTAAATGTACATATTTTTTTATAAAAGTAAATAGTTGTGATGTCAAACGTTTCACAGTACTTTCAGTCAGTTAGAATGAAATATCACAATAAGCATGTTGGTGTTATCTTAATCTTTATTGGGATTAACGACGATATCCAACAAACCATTGGTTGTGCAGCCATGAAGAGTATTTTTGTTCTAAATCGTTTTCCTAGATTCAATCGCGACTGATCTACAACAAATATTGTTATATCAATACTGCCTGTATGACCTACCGTTAATATGTCATTACAAAATAGGTATCAGTTTGGATCGCACGTTTCGGTACTTCTTATTACTGGTCAAGGAATTAGGGCTGCTGATGATGTGTTTAGACGTTTAAACAATTTATTAGCTCATTATGTAATAGATGATAGCCTTGTAACACTAAAGAAGATGGACTTCATTATCGAAACTAAATTAGAACTATCTGACCCTGTAATCAAAACGTTAATATTTAAGTCATCGGTAGTTTTCAGACAAACTCACAATATTTACGTAGAGCATAAATGATTCAGCAAAAACGTTTCTTTTTTAAGATAATAAACTCCAAATATTTCTTCTCCGTAGTTGATAAAATGAAGTATATTTAATAGTCGATCTACCTACGTTACTTCATTTATTAGCAATGACCAACTATTAAATTTGGAACGTGCGATGCATTCTGGAAAACGGATGACAGGTCTATTGCTCATTTCCACAGATAAATGAGCACTTGATTAGAATTTAATGTCATGAAACAGTTCAGCATCAGGATTTAGTGATAAATAATAACAATAATTGTCAATACCAGATATATTTTGATTGACATTAATGGCTTTTATACACCTAATGGCGTACTAAGGAGTAATCCATTTCACGAAGCTCAACGTGGATCGCTGTATGTATTCATCCATGAGGAGTATATAAAAGAAACACGAATGTCGAAGATAGAATGTAAACGGTCAATTTCTTTATACACTTAATTATCCAATTAATTATACAAACTAGTTTGAATAAAACAACAACAAAACAACACTGAGTTATACGAGTGGTTAGACCTAATCAGTTTTGGTAATGCATAAACTATTATTCTCTTGCACATTGATAAAATGTATGTCTTCAGGAAAACCTTGTACGATTATGACATTAAGAAATTACTGTATGTAATCAGGTTTAAAAACACATAAGCTGTTAGAACCAATTTTAAGTAATTTATACTTGTAGTGCTTTGCCTTGGTATTAAATTCATCATGAATAATGTTGACATAACTTAATTCGTTGCAGTTGTAACCAAGTTTTGAAACATAGGCCAATTGAAAAAAACCCAGCAGCTACCTTCCTCTAAATGCGAACATTTACTATGCTTATTCATATTTCAAAATATACAACATAGTTCCTACATGTGATACGTTGTACATACTCTATTGTACAGTCTATGTAAAGCATTGATCTCATACAGTTTTAATTAAAAAATTGTTATGCCGAATAACGTTTGAATGGCGTTTACGACGTCACACAAGAAAATTGCCAAAGGGGCCTCTACATACTAGTAACCAGCTGTACTTTCCTGAACTTTTAATATACACCAACATAATGTCTTTTTCATTTTTTTGTCAAAAAAGCAGGTGTTCCTAGAGGCTGACTTTTGTGAAAGAAAGTATTTGAAGAACGACCCTTGTAAAAGTTCCACAGAGAGCAATAATTGTACAAACGTGCGGTACAGTATAGCAATACGCTTTTGGATGCAATGGGTATTGTTCGTAATACTGATTTCAGGGCCATCAAACAATATCATTTAATAAAGCATATTCGAGATAACTTTCACATTCCGTGCAGCCAGCATGGTATCTGATGTATTAGCTGTATATGTAATTATGTTGTTTTGCCTAGCATGCATAAAGACATTTAGTAACTAGCCCGTCGTATTGGTGTACTTCTTATCATGGTCTCCTAATGCGCCATACTTGCATTATTCATATCATGTTTAAGTTATTTTCTATTTAGCCATAGCATACACAGTTTGCTTAGACGTAATGCTCTTAGAATAAATTTCCTAGCTATTACTTAGATCTTTTATTTAGAGATGTTCCACCTCTTCCGTGTATTTTCTGTCATTTTCACATCTTATCATAATTTTAAATTCTGTCTCAGATTTAACATGTTTGCATTAGCATTTAGTCAGCAGAGATAAAAACATTTTTACCAACCAGTTTGAAGAGCACATACGCAAAAGATGTCTCGATAGAATAGTATTATATACATGTGTAAGACGCAATAAACATAGTACCACTAGTTATCTTGCTAGACACGCAGCATCAGAACAGAACTCTGCTTTTGTTCTAACACACAGTAGTGGCGATGCGTACTATAATGAATTGGATGTCAACAGTGATTGATATTAACTAGTTTCGCAATCAAACTTAAATGAAATTCATATAAACTAAGCTAACAAATGACTTGCGACTCAATAATCAGAAGTAAATGTACAGTCGGTTGAATGGACGCATGCCTAAAACAGACTTTAACTGGGTACTAGTTTTAAACTAACGTAAGAGTAGAAAGGAAATAGTTCACATATCCGAAGGCAGCATTCATAATAAAAGCCATTTCAGCAAGTTCATATATTTCAACAAATAGGTGAATAATGGCCCGAGAAACTTCTTAACCATGCGAAGCCATATTTTATAATTTTCAAATATAAAATGCACTTCCTAATTTAGTCATAGATTTGCATTCTGTCAATCATGTTACCTACTACGAGGGCTGTTCAAATTGGAATGCAACTATTTACCTTTTTTTCCTTAATAGATTAATATTTAAACTAGCCTTTGATCCTACATGTATTGCAGTATTCATCTCCGGTATATACGCGAACTTTCATTCAGATATTCCATTGCGATTATATTATCATTCATAGGGACACTGTGCATATATTGGACACGTGCCAAACCGAGATCTTAACGTATCAGATATTTCTTCCGACATTGCAATTTTAGAGTCGTTTGAAACAAATACAGATCACAATGGACATTGCTTGACAAATCAGGATGGTCGGAAAGCTCAAGAACCTTCACGCTTCTCAGAAAGTCGCGTTGCAGGTGGAGGCCCATTGCTCTGCAATAGCTTGTCATCCTTCAAACATGTTGTTTGAGAGCGATTGTCGGAGTATTTCCTCCATTTCTGAAGCAGTTTTCCTTTTTCAAGCTTGGCATTTACCCATTGTCTATTTTATACATCAAATTTAATGGTAGAAACTTGGTTTATATAGAAAAAAGGTGTACATTTCTACTGGCGCACGTGGTCCGTTTTGCAATTCATACTTTTGTTCTGTCTTTGCTGGCCTATATTTGTTTAAGGATCTGTCGCATGGGTGAAAAATTGAACCCGTGTCTCGTTTATGGTCATTACATTAATTTTGCAAACGGTCGACTTTTTTTATCTAGAAACTGGTTTCAACTATTTTGTGGACAGTTTGCAAGGGCATGTGTGCTGGCGTCTCTAAGCAGATAGGGGTATCTAAAGTATACTTATCGTTCTATTTTTTGTAATATGTTTGATAATTGTATGAATAGCTCCTAATGATGTGCCAACACATTGAGCTACTTGCCTACTTGTAAACATTCCTACAGTGTCCAAAACAAATATTATTTTCGCAACCCTTTTATAGTATATTGCGGTATTCGGATGGCGTTCATGGGGTTCCTTTCCAAATAAAATTACACCACTTTTAAATTGCGTAAACTATCAAGTAGTTGATGAAAAAGACATAACATGCCACCATTTCACCGAACATGTTATGTAAAATATTGTATTTGCTCCCGCATTAAAGAAACAACGATTCTTAGATAGGACCGAATTTGGCCAGAAAAAAGTGACATTTTTCCAATAATTTAAGCATTAGTATACACGAGTAGACAGTGTTAATTGACGTATTGTCACAGCTACACTGAACGGATTTTAAAATGTGATGTATCAATTTAAAGCTAATCCAATGTTCTTTGATATACAGCTATTCTTAAAAAGTCATTGATACTAGAAAGATATAGCATCACTTGCATTCCAATTTGAACAACCCTCGTATAACACATTCGCCGTCGTTTAAACAATATATATCAAACCATCAACAAGGACCATGATTCTCTGGAGACATTTCATCAGACAGTGCATTGTTCAAAGTAGTGATAAATCGGGATTTAGTGCAAGGACGATTGCGAGGTTTCGTGATAGTTTGTACGTGTCATTTGGCATATGTATGGCCTTCAGATTGATTCCATATTAGACAAGACGCAAGTGAAAGTAGCGATCACCGTACTACGAGACGATGTATTGTCGTAGGAAATACATCTTAACCCTTACAATAATCTATATGGATTTCTGTCTAAGATATTGTCGTTTAAACGACTGTAAGGAAATCCGATGTTCTACTACAGACTTTCCGTATTACAAAACAGTGTAGAACGTGTTGCTCTTGAAGTGTCCAACTGAGTTTATAAAACGGCTTAACATTATAAACTCAACAATAAATATCACTGAATGTGAGGAATACCCCCAGATACTGCTGGACACAGTGACGAAGTATGAGACGTCTAAATTATAATGATATGCATATATGTCCAGTCTAGACTTGGTGATAATCAGTCATGCAAAGTTTCAATCAAATAAGGGCAACGGTTACAGAGAAATAGCTCGGACAAATTTACAAGTGTAAAAAAGGGCTGTAATTCCTTTGAAATTAATCCAACCGATGTCCGCTGGCGGTATGCACAACTAGACATGGTACCGATGAGTCATGCCAAGTTTCATTAAAATCCGTGGTTGCAGAGAAATAGCGCGGGCACAATTTGTACGGACCAACCGACCAACCGACGGACCGACCGACCAACCTCAAGCATGACTCCAATATAGCCCCCATATACTAACTATCTGGGGACGACCAACGGTTGCAGAGAAATAGCCCGGACAAACAAATACAAGTGTAAATAAACAAAGGGCTGTAACTACATTACAATTAATCCGCCCGACGTCCGCTGACGATATGCACAACTAGACTTGGTACTGATCTGTCATGCAAAGTTTCGATGAAATACCACCAAAGGTTACAGAGAAATAGCCAGGACAAAATTTACAAGTGTAAAAAAACGAAGGGCCATAACCCCCTAAAATTAATCCGACCAACGTCCGCTGACGAAATGCACACCTCGACTTGGTACTGATGAGTCATGCCAAGTTTCATTAAAATTCGATCAGTGGTCGCAGAGAAATAGCGCGGACAAAATGTGTACGGACCAACCGACAAACCGATGGACCGACCGACCAACAGACCAACCTCAAGCATGACTCCAATATTGCCCCCATATACTATGTATCTGGGGGTTTAACAATAAATTTGAGTGTGTTGCTATCATGTTGAGTTGCGATAAACACAAATACGCCTATGCAGGTATCATAGAATAATACAATAAGTTCACGAGAACCTGGCAATCTATATAGTCCACGTTTAAGTATCTGCATTGTTTCTATTATTTCCTTCTTCAAATTGTATTGTTGAACTTTTATCTTCGTCTGATGTTTTGTGTTTATCGACCGAAACGCATTGATTTGACGTCTATCGATATGTACTTTGCTATGATCTTAATATATTGTGGTTTCATTGCCTCGTCAACATCGTATGATCTAATAATTTCGCCACCAATAATGGTTAGCAACATGACATATGTGCATATGCTATCCTTTCATGTTGTAATGATTTCAATCACAAATCATGGACATCAAAGAGTCTGCTTAATGTGTATTATTTTCTAGTGCTAGAAAAAGGTTGTATGACAAAATATATATTTGTTCTATTTACAAATTGGATTTTATTTGGAAAAGAAAATCAATTCCAATTCGCAAATACAAATGTACATGTAGAGCATTAGACACTTGCTTAAATAATTATCTGAACCATGTCTGACATTTATGATTGCTGCAGCATATATCTCCAGTAAACAACATTACTTTTGAACTGGACGGCATTTGCATTAGGCAAACTTACACACATATTGTTTATCATATTACGTATTTCAGAATAACATTCATGTATTATTGTCATTTAGAAACATTTAGAACTATGAAATGCTACCAAGGACGCGTCGAGGATTCCGATGCTTTCCATTTGCAAATTGCTCAATCGAATGAGTATATGCCAAATGTATGAAAATGGATCGTTCAGAAAAGTACGTTTGGTACATGTACGAGGTAGTTAGCTCAACCGTTTTGTTGTTAGCATAAACGAAGACGCTGTCAGGGAAACTTAGAGCACAAAACGAATACAGATCTTCTTGTTGTCAAGCTTCTACCAACATTGTAAGAATACCACAATAGCTGCCAATATAGCATTCTGTACATTGTGCATACATGTTGTGTTGTTTCTGAGTCAAATGAATAAATACAGATAATAAACAGACATTATATAATATGTTGCGAGAGATCAATGCATTGCGAACGCGTGTCATATATTGCATCCTAATTCTACCTCTACATGTAACCCGACTTAATCTCCCGTGGCGTTTCTTAGTATATTTGCATGTATTTTATTACACATTCCTAAACCGTGTTAAAGATACAAATGTACACACATCAATTATTTCATGTAGCAACATGTTTACATTTTCTGAAATGTGTTAGAATCCGGTTGTTATTAATGATTGAACATGCTCTGGCTAGTTCTGTGCTGCACACGTTATTAGATAAATGTGTTTGTCCCTAAGAAGAAGACACATTTTCTGTATTAGTTCAAAGCAGAACTGACGTTTACGACTAATTCTTGTTCCTAAAAAAAATTTACTGTTCTCCGGGGTTGGCAAATACGTCTGGAAACCAGAAAATTGGACAGCTGATTCATTTAAGGTGGGATGAAAGAGAGAAATGATTAGATCTTTCGAATTCAAGCAAATGCAATTCTACAACGTATTGAACTGCTCAGTGCTAAGACATAAACATGTGCATGGAAAAGGCCAATCGCGAGACTGAAAACCCAGTAAATTAAATGAGACGTTTTTCACTGTCTGTACCCCAATTTAATGTCTCTTTGTTTGTATGTGAAAGTGGCATTCATTTCCATTATTATCATTACAGTTACTTTTTGATCAACGCCGTAATCTAGATAGAGCTAAGAGGTAGAAAACATTGATTGCCTAAACAGTTGAAGTCATTTTCAGAAGTTTATATGGAATGCTAAACGGATAAATGTCTTCACCAGTATGATTGAAGCCAAATTAGGATAAGTTGCTTCCTCATGTAGATGACAACCGTAGAAAGGTTAAGTAGGCTTTAGTAATAAACTAACGTGGTTTGAATAACTGAAGCCTTTATCGACTGGGATGTATCGATATGTTCATGATATAGTAGATGAGAGAATGGAAAGAAGTGTTCAAGTAATTGAATAATCGTAGGTTGCAGGAGTTCTCATGCAACAACGCGAAAGCACTATGTCCATAAATAGATAGTGTTTCTTCAGAAATGTCTGAAGCATGCTCGAGTATCATCGACCATTACTAATGTACTTTTCATAATGCGAGTGAACAGCGACAAGACGTTTTTTCTGAACTGATTTCCTTCAATGTATTTATCAATATAGATCTACCTCGGTAAGTATCATTGAACGTTTGTTACGTAGGGTACATTATCCTAGTGTATACAGATTGACGAAATTTACGTTTGGTTATGTTTCGGACTCAAACGACCTGTTAGCTTAGAACGTTTTCTTATGTGAATGCTTGGTTCGAAAGTAAAGGCATTATTTCATTAACTGCCGCTGCAAAAACATCCGTTGACAATTGATAATGCTAAATGACAATAACCCAAGACACTTGCTACTATATATCTCCCCCCCCTTATCATTGTGACAAAAATAATAAAGTATTATTTGACGATCGGAGATATAAAATCAGACATTATTTATGTAATCCGTGACATGACTTTCAGTTAGAGTTTCGCAAAATTGATTCCCGGCAACGGCACAAACTGCTTGGATTGGCGTAACGTTTTTAAATAATGATCCCCAAAACACCATTCCGCCTCCCCGATAGCCTAGTGGTTGAGCGTTCGCTTCGAGTGCGGGAGGTCTCGGGGTCGATCCCTGGCCGCGTCATACCAAAGACGAAATAAAAATGGTACCAAAATTTCCCTTGCTAGACGCTCAGCATAAAAGGGAAACTGGCTTCTCTTCTCTCATACCCTCGTGGCGATGGATAACCTCAGGAATGAGGTGTCGAGAGTGATCAATATAATTTGGAAAAACTTGTTTCACAATCGACCTTTAATAAATTAGTATAAATTAAAACACCATTCCCAGAAGTCTTATAACCATGCAAAGGGTAAATTTAATCAGTGTACAAATGTGATGATATAGTTGTAATTGTCGTGTCGCACACAAAAGCTGTAGATTAATCAGATTTTACGTTGATTTAAGGGCTTAATTAGAAATCTCAACATTACACGTGACATTTTGTGAAATGTTTTCAAGTTTCATGCCTAGTGTTCTTGACAACATTTGATATTTCGTCGGAACTATTGAGATGGGTAGCTACTTTTTTTATTAGGATTGTTGTTATTGTATCTTTAATTGGCTCTGTTAGCATAACATTGTGATTATTAGACATAATGGTGTAGAGAATGCAGGTTTTGTGAACAGTTATGTGTTTTAGTCGTTTCGAATTACCAGGCTGATTACAATTGTACTGAGCGTGGTGGTGATGGCGATGAGGCATTCGTGAAGTAGACGTTGCTAGTGACACACATATAGTTTTAAATACAATGACTGTTGTAAATACCATAATAACATCATGTTAGTTGCATCAATCGTTCTATGCGCTCGGTTGAAAAATGGATATGGCCTTCTCAAATTATCCTTTATTCTGAAAATTGTACATCTATCACTATTTGCCTCAAATATGAACAATCCGCATCGAATATTCGACAAAATCCGTATTTATATTATAAATATCATTGACCGGAAACAGTTTCTGGATTTGCACATTCCACATCAGTAAGACGCTTGGAGACAAGTGATTATATATTTGCGTATAATTTGAAAGTTCAATGTTTGTGCAATGATCGCCTTGGTAATATTTACATAAGTGTCAGTATGTATCGATTCGAAGCAGCCTAATAGATTGTATAAAATGTAATACAGTGTTACGATGACCTCACATGTCATCACATGAGTAGTTTCGATTCTTCAAAATGTCAGTGTCATTGTTAAGTAATTTGCAAACGTACCGCAAGATATGCTCAGGTCGGCGTCAATACTCTATGATTATACGTAATATTATGCAGATGTGTCACATAAGTGTTTTCAACACTTCAAAATATCAGTGTCATCGTAAATAAAATTTGAACAAAGGGGTAAAGCCACGAAGGGTAAAAAATGGCCCCATGTCCAAATCCTGTGAAAATGATAAATTTATACCATCAGTTGAAGTATTTTACAAAGACGGTATTTTTTAAGATTCTTTTTTGAAACTGTTACCATGGTAACGGGAATAATATTTTGCCAAAAAAATGGAAAAAAGCTTCTATTTCCAAAAAAGTGAATCGAAATGTAAGTGCGCATCCATAGAGTGATATTAAGAATTGAAACTTATCTTTATTACGAATTTGGTTGTCATGTTAACAGTTTTCAAAAAATGCCCTAAATGCACATTTATGACTCCACATTAAAAAAATGACGTTTTTGTTAAAGTGGGTGGGGTTCAGTGGAGTATATCAAAACAGCAAGGCGTATTTTTGTAAGTTTTTTATGTATCATTGAAGTACAATGTCTAATGATTGTGTACAGCATATAAAACATTGTACAATAAGTACTAAATGTATTGAGAATATGGCTAAAAGCGGGGACAATGTAGGCCTTCGTGGCTCTATGACAAGAGGAAATAACGTTGAAGCGGTACCTAAAATCTTAAAATTTAATATGGGCACAGCTCTCGACCATCATGAATTGTTCTGTAAACAATGTATTATAAAGTACAATTTCACATTTTAGTCATCTGATTTTGGTCGAGGACTGTGCCCATATTCAAGTAATCACTTATACTGGAAAGAATATGGACAAAATATGCCATTTTTGTGAAAAATGGCCAAACTTGAATACCAATTAGTGGACAGGTGACAGGTAAAAATCAAATTTGATGAAAAATGCTTCCCTATGCAAATGGATAAAGCTATCCACATTACAAAAATATACAAATGACACATAATAACATACTTTGATAATTTAATATTTTTTAGGCCAATTCAGACCTTTAGTGGATCTACTCCTTTACGTCACAAAAAGTGTTATACAATGAATCGTTCAGAGTAGGTATATTTAATTAGTGGTGGTGGCTTTCGAACTTTACAGCTGATGTCAGGGAACACAGATCACCTGGATGTTCAATAATGGATTAACATAGCTGGTAACCATAGTCAATAACTCTCGCTAAGAAAGGTGTGTATGTTCTGCATATCTATGTAATAGTGTTGGCTCAAGATTAGTGATAGAATGCCAATGGTAACATACAGACAGGAATTATAACTGGTAGTGGGACAATCTATTGTGATCGAACATATGCTCCGTCTGCATGTACCTTAACAAGTGTATCAAATTCTAAAACAACATTCTGCGTATGCATGTTACAGCGACACACAACTTAAATGAATTCATGTACCGAGATGCTACCGCTTTTCAAATTCCTACCCATTCGCTTGTTTGCAATGATTAATCATTGTCTGACTAGACCTGCTCACATTATTAGATCACTATGTTTGTCCATAAGAGAAAAGCAGAACTGACGTTTACGACTTAGCATGTTCTTACATAAAAGTTACTGGACTCCGGGGTTGAAACATACGTCTGGAAACCAGAAAATTGGACAGATGATTCATTAAAGGGTGATAAAAAAAGATATAAATATATATATTTAGATCGTTCGATTTCACTCAAACGCAATTCTGTAACGTATTGAACTGCTAAGACATAAAAATGTGTATTGGAAAGAACGAACAAGATACAGAAAAATAACAGTACATTACAATGTAAATAGCCGACTTTCACAAACAGAATTTTAAGCCAATAACGTATCCCGGTTGTCTGTGGAAGTGACATTCACTTTCCATCATTATCATTACAATTCCTTTAGATCGACGTCGTTATTTAGATATGTTAAAGAGTTGAAACACATGGAATGCCTTAAGAGTTGACGCCATTTGCAGAAGTTTGTCCGGAATGCTAAATGGCTTAATGTCTTCACCAGTACCATTGAAGATAAGTTGCCTCCTCTTGGAGATGACCACCGTAGAAAGGTGAAGCAGTGTTTAATTATAAAATGACGTGGTTTGAATAGCCGAAGGGTTTATAGAGTTGACTGTATCAATCTAGTCATGGTCTATTATATTATAAGATGCAAAGAATTGTTCAAGTAATTAAATATCCGTACATAGTTTTCAGGAGTTCTAATATAACACGTACATGTCCATAAATAGATTAATGTTTCGTTAGAACTGTCTCAAGCATACTCAAGTATCTTCGACCATTACAAATGTACTTTAATACAAGTTTATTAATTAGAATGAACAGCGACAAAATAATCAGAGCTGATTTCCTTGAATATATTTATCAATATAGCTTTTATTTCATCTATGTACTAAGTAATTTTGAACGTTTAATAGGTAGACTGAATTATCCCAGTGTATACACAAAATTGCTGATCTGTGCGTTCTTTGGATACGTTTTAAAACGACCTGTTACTTTAGGTTGTTTTCCTGCGTGAAAATGTTGGTTGGAAAGAAACAACATTATTTCATTCATTACATGTAGCAGCTGCTGAAATTTCTCTAAAATAACAGAAAACATTCCGGTGACGATTCCAAATAAAGTTGTTTTTAGTTATTTATTTGGTCGTGGAGGATGTTAATACATGGAAGTAACACAACATAGAACGGATCTTAATTATTGAATTAATAATTATACATCCACAATTTTTTAAGTCCTCATTTTCAATGATTTATAACTTTTTATTATAAACAGTAACGCGACCAAATTTCTCAAGTGATGTTTGAATGTGGCAGACAAACCGTATATAACATGGTTTTGCTGTTGTTTGACGCACGTGCGATTTGTGTTTTTCTTCCACCGTGCAGTTACACACACATGTACCCGGAATGTGTTCCAAACACTTGCGAAATATGCCCAAAGACTCGCCACGTATGAAAAACATTTAAAAATCAATTTTAATATAGTAGTTATTCGTCCGACGATGCCAGAAAAAGATGACGTGACGTCGGTTCGGCGCAGTGTGGCATATTCTGTCTACAAGTCAGAATATTACATAAAACATGTCACTGTCTGATAGATTTACAAGGTAATGATATTGGTTGTCTGTCGTACAATGCAGGTTGCCAGAGCGTTTGTCAATTTGAAGTGACGTTATGACTTCGCTACTCCACTTTGAGTTCAAACAGTAACATCAACGACTCTATTCGTTCAGCAATTCTTCCGGGTTTCGTCAGTGACTGCCAGCAGAAAAATCTGACTACATGGTGGTCATCCAAGATATCAAAATATGTATGTGTGGCTTTTACCTTCTTTAGTTGTCGTGCTAAGATTGTTTTCACTCAATGAATATATTTATCACATAAATACCGTGATCTTCCTTGTAAATAATGTTCTCCTACACGTGTGATAACAAATGCGTGACGTCACTTTTCGGCGCGAAAACGTAACGTCGTCTGCTTAAATTCGTTATTGCTGACGTTGTTTTGACTCGATAACTGTGGTAATATGATAAAAATAATCCACCACTCGTTGTCTTTGAGATCGAGATTTCTTAACCTCGTCACGAAAACAGCTTAAAAAGGCTCGCTTAATAACCCGTGTTTTCTAGACTCGTTTAAGAAATGTTGATCTCCAAAGACAACTCATGACGGATCCTATTTAGCACAATCAACTTGTTGATGTACGGTTCTGCAAAACGATAACACTCGCCTGCCTATTATATCCAAATTTCATTGCGATATATTATATACAGGGTTGACAAACTTATCATCAAAAATATAAAAAAGTATATTTAATTCATTTTAGGGATGGCGCATAGTATACGTTTCAAAAGGTATTCACTGTTGACATTTAGTGGTAAACAGAGTTCCTAAGTGTAAAGGGGTCAACGATGATCATTGCGAGCATACGTTTCCCCTCCTCTCAAATATAGGTGCAAATATAGTGTTAAGTTAAGATCATCGATGGTTTGAAACTTGGACCGTAATATTCTATTGATAAGGTAAATTACAATGAAGTGGTGCGATATTTATTTTCGCTTAGTAGTGTTTTATCGCATAACCTGCTGCCCAGCAGTGCCGTAAAGGTGTATCGCATTATGCAATAAATATTCAAAGTATCATTGACATTAGCCTTGCTTCGATCAGCCTACAACGTCAAGATAACACTAACGTCGTCAAGACGGCGCACTTAATGTCTCGCTATACTTTGATTGAAATCTATGCGGAATACATTATCATTTTGAAAGAAAATGGCGAAGCAATAAGCTATGTACTATTATTGCTTTACACAGACAGTTGAGAACACAATCCAAATCGTGAAATTAAAACTGGAGTATTGCAAGCCTTATAGTCCGGTCAATTATGAAAAAGACCCGGCATTTGACTGTATAGTAAATATTTTTTGGTATTCTGTTAGGGAATATGTTGTTATTGAAGAATCTGAATGATGCCCAGCTGGCACCATTGAGCCTTTTGAGAAATTCAAGATGGCGTCCAAGATGGCCGCTAAAATTAGAAAAAATGCCATGGGTGCATGAAATAAGTTACAAATTGCTATTTTTGCTCATCAGTTGTACTTTAAATGTTTTAAACATAAGTATTAATATATATTTATCATTATTCATTGATTCTGTTAATATAAGAAGGCATCCGGACAGCTAAAATCAAAATGGCGGCTACGTTGGCCGCAATAATTCCATAAATTGGTAAATTGTATTGGAAATCATCTATTTTAAACCTATTTGTTTATATCAGTACTGTAATATGTAATTATTATTCAAAATTAAACTTTCTTTCATTTTGAAACTATTGACTCATTAGCTGATTCAAAATGGCACCCAAGATGGCGACCAAAACCAGTAAAAATATGCCGATGATGCAAGAAGTAAGTTACCAATTGCTATTTTTGCTGATTGACAGTTTTTAAGATGTATTTGACGTATTTATTTAATCATTATTTATTGTTTGAGTCTATTTGCGATAACATCCATGAAGGCTGAAATCAAAATGGCAGCTACAATGGCCGTCATAATTGACGAATTGGCATATTTATTAAAAACCATGAAGTGTAATCAAAATTGCTAATTATAATATTATCAGTACTGCAATATGTTGTAAATACTCTAATCGAAACTTTAATTAAAAGCAATTGACCCGATAACTGATTCAAAATGGCATCCAAGATGGCTTCCAAACGTGAACGAAGTGGTTAACCATAGAGTCATTGTCATTTGTCGGTTGGTAAATTTAGTGTTAATCATCAAGTATTCATTCCAAATAAACTAATTTATATTGATCAATTTTACAAAAATCAATGTATATGCTGTATAATACGTGACCCCGTGCACTTGTTAGGTAGCATTCAAAGTTCAACCAATCAGGTGTATTCTGTCCACATCAAAACATGGATTTGTCCAAATTCCAGTGAGTCACGGTTGTGTAATAATTAATGCCAAGACGAATCCAGATAGTTAAAAGGTAATAAATCGTATTTGTTCATAACCCCGAAAAGGGAGTTTATCACTTTCATTGGTGATACAAATGCCATCACAGGCAAAGAAATGATCATTGATAACGAAGGTCTAGGCGAAAAAAACGGTATATTATTTGCTGCCATGTGATGATCATGTGTTAAGTTATTGAATGAAAAAGATTCCAACACCCAAGAATCTAAACCAAATATTATGTAGCGATCTCCAGAGGATGAGGAAGACCTCTACATGACAAAATAGTTTATATACGGGCAAAACTATGACCAGACCAGACCTGGTAATAATAATAGTAAAAATAATAATAATAACGACTTTATCTATTGTGGATTACATATTTGACAGTTATAAAATTACTTGCTAGAGTAAGGAACGATCATTCTTGGATTCTCTTTAAGCTTGGCACAACATCAACACGTCAGATATAGAATGTAATAATAAAATTATTTCTAAAGATCAATTGGGATACAAGAAGAGGATGTACAACACTTGGCTGTTGCAAACAAGGACCAGATATCTAAAACACCAAGTGTAATATAGAGAACTATGCGAAGAAGGTACAGAAAGCGCCTAAATGAACATGAGGGTTATGGCAAATTGATTACTAAAATAATAGGTTAAGGATTACATGATGACACTGGTGATAAAAGATCTTGTCAGAAGGAGAGAAAATGAACTATACATTGATCCTACCAGAAGTGATGCTACTTAGCGACCCGTTATTAGGCTGATTGCAAGAAAAACCTCCGTAATTAACCAAGATCAAGCGTTGAAAGCTCAAACACCAACCTTAGCATAACTATAATAAGTTGTTGAGTGATAAGTGGGAGGATAATACGTATGTGACCGATAATAACATCAATGAATTGAGTCAGAGATTTGAAATATGCTGAATGTATCGGCCTAGCGTCTCACACAGACTTTTGATGTGTACCGTTGACTAGTATATCTTCATATTGGATGTAGTGAACTGCAACATCTTCTGTATGTAGGTTGCTGGCATCTCCCACAGCTTTGTCTCGTGCTAAACAATGTACATTGTCTTGACAACAAAACCAAAGACATAGGTCATTGTCAAGAAGACAACACGGTTTGCGATGCAACATTATGCGCTATGCTCTAATCATGCAAGATGCCATATGAATCATCAAAATATTGATAATGAGACCTTCATCTTCTTGAGACGTGTTGGAACGGACAGGGGAGGATTTAAATTTGAAGATTATTATAGGTAAAGCTTCCAATGCTTTCAATACATTTAAACCACAGTGGAACACCAGCAACAACTTGATCAAATCAGACATCAAGCTATTCATCTCATTGCCATGACAATATAGCTGTATATTTCAAAGACCTTGTACCTTACTGAGCAGATAGTGAAGACTCCACGTAGATAGATGGTGGCTCTGCATGTATTCCTCAACCATAATGTCCATGTAGAATTGGGAAAATATACGACCAAGACATAATTAACAAATGTACGCCTTTACAGGGGATGAAGCAGAAATCCATCGCCAACACCATACACGGGTGAAAATGGCGTCAGTGTTGGCACAATACGAAGCATGAAAACACAATTCCAACCATAAAACGACAAACATGGAAGTGATATGGCATCTACATTGTGAGAAGAGTATAACATCATTCACCTATAATTGGATTTGAACACAAAAGACCAGACAATCCTACCAGATATTACTTGAAGAACATTTTTTGTTTTTAAAATCTGTTAACAATGCCTATTGACAAACTACAAGAGAAGTGGATAAAATCAAGTGCAAATGTATATAAAATGTTGTTTGTAAAATAAACAAACGTGTAAATAAAACATATTATTATACATATACTAGTATTTACAATACCATATACATATACTAGTATACCAACCGACCAGTGGTCTAAGATATACAATTAGATTGGTTTAAACTTTCATGTTTGACATCAATCTTGGAAGCCATTTTGAATAATCTAAACATAAAGTGTTTTCAATTGTAGTTTTATTAGACCATTTATTACCTATAGCAGTACTTATATTAAAAATTAACAATTTCTATTACGTTACATGCTATTAAATGCTAATTTTCAGTTTGACATATGTGGCAGCCATTTTGCCGCCATTTTGATATATTTATGCAGTGTATTACAGAAGTAATTATGTTTGAGACACTTCCACTACAATAAATCAGCAAAATATCAATATGTAACTTCTTTATGATCCACTAACATATTGTTTTTATTATGGCGGCCATCTTGGACGCCATTTTGAATCAGCTAATGGGTCAACTGTTTTGAATTGAAGTTTTCTTTGAGTATTTATCATATATTACACTACTGGTACACATATAATTAAAACAATTGAGTTTTAGTACAATCTGGCAATTATGGCGGCCATTATAGCCGTGTTTTGGATTCCAGCTGCCATGGGTGCCATCTAAGATTCACTAAATCAATAACTTATAATCAATTTATATTAATGAGTATGTTTTTAACATCTAAAATACAATCAACCCGCAAAAATAGCAATTTGTAACTTATTTCTAGTACCACAGTCATTTTTTCTAATTGTAGCGGCCATCTTGGACGCCATCTTGAATTTCTCAAAATGCTCAATGGTGCCAGCTGGGCATCATTCAGATTCTCCAATAACAACATATTCCCTAACAGAAAACCAAAAATATTTACTATACAGTCCAATGCCGGGTCTTACCTAAATATCCCATTTATAGACCGGACTATTATCATTTCGACACATTTAATTTAACATCATGTTAGTATCTGACGATCGGAGAAATATTATCACACAATATTTATGTAACTCATGACATGGTCTTAAGTAAGGCTTTTCATAAATCAATGTCATGCAACGACAAAAACGGCTCATCTGGGAATAGCATTTTCAAATAATCACCAAAACACCAATTTCAGTAGCCTTAAAATCAGGCTAGGAGTGCATTTAATCAGTGTACAAATGTGATGATAACGTTGTAATTGTTGCTTCGCACACACAACCCGTATATCAATCAGTTTTAACTTCGATTTATTGGATTAATTGTGCATTTATATGCAATCTCAACATTAAACTCGAAGCTTTTGCTACATTTGTTACACTCTTTCATTTTGATACTTCCTCTGAACTGTCGAATTAAGTAGTTGCTATTGTGTACCATGTAGAGGCGCTTTTACTTTTGTTGTTGTTGTAACTTTAATTGGTTCTCTTAGCATAACACGGTGATTATCAAACTAGTTGGGGTTGTCACTGTTGTGAGAAGCATGGAATTGGTGTTGTGTTAGATAAACAAGCTGCCTATACTGTGACTATCATTATGGTCGTGTTGGTGATGGTGGAATTGGTGCCAAAGCGGAAGCTTGTGAAACACATGTATTTTTTTTTCAAATGACTGTGGTAATTACCACCATAACATCATGCTTATTGCATCAGCTTTTCTGCCAATGTGGACTGTTTTAATGTCAAAATGGTATTCATTCTCAAAACCTCATTAATTCAGAAAAGTATAGCTCTCAAAGTATTTGCATTAAAGACAGCAAATCCGCATATTATTTTCATACAAAATCCACATCAATTATGGCAAACAATTGCAGATCATATATGAATGACATGACCGGTAACAGTGTCAGTTAGACGCTGGGAGTTACATGATTGTACAGTCCAGTTAGGATATTGTGACAGTGACGTTGCAGTTTATTTGTACGCAAAAAGATTAAATCCATTGTCTGAACAGGTAGATCAAATATAGTATGTTAGTTTAGCATTGCAATAACTGTTGTTTGTACTGTACTGTACTGTATAATCCTTTATAATCGGTTCTACACCGTTATAGTGAACTCGACCGCTGCGTCACTGGATTCTTACCCTGACTGGACTATATATTTGCGTATATCTTATGAGATGTATATTTACGCAACGAAAGCCATTTAAACTATTTACATAATTATAAGTATGGATTGATTCTAAATTAGGCGTTAATGAATCTTCGTGTGTATTCGTTATTGTACCGTAAAAATATTTGACTGGTTAAAATAACAAATTTGATAGGACGATGGATAACCCCTTATATTCATGGATGCCATATAAGCATACCATGATATGTATGTTTAAAACGAAATTAAAAGATCCAGTAATCTACAACATTCACAATGAGCACTTACTTGACACTTAGTATTTAATGGATAAATCGTTTTGAAAGATGTCAACAATCAGCAATATTGTCAGCCAACCTATTTTAAACATTACAGCCATGTACTCAAAGATGGCTCCTGTCATAAAAATCCGTAAAGCAACCGTACATCATTGTTTTGAGCGTTGGAACCTCCTTTAGAACATTTGTATGGTAACGTATATTTCTTTTTTGTTTATTTTCAACTTTGCAACCCTCCACCATCACAATACGGATGTGTTCAAATGTAGATCCCAATATAATGTAATGAATATGGCCTTATCTACTTATTGTAATGTTTATAACATGTGCTGTACGTTTTACTTTCTCTAAACCTATGGTAACGTATGTTTCAATCTTAAACGCCCTGCTGATTTTTTCATGAAACAAATCGCAAATCTTTAAAATTAGGTTATTGTACATCGTGAAGTTGATTTTTTATCATTTGCTAGCATTTAAACTACCGTTTGATGAAACAATAATTGAAATATTTGTACTTCAAACGATTGTCACATACATTAAAAGATACACTATGCAATCATTAACAAGTTTGGCGACACATTTTGAGCTGGTACTTCAACATGAACTTTATTCAATATAAAGCTGCCATCACAGGAACAAGCTAACTAAATACGATACATTGTAATCGGAACATAAAAAGCGCAGCCCAAAACAGATTATAGATGTAGTAACTTCGTGAAGTTGAAAATCTAACGTGGCGACAGTAACGTATGTTTCATTTTAGGGTACATATCCCAACACTGTGACAATATATTTCGACAAATGATAAAAAGTGATTGTGCTCGAGGTCACATGCACCGGTATCTTTAACTCTGATACGAATTTGGAGCATTCATTCTGTAAGTAAAGGAGAGAGATCTTGGAACATCAAATGCAACGTTTTATTGAGAAACAGCGATATACGCCCCCAATAGTTATTTCCTTAACATCACAATTAACTACTTTAATGTAAAACGTATATAAAGAGAAGTAGCGTTCTGAAACACGTAGGATAATTCTTCACACGTCAGTTGAATAAATATATTAAAAGTACTTTTGCACCAACGGAAAGGAAATGTTAATATAATGTTTCTGGCGACGTTTTATATGACACAAACCCTTAGAGGTTAATTAAAGTTGGTTGAAATAATTCCTAATACGTCTATATACTTACTTGTTTCTTCAATGTCAATAGTTTCTCCAAATAGTCATTGTATGCACAATTAAGACGCATAGAGACATGGAATAAAGCAATGAATGACAATTTGATTTTTGTTTAAAGCTAAATAAAGTTGAGTCTAGTTTCGTGCTTCAGATTTAGCTTAAGTGCAGGTACATGTGACTGTATAATTTCACCGCATAAGAGGTCATCAACGCTTGAGGTAATAATAGACTATTACCTATAGAAAACGTTATTTCCAACGCCGTTCGCGCAACATCGCCATAGCCATTCACACATACAAGTTGGGTTTCTGTCTATTGTGATAATGAGGTAACGTTTCCATTAACGGTTTTCATCAATCCAGCGGTTTGAATGCCGTATTGTGTCAAATCAACACCCTTTTAAGTACGACTGATTGATAGTTTAAAGACTTATTGGCACATTTCGACCATCTTATTTCTGAGAGAAGTGGGTCGAAGGAATTCAATTTCTAGATAGTTATAATTATGATATGATGTCCAAGGATATTCCGCCTAGCCAGTGTTGTTCGTGTCATCGCATGGTTTGAGATTCCGGATCCTAACTTTCATACAAACAATCGGACTGTAATATTAATCCTGACTTGCAATATGTTTTCTCTAATTATAGCACTGTAATCTATTACGGTTTGCTATTTCTGATTAATTATTATCTGACCTACGATTTCGTGGATACCTACGTTAACTTCCAGTCGTTTCTACATAAAAACAAGGCGGTTATAAAACTACGCATTCCGGCAGCAGTATACAGCTTTACTTTGATCATATACGTTTTGCACGTATATGATTTGTAAGATCCTATTCCCTTTTACCCCTAAGCCAACAATTATACAGTCATACAATATAAGTTTGTTTGCATAGACGATAGTCGATATTACCTAAGTGCAACTCGCCATTGGTTTATACATCAGAAGGATTTCATAGCACGTTTATGTCTTTGACATCGTCAGGAAGTGATGCACGATCAGACAAATGTCGTAGGAAATAAATCGTCACATGTGGGAGAAAATGTGCTTAGAATAATCCATCTCAATACTTGTCTGAAACATAAACGACTGTAGGGGAATATCATTTGCATAGTAACTATTTTTACTGATATTGTCACAGTTATATAGACTAGAGATACAACATGTACTGACCTGATTCTTTTCTGTGGAAATATCGATAGCTGTGCATTACTACCGGCTGCAATATTTATGATCGCTTTCGTGTTTGGGATTTAATTGTAATTTATTTGTAGGTGTTTTTTCGTACGAATGTTCATTTGTTGTGTGCATATTATACGACAATATATGGCGACAAGAAACATCCTAACTTTCATACAAACAATCGGACTGTACTATTAATCCTGACTTGCAATATGTTTTCTCTAATTATAGCACTGTCATCTATTTCGGCTTGCTATTTCTGATTAATTATTATCTGACCTAAGTTCCGTATGTACATCATTGCCATAAACGTGATAAATGTTGCGTAAAACAACGGTCGTTAATAGGCTATAGGAGAGGTGCAAAAACCCGTGTTAGACTTAAGCAGAACTGACATTTACAACCATTTGTTCCTAAATAACAGTTGTTGCACTTCGGGATAGGCAAATAGGTCTGAAAGCCACAAATAGGAATAATTAGATCTTTGGAATTTACTAAAACACGAATATGTATTGCATACTAACATTAACCAATCTGCAATGGAAGGCTGCATTTGAACGACTGCAAAACTAGTTATTTAGATAGACATGCTAAATGGTAAGTAGGTTCGTTTTAAAGTAGACAAGTACTACCTGAAGCATGATTTAACTAATATGAACAAATGCACTGCATCCAGCGGGGATTTCCCATCAGGTCTTTTGATAATCTGATCGAGGAAAAAATGACTATGGAATTTGTTTGCTCAACAGAGACTATAGATCTAGCCTCTGGCTGCCAGGCAGCACCACATAGAAGATCAGACGAACAAATACTTCGGAAAGAGTGTTTTCCGATCTAGGAGACGGGTTGCACAGATATTCCCTATAAATAGTTATTATAGTTTTACACTCGTCTTGTATTTGCTATTTATGTTTCAATTCAACATATTCACAAGTTGGCGCGCTATGCCGTGCGACGACGTCGCGTTAACGTGCGATGACGTCGCCTTAAATGATGTAACGTCATTTCCGACGTCGCCATATTGTTTTATTTACTTTGGATTTATAGGATATGTATTTTTTCAATAAGTTTCATGATTTGAATCAGGCTTATATGCCGAAACGTTATGAAAGGATATGTTAGGACTCAAAAGTTTAGTAATTTGAATACTTCCACAACGAAAAAAAACTCTATTTACATTAGCGAATAATTATGTCAACGAATTTATTAGGGATAAAGTCGCACACTCAGTGCGTAGACAGTATGGCTGCTATTCAAAAAGCATATTAAGTGAAAACTTAAGTATTTTTACTTAAGTTAAAAATTTATGAATATATATAGTTTGTTCCGCAATTTGAGGATATAATCCATTTTTTCTTAGTCACTATAGTAGCTTACTATTTATCACCTTGATTATTGCTTAGCTTATACGCTTTAGAATATCTTAATATCTATCTGAATAGCTTCCGCGGACTGATAGATTTGGGCGTCTTGAGAAGAACAAAAACAACAATTTATAAGTTATAAATGTTTATTATTTTAGCATACCCTTCGCTCTTATACATTATATTTGTAAAGATTGTGTGTAATGTTATATATTGACTCTAATTTTAAGCAAATTTAACACAAACACGTCTTTCCGTTTTTCAACTTGTTTTGTTCTAGGGCCTCGTTTTTTCTCTCAGGATTCGAAGTTGGATGCTGTGGTATGGCCTTATACGTAGTAGTAGCATATATTTTCATTCAACTTCTATGAAATAAATTGGTTTAAATTTACACTTTTACTGGTCCTAACAATCTACACGGCTAGTGGAAATGTCAGTACTGTCTTTCAAAAAGTAATATAGGAAATGGGCGTTAACATTTATGATTGCAAACTTCTGTTAAAGATACACATATATCACTGCAATGCATTCTTCCCTGTCTTAATTTAATTGCATCACCGCTGATATGTTCCCGATGCAGACGATTTAATGAGGATTATTTTCGAAATTTACATTGTAGCAATGTTGGCTATCTTCGTGATTACTATAATGATATATTAAATACCCATGGAGAGCTAGCGACATTCGTCACGTTTATTTCTCCTTGAAAAAACTGTGATAGGTTGTGAAAGGGGGTAGGCTGGCGTACTGGTCGTTTGAATCGTAATGCTTGGGTCACAAAGCTCGTACGATATCCGTATGAATTTATCAACTCGTACGAGTTCATAATTTTGAAATCCTAACGGGTTTTGTGTGTTCGTAGCGTCTGGTCACAACTCGTACGGACCACGAACGATCTATAGAGATGCACTGGAAAGATCTCCGTACGATGCTCGTACGAGTTAGGAAAATCCGTACGATGCTCGTACGAGTCTTCGGTGTCCGTCCGGGCTCCGTACGGACGCCGTGCGAGTTTACCAAAATCAACTCGTACGGAGCTCGTAAGGAGCTCGTAGGGCAAATGTGACCTTAGCATAAACAAACGAGTGTCCGTATGTTAAGAATTGATTTACTTTATTCTTTTGTTGCTCCTATTGTCTATACATTACAGTATTTGATTAATCAATGTACGCTATTATCTATTAGGAAATAATTGTTGAGATAAAAGCTATATTGATTTGCTTAAAAGGGTTTTTTATTATCTAAACTGCAATTTCTGCAAAATGAATGCCGCATTAAAGGAAATGGAGATGGTATCAGCTCAGAAAAATCCTGTTTCAACTTACCGCATAATATAAGTAATGGTCGAACATACTTAAATCCAATCGTATACATCTATAATATTCAACTTTCTTAGTCAAATGGTCAGCTAGACATTTTGTCATTATTATTGTTCCATGGAAAATCTTTGAAAAGAGCATTCGATGGATTAGAAAATTATTGGTATTCTGTCCTTGACTAGCATCACAAAGATTCATGATATAGTCAAGGATAGTCAAGAACAGTCAATGACTTTCAATATACAATGTACGCAGCTGTTTCGATCATTGAACTCACCTTAAACTTAGAATATTACATACTGCTTCATACTTATATTACAGGAAAATGGTTTGAGAATACTAGACTTTTTACCAGATTGCTTCGCTTATTCTTAGGCCAGTCATTCTAGCCCAAAAATGGCCTTAACCTAGACAAAATTGCAAAAGTTTTGTTTTGAGTATTTTTAAGTTTTTTAATGTCTAAACTACTACCATGAAAAAATCCCCTGTTCAGAAAGTTGCGGAAGTACCTTAAAAAGCGATTTTAAGAAGGTCACTATACTTTTCATAATTTTATTCCATGAAAATTTGGGTATAACAGTTTATCAGTAGTTTAATGTTATACACACTAGCAGGTTAAAATATCCAACCATGTTGTTGATAAAAGGAATTTACAAGCAAACTATTTTCAATAAACCATTTATTTCAATTTTTAAGCAAATCATGTGCAAATGAAGGGGTAGATTTACCCCACCCACTTTTCAGAAAATATGATAATTATTTTTGTACCATAAAACATGAATTAATTTCTTTATTTTGGGTAAACATATCTAAATGAGAGTGTTTTATAAGTCATCAACTGATAAACATGCATCAGGATCTTAATTTGCCCTACATACGTGTGTCCATCCGTTTGTCTGTAAGTGCGTCGGTCAGTCATGCATGCTCATCCGTAAAGAAATCTTTATTGTATGATTAAGTAAAATAATTTTCATGGTGTCGTTATTAAACTTAGTATGTGGAGAGGGGCTTATAAGGGGCTTGTCATGAGATAGTGAATAACATTTCATATTTATATTATGACAACAATCTCGGTTGCTATGGAAACAAAAATGGTGAAAAATCACATTTTCTTGCATAAATCGAAATTTTGATTGTAAGGTTTATGAGAACTGGAGTATTAACAGAGCTAGGCCGCTAGCCTGCCAACTTCACGACCATGTAGGAATAATGCACATCATTGTATTGTTTGAATTTCACTAACTATTTTGCTGATATGGTAGCATGAACTTCTATTTCACTGTTTAAGCTTTATATTCGATTTGTTTAATGTATCGTCACGTGGGTGATTTCCGGACAATCCAGGTCAATCATAATGTAATTTATGTTTGTGATACCTTGGAACTTATGAAGTGCAATCACAAGTCGGAGTTCCTTTTGCAATGAAGTTCATTTATGTCATAATAAATATACCAGTAATATATAAACACCAAAGTAGATTGAATGTATCTGGCGTTTTATTAATATCATAATAAGGTTATGTTAGCAAATTATGACATTATAAAGTTGGACAAAGCAAAGTCTACATTTGAGCTATAAAAACCACATAGTTAACTGATACTAGTCTACAGGGGGTATGGCTATAGTCAGGCAGTTGGTTTCCTTGGTAACCCCGCAACAACATTTAAAGACCGGTACAGAAATTTCTATGTTTTGAATAAGTAAAACAAATTTATCAGTTATGTTTTAGTATAAAACTGACCGTATCTGTAGATTTGTTTCGATGTATAGCAGACAATTTTTGAAAATGATGCGTTTGTCGGGACTAACATTTAATGCATGTCTGCGTTCAACCAAAACATGTATGCCATTGACACAGGGTGTGCGAAATGCCTAATTCATCAAGAACAGGATCGCATCTACCAACAACAACCGCGATGTGTCGGGAAACCTCTGGGATGCCTCGAAGAAATATTTTATCGCGGAAGCATCCCCGATCATTCCCCGAGGTTCTGGATACATCGGGAATGCCTCCCCGGGATATTCCCGAATTTCGGGGATGCCTCCCCGAGATGTTCCCGACATGACATCGTGAGTACATCGGGTAAAATTCAATACATACATTGAAATTTCCCGATGTACTCGCGATCTGACTAAATGTCTCAAGACTTCGGGGAGATTCCATCAGACATCGGTGAACCTCCTGATGCCAATCGGCAATACATCCCGAAGCAGTTAGACCAACGCATAAAGTCGGGAATACATCGGGAGTTCGTCTGATGCCTCCCGATTCACAAATTGTTTCGAAACTGCTCCGAAACTTCCCAAAGACCACGTGGATCATGCTCTCGATGTCTACCGAAGCTAATTTGTTTCTATCGGGAGTACATCGCCGACGCAAAAAAGCCTAGGGGCTTTAACTGTCACACCTGGATAACATTTTAGTTAAAAAAGTGTGGGCTCACACATTAAACGTTAGCACCAGCGTTGTTTAGCGTTTCAAAGGTATAAACAAGAGCTGTCCACGAACAGCGCGCTCCTTTATTCTCAGTGGCATGCTAGGGTAGTATAATCATTATATATTCAAAACAAAATTCTTCATAGATGCAACATTTCCCTCTTCTGTATAGAGGTTGTGCCTTGCAGTGATTTTTTGGCCTCTTTGGGAAACGGTCCGGGTCCGTTCAGATTGGGAATTTTCGCGTCGTAACAACTTGAAATTGGGAAATTTTTTGAAGCAGAAAGGCCAAATAAAACAGAAAAAGTTATTACATGTGACTGCTTACTGGTTTCTGTAAATTTTTATGCTTGATCTTTTGTCAAAAATGTTCATAACTTCTTCATTTTATGTCCGATTTTGATTTCTTTTAAAATGTTCATTGGGAATTTCTCACTTCAAATTTGGGAAAATAATAGCCTTTTTCAAATTGGGAAGGTACCGTTTACCGGCAGCAAACAAAGAAGGAAACAAATCACTGCCTTGTACGTATTTTATGTTTTCTGTGCTCGGTTGGTTCAGTTGGGCATCGTGCCTTGTGTGTTTTTAATGTTTTCTGTGCTCGGCTGGTTAAGTTGAGTGCTGCCTTCCCTGTCTGACTTAATACTATCTTTTTGCTAAGTCTAAAATGGCAGATCACTTAATCAAAATGCTTGACAGAGTTACCTACTCATGTGTATGTCATGGTGTCATGATGATGAACAAGTACGCAAAGTATCAAAGCAGTATGTCAATGCACTTTGAATATACAAAAATGTATTACAGGTTACAAACCTTTTATCTAGACTTTAAGATTTGCATTTCTAAGCCCAAAATGGGGTATACTTTCAACAAAATGCTTGATAAAGTTACCTACCTCTGTGTATGGGTTAGTGTACATGATGGTGAACAAGTATACAACGTACAAAAGCAATATGTCACTCCGCTTTGAAAATATTTGATGCTAATACTTGTACCTAAACTTTAACATTTGCATTTCTTTGTCCAAAAAGCGGTATAATTTCAACAAAAAGCTTGATAGATAGAGAATAATAGGTTAGTGTCGTGGATGAATAAGTTTATCTGGCAAGACGGAGGAATTTATCGGGTGAGCCGTAGCTGGATAAACTTTTACTTCATTCACGGCACTAACCTATTATACTATTTATCGAGTCGCTTAATCTGCTCAGTAAGGGGATCAAACTCGGGACTATACTGTTACTCTTTATTAACTAGCGCACAACGTCACGTTCGTTCCGTGACGTCACGATAAACAACGACGTCTGACATATTGATAGACGTCGTGTAGACGCAGGGAAGTCGAAGAAAATAACCGATCAACCACCAGCTCATTTAGGATAGGAAAACCTCACCCTCGGTCACGGAAATGCAACCTGCGACTCTCATATAAGAAGAAGTCCGTCAGATCACATGGTAAGGTGACGGATTATCACTAGTCACATGACAAGGTGACCAAGTATAGCTAAGTTTAATCGGCAACACGTTAACTCGCAGATTTTGACGGAAGTGACTGGATAAAGTTCCCTACCCGTGTGTATGAGTTGGTGTTATAATGTTGGACAAGTATGCAAAGTATCAAAGAAACCTTGAAGATATTCGAGGTTTAAAAAATTGTACCTATACTTTAGCATTTGTATTAAGTCGAACAAAGGGGCATAATTTCAACAAAATGCTTGATAGAGTTACCTACTCCTGTGTAAGAGTTGGGGTCATGATGGTGAACAAGTATACAAAGTATCAAAACAACATGGCAAAGGACTTTGAAAATATAAGAGGGCACCTGTTCCTGTACGTCAAAATTAGTGCAAATAGTAGATCCAAGTATAAATTTTAATTTGTTCGACACACGGCTTCCCATAGTCGGAAAAAAAATCTCACGTGACCTTGTTTGAATATGCCTTTAAAATGTTTTAATTTGTTTATATGGAGAATTTCGATGTTTTACTATAGTTTGCATTGTGTGAAATTTGAATTTGTTAATATGTAACATTTCATGTCGTCATAAACACAAGTATGGGACGCCGTTTTACATGAATTACTTTGCGCATTATCCGAAAAACTGTCTTCATCAAATGCAAGAAAACGGCGATGTCTATCGATGGGGATTTTTTTCTGTGACTATATGGGACAACACTCTTCACAAATATGTACAAAGAAATTCTTTTGCAATTTTGTCTAGGTTAAAACCTAGAATGACTGGACTATCTGTATATTCCGAAATATGTCAAGAATATTTTTTTAACTCATTACGTGCATAACGCCAGTCCATAAGCATACGTCACAGTACCTAACACAGATAATTACAAATTAGAAGGGGCAGCACTCCAAAAAGTAATTCGTCAATAAAGAACATAAATCCGAGTTACCGCTGATTATTTTACTGACTGTATGTGCTAGACGACTGCGACGATACATGTTATTGCATTACTACACCAATTACAGTGTACAAGTTGTAGGAGTATTATTGGCATAGCTTAAGGCTCCATTGACCGGGCTTGTTTCGTGTAAGGCTACAGTATTCTATTTATATTATGCCTATCGTGATCGCTGTTTAAGTTGACAATTTTCATTCCTCTCCGATTTGTTAATATGAACTAAGACATTGCCTACTTGGTGATTTAATCTTAGATATTGAATAAATTCTCAGCAGTATTTGCAGACACACTAAGTAAATTATATTTTGAAAATATTTTTATGGAGATAATAATCCACATCTAGTTAAAATAGTCTGAGTTTGAAAAAGAAAATAACATTAAGGAAAAAACACAATTTCAAATTCTGATATTTCTTTGGGATCAAAAATAAACTTGTGTTTTAAAGTTTGCTCGGCAACATAAAGACTTGAACACAGGCTTGTAACTGGAATTGGAAACTCTAGTCATCATTCCTTTAACCAATTGAATGTGCAGTGTTTGCAATGTCAACAGATTATTAACATAATTCAAATTAAATTTAAAGTACTTGTTAGTTCCACATATTTATTGGATTAAAGTAAAAGTGGAATAAAATATACAATAAGGCCCTCCTGCATTTTAAATGAGGACTTGGGCTTCGATGATGATGCAGTTACATTGTACCAAGTTTTTTTTCTACTTCACTCTGGGAGCAGAAAATACTGGCTGTCATTTTGAGGTAGTTACTCTACAGAGGTTAAATTTATAGCTATGCTCATTCAGGTCATTGTAAAAAGGTAAACAAAACATTAGGTCCTATGGCAATCACTTGTTAAATATGTTTAAAGCTAATAATTCATTTCTAAATTATTTAGCTCTGAATTAAGCAATTGAAACAGGTGCAAAGGTCTATTTTCATTTTTAATATTTTTTTCGGACTGACAAATATTCATTCAGACCGACAAATATTCATTCAGACTGACAAATATTCATTCGGACTGACAACATTTTTGTTTCTAGTCAGTCGGAATGACTGACAGGTTTTTAAAACAAATTCACGAAGACTGTGAATATATGTATTTTAATGTACATCTATCAATTGTCCGGTTACACGCCAAAAGAAGAGGGAGATTTATAGGGATTACTGGCTAATTCTGGATAATGGTTCTTAGTAGTCACCCGGGTTCTAGCACATTTACAGCAGACCTTTGCATTGCAAAGCTATTAGGTAATTTATGCTACATTTAATTTTTAAACCATATTCATGCCTGGAACTAATCAGGACAATAAAACTTAAAAAATATATTAATTGAGTAACATTTAATATATAAACCTTGTCGTGCAGATAAGAAAATAATTAGAATGACCGCAGTGCGGATAAGGCACAAAATGTGCCCGACCGTCATGTGCACAAGGAATGAATTTGCACGACCGTCGTGCAGATAAGGAAAATAATAAACACAACCGACGTGCAGATAAGAAAAATAATTGGCATAATAATCGTGCAGATAAGGAAAATAACTCAATTATTGGCACAACCGTCTTGCGCATCAGGAAAATAAATGGCACGACTGTCGTGCAGATAAGGAAAATAATTGGATAAGGAAAACAATTGGCACGACCGTCGAGCACATAAGGAAAATAATTTGCATGACCATCATGCGCATAACGGAAAGAAATGGCACGACCTTCATGCGCATAAGGAAAATAATTTGTACGACCGTCGTTCGGACAACCAAAGTAATCGAGACGACCGTCAGATGCATAAGGAGAATAATTGACAAGACCGTCATTCGGATGAGGAAATAAATTGGCATGACCGTCATGCGGAAAGGGAAGATAATTGATACAACCATACAACATGCTGTCAAAAAGGATTTCACGAGCATCTGGCGATTCACGATGCACTTTGAAGACTGCCCAGCTCGACTGAATCAATATATTGTCATAAGTCTGTGATATTTCTTCATTTTGGTTACTAAACGTTTAAAAGATTTTCACATTCATTTAACAGTTTTCAATACAGTGTTAAACTCGTACTGTCACAGTGTAACACACGATGCCTTGTACTTATGTAAACAATTGGTGTGCAAAAACGAAATAGCAAAGCACAATAGATGCAAAATATTGTTTAAAAGTTAGTTACATTTTTATACATTTTTGGGTCGAATCGGTACGAGTACGACAGTGACTTACTTTCACATTCAAGGTTTGAACTCTGTATTGGATGTTGATATAATTCCGTTTCTACGTTCGTTGTTAGTATTAAAGACGATTTTCCTTGTTCAACAAGTATTCGCATCGCGCAACCAGTTATTTAACTGAGTATTGGCTATTTGTGATAAGATTTTATCAAAACACTGCTATACAAACCCTACTTCCGCTGACTCACTATGGATACGGAAATGGATACACTTCGCGTCAATCAGAACGGTCCGTACGTCTCGGAGTTTTTATCTCCCCTTACTGAATGTTTGTTTATTCTAATGAATACATTTTAAAATAATACTTATTTAATAGAATATTTTCGGGCTCTATAGTTTCGTGATTAAGAAACTTCAAATATTATTCCATTCACTTCTTCGCACTCCGTAAATTGGTAAACCGGAAATAACTTTTTTTAAAGTATTAGTACCGACTTACAGACTTGACGAATACATGCACGTGGGCCCATTACCATTCTGGTGATTTAAATCAGCTATTATCTGTTTATGGTTTCTCTGACATCAATAAAGATACAGGTTTTCTAATGAGTACTCGTATGTCACTGATTCCAGAAACAAAGTCTAAAGTGATAGCAGCGATCATCAGATTAAAGCGTGTCAACTTGAATGCGTCGTATTGATGAGGGAGGAGATATTTCCTCAATCGTTTGTATGTGACAATTTAAATCAACAATAATTAGTTGTCGTTGTGACAAAAACTGAGAGTGTCCTTAAAGTAGTACTTACCGGTAATTGGAAGTATAGTTTGATATAATTTATAGGTTACATTGTAGGAATGTTTACATTTATCTTAAATATAAACTAGTCATGTCTATTGTTTACTCATTGAAAGTTAATAATTATTGTAATATTTAAAATGTTTATAAGAGTAAACATGTATTGACCTCGTTCGGGGACAAAACTGAACTTGACTATGTGCAGTTTATAGTTACCCTTTATGTAAAAGATAGTAAAAACTCGGACAAGGAAGGCAGCACTCAACCGAAACAGTGGAGCACAGAAAAGACAAAAAAACAAACACCATAACCACACGGCACAATGCCCCGAGAAAATGAACCTGACCGCTGAAAGTCGAAGTTCCAGTTTTCAAAAAGTCTAACATTTCTGAACTAGATTATGTACTACTTATAGTGCAGGATGCTTGCTAAACATAACATTGGCTAACAATTCCCTATCAATTTGTGCTTGTATTGGCCTTCAGGGTGCATAAAACACATTCCTCCCACACTAAAAGCGCAATGGAATTGTCTATAAGCATGGCTATCAAGACATTGTTTACTTAAATAGACACTTTACTGAATTGATATTATGTGCTGTAGTGTTCACTACAATTTTGGGAGTCTACTTAATATCCCTTACGCAAGTGCATGCATTTTACATTTGCATAACCGTTTTCTAAATTATATAAGAATAAGGCTATACTGTTTACCCGTACAGACCATCTTAATTGCTAACATATCGCCTGTCTAGGTGTTATAGACAGTACTTGTTTAAGTGATCTGCCACTTTGAGATCGATTTTCAAACCTCGGGCACATTGTATTATTCTGTGTCATACATTTTGTGTCATGTTCGTTACACATAGAGACGTCTCTAGTGGCTTGCAGGTGATCAAGTTAGTACTAATTGACAATAATGACAACTAGAAAATTAGTTTAATCAAATTATACACGTAATTGTAATTTACTTCAAACAGTTGTTCAACAACATCGTAAAAACGAACAACTACATGTAAATGTGCGACGAATCTTATATTTTTCCACATGCAACATTGGTGATATACATGACTTTAGATACTGGAGGTTACCTTAAAGCTTTATTTCTAATGATTTGTTGAGTGTTTACATATATACCCATGTGTGTGTCTGTGTAGAAGGGCGTCTTTGTCTGAGTAAAGTGCCCAAACAACATGAGAGGTTTGTGTTAACTAAAGTGTCCTATCAAACAATATAACTTTTTCGAGAAAATAAGGTTTGAAAATTCACATGCCCATATCTTTGTAACGTTATGATCGATTTAGCCAAATGTTAGATAAGGGTGAATATGAACGGATAGATCATTGTGCTATAAGTATTAATATTTGTTTAGGGGAGAGAGCAAAGTTGCCAGATTTTGTTTTCTATTTATTTCATTTCTTAATGAATATTAAGTGCGCTCAGCACATGACATAAAATATTTCTAAGTTATGCCAAAACGATATACGAATCATGAAGGCAGCAGTCATGGCATTAACATTTATAGGATTTCAGACAGCTAAAACTAGGTACACTGTATTAGGTATTTTAGACGTTTTATACTGATGAAACTATGTCATTCAGCTCAGGCATTCAGTTTTTATAGCTAAAACTTGTTCATTCAGCTTTTTGAATTGGGCGGATGATTTTTCATACGGTTGTGTGCTGGACATAGTGCCTTGTATGTAAACATGTTTTCTGTGCTCGACTGGTCAAGTTACGTGTTACATGTACCTTCCTTTTGCGACTTAATAGTACATGTATCTTCTTTTACAATGCCATGCAGGGACTTTTGCTCTGAATACGTACGTCTAATCATCCAATACATGTGATGACATACATTTCAAAACGATAATCGAACAGTGAAGGCAGCATGACAGAAAAAGCAGATCACGAAATGCACAAAATAGAATACAGTATACAAATTACTAGCTTTGCTTTAGAGGTTCGCTTTAAGTCATAGCACACAAACTCTGTTTATTTTAAATTCAAATTATATGAGTACCGTGATGTTAACAAGAAACACACGTTCTAGGGCATTGTCTTAAATAACAGTAATTTCATGCGTCAGAGTGTTTTACGTGTCGGAGTTCTCAAAATATTGGTCGACCTTCAAACCTGTTTGTTATTTATTATTTTACAAGACCTTCACACGTTTGCCACCCCGATAAACAAGACAAAACAGTTGTCCTCTTGACAATTGCTGTATGTTAAATCTTGTAGTGGTATAAGTGCACTTTGTCTGCGCTAGACCAACGCACATCTGACGTTAACGACAAAGCATGTTCTTGTATAAAAATTATTGGTCTCAGGGGTCGAACAAAAACGTCTGAAAGCCACATAATTTGACAGATACAGTAATTGATTTAGGAGGAAGAACAACAGGGATAATCAAATATTTAGAATTCGCTAAAAAGCGAATTGCAAGCAATGTTAATAAGTAAAGATGTACAGTGGGAATACAAATCTAATTGACGATGACATCAGCTTCTGGGTGGCTAAGTGTCTTTACCAGCGTCCTGATGAGTATGACAACTCAATGCCAACCCGAAACATGTTTTTATCAAACTAAACCTTACATTAAAGAAACTGGGCTGTATTTATATGCTCGTGATAATAGTCAAATGGACAATACACATACATCTCCTAATGATGGATTACTGTTTTAAGGCGTTCCTTGCTATTGTCTTACTGATACTGTCTAGTGAAATATACCAATACTAGTCTTTATATTTCATCTTATTAAACGTAGTCGGAGGCATGATCGTTATAAGTATACTTGTCTGTATTATACGGTTAGTGGAAAAGGGATATATTCTGATCTGATACCGCCATTAGATTTCCTGTAAAGTGGCATACGCAGACAGTGAAGAAAGTGGTTTAAAATTTAAGAAATTCCATGTACCTTGAATCTTAGCAAGTGTTTGTGAATGTTTAATAGTGTACTTCGAAATAGTGTTTACAACCGATTCAAACCTTATGAAGACTTGAGTTTGTTTCGTATTGAAACGGGCATATGATGGTTGATTCGGAAGTACTAATAATATGTTTCTCACTTTGATAATGTAACCATATTGTATACAGAGTCTCGTTAAATCAACAATGTTCTGTTCGAATACTCATTTGAAATACATCTTCAGGACCCAATCGTGTTCATCCTTGTGACAGTTTAAATCACGAAAAGTAGATCTATACAATACGAACATCTAGGAAAGTCCAGATCAAGTACATGTTTATAATATATCGTTTTCGATGCAGAAACGGTATTTGTACTGCTGCAAATACGGTAACGATAAAATTGATTACCCAATGGTGACTTCCAAAAGGTTAGGCTGTATTTATGTTATATGTATGCTCCCTACGGTACATTAAACCTTTAGCACTAAAAGCATAATGCCATTTTCTAGATATGTAGGCGTGTCTTTAAAGGTATTGCAAATGCAGCAAGATTTGCGAGTTGTTCATAATGAAGTATGCATTGATGTATGTTCTGTACAGACGTTCCCCCGATGTAATGTAAAAGAATATGTTAAGGAGAAAGCCAATCTGTGTGTCCCTGGAGAGAGAGAGAGAGAGAGCTACCATGCTACTGAAGATGTTTCACGTATCACATAAAATAGGTGGTGAAGACAGATACAGTATAACTGCTCTTCAGAGTTTTAACTTCGTATTTGGTAAGTTGATCTTGCACTACATGCAACTTCGAAAGCCGATTAAATGTAGGTTACGGATTTAATTAATGGTTCTTTCCCAGTAGAGGCGTTGTCTCCGGGAAATGATTACGTCAATTGGAAGCCGTTTATGACTATCAATAAAGTGTTTTAAAAGGTCGTAAGAAAGACAACCAGGGAAGGCAGCACTCAACGGAAACGACAGAGTGCGAAGGCTCAAGAAGAACAGAGTACAAATTGTTAGCTCTACATGAATGTTGCCTCAGTCAAAATGATAAATGATGAGAGATTATGACTTTGATGAAGTGTATCTTGCAGTTGAGAGACTATCAGCGTGTGCAGGTTAGTTCGTCATAATTTGTACCTGCTTGAGCAAGATCAGAATATAAATCTGGTGCTTATTGTTCAATTATTCAAGGCAAATAGCTATATCAACTGGGAATGGTTTATGCCTATCACAAAAATATTTTGAATTTTATAAATATAGCTATCCCCGACGAGAACAAAAAAAACTAGTTCTGTGATAAACCGTCCTGTACATGAAACTTGATTACAAGCATGACTATATCATGGGCGTTATAAAATATACATATATGACTGTAATTCCTCATTGTCATTACAACTGATATCGCCTCAATTACCAATTCAGTCTCACTTAATAAACCGAGAAGCAATTATCCATAACGGAAGTTATGGCAGTTTTATTAGCGTAACTTAGAACTGCATAACATTTGGAGTTATTTGGAACTTATATGGCTGCACGGGCGGGTTTATTTGGCTGTGCATTGATATACATGTAGCTATATATTGTATGTGATGCCACAAATATTGATTACTAGTACTATAAAATTCACTAATATTCGTGGAGGATTTGATTTCCTGAAACCAAAAGGAAATATGCAAACATATTATATATTTATAGATGTGTTTGATATGTTAGTTAGTGATACTTGACTATTCTATCTTGGTACGGTATCAACGTATCTAGTCACATTTCGTAATAAGATTTAAGTACAATTAAAGTAATCAGAGACCCCTGAAAGTCATGTACCAGTAAATAGACTGTCATGTATCGCTGGCTCAAAATCCTTGTCAAATGGCTACTCAACTGAAATTATATCATATTCACGTTGAATCACTTTACTGCTATACATGTATCACTTGCTCAAATTCCTGGTCGCATTGCTTCTCGTCTGAAATTATTCCAAGACTACTTCGAATGTTATGTTGAAGGGTTGATCCGACTTACTATTAACATGCTATTATCTATCTATCTGATCGTCAATAACAAATCAGACTTTGTTTCTGTAACCTGTGAAGTTCTTATAGTAATGTTTTATCTTTATTGATGACAATCATCGACAGCTCGACTAATTTATCATCGTAACACTATTTGTAATAGTCCAACAATCAGGCTTAAAGTGCTTTTAATCAGTGTATCAATTTTATGATAGCACTGTTGATCAGGGTCGTCTGAAAATAGGTGGAATAATGTGTGTTAAGTTCAATCTAAGAGTTGGCTCTCGGAATAGTCCCGTGACTTGGGCTTGTAATCTGTATTTTGTTTTCTTTACGCGCCCGTTCTTTTGCGCTTGCTATGCTGTGTTGTTTCAGTTGAGTGTTGCCTTCATACATTTGTTATTATCTTTTTGGAATTGTATCATTATGTGCATATATGAACATTAAACATTGTAAGTTTTTGCTGTTTTCTTTGCCAACGCATGGTTGTGTGTGTTTGTTTAATTAAACAGTCATGAACGAGATTGTCTATGATGTCTGAGATGTCATGTGTTGTCATATTAGTTCTTGAGGGGGTTATCGGCAATTGAAATACTGATGATGAAAATAATGATAATGACGACGATAGTTCTAACAAAAATTGGAGATAAATTAAGTAGAAGAGGCGATAGTATAATGTCTTATGTTGTTGCTACTAACCATGCAGAATACGGTGGTAGTGTTAATGAGGCAATAATAATAGTGGTTGTGGTATTCATTTCCGAACCTGCTAATTTACATTTTATGTAGTGTTGTGACACTCTCATGCAATTTTAAGTGTTGGGTCTTATAGGCACACGACAGTAGTACCTTGAAGTTGTTACCTTGCATGTTTCTTGTTTATTCTTGTCATTGTGGCTTGTCTTTGCCGTCTGTGATATTTCCTTAAATGTTTTACCTTTTGTATCTTACGAGCTTTGTTGTTTCTGTTGAGTGCTGCCTTCCAAGTCAAATTTGTGGCTATCTTTTTGATGGAGACTATCTTGTATAATGGTGGCCAACTTGTACAATATTGAACAGGTCACGTGACATCAAATAGTTGGTATGTTGTCACCATGGTGACAGTAACGTCGAGTTTTCTCATGACTACTATCGCATTGCCCTTTTAGAACATCTACTCTGCTGATCTTGCACAATCAACCGAAATGTTAATTTCAAAATATCCATCATTCGTAACGGAGTTAAATACAATTATGCTTCAAAGACAGAATATTTACTTAGTAATTATTTGGGTAGTAATTATTTTACTTAGTAATTAATAAGTAATTCATAAGTAATTAATTACTAAGTATTACTTGATTTTCTGACAACTATTTTTACTTGAAATTTTACTTGAAACAAGTAAAACAATTACTTGATTTGAGTATTACTTAGTTTTTTTTGAGTGTCCTCAACCAAGCCCTAAACATTTCCAACTGCCTCTTTTATTCGTAAGCCAATAACTTCAACACCAGTTGTTTCCATTACGTTGGACACTTTATTTTTGTTGCCTGTTTATATTAAGTATTCTCCTATATTAAATGCACTTCTGTTGGAATCGTCTTGTAATGTTTCATCTCCATTGGTCGTCTTAGTTGCTTCCCAATTAATACAGATGTAATACGCAATGGATGCTATAATTAGCAGCAATGCACATACTGTACTGGAAGCCGTACATACACACGAATCAGTATCAAGGGAAATTATTCTCGTCTAATACCTTACGTTAAGCGAGGAAACGTATTTCAGTATGTATTATGTTTTCTTTTTCTCTTCTCATTGTCATAGTTCTTTTCCAGTAACTTTTTGACTACTTTAGGTCTATTGTGAACTTCTATTAATTACTATAGGTACTTCATTCATGATGTTAGGCATCAACTCAATTGTGTCAGAGACGTTGGCTTTTCCGTCTATACTGAGCGTCAAGCAAGGGAGTCACTGTTACTAGCTTTATTTCGTCTTTGGTATGACGCGGCCTGTGATCGAACCTGAGACCTCTTGCAATCGAAGCGGACGTTCAATCACTACACTACCGTTGATCGCCGTTTAGGCGAATATATGCTGATTTGTGACATATTTCTGATTCATCTGATTGTATCGTGTTTTTCTGTTATCTGATAAGAATTGCAACATAAAAAACTAATTAGTTTAGAAGTAGCGTTCGCAAATTGATTTATACAGATATTACTGTAGCTTCATTATGTTCTATAAAGCAATGGTCGGTAATTGTGTTTTGCATATAATGTCTAATGTAGAGGAACGCTGTGGTTATAATTTGTCTATTAGGCAGCATTACGCTTTCTTGAAATATCCATGTTGGGAGTTGTGTATGGTTTTATTCGACGTCTGTCTCATTTGTTGACGGTAAGGCGATGCTATCGCGTAGTAGGGTTTCAAGTTGGCTTTGCATGTGAAGTATTTAGTAATTGTTAGTACTTCCACAGTGGGTCTTAAATAGAAGCAGCTGAATGTGACACACAGGAGTTGAATAGTTTCGATAACTAAATATACAAAGAAACATGTATAGTGTAGTTGTTCACAATGCCAAATGCTCAGCCTCTATTGACCGAACACATTTTCTCATAAAAACGACTCTCGCACATTTTGAAAAGCACAAACAATATACTTCAATATGGTTTCCCTCACTTAGTACTTAATTCAGTTCAAACGAAAACATTAAATTTATACTAGTAAATTATTAATAATATATAATTATAACATATATCCCTGGCTTAGAATTAGACGGTCGTAGGTTTACGACCTTATTAGACGCATGCATATTTAAAACCTGCATCACAAGGCGCTACTTATGAGCCCATATTCATGAAATTCGGAAGTGGGTGGTCATATTGACCAAAGGGAAGTTTAGAAAAACTTGTTTTTCCATATAAGTAAAGAGTATTTTTCAGACAGTTTTCTCAAAATATTGATTTTGTACCTACGACCTTCTAATTCTAAGCCAGCCATATGTCGCATTATTACGAGACAAAGAAACTGTTTTTGTTAATTTGGTGATGTTTTGTCACGTAATAATACGACGTAAAGATATAATTTCGGTGCCATTTTCATTACACTTATACCACGCACGTTAATTAAGCTTATACTTACTACGAAGAATTTTAGAATTTGATATATTTTTCGAATTTTGGCCGTTTATAGAACATCAGACGATACAACGCATTGTGATGGCAATATAACGTCGTGTGACAAAAACGCATCGTTTTTAGTTATTAGGGCATCATTTTGTTGTATTTGTCATGAATGAAGAGTTAAGGGTTATGCCGAAACGTCGGTAATAATTAAATAAATTAAATAAACACATCCGTTGTTTAGTCGTGTGGTTCCACTTACTCCATAACTTATTGTACGAAAATATATTACACACTGACTTATACATTCTCGTATGCACTTGACCCAGACATAACTTGACAGGAAATATGTGCAAAATTCTTTCAGCGAATGTTGATATGGTAGCTATAAAGGCACCTTGTGAGTTCAAAAATATATTAAACACTCATAACGATGCATTAAGCCGTCATTGATAGTTTTGTGGCCTGTCTATCATCTTGCGATAAAAATGAGTTATTCCAAACCAAACTGTGTTTTCCAAAACTAAAGTATAAGTTTAAGGTCTTTTCGGGCCTAGTAAAAAGATAATAACAATTCAGACAGTGAAGGTAGTAGTACTCAACGGAAATAGCAGTACCTGGCGGCAAAAGAAAGGACTCACAAAAAGAAACACCACAAGCCACAAGGACAGACACACAAACGAACATAACAGTGCACAAAAGGCGCAATAAAGAACTCACAAAAAAAAGATAGACTACAAGCCAAATGAACTAATTGCCACCGAACAGCTATAATACTAAGACACTCCAACAGCCTACTTCCTAAAGAATGAAGTTTAATACTTCAGCGCCTCTCTTACAGTAACATACGCATACAGATAATTTGAAATAGTGAATCAATCAAAAGTTGTCATTTCATATTTATCTAAACTGTTATCAAACAAATTCTGGAATCTTTTATTGGAGAGTTTGATAAAATACTGAGAAAGCGTTTCTGATAAATATTTGTGTTACTAATTTCATAGTCTATAAGCTTTCACAACATGTGTTTTGGTCTGCTTCTCTCTACTGAAATACACCAACATCATGTGTAATCTAATTTATTATTAACATTAAAGCGGCATGCAACTAGATTTCACAAAAACTCCAAACTAACTTATTCTAACAAGCATCATTGCACTTGATATATCAGCATGCCACTCAGAGATGTAATAAAACCACGCGTAATAATATTTATCATGGATATAAAAGCGGCTGGTGAAAAGTAAAAATATGTTAATTCAATAATTAATATGTTAGGTTGGAGTTTGAGTAAACTAACGTAGAAAAGGGCATTAAAAACACTAGTCTTCGTATATAAACGTGACTGCGTCTTTGAAACTGATCTTTATGCAATGTCTTGTTTATGTAGCCATGTGAAGCTGAACAATTTATAAGTCCGTTTATTTAGGTAAGTCACTTTTGCACACAAACAATGTTATGTAAAAACATAACTTTTTGTTTGTTTGCAATATTGTAATCGGATAAAAGATAGTAAAAAATGATACCTCATTCTCTAAGCCACATACCCAAGCATACCGCGGTTATCTGTAAAATGTAGAAATGGATACTTTGCAATGTTTACTTCCACAATGTTTTGTAAACAAATGACGGACCTAAATAATCGAGTTGCATGCTTGTTGGGTTCATGACTTAATGTATAACTCGTTTAATCAGTTTACATAACAATGTGGAAATAAACATCGCAATTTCACTTATTAACTTCTTAATTTAACACATATTGGACATAATTATGAGTACATGGATATGGCTTGGTGCATAAGGTATTGATTTTCACTGCCATTTTATCAGATTAATGTATTTTAAACTATAAAAATGCTATGTTTACGTTACATTGTTTGTTGTTGTTTGTATACAAGTGACAGTCCTGAATAAACGGACTATACAACATTTCTTTTTGAATACCATCAATTCCGGGTTTTCCTGTCTGTGCGGAAGGATTGAAAATGTGATCATTTATATAATGAATGGCTGGCTTTGCCTTGCAGGTAACTAAGTGTATGTCACCTTTGTCTTAGGTACAACGACAGGCGGCGTACACTTCGCTTCTTACAAAACAAGATAATTCACTAATGTTTATTAAATGGAGCGTTAAATTCCCACATACAGAGTTTGCGGAGTAATGTCGTAAACAGTATACAGACGCTAGCATATAACCCAAAACATTATATAATAAATAGTTTCTACAAATGAATAGTTACGTACTTGGCATAGCGTTATATATTACGCCACTTGTGCCATCTAAATTAATAGTTGGATTAGTATAGAATAAGACTTCGGGTAATTTAACAAACGTTTGCCACGTCGAGTGTCTTATGGAACAATTAATTGATGTGTTTTTCGGATTATCGTATAAAACCTTTTCAGCGGGTATGACTAGTGTTGTGCGAGTGGATACTTTCGAAGGATCACAATTAATCAGTATGCAGAACATCAGAACTGCAAGTAGCTCTTTGTAACAGATTAACTAGTTTCAGGTGACTTATTTATTCTTATTACTAACATTGTGTAGATAAACATTGCAATTTATCTTATTAAGACTGCGTTCAATAAACGCTTATGCCCCCGCCAATTTTTTAGTTCGCGAATATAGCAAATAATAATATATCTTCTGATTTTGCATTAGATATTTCCATGAAAATGACAAGATGATAACATTGCGTACCAAAGCACGCAATTCTAACAATATTCCTGCAAAACAACACTTAAGAGACCAATAACCTTTTTTGAATTATGTCTGTTTGAAAGTTTGGTTACAATTTACGGGCCTTTCTTACTAACGGTGACAGGACCATAAATTATAGACACTCTAAAGGATTATTTAAATTCAAGATATTTCCATCGAATGTGCGTACAGTCAAACAATGCATATTATATCCAATGAGGCATATTATACAATTTGTCGTATGAAAACGTGCAGCCTAGGAACGCTTAGTATATACTTAGTCGTATAACTAAACGTGTATCCCAATAACTGAAAAAACGGCTTTATGTAAACAGAAATACATATATAATACATATCAAATACTGCAATGCACAGACAATTCAAAGGGACAAAGATGTGACGGCCAGTAGCACCTGGCACATACTTGAAATGCAAAGTCAGCATTTCAGACTTTAAAACAATGTTTATTCAGAATAAATGACAGAGTTGTTTTTCACCCGCATCAAGGGACATCCACTGAAGCCATATTGAGTTTTCAGATTGATAAATTTTGATAGGAACACATTAAGATGTCAAGACAAGTTTGTCAATCGGGTGTTTCAAATGGTCAATTACGGTAACTCTGGGCTAGATATCTAAACGTCATAGTTTCATGTTTAATTTTTACGGCATTATGAGTTGTATTTAACTAACTACGCATTCTTGTAAATCATATGAATATACCCAGTGTACTTCTACGCAATGTGAGTGCGACTCTAATATAACTAATATGAATGTAGCAAGGAGAAATTATCACGCATTATTGTGTAAGCCACATGATTTACAGACTGTAACTAACACCAAAACATGTTTAATCATAAAATAAAATGTGTATTCGGTCAGAACTTATCGAACGTCTATGTATATTTTTATTCTGGTTCCCGCTCTAATGGTGATATGATGGTCCCTTCACATTTGATATTCAAGATTTTTACCTGTCGTGAACGACAGAACACACACAAAGAAACGTAACAGAGACGAGACCATATTCATACGCCATGAATAGCATAGCCTGTGCAACCGTGATGGTACTTACTAAACTTAAGGATAAGGACAACCAATCAGATCACATCATATCAAACTCTTGGTCAGTTACAAGCGATATGATTGGCTATCCTTATTCAATAATTAAATAAGATCAATATTGAATACCACCCCTGGTCAGATTAGAGATTTATATAGTTTACCCATAAGTTAACACAGTATAAATCTATTTTTCAGGTTGGAGATTGGAACTGACAGAGTTTACTCATCATGACGGCGGCATTACTAGAGGACCTCTTCATGTTTGGAGATTTTGAGGTATTAAAAGCTTCTATGTACTATAAAACACAATGTACTGGCGAAGAAGCCATGTATATGAACAAACTTATATGGGGACACATGTGATATATTTAAAATGACCTTTATCACAGGTCAAAGACATTATATCACAAAAAACAGAGTTCTTACATTGTTTGCTCTTTACTATATAATAAGTATATACAAAGAGCGAACAATTTGGGATATCAAACACTGTATCGTGTGATATTAAGTCTTAGGCCTGTGTTTTGATACATGCAACCAGTTTGGATGACATAAGTATGGTTTTGTTGCGCAGTAGTAGACAAACTATAAACAACATACCAAATCAAATGAACCAATGACACGTTTCAATGCATAATGATTAGAACCATAATCTTTTTGTACTCCTAAAAGATTATATTAAGTCAGACAGGGAAGGCAAGTTAATTAATGTCACAATTAGAGAAAACAAGATATTCAAAACTAACGCACCAAACATCAACATAGGATCTACGTCTGTAAGTTTTCATTGTAGTTATCATTAATAATAACCTCCCTTCATGGTTCATTACGCACGGAATTCAAAGTCCGCATCATTGCTGGGTGAGTATATATACTTGCCTGAAATATACATTTGTTAAGGCGGATACGTGCTCTAGTGGTAAGGGCTACTGACTGCTGATCTTAAGGTTGTGGGTTCGATCAATACTCCAGCCAGATCAAAAACAGAAATGCTTTTCAGTTTCCCACCTAACATAACCTAACATATCTAAAATTACTTAATCTTTCGGACGTGACGTTAAACGAAGTCCCATTTTGGGATATGAATGGTTCCTTATAAGTCTGATTCTTGCAGTATTTTCATGAACCGTTAACAATAAGATTGGACAAATTTTGTTCATAATATAATGTTGTGGTACCTTGGGTTTAGTTAAAACCGCCCGACCCAATGTGGCATCAAGAAGATACGCAAGAAAGTCAAAGTTTCATTCCTAAATTGTGCATAAATATGTTCCAAGAAATAGCAGAAAGTCAGTTTTAAAATTGCCGAATGTTTGTAAAACATGTATGCCTCAATTGCAGCCAAATAGTCATTAATCGGAAAGCTCACAGCGACTTTGACCTACTGACCTCAATATAAATATGGGCCATCTACTGGTGCTGACACAACCTTCGTGTAAAGTGTGAACATCCTAGAATTATTAAACGGAAACCATTTGGTGTACCGACGGACCGACCGTCCTACCGCCCGACCGACCATCAGACCTACTTAAATGTGTCAAGCAATATACCCCCTCGTCGAAGATAGTGTGGTATTTTAACTTCTCTCTCTAAATTTCGTTTAATTATTATCATCATTTTCAAATAAAAACTCCGCATGAGCTTAACGTTTAGCTTAAAATCATCTCGTACAATATTGTAGTAAATTTTGCAATGTAAAAATATGACTTTAAGCAAAACGTGCAACATGCGTTTAGCTTTTATTGAATGCGTGAAACAAGGCAATGATTGAAAATGTCAGGTTTTATTTTGGAATAATATCGCTTGAATAGAATTTATGGGTGAATTATTTTCGCCTTGGTACTTAAATGCCTGAAAGTTTTGGAACGCTGCACGATAATTTTGAAATAAGTGATGTACGCCCAATACTTATTTTTTTGTTGGAAGCGGCTTGCCAGCAAAAACCTACTTCACGCGTATATCAAATATTCTAATACACTTTATGTTAACTTTCAGTAAATGATATGTGTAATGCCAATATAATACATTCTTTGCACGATTATCATGAAATGTAATTGTTTTAAATATTTGAGGAACGATGCAGTTCTTTCATAATTGAAATCGTAATACATCCTACATTTATATGACAACTAGTGTCATTATTGAACTTGGGTTTAATTTGGAACAGTGTATGATTTAAAACGATGCAGTCCAAATGAACGAACCAACACTAGGATACCGATCATTTCGAAGTAAAAGAAACATGTCTTAATTGACTGATAGGAAGCGGGCGTTAGATAATCTAGGAATTAATTTATTAGTTTATTTGTGCTTTACACTTTGTAGAAGTTTGTAGAAAAACACACCGATAGAGCGTCTGTTTCTAGTGCGGGAGGGGCAGGATTCGCTCCTTGATACGAAATTCTGTTCATCAGAGTCATCGCGTTTGAATGTGTCTATCTCAATACCTTTCAATACCAAAGTCAAATAATTAAAACCCTGTAAAAAGTTACGCAATATCAAAAATCAAGAATAACTAAACCTATTAAATTTGGCCTCAGAAAAACAGAAAGTATTCGTCTTTTTCACAACTCAACCCTTTCTGGCAGCGCGCGCGCAAGGAACGATCAAAACCGAAAGCATTGCGGGAAAGAATGTTTGTTGCTTTGAAACGCTCAGTACAAATTATCAGACGAGTCGAAAATATCGGTGTTGTCAATAAAAGGCTGACAGCCTTTTATTCAAATCGATATACAAAACAACGAAGCGCGCGTTATAGAGTAAATGTTTAAGTCAAATTCTTCTTTGTCTTTTCGGTAATAGTTTGTTTTACAAGTGATAAACGCAATTTTGATGTTTGCAAACCAAGCCACTCCAGTTTTTCGGCATGCCCCTTTAATTCGACATTGACGTGATTAACGGAGTCCCCCCGACATTTTCTGAATAAAAAGGTTAATAGACACATTTGTATATGTAAAAACACTTAGAAAAACCTATACTTTAGTGACAATTGCATTACTTCGTAGGTCTCTACATTTGCTTACTATGTTAATTGTGGTTTTCCTTTCTTATTTATTCACTCAATGTCGCTATAACAAATACAGCTCGTTCTCATGATATGCTTTTAATTATCTAATGGGGACCGCACGCGTGCTAGATACGTATGAATCTTGTAGGTTATTTGTAGGAAAACAAACGTTTTATCATGTTCTACAAGTTTATTACATTCTTATAATGTTTACAGTATGAAATCATGTCATTTCACACGGTCTGAGTAAAAGCTCAGAATTCGCATATGTCCGTCGTGCCTTTGGGCTGTATGTCAAATGTCGGTTATATCGGTTGACGTTCTTTAACAAGATAAACAACTGTACATTGCGACATAAAAAACATTAAATGTGCCCTAGAACATAAAATGAATATAAATTACACATGTTTAACCTCAGATGAAACAGAAGTGTTTATTTGCGTCCCATAAAGTTCGACAATATAATAATAGTGTCAGGGGAAATGCTTAATTAAAGTTTAATTAAAAGTAAGATCAAAACAAAATGATAGTGTAGTGCGCCCAGGATAATGTGATAGTGTAGTGCGCCCAGGATAATGTGATAGTGTAGTGCGCCCAGGATAATGTGATAGTGAAGTGCGCCCAGGATAATGTGATATTTTAGTGCGCCCAGGATAATGTGATAGTGTAGTGCGCCCAGGATAATGTGATAGTGTAGTGCGCCCAGGATAATGTGATAGTGTAGTGCGCCCAGGATAATGTGATAGTGTAGTGCGCCCAGGATAATGTGATAGTGTAGTGCGCCCAGGATAATGTGATATTTTAGTGCGCCCAGGATAATGTGATATTTTAGTGCGCCCAGGATAATGTGATATTTACAAACATGAATAGGTTTAGTCAACTGTTTCAAAATTGGTATAACAAATTACCAAAGTATACAGATAAGGTCGGTATTGTACTTAAACACCACTGGTAAATCGTGTACATCTGATTAATCCACCTTTGTTGAATATACCAAATTTTCCATCCTTTCTCATTATCATGGCTGCACTATAGCAATCCCACTTACATTATTTCTTGCCCCTATTATAAATATTATAATGGCATTTTGCTGGAAGTCACCGCGGATGCGTGATTTTCCAGTGCATGCAATCAAAAGAAACATAAAAAACGAAGTCCTGCCCATACAAAATATTCTTCAGCATTTTACGGAAGCCCGATATTTATTTTCATTGGCCTATATAAGCGAAGTATGTTTATTGCCAATTCGGTTAAAAATAATGTCGTCGTTTTTCTTCACAAAAATAGACTTAATTTAATGAGGTTTGGAATTTCACATACGCATTTCAATAAGAGCATATGCTGTGTTTATGAGTTTATGAAAGGAAACAGCCGCATTTAAGTTCTTGGCGGGTTCCTCAGGATAAGCGAAATTCAGGGAAACTCGCAAACTGTAAAGCGGTTCCATCTGCTTTAATTTGGGCTAATTAATTAGACTGCGTTTATTGTGTATCAACAGCATGTCGTTAAAGTGTAAATAGAATGTATGCAGTAACATTTGTACATACGCGGGGCATTCTGAAAGTTCTGATAACTGTGTGATAACTTTACATTGGATGATCAGAATTTTTAAAGCGAACATTTTCTGAAAGATAAGCTTCCGTCCCCGAAAACATATTATGATATTTATATCAGATAATCTAAAATTCACCTATATGCCCTTTTACGTGTAGGTATATACCCCAATGCATTTTCGCCAAAATGAGTCATATTAGCCGTTGGAAGGGATACCATTCTTGTTAATTATTTTTATTATACCTCACGTGACCTCTCAATGTATTTTCCCCATAGACCTTCCGTGTCATATTTTGTTCGATCACTATGTGATATCTTGTTCGATCACTACTAGTAAAAACGAGGCTGTGCTATTTATAGAAATTTGTACTATTTGAGTCCGGAAAACACCCTGCTAGAGAGTATCCGTATGCTATTTATATGTTTGTGTATATATTCACATGGTATTTTTAGTAAATCTTGTCAATTTCAACAGTTGAAACTGACATGATTTACTAAAAATAGCACCAAATCATTAGTCACTTGTACGGACTGATATTGTACATGGAAAATTATCATAACGGCAATCTAAGTTCTGCTTACATTTATTGATATTTTATTTTGCAAAATGGTTCTAATTTTGTTCGGTATAATAAAATAAATAACACATGGCTGCTCGGGTGACAGTAAATAATACCAACCCTCGGGTGATATAACTATTCTCGGGTTGGTATTATTTACCATCACCCTCGTAGCCATGTGTTATTTATATACTATAACATCAATTTGATTTGTTTGGAATTTACACATAATGTTGTATTAAATATCTGGCCATCTAATGACAAATGGAAATTATTGTTATGAGAGTATAAATGATAAAGATGTACATGGAAAAGACCACGTCCCAATGGCTCTTGAAAATAGCCATTTTACCGGAAATACACAGTTTTCGTGTTATTGCATTGTACTGCTAGACGTGTAACATGAGAATATATAACGTGTGGCCGTTTTGTGCATACATTATAAAATTATGCTTTTTTTATTCCCATAAAATACGAATTCCTAAATATTCATTACTTCAAGTGTACAATCAGCTTAAAGAATATGACCATGTGGCCAAAACACGTGTTTTCGATTCATGAGGTTATATCCTCGAAATAGCATTTCGCAAAACAAAAATAAATATATATTTCTTTCATTTGGAGTTGCTACAATGAATTTAACTATAAGAGCAATGACTATTGACCTTTTTATTACATAAGGGTATTCCGTTACCTCACCAACTTTCCAAAATCAAGGGTCTATAGGGCACAATATTTTGCTTCCAAAATCAAACTTTACGAAAAACACATTTATAACGTCCCCCGAATGAAGATAGACATTTAAATCTAGACAATATGACTTGCTTAGAGTAGATCATATTCCATATAGGTATTATATGTCTAGAATTAAGTATGGGCTACATGAGGTAAAATGGGCTCCTATATGGGTTGTATATATTGCTGTTATTTTATTAATAACTCAAAGTATTTTTCAATATCTTACTTTCATTCGAAAGTACTGTTATGCATATTTCAAATAATATCAAATTTATTTCAATCCGCCTCAACGATACTTCCACAATGCGCTCAGAAATATACATGGGGCCAATACAACGCATTTCCCTCGCGTATTCAAGAGATATTTCAGTCAATACCCCAAACTATATACATTTGCAGAGATAAAATGATACATTTGCTATGAATATCTCGCGAAATGATTGATCTTTCAGAAAATGTTCACTACTAAAAATTCTGACCAACGATGTTAAGTTATTACTTAGTTATCAGAACTTTCAGAATTCCCCTCGTACATACGCCTATTATATTCTCGGATCGATTAAATGCGAACTATACTGATGTTAGTTTTGTGAATCTTTAAAATGAAATAACTCGATATAAAGATTAGGCACGCTTGCTATGGTGCATCAGAGTTTCCCAATAATAGCATTTGTTTATTGTCTCAATGTTTATGATCATGTTAGAAACCCAATCAAAAATCAAAATAAGTCATAGGTCACAGTGCTAGTTGAGTACATAATGCTATATTTTCTCCAAAGGTTACATGTTAAACCGGTCAATTTGGTATGCCATTTTCTTCATGTACTACATATATCAGTCATGTTTGTGTCTATTCGTTACCTGGTACATGTATCTCTGTTTAAAGTTTTAAACTGTATTCACGTGAAACTTTTATCTAAAAAATAATAACCGCAAGTGGTTAAAATATCATTTTCGATGACATTCAGCATTGAGCAGTTGTTCCTAGGATTCTCGGCTGAAAAGTTAAAATTGTGTAACAGACAAAATTCATTGTTCTGTGTGGTCTTCGAACTCCTATGAAGAAATGTAATATGTGCATTTCTTTATATATTCAACGCAAGAACCTTGTAATATATTCATGCATAAAGGTCTTGATCATGTCTTATTCTCTATGCTTTACTATGCTCAAAGACAATATTGAATAGCTTAGCATACGTCTTGCATAATGCATACGTGAACTTTAACAATTACGACTATGCTACATATATTAGCTTTGACTATTGTATTGTATATTTGAACTTATATTACACATGCCGACTTTCTAAAAACCGTTTGGTGGCCTCAGTAAGACCAATTTAATGAAAGTATCAGTTTTATTGTGATCCTAAACAAAAATTAATCTAAATATCGGGTAAGTCTTGTATCTCGATCAGCAATTTTCAAAACAACTTGTTTACGGTGTATTATAGCTGGAAATATTTTAATGATATACATATGTTGCGTATGTTATACTCACATTACTAGAGGAATACTGTATGTAAACAGCTAGCGTCTGGTCAATGCCTCACTGCAGTTACTTCTCTCTGCTTCAGTCTGACACCATTACATTTGTAATATAATTCCCTTGAAAACCTTGGTCGGTGTTTTTGTTTTAACCAAGTTTTCACTCTGATGCTGTATTGTAAATTTCAGATGAATAGTACAGAACCCTTTGAGACATTCACCCCGTGTACTTTCAGCGTGGATAATGCAACATTGAGGAACTCATCAAACTGTTCAATGGACGATGGTCGTCTATTAAAAAGCATCTATGGCGAGAGGACATCCATCGTGTCGTCTGCAGCGTTGTCATTTTTCACTTATTTCACGCCTGTAATTTTTCTGATTGGGATGGTTGGAAACACACTGTGTCTGGTAGTGTTTCTGTCTAAAGATATGCGTAAATTATCCGCAAGCATCTATTTAGCGGCTCTGTCAACTTCCGATTTAATGGCGTTGTTATTCTACGTACTTCCGGAATGGTTAAAGTACGGTCTTCCGTCCTTACCCGGACAAAATACAGCTATATTTCTTGAACAGCCCGGAACTTGTCAGATTATGCTTTATTTACGATACATAGCGCGATTTCTGTCATCTTGGATTGTAGTGTTCTTCACAATAGAGCGATTTATTGGAGTTTGTTTTCCTTTAAGAAGGAAAGACATTTGTGATCCAAAATCATCATCTCGCGTGATTCTTGGAGCTATTATCGTGGCTTCAACCGGATGTGTGTTCAAACCAATATTGAGTGCCTCCCATACGGCAATCAATGGCGATCCAGTATGTACCAGTTCGCGGGAACATCAGTACCTGTCTTTTATACTGGACAGTATATTTGGCGTAACTATCACATTCATTCCGTTCGTGCTTATAACAGTTCTAAACTTACTCATCATCCGGAAACTCGTACTTCACAACAAACGACACAGAAAGATACGCATTATCACAGAAGAGTCCATAATTCGATTAGAGTTTACTTTTATTCTGTTAGCCATATCAATATGTTTCGTCTCATTAAACTTGCCATATTTCGCCATCTGGTGCAAATGGTATTGGATTTACAAGAAAATGTTCAATTCCGGAATTTTTTCACCGACTGATGACAATCGTATTGGTGACTTGGGAGAAATTTTGCACGTGACACGGACGATATTTTTCATAAATTACTGTATTAATTTCTTTCTGTACTCAATTACTGGGGCCTACTTTAGAAAAGAATTGAAGCATTTGTTCTTAAAGAAGAAAACCGGTTACAAGTACAGTCACCATTGCTCCGCCTACTACTCCAAGTCTAACTCGCATAGCACTCCGCAGTCATGGGTATGACTAGGCCGGGTACCAAGGCACGGTATGTGACCTTGGCTCTTGGCCTTGGCATTTGACCTTGGCACCTGAACTTGGCATTTGACCTTGGTGTTTGACCTTTGTAATTGACCTTGGTATATGTAGTTGACGTTGGTATTTGACCTTGTGTCTGACTTTGGTGTTTGACCTTGGTATTTCATTATTTACTATATTAATTACTATACATCCAACGAATTATTTGTACCCGACAACCACACAATGTAACTGTGACTGATGTGATCCTTTATCATATACATGTATCACTTTATACTGTCCAGTTAGGATAATACGAGTGATTCAGCAGTCAAATCCACTGTCACGGTGTAAAACAAATTATAAAGGCTTGTTCATGCATCTATAATTTCAATTCAAAACTAAAATATTATATTCATTTTACCGATTCAGACAATGGTTGTAATACCTTGTGTACACATAAAATACCCACGTCACTCTCACATTATTCTAATTGGACAGTAAATGTTTCCACCGTTTATTTTATATTGATGTATCCGTACTGCAGTTCGAAACTCGCAATTTCGTTCGTTAAATGTCATTACTTCCGGCGCGGAGAGGCGACGGTTGGAGTTGTGATCCTTATTCATGAACACTTCCCACTTTATACATTTTTCCATTATCGTGTTATATCTATATTGATGTATAAGTAGGGTTGTTTAAATATCCGCCATTTTGGTCGTTTAATATCGTGGCTTCATATATACAATGTTCGTACGTCAAAGAAATTATCTTATTTGTTTGAAAAATAAAACTGTCCAGAAATTCTTGTTCCTATGACCACGGCATGAATCCCGATACACCGCTTATCAGTTCCGTCAGCTAATCGTTCTGTTTTCATGTGGCTCTGCCGGAACTGAACACCAGTTAAACGCTCAGACGGCACTCGGGATACATGATGTTTGATTTCCATCAGAGCGTTACATCGGTTTTCAGTTCCGTCAGAGCGTTACATCGGTTTTCAGTTCCGTCAGAGCCATGTGAAAACAAAACGATGTTCTGACGGAACTGAGAAGCGATGTAACGGGATACATACCGTGAATAACAGAATCGAAATAAAATGTGTGTTGAAATTGAATTAATGTATATAATGTGACTTGTACATGTTTGTATATTTTCTTAATGTTTTGTGAATGAAATGTTCACGCTCATTTTGTGCAAATCGCCGAATGGTGATTTTTCTGTGATATTTTTTGATTTAGTAGTTGACGATAATCTCATATGTATAACTCGTATATATAGGCTCGTGGTCAGTATATATCAAAAAGATCTAATGCTGTTTCTCTCATTAATTTCATGTATTTTATTGTATGTTTGAGTATATATGTGCGTATAAGGTGTTGGTTTTATGTACCTGTATAAGTATCCCATTAAAATGTTCAAAACAATAAATATAGTACGGAGATTTTGACCTGATCATCGACCTTCATTTAGCATGACTCAACGGCTGATATATTTATAATGTCGGTTGCATGGTTCAGAAGCGGGTAGTATCACGACGACGCCCGATGTGTAATACAAACACAGATCCAAACAACCGATATTGAACGATTTGCTCACGGAAATTTATATATTCAACGCATGAATCTTGTATTATATTCATACATAAAGGTCAGGATCAGGTCAAATTATCGGTGCTATATACAACGTTGTGATGTTGCATCGTGTGTATACAAGTGACATACTTAAGTAACTGAATGGGTATTCAGTTATTGAACGACATATTGAGATATTTACGCTGAACTATTATTGATATTTATTGAATATTCCATTTATTATGTAGGGCATATCTTGTAGCTATTGATGTTAATAATGTTGTAAATAAGAATGATCTTTATAAATCAATTACAATTCACAACTTTTTCACCATGTAACTTTATGTAAATAGGGCATTTTTATTCCATTTGATATACATGAATTTCGTATTTACATTTTATAGCTCATATAAATGTCGCTGGATTAAAAATTAGTACAAAAGTACAAAAACGCTATTTGAGAAAACAAGAAAAAACTGTCTGAAAACTACTCTTTACTTAAGGAAATACAAGCTTTTTAAACGTCATCATGACTTTTTTTCGATATTCATGAAAATAGGCTCACACAAAGCGTCATGTGATGCATATTTCAAATATGTATTCATGAGTCTTATAATGTCGTAAATAGCACTTACGACCTTCTCATTCTAAGCCAGCGATGTATTACACGGTAGCGATCCCAATATACCGCTCTCAATTCCGTCGGGGGGTTATACAATTTTCATATTTCTATGAGGTACATTTAACTGATAACCAACACAACGCTTTGAATGAACTCGGGCACGATATCACGCAGTCCCATCCGAGCCTTCTTCGGTCATAACAATATGAAAAATGTACAAACCTTCGACGGAACTAAGAAGCGAAATATTGGAATTATTACCATGTAGTATGTTTGTTTGCCTTTATGGATTATGTTTCAGTGTCATTTTGGTGCGAGTCCCGAGTCCCTGACTTATTAAATTGGCCTTGGACTCTTCAAATTTTGAAATACGGTACAATAGGAATATTTTGTTTGCTTGTTGCTCTACAAAAGGTCGTTCTGGAGAGGTCTGTGAAGTTGGCAGTTAGCTGTTAGATGTAAACTCAGAAGTTAACTCAAAAACTATTTTTGAGTAAACTTCTTGCAGAAGTTAACTCAGATATTAATTCAGAAGTTAACTGAAGAAATATTGTTCGAGTGAACTCCGTGCAGAAGTTTACACGAAAAATATTTTTGAGTAAACATCTGAGTTAACTTCTGCCAGAAGTTCACACGAAAATTATTTTTCTGGCAGTAGTTAACTCAGATGTTAACTCAAAAATATTTTTCGAGAGAACTTCTAGCAGAAGTTAAATCAGATGTTAACTCAGATGTTAACTCCGAAGTTAACTGAAAAACATTTTTCGAGTTAACTCAGATGTTAACTCAGATGTTTACTCAAAAATATTTTTCGAGTAAACTTCTGCTAGGAGTTTACTCGAACAATAATTGTTCAGTTAACTTCTGAGTTAACATCTGAGGTCACTTCTACCAGAAGTTAACTCGTAAACTAATTTAAAATTGTATTTTGAGTTAACATCTGAGTTAATTTCTCCCAGAAAAATATTTTTGAGTTAACTTCTGAGTTAACATCCGAGTTAACTTCTGCCAGAAGTTCACTCGAAAATTATGTTTTTGAGTAAACTTCTGAGTTAACATCTGAGTTAAGTTCTGCGAGAAGTTCACTCGAAAAACTGTATTTTGAGTTAACATCGGAGTTGACATCCGAGTTAACTTCTGCCAGAAGTTCACTCGAAATATATGTTTTTGAGTAAACTTCTGAGTTAACATCTGAGTTAACTTCTGCGAGAAGTTCACTCGAAAAACTGTATTTTGAGTTAACATCGGAGTTGACATCAGAGTTAACTTCTGCCAGAAGTTCACTCGAAATATATGTTTTTGAGTAAACTTTTGAGTTAACATCTGAGTTAACTTCTAGCAGAAGTCTGAGTTAACTTCTAGCAGAAGTTAACTCGAAAGTTAATTAAAAATTGTATTTTGATTTAACATCTGAGTTAACAGCTGAGTTAACTTCTGGCAGAAGTTTACTCGAAAAATCTGTTTTGAGTTAACATCTGAGATAACATCTAAGTTAACTTCTGCCAGGAGTTCACTCGAAAGATATTTGTTCAGTTAACTTCTGAGTTAACATCTGAGTTCACTTCTACCAGAAGTTAACTCGTAAATTAATTTAAAATTGTATTCTGAGTTAACACCTGAGTTAACATCCGAGTTAACTTCTGCCAGAAGTTCACTCGAAAAATAAGTTTTTGAGTAAATTTCTGAGTTAACATCTGAGTTAACATCTAACAGCTAACTGCCAACTTCACAGACCTGTTCTGGAGAGGTTCTTTTGTACTTTATTTTTACATAGTGGGCGGATTTGTTTATAGTTGGGAGTCCATCAGCACAAAAGTCGCTTATTTTTCATGGTCCATGGCATTTTTTAGTAGAAGTGTTTCAATACCATATTTGAATTGCCCAATACCAGTTGTCTATGGTTTGGGTGGATGCCACGCGCAAAACTCTCTGTGAAGGTCATAAAGAGGTCAAAGGTCAATTAAGTGCATATAGTATGCATCAACTTAAAAGTGCACCATATCTTGGTCAATTCTACAGGTATAATGGTCAAAATGGTATCAAAATGATGCTAATGAATTGGTCCTTCATTTGCAATGATTTTATGCAAATTATCACATTTGCATACTCATAAATATTAATGAGGAAGTCAAAAAATGGTAAATTTTTGTTAAAAATCTACTAGTATAGTTGACAAATGTATGCCATATCTTCCTTATTTCTATCATTTAAATATCCAAATTGTACCAAAATCATGAGAAGACAAAGAGCTTTCGTTAAATGTATATTTTTGGATAAATATAATTTAATTCCACCGAGAATAACCGCCAAAGGTGGGTGGGGGTAAATTGAAACCAGAACATGAAAATCTCAATACAGTCAGAATCAACATTAAACACTCATTAAACATGTTCCTTATATCCAAATATGATTTATTTGTGGAATTTGATTTTGACTTACTCAAATATTATGCTAATTAACTCATTTGCATATTTATGAATATTGATAATCTATTGTACATGTATGACAAAAAGCGTACAAATAAGGATCTACATCTGAGTGATAAACAAGCAGTGTCTTCTAATAATTATACAAAATGCAATACATATGTCTCATTACACAATATATACTTGTACATGGCGTTTAGAACTGTATTATTTATTCTTATAATCATCGGCAAACCACAGTAGTTTCTACCGTTATTATAATCCAGAGAATTTGTATGCTTTCATAAGCGGGGAATATCACAAAGACGGCTGATGTGTAATACCAACACAAATCTAAAGAACCGATAATGCACGATTTTCTCGCGGAAATTTATATATTCAACCCAAGTACCTTGTAATATATTTATGTATAAAGGTCAGAATCATGTCAAATTCTCTGCGCTATAAAAACTATACCAATTCCAATCAAAGAAAAAATGTAGGGTCGTTAACGTAAAATGTCGCCTGATACAGTAGAACTTTACAATTTCCCGGTCGGCCTTCATTAACTATTTAATAGATTTATATAAAGTTAAGTCTTTTAAAAACTGGTTATACAATGCAGTCGTACACAAACAATTGTTATTTACAGTAATTATAACAACTTGTGACCTTAATACACAGTCATGTCGCCGACTACCCGCATTCGAGCAATGTATTTCAAGAGTCAATGAAAGGTGCGAAAACTTGTGTTCGACCTAGATAGTGTTCGAGTCATCTATTGTTTTACTATATTTCATTTGTTCTTTATTTCAGTCACATTATATATCACAGAAACATTATTATGTGACCATTCTAGTACAGACTTATATTAGACTAATAAAATTTCACAGCAATAGTACATATTAAAAATGCACCTATATACACACATATTATTAATTTGTAAGGACTATTTACATACATATAGCTAAGAGACTGCTGTTAATACATTGTTTTAAAAGGTTGTTCTTTTAAATAAGACATGTATGATCTAAATAATTTTCAAGTCGAAATTTTTTAATGACGGTCCATACACTACTCTTTAAGATTTTGTTAACAGTGTCTGTCAATACTGATATTTCACTGTAATAGGATATACGATCTTGAAATTACAGCGTATGATTTATTGCCTTAATTATATCGCAAAGATTTTTAAAGTATACCAATTATGTGTAATTTGCATTGAATTCTCTTCTATTCGAGACTAACACATAGCACATCACAAGTACAGTTGTCATGTAATTAACAAAAACATTTACAGTTTTCAGATTTCGTGATTAATAGACATGTTAGACACACTCAACTTTGAGAAGTTTTTTTGCCGATTTAAAAATACCGAACCTTTATTGTACGGTGAATAGAATTTTACAATAGTAAATAGAATATATAATGAATATAATTATTTAATTTTTCGCCAGTCATCTGGCTGATAGCTAGGCGTCCGATAGCCATTGTCAATCACTCGTCAATAGAGACATTGTATAAATGACTCCTAATTATTTCATTTTTACCATATTTATATAACTCTTTTATCATGTAATTACTCATTCAAAAATGCCAAAAAATGCTACATACACACAATAATGACATGTTTAAGAGTGGGAACGGATATAAACATGCTAGCATACTATATATGAATAAAGAAGGGATTTTGCCGGGACCGAAGAACCAGTTCGAGGCATCTAGGGTGTTCGACGCAAATACTGTTCGAGGCATCAAAGTTATACTGTATATTAACCTCTTAATTAATAAGTTGGTATTTGTTAACAACCTACCGGGTAAACGTATGTTCTTTTAGTTGCATGTATAGAGTCGTATTGGAGAACAAGAACACGTTGTTCTTAGCCAATTGCAGTTCATTTCTTTCGTACCCTGACTTGTCCGTACTTTCATAATGTTTATAAAGCCTTAGTTAATACACTTTGTTGATATTTTATTCAGTAGCAATGTGTAGTAAGTAATGATGATTAGGACGGTATTGAATGCACATATGAGTAATTACCTTTTTGAACGATTCTATTGTGACTTTACAAATCATAATCTCATCAATAAAGACTACACAACTTGGAAACAAACGAGGTAGAAAAAGTCGACCGATGCGTCGAATTATATCTGGTCCTGATACTAGTATGCACATGCCACAATCAAACGATTACATCTTGCTAATGAGTACAACCAAAGTCGATACTCGCTGAGTTACTTTCCTTAAGTTTGCGAACAAGGTCAGAGATGTTGCTAAGAAAGAACGAGCTTGTTGTAAGAGAAAGCTACCACAATGTACAGAAGACAACGAAACGACGCGAAGTATGCCAACTGTCATCAAAAGATGCGAGGGTCATTTTCATGCTTTGGGTGCTTCAAGCGAAGGATGCATTACTTACTCCTCATTCAGTTCTCTTCATTGATTCCTTTTTTGTTCAGGTTCAGTCTCTATTGTTCTTCGCATTGTGGTTTTCAGTCTTGTTCTTGGTCTCTTAATGCCACGAGGTATCAATTGAGACGCTTGAAGCTAATGTATACATGTCCCATTGCGTATGTCTTTGTCTAGGGGATGAACTCTCGATGGAGATTCGGGAGGCATCGTAAATAGGTTGCTCGTTGTCTAAGGGAAGTAGCGGGGAGGTCATCAGACAAGTTGTGACATCAGGAGGAATCATGATAATCAAGGAGTATCGGGATGCATTGCAAAAACTATCAACGTGCTCCAGACTTTATGCGTCAATTCTTCTTCCTCGGGAATGTACTCCCGATGGATTTAAGAGCTTAGAAGGCGTCTAGGATCCCATGTATCTCAGGGAAGGTATCCGGTGTCTCGGGTAAGCTTCCTTGAACCTTTTGGGGACTCTTGAGACATCTTGTAATAACGCGAGTACATGTACATACGTCAGGAAAATTCAATGCATGCATATTTTTACCCGATGCATTCGCGCTGTCATCTCGAGAATAACCCTGGAAGGCATCCTAGAAGCGCACCAGAGACTCGGGAATACCAGTAACCATGGATACTTAAATACGCTAGGCAGTGATATTTTGGGGACACACTCGCGGTCTCGGGATTGTAGTTCTGAAGGGAAACTTCGGGTAAGTCATGAGACATTTTGGGTCATCGTGAGGAATTGGGATGGGGGTATCGGTAGACATCGGATGACTCCCGATGTGGTCCTGAAGTTATACGCCTGTCCCACTGCCTCGATGATTTACCCTCGATGTACATATAATTTTCAGAACATGTCTCCAAACGACCACCGTATCATTGTGGGGTTCCTCTCTTTGGCGGGATGTGAAACCATTTTTCTGCAGGAAAAGATATGACCTTCTGTTGGATATTAGAAGAGACGTACATTCAGATGAGACAGACAGTTGTACAAGCTTGTTGGTGACCCCTGTTTGTTAAAGCTCTATAAAACAAGGTTTGAAATGCTTCCGCCAAAACATTAAACAAGAAGTTAAGTTACTAATATTCGAGGGCTGCTTTCAGCAGTTCAGCCACCCTTTGACATTTTAACTTTGCTGGTCATTGGGCTACCTAAGGAATCTTGCGTTCGAGTTTCCCTGGTGAGACTATTTCTCTCTTGATGCGTGCGCAGCCAACACCTATCTGCGGCGCCCAGAACTATCGAACGTGTACAGACATCGCCCTCATAGGCACCAATTCACACCTTGTTTGAGTGGAGCATGTGGGTTATTCTTGCTCAGAGAAATTGAGCAGTGGTCCAGACGGGGATTGAACCCGGGACCTCTCGACCCGAAGCGCGCGCCCTACCTCTGTGCCAATGCTCCCCCAGTGATGTGAAGTGATGCGCTCGAACTGCACGCCACAAGAGCAAACTACCAACCACGTACTTGTATACGGATACGAGCCGATGCATCCGTAATGAATACAGAAATCAAGACGTGATCTACTAATTCTTCAAACTGCGTGCATCGAACTGAGAAGGTGTTTGTAAATTCACGTGCAAATATATCCACAGCAAATGTTCACAATCAATCTCAAACTAAACAGCGACATTGTAACTTGTCTTATTTGTACATATATACACAATTACTTCATGAACGATTTGTGGCGTTTTCTATATAAATTCGTAGTTTAAAATTGCCAAGAACGTTATTGTATTTAGCACTTAAGGTGGTATATGCACCTTGTGTTTAATTATCAAAGCTCCCACGGACGGGCATTGGTACCTGTCGTTTCTCGGTACTCTGTAGATGTTATTACATAATTTAAACAAGACATGAATGAAAATATAAATCTGATTTTGTATGAAAATATAATATTATGTAACAGTATTCATGCTTTAAAATGAACCATTCCCCACCCATTTTGAGCTTTTTCAAAGGAACAAGTAAAAGTGTATAATGAACAATTTGCAATACCATTATGATTATCATCATCTTTTTATATTCATATAGCATAATTTGAACCTAATTTTATGTATGTTCCTATTTATCACACTAATCTCGAAATTACTATTTGAAGTGCACGTGTAGGCCTACGTGTAGGTAGCTCATTCCTCCTTAAACAAATGTTGAAATATTTTAAATGAATTGGTCCATACCGAAACCAATATAATAGTTGTTACTTGTAAACCCATTCAATAAAGCAATGCAAACATAATTATATTACTTATTTATAATACTTTAGACGCTATTGCGTTAGTTTAAGTTTATGTGTCATTTTACCCCCACCCACTCTAAGCAAACGTGTGCCCTTAAATCAATGAGAAGGTAAGTGACCAGTTAACATATCAATAGATTAGTATCTCACCATTAGATTAGAATCTTTAAGGCTTTCAAATAGCAAAAATGACGACATTATAACAAATATATTGTTCATACACGTCGAATTTTTATAAAAAATATTGCTAATTTTAGGTGTTCTTATCAATATTCATGAGTATACAAATGCATAAATTTGTAAAAAGTTATTTTTATTGATAGCCCAGTGCATTAGCTTCATTTTGATACCATTTGTATAAATTTTGACCAAAAACTGACAGAGATATAATGATATTTTTAGTTAGATATATAAAAAATGCACTCATTTGACCTTTGACCTTATTTTGAGAAAACGATGCAAAATCACGGATGGCATCCGGCCGTTTCAGATAACACACATATCAAAGATAACATTTAGCATGGATGCCACATTCTACTCTCCGATGCCATGGCCCGTCATATTTTCTCCGTATGGACTCCCGACTATTAGTTAAGTGGAAAAGGACTCATAGCTTTTAACACCAAAATGAAACACTGAATGTTTCATAAAATTAATGTGTTATAACGACAGTTTGAAATGTTGTAAAATACTATAATACTTACGTATCACAGGGGAAGTAATTATTCACATGTAGAAATGTGTCGTTTTACAACATGGCTTCTCTCCCTTTTTGGCGAAAAAAGGGTTGCAATTGACATTACGGCATAGCGTATGGAAGAGCATATGGAAGGGAATCGCCGCCAATATCTTTCATAATAGCAGATATTGCTCTTACTTATTATTTGTTGGAGTTATTTCGCGAAGGCTTTCAAGTTGAATATACAAAAATGCCGAGCAAGACCTTTGTTTGCCAGTCAGCTTTCTGCTGAAATATGACAGGCATATGATCAATTGGACAATGTGATTATAATAAATCGATTAAATGAATTTAAAAATAATTGATTTACAACTTGCATATTAATGTCAAATTGACAGTAAGATCAATTGCTCAGTAGACACCATTATGTATATTTGACTTCATGGTTAAGGGCTCTGACTTAATAGCGAGAGGTTGAATGATCCCGTCTTTGAATGGCCGGCTAGTCTGGTATTCAGATAATGGTTACCATGTACCTAACTGCCTGGGGCCCGGTGCATAGACATATTTTCACTCAGATTTGACTTTTTCATACGCTATTTTCAACAAACTAAGGCCGTTAGTATATTCAAGCAAACATCTGTGAACTAGAATTATCTTTATAACTATTTTAACTGTACGAACATGTTTGAGTTCATATAGCATGCTCGTAATAATCTACGGAATAGTCCAATCTTAGCTAAAATATGTCCATGAAACCGACCGCTGGTGCTTGGTTTTAAAGAGTATGTGTTCGTGAGTGAATATGTTCTGAAAGTTGCTGTCCCATTTGTTACATTGGCTGGCCATGTACAGTGGAGTGTACTCGTTTTGTGTAATGTGAATCAGGCCTCGGTCATTGATTGTTTCATTGACAAAATAAAAATTTGATCAAACATAATCGTGTTTATGTTTCTTTGCAAATACGTGTCAGGTATTACAATCGTTACTGCTCGGAACTTATCATCAGTAATGTCTGAGGTGTCCCAATGCGGGTATTACTGATTGTTGTTTAAGTTGAGTGTTGCTTTCCCTGCCGATGTTCTATTATCTTTTGTCAAGTAGAACGCCTTTATGGTACACACTCGACAGACAAACTGACATACACAGCGTGAAAGATTTCAAAATCTGAATCATGCAATGCAATACTGCACACATATATGGTCATAACCGTTGGAAGCAACGCAATGATTTTTGATGACAATGACCTCACAACTTCCCGATAAAGATCCGTTTATTTTAGCACTTTCTCATGAAATTATGCGCAAGTAATTAACGTACACATGTGAAATTAAATACACCTTTCGTGAAAATTAAGTAAGTTCGTAGTATACACTGCTCCATCCTCAGCCAGCACCAGTAAGGAACAGTCAAATAAACTTTCGAAAAGACTAATTATTATTTCAGGATAAAAACGGAAGCTTCTAGGGCCTGTTTTATCAAAGCACTTACGTAAAAGGTAACCTTACGTTCAATTATTTTATAATTCATTAAATTAGCTAATTGATGACAGGTATGCTTTGTAGGAGATAATTAACTGATTCAGAATCAGTATTAGTTGGACATAACCATTTACCATATGTTATAGTTGTTAATGAATTATAGAGAATTAACATTTGATGGTAAGTTTAAGATAACAGTAAGTGCATTCAATTTGATAAAAAAAGTTCCAGTTGTGTAATAAATACATAATGTGGTGCACGCACACCGTTGAACCGTGTACAACATGGTCGGGACGATTACATGTTACACTTCGTTACGGAATTTTCCGCAATGCAGTATGTAAATATTAATTTAGTCAGTTTGGATTTTCGAATTATTTTCGTCTCGCCAAGCTTTTTCATATTATCCTAATAGTTTCGTTGAGGAAGGTATATAGCAAAGGAAATACTCAAAATTTGTGTTCTAAAATGTGTAGAAATAGCACATTGTGGAAATCAAGCGAGGACGACATGAGCACTTCATTTTTTCATGCGGTTATGTGTTGGACATTGTGCCTTGGATGTTTTTTTGTTCTCTGTGCTCGACTGGTCAAGTTGAGTGCTGCCTTCCCTGTCCGAATTTATATTATATTTTTGGAATGCTTAAAAATTTACTCCGTTTTAATGTTTTTTTAAGTAGAGTCTTTCAGAAAGTATGCGTAGGCCGCACGTGACGTAGAGATTCGAAACATTACAGCGACTGCAATTATATTTTGCACACATAAACTGCAAGTTTCGTCTGTGATACATAAATAAGTAAGACTGCTTGTCAGAAATACTTTATCAAAATATTCACAATTGTAGTTACCGGGTCTGCATGCGTTGTTTAAACGTAACCCGCTTCCTGTGAAAGTAACAGAACGACACACAAGCAGTTTAAGCACGCTATTCTAATATTAACCACTTACGCGTTGGATAATTTTGCGCCATGGAATACTAATAAATAGTGGCAATTTGTCTCGGCTGTGAAACCAAAGAAATGTTTATAGTCGTAAAACCCGTAAATCACAACACATACATCATCTTACATGAAAACATAACCACCTTATTTTAAACTAACATAATACGAGGGGACCGCAGCTTTCTTCTGTAACTCAGTGTTATTACCAGCCTGACTTCTCGCCATGTAATGCTCCCTTAAATCATGGTCCAGTGACAAGTAATTAAATAACGTAAAACATAATAAATTTGTAAACAGGCAGAATGTACTGAGTGATCGATCAGATGTCAGTGCAACAAGTGGGACAAAAATATGTGTATACAAATCGGGCAGGGAAGGCAGCACTCATCTTAAACAGCCGAGCACAGAAAACATAAAAACAGCACAGAACACTATTACATGTACACGCCCAAGCTCGCTCCGTCCTTTTTAATCATTAAACATTTACTTAATATACATTGCCATGTGTTAATATATCAATTATAACGCTATAACACTTCCAAATTCCGTGTACATTCATTGACACATTGAGTGGAATGTCTTTTTTTGTAGTTACTAGGTTTTTCGTTTGATATTGTCTGTGACTTTTTGTTTCCATGTGTCCTTTTCGCACCTTTCCTGTTCTGCTTTTTCTGTTAGGTGTAACATTTGCCCTAAGTTTCGTCATTTTATATATTACTCAAAAATTATGCTAGGTTTAATTTTGAAGCTCCAATAACGTTTATAATAACGTTGTTGTGTCTATCAACCTTAACTAATTTATCGAATGTCATAACGTATCAGTATTCGTCAATTTCTAAGGGACCACTTCCTTTGGTGCTAGGTTTTTCCCCTTCGCGTTCATAATTAGCCCGACTCGAAATGCGGCCGTTTGAATCAAAAATGGTTTATGGGCTGTCCATCATCTGATGAATGAGAATGATAGCTATAGGAACGCAATGAAAAACGATTGAATGTTCTATTGTTTATGATTTATGAGCATTTATCCATTGTTTTGATCGACTTACGTGTAAGATACTCACAGTTCCCTTCCAAACTAGACAGATTGATGCGATTCGCGCATGTCGTAATTGGTAAATTAACCTAAATATCTTTCACCAACATTTCACCTTCAGGTCATATTTTGTATCCTTGAGTATGAACGTATATATATATATGAGCCAGTCTCCAGGAAAATCTGCTATTTTGACAATATGTAATTACTGCATGTTTCATGGTTTTAAAAATGCTCTAAAATAAGAACAATGAACTACCTATGGGTTCAATTTTAAGTAACTCATCGATCTTGTACTATATCTTAGCTTTAATTTTTTTTATGATTTATGTCGAAATCACTTCCTTAGATGCTATGGTAACCAATTTCATATATGTATAGCACAGAGAATTTGACATGATCCTGACCTTTATGCATGACTATATTACAAGGTAATTGCGTTGAATATATAAATGTCGGCGAGCAAATTGTGCAATATCGGTTCTTTAGATTTGTGTTGGTTTTACACCTCGAGCGTCTTCGTGATACTCTCCGCTTATGAAAACATACAACGAGGACTACAATTATAGCCAATATATCAGCTGTTGAAATATGCTAATTCAAAGGTCGAGAGTCGTGTCAAATTCTCTGGGCTATACTCTGATTGAGAAAAATGAGATGTTTGTTGTTTAAAACAGCAATAGCCTTTGAAATTCTCAAAATGTGAACATTTACTATTTGGAAGTATATCTAAAAAGTTAAAGCTTAATGTGAAAACTTGAAATCATTTTGAACAGTGTATGTCAAGAATTGATCAAATGCTGTTTTTTTATAAAGTAGTTGTTCCCACGACGTTGAATAACGCTTGACTGACATTTGCGACGTCACGCAAAATGGCTCCAAATAGGGCCTTTACAAAACAGCTATAACTTCCTTAAAAATCAAGATATTAACAAAATTCATTTTGCAGTTTACTTCATTACGATTACTTTTTCAAATAATAAAAAATCTCCAAATAAATGTTTTTGTCAAAATAGCAGGTTTTCCCGGAGACTGTCTCATATATATGCTTCCAAAGAATTATAATGATTGTGCCATCTTTACATATATAGGAATGCATCGAATGACTACTATGACCAAATACGGCGGACATAACCTGATGTTGAGTCTCACTGATTGGACATTAAATTCTACTTAACCGTCTACGCAATACCAATCATTCCGAAACACTTTAAGAACAATGAGATTCCTATCCTTGTGAGAAATACTGTTTAGTCAATGTATGTCATTACCAAACCAAGACCCGATATTATATCAAAAATGATTTCGTCATTCTCTTTGTATTATCACTATTATGGGTACTGGAATATAACATACGTTGAGCATATGTAGTATAACGTCTCCAGATCGACGTCATGTAAGATTCGTAATGGCCGTTAAATTACTGCGCATGTACGGCAAATAAGTACTTCCGGTGTGGAGCATGCCGTACACATTTCTTGAAGACGGCAAATTGGCTCTGTAGAGCAACAACCCCATATAACCAATCTCATTAAAATCAGACCCTAACATTTAGCTACGCTGTTATAGTGCGGCCAAGATATGATGGCACAATAACATTTACACATGCTAATTAGCCAATGGGTTCATTTTCAACAGAAAGGGGTGCTTATTTACAGTCAGGGTCAATAAACGCTTGTTTCGTATTACGTTTTCGCAATATGAGCAAATATAAGAGTCGCTTTTACATGTGCCTCGCTAGCTCAGTCGGTAAAGCGTTGGAAATACAACAATATTATGGAAGGAGGTTACTGGTTCGAGTCTCACTCTTGTGCATTTTTGGTAATGAATTGTATTCTTCAGTTCTAGTAAACTTTTTTCTTAGTATATACCGTTACACGTTGATTATCTTGTTACATTTTATGCCCCCGTATCGATAGATCGGGAGGCATATAGTGATTCACCTGTCCGTCCGTCCGTCCGTCCGTCCGTTCGTCCGTCCGTCCGTCCGGTTAACCCAAATTGACCGCTTCTTCTAGCATCATTATGGCTTGCTACAAAGCTTCCATACTTGCAGGGATGTTGTATATGAACACTCTCCACATGCCTGTATCACCTGACCCCATTTTGACCTTCACCTTGACCTAATTTTGGACTTAGACTTATTCATGGACATTAGGCTTCCACAGGGGGCATAAGCGTTTATTGAACGCAGTCTTGTTTTTCATTCGTATACTTTCTCTATTCTGTATAATATTATATAATATTTTATTATATTTATCTAGAACAATCGATTGAAAATTAATATTCTGTACGTATACATGTGTATATAAATTATATGAATTAACATTGTTCATCAGAAGTGTTTGTGACAGAATCATTTTAGAAATCTGCAAACTTATCATCACTATCACCATCAGCCTCGTCATAATCAATGTCATTATCATCAAAAGAATCCAGTGAAATTTTGTTTCTTCTTGATTTTCTTACACCGTTGTGCAATTTCGTCGCCTATATGCGTGAAACCGTCCTTTTTGATACCCCTGTCATCGGGGTAGTTTGTTTCCTTGGACAGGACAACGGAATCACTGGCAGTTCTATTGATGCCTCTCGTGTTCAGAAGTCTAATACATTCGACACAATGCATCGTCCTTGCTAGTTAAAACGATACATTTAGCCATAATTCAATTTATTGATGTGCAGCGTACACAGTTTATCTTGTTGTAAATAATACACCCACAAATACAGTTTTGTGAAAAGTGTGCGGAAAGGAAATTCGCGAAACAAAATAAAAATAAAAAAAGATTCGGATGGGATTCGAACCCAGACCGTCTGCGTTGAGATTAGAAACGTTACCACTAGACTATATAGTAAGCACAACGATCTTCATCCTTAATTAAATAAGTTAAAATAACTGAACAAGCGCTTAGATGATCGTGATTTATTTACTTACCCGCGTTTTGATATGGGCTAATCCAACCAGTGACGTTTACACAATGTTATTGTGCCATCATATCTTGGCCGCACTATAGGATCTGACTACACTCTGTAGCAGGACATGTTTAAATGACCTCTCTCCCTCGCAGTGAGTCAGTCAGTTTGTAGCCACTAGTTAGACTTGCACCAGTCCTAGTGGTTAATTTTTCTAAGACCAAAATACATCTACACCGGCATCAAACATCCGACTTTTACAGGGTGGCGCTGTCAGAGCAAACAATTATTAACGAAATAAGTGTTTTACAAGACTTTAGTGTTAAACGTGTAAAAGATAAAAAGACAATATGTTACAGTTAAACTAGTACGTGCAATTACATTTTGATGGCTGGAATATGCAAAGGAGACAACTCATCCAAAGAAACAATGATCTTACTTGAGCTAAATCCCTTTTTATGTTAAGTAGAAATTAAGAAATAATTAAAAGTTACAGAAAATTGCAAGAGAATAATTGTCACCAGTCATATTTAAATACTATGCACAAGAACAAATCAATACAAACATAACAGCTGGAGCAAATCTAGCCACCTGTACACTTTCAAATTTGTGAAAGTAAACTTTTGATTGGATGATTGAAAGGTCACTTGGACATGACCCCGTATGGAGTAACATCAGATCATATATATCTGTGTAAAGTAGTGAAGCGTTATATGGATTTGGTTTAAATGAGATTGCCATATAACAAAACATTCGATGTTTCGATATTTACAGTAAATGTTACCTCTTTAGAGCAACATAATCTTAGCAACGGCCAATATTTGTAACTCCAAAAGGAATGACTTTATACGTACTTTATCCGAAGCATGTTGATATGAGAAATATATGCGGTACATACGTATACACCCTTTCAATTATGGCGTGAATTTGATGACGTAGATAGGGGGCACGAAGCGAATATCGGAGCCGACTACCGTTAGCGTATAGAGAAAATAAAAACCGCGTCAACTTTAAACCGCTGTACATCACGTTTACTCCATCAATTTTTAAAACCTTTATGTTGACGAAAACTAGATTAAACAGCCTTTTAAATAATGTAACTTTCAATAATATACATGTATGTTCAATAATGAAAAATATAGATGCCATGTTTTCTGAACGGGAATTTCACGGACGAGAAAAGGTAAAAGTAACGAACCGAATTCAAGACTCACCAATAAGCATTATAATCGATCAAATTTATTATTGTTGAAGTTTTACAAACTATACAAGCTAAGCTTTCCGAAAAATGTTATCGCTGTTAAAAAATGTTAAAAAGTTAAAAAGAGAGCCATTTTTTCCGAACCTAAATATCCCGCGCAAAAAGAATGAATTTCCATTCACGTTTGACTCGTGTTTAAACAAGCATGAAGAAATTGTGGATTTCAATAACTGGTTACTTATTACTACATATCATTAGATTTAATATGATTTGTATCAAAATCGTGAATATTCAACCAGAAATAAAAAAGTAATACTTAATATGCGTAGCCATTTCATTCTTTACATGTTGTACTATTATCCGTAGGGGCGCCGTTCTACTGGAATTACCAAAATGAATGTGAATTTATATTTACTTGTTACGTGTATATTGAAGTATATTTACATTATACTTAAAAAAGTACTTTAATTTAAGGAAATATTGGGGAAGTCCATCCATTTTACGCTTGTAATAAATTCAGAATAAATTGTGTGTAGTATTTCATGATATTGAGTGAAAAGTTAAACAAGAAATATCTTTAAAAAAGATAAACAGCGTTAAGATAGCAGATATGTGTACTTGTTTTCAATAAAGATGCAGACGTTATTTCATATCGTTGAAATTGAAAACACTAATCAAACTAGAATTTATATCTTTATCCATGTAAATTGTTTGTCAGTAAATAAAAAAAGAATAATTAATAGGTATATGTATTAGTCTAGATTCTGCGGTCCGTTATATCCGGCAATTATATCGATATAAAGTGATTCCAAACTTAACTCAGACTTAAATATTTAGCGCGCATTGTGTCTGGAAAAACTGTAGACGGGACTTAAAATACCTCAAATTAACGTCAAAATTATAGACAAAATCAAAATGGGAAAAAAGAAAATCAGAAAAATAGGCTGATGTAGGATTTGAACTCGAGGCCCTCTGCTCACAAAATGAAATGTTGTAGACTAACGCGCTACCAATATAACTAAATTTTCAAGTGCTGAATTACTATTACAAGATAACCATTGATGCAAAGCATCAAAGGGCGCCATTAAAGAAGTTCTGAAAACTGTAGACATATATGATTGATCTTTATAAGAAACAGCAGGTGTTGTATTTTTCAAAATATAATGGCAAAAGTGAAATACAAAAAATGTATTTTCATCTTGAATATTAAGGATCTTAGTTTGTACCTTAATCCTCTTGTACAAGCATGTTTTATAAATATACGCATGCTATTCATTTAATATTATCACATGGCAAACAATGCAGATGCACATCATTTACAACTCATTTCAGTGTGATGTGATGTGTAGTAACTTCATAATGCTAATTTCAGTTTATTGGCAATTAGTATAATGTAATAGTCAAATGGTGTATTGTGTGTAAAGTTTGTATAGCTATATATATCCGATAGCAATTCAGTATGTGCAAATTCCATATTTGGTGCATACTATTTCATTGGTTGTATAAATGTAACAAACAAAGCTGAGTGTAAAGGCATTGCTATCAATTTAAAATTGTCTATATGATAAGTTAAAAATAACAAGAATAAAATACAACAGGTATATGAACTTTGTTTTATTTATAAACAGAAAACTATTAACAATACAAGACATATGTGTTGCATAACCATGACACATAGAACGTGCGAAAACTGTATAAACAACCAAATGTATTTGTTTAGAAGCAACATTATTTAAATCTTTATAGACTCTAGAATCAATTGCTTTCTAGACACTAAATCTATACAGATGTCAAGTTTATTCATGAGTCTATACGCTTAGATGTATTCAAATACGTATAGCAAGAATCGAGAACAATTGATGTAGAAGATGAGTCTACCAAGACTCAAAAACTCTACCGAGGACCAGTGAGTTACCAGCTAATTCAGATCTGTATAGAAACCATTTTAAGTGTCTAGATACCTGTAAAAGCAAATGCGTTCAAATCTGTATAGACACATCTCTCCATTGGCAGAACGACTGAAATCTATATCTAAGACAAGTTTTAGCTATTCCAAAAATAGTTTCCAGGGCATATCCATTTACCATGAAATTTTTTAAGATATAGCATTTCAATGTAGACTGCAGGGTCGGTCAAAGATGTGCATTAAAAAGCTGGATAGCTATAATGTCGCTGATATGCAGTACGTACGGGTCATTCAATTTATATCGCATTGTATATTGAATGACCCTCAATTAAACAAATAGTCGGTATCAATTTTTCATTTGTTACTTTGTACGTGGTTTTCAAAATTGGTACCGACTATTTTGTTTCATTGAAGAATCTTTTCAGAGAAACCTGAACGTGGCACATCTTAATCCATACGCTGCACTTCTTGGGTTTTATAGATAACAATGTGGTAGATACATGTATTTATAGAAACTCTAATATTTACCTCGTCGAACGCGATTCAAGAGCCGTGCCGAGTAACGGTTTTTCCTGTTCTAAAAATAGACGGTGTACCCAGTGTATTTACTGATATGAAGCCGCTGTTCGTAAGCGATACGCTGATTGGTTGTTTATTTGCTGTGGACACTGGGTGTAATGCAGAGCAATGAATTGTGGGGAGTAGGATATGTAAGATTACGTAAGGTCTGTTGGTCAGACCGGTACCTTCATGGGGGCGACACAATTAGCTTTATGCAAATAAGTAATTTCGCCGGCCGGATCAGCGAGGTTCGTAAGGGGAATTTATGTATGTTAATCAAATAAAGTTATATTATATAGTTAAATTGAGGCTCCACGCGGGAAATTATTTATGAACTTACAAATTGAGGCTCAACACGGGGAAGTGTTCATAAACTTCATACAAGTTGAGGCTCACCATTGGGGAACTGTCTTCCAGCTCATTATAACAAAGTCCTCCAATACAGACGCCAATAAAATCCATTCTATACTTGACTCGGGTCACATTAGGTCGAACAGTTAAACATAGAATTAATAAGAAATACACTACGCACTTAAAGAAACGCGAATAACAGATCTCTGTGTGTATCTACCGTACCTTTGGTCCTTTGGTTACAAATTTAACAGAAATGTTACTTTTTTCGCGGTATCTTTTGTGATGAGTATAGCATATTCCGACCAATGGACGTAAATAAAATCGTTTCTTCTATTATTTTTACAAACATTCATTGGTGTTTAAAGTAGGTCAACTATCAAGCTAGACAGCTAATGCGGAAAAAAATGCCATAGTCTATTCTACATTGTACCTTGGACGAATAACATCAGATTCTACAAGTCTTCGTTGAGAAATTGATATAATGAGAAAAGTTATAATTTCTTTAAATTGATATCAACATCTTACAATTTGCAATGAATTATATATTGGAACCTTTTAATTCTAGCAATACAACTCATATTGGCACATTCAATACGTTTATTTTTTAATAAACATATACTTTTTATGATATATTTTTAGATCTAAGTAATATGCAACACAAACTTGATTTTAACATGTTTCATCAATGTCAATCATTTGGAGTAAAACACTTATCAAAGATATTGTACATTCGATGACAGATGGTGTCAACATGATAACTGATAAGTACCCCACTGTGATTTTGGTGGCTTATCTTGATCTTGGACCAATATACACTACATTTTCTCCCCGCATAGGGGATCTATGTTGTTTATTGTCTATCATTATGTAATTATGCAACACAATACTGGCCTAGGTGTTGTTATACAGTGTTTGATTTTTATTACCTTATCTTCAAAATATTTTCTGCCCTTTTGTAATTTTTATCCCATCACTCGAAATTAAATGTACACCTTTTGAATTAAATTATTGATACACATAATATAAAAAAACATACATTTGGTGAATTTTGTTTTAATATCTTGATATTTAAAACAACATAATGTATACATGTACTGAAGTTAATTGTCGATGCAGTAGTACATTGTACAAGATATGTACTTGTGAATATGATATTTAATAATATTACCATTAAATAAAGGTGTTATTGCATGGGAACATATTTTTGTTAATTATTTTTCTTTAAATTATTATGGGCAGCATTTTATTTGTTATCACAATCTATTACACGTATAAGTAATTTGTAACTTGTACATCATCTTTGATAATAATTTTGTAACTTGGTCCAGCAATGATTCGTGTGTGTATTCTAACGTTATGTATTCAAGTGGCAAGTTTTTCAAATAGATCAGACGGTTTTCTTAAACTACACTGTAGCATTAACACCCAATTACGTATACATGATGAGAGCATTATAATCAACATAATTACGACACAATATTAATATTTGACAATTTTACGTCCATGAATAGATCCATGGACCAAAAACGAGAATAACTCGGCCTCGACTGAGAACGTGAAATTTCACACGTTTTCCTTCATACATGATACAAGTAACACACATATGTTGTACAATATAAACATCTTTATTGAAAAACACAACTATAAAACCCGATCTTAACGTATTTAACGCAAAATTATCAATATTGGTGAAATATATATATATCACATCCGGTAAGGGAGGTTACTCTGCACGCACTATAATCGCGTAATTGAAAGGGTGTAAATCAGACTTAATGTTTTATTGCAATGTGTATTTATGTACATGTTGGGATTCGTACGGCTTACGTGTTGAACAGAGCCAAAAATGTTTTATCTCTTATTACTTTAATTTCATTTCATTTAAATTCACATGGAAATAACTGACCAATCTCCTCATTAACATAATTGGATTGTGATTGCGTTTGTGCACTGTGAAATAATGTTTCAGTTACAAGATCACAATTTCAGATCCATATCATAAATTGTGATTTTAATGAAAACGGATTCAAATGAAGAAGTTATCTGGGGACAATTGTATTATTACGGATATGTGATACGGGAAACGAGGTTCGCTTGGATCCATGAGGCGAAACTGATACACAATGTGTTTCGATAAATCTAAGTGACCATTGATATTTCCGATGCGTCAAATTGTCTTTAGAGTATTACATTTCGTATCCCTTCATGTATCTTTAAAAACAAAACAACCTTTACCTACCGATATATGTTCAGTGAATCACCATCGATACAAATGGTGTTGGTTGTTTTTTACAACAGGAAGGTTGCGAAGTGAACGCGTATGAATGAGTGTACGTGTAGCTACTAGTTCATGTATACACGTACACGTTGCAATTAAAATTGGCTTGCGAAACACAAAGCGTGCATGTACATTTGTAAGATCGCGTGATAGTTGAAACATGATTTCTTCGCATATCGATATTTAATGTATGTATCAACTCAATGAGACAGTGGGTGATGAAATATGGATATTGTAAATGTGCATACACATACCTGTGTGACATAAACCACGTATTAATTTCGTCTGTCACACGTTCTGTACTTGTAGAAACCAAACACCTACGGATGACATTACGAACATAACGCTCAAAACTAAGACGTACATGTTACACGTTGCCTTTTGCAACATCTCGAATATTTAGCCGCTGCGTCACGTAGGATCTGAGAACAAACTGATTAAATTTGGGAAATATGTTGCATGTCGTTGGAAATATATTAGAAGGAGTGACGGTTGAAGTGTTATCATTTGTCTTTCGAATGTCATCATATCATATTTGGCTTAAAACTAATTTGTTTCTTAAAAGCCCAGACATAAGTAGGCCTTTTCCAATGAATTGAAATCTCGCGTAGCTAGTTCATTGAACGCTCTGAACGATTCGCAGCAATTCTGATGGCGTAGAGTTATGAGGGCATTAAATCATTTATGAATTGTTTTGCCTAGATTTAAATTGTATCGTGTTGCATGTGAATGTACGATTCACAAGGGCCTTCCGAGACTAGGGAAATGGATTAGATCATACCACGCGAGTGTAAAAGGAAACGTGCAGAATTGTGAGTTTTTCATCTACAGGTCGATATGGAAAAAACTTGAACACTGAATTTTGCCTTTTAGTTACAAAATATTGAGATATATTGCAATGCCGTAGTAGGTGAAGACGTACGTATGTAGGTATACACTATACATGCTCACTTTATATCAGAAGATCATGCAATGTTTCTTGTAATTATAAACTACATACGATAGGGTTTCTATCTTTATGTTATACATGTACCAATTTGGTCGGATGAGTGTAAAACTGCATAATTGAACGTATGCTATATAATGATCCATTTCCAGGACACTGATCTCTTGAGGTTAGTTCATCGAAAATGTGTGGTCGCTGTCCCGTTTCAGGAGTTTAAAACACATTTATGGCTTACATTTTTGCACTTTATGTTTAGATATTTCCATGTATAGGTTAGATTATAAGAAATGTTTTCGTCTAGCATAAGTAAGCAAAGTAATCTGAATCGGTGGTTGCTCCACCTACAATAGTTAAATACGTGGTTCTATAGACAACTTTGAACACCTTCTTCACTGGGCCGATTTACAAAACTTAGTACTTAAACAGGAATTCTTGGATAACTCTCTCTTACGTGGTATAACTTGCGAAATAGTTTACTGTTATTCTATCATAATTTCTAGAACTAGTTTCTTTTATTTTATTGATGTTTTATTCACGTAATGATGTGATATAGAGAGATGTTTTCTGTTGCAATAATTCTAATTACGGACAATGGAGCCAATGTGATCACAAAAAGGGATTAACAACATATTACGAACATGTTCTGACGAAAATAGAATTATGAAATTATAAATCCATACACGTTATTAAACACTTATATGACTGCACCAAACACGCTTCCAGTAACAAAATGTAATGCAATTTCAGCTGGTTAAGCACAACAATGCTGCCTCACAATCGATATAGAAACAAAAATGCAATGTTTCACGATGAATTTAGCACTATGATTTTATAACATCATTGATTGGCACGGCACGCGTAGGAATCAAATAAAACACAATATTGTTCTTCATATACACATATCCATCACGTATTCTCCATAAATGTATTTCAAGTAGGTGGTAAAATGAGGTGTTTCTTTTTATATTGGCAATTTCTCAGTTTAATCGACTCAGCTGGTGGGATTGAACTTGAAATTAGTTTTATAAACGATCTTTGAACAACGTACGATTTTAAATCAAAACTTGGCAAGTTTGCGACTCAATATATGTGGCTGGTAATATAACTTGTTTATGGTATGTACGATTCCAAATCATGTTCTTAGGTTATTGTTATAATGAGAAAGGCGGGACATTGTGGTATATTTCACAAAGGTGGAGAATTGAGATGTGCAAGATTTATCAGTGATGTTTGTAGTACAGAACTGTTCACATTAGTAATTTGTAAAGCCTATTTTGCATCAGTTTACCAAACCGATTCGTGTTTAATGGGGTTTATTGCTTTGCACATGTCTGTCTGTCAGTCGGTCGGTTTGTGAGTCTGTCGGGATCTTCAAACTTTACATGGAGGTTGGTCATCAACAGTAGTTGACCCCTATTGATTTTGAGGTCAGTAGATTAAAGGTCAAGGTCACAGTGACCTTTACCATTTCTGACTATTGTGATGCCATGGGGGCATACGTGTATTACAAACATCTCTTGTTAAATATTACATTATCCTGGGCGCACTATATTTATTTAAAAGATGTGTTATGCCTAACTGAATATTGTTTGTTTAAATTGATAACGATTCAATCTTTGTGTGATTATATCAAATAATTATAAACCTTTGTAACTTATAATAATAGTCATTGTAATGAAAATGTAACGGAAAATACCTCTCTACAAAATAAATTATTGTTAGAACAAATAAAGTAGTTCCACTTGGTTGTCGCATAATAAATAGTGCGACTATTCAGAGCGTTGTTAAATTACATTAAACCAAGTGTACCGTATCCTATAAAAACCTTACACCTGTAAACAAATAAATTAGAGTATCCAACGTGTGGTTTCGGTATAACAAATTAATGATGACATTATCTTTAATCGTTATGGCATTTGTATTTGCCTCACAGCGTGCGTGGTAAGCCGATTCTTTAAGTAGTAATAAACAAGTCTATTGTCACCGTATGACCGGAAATATTCCTTACCTACAACAGTTATCATCACATTTGTTTATTTAAAACTCACATTATCTCAACAAACATAGATTACGGGTAACATTAAATACATTTTAAGTACAATGTAATATGGAAAGCGAAACATAATAGTTAGTGGTGTTTGTTGTCTATAATGTAACTACAAGGGTCATTCAATAAATTCGTAGACTGTTTTAATCATTTTAACATCCTATGATATAAAGAATCAAATCACTGAGAGTACTGTTGGGAGGCGATCTGGTTGCTGCTACTAAAGCTTAAACCGAGTTTACACGTTTCATGTTCGTTTTCTTACTGCCGATCTTGTCTTGAATGACAAAATAGGCATATGTGACTATATAGGCATGTTGGGTAACTAAATAATTGTTAAAAGGTGCATATTAATTTATATGTAATACGTGTATTGAATGCGTATATCAAAAGTGGCTTTAAAATAATACTACGCGCCTATTTATCAGATTCTACAGTACCGTCTTGTAATCACTTCCCTCACAGCGGGAGACAGTCTATAGAAAGCGGCTAGCTAGTACAGCGCCACCATATGATTACATAACAGTACTTTGCAGACCGTATATGATTCATTGATAAAACCATCACTTGACCGTAGTCTGAAGTTTCTAAAAATAGCTTTATAGCCGGGACATTTGATGAACACGTCATTTTCGTATTATGAAACAAGTTCGGTATCAGTCGGTGTAGTGATTTGTTTGGCCAAAATATCGATTAAACGAACAGTTTCACAATAATTTTTGATCTTAGAATAAACAAATGTTGCTGATTGGCTTAAATCAGTTACAAAAATTTGGAGAAATATATGTAGCAGTATTGGGAATGTTGACAGTTTCTGGAACTACTTGAATTCGGATTCACATAGCAGCCTAAAGGCGGTTAATTTTGTATTAAGAAATAGTGAAAATATTACGTGAAACAAGGCATTTTTAAAGACGATAATGTTACAATAAAAAATATCACCATACCACCATACACCGCAATTTTTATCTGACGTCAGCGACGTTATTGACGTTTTGTCGATTCTCAAAAGGTAACCAGAAATGAAATTATGTTATTAACATAGAAATAAACATTCAAATTGTATAGGATTTAACATATCTTCCACAATATCTTATACAGTCTAAGTTAAGGATTAAGGCTTGACATAATGGTTGTATATCAATATGATAACACTTCGCACATTTCAATGGATGTTGCGTGAAACGTCACAACGTTTGCCTATCTGCACACCCCTCTATCGTTTTAAATACCATGCTGCGTTTCAGACATTTGTTTTGCCACTTAAACACAAAACCACTGCATGTTGTATGTTCTCCTTTCGCTTTGTAGAAGTTCTTGTGTGTCTGCTGTGTTTTTCCAAGCTCATGCACAATTCAATAGTCGTATGCATTTCCTTAAGTAAAGAAATAGACGTTTCGACGTTATTTAAAACGCGACTTGACTTGATAAAACAGTTTTTAATTCACACTCCGACGTCTAAATAACGTCATAACTTCATGAAAGCGCGTTACTATGGTAATAAAGTGGCTGATAACATGCTAATGTTTTGCATTATTAAAGATAAATTTGCATTGACCCTAGGTAATAAGTTACTGTTTGCAATGATATAAGAAATTGTTGTTAAAACGCAATAATAATTAAATGAGAACGATTGTCTACGAATGTATTGAATGACCCTCGTACATGACAGAACAATTAGTTTTTGGCTATGTATATATTAAGTTCTTCTTATGTTGATCCCAGTATTTACTATGTAATTGTAAACATATGTTCCCGAGAGTAATGTTGCAGTTTAAGATTTTGATTAACTGCTTAATCATAAATTGAATTAAATTACTATTATAAATGTTTTGGCAATTATAAATTTATTTCAAATAAAGTAACCGTTTTGGCATTAAATCGCTTTATGTTTCCCCCTGGAGGATATTTTGTTTTATGTTTTACATTATCGCCATGCTTTGGGAATTACATATGCGCTAAAAAGAATACCGTTGGCTTTTCCAAATTTTGATATTCTTCTACAATGTTGAACGCGTGATCTAGAAGACACTGAGTTGGTGCCATGTCTTTCAGACAATTGGATAATTCTGAACTGAAACTTTGCATTTAATTTCCATGTACAAGTATGCCTTGATGGACTGCGTTGACCATGCTTACACATATTGACCCCAAACCAAACGGTCCCCTTACAGTACCACATTATAAAACAGTGTTAATCATGACATGTATGGTATACAGTTGTTGATAGTGCAGCAGTTCTGTGTAAATATAATTAAAAACAACCACCTACAAATCATATGAACACGATGCGTTCTCTATGTAATGCGTTCTTGGACTATCGAATTTTTACAGCTGAAACTTGGACTGTGAGCGGTTAGGTTCATTTTCCTGTTCCTTTGTTGGACAATGTGTCGTGTGGTATGTGTTGCTTTTATGTTTTCTCTGCTCGGCGGCTGATTAAATAGAGTGATGCCTTCCCTGTCGAATTTAAATTGTCTTTTTTATTTGGGCCATCGTGATGCATTTTTAATTATAATCACATGTATTTTGACCGAAATGTTATTCCTCATTGAAAACCATCATGCAATAGTAAAAAACAGTAGCCATAGTTCTAGCCACGAGGTCAAATACGTGAAGTTATGGTCCCAGCTATATAACCATATCAACAAGTTGTTAATCGGACGATATAGGCTAACTGGTTGGACATGAGAATAAGTAAAAACATCCAGTTTATTATGATTGATAAAACATACTATAAAAAAGATTATATTAAGTCAGACAGGGAAGGCAGCACTCAACTTAACCAGCCGAGCACAGAAAACATTAAAAACACACAAAACACAGTGCCCAACTGAACCAACCGAGCACAGGAAACATAAAACACATAAAGACACAATGCCCAACTAAACAAGCGCAGATCCGCCAAAGTCCAAGCTGTCAAAAAGTAAAATAAACTATAACTAGCTGAATGACCCAGTTTCCACGGCAAAAGGACTATGATGCCTAGTTTTAGCTGTCAAAAAACTTAAAACGAAGAAGTGCCCAACACACTACCTACCAAGAAAATTAAACATCCCCTGTCCCACTGTTTAAAAGCTGAATAGAAATATAAATATAAAACATGTATGGCTTTAAGTGTTATATACAGATGGTCGTTTTCGTGCAATTTCCCATCTTAAATAGCAATATCCATGTTGATGCTTGTTTAAACAGACATAATTGTGTGAATTTATGTAATCTGTATTCAAATATATCCACTGCACCCTTTGTCTAGACCTTTGCAGAAATAACTAATGCGCATTCTACAGACCTACATTTTAGACATATGAAACTCGTTCCGTTAGGACAGTGCATAGGGGTCGGTATCGACTCACTGGTCTCTCAATCACTAGATATAGATTAACAGGGACGTAACTGGTATCAAAATTGCGACACCACCAACTTTACAAACAGTCTTGTAACTTTTCCAAAAAGGCAATTAATCACATACTGTTTTTATTTTTCGGTATATTTTCAACATGTATGCATTTGTAACGGCTCGAGTGCGATATATTTTGACATAAGATTGGTTGACTCTCGAAGATAAATGTATAAGCTTGCTACTGGAGAAAACAGTATGTGATTAATTGCCTTTTTGGAAAAGTTACAAGACTGTTTGTAAAGTTGGTGGTGTCGCAATTTTGATACCAGTTACGTCCCTGTTAATCTATATCTAGTGATTGAGAGACCAGTGAGTCGATACAGACCCCTATGGGACAGTGGATACATCTCATATATGCATTGGTTTCTTTGTTGCGGTCATGATATACTGATATATGTTTTAAAACTGGTTTGGTCCATTGTTTCCATTACATAGCTGAGGAACGATGCAAAGCGGTCTAACACACGATACAAACAAACATGCTTTACTAAAGAAGCGCCTCAAACATACCTTTTAACATGATACGAAATAACACTTTAAATACTAATCTCATTTAAGCAATTTTAAACTGTACGTAAGTTTACCCCAATACAGATTTTACATAACCGGCAAGAGAGACACTAAACAAGTATTTGCATAACGTCGGTAAACTTAACTCACGTTTCGGCATTTGATAACCGTGAGATGGCGTTGAGACCTACATTTGTAAAATAAGTTATAAGGATAGTCCCCATTATAACATATTTTACATAATTGAATATAAGCTCTTATAGAGACACAGTATTGTTCCTTTCGCAATTCCTCAACATACAATATACCTAGCCATCTGGTTTAAAATAGTCTCCATTTAACAATGTTTAAATAATGGTAAAAAGCTCTTTAACAACACACCATTCACAATTCATCATTAATACCAGTATACTTAGGCCTTTTGTTAAAAACATTCTCTTGGAAAGGGTCAACTTATTTAATTCGTTAATTATCGGAATCATCAGTCAGGCAAAAACAAATTATTGTAACAGTTGTTGTTTTGGTATCATGCTGAAAAAATAATAGGATAGGTAGAAAGTAAAACACAAATTAAAAGTTATCTTACGTATATTTTACAACTAAATAATTTTTTATACACATGTTAGTTTTATTTTGCAAGTACAAAAATGTATAACAATTTTAGATATCACTTACTTGTTTTACAGATAGATGTTCAAAATGCCCTCCTTTAGTTTGTATGACTTACTGCAAACGACGTCGAAAGTAATAAACTGAGTCCTTGCATGTAACTGCACTAATGCTACGGATTTCACATCGTATTGTAGTCTTCAAATCATATATTGTTACTGGTTTTTAAGCAGTACACTCTTTCCTTCAGCCCTACGCTCAAGGAAACAATACTTGACGTACGTTTCGCACCTGTTACGCACCTGTTATTTGTTGAACGGTATGTTTAAAAAAACATGTTTGACACGTACGCCAAGTTTAGTTTGACTAACCATATCCGGAGGTGGTGTGCGAGTATTTGTGTTATTAAACGAAATGGCGGACAGAGGCAAACAAAAGAATGTGAATAGTAAAATCCGTGCATCCGTACATATTTCGAACCGAGAACGGAAAAAATGGAATTAGTACTTTCAAATTGTATGCCGCAAACGAAGCGTTCAACGAAGGATTATATCGACAAAAAAACGCGATTGTTAAACATGTTTGCAGGTTATTTTCCTTGAACGTAGGGCAGACTGTCTGATCCCCACTAAAAGAAATCCAAAGGATTTAAATCCGGTGAGTGAGGAGGCCAAGGAAACGCGGTCTTCAGAGAAAGACCTGACCGCCAAATTTCTGTTTCAAGTTGCTCAAAGACACATCCGCCGTATTATTCATGAGACATTTTCTCCTGAGGGCTGGAGTGCATTTTACATTGACTATTGTGAGGTGTACTTATTTTATAACCGGGGCCGTTTAATTTTCTTATTCATAGCAAAATGGCCCGATTATACTATGTGTACTCAACGCCGCTTAAACCGTAACTTTCAGGAGAGTTTTAACTTGTCTAGTTGGGCATTGTGCCTTGTATAATTTTATGTTTTCTGTGCTCGGCTGGTTCAGTTGGGCATTGTACCTGTGTGTGTTTGATGTTTTCTGTGCTCGGCTGGTTAAGCTGAGTGCTGCCGTCCCTGTCTGACTTAAAATTATTTTTGGCACTATGCAGTGATCGTTCATCGTATAATTCAGGCTTCTCAACACTCCATTATCGTATATTCTGTTTGTTTTCGCAACTATTCAGATTAGCCTCATCAGTGAACCAAATGTTATCAACAATAATTGATTTATCCATTGTCCAAACCATAACCTTACCGTAACATCTGAGTCCTTAAGATGTTGCATAACTGTTATTTCTTATGACTTGAATTTCAGATCATATTTTAACATTCTACGTACTGATACATAAGAAACACCTTCCGACGTATTTGTAATATCTGACATCACACCACGGATGGAAACTCTAGGAGTATCTTCAACAATTTTACTCACTTTGTCCATTGTTACCTGAGTACGGGTGCTTACTGGTCTTCCTGAGTTTTCTTTCATTTACTGTTCCTTCGTTTTCAAATTTAGAAACTTACCTTCTTATTTGTGGTGCAGATGGAGTAGTAGCTTTGGGGTACATTTTCTTTAATGTACGCTTAACACGTTTCTGTGATACGCCTGAATCATTTTTTTTCACAATTTCTGCTTATTTAGCAATCTTGGAATCACATAAAATGAATGACGTCATCGATGACATCATTGACGTCACCTTGACGTCAAATGTATTTTTATCATGCCCAGTACAAACGTGGGCTCATTAGCTTTGTAACAAGGGTCAAACCACTTTTCTATCATAAAAACTGACAAAGTTATTAAAGGTATTTATGTTACCGTGTGTTGATGATCACCCTGTATACGTATTAGTATCTGATATAGGATGTAGACAATGCATGTATAACATTTAGAAGTAATAAAAAAGCAGTAAAAAGTCAGGCAAAAAGATTATATTAAGTCAGACAGGGAAGGCAGCACTCAACTTAACCAGCCGAGCACAGAAAACATTTTCGCTGGTAATACGTTTTGCATCTTAAAGTCTAAATAATTTGTATTTCAAGAGTTTGGCATTGTATTACTTGTAGCTGTTTTGGGGGCGAACGAAATACAATAAGACTGAATAATGAAAATAATTCTTTGAATGTTGTTTCTAAAAGGTTTTAGTTTCAGTTTATTTCCAAACGACCAGAATGTCAAAGACCCATGTGGCAATATATACGATACTATACAGTAACAATATATACGCACCATGATTCTACACAAACATGAATAGTAGATAAAAGGAATGAAATAATCATGAAGGTAATAATGATCAAGTTACATAGATACAAATGTACCTGTACTTGAATTAACAATAATTTATTAACGCACAAACATGTAATGTGTTACTCTTAACAGTTATTCAACCATGAATACAAGAATGGGTGTGTGATCAAAATCATGAATTACTCACTGAGCACATAATGAGACCATATAACTGTTGACAACATGAATACAAGAATGGGTGTGTGATCAAAATCATGAATTACTGCATGAGCACATAATGAGACCATATTACTGTTGACAACATAAATACAAGAATGGGTGTGTGAACAAAATTATGAATTACTCAATGAGCACATAATGAGATAATATAACTGTTGACAACATGAATACATGAACGTGTGTGTGAACAAAATCATGAATTACTCAATGAGCACATAATGAGATAATATAACTGTTGACAACATGAATACAAGAATGGGTGCGTGAACAAAATCATGAATTACTCAATGAGCACATTATGAGATAATATAACTGTTGACAACATGAATACAAGAATGGGTGTGTGATCAAAATCATGCATTACTCAATGAGCACATAATGAGATAATATAACTGTTGACAACATGAATACAAGAATGGGTGTGTGATCAAAATCATGAATTACTCAATGAGCACATAATGAGATAATATAACTGTTGACAACATGAATACAAGAATGGGTGTGTGATCAAAAGCATGAATTACTCAATGAGCATATAATGAGATAATATAACTGTTGACAACATGAATACAAGAATGGGTGTGTGAACAAAATCATGAATTACTGCATGAGCACATTATGAGATAATATAACTGTTGACAACATGAAGACAAGAATGAGTTCATGTTGAATACATGCTGTTCAAATATGTCACGATAACAGTCATTACAAGGAATTAGCCATTTGACAAATACTGCATCTTTATACCGGTATATTCTGTGTCATACAAGTTGTAGCGCCAATGTACTCTAAACAGGAACCGTAAAATGTACTTGGTTTACAATGTATATATATTATATAAATATCAGATGCCTGCATGTGTGACATTGATATTGTCAACCCGAGGGCAGAATGTCACCCCGAGGCGAAGCCGAGGGTGACATTATGTTTCGAGGGTTGACAATATCAATGTCACGCAGGCAGGCATCTGATATTTATTTTATTATGCCGAACAATATTATAAGTCTAAGCAAAATGTTCACAGCCATGATTGTGATAGTTATAAACAGTAGACATGACTGTGCTTTCATATATTGTTATATTTATTCCACATTCTATTTTTAGAAAATCTTGTATATTGCAGCAGTCAATTAATTAAAATTGACGCAGTTACTTGCCCTTGCATGACATTCAAAATGTCAGGTCGATCACATGACCTGACAGTCTGTTTTCGGTCGACCACGTGTCTTTTAGGTTGGACAGTCAAAATATCTGCCTCTGGGGGTAATGGGACTTTAGCATTGTAATATAAAGTGAGGTGTAATTAATAATATATCACATTCCCAATCGAATTATGCAACTATTAAGTTTTCCGGGAATTCATTTTCACAGTATAAACTAGTTATTGAGTAAAACATTGTTATTACCAAATGAATAAGTTTGTAAGAAACAATGGAATAAATAAATACATATCAAACATGTCATTGGTATCTATTAAGATTTGCATAATGTATAAATTTAGAAAATATATTACAGCTATTTTGATATTATTGCAATTGTAAAATATTGATGTTACATGTACATGTATTAGTATTTTGAAGGCCTTATGGTTTTCGTACATCTAATATTGTATTTTATATTAATATTTTATCTCTCTCGACACTTGTCATTACTATATGTGTAATCATTATTACAATATACATTTACTTAAAGTGTCTAAATTTGAAGTGTACCCATAACACGTGATACAATAGGGAGCCACATCAGTATCGCGTAATATTTACACCTTAGGTCGGGTAGAGTATTCCAATGCGTACATATATAGATTATACCCAGGACTATTTTCACAGAGACAGTTATTGTATTATTACAATACATTAGTTCGCATTGTCATAATATGTTTTATATGTCAAAAAGACACATTAGCGCATGACGTGAGCTAGTGACTAGAGACAAATCTGATGCATTAGTCAGCATTAATACACCTGTTACTATATATAGTAACAATTTTGCGTTGACAAAATCTCTATTATCGCCCCACCGGGGATATTATCATCAAAATGTTGAAAACTGATAATATCCCCGGGGATATTATTGATCACGTGATCAATAATCGCCCTACGATCGTGCGCACGCGCGACGTGACGTTATTTACGCGGAATGTACGTTAAACGTACGGCTCCTATTGTACGTACACGTCGAAACGTCCGCTTGAAGGCTAGGCCTAATAAATTAAGGAAAACGGGACATCCATACTTCTTTATTTTACTAAAAAGACATAATATTTAATTGACCGTCTTCTTTGAGTTATATTTTGCCTCGGGCAATGAGAATTGCACTGTACTATTTCTCGTTCTTTTGAAGGTTCATTTGTATCAATTGACGAATAAAGACGTGTAACCTTTATTCTATACTGTTATGTAAGATGTTGACATTGTGTGCTTTCATATATTTCCTTCGCTGGAACATTTATATTAAACAGTTCAATAAATGGGCGCGCTGTGACATTGAATGATAATATCCCCGGCGCTTGATAATGGCACTCGGGCTAGCGCCCTCGAGCCATTATCGTCGTGCCGGGGATATTATCATTCGATGCGACAGCGCGCCCAGTTATTAATCTCTAAATAATCACCGGCAATTTTGGAATATATTGGTTCTAAAAGGCCATTAATATAAAATATGAGAATAGTGTTTCCCTGTTATACCTAAATGCTCTTTGTTGAATGCCATTGACTCCATTCCTAAGGCGATGACATACAGTATATGCAAGGCGCTCGTCCTCACTCCTATGATTACATTATTAGCTGTTCCTCGTCTGTAATAATAATGCAACTTTTGCCTTATTCGTCATTTTTACCGAAGCCACTTTCAAAGAGAGTTAGACATTGTGTTCTCACAAATGTTTACTGCTGTTTGTGACCTTTGCGCTCCTTCTTCCCCTATCCGATGTGGTATTATCGATTTGTTGACACCATTACAATTATGTATCTAGCTTCAGGCCCCGTGATCACAATCAAGAGTACAATAATTAACTCTTACAGTAGGAAAATTATGTTCTGAATACTTTGAACTTGAAGTAGTTTAGGTATTCAGTATATGGTTATAAACTGTAATGCCAACATTTACCAATAACTTCCTAAAAAAGAGGAAATCATTTTCAGGATCAAAATTGATTCAGATCAGTTAATATTTATGAAATCAGAACCAGGGTAATAACATTTACAGGGTTGTAACACTCGCTTACACTTTTGTTGAGCCGAATGGACACATACAAGCAGGACATTGTAGCTATTCGGTTTCATATATTGTTTTCTTGGTCATTTTTTATGTTATTTTCAGTGCGTTTAGTGCTTGTGGTATGTGTGTTCCATTTACACCGTGTTCTACTGTTGTCTGTTAAACACTGCCTTTCCTGTTTCATGTGTTATTATCTTTTTTCACAATGCCTTTGGAAAGGTTACCCGAATGCAGACGTTCCCGAATTATTGTATTATTTACACAGTATACCATTCATCCGCCGCATACAACTTAGATGTCCATTTATTTCCCGTTGATTATCTTTTCCTGAGACATAAGTGGTCTGTTCAAATAACTCAATCCTGATTATGTTCAAAATAGAGATATATTAGACGTAGTAACTTGATTAAACATTGTGATAATTTGAAATAAATGTGCGACAGTTGCTCTTTGGGATTTATCGATACATCGGTGTAAAGGTTACAACCAACAAGGACGGACTTTAGCACCGACATAATTACATTAAGTGAAATAAAACAAATTAGTCATTATTTGACGTTTGTCAATTGTCGTGTTACTCTTCTAGTCGGAGCTGTGAAGCAGAGAATTAGAGTAGGAAGGAAACATTGTAACAGCGTTGGCCAAACTCGATGTAAAGACTATGAGAATCCACCATGAGCTTCTATGTTGGAAAAGGATATCTCACCCAAGGGGGTCGGATTTTAACCAATGACGTCATCATAACGTCCTGTTTGCCGTACGTTCTAATTCAAAACAATCATTATAATAATGTAATAAAGCGTACGCTGTTATGTTATGCTCAAAAATATGCTTTTAAATGGTATAGATCCTATTGGCGTTCACCTTCATATTAAGCTTTATGTCGCCATTATTAAACACGTAAATCCCGAAACTAAGGTCGGAATAAACTCACGCGAGGTGGTCGCTTATGTAAGATGGATGTTGCTAATGTAAGATAGGAGTTTCTTACATGAGCTGAAAACCTATCTAACACCAGTTAAAGTGGGAGAAAAAAACAATTTTTCAAACGCATATTTATCCTGAAGTTCAAGTAAAGTTAGACTGTTTTCAAACTGATGCTACATTTGTATTTATTGTTTTCAATCGTCTAGCTGAGAGTGTCGTAAGTGTGTAGCCATTCAGTTGTTACCTGGCTATCGGTCAATGACCTCAGGCTTCGAGGAACTGACGCTAATATAAACGCATTTCCTTTATATTGCATTTTAATCACCTTCTTTTGGATTATGTTAGAAATGTTTGTCCTTCATACGATTGTACGGTAAAAAAATTATATAAAGTCGGACAGGGAAAGCAGCACTAAACTTAACCAGTCGCGTACAGAAAACAATAAAATACACACAAGGTACGATGCCAAACACACAACTGAACAAGGAAACGTCCTCCCAATCCCAACAGTCAAAAAGCTGAATGCCCTAGTTTCAACAGTAAAGCGGCTGATGTACATAGTTTTAGTTTCAAAGTTCGAACGTTTTGATCTGGATCTAAATAAGTATTATCCCATGAAACAAGCGCGTGACATTATATTATAATGACTTTTGGAATCACTGACACAGTAAGCATGACTATTGTCCTCATGCGGGATTAAGAATACTTAAAATTAAATCTTAGACTGAATAATGGGAATGAACATCGACATTTTGTTTCTAAAAATCTTAACCCTTCCATAAGAAAATGTCAACTTGTGTTATCAGTCGCCACCAGAGAATAAAATCGTGTTCTGACGAGTAGTGCAATTATGTTAAAGTTCGCTTTAACCCCAGTGATGGCGGCGTAATGTTGTAAGGGAGTTATAAACCAATGAGATTCCTATCATTGTGGGAGTTATTGTTTAGTCAATGTGTGTTATTACCAAAACAAGGCATGAGATTATAGCACGTCCTTCGGAAACTGATTTTGCCAATGTCTTTGTATTATCACTAATATGGGTGCTTGTATAAGGCATAAGTTGAACATACAGTATAACTTCTATAGGTCGATGTAATGTAAGATTCGTAATAGCCGCCGACTACATTAATGCGCTTGTGTAGCAAATACATTACTTCCGGTGCGATGCATGCCGTTTAGTACACATTTCTTGAAGAAGGCAAATTGGCTCTGTTAAGCAACAACCCCATATAACAAGACATTCAAAATTTCCCAAAGACGATATTTACTATGAATTTATCATCTATTTAAATCTATTTAACAAACTCATAACAACGGCCAACATTTCAGCTCCCAAACTATATTGTTATACATGTTACATGTTGTACTGTATGCTTTAGAAGGGCTAATAGTTCCAGTAAGTACTGTGTAATAGGGTCGTTATACTTCTTTTATAGAAAGCATGTTGATGTGTGATATACATGCGATCAATATAAACAAGCACCAAGTTGGATGAAAGTGTCCAGGCCCAAATGGATACAGAACGTTTAATTACAAAAAAGTTTACTAAATCCATAAATGGATGACAAATAAGATGACATCATGATGGAAAACGACATAATTAAAACGCATAAACAGTTCGGATGCTGATCAGATGGATGCTCAAAGACTAATAAGGTGTATTAAACACAACACAGTGAGGAAATAGCTCAGTATGTAAAGCACAAGGTCCAGTCGCAAGGAATGTATGTTTTTATTATGCGCGAGTTCGAATCCAACTCATAATTTTTTTCAAAGAGAAAATAATTTGTTTCTTCTGTTTTTTTTTTTTTCGTTTTATCTTTTCTAGACTTTGAAATTTAAAAAAATACATGTATGGTAAAAAAATAAAGACAATTAATGGATTCGAACCTGCGTACAAAAAAGCATACCTGGTCTTTCATTTATAGGCTGACGCGTTACCACTGAACCATTGGCGCTATTGGAGAAATGATTTCCCCATTATTATGTCTACTAAATTTTCCGGTTAATTAGATGTGGAGATCACCTTTTTTTTCTTCTTCTTCCAAGTAAACTTCATCCCTCATATTGAGTATTATCGAAGTTGAATATATAAAGTCATGTGCAGCCAAGAACAACGGTAAATCAATAAAACCCAAAATATACAGTTAAAAACGGTAAAAACGGCCGAGATGTTTAGACGACCACTATCTGCAGCCTAGCTCGGAAGCTATCGATGGTATTGGCTGCTACGACCGAAGCTGGAAGTTTGTTCCATAGGCGCAGTGCGCTCCAGACGAAGGATCCTTTGTGAATGTCGATACCAGAGTGAATTACGTTGTACCGCATATTATGACCTCTGGTAACAGTTATTAATGGATCTAAGTACAGGCTAGATGTATATATTTACTATTGCAAAATTTAGCCCGGCCAATTTATGTTTGTCCAACTATACAACATTACAATTCCAGATTAACCGAACTGATTATGATTTCGATGAAGACGGATTCAAATTTGGTAGCTATCTGAGGACAATCGTATTACATGTACTACGGATATGTGATACGAGAAACGATGTCCGCTTAGATCCCCGAGGCGAAAAACGATACCAACGATTTTCAATAAATCATTTTACACATTGAAAGTGGTCATTGATGCCATTGATATTTTCCTAAATTCTATTGGGTGTATGTAATAGATATACGACGAAAACTGTCCATTATGAAAAATATTGGACTATCTGAGGCGCGCCGAAGATAGTTCAATATATTTCATAATTGACAGTTTGAGTCGTATATCTTACTTAAACCATTGTTTACAAACTGAATATTGTAAATAATCGTTTTGTTGCAACAAAATGGTTACTACTACAACAGTTGTCTGCAAAAATATAGATAGCGACGGAACTGAAAGGACAAAACAAACATAATTCCTTCTTTCAAATGCAACAAAATGACCCCTTCCCTAACCTCATGTTGTCAATCCATTAACAGATTAAATTGATACGTGAAAATATGATCTCACGAACTAATCCAACAACAATGAATTTACACACACTGTGTTGAAATCATGACTAGATTTTACTAGCCGTGTAGGTGTTCAATTTACCCACCTAAACTGACTCACAAAAATGGCGTCTTTATACATCGGAAGAAAAGTTTTTGTCATTCAAAATAATATGGAATATGTGAAACTTCATATTTAAATGGGATTTAATTTCTGACATTGTGAATGGTGAAATATAAATGAAAGATAGGCTTTCAGCCATGATGTTAGTGTCACACAAAAACAGCCTTTATGTGAATTTGGATTACTTCAGCCATCTGAGCAAGTGAAAGGTGGGTGTTATTTTTCATTCGGTGTAAAAAATAGATATAAATCAGTTGCTCAAAAACTGTTATTTTACTTAATAAATAATTGCCATCAAGTTTTAAAATTTCAAATACCTTTTGAACCTGTATCTATCCCTGCTGTGAATTATCACGTAGCCCCCAAAGGTAGCCATGTTCACTTGTCGACCCTGGTAGCCATGAATCCTCTAACCGCCCCTGGTAGCCATGAATCCGCTAGTCGCCCTCGGTAGCCATAAATTCTCCAACCGCCCCTGGTAGTCATGAATCCACTTTCAGCCCCTGGTAGCCATGAATCCTCTAACCGCCCCTGGTAGCCATGAATCCTCTAGTCGCCCATGATAGCCATGAATTCTCTGGTAGCCATGCATCATCTAGTCGCCCCTTGTAGCCATGGATCTTCTAGTCGCCCCTTGTAGCCATGGGTCCTCTAGTCGCCCCTTGTAGCCAAGAATCCTTTAGCTGCCACTGTTATACGTCCTGTGGCCACCCCTGTCATGTATACATTTCTCTATGCGTGTTTATAGTGTTGTTTTCATTTCAGATCAACGAACGGAGATTGTTTGCAGGGTTTCTAGAAGATATCATTGACCAAAGACAAATTACATGACGAAGAACCAGTTACAGCACGTACGTTACAACAAACTTCCCAATGTACAGGATTATATACCAACATGGTGCTATAGATGAACAGAAATTTAAAGTAAAGTGTCGGGGAGACGGTGTCTCGTTTCTCGTGCTATTCTAAACAAATGACCAGTATCATAATTATGAGTATTATGAGTGCTGATGGACTATCATGATGATGTAACACGTAGCTATTTAATATATTTAATATGTATTATGCATGCATCTTTATTAAAAATAGTAGTCATTGGTATTTCCGTGTTTTCTTTTTGTTTATTGTAGCAGTCCAATATTTTTGTGTAGTAATATTGGACAGTTAAGTAAAAATATTGGACAGTAAGCCATTGATAGCCGTCCAATATTAAATATATTGGACTATGAGAACAATAGCGTGACGTCATAACAATGGTTTAAACGGTACGAATGTCATCCCTTAAACCTCTATATAACTTTTAAAAAGCAAGACAACTATATACCTGAGGATAATGGTCAGTGGACACTTCAGATACAAACGGTGTTTTGTTTTATAATACATAGTACATGCAGTTGCATTGTGTAGGATTCGAGAACAAACTAATAAATATTATGCACTAGTGGGAAAATATGTTTTGTGCCGTTGGGAAATATATCAGAATGAATGACGTATGCAGTGTCATCATTTGTCTCTCAAATGTCACCGTGTCATATTTTACTTAAACAAACATTAATGTATTTGTCGATATGTTCTCAATATATAAAATACTCGACAAAAGTAGGCCTTTTCAAGTGCATAGTGGCTGCACGCAGTTCGTTGAACGCGCAAAACAGTTGGCATCATTTCTGTAGCGTTATGGGTGGCATTTAGACATTCATTAAGTGTTGTGTCTAAGATTCAAATTGCATCGTATTACATGTGAATGAGATATTTGAATTGACGAATTACAAGAACCTTCCGAGACCAGGGAGATGGATTAGATAATAGCACGCGTGTGTAAAAGGTAACGTACAGCATTTTGTGTTTTTCACCCACAGGCCGTGTTCAGAAAATAACATCAACATTTGACGAAATAGAAATTGATAGATATTGGTTAAAATGAGACACTTCGTGAATGTTAAATGCGGAGCTTTTCGTAGACAATGAAAATAAAAGAATTTCCAATCGTGGAAATCATATTTTGCGAATGTGTTCTTTAACGCGTCTAAAGTTTCCAACATACGATTTTGAATGAACCGAAAACGTTGTCACCGCGTGAGAGTTCAATGAACGCTGACGAAAACAGAATCTAATATCGCTGTTCTTATTTAACACACAATATTCAAGATTGCATAGATTTAGTTGACATCACAAAAATATTTTAAAATATATCCGCTGTTAATGGTAGGCGCCAGGAAATAATACATAGAAAGACAATTATTATGTACTTAGCGTCATTTTGGATAAGCAATTTTGCTTCATCTAACAACATAAAATATTACCGTCGAGGTTTTAAATGACTTTGCAAGCACTCCCAGTGTATTCGTACGGTAACACAAATCAAACCAGTGAAATAAATGGTAAATACATTTTTCTAATTTGAAATTTTTGAGAAACATTCGAAATCCTCTGTATTGAGTGTAAGTATCACCCATATAACAAACTTAATTGAACTTTATAATCCATATAAAAGTGATTCAGTAGTATTGTACGTACCACAGGCACTTGCATAATTCAAAAAAAAATCAGTAGATCTATTAAATTATATATACATCTGAGCCAGTCTCCAGGAAAACCTGCTATAATGACATTATGTAATTATTATTATGTAACAATGTTTATAAAAGCTCTAAAATAAGAAAAATACATATCTATTGATTCTACTTTAAGTAATTTACCCATATGTAATAGATATACGACGAAAACTGTCCATTATGAAAAATATTGGACTATCTGAGGCGCGCCGAAGATAGTTCAATATATTTCATAATTGACAGTTTGAGTCGTATATCTTACTTAAACCATTGTTTACAAACTGAATATTGTAAATAATCGTTTTGTTGCAACAAAATGGTTACTACTACAACAGTTGTCTGCAAAAATATAGATAGCGACGGAACTGAAAGGACAAAACAAACATAATTCCTTCTTTCAAATGCAACAAAATGACCCCTTCCCTAACCTCATGTTGTCAATCCATTAACAGATTAAATTGATACGTGAAAATATGATCTCACGAACTAATCCAACAACAATGAATTTACACACACTGTGTTGAAATCATGACTAGATTTTACTAGCCGTGTAGGTGTTCAATTTACCCACCTAAACTGACTCACAAAAATGGCGTCTTTATACATCGGAAGAAAAGTTTTTGTCATTCAAAATAATATGGAATATGTGAAACTTCATATTTAAATGGGATTTAATTTCTGACATTGTGAATGGTGAAATATAAATGAAAGATAGGCTTTCAGCCATGATGTTAGTGTCACACAAAAACAGCCTTTATGTGAATTTGGATTACTTCAGCCATCTGAGCAAGTGAAAGGTGGGTGTTATTTTTCATTCGGTGTAAAAAATAGATATAAATCAGTTGCTCAAAAACTGTTATTTTACTTAATAAATAATTGCCATCAAGTTTTAAAATTTCAAATACCTTTTGAACCTGTATCTATCCCTGCTGTGAATTATCACGTAGCCCCCAAAGGTAGCCATGTTCACTTGTCGACCCTGGTAGCCATGAATCCTCTAACCGCCCCTGGTAGCCATGAATCCGCTAGTCGCCCTCGGTAGCCATAAATTCTCCAACCGCCCCTGGTAGTCATGAATCCACTTTCAGCCCCTGGTAGCCATGAATCCTCTAACCGCCCCTGGTAGCCATGAATCCTCTAGTCGCCCATGATAGCCATGAATTCTCTGGTAGCCATGCATCATCTAGTCGCCCCTTGTAGCCATGGATCTTCTAGTCGCCCCTTGTAGCCATGGGTCCTCTAGTCGCCCCTTGTAGCCAAGAATCCTTTAGCTGCCACTGTTATACGTCCTGTGGCCACCCCTGTCATGTATACATTTCTCTATGCGTGTTTATAGTGTTGTTTTCATTTCAGATCAACGAACGGAGATTGTTTGCAGGGTTTCTAGAAGATATCATTGACCAAAGACAAATTACATGACGAAGAACCAGTTACAGCACGTACGTTACAACAAACTTCCCAATGTACAGGATTATATACCAACATGGTGCTATAGATGAACAGAAATTTAAAGTAAAGTGTCGGGGAGACGGTGTCTCGTTTCTCGTGCTATTCTAAACAAATGACCAGTATCATAATTATGAGTATTATGAGTGCTGATGGACTATCATGATGATGTAACACGTAGCTATTTAATATATTTAATATGTATTATGCATGCATCTTTATTAAAAATAGTAGTCATTGGTATTTCCGTGTTTTCTTTTTGTTTATTGTAGCAGTCCAATATTTTTGTGTAGTAATATTGGACAGTTAAGTAAAAATATTGGACAGTAAGCCATTGATAGCCGTCCAATATTAAATATATTGGACTATGAGAACAATAGCGTGACGTCATAACAATGGTTTAAAGTACTATATCTTAGCTTTAAAATTTCTCATGAATTATATCGAAATCACATACTTCGTTGCTATGGTGACCAATGCCGGAAATGTGCTCCGATTGAGAAAAACGAGGAGTTAGTTGTTTAAAACAGTAGTAGCCTTTCTCTGAATGCAAACACTTTTATTTTGATAGGTATTTTAAAAATTAAAACATAAGTCTAGCACATGATACTACTTTGAACAATTTATGTCAATAAATTGATCATAATTATGGTGTAATTATGAAATTATTGTTACAGTGACGTCGAATAACGTTCCAATGACGTTTGCGACGTCACACAAAAAGTACCAAAAAGAGACTCTACAAAAATAGCTGTAACTTTCTTAATACTCAAGTTATTAACAAAACTTCTTTTGCATTTTGCTTCATTAACATTCTCCTTTAAGACTATGGAAAATCTCAAAATCAATATTTTTGTCAAAATAGCAGGTTTTCCTGGAGACTGGCTCATCTATATTTTATTGATACTGGCTCTACAGTAGGTGTATTAAAAATATTCAAAACAAAATTCCTGTGGTACGTACATATTGTATGTTTAAAATAGAGGTCACGGAAAGAAGATGTCAATTAATGTGAAAAATTAACACACTCAATAAATACTACTGTAACAATGTAGATAAAATACACCCAGGCTGTTACTTTTTTGCAACCTTACTCATTTAATAAGCCACTGTGTAGACATTTACTGGTGTAACTTTCTAAATCTTAAACATTGTATCCATCTATAACAACTGCTTCAAAAATGATGCCATAGTGCTGATAAGCTGATCCTCATGACAATAATTGTGTTGCATGAAAATTGTGTGTACGGCATTTAAGCATATTCCATATATTACACTATGTCGAATTGAAAACGAGACAACAATGATAATGTTATTCTTCACACTTGAATCACAGGCAGTTGGCTTATTAGTTATCTGGAACATGTCGTCATAGAAGCAAAGCATGCCGAATGTTAAATATTCCGAAGCAGACTTAATGATATGCCAATACTTGTACGGCAGATTTTCATCGATTCACCCTTCCAAGCAATATTATGCCGTGATTCACCTGTCAGTGGTTACATCGTAATACCGTCGACTGGCTCTTAAAATATCTAATGTATGTTGCTTTAAAACAATGAGATCGTTGACTTTTCATATCGTCTGACATTGTTCAAAGTAAACTGAAAATAGTATGCCATAAGTTCGAGTAGCAGAACTTTTAGACATTTAAGCTTTGGGGTCACATTATAACATGTATGTTGCTTAATGTCCCGGGGCTTAACTATTCTCAATATATAAAAGCAACTCAGACTTTAACATCTTAATTCGATTAATTATTGCACTTTATTTGTGTTTATTTTGTCACGTGATCAACTTAAACGCCAACTGAAGGTGAATTTGATAAATATCCTACTGAAGCCGTCCGTCTATATAAGACAGTGTCTTGGGATATTTTGGCTAAATTTTGTTCGAACCAAACTTCTGACACACATTGCTCATTGTCCAAATCGCTGAAATACATGTTCGTTACAATTTCTTTTCAAATCGCTGGCCGTACGTACTACTTTATAAGACTCACGCACATTTGGAATCTGCTTCTCAGGGCGCTTCTTGTGAGCCTATTTTCATGAAAATAGGAAATGGTCATTTTGACCTAACTCAGCATGAAGTTTAAAAAGCTTGTTTTTCCATAAGTAAAGAGTAGTTTACGACCTTCTAATTCTAAGCCAGCAAACTATAGGCTAACGAAACAACCCCATCTGACAAAGTAAAATTTGAACCCTCCATTTGCAAAATAGTTTTATCACTTTGATCAATGCTAGTGTCAGCAGAAAATTGCATTACAATAATTACTGACAGGATAACCAGTTTAATTGGCTGTAATGTTCAGTAGTAATGATCCTATAATTCAATTTACCTTCTTCATACAAATGTATTCTACACTATAATTGTCTTCATGTGGTGTCGGTCAAATTCCAATGCGAACATTATTTGTTTGTAGAAATTAATGTAATGTAATGTAATTTACGTATTACTGTACATTTCTATGTGTTAAAAGAATCAGATAGAGAAGTTTTGTCACGTAATTATGCGCCATAGGGAGCTAGGTATTTCCAGTGGCCTTTTCAGAACAATGCATCTAATTTCGAAAGTTTTAAAAAGTTGTAAAGATGGGCATAGCATATTTTACCATCCTATACTTGTTCATATTTAATTGGTTAGCGTATGTTTTTCCATTGCTTTGTCAAGTAGTGTTACGCAATTAACAGACAATCACTTATTTTCAACGACATCAAATCAACCAAAACTCTGGCCGTCTATAGTGCCTGATATAATTATATTATATGATGTTATATCATAGTTTATCACATTCAAAAATAGCATAATTTTCCATGTGAGAACAAATGACGGACCAATGTTCCACCACATGTGTGATAACGAATGCATGACGTCACCTGCTTTTTGGCGCGAAACCATAACGTCGCCCGCCTAAATTCGTTATTTGTGACTTTGTTTTGACCCATTAACTATAATAGTAATGTGATAAAAAGAATCCTTACTCGTTGTCTTTGAGATCAACATTTCTTAAACTCGTCAAGAACACAAATAATTAAGCTCACTAAAGACTCTCTTATAATAACCTGTTGATCTCCAAACACAACTAATGACGGATCTCATATATATTATTACAAGACGCACTAAGAACTTTGAGACAAGTTAAGCTATTGTTTGTTGTCTGATGTCGTATACTCACTAGAATATATACCAAACATTATCACATTTCTTTAACATAACGCATGCACGACCTTGGTTTGTCAGCCCAATGATTGATGTTTAATCCTGTCTCAGACAGCGTCTCACATTTAATTATAATTCTATTAGATCTTCTTGTAAACCAGTATCTAGAATTGTGTTCCTGCAACACTGTAATCGGTAAATCGTTCAGTGACAGCCAAACAGATCCACCAACCTTTTATTAGATGTTCGAAAGTTTCGAACAACTATATGTATACACACGTTTCAGAAATCGCTCCTAGTTTAGTTGATGAAACTACTTTTTTTCCTAAGCCACCGCATGTCGGCACCAACTTAGCTAAAGTAAACCGGTCAGTTGCATAACTTATCCCGATGTTAACCGGTCTGCAAAATAAAGTTCATCAACTCCAACATGCGGATCACATCGGTCTTTGTCCCAATATAATAGCAGAACTATCCGAACTTTTAAGCGTACGCAATCTAACAATCGAGACCATCGATAACAGCGGGTGTCTGTTGCATAAGAAAAGCCCTTCCGATGTAATACCTCCCGGTCATTGATAAAGATTACGATACTTCAGAAGATCCGATTACGGTTCACAAGTACTGTTTGTCATCCGTTTTTTTAGCTCTCCTGTCACAAAGTGACAGAGTGAGCTTTTGTGATCATTCGTCGTCCGTCCGTCAACAATTAGCTTGTGTAGACACTAGATGTCACAAGTTTGACTTAATCTTTATGAAACTTGGTCACAAGGATCATCTCAACAAAATCTAGGTCAAGTTCGATATTGGGTCATCCGGGGTAAAAAACTAGGTCACAAGGTCAAATCATAAAAAAACCTTGTGTAGTCACTAGAGGTCACAATTTTGACCTAATCTTTATGAAACTTGGTCACAATGATCATCACAAAAAAATCTAGGTCATGTTAGATCATTGGGTCATCCGGGGTCAAAATCTAGGTCACAAGGTCAAATCATTGAAAAACCTTGTGTAGTCACTAGGGGTCACAATGTTGACCTAATCTTTATGAAACTTGGTCACAATGATCATCACAACACAATCTAGGTCATGTTCGATATTGGGTCATCTTGGGTCGAAAACTAGGTCATAAGGTCAAATCATAGAAAAAGCTTTTGTAGTCATTAGATGTCACAATTTTGACCTTATCTTTATGAAACTTGGTCACAATGATCATCTCAACAAAATCTAGGTCAAGTTTGATATTGGGTCATCTTGGGTTAAAAAACTAGGTCACAAGGTCAAATCATAGAAAAACCTTGTGTAGTCATTAGAGGTCACAATTTTGACCTAATATTTATGAAACTTGGTCACAATGATCATCACAACACAATCTAGGTCATGTTTGATCATTGGGTCATCCGGGTTCAAAAACTAGGTCACAAGGTCAAATCATAGAAAAACCTTGTGTAGTCACTAGAGGTCACAATGTTGACCTAATCTTTATGAAACTTGGTCACAATGATCATCACAACAAAATCTAGGTCAAGTTCGATATTGGGTCATCTTGGGTCGAAAACTAGGTCATAATGTCAAATCATAGAAAAACCTTATGTAGTCATTAGTGGTCACAATTTTGACATTATCTTTATGAAACTTTGTCATAATGATCATCTCAACAAAATCTAGGTCAAGTTTGATATTGAATCATCCAGGGTTAAAAAACTAGGTCACAAGGGCAAATCATAGAAAAACCTTGTGTAGTCACTAGAGGTCACAATTTTGACCTAATATTTATGAAACTTGGTCACAATGATCATCACAACAAAATCTAGGTCAAGTTTGATATTTGGGTTATCCGGGGTCAAAAACTAGGTCACACGGTCAAATCATAAAAAAACCTTGTGTAGTCACTAGAGGTCGCAATTTTGACATAATCTTTATGAAACTTGGTCTCAATGATCATCACAATAAAATCTAGGTCAAGTTCGATATTGGGTCATCTTGGGTCGAAAACTAGGTAATATGGTCAAATCATAGAAAAACCTTGTGTAGTCATTAGAGGTCACAATTTTGACCTAATCCTTATGAAACTTGGTCAGAGTGATCATCTCAACAAAATCTAGGTCAAGTGCGATATTGCGTCTTATGGGGCCAATAACTATGTCACTAGGTCAAATCACAGGTCTTGCATGTACTGCTATAACAGGCGAGCGACCTAGGGCCCTTTGGACCCTCTTGTTTTCAGTTTTAAATTTACGGTGGCCCATTCACCTAGTATTTAGAGCATATTACCAAAACTGCAGTCACAGCTTAGTTCTTGTACAATACAGATTTAACCTTTCCTGTAATAGAAAGATCAGTATATATAAATTTGGTATCTATTATGTATAATTAATATTCGCTAGTAATAAATGTACTATAAGATCGTGAAAAATACAGCTACGTCTTTAATTTATACTTCCTCTGCATGCATTCATTCGAACCACTCCAGGTCTTTCAGCGCTTTGATTTCATATTCTGATACATTTGGTATCTCTTTTCGGCAGTCGATGGGCGGTATATAAGTATATAAACGGTGTTCGTTTTATCATTATCCCGTACTCATCTTTTTTTTAAAATCAATTCCGCAGTATGTTCACATCTACTGCAATTGTTGACGACATTGTATACATAATCATATTTTTCTCTCACATTATTACTTCATAATATATAACAAGATATATCTTTTCGGTACAATTATTCTAAGTATGGATATTTAAAATATTGAATAATTAAAAACAAAATATAGATGGGCATATTATACCTTTAGGTACTATTACAATACCTTGATCACGTGTGTCCAATTGTCATTCATTTCCATACCTCTGTTCTTGCTCATATTATGTATCGGAGTGTGTAACATATTTGGTCACTCCCCCTCCCTCGTTGACCATAGGTTGTCAGCACATTGTAAAGCTATTTTGGACCTAAATACTCCTTCAAACAGCAAATTCTAAGCGTACTACTTGTCTACTTATTTGTAATACACATGTACAATGCTAGGAACGAGACGCAGATGTCATTTTTACTAGGTGTCAGATAACTGAGCGAGATGTTTTAATTATTCAGTCAAATGCTAAGATCCAGGTACATTTTGAATATTTGAAATTATTAACATGTTACTTAATCATGTTGTTAAAGCGCACGTGTTTTGTTGTCAAAGAATTAACTACATTCAAGTATGAATAAAAGCATGGCATCAGCATTTGCAATGCAACAAAGAGAAGTAACTTCAACATACTGTATAGAAGACACATTAAGAGTTACACGTCCTTAACTGAGTTCGTTGTGTCAACATTGCTGAACATAAAACGACGATGTACCCGTATTTTCATGATCGGGTTGGTTCGTGTCTGATTTCAGGGATACCGCATTAGCATAGTCAGCATCCGCTTGCCATTATGTCATTTAATTGACAGAATCGATGCTACACATGCATGCATATGATGAATCATGCGCCCACCCCAACATGCAAACGTATTAAAGCAAAGTTTAAAGATTTCCTAATAAAATATAACAACGAGTTTGGATGCGTAGTAATTCAATCGACATCGTTGTATCGATTGTATTCGTAATAAACTCGGGGCATGTCCCGACGTCGTTGTTGACGTCATTAAATGTGGTAACTCCATTTTTTTAATAAAAACGCTCACCATTATACTCAATATACAACCCTGTCACCAACCTGTATAATCACCACTGTACCATAAAGGAATAAACTAAACAAAATCGGATGAAGTTGCATACCTGATTTCATCGGCAGTTTCAAGTGTTCACCCACATATACAGACTCTTCCAAGTGAAACGTATTGACATTCTTAAAGGTCATCTTGGGACTGTAGAGAGCATGTTTGAGTTGGTTAAGTCAAGAAATATTCAACACCAGAACTGTTAATTATACACGATGTTCTCACACTCTGTCTTAGTGAAATATTTCGTTTTCAACAAGCTTCAAATTAGTATTTGTGTTTATCCAGGCGCAACATACAATTTAACCATTGGGCGTTGTCCCGTGGTTTCATCAAGACGTCACGCTTTTTATTAATGCTAGTAAAGGAGTGGCTTGATATAATAACCAATCTCTCCGTTATGGTGTGGAAGACTTAATATGACTTAGTACGAATGTGCTATTCGCGAAAAAACGCGAATATTTCCACGACGCAAACTTAACCACTTATACAGTGTGACGTCATAATTTGGAAGGAATAACTACATAGTATCAAAGTACATGTATACACAAACAAATCGTTGACAGGTTTCATACCGTGAACGGAAAGTGATGATGCCTAGATAACAACACAACATTTCGACAGGATAATTCGACGGTTTGCCCCGTGTGTTCAATGATGCGTTGCTATTACTACCATATTTTAGAATGTTACGTATATTGTTATCGATAACTATGAGGACAGCATTTGCTGGCTTAGAATTAGAAGGTCTTATAAGATTCATGCATATTTACAATCTGCATCACAAGGTGCTTCTAATGAACTTATTTTCATGAAAATCGGAAGTGGTCATATTGACCAAACTGCAGCTTTAAAAGCTTGTTTTTCCATAAGGCTGTTATTGAATATTGATTTTGTACGTAACTACGACCTTTTAAGTCTAAGTCCGCGAATTTATTATTCTAACACAACTAGCAGTTTCACCTAAATAAACATAGAGGAAACTAAAGTGTGCAAGAATCTACGATGATCTACGATATAACATACATTTTGTAGACCTGTACGTTTTCTCTACAAGATTTCATAAACTTCGCATGATAGATAGGTCAACAAACAATGGTGTCTAAGTATTACATAGTATTTAAATGACCCTCGTAGATCAGTACTTGAAATACAACAAGTTGATACACGAGGTCGCATACATTAATTGCGTGTCACTGTATTTATTCATAAATGTCAATGTACTATTAGGTTAACTAGTTTCTCTCATGATACGATTTTTGTGATATTAGCATAATTTATTTATATCATTACCTCGGTCACAAGTACCCATGATGCCACACGATGTTCATGTATACAGTGTGTACCCGATAAAAGTCATCGGGCTGAAACTGTTCGATAAGTAGCAATGAATATTTCAAAAGCGACTTAAATTACTTTAAACTGGCCGCTAATTAATAAAAAAAATTGCTATGTACGAGTATGTAGTTTTATACACACTGTTATGTAAATAGGTGACTTAGTTATACAACCAATGTCATGTTTCAAAAACCAGCAATTTAATACAAGGTTTAAAACCGAGTAGTAAAATGCATTCTTAGCCATGGACTGTCAAACCATCATAATGATGCATTGTATAATAAACTACTAACTAGTTTATATGGTGATCCCATTAACGGTACAAGTGCAATGCTGACACAGAAACATGTTTGCACTCAATCTTGGCCTGAACTTTTATTTTATTTTGCTTGAAATATTCCAATTCAACGTATAAATGTGATTGTCTTTTTTAGTCGAGTGCGTATTCGGACGCTTCTTCTCTATATGTTTGTATGAGGGTCATTTAATATATTTCATAGATCATCGTTCTCATTTGATTGTAATGGCGTTTGAACAATAATTTCTTTAAACGTTTCATGTATTAGCTTATTAGCTACAGTCAATACAGCCATTGTATTGCCATGGTAACGCGCTACCACCCCGACCGACGTAACGTACCTTTTGCATTGGTTAAAGTATTTATAAATTCCGATTTAGTAAATTTACAATACAATATGTATTATTATAATTGTTGGAATTATTTGGATGTTGGAATGCGAATTAATTACTGTTTTATCAAGGCGAGTCACGTTTTCAATAACGTCAAAATGCCTATGACTTTACACAAGGAAATTCATGCGAGTAATAAATTGTGCCTTCGGGGCTTAGAAAAAAACACAGCATACACAAAAGAAATGCTACAGAGAGCGTAAAGGACATACAACATACATCATGCAGTGGTCTTGTGTTGCAAAAGCAATTTCTGAAGAGCAGCATGGTATTGACAACGATAAAGGAATGGGCAGATAGGCAAACGTAGGGACGTTTCATGCAACGTCTGTCGAAATGTGCGAGGAGTGTTCATATTTACATACAGCCATTATGTCTAGCCATAATCCTGTATTAGATATTGTGGTAGATATATTAAATCATATACAAACTGAATATTTATGTTTATTTCCATATTAGTATTAAAACATATTAATAAACAGCAAAACGTCAATAATGTCGCTGGCGTCAGAATATAATAAGTGGTGTGTGGTGGTCGCGGAAAGGTGATACTTTCATTTTAGTCATATTTTCTTGTAAAATGCATTGTTTCATTCAATAGTTTCTGCACTCGAGTCCGAAAGGCAGTAGTTTATCGTGATGTAGTTTGTTTTTATCTGTGTCATTGAATATTAAAATGATAAACACAGTCTACGAATTTATTTAATGACCCTCGTGCCGTAGGTAAACTGATGCCGTGCTGAGCGTGGTTGTTACAATGACACAGTGAAGTAATGTTTGTGTTACGTTAATAAAACTTCGTGGAAATCTGAAAATATTATATAATCCGCTGTCAAATAACAAAAAATGCATTTTGTATGCAACGGCATAATGCCGTTTTTGTTCAGGTAACAATTGGCACAGAGCAAAGTGGCAAGAGGTGAACTAAAACGAAAAGGGGCAAAAGATAGTTTGAACCATTTTGACTTTCTAAAAAGCAAATTTTAATTTGCGTTATCCGTAATTTCATATTTGATATGACTCTGCATGTTGCATGGATACCATTTGTTTTGATATACGTTTTATTGTATTTTACCAAATAACTATTTGACTTATGCAATATAATCACAATCGACCTCGAAATGACTCGTTATCGTTTAATATCAGAATTTGTGACTTTCGTTGTTTTACTTGTCCCACTTGCCGTATCTAACGAATTACTGTCGGTTGTTTTGGGTTTTTGGAGTTTGCAGTCGTCAACACATCGCTGGCTGAGATTTAGGAGGTCGTAACTACGTAATCAATATATTGAGAAAACAAGAAAAGACTGTCTGAAAACTACTCTTTACATATGGGAAAACAAGCTTTAAAAACTTCAGTTTGGTTAACATGACCACTTCCGAATTTCATTATTAGGCTCATAAGAAGCGACATGATGTGCATATTTCAAATATACACCAGTCTAGTTCTAAGCCAGCGACATATGGCATACACTGTGCCAAGCAGTATAAAATACAAGAAAATCCCTAAAGTGTACTTGAAGGTATCCTGAACAGATCTAAGGGGTGTTGAAGCCATTTCGTTTGGTGTATAACTTGTAAGCATCCACCGGTATTACTACAATAGTCTAGAATATTAATATCTTTATTTTATAAATTACTGTATTCGATAAATAATCAATTCACACTTAACAACGTTTAACATAAGGTACAGACATGAACATGTATATGATTTTGAAATTATCTGTCTTCAGTTTAAGTGCTGGAATGGACACTTTGATTCCATTCCTTTCGTTAAGCGCATCATGGTCCCATTCGAATCATAGTAGACCTCAATAGATTATATTTTCAACGTCTTACAACGCAGCTTCCAAACATCTGAATGAGCTCGCCAGTGGCTTTTACATCCTTGTAGTTCCCTTCAAAATGACCCCAATGTCTCCATGTGAACGATGCGACCGGTGGACCTTGAATAAAAATCATATAAAAATGCATAAACGCTTAAAACGTCAATTTACGCCCTATTTACATGGCGTTACGTTGCTAGGAAACTAAACGAGATGTTGAAATATTAAAAACTGCATAACAAGAACAGAATGTTAAAGCATATCTCTGGAGATTTTCATTAGATTCGGCTAACAATCGATTTTTGACCGATGGCGTCGGAGAAAAGTTCTAAACATCCCTAAATGAGACCGATTATAATTGTTTTATAAAATAAATAACACCGTCCATTTTCACCCATTTCACATTGAACATAATTCCACGCTGATATTGAGTGGTTATTAGCTGGTACAATTACCTCCCTCGTTAATGAAAACGAGCTTCGTAATTTTCTGAAGAAAAGAACACATTTTAATGATTGAAACAATTTTAATAACACGAGTATAAGGTATTTATTGCATGAAATGAAAACTATAAATGAAATGTTTGTCAGAAGATGTTATGAAACTTAGTGTCAGTATAATGAGTTTCTAAAAATAGGAGCGTCATTGCTGTTACACGGGATACTCGTGTAACTGGCTTTATTCGCAACTCGTTGAAGTTTTTACTACACTGTTTACAATCATTCATTCATAAATATGTCACGTGATATTTATTTTACTGAACTTCGTTTAAATCCCATTTGCTAATGTTCGATGTTTTGTGAATGAACGAACATATTTTGAGTTTGATTTGTTTATTTGCAGAAACAACCGTAACAGTATAAGGTGCGTGAAGTTGGCTAACCAAACAGCAATCGACATTCAGCAGAATATTCAGTTTTGAATGCTCTGCCGGCAGAACAATCTAGCACGACATTCAAATATCGAATGCTCTGCTGGCAGAACAATCCAGCACAACATACACCAGAACATTCAAAAATCGAAAATTTCAATGATAATTATGATCTATAGTAATGTGTAATTAATGATACCAATTATCTTAAATTATTTTATGGTGCAAAATATATAATTTAAGGCTAGAACATACAAAATTAAAACGAAAAGTGTGAATTTCGGTAATAGGGTACTACGCTGTTATAATTACTTTAACTTGATATAATATCTTTATTTAAGTCTCATCTCTGTACACATAAACTATACAATTTACAAAACATATATCACAGTACAAAGCCATTCTAAAAGAATTATAAGAGACTATCAAATCACAATTTCATTAAACATTTACAATATAAATCTATGTAACCATTGTTATTCTAATTATAAAAACTGCCCTAAAATATCTATCAAATAAAACACTGAAAATCAAAATCACACTAATGTGTATAGTTAAAAAACGTTTTAAAATAAATTTATCACCTTCGATCAGATCGAAAATAAACTGAATAACAATTGCTACATTGGATCTGTAAAACAGGAAATATGAATAAATAAATAAGTTACATTATTTACAAAGGTAAAATGATCTACGTTTTAAAATATCAAAGCAGGTTTTGGCACATAACCTAATCAGAGCTGGATGTGTAAATAAAATGACAAGTTTATCAGTATTTGGCAGATTTTCAAATGTATCACAGATTGCTATTGCTTTTGCCAGCATTTTCACACTAATATCATTATATAAATTACAATCTAAAATAACATGACATTCATCCTCTACGGAATTACAAAACGGACATTTGCTTTCACTGATTGGCAAGTTTTCGTATCTTCCAGTTTCGAGTCGGATGGGGGCTACACCACATCTAAATTTACTAAATGCTGACCTATGACAAAAATATAAAATCATAGTACAATAAGGTTCAACAGTAAATGTGTTTTTAAATAAACTGTATGTACGGAGTTTATTTCTACCCCTTCCATTTGTACTAGATACATTTTATATTGAATGGAGCCAATCAATTTGAAAAAGATTCAACATACTCTCTTCAACTGATTTCTTAAAACTTAATTTAGGAATTGGCAAAGCAATGTCAATATGATCAGTTAAACCAAGTGACGATAACTTGTGCTTAACAGAATAAAACCAGTTTTTACAAGCTGTACCCGCTAGCCTGTTTGCCCAGAGTGCTATGCGCTTATTAAGCCTAGAAACGTCCATATTACCCAATCTACACAAGAAGTTAGAAATACAACTCCACTGTCGGACAGACGAGGGTCTCCATGCCATTTCACCAATGACAGCTGCGTTGGTGGTATATTTACCAACACCAAGAAAATACCTCATCGCTCTATTCTGTACGGCATTTATACAGGAAAAGTTGTTATGACCCCATATAGCGGCGCCATAACCTATAACTGGCCAAACTATTGAGTCGTAGAGCTTAGAAAATACATTGTATGGAACACCACCTAGGAGCTTACATTTAGCAATGACAAGGCCTAACGCTCGATAACAGCCTTAGCCGTAATTGCAAAGTCCGTGTACTCGTTAAATAATATACCAAGATATGTATATTTATCAACAACATTTTACAAATTATCACCGCATTTAAAAATCATATCAGTTTTTGCAAGAGACTTCGGTCGGAAATGTACAACATTACTTTTTGTGCTGTTTATAGCCATGTCATTCAACGAGCACCAGTCATTTAGAGCATTCAGCAGAACTTGAAGATCTGTACTGGTTTCAGCTAATAAAACAATATCATCTGCATACATAAGAATACATACAAAACATTCATCAATAGTTAATCCAATGTTGAACGACTTCAAATATATGGCAAGATCATTAATGTACAAATTGAACAGAATAGGTGATAAGACACAGCCTTGTCTTAATCCGCAATGAATGTCAAACCATTCTGTCTTGAAATTATTCACCCTGACACATGACGATACTGACGAATAAAGATTCCTTATAGCTCGAAACATGTTTCCAGTAATACCAGAAGCTTTTAGTCGGTTCCAAAGCTTGTCCCTATTTATAAAATCATAAGCTTTGCTAAAATCAATAAATGCACAAAAGGTAGATAATCTGCGTTTTTTTCTACAATCCAAAATACTAGACAATGATGAAATATGATCGATAGTACTACGATTCTTGCGAAAGCCATTTTGTTCATCTACGATTTTGCCATTATTTTCCGTCCATACACTGAGTCTAGAATTAAGTACGCTACAATAAATTTTGTACATAGATGAGGCCAGTGAAATGCCTCTATAATCAAGAGGGTCTCTCGGATCAGTAGTAGATGATTTAGGGATCGGGTTTATGATCGACTTCCCCCAAACTGATGGTACATAACCACTAATGAAACAAGCATTAAACAATGTGTGTAAAAATAAAACTGAAGTGTCATTTTGCAAAACTTCATTCGGAATGCCATCAGCACCACATGCCTTACCATGTTTAGCATCATCAACTGCTTTTTTAACTTCAAATATAGAAATATTGTCATTAAACGACTCATGAATATGACCAGTACGGACATCATCATCATCTATGTTGACAGAGTCAGACTGGTGAGATTTGTTTAATAGTGAACTGAAATCACTTTTCCACTTGTTGAGGATGTCCGGAACTGACTGGGAAACTGAACCATCCGGCATTTTAACCTCCATAGGAATTTGCATAACCTTGGCTTTACAAACACCGATTTTTCCGACGGATTTCCAAAATTTAGTTTGGTCAACATTACACTCATGTAATAAATCATTTTGCATAGAATACCAGTAAAATCTCTTTGCTTTCTGGACTTCACGGTCAAATTGTTTACGAATGATTACACCACGTATCATATGCGATATCAATATCGGTTTGAGTTCGCATACCCTGCTCAATATCATCAATGGTTTTACAGACTTCAGTAATAACATCATTACTAAGTAAAAACGATTCTGGTATATTTGAACAATCAAATTTAGCATAAGAACAATGAACAGTATCATGGTTTTGTATACATGTAGACATAGAGCCAACATCAATATTCCACTTTATCAAAGAATGATCAGGTATATTACTACACACCAAACTATTAATAGTTCATACTTGATTGATGAGATCAGTCGTAGTAACCACAGAAAACTCTTTAAAAAGAGACAAGTCGTCATAACATGTTACACAATAGTCAACAACAGAGGCGCTTTTGACTGATACAGATGGAAATTATTGTTGGTGAAATTTCGACCATTCAAGATACACATGTTTACATTTATAAGAAAATCAATAAAAATTTCACCATATGCATTCGTTTTAAAATCAACAACATTGCGTGCAGGTATCTGATCTACACCACTAATAAAATCGTCCAGCTGACCGCATCTGCTATTGAAATCACCACACAAAAAAATCAGGCCATCGTTCTGGTATTTATAAACATCTGTTAACAAATTATCATAAAATGTATTAACATCAACCAATCTGGACGAATTTTCAGGTGGTAAATAACAGACACAAGACACATATATCATTACGAACTAAAAAACCGACTCCACCGGAGCCGTTTTTTGCATGTCTATGAGTGTTAACACGGTTTAAACCAAACCACGTGAAACCGTTTACATGTAAAACATTGTCATATAAAAGATGAGTTTCTGCTATGGCAAGAATGTCACATCCACTAAAGTTGGCACAGGCAGAACGTAACTGATGATTGTCAGAATTAATGCCAGAATTCCATCCACGGACATTCCAAAACCCCGCTGACAATTATCTAGTACGACGATTTTGCTGACGATTACCACCGCGATTACCACCACGATTACTACCACGATTACCACCACCGTGGCGACCACGACCACCAACCCTGTTCCAACATGAATCACTGTTCTGTGAATTACCACTGTCTCGATCATGGTGACTATCACGACTATGGTTGTCGTTCCTTTTGTTTGTCGCGTTGGCCTTATGAACCACTCTTGAGCCACGAATGGTTAAATTGGATTGCTTAAGAGCGCCGAGAATGGTCTTGAAGTTGTTACTCATCAGTCGTTCGGCATGAGTAAGATCATGGTTGATGAATACTTTTTCATATTGCTTACGCTTTCTAAGCTGATCTTTACCCATCATGACCTTTCGCTTGTCGTCGTGACACTTAAAGCGAGCAATTACTACACCCGGTCGTGCACTATTTGACGATTTGCGTTCAGCACTAACGCAAGTGACATCACTAATCTTAATGCCATCTTTAATTATTAACGCATTCACTCTGCTACTAATGTTCTCGTTTCTAGACTCTGGCAGTTCCCGAATAACCACATTCAGAGATATGTCCGAAGTCGTTTGATCTGGGGAGTTTGAACTGACTTGTTCGATTTTACTGTTCATTTCGTCCAGATCAGCAACAATCTCTGCTTTCATAGACTCCTTAAACGACAACAAACGTTCATCGATGTCCTTTCTAATGCGGCCAATTTCAGAGTTGACTCTCTTATCCAGGAGTTGAGCCACTTTGCTGGTTATACGTTGTTCTAGCCCGGATTCAAGTTTGTTCATGCGTTCTGTCAGTGATGAGAACATCATGTGCATGTCAGCTGACAGCTTTCCAATCAACTGCTCTACTGTTGGGTTACTATCGATGTGGACGTCCGCTTCTGTCACAACAACCTTGCGCGGTTCTTGGGGCGATTTACCATTATAAAGATTTCCCCTGGCTTTAGCAGTCACTCGCGATTTTTTCACCGTAGACTCTTGTTCACAAGGATCAGAAGCATGACGTTTCCTCCCAGAAGCAACAGGTGTGTCAACACGGATAATGCTTTGAGAACCCATGACGGATTCAACAAATTCCAATGCGTCATTCGCGGTTGCTTCAGTACTTTGATTACTAGCCATTGTCAAGCGGTTCTGTCTTGCGTAACAAAATTCCACTCGTGACGTGTATTAGACTATGTTCATTAACTATAAACAGAGCTGACACTAATCTGTTCGATACACAATTACCAAGCGGTCCAGTCAAGCGTGACGAATTTTGGATCGTGAGTTGTATAACCCTATACACACTAGAATATTGATACTATAAATAGATCGATAGTAGTATGACCAGTACACAACAAAGTTTAAACATCAAAATGTCAGGAAAAGTTTATAAATTCCACCTTTGAGTTCACGAGCAACATCCAACATCAATAAAGATAGTAAATCACTGTCAGGTGCATATTATCCTGCAGTTCAAGTTATCTATCATCTAATACTATGCTTTGAGCTGAATGCGATGTATTGTGGTAAAGCACCACTAAATGTATATGAAAATATTGAATTTACTGACTGTTATTGCTATGTATGACTAACTAATCAGAAACGTATAGATCATTGGCCATGGCCATATATAGAGTTGTTAACAATGGTTAAGTGGCAGTGCCAGAGATATGACAGTATTGGTTAGTTGTACTGCTGTGAACAGCTACTAGTATTCCTTGATCTATGGTGATGTTCTGACTATACCTGGCACAGTTTCCCCTTGATTTATGATGTCTAGAACTGTAATTCCAGACTTTAAATGGCATTGAACACTGCATAGAACAGCCATATTATGCTCTATATGGTACCTAACACTGCTGTGAACAGGTATTCCTGGTTCTATGAGGATGACAAAGCACTGTCTAGTATACCAGTAGTCAATCCTAGCGGGATATGATACCAACTACTGCGCCTGTGCTGCTTTTGATTTAATAACTGTAACGGGTACTCAACACTAGGAAACGTCATTCATGGCGCTATTAAAAATTTAAAATCTATCTCTGCCTTGCAAAGCATCATTTCCTAGTCTATATTAGATAACACCTACTGGTTCTGTTGGGCTTTGCTAGTAATGGTTCCATTGTGTAACTTACACAGCATTCACGAATACTTTTAGGTACATTCAACATAATGAAGCCACGGATTATATATATCACATATCATGCTCTTGTTGAGGTTTAAATACCTTTCAATCAAATACATGTACCTATTTTACGAATGGTGAAAATTCACACAAATTCTCTTATATATCTGTATACCTAATGCTATTTAATTCGCTGATGCATTTAGATGAAATATAACATCTTCTGAAAAGATTGCGTATTTCTATAAAGTATAGGATATTAATACACAGAGTTTATATACACTCAGCTGCATCTCTTTATCATGCATCGGTATGCGACATTTCAGGTGAATAAAACGGGCATGAAATATAAACTGGCAGTTAAGAACTATTGGGGAGTGTATAAAGAGGTTTCTATACATTGAAATTATCAAGACATGATATTTATTTCGGATGATTGCGCCCAATGTAAAGTGGAGGCATGTAATAAATTGTATGTGTAACATGTTGATTGTATACCGAATGCATTTTCAAGCACTTGATTTAATTCGAATCAAATGTCAAACATGTAGTAGTCATTTCTATGACCCGGGATACTTGAAATTGAACGTTTAGGGTACATTTATACAGCTGGGAACAAAGTGTTCTTACTGAGATTTAATGTTCACCCACCGTCCACCGTATTTTTAAAAATGTTTATTCTCAAAATAATTATTGTAAACTTGCTTCACACGACAGTAACTGTTTTGCATTAGGATTCATTGCCATTTCCACTCATAAGTTAATATTCATTTATCAGAGTGAGTTACTATCAAATAAATATCTAAGGGCAATGAAGTCTACGGATTCCACAAATCACACTTTTCGTTAATATTTTAAATCATTTTACCCCAATATATGACATTGATCTCAATAACATTGCACATAGCAGGTTTGATATCTTGTAAATAAGAACACGTCGCATGAACTTGCGATGAAATAAAACAATAAATGACTGTGTTGTCTACCACTGACCTATACATTTCGAAGGTATTCCCCAAAATAGCACATTTGCACAATAGCCTAGCTAAGAACGTTTGATATCAAAACTGTAAGGTTATTAATACCATTCATATTGATTAATCACTAAAGAAAAGATACATGACTTTGTATACTAGTAGGTATTAGGTCTGCATTGGTACAAAATCCAAAACATTACAATTTTCCTTCATACTTTTGAATATTTTACCCAAAAAATACCACATTTTGTTCCATGGCCTAGCTTTAGGTGTTTGATATCTTAATGGCAAGTCACTATACAACTATCACAGCGATTATGTACCTAATTTAATGGCCAATGACGTTAAATTCCACCGATTCCAAAAATTCGCACTTTTCCACGTAATTCTTAATGTTTTAACCCAAAAATACCTCCCTTTGCATTAATGCACGTCACTAAAATTGTGCAAGCTTCAACTTCAACTTAATAACTACATATAAGTGTGATTTATTATAAAATTTATAATAAATGACATTGTAGTTCATCGATTCCAAAAATTGGCAGTTTCGTTAATGTTTTGGAACTTTTACCCCATTTTTTTCAAAATGCTCAAGGATGACAGAATGGCACCCATCAGAAATTGCATTAGAAAGGTCATGTCTACTGAAATCAGCAAAGAAAAAACTTTATACACCAATGCAAGGTTTCTTGGGTTTGGGGCCGGACTATAAATGTCAAAATGCATATTTGTGTGACTTTTCGGCTTAAACCTATTATACCACGGACATGCACTTAACACTCCCGTATTATTTGATTATACGTAACATAAAATTTATACAGTTGATTTCAAAACCCACGGAATATAGACGATACACATGTCATCATACAAACGCATAATTAAGTATATTTTCCCCATGTACATAGTAACAACACACACAATCAACGAAGTCTTAATCATACATGTTCTAAAAACTAAATTAGACCATAGCTAACTGTAGCTAGCCAATCAACGTGGAGAAAAAGTATTGGGTAAATCTCATATACCACCGTTTGGTCTGGTATATATACAAAGTGTTGTATATAAACTTGCATTGATTTATCCAATACTATTCAGGCCAAGCAAACTTATCCTCCCAAGTCAGGTAGTCTTTATTTAAAACACATTCCGCTGACAGCTAGGTGTGATTGTAACAATGATAAAAGGCATGAACAATAATTTGTTGAACATTGCTCTTCCAGCAAAGCAATTAAATATAATTTAATTGCTTTTCTCAGTTGATGAGCTACGGACAAATTATTCAAGCGTCATGTAAACAATGATAAATAAGAAAACATAAATATCAAAAGTGAAAGTAAATTTTGGTATGATGATGACTGCGATATGAAATGGGCTCACTTTTATTAGCTTCAATCAAATGCAGAAATCATATGTACAACGAAAACAGAGTTTGCTGGTCAAAACACGGTCTGGTTATAAAAAACTCTTTACGGTTTGACCGTAAATCGTATCTAAACAAGAGCGCTAATACTTTACAAAGATGCATACAAATATAAAAATGCAAAAACTATATTGGAAACTGTTAAATCGCTGACTTAGAATAAGAAGGTTGTAAATACAAAGTTAATATTTGAGAAAACAAGAAACAGCCGTCTGAAAACTACTGTTTACTTACGGAAAACAAGCTTTTTAAACATCAGTTTTGTCAACATGACCTCTTCCGATTTTCATGAAACTAGGCTAATAAGAAGCACATTAAGATGCAGATTTCATGTATGCATGGGTCTTATAAGGTCATAAGTAGTACTTACGACCGTCTAATTCGTAGCCAGCGAAATGAGTCATGTCTCAACAAAAGTGCAGACATACCGCCGTATGTATAGTTTTGAAACAGAAAGTTATCTTAAAGCGGTGAATAACCCAAACCATCATTTCTTCCAACATTTACTCCAATGAACGTTATGTTTACGTCAAATTCCAAATAATGTTATCGGAACTTGATCTTATTATTACAAAAAGTGAAATATTAAGAACTAAAATCAGGCAAAATCGCTGGTCCTGAATATTTCTTAAAAGAATATTTTAAACATGGTAAAATGCAGTCATTGCCTTACTTGTTCAACTTATTGTGCTTGAACAGCGTCCTTGAATATTTTATTTTCATTGACATCCACGACTAACAACTCTTGAGTAGGAAAATGCTCTAACTGTGTCTTAATTACATCCTCAAATTACAAAAACATATTTTCATCAAGTAAGTCAAATTCTACATCTTCCATTCTATTCTGTTCAATACACAAGCATATGCACTTGGTGTTGAAAGGCAATTGTGAAAATTGAAGGTTTAAGATGTATAGGATAGAACACGAGTAGGTGTTGTATATGGGATTTATAACTCCGAGTGAAACGAGGATTATAATCCCATATCAACACCTACGAGCCGTTCTATCTGACTTAGACTATAGATAAATAATCTTTGTTTATCAGGTACATTTTGTCTATAAATCGACCAGTACATAGGGTGTGATAAACCATTTAAGTGATGGTGTAATATGTTAAGTGTTGCATGATGCATATATAGATCTAAGTGGCAAAATTAAGCTATTTACAGTAAAACCTCATTAATGAAATTCCTTCTTTGGACTGTAAAAAACTTATCTCAATAATGTTGAGTGATTGCATCATTCTATCAAAGAGCAAACAGATGAAAATGGAACGAAAAATTGTTAATTCTGGCCAATCTTGTTAAAGAGGTGGTCTTTATGTAGGCGCAATTTCACTGTGAATTTGAGGTTGAATAATGTGCAAGTCAGTGGACAGAAAGTAGTGGTCTTTATTTTAAGGTGGTCTTGAAGGTGAGGTATTCATTTGTAAATTACAGGTTGTGATAGTATGAAAATCATTTACTTCAATCACCAGACACCATTGGAACGCCTACAATTTGTTTTAATCGTTCAGTTGGTTTTAAGTTCTACTCTGTGAAATTGATGTCTTAGAAGAGAGGGGTAATCTGCACGTAATTATTGAAGACACAATAGTACAGAAAAACCTCTGTAGAGTGAGACCCTTTGTGGGCTGCAAATATTGGTAATTGTTTAGAAGTTGCATGATGCCTTACAGAATTTACAAAAGTATATACATGTTATAACTTCAAGTAACTTTGAAGGTTTTGTTATACAGAGGTTGTTGCACTACATAATAGTATGTCCCCTAGAGAGGTCGTACTGTAGTCATAGAAGCTACCACGGCATTCACCCTGTACTGATAATGTTGTCAGCACTCAGCAGAGATGTTGGCAATACCTTAATTGGTTAAGTATCTATCAAAATTGTTGTCTCAGATTATGACAGTAATAATGAACAAATGTAGAAAGGTTTAATGTACATGTATTCTAATAAGTCCAGTTAGTTACTTGTTTAAAATATAGTATTGTTATAATATAGACTAAACTAAGCTTGGTATCTAAAATGTTTGACATCCACATTTTCTGTGCTAAATGCATGTATACATAATTTATTATAGCTCTGCTCAATTATTTAGCTTGGCCTACTATAGTATATAGCAATCTATTATTATATATACCACAGCAAAGTGTTGTATACGGGATTTATTGTTAGTTAGAGAAAATCATGGGAATATTGCCGTGAAACGAATTGTTGGACATGTTTGTTTTCGCGACATCGCCACAAAATCTACCGCCAAAATATCACTATTTCGAAATACAAACGCTAAAATTGATGTTTTATATGCTATAATAGCGTTTACGCATGTTTTTCGCGTTATAACATCTGCAGAGTCCCTCGGGAGCGTTGGTGCCCTCGCCAACAACTTAATCCCAAAGGAATCAACAAGAAAACTCACATAATTTGAAAACAACTCGTTGGAAGGTAACCTTACATACGAAGAAATATCTTTTTCTGTTTAAAGAAAATGTCCAATTATTCTTCACCTGGAAATACTGGTTTCACTGCAGCTTTCTATAAAGTTTTTTGGGCCAAAATTGGAATATATCTTGTCAGGTCAATTAACCATGCCTTTGAAACGGGAGAATTGTCAGTATCTTTAGAACAATGAGTTATTACATGTATTCCCAAAGGCAATAAAGACAAACTATATTTAAAGAACTGGAGACCAATTTCCCTACTCAATGTTTCTTACAAAATTGCATCCGTTGCAATAGCGAATCGCATAAAATCTGTTCTTAACATCATAATAAGTGAACATCAAACTGGATTTATACCAGGTCACTTCATGGGAGAAAATATAAGATTAATACATGTATATGATATAATGAACTATACTGAACAAACTCAAACCCCTTCTATGCTGCTTCTAATTGACTTTGCAACAGCCTTTGACTCTGTCTCATGGAAATTCATGGACAAATGTCTTCATTTCTTCAATTTTGGGCCAGGGATAATATCCTGGATAAAAGTATTTTATAAAGACATTCAATCATGTGTAATTATAAATGGACATTTATCAGACTGGTTCTATGTACATCGCGGATGCAGACAAGGTGACCCTTTATCCCCTTATTTGTTTATTATTTGTGCTGAAATACTTTCGTTATTGATCAAATTAAATAAGAACATTAAAGGTGTCAACATTAGTGGTCAGGAATACCGTATAACACAGTATGCTGATGATACAACATTGATACTGGATGGTTCAGAAAAAAACCCTGGTCAATACAATTAAAGTTTTAAAATTCTATGCTAAAATATCAGGACTACATATTACATGTATTAATATAGACAAGACTATGTCAGTTTGGATAGGCTCTATGAAAAATAGCAATATTATTCTGTGTCATGATCTGAGCTTAAATTGGCCTAAAGGAAAATTTAAATTACTTGGTATTACATTTACAATTATTGACTTAAATGAAATCGTAAAAATAAATGATGAGAGAAAGATAGAAGAGATAAAGACACTAACGAATAGTTGGTCAAAAAAGATTTTTAACCCGCTGGGAAAGAATACAGTTCTAAAAACATTAGCCTTACCAAAATTAAATCATCTGATAATTGGATTACCTAACCCTAGCCAAGAAATTATAGAACATATTCAGAATTTGTTCTTTAAATTCATATGGAATAATGGCCCGGATAAAATTAAAAGAAATGTTATAACACAAAATTTTGAAAATGGAGGAATTAGAGTTTGGATCATTTCATACAAGCCCTTAAACTTACGTGGTTAAGGTGTTGTTTTAGAAACACTGCTACATACTTGAATCTAATAAATACAATATGTCCTTTTTACGATTCCTGTATTAAATTTGGTGCGGATTTTGTTAAAAACAAAATTGATAATCTTCAAAATGAATTCTGGAAAAATGTCTGGACAAGTTATGTCTCCTTATATGAATCTTATACAGTAAATTATTGGCAAGAATTTCTGTCAATGCCAGTCTGGAATAATAAAAAAAACAAAAAATAGCTGGTAAATCTTTTTTCAGCAAAAAGATTATATTAAGTCAGACAGGGAAGGCAGCACTCAACTTAACCAGCCGAGCACAGAAAACATTAAAAACACACAAAGCACAATGCCCAACTAAACAAGCGGAGATCCGCCCAAGTCCAAGCTGTCGAAAAGTATAATAAATTATAACTAGCTGAATAACCCAGTAGAAAAGATACAGCAACCAAAAGGCGGAATGCTTACGCTGAATGACCTAGGAACAACAGTAAAACTGCTGAACTACATAGTTATAGCAGCCTTTAGTCTCAAAAGTTAAATAACAGTATTAAAACGTTGAAAGGCCCGTAAGGTCTCATAATTCTTTAATAAAGGCATCATTTTAATAAACGATTTCATGAAAAGCAATGGTAACTTCTACACTTACGAAGAATTTCAAAAAAAATATTCAGTGGTTTCAAACTTTCTACAATATTCAAATATCATCCATTCATTCAGAACCTTTTTGAATACAATTAGAATACCGCACCAGGGAATAAACAACCCAAATTCAAATCTTCCATTAGTACTAAAGATATTATGCCGTTCTGATAAAGGATGCAGATTTTTTATGACATTTTAAATACTACGGACAATACTCCAAAATCAAAAATAAAATGGGAAGTAGATTTAAACAGTAATGTGTTAAATTGGAAATTAATTAATAAAACACCGTTCACAACAACAAAAGAGCAAAAACTGCAATGGTTTCAATACAGAATTAACCATAGGAATATAGGAACAAACCGCCTATTATATAAAATGGAATTACGAGATAACGATTTATGCAGTTTTTGTAATTCTTCACCTGAAACTATTCTTCATCTATTTCATAGCTGTGACTACCCACGTGTTTTAGGAAACTATCGCTGGTTTGCTAAGCAGAAACTGTCATCTAGACTTTAGTTGGTCAAAATATAACATACTTCTTGGAAACAAGGGCCAAACTGCCACAAATAAAATTCCGATTGTAGCAAAATATTATATTTATCAATGTAAAATGAATTTATCTATCCCTAATATCGAGTCTTTTAAAAAACGAGTGCACACCTATTACAAAGCAGAAAGAATCAATGCTTTTAAAACATTTAGTATACAAAAGTTTGAAAAACTATGGTCTTCATTAGCAGCCATAACACGGGAAATTGACACATAATGTAGTAAATAATTATATAATATGCTTATTGCAATATGAAATGCTCCCCACATTTTTTTACCATATATTTCATACATGTTAAATACCACTCATCAGATGTCATTGATCTTTTTGAATTCCCTTTTCCTTAACAAAATACGTGTTTAAGCATGCTACCAATATTTGAACATAGTTCAGAGCATTTATTTCCAAATTAAGGTGCCAATATCAACTGATATCCAATGGAACACCCTCAGCACTAAACAACTTTACTATTTAAAAAACATATTTCTCTCCATTGTGGGTTGCTTAAGCTTTTCGTTTCGCTTTTTAAGCCTCTCCAATAATGAAAAATATCAACAAAACGAGTATTCTCACATATACGACCCTACCTTTTCTATATTCACTCTCCTGTTCCAAAAAAAATTGTAAACTTAATTATGCACCTTCTTTTGGTTATAAATGCTATGTCAATATATTTCAGGAAGTTATATGTATGTATTTGACTATTTTATGTAATAGTCGGGAGTCCATACGGAGAAAATATGACGAGCCATGGCATCGGAGTGTAGAATGTGGCATCCATGCTATATGTTATCTTTGGTATGTGTGTAATCTGAAACGGCCGGATGCCATCCGTGATTTTGCCTCGTTTTCTCAGAATTAGGTCAAAGGTCAAATGAGTGCATGTTTTATATATCTCACTCGAAATATCATTATATCTCTGTTAGTTTTCGGTCAAACTTTTTACAAATGGTATCAAAATAAAGCTAATGTACTGGGCTATTAATAAAAATAACTTTTTATAAATTCATGCATTTGTATACTCATGAATATTGATGAGAACACCTAAACTTAGCAATATTTTTCATAAAAATTCGACGGGTATGAATCATATATTTGTTATAATGTCGTCATTTTTGCTATTTGAAAGCCTAAATGATTCTTATTTAATGGTGAGATACTAAGCTATTGATAAGTTAACTCGTCACTTACCTTCTCGTTGATTTAAGGGCACACGTTTGCTTAAAGTGGGCGGGGGTAAAATGACACATGAACCCAAACTAACATAATAAAGCGTCAAAAGCGTTATAAATAAGTAATATTATGTTTGCATTGATTTAAATGGGATTACAAGTAACAACTATTATATTGGTTTTGAAATGTACCAATTCATAAAAAATATGTCAACATTCGTTTAAGGAGGAATGAGCTACCTACACGTAGGCATACACGTGAGCTGCAAATAGTCGAGTTTAGTATGATAAATAAGAACAAACGTAAAATTAGGTTCAAATTATGATATACATGTAGTAATATAAAAAGATGATGATAATCAAAATGATATTGCAAATTGTTCATACACTTTTACTTCTTCCTTTGTAAAAGCTCAAAACAGGTGGGGAATGGTTCATTTTAAAGCATAAATACTGTTACATAATAATATGTTTCCATACAGCACCAGATTGATATTTTAATTCATGTCTTGTTTAAATTAGAATGAATATAGAGTAAAAGCATGCTTTTCATGTTATAACATCTACAGAGTACCAAGAAACAGCAGGTACCAATGCCCGTCCGTGGGAGTTTTGATCATTAAACACAAGGTGCATATAAGAGTAAGACAAGTTACAATGTCGCTGTTTAGTTTGAGATTGATTGTGAACATTTGCTGTGGGTATATTTGAATTTACAAACACCTTCTCAGTTCGATGCAAGCAGTATGAAGAATTAGTTGATCACGTCTTGATTTCTGTATTCATTATGGATGCATCGGCTTGTATCCGTATACAAGTGCCTGGTTGGTAGTTTGCTCTTGCGGTGTGCAATTCGAGTGCATCACTCCGCATCACTGGGGGAGCATTGACCTAGAGGTAGGGAGGCACGCTTCGGGTCCAAAGGTCCCGGGTTCAATCCCCGTCTCGACCACTGGTCGTTTGGGGCATGTTCTGAGAATTATATGTACTGTACACAGTTTGGTTTTCTTTGATGGCACAACTTTCATACATACTTGAATATTTGATGATTCTATATACATCTCTATTATGCCATTCGATAATTATTTTAATACCCTTCATGCTCTTCTTTAGCAAGTATGCAAACCAGGTCTGACTACAAATCAACACCAGAAAGACACAAGTCATACTTCAGACCTTTGCTGAAGACTTAGACATTGATCAGGTTGACAGCATTATTACACTTAATAGACAAACATATCGAACCTTTTTTGATCAGCATTATATAGATAACGGCAAATTTGGAAAATCTAAACAGTACAACCAAACAACTAGTTGCGAATCTGCGAATCTATCAAGCAAATTCAAGCTAACATGAGGATACTCATGATCTTTCAAGTTTCCACAACGGTTACCTACAACAAATCTGAAAAATGTTTTGGCCCAAATATTTTTAACATATTTTATCTTGACAAATTCTATCTGTCTCATTCAACTATTATCAGACGTAGGCTTTCGGTAACTAGGACGATTCCCCAGAACATATGTCGGGGCTATGCCAAGGTACACGATGCGAACTTATCAGCGATAAGGAATAACACATTCGTTATGTCTTTCGATAATACTGATCTTCTTGCAGAACCTGACACCAACACCTCCCGAAGTCCCTTATTTCCATCGGGAGTAAATCATGACCACATCAGGACCACATCGGGAGTCATCCCATGTCTACCGATACCCCACCCGTTTACTCACGATGACCCAAAATGTATCATGACTTTTTCGAAGTTTCCCTTCAGAATTGCAATCCCGAGACCGTGAATGTGTCCCCAAAATATCACTGGGATGCCTAGCGCATAAGTTTACATAGTTACTGGTATTCCCGAGTCTCTGATGCGCTTCTGGGATGCCTTCCGGGTTATTCCCGACATGACAGCGCGAATACATCGGGTAAAAATATGCATGCATTGAATTTTCCTGACGTATGTACATGTACTTGAGTTATCATAAGATGTCTCAAGATTCCCCAAAACGTTAATAAATTTTACCCGAGACACCGGAGTGGGAAATGTATATGCTTCAAGCGTCTCAATTGATACCTCGTGGCATAAAGACACCAAGAACAAGACTGAAAACCGCAAGGCGAAGAAAAGTAGAGGCCGAACCAGAGGAAAAACGGAATCAATGAAGAGAACTGAATGATAAATAAATAATATATCCTTCGCTTGAAGCAACCAAAGCATAAAAAGACCCTCGCATCTTTTGATGACATTTGGCATACTTCGCGTCTTTTCGTTGTATTCTGTACATTGTGGTAGCTTTCTCTTACAACAAGCTCGTTCTTTCTTAGTAACGTCTCTGACCTTGTTCACAAACTAAAGAAAAGTAACTTGGCGAGTATCGACTTTGGTTTTACTCATTAGCAAGATGTAATCGTTTGATTGTGGCATGGGCATACTAGTATCAGGACCAGATATAAGTCGACGCATCGGACAACTTTTTCTACCTCGTTTGAATCTAAGTTGTGTAGTCTTTATTGATAAGCTTATGAATTGTAAAGTCACAATAGGAACGTTCAAAAAGGAAATTACTCATTTGTGCATTCAATACCGTCCTTATTACCATTACTTACTACACATTGCTACTGATTAAAATAGCAACAAACTGTATTAACTAAGGCTTTATAGACATTATGAAAGTACGAACAAGTCAGGGTACGAAAGAAATGAACTACAATGGGCCAAGAAGAACGTTTTCTTGTTCTCCAATACGACTCTATACATGCAACTAAAAGAACATACGTATACCCGGTAGTTTGTTAACAAATACCAACTTATTTATTAAGAGGTTAATATACCAGGCGACATTTTACGTTGACGGCACTACATGTTTTCTTTGATTGGAATTGGTATAATTTGTATAATAACGGTAGAAACTACTGTGGTTTGCCGATGATTATAAGAATAAATAAACAGTTCTAAACGTCATGTACAAACATATAGTGTGTAATGAGACATATGTATTGCATTTTGTATAATTATTAAAAGGCACTGCTTGTTTATCACTCAGATATAGATCCTTATTTGGTCGCTATTTGTCATTCATGTTCAATACATTATCAATATTCATCAGTATGCAAATGAGTTAATTAGCATAATATTTAAGTAATTTCCACGAATAAATCATATTTAGATATAAGGAATATGTTTAATGAGCGTTTAGTATTGAGATTTTTACGTTCTGGTTTAAATCTACCCCACCCACCTATGGCGGTTATTCTCGGTGGAATTAAATTATATTTATCTATAAAAATATACATTTAACGAAAGCCCTATGTCTTCTCATGATTTTGGTACAATTTGGATCTTTAAATAATAGAAATAAGGAAGATATGGCATATATTTGCCAACTATACTAGTAGATTTTTAACGAAAATTTACCAATTTTTGACTTCCTCATTAATATTCATGAGTATGTAAATGCGATAATTTGCATAAATTCATTGCAAATGAAGAACCAATTCATTAGCTTCATTTTGATACTATTTTGACCATTCTACCTGTAGAATTGGTCAAGATATAATGCAATTTCAAGTTGATGTATGCTATATGCACTTAATTGACCTTTGACCTCATTTATGACCTTCACATAGGGTTTTGCGCTTGGCATCCGCCTAAACCATATACAACTGGTATTGGGCAATTCAAATATGGTATTGAAACACTTCTACTAAAAAATGCCATGGACCATGAATATAAGCGACTTTTGTGCAGATGGACTCCCCACTATAACATGCTTTCATGAAAATAAATAGATAAAAAAACATTTATTTTATTTTCTGAGCCCTTAGTAGCTAAAACACCGGTCTAAACAAAAATCAACATTATAACGCAATGAGTAGGAAAATATTGAGTACAAACCTTAATGGGTACGAAAATATTTTGGACGAACTTACTCAACATTTATACAGTGATTTCTGAACAAATACTGTATGTTTGGACATATGTTGTGTTTTAAACATAAGAATATAATCACTCATCATTAGCTATCAGAATTTAAAGTGACAATCCACCTTTAAACTGAATATTTACGACGTCGCTTGTAGGTATTTTTACTATATTCTTTCACTATGCCGCCATCTTGGATTTAATGACATTAGGTTAGAATATGTTAAAATTTAAGTATATTCTTTCAAAAGTCGCATTTGATAGACTTACGTTTAAGTGACACTTTGCTGCTTAAGAAACTCCAAAATAATCAAGTGTAATCGGCCGGAAATATTATTTTCTGAAATGTTCGTAAATATTTTTCGAGACGATCGCGAGCGTATTACTCAGTATTTAGCACGTTTCCCACATATTACATCATATATATAACTGTCAAAAGCATTTTGGTTCTGTGTTTCGGTTGTTATATGGCTTTAAAAGACCGTAATAAAAAGGTACTATTGTTGGGTCAGGTTAGAGGAAAAATAAATATCCATGAGATTTGTCAAGGAGAGTTAATTCCTAATTTACTAGTCATCGCTACAATATACTTGTACAAAGGGCAAACAAATATGGCATGTTTTAAAGCAATACATAGATGGACTTTGAAGATATTTGAGTTTCATGAACATGAAAATTCTTGATAAAGGTCAGTGGCCAAAATGTTGATAAAAACATAATTTACTTAGGTTATTTTGCTCTTACATGTGTACGAATTTAAACACGTTAAAATACACTTAAAAGTTGCCCAAAATCATTATGTGTACGATGTTTTTTAATGGAACGAACGGACAGGGCTATCACTATATGCCTATTTCATCAGTCGATGTCGAGGGGGGGGGGCATGAAACAACATATGAATTACAGCAATTTATTTATATTTTAAAGTATATATCAAATCTCTGCATACCTGTTCGTATTTTATATCACGCTTCACAATTTTTTATTATTTGATTTACCTATGGCAACTTTTAAGCTCATTTAAATTTCATTGAGTTACGTAATAATCATTTGTACCCTGCTGTTTTGAAAAGAAAAAACTGCTAGATATGCATACAATGCGTTCCCTTACCGACTTAATATTAATTTTTTTGCAATATTTCAATGACAAATAACTCTCATCAATCAACAAAGTATGTAGACTAAATAATCAGATCATATAAACGTCGCCATAAGTTTAAAACATCAAATTTTAATAGGAGATCCGAGACGAATGAGAATGGCTTTTTACTTAATCACCAGCCTATAAATGTCGTTAGGACCGTACCGATTGTCTTCCCGGCAATCGTAACTACTCGGGTCTTTCCGTCATCGGCCGATGTTTAGCCCCACTAATAGCTGAAAAAGTATGGAGATCCGGTTTCTGGGTTGGTTCCCATACGCTACTATAGAACGCTATAGTACGACGGGATTCAAGACACTCTTCCGGTCTCATCGAAGTTCAGAAGTGACGTACTAGAGTAGTTATGATTGGTACGATGAATTTTGTATATTTTCTCGCCATCATTGCCAGACTTCGGAGCAGCAGTAAGGAATAAAATACAATATTTTAAATAATAAAGCATTTTGTAGGATATTTAATGATAAATCTTAACAACAAAGATGTTTAACTAATAATAAACTTTTCATGCGCCTTTTTATGTTTAAACGTTAAAAAAAGAATTATTTCTACACTCTCGCTATATGCTGCCTATTGACGGGGCTCCCCTGACCGTGAAATTTTAGAGTCTGGAAAACGGGTTTTATCCTGTAATGGCGATATCGAGAATGAGCTCGCTTGAAAATTAACAAACAGAAAATTATCAAACATTTGATGGTGAATTAAGATGATATTTTATGAACTGCTATTAAATGACAAACATACAAAATACACAATGAGATATAACTTTTAAATATAATAATGTTAATCAGAGAATTCCGGTAAAGTACGGAAAACTATTAAGTAATTATACCCCTAGATACATAGTATATTGGGGCTAGTATATTGGATTGATGCTTTAGGTTGGTTGGTCCGTGCAAATTTTGTCCGCCCTATTTCTCTGTAACCATTGGTCGGATTTCATCGAAACTTTGCATGACCGATCAGTACCAAGTCTATATGTACATATCGTCGCCACACGTCGGTCGGATCAATTTTAAGGTAGTTATGGCCCTTTGTTTCTTTACACTTACAAATTTTATCCGCATTATTTCTTTGTTACCAATGTTTGGATTTCAATGAAACTTTGAATGAATATTCAGTACCAAGTCTAGTTGTTCATATACTCAGCACACATCGATCAGAACAATTTTAAGGGAGTTATGGCCCTTTGGTTTTTTACACTTATTAATATTGTCTACACTTTTCCTTTGTTAACTTACCATTGGTTGGATTTCAATGAGTGTTTGCATGAATGATCTGAGTACTAAGTCCAGTTGTTTGTCCGAGCACATTTAAGTGACTGTGTAAATTTTAAATGACTGAAAAGGACTCGCTTCGCTCGCTCCACTCTTTTATATTTAATATGTTCCAACTATGTATGTTGCTTTATGTACATACATAAATTCATACATTGATTAATATATAAACATCTCCGTAAAGGCGAGGCCTTAGTTCATATTAATGATTACGCGTGTCTCTACATGGTATAAGCCGTATTCACAATGTAGCAACACCACGTGACTTTTGGCTACAGTTACAAGCAGAAATTTGTAAAAATTGGAAAATAAAATAGCCGTAAGTGTTTTATTTCTTCATCGATTTCTATGAAATATGCGCCACGCTAAGGGGGCATTATTTGCTTTACATGAAATGTAAGCTATTTTTCAGCAGCTTTACCGAGTTTTCTATTACCGTGTGAAACGTACACGTTCCACGGTTTCACAGGGTAATGGACAAAACGGCACAGCCTCTGACAAATCTTGTATGTAAGATTAATATTTAGTCATTAACAGCAGCACGGTCATGCAAATAGTTTACACACGGAGAGGGAACATTTTGATTTATTACCTAGCACTCTATATAACGAGTAATTCGTTATTTTTGACTGTTTCATATCTTAATGTTTATTTTTAGATTCAGGTATGAAACAGGTCATTGCCAGGAGGGCAACAGTTTTGACTGTTACACCCCTGGATGAACTGTTACCTGCGCACTACGATGCGCAATATAAATTACTGCAAAAACACCCTGCTAGATCTATAGCGTATTTTTAATATAACTCTTGAACAATGTTTTGTCCCTTTTTGCTTTATTACATGACGATTTTATTTGTTTGATAATAAAATCATGACAGTCTTGAATTTATAACAAAAAATATCCGCTATTAGTATGACAAAATAAGTAGAACTTTACTGTAGTTATATAGAGTATTAGGTAATAAAACGGTTATTTCATGTCTGTTTTGGGTTAACAGTCAAAACTTTTGTCCCTCGGTATCGGGGACGACATTTTGAACTGTTGCCCTCGGCCTATCGGCCTCGTGCAACAGTTCTAAAGTCTTCCCCGATACCTCGGGAAAATAGTTTTGACTGTTAACCAAACAGACATGAAATAAGTGTATAATAAAAGACAGGCCACAAGACTGTTACATCCAGTCTAAATACAGCGTTTAAGTGCGAATATGCACAAAAGTTGTAAATTTGTATTTACTATGAATTAAAGATACTAAATCGTATTCGACATGGAAAAAATTCCAAGTAAATATCCATTCTGAGAAATAGTGGAGACGAGGCCCGAATTAAATTATTTCTCTGGAATAGAAAGTTACGCGGACTTTCCCTGACTTTAAAGATGCCAAATTTGCATGTGAGCCAAACAATCAGTTACAAACGGATGTATACATACTGTTCAATCTCCACACAAACTATAGTAACTATACAGCATATTTCAACTTGCCCCCAACAATCCCAGTTTCTATCCCGAGCGGCGAAATCGGACAAGCTGCGTGCACCTATACAGAAGTAATATCTTCCTTAATACCTTAAGTTATTGACCAGCATACCGACCAATAAGCTCACTATTATATGCCCCATTATTCGTTTTGTGGTGTAATGCAAAGCTATAACACAGTAGTTTAATTATAAGTGATTTATAATGTCTTACATAAGCTTTAAGCTTGTGGCCACTTTCCATCTCCCACGATTTTACTAAGTTTTCAACAGTTTTTTCAAGTGAGCCTTCTTTGTTTAGTTTTGAACGCTCTGCTAAGTACTTGTTGTCAACTATGGAATAATCCGGCTTTCCATTGCGCCAAGTATTTTCGTCACCATCCATAAACGACCTTTCCGGGATAGAATTCGACATTTTTCACACATTTGTATGTTCTTTTCACGCGAAAACTACAGTGTTCAATAACAGAGCGATCCAAACCTTGACTGGCGCTTTGTTATAGAAAGAGAACGCAGACGCGAGGTTGTCTTATTTTGTCGAGGGCGTAGCCCGGGACAAAATAAACAGCCAAGCGTTAAGCGTTTTCTTTCTGACTTATACCATTGGCTGTCACTTTGTAAACATAAGGCGTGTCCAAATTTTTACAATGCTGACCGATTAACATGTCCAATGAAAATCAATAGCACGGTGTTGTGATTTTAAAGTTGTGGACTCCAATATAACTCGACCACGAAAATCGATAGAGGTCACGTTGACCGAAGTAAAGTACAATGGAGTTGTATGTATACAGTGCAGGATAATATTATCCTGCACTGTAGTAATTGCACTCATCCCTTTGAAAATTAAGTCACACCCCATCAATTATCATCGGATTTAGCCACACCGCCTCAGTTAACATCAATGTAAATTGCCGTAGCCATGATATAATGTGTTGTTATAGCACAGATAATTTGACATGATCCTGACCTTTATGCATGAATATATAAATTTCCGCGAGCAAATCGTGCAATATCGTCTTTTTAGATTTGTTTTGGTATTACACCTCGAGCGTCTTCGTGATACTCTCCGCTTATGAAAACATACGACCGGGGTTATAATTATAGACATTATAATTATAAGCTGTTAAATTATGCTAATTTAAAGGTCGAGAGTCGTGTCAAATTATCTGGACTATAGGTATAGCACGGAGATTGATGTGATCCAGTATATTACTTGGTTCTGGTGATGAATATATAGATTTCCGCGAACCAATAGTGTAATATCGGTCCTCTAGATGTGTGTTAGTATTAGACCTGAAGCGCCCTCGTGATACTTCCCGCTTATGAAAACATACAACCGGGATTATAAACACGTACAATATTCTTATCAACTGTTAAGTTATGCAAATAGAGATGTGCGGTCAAGGTTTGAATGCGGACATGAACTTTTAAGTCTGACTTGATTAGAGTGGTTTCTCATCATAATATAGACAAAGTGAACTGTATTGTAAAGTAGTACCTACCCGCAACTATTAATGTTATCAGTAACTATACCGTACAATAAAGCTTACAGTACAGTAGTACCCGTATATCACGTTCAGAAATGAGTTGCCCCATTGCTCGGAATTACAAAAACACTCACCATTATTCGCTATGTAAGTGAAACGGTTAAATATTCGCATGAATTATCTCAAAAATTGTGCATTCTTCAAATGTCATCAGTTTATAACAAAGGACATCAACTCACGATGAATTAAATCTTACCATAAAGCGTACGGGTTTCTCGGGTATAGTCAACTTACTCTCTGTACTATAGAAAAAGCTTGAGTAACCTGTCTTTCTATATAACCACGGGCGTATATAGTGTCTACTATAGCGATCATGAATATACGCGACTGTCGACATGAGCAGATGCTTAGATAACTTTTATCAAATTTAAATCTTATAAGTTATTGCCTGTTCACATGTTAGTATAACGTGCGCACGTGATAAATAAAACATTTCCTGTTTCAAACATGTTATTGTGATAAGTAACACGTGCTCACGCGATACTAACACATGCGCACGTAATAGCTAAATCGGTAGAACTCCAACTGTCTCGGAGATGTACTGCCGACTGAACGCATAAGGTTTCCCGATGCCTGAGGGAAGCTCCCCCGATGTTTCGGGTAAGCTTGGTGAAGTCTTGATACATCTAGTGTCAACGCGAGTGTATCGGAAATATACGCACGTGGTTATTAATTTCGACCTGCGAATCACTCGACCGTTTACTTTAGTGCACATAATAAAATGAACCCGAGAAAACCGTGCGCGGCGCTGTATACTAATACATCGCGATTAGAAATTTACTGTAAACTGGAGAAGTGTACGAAGTTTCGAGAGAGCTCAGTCGTACCGATTGAAGACCGTTTTAAACATAAAAATAAATGCCGATGTGAGATTTAATTTACTAATTGCCAAATGACAAAGTAATACGATAGCAATAAATTTAAGGGCACCACAAGACAACAATTACATCACGGGTCATGTTAAGCATATTTAAAGAGTCTACACGTTGTAAGACCATCGCACGGTACAAAGGACTCATAAATGCGAACTTTAAACCGACCCGACCAATTAGCATGTAGTTCTCTGCAAAATCAAAGGAACAACTCCTATTATCAGAAAACTTATTTTTCTCTTGGTAAAATATAATGAAATTGACTATGACCTTTTTCGAAATTTGTAAAGCATAGCAGCATAAAATTTAAGTTCAGACAGACCCTGTATCTTGGCTACTTGATGTAGGGAGCATGGGGAGATGTTGTCAATTTGTTATTCACAGCAATATAACACACTTGCGGAATTCAGCCTGCATCATTGTTCAGAAAAGTTAAAAAACAAGAAGAAGTACACATTATAATTGTTATAAAAATAAATTTCATTGCCAATTTTCTACAAAACAAATTTATTAACAACCCATGCTACCGGGTATGTACACAATGTCATTAGATATTGTGCCAAAACAGTCTTGGTGAATCGACAATATGTCTTACATATGACCAGTTTACAAATAGGTCTGCGATAAGTGCATTTTACAGCGTATTCTATATTGATCACGTTGTATACTTCACAAAATTGAACACACCAATTATATCACATTGATCATTTTAACCAGTAACTAGTACCCATGATAGCAGATCATAATATAACGTTACAATGAATCACTAGATTTGAAAGGGACGTTCCTTATGCCGACTGAGAATAAGCCGCACATACTTTCTTTCCCAAGATACTGTAAATATATTAAATATTATATAAACCGAGGCAGAATCCCGACTTGTCAGCGGGTGAGTATTGAAGGCGTCCCAAAATCAACGAATCATCCATGTAAATACTCGGGGCCATAATTACATAACATCCCCATCCAACCTATACAAATGGCTCAATCGACAGATGAAGGGGGTGATGATGAATTCGTCAATGTTCTAAAAACATATGTAATTTCAACAGTTTTTAAATTGAATTAAAGAAAAGGAATTTCGGGACCAATATATTTGGTTGGTTTGGACAAAATTCCGGTTATCTCGCATGTCGGTAGTCTCACAATACAGAATAGTTGCTAACAATCTACGAGTTTTCGCAACAAAGGCTCATAATTATGCAATACGAACATGTTTAGAACAACACGCAAGTAAAAGCTCGCAGATAAGATACTACTGACGTGACAGTCGAGGCTCAATGTTCAAAATCGAGCTAAATACAGATGATGAGTGTTGCACTAAATTATAATACCGAATGCGGATCTGTATGTTCTGTACAAATAATATGTTTATCTATAATTATCTGCTGCATGTATCAGTTCAAATTTTGGAATGGACACTTTGACTTCATTCCTTTCGTTAGCCGCATCATGGTCCCATTTGGATCATAGTAGACCTCGATAGATTGTATTTTCAAATCGTCGTTAAGTCTTACAACACAGCTTCCAAACATCTCAATAAGCTCGCCAGTAGCTTTTACATCCTTGTAGTCCCCTTCAAAATGACCCCAATGTCTCCATGTGAACGATGCGACCGGAGGACCTTTAAAGTACAAAAATACGTTTATAGCAAATGTTAATACTTTTCAGTTGCTGTCGGCCTCAGGCTAATATGACAGTCTTCAGCTCAATAACAAGGCCATTATGAAAACACTTAATTATTAACATAAAGTTATTTTGAAATTGTTTAACTTTGTATTGGTAAGGGTTTATTTAAACGTGTTTTCATCACTACGTAGCCAAGATATGTAACTCATTCTTATAGACACATTTATTAAGATATAACATAATCTAGTGTTTGCTCTATGTGTTCAACAAACAACGCCCGCTTTGGATACATCAGCTTTCTTCAAATTAATTTTGGTAGAGAAACGTTTCTTGTTATATGTAAGAACATTCATTATGGCTTAAACAACCTAAATTAAATACGCCGATTCGCCGATAATATAGAGAAAATATTTAATTGATGCGTTTATGTTTGATCTCGTTACAAGAAGTAAAATTTGTAATGAATAAGTACCCTGATTCAGTTTTCATAAATGAGTCAGTAATGCAGGTCACTGGTTTCAGAATACATTTATATAAACATATTACATGTATTACAAATATTATAAATACACACAAACAGACGTGCATATTTTAATAAATACCGTATTTATGACAGAGTCTGCTTATTTAAAACACTTTATTAGCTTGATACACTTCTTAAGGAATTGATGATGCATGCTTCTTCAAGTACCCATACAAATATGTATGTATAGAAAATATCAGAAGAGGCTAAGAGCGGAAGTCGGTCATACATGTGCATGTGGTAATCAATTTACTAAAATAACAGTTACTATACAATAACGTAAAATAGTATGATGTAACTAACATAACTGTTTTTGAATTTGGTTGTTTTTAAATAATATGCATTAATACACAATAACATATCGTACCATGATATATTGTCGATTCAAATAGTATTATGTATTTGTATATCAAAGCCGCAGGAATGCAGGTAATGTGTGCATGCGATGATGCGCTGATGAACCTAAATTGATTTACGTTTACCAACTTTATTAATTAAAAGAACTGCTGAATCGTTAAATGACACTTGATTTATTCCGTAATTACGAAACAAACGTGTAAGGTTCTCTCTTTAGAATGTGTTGATATGAAACGCTACACTCTTGTCCGCTGGCTTGTGCTCTGATTGGGTAAAACACTGACTGAGGCGACGGGCTGTCGGTTTGTGTGTCGTGTTTTTGTATTTGTTCAGTTGCGTTTTTTTTTCTTGTGCATGATTGTGGCTGTCCATGTTACGTGTGTACGTCGTGGGCAATGTTTCTGTCTCTATGGGTTTACTGTTTCTGCTGTGTGCTACCACCACTGTTTGATTTGTTATACTTAACGGATGTAAAGACGCGACACTGGGGTATGTTGTTTATAGCAGACAATACAAGTTTATGCCGGTATTGGAATAGTGCAGAGTGAAGGTAAATGTATTGGCGTCATTTTAACAAGTGAGTATTAACAAATATATAGTACAATCAATACGTCGATCCAGAAAACAAAAGTCGCATTATGCCCTAAATTTCTTGCAGGCTTACCTCCCCTTGACCATAAATACAATATGCAGGTCTACGAGACAACGGTGTATGTTTCCTGCAACAATGCTTCCGTGTCATGTAGACACATTTTAAATGAAAGTTGAATATTTCATATTTTTTTTTTATTATGTAAATAGTCTGAACGTGTACCGTGTACGACTACGTGAACCATTTTTTTGAGCATTCCGTCATCCATATGTGTGTAGTTTCTACAAGAACGGATGTGTGCAATACGAAATTGCAGTGTGTACTATGTCATACAGGCTTGTGTATTTAAAGAAAACCCAAGTTTGTATCGCCATTGAAGTGGAACCTATTTAAATGAATGAATACATAGAGAAATAATGTTGCAATTGTAACGAGAATTTACAAGTTCATTGGGGTACGGGTAGCTAATTGTGCAGGCATTCATACATAAGGGTGACTATTGAGTCCAATTTTGACTATTGCAATACTATTGCTATTGCTGAAAGTACTATTGCGATACTATTGTATTGCTGGAGACTATTGCGATACTATTGCAATAGTTATTGCCAATATTTGAAAACCAGAGATTTACATGTAAATGCAAATTTGCACTGTGTAAGATATTAACTTCGTTGTACAACATACAAATATACTATGTATGAAAAGGATTTAAAATGAATTTGACAGAAATGGATTCATACAATTATGGCGATATTGGTCCATTGTGGCTGTTTTGATGCTTGTGGTTATTTACAATTAGTTGTTTTAACGAAATCGGAAGTTGTTTTCGATTAGAATAAACTTTATTTATAAAAAGGAAACTATCGTAACTATCGATAGTTGAGCTAACTATCGGCGATAGTTATTGGATCGAGACTTTTACTATCGATCCATACTATCGGGACACTCGATGTCGCAATGCATCGATATTCCGACGCATCGGCCCACCTCTATTCATACACGTTTCTTTTGCAACCTCCACGATGACTACAGTCACATTTTAAAAATACAGATAGATGTTGTCACTAAATTTGTGTTTGTCTGACTCTATTATGATCAATGTTCGATCTATTTTTAGTTGACCAGAAAAATGCTCAGCAGTTACCTGCACCTTGCAGATAAGTCAGTTAGTAATAGTTCTGAATATGTACAACGAAAATTGTTGTAGTTTGACAAATATAAAAACTGGCCGGGCTAAATGTAGCAATAGAAAATATTAAACACTACTTTGACATTCGATAGTTAACATAATATTAACCAGAACATGTGATATATGTGGTTATGTTACAACCAATGCCCATCGTAATGACTCGTAGGTCTATAGATGAGAAACCTGGTATGACAATTTAAAAGTCGCTGGTTCGAATCCAGGTAGTGTCACTATTTTGTTTATTTGTTTTTTATTGTCCAGCCCGCATGCGGTGAGCGAGACTTAGTCGCCACTTTTGGTGTATGTGTGTGCGTTTAAGTGCGTGGGTGCGTGTGTGCGTGCGTCCGTCCGATCTTGTCCGCACCATAATTTGTTATGCTTTGACCAATCGTTCTTATGTTTGGCAGGAATGTTAACCTCCGTGAGGCGGGGTGACATGTCCAAACCCCAGGTTTCTATCTCAAATGTCAAGGTTACAGTTGGGGGTCAAAGGTCAAATTGAAGCTTGTCATGCATTGACCAATCGTTCTTATACATGGCATGAATGTTCATCTCCTAGAGGAGGCGTGTCATGAACAACCCCAGGTTCATATATCAAAGGTCAAGGTCACAGTTTTAGGTCAAATGTCAAATTGAAGCTTATTCTATTATAACATCGTTATGCTTTGACCAATTTTGCTTTTAATTGTTATGAATGTTCATCTCCATCAGTCGTAGTGTCATGCCCAACCCCCAGGTTCCTATCTTAAAGGTCAAGGCCATAGTTTGAGGTCAAAGTTCAAATTGAAGCTCGTCCGGACCATAACTTTGTCAGGCATTGACTAATCTTGCTTATATATATTTGTTATGAATGTTAACCTCCCTGAGACAGAGTGTCATGCCCAACCCTCAGGTTCCTATCTCAGGTCAAGGACACGGTGGTAGGTCAAACGTCAAGTTGAAGTTGGTCCAGATCATTAATTTGTCATGCATGTTGGGATTAGATGTAACTTTTTTTAACGTGCGCCGAGGCTCGACATAATTTGCCCGAGTGCATGAATTTCTAGTGTTGTTTTAGATATCACTGGTGACAACGACGACCGCAGAGATGAGACTGGTGACAATTTGAGATTGTTGTCATCACAGCCACTAGAAACGATACCAGTCAAACTCAGACACAGCCGAAGACAAGTTTCGTTTAGTAAGAAATGAATATCAATGTAAACACGATATGTACCACTGTATGATGAATAAAAACAAATAAAATGTAGACAAAAATAGCTATAAATTAGATTCGAACACGCGCTGAAAAACCTTTTTGCCGACACGACCTCCCAGTACTTACTGAACTATTTTCTCATCGGATATGCTCATTAAGTTATCAAGATTTATTCGTTTTCTTAAAGTGAAATTGTAAATTAGATAAGGTGTGTTACTCTTTGTAGCCTAGGCATTTTACCTTTGTCTGATTATAGCAGCATATAGCATGACTGGAATGTTGACTGAACTTGGCATGACCTGTCATACAAAACATGAATGTGCAAGAAAACCGCATGGTTATTACTGAAAAAAAACAATTAAAACAACAAAATTGCTGTTAATCTTACCGGAAAACACTTCCAAGACTTCCCACGGATACCCACTTTTAAAGACACCCCTAAACAGCTCATGGGACGATTCAAACGTTTCATCACTGGCGTTATATAATGGGGTGTTGTCTAAAAACATATTATAATTTCCAAGCCTCAGATTATCCTGCAATGAGTATTTCTGTCCTCCGTTGGCGCTGATGTAGAATACTTCATGGTCGACCGTTTTCCAATCCTGTCAAATAACATTTAAAATATCTAACGTTTTGTGATTAATCAAACGACCTTTACTAACATCGTATTGCAGACGGATCACTAAACTTTTATCAGAAGTCTCAAAATGGATATGGTCGAACACGTTTGTCGTTCTGCTGGTTCTCAGCCTCTTCATAACTAAAAGGTTACAACACAATCGGAAAGGTAAAGCAGTGCTCAATCGACACAGCAGGCCACGAAAGGCAAAGAGAAAATGACTAAAATATTGGTACTTGTATGCAATGACTGTAAAATGTGTGATAGTAATTTCACGTACGTGAGGGACGTACCGGTATGTGATGAAAAGTTATAATAAGAAAATGTCAATGATGTATATTTTATAATAAATAGCGAGGTCAAGTAAATCACGTCCTTAAAATCTTAATACCCGTAATTCCAGACTCAATGCCTGAGAAACGGCAGGTCTGTCTTATACTGATTTCACGTACGTCATCTTTAATATCTTATATTGACTTCTTCTGTGTCAAGGATGATAAGCATTATTTTATTACATTTTTTTTTGTATTATAAGCGAAGTCAGGTTATTCATGTCTTTAATATCGTATAGTTATTTTACGTATGTCAAGGATGTATATGTTTTGATAGTGTAAACCTATTATGTAACAAGGTTTTAATTGGCTTAGACGGCCTGCACGAGAGGTCAATATATCTTCATTTCCACCTCCGGAAACCGAGGCTGGGGTGGATATTATACTGTTATTGACGTATGTTGAGGTGAATATCATGTTTTGTTGACTTGCAAAAAAGTGATATTGACCGATGACGAAGTCAGAGGTTAATATCACTTTTTGAAGGTCAACTAAACATCATATTCATCGAAACATAAGTCGACAACTGATATATTGTATACCATGCCATAAGTCAAGGAAATAAAACCTATTGACTCTTTTTTAAATTATAATATATTCAGTCTCTCTTAAAGAAAGTGTATGTAATAGAAACAGAAGACGATACTTCAAATGTTCTAACTAATAATGCTCTTCTTCTGTATGTGTATGAGACAGTATTCACGTATTTATTAACGGTAGTTACTATAAATGGCTAGGTTAGAGCCTATAAATATGTATGCGCAGCTGTAGGCCAAATAATACGGGAAATGACGTTACGTTTTTTGGAACGTTATGTCGCAGGAAATGACGTCACGTCGTAAAAAGTTATATCCACCCCAGCCTCGGTTTCGGGAGGTGTATATTAAAAATTATAGACCTCTCGTGCAGGCCGTCTAAGCCAATCAGAATCCTTGTTACATAAAAGGTTTACAATACAACATTTTGTATTATGTCCTGACGTCATTTCCAGCGAACTAACGTTCCAACCGACGTAACGTCATTTTCCCGTATGAATTGACATACATTTGTATAACTGCTCATACATAATACGCTGTAACTCCACCAGTTATGATAAATACCGTTAATATGTGAATACTCACTGATATAGTATACATAAGAAGAGCATATAGTAGCTAGAAAATCTGAACAAGAGTCGTCTTTTATTTCTATTACATACACTTTCCAGTAAAGAGACTAGAAAGTATAATAATATTCAACGAGTCAATATATTTTATTTCCTTGATAGATCGTATGGTATATATTATAACAGTTGTCGTCTTATGTTTCGATGAATATGATGCTTATTTGACCATCAAAAAGTGATTTTGACCTCATCATGTCGTTATTTGAAGGTCAACAATCATCTTGTCGTTATGACGTGAAGTCATATCTTGCGGCATATATAACGTTCCAAACGACGTAACTTCGTTTTTCATATTATTTAGCCTATAACTGCTCATACATATTGTAACGCTCTAACGCAGCTAGTTATAATAAATGCCGTTAATACGTGAATACTCTCTCATACATATAAACAAGAAGAGCGTTATTAGACAGAAACTTTGAAATAAAGTCGTTTTTTTATTATTATTACATACACTTTCCCGAACAGAGACTGAAAGTTATTATTATTTAGAAAAAAACAATCTATTAAATGTTTAATGGGCGTATGGTATAGTATATAATGAGTCTTTGTCATCGGTCAACATCACGTTTTGCAGGTCAACAAAACATCACAATAAGCTCAACATAAGTCAATAACAGTATAAAAAAGCGAAGCCAAGTAAATCATGTCTTTAACATCCTATAATGACTTCTGGAATGTCACGGATGTTGAGCATCATTTTATGATGAAACGGGAAGTCAAGTAAATCAGGTCTTTAATATCTTACAATTGTCAGTTCACGATTGTCAAGGATGTTTTTTTACAATATTAAGAGAAGTAATATATTAATAGAGTATGAACTTTGTGTTAATTCATTATTTAATTTATTCAACTCGTAATGTAATATGAATAAATATAATATGATGTTTACCTAGGCCTGCTGCATATAATTTTATTCAACGAGTTCCTAATTGATGTCAATAATAAATTAGCATTGTTCATTTAATAGGGGAATTCCCCAAGGTCGCGAAGCGACCGGGGAATCCCCAGTAACGATTACTTGCAAAAACGCACGATTGTTGTTGTTGGTGTAGTTTTGCATTCGCTAACGCCGTTATTTTTTTTGACAGACCGGATCTCTATGGTCACTAGGTAGACGGACTCTTGCTTCCGACTTCCGGTAGCAGGAATTTGATACCGTGAAATCAATAACCGTTCTTGATTCTATTTTTATTTTTTAAATGTGGAACATAAATAACAATCATAGTAAAAGACCAGAATAAAACTATAATTAAATATTTATAGAATACATTTATTATGCCAAAAAACCTTTAAATAAAAAAATAAATCAGTCTTCCATGGTTGCTGTGCAACACGTCTCCTAGATGGAAGACACTCTTTTCCATAGTTTTAAAAAACAAAACAGGCAGCCATTTTTTTGCCCGCTTCGGAAGGCAATTTTAACATTTTCAGTGCATAAACGATGCTTCAAACTGTTATGAGACACATGATTACTCTGAGATTACGAAGTAAGTCGAGCGGGAATTGTTCAAATGTGCGAAATATCAACCAATCTTAAGAAAATCTAATAAAAACGACACATATTCAGGTTACTTCTTTTTGCAAAGCCGTTACTTCCCTTTGTAATACAATTAATATAAAGTCCGTTTCGGGTCTTTACGTATCCGGACCGGACGGTGATAATTCCACATCGTAGTTGTAGGTTATTGTAAAGAAAGTAACACGAATGCGTTTCGTAATTCCTCGCCGAGATATAATAAGAAATCCCTCCAAAATCGTCAAAAAATGTAAAAATATTCGCGGGATAAAGGTCGCGAAAACTAATTAAATGTAGTTGTTGTTGTGATTGGATACAATAAAACCCGGAATTTTCCGTCTGAATATCTTTTATGTTTTGATGATTTGCAACAGAGTTTATTTAACTAGTAAAGGTGATTTAGATTAAAGATGTTTGATAATTAATCGTAATGTGATTAATTGAAATGAAAATAGCCTTTTCTCTGGAACAAAAGTACTGTCTGATATGCTCATGCAACCCATTATAAAAAGGTAAAATATCAAATTAGGCCTATTTGAAATCAGTTGTTATATATGTGTTTATATCTAATTATATGTAAACTAGTAACCCCTGAATTAAGTAGACCTAGGATTAAACAAATTGAAAAACGTGCGTTATCCACAGACAGATATATTTTCATTTTGATCGGGCTGACAAATGTTCATTTGGACAACATTTTTTATTTCTGCCAGTCCGAATGACTGAAAGCCTTTTAAAGTTTTCGCATCTGAACTTTAAAGCAAGAATGATAAATGACTAAGCATTTTTTCGCTATGCCTTCTACGTGGTTCTGTCTGGGAGCCAAAGACTATAGTGTCGAAGACCTGATGGGAAATTCCCTACTTGATGCAGTGCATTTGTTCATATTATTATTTATGAAACGCACGGTAAACAGTTACACCCTCAACACATTTCTTTAAAGATATAAGGATGATATATTGTCGTACAAATACCGCGATGTTCCATGTGAGAACAAATCACGGAAAAATGTTCTCCAACTTGAGTGATAACAAAAGCTTGGCGTCACGAGCTTTCCGGCCCAGAAACGTTACATCGTCGGCTTTAATTCGCTATTTCTGATGTTCACTTGTACACCAACCTCCATTCTCCAATAGCCTTAATACCCAAAAACAATGAACGGCACCAAATGAAATTTGGTAGTAGCGTCTGGACCGAACGACCGTCTTACCGTATACTTCATATCATTTGCATGGTTTATACATTCAATAATACACACATAGTAGTTTATTATTCTGTTGTATATAATCTCATTTAGCAAAGAGCCTATCAAATTAATACAGTCATAATGTCACATCTTACGGAGAAAAACGTTCATCACTGTTTTCCATTCATAGTCTTTAAGAAGCTTATTTGCAGATTTAAATCAACAATTTAAAAACATACTAACGCCTACGTTAGTCGATGCGTTATATCCGGAATTAGCACTATATATCACTGTACATACGATATTCAGGGAAACAATAAGAATGTTTGCACGTACAAAAGAATTTCTTCGAAATTCAAATACGATGTTTTCTAATATATAAGTGTCCGTAAAATTCTGGTATATATGTTATACATTCATACAAGTTAATGATTCTACAGCAACAAGTTTCATAGAATTGCCTGACATACTGCTTAACTTTTATCCCGTTGAAGGGCCGCGTGCCATACATACAATGATTTCTCATGACACTAAACTTGGTCAATGTACATTTGTAATTATGTAAATGGTACACTCCGTTAATGTGCTCTTCGAACTTAAAAAGCCTATCCATTTTTCAAACTTATAGCCCTTCATTATGGAGATATGGTATGACATAATTGAACCTGCAATTTCAATGTTAATGTAGTTTCAATTCTGCGTATATAGAAATATAGGATAGATAATGAGTACATACGAGCCGTTCTATCTCATAGGGGTCTGTATCGACTCACTGGTCTCTCAATCACTAGATATAGATTAACAGGGACGTAACTGGTATCAAAATTGCGACACCACCAACTTTACAAACAGTCTTGTAACTTTTCCAAAAAGGCAATTAATCACATACTGTTTTCTCCAGTAGCAAGCTTATACATTTATCTTCGAGATACAACCAATCTTATGTCAAAATATATCGCACTCGAGCCGTTACAAATGCATACATGTTGAAAACATACTAAAAAATAAAAAAATGTGGACAGGCCCTTACCATACTATAGGGCTCTTCACACAGGAGTGTCGACAAAAACAATGCCATGGTTGGATGAGCGTATAATAACTAAAACTATAACCAAAACATCACCTCTGAAAAGTAACACAAGCGCTAGTGCGGTCATTCTATCATTTTGAAATCTAAAAATGTTCATCGGACTTCCATGTTTGTAAAGCCGAACACCCGATGATACAAGCTATTTTACTGGATGAACTTTCGAACATTTGACCACTGCAAACAGATACACTAGTTCTCGATATTCTAGCGCAGGTGATACGTATTGGATGCACAACCGGGATCAAGTAGTTTGATAATAAAAATACTACGTATCGGTCTACAAATTGTGCACGAAAAACTCGTGTTCTGATCCAAGTGAGTAAGCAAGGAATGTAGAATGGTTGTAAATATTACTATATGCCACGGAAAAGCGTGCAGCAGTTAAAGGTTTTAAACTAATCAATGAGTCTACTCCCCATTTTAAGAAGCACACGTTAAATGTACATGAGGGATGATCAACACATAAAAAGGAAAATGCTCATAAATTATTGTTAAGTGACCAATGTTGTTTAAACATATAATATATTGCTTATGATAAATAATGAACTATAAAAAACGTTCATTTTAACACAAACAAACAAACAACTCAACGTTTATGTATTTGGATTATTTTATTTAAAAATTCACGCCATGTGTAATAAGGAGTACAGCACTAAGAATTGGGTTTGATCCTTACCTTTACTGTATACTTGAATATATAACAAGTTATTGCGTTGAATTTATGAATTTCTGCGAACAAATTGTAAATACCCATACCAGTAACACGCACGTGCCTATGTTCTTCAGAGTTTTGAATCGGTACTAATCGTTTTAGAAAAAGTTATTTCCGGTTTAGAAAATTGCAGAGACGAAAGAAGTGAATGGTTGAAAGTATTCAAATTGCGAAACTTTTGAGTCCTAACATATTCTTTCATAACGTTAAGCCTGATTCAAATCATGAAAATTATTGAAAAAATACATATATTATTTAATCCAACGTAAATAAAACAACATGGCGACGTCGGAATTGACGTCACATCATTTAACGCGACGTCATCGCACGTCAACGCGACGTCGTCGCACGACATAGCGCGCCAACTTGTGAATAAAATTATGTTGAATTGAAATATACATAGAGGATATTACATAGAGGATATTTGTTGATTTTGGTGTAAGATCGAATTTTATTTCACCGAGTAATCACAGAAAATCAATATTTTCACGAGTGGCGTAGCCACGAGTGAAAATGTAATTTTCTGTGATCACGAGTGAAATAAAATTGATCTTACACCAAAAAATCAACAAATTTTCTGTTTATTATATGCCTCATTGTTTGTGAAGAGCCCTATAGTATGGTAAGGGCCTGTCCACATTTTTGTCCTGTTTTTATTTTTCAGTATATTTTCAACATGTATGCATTTGTAACGGCTCGAGTGCGATATATTTTGACATAAGATTGGTTGTATCTCGAAGATAAATGTATAAGCTTGCTACTGGAGAAAACAGTATGTGATTAATTGCCTTTTTGGAAAAGTTACAAGACTGTTTGTAAAGTTGGTGGTGTCGCAATTTTGATACCAGTTACGTCCCTGTTAATCTATATCTAGTGATTGAGAGACCAGTGAATAGATACAGACCCCTATGTTCTATCTGACTTAGACTATAGATAAATAATCTTTGTTTATCAGGTACACTTTGCCTATAAATCGACCAGTACATAGGGTATGATAAACCATTTAAGTGCTGGTGTAATATGTTAAGTGTTGCATGATGCATACATAGATCTAAGTGGCAAAATTAAGCTATTTACAGTAAAACCTCAATAATGAAACTCCTTTATGGGACTTTAAAAAACTTATCTCAATAATGTTGAGTGATTGCATCATTCTATCAAAGAGCAAACAGATGAAAACGGAACGAAAAATGGTTAATTCTGAGCCTATCTTGTTAAAGAGGTGGTCTTCATATAGGTGCAATTTCACTGTGAATTTGAGGTTGAATAATGTGCAAGTCAGTGGTCTTTATTTTAAGGTGGTCTTGAAGGTGAGTTCTTCATTTGTAAATTATGGGTTGTGATAGTATGAAAGTCATTTACTTCAATCACCAGACACCACTGGAACCCCTACAATTTGTTTTAATCGTTTAGTTGGTTTTAAGTTCTACTCTGTGAAAATGATGTCTGAGAAGAGAGGGGTAATCTGCACGTAATTATTGAAGACACAATAGTACAGAACAACCTCTGTAGACACCCTTTGTGGGCTGCAAATATTGGTCATTGTTCAGAAGTTGTTGCCCTACAGAATTTACAAAAGTACATACATGTAATAACTCCAAGTTACTTTGAAGGTTTTGTTATACAGAGGTTGTTGCACTACATATGTCCCCTAAATAGGTCGTACTGTAGTAATAGAAGCTACCACGGCATTCACTCTCTACTGATAATGTTGTCAGCACTCAGCAGAGATATTGGCAATACCTTAATTGGTTAATTATCTATCAAAAATGTTGTCTCAGATTATGACAGTAATAATGAACAAATGTAGAAAGATTTGATATACATGTACATGTATTCTAATCAGTCCAATTAGTTACTTGTTTAAAATATAGTATTGTTATAATATACAACACCTATATATATAAACACATTTTTTACCCATTTTTAGGTCTTTTGACCTCTAAATGACCTTGACCTTGACATTAAATGACCTTGATTCTCATATCATTTCTGAGCTCTATACCGGTACTTTAAATATTACACACAATAAAATTGATATGTGTTTGTACATACTAGTTAGAAAGGTTAGATTAAGACGGAGTGTGTACTAAAAAATTGGTGGGAATTTTTGACGCCATCATGGTTTCCATGGTAACCTACAGGATCTCAGATGTCCACCCTCGCTAAAATTAAACTTCAAGCATCCCTCTACACGAATAAACTGAGAAACGCTCTGGGGTGGTATTCAATATTGATCTTACTTGACTTAAGGATAAGGACAGCCAATCAGATCACACCATATTAAACTCTTGGTCAGTAACAGGCGATATGATTGGCTATCCTTATTCTCAAATGAAATAAGATCAATATTGAATACCACCCCTGGACCTTTTTTTCGCACTAAAAACTCTAGATGCTACTACTCATGTTCTATCCTATACCGTGTCGGTCGACCATCAAAACGTTGAATGACTGTGTACACATACACCCGTACACTCACTTAAAACCCGTGCAATCTTACAGCGAAACCTATTGGAGCATTCAGGACCAAGAGAAAGTAATTTTCATCTAATTCTCTTCGATCAATCGATTAACATAGTATTTATTTTGACTGAGTAACAAATGAATGTTCATTCATGTATAGTTCGCCGGAGATATAGTGCGCCCAGGATAATGAGAAAGGCGGGAAATTTTGGTATAATCCACAAAGGTGGATTAATCAGATGTGAACGATTGATCATAGTGATGTTTTGAGGACAATACTGACCTTATCTGTTTACTTTAGTAATTTGTGAAACCAATTTTGCAACAGTTGACCAAACCAATTAATGTTTGTAAATATCACGTTATCCTGGGCGCACTATAACACTAGCCTTTAGTTTACAAATAAAAATGAAAATTAAATACATTTTCGAAATTCATTTTTGTTCAATCTTGTGCATATACACTTTTAATGATATACCCTTTAAATTTACACTGATATAGTCCGCCCAGGATAATGTGATATTTACAAACATGAATCGGTTTGGTCAACTGTGGCAAAATTGGTTTTACAAATCACTTAGATAAACAGATAAGGTCAGTATTGTATTCAAAATATCACTGATAATTGGTGCACATAATTGTAATCCACCTTTGTGGACCATACCGAATTTTCCCGCCTTTCACATTATCCTGGGTGCACTATAACTGGCGGTCAACTTTTCAATGACGAATAGCATAGGCAGCCAGCACGTACCCTACTACTTCACAAGTCAATTCAACCTTCTCATTGTTTACCTATATAACAAAGGTGAATAACGGAGAATGGACTGCCTGTCATATAACTTGTCGTATTATTTTATTTATTCACTCAAATGCTATCTTACGGGTATCATCGTGTAGCGAAGATATTTTACTTCCCGGATATATAAACAGTTTAGTCCTTAAATACATACCCTTAACACAATATAAGTCAGAATCGCGAATTGGTTTGGTCATCAATTAACAAGTTCAGTATATACACCGGAAACAATCGGAAATGGCCGAGCTTTCACGATTGAACACATATGAATGACGCGACACACAGTCTAGCCAATCAAACGATCGCTTCGAAATCTGTTGAGGTCGAAAGGTTATCGGAATACTAAATAGAATTGGAAATTAACGGTGGCGAATTTCGTACATTTTTTAGCTCACCTGTCACAAAGTGACAGAGTGAGCTTTTGTGATCACTCTTCGTCCGTCGTCCGTCCGTCGTCCGTCCGTCCGTCAACAATTGGCTTGTGTAGACACTAGAGGTCACAATTTTAGCCTAATCTTTATGAGACTTGGTCACAATGATCATCTCAACAAAATCTAGGCCAAGTTAGATATTGGGTCATCTGGGGTAAAAACTAGGTCACTAGGTCAAATCAAAGAAAAACCTTGTGTAGTCACTAGAGGTCACAATTTTGGTCTAATCTTTATGAAACTCGGTCACAATGATCATCTCAACAAAATCTAGGTCAAGGTCGATATTGGGTCATCCGGGGGTAAAAACTAGGTCACAAGGTCAAATCATAGACAAACCTTGTGTAGTCACTAGAGGTCACAATTTTGGTCTAATCTTTATGAAACTCGGTCACAATGATCATCTCAATAAAATCTAGGTCAAGTTCGATAATGGGTCATCCGGGGTCAAAAACTAGGTCAAAAGGTCAAATCATAGAAAAACCTTGTGTAGTCACTAGAGGTCACAGTTTTAGCATAATCTTTACGAAACTTGGTCACAATGATCAACACAACAAAATCTAGGTCAAGTTCGATATTGGGTCTTTCGGGGTTAAAAACTAGGTCACAAGGTCAAATAATAGACAAACCTTGTGTAGTCACTAGAGGTCACATATTTAGCCTGATCTTTACGCAACTTAGTCACAATGATCATAACAACAAAATCTAGGTCAAGTTTGATTTTGGGTCATCTGGGGTTAAAAACTAGGTCACAAGGTCAAATCATAGAAAAACATTGCGTAGTCACTAGAGGTCACAATTTTGGTCTAATCTTTATGAAACTCGGTCACAATGATCATCTTAACAAAATCTCGATAAAGTTCGATATTGGGTCATCCAGGGTCAAAAACTAGGTCATTAGGTCAAATCATATAAAAACCTTGTGTAGTCACTAGAGGTCACAATTTGGACCTAATCTGTACAAAACTTGGTCACAATGATCATCTCAACAAAATCTAGGTCAAATTCGACAGGTGAGCAACCTAGGGCCCTTTGGGCCCTCTTGTTTAATTATCGATCTAGTGAAATATTGCGATGTTTAATTGGCATGAGAGGTAAATTATTTAGTTACACTAACTAAAATGATGACTAGCTAGGCCCGTTTGTGAAGCATACATTCTGTTTCAAGGCAAAATTCACGTTTACAAGCGTGAAAATCTGGGTTTTGCTGAACGTCTTAGTTAGCGACCTAATTAAGGAATTGTATTCTTGATTCTGACGTTCGGTGTGTCAAGGGTGTGTATTTAAGGACTGAAGTGTTGATATATCCTGAAAGTAAAATATAGTAGCTACACGCTGATACCCGTAATATACCATTTCAATGAATAATAAACCTACACGGCTACAAATGTGTTAGGCACTTTTATAATCGGAAATATTGTAATTAATCTGTCATACACAGTAAACAGTGGTAAAATCAGATTTGGTCGGGGTAGTATTTGGATACGTGCTGACTGCCTATGACGAATAGTGAGTTGTCAGGTAAAATAAAAACTAAATGTAAATCACATATTTCGGCATATTAAGGTGACTCGTCGGTTTTCAGTTGAGCGAATGTTTACAAATCGGGGTAAATAAGACGAATTGAAAGCGTCTGACTGTCGTAAACATGCTTTAAATGGATGTGTCAACATGTTCTCATGTTTTAAACTCGTGATTTTACTGTACAGTTATAACCATATTATACTACAATGAATTACAAACTTACAAAAGAAGCTAAAGCTGAAACGTTATGTATAACTTTTTCCGAATGTTTTATACACCCAACACTCGCAACTACTGGTTACAACGTAAGTAAAACGTGGTCTAATGCGCACACATCAAACGTTATCAAAGAATTAATACTTTAACAAGCACCCGACCACTTTGAAAGAATGCTTTTGTGCATTTATTTCATAAGTTTATAGACTAGCAAATGCAGAAGAACCTACAGCTATAATTGTACCCGTCAGATTATTTATATACATGTACCCTGTTTGAATATATTCTCGCGTTACTAAGACAATAAAGTCATATAATGACAAATAAAATAATTGCCTTTTTGTTTTTAGCATTTCTTCACCCTATTTGGTCATTAAATGATTGATTTATATGGACAAAATATTGGTCAGGTCGACATAATTTTATTTTCGGCCATTTTTAAAACATGTATCATAACCTTGACATTGGAAAAAGTTGATTGTATTCTCGCGGCAAAAATCGTTAACACTCACTACAACTTAAAAACAACTCAGGGTCTCAAAATATCTAATGCAATTTATTAAACTTTTAAGGTATTTACATTGGGCAAGAAAATGTCGGCCAAGAAAAAAAATGTAAAAGTTTAAACGATCCGCATGCTTCATAGAATGCATGTAGATTCATAATATGTTACACATATATATATGATGACATTGATAGTTTAAATATGAAACAATTATTACTTTAAATATAAAACTCAGAACAGCACATATTTTCAAAAGTGTCCAATTTTTGTGCACACTCCCAGACAACATTAGCAAACATATTCCCAATATAACACAAAATTTCACTAGTTCAAACTATCCTACAGATGCTCCGGATGAGGTAATTATTAAAATAATAAATAAGAGGTCTAATATCCATAGAAAGTACATTACACATTTATAAAATTATAAAATCTTCACCTGGATTTACAACCTCTTGATAACACAAAATAGATGTGTATAGATTATTGTAAAGCCAATATTTTTCGCGATGGTTAAATTTTTGTTGATTTTGTGGTTAAACTCTATCACAAAAAGTAATTCCCATTGATTAGTTAATGTCAGAATAATGTTTTATCCTTCCGTATCATGAAATATACAAAGTTAAGACCCCACAAAATTGCATTTTTAAAAAATAAAAAAAATAATGCCCAAGAAAACAAGTATCTTTACAATAATCAATACACATCATACATGTGCTCATAGTTCTTTTCACTTCATTTTTTTGGAAATGTGTAATGTACTTTCTTTGGATATTAGGCCTCATATATTTATGTTTTTATAATTATCTCATCCGGAGCATCTGTAGGATAGTTTGAACTAGTGAAATATTGTGTTATATTGGGAATATGTTTGCTAATATTGTCTTGGAGTCTGCACAAATATTTGACACTTTTGAGTGTAAGTGATGTTTTGAGTTTTATATTTAAAGTAATAATTGTTTCATATTTAAACTATTAATGTCATTACATATATGTAGGTAACATATTTTGAATCTTCATGCATTCTTTGAAGCATGCGGACCGTTTAAACTTTTACATTTTTTTTCTTGGCTGACATTTTTTGGCCCAATAGAAATGCCTTAATGCACTACAATTTGGAGCAAGTTTGATTTCATTATTAATTCAATAATTCTACTAAAATTTCTGAGCGTTACGCAATGTGCTTTAGATTTGCCCAATCAAAAGCGCCGTTACATAACAAATGGTCCATGCGCCATTTTGTTTGCATCCATATCGGTAAAATGTCATTCAAAGCGCTGCTGAATCTATGTAGGTCACTTATGTTTACCATAGGTGGCGCTGTTCTGAGATCTTCGTAAAAATCTAATTACCACAAGGATAGGCTTAACGCGAGAATACCAGCAAATGGTATACACACGCTTTTCAAAACAAAATCATCGCGGAAACTGGACATAATGTATACAAAAGGTTAAATTATTGTGTTACCTCCCCTGGTTAATTTATAATCTAGCAGAGCTACTGCAACGAAATTTAAGATAAAACTTAGACATGTATAAGTGTCACTGTACTGGTTGCATGTACGGAAACAGTATGTTGTTCCACCTTTTTTTGGTTTAACTTATTTTTGGTCAAAAATGAAAATTTACATATTTCAAAATAACTTTAAAAATATAAATAACTTGCACAGTCTAACATAAACGTTACTCTATTGTTCCGTACAGACGCAATGTTGTGCATGTCAGGCTTTTGCAAATTTTCCCCAAAATTTAAGAATACACGTATCTTAAAAACTAGCCGAGAAAAACTGTAAGGAACAGCTATAAATATTTGCTTGATAAATACAACAGGTTTGATCTACCTAGTAGGCTTGTACAGGCAGATCAAAGACCTTCATGTCATCTTAATTATAAAAAAGGAAAGTAATGTGTACAAAAGCACTGAAAATGGTATATTAAAAGAATAGTTGTATCAATCAGAATTCAGAATACGTCTTTTTTTATAACAGAAACGGTTGCCATGGCAACACAAACGTTTTTGTTAAATTGACATATTTCAAAGATTTCTGTTTTGTTAAAATCGGACGATAAAACACACATTGTTGCATATTTGTTTAAATAGAAAAAATGTTGCTATGACAACAGACAGCGACAAAAATATATATAAAAACATTTACAGGCGGGAGTGTATATTTTATCTAGAAAATAATAAAATCGGGTATGGCGCCAACAAAACACCTTATTATAGTATCTGCCCCTTTGATAAATAATTGAGAAGATTGTCTTACTTCAGCTTTAAGTTTGTGTCCGCTTTCCAACTCCCACGATTTTACTAAGTTTTCAACAGTTCTTTCAAGAGAGCCTTCTTTGTGTAGTTTTGAACGCTCTGCTAAATACTTCTTGTCAACGATGGAATAATCCGGCTTTTCATGGCGCCAAGTAATTCCGTTACCTTCCATTGAAAACCGCTCTGGGGCAGAATTCGACATTTTTGCAAGGATTTCACCTTGTTGACAAGCAAAGCTCTGTCCACTAAGTGTAACAAACGAAACATTGAACGGTGCGCATGCTTCAGTGGGACGGTTCACGAGTTTACGACCGTCAACTAAAAATAAGTCATTTCGGGAGTTCATTATCAGATAATTAAGTCCAACTGTACAACGATTGCTTGAACAAAACTGCTTCAAATCCTACAATTCTGTTTCGTTGTTCCCGTATTGTATTATCAGTAGCGAAGCACGCCCAGTCAAAACAAATGTGTTCACTGCTTTTAATTGTTTGCTTACATATCCTTTTAGTATTGTAAACCATTTTATTTACTATGTAGTTTTTATTGAGGTATTAAAGGGGCTGCCTCACAGATTGGGCTAAAAGTTTTGTATGTCGTGATTGTCCAACCTAACCAAGTATTGATGTAATAGAAAGCCACTGACGGTTGTTTTATGAAAGATTTGGTGCAAATAAGGAATTTTAACCACTCTCGATATCAAGTATTTTTTTTATTGAAAAAGGCGCTAAGTTCCTTCCAACATGCTTTTTGAATTATGGAACTCACACGTGATCGAACTTTAACATCAACAAACTACAGCTTAAACACCAGTGGGGTATTCGGTTCATTTTTCGATTCATTTGTATCAAATGTGTACAAAATGCAGGCAATTTAAGTAATAGTAGTGTTAATTTCTATAGGGTATTGATACCCTATATATTTTTTTATGGTAAAATACTAAACAGCTACAAAATAGTTTCTCAAGTTATTTTAGATGTCAGTGTGTTTGTGAATTGGATATACATGTACAGGCAACTACACAACAATCACGCGAATCATTGACAATTTTATTTTATTTTTGCAATAAATCAATATGTGACGAAGTCCCTTTAAATGAGCACACTTTAGTGTATATCATCCGCTTGGCGTGTTCTAACATATAGAGAAACTCGGGTCACTGTCCGGTGAGAACAATGTTATCAGGCGAGGTGAGCGTTTGGCGAGTCACCCCGGACGATATCGCCGAGTCTGATAACATTGTTCGATCCGAACAGTGACCCGAGTTTCTATTTATCATGCAACCAGCATCACGGAACAAGTAAGGGACGTAAATCCTCAATTTTTAAAGTTACAACCGAAATGCGGGTTTTAGTAGATCCAGTTATCTCGCCGAATGACACAACTAAATGTGCTTCCGCGCGCAAAAATAGTTCTCAATTCTACGCTGCTTAACAAAAAAAATGATATTTGAATCATATATTCAGAACGGGAAATCTTAGTAAGTAGTATTACCAAATAACTACATCGTGTCATAAAAGTAGAATAAAATTTCGCTCATGAATTTTTGAAGTTTTCTGGATGAATCATCAATGACGTACGTGTGTGAACAAGGTCGTTACTACGTCATAAATTCGTCTGTTATTCTTAACAATGCCTTGGAATAAATATAAACATGGACTATGCGATACACTTGGTTGTTTGCGGAAACTGTTAGTGCAAAATTGAATTCCGACGGGGGAAATAACTTCAAGATTGAACAGTTTATACACGCTTACACGTCCTAGTCAAGTTAGTGGGTGGAGAATGGCAGTAGGGAGACCTCAATGCTTGGGAAACAGATGGAAATATAATATGGTAAGACATTAGCTTGTTGAAGAGCCTATTATATTTTTTTATGTTTTACCTATGTATAAACCGTATTGTACACTGAATTCTAACAATGATTTAACTGACACACTTAGTCTTAAGATTCGCCAAAAATTTCGGATTTTTTTCATTTTCAACGATTTTGTATGCGCATCGTATCGAGTCTGCAAATAAGTTTAAATTTCCATTTTGTCCAGTGTATTTGATGTAGTACCGTTGGCTATGTATACCTTTTGTTTATTTATCTTTGATGATACTACGCCTGTGGATTTATGTGTGTTTATTGTTTTTTTCAGGGCCTTTCCCAAACGATTGATTCGTGGATGACCCGTATGAATTCAAGAACAATTACACTGGCGTAGCCCTACCTGGCGAAGAAATTTTGCTGATGTTGGTTGTAAATCTAAACTTCGATTAAATATTAGCTATCAAAAGTGTATTTTTGTAGTTTTCAATAATATCTAGGTCAATTTCAGAAGGAATGAGAAATGGGAAAATAGTCCGTGATTTGTGGGCGGAGCCAAAAAGTGTTCTCAGGCTACTAGCAGCCTATTGACCTGAGAACACTTAATGTTCTCAGGTCATGTGTTATCAGGCAGTTACCATGGCAATTGCATGATAAATACACGTAGCATTAATGTCACTGACTTAATTCCCCTACCATCATGACTATTTTAACATTTAAAGGTGCTGCCTCACAGATCGGGCTAAAAATATTTTATGACATTATTATTCTACCTAACCAAGTATTTTTATAAAAGAAAGCCACTGGTGGTTGCTTTATGAAAGATTTATGGCATATAAGCAATTTAAATCACCTTTGATATTTAGCACTCAGTATTTTTCTGTTTGAAAATATCGCAGAGTTTACTTCCAAAATGTTTTGTGATTGATGTAATTCACACATGATCAAACTGTAACTTCAACAAACTAAAGCCGACACATCTGCGAGGTATACGGTTCGTTTCGCAATTGGTTTTCATCGAATGGAAACAAATGTCAGGCAATTTTAGTGATAGTAGTGCTAATTCTATAGGGTATTAATACCCTATAGAATTTTGGGTGTAAAATGCTAAATTACTACAACATGCCAATGTTTCCCAAGTTATTTTTATGTCAATGTGGTTGTTTATGGCATACACAGGAAACTATACCAAAATTACATGAATATTTGACAATTTAATTTTATTTTTGCAATACACCAATACGTGAGGCAGTCCCTTTAAACAAATGCTTCGAATTCCTAGAATTAAATAATACATCTCTCATGTGTTACATGAATATACACCATGCACTGTATAATTAGTTTATATATCTGTAACGATATATGATCTCAGTAAAGCGTAACGTGGTTTTACACATTCAATATTTATTATTAAAACGAAAAGCACTTTAACATATTGATTTAACTATCCTGGGGCGTTCAATAAAATTTTATTATTGTGTTTAAAGTGCGTCTTATCAACTATGGCGGAGACTTTTTGCCATCGACTTCTGTCGTATTGACATATGATGAAGCACACCATAAAAACTTTAGGTTGTGCACCTATATCACAAGGCAATATTTATGTCTGCATTTAGGCCACTAATCATTACAAAAAAACAGAATTATTACAGTGCGCAAGCTAAGAGAAGTATAATCAAAGCACTGAGAGTACAGGGTGGAGGCGATCCGGTTGCTGCTACTAAAGCTTAAACCGACTTTACACGTTTAATGTTCGTTTTCTTACTGCCGATCTTGTCTTGAATGTCAAAATAGGCATATGTGACTATATAGGCATGTTGAGTATCTAAATAATTGTTAAAAGGTGCATATTAATTTATATGTAATACGTGTGTTGAATGCGTATATCTAACGTGGCTTTAAAATAATACTACGCGCCTATATCAGATTCTACAGTACCGTCTTGTAATCACTTCACTCACAGCGGGAGACAGTCTATAGAAAGAGGCTAGCTATTACAGCGACACCATATGATTGCATAACAGTACTTTGCAGACCGTATACGATTCATTGATAAAACCATCACTTGACCGTAGTCTGAAGTTTCTTAAAATAGCTTTACAGCCAGGACATTTGATGAACACGTCATTTTCGTACTATGGAACAAGTTCCGTATCAGCAGGTGTAGTGATTTTTTTTGCCAAATTATCGATTTAACGAACAGTTTCTGATCTAATTTTTGATCTTAGAATAAACAAATTTTGCTGATTGGCTTAAATCAGTTAAAACATTTGGAGAAACATATGTAGCAGTATTGGGAATGTTGACAGTTTCTGGAACTGCTTGAATGCGGATTTACATAGCAGCCTAAAGGCGGTTAATTTTATATAAAGAAATGGGCAATGGTAGTAATGAGAGGCTTAATCGCCTCCCAAAAACATATTGAGCTCAGTTATACATTAAAGGTGCTGCCTCACAGATTGGGCTAAAATTTTTGAACATCGGGATTTCCATCCTAACCAAGTATTGATGTTATAGAAAGCCACTAACCGGTTGCTTTATGAAAGATTTGGAGCAGAAAAGCAATTCTAACCACTCTCGATATCGCCCACTGAGTATATTTTTTCTTGAAAAAAATCGCTAAGTTTCCTTCCAACATACTTTGTGAATTATGTAATTCACACATGATTGAACTGTAACTTCAACAAACTACAGCGTAAACATCAGTGAGGTATTTGGTTTGTTTTTCGATTCGTTTTCATCAAATGCGAACAAATTTCAGGCAATTTAGGTAATAGCAGTGTTAATACTATAGGGATTAATTATATAGGGTATTAATACCCTATAGAATTTTTGATGTAAAAATACTAAATAACTACAAAATATCGAAGTTTTTCAAGTTAGTTTAGATGTCAGTGTGGTTGTTTATGTGATATACAGGCAACTATGCCAAAATAACGCGAATAATTGACAATTTTATTTTATTTTTGCAATACACCAATACGTGAGGCAGTCCTTTTAATACAAGTAGATCAAATTGGTTTCGGTATGAAATTATTCGCGATATCACTTTTAGTTAAATCATATTTTATTGCACAATAGCTTGAATGCAGAACAAATATTGAGTGAGGTTGCGTTTATCATCACTTACGTAATTAAATTGAGAAGCAGTGGTTATTTATCTATTCGTTAAAATAGTGCAGATGTTCATTATAATTTATGAAAATGGCATCATTATTCTATCAATCCTATTCCATTTAAAAAATATTCCCCAGGGAATAATAAAGTTCACCCTTATCATACTTTTTAAAAGTTTATTTGACACAAGTTTACTTTCTGTATTGAGATACGCACTAACCGCCCAATTTTTTTTATAAACAAGTGTATAATGATAGTCACGAGTAATATGGCAAAACATACACTTAGTGATTTGCTCAATAAGACTGACATTCACTTGTTTATGTCAAATTAACTGTTTCTTCGTCGTGCTAGGAATTTATAAGTTACAAGTTTTTTCTTCATTCGACCTATAAATGAGCAATTTAATATTCATTTGTTAAAACCGACACGTCGTCTTTGTTAACTTGAAGTTTCTGAGCGAAGTGTGTCTAACTATACGACTACGTTTGCTGAAGACACCTTATTGACCACTACTTGAGACATCAGAACATTTTACCAATACATTCATCATGACCAATTTAAAACAAAACGCGTCCAAAATGCGAATAATTAATAGCAGGCCCCGCTAGATGACACAACGTGATATCTAAAAATAGATTTTAACATATTATCATTGAAATAATATCAACATCTCATATTTCATTTATCAAGAACGTCTTATAACCCTTAATATATCGACCCTAAAAACAAGTTTCATACCAATTATAATAGACGGTAGTGTGTCCACATGTAACTGTATCATTGATTAAGAGAGTAAAAAAAAATTCTTCGTAAAATTTATATATTCTATACCAGGTGGATTTCAAAGGAATTGACTAGATTTTCAAGGTATCAAAAACAAGCGTTGGCATTCGATATCTTCATAAAGTAAGTATATTGATACAAAATAGTGTAATAAATACTTCAATGCAAAATCCCATCGAAATTAATCAACTAGGTCAAAAGTTATGCCACGAATGTATTTCACGGTGTCTATCCCATCACTGAGGTGCATTCAAAAATATACAAAAAATAGAAATATTGAGGATATGTCGTAATTACCGTTATATATAAACATAACAATGTGGTAAAATTAAAGAACGCAACAGTTGGAACAGAGTTACCTGGATGACACATGTTAACTTAATAAAATGTATACGTTTAAGCCGAAAAACGAATCAGCAGCATATTTTATTGTCAAACGATTCCATGTTTGTCAGAATGTTCCGAATGACCTTTTTGTGACAGCGATTTTCATTGGTTTATTTTTATACGCTAACCAATGAAAATGACCGTAAGAAAACGGTCGATTTCGCTAAAACCCACAATGACAGTCCCAACAGCGTTTTACGCCATCGAAAATTGTAAGCAAAGTTTAAAGTTTGAATTATATCGTATGAAGGTAAATTTAAGCATGCTTTCAATGCACCTTTTACCCATGTATTTAAAATGTATTTATAGAAATATTTGTATAAATTGTTTGTGTATTTTGTTTGGGCAATAAAATATGTTTAAACTAAAAAATTACGTGTTTTAGTTCACCTACAGCCTTATAAAGATAATTAATGCAGTAAATATTGTAAATTATGAAAAACAAAATGCACCGCAGTGACTGTTGGGCTCAATGCCTATGTAATCAACCTTGTTATGGATATATAAATTTTACAATTTTTTTTATTTTTTAAAAATCTTAATCAATGGTACAGTTACCTGTGAGCGAGCCATGGAGGCTGTGGTATTTACAAATATGATTTGAGTTTACTGGTTATGTGTTATAAGTGTACACTAAGTTTTTGCACTGAATAAAGGTGGTGGAAAGCGCTTGGCCTATGTGACGGACATCTGGTCCCAATCTCCCAAAGGATCTCAATATGAGCTAAATCTCATCTCACATAATGTCATTCATCTTTGACGTAATTTCCATGGAAGGAGGGACTTAAAATTGGCCCCACACAACAGACATATTATTCCGAGTTAATTGCGGTACAATGTCAAGATCGCAAACTTCTGGGTACTGTTTTACTAACATCGCGTAAATGTCGCGTAAGTTTGCGCATATAGTTGTCACTTAAGCAAATCCTTAAGTGTGTTTTACTAATCGATCGCAAGTTGTTGAATACATTTACGTAAAAATATTGAATATTGCAAGTAGATCGGGCTACAATAGAGAGGTTGCGATTCGAACGTGTACGACAACGTGTACGTGTAGCTACCCGTACATGTATGCGTACACGTTGCAATTAAAATTAGCTTGCGATACACAACGTGTGCGTGTAACATCACATGACAGTTGTGATATGATTTCCTCGTTAATCGATAAATAGTGTTTATATAAACTCACTGAGACTATCGGCGATAATATCTTGGGTTTCTCGTGCATACGCATACCTGTGTGACGCAGTACACATTATATTTTCGTCTGTCACACGTCCGTTACATGTAGAAACTACACATTCCTGCATGACGAAATAACCACAAATAGTATTCACGTACACGTACACGTTACACGTTGCCTTTCGCAACCTCTCTAATATTACCAATATAACGGGAACCAGAGTGAATAAATATACATATACAACACCAACTCAAGTTCTATCCTATACTTACAAGTTCGATAACTTTTGATGATTAAACATGTTTATATTACTAATCATGGTCTATAACAAGTGACGGTCAAAAAACAACAGTGTGTGGCAAAAACTCTTCACTACGTTCATATTTGCTATTTACGATTACTCCAACCCTGCGTAGAATTACGCCAATACTTACGACAGAACATGAGAAAAAATATCTTAGTAAAACGCATAAATTTGCGCAAATATTATCGACGTACGCAATATTTACGGAAAATTTAGAGTAACGCTAGCGTAAATGCTTTGATAAAACAGTACCCTGATGTATCCAAAATTCAGACTCTGCTTTTAGCAAAATCTCATTTTGAGCTGAGAATTATATTTGCCTTGAGAGACCGGGACCTTGGGCTGGGATTACAACCAATACTTACACTCAGCACTCAACACTCAAATATTGAAAATGTATTATAATGAGCCCTTTTCCTACATTGCAAATCTAAATGAGGAAAATGTATAGAATTGTTATAAGAGTATTGAAAATAACATTTGATACATTTTTTGCCATTGTGTACTATTTATGAGGTATATATGTAATTATTAAATCTGAGTGCCACACTCAGCACTCAGACTGATAAATTGCAATTATAGCTCTCAAATACTCCTAATTACACGATGAAGTAAGCCAAAAATAATAGTTAGTACCTATTTAGCATAATAACAACTGCTTACTCTAAAAAATGCCGATATAAACCTCAAAAGAGTGAATTTCAAGATTTGAGTGAAGAGTGCTGAGTGTAAGTATTGGTTGTAATTCCGGGCCCTGGTCTCGATAGTTCAGAAATATTGTCTCAATAGTCTTTCTCAAACCTCCATTGTTTTTAATAGTCTTGCGTTCACCGTAACACATTGGATATTTATGTTTTCATCGCTAAATACACTATTGCAATGCGATCAAGCCCGGTGAATCCGCATGAAATACCTCAAGTTGTGCATGTATAGCATTTTGTCTTGGGGGTATCGAGATATGAGACGAAGTTGAACGACTACGTTTCAAGATTACCACTTTCCTATTCTAAGCCAGCGAATAGTATTGCTGTAGGTAAACTTTGGGTCAGGGAATTTCAGTTCAGACTAACACGTGGTTATCACCCTTGTGTTATTGCAAAACAATCGGGACACCTCGGAAATCTTATGAATCATCTCTCGGGTGTAAATAGAACGTCGCCATTTTTGATGGAATACACACCCATCAAGCAAGCGCTGTGCAGCTGCGTGTTATGCTCAAGGAGTGTAGCGAAATTGTATTGTTTAAACAATAAAACAGATTTTGATAAGTTACGGTCTATTTTCTTGGCCCATTTACTTCTGCGTAGGATTTAAGAAAGAAAGCTTCTGGATTCATCCGCTTGATTTATCCCGTAAAAATGCCGTACGGACCGTTCCGATTGATTGCAAAACATACAGCTTATGGAGGAGTAGCAGTTGTGTACAAAACCACTCTTAATCTCCAGCTTCTTACTTCTACCAATGATAAAGTTGTTACCACTTTTGAACACATGGAATGCATTGTAACCATTAAGAACGATTCTCTGCGTCTGGCTGTGGTGTATAGGCCACCCCATAATCGTAAAAACGGTCTTAAGACATGTACTTTCCTGGAAAATGAGTGGCCATCATTTCTGGCCAAACTTGTAACTACAGAAAGTAACATCATTATTGTTGGGGATGTAAACATCCACCTTGACACCCTTTCGAACCCAGAGCCTGCCAAGTTCACCAGTGTACTTGAATCTTGCGGCATGCAGCAGCATGTAACTGGGGCAACTCATGTGGCTGGATACACATTGGATTTGCTTATCATCAGACACACTGACACTACTGTTTCACAAGTTGAAATATTGGACCCTGGACTCCCTGATAACAGTGGAAAGACGTCACGTGACCATTTTGCAGTAGTATTTAAAGCATGCGCTGCTAAACCTGCTCCTATGAGAGAAACTGTGAATTTTAGAAAGCTAAAATCGATTGATGTCAATGAATTAAAAAAAGACATTAAATCATCAGATGTTTTGAAAAGCGGGCTGCACATTTCCGATGTTGATGAACTTGTTGAGATGTATACCCATGGACTGTCATCACTCATTGACAAACATGCTCCACTCAAATCTAAAACCATTGTTTTAAGACCTTCTTGTCCTTGGTACACTGGAGATCTACATGACGCCAAACATCTGAGGCGTAAACTTGAGCGAAAATGGCGAACCACTAAATTAACGATAGATCATGAAATATATAGAAATCAATGTTCGGCAGTCAACAAATTGCTAAAACAATCTAAAGTAACCTATTATACAGATAAGGTAGAGTCATGTGGTCGCGATCAGAAAGAGCTGTTTAAGATAACTAAACATCAGTCTGACGGGCGATGCTAAGGAAGTGGTGTTACCATCTAATAAATCGGCCAAGATGCTTGCACAGGACTTCAGTGACTTCTTCATCAACAAAATTGAAGGAATATGAACTGAAATCGCCTCGACTACTCAGTCAACCCAACATGGTGACACTGCTGAATTCGACACACCTTTTCGAGAACAGCAACTTTCTGATTTTTCTCCGACTTCAGAAGAAGAAATCCGGAAACTGATAAATAGATCACCTAGTAAATCATGTGAGCTTGACCCAATCCCAACATGGTTGTTGAAGGATTGTTTAAATGAACTACTGCCAATATTAACACGACTATTCAATGCATCACTTGAAAATGCTTATGTACCCACGGCTTTTAAAAGCTCCAGAATAAGACCACTGATAAAGAAGCCAGGCCTTGATCAAAATGTAATGAAAAAATACAGACCGGTGTCAAACTTACCTTTCATTTCCAAAGTTCTTGAGAAGGTAGTCGATGCTCAACTAGATGAGCACTTAACACTGTATAATCTCCATGAAGGACGCAAGTCAGCATATAGAAAATTCCATTCTACTGAAACTGCTTTACTTCGTGTGCAAAATGACATCATGTGTTCTCTAGGCCAGAATAAAGCTACTGTCCTCGTCATGCTTGATTTATCAGCAGCATTTGACACCATTGATCACACCACCCTCCTACGCCGACTTGAAAATCATTTTGGTATAGTAGGCAAACCATTGGAGTGGATGAAATCCTATCTGTGTGACCGCTACCAGACTATGTATTGATGGTGAACTTTCGGAACCAGTACTGATGAATTATAGCGTACTTGGTCCCAAAAACTACATCATGTATACAAAACCAGTGGGTGCAATCTGCAGAAAGCATCAACTGCAACACCATTTCTACGCTGATGACTCCCAGTTGTATATGGCATTCCAACCGAAGGATTGCGTTTCACGCGATGAGACACTGCAACGAATTGAAGCATGTCTGAAGGATATCTTGCTCGGGATGAAGAACAATTTGTTGAAACTTAATGCAGACAAAAACGGAATACCAATGCTGCCGAGAATATCACAATGAAAGTTGGTGACGCTGTGATCAGCCCATCATCAGTGGTGAGAAACCTTGGTGCCATGTTGGATTCACACCTGAATATGGATAAACATGTAAACTCTGTCTCCAGGTCTTGTTCCATGCAGATCCGACAAATAGGTCAAATCAGACAATATTTGACAGTTGATGCAACAAATTCCCTCATAAATTCTTTAGTAACATCAAGACTGGATTATTGCAACTCATTACTGTGCGGCTCCCCAAAAAACATTCTGAACAAACTACAAAATATTCAAAATACAGCTGCCCGCCTCATCGCACGGATACCGCGATACAACCACATCACTCCTGTGCTGAAGGATCTTCACTGGTTACCTGTACAATACAGAGTGGAGTACAAGGTATTGACTCGTGTTTACAAAGCACTACATGGAAAGTCCACAGGCTACATCAGAATTATGTTGGAAATATATACTCCACAAAGACAGCTTAGGTCACAAAATGACTCTATTCTTTTAGTTGTGCCGAGGATGAGGACTGTATCATACGGTGATCGATGTTTCATGGCTGCAGCTCTGGAATGCACTGCCAACAGCACTCAGAGATAGTAAAACACTACCATCATTCAAGAAAGCGCTAAAAATGCACTGTTTTATATTACTAAAGCATATTCTGGCTGATTATTAGTTTGACTTTTTAAGGGTCTCCTAAAAGGTAGTACAGTTATACCTTTGGAGACGGTTTCTTGTAGCAGTGGTATGTGACGCTGTTCTTGAAACACTAGTACAGTAGTAAATAATGTCTTATAAATCGGGGGTTTCTTGCCTGCTTAAAGGAAGTATCACTATTCCTTTGGAGTTAGTTTCTCGTGGCAGTGGTATGTGAAGCTGCTCTTAAAACACCCATTTTAGGGGGTATTTGAGGGAGGATTTTAGCCTTAAACTTTAATATTATATTATACTTTTGTTGTTATGTTTGCATGCATATATCTATGTAAAATTGTTTTAACTATGCCTTAAATGTAATTTTAAAGCACTTTTGAACGTGTAATTACATGATATAAGTGCTATATAAGTATGGTATAATAATAATAATAATAACTCGATAAATTGCAATACAAAAACAAACACAAAATCCGCTATATTTATCGTTTCTGAATACAAATGTATTTAAGAGCATGAAAACTTTACATGTTGTGCTATAAATGTGTGAATGTTTTCATTGGTAAGTGTTACGGTCCTTGATTGTAATCCATAACAAAAATATAGGCAATATTGTGTTTTTATTTTTGTACTGCAATTTATCGGGTTGGAGTTTTATTTTACTTTTTTTTTATATACTATTATTTGTAAAACCAATTTTGCAACAGTTGACCAAACCGATTAATGTTTGTAAACATCACGTTATCCTGGGCGCACTATAGTTCAATTTTGAACTCTGAGCCATGACCTATCCGACTAGTCCATTTTGGCGGGTAGACTATCATTTATTACGCTCGGAGCGCATTTTTCTTACAGACATCTGTTTATAACCAGATTACAGTTTAGTGCAGTCGGCAAGGTTCAGAATTTCTAACCTAGAACTCGTTGGTTCGATTCCCTGATTCGCTATTTTTTTTTTAATTCGTTGTTTTATGTTATGTGAAGAGATTTTAAATAAAAGATTTTGTTTATATTTTTAATTTATCCATTGAAAGGTGTCGATTCAATATATTAATCATTTTCACTCATTTCGATTGTTGGTGTATTTCGACCTTACTGACATCCTATATTCAGTTGATTAGCCTTCAAAACGTTCTACAATATACATGTAACAAATGTGGGTTGTCACATATACTAGTATTACACGGATTTTACAAGTTGTGTGCATTAAAAAAAAATAATAAAAATGAAAAACTATTTTGGTGAGATTCGAACTCGCCCTGATCGGACAAAAGTTATTTTACAATGTATCAAGCGCTTTACCGTCACGACCAACCAGAGACTTGAAATATTTGGCCTTAATTGTGTTACTTATCGTACTGGTCAAACCTATACAAACCTATATCGATTAGAGGTTAAAACCTTAAAAGTGCAGTCACGGCTCAATGCTCGAAATCGGACTATATAATCACTTGGATCGGTGCACGAGTTAATCATGCGATGAGTTAAAAATAACAAAATCAACTGACTGTAAGTGGAAAAGACAGGGTTTCCCATACAAAAACTTAGCTTGGGGCGTGTTTTGTGAAGACAACGAATGGTACAGACGATGTACTAGATATTGAACTTTGTCAAGTAAATAACGAATATTTCGCATAAAATCAGGCATATATTTTGGTTGTTAATTGGATCGGGTACAAATAGGTATTCTAGGTCGAATGAACTAAAACTTGATCGCTTTAAAACTTTATTTTGTTAGCATTGGCTGCGGGATTCCATTTTGGAGGGGGGATGCGTTGCACTCCTTCAGTATTATATATAGAGAGCGATATTGATTAGATCGACTGCTATGATATTTCATGGATAGAATTTTAAATGCCCGAGGTATAATTTACATTGAAAATGCACATCATATTTTTGTAAGCGAGGAGTATCACGAAGACGCTCGATGGGTAACACCAGATCGATATTGCACGATTTGCTCGCGGAAAGTTATATATTTAACGGAAGATGTACAAGCATAAAGGTCAGGACCATGTCAAATTCTCCGTACTATATTCCTGCTGTATATTTGAAACAATTCTCATAGTGTACATGCGCACTGGTAGACACCATACAGCCCCCACTTCGGACGAAATATTAAGAAATTGTCAGGCCAAAGTTTAAATCGGACCAGAGTCTGAAGAAATGTATACTTAAACTTTAATAAATGGAAAATGTAAGTTTGTCTGCATTATCCGTAAATAGAGGTCATTTTCAATGCAAATTTGCATCAAATAACCAAAATAATCAGAGGAATTAATGACCACATTTACACATTAGAATAAACATTACACTGCCTAAATTTGTTCACTTTAAGTGGATCACATACATATTGACAGAAAAAGGATTGAAGACTTACTGAGTAAGTATCGATACACAGTAACTGCTCTACTTTCGTAGGGGGCCTTTTCGCTGTACGGTTTTTATCAGTGATACGTGTCATGAAGTTTTGGTTGACATGAAAACATAAAAGCATCACAATTCAAAGCACAATGCCCAACACATAAGTGAACGAGCAAATGAGCAAATGCAACACACTAGAAAACATAAACTACAATGTATAAATAAAAACAACTTTTAAAACTTATTGCTTTTTTACAATGCTTGGCTCAAATATGCCGCATACTTAAGATTTCGTCTATCGACCTAACATAAACCAAGTCCTATAATTGCCCTTTATTTAATGATAAACCTATATATTAATGTTATATTTTCGCATGTGTCGATCGATAGGGAAAAGAAATATGCAAGGTTATGTTGAAATCCAATATCCACGAGACGCACGTGCAACAAACATACATGTGTTAACCCGACGTGCACATCGCATCTGTACTTAACCACACAATTAATGAATATGGATATTTATCGCCCATGCACAAACAAATAACAGTCAAGTCATGCTACCGTGAGAGTGACGTTGTCATCTATGCGAACACAAAATATTACAACCATTGTCTGAACAGGTAGAGCGAAAATAGTATGTTACTTTTAGCATTAAAATTATAGCTGTCTGTATAAGCCTTTATAGTTGGTTTTACATCGTAATGGTAGACATGACCACTGCGTCACTCCAATTCTTACCCTGACATGACTATATCTGTGAAAATTTACTTCATAATATTGAACAATAACATTTTATTCAAATTGTAAGTATAATAAATTATTCTTATACATAAAAAAATTATATAAAGAGTACTCTATTATATTTATTTATTTGAGTCTCATCTATATTTACAACATATATTGCACACGACATAAACACAAATCATATATAGCCACTCTTAATAAGAGTTATAAGAGACATTATCTACATTATAATAAAACATCAACTATCACAAGATACATGTACCGTGTATAAAAATCTGATATTACACATTGTTACATAGTATGTGTTTAAAACTGAAAAACAGTTGTTAATCCTTATTAAAATAAAAATTTTAAAAAAAAGAAATTATTAAGATACTGAGAGTTATCGTGCACTATAGCGCATATTTAAGAAATGACTTATGAAATCTACTCAGGACCAATCAGATTGGTTCTAATTTGATTAACAACTGTTCTTCAGACGAACTAAAATACTATAATTTAATCAAATACGTACATTATTTACAAAGATAAAAAGAACGACGCTGTAAAATATTGTAGCAGGTTTTGGCACCTATACGTATCATCTCTGAGTTTTTGAAAAGAAAGATTAATTTATCCATATCTGACATATTCAAAAATTTATAATCAATTGAAGTTGCTTTTGTGTACAATGTTTGTCTCAAATCAGAGTAAGAAATACAATCTAGTATTACATGTTTCTCATCCTCAATGATGTCACAGAACGGACATTTTCTGTTATGTATCGGAATGCCTTCGTACCTGCCAGTCTCTATACGTATGGGAGCCACCCCACATCGAAATTTGCTAAAGGCGGCTCTGTGTCGTGGTGGCATAATGATTTTACAGTTGTACGTTTCAACAGAGAAGTCAGTTTTAAATAATTGGTATGTACGTAATTTGTTGCCACCACGGCCCGACGGTCCTGTGACGTCATTGATTGATTGGTTCCAGTCATTACAATATTTTACATGTAAAGCAGATGCTATTATATGAAAGTGAGAGAGATATAATATATATATACACAGGGTGTTAAAAAGTTGGTTTTCATTATTACATTTCATACTAAATTTTATCATAGGCAATCATGATATATAGTAATGCATATGTAACAACAAGGAATAACATAGCTGAATTATAAAACAAAGTTCAAGTAATAAAACTGAACACAAACCAACATTATAAAACACAGTTGAAGCAATAAGACTGAACACATATTAAGCAGCAAAAACTATGTACACGTGGCACATTTGCATTTTGGGCCAGTCCAGGTAAGCACCAGTCTGACAAATTATTTATATCCACAGTTCTTATGTCATTTGGCAGACTGTTCCACACCCTGACCGCCTCAAATCTAAATGAATAGTTGCCATACCCTACAGTCCTCACTCGTGGGACTTCTAATGTGTTTACATAAGAAGAGTCTTTTTTAGTAACAAGTGGGTTCAAGTATTCTGGTGATATATCATGAATGATTTTGAAGGTTTCAATAGCTATGGTTCTTAGTCTGCTTAGTTGAACGGTTGTTATTTTTAGGGTTTCATAGAAGGCGATATAGTCATCAAAGACAATTCTAAGGTCCCTGTATTGTATTTTTCATATTTTCAGTGTTTCTTTTGCTACAGAAGTGCCCAAGGAGGAGACAATAATTAAAATTTGATCTGATGAAGGTTTTAAAATAATGAGTCTTGTACCTAATTTTAGAAATTTACTTAGTCTCTGGAGAACGTTCAATTGTCGAGCTGCTTTTCTACATAGGTTGGTAACCTGGCATTTTCAGTTAGTAATCTAGATCTATACCTCAAAGATTTACTTCATTATCACATTGAATTTCGTTGTTTTTTACTTTGAAGGATTTTATTTCTCTGTTTGCTTCCGATCATACACACATAGCTTGAAACTTTTCCAGCTAAGCTTGCATTTGATTGGTATCAAACCAGCGTATTAGAGATTTGCTTTCTGTTTCTAAGCTTTATTAAAAAATGTTTATGTTTGAATGCGTAAAAGATAGTGTGTTGTCATCTGCGTAATTATATAAAGTGGATTTATATAAAAATGTAAAATATGTCATTTATGGAAATATTAAAAATACGAGGTCCTATTATAGATCGCTGTGGAACACCTTTAATAATTTCTAACCATTCATTAGTGTTGTTAGTAATCTTGACTCTTTGTTTTCTTTCACTTAGGTAGCGTGACATTAAAGAACATGCATCAACAGGCTTTTAGTTTCATAATGATTAGGTTGTGTGGTAGGCAATCAAAGGCCTTAGACAGGTCCATCAGCACCCCTCTTTTTGGTCATTTTGGTTTCAAAAACTGACTCTGGCATTGATTGTGGTTAAATACTTATTATACACCATTTCCTTTTATTCATTGTCAATTCGTAATACATGCATTCAATCTCAGTTGGTTCTAGATCCTTCCTTCGTTTAAAGGGGAGGTCAGATAGGACAATAGTCATTTAACCGCGGCCATGGGAGTTTCTGTGGCGGCGTTCCATTTTGAATTCAATATGGCGAGAAGCAAACATAATTCAACAAGTTACGACAGGTTACAAAAATTAACCGATATAAATAAATTGAAAAATCTTAATTTGAATTCACAAGTTCTTCGTCGTTCAGATCACCAGTTTCCTAGGTCTCTGTTCTTCAACTTCTCCATGAATTTCAGAATATATCTATCTTCTTGTATTCCCCTAGCACTACACAGAGTGTCTTCCAAGTTAGAATAACACCGACGGTAGTGGTTGATTGTTGCATCGGAAAACTCCATATACTCCCTGAAATAATTTTTACAACTTAGTTCAGAGTTCTTTGATTTGTCGTTACTCAGACATTCCTGTCCTATTTTTGCGAATGTTGTGCGTTTGTGTTAGGGTGGAATGTCGTAAAAAAGTTATCTCCCTTTTATCACTTGTGACAGCCATATTATTAAATTTTCGTAGATTTCGACGCAAATGGGTTCGACACATAAACCAACGACAATAACAAACTGTTTTCAAAAAAGAAACGTAAACAAATAACTATTACGCTCACGGCATGACTCCAAACATCCCAAAAAATATGTTTTCAGCGAGGTAAGACGTATCCTCATGAATAATATGCAGCATATTCGAGCTTGCATAGGTCAACTTCAAAAGAGTAAAACACATAAGGTAAGCTTACTGCTTCCCCGTGAATGGCCCACTGTAACGTAGAATTGATTTTGTCAACGATTGCGAGGTTTAACTACTTCCAAATTCGTGTCTGTAACGAACCAACACCATTCAAAATGGATCGATCAAGATTTACGACAGAATTTCACAGTAGGTTGTTGTTGTGTAACGTATAAACACACCTAGCCAATCATATAGCGTGAAACAGAAAGCAGTTCGGGCGACGTCATGGGATATAAACAAGGTGAAATTCAGTTGAAAACCATAATCGGTCTACTTTGAATGGTGTTTGTTCGTTACAGAAACGAATTTGGATGTAGCTGATGCTCACACTCGTTGACAAAATCAATTTTACGTAACAGTAGACCAAAAAGCACCATCCGAATATGCATGTAAGTGCATTAAAAAAGACGATGGGTGATCTATGGATGTCATCTTTCCATAGTGGGTCACTTAAATGTAATGCTCCATATAGCATTTATGACGCTCAAAATGTTTGCAAAAGACTCAAATCTGTTTAGAATCTGACAGTACGTATGCTAATGTGAAATATCTAGCATTGAGCAAGTACTAATTTATTCATTTTACAAGAAAATCAGGGCGACGACAGCATTTTTTTCCGTTTTGTTCATCTATCTGTAGAATGAACGAGCTACGTGCTTACAGCTGTAAAATAAGTTTATGTTCAGGTTGCCTGGACCACTTATATAACGAAAGCAAAGAAAGATGGATGACGAAAGCAAAGAACGACAATTCTCTGTAGATATGTATAAAAAGCAAAGTACGACAAATCTCTGTAGATATGTATAAAAAAGCAAAGAACGACAACTCTCTGTAGATATGTATGACGAATACAAAGAATGCCAACTCTCCGTAGATATGTATAAAAAAAAGCAAAGAACGAGAACTATCTGTAGATCTGTATAAAAAAGCAAAGAACGACAACTCTCTGTAGATATGTATGACGAATACAAAGAATGCCAACTCTCCGTAGATATGTATGACGAAAGCAAAGAACGACAACTCTACGTAGAGATGTATGACGATATCAAAGAACGACAACTCTACGTAGAGATGTATGACGATATCAAAAAACGACAACTCTACGTAGAGATGTATGACGATATCAAAGAACGACAACTCTACGTAGAGATGTATGACGATATCAAAGAACGACAACTCTACGTAGAGATGTATGACGAAAGCAAAGAACGACAACTCTACGTAGAGATGTATGACGAAAGCAAAGAACGACAACTCTACGTAGAGATGTATGACGTTATCAAAGAACGAAAACTCTACATAGAGATGTATGACGATATCAAAGAACGACAACTCTACGTAAAGATGTATGACGATATCAAATAACGACAACTCTCCGTAGAGATGTATGACGAAAGCAAAGAACGACAACTCTCTATAGAGATGTATGACGAATACAAAGAATGCCAACTCTCCGTAGATATGTATGACGAATACAAAGAATGCCAACTCTCCGTAGATATGTATGACGAAAGCAAAGAACGACAACTCCCGTAGATATGTATGACGAAAGCAAAGAACGACAACTCTACGTAGAGATGTATGACGATATCAAATAACGACAACTCTCCGTAGAGATGTATGACGAAAGCAAAGAACGACAACTCTATTTAGAGATGTATGACGAAAGCAAAGAACGACAACTCTACGTAGAGATGTATGACGAAAGCAAAGAACGACAACTCTCTATAGAGATGTATGACGAAAGCAAAGAACGACAACTCTCTATAGAGATGTATGACGAATACAAAGAATGCCAACTCTCCGTAGATATGTATGACGAAAGCAAAGAACGACAACTCTACGTAGAGATGTATGACGAAAGCAAAGTATGACAACTCTCTATAGAGATGTATGACGAAAGCAAAGAACGGCAACTCTCTGTAGATATGTATGACGAAAGCAAAGAACGACAACTCTCCGTAGATATGTATATCAAAAGCAAAGAACGACAACTCTCTCTTGATATGTATGACGAACGCACAGAACAACTCTGCTAGGATAAAGTGACGAAACGAATGTGGGTTTAGGAGGGTTGTTTATTGATTTTCAACGATATAAATCGTAGCATTGCTTAAAAGGCCAAATAATGTGTTCACTACTTTTTTAATGGTATTTATTTGCTCTCGGCAAAAACAAATTCTACGTAGTTATATAATAATTATACAATATACCTTTTGTAGTGTTCATTTGGTTTAAAATCATGTGTGTATAATCCTTCTGTAGAGGTTCTGCTGGGCAGAATAATAGATTTAGCCCGAGCAGTATACGATGGAGGAGTTCGTCGAAAATATTTCATCACATCGGTAGCATTAATAGGAGCGCTTGAATCCGGCTGCAAATTCTTGTCAAATATGCATGTTGGAAGCCTGAAACCAGCTGCGTCCGGATGTAGTTTCATCACATGTTTCTTAAATTATAATTTATCATGTGACATAAATATTCAAACAAACATGTGTATAGCTTTCTAGTATAATTGTATAACGTTGGAAAATAGTAGTTTCATACAGTCACACTATTGCATATCAAATATTAGAAATTCTAAGAGCAATAGTGTACTTCTGATGTTTATCATAGACAATAATTATAGTGAATACAAATTCAATTCCGAAGTCAATGTTGCGGACCAACACGAACAATGTTGCGGACCAACACGAACAATGTTGCGGACCAACACGAACATTGTTGCGGACCAACACGAACATTGTTGCGGACCAACACAAACAGCGTCATGCATATTATATGAGGAACACATGAGAAAATAGCATGCATGTAGCATTAGGATCAAGTTGGAAAATAGTTCCTATCAAAAATGAGGGACAGTGCGAGTTGTAATATTAACAAAAGTGTATATTAAACGTAAGAAACAAATTCGGCGCTGCAGACAACTCTATTTACACGATGATGGTCTTAAAATGTTCTACACATTTTCCTGCATCTGATATAAGTGCATGAGCTAGATATACATATAATATATATGTCCTTTTTATGCTAATTCCTTAAATTGAAACAAATTAAGGAATAAGCATGAATAAAAGGACATATTTTAATACCATTAATTCTTTAACATGTCCGTGTCGCCTAGGCAACAAAAACTCATCCATGTCTACAACAGCCATATATTTGTAACCTGCTGCCCGTTGAAAGCAGTCGTATATAACAGTACGTTTAATTTCCCAAACGGAGGGATTCTTGTCTCCCAAATCAACTGCAAAATATCAAACAATTGAGTTATTGAATTAATGAAGTAAAATACATTCAAGTTTAGTATCTCCAATCATAAACACATCAAACTCGTAATAAGTTGTGCAAAAACTTGATCGACCTTTTTAAGATTAAGTAACTCATGTACGTACGAATGTTCTGTGATTTATACTTCGAGACCATAAACAACTGTATATGATGGCGTGGTCACGATACAACACATAACAATAATTGTACGTATGGAAGCTTACCAAGAACGCTTGAGATACGCTGGACATGACATAAACCAACACACTGAAGCCTTGTTCGGGCGTATTATAAACGGATTAATGACCATTCCTTGGGAAAACTACTTCCAACTTGTCTGTAGCGTATGTACATAACTTATGGTACGGTCACAATCTCATAGGAAAACAAGTTGGGGTATGATCTCTTAACTACACCAGTGTGTAACCGCGTGTTTCCAGCGTATCTCTAGCATTTATATCGCATGTGGAATTTACGCCCAACACTATTTCGACTTATAACCAGACGCGGCCATCTCACGAAAACCAGATATCCACAAGCCAAGCATACTCCGGCAGAAATGGGTTCATGCTGTTTTGTTACTGTTTTACAGTTGCCTTGACATCACCTGCCCAATATACAATCCCAAACGGTGTTTTTCACACAAGTTACAATGATATATCATTCCTAACTAAAAGTTATTGGGCTGAACTGCTTTGTTTTTAAATTCATAGTTTTAATAACCTTGACCCTCAATGACCCACTTTAAATCCCATATGTAGTCTTTACACAAGGTATCAACACAACAAGTTCATTCAAGATATCTCATTCCTAATTGCAGTTATTGAGCGGAAATGTTTTTTTCTTTTTTTAGTAGGGTGACCTTGGCCCCATCGGTCCACTCTCCATTCCAAGCGGCTTTTTCACACGAGCTACCTACACAGCAAGTTTCATCATATTATCGCATAGCTAAATACAGTTATTGCGCAAAAAGCGTTTATCTATTTTTAGTAACAGTGGCCTTAATCTTGAACCCTACGGTCACACTTTCAATCCCAAGTGACCTTCACAGCAAGGTTCATCACGATATATCTGTGCTTACTATAGTCATTGAGCAGATGCTTTTTTCTATTTTAGTTATAGTGACATTGATCTTAATTCCAGCGGCCCCACATTCAATCATAAGTGGCATTTTGACATAAGCCCCATAGCAAGTTTCATCATAATATATCACTGCTAACTATAGTTACTAGGCGGAAATATGTTTTTTTTTAGAAATGGTAACCTTTACCCCACCTACACTTGCTCTATTTTCCATCCAAAACAGCCTTTTCACGAACGAGTTATGGACGCCCGTCCAGAAATCGGTTGAAAATCTGGTTAAAACCCGTAAGCATAGCTTGTGTGTTTTGCGACGATCGCTTAAAAATCTACACAGTATCACGGTTAATAATCATTATTATATCAGCATGTTCTTATCTTGTGTAAAACGTATTACCCACGACGTAGTACACGTACTTCGTACAGCGTCTTTGCCCAAACTACTCAAACGCTGAGCGTAGTGCTCAACGTTGCTGCCATACGTTGTCACGCAAATATTTTGCTAATAAGCGGAAAATACAAAAAAATATACTCACACTTTCTCAATTCAAAGGGATAGTCCAAGTACCGACTTTCAACAAATCCCATATCAACATAATGTTTTATGACGTTGTGAGTCGCTTCTGTAACATTATACGTGAACATGAATACCTTATCTACTTTTATTTCGCGATGAAATTCTAACCAGTCGATCAGCTGTGCGTTATCAATATTTCCATACACAATTTTCAAACACAGCGCAAATGACTCCTTATCAACGGTTGCTGCCGGAATGGTTGGTTTGACATACAGTTCATCGTATTTAGCAGGACATAATTTGTTTGTGAATTGTACGGTTACTCCGGTGACGTTATGCAATGAATAGTCAAACGGACAAGAAATTTGAGAACTCAAAAGTGCAACATTCCGTGTCATAAGACGGACAATATTTGGTGAGCTGACCATTGTAACGTTATTGTCCCTCCACAAAATACAACACTTGATGGGATGATCCAAACGTCTACGATACACCCATCCGTTCAGTTTGATACTTGTTGCATATTCATGATGGTTAGCAGGTTCTGATCCAAATGCCGACAGAATGTGCATAGCTGGATTACCCACATGATGTGCAGAAGGAACTTTTATGAAGTATTTTTTCTTCAGGTTGTCATGTCCTCTTTTGTCAGATGGAATGCGGTGGACGACCTCCCAGTACTCGAGCATGCGTGTATGATGATTTAAGGCATGTACTTTTCTATATGCTTTATGTGGTTTCTTAAGTGGCTGAAAGTCAATGCTTTTCAGACTTTTGATACTAGTAATTTTCTTCAGAACACTACGTATATTTTTCATGCTGGTCCATGAATTCTGAAATACACACCAAATGAATTGTCACTTAAGAGCCGCTATATAGAGACCTGTAAATTATATTTGCAAATTTCTCAAATTTTGAACGAAAATGGCCCGTGTTTTATTCACCGACAAAATTTATTCACCGAGTTTTTATTTCTATTCTAAATACGATAATAGTCCGTACTATTTAACTGCGCGCATTCTATTTTCACCCATTTGAATTTGAACATAACTTCACGCTGAAATTGAGTGGCTTATTAGCTGGAACAATTACCTCCCTCGTTAATGAAAACGACCTTCGTAATTTTCTGAAGGAAATAACACATTTTAAACATTGAAACACTTTTGATAACACGAGTATAGGGTATCTATTTCATGAAATGAAAAATATAATTGAATAGATTACAGAAGTGTTGATGAAACTTAGTTTCGAGAGTATATTGGAGTTTCTAAAAATAGATGCGTCATAGCTGTAACACTGGATACTCGTGCAACTCGCAACTCGTTGAATATTTACTATAAACTTTACGTTCATTCATTCATAAATATGTCACGTGATACGGGCCGTAAATAGTAACAGTCAGTTTGACAGAATGCTTTACTGCGGTAATAATACATGCCTTGTTTTGCTCTATGCGTATATGGATTATTACGCAGATCGTGTTAGAATATTGTATTATTGTATCAAATTGAATGTTAATACTAGTATATGTATTATTGTCATTTTCACTTGCGTACATGTATATATAATTTATACTTTGTACAGCCAACTTTAGTTTGTACATGTATATATGTTTTTGGCGATGGACTCTGTTGTTTATGTTAATAAATAATTTGACTTGACTTGACTTGACTATTTAATGACTTTTCACATCGCACTGGCTTTAGATCCATTATGATAAAATGTATATCTCACTACGTCGCATTTTTACGTGTTACATTGTTTCAGCAATAAAAACGCTGAAAGCCCCAGCCGGTCGAGCAAGTTTAATGCCTTAGCTAGATGGCCCGCCTGAACAAGCCGAGCGCAACTGTAGAACGACCCAGTTCCAATAAGCTAAATGCCCCCAGCCGAATGACCTACTTTAAACAAAGTGTATTCCTAGAAATGGTTTCGCGCATTTTAAGTTAGCGACTTTCGCGGGAGGTATCATTTCGCGAAGTTTAATAGCCGCGAAAATGTTACCTCCATCAAATCCGCGAATGTTTCTAGCTTCTTCATACTAAACATGCTAAAATCGCAAAATCGTTCAACGAAGGTTAATGTTCTCTGTTTTTTTTATCAATTTCAATCCTCTAAGAATCATGCATATTTTAGCTTGTGTAGACATATGTTATGACGTCGCGTGTAATGTGCTGAATGTAAACAAGAACAGGGGTATTAGTCAACACTATTGACCTGTCGCTAATTAATCTCCGTGTGTTTTCGTTTTTGTACAGTAAGAATGTTTTGATGAGTTAAAATAACACCTCTGATTGGACAACGGATAAACATGGATATTCATGGGTGACAAGTTAATAGTGACAGTTAATACATAATTCAGTTTATAACTTCTACATACGAATGTTCGTTTTTTGTCATGATTAAAGTCAATGTATTCCTGTACAGGTATTTACTCTATTCATTTCACATTTATTTGTTTAACAAATATATGGTGGTTACTTTATAATTGTAACTATTTACTAGTTTATGTTGATAACAACTAGTGAAAACACTTTATTAAATCCTTTGTTATAAAGAGATTAATTGATCATCGTAATTGTTATCATGTCAGCCAAGGTCACAAACATTTGAATTTGATTATGTATACACGGATGGTGATGACAAACAGTCCTATTGAATTTGCGAGATGTGTCAAACATACCTTTATGCCGTAGCGACTTTAGTTTCGCGGAATTCGCGGTCGTTATGATTTCGTGAAAATTTGTAGCCGCGAATATGCCGACGGTATGCAACATATGTATTTAGGTCTCATCTTTGTACAGCATACATACAATATACATATCAAATCACAGTAAAACATTGCACAAAGCCATTCTAATAAGAATTATAAGAGACAAAAAAATCACAGTAACACTAATATAAAATTGTTACTCTACACACATTTACTTAAACGGATACTATAAAAGTATAATTACCATAAAGTTATTTACATAATTATGTAAAATCAAGGAGCAGTTGTTAATCTTTGAAGCAAAGCAAAAACGGTATGAAAAACGCGAACTATTGTATCCGCGAAAGTATCTAGGAATATAGTAGTAATCCCGGTAGAGCAGTCAGTGTTTTTCCCATCTATTTTAAATTTACTAGTCTATCCCCCCCCCCCCAATGAAATTGTTCATATAAAGTTTATTGTTCAGTTTTTTCCTGGGGTAAAAAGCGACTTGTTATTTGTCCCCGGGGAAAAAACTGACTAGTCATTTTTCCCCTATGAAATTGTTCACTTTAAGACTTTTCGCTTTTTTTCCTGTGGAGTAAGGGAGATATACTGTCATTACTATCCTCCCTCTGTTCAGACATTTACAAGTATGATAGGGGAAAGAAAGGACTAGTCAGTTTCTTCCTCTATCAGTTCAGACATTTACAAGTATGATGGGGGAAAGAAAGTACTAGTCAGTTTCTCCCCCCCCCCCCCCCCCTGCGTTCAGACATTTAAAAATATGATGGGGGATGGAAAGGACTAGTCAGTTTCTTCCTCTATCAGTTCAGACATTTACAAGTATGATGGGGGAAAGAATGTACTAGTCAGTTTCTCCCCCCACCCTCTGTTCAGACGTTTACAAATATGATGGGGGATAGAAAGGACTAGTCAGTTTCTTCCTCTATCAGTTCAGACATTTACAAGTATGATGGGGGAAAGAAAGTACTAGTCAGTTTCTCACTCCCCCCTCTGTTCAGACGTTTACATATATGATGGGGGATAGAAAGGACTAGTAAGTTTCTTCCCCTCTCTGTTCAGACATTTACAAGTATGGTCGGGGAAAGAAAGGACTAGTCAGTTTCTTTCTCTATCAGTTCAGACATTTACAAGTATGATTGGGGAAAGAAAGGACTTGTCAGTTTCTCCCCCCCCCCCCCCCCCTCTGTTCAGACATTTACAAGTATGATGGGGGAAAGAAAGGACAAGTAATTAAGTTTCTTCTCCTCTCTGTTCAGGCATTTACAAGTATGATAGGGGAAAGAAAGGACTAGTAAGTTTCTTCCCCTCTCTGTTCAGACATTTACAAGTATGATGGGGGAAAGAAAGGACTATAGTCAGTTTTTTCCTCTATCAGTTCAGACATTTACAAGTATGATGGGGGAAAGAAAGTACTAGTCAGTTTCTCCCCCCTCTGTTCAGACATTTACAAGTATGATGGGGGATAGAAATGACTAGTCACTTTCTTTCTCTATCAGTTCAGACATTTACAAGTATGATGGGGAAAAGAAAGGACTAGTCAACCCCCCCCCCCCCTCTGTTCAGACATTTACAAGTATGATAGGGGAAAGAAAGGACTAGTAAGTTTCTTCCCCTCTCTGTTCAGACATTTACAAGTATGATGGGGGAAAGAAATGACTAGTCAGAATAACCACGGTTTAACAGCAAAAAGGCCGAAACACCCACCAAGTTTTAGCTGTCAGTAGTCTTAAATGTCAAGAATAACAGTTAATCGCAAATCCCTGCAACCGAGCATATCGACTTGTGAACGAACAGCATAGGATACGAATATAGCGCGAACGACTCAGATAGGTGACAAATAGTGAATGCGAAGAATAAAAACTCTAGCTCCGTATAATTGGTCCCTTTGAAAATGACGATTTCTGAGAAACTACACATGCACACAAAATGCACAGACAATGGACAACGTAACTAAAAAAGGTGCAGACCACGCCAAACATAAACAGCAGCACAAGAACACGACTTTATAACAAAAAGGCACAGACAATGATCAACGCATACACACACTAGCAACTACAAAAACACGACATTCCATCCGAAAGTCTGCCACCTCAGTCAGTCAATGTTAACCGCAGCATGAGCCAGGCGACAACAAAATAACACACGGACAATTTGTCAAATACTTTTGTAATTTTCTTACTATAGGTTATAAACCACTAAATGCATACGCGGACCAAAATCGGATACACTCAAATAGTCCTTACAAAAACTTTTGCTTGCCTGGAAATGGTGATATGCCTTGACAAAAAGAAAGCAGAATCATATTACTGAGTTTAAAGATATTGTATACATGTAGTTGAATGAGTGAATGTGTTTCACCTTGACTATTTTGAGATTTTGGCATATTTGACAAAGCGAATGTAGAGTAGGGTAAAACCCACATTGCATCGGTCCGCGCGTCTGTAAAAATGTGTCTACCGCCTTTGACGAACAAAATATTTCTTATATTAAACATGACCCCATTTTTGGGGTCTAATTTTGTAGCTGAAACATTCTGCTCTTTATGATATAGGTCTGTGAACTGGCCATAGACTTTAACATGATATAATCTGGGGCTGAAAATTGTCCCTTTACATTGAGGTAAAGAATAAATTTATTTAGTGGTTTGTACCTATAAAGCGGACAATACCTGCATAAATGACACATATACTACAACACACAACTGAACGAGCAAATGAACTTACTTATTGCAAGTCCATACTTCAGCTGTCAAAATGTTTAAAAGCCAAATGTCAGCTTTTGCAAAGCTGAATGACCATGCTTTCAGCTGTGAAATGGGTCGACATACCAGGTTTTATTTATCAATAAGTCGTATTAAGTTTAAGAATAACAGTAAATGGTTAATCCCTCACAACATTGTTCTCTATGTATTGTCTGTCCTATGGTAAAGGTAAAGTTTGTGATTATTATAGTGTCACCCCTATTGAAAGTGCCAGCCAATTTGTCTTATGAGACAACTTTATTTCGTGCGCATAGTACCTCCCGAATCCCTTCTCGTATTGCCGAGCGCCTGACAGAGATGGACCTACGGTAACCATTCTTTAACTAGCTGGTGGTATACCAACCGACCGCATCAGTTCTAACCCAGCTTCCGCCGGGATTCTAACATTCGATCTCCCGCTTCCAAGGCAGACGCCCTAACCACTAGGCCACGGTCGCGGTATTTCAGAAAATGCTCACTTTTATACACAATTGTTTGAATATTAAACAATGTATCGCCCATTGATCAATACTTTCCTAATGCCCTCATATACCATTTTCTCAATACCAAGGGTACAAGTGCAGCTCCCTCGTTTGGTGAACTGCATATACTAGTAAGTATTAAGTAAGTAATTAAGTAAGTAAGTAAGTAACGACTTTATTTATAGTACATGACATATTTGGCAGAGCCAATTTACAATATGGTCCACCAATGGTAATAATGTAGGTAGTATATTTAATACGCGGTGTGATCAAAAAGAAATTAGACAAACGCTGTTAACTTACAATGAATACTGATATAGATATGAACAATTGTATGCCTATTACACAATATATAATCTCTCCGACTGCTGAGTTCTATTGATATGCATTGATTATTTGTAGAGATATCAGTGGTTTCGCAGCCTTTGGTATGGCGACTCGCCGCATTGACGTCAATGGCGTGTGCGTAAACGACTAACTATTCGAACGTTACATTGCTCCAATAAATCCTTATTGCATTTACCATTGTTTCAGTATTTAGTAAGAACGAGCATTCGTGTGTATAAAAACATTGCAGTTTATAAGATATCAAGAATATCTTAAATAATTATCCGATCATTCTCATATATTTCAAACCGACACACAAACATCAAACCGGTTTAATCCACGGTTGTTCAATGTTATGACGTCATGTCCAGTTTATTTGACAAATGTTAGAGAAATATTTGATAGAACGTTAGTCATATGTTTTTCCGTTTAACACGGCGAAAGCTGACGATGTTTTGATATGCGGCGACATCCCTTTTTTAACGTTCTATTAACTAACCCCTTCTTATAGTAGACAATTATATTTTACACGTACATATCGGCATTAATTGCACCCTAACTAATATGATATGTTTCTGGTTAAAACACGTAAATTTTACAAATCATAGCATTGGGCTCATTTTTGATCACCCCACGTATGTCAAGGAAAATATTAGTTGTACGAACTGGTGTCAGTATGATGTATATATATAGAATAACAGAAATATGTCTTACCACTACCCATTGTGTGTATAGAAAGGTGATGATGCTGCAAATAACCAAGATCATAAGTATTGCAAAACTCATACGCCTATTCGGGAAGGTTAACCGTCGCATTTCTGAAAATAGATTGGTAAGGTTAATGTATGTGTGCACGAATGCATATTCGGCACGTTTTATCTTTTCTTTAAACCCGGTTTTCGAACATGTCCCAGTACAAAATGTAACAGTTTGTACAATAGCAAGCTGATCTTTGTTGCCTTAATAATTTGGTATGTGCCAAGTAACAAACATGTTTGTCGTATGTGGACATGGCTGTAGGAAATGCCTTTGCCCAAAAGGTCCAAACAACACCATATTTCTTGTCTATGGCCCAACGTTTGACTTTTCTATCAGCTTTTCAACAGTTGGGACAATCGCTGATTAATTTTCTTGGTTGGCAGTGTGTTGGGCACTTCTTTGTTTAAGTATTACTGACAGCTAAAACTAGGCATTATAGTCGTTTTGCTGTAAATTGATATAGTCAGGAGAATTTAAGACTACATAGAACTTCTATTAGCATATTGCTGATATATTGTCTTAATGTATCATCCCAGTAGTATGTTTTTATAATCGGAAAGTATCACGAGGACGCTCAAGATGTAATAACAACCACGGGTAGACACTGTACACCGGATATAGCCCCCTACTTCGCGAGAAAACGAAAGTAAAAGTGGAAATCGATTTCGGACGACGGTAAGTTTTCAATGATTATTCTGTAAATATTCATGTGATCCACTTGAAGCCAACCAATTTAAGAAGCGGAATGTTTATTTCAAAGCCCCAATGTGGTCATTTCCTCTGATCTGTCCTTATTTCTTCACAAGTAGCATCGAAAAGTATCACTGTTGAAGGACAATGAAAGAACGTACATTTTCCTTTTACTACAGCTAAATTAGGCGTTTCCTAGGACACTGTTTAGATTTAGACTTTTACCTGTCATGTTCTTCACCTACGTTTAAACCCTCATTAGTAAACACCAACTAACAAGCATGCAATTGAAGAAAAACAACATTGTCTTGTGTACAGTATCTAGCCATAGTAACATTTTTAATGTACGGTATCTAGTTATTTGCTGTACCGGGGTTAGCTATTCTGTACGGGGGATAGTTTCTTATTTTGACTCAAACGTATCTAAATGATATGAATACAAATGATTAAATGATGTAACATTGACAAAATATTTTGCAGCTAAATTTTTATTGCATTAATAACCCAAACATTGCATTTAAAATCGTGATATTGACCGCATAAAATTCGTACCCACTGATGACAGATGTGCAAAATCGCTATCTTCGCCGATGAATAATTACTGTTGAAGGTGATTTATTGCGCATTATTTGGTCCACTGATGTTAAATAAATAGCTGTAATTTAAAAAAAAATTAAATATCTATGAAAAATATTTACATCTAGATAAAATGACTTTTAGAACTGTAAAAATTACATGTATATAGAAATGATTATTATTAGAAATGATTTTTACTAATTTCTTCAATTTATATTACTTATGTTAGTTATATACGTGAGGTGATCAAAAAGAAATGAGACAAATGTTATACTTTGTAAAGTTTACGCGTTTTAACCATAAAAATATGATATTTGTTTAGGTGCATTTAATGCCGATTTGTACGTGTAAAATATAATTGTCTACTATAAGTAGTGATTTAATAATATAACGTTAAATAAAAGGTGTCGCACTATGTCGCCGCACAAAACAACGTCGTCAGTTTTCGCCGTATGATATGGAAAAGCATATGACTAATATTGTATTAACTATTCCTGCTACATTTGTCAAATAAACTGGACGTCGAAACATTGAATAATCGTGGTTTAAAACCGTATTGATGTAAGTGTGTTTGTTTTAAATATATGACGTGAAAACTAACAGTACCGATCGAAAACCACGTCATATTTTCTCCGAAAAATCACAGCTTGAAAATATACAGTTTATTCACAAACAATAAGAAAGTCTGAACACACATTTAGAATGATGAAACGGGCATTGAGACAGATTCCGGAAGTATGCTTATATATATATCATTAGTACAAAATGTTTTTGACGGAAAATAAACGTTAGTATATCAAGTAGAGGCCCGAAATGCATTAGATGAGCGGTCAATTTTGAACGTCACTCGCCAAAACGGATGTTATACACAGTAGCCACCTTTAGAATGAGAATGATCGAATAACTATTTAATATATTCTTGGTGTTTTATTTCAAACGAAATGTTTTTATACAAACAAACCCTTTCTTGCCAAATACTGAATAAATGGTAAATGTATGCAATACGTTAAGAGATATGAGCGATTTATTGGAGCAATGCGGCGTTCGAATAGTTAACCGTTTATAGACTGGTGCCTCGGTCCGATTGCTTTCTGACGTCGCACTATATAAACACACAAATGTACATATAATTTTGTGTTATACGACAATGTATAGGTGGCATAAAGCTGATAAACGTTGTCATTTTCACAGACAATCGTGTTTTATTATCAATACGTACTAATTGTGACAAATAATCGATATTAACCGATTTGAATAGTAAACATACATGTATTCATTTAAAAAAGCCAAAATAATATAATTACTAGATACCGTACACCCCACTAAACCCCGTACAGTGGCTAGATGAAATTTTTTTAGATACGGTACAGTGAAAGGCTAGATACCGTACACAAGACAATGTGTTTTTCTTCAATTGCATGCTTGTTAGTTGGTGTTTACTAATGAGGGTTTAAACATAGGTGAAGAACATGACAAGTAGAAGTTTAAAAACAGTGTCCTAGGAAACGCATAATTTAGCTGTATTAAAAGGAAAATGTACGTTTTTCTGCATTGATATTCAACAGTGATACTTTTCGATGCTACTTGTCAAGAAATAAGGAAAGATCAGAGGAAATGACCACATTGGGTCTTTGAAATAAACATTCCGCTGCTTAAATTTGTTCACTTCAAGTGGATTACATGAATATTTACAGAATAATCATTGAAAACTTACCGTCGTCCGAAATCGATTTCCACTTTTACTTTCGTTTTCTCGCGAAGAAGGGGGCTATATCCGGTGTACAGTGTCTACCCGTGACAACACAAATCTAAAGGACCGATATTGCAAGATTTACTCGCGAAGATTTATATATTCAACGCAAGAACATTGTAATATATTCAGACCAGGATCATGTCAAATTATCTGAGGTATAGCTCTGCATGAAAATAGTATCGTGGTAAAAATGACGAAAAATGAAGTATGGTGACAATGGTTGATTATTTAAGTAGGGCCCGAGTTCAAATCCTGCATCAGCCTATTTTTCTGATTTTCTTTTTTCCCATTTTGTTTTTGTCTATAATTCCGACGTTAATTTGAAGTATTTTAAGTCCAGTCTACAGTTTTTCCAGACACAATGCGCGCTAAATATTAAAGTCTGAGTTAAGTTTGGAATCACTTTATATCGATATAATTGCCGGATAGAACGGACCGCAGAATCTAGACTAATACATTTACCTATATTATTAATCTTTTTTTATTTACTGACAAACAATTTACATGGATACATATATAAATTCTAAATTGATTAGTGTTTTCAATTTCAACGATATGAACGTCCGCATGTTAATTGAAAACAAGTACACATATCTGCTATCTTAACGCTGTTTATATCTTTTAGAGATATTTCTTGTTTTAAATATATCTATCGGAGGTCAGACGCACGTAATCGAAAACACAAAACAGGGATAAAAGCAGAGTAATCCGCATGATAGGACTGTAGTTTTAGAATGTAGTAAGGGGAGATAACTCGCTGATGTATCTAATGTTGGACACAGTGGTTCTGTAATTATTGCTAGGGTCGCACTTTTCGTATAATTATAATTACTATAAGGACTAAACTAGTTGATCAGTAGTATTGTAAGTATAGTTGATTTACGGTTATGGGCATACATAAATTGACATTTGAAGTGTCTGTACATATTTCAAAAATCGTTTAAATGGCATTATTATTGCCTCAACACATACAATATAATGTCATGGAATGATGCACTGATCATAAATTTACGAAATGAATTGCATATTGGACACAGGCAAGCAGAACAAATATTATAAATTAGTTACAATTTGTTGGACCAATTATCGACACGCACCACCGAATCACTATATAAGTGCGCCCAGGATAATGTGAAAGGCGGGACAATTTGGTATATCCACAAAGGTAGATTACAATTACAGTGTAGCAATACCACGTGACAAAATACTACAGTCCAAAGAAGAATTTTGTTAACAAAACCTCCACTTGGAAAAGAAAAACAGACGTATGTAAGGGAAAAAATATAAGGTTTCCGTGATAAATAATATATCTCTCCGTAGTTTCGTCGTTTCTTCAATTGCCCTCTGAAACCTTAGAAAAAATGTGTGTGTGAGCGGACTACAGTATTAAGCTTTTTCGTTTTCCTGGTATTATCTTCTCCATGCGTGATTGAAGAGTCATGTTTACACCTTCCGGGAACACCGGAGGCTATTTCGCAACAAACAAAATGCATGTTGTAACAATACATATTTAGATGTGGAGTTGCTCCAATACGCATTGAGACAGGGCGATATGAAGGCTTACCCTTAGCCGAACGTGTTTGTCAGTACTGTCAAGTTTTAGAAGATGAAGCACATGTTCTTTTAAATTGTAATTTGTACACTGATTTAAGAAATGTCCTGTTTGAACAGGTTGCTACTATTTATCCAGAATTTTATTCTCTTAATGATAGTAATAAACTAAGGGTTCTTCTTACAGAGAAGAGTGTTTTAAGAATTTGTGCCAAAACCTGCTTTATGATTTTGCAAAAAAGACAATTTTATCTGTGTAAATAATGTATTTGTATCTTTTTTATTTTTATTCTTGTAGTTTTAGTGACATCTAAGAGACTGTTGTTAATCAGTTCATCTACGGTCTGACCGGGGTGATAAATGATTTGTTAAAATGTTTTTTATTAGCGCATTAGTGCCCCACTTACAAATATCAGTTTCTTAAATAATAATTAATTTAGCAGTATTTTAATACAACGCATTAACGACAGTCTCTTAGTTTTACATATGTGAATATTGTTCATTACTAATGTAATCGTAATTTTTGGAGAACTAGATATGGAATTATGATAATTAGATTATTATATGATTATCATACGTCTCCTATAATTCAAGATTGAATGGTTGTGTACTTAGTTTTACCTGTTACGTTAAATGTGTTTGTTATATGTATGTACATAAATGAGACGAAAATAAAATAAAATAAAATTAAAATTAAAAATTTTTTATATGCGCTAAGATAACATTTTCTTTTAATTTGCGATTATGGCTACAGTTACAAGAAAAAATATTCCGGCTACAGTTTAAAGCTTTTTTCAAAATTTACCATAATACCAAGCAACATGTCATCCATTGAGTGTGGAAACTTTCGTTTACCATCAACAAACTATATTTTATGTACATGCATTTAAATTTTGTTGATTAAACTTAGCCTTCACATGTTTATTATGTATCATTTGGGTTCAGTCGACCAAGGCAACATTAACAAATAACAAACTTCCTAGATGATAGTAATTTGGTTTATTTTCTTCCATCACTCCTGGCGCGTCATGTAATTGTGATGCGCAAAATAATATGTTTAAATAATGAATTTCTTTTTCATATACAATGTATTTCAGTGATGACAAAACAAGGTCCAGCCTAAATTAGTCTGTCAATATACAGTCGGTTTCGAATAAGCTTCATAACGACGTCAGGTGTGTTTATGTACTCTCGATCTGCCGTCCAGTAGGATCACGAAGGCTTCCCGAAGACTAAATTCATTTTGCTTAATCGGGATTAATCGGTATGTCTTTGCGATGTTCTGGAACCCTTCCGTGTCATTCCTGTACGCTTCTGGAAGCCTTCTGAACGAAAAATCTTCGGCATCCAAATTTGAAAAGTTGTAAAATTTGGACGCCGAATGCCTTGTTCGGAAGTGCTTCGGGTAATCGGAATACCATCTGCAACAGTTCGGGGTGTTCGGGAATCCATCGTCATTCACTCGGCATATTCGGGAAGCCGTCTTTGACCACTAGACCCCGGTGCCATGCGGAAGGGTAGCCGATTACAGTTTGCTAGTTTCGGGAACCTTTCGGGATCGTTTATCAATAAAAATGGGCGGATCCGACCGATTACCAGATTGGTATACGAAACATTGCAGTATAAACGCCGAAACCTTTTCGAAGTGGCCGAACGAAACGCAGAGGAATGCCGACAGTTCAGGATTTTGCTCCGAATGTTTCCCGATCGTGCGGAAGTGTTGCGGTTACATTGCAGAACATGCGGACGTGTTTACGAATCGATGCCGATAGAATGCCGAAAGGTTGCCGATGTATATAAGACCTGCCGTCCACTAGGACCCGAAGGGTTCCCGAAGGCTAAATTTGCCTAATCGGGATGGTTTGGCATGTCTTCCCGACGTTCTGGAACCCTTCCGTGTCGTTCCTGTACGCTTCTTGAATACATCGTCATTCACTCGGCACCTTCGGGAAGCCTTCTGTGAGTGTTCGTAATCATTTTAACCACCCCGAGCGGTTTCCGAAGGAAGCTGAAGCAATGCCGAAAGTTCCCCGAATATGCCGAACGGATGAGTTATCCACACGGAAGATATGCCGATCATGTTAAGAAACATGCCGAATAGTGGCCGATTGTGAACGGAAGGGATGCCGAGTCGAAGCAGTATTTCCCGAACTATACAAGAGCGACTGCGGAAGCGATGAGGTTAGTTTGCCGATAGTTTTTATCTTAAATATATCTTTTTCATCAAACCAAGGGCAGGCTACCAAATATGGTTGTGTCAGCGTCTATAGAAAACTATGACACAACCAGTGTCCAGTGGTCTTCAGCTATTACAGCAAAACACCGGAAAGAGACTCCCGGTATATCTACTTAGGACTGTAAGGCTTTTTAATGAGCTTAATATGTCAGTGTTTTTTATTACCTGAAACTATGTCATTCAACATTTGTGTAGCTGAAAATATGTCTTTTAATTTATAGCTGAAACTAGCGAGATTAATAGTCCGGTCCGAAATCCCCGAAAAATTGTCTTTGTTGATTTCAGTAGACAAGACCTTTCGAATGGAATTTCTGTCGCCCTTGAGCATTTTGAGAAAATTGGGGTAAAAGTTTAAACATATATACAAAACTGCGAATTTTTGGGATCGGTGAACTACATTGTTATTTGTTATCACATTTTATAATAAATCACACTTATATGTAGTTATTGACGTGCTGTTGAAGGCTGCAAAATTTTATGAATATAATATAATACACACCTTAAGCTGGGCTATAGTACATATTGAGGTATTTTGGGGGTAAAGCATTAAAATATAACTGAAAGAGCGAATTTTCGGAACTGATAGACTACACTGGCATGGGTCATTTTATTTGATAATTACGTTTGTAATTACTATGATATGATCTATAGTAATGTGTTATTGATGATACCAATCATCTTAAATCATGTTATGGTGCAAAATATATAATTTAAGGATAGAACATACAAAATTGAAACGAAAAGTGTGAATTTTGGTAAAAGGTTTACCACGCTGTTAATATTAATTTAAATTGATAGTAAATCACTGTGAGGTGCATATCATCATGCAGTTCAAGTTATCTATCATATAATGACATGCTTTGAGCTGAATGCGATGTATTGGGGTAAAACATCACTTTAAATTTATATGAAAATTTTGAATTTACGGACGAGTCAGATTTCACTACATGAAGCCATTTCCGGCCTTATAACGATTTTGTATTACTCATCAACACCATGTCCACTATTATTGATCATACGAGGTTCTCATCATAACCAAATACATGCATCACAAGTCATGCCCTAAAGAGTACCCACCACCACCGAGTACAAGCTTGCTAGGCCCAGAAGGGTATTAAAAGTATTCACCACCACCAGTCATTCATAATATAATTGGGTACATGCTACTGCTGCTTATCTTATGGTATTGGATACCTTTAATTTCCTTGCAAAGCAATTCGTTACCCTTTGTGGTACCTAAAACTGTCTGGCTCAGCAATTTCTGACTCTATACGTACGTAACCCTCATGATACAGTCACTCATAGCGCTATAGATACTCCTTGATAACCTAGTGGTAGGGCGTCCACTTAGATTGCGGGTTGTCCCAGACTCGATCCCAGGCTGGGTCATACCAAAGGCGAAATACAATGCTACCATGTAGTAATGCTCTTGTATACCCTAGATACTTAGCATAAATGGGACGGTGGTTTCCCTCTCATACCACCGTAGTGATTAATTGATATGAGTTGACAGAACTTGTCTCACAATCTACCTAACATAAACTACTTTAATTTGGTATATAGTGTCTATTCCAGGACCCCATGAGTCACCTGACACTTTCTGTCACATGCATTCTGTGGTACCTAACACTGCTCTATTAGATAGCAAACACTGTCAGACACAGCCATTCATATGCTACCCAACACTGCTTGGGACTGCCATTTATTGTTCTACGGGGTATGTAACACATCCTTTCCCAGCTCAAAAGGATAGCATAGCAATTTATTACCTAAAAGGGTTACCTAATACTGTTGGAAGCATGGCAATTATTCCTGAATATATAAGGATTCTAAATTACCTGTCAAGGTATCCCTGGTTAAATATTGCCTAACAGAGTCATTCATGACTTCATTTAATACATAATTATACTAGACGCATTTATCCGTAAATATATAGGGTATCAAACAATACATTTGGCGTTAAGTTAAAAAGTTACCGAGTTTTCGGGCCAATTTCAGAAATTCAGCCGTTGAGTCACCCTTTGACATTTAACTTACCATGTTCATTTGGCTACCTAAGGATTCCTGCGTTGTAGACTCCTTGGAGAGACTAGTTCTCCCCTGGTATGTGTGCAACTTACATCGAGATACAGCGCCCAGGAATATCGAACATGTACAGACACTTGATCACATGTACCAATTTACACCTTGGTCGGATGGAGCATTGTTGGTTATTCTGGCTCTGAGAAATTAAGCAATGACGTAGAGTTGGGTTGAACCCGGGACCGCTCGATTCCAAAGCGTGCGCCCTACCTCGAGGCTATTACTTGCTCAATAGGTCACACATATGACCTGAAACAGCCTAACACTGCTGTGAACAGGTACTAGTATTCCTTGTTCCATGAGGATGACAAAGCACTGTCTGGTATACCTGGCCCCAATCTCCTGAAGCATCTCAATTAGAAATCTCAACTCAAATTGAGATTTTGCTCGAATCAGAGTCTGAATTTATGATAAATCTTGAAATTTTACGGTAATTAACTCAGAATAAGGTTTTCAGTTTTGTGATACGATTTTTTAGTCCAGTCTTCCATGGATATTATCTAAAAGGCACATGGCAATATTTGAGATGATATTTAGCGCAGATTGAGATGTTTCGGGAGATCGGGACCAGAAGTCATTCCTAGCGGGATAGGATACCAACTACTGCGCCTGGTGCTGCTTTGATTTAATAACTGTTTCGGGTACTCGACACTAGGAAAAAGTCATTCATGGCTCTATTAAAATCTCTTACTGCCTTGCACAGCATCATTTCCTAGTCTATATTAGAAAACACCTACTAGTTCTGTTGGGCTTTGCTAGTAATAGTTCTATGGTGTAACTTACACAGCATTCACGAAAACTTTTAGCTACATACAACATATTGAAGCCACTGATTATATGTATCACATACCATGCTCTTGATGAGGTTTAAATACCCATCAATCAAATACATGTGCCTATTTTACGAATGTTGAAAATTCACAAATTCTCTAATATATCAGATTGCGTATTTCTATAAAGTATATAATATTAATACACAGGGTTTGTACAGAAATTAACTGCAAAACGGACAAAATAAGCCAATACTCAGCTGGATCTCTTAATCATGTATCGGTATGCGACATTTCTGGTGAATACATGCATTTTTTACAAAACGGGAATGAAATATAAACTGGCGGTTTAGAACTTTGGGAGAGTGTATAAACAGGTTTCTGTACATTGAAGTTATCAAGACCTGAGATTTATTTCGGATGATTGCACCCAATGTAAAGTGGAGGCATGTTATAAATGGTATGTGCATTCATTCAATTTATTACATGCCCCCACTTTACATTGGGCGCAATCATCCGAAATAAATCTCAGGTCTTGATCATTTCAATGTAAAACAAGTTGATCGTATACCGAATGCATTTTCACGCACTTGATTTAATTCGAATCAAATGTCAAACATGTAGTAGTCATTTCTATGACCCGGGATACTTGAAATTGAACTTTTAGGGTACATTTATACGGCTGAGAACAAAGTGTTCCTACTGAGATTTTGTGTTCAACAATCGTCCACCGTATTTTTTAAACATGTTAACAGTCACTGCATGGATTTTTTTCACTTTTCATTTCAGGCTATGTCAAAGAATGCAAAAAAATATAAATGTATGGAGGGTCCCCCTATTTTGGGATTTGGTACAAATAAAAAGTTTCTATATCGTCTCGTTTCCCTATCAACCGTCTTCAAAAAAGCGTATTCCTGAAAATCTTGAAATTTTCCATGGAGACACTAAAGTGGCTTCAGCTTAAATAAACGAAATTGTTGAGTTGGTTTCTTTGGTGAATGTTATAGTTCATATATGTGTTATTAAATCTATTATATTTAGGGGTTCTTACAAGTTCGCTTATTACGATTATTTTATCGTTTAATGTACCGAATGCCTTTTACAAAATAAATAACTGGGTGACTTGTACGCTTGTGTTTTCAATAATGCGAAGGGTTCGGTTGATAAGAGTGTTTTTTGTCAACTCCTAAAGGTCTGAAGTTCACTCGCAAGAAGTCTCCAATTTTTTTTATTTTCGATGCGCGCCTATAATACGACGATGAAAATTGCCTTTTTTGGTCTTTTCTGTGCTCAACGCACGTTGCGTTACAATACGCGCACCTGTCAACTTCCGTAACTAACCGGAAGCAGGAAGTATAAATCAGAGGTCGAGAAAGATTTTGCAGCGTGAAAATTCGAAATGTAACCTATTGCGAAGATGTCAAGCGAATGCTGCTCGTTTGAGTCATAGTTATGATGGAATTTAGTGTGACGGCAAACGTGCTACGAAAAAAGACGACTTATTATTGCAGCGGTGATTTGACAACTGGACAACGAAACTCCACCACTGTTCAGAGTTGGAGAACATGAGGCTGAAAATGTCGATTTCAGGAGTTCCTATTCAAACAGGTGAATATTTTACTAACAATCCTTTATTATGCCCCCAATCTTTGATGAGGGGGTATATTGCTTTGCACATGTCGGTCGGTCGGTCGTATAAAATGGTTTCCGTTCAATAACTCAAGAATGTTCTGACCTAGGATCTTCAAACTTAACATGGAAGTTGGTCAGCAACAGTAAATGACCCCTATTGATTTTTAGGTCAGTAGATCAAAAGTCAAGGTCACTGTGACCTTTACCATTTCTGACTTTTTAGTAAGTAAGTAAGTAAGTAAGTAAGTAAGTAAAGTCTTTATTTTACGAGGCTAACATATTTACAATAATGCAATCTTCCATATGGGCTTCCTTTCAATATCTCAAGAACGCTTTGACCTAGGATCTGTAAACTTTATATTGAGGTTGGGCAGCAACAGTAGATGGCCCCTATTGATTTTGTGGTCAGTAGGTCAAAGGTCAAGGTCACTGTGACCTTTACCATTTCTGACTATTCAATTGTTTCCGTTCAATAACCCAAGAACGCTTGACCTAGGATCTTTAAACTTTACATGGAGGTTGGTCAGCAACAGTAGATGACCCCTTTTGATTTTGAGGTCAAAGGTCAAGGTCACTGGGACCTTCACCATTTCTGACTATTGGCTGCCATGGGGGCATGTTTTACAAACATCTCTTGTTATAAATGCAATTGAACAGTCATATTGTCATTCTGCCTAACAGTCAGGGTCCACCGACGCTGGCAATAGGGTGGGGGCTGTGATTTTCTTTTGCTAATAGTGCAGTATTCCTGTCTATGTAAGGTACGGGTGGGAACTGGTTTGAACGTGTCCGGAATGCTCCGGGTTTCCTGTGTTTTGGTGAGATGAGTTGGCGTGGTGGTTTTCTTCTCATTTGGCTGTCGGACAGTGCTTTCTCATGGTACTGCGTACCTTCCCTGACAAAAATGATACCACGGCTACCCGTTATACCGTACCACTCTAGTACAATGTACACGATTCACTGAATCGCAGGAAAAATAGGATTTTGAGTGATTTCATTATTTTAGCCATAAATCGATATTTCAAAATGTGAAACGATAATCGATCAACTAAAAATATCGTTTATTTATTGATATTGTTTCTATCGATGACAGCTCTACTTATCTCTACTGCTTTATAAATATAAAATTGTGTTTTATAATGATTACAGACTGGTGCCATCGTTATAGACTTGTATGTCAAAAGATCAGGACACTAGGCAACACAGACTACATCCTAGAGGAGTTAATAAAGAGTATTCAGAATCAATGAGGAACATGACAAGCCTGTACCATCTTTTTCAGTTTGGAAGTCATGCAAGGATGCATTGAAGATATATGGAGAATGTTGATTGATGACCCTGATAATGAATAAAGTCTAGTTGTGCATATTGTATGCATACATTTGTCGGATCAATTTCAAGGGAGTTATTGCCCTTTGTATCTTTACACTTATAATTTCAAATTTTGTCCGCACCATTTATTGGTACCATTGGTTATATTTCAATGAAACTTTGCACGACTTATCAGTGCCCATCCAGTTGTGTTGTTACACAAAGTTGAAAGGTCGGATCAGTTTTGCTAATGGTTGCCTTTAAGCGAAACTTTGCAGGATTCATCAGTACCAAACCTAGACTAAGTTTAATAGGGCGAAATAAAATATTGTTTGTTTCCCCTTCCCTAAAGACTTGAACAAAAAGTCCCTTTCCCTAAATATTTTTGACCCTCTGAAAATTTGTTTTCTATTTTATAAAAACGTCTGGTACAAGAACAAACATTGATACTTAAAAAAAATATTTTTCAGAAAAACAAATTTACGTACCCAACCCTTATTGGCCTGGATCGGGAAGGGGAAACAAGCAATAAATTCTTTTTGAACTGGTCATCATAATTTGGACCTAATTCAGACATAACCGTGCCAATATCTGAGTCTATTTAACACATTCATGTGATACTTCTACAATAAATCTTGTTATTTTATTAATTAAATTTGAAAGATAGTGGTTGCACAACATTGTTGGGCCAGTTAAATGATAGTGTCTATACTATAACAAGGTTCATACATGCCTTGAAAAGTCATTGAATTTGGTTTTAACCTTAAAAAGTACTAGAATTTAGTACTACCTTAAAAAAGCCAAAATGGTACTTGAAAATCCTTGAATTCAGGCAAACAGCCTTGAAAATCGATAAAAGTTTATGGATGTTGTCAAAATGGCACATTTGATATCTGTGTAAAAATGAAACAGAAACACTCTTTTCCTCAAAAATTAGAATTACATAAATGTTACCGGTATTTAATGAATTCAGCACATTCGGGTGTTCTTCTGTATGACGTCACTATAAATATTGTATAAAATGGCAGCACATAATGGCGTTTTCGTACAATTTAACTTCGGTAAATGATTGGAAAAATGCCTTGAAAATATCTATTCTGCCTTGGAAAGTCCTTGAATAGCGAGAATATTGTATGAAGCATGTATAACACATTGAGGAGCTAATCTAATTAACCTGAATTTTAATCAATTGTTTTGTTCTGATTGCTATCATATATTGAATAATGACGTTAGCATATTATATCATTGCAGATGTGGTAATCCAACAGGTCTGACCTACTCGTTGAAGTGGAGGAAAAAAGAAGTTGATCACTGAGGCACCTTCAGATAAAGCATTATTACTGCAGAACTCTTTAGTCCAATTACACTGGAGTTAGACAATTACATTTTATGTTGCTAGCTGTAATTGTTTTATTATTCCCCAGTTACCACAGTTTGGGGGACCCGTGTATATAGGAGTGATCTTGTTGGTGTTCATGTTTTGTTTTCAAGACTATGGCTTTAGTATAAGTAAGAGTAAGTCACTGTGATGATACTTGCTTTATAGGTTTTGGGTGTGATTACGCATATTGGGAGTGAAAGTGGGACAAGAGGTGTCAATGTCACCTTTACTAAAAATATGGATTTCAGTTTTCAGTCAATAACTCTAGTTAAGACTGACAGATTATAATGAAACTTGCCGAATAGATAGCTTGCATGAATGTATCATTTAGATCGAAAATGGGACTATAGCGGTCAAAGTCATTGTTACAAAAATTGACAATTGGCTTCTGCTAAATAACTTTTGTTAGGAATGAGATATTTTGTTGAAATTTGCTGTATAGATTATCGTGTATGTATTTAAGTGTACCTTATTGTTTCGCTTACTAGTACTTGAAAACTTAGATTCTGTGACAAAGCGGTGTTGCGGGGATAGTATTTGTCACCGCGTGTAATTCAGAGTCACTGCCCACAGTGATTATTAAAACTAGTGACCATGGCAGAGTTTCACTATAACTAATCACAGTTACTGTCCTGTACACAGGTCATACATGCCAAATCTTGCAATAATATTCTACCCTATAAGGCAAGGGATATCAATTCATCTAATTTGCTTGTGAAGGTATGCAAATAAAACTTGGTATACATACAGCTTGTGAGAAAGTGGGACACGCTCACAAGATACCACACATTGTTTAACTGGAAATATTAAGTATGTTTCTGCTCATGTCAATGATGTGAGGTATTGCTAAAAAGCATGATAGTTATGCTCCCAGTCCATATCCTAGTGGTAGAATGTTTGTGTCAACTTCGAGAGGTCCTTGTTTTGATCCTATGTCGCAACATACCAATGTTGATTGAAAATGGTACTAGTATGACTCCCTTGCTTGATATTAAGCATAGTTAGTTTCAGTATATTCTGGTTTTCCTGGAGTCAGGAAATAATGTGACTAGGTATTCTCCATATCACAGAAATACTGTAGACGTGTGGCATTTGAAACAATATTCAAATTTTGTTATATTGCTTTGCACAGGTCAGTTGGTCTGTGTGCCTGTTAGTTGGTAGACTAAATGGTTTCTGCCCAAGAAGTGCTAGGTCTAAGATCTTCCCACTTTAAAGTGACTAGTTTTTTGCCTTGTGGACATACATGGTTTACAGACATCTATTGATAATAGATTAATTTATGGATTGGTTTTAAACTGTAAAACAGTAACTGTAAATCACTTCATACTTGTGTGATCTTTATTTTGCGAAACTCAGTAGCAGATTTATTCTGCATATTTATGAATTGGCAGAAACTGTTGAAGGTTCCATGATATGTTTCCATGTTTTGAAAGTATATTTTTCGCAGATTTATGAATTTGCTAGAATTTTTAAATGATAGTGAAAATAAAGAAAACTACAGAACCTACTTGCCAATTATAGCGAAAATAAAAATTCGTACATGTTAACAGACTTACAGTACATACTACACTGTTTTGTTGGTGTTATTATAATCTATTGATATTCCAACCTTGCCTAATAAATCATTTTGAATATCATCATTGGTTTGAAATAAATATTGATTAAATCATAATAATTGTTTAAATGTTATAATTTTTAAAAGTGTGTTTTCCATATTAAGTGTGTTTTAACAGCTAAAAGTTGTTTAAATTGGTTCAAACTGGTTTTTATTATCAAAAACACTCTTTAAAATCACTTTTAAGAAACAAAAAAATAACTTATTGGAAAATACACTTTTAAGCCACTTTATAGATTTAAAACGCACTACAAACTCACTTAAGTCACAAAGTGACAGGGGAGCTTTTGTGATCACTCTTCGCCCGTTCGTCCATCCGTCAACAATTGCTTGTGTAGTCACTAGAACTCACAGTTTTGGCCTAATCATTATGAAACTTGGTCACAATGATTATCTCAACAAAATCTAGGTCAAGTCTGATATTGGGTCATCCGCCGGGGTAAAAAACTACATGTAGGTCACTGACCCTTCCCGAAGAAAAACACACTTTTACCAAAAACTCACTTAAAACCAACTTATTAGTGGGTTTTTCCTGCGTTTTTTAACAAAAGTATGCTAAAAGCGAGTTTTTCTTGGTTTTTTTTGACAATAAGTGAGTTTTTTGTTGGCTAAAGTGGGTCTTTTTATCAAATAAGTTGGTTTAAGTGCGTCTTTTAGTACAGGAAGTGTGTTTTTGTTGGTCTTTTCATAAATGAAGTTGGTTAAAGTGGGTCTTTAACGAAAATAAGTTGGCTAAAGTGCGTCTTTTGAATAATGATATTCTCAGAAGTGGGTTAAAGTGGGTTTTAAGTTGGTCTTTTACATTTTTGATAATTTTCCGTTAGTTGAGCTTCGCATTAAAAAGACTCACTTAAAACCCACTTCTGAAGGAAGTTGGTCTTTTGTTTTGAAATGTTGACATTCACTGAACACAAGATCTTAGATCTACTCATATGTCCCATAGTTCGAATGTAACGCATGATCTATTACGTATATTCTCATTTGGTATTTCAATTGGTGTTTATGCATGGTAATATGTTTTTTTAATTTTCACAAAGGACGTGTTATTTAAAGTCCTTCATGTAAATTAAATATCCTGTGCTAAAAACATCGGACCTTATTTTTTAATGCCGCCGCGCGCATAGCCTTTATTTGCCAGTTGAACTATGGCTGTCATATGTGTGCCTCCACCCGGATTTGAACCCGGTCGCCAAATTCACTGTCTAGTGTATTTGACAGCATCATGTAAATATACAACAACCAATAATAACATTAAAATTAATATAAATTATATTGGTAATGCTGAATGCAACATATCGAACTATACGTATATGATTACCGAGGGGTGAAAAGCTTATCAATAAGCTTCAGTTAAGCTTATTCATATAAATGCAAAGTCCTGCAAACGCATTTATAATGTTTTACTCAGTTTAAACTGATTGGGCTGAATCCGAATTATTACATAGGCTTTCTTATCTGCCTATGTTACAGTCACAACTGTATTTCACGCGGTACTACATGTATAAATAAAACACTGATATATTACACAGTAAGCGGTCCAGGTAAAATAGATATGGGTGGTAGATTATATTTTTGACAACGTGGCATGTGTAATATATACATTATGCTATAATTGATCACGTGTTGCAGAAAATCTAGACAATTTCCCAGCGTGCGGTCTGTTTAATTTGCCTATGGCTATAAAACACGGCATCTTTGAACAGTGATTTACACATTCCCAACTGTATGTCACGTGGGGCTATAGATAAAACATTAAGATAATTACACAATAATCGGTCCAGGCTTAATCAACTGTCCAATTAAAATATAGATAAGGGTGGTAGCTAGATTTAAAAATTGACCACGTGACATGTTTGTATTCATATGATATAGCTTGTTTGTCACTTGCGACAATACAAAAAACAGCCAGCGGTCCTGTACACAACGCTTTGACTTAAATTGATCGAGTAAATTGACTGTAATCAATGAAAGCTATGTTGAAAATAATCTGGAAATATTTTTTTTACAATACACGATATGACTTCCCGTCATTTTTTTGTCATGCACTTAGGCTGCATAGTTGACGTAATTTTAGTTCGGTAAGATTATTTTAAGCGCTAAATATGAGCTGACACATATACATGTATATACAAAAATGTATATGTAATCAATATCTATGTAAATAGATCTTCGATTTGAGATTTAAAGACACGCTTTTTATGATTGAGTTTGATATCTACACAATATAGTTTTGTTACTTGGTAGCTATAAAGATCTTACAGTATTATTTGGTAGCTAAGTGTTCACAAATTGACATTTAAATTTAAGTCACGAAGTAGGCCTATTTATTCTGGTTTATTCTCGCACGTTATTTTTTTCGACTTCGCGGTTTATATTATGATTTATGCAGTGTGCTACATTTTCAATATGTGTTGGCGTCTCCTTATTCATTATGAATGATGTGAAATGTATTTGATAAAAACTTACTTGGCCAGAGAATTAAAAGAAGTATTGTAATAGCCTACTCTGACTAACCTACACTAAATACCGAAACTAGAATTTATATACAATATATAAATCACTCACATTAATTAACCTAGGGGAAAACAGAATAACTATTTTAAAATTTTTCATAAGCGTTCGCGAATACCGATCGGAGATTTTATCTATGATGCTGGAACCGAAGAAGCGATACACGGTCCGGAATTACGGGTTTTAGCATCTCGACCATGGATTATCGTTTCCGGCGGAAAATTTGAATCGAAGTTCGAACAAATCGAAATTCAATGTTTTATCAGGTAATAATCAATCTGTTGTGGTATTTATGTATTGTTTTATCACAAATTAAGAACTACACATGTTTTGGCACCCTCCAACTATAAACAGGCCTGTGATTCTTTCTCCTTCAGACTGATTTTATTTTCAAAGTTTTTGTCTCAAATCTTCGAAACAAAATGGTTCAGATTCAGACTTTCAGTGTTTCCAAGTGTGCTGCATTTTTATTTCTGACAGTCCAGCAAGTGTACTTTAACACGTCGAAATGGTTTCACTACAATGTGGTCTGCTCCGAAGTAATTATTTTTTCAAGTGGGTGGGGTAATGTTTTCCAGACTTATCAAAGTTTATGCTCTGAGCAATCACAGGCTTGTATAAAATACTAACTTCTGTGATTTTGTTGTCCATACATTGGGTTTGAACATTCACTAATAGTGATAATAATTTAAATTTTATTTTTTAGACCACATACACTTCTGGGTCTGTTCCCCCCCACAGGCCCTCGATGCGATTTTATGGTCCGGAAAATAAATATTACTACGTATGTAGTAAGAGTAATATTTATTCCCAGATACGAAGCTGGATGTTCTTTTTATCATCATCATTGTATACCGAGACTGACACTCATACATTAATCACACAAACATTATTAAACGTATCTAGGACATATAAAAAATATTTGTAAATGCCTCTCTAGCTTAAATAACACAAACGGTGACAAAGATAAAAATGTTTGAAATTTCTCGCAAACATTCCTTGAGTATCGCGTCGTGTTTAACTGACTGTGCAACTGTCCCGCCTATATTTGGTGTCCTTCGGTCAAGCACACATTACTCTACACGACGATGATAGTGACAGAAACCGATATTCGCCCATGCCTCCACATTTTGCAAGAAAGTTCGCAATTTTCAACTAAAAATGCACCATGCACATGTATAATCTTTCAACAATGGTTTCCCGTCTGATCAATACGAAAGTATGGCGTTGAACGTTGGAACCAGATATTTAAATAAATCTTTTGGAATACCTCGTTTGGGTCCAATGTTCAACGCGCGATGTAATTCTTATGTACTGGGGTGGGAACCATCGTTCAATTTGTCGAAAGATAATGTGCGCAGCAGAAAATTAGTTGACTATTGTAAACTTTCTCGCATCTATATTTTGAAGACAAGAGTGCCGATGGAGTATTGTCAGTATAGTCATCGTAAAGATTAATTTGTTATTGACGAAAGATACCAGAAATATACGGGAAAGTTGCAAACAAGTTTTACACAATTATTTTTTCTAGGTCAGTGTGCGAGAAAGTTCAGCGAAACATTTTTATCTTTGTGTTTTTTAAGCGGTAGAGGAATTACGTAGATTTTTGTATTGAATATCAAATATATCCAACTCCTCTCAGCACTGCTCCAGACCATTGCTTTCTTTAAGTTTCTTATAAATTCATTTTTATGTAGACTGCATCGGTAACGCTCGATAGCGCTTTGCTGTGCAACAGTCCGATATCTGCAAACGCTAGCCAGTAGCATATATATGTATTTTCCATTTTGTCCGCTATTATGAAGCAAGCTGTTTCCAAGCAGTGCTATTGAGCGGTTTGGTTAGGCAGTGGGAGCTCCTGAAAATCTGTTGAACCAACAGACCTGACTGGCAACAGGTCGGACTCAATATTTCGAAAATTTAATGACGATTGTTTAGAATCAATTAGGAATATGACAAGCTGTACCATCTTTTCCAGTTAAGAAGTCATGCAAGGATGCATTGGAGATATATGCGGAGAATGTAGATAGAGTGACCCTTACAGGATGGTGCTTGTGGCTCAGTATAGGTGGGTTCTGACTTCATTCAGCATACATGTAAAATCATTGTATATACAGGGTGTTAAAAAAGTTTGTTCTCAAAATTTAAATTCATACTAAGTTTTATCTCAGCCATGTACACAGCACATACAATTTTAATTTCTTGCACTCATAGCTTCATTTAATGCTCGAAAGATTAGAGCAATGTAAAACCTTCTGGAAATTAACCTGAAAATTTTACATTTACAAATGTGCATGTCGTCAGGCGACACGTGCGACTCGCGGAGCTTTTATTCTTGAAAAAAATTTAACTGCCTGTGCCTTTAAAGTTGGAAAAAAATTAGCGTCGAAAATTGGGAATTATTAAATAATATTGTTTTGAGTAGTAACTGTTCATGCTTGCTTTTTCTTCTGATAATACTCAGCTTATATGTACGACAGACTTTAACTAGATTTAAAAATCTATTGTCTTGACTTAAAAACAACCATACCAATAAGTTGCTTTTATACCAGCGGGAACCAAATGGGGAATGTATGTATTCTTTTTGGGAAAAATGGTGGTTATTTTCCTGGAGGAAAGTGCCTGTATTCGGCCTTAAAAATAGCCCAAAAAATCACTGACACATGTTATTTTTTCATGTTAAACATATTAATTATTCTTATAAATATCTTTAGTAAATAAGAAGTCTGCAAATTAAATTTACCCGTTTGCTCTTTTTATTATATACTGCCACCCCCTGAGGTAACTTCCAGGTCAATCAGAACACCTTCACATCATGTCATAGAACTATCGGATTATTTTGTAAGGAAGTCTTAGGAGTTACGATCCTTTTGTAACTTAGACATTTTGGTCACTTAAAAGTTTTTGTGTTTACAGTACTATCAACATCACACTTCAGAGCATATGTCCATTACAGTGACAGCTTTTGTTATGACATATGCTTGTACATGTCTAATCATGTCCTCTTATTCTTGCAGCACATCATTCAAGCTTTAATAGATAACAGCATCAGGTGAGACTAAAAAGCCATGTATCATGACATTATTGGGGATGCTGTTTACATCTGGCAACTTGTGGTCTGCTCCATGAAATGTGAATCCTATAGACAGGACCTGCTATAGATATAAAAGTTGAAGAAGAATCCCTGCTGCAGAAAGAACAGCTATCATTGGTAATTTGCAGTTTATTAATAATGTGATTTTAACTGAACTTGCACACAAGTTGTATTCAAGTTTCTTGAACTGGGTATCCTATAATGGCTTACATAGAAACGACCCTTTAAGGGGCCAGGAATTGGCTAATTTGGTCTGGTGTGTGTGTCAATTATTATGATGAAGGTTTTTATGACAAATCCATTTTAACCCAATTTTTAAGGGGGTTATTTCTGTTTGTTTTTTGCTCTTATAATTATATCCGCGTTATTTTATGTGACAGCAAATTATGGAACAATGTTTTTCGTGTGTGATAACTAATGTGTGTGACATCTCAAGATTTTAGACGCCAAAACGTAACGTCGCTGGCTTAAATATGTTATTTCTGATGTTGTTTTGGCCTGGTTACTTAACTATAGTTAAGTGTCACAGTGATAAAGATTGCTTTTCTATCTGAGCAGCATATCGCACAATCTTGTTGTCTACTTGGCATAATGATATTCACTGATAAAATTAATGTGGGAGCGAGGTAAAATGCGTTGATTTTCTGAGCAGCATGTCGCACAAAGTCATTCTCTGCTTGATGATATTGAGAAAGTTATTGTGGCGCGAAGCGAGCTAGAAAAAATGCATGGTTTTTTGTGTCGCCTGAAAAGGCGACATAATAATAGGTGTTACTTTGGCGGCGGCGGCTGGGGCGTCACAAATCGCTTGTCCGGAGCATAACTTTGTCACCTTAAGTTCAAATGACTCAAGATTTGGTATGCATGTTTCTTACAATAAGCCAAAGTGCAGTGTGCAAGAACCATAACTCTACCTGTCATAGTTTTTGAATTATTTCCCTGTGATTGATTTTATTAGAGCATTTCTTGACCGGAGCATAACTTTGTCACCTTAAGTTCAAATGACTCAAGATTTGGTATGCATGTTTCTTGCAATAAGCCGAAGTGCAGTGCGCAAGAACCATAACTCTACCTTGCATTGTTTTTGAATTATTTCCCTTAGATTGATTTAATTTGAGCATTTCTTGTCCGGCGGATAACTTTGTCACCAAGCGGTTGAATGACTTGAAATTTGGTATGCATGTTCAGGGCTACAGATAAGCTGCGTATTTGCGTAATTACGCAATTAATTTTCAAAAAAACGTAATTATTTTTAAATGAGTGCGTACAAAAACGCAAATAAAATACGAATAACGTAAACACTTTTAAAACACGAGCGTAAAAACGTAAACAAAAGCCAATGTTTACATATTTACGCAATTTCCGATTCCGTAGACAGGTTGATTATTTCAACTCGGAACGCTTCGTACAGAACCGTGTTGGTAAAGCTAGTGCTCTCCATTCCGTTCATTTCGGTAATTAGTCAATATAATAAACCAGTCTATGATTGGAAATGTGTAAACCCCGTTCGCCGTAATTTCCGGTTTCGTTTTCAATCATGGCTGCTCGCGGCAGGAAAAATCGGTCACAACCGACACAAATTATGACTTTGTATAGTTTCTTTTCTTCTGGTTCCGATGATGGCGAAGTAATTTGCAAGCAAACAATATATGAAGTGATTAGTAATTCAACTATACAGCCACAGTATTTTAAACAAAATTATCGATGGTTACAAATTGGTTTCGTCAAAACCAAAAAACATGACTATTCTTCTGTAAGCAAATTAAGGATTTGATGACCAAGTTTCCCTTGGTACAGGTCTTTTGTAGGTGGGTAACTTCCTATATCGAAGATTATGTTATGTTTAAAAAATACAATGTCCGTCAATAAAAAATATTACCCAATTGATTTGAACTTGGGGGGTAAAAATGTTTTGGTACCCAATTGTAATGACAAAATACCCAATTAGAAAACAAACCAGGGGGTAATTACCCAATTACACCAAAAGCTTATCTGTAGCTCTGCATGTTTCTTACCAAAAGTCCAAGTGCAGTACACAAGAATCGTTACACTACCTTGTGCCATTTTTGAATTATTTCCCTTTGATTGATTTTATAAGCATTTCTTGTCCGTGGCATAACTTTGTCACCATAAGTATTAATGACTCCAAGATAGGTATGCATGTTTCTTGCTGTGACATTATTTTGTCCAGAGCATCAGTTTGTCGTTTTTAGTTCAGATGACTAGAGAACTCTTGTGAGTCGATATGTAGCCCAATAGTGGATAGTTTTCCATGACAAATGTGCATGTCGTCAGGCGACACATGCGACTCGCGGAGCTTTTATCTTTAATAGCAATATAGGCCTACCACACAAACACGATCGCTACTTGATAACGTTCAATCATGAATGATTAAATTACCGTTACATGATTAAATCCGGTTTTGTACTGGTTATTTCAAAACTAAAATATGTGTATTATATTATTGCAGATATTATTTCTGACAAGTTTGACATCGCCCGATGTCAAGTCAAGGAGAAGATGCGGGGATAGCTAAGATGACTTAGGATCATGTTTCGGTAAAGACCTGCTTTCGTCCTTCTTTTTTCTGGACCAGAATGTTATAGAAGGAACCACATGTTACCAACAGGAGAGTCACAAGTGCAGTGGTTACTAGCCAAATAAGTGTCGCCCTGTGGTACAACAATTAAAACACATGTAGTAGAATATTATCTCTAACTTAAGGCTTTTTATCTATTCTAATACAACCAGCGGATTCAGCTTTATACACATAGAGGAAATCACGGTGCGCATGAACTACTAATAAAACACAGGTACGGCTCAATAACTTCAAACTGCAAATAAGCCTTCCGACGAAGAAAATAGTGCAGTGGATAATGCATTGATCTGTTGTCAAATGCGGAATATTGGCTTTATCAGAATCGAAATAATGAATATGTACATGTCTGTGTTTTATCTATAATAAAGCACAGACACTTGTTCGAATGCATACATTAAATCACTCGTTCTACGCACTCATGATTTAATTACTACTCATCCGAACTTGTGACTGTGCTTTATTCTACGATAAAACACAGGTACATGTTCATTATTATGCCCCACATCTTTGATGAGGGGGTATGTTGCTTTGCACATGTTGGTAGGTCGGTCTGTCTGTCGGTCGTATTAAATGGTTTCCGTTCAATAACTCAAGAACGCTTTGACCAATGATCTTCAAACTTTACATGGAGATTAGTCAGCGAGAGTAGATGACCCCTATTGATTTTGAGGTCAGTAGGTCAAAGGTCACTGTGACCTTTACCATTTCTGACTATTTAAATGGTTTCCGTTTAATAACTAAAGAACTCTGTGTCCTAGGATCTTCATACTTTACATGGAGGTTGGTCAGCAACAGTAGTTTGAGGTCAGTAGGTCAAAGGTTAAGGTCACTGCGACCTTCACCATTTCTGACTATTTAAATGGTTTCCGTTCAATAACTCAAGAACGCTTTGACCTAGGATCTTCATACATTACATGGAGGTTGGTCAGCAACAGTAGTTGACCCCTATTGATTTTGAGATCAGTAGGTCAAAGGTCGAGGTGACTGTGACCTTTACCATTTCTGACTATTTAAATGGTTTCCGTTCAATAACTAAAGAACACTTTGACCTAGGATCTTCATACTTTACATGGAGATTGGTCAGCAACAGTAGTTGACCCCTTTTGATCACCATTTTTGACTATTGGGCTGCCATGGGGGCATATGTGTTTTACAAACATCTCTGGTTTCTTAATTAAATTAGGGGCCAAAAATGTCTACTTACTTTTATTTTATCTATTTATTTTATGTTTTTCCTGATTACATTATATCAGCTCTATATATGTTTGATTATAAAGTTCTTTGCAATTTATTTTTATCATCCACATACTTTATAACTTACTGTCATGAAGGGAACTCTCATTATGCTCCCCATCTTCGATGAGGGCGTATAAATATTATATTGCTTGGCACATGTCGGTCAGTCTGTCGGAAGACAAAATGGCTTCCATTTAATTACTCGAGAACGCTTTGCCCTAGGATCTTCAAACTTTATATGATGGTTGATCATCAACAGTAGATGACCCCTATTGATTTTGACCTTAACCATTTCTGACTATTCAAATAGTTTTTGTTCAATAACTCAAGGACACTTTGCCCTAGGATATTCAAACTTTATATGGAGGTTGATCATCAACAGCAGATGACCCCTGTTGGTTTTGAGGTCAGTAGGTCAAGGTCACAGTGACCTTGCCATTTCTGACTATTAGGCTGCCATGGGGGCATACATGTTTTGCAAACATCTCTTGTTGATTTTAATGTCCGTCTAACTATGTTACCTATTGCAACCTCTCCAGAGCGGTATTCTATTCAGCAACAACCTGCTTAAAACGACATGCCCGGTAATCATTTTGTTAAATAGTAACATTTTACTATATATTATACCTCACCAGACACAACCTCTGTACAACAACCAAACTTTACTGTTTACAACCGGGAGTTGCTCTGGACAGTTTGTTCTGTAGTTTAGTCAAAATGTAGCAAGCTGTGATGTTTATAACAATGAATTTAATTTGCTTATTTATGTCAAAAAAGTTAATATATTTATCTATTTATGCTATATCTTTCTATTAATGCAATGTCTTTCTGTATGTATCTACATTATTGTTCACCAGGTCTTTCATATTGTTTATATGTAAAACATTGTTTTGTGTTTTGATTGTATTGTTGTATATCAGTAAGAACATTTTTATTTTTTCAAGTAAATATTTTATTAATTGATATTTATTGTTGTATTCTTTATCAAATTTGAAAAGGTATGTCATTTCATTTTAATTGATCAAAGTGAGTTTACACAACTAAAACAGCATTTAAACCTGGACTCCTCACATTGCTTTGAAAAGGTATTCCATTTAATTATTCCCCCGCACAACGAGTTGTAAGGGGGGTGTACTGGATTCAGTTTCTCTGTCGGTCTGTCTGTCCGTAGACGCAATCTTGTGGACGCAACTCCTCCATTCAGTTTTGGCAGGATTTCGCTCAAACTTTTACAGATGCACAACTTCAACATATATATGTGCATGAAGAAAGGAATTTGCGCTGCCATGAATTTTGGCATAATTGTGGCCCTTTGCCGGTGGGGGTATATTAGTCTGTGGAATGGCGACAGCTCTAGTTTAAATTGAATAAAAGTGAGTTAAAAGCGTGTTTAAACCGAGCTAAAGCTGGCTAAATGCGGGTTAAAACCGTGTTTAAGGCGAGTTTAAAGTGTGTTTTTCACAGCTAAAACTCGCTTTTATCTCTTCTACTGGGTGGAAAGTTGGTTTCTTAGTGAGTTAAACAGGAGTTTAAAGCGAGTTAAATGCGGGTTATGTTAATGTATTATCTAATGAACTTTCCTCTACCAATGCTTTTACGCCAACACTGTTTTCTGAGAGCGACATTGTGGATCTTCATAAAACTAGCTGCGATACACTTAAAACTAGTATATGCGAAGGCCAACACAAACTACCAACTATGTATTGGATTCCCAAACTGCATAAGACCCCTTACAAAGCCCGTTTCATTTCTAATTCTAGTGCTTGCACAACTACCAATGTGTCTAAATTACTAACTTCATGTTTAACTGCTATAAAAGTTCATGTCCAACGATACTGTGAAAAGACTTATGAAAATTCTGGTATTAATTTATTTTGGTCTGTTAAAAATTCTGGAGTTATTCTTGACAAAATCCATAGGAAACAATATATTTCTTCTCTTAGTACTTACGATTTTTCAACATTATATACCACACTGCCACATGCTCGTATCAAAGATAAATTAATAGCGCTGGTCGAGAAAACATTTGGTAGAGAGAAAACCACATTTCTGGCATGCAGTTATTCTAATGCATATTTTACTAACAACATATCAGATAAATTTACTATGTGGACCTGCAGAGAGGTCTGTGAAGCCCTTATTTTTCTTCTTGACAACATTTTTGTAAGGCTGGGCAATACCATTTATAGACAAATTATCGGTATTCCTATGGGAACTAATTGTGCACCTCTTGTCGCAGATCTGTTTTTATATTGTTATGAACGCGATTTCATGTTAAAATTGTCTCCCGAACACCAATCTGAGGAAATTACAGCGTTCAATAATACGTCCCGATACCTTGATGACATTTTAAATATTGACAATCCTTACTTTTCTAATAAGATCGTAGAAATTTACCCAGCCGAATTAACACTAAATAAAGCTAATTCATCTGATACACGCGCATCATTCCTAGACCTTGACCTTGCTATAGAAGCAGGTCAAATTGTTAGTAAAATTTACGACAAGAGAGATGATTTTAACTTCGATATTGTAAATTACCCACACTTGGATGGAGATATTCCACGGTCAACTTCATATGGTGTTTACGCTTCTCAATTAATCCGTTTTGCTAGAGCTTGCTCTCGGGTGGAGGACTTTAATACTCGAAATCTTTGTATTACTAATAAGTTACTGCAACAAGGCTATCGCTTCCATAAACTTCGTAAAACGTTTGCAAAATTCTATAGGCGTAATTCAGATCTCATTTCTAAATATGGTACTAATTTAAAGACACTTCTGCGACAAGGTCTGTCTCAGCCTGAATTTTATGGTGATGTGCTTTACAAATTTCGAAGGATTCTGGGTCATAGCCACTTTCATGATGTGTTTCTCAAGATCATAAAACGTTTTCTGAGTAGAGGATATGACCCTTTAATTTTGCAACGGACTGCATGCTTAGCAGTGGGTCCATCTACAGCTCACCGCTATGCTTCTTATTTCATTGTGCGATGACCGGAAAATATACAGACTCTATGATATGCCTAACCTCAAGCCTTTGTGGACGGCTGGCATTGATGCCTGTCTGATACATTGTCTTGTCGTACCCTTAAATGTTTTGCTCTCTTGTTGCTCTGACTTCTGATAGGTCATTGAGTACTTTCTGTGCTACTCGATGGTTGTATTTTATATAATGTTTCATGTTTTACATTCTTTTATTACCGGTCACTGTGGCCTTTTTGTTAGGGGGCATTACATGGCGGGAAACATTTATTTACACTGTCCTGTTCTATAAGGTTGTCTATTGGGTAAGTGTGAGGTTTGGTGCACTGTAAAACGTTTAAGCCCCCAGTGACAAGTGTCACTGTCCGTTCCAAGGCGGAAGCCCTTTAGTCAACCTTCCTCTGTGTATGTACTGTCCACTTTATAGTATAATTGGAAAAATATTTGGCCACTGTGCCTTTTGTTAAACTTTATTCATTTTGTATGTGCCATTCTGCAATTTCGTTGTCCAGCACAAGGCTGCTTCGTATCTTTCAAAATTGCATATACTCAGTGTCTGTTGTGGATTGTCCTTGTGGTGTATGTTTTGTCCGGTTGTTAATTTCTTACCAACTGGCTCTTGTTCCGTTTTAGTTTGACTGACTTAAGCAGCAGACTTTCGGGATTGGATGCCCGGTTTTGTATTACATGTTCCTGTGCTAGTTTTTTATGTATGTTCCGCGCCTTTTCGAGTGAAGTTGTATTTTTTCTGTGCCTTTTTGTTCTCGCGTGTCCCGCGGTTTCTGTTGGGGTCGGTACTACTTCCGGTAGTTTCGTATTTTGTTTAATTATTATAATATGGGTTTGTATCTGGATTTAAACGCCAATTCCGTTTACAATCGAGTTTTTCATTTTTAAATAATCGATAATATGCCATAATTTCTCAGTATTTAATTTTTTGACCGGGGCCAAAAGGAGCTAGGAGTTAACTATTTATTCGTATTTGCCGGTTGTCCTCTTACTATTTCGTCCCAGCGGTTCGCATCCTACCGGGTTCGTTCATGAGTCTATGTAAGCTGTGGAGTTATGGATGTAGTGTTCTGTCCCCTGAGGTCATTTAATGTAGTTTTAAGTCCCCTACCGGTTTTTGACCGGAGGGGACTATTGGTTTGCCATCTGTCCGTCAGTTTTGGTTCTGACGGAAATTGTTGTTGATATGGCAACATACATATTGACTATGGCTTTACACCGGTGGGGGACTTCTGTATTGCTTGCAATTCAGTACGTCATATCTCGATTTGTTCAATTACGTCATTTTACTTAATGAAACTGGGTCACTCGTTTTAAGGTTTTCAGATTTTTGGTGGTGAAAACGGGCCTTTCAACGTTTTAATACTGTTACTTAACTTTTAGACTGTAGGCTGCTAAAACTATGTAGTTCAGCAGTTTTACTGTTGTTACTAGGTCATTCAGCGTGGGCTTTCTGCCTTTTGTTTGCTGAATCTTTTTTATTCAGTTTTTAACTATGAGACTAGGGGCGTTTAATTTTCTTGGTCGGTAGTGTGTTGGGCACTTCTTCGTTTTAAGATTTCTTACAGCTAAAGCGGGGCAATATAGTCCTTTTGCTGTGGAAACTGGGTCATTCAGCTAGTTAGTAGGTCATCCCACTGTACGGGCCTTTCAACGTTTTAATGCTGTTGTTTGACTTTTGAGACTGAGGGCTGCTGTAGCTATGTAGTTCGGCAGTTTTACTGTTGTTACTAGGTCATTCAGCGTAGGCATTCCGCCTTTTGGTTGCTGTATCTTTTCTACTGGGTCATTCAGCTAGTTATAATTTATTATACTTTTCGACAGCTTGGACTTGGGCGGATCTGCGCTTGTTTAGTTGGGCATTGTGCTTTGTGTGTTTTTAATGTTTTCTGTGCTCGGCTGGTTAGGTTGAGTGCTGCCTTCCCTGTCTGACTTAATATACTCTTTTTTAAAACCGTGTTTAATGCGAGTTTAAAGCGTGTTTTTTCACAGCTAAAACTCGCCTTTAACTCGCTTTAAACTCACTTTTAGCTCACTAAGAAACCAACTTCCCATCTAGTAGAAGTGTGTTAAAGCGAGTTTTTTTACGCATAAAAAACTTACTTGCTGGGAAAAAGTTGGCTAAAGTGGGTTTTAAAACCCACTTAAAACCAACTTATTGAGAAAAAAACACACTTACTTGAAATAAGTGAGCTAAAAGTGAGTTTTAAAAGCCACATAAGCGAGTTTTTCAGCACAGAAAAAACACACTTAAAACCAACTTATTGAAAAAACACACTATAAACCCACTTTCTAGAAATAAGTGAGCTAAAAGCGGGTTTTAAAACCCACATAAGCGAGTTTTTTAGCACAGAAAAACACACTTAAAAGCAACTTATTGAAAAAACACACTATAAACCCACTTTCTAAAAATAAGTGGGTTATAAAACCAACTTAAGTGAGTTAAAGCGAGTTAAAACTGTGTTTAAAGCGTGTTTTTCCCGGGTTTTGCTCAGAAAAAACCCAGTCGGTAAGCTAAAAGACGCACTTTTAGCACGGTGCCAATACCGCAGGGTTTAACACGGTTTTAACCCGCGTTTAACCCGGGATTTGCTCGCTTTTTGGATAAGGGTATAGGTAAAATAATAGAAAAACACTGTGTAGTCAGTAGAGGTCACAATTTTAGCCTAATCTTTATAAAACGTGGTCACAATAATCATCCCTACAAAATCTAGGTCACGTTCGATATTGGGTCATCTGTGGTAAAACACTAGGTCACTAGTTTAAATCATAGAAAAAACTTATGTATAAAGGTACACTAGAGGTAACACTTTTTGCCCATCTGATGTAAATAACAAGGTTGTTGGTTAAAACAAAATAAAAACATTGTTATGCATTAGAGTCTACATTTACTTGATTCTTAGAAGTTGTAAATGATTTCTTAGGTCATCAGAGGGGCCTGCATGAACTACTATGATAGATGAGCGACCTAGAGCCCTCTTGTTCCAGGGTATTCCCTGGATAAAATCATGCCGGTAAGCTAAAGACACGCTTTTGGCACGGCGCGAATACTGCAGGGTTTAAACCTGGGTTTTCTCACTTTGTAGGAGGGATGTGACAAAAAAATCGGTTGAATTTGCTTAGATACTATGGCAACCATCCAAATAAGTCACATCAACAACTATTATTTTTGAGTAAGGATCTATTCTGAACACTATTGTGTATTCAATTTGGTAACTGACTTTAAACAAATATTTATCATAAAAAGCCCCATAACGAATGAGAAATGAAAAACATGAGTAAAAATGGTATTGTTTACTTGGTTACCATGGAAACATAACTTGAAAATGGCAAAAAAATACACTTAGTAATGCATGTGGAACATTTTGATAATCCAATTCATAATTCATTACAACACACTGTATGCTAATACAATTATGCCAAAATGGGCAAAAAAGCGATTTTTGCTAGTAACCATGGTAACTGCCTAACAACAAAGCAAGTTAAAATGACAAAATTAATCAAATGGACAAGGTATGTAACATAAGATAACAATATGCACTTTATCTGTGTCAATTGGCCAGAAAATCGAGTTTGATTGATGCTTTAAGGTGTAAAACATCCATAGCTATGGTCAATTTTGCTTGGTTACCATGATAACTATGTCTATAACTGTAAAAAATACTGCACCAAATTACAGAAGGAATATGTTTACACAATATCAGGCATACTTAAGTGATTCAAATACATTTTTCTTGGAATTGGGTCAGTTATAATTCACTAAAATGTAGGGAAATACTAAAACTTCATTGATTTCGCTTGTTTGCCATGGCATCCATGATTCGTTTATCTCAAAAACCGTCGACCAAACATTACAACTGTGAGATTGTGATAATATAAGTGTTGTACCACCCTTGTGTGTGCATTCATTTTCATTTTGTGCTTTGAAATGTGTATGATCTATTTTATCACAAAACTAAAAAGTATCCAAACCGTTGCCACGGTTACGGACTAATTTGGAAATAAAAAAAGTTGACTCAATTTCAGGAATCGCAGTCAAGGAGTCATGCTTCCAATTGACTATAGTGAATACATTGAAAGCCTTCGCATTATTTTGACTATGTGCCTTAAAATCTGTCAAAATTTGATATTTAAGACGAGGCCTTACCTCACCCACTTTTCACAGGAAAATATGGCATGTTACAAAGTTCTGACACACTTTTAATTTGATTGCATTATAAGTGATAGGTATGTTGTTTTCAAAAATATAACACATTTTAATCGAATATTACACGTTTATGCAGGATAAGTTAACAAAAAATGTGATTTTTTGGACTGAAAAATATGCATTTTTAAGCCAAAATATTATTTTCTGGTTTCCATAGCAACGGGACCACCAAGAGAATCAAAGATGCACAAACATCTTTGTTTAGCCCCCTGATATACTTTCATGCAAAGTTTCAAGTCAATCTGAGATATACCCTGAAATAGCCCCTATAGGAAATGTGAAAAAAATCCATGCAGTGACTGTTAATCCTCAAAATAAATATTGTAAACTTGCTTCACACGACAGTAACTGTTTTGCATTAGGTTTCTTTGCCATTTCTACTCATAAGTTAATATTTATTTATCAGAGTGATTTACTATCAAATAAATATCTAAGGGCAATGAAGTCTACTGATTCCATAAATCACACTCATCGTTAATATTTTATAACATTTTACACTTATACATTTTGTATATCACTTTGATCCCATGCAGTGACTGTTAATCCTCAAAATAAATATTGTAAACTTGCTTCACACGACAGTAACTGTTTTGCATTAGGTTTCTTTGCCATTTCTACTCATAAGTTAATATTTATTTATCAGAGTGAGTATCTAAGGGCAATGAAGTCTACTGATTCCATAAATCACACTCATCGTTAATATTTTATAACATTTTACCCTTATATATCACTTTGATCTCACAACATTGCACATATGTTTGATATCTTAAACTCTACATGTAAATAAGAATATGCCGCATGGACTTACGATGAAATAAAACGATAAATGACTGCAGTGTTGTCTACCACCTCGAACAATTCGCCCTTTTCCTTTATATTTCAAAGTTATTCCCCAAAATAGAACATTTGCATAAAAGCCAAGCTTAGAACGATTGATATCAAAACTGAAAGTTATTAATACCATTCATATTGATTAATCACCAAAGAAAAGATACATGACATTGTATAGGTCTGCATTGGTACAAAATAAAACATATACAATTTTCCTTCATACTTTTGAATATTTTACCCCAAAAATACCACACTTTGTACCATAGCCTAGCTTTAGGTGTTTGATATCTTAATGACAATTAAGTCACTTTACAACTATCACAGCGATGTTTGACCACATTTAATGGCCAATGACGTTATATTCCACCGATTCCGAAAATTCGCACTTTTCAATGTAATTAAATGCTTTACCCCAAAAATACCTCCTTTTGCATCAATGCACGTCACTAAAATTGTGCAAGCCTCAACTTCAACTTAATAACTACATATTTATTTTTTATAAGTGTGATTTATTATAACATTTAATAATAAATGACATTGTAGTTCACCGATTTCAAAAATTCGCAGTTTCGTTTATGTTTTGGAACTTTTACCCCAATTTTCTCAAAATGCTCAAGGGTGACATAATGGCACCCGTCAGAAATTTCATTAGAAAGGTCATGTCTACTGAAATCAGCAAAGAAAAAAACTTTATACTCCAATGCAATGTATCTTCGGCTTGGGGCCGGACTATAATGGCGTCTTCCCTTCCACCAATCGTATTCAACTTTCCCCTGATAACAAGATAGTAGTTCGGCATCGTTTATATACATCGGCAACCTATCAGCATTCTGTCGGCATCTATTCGTAAACACTTCCGCATATTCTGCAATGTAACCGCAATCTTTCCAAACGATCGGGAAACATTCGGGACCAAATCCTGAACTGTCGGCATTCATTCGCGTTGCGTTCGGCTACTTCGGATAGGTTTCGGCGTTCATACTGCAACATTTCGTATAACGATTCCAGGAATACATCCCGAACGATACCGATGGCAAACATCCGCCCATTTAGTTGAATGGATAAATAATCCCGAAAGGTTCCCGAAACAAGCAAACTGTAATTGGCTACCCTTCCGCATATCATCGGGGTCTAGTGGACGGCAGGTCTAAACGGTACCGAACTACCGATCAGTTGAAAGTTGAATACGATGCATGGAAAACGCCATTAATCTTGCTAGTTTCAGCTACCAAACATACGACAGCTGCACAAAAGTTGAAGAACCTAATTTAGGTATAAAAATCCATGACATATTGAGCTCATGAAAAAAACATATTTTCCTACTTTAACTGTTGTAAGAAAGGTTTTCAGCCCATGTAAGAAACTCTCATCTTACATGAGCAAAATCTATCTTAGATGAGCGATCACCGCGCGTGATTTCATTCCGACCTAAGTTACGGGATTTACGTATTAACGTCGATGTAGAGCTAATGAAGACGAACACCAATAGGCTCTATACCATTTAAAAAGCATATTCTTAAGCATAATATAACAGCGTACGTTTTATTAACGTTATTATTAATGGTTGTTTTGAGTGAGAACGTACTGCAAACAGCACGTTATGATGACGTCATGTTGACGCAATGAAAGCTAAATAATGTTATAAAATTCTATTTTCTCAAACTACGTCGGAGAAAAATAATCAATCCAGAGATAGTCGATGTAGGATAAGGATATCTCACACTCGGGTCGGAATTAAACCAGGAACTCGGCAAGCCCGAGGGTTCCCGAAGGAAGCTGAATCGATGCCGAAAACTCCCCGAATACGACGAACGAATGAGTTATACATTGCAGATCGTAGGTTCGAATCATGGTAACAAGTACAAATGTATCATTTTTTCTTTTTATTCCTTTGAGTTTCCCGTTCGTGGTTAACATCATAACCTTAATACTTCCAAGAATAAACATCTATTTTTATTTTGAATGAATCTTCTATGAACTTAATTCTACTCGGTTTTAAGTGACTGACAAAAAGCTATATTGTACTCATCAAATTATGAAAAAAACCGGAAACTTCGTGCGGGTTGAAATTCTTTCTTTTTCAAATATACCTACACATATGAATTCATTTCCACAACTAGTAAACAATAAAAAAAACATCGATAAAAAGATATTTATCAGAGTGACATTCCAACCAAGAATTTAATAAGATAAAAACTGTCATGCTTGTACGCCTAGCGTTTTACTGCCGATACTATTTTTCTATCACGAAGAAGTTATTTTATTTAAGGGTTATGTATAAATTTATGAACTATAAATATTGATACATTGTATTGATGACCTTCTGACATAGACTCACGCAAAACGTCACTGTGAGATTATCTGACACGGACAGTAGCGCAAATTATTTAAACATATTCAATTGCGCTTCACGGTTTTAACTTGCATAAGTCGCCTTGACGTCACGTCACAAGTTGGAGCTATTTTGCGTAACGTCAATAACGAACTTATTTTAGCTTAACATGGGGTGAATTTCATTTTTAATTGACATTATAATCAAATAACAGACGGACAACGACTTCAAACACAATCCATGTATGTTATCATGTATATTGGTAATATATTGGCTACCCTTATGAATTTCAGAAATAATATGGAGGGGCACGTGACCTAGCTGTTCTCGATGCTTTACGATTTCAAAAAAAATCCCAAAAAAGATGCATTTTGTAAGAATGTCCTGAACCAGACTAATCAAACCGGTCGTTACAAGATTTCAAATTTTTCTTGAACGAAAATAGGTTAGTTCTATGGTCAATTTGTCAGGATTACGGAATTTCGTGTGTTAACCATCACCTGATCGGTATTTTTTACGCAACCGATAATATTCTTTCGCAAAAAGATGGCATATGTAAGCCCGGGCAAGTCGAAATTCTTAGAAAGAACTACAAAATTATCCTCAAAACCCGTCCCTACGATAATCAAAGCACTGAGCGTACAAGTGGGAGGCGATCTGGTTGCTGCTACTAAAGCTTAAACCGACTTTACACGTTTAATGTTCGTTTTCTTACTGCCGATCTTGTCTTGAATGTCAAAATAGGCATATGTGACTATATAGGCATGTTGGGAATCTAAATAATTGTTAAAATGTGCATATTAATTTATATGTAATACGTGTATTGAATGCGTATATCAAAAGTGGCTTTAAAATAATACTACGCGCCTATTTATCAGATTCTACAGTACATTCCTGTAATCACTTCCCTCACAGTGGGAGACAGTCTATAGAAAGCGGCTAGATATTACAGTGACACCATAAGATTGCATAACAGTACTTTGCAGACCGTATACGATTCATTGATAAAACCATCACTTGACCGTAGTCTGAAGTTTCTAAAAATAGCTTTATAGCCGGGACATTTGATGAACACGTCATTTTCGTACTATGAAACAAGTTCGGTATCAGCCGGTGTAGTGATTTTCTTGGCCAAAATATCGATTTAACGAACAGTTTCACAATAATTTTTGATCTTAGAATAAACAAATGTTGCTGATTGGCTAAAATCAGTTAAAAAATTTGGAGACACATATGTAGCAGTATTGGGAATGTTGACAGTTTCTGGAACTACTTGAATGCGGATTCACATAGCAGCCTAAATGCGGTTAATTTTGTATTAAGAAATGGGCAATGGTATTAATGAGGGGCTTAATCGCCTCCCAAAAATGTACACGCAACTCCATTAAAAGAGTATATTTATAACACGAGTTTAGATCGTTTTATCGTTGGATAAATTTCTTCGCTAACGTTTCATACTCAACACTTTCTTACCACTATAATTTTTTTCGTACTCAACACAATTCGTACCTGGCACTTCGCTACGTAAATTATTTTTCGCATATTTTAGGATCAGCGGGTACAATTAGTGTCATATTAGGAAAATTACCATTCAGTGTGAATGTCTATTAAGAGACTTAAAATTCTAAATGTCTCTTGTCTATTGTCATGGAATTATCGGAATTGGTTTATGATCTTTGATAGTGTTGAACACTGAAAACATGTCTTATGATAATACATTTTAATGGACTGATATGAGGTTTTATTTATAAGCATATAAATATTATATGGAACAAGGGAGTCATAATATGCAATTATGTGTCTTGAAAATTGGTTTGTTATTGGTGAAATTATTTAACAATTTGTTAATACATTTCGTATGTCAAATTATCGTGCATACCATGGTTTTCCCAATTTGAAAGCTACCGGCCTACCGCGCTTATTTTTTCACAATTTTGAGATTTTCATGCTGAATTGTATACACGTCGGCTGTTAAATTATGCAGATAGAAGGTCGAGGATCCTGTCAATTCTCTGTTTAATGAAGTCTGTACATCATTTGCTCGCAGGAACTATTTGACTTGTGCATGTATGTATAGCGACAGATAGAACAGATATGATTCAATGTGCATTATAATTGAAATTTTAAATTGCATAACGAGAGCTATTAATACGAAGTACATATCAGAACGAAATCTTAATTAGCATAGCACAAAAACTGCCTCTTAATAAGAATGCGTGGAATAAAAATAATTTCCTTGAAAAGACTGCGCGCATGATTTTATCAAATATGAAAATCTTAATTTAACAAGTAAAAACCCGGTAGGAGTCTAATTAAGGCTAGTTAAAGAGGCCCTGTGAATTTCGTTTAAAGTCTAAGTATTTCTAATCATTGCATAGCCAATATAATTATAATGATTGTAGTTATCATAGATTTTTTTCCGAATGGAAATCCTACTATAAGTATGTTAATCAGATAGACTGTAAGTATATGTATAAGATAGCAGTTGTTTTAAAGGTGCTGCCTCACGTATTGGTGTATTGCAAAAATAGAATTGTCAAATATTCGCTTAATTTTGGTATAGTTGCCATAAACAACCACCCTGGCATTTAAAGTAACTTGCGAACCATCGGCATTTTGTAGTTATTTAGTATTTTTACATCCAAAATTCTATAGGGTATTTATACCTATAGAATTAACACTACTACCAGTACCACTTAAATTGCCTGAAATTTGATTGCATTTGATGAAAACGAATTGCAAACTAACCGAATAACTCACTGATGTTAACGTTATAACGTTTAATTGTACATGTATCTCTTCCATACAAGTCGTATGTGACGTAATTTTAGGTTGAAAACACAAAGAAAAATCTGTCAACACAAAGTTAGAAACAACTGTAATTATTTTATGTTTTAAGCGATTTTAACGTGAAATACTAGTGTCGAATTTCAAGGATGTTTGAATGGCCAGGTTTTTTCTTGCGTTCTTAGCCTGAAATTAAGGCATACATGTTCCATGAGGTATGTCCTCGCTGCTTGAGTTACATTTTAATCATTCACAGTGAATAGCGATGGCACCGTTCAAAATTTAATTTAGATCAAACATCAAATTCGCGTATTGAAATTATTCAAAATTACCCTAGGCAAGCTTGTTATCAATTACTACATGTACACTCAAACGATTTAAAAACGCACCGCTTATAAAATATAAATTTTATAAATGAAAACGTAAATCTATGGTTATTTAATTTTGGGTGTATAAACTTCAGTCGATACGCAACGAGTTATGTCAAGTTCATGTTATCATCGCGAGTTTGAAATAAATTATGATATGTTTACCAGAGGGACCCATGAAAATGAAAGTCGCAATTTAAATAGCGAGTATATGAACCTACTGCATTATTGTATGCACGTCACCCCTCATTCTCAAGGATAACATACATTACATAAAAGGATAGAAATTTTGGTCCGTGTGATGTTTTCCCTCTCTTCAAGCAGCACTTAACTTAAATTATAATGGTATGTGGCTGGAGCTGCCTGGCTCAAACCGTATGACCGAGTTCAGATTCTAGATTTGCTCTGTGTGTGAACTTGAGATGGTTTCAAGTGAAATTTAGCATAGCAGTTTTGATGATTGTCGTCAATCGGTTGGGATATTCCCGCGTTGCGTCTACGACACCTCAAACCAATGCCACAAAGACGGTTGAAGACAAAACATTTGCGAATAAAGCTCAAAACAGACAAAAATCGTTCCAAATTGTACTTAAAAGATCTTCCTTTTTATTGATAATTATTAAAGGAATAATGCAATAATGTCCACTGACTCCCAGCATTCTTCTGACACTGTGTGCAGTCATGCAGAACCATTCGAGTGACGCAGGCTGTGTAATGTTGCCTCCTGACTAGGGGTCATAACCTTCGGCTGGTCTGATCTTAGTCGATCTTTGACTTTGATATTCGCCAAGAATCGATGTTCTTAGCACACACTCGATACGTGGTGGCAGCTAGACCGCCAAGCTACGACACCATGACCCATTTTAGCTTGCAGCTAACCCAAAAGCATCCGAACAAATATTTCGAGCTAATCGAAGCAGAAAAAGACCGTTAGAAAATAGTTTATGTTGTTTTTTCAATGTGTAAACATACAGTGTACAATTGAAAGTCAATATCGATCCGTTATGTTATCGCAATCGAGCTGCACGTGCAAAACATGCAAACTCAGAGAAGTGTAGCTGGCGGGGTATTCCGAATATAAAATTTCCATTTTATTTGCTTTAGGTAAAGATAATGAACTGGAGAGAAACTGTCAACTATTAATTTCAGCCTAAATGAGTTTTGACAAAATTCAGTATTTTTTTTATACTGGTGCGTTTTTAAACTTCTGTTACCCATTTGCGTGTTTGTGTTCTTGAAATGGGTATAATCTGTTGTTACAAATAAAACCTGACCAAATAAAGAATATTGTATTGTGTGTCATATTGACAAAAATAGCATCAGGGGCGACATATTGCTTTTTATAATGGTAAATTCTGAAAACAGCTTTAAACTGTAGCCTGGATGTTTTTTCTTGTAACTGTAGCCATAATTGAGAATTAACCCCTATATAGTAGGTTACTCACGATGCCACATCGGGCACGACGCAAGTTACGTTACACCGTCATTACGTTATATAGGAATGCATGTAGCGACGATTTTTTTTTATTTCTATCAAATATTGAATGCTCACAGGGGTTGTATAACTCGCTGGCTTATAATGGGAAGGTCGTAAAAAGAAAAACGCTTTTTTGAGAAAATAAGAAAAATACTCTGGTCTAAAAACTACTCTTTCGATTATGGAAAAACAAATTCAATTTTGTCTACATGACATTTTCTTAAAAAACAGGCCGTCAGATATAAGAAGCGCCTTGTGATGCAGATTATAATTATTCACGGTAAGTCACTAACGGCCTTCTCATTCCAAGCCAGCGAATTCATGTATACTAATTACAAAAGAAAGGGTTTGCATTAGCGCACAGAGTAAGCACATAATAAAAATAGTTTACTATATTGCAAAATACCTGTTTTAATCCTTGTTTAACATTTAAAAAATGTTTCTTCAAACTCGCAATCCTCAAAACATGCTTGCATTAACACATATTGTTGTTTGCATCGTCCTATAATATATATAATGATCTATACTCATGGTTGAACGATTCATTGGTTCATACATTTATCATACCTGAATCATGTAAAACGCTTATAAATACTCGTATAGCAAGGATAATTTGACATGATCCTGACCTTTACGCATGAATATATAACAAGGTATAGTTCGCCGGAGATAGCACTAGCCTTTGTTAACAAATAAAAATGAAAATTAAATACATTTTCGATATTCATTTTTGTTCAATCTTGTGCATATACACTTTTAATGATATACTCTTTAAATCTACACTGATAGCTGGCGGTCATTCGACCGTGCAGTGTTTATAATTTGCTTTGTTTGTTTATTGATAAGGGTAGAGTTATCACCGGCGAACTATACTTGCGTTGAATATATCCATGTCCGCGTGCAAATATCGTGCAATATCGGGCCTTTAGATTTGTGTTGGTATTACACATCGAACGTTTTTCGTGATACTGGACATGTACGAGCTTAAACCGATGTAAACGGAAACTGAAAAAGAAACTTGATTAACGGATTATGTTGAGGGGGTCATCTGAAAAGAATTTTAGACGTATCCAACTGACTGACTGTCTATAATTACCCGTGCGTTTAGGGAAGAAAATCCTGAGTAACATTTTAAACAAACCACATAATTTTCATCATTTGGTAGTTCGTATTATATAGGCTACCAAAAAACTATAATGGTAAAAATCTATACCACCACCTGTGGTTTATCTAACAGTATGTGATGTTTGTACACGCTACCGGGGATTAAACTCCCAAAATATTAGTTGGCCAACTAAAACAAATGTTAGGTCACCGTGATATTTCTGAAAGCCGTTATTATACTCAATTAAATTAACAACATTGAAATGCCGTTATAATGTAATAATGTATTTAAAACATGCCTGTGACACTTGGTTTTTCACAGACTTAATCTATCATCACCACTTTTTAAGCAATCGACTTCAAGAAATGCATTTTCTGATATCAACAAATTAATTCTTGATATCAAAAATTCGATTTTTGGTATCAAATATCCGTTCTTGTATCCACTGACTTCGTGATAACATAAATTCCTACAGAATTGAATATATGTCAAGTTTTGTTTTGTTTTGTTTGAATGTCGAAATTTACGCATTGTTGAAGAGTTACATACATGAAAATAGATTACATACAAAGATACAAATACACAGTTTCCGATTTCAATCGATTGAACAAACATATAGTTTCACATAATCACACAGACAGTTATAACTTTCACTCATTCACTCACACACCACAACATGTTGCAAGCAATGACATATTTAATTACAAATTATTTTCAGCAGTATAGCATTTAAACATGAAATCGGGAAATAGTTCATGTTTTGAGACTGTTGTAAGTAACTGCAAAATAGTCGACCAAGCAATGATTCTAACCTTCGAAATACCCGTAGATTGCGTGTTGGACTAAATTGCGGTTACCGACACAGCAAAACAGTTTATGATTTACAGTGAATTCAACATCGAGGTTACAGGTATTGCAAGACATTTTTGTTGGCCATCTACATTTGCACATCAGTTGGGATAAAAATGTCATTAATGTAAGGGAATTCGGCTTTTCAAGGGCCACACGCCATATGTTGGAAATTGTCAATTCATTATGTTCTTCTCGAAATAACGCAAAGTCATTTGAAGCGTTCATTCGTTTGAGCCATTCCGATCGTTCATATTCTAGCACAGTCCGTTTGCATAATTCAATTCCATGTCTTCTTATAAGGAAATGAATTGTAAGAAATGAACTGTTGTAGGTAGTTATAGAGGTTGTACTTGTGAATAATTTGAATCACATCATTTATAAATCCTTTGTTATTGTGTGTAGATTTGTTCATGTATTGGTAAAGTCTGTGAACAAAGAGTTTGAAACACACATCACACATCACGAGGGGCCATACGACACAATGTGCCGAAAAACAACAATTTCTGAGTATCTATATACGCCTGTATACTAGTGAAACCACGCATACCGATAGCGATGTCAGATCTAGTTTGGAATGGGATATTTTGTATCCTTTTTATATAAAAGTGGTGTGTGGCTTCAAGGTGACGCATGTCAGAGGAAGTTATAGAATTCCATAGCTCGCATCCATAGGGTGCACGAAGCAAGACGATACAAGTATATAGTTTAGCCGATGTTATTGGATTCAATCCGTCGTTATGGATACCACAAGGTGAGAGGCTAAACGATGTCCCGCGTGCATACTGTCGTATGGCATCAACACTAGCTGGAGTTTACGATTGTCACATTGTGTAATACCTAAGTGTTTATATTCTCTGACATTTTCGAGTTGTATATCACCGTAGCACAATTGTATATCGCGTACACGGGGTCTGCCCGGTGTCAATATCATAGTGGCACACTTACTAGCATTATAACGGTAACTCCACTTGTTAGCGTAGTTTCTACAGGTACACAGAAGCTCGTTTAAACCGTATTTTGTAGTGACAAGATAACTACGTCGTCAGCTTGCGTAGGTGCGCTAAAGTTTACGTCATTAATGCGTAGACCGTGTGGTGACGAGCAGAGGTCTTTAAGTAGTCCGTCAATATAGACCGTGTAAACGAACGGAGAACATATACTACCTTGTCTCGTGCCTTGTGCAATGTTAAATTGTTTTGAAAGAAAGCCACAACTTAACCACGACTAGATGTTCGTGAAGTTGGCAGGCCGCCAACTTCACGCTGTTAGGCCGCTGTTAGGCCAACTTCACGAACATCACGACTAGATGCTCCTGTTAACATATCTTTGAAAAGCCTGAGTAAAGTTCCCGTAATACCAAGCTCGTACAGTTTATGTAACAGACCGTCATTCCACGTCATATCGAACGCTTTCGAAGCGTCGAGAAAGCAGCTGTATAGAGCATTGCCGCATTCCAAGCAATAATTAACGGATTCTTGGTAAATGAAAGAAGGCATCTTACATGATTTACCCCTCTGAAACCGATGTTGTAAGGAATTCAAAGACTTTAACAAACCACTTTGTTCAATACGAGTCAGTAGCACCTTCTCAAATAGTTTTGAGATAACTGGTAACAACGAGATGGCTCTGTAGTTGTTAGGCTCGGATTTTGGTTTGCCTTGTCCCTTGTGTAGTGTCACAGTTATTATGTGCCTTAGTGAACAAGGTATTTGTTTTCACTTAAGTTTTTTAAACCAAATAGAAAATACAATATATAGTCCTGTCAGGGTAAGAATAAAGTGACGCAGCGATCGAGTCCACTATATATATGGAATGAGAGTGCACTCTATTTTAATATCGAACTCATTTAAAGTTTACCTAACAGAAGAGTTTATGTGTATATCGGTTCTCATTTGACTTTAAACGCACTATATAAAAACAGTATTTATTACCAGAACCGATGAAGCGTTCAGCCATGGGGAAAGGTTAATGTATATATAAACGACTCAAGCAACAATACGAAAATAACTCTTGTAAGAAGACACTTTTGACGAAAAACTAGTACAATATATATTATAGTCCGGATAATTTAACATGACCCTCGAACTTTCATTAGCATAATTTAACAGCTGATTTATTGTCTATATTTATAGTCCCGGTTGTAGGTTTTCATAAGTGGGAGGTCAGACGAAGACGCTCGATGTGTAATACCAACACAAATCTAAAGATACGATATTGCATGATTTGCTCGAGGAAATTTATATATTCAACCCTATAACCTTGTAATATATTCATGCATTCGATTGCAGGTGGTGTGGGATTCGATGTAATGTTTCTGCCTACGGCGCCGAATGTATTCGCGACTTGGGACTCCATTACCGGGGATTAAACCATTGTTAAACCATTGTTATGACGTCACGCTATTGTTCTCATCGTCCAATATATTTAATATTGGACGGCTATCAATGGCTTACTGTCCAATATGTTTACTCAACTGTCCAATATTACTACACAAACTATTGGACTGCTACAATAAACAAAAAGCAACACGGAAATACCATTCAATGACTACTGTTTTTAATAAAGATTCATAATAAAAACATATATCAAATATATTAAATAACTACACGTTACATTATCATGATAGTCCATCAGCACTCATATAAGTCCATTGTTTAGAATTGCACGCGAAACGAGACACCATTTCCCTGACATTTTACTTCAATTTTGGGTTCATATATAGCACCATAATGGTATATATAGAGGATCTTACATGAGTGTCTTTCTATATTGAATTTATTAAACGAGTTGGATAAAATGATAAAATGCGAGGCTCTGCCGAGCTTTTTATCACTTTTATTCAACGAGTTTAATAAATTTAATATGGAATGACACGAATGTAAGATTCTTTTTATCACATAAACTAAATACACAGTAAAAGTTTGTCAAGAATGCACACACTTCCCCTTTAGCAAATAAACTCCATAGGAGTAAAGCGGTTCATTGAAAGAGCTAAGAAAATAGTGCAACAATGTATACACCAATATGTTAATTTGTCTGCCTTTGAAAATAATATTTATAGGGTATCTAAAATCCTGCAGATATAAAACTACGCTTAACAAAATAAATAATTAAATCTAGGACCACAGCAACACAACGTATTCTGTTCTGTTCAGTGTTCCGTTCCGGGTTTTAGTAACAACCAAGGACAGGGGAAGTAACTAGGTTTTCCGCGTGAATTTATTCGCGATTCGTCTGAATAGCCGAAAATAACTGATTGTACACGATGCAAGTACTTGGTAAGCAAGGAAAATCGTCTTTAATACTCAAAATTAACGGATTTATACAATGAAATCAACATCCAGAGCCGTGTGTTTGTGTAGATGACGGATATTTGGTATGTACATTTCGTCCCGATCTTATTCGTACCCACGTTTAACGGACCTACCGTCATGTTTACTTGCAGTTATAACTCTTAAGTTCTTGTACATCTGTTATTGTGTGATTATAACATGCCATAGAGTGCTCATAATCGGATATAAAATTTATTCTATTCTAAAAATGTATTCTTTTACTTTTTTGACAACGTGTATGAATAGATGAATAAAGTGACTCGCCCTTGTATATCCCTCATTTGCATGTTTACACGTGTGTATTATGACTTTTATGTAATGGGTTTATTAAACTCCCAGGGCCTATTTTATGTGATAAAATCCTGTTCATCGGGGAATTTGTTATAACGGACGTGCTGTACACATAACTGGTTCTTAGTCATGTAATTTGTCTTTGGTCGAAGGTAGAAACACTGCAAACAATATCCGTTCGTTTATCTGAAATGAAAACAACAACGATCTGTGTAAACATGAACTCGCATAGGTACATGTATACATGAAAGAGTGGCTACAGGACATATGTATAACAGTGGCAGCTTAACGATACATTGCTACCATGGACGACTAGAGGATTCATGGCTACCAGGGCCGGTTAGAGGATTCATGGCTACCATGGACGACTAGAGGATTCATGGCTACCAGGGCCGGTTAGAGGATTCATGGCTACCATGGACGACTAGAGGATTCATGGCTACCAGGGCCGGTTAGGGGATTAACAGTTATTAATGGCTATCAGGGCCGGTTAGAAGATTCATGGCTACCATGGACGACTAGAGGATTCATGGCTACCAGGTCCGGTTAGAGGATTCATGGCTACCATGGGCGACTATTGGGTTTATGGCTATCATTGGCAACTAGAGGATTCATGGCTACCATGAGCGAAGGGAGGATTCATGGCTACCATGGGCGGAGGGAGGATTATGGCTACCATGGGCGGAGGGAGGATTCATGGCTACCATGGGCGACTAGAGGATTCATGACTATCATGGGCGTATAGAAGATTCATTGCTACCATTGGTGGATAGAGGGTTCATGGCTATCAGGGGTGGCTAGAGGATTCATAGCTACCAGGGGCGGCTAGCGAATTCATGGCTACCATGGTCGACTAGAGGATTCATGGCTACCAGGGTCGACTAGAGGATTCATGGCTACCTTTGGGCGGCTACGTGATACATACATTACACGGATAGACGCAGGTTCTATATGTATTTGAAATTTTAAAAGTTAAACAACGGACTTGATGACAATAATTTATAAAGTCAAATAACAGTTGAAGAACTGATTAAATATCAATTATTTACGCCGAATGAAAAAGAACACCCACCTTTAACCTGCTCAGATGGTTGAAGTAATCCAAAGTCATCCAAAGATTGTTTTTGCGTTACATTAACATCACGGTTGGACGCATATTGTTTTATTAATTTTCCACCATTCACAATGTCAGCAACTTAATCCAAATTAAATTTGAAATTTCCCATGTTCCATATTATTTTGAATGACAAAAAATAAAGACGCCATTTTTGTGAGAAAGTTTAGGCGAGTAAATTGAACACCTACACGGCTAGTAAAATCTAGTCATGTTTTCAACACAGTGTGTGTGTAAATTCATTGTTGTTGGATTAATTCGTGAGATCATATTTTCACGTGTCCATTTAATCTGTTAATGGATTGACAAATATGAGGTTAGGGAAGGGGTCATTTTGATGCATTTGAAAGAAGTTATGAAGTTTGTTTTGTCCTTTCAATTCCATTGCTACCTAAATTTTTGCAGACAACTATTGTAGTAGTAACTATTTGGATGCGGCAAATCGATTATTAACAATATTCAGTTTGGAAAGAATGGTTTAAGTAAGATATACGACTCAAACTGTCAATTATGTAATATATTGAACTATCTTCGGCGCTGGCGCGCCTCAGATAGTCCAATATTTTTCATAATGGACAGTTTTCGTCGTATATCTATTACTTATGACGTCACGCTATTGTTCTCATCGTCCAATATATTTAATATTGGACGGCTATCAATGGCTTACTGTCCAATATCTTTACTCAACTGTCCAATATTACTACACACAAATATTGGACTGCTATAATAAACCAAAAGAAAACACGGACATACCAATCAATGACTACTGTGTTTAATAACGATGCATGATAAATACATATAGATCAAATATATTAAATAACTACATGTTACATCATATTGATAGTCCATCAGCATTCATATTAGTCCATTGTTTAGAATTGCACGCGAAACGAGACACAATTTCCCTGACATTTTACTTCAATTTTGGGTTCATATATAGCACCATGTTGGTATATAATCCTGTACATCGGGGAGTTTGTTGTAACGGACGTGCTGTACACATAACTGGTTCTTAATCATGTAATTTGTCTTTGGTCGAGGATAGAAACCCTGCAAACAATATCCGTTCGTTTATCTGGAATGAAAACAACAACAATCTTTGTAAACATGAAAATCGCAAAGAGGTATGTATACATGACAGGGGGGGGGGGGGGGGGCTACAGGACATATGTATAACGGTGGAAGCTAAACGATCCATGGCTACCATGGGTGACTAGATGATTCATGGCTACCATGGGCGACTATATGGTTCATTGCTACCATGGGCGACTAGATGATTCATGGCTACCAGGGCCGGTTAGAGGATTCATGGCTACCATGGGCGACTAGATGATTCATGGCTATCATTAGCGGAGGAGGATTCATGGCTACCATGGGCGGAGGAGGATTAATGGCTACCATGGGCGAAGGGGAGATTCATGGCTACCAGGGGCGACTAGAGGATCCATGGCTACCATGGGCGACTAGATGATTCATGGCTACCATGGGCGGAGGAGGAGTTATGGCTTTCATGGGCGGATGGAGGATTCATGGCTACCATAGGCGAAGGGGGATTCATGGCTACCATGGGCGGATAGAGGTTTTCATGGCTACCATGGCTGATAGTGGATTCATGGCTACCAGGGGCAAATAGAGGATTAATGGCTACCAGGGGCGAATAGAGGATTAATGGCTACCATGGGTGGATAGACAGGTTGGGTCCCACTGCCGAATGAGCTATTATAGCTATATCTAGCTATTGATCGAACAATAGAAGTCGATATAATCATGCCGTATCCATACTTATCCGAATTTTCGAACGCGGACGGAGACTATGACACTTGCTTTTCACCTACAATTCTCGATTCTGACATTTTTTTCCACAACTGAACTCCGCATTTCTTAGAAATATTGGGGCTAAAACAACAGATGCTGAGAATTACCTACAAAATGTACCTGTTCTGTTATAAATCGGTTGTTTTCACGACTGTTTTTTTCTGTAAACTTTTCTGATATCATGCGGAGTTGTTTACTACACGAAATCCATTGTCTTTACTAATTACGGTATAGGGTGTGAACAAATGCTTTTGTTAATTATGTTTTAGCTTGTATTAACCAAAATATTGTTGAAAATGTTATAAAATTTGTAATAAAATATTTATGTAATTTCGCCTACGGTTATTTCTTGTACTGAATGCACGAGTAAACACGAGCATCATCAATGTCGACTGAAGGTGAACTACAGAGCTACAAGTAAGACGTAAAAATGCCGTTCTCGTGTGCCTGCAGACAGCACCAGTGAGTTTTATCCATAAAATAAGCAAGAAAAAAATCAAGGTATTACAGTATTTTCTTACTTATTTGCGTTTTTATAACTGAGCTTTGTGTTTTATGACTATATAGCGTCCGTGCCTTATGTCATTATTCAATTTTATTCCCGTTCATTTGGTGATGTAAATGACAATTGTGCAAGTTTGTTTGAAAGCGTATTCTCTATTTATAATAAATACGTTTCTGATTATTATTTTTGCATAATTTCAAAATTTTATTTTAGATCAACAAACAACCAGATATCCACTCTTGTACATATATTGTACGCTTCTCTGTATACCAGTATACCTTATAAAAGTTCCATTTAAGGCTCTTATTTCATGCTTACTTTATACTCGCTAAATGGAATGAACAATGAGTCTCATAGTCTGTATCGTTTTTTAATGACCCAACTATATATCTATATAAATCCTTTTATGCTGTTTATTCATATTTAAGCTTCATATGTCACTTATTATGCTTCTAACGCATGCTTGATATATTTTCAATCTATCTATTTAACTACTGTGTTCATATGAAACTATAAGTTTTGTGTTATATACCAAGTGTACCGGACGTTGAATAATACTCTTTTTTCTTGTATAGGTTGACGTTTTGAACTTTATGAAACATGCTGACCTGCTTCCCCGAAATGCCAGTGCTATTTGTCAGTTATGCATAAATCATGTTAATGATAATTTGCTGATCCATACTGCCAATAAGCGTAAAAACTCCAGTAAGAAAGAGCAAATAATTAACGATATATTATCAAAGATTGACATAGACGAATTAGTGGAGGTTGCTAGTGCTGTTGGTGAAAGGATATGTGGTGCCATCGAGGCTGATAGTGTTGAGTGTGGTTGTATTTACAGAGAAACAGGTAATTTAGAAAACTTTAAAATAACAGAGTGGTTAGGTGAGAGAAACAAAGTACATGTATTAGTAAGTTTGTTGAGGTCTGCCTGTGGCATGAACACTACCCCCAGCCGCAAGAAGGAGATATGTTTAGTGACAGCGGTCGACTCTATTTACAAGGCCAGACGCCTTTCATATGTTTCCCCTATTCAATTTGCTAAGAATCTTGTGTCATACCATTTGAGTGGTAGCAAGGTATTGTCTAAGTTGAACAATCGTCAGACAGCCTATGGCAGTTACAGCACATTGAAGCGTTGGTTGAAAACCAATTCGAGTAAACCAATTGATACTACTACCAAGTCTGACAATATAACATTTTTCGATAATAACCAGGTAATTGCCAGAAATTGGCGTGTTACGTTTGCACATAAAAGTACTGCATCAGTTATCACAATGCTTATCCATATTTCTCCTAAAATTCCAACTAACATTAAACAAAACAGACAGTTTAATCCTAGAAAATGGTTATTTGCCAATGACATGAAGACCACACTTACTGCAATTCGAGAAAACATCAAGGAGGCTGAGACCAGCTTTAAAAACATACGCAACTCATTTATCCAGACACGCCTACAACACATTATGGCCGAAGGTGCGACAGACACTATACAACAAAGATTAGATGGTAAGTTAAGAGATATTTTAGAAAGCTAAATAACTTGTATAGATATCCCCATGGTTGCAATAATAGTTATAAATACTGAGAAATGGCCGTTACCTATTGAATCTCTACTGACTATTTCATGTTGACTTTTTGCAGAATTTATTAAAACATGTGTAAACTCTATCCTGCGAATAAGAGATGTCTGCATGCTACACATTCAAACATGGGTAATACGTGCTATGACTATAGCTATTTGCAAATTCTAAGTTAAAATTGTTTAAATGGATTAAAGTAAACTTTAGAAATACTAAAGCAAATAATTACTATATAATTGCTAACACGTGATCGATATAAATTTATCACAAATTTAAGGTTTTATTGGTCCACGAAATAGGACGGACACCATCGATCCGTATGCATGGGTTCCAAGCTGCCATTCAAACCAGAAACCCAATGTACACGTTGGAGAACCTGCCTTATGCAACCCCTGTTCTTATGACTCTGTGAGAAAAGTGCTTGAGGTAATAGAAATAAACCCTATTTAAATTGATTGTAAATTAATTAACAACATTTTCAAATAAGTACCTTAAGTTTGTATATACATGTATATACATGTATACATCTATACATAATTATATATATACATATTGTTTATATATCATATAATTAAGTTCGATTTCATATATATATTTCATATATATACACTCATGGCTCAGTTCCAGTGAATAACAAGTTATAAGACTTTCATTTCTTGTTCAATGACAAAACCTAACCCCTGACCGGTTTCGAACTCATACCAGGCATGCGGTCTTTTTTAAGATACCAAGTATTTTACGTCTCACTACAGCCATATTTACATCATATATTTCCTGTTTTAGACCCTTATTATCCACGTTACAACTTTTAGCACATTAAGAAGCAGTGTGGTGTTGGTGACAACAAGCAGTGGGCATGTGCAGGGTGTGACGGTCTGCGGGTTAGGCCACATAGAGATGACTGCCGTCAAGGCCTGCTTTAGATTGTTGTGGGATGTTTGCTTGGTAGAATTAGCAAAAATGCTTGGATTCAAATCCCCCAGGGGTCTTATGTGTTGCAAAGCATGTACTGACCATCATAAGTCCTGGATGATCCTGAATATTTTTTTTCATTCAACAATGGACGAAATTTAACACTTTTACTTAAGTAACGATAGGACCTCATCTGTAGCTGGACTTTATAATTTTATTGCCAAATCAGATAACAAAAATTTCCGCTTTTTATGTGATGTTGTATTTAACAATGTTTTGGCTGTGTTTGTATTTCGGTGCGGTGTCAGAAGAAATAACAGTGATTATATATGGGCAGGAAAAAGTCAATTCCTTAAATTATTTTATGGACTAAACCATACCTTTTACCAGGAAATTATGTATAGAGATTTCCGAACTCGTGTTCTAGCGCCAGAACAGGTAAATACATTTCTGACAGTTAATGAAGCATTTAGTGTGTCTGGACATCCCAGTAAAGGTGAAGGTGGGGATTTCGTCCTTGAATCATACAATAGACGGGCCAAACGATGGTTACCACCAGGAATACTGGTTGGATGTTTGTCGAAATCTGAACGTCATGGAAAAGGTTAATACTTTCGTATTTATTTATGTCTTTGAGTAATAATGGACTCAGAAAGATACACTAAATAAAGTTAAACATTGTTTTATTAATGATTGTAAACTAATCTACAATACCTCCATGCGTTCAAATATTAAGCAAAAACAAAAGGTAACATTGCAAGTTTCTATATGGTCTCAAAACATAATTACAGTGTTGCTTTATTTGGGACACACTTGTTTTTTTTCAAGTTTAAGAAACTACCTTTAGTTAAGTATCAACAATTTCAACCACATGTCCATAGTTACAATATGCTCCACTCCAAATTATTATTGAAATAGATAACACTTATAATATATAGGCATTTATTTTTATTTACATTAGATAAGAGACAACACACTCGAAGAGATGTGCATGTCCGAGGAATTGAATTCTGTTTATCAGAGGGATTTTTCCATTGAAATGTTTGAATGGAGGGTAAAGTTGAGGGCCACGAGATATCTGAGTAATACTGAAGCAGATTATAGGTTTGTTTCACATATAAGCTATAACATATAATACAACCATATTTTAGTACAGTAACACAAATCAACGATGCATTTTAAATGCGTTAACTATACCATTCTAAATACAATATATTATTTATACAAGGCGGAAAATTTACCTTAATATTGTTCCATAGAATACCCGCAGTGTACAAACATTATTCGTAAAGGCTGCTATATGTAATGATGTTGACATTTAATGGTTCAAAATTGCAATAACACAAATACATAAACGTTACTTACTGTTTAGAGAGCACACATCCATGTCTGGAGAAAGACTTGACACACAGTTGATAGGATTTGAAACAACATGTCAGCGTAATCTATCCTCATACTTAGACAGCATTGCTAAGGGAATGGTACCAGGGAAAGGTTTATCTTTAACGCCTGTGCTTGTCACACCCAACGATCGGACCAAGTATCATGCGTTGAAAAAGTAGACCAAGCAGCAGATAGCCACTATTATAGAGGCGGGTATCACAGAAATACACAACAATGGTGATGCTGATGAAGCCTTTGTTTTAGAAGGACAATGGCAAAATATTAAAGGTAACATTATTACTTATGTATATATGATTTATTTTTTTATCTATATGATCACATCATATGTGTTTTAATATGTATCGGACAGAAGTACCTGATCTCCTCTAAGTCCGATGCACTTTTTACGACTAATCCTATACACAAGGTGTGCGCCCAAAAGTCACACCCTTTACGGTACTCACAGTTAAGCCAAAGGTCTTTCTTTTTTTTACTAATACATTCCTTTTTACATATGTCACATTTAGTTTTTATCCAAGTAACAGTTTCCTCCTCCTCGGACGGTACTGGTGGGTCGGGGTAAACAGCATCACTTGTTGATGGTAATGGTTTAATAACTGGTGTTGTACTGGTGCTGGTGGACTGTTCTGGTATTCCAGACAGCCTTTTTCCTGCATATGTTAACACAAGAAAATCACTATCATGCTATTGTTATTTTCCTTTTTGTGCTTATAAAATTGTTACCCAGATCAAGACATTTTTAAAAACTTTCTAGAGGCAAATAGGGAGTGCTATAAAATCAAAGAATATAGTTCAGGATAAAAGGAATCTGTATATATATAGATATCCTGCAATAACATTTGCTTAACGCCTGACCGTCATCATGTCAGACAATGGCTTTACATTATAATGTACAACTTTGTAGTAACATTCGGTGAAAAAAGACTCATTATTTTTCTGTAATGTGTTGTAGAACATGTGGATTATGTTATGATGGCAATAAACGCTAACATACCTAGTAAACAATTGTCACTTTTCCAATTTCCACTGGCCCCAGAGTCTTTGTCATTGTAGACAATTCTTGAAGCTGCAGATATATTTATATGCACGACTGTTACCACAGTGTAAGAAAAGTTAGTGTCATAGGATTCCACATATAACATATACTAGTATATATATTACAGGGAAAACGAAGAATGACATGCTTATGTTTTATAAGGAAATAGTTGTTGCCTTGGAAAATTCTACAGCTGTTGAAAGTGAGGAAGGTATTACCTTTTTGAAAATAGTTGGTTTTCTCTTGTGTAGTACTTGGGCTCTCCTCTTAGCATCTTCTACATACTCAACTGAAACGGCTCCCTTGTGGTGGTGTACTGCCCTGGACGGTTGACCCGGTGTATTTTTACCAGGATTATTTCCTTTAGTTTTCTGTTAGACAATGTTAAATATAAATTCGTTTCTAATTTTACAACTGAATTAAAGCATTTCATTTCCGTCGGTAACATATGTACCTTTTATTATTTTTAAAATAGTTTGTTTAACTCCATATGAAGAGTTTTTAAAGTTTAAAGTAAGTCTGATAAACAGAACATAAAATACATATTTTCATATTTCAGATGATGACTGCAATAGCGAGGATGACAAATACACTTACGCACACTCCCAACGCAACACTTTTATAATTCTAGTTTCTCAAAAACTGTGGTAGATATCAACTTGTGCTTATAGATAATGTTGTTTTAAGTCATTAGCAACACAGGAACATTGAAATCGTTCATCCGTGACGCACCGTCTATTCTGCGCGTAGAGCAGTGGTGATTTCCACGTGCGGCACGTGAAAATGGAAGTAAGTGGCAAAAATCGATATTCTTTGTCATTGAGTTCTTCTCTAGCGACTTTCCGACTGAAAAAACAGATTTGTATAAAAAATGCCCCGGATGAGTATTGAAGAGCGTGGTCGCGCGATTTGAAGATTACAGGCCGGTCAATCCTTACGACAGGTATGCATCGCATTTTATTAATTATTCAGATAAAAGATAAGAAAAACATTGCATGCTCATTTTTGTCACTGTTTCGGTTTTTATAACAATAAAACTAAACTCTCAATTAAACTGTGATCAATATTTCCTATTTTCAGGTAGCAAGATTTTTCGGCCGTCATGTGTCTACGATTTCCAGACTTCTAGAGAAGTTCCAACTCACTGGCCAACTTCAGGACCAGCCAAGGCAGCCTCGTGGTAGGGTGACAACTCAACAACAGGATTGTTGTAGACCATCTGCACGACCGTTTTAAAACAGCAACATCGACTGCGAGAACGACCCTCGGACATCATGGTAATCATGTCAGCAGAATGACAGTTCAAAGGCGGCTTCGTGACCAGGGTATAAGGGCTAGGCGGCCCTTTCGAGGTTTAATTCTGACCCATCGACACCGACAAGAGAGAGAGGTGGGCCAGACAACACAGGCGTATGACTCGTGCTGAATGGGGTAATGTACTGTTTACGGACGAAAGTAGATTCAACTTATTCCATAATGATGGGAGGATGCGTGTATACAGGCGCCGAGGTGAGCGACTTAACGATGAATGTGTGTTTCAGCGAGACCACTTTGGCGGTGGTTCCGTAATGGTTTGGGCCGGAGTTTCATTACACACAAAAACAGATCTGGTTATGGTCCTAGGCAACTTAAACGCTATCAGGTATCAACAGCAGATTTTGACCCCGGTGACCATTCCACATCTGAGAGCCGGAGGACGTGGTATGATGTTGTTGCAAGACGGAGCCCCAGTCCATACAGCTCGTACTACACAAACTTTGCTACAAAATAATAACATTAGGCTATTGCCTATACCACCTAAATCTCCGGATATCAACGTTATTGAACATGTATGGGACGAGCTGGACAGGCGAGTAAGATTACGACCAGTAGCACCGCGTAACTTACGGGAACTTGAACAGGCTCTTGATCAAGAATGGAGGAATATTCCACAGGCATTAATCCGAAATTATGTGCTTTCGATGAGACAAAGATGTGAACATGTGATAAGAGCTATGGGTGGACACACGAAATACTGAGATGTCAGGACTGGCGTGTTATTCTGTGATCGGTTAACGTTATTTGTGTTCAGGGTGATATTTTACCGTGTTGTTATTTTACATGGTGTCATTTTGTGATGCTTGCTATTTGCATTTATTTTAACTTTACTGTAAACCAAATGGAAAAAAAATTGTATGAGGCATTAATCAATGATTGATTTATTTATACACCAAATTTTAACCAATTCCTATCATAAATAGTTGAGAAATAATGAAAACTTTAGGTGTTGCGTTGGGAGTGTGCGTAAGTGTATGAACAATTCTGCCAAGTTGCAACTCTGTTCGTGCTCTTAAATCGATGTTTGACCCTTCGGGTATTCGTCACTCGGTGGTGGATTCGTCGGGTTATACCGTGTGTAGATGCATGTTCAAAATCAATAAACAACCCCCGAACTTACTTTTTTGAAATAAAGACACCAACATTCTTTCCCTGTCATTATTATAGCACAGTAACAGTTGTCGTCCTTGCTCTCGGCATACATCTATACAGGGGTTAAATCACAGGTTTCTTGTCAAACAGGAACATGTATTGTAAGCACATTATATTTGATTTGTAAGTTACTATATACTAAAGTATAGGCCTAAAACATTATATCATAAAAACAAAGTTTTGAAATTCCCCCATCATCCGGTCATTAATATATTAAAGAGGTAAAAATAGAATAATTGAAAAGATACAACTTGATAGATAAATAATAAAAAGATGTGAAAGCAGGCTTTCAAGTTTTATATTATAGATTGAAGCTATCTCTTTTATTATATAAAACATTACCCACCCCCCTATTATTTTGAATGGGATAGTTCCCTCATTAGTATTACTTATTGACTCGGTAGTAATACATTGTATGTATCACTTTGTTTACTATACCACATATATTCTAATTCGGAATTGTAAGGTATGTACTGGGATGCCGTCGACACAGGCATATCTATTGACAAGAATAATAATCTATTACTCCACCTCCACAAATAATCTTCCTAATATATAAATTGTTCATTTTTTTTAAGTTATAAAATCGATTTTAGGGTGGAAATGAAAAGTTCCGATGCAACAATCAATCACTTCCGTCGATGTTATGATAATTTGAAAGACACTTTGTGTAATGCTAGCAGAGTAACAGAAGATCGATTCCTTTTGAAATTCATGGAGAAGCTACAGAACAGAACTTGGAAATCGTTGATATGAAAGACGAAGATCTTATTCAAATTCAGATTTTTCACTTTATTTTTTCCGGTTCATTTTTGTAACCAGGGTCGGTATTTATAAAGCATCTTAAGTGAAAACTTAGAATTTTCTTAAAATCTCAAATTTTGCTCATGTGTATCAGCTAAACAGGAAAACTAATATTAACAATTATTTACATTGTTTAGAAGCATTATGTAAAGAGCTACAGTAATCATATAGAAACCATGAGTTATTTTTCGTTTCTTGTAAAATATGGTCAGCTTATTATTTTATCTTAAGTCAAAATATTTAAGTTTTCACTTAAGATGCTTTATAAATACCGGCCCTGTTGTAACGAGTTGAACTATTATTATAGTAATAGTATCATAGTACTTGGGTTCAATGATACTTTTAAAAACTTATAGTTCTAAGTATATATGAATGATAATCAGAACAAGTACACTTACTAAAACAAAAATACAAGTTGAACTATAATTTATGTATTGAATAACTATTTATTCTTTGGGGATAAAACTACAAGATCAATCATTAAGAAATTGAAAATGGTTCTTAAAAATTAATTAACACTGGTTTATAAGACATCAATCACCTGCATGTGAATAGTTTAATCTCCCCAGGTCTAAAAATGGGAGTAAAAACAAAATATTGGAGTATTTCAGAACTACTGATTATATGTCATTAAACCAATTTTAATACAGTATGCTAAATCTGTTAGATCATTCTGGAAACACTAAGCTGTTTGTGCATTTTACCTGCATATCATAAAACCATGGAACTCAATAGCATTAAATGATGTGTAGATAATATTTATTATGATCCCCTGCTTGTCAGTTCAAACTGTGTATACCCATACGAAAGAAAAGAGAAACAAAACACTAACAAAATACTATGTTGCAGACTGGTGAGTTTCTGAGGTCACTGGGTAATAAAAATGTTATCTCTACAAAGCAGCGATTCCATTGGCTAATGGACTGGTCTGTACACACACTAATTTGAAATTTGAATCTCTGTGTGTACGGGCTATTTTTAAGCAGCAAACATGGTGGTCAGTGTTTTTATTTTGTGGACATTTATATGTGAATAATTTGACAGGATGTTTAGCAATTGGACTGAATCAACAAGCAGGTACAATGTTTATTTTATTAAGATAGAGTTATAATTCTAGTGTTTGTCTATAAACCTTAATATAATCATAATTAAGCTTCTGCAAACATGATTGATGCATTGCACATGTGTATATTCTTTTATTTTGTCCTAAGAATACAGTTAATCCCAGCACTTTTTCTGTTTAAATATGTATTCATTATATTCTAGACTAACGTCTCGAGTGAATGCAATTAGCATACATTGTGCTGGATTTTTATCCGAATTTCCCTTTTGGTTTCAATAAAATGTATACACATCGTCCAGACTCAATGGTCAATAAATTATATGCAAAATTAAAGATGAGCACAGTGGCAATTAGCATGCATGTCTGTTGAAATCATGATATTCGAACCAATTAAATTGTCTTTGATATGCATTAATATTCGGTAAATGTTTGTTTCTTTCATAATTAAGATATATATGGTATGTGCATGCACCACACCTACAACATAAAATAAATTAAAGACAACATACTTTTTGAATATTTCAGGTTAACATTGGAGTTTCTACAGGTTCAGTGGACTCAATCACAAAAGACACAACAACGAATAAGTGTGGTATAACATTGATTGCTAAAACCAAAAATAAACTTCTGGGAATTTGGCTTTTTAATCTTCACACACCTGGGAATTACCAAAGGAAATTAGAGATGTTTCGAATGTCCCATAACAGTTACTTCTTCAAATTGTCTAGTTCAGAAACCAGCACCACACAGTTAAAAGTACCTCAAACGGTATGCTATAAATTTTATTATTTTTGTGTAAAGTCTGTTGTTTGTTCATTTAGGCCTAATGGTATACGAACATACTACAAACAGAGTCACAGATGCGACATACCTGTAACGATTTCCAGGAATTATGCTTATATATAATTATCAACTGGTATTATGCTATTATCTTGTTGTTCAGCTGGTAGACAATGCATTCCACAGGTTGACAAATCACCGTAGCCATGTTCTGCAGCATGTACATTTTTCAAGTATTATTTTAATCAAACTTGTAAACAATTTAGAATAATGTATATTGTCACATCTTTATTTGACCAAGTAACTGGTCATCATATTGAACAACCAGCTTTTATATTTGTCAAGCCCTCCAGTAAACTGAAATTATTTTACCTCTTCTTCCAGCTTCCAGCATTAGCTACAGTCAGTACAATGATGAGGGACAAATTGGAGCATGGAAAGGAATGCATTTACCATTTGAAGGAAGGAATTCCCATGTGAAATGGACAATGACTAAATTTTAGTTTCAAAATGACAGTGGACATATATTGTTTGAGTATATTGATACAGTTTACAGTATTTTTGGTGATATATGAAATGCTTGCCTACGACCACATTTTGCCATATGTATTTGCCAAATCTCAAATAATATTTAATAGTTATGTTTAAAAATAAGAGAACCTTAAATTCCCGAATGAATGTATAAATGCATTGTAATGTTTTAAGTGCTTTTCTGCAGATTATATTATGAAACACTATCAAAATATACAGTATTTTGTTAGTGTTTTGTTTATGTTTTATTGGTATTTTGATGCAGTGTTTTGTTAGTATTTTGTTAACTCATTTGCATATTATATTTTGTTAGTATTTTGTTAGCTATGTTTTGTTAGTGTTTTCTTTAAGAAAAATAATGGAACACTAACAAAACATACAGTGTTTTGTTAGTGTTTTGTTAAACTTATTCCCTTCATATGCAAATCAGTGTTTTGTTGGTATTTTGTTAGCAGTGTTTTGTTAGTGTTTTGTTAGTATTTTGTTAGCTCATTTGCATGTCATTTGCTACACTAATAAAACATCAACAAAACATAGTATTTTGTTAGTGTTTTGTTTCAGTGTTTTGTTTCCCATTTTTTTTCGTTTGGGTAGTCAGACATTGAAACCATTCACTGTGTGAAACCATTTAATGTCTTCTTGACTTCCAGAATTCAAGTTATTTTGACCAATACTCTGTAAAACAGTACCCAATATTGATAAATAAATTATAGTACAAAACTGAACCTAAGTTTTTAATGTTCTCATTGGTTTAGATTTGTTTTTTCCTCCACTTATTGCATAAATTACTCACAGCTAGTATACTTCAAGTTGAGTTTTAGTAAGTTTAAGCTTAAAAATAATACTTTTGTTATTCAATGAAAATAATTTATGTATAGCTAACTTACATTTTACTGTTCCTTTCTGTTGAAAGCTGGCTGCTCTTAATGAAAACTCCAACAATCCACAATCCATTTTTCACAATCACAATTGTTTATGCTAGTAACCACTAACCAACAGTGAATTACAAACTTAAGTCATTAAACTCAATCTTCCTTCATGAAACATCACATCTGCACATTTAACAAACACCAAAATACCAGCAAATGATGTGCCAAGCATGTAAATATACAACACAACAATGGAGTTCTCATTCAAACTAACTGTTGACCTGGATACTTGTTCAAACTAGCCAATCAATGACCATCTGTTATAATCCATGCCATCTGGTATAGAATGTTAATAGGCTTATCAGCAAAGTCTCTCTGTGTATGTGTATAAGAATGTGTACACAGAGTTTACTTGAAAAGGTCATATATAACCAATTTACAGCTAGACTATAAGATAATTGATCACTGATAAAAGCATGGTAATATTACAAATAAACAAAAACTAAAATGTCAATTTTGATTTCTAACTTTTTTAAATTTTAGTTTCAAAATGACAGTGGACATATTTTGTTTAAGTATATTGATACAGTTTACAGTATTCTTTGGTGATATATGAAATGCTTGCCTACGATCACATTTTGCCATATGTATTTGTCAAATCTCAAATAATATTTAATAGTTATGTTTAAAAATAAAAGAACCTTAAATTCCCGAATGCATGTATAAATGCGTTGTAATGTTTTAAGTGCTTTTCTGCAGATTACATTATGAAACACTATCAAAATATACAGTATTTTGTTAGTGTTTTGTTTATGTTTTGTTAGTGTTTTCTTTAAGAAAAATAATAAAACACTAACAAAACATACAGTGTTTTGTTAGTATTTTGTTAAACTTATTCCCATCATATGCAAATCAGTGTTTTGTTGGTATTTTGTTAGCAGTGTTTTGTTAGTATTTTGTTAGCTCATTTGCATGTCATTTGCTACACTAATAAAACATCAACAAAACATAGTATTTTGTTTGTGTTTTGTTTCAGTGTTTTGTTTCCCTTTTTTTTCATTTGGGATACGCTTACACCTCTTAGTGAGTTGAGAACCGACGATGGCTACTGACAGTAGGGAGACCTCATTTTTGGATGGAAAACATATTTAAACACAAGATGATTAATAAGACATTGATCTGTTAAATAACCATTTAAGATGTGTTATATTTGTACCTATCTATAAACTGTATGTGCACTGAATCTAACACTGATTACTGACCCACTTAGATTCGCCAAATTATTTGGATTTTTCATTTTGTATGTGCATCGTCCCGAGTCGTCAAATAAGTTCAAATTTGCATTTTTTCCAGATGTAGAATCCTTCGCTATGCTTACTTTTAATATTTATTTATCTTTGATGATCCCCTGCCAGTGTATGTATATCTGTGTTTATTGTTTTTCCCAAACGATTGACTCGTGGGTGACTCGTGGGTGACCCGTATGAATTCAAGAACAATTACACTGGCGTAGCCCTACCAGTCGAAGAAATATTGCTGATGTTGGTTGTAAAGCCAAACTTTGAATAAAAATTAGCTATCAAATGTATATTTTTGTAGTTTTCAATAATATTAAGGTCAATTGGAGACAGAAATTGCAAAATAGTCCGTGATTTGTGGGCGGAGCCAAAAAGTTTTCTCATGCAGTTAATTAAGGACGTTTAGGACCTTTCTCCGACGTCATCGGCAAAAAATCGACTTTTCGCCGAATCTGATGAAAATCTCCAGAGGTATGCTTTAACATGCTCTTCGTTTTATGTCGTTTTTATTTTTTTAAAATATCGCGTCGTTTCCTAGCAACGCGACGTTATGTACACGGAGCGTTAAATTGAGGTTTTAAGCGTATTTCTCCGTCAAATTAAGGTCTACGTTAATTTTAAAACTCTATATGTTAGCCCTTCATTCGTTGAGTACGCATACATAAAATTTATAGTGGTTGTGCCGAACAACTTAACAACACAAGAGGTTTAACATCGAAAGTTGACCAGTATTTTACGCCGTATTTGCGACAACCTACTCACTTTAGGCCGCTATTTGGTCAACAAAGAGTGATTCAATCAACTAATGAATTACACAGTGATTATGCGGTAATTCTAATAAACAGACTCAAACAATAAAAAAGGGGGGTCATCTCGCATTATTTTCGACAAAATTGATTAACAGTGAAAAGCGGACATGCGTAAAACGCATAACGTCGCACGACGTTACGCGGCGTACGTCCGTAAGAAAAGTATGTATGAATCGCTGCTTAACAATCAATTAATTCTATTTAATCGTGGTAATATTTGTAACAATATTTCTCACAATAATGTTATGGTTTTATTATTATTTACAATGTGTATTTATTGTATCAATGTATTTTTCATTTTTATTATGAACACAAACTCATTATAAATATACAGTTATATACAATTTTAACAATTCACAAAGCACGGAACAAAAGGGTACACTTTTCGTCACTTACTAATGTTATTTCAAATTAGCTTATGTATTAGCTAATACATTGCTTGAAGTTATTTCGCTATTACCAGTGACTTCTTTATTCATATAATTGTCTTAAGGATTTGATACAAACCATCTTGACCAGATCTCTGGAAAATCTTTTCCAGATTAGTAAATGCAAGTCCACTGCCAGCGATTAACTTTCCATCCGTTTTTGTATACTTATGCAATACACCGTGGTGATTCAGTAACTCTATAGAATAAGCTCAGACGATAAAAAGGGGGTGATCTCGCATATTTTCGACGAAATTGAATTTCAGTATCAAAACGGACTTACGGAAAAACGTTACGTCGCGCATCGTAACGCGGTGTGTAGGTCCGTTCTATTGACAGGCGTGCGTTCTATTTACAATATTTACATGTTAAGAAGAAAATTCACGCATTTCACCTGCATCAGTTCACTTATCAAATCATATAGCTTTGTTCAAGGCAAACTCTGTCACTACATAAAAAATCGATTTGAGTGCGGTACTGAGTTTCTCAATAACTGTACTAGATCTACATGTTCTATCAGCACTGTGGTTTTATTATTCTTCACAATGCGTCTTTACTGGTACTTTTATTATGAACACAACGACGACTGTGTTATGTATTTAAATTATCTAAAAATCCACTCAGGATACTCGATCGGACATTAAATATACTGACTATGAACTTAAGTCTTCTAAACTAATTATTACGTCCCTTTAATATAATGATAACTTAAATGTGTATACATCGTTTCTTTGCAGACATACATAGTTGTAATGCAAATAATAATAACGTTTAGTATACAAGTAAACTTTTTACGTACAAAAATTTGGAAAGTTAGTACCGCACTTGTCTAGAAATATTGACTCTAACCAAGCTTATATATTTGGTTTAACTGTTATACAACAGGGTTGATTCCTGTTTGAAGCTGGATTAAGACTTATGTGCCTTAGTTAGAGTACACATCTAACATGACGTAACAATAGCGGGGAAATACATCCCTGTGTATACCCGTGAGGTAATTATATGTCAGGGGCATTTTGCGGGGTTTACCATCTGTATGATCACCGGGACCAATTGCCAGGCGCATCAGAAACGTGATTCGGCCACTTTTGGAATTTACTGTAGTGCTATTATGTTGCTGTTTAGTGAGTTTGGGGAAAAGTCTTACATATACATCTGTGTTATATTTTCTATTTGTTACCTTTTAGCATGCATGACCACCTATACAGTCCTAGTAATACTGTTTACAAAACCATGCTTAATTTTGATAATGCAAGTTCTTTAATTAATCAATTTGACTATGCATTAACAATTTTATCTGTTTAAAAAGGTTTGTAAATGTAACACATTGTGTCGGCGTTTTTATTGAAAATATAAGTACATAAGTATGTTCGTCGGCATTTATTATATTAAACATTTTAACCCCAGGGACTGCAACACTTTGTCCCGAACCCCCCCCCCCCCCCCACTGTGCGTACAAAATAGACATTCGTCAGTTCGTCAAAATGTTAAGCACGATATTCTTTGTGAGAGGTGGTAGGTGTTTTAAACAGTGTTTGCTAGGAGCCAGTTCATATCTCTTTATTAATAGGAAAATGTATAAGTAATAGTACATATATATCACTAGAAATCATAATTCCTACACTTTTAGGGGTACATTATAAATCTCTTCTTGCATTCAGCATAAGGAAATGTGTTCTTATGTTTTTTTCTTTATTGAAACAAGGTACCAATGCGCCAGAGACACCATCAGACCATGACGCTGACGTAGCCATATTGCTCGTAACGTCGTGTGACGGCACGACGTTACGCTTTTTACGTATGTCCGCTTTTCACTAAAATTCAATTTTGTCGAAAATAATGCGAGATGACCCCCATTTTTTATTGTTTGTGCTTATTCTGTAGGATTACCGCATAACCACGGTATGTTTCATTAGTTGATTGAATCACTTTTTATTGACCAAATTGTGCCCTGAAGTAAGTAGGGTGTCGCAAATACGCAGTAAAATACAGGTCAATTTTCGATATAAAACCTTTTTCGTTGCGAAATGGTATGTCGCAACCGCTACAAATTTTACATATACGTATTCAACGGATGAAGGACTTACAAATAGAAATTTGACAATTATTGTAGACCTTAATTTGACGGAGAAATACGCTTAAAACCTCAATTTTACGCTGCGTGTACATAACGTCGTGTTGCTAGGAAACGAAGCGATATTTAAAAAAAATAAAAACGACATAAAACGAAGAGCATGTTAAAGCATACCTCTGGAGATTTTCATTAGATTCGGCGAAAAGTCGATTTTTTGCCGATGACGTCGGAGAAAGGTCCTAAACGTCCTTAAGCAAGCTCATTTTTTTTATTTTGATATATGACATATTTACCCCTTTCATGCTTTGTGAAGTAAAATGGTAATCTATATAAAAGAAGCCAGAGAGGGGCTCTGAAATTCTTTCCTGAATAATGTTCCGTGACAAACTGGGTCAAAGGGGCATTAACATATTTCCTTTGTGTTATAGTAAAAAGTAAACATTACCATGCTTACATGTATGGCTGTAAGTAACATAAGTAAGCGTCATTGTGTGAACCCACCTTAACATCAAGTTAAGAAAACAACCGACTACAATTATATTATATCATTGGGTTTATTTTAGTGCAGAGCTTTTAATGTAATAAATACGATATATGGTATGATGACAAATTCATATTTACAAAATAAATAAGTTAACATAAAAGTTTATTACAAGTATTAGTAAACCACATTTAACTGAGACCCATCACACCTGAACGAACATAGGTTATGAGTCTCATTTTTATATCCGGTGGTATTCAATAGCGATCTTACCTTACTTAAGGATAGGGTACTGTTTTATCAAAGCACTTACGGAAAGGGTAAACTTACGTTCAAATTAAACTATTTATAATTATTTGACAACTGGATTTTGGGAACTGATATAGTTTGTAGGAGTTTTATAACTGATCCAGTATTAGTATGTCAGCTCCGTTGATCACACTTATTAGTTGTAAAAGAATTAAAAGGAATTTCAATTTGATCGCAAGTTTTCGAATTTCGAAAATGGTTTGATAAAACCGTACCTCGGACAACTAATCAGATCACAACATATTAAACTCTTGGTCTGTAACAGGTGATATGATTCTATTCTATTCTATGATTGGTTTACCTTATTGTCTAATTACATAAGATCAATATTGAATACCACACCTGGTTAGACAAATATGGCTATGAACGTTTACAAACATACACGATATGTATGATAAATAAGTATACTATATTACATATATTAACATTGTCAGTTCACGTGTGCATCAAAGTCGTTTTCTGGGCTAATACCGAAACATTGACCAGTAGCGCCGGGGTCTCATTCCACGGAATATCCTGGGCGTAAATCTACTGCCTGCTCGATTTCGACTCGAACTTGATCCACCAAAGAACTGATCCAGCTCTACCCCGTGTGATCCCATGTTCGGTCGGCCGTCGGCACCCATTGTAAAGCTTAGTCTATGAAAGCTTGGGTTATCCTGCATAGCGACATAGCCCTGTCCTGTAAATAGAATATAAACGTAATGAATAAGTAAAAAACTATTGCTGTACGAGTGTATATATCCGCGGATCGAAATGTTCGCGATTTCTTAATGGCCGACATTTGGCGTGCGAAAATATTAACGCTTTTTGAAAATTATTTGATGTTTTTATAATGATGGCAGCAAATTTACGTTATTTGTCGAGGCAGTTAAATCTTCATTGATTTGGTTGTTGACTCGGCCACGAAATATAATCCCTACGCTTAATCGACCTTACGAATATGGAACATAGGATAATCCTTCAATGATTTGAAATCCACAATTTTACGACCCCATGAAAATGTATTTTTATCTAAATTAACAGAATTTAATTCCCGCCAAAATATGTGATTTTACAGTATACGTGTATTATCCATTTTCATTTCAATCACGTGACGTCCGTAAGTATACATGTATGTGTTTACGAGCTGATTTATAGTCGATGCAATAGGTACAAGCCTGAACAAAAGATATGATGTTCCTCTCATTTTAATAATTTATGGCGATGCTTACAATGCATGTGAAGCATACATGCACTATAAATCATGTTGTCATGCAAATTTAAGATGTAAGACAAGGCTATAATATTATTACATTTTAAATTGCATCGTGATTCAATAACCAAACTTTAAATTAAATAAACTAAATCAAAGTGTAACAAAAAGCAGTTTTGTAGAAAACTCAAATATTTTGACATGCGTATTTTTCTCGTAAACGAGGAATAGTAAACGATGTATTTTTAAGCCTAGGTCCCTCTGAGGAATTACACATCGGCGTTGTTCTCCTGATTTCTTTCGATACCACCCGATTCATCATAATTAATTGCGATATCACAAACAGCCTCATGACTTCCTCCGAAGCCTCCCCTAAACCGCCAAGAACCTGGTTCCGAAGTCCCAATAGCTCATTAAGTTTAATCGGGAGTACATCGCCTAGGCAAAAATGCTCAGTGGGACCTAGGCTTTATCGATTAGTGAATCATTTAACGAGCGCGACGTAAATTGATCACTGTGCTAATCTATAATATATTGTTAAGCTGACACAATAAAACTACTGAAAAATCACATATTTTCGTGGGTATCAAATTTTGTGGATTTATATAAAAATACATTTACAGGGGGACGTTAATTCGTTGAAAACAAAACATTGACGGGTATTCCAGGACCCACGTTCTTTATTTTCAAGGTTGATTAATCTCGGGGATTAAATTTCGTGACCGAGCTCAACAGCGAAATCAACGAAAGTTCAACTCCATCGAAACATGATGTTATAGTATTTCAAGATTTTAGGAACAACAATGAGTAAGATTTTTACTAAGATGTTTTGTGAATAACATACCGGGCCTATAATTAAGTTTTTTTTTAAACAATTTATATTAAGTAATACTACATGTATATTAATAGGCAACTTTAGTGTGTTGGTACTTTTAAAAACGTAAATAACGTTATTTAATTTTCAATACCCGATGTACAACAAGATCATTTTTAATGATAATTATCAAATTTTAATTGTCATTGCTGTTTTTATTTTCCCTAGCAATGGACAGCAATAGCAGATACAGTAAATGTAAAAATACAATGTTAAGAAAATATCGATATCACACAATGTAAAATGTGTTAATGTTCCGACACAGATACGAATAAACGTACGATATCCAATTTGCAATCAAGTTAATTTTGAAATGTTGCAAAGTCTATGTTTTTTTAAAACTTTATGCTTTTTGCGACACTTCTAAAACAAACAAAAAACATATAAATTGAATGCAGTTTATTCCGAAAAGTCAAACTTTAAAGAATTATTTATGATGGAAAAATGCATTTATTTAAAAATAGTAGAAAAGGTTAAAACAATGTTTATTTTACCTTTTACTTCTTGGATGGTTGAAAATAAAAGTTGAGCACACAACAACACACAAATCATCACCGGGGTTTTTGTGAAGGTTTCCATGGCAACTCGAATGTTCTTAACGTGAACGTCAAATGTCTTGATGTGCCGAACAACGGTTGCTACGGCGGTATAAATAGTGAACGTTAAGCATACGTTACGTAAGCCGATCGGTTTACGACAGAGGCCCGTATGTTGATTTTTTAGATTGATGTCCGAGCCGTCATTAACATATTATTTACCAAGCGCACCCTTAGATCATGAAAATACAGCTCCAGTGTAGCGATTAAAGTCCAAGACCAAATTATTTCAACATTGGCTCCGCTGTGAAACCAAATATTTCTTCAACGATTCAAATGAAACATACGCCAGACTAAAGTAAAATATAAGCTTTCCGCATCATGTATGATCCACAGCACCTTGTGAAACAATGGAAAAGGTTAGTATGCGAGTGGACTACAGTTTCAAGCCGTCTTATTTTCCAAGGTTTCACAGGGTACTTGGAAAATGGTCCAACTGCTGATAGGGTATTAAAAAATCATCATCTTAATATCACCGCAATAATAAGATTACCTCACTATAAAGACCATTATTCTCAGGTAAATGTCAATGGTTTGCACTTTATTTAACCTCAACATTAATACCAACTAAATAATGAGATCAGGTCCCGATTTCCCAAAGGATCTCAATTTGATAGAAATGTCATCTCACATTTTGCCATTTATCTTTGAAATAATTTCCATTTCAGACTGGACTAAATATTTGCAGTTATTACAGTAAAATATCAAGATCACTAAGTTCTGATGTATTTAAGATTGAGACTCTGATATGAGCAAATCTCAATTTGAGATTTCTACTTGAGATGCTTTGAGAGATCGGGACCAGATCTCAAAAATCCCAAAGATGGTCTAATTATTGAGATTTTACTGCACTGTGTAATGATCCAGCAAACATTTCGATAACTAATCAATACAAATAATAATCTTAGATTTTGCTGGAAGGAGTGTTTTAGGTCCAAAAAGGCTACATTCTGACTGACTATGTACTGACAGGATGACAGACCACTAATACGGGCCGCGTGCATTGATTTTTACCGACGAAAAATATAATATAAAAAAAACCCCAGGGAACGTGTGTTTTCCATGTAGCTAGCTTTCGACCTAATCAACAGTCGAACAAGATGTCAATGTTCGATATACGTGTACTATCACCTGAATGACACCTTTGGGATGGGAATATCTGGGTCACTATTCTAGAGCATGGCCTATGTGCACGTGTAGCCTATTTAACGTTCGTTCAAATGTCCCACATTTCGCCCGCTGTTGCAAAAGATGGCTTGAACACTGACTTAAATGCAACATGTAAAAACCGCTCTAAACGATAACATGTTCAAGGCTACCAGATAGGTAATATGTTTAAAGCCGACTGAAAGGTAGCATGCTAAGTTGAGGCTTAATTGTTATAGGCTGAATGATGCTTGAAGGCTTAGCATTCATATGATATACAGTAGAACCTGCACCGGGCGACCACCCTTGGGACCGGGATAAAACGGTTACTTAAGTAAGTGGTCTCTTAATAGATCAGGCCGAAAGTATTAGTTTAAGTACAATGCCGAGTTTTCATATATTTATTCAGTACTGCTACTATCTAATACAGAACAGTTGCAATGTTATATGCACTGATATGGACTTTTTTATTACGATGGTGAACATGTGTAATGTTATTTTTTACGATTTATATGATTAAATTATCCTCGCCACCGGAAATCCATATGGGCAAGGTCCCAAGAAGAGGTTAGTCACTTGTATAGCACAGAAGATGCCCCTATTTCAGAAGCATGTCTGGTTCTTTAACGTGCCTGACGTAAAGCTTCATACATGGTACCTCGCTTAACGTCTCGCCCAAAAGACTGTTAGTAAGTTTAGTTATGTTAGGTTGGAAACACGGAACAGCAGAGAAATGCATGATCGAACCTTCAACCTTTGGATCAGCAAGTCAAGTCAAGTCAGTTTTAAGGCGGTCGCTGGTCGGATAACTGAAAAGTCGCTTAATAGAATCACTTTATATAGTGAAAATTCACGGGCGGGATCTTAAGTGGTCGTTAAATAGAGAAGTCGCTTAATAGAGGTGGCCGTTAGTACAGGTTCTACTGTATAGTTTCATTGTTAAAAACCATTGGTAGGCATGAAGACAGCATGTTACACGATAATGAAAAATTGGACAGGGAAGGCAGCACTCAGCCGAAACAACACAGCGTGAAGGGCACGAAAAAGAACACACACAAAAAGGCCCCGAACATTATTAAGTACAAGCAACAATGACAAAAACAATTCAAAGCGCCGAATGCACTAAAGTTGTTCGAATAGATGTTTATGTCTCAAATTTCGAACATGTTTATGTGGTTACCTTTTTAGTTTATATAAGTTAATTTAAGGTCGATAGTGAAATAAGTTTTTCCAAGTTATATTAATCACTTTCGACACCTCATTCCTGATGTTATCCATCGCCACGAGGGCACGAGAGAAGAGATCCCAGTTTTATCATTTAATGCTGAGCGTCTAGCAAGGGAATTGCTGGTACCACTTGTATTTCGACTTTGGTATGACGCAGCCTAGGATCGAAATCGGGACCTTCCGTACTCTAACTTTAGGCTATCAAGGTCAAATGTTAAGATCAACTCAATAATGAAACCACTTTTAAAGGAGTAATTTGGGTGGTCTGATTATTGGGGTTTTAATGTTTTATGTTTGTGGTTTTGTTTTAGTAATGACACGTAATAGTTACTCGTACGTCAACAGGTAATTACATTGTATTAATTAATTTTGCGTGTTAAATGAATCAATTCATCTATTTCAAATGTATGTTTTTACCAGGTTGGTTCATTTCTGGCCATGTAATGTTAATGAATTAGATCTATAGGCCAATTAAAACTAGGTTAATTCGAATTGGATAATTAATTGGTGATCAATCTCAGCATGAAAAAAGGATACAAACGTATTGACAAGGATCTTTTAGCATTTGATATAAGTCGGTTACCGGTTATGCTAAAGCCTAGGCCCCACTGAGCATTTTGGACTCGGCGATGTACTCCGATTTAAGTTAATGAGCTATCAGGACATTGGGCACAGGGTCCTCGTGGTCTAGGAGAGGCTTCAGTGAAGTCATGAGACAGTTTGTGATATCGGTAAGACTTTTGATGAATCGGGTGGTATCGGAAGAAATCGGGAGAACATCGCCGATGTGATATTCCACAGTTAGACAATGAGCGTAGCGTCTAATATGGAGCTTTACCCAGGGAAACCATACGGGCATATTTGATAAAAGCAGTTACGGAAATCTCAAACATACGCTTAAATTTAAGTTCTAGATAAATATTTGGAACCTACAATGTGTGAACAGAAATAATGTGTAGGATAGTTCATTAACCGAAGCGCCAATAATTATAAACAACCACTAATCACAATTTGTATCTAATAAATGATTATTATTATAGAATTTAACGTTGAAAGTAAAGTACAACCTCTCCAGAGCGGGCCTCTGTAGAGCAACCGCCTCTCTATAAAAACACAATAAGAATGCCCTTAAGGTGATATTATTATAAATCGATTTCATTGAATGAGGCGGTCACAAGTGCGACTTACAACCTTATACGACTCTTGCATATTTGCAATCTGCATCTCAACACGCTTCTTATGAGCCTTTTTCAAGAAAATCGGAACTGGCCACGTACTCCAAACTGAAGTTGAAAAAGTTTATTTTTCCATAAGTTAAGAGTTACTGTAGTTTTCAGACAGTTTTTCTCGTTTTCTCAAAATATCGATTTGTACATACGATCTTCTCATTCTAAGCCTGCGAAATGTGCTCAGGACAACTACCTCTAAATAACGCTCAATATTTGCAGCTCCCACAGCGTGTTGCTCTACAGAGGTTGCAATGTAAGTTTAAGATTTCTGTAAGTCTACTGATATTAAGATTTCGGTAAGTCTACTGATAAAAATGTACCCAGTTATTTGGAAACTGCTGAGTGTATATTAGAGGAGGTAAGTCAGTTCCCTTTTATAATGACTCCCGTATGTCGCAGCCAGGGATCGAACCCGCTATTTGGAGGATGGGGAACTTAACAACATGGGTTTTCAATAAATTACCACATCTGTCAGAAAGTCAATATGCATACCAGACAAAAAGGTAACATCTACTATATAGTAGAGAGTTGATTTTGCTCCGGCTAGAAATCAATTAAATGACTATATCATACTTGCAATAAATGTTTGCTGGCAAATAGAAACGCCCTTTAATACTGAGTACATGTATAACATATTAACAGCAATGATATCATGAATAAAGCATGTAATCGCCGCCAACCGTGTCGTGTCCTGATTTTGGTCTGATTGAGAAAAAACATGGGAAACATGTATACAAAAAATGTATACGATTGATAGTATTTGTGAGCTCCAACCAACGTCACTTTCAATATTGAATTATTCTCGGTAACAAAGGGCTTTTCTTTTTCTCAGCAAAAAAGATTGACAACTAATTCTTAGTTACTGAGTTCTAGTTGCCGCAGCATTAAAGCTATATCGCTGGCATAGAAGGAGAAGGTCGTAAGTACGAAATCAATATTTTGAGAAAACAAGCAAAAGCTGTCCGAAAACTTCTCCTTACGTATGGAAATACTAGCTTTTTCGACTTCAATTTGGTAAATATTACCTGTTCCGAATTTCATGAGCTCATAGGAAACGCCTTGTGACGCCGCCCTCAAATATGCATAAGTCTTATAAGGTCGTAACCTTCTTATTCTAAGCCAGCGCTATGATAACATAATTATGCAGATGTTTTATCAATGGGTTTTATTGTGAGAATCTGCTGGTAGTCCATTCAACATTTCTGTACCAGGAAACCACAAAATGGTGACCAGTATATATCAGAACCGCTGATTGGAGGAAATATGTCACGTGATATGTATAACGTGACCTACTGAACAGTAAACGTTTATACAAGGCCATGCCGGCCGTTTATGAATGGGATTGTTCGGACACTACATGCTGTGGGGATTGTAACTAGTTTTTACCATGTAACAGGATATGTTAACATGAACACTGGACAACTGGACAACACGGCTTGATGTTACGAACACTAGGAGTGGTTTGTATTCTATAGTGTCAGCAATATCGCTACATAAAAATTATTGGTCGGACCATAAACAATATATCGCTGGTTTAAAATGAGATGGTCGCAAGTACAAAATTTATATTTTGAGAAAACCAGAACAAACTGTGTGCAAACTACTCTTACTACATATGGAAATCAAGCTTTTTCAGCTTCAGTTTGGTCAACATGACAATAGGCCCAAAAGAATGGCATTGTGGTGCAGATTACAAGTATGTAAAATTCTTGTAAGATCGCAATTAGCGATTATAACATTCTCATTCTAAGCCTGCGATATAGTCACTTGTTGTAATATACTGTTCTGACTTCTGAATTACAGTAGTATTCACTGCGTTTATACCAAATCACTGTATGACTTATTGGGATATTATACAATCAAACGTGTCTTATTGTGAGCAAAACATCTCTGATTTCCGACACGGTATGGCTTATTGTGAGACTACACAACTGAACATGTATGAGGCGAAAAACCGGAGGTTGAGTCGTTGATTTATTTTAGTCACGTGTTATAATAAACGCTGTTTCGACTTCTGGCATGCAGTAGTGGTTTTGATGGAAGCTAATCGTTTTATTCATGAGCTTGAAAAGACCTAGTGTTTGGTATTCTTCATGACTTTACCACTTGAGCCGGGAACCGTGAACCAAGGATTTTATCTTAATTCGTCCTGGTTACTGTTCGTATCCAAGTTGACAAGAAAAAAGACACTATTAAGTCGGACAGGGAAGGCAGCACTCACCTTAACCAGTAGAGCACAGAAAACATAAAAATACAAGGCACAATGCCCAACACACAACTGAACGAGAAAATGACTCGCTCAAGACTACTCTAAATCTAACCATGCAAAAAACACGAACATTTGTGCCTAAATTATTATATAAATGATAAAACTGAAAGTGACAGCAGCGCAATGTTTTTTGTTTTGTTGTGTAAAGACACTAGCTAAGTTGTAATACAAATGTTTCCAATAGAAAAACGCATGACAAAAATGATTATATTAAATGATACACTTTAAACTAATTACATATGCTAATGCTATAAAATAAACTTACAAAATGTAGTTTATTATAAAAGCACTTACATTTAATAGGGGAAGTACTCGCATGTTTTTCATGTTTTGAAATTGCGAATTAAATTAACTATACACATGTACAGTGTAGTAATTTTAGGCTAAACAACCAGTCGTCGAGTTATCATTCGTTATCAACGATTTGCTTGTTCTTTGTCTATATATGAGCCAGTCTCCAGGAAAACCTGCTATTTTGACAAAAATATTGACTTTATGATTTTCCATAGTATTACAGGATAATATTAAATAAGCAAATTGCAAACGAAATTATGTTAATATTTTGAGTTTTAAGGAAGTTACAGCTGTTTTTGTAGAGTCCCTATTCGGAGCTTTTTGTGTGACGTCGCAAACGTCATTCAAACGATATTCGAAATAACTGAAAGAAGTATTTCATTTTTACACCATTTGATCAATTCTTGACATTAACTGTTCAAAATAGTACCAAATTCTATAATTATGTTTCCCTTTTCAAAATATATATCAAAATCGAAAGTGTTTGCATTCAGAGAAAGGCTACTTCTGTTTTAAACAACTGCATCCTCGTTTTTCTCAATCGGAGTACTTTTCTGAAATTGGTCACCATAGCAACGAAGTATGTGTTTTCGACATAATTCATAGGAAAATTTAAAGCTAAGGTATAGTACTATATGGGTCAATTACTTAAAATAGAATCAATAGATATGTATGTTTCCTTATTTTAGAGCTTTATCAAAATCTTGTTACATATAGTAATTACATAATGTCATTATAGCAGGTTTTCCTGGAGACTGGCTCATATTTATTTGTCAAAATTGCGAGCCGTGTTTGAGATTAATAATTGTAAGTTTTCTTCTTACAGTAAAATCAGATATAATATTACAATAATAAAATCTAAATAGTTCGCTGTATGTCACTTCTCACATATAAACCAAAGGCTCCAAGAACAACTTCCATCATTTAAAAACCAGTCGTACTTCCGGTCCATGCGCGCGCAACGTTCCACATCCGGGTAGTCTGGTTTATCGTTCGCCCAGGCACTTGGTTCAACAGTATTCCCGTCTAGGTCTTGCCACGTGCTCACGTCAACAACATTTGATGCTTGTACATGGAACCCGTCACTACCATCACCTAAACAATAACAGCATTTTAAGAAATCGACAGCATGTTTGAAATTGTTGTTTTCTCGTATTTGTTCCACATAAAAAATAATGAGCAACTTCCAGCTTTTGAAGTGATTTTCAAATCGTATTTATTCAAACTATATGTGCTAAGGTTGCATCCCGTTCATCTCAACTAATATGGCATGGTTTATCTCCCTTAAAACACATTAGTCAACTGACCGCATGGTTTCGAAGGTTAACGGTTGCAAGTCCGTGATGAAACACATATGCAGTAGTTGCATATTTCATAAATACATATGCATGCTTATCACGTCGCTATAACATGGGCTAGAGTGAATATCTGCTTAAAAATGATTATTGATACAATTTAAAAGAGAGTTACATCCCCTTCATGAATTATTAACTACAATATGTCCTAGTATGAAATAAAGCGCCGCCACATAACAACGTAAGCCGACGTACGAGCGTATTATCCCAAACATGGCCGCGGCAGTACAAGTTGAAGATATTAAATTTAGCGTATACGACTCGTATGTACAGCAATAGACTTAAGTGTAAGTTGTTGTTGTGCGAAGTTGTTGTTCATGTGAGGATATTTTAGGTTGAAAATACACGGGAACCATTTGCAATTGTCGCTCAAGAGCATCCATACATAAAATACATTAATAGAATATAATAAAATAGTGGGATTCTGATTTATTATAAGAAGGCGATACTACAGTGGACAAGAATGCTAAAAAAAGGCGTCGCTCTGAAAACAGTATCGTATACATGTACAAACAATTCTTACATTTCGGAATATTACAAAATTCCCAAGATACAGCTGGGTCGTGCGTATAACACCACAGCCTGCCTGATTGATCCGGATCTCGGCAATAATTATGGGCGTCGTACAATGACTGACTGGGAAAATCCGATCCGTCGTAATAGTCTTGATCCGCATCCCACCGTTTACAAACGATACCGGACGATGTCAGGTTCCAAGTTCCAGTGTACTCCCACGGGTTCGCTGTGTCAAAACACTTCCTCTCTGGAGCATCTATAAAACATGAATGAAAAATGAAAAAAAAAATACACATCTTGTTTGGACAGATACTTTTCATCCTCATACATCAGTGGTTATCGGACGAAGAATACTCTGGTGAACGAGAATGATACTTTTACGCATGTAAGAAAAAAGCACCTGCGTACAATCTTTATACGATGCAGCAGTGGATAATTAAGCCTCATGTACGTTTTTGACATAGCTGTCTAAACTTAGTTTTGGCCTACTTAACACTCTCTCCATCAATGTGTTGCATAAATGGTGGTTGTTTCACTTGGTGAACCAATGCCAGCAATACACATTGGCGTGTAACAGTCCCGTGTACTAAAATGAGGAAAAGTGGATCAATGTATGTCATTATTGCTCGGAGAGAGAAAAACAAGGGCCCACACAGGATTCGAACCCGGTACCACTATGACCCCTTCGAACTTGAGTAGGCCCACATCTACACAATTATCTAAAGTATTTATACATTAGCTTAACAGTTAGAACGGGGTATTAATTGTTCAAATTCCATACTCGTTCATAATAAACTGTTTATTGACGTTAACCCGCTGAATATTAGAAGATAAATTTTGCCAATTCATTATTTGTATGGATGTCCGTTATTCGTCTTCCGGCCCGGTCAACTTTTCACCTAACTGGAAGTGGCTAGGATTGGTTGTACAGATTGATCGTGAATTCTCTCCCGCTAGAAACCATTCATTGTTCTATATTTCCGTAGAAACTGACTTTAAAGGAAATCTTACATAACTGCTAATGAGTGGGCTACTTAGTTCATGCTTTCACCTTTGACGCTGTAGGGCGGAAGTACGTATTCACCAATTCCGGTCAATAATAAATAAGCGGAAGTCGGCGAGTGTTTGTATATTTACTATTTACAGTAAAAATAAGGTCACTCCTACTATACATTCATAATCAAAGCACTGAGAGTACCGCTGGGAGGCGATCTGGTTGCTGCTACTAAAGCTTAAACCGACTTTACACGTTTAATGTTCATTTTCTTACTGCCGATCTTGTCTTGAATGTCAAAAAAGGCATATGTGACTATATAGGCATGTTGGGTATCTAAATAATTGTTAAAAGGTGCATATTAATTTATATGTAATACGTGTACTGAATGCGTATATCAAAAGTGGCTTTAAAATAATACTACGCGCCTATTTATCAGATTCTACAGTATCGTCTTGTAATCACTTCCCTCACAGCGGGAGACAGTCTATAGAAAGCGGCTAGCTAGTACAGCGACACCATATGATTGCATAACAGTACTTTGCAGACCGTATATGATTCATTGATAAAACCATCACTTGACCGTAGTCTGAAGTTTCTAAAAATAGCTTTACAGCCGGGACATTTAATGAACACGTTATTTTCGTACTATGAAACAAGTTCCGTATCAGCCGGTGTAGTGATTTTTTGGCCAAAATATTGATTTAACGAACAGTTTCACAATAATTTTTGATCTTAGAATAAACAAATGTTGCTGATTGGCTTAAATCAGTTAAAAAATTTGGAGAAACATATGTAGCAGTATTGGGAATGTTGACAGTTTCTGGAACTACTTGAATGCGGATTCACATAGCAGCCTAAAGGCGGTTAATTTTTGTATTAAGAAATGGGCAATGGTATTAATGAGAGGCTTAATCGCCTCCCAAAAACTGACCACTAGACTGTAAATGGCGAAATATAAAAATTACCATACAAATTATTTGTTTCTCGCATAGGCACATGGTTTCCGAGTGTATCCTCACAGGTAATTTTATATACATCGGTCATATTCGGATAATTTGACCGTCATCATGTGCCTATGGTTACTCGTATTATAATTTTGTAAATTAGAACTAAACCCAAGTTTTAAAAGAATGTTTTTCCAAAAGTAGAGTAGTTTTAGACAGTTTGTTCTAGTTTTCTCAAAATATCGATCTTGTACTTACGATTTTCTTAATTAATTCTAAGCCAGCGAATTAAACCGAAGTTAAATGGGAAGGAACCGTGAGAGCGACAAAAACACACCCGACAGTAACATTTATCAGCAAACAATTACACGTATCTTCCGACATCACTAAAGGCTACAAATCCAAGACGAAATATGTCAATATTTGAGACCGGGATTCTCTTTCTATACATGTACTGATATCTATGAAGCATGCGTCAGTCTAAGGGGAAAATGTAAACTTTCAAAGAAGTGTAGCGTCCCTATCAGGAACTGGGCCGTTTTCCAACACCCTGTTTAACCATGAAAAAGTAGATGACTTTAAACGGTAGTCCGACCGCATTCAGCCAATTTCAAGGTTTCATAAGGTGCTGGAACAATTATCCAGCTGCTAAAAAGATCCTATATATTTCGTGGAAAGCAATTATTTTTCACTTAGGCTGGAGTTTGGTTTCTAGAAATCAATGAAGAAATAAAATAATTACGTATATATCTTTCGAGGTGAAGCACATTTGGTTTAGGATGTAAAGCCTTTAGTGATGTCAAAATCACATGATATTGGTACACTGAGTGTATGAGGTTCGTGGATCAGCTATATATCGACCCTTTGGTATGTATTTGATAAGTATAGAATCTATATACCTTGTTCACAGTTGAGTGTATGGCATGATTGCCATTCTATGACAGCGTCCGTCGTGTAACACCAGGTGTAACCAAGGCCGCCTGGATCCCGGCAGTAGTTTGCTGCTGCTGACACGGAACCATCGGGAAACATAGAATCGGAAGTGTAAGCATGCGCGTGTGGAGTCTGCGCATCCCATCTCTGGCACGGTGTACTTTGTCGCGTCTTGCTCCATGTGCCCATATATTCAGTCGAGACTCCAGAATGGTAACATATGTCCGGCGGTTGATGCTCAATATCTTTAATTGAATCATACACGTATCATCATCAGTTTAGTTAAGTTTATATTATCTGACAACATTAAACTGACGAAAAATGTGGTTTACTTATACTAATGTTTACCTACACATTAAACTGACGATCGTAACCTAGGCCTATGCATATTAGTCCCCTACCGGTTTTTGACCGGAGGGGACTATATGTTTGCCCTCCGCCCGTCCGTCCGTCCGTCCGCCCGTCCGTCCGCCCGTCCGCCAGTCCGTCAGTCCGTCCGTCCGTCAAAAAATCTGGATCCTGACATAACTAAAACAGTTTCCAAGCTAGGTTTATGAAACTTGGTATGTGGATAGGGGGCAATAAGGGGATAATGCACGTCTAAAAATATTTTGATTTTGACAAATATTGTGGTTGCTATGGCGACAGAAAGAGTGAAAATATGCCCAAATCTAGATCCTGCCATAATGCTACGGTCACAAAGCTCGTACGATATCCGTACGAATTTACCAACTCGTACGAGTCCACAATGTTTGAAATCCTAACGGTACTTTTTCATTCGTAGGGTCTGGTCACAGCTCGTACGGACCTCGTACGATTTATAGAGATGCAATCGTACGATATCCGTACGGACATCGTAATATCCATACGGACACCGTACGGGGCTCGCAAGGAGCCCGGCCGTACATCGCACGGTGCTCGTAGATCAATCAGAGGTCGTAGATAACTCGTACGGTGTCCGTACGGTGATCGCACGATGGCCGTACGGTGTCCGTGCGACAATAATGGATATATTCAGCGAATTTTAATTATCTATTTTAAGACCCTGGTCACATTGATCGTACGAGCTCCGTGCGAGTCGAATTTTAGCAAGTTCGTACGGAGTCCGTACGGACATCGTAAACTCGTAAGGGCATCGTACGGATTTTTGTAACTCGTAGAGGACTCGGGAGCTCGGTGAAAATGTTTCACCGATCTCCGAGTTGTCTACGAGCTCGTAGAGATATTTGAAGTAGAAAGCTCGCAAGGAAGCTGTCCTCACCCAGTTTATGTATTACTTTATTATGTAAGATGATTATGGATTCGTTGATATTTCATGTCATGTTTATATATGTAAGAAAAAATGCACAATTGTACCTCGACAGACTTCAGCCTATTTCGCCATAACGTTTTGAATAGTACAAAGGGTATATACACGTATGTGTCTCATGTGTACCACACCAAATATATATTTTAACCAAAAGAATTAAGTGAATGCAGTAGATGCATAGACAATGGTTTGATGCGTATAAGTTCTGTGCACGAGAATCACGGAAATAACAACTATCATACACTGAGCGTGTGCGGATCCAGATGGGGTGGGCCTGGACCCTGGAATTGTGGTGAATTGTGGTCATCTAATACAATGAGAGGAGTACGTCTTGGGTGGGAGTCTACTGGGTACCAACTTGGATAAAATATTGCTGGTCGGACCCCTCTCTAGCAAAATAACCCGAATCCATTCTCATACATGTATTGCCGGGTGCCTGGCAGAGTTGGGCCTACAGTTACCATTCGTGAACTAGCTGGCGTCTTACCAAACGACTACATCAGTTATAACCTAACTTTCTCCGGGGTTTGAACTTACGATCTCCCGCTTCCTATACGGACGCCAAAATCACCCAGCCACGGTCGCGGTAATATGTCATGGATCAAAGTCTGGTGCGTACCTACTTGGAGAAAGGTTGTTGGTCGGATATATCGATGATGATAATACGAGAATACGATGATGATAAGACAATGATAATATAATGATAATACGAGAATACGATAATGATAATACAATGATAAGATAATGATAATACGAGAATACGATAATGATAATACAATGATAAGATAATTTATAATACGAGAATACGATGATGATGATACAATAATAAGATAATGATAATACGAGAACACGATGATGATAATGCGATATATCGATGCTGATAATTACGAGAATACGATTATGATGACGATAATGATAATATGAGAATACCATAATAATGATATAAAAATACGAAATTTTTTTTTATGAATTAATCAGTGTTGTGTTTTTGCTGTTGGCAGGTTCTTTCTACCGGAACTTGGATACATGATACAGTTGCAGTATCAACATAATAGCAGTGAATGTTATAACATTGACAATGTCAAAGTGTGTACAACAATGTCATGCGTTATTGTACATTCGAAATAAAGATATTAAAAGTCTGTGTACAAATGTTGTTATACTCGCACAGTCTGTCTGTCTTCCAAAATTTTAATTTTTCAATATTTCAATATACACCATACTCATAACTGTTCATTGTCATAAGTAAAGCAGTTGAGATAATGTTCATTATCTACATACATCCTAATGGCGTCCCATGCGATGCAAAACCTTGCAAATTTCCATATCCGTAAGGATATCGTACGATACTCGCACGAATATTTCGTAGCTCGTGCGGTGTCCGCACGAGCCTCGTGCGAGATTATACAGACTTGAAAAATATCTACGGGCTCGTAGACAGCTCGGGAGCTCGGTGAAACATTTTCACCGAGTCGCCGAGTCCTCTACGAGTCACGAAAATCCGTACGATGCTCGTACGATTTTCAATATCCGTACGGGCTCCGTACGGACGCCGTGCGAGTTCGCCAAAATCAACTCGTACGGAGCTCGTAAGGAGCTCGTAGGGCAAATGTGACCGTAGCATAACTGAAACAATTTCTATGGCAACAGAAACATTGAAAATGGCCTCAAACCGGTAGGGGACTTCTGTATTGCTTGCAATTCTTAATTACTTGTTTAAGTAGGATCAAGAGACTCGGTTCAATATGGTTTACTTATAGATCTTCTACATTATTATTTATTTTAGGTCGATTGTTAACATTCTCACTCTCGACATTTCATTTCTGGTGTTATAAATCGCCACAAGACTATAAGAGAACAGAAGCAAGTAGAAGATATTGCATGGGTGCTCATTACTAACGTATTGTATTCATATGTACGTACCTGTGTTTCATCGTACATTCTAACACAGCACGTGAGATTTGCCTTCTTTATGTATATTGAGCTTACCATTTTTATTACCGCAGTTAAACATAGCTGATTAATGACGTCACATTTGACGTCATATATTATGACAAATGACGTAACAGTGACGGTAACGTTCCTAGGAAATATAGTAGTTTGACGTCAACCTGTCTTGCTGTGCTATTAATGACAGAGCATTGGCGATGTTAGAATCGAAATATCAAATACGAAGGTTTGTGGTGTTATAAAATATGGGCACTCGTTTGAATGCGTACATTAAATCACTCATGCTACGCACTCGTGATTTAATTACTACGCATCAAAACACGTGTCTATATTTTATTACGCAACAAAGCACCGCTTTGTATCATAATTTCTTAAATGAACCATTGTCAATTGCTACAAACATTTAATTACGTCCCCGAATTCATGTCAATGTTTAATTATGAATTCTAACACGATCTGCGGATTAATCCATATAAACATAGAGCAGACCAGGCCATGTATTATTACCGCAATTAAACATGGTATCAAATTGGCTGTTACTATTTACGCCCCGTATCACGTGACATATTTATGAATGAATGAACGTAAACTTTATAGTAAAATCTTCAACGGACCACGAGTTGCACGAGTATCCATTGTTACAGCTATGACGCATCATTTTTAGAAACTCCAATATACTCTCGAAATTAAGATTCATAATAACTTCTGATAATCAATTCATTTATATTTTTCATTTCATGAAATAGATACACTATACTCGTGTTATTTAATTTGTTTCAATGTTTAAAATGTGTTATTTCCTTCAGAAAATTACGAAGGTCGTGTTCATTAACGAGGGAGGTAATTGTACCAGCTAATAAGCCACTCAATTTCAACGTTGAATTATGTTAAATGTCAAATGGCTGAAAATGGAATGCGGGAAGTTAAATAGTGCGGGATATTATCGTATTTATCGTGAATAAAATACGGGCACTCGTTCGTGATTTAATTTTTCCGCATCCGAACTCCTGCCCATGTTTTATTCACCGACAAAATACGCGAACAGATTTTTATTTCTTAAACACAGGTGCTTATATAGTTAAAGAAACAATTTGTATATATATATGCGAAATGCAATGTTACGCCCGAATAAATTTTGTTTTGTATTGTAGTGTTTATGGTATTGCTTTGGATTGCTTGTGCGGTACAGTGCATAGCATTTTAATGTACGTTTTGGTATAGTTTGTGCAATTGGTACATTGTTTGTTGAAATAAATATAAATCTATCTAACATAGTAAAGAAGACAATGTTTACCGAAACCACAATTGAATACCCAGCAGTATTCATAAGTATCTCCATTTGGAGCGTTAGCCATACACCACAATGAACCTCCACCGCCCGGGTCACGGCAATAATTGGCCGCGTCACCTATCGTAGCTTCCGGAAAGTCGACGTCGGTATAATCGTAGTCGTTATTCACATCCCATCTGAGACAGGTGCCTCCAGTTAACGTTGTCGAGTAGCTTCCCGTGTATTCTGCGCTCGGTATATTGATACATAACACCGAGGCTGTAAGATTAGATCATTTGTATTTACCATACCTTACATGCACATGTTACTGTATAATTAATAAAAATAGGCGGATTCAAGGGGGGGGGGGCGGACCCGGCGTACGCCCCCCCCCCCCCCCCCTAAAATCGCCGGAGCCTAGGTAATTTAATCATAGATTGGATGTAAGAACAATATTGATATGCAATTTATTTTCGCTCGCTTCGCTCGCGTCAATAACACAATAATAAATTAATGGATTTTTAAGTGAACTTAATGCTCTATGCAAAAAACAAAATATGGGACTGATTGGTAGCATAATGCCAAACATCGGCTACAGAATTGCCGAGATTCTTGCACATTAAAAATGTCCGACAAGTCAGTAATACAGTTGACTTGATTTTCTTATAAACCTGTCATTTTCATTAAAAAATAAGAGATCTCAAAATGCAGCTGACGAATTCCGTGGTTATATTTAAATAGTCACGAGGCAGAAAGCCACTGGTCTCCCTAGTCGCTGGATCCCAAGTATTTCACATTTCCTCTTAAACAAAACTGAAGCCCTGGAGTTCGCAGAGTATGCTGCTCAGATAGACAATGCATTTTTTCTTCGTGACGAATTTACAGAAGCTATATATATATATATACGTATCAGTGAATATTATCCAGTCGATAATCGTTAGTCCTGGCTATGCTGCTCGTATAAACAACGAATTTTCTTGCTCGCTTCGCTCGCTGTAGAACTACGTAAATTCAATGAAAGCCGCCAGGTTTTGATTTACCAATGAGTTGGTTGGGTATGCTGCTCAGATAAACACTGATTTTGTTTTTCTAATTCTTACACTTCCTACATCAGTGAATATAACCAAGTAATAAGGATGTGGTGTTTGCTGCTGAAATAGATAATTGCATTTTTTCTTGCTCGCTGCGCTCGCACAACCACTATCAGTTAATGTTGTCAAGTAGGGAATGAATATGAGGGATATGCTGCTCAAATAATTAATTCATATATTCTTGCTCGCCTTGCTCTCACATTAACTTTATCAATGAATATTTTAAGATAAAGAACGAAATTGTGTGGAATGCTTCTCAGAGATACATTTTTTTCTTGCTCGTTTCGCTCGCGCATTTTCTTGGGGGGGGGGGTATCAATACATGAATGTACGCCCCCCCCCCCCCTAACGCCAAATCCTGGATCCGCCCCTGATAAAGAGTAAACAAAGTATAAAATTTATATTGTCTTAGATAACATAAATTTTAAAAAAGATTTTTTTAACTCTATATCAATGACACAGTTACCTGTAGGTACAGTCAGAACTCGATATAACGACACCCGATATACTGACAAATTCATTATACTGACATCAAATTTGGGAACAAAAGTATTTAAATGCTCTTTGTATCAATTCAGTATACCGACATATTCGTTATAGCGACATTTTTCTTGGAAACAAACAGCGTCGTTGTATCGAGATCTGACTGTACATGGTTTCAAATTATCTGAGTTTACTATCTGAGTGTACCATATATATTAGTCTGGCTACCCGACTAGATGATATATTTTTTTCAATCAATTATCATAATTTCTTTTTTTGCAATGTTAGCTAGATTTTATTTTGGGCTTGATTATGTTTGAGGGTGCAAAGGGAATTAATTTCACGAAAAAAGAGAAGACTGAAGAGTTGTCTCCTTTAATTAAACTTATGGTATGTATATACAGACTACCTCTATATAGAGAAGAAGGTTGTGCAGATGTCATGTTTATCAGCAAAGGATATGACGTTACGAACGCTGGTATCCAGTTTATCATCAGTTGTCACAACAAACACGGACACCATTCATTATGACGTCATATCCTTTGCGGCTATACTAGCCCGCTACACAACAGTCTCTATATATGGGTCACACTGTGACAGTACACTTAATATAATTTGAAACGATGAGCCTATGATATCAATCATTATTTGTATTTTATTGCGCCCCAATTTTAAAACGTAGCCTCGCGTGTAACGGCTATAGGCCAACCAGTATATCGGGTGCGTTAAAGAACAAAAGAGTCTATTCGGAAAGAGCTAGGGTATCGCACCAGGACTCCTTGTATATCACACATGTCTCTTTCCTCGAAGCCGGACGCCATTGGCGAATAAGAAAAGTGCGAAGCAGGATGACTACGTACTTTGGTCTGCGTTCGACACAGTCCAATTGACCCGAGGCTACATGACAGTCTACTGACCTACCACTTTTAAATAAATTAAAACTAACTTTTTTCCGGTCCATAACTTATTCCATGTTTGTATTATTGTATATAATTAGGTATGACTATTGAAATTTATACAGTTGGAACCAAATAAATTAAGGACAAGGCCGTAGTTTAAGGAATCACACTTATCATTTTGGAAGTAAAGGCCGGCCGGTTAGCAGTGTATAGAACACTTCGTTGATAATCATACTATACTAAACAGTGTAGCAATACCACGTGACTTTTGACTACAGTTACAAGAAGAAATTCGTAAACATTGGAAAATAAAAAAGCCCTAAGTATTTTACTTCTTCATCGATTTTTATGAAATATAATCCAGAAAACAAAAGTCTCATTCTGACAAATTGGCAATACACTAAGCAAATCTTAAAAGAGTGCGTGTATATATTTACCAATAGCTCGGTCAATACGTGTTTGATCTTGTTGAAATTGTCAATGTACGTAGCTTTGATATGTTAAATTACCATTCAATTGATTTCATTAAAACCTGATAATATTTTTAACAAACAGAATAAACAAATGATGGCCTCAGCGAATGCTAATGTCAAACATTATTTTCGTGTGTTCATCGGGTGTTTGTCAGGACGGTTGCTAATGCAGCTATGTACCCACTTTGCTGATTAAGTTCGAGTTCAAGTGTACTTATCATAGAAACAGACATAAACAAAACAATAATAAGAATATTAGCCAAATTTAGGTTTGTAATTTCACACTTTTTATTAAAAATGCTATTTCTTACATGGTTATCTCCCCTTGACCATAAAACATTATGCATGTCTGTGAGACAAGGTGTGTTGCATTTTACAAGGTATGTTTCCTGCACCAATGTTTCCGTGTTATATAGATACATTTTAAATAAAGTTGAATATACTATTTATTATATTCAATTTAGTTTAGAAATCGGACCTATAAGTTAGACTATCCTTACGTAAACATTCGATCTGTTATACCGGATATGTTACTTTTGTTTTCTGGACCAATGTCTTATTCGTGCGATAATTTGGTTAATTATAACTCGTTGCATTTTATTAAGTTGGGTATCAAAATGACGCAATTGAATTAGCCGCTACGAATATACAAAGACATTGTGTATGGGAATTTATTTTCCTAAAATGTACCAACATATCCAAGTGTCGCGTTTTTAAATCCGTTAACCATATATAAAATTTTATATAAACATAATCAAAGTAGCAATTGTTACTGTTAATACATTAAACTTGACATTTGTAATTACAGTCGAAACTGTCTATAAAGAACACATATTTTACTTTAAAGAATTGTCGATTATTCTTGAGCAGTTCAGATCCCCGAATATACATTGCCTTTTTATTCTAATCACACGGACGTAAAATACGGTATAATTATGATGGTATTACATGAATGGTTAGGCGTTACGAAGAGAAAAGCAACAAGCAGATCACAAAAATCTCCTTGACACGAGGCTCCGTCTGGTAAAAGAATAAGAGACAGACCAGCCGCCAAAAAACAACATGGGGATGTTACGCTAGCACCGGAATTTGCGGACATGTGATATTTCTTGGACCAAGCCCAACACATAGTTAAGGAATGCATAAAATGGGGATAACTTTTAGAGCCTAATGTTCCATCGGAAATGCAGAAGATAAGTTAGTAAATAAGTAAGTATTACATAAGTTAAAATATCAGGGAACGATAGAATTTGAAACCTTACATCCATAGTTGTCCACCAATGTTGTCCGGAGTGCGGTCAATTTGGTGGCTGACGTAATCTGAACAAGATGTCCGCCGTCGCTTGCACAGTTCGCTTCCGCTTGATCATGTGATAACGGTGTTAACTCGATCCTAGTCAACGAAATCAATCATTTGATACAATTCTTACCAATAAAATTGAAATAAACATGCCACGTGATTACATCGTAGCTAATGAAATTAAGAACATCGGCCATGTGATACGATACTAACCAATAAAATTGAAATAAACGTGCCACGTGATTACATCGTAGCCAATAAAATTAAGTATATGTTTCACGTGATACGATTCTTACCAATAGAATAGAAATAAACATGTCACGTGATTACATTGTAGGCAATGAAATTGAACTATTAGTGGCAAATCACGATTAATTACTCCTACGTACGTGCAGAAGTATACCAGTTTCTGCATTTTTGGAAACGTCCAGAGCAATTCGGAATAATGCAATACTGTTGTCCTTATTCGGAGAGAAATAAAAGAAATCGGTGCTTATAAAATAACCATCAACAGCAGACAAATGCTAACATATTGAACATAATGATTATAGAGTATTTGCAATCTTACCGATATCGTAACAATGTTCCGTCAGATAACACAGTCGGTATATAGTTGTCAATATGGGGGTCTGAAAGATTATATACGATTACATGTACTTGCTTTTGTTTCTCAAAATGTATTCTTAACAAAACCACTACTGTAACAATATTATGTAACGTGGGCAGCAGAAATGAGGTATTGATGTCAAAAGCGTTCGTTATTTTTTTCGTGTATTTTTACAATAAAATAACGAATCTTTTCAAGATTACCTACATGAAAATGTGTTTTAATTTCGTGTACATGCAATATTCATCACCCAACAACATTCACACAATCACTTATGTAATTTAACTTTGTGTCGATAGTTATAAATTAAATGTGTATGCATGTAAACATACTATGTTGTCAACATCCACAAAGCAACACCCAACAGAAGCACTAAACATGTACATGGCTGCCCGTTTAAAAAGGATGAAGCAGTCTAATGCTGGACTTCATTGTTTGAAAGGGTCAAATATAAAACCCACAGTTTAATATCGTCCCTTCGTCCATCTTTTTGAAAATGTCAACCTACTCTTTTCCGTTTTTGAAACTCAAAATAAATTTCAAAGTCGACCAAGACATTGCTTTTAAACTTGGCATGCTTTCTTACCATCACTAAAACCTTAAATTGTCAACGCCATGTAAAACTATCCAACATTTCAGCAGAATCATGACCCTGATTGACTTAGCTAGTTTTGTATTGAAAATGTTAATCAAAACTTTCAAGTTTTTCAAACCCAAATAGTTCATCAATAGTCCGTCAAGATATTGCTTTCATACATTGCACACTTGTTCAAAATTACGAACCGTCTTTATATGGCATGTGTATGCAATCCAGTCAGAGACTTCAACAGAAATATTGCCCCGATTGACTTAGTAAGTTATTATGAACAAGGCTTCCGTCGGGGGCATAAGCATTTATTGAAAGCAGTAGTTTTTAGTGCTTTTCTTTCTTCTTTTTAGACTATAAAGTGGACAGTGTTATCTATAATGCTCCTAAAGTGTTACGAGCAGTGGCAAAAATGACTGGGGGTTTAAACGTAGTTCTTCTGTTTTGACTATAAAAGAAGCAAATATCAATTGGGGCTTTAACTTATAGCTTCTTTTTGTTACTAACAAGTGACCAAGACTTGGGAGATTTTATTTTTTATTCGCCTTTGACTTACAAGTGGACATTAATTAATAAAAAAATAGTTAGCTATAAGGCTCCATACTTGGTGCGGACAGTAGCAAATCTTACTGGAGGCCTAAACGCATTTCATCTGTTTTGACTATAAATTGGCAAATAAGTTATACAAATGAGGCAGCTGGGTGCGGGCTGTGAAAAATGTCACAGGGGGCTTAAACCTCTGTCATCTGTTTTCATTATAAAGTGGCCAATGAGTCATAAAAATATTATCTATTAGGCTTCCAGCTGCGTGCGGGAAGTGGCAAATGTTAAACTAAATAACTTCATTTTTTACTAAAAATTTGACAATAATTCATGAAAAGGTTAACCATAAGTATCCAGGCTGAGTAAGGGCAGTGGCAAATGTCAAAGGGGGAAGGGTTCTAAACTTACCGTCTGGAACATAATATGAAGCCGTTGATATAGTCGGTGTTATGGAACCAGCTTCTGTTGATGGTAAAATAAAGTCCAATAGCTGACAACCGTTGTCGATGCCCGGTGTGAAGAAAAATGAGACACAAGAACTGTCCTTAGAGCATTCCTTTCCACAGTCCAATCTGCTCCTGGTGTTGATTAACGTTCCAAATGTCGGAGCACGACCGTTAAAATCCTCTTCCTTCTTCCAAATCGAATCGCTAGTAGACACTATAATATATTTTAAAATGGTGATTTCTTAAGGGCAACTCACATTCAAATTCATTTTATAAATGGCTACCGGCCCATACACAATGATAAATTAGTTTAACAAAATAACCGTAACGGTTGAAACAAGGGTCATGTAATTTCCAAATCGTTGCTTGGTTGCTCTGGAAACTGACTTTTAATTTCGGAAACAGAAAAATCTTGGCCAAATTTGGATGTGTTTTGTTTAATTAAAAGTCGTGGTTTTCAATGGTTAACAGAATGTTAAATTTAGTGTGATTGAGGGCATTTAGTTTATACTAATTTATTTAAGGTCGATTGTGAAACAAGTTTTTCAACTTATATGAATCACTCTCGACATCTCATTCCTGATGTTATCCATCGCCATGAGGGAATGTGAGAAGAGAAGCCAGTTTCCATTTTATGCTGAGCGTCTAGCAAGGGAATTGCTTGGACCATTTTGTTCGTCTTGGGTATGACGCCGCCTGGGATCGAACCCGCGACCTCCCGCACTCGAAGCGGACGCTCTACCACTAGGCTATCGAGGAGGCGGTTTGTGGCATTTGTATATTTCCCTGGTATTAAATACATCTTTAATCACAGTAAAGTGGACATATCATTACAAAGTGGAATTCGCTCTCTATAGTATCTGTGCAATATTTACAGAAACGCATATTATATTGTGGTATATTTGGATACCTGCCAGTTTCAATCATTAAATAGTGGGATGACAAATAGGATATTTGCATACATCCTATATAAGGGGACTAAAAACATGAAACCAAATCGTACCACACTTTGGTGTGAAATAAATTCAAAATACTTGTACTTTAGTTCAAGTGGACCCGACACATATTTAATTAAATGTTTACTTTCATTTATTTACACAAACTTTATTACGTAATATAAATAAAAACATTAAAATTGATAAAAACAGTTGTTTAATAAATACAGTAGTTAGCTAGTTTGGTCAGGTAGGGCCTCCTGATGAAGCACACAGAAGAATTTTCAGGCGCAGTACTAGTTCAGGGTTGGTATTAATAAAGCATTTTGGCAGGAAACTATGATTTTTATGAAATCTTAAAATTTTATACTGTGTACGTATCAGCTAAGCAAGAAATAAATTCAAGCTGATTAATATTTCACACTGTTTTGAAGCATCCTGTAAACAGCTACTATAATCACTAAGAAAACATGGATGTTTCTTCCAATTGCGGCATATATTAGCTTGCAATCTATTAATCTAAGTCAAACTTTCACTGAAGATGATTGGTGAATTCCAGTCCAGGGGTGGTATTCACAAAGTCTCTTAAGGGAAAACTTATAAGTTGCTTAAAGCTTCAAATTTTCTTACGTGTATTTGCTAAACAGGAAAATCAAGATTATCAAGTGTTTACATTGTCTATATGCCTTATGTAAAGAGGTACAAATATCACAAAGAAAACATGAGCTATTGTTAGTTTCTTGGGAAATAATTATAATATGTTCGGCTCAATATTTTAATTTAAGTCAAAATATTTAAGGGTTTCCGTAAGATGCTTCGTGAATACAAGCCCAGGATATTTAGCAAATTTGATCACAAATTAGAAAGATTACTGATTTTCTTTCTTTACAAATGTTCAGATATGCATAGAATATCGATCTTAAATCTTCAAAAAGTTTACCCGATAGATTTATCCAAGAAAATAAGAGCACTATATTCACAACAAAAATCAAAAGCACATTTAAGTCCGCCATGTGTCATGTATCCAGTTTTTTGTTCAAAAGGGGCAAATTAATACCCACAATCAGGCAAATTGAATAAATACACACACTCAGAAAAAAACCCATAAACGAAACAAAACGAAAAAGTCCTATTTGCATTCAACTTCTATTTTGAGATGCCTTCCTAATATAATATGAAATATTCGAAGACTTTCAAATATTCTGTACGCCTTTTATAACCAGTTCAGATACTGGTATGCATTATTTTAAATGGTGTATCTATTAGAGGATTTCATTTAAATTTTCCACTAGTTTAATATTGATTGCGTATTGATTTAAAGTAATAACAACTTAATGATTTGATAACCATTGCAAGGCTTCAAGTTAGGTCTACATGACTTATGTATACATAAATGAATTTATTGAGGATGTGCTCAAACCGAACAAGAAACAATCAAGGTGCAATTGTCGTAACGGGCATGTTCGCCTTTATTTATTGGAGGATTTAATGAATGCATCTATTTTTCATTTGTTGCAAATTAATTATGGTTATTTTATATCAGGACAAACGACATTCATGTGATAGCTGGAATGCTTCATATGAAACCCGTATTCATCTAGTCACAAATGGCATCCAACTGTTTATTCACAAAAGGTGCTCACTTACCTTATTAATTTGTAACCTTGTTTCCATGTATAATGAGTCATGTGTCACTCAATGCCATGTGTTCGTTAATGCGTTATCAGGCTGCACAATGCCTTTGACTTACATCGGTTTTAGATATATTTGTTTTATCTTGTCATGTGCTATGTATTTAGACTTGTTAATTACAGCTTTAACGTTAGAATCAGCAATAAAAGTTCACTGAGCATAATTATACGTCTTCGCTCTGTTGTGAAACATTCCCCATGATTGGCTCCTCCTCTGTATTACTGTGTCCTACATGGGCGTTCATATCTCCAATCACTATGGTAATGCCATGCGTTGGTACATTGTCTATGACTCTCTGGAGTTGGTCATAGAAAAAGATTATATTAAGTCAGACAGGGAAGGCAGCACTCAGCTTAACCAGCCGAGCACAGAAAACATTAAAAACACACAAAGCACAATGCCCAACTAAACAAGCGCAGATCCGCCCAAGTCCAAGCTGTCGAAAAGTATAATACATTAAAACTAGCTGAATGACCCTGTAGAAAAGATTCAGCAATCAAAAGGCGGAATGCCTACGTTGAATGACCTAGTTACAACAGTAAAACTGCTGAACTACATAGTTTTAGCAGCCTTTAGTCTCAAAAGTTAAATAACAGTATTAAAACGTTGAAAAGCCCGTATAGTCGTATGACCTACTTTCAATTAGTAAAATGACGTAATTGAACAAATGGAGATATGACGTAATGAACAAGTCATTAAGATTTGCAAGCAATACAGACGTCCCCTACCGGATTAAAGCCATATTCAATGTGTCTGTTGCCATAGCAACCACAATTCCCGTCAGAACCAAAACTGACGGACTGATGGCAAACCAATAGTCCCCTCCGGTCAAAAACCGGCAGGGGACTTACAACTACGTTAAATGACCTCAGGGGACTTTTCCCTTGGTGTCACCATCTACTTGGTTGCAGGGGGAATATCATTGGATGATGGCGACTTCCTGGAACGCACCTGAATCTCGCCCTTTTGGTCCGATGGTGGATTGGCACCCATTTCAGAAGACGTTTCTGTTCGTCAGAAGGCCAGTCTAGCTCTTCCTGCTGACTTCACCCAGGCCCATGATGTCTAGGTTCAACTTTTACATTTCCCTGGTCAGTCGAGCTGCTCGTCAAGTTTCATATACAAAAATGTAGTAAAGCAATATCAGAGAAAATAAAACAAAGTTGTTTGCAGCTAACAAATCGTTCATATTAAAACGCTACCTGTTTTTGTAACATGACATATACATGTATGTATTTAGACTCTAGATCGACATTTCTTCCAAATAATAGGAACAATGTGCAACCAAACATTTCAATACATGTATTTACAAAATCAACAGATAAATGCAAGCGCGAAATTACATGTTAATATACGATCGTGCATGCTCTTAATTAATAAAGGGAAATCACTATGTACAATAACTTTATCATTTTTAACTACAAGTCTTATAGTTCCCTCCCTTATTAATATAATAATACGCTTCTCTAATCACATGACCGTAATAACAAGGTGGTCGTGAGCAACACCAACCATTAAACTCGAGCCTGTATCCACACAGACGCACACCGAGACAAGTGCCCCGCTTAATTTTAAAGGATTGATTAGCCGGATTATGTAGGAAAACCACAGAAATTTGAAATTCCATCCATAGAATATCATAGCAGTCAATTTGATTAGATTTGTCTCTAGATACGGCCCTGAAAATGGTTCATGCTTTAACATATAGCGTGGTATGCATCATTTAAAGCCAAGGTCCCACTGAGAATTGTTTACCTCAGCGATGAACTCCTGATTGAAAATTAATTTATAAGCATTCAGGATACAGAGAACCGGTTCCTCGTGGTCTAGGGGAAGCTTCGGGGCAATCATGAGAGAGTTTGTGATACAGGAAGGAATTGTGATGAATCGGGTGGCATCGGAAGAAATCGGGAGAACATCGCCGATGTGGAATTCCTCAGTGGGACCTAGGCTTAACTGGTTCTCATTTATCTTTCGTGTGCTTGTGCTTGCACAATTGTAAAAAAATATAATTAATGCTTGACCTGTTAAAATAACCAATATGATATTGACCATGGATAAACAAGGAGGATCATATTCCAGTTTGATGTAGCCACGTGTACATGTATAATGTTGCCATACTACTAGAATAATCTCTAAGTTAAAGCCACTTTGACAATAAACAGTGTTTGCTTTCTTAATAATGTGATCTACCCGAATATAGGTCCGGGTTGCGGTTTGATAAACACGCGAAATTTCCGTAACTTCCTATGTCTACTCATTGTTTTTAAAAATCGCGGAAGTGGAACAGTTGTCAAACTTTGTTAGTGGTGGCAGCGGTTCGTACAAAGGGAAGTAACTACGAATGCATCGTTAATGGCCACTGTCTATGCCTTCTTGGATATATTGGTTTGGTCAGTGTTATTTTCATGTGTGTCCGTATTTATTCCGTGAACGGACATTCTGTAGAGTAGGTGATCCATCAGTAGCATCGATAGAGGGTTAACGTAGTGGAAACTGATTGAATACTTGCTACAACAACCTGGACCCTACAAGTAGAAATATATCAACACATTACATGACTTAGAAATATCACCTAACTTAATATATCGCTCACTGCATACTTAACTACACCATGACACGACTTTGTACAGCGGTAAGTGCGCTGCATTTGTTACCCGGCGATCCGGGTTCGATTCCCGATTACGGTAGGCCATATCCTTGCATGAAAACGTTAATCCTGGTAAAGCTACTGTCCGGGAATATTAGTTAGGTGAATAAGTCGCTGCATATAAATGAACTTGTTGAGAAACGACGTCAACAAAGTTAACACCATTGCATAACCAAAACAATAAATAAATACATTACTATAGTATCATATGTAATACTAGCATAAATATCACATAACTTGCTAATATGATATGACTTACTAATAACACGACTTACTAATGTCAAATGTCTTACTAACAATACATGACACAGTAATATGACATGGCTAACTAATATCATTTGTTTTTCAAATAACATATAACTTACGGATATCAAATGATGTATTATGGTGTTTTATGACAACACATGACTTACTAATGTAACATAACTTACTAATATCACATAACTAACCTATCACATGACCTACGAGTATACATGATGTTTTATTATATCACATTACTTACCTATATCACATGACTTACTGATATCACATGACGTACTGATATCACATTATGTATTATAATATCACATGACTTACTGATATCACATTAAGTATTATAATATCACATGACTTACTGATATCACATTATGTATTATAATATCACATGACTTACCGATATCACATGACTTACTGATATCACATGACGTACTGATATCACATTATGTATTATAATATCACATGACTTACTGATATCACATTATGTATTATAATATCACATGACTTACTGATATCACATTATGTATTATAATATCACATGACTTACTGATATCACATGACTTACTGATATCACATTATGTATTATAATATCACATGACGTACTGATATCACATTATGTATTATAATATCACATGACCTACTGATATCATATTATGTATTATAATATCACATGACGTACTGATATCACATTATGTATTATAATATCACATGACGTACTGATATCACATTATGTATTATAATATCACATGACGTACTGATATCACATTATGTATTATAATATCACATGACTTACTAACCTCACGTAACTTACTATTATCACTTGGCTTTCAAATAAAACGTGGTGTCCTTATATCACAGGATGTAATATAAAAGCACATGACTTACTGATATCACATGACGTTTTAGAAGATCACATGACTTACTGATATCACATGACGTTTTAGAAGATCACATGACTAACTGATATTATAATAGTACATGAATTACTAACATCGCATGATGTATTATAATAACGCATGAATAACCGATAGCACGTGATGTATTATAATGACTTACGGATATCAAATAATGTACTATGATATCACATGACTTATCGATATAACATGATATATCATAACATCACATGACTAACTAAATATCACATGACGTTTTATGGTAGCACATGACTTACAGATATCACAAAATGTATTATAACATCACATGACTCACTAAATACCAAATTATGTTTTTTAGTATCACATGACTTACTAAATATCATATGATATAGCAATAGCAAATGGCTTACATATATCATATTACCTATACATTAATACACTTGGTCGACTACTTACCGTATGTTGTCGATTCATGGCCCAATCATACACGAACTCAGGTATCCATCCGAATGCGTGTCTCTCAACCGGATATGGATGAAAAGTTTCTCTCCCTTCTTTATCTAAAGAACTTATCACGGAAACACCCGAAATATTTAAACATCGTCCTATCTCGATATCTTCGCTGTTTTCCGGATCCTCCATTTTTGGTGTAATTGGGCATAATCCTGGTTGGATTCCAAACTCAATTAAATATCTAAGAGCACTTTGACTGATGACGTAACCAGCGCCGCCACTCATATATCCATTTTGCACGAATTTATTGAAATGAAAACCAAGGTAATTCGGTTTGTTGCTATTTTTAGATTCTAAATGCATTCGTAAGTTTTCTACGATGACGTATGTGTCGTCATCAGCTTTCAATATCCAATCAAATTCATTTTCCATATGATTGTCGTAAATGTAACCAAGTGCGTAGCGTACTTTGTGTACTATATTACTGCGCGTCTCTTCAAAGGGAGTATTTATTATATCGGATGAGTATTTATGAGTTTTTAACACAAAGAAATGCATATTGCACCGCCTGAGCCACGTCGTATTGACTACACGTGCACGGCTCTCCAACGAGCCCTCAACAGTTAAAACAAGACACAGAATTCTTGTTTTTTTTCCGAACGCCATATTTTCTGGAAATGTAAAAAAGAAATATTTAAAATACAAACGTTAATTGTATACGAGGGTGGTCCGCAAAAGTCGCGAACATTGATTTTTATTGTATTGTTGTCCATTGTATTCACAATGTGCATACTTGGTCTTTTTAAGAGATATGTTATCATTGTAATTGCTCAATTTGGTGTTGATATCTTTAAGCATCAAAAATCTGCGTGGTTTATTGCACCTGCAGTAGGTCCAATCGGCGCACACTCTACATTGACTGGTGCAATTTTAGATAAATTCGACGCATTCTCGTAAATCAAACATGACAGTTAAAGTTCTAGCATAGATAAGTTAAAACAAGACAAACTCCAAGATGTTTTTTTCGTTTCGATTTTAATAACAAGTCTTCATCAGGAACTTGTTTTAATGAAATGAATAAACAACGTTATGAGTTATGACGTCATGAAAGTATACTAGCAAAAAGTTTATGAAAGTAGCCATAGTAAAATTCATAATCAAATATCGGACATGTTTCTAATTATAACTTATTTCACGTGGTTAGTGTTATAACATGCGAGTTTCTAAATATAGATTAAATCACGTGACTGCTGTACTTTGCAACTTACATGCATATCACATTTACTTCGCCTCGCGTTTATAAGACAAACGCACATTATCTAATGGAACATTTATTTGCTTATATAGTGGAAACCAGGTTGCGTGATAACGAAGGTTTTTGGCATGCGCATTCCAAATCAAGGACGACCAGACGATCAGTTACACTATTAGTCTAGCAAGGAAAATTACGCATGTGATGAATGACAGCGCAGTATTGGTTATGATAACGAATGATTACGTATTGTTTGAAGGCGAACCTTTAAGGAGATTTAATCACAGTACATGATACATCGACCTTGTTCCAGTCAATACCATTCAGTCGCAATATAAATCATGTTTGTATCTACTTACTGGCAAGATGGCTAGTCCAGTACCTCTATAACTTTGTTATGACGGTGCATACTATCTAACCCGCTACTTACAGATACAGACTAACATCAACAATACCGCTATCGGTGCAAATATTGTTGACCGGCGACGATGCTCAGGTAAAAGATCACGTGGAAAGGGGAGGCCACGTGTGTTACCGTAACGAAGCATGCTAGACGTAACATTTCATGTATATATATATATATATATATATATATATATATATATATATATATATATACGCATGTATAAGCATCTATTATAACTTGGAGATGCAGGCCTACTTTGTGTATTCCACATCGTATAAACCTAATCACTGTATGAATAATTGTGAGCCAATGCATCTGCAATTTCCAGTCACTGTATGACTTATTGCGAGCAAAGGCATTTTTGTTGTCGTGTCACTGTATGACTTATTCGGATATAATACACTTCAACGTCAATCACTTGATGCGATAACCGGAATTTGACTCGTTTATACACTGCGTTTTCTTTGTACAATCTTATGTGACATATTTTAATATTGCATTCGTAGGGCTTTACTGCTAATGAACAACCAACAGTCTTCCTATTCCTTTAAATTAATCTGCTAAGAGTGCTTTACAGTAGCCAATTTTAATCTGAATTGTACCATAACATTTAAAAAAATCAGTAACTATACAATAAATATCCAAAATGTTACCTGGTTCGGATGAAACATTTTCGGACAGTTGTCGCAAGTATCGATCAATTCCAGGTGATATTTCAGATTCTACAGCATGAACATATAAATAAACTCAATTAGTATACTATAGCACGGAAATACATTAGAGTGTATATCCGTGACAATAGCAACATGCAATGAATAGTGCGTGTTGTTATACATGTTAGTTCATTACAATATGTATAGCATAATATAGTCACCTACTTTCGGTATAGACATGTGCAAATATATACGAAGTACCCTTGGCAGAAAGTCTAAAATGATCAGATTCTATGTGAACCATGAATTTCCAACTTACAGCGTATGAACAAAATCACTGTATGACTTATTGGGAGACTATACAATTCCAGTTGTATGACTTATTGCGGGAGCAAAAACACTAGTGACTTCCGGTCACCATGTGAAATACTAGTATCAGATACAATGCTATTCAACGTCGATGACTTCTTGCGATAACTGGAAGTTGAATCGTTTATACGCTGTGGAACTGTGATTGTTTTTACAAGCCCTTAATTGTGACCAACCAGATTTGACCTTATGTATGTACATGTATAATACATTCTTTTCAAACATGCTATATTTTGTATTACACGTTAGGCACAAGAGCCGCTTTAAGGTTTATATATAAGTATAAAATTTACAAGGAAATTAATTGGACTGGATACATAGCGGTCGCTTAAAACGGGTGATTGCCAATTATATATTTGATCCGCAGATTCAAGAGGCCATCAATTCCAAGTTGTAGCCAATTGCAAGTGGTCACTAACTGCAAGTGGTCACCAGTGGTCTAAGCCACGTGTCCGTTATTATAAAACTTACGCTAAATGGGGCCTTCGGTGTCGTACTCTACCCTGAGAATGGAAACTCAAAATAATGCTGGCATATTTAATGTTACAAAACAATAAATCGTGAAAAATAGTTAAAAACATAATTTGTTTATTTTGGTCCGTCATCTGTTTGCATCACATTGTGTATAGTCCAGTCAGGGTTAGAATCCAGTGACGCAGCGTTCGAGTTCACTATACCGGTGTGATATATTAGGCGTATACTGTACAAGCAACTATAATTTCAATGCTTAACTAACATACTATATTTGCTCAACCTGTTCAGACAATGGATTTAATCTTTTTGCGTACACATAAACTGCAACGTCACTGTTACAATATCCTAAATGAACTGTACATTAACAGAGTATATTGCGCCCAGGATAATGTAATGTTTACACACATAAGTCGGTTTGGTCAACTGCCATTCTTACTATCGTGGGCACAATAAAAGTTATCTTACTATATGTGCGTATACGATAATGAGTCAGGCGGAAACATATTCCTAAGATAATAAACGGTTAATAAATCAGATGTGCACGGTTTATCAGTGATGTTTTAGTATTAACCGGATCTTATCTGTTTACTTTAAAGTAATTGATAAAACCAATTTTGCAACAGTTGGCCAAAACTGTTCATGTTTGTAAACATCACATGATCCTTAGGTGCACACTAACTTTCTTATCACGCGGATAATGCATGTGAGAGTGTGGCGCGTGTCATTTAGTGGACAGTGTATTTGGTATTGAAATAGAATGTTCAATACATGTTTGAAAACAAAAAAAATACCCAAAATAACGAACGGTAAAGTCCATTTATTCAGGTCTGTCACTTGTAAACAAACATTGCAATAACATTACATTGCATTTTATTGTTTTAAATATAGGAGAGACTATCTCTGTATACAAAGGCATTCATACCACCAGCTATTGGTGAATGACAAGGTTTTATTGTTCATTCATCCAATAAATGGCTGGTTGGCACTTTGCATATGAATACGGTGATATCTCCTATTGGAGAAAACGGCAATGAAAATCAATACCTAAGCTACATCCAAATACATATAATTGGAATGTATTAAAAATTTAAAATAATTAAATTATTAAGAGAAATTGTAATGTTTATGTACACAATGTTATGCTAACGAGTGACCGACCCAAACGAAACGAACAGTACCTTTTGTAATATCCACTACGTTCACAGCTCTTAGTCCTACGTACATGTATGTAGTCAAAGACATACACATCAGCACAACAGAAAATCCACCAAAAACAACAATATTTCTCCGGGACAACATTGCACACACATGTCGATAGAAAGTTGTATACCTCAACATACTATCCCATCTGCTACCGGTGTATAGAATGGAGAATTTGACGTGATCCTGACCTTAATGCATGAATATATTACAAGGTCCGTGCGTTGAATATATACATTTCCGCGAGCAAATCGTGCAATATCTTTGCTTTAGATGGGTGTTGGTATTACACCTCTAGCGTCTTCGTGATACTTCCCGGGAATGAAAACGAACTGCCGGAATTTTAAATAAACAAAAATATAGATAGAAGGTCAAGGTTCGTGTCAAATCTTCTCGACTGTAAATCACAATGTTCTATTATTCAGTGGACAATGTTATCTTCCGCTATATTTAAACACTTGAGCACATTATTAAATGCAATAATCAACGGAATATGGGTCATGTAAGTGTTATCTCTTTGTAACGAGTGTGACCAGTGCCTCGCGAGATAAACAAGAAAATTAAAAAAAGAAATATTTACAATTTAAAGTTGCTTTTGAACTCACGAACGAGAGATAACTTTATCTTGAATTTTAAAGTAATACGTTTAAACATTGCATACATTGCAAGACTTGCATATTTGACTGGTTGTAATTGTCCTTATTCATATTTGTTGTGTAGAACTAGGTTCTTTTGGACTTTTAAAGCCGCCGCATTAAGCACCAAAACGGCTATTTTCAAATAGCAATAACTTGGTAACATATCAGCAGAATGATGCATTTTGAGCACTTTAGTCCCAAAGGTTGAGAACACATAAAATGGAAGAGAAAGCAATACAGCATCCATTTGGTTTCGAAGGGAAGCAACCCTCGCAACAAAGTATTTTGTCTTCCATACAGATACTTTTAAGTGTTTTATTGGCATACTTTTTTGTTTTTGATACTTATAGTCGTCAATCATTACCACTTTGTGAAAAATATCCTTATTCTATGTATTTACTGGAAAATGCTAACGAGTTCCATCTACCCGGTTTTCTGTCTGGGTTGTCTCCCATAGCCTTTGACTTTCTCAAGTTCTCCAAAAGGCAGTGGAGCTATTTTACCCATAGCTGGAGACAAGGCTTGCTGACTGCAGAGCATATCCACACGCCGGTGGGTCATGCATGTCATACATTGAGGGGCTTAGACTACTCCGAGACCTTGTGTATCTGTCCGGGGCCGCCGGGTACCCAGTTAACCGTCTACCATCTCTAGGAGGATCCCATTGCTGGGCCACATAGGTCTTATTGTATGATAGGCTATAACTGGCAGGGTAGGCTTAAGTACTCGGCTGCTTCCTTTTCACAGCAAGCTGCTATCCAGTGATGAGGCTGAAAGTGACAGTGACAAGCACAGACACCACAACACACATACTGTACGCGTCATGCAATCATTGGGCAGACTGGGTGTTGAGATGTGAAATAAATAATTCGGTGATTTATTACAGTTATTATAGTTATAGTTCTGTTTGCATACACTGCTTGAAATGTCAAGGTGACCGATTATAAATGTTGAGTAGTGTAAATACACACATCATTATCTATTTTTATTAACTGGTAGAGTTCAATGGGCGTTTTTATGTTTAAGTCACACGATTTTTGTGCAGGTTCAACATGTACGAGTCGCTAAATATAACTATATAATATAACTATATACTAAATGATCAGGGTGGAAACTAAAATTGACATGTTTTAGATTGATCTATTCCATCGTATTTTATCTGTATTTGTATTTGTATTGATGAGACGAAAATTTACTACATTGTATATATCATTTATTCCCTCTCGGGCCACATTTTAAACATTTTTGTGTCTCCCATTGAGTAACGATGATTGCTGACCTGAAGAAGTTACATTCAATAAAATTAGTTATATTACATATAGTACTGCTATAATATGACAGTTTTAATCTCTAGGATGTCAAGAAAATTGCATAACGACCTGGCCCATTATCTGTATTACTGTGATACACGATATTGTCTGAACTTTTCAACTTAATAATAAATCGAATATCAGCATGGATTTTTATTCAGGCCAGCCATCTTTAACTTTAAGTTTTACGGTGATTTTTTGGAACATTTTGCTGTCGGATCTTTTTCAACTCTTATAATATAGTGTATCAGCACGTATTCGCATGCCAATGTTCTTTTAGTTTTAGGTGTACGAGGTTTTTCGGAAATTTTCTGTCTGACCTTTTTCAACTCTTAATATAGTTTATTGGAATTTGTTGGACATGTTTGCTGTGGGGAGAAGAGAATATAATTTAATTAAAACTTGTTTAATCAGGTCAGTCACTCGTTAACATGACATTTTGTATAATAATCATTGCAATTGTTCTTCTTAATGTCTTCTGCTTATTTTGATCGACATCATATGCACTAGTATGTGGCTTAGTGAATAAGGTATTGTTTTCACTGCCTTTTCAATGTTTAAAACAATAAAATACAATTTATTATGATTTTGATAGCACATTTTGCTATAATATTAAATTTTTTGTATACAAGACCTGACAAACGGACTATAAGGGAGCTAAAGGGACCCTCTGCCATTCACCTATCATTGAGTGAACCGTACCTTTGGGACCCTCTGATATATATACACTCCCCTTCAAAAAACAAACCTCGTAAACCTAATAAACTGTGGCCTTAACTTTGTATTGAAGTCAGAACTATGTATAATAAATTATGTCCTTGATCAATTGGTAACATAAATAAGACAACGTGTTATCTAGTATCAAGGTGACGATGTATCAATAGCACATTCCTGATGACTTGAATAAATATACCTAACAAAGGCTAACATCAGGTATAAGCCACCGCTTTGAAATATTTGATAAAAGTGACCCTCCGCATCAATAACTTGATCTGTTCTTACGGCTTTCGTCGCCATTGTTTATCGTTTCGATTGTACCGTAGCCGTTGACCTGCACTTAAATCTTAACAAGAAACGTGTAGCCTTGGACTGCCTGTTACTTGACTTTTCCGTATTTTAACGTTAATTTCTGACACAGCTTTGGTTATACTTGGGTCCCTATTTACACACTTTACTGAATACTTGCAAGCAATACAAAAGTCCCCAACCTGTTTAAAGCCATGAACCTTTTTGATGTATTTTCACTATTTCTGTATCCAGAGCAACCACATTTTTTGTCAGAATTAAATACTATTTAAGTTGGCCCCTATCCACATATCAAGTTTCATAAATATAGCTAGGAAACAGTTTGAGTTATGACAGTATCCAGGTTCTTGACGGACGGTGTCGGGCAGCCGGCGGGCCCGGGGGCACGGACGGACGGACACGGAAAGAACAAAATTAATACAGTTGAGAAATTTATTGAAATTATCTGATTACTTGAATTTGTGTAATATAGATGACTGTCAAAGTAATACGATGTCTCGCATGTAGACGGCCAAATACGCTGATCAAATATGCGGTCCCACGTTTATATCGCTGGATATGCGGACCCAATCTGCGCCCCAGCTTTATGATTAACGTCCCATGTTTGTATGGATACGGGGTTTCCTTGCAAGGTGAAGTCACAGCGAGCATTAGGGTGCATCAGCGCACAAACTGTATATATAGCAAGGTCAATCTCGGGGCTGGTCCCTAGGAAAAATGAACCCATAGATTTGTTGAGTCCATACCAGGAAAATGCAACTCCTTTCATGTCAGGCTGGAAATAAAAAAATGTTACAGTCTAATAAGCTAAGATTTGTTGGTTGTTTAATTAGCTAAATATTTCCATCGCAACGAAATACATTGTGTACACAGTCTGTGCATGAATCCAAAAATAATCTAAACTTGTGAGGCCATCATTTGTAATGACGCCACGTGGTGTCGTCATTGAGTCTCTCAAATGCTGTTCCCATGATAAATTTATCAGCATTTTGTTCGAGCATTTAAAACCTAACCGGAAAATGCCAAGTTATTTCGGACAATAATTAACAATGGCCGTGTTAACGGGTAAGTATTTCGTTCGAGCATTTGGAACGTGGGCGGAAAGTACCGAGTCATTACGGACAATAATTTACCTTGGCCGTGGTTACGTGTAAGTATTTCGTTCGAGCATTTGGAACGTGGGCGGAAAGTACCGAGTCATTACGGACAATAATTAACCATGGCCGTGGTTACGTGTAAGTATTTTGTTCGAGCATTTGGAACGTGAGCGGAAAGTACCGAGTCATTACGGACAATAATTTACCTCTGCGACGGTTACCATGGAAGTGTACGATAATGTTCCTTTCTTCTCTTCCATGTAAAACTGTATCCAGCTGTGGAATCCAGAAACCGAACTGCTCTGTAAATAATAGTAAACATGTGTATTTGAAAATTTAATTTTAAATAATTTAATACTATTATTTGCTTGTTCAACAAGGGTATACGTACTGCTCCGCGAAAAGCAATACTGACCCATAAAAATCAATCGGGACACCTCGGACAATCTCTACGAATCATCTCTCGGGTGTAAATAGAACGTCGCCATTTTTCAACGTCTTTCGCCATGACGTCATCATGACAGATTTAAACAGTGCTTCAATGGAATACACGCCCATCAAGCAAGCGCTGCGTAGCTGTGTGTTATGCTCAAGGAAAGTAGCGAAACTGTATTGTTTAATCAATAAAACATCTTTTGATATTTCCGCTGGTGCTAAGTTACGGTCTATTTTCTTCGGCCCATTTTCTTCTGCGTAGGATTTAAGGAAGAAAGATGCTGGATTCATACGCTTGATACATCCGAGGTATTTTATCCCGTAAAAATGCCGTACGGACCGTTCCGATTGCATAAAAATATGTCGCTTGTGTGTTTGGTTGCGTACGACTAAGACAGACGCTACTTTATGTGCACTACCATCCGTTTTTTTCCAGCCAAAGTGGCATATAACCATGTGCAATAAAGAATCTAGATGCGCTTTCCTAACTCTCTCCTTGATTCTTTAACGTGAGTGTTTATATGTAGCACTGATACACCTGAAACATGAAAATGTTTTCGTGTGTTTTACGAGTCAAAACGGACACTATCAATGTTAGATAAAGAAACAAAATATCAGCGAAATTAAGCCAATCAAATGATATTTCTCAAATTAAAAATAGATTCCGCTGAGTTGAAAGATTTGTTCATGTTATAAGACTCAATGGCGACATAGAAATCAAGAGATTATGCTACGAAAGCACCGAGAGCGATTAATATAACAGCGATAGATTCAGTTAATATATTGTTGCATCACCGGGAGTAACTTACACTATGTTCGCCAACCATAACATGTTCAAATCCTGAACTGTCGTCAAAGTTTTGACTTGAAGATCGAGGGTAAAGGTTGAACCATAGCTCCTTTATGACGGCTCTGAAATCTGCAGTACTGTCGCCTACCTTACCTGTAGTATAGGTAAAGATAAATATCAACAACAATACGCATTGAAATATTAATTACATGTAATACTGTATTTTCAACGTTTCGGCATTATACTATACCTTCATCAGAAACTACAATTATACCAATAAAAACAACGCACGCGACAAGTATAATAGGAAACTATGAAATTAGCCGTTTGTGTCTTTGAAAGAAATATATACCTCAGGTACAAGTGTACTTTGGGGGGTTGTTTCTATTTGATTGATACAAATGTCCTTGTTCGGGTCCCGGTCCTAGCAGGTCATATCCGTCCAAGAAAATGTGACAATAATGTGTTTATTCTTACACATGTGGTGAAGTGGCTGGTTCCTTGTGGATCAGTAAGTTAGTACTTCATGGTTAGGATACAATTCAGGGAAACTTGTTAGGTGATAAGGTCGCCATATATAACTGAACAATATTGATAACCAGAAGAAATATAAGATTAAAAGACCATTTGTTCGAGTTTACGTATATGATGTATATATAAACGCCCAAAAGCACACAGTTTAGAAAAGCATCGAAGATTTACGATTTACGCTTTTTATGTGTACTCATGGATTGTATATGCCTATTGTATTTGAAAAAAAGGAATAAACAAATATACCCGCTGCAAAGGTCATATACTGAGAACAGTAAAAGGGGGCTGTCTCAGGCAATTACATTGCAGATATTTTCTGATTTGGAATTGTATTTTTGTATTTAATTCTAAATGGACCAAAACGCACTATTATAGAAACCAGACCAAGCTTGTTTTCAGATATACCTTGACTGGCAAGAAATGTATGCGCCAGTATCATGGCATCCGTTCCCTGTAGCGTATTGAGATAGCTCTCAATTTCGGCGAGACTGCTCTCAAACTGGATTTCACCAACACCGATTTGTCTCTCATAGTTGTCCAGCAAGCTGATAAAACCAGCGTAAGTCGGGAGTGCGAACTTGCTTTCATTAACATACGTAAACAGTCTGAAAAAGATCGTACAATTTCGGTCATTTCGATCCGTCGGACTCGGCATACGGTAGCAAATATAGTGTAAAATATCGTATAATTCCAGGTTTTCCGTCGGACATAGTGACAACATACTGGTTGGCGAGTAGTTTCCGACAGTGAGCAGTATCCGACAATGTTTGCATGTATTCTCACTTTTTCTAGGATACGATGTGGTTTTTGAAAAACAACATCTTACATATAATTGTAATTCCGGCATTTTCCGTCAGACTCAGAAATAAGAGTAACCAGTCGGAAGCAGATCGTACAGTTCCGGTCATGTTTCCGCCAGATTAACTGGAACTGTATTGTACTCGATCGTACAAGTCCGGTGGTGTTTTCCCTCGGACTCAGAAAAGGATAGTAATCAGTTTAAAATGATCGTACAACTCCGGTCATTTCCGTTAGAATTGTAATCGTACAAGTTCGGTGGCGTTTTCTCTCGGACTCAGAAAAGGATAGTGATCAGTTTAAAATGATCGTACAACTCCGGTCATTTCCGTCAGAATTGTACTCCTACAAGTCCGGTGGCGTTTTCCCTCGGACTCAGAAAAGGATAGTAATCAGTTTAAAATGATCGTACAACTCCGGTAATTTCCGTCACAATTGTAATCGTACGAGTCCGGTGGTGTTTTCTCTTGGACTCAGAAAGTGATAGTAATCAGTTTAAGTAGATCGTACAATTCCGGTCATTTCCGTCGAACTCTTATCATGATAATTAAGGTCGTAAAAATAACAATCCAGAAGAAACGAATTAAATGGTAATACATAAAATTTTACTAACTGTGGAATGGAATTATTTATTCCTTTAAAAAATGTAAGGTATCGAACAACGTAAAAAAATATAATATTATAGTAATAGATTACAATGAAGATTATGAAGAAATAAACTGCATACACTTTACTGTAATCTACAAATCATATATACGTATTAAGCAAAACCGGTGACTATTAACATCGATACTTAATTTTACCTCCTTACAAAATACATAATAATAATAAAAAAATCTCAAAATCCAAATAAAATATAAAAAAAACTGATAAACAAACTTTTGAAACATATCTAAGGTAACAGAACTATTATGAATCTGTATCGAACTGTTTGTATTCATATTGTTCGTTTTTAGTTATATGTATGTCATGTAAAAAATGAATAGAAATAAAATACAAAAAGGAACATTTTACTAACTTGGATCCTTGTGCATTGATAGTCAGCTCGGATGATGTAAATCGGTTATTATCACTTTCCCAAATGTCCCCAATAAAAGCACTCAATGTACCTCCACCCCCGCTGCCTAGAAAATGAACACAATCACGTTACTAACAACTATTCAACGTAACTAACTCATGTCTGTACGTGGCAGGGGACCTATCATTGCCTTATCGTCGGCTTCCAAACCACCAAATAGATTTGGTCTTTTACTCAATGAAAAGTGACCAGTGTCAGTCCCCAAAACTGTCAACTTTTTGTCCGCGGGACACTCTTAAGGACGCTTATGACATTTCTACGTCATCGGTCAAAAATCGACTTTTCGCCGAATCTAATGAAAATCTCCAGAAATATGCTTTAACATTCTGTACTTGTTGTGCAGTTTTTAATTTTTCAAAATATCGCTTCGTTTCCTAGCAACGTGGCGCAATGTACAAAGGGCGTAAAATTGACGTTTTAAGCCTATATTTTTGTCAAATTAAGGTTTACAATAATTTTGAAAACTCTATTTGTTAGCCCTGCATCCATTGGATAAGTATATTTAACATTTATCGCGGTTGCCAATCAAACCAAATTTTTTACAGATCTATACTATATGTCCGCGTAGGTTTTTAGTAGTTATTTACCCAAAGCACGCAAGCGGTGATACCAATATCTTGAAAACAACCAATTGTCAAATATTATTTCTTTGTAAGTCTCAGAGCCTATGCATCATAGTATAACATGGAACACAGAGTCCTGTACCTTGTTAAATATATCACTAATATTGGCATGGAGCTGTTACAGACGTTGCTATCATAGGCACATAGTTTCAAATTATCTCAGTGTACCCTATACACTCAATTTGAAACCATGTGCCTATGATTGCTATTTATTATTGTAATAAAAGAACTTACCATCTACACACAATTGCTGATAGTCGCTGCAACAGTCGTTATAACTAACACAGCTTGGGTTACATTGACACGGGTAATCTTGTGAAGCCGAGTCACCACATCGGGACACGCACGTGGCTACAATAAAACAACCAGAGGCATAAATAAGTGGACTTTATACACACCTGAACATCGGGGTCAGAAAGCGGGTCAGAAAGGCCCACTTCCCGGAACTGTCCAGTATACATGTAAATGTTCTTAATTTAAAAAAAAACAATCAATAAAAAAAGATGTTTCATCAGAATACATTGTTGAAGGTTTGGAACGCGATTTGAAGAATATTTACTACATATAAACCAGTTCAACACTAAGTGAATGCGGCGAATGTAATTACGGACCCGTGCTGCTAACGAAAACGGTGTAAATAAGCATCCATTATTGTTTTTAATTAAAGGCCGAGCAGAGCTTTTTTTGCCAGTCAGCTTTCTTCTGAAATATGACGGATATATATGTGTGTCTCCACTCCTAGTTGTACCCAGTTGCCAGATTAGACGACAAGCGAGGCACACTCGAACTTCGACCATAATTCTTTTGATTGTATGAAGGAGTTATAAATAAGATGTGTAAATAAACGCATAATGACGTTATAGACTTTATTTCATATTAATGGAGCCTTTTTGAGAAGTGAGCCATTCTGACACTGACCCGCGGTTATCTCCCTTCGTACGTTGAATCTTCGAGTGCAGCGAGGAAGCATCAAGCCAGGTAACTGTGAATGAATTCTCATCGGAATATTCCAATATTTATCACGTGATTGGTACACAACAATTTACCGGTTTTAGATTGGTACCTAAAATGTCTCACTATGCTGCCGCTGATACCTTGATAGTAGGTTTGTGTAACCAATAGATTCGTTTATATGGATATGGTTTCAAACAAGCACAACTATTCGCATGTATATGTGCTATGTAACAGACGTCCAACTGAGTAGGCATACTAGTTTGCATGTACATTTGAGTTATTGCCCTTGTCATGGTCAAACGGGAAGTGGGGCATCGGTCACCTATGGCAGCACATTTCTAGTTTTTTACTGGAGTCAATGTACAACATTAGTTTGTAAAATGTTCACTTGGGTCATTTTAACGGGATATAATTTAGTATAATACCGAATATCAATAAATCAAAAGCCTCCTTACCTCCATAGCAGACTGCCATAAAGTCCGAACAACAATCATTGTAGGTCTGACATGCCGTATTGCATTGGCAGTTTTTACTTGAGTCCAGTGTTCCGAAACATCGCCCTACACAGGAATCTTGAAAGAAAAAAATCAAACATACATGCAGTGTAAGATCATTTTAAACGTGACATTGGTGAGAATGCTGTCGAGTGCATTATATAACGCGCTCTTGACTATGGATTGATCGATAGCTCAGACGAATAAGCTCATTAGCTCAAACATGCTATTTGGAGAAAACGTGAATAAACTCTCTGAAAACTACTGATTACGTATGGTTAAACAAGCCTTTTCTATTTCAGTTTGGTCAACATTACCTTTTCCGATTTTCGTGAAAATAGATTCAAAAAGAAGCGCCTGGTTAGATACGTCTGTGTTGTGACTACGAGGGTAAAATATTGCATGAAATGGACCTAAGTCCTAACTTGCGTTTGACGTTATGTGACGTCGTTAAGTATTCTGTTTTATGAGAGCATTAAAATTTTACGGAAATCCGAAACTTACGCTCAAATTTAAAGTCCCCATATTGCTTTAACGCCTAGAAATTTGGGACTGGTATGGTTTTGTATGAGTTCTTTAACTGAATCCATTGAATAATGCAAATCCATTGACCACGATTTGTAGTTGTTAAAGAATTATAATGAATTTAAATTTGGACGTAAGTTTATGATTTCCGTAAGTCCTTTGATAAAACAGTATCCACTGGTGTGTGGCGTAAATACGCATATTGACTGTTTAGGAATTGACGTAACTAGGTAACTGTTTGATGTATTTTTATCATATTTATAAGCGTGTGTGATTATTTATAGAACATTGTGACGGTATTATTTAATATTATTCCTTATTAGCAATAACACACGATTCACAACATAATTATACGAACTTCCCGATCAACCTTCTTATAGTCCTTATAAGGTCGTAAGTAGCACATACATCCTTCCAATTGAGATACGGCCATGGTGTGGTTCTAGTTGTGTGCCCCAATGTAGTCGCGTGAGTTATAATGTGTAATCCTAATGATGCATACTTTCAAATGAGTGATTCATGTTTACAACGATCAAGATATGCACTTGTCACATCAGTACATGAACAGCGCATAAAAAGCAATTAATAAAGTTAACATGAGTTTGATTCATCAACAAGTAACTTTCTTTTTATGTATTCCATGTATCATTCTGATACCGATATTATTAAATATACTATACCGGTGCTCAAATTTTGATAAGGGTCAAGAAAACTAACACGAACATAAACTGCGGCAGTTAAAAACAGAACATACTTCTCTGTGAAGTTTAAAAATATCAAATTCGCGAAATTTCGACATCGCGAAAATATATGATTTTACAGTGATCGTCAGAGAAAGTTAAAACCAAGAAAAATAAGATATTCTTACCTGCGTACGATGAGTTGACAATCACTGTAAGGATACAGAAGACGATACATAGTCCGTTAGATGCCATGTCGTCAAACTTATAACCACAGCTCTGGTCTGACTGGTTTGATTGACGGATATTATAGCTGTATCAACTTGTAACCACAAAACTATTGAGTGTTCGTGATGCTTCGTCACAACAAGGTTGTAAATGCTCATACTCGTTCATGGATACAATAAACAATTATAAGTATGGTGTGGTGTTTCTGCCATGCAGTCCCCTTTTTTTGTCTGGTTATCATTGGTTAAAGTGACATACATGTATCAGGTATATTTTGCTAATAGTATATTGATTCGAAGTGTTGTTATGTACGACTATATACTCAACGTCAATGAACAGTTACCGCCCTATTGACTCTTACATTTTAAATTTCACGTTACATTGTGTTAAAGACGAACACGGCTATGTTTTAACCTTACTGTGTAGTCACAGCTATACTATTAAACATTATTTAAACACACACTATAAAACTTTTGTACCTATAGGTCATATCGAGCGTTTTCGTGATACATCATGCTAATGAAATCATACTAGCAGGGTTATAAATATAGACACGATATCAGCGGTTGAATTATGCTAATAGAAGGACGAGTAGTAAGTTAAAATCTCCGTACTACTAGTATGCTTTATAATTGCACTTGGGGGGGGGGACGACAGGTACATAGTGGAATAGACATTTCAGGAAATTGGTTGTCAAATTTTCCTCCCATGTGCAGGTTAGTCCTGTCTAATTCCTTGGGGGTGTCCCCGGTCCATAAAATACGGGCTGAATGTAATTCCCGCTACATGTGACAACAGGGTTTATCGAAATCCCGTACATCGGGAAAGTCTTTTTATCACATAAATACCGTGATATTCCATGAAGAATTCGTTATTCGATGTCTTTGAGGTCAACATTTCTTAAACTCGACACGAAAACAAGTTATTAAGCCCGCCGAAGGCTCGCTTCATAACCTGTGTTTTCTAGATCTCTAAAGACAACTCATGACAGATCCTATATACGTCTTATCCACGGCCACCCGCCCGTTGGGGGCGGGAACATTGATAAGTGCATTATTTATAATAGGATAAGTATCATCACCGACAAGGCACGACGTTCACGTGGAAATTGTTACATTCAGCTTTTATTATATGCATGAATAAAGGTCGAGGACTATGTCGGTGAAATCATAGGTCCATGAAATTTTACATGATTCTGACCTTAATGCATGATTATACATGTATTACAAGGTTCTTCCGTTGAATATATAAAATTCCGCGAGCAAATCGTGCAATATCGGTCCGTTAGACCACGATAAGTCGCAAATAGCCAATCACAACGCAGTATTGACATCGTCTAAATCCTGTATCCAACACTTATGAGCTGAATATCTATTTTGATCCTTTGTTGTTTTTAGAAATAAGTGCAGAATTTAATCCTATTGCTGGGAGCAAATTGCACAATCTGGTCAGAAATACAATGTACAACTTCTTCAAAGTGCACGAATAACAGTACATGTACAAATTAGTCAGTCACGATAGTCGGATAGACATCTCGTATCACTGGATATGAGATTAGATGCTTGCTGAAGCTCGCGTCTATTTCATAACCAGCGATACTCATTGTCTATCCTATACGTAAATCATATTAAACTGAGGCTCATCACACTAGAACTAGCTTTGACTTTGGGTCTCATTTTTATCTGGTCAGAAAATACAATGTACCACTTCTTTAATGCGCGTGAATAACGGTACATGTACAAATTAGTCAGCCACGTGGTCTAAGTCGGAGAGACATCTCGTATCACTGGTTATGAGATTAGTCGCTCGCTGACGCTCGCGTCTAAATCTCATAACCAGCGGTACTCGTTGTCTATCCTGTACTTAAGATTTGTATTGGTATAACACCTCGGGCGTCTTCGTAATACTTCCCGCTTATGAAAACATACAACCGGGATTATCAATAAAGGCAGCCGTTAAATTATGCCAATAGATGGTCGAGAGTTGTGTCAAGTTCTCCGGACTATATATATAAGTAGGCTATGGCCCATATTCACATGTCGCTCCTCGACTCCAACTCGACTTATGCTAACCTAAGGGAGCCTCAAGTGTAGCTGGAGTGACGGTCGAGTTAGTGAAGGTCGAGTGGAGATTTGGTATTCACATACCTTACTCATCCTCCACTTTCTCGAGTATGTGACCGTTATAATATATACAAAATCTATACTGTATTACATGAAACAACACTGTGTAAACATAACCTGCAATATGGTTTCGAATACATGTAATTTATTTGAAAGACAACGTAAACTGTGTTACTTGTTGAATGCTGCTTTTTATGTCGATTTTATTGTTAATTAAATTATGAGTCGAAGAGTGTTTTTCACTGATGTTGAAAGCAACATTTTGAAAGAACTGGTGGCTGGAAAAATAGATGTCGTCGAAAATAAAAAAAGTGACTTTAAGGCGACTCTCCAGAAAAAAACTGCTTGGGAGGAGATAGAGAGTGACTTTAACTCATACGCATCTGTCAACAAAAGGACATATAAACAACTAAAAAAATGCTGGGACAACATGAAGATGCGGGCAAAGAAAAATGATGCTGCAGAAAGAAGGGAACGGTTAAGCACAGGTAAGAGAGTACAACTGTATTATACATACCCCGGTAATTAGTATAGACGTTAATTACGGGCATATTTTGAGGTAATCATTGATTGTATATATCAGTAAGATAATTTGTTTGCATAATTTAATGAATACGTTAACATCGGTATGCATTTGTTTACGTTTATATGAGCAGTACCCAGGTTGGGTACAATGCTAGATTCAGAACGTTTGTAAGAATGTGGTATTACGATTCATTTTTCAAAATAAATTTTCTTTAATTGCTTTGCATAGTATTGTAATGCATATATGAAATGTTTTGCAGTTTGTCTAACTGAATTCGTCGTAAATAAATTTGGAAAACAATAAGAGTTGTCGCCCTTTTAATTAGAATAAGTGCTTGCAAAAATGCAACGGTGATATTGTATTGTTTTGTAAGTTTTCAGTGTTATAAATGTTACTTTAAAAATGTTACCAGTCAATTTCTTGGAATTATCAAGTTAGATTAGCAAATCACTACAATCTATGCAGTTTTGTCACGATTTGTAACTAACTTGTCCCAAACTTGGTAAACCCCCAATGATAATTACACTACGAGGGCATTGTGGATTGGTCTTATTATTGGGTTGTTTGTAATATGGAAGTTGAATAAAGACAACAACGACAAAACTGGAGTTGAAAGGTAACATCGTCTTATTATTAAGGTGTTGTTCGAACGGAGGTCTACTGTATGTTGATCTTGGTTACTAGTATATTGTGTACTTCACTATTGCTTGTATGTATATTTTTATATGCTTACTTCACTTCTTCAGGCGGGGGTAAAGCAGTGATACCTGAAAGTGACCTTACGTCAGTGGCAGCACTGGTTTCTTCTCAGATACAGCCTTTGAAGAATAGGTTTGACTGTGATGCTGGAGACGATGATGACTCAGATAATGGTAAACATGTAGTTCATTTTATCCAGTTTATGTAGTCCATTTAATACCCATTAACATCCAATCGTAACATTATTCATTTTAGTTTATATGTCAATGCAAAATATAGGTTATTTATAATTATGTTAAATAGATATACACTAGTATACGTATTTATATCCAGATTTAGTGAATACATATTTTATTGGAAAAAAACAATATATTCCGGCATAAGTATTTTGCTCGTAAATGGAATTATTTGCACAATATTATAGGCAATTTGGGATGTTCAAACAAAACTATGTGTGTTTCAGACTTAATTGAGACAACAGACAGTCAAGTTATACCCATAAATAATGATGAAGAAGGCGCATGTGTTGCCAATTGTGGAGCTAGTTTTGTTACTGCTAATCCAGGCTCAACCACTGAAAGACGAAAAGCTTCCCAGGCTAGCGAGAAGAAACGTCCAAATACACACGATACAGTAAGTTATATTAGATTACAAAAGTACAGTGAATTGCTTATTTAAGTCCAACCCACCAATCAATGTTCATAGTTATATTCCCATTTTAAATAGAGTCTTGATCATACATGTTTTTTCATAAACCACAATACATTTGTACGTTTTTCCAATAGAGGTTGCAGTGTAATGTGTAGGCCCTATTATCACTTCCAAATGACGTAATTTTGTGCCGTTATTGACGTTATGTTTGCGTCGTTTATATAACGGAGTCCTAATTTTGCTGCAACAGGAAAATGTGTATTTTCGTTATTTTGGTGTCATAAATATGATAAATATGATCTAACACTGGTTGTAAGAGGCTCGCTTATTAAAATTTTCAGGACTCGTTTAATATAAGGTTATATAATTGATAACATGTTCAAGATTATGTGTATCTTGTCGAAATGTGGTTGCCACACTTACGTGACTACTGTATCATAAGTTTCCCCTCTGATGATTCTAGTAAGACCTTTAATGAATGATACTAATGTACATTAATGGTGTAATAAATTTTACACGTACATCTATAAATATTGTTTCAGATACTTGCAAGGCAGGAAGAAGAACATTCCATGAGAATGAAGATGCTGCGACAGCAGATTGGCTTCCATCGAGAAGAACATGCAGTAAAAATGGAATGCCTGTTGTTGAAGAAAAGAAAACTGGAGCGCCAGCTTAAGAAAACACCATGCCCTGACGAGCCAACCCGACACTCCCCCAGAACGTCGTCGACCTCGCACAAATCATTATTCAGTATTGATTCGTTGATAGATTAGTACTCTCGTGTAACTATGTATTGTCTATCTACTATTTGTATGGTACATAACTATTACAAAAATACAACATAACCAAAATAGGTCGACCAATTTCTTATTATTTTTCAAAACTGGTCATATTATTTATGTAAAATTCTGCTGAATAATTGTGTTCCTTATTGCAACACCAAGTCTGTTTGGACGCCTATTAATACCTTGTCCCTGATTGTTATCATCACTATCGTCATCATCATCAGTTACAATATCATCGTCATGTATATCTTCAACGTTAAATGTTCTTGCTAGGTTGTGAAGAATAGCAGTAGCAACAATTATAATAAGCGTGGTGTCCTCCTTCACCCTCAGCCCTGTACTCAGGCATGCAAATCGCCGTTTCCATATACCAAATACCCGCTCCACGGAGTTCCTCGTACGGGCATGTCCAAAGTTATATCTTCTTTCCGCTGCTGTTTGGGGATTACTAACGGGAGTCAAAAGATACGGTTTTAGAGCGTATCCGGAATCTCCTAACAGAATACCTGTAATATAAATCAACAGTGAAAATAAACCTGAAAATTATGGTCTTCATTTTAAGGTGGTCTTAATATTGAGAACCTGAATAATAGTTACAAAGTCACATACATGTATACCGCGACCGTGGCCGAGTAGTAAGGGCGTCCTCCTTTGAAGCGGGAGATTGAAGGTTCGTATTCCGTTGGAAGCTGGGTTAGAAATGATGCGGTCGGTTGGTGAGCCGCCAACTAGTTAAAGAATGGTTACCACATAGCGCCCGGCATTACGAGAAGGGATTCGGGTACGCACGAAATATTGGTACTAGTATATCATAAGTCAAATTGGCTGACCCTCTCAATAGGGGTGACATTATAATAAACAAAAACTTCACCTTACCTTTTTATTAATGGTAAAGAGCTTTTGAATATACATTATAAAATTTAATTAAATTACCTCCAATATCATTATTTTCAAATTGTCCACACAGTCTACTACTGTTGAATATCCGGCTGTCGTGAACAGATCCAGGCCATCTGGCAATTATGTTGGTGAATTTCAATTTTGCATCGCAAACAGCTTGCACGTTAATTGAAAACCAGCCCTTTCTGTTCCTGTACAGTTCAGCGTTGGGTCCACCTACAACAGAAATAGTTTTATACATGAACATGTAATTTAATGATTTAATTTAATGATGTACATATACAAATAACATTATTGTGCAAAAAACAATTTACATTCAGCGGTGGCATGTCGTTTATTACCAATCGTCTCCAAATCATTGATCTAATTTAAACGTAAACACGTATTATTTTACCAAGCAATACTTCTGTTTCCAGCTACATTTATATTCAATTTGCCAGATGATAGAACTATTCGACCAATCGCATGCACACATTCTCGAACATACAGACATACAGGGATAATAAACAATAAGGTTCGTGAAGCACTGAAGGCAAACACGATGCAGGCGAGTGACGGCTTGTTGTCCATATATTGTCAAATGGTTATGTACGAGATCGAACAAAAACGACATCGAATATTTATTATCATTCTATGTAACCATTATACAATGATAAGAAATAAATCATTGTATACAACATTATTTGAGTGAATGTCTAAAATTCAACAACTATAGGTGAAGCCTATTACAAAAGTATTACCTGGAGATCGAATCTTGATATGTGTGCAGTCAATGCACCCAACCACACCAGGTACCCCACCTGACTGCTTAAACTTTCTCTGGTTGAAAACGCCTTCCTGTCCACCAGGGAATTGTATGAACTCGGCCTGTCTAGCAGCAATGGCGACCGAAACCCTTTTAACGAGTCTGCTCACTGTTGGCTGTGAAATCACTAATAATTCACCGACAACTTCCTGGAATGATCCCGTGGCGTAAAACCGAAGGGTTGTCAATAATTGAAGTATCGGTGGCACCGTTGACTTCCTAACGATGTATGGTATAGACGGTTCAATTATTTCAAATAAAAATCTAACATTGTCCTTACTGAAACGGAATTTTTCCAGAAATTTCACATCATCCATGCTTTCTAATGGATTGCTCCTATCCGGGACATTTCTAAAATGTAAAATCACTTCCTCAAATTCTTCTACCTCGCGTAGATTGTCCATTTTAGTTAGTGACTAACTTTGGTATTCACAAACATTCCATTGAGTATGGTTGGAGTCACGCTCAAGTGGACGTTACGCTCCCTCGAAAATTCCTCACTCAGTCGAGTCAACTCCAGCTACACTTACCGTTGTGAATACCAATTTCTAGTTAGGGCGATTACACACTCAGACACACGGACGAAACGATAATTAAATAAGGATTAACTCAGTGAGTGAGAGTGGAGGAGAGGATGTGAATATGGCCCTTAGTCTCTTTTTCACGGACCAGTGAGTGAAATAATGACGTAGCAGGAATGGGCTTCCATAGTTGCTATGAATAAGACACGTGGTAATTTGAAGTGTGTATTTAGTGCATATGGAGCTAATAAATTGATTCCTTTGTCTTTTTTTTAAGATATAAATTTTCTTAACAATGATTCTGCTACTTAAGTTGGTCTGTTTTCCTGAGTTTACTGCCACTTTCAACTTTTATAGGCCGTATATCTCGACTACGAGTACCATTGACGTTTGAAATCGCACACTATATCAAAATAATGAAGTTGATGATTGACATATATAACGTTAATACTGTCCTGTTCATGCTTTTGGCGAGTTCATTAAAAGTTTATTATACATGTAGTACCATTTTTATTAAAATTATCATCTACACGAGATACAAAGTTTTTGAATACTGTTTCTGTAACCCTTTGAAGTCTCAAAAAGCCTTAAACGACTATTTTCAAAAAGCAATAAGTTGGTAACCTACCTGCAGAATGATGGATTTGAGGTGCTAAAGCTCAGCTCGAGCTCAAATATTTGAATTACGTAATGTTCCCATCACAAAAAAATGTATTTATAATAGAACGTATGGTAATTCATGACTTAATGAGACACATTCAACAATGAATTTTCAAATCGATATGTCCAATACCGTATTACTTACTTAGTCCTCTTCACTCCGGTCGGAGCATAGGGCCTTTACCACAGCTCTACATCTGGTTCGGTCCATGGCCCGGGCTATTGTCTTCTCCCCATGACATCCTTGTCTTGCGAAGCTCTATGTCCAGTGTTCCGCGCTAGGAGTTTGTTGGCCTTCCTCTTCTTCTAGTCCCTTGAGGATTCCAATACAATGCTTGCCTAGCTATGTTCGGCTGGGCTCTTGGCAGCGTGTGTCCAATCTATCTCCATTTTGTCTGTAGTATGGAGTCGGTGACGGATAGCTGCCTTGTTCTCGCCTATAAGTCCTGATTTGAAAGCTTCTCCGGCCACCTTATCTGTAAGATCAGTCTGAGGCATTTGTTGATGAACAATTACAGACTGCGGTCCAGGCGTTTAGCCCTTCTCCAAGTTTCAGCACCATAGAGGAGGACTGTCTTGACATTGGTGTTGAATAGCCTGATTTTTGTCTTCCAGTGGATGTGTCGGTTGTTCCACACTGGTCTCATTGTTACGAATGCATGGCCGGCTTTCCCTATTCTGGCCTTGATGTCCTATTCTGTGCCTCCAGTCTTACGGACGATTCTGCCCAGATAGGTGAAGTTGTCAACATCTTCAATGGCTTGTCCTTCTGTGTGGGTGCCTTGTCTGTTGCCTGTGTTGATCCGGAGGCATTTAGTTTTGTCGATGTTGACCTCTAGCCCTGTTGTTCTGGCTACTTCCTGCAGTTTCTCTGTTTTCTGCTGTATTTTGACACAAGTGTGGGACAGGAGAACAATGTCATCAGCGTAATCAAGGTCGTCCAGCTTGCTCTGAAGGGTCCATTGTATCCCTCTTGATGTATGCAGTGTCGTCTTCATAACCCAGCCAAAACTACTGTGAATAGCATAGGAGATGTGTTTGTTCTCTGGTCTTTGCTTGGAGAAGCCTCTGTCAATACTGTAAAGTACAGAGAATTCGATACGACTCTCGACCTTCTATTAGCATAATTTTACAGCTGATATATTGTCTACATTTATAATCCCTGTTGTATGTTTTCGTTAGCATAAATTATGACGAAGTCGCTCGATTATATTAATTAGTTTATTTTGTGATGTAAGATAACAGTTACCGGTAGGAGTTGGATATTACGTTTGTCTGTTCGTGTTCAGCGCTGATTCTCATTTTGTTCAGTTAAATGCTGCTACCGATCCATCTGACCAGTTTTCCTGAACTGTACTTCTGACCATTACTATTACATAATGAGTCTAATGATACATAGAGGATCTTGCATGCGTGCTCATTACCTACGAGTTTTATTAAACGAGTGGACAAAATAATATGACACGAGGCTTAGCGGTACAATTAGCGTGACGTCATGGCGACGTTGGTATTATCCTGACGTCATGATTGGATCAAGGCATGGATTGGCCTTCGTCGCGTCAGCCTCATTTGCATATTTATTGCACACTCTGGGAGTGCCGAACGATATTTATGGCACGGCTTTATGGCACTGCTGGATCGCGGGTTATGTGATAAATGTTTGTAAAACACGTATGCCGCCATTGCAGCCCAACAGTCAGACATGGTGATGGTCGCAGTGACCTTGACCTTTGCCCTACTGACCTCCAAATCAATAGGTATCATCTACTGTAGCTGACCAACCTGCATGTAAAGTTTAAAGATCCTTGGTCAAAGCGTTCGTGCGTTATTGAACGGAAACCATTTAAATAGTCAGAAATGGTGAAGGTCACAGTGAGTGACCTTGACCTCAAATCCAATAGAGGTCATCTACTGTTGCCGAAAACCTCTATGTAAAGTTTGAAGATCATACGTCAAAGTGTTCTCGGGTTATTGAACGGACACAATTTTATAGGACTGACAGAAAGACCGACCGACCGACATACATGTGCAAAGCAATATTATATGTAACCCCCTCATCAAAGATAGGGGCATAATTATCGATAACTTGATTCAGTTATAGATAATACTTATACATAAGTATATGCTTCTGAAATTTACATATATGCATACAAACATGTTTGACTATTGTTAAGGTTGAAATGTAATGCGAATTAAGTTACATCATCATACAACGTCATGTAGAATTGGAGTACATTCAAGTACATGTAAATAAACAACCAGGTCTCAGCTGACGTGCTAATTGATATTTTAATTTTGATGTAAATTTCAACACAAAAGTCTAACTTTGATGTAGATTTTAGCATAATCGAATACCATGACATTTTAGACGAAGATTGGGTCAGATATTACATCAGCCTTAAATTTCATTGGTTAAATTAATAATTAACATTTAATTTGGTTGGTCGAAATTAGCCCCCCCCCCTTACTTGTCAAAACAAAACCATACATGCTATATATTGCAAAATTGCTATTTTCGATTCATGCTGAGTTTCAGACTAAGTCTTGGAAAGTTAGAAAGTTTACTTAGAAGTACTAACTATTATAATGTGAAGATCACAGTTCAATCTAGCTACAGTATTTATTTATATATATATTGGACAATTAAATATAGACAACAAACTGGTGTTTAATTATCTGAAGACAAAGGTGGTGGTTATACTAAATTACTAACAAACCCTTCCACAAGGAACCGGCAACGTCTTCACAAGTGGAGCAACGTCTTCACAAGTGGAGCAACTTCTTCACAAGTGGAGCAACTTCTTTACAAATGGAGTATCTTCTTCACCAGTGGAGTAACTTCTTCACAAGTGGAGCAACTTCTTCACAAGTGGAGCAACTTCTTCACAAGTGGAACAACTTCTTCACAAGTGGAGTAACTTCTCCACAAGTGGAGCAACTTCTTCACAAGTGGAGTAACTTCTTCACAAGTGGAGCAACTTCTTCACAAGTGGAGCAACTTCTTCACAAGTGGAGTAAAATCGGCATTGCTTGTCATAACTGGGGTTCGTACCAGGAACACAGTTACCAATGTGGCACACTAACAACTGCGCGACAGGACTGTTTTAAATGGTGAACCATGTAGCAATGATAGGAGTATATATATATAACAAACAAATAATGATTTAATAAGAATATAATCAAAATATAAACACTTTACTAATTTTTTAAATGAAGCAATTATGTATACGTTTTGACAGAATTGACCTGAGACGACACGACTTCGGCAAGAACTCTGTGGGTAACGTTGTGTGTTCATTGAACATAATTATATATTGTTACCCACGATAATTAGAAAGGTTGGACGATTTGGTAAATACCACAACAGTGGATTTATCAGATGTGCACAATATCTCAATGGTGTTTAAGTACATAACTAACCGTATTTATTTACTTTTTTTATTTGCAAAACCAAATTTGTAAACAGTTTATTTGTGTTCGTTAACAGCGCGCGATAGTCTAGTCGGTCCCTGACGAGCGAAGCTTTAGGAATATACTAATGTCTCAGGTCAATTCTTTGTAATCATAACAAGAGCCATGATCACATGGCCATTCACCGCCGTATATGTTTGCCACTAATGGGTGTTAATTGAACCAGGACTTAATTGAAAAAGAAGGAAATAGATGTAAGGGAAAATAAAAGGGAGTTCATTAATTCATTGTAACCAGGCAAAGTGCAATTATATATAAGAAGGAAAATGTTAGGAAATTACATCAAGGGGAATATCATAACTTGTTTTGCTAAGGCAGCGGGATTGTAATACTTCAAATGTTGTTGCTTTATCATTTTTACACAATACTAAGCAAGAATAATCACAGGCAACTGTATTATTAATTGAGAGTAAAATTTTATATATTCATAACAAGGTTTATTACATAAGCACATACTTTTGCACCCCGTAAGCAATGAAATGAATAGAATCTTAATATAGCCTATTGTTCCACACCCTACAACTACAAGTGGGGGAGTACAGACGGACGCATAATAAAACTATAAACCTTCGACTTCGGCGGGGGATAAACAAGATCACCGCCAACGAGTGCTGGACGCTCTACTTTCTCGTACTTGATAGTTACCTTGCTCATCTGTGAGTCAAAATTCTAAGAGTAACAAGGACAGAAAACTCATAAATATAGGTCACAGAGTTACCAGCCTTGTCTGTATACACTCCCCTTGTGATATTGAATAACTATGTTGAGTTTCAAGTGGAAACCTTTAAAAGTCTTTGAGTAATTGTCATTTTTTGTGTAAAGATGAAAAGTCAGAAAAGGGAAATAACTCTTATAAAATGCAGTTTAGAGTTGTTTCCTCGTGTCAGAAGATGTCGGCCATCATATTCCACAAGTGTACTGACTTTCAAGTTTAACGCTTTGATAGTGTATGAGAATATTCAGTTTAGGTGTAACATATGCCACTATTTCTATGTACTAAGTACAAACAAGGACAGAACACTCCACAAACATTGGTCACAGAGTTATCAGCCTTGTCAGTATGGAGTCCCCTTGTGATGGTGAATAACTATGTTAAGTTTCAAGTTGATACCTTTGATGGTCTTTGAGTTAACTTAACCAACACACACTCACACGCATACGATCCCGTCACGACAATAGCTCGACTTTTTTTCTTCAAAAAGTCGAGCTAAAAATGTAACTAAATACTATTCTTCAATAATATGCTTTCTAAGGCCAATGGAGAATATACTCAACAAGAGGGCCCAAAGGGCCATAGGTCGCTCACCTGTCCTAGTAGTTCATACAGACACCTCTATTGCATGTACAAGGTTTTCATATTGTCTTATAAAGCATCCTTCTTATTTACATCACATAGACCCAATGGCATATTGAAGTTTAAGCCAAGTTTTGTCTATGATTTGAACAAACGACCTAGTTTTTGACCCTAGATGACCCAATATTGAACTTCACCTTGGTCTTGTTGACATGATCATTGTGACCAACTGTCATAAAGATATGGCCAACATTCGGACCTCCAGAGACTACACAAGGTTTTTCTAAGTCTTGAAATTGTGACCTTGTTTTTGACCCCGGATGACCCAATATCAAACTTGACCTAAATTTTGTTGACATGGTCATTGTGACCAAGTTTTATTAAGATTAGGTCAAAATTGTGACCTCTCGTGACTACATAAGGTTTATCTATGATTTGACCTTGTAACCTAGTGTTTGACCCCGGATGACCCTATATCGAACTAGGCCTAGATTTTGTTAACATGATCTTTGTGACCAAATTTCATAAAGATTAGGTCAAAATTGTGACTTCTAGTGACTACATAAGGTTTTTCTATGATTTGACCTTGTGACCTAGTTTTTGACCCCGGATGACCCAATATCGAACTTGACCTAGATTTTGTTGACATGGTCATTGTGACCTAGTTTCATAAAGATTAGGCCAAAATTGTGACCTCTAGTGACTACACAAGGTTTTCTATGATTTGACCTTGTGACCTAGTTTTTGACCCCGGATGACCCAATATCGAACTTGACCTAGATTTTGTTGACATGGTCATTGTGACCAAGTTTCATAAAGATTAGGCCAAAATTGTGACCTTAAGTGACTACACAATGTTTTTCATGATTTGACCTTGTGACCTAGTTTTTGACCCCTGATGACCCAATATCGAACTTGACCTAGATGTTGTTAAGATGATCATTGTGACCTAGTTTCATAAAGATTAGGCTAAAACTGTGACTTCTAGTGTCTACACAAGTAAATTGTGGACGGACGACGGACGGACGGATGTTCCAACATTTGGGGTCAACGGGGCTTTTCCTTTGATCTTTTAAAACCGGTAGGGTACTTATAAAAAACATGTTTTACTGATATATTGGAGTTTCGTGCTTGATGTACAAACAAAATTCATCCCTATATGTAACTTTTACAGAATGCATGTTTAAAAAAAGTTCATGCATATTACTCACAGCATTTCGCCATGACTCGGCATGACTTTCAGCCCCTGGCTCGATGGTACATGAATTAAATTCCACATATGCCTCACGAGTATTTCCTATACAGTTTTTAGCAATCAAATGAGTTACACCAGCATTCAGTTGAAATAAATTAGGTAATTCCAGGCCATTCAATTTTAGCGATTTCAGGCCCTTTAGTGTTTTCAATACAGATGCCATTGCTGCCATAATATTGCCTGTAAACTTGGCGAGGCTTCCATATACATAAACCTCTTCAAGACGTGACCGTTCAATACTTTGAAATACATTAAAATAACTATCAATTATGTTCTCAGATAATGGACACAGCGTAATGGATCGCAATGAAATACAATTTACTGGACTACATGCGATGTTGACATAATACATGCGTAAAGAGGTGAGGTGTGAATGGCGTACAAGATCCAGGTACATCGTACAGTCCATATCTTGCTTCTTGTGAGAATTGCAGGAAAGATACGATAAGTGAATACTTTGTATCAGAACATTCCCAGAAAGGTACTGCACCAGACCACTTAAATGAGTATGTTCCATTTTGATACCATAAAGTGAAATTGTCGTCAGATTACGTAGATCTAGTGAAGGTATTTCTGGTTTTAACGGCGAGTTGACAATGGAACCTGAAATATAAGGGAAAACGTTACTGTGTGAGGTAAACATATTGCTAAATAGTCAGACGAATTTCTGAGAGTATGGAAAAGAGCGGTCTTGGGATTATCTCAAAATTTTCTCGGCCTGTCGTTAAGTTATCCACGATTTTATTAATTTCGTTTAACAATATAAACGATTATTAACAAGCATATTTACCTCAATTATGATCGTGTAAAAAATAATTTAGTATCAAAACTGCTTTTACTTGCCGAAGTTAGTTTAAACACAATCAAACCTTTGAAAACAAGTGTACATCAATGATTTTGACCGATTCCATCACAACACACTTGTCGTTTATAGCGGACTATACGTTGGGCGAAGCCCAACGGATAAGATCCGGTTTACGATAACACATGTCACGTGATTTGGTCAGAGTTTGAATTCACTAATGGATCTACAAATTTGTGTTAAAATCCCGCACTGAAGCAAAGATACTAGAAAATGGCTGCCAATAGAATAACAAAAAAAATTAAAATGCGATATTCGGCAGCTCATAAATTTATTTTTATTTTTTAATGATGTTTAAAAATATTCCAAAAACTAGCGTAGGCCCCTGTCTAGAAAAGAAAATAATTATTAATTATCAGTCTTCCATGATTGCACGCAACCAAGTTTTTATATGGGGAGGGCTATTTCCTAAATGTTTGGACACAAAAAAGGCAGCCATTTTTTTTGCCCGCTTCGGAAGGAAATTTTAACATTTTCAGTGCATAAACGATGCTACAAACTGTTATGAGACACATGATTACTCTGAGATTACGAAGTAAGTCGAGCGGGAATCGTTCATATGCGCGAAATATCAACCAATCTTAAGAAAATCTAATAAAAAAGACACATGTTTCGGTTATTTCCCATCGCAAAGTTTGCAATACAATTAATTAAAGTCCGTTTCGGGTATTTACGTATCTGGACCGGACGGTGATAATCCACATCGTAGTTGTAGGTTATTGTAAAGAAAGTAAAACGAATGCATTTTCGTAATTCCTCGCCGAGATGTAATCAAAAATCGTCAAAAAATATTCGCGGGATAAAGGTCGCGAAAACTAATTACATGTTGTTGTTGTCGTTATTGGATACAATAAAACCCGTAATTTTCCGTCTAAATCTCTTTTATGTTGTGACGATTTGCAGGGTTTATTTAACAAAAAAAGGTGATTAAGATTAAAGAGTTTAATCGTAATATGATTAACTGAAATGAAAATAGCCTTTTCTTTTGAACAAAAGTACTATCTGGTATGCTCATGCAACCCATTAAAAAAAAGGTAAAATATCAAATAAGGCCTATTTGAAATCAGTTGTTATCAGAACAGAACAGAACAGAACAATAACTTTATTTGCATACATTTCACAGATTACAAAGTAATGACATGTGAATAATAGTTTTACAATGGTATCGGTTATGGTGGAATTAAGATGGTAATATCATACATTATGGTGATTTATGGGGAATGTATTTATATGATAACGATAACAAAACATTGATATATGTGTAGTACTATAGTACTAATGTCGAATAAAAGTTGTTGTAATAACATCTTAAAATATTCGTTTCAAAGTCATAATATGTACTGGGTCTATTAAAGTTATATCTAATTATTCATTTTTAAATTAGTTACCCCTGAATTAAGTAGACCTAGAATTAAACAAATTGAAAAATGTGTATTATCCACAGACAGATATATTTTCATTTTGATCGGGCTGACAAATGTTCATTCGGACTGACAAACGATAGCAGGTTTGTATCGTCTTTCGTTAGTTTGTACCCAATATTTCGTATCAAACCGCTATCGAGCGCTTTCTTGTGCAACGAACCGCTTCGATAGGTTGCATAGACGTAGGAAAGCGCTCGGTAGCGCCTTTTGGAAACGGCTAGCTCCAGATTCGTAACTTCGTAACCAAACAATTTTTTGTGAAGTTATGCATCACCAAAAAATCCAGTACTAGATAAGCATGTTACAAATAATGTAGGACATTAGTTCATATTATTGTGTGATATTAAGTGTCATTATAATTTATAGCATTATGTACAAAGGCATGACGCTAGATATATTGTGCCAAGTTATGGCACTCCGCACAAAAAACATGACGTATGGACCACGGTACGTCTCCTAGTCGCCATCTATTCAAATACCCAATTTCAAGTCAATATCTCAAACAGTTTTAGAGCGATGTTCTGGTTAAATATATGGGACGGACAGAAGGATGAATGGACGCTGACTATTTCTATACCCATTCGATTTTTGGCGGGGGTGATAAAAGCTAGAGCAACTACACCAAAAAAGCATCTAGCTGATAAAAAATTATATCGTACAAGAAACTGCAGGGATGCCTTAAAGTCTCATTAGTGGACACGGTCATTTAGTTGATGATCATCGCATTGTGAGACGGATAACCAAGTTATATGTACGATGTACCTCGTCGTAAAGTCTAAACTTAAATTCCGCAATGCGTATCGGTCAAAATTCCACTAACTCCCTTCATTCAAAGAATGTATCTATCTGAAAGCAGCATATTTATGTAGCACACTAAGTGAAAGCCCCTCCCCTTAATCATTAAGTGCATATTAAGAATGTTTGATAATGTATGTGTTTCAGAGATTTTATTAGAAAATACCTGTTACAACAATATCTGGCCATTCTACCACCGACAAAGGTGCTTCTATTGCCGTGTGATGTGATATCAGTTGTGTGATGTAACGGTTTCCGACTATGTTATTAAGCCTGTGTAGTATCTCTAAGTAAAGTTGCAAGTAAAATTGAAACAATATCAAAAATATTCAAGTAATACACGAAACGGACAGGGAAGACAGCATCCAACAACAAGGCCGTGCATGAATCACACAACATAAACACACAACAAAGATAACATACACTGTAGCATACAAATAACGCCTAATTAAAATAATACTAACTCAATTTATAACAAGAGACGTTTGTAAACACATATGCCCCCATGACAGCCCAATAGACAGAAATAGTGAAGGTCAAAGTGACCTTGACCTTTGACCTACTCACCTCAAAATCAATAGGGGTCATCTACTGTTGCTGACCAACCTCCATGTAAAGTTTGAAGATCGTATGTCCAATTGAACGGAAACCATTTAAATAGTCAGAAATTGTAAAGGTCACAGTGACCCTTGACCTTTGACCTACTCACCTTAAAATCAATAGGGGTCATCTACTGTTGCTTATAGGGCGTTCACACTGGGGCCCCGCTTCTACTACGATCTCAAATTGGTCCAAATCGTGACCTATCGTGGGACAGTCGTGGTCAATCGGTGGAGGATCTTTGTGAACGTGGTAGAGTCGTGGTGGAAACGCGTAGGTCGGGAAGCTCCCCGACCTTACTATGCTTATTTTGAACATGTTCAAAACAAGCGTAGCGGGATCATGGCTAAAACGAATCGGCACAAGAACGTAGCAATGTCGTATTAAGATCGCCATAATCGTAGAAACATCGGGGAAGCATATTGTCGGAGGATAGGATAGTCATTTTCCTTTACAACTGTTACAGTTGGACATAGACCAAAGCAAATTATTATGTGGAAAACATAAGTTTTTGAACCAACAAAGGTGAACATATAAGTACATGAACATTTGAACAACATGAACTCGTTCACGCATAAAACAGCTATGTAGTAAAGTCGTTCATTGTTAACATAAAACGTAATCCAATGGAATCAATGCCTCTTTCAGGCAATGAGTGATGTGAAAAAAATGCCTCAAACTCATTGCTTAGTGTACGCATCATACCAAAGCACATCAATTATCGTAGTATTGTCGGCATGAGCGGCGCAACGTCGTGCTACAGTCTTTTAGGTCTCTCTACCAACGTACTAGGGTCTTGCAGAGCGTTGCGACATCGTAGTAGAAACGGTTCATGGTCGGCATTGATCGCGGTGGAAACGTGGTGTAAGCGTAGAAGCATCGTATCGGAAACGCTGTGGTCGTAGCGAAATCGTAGCACAAGCGTCGACCAGACGTTCCAGTGAAGATGTTCTATAAATTTCCTTGGTTTTGACGCCGATCTCGTCCCGATTCATACTTTAAGTCAGGTTGGACATATCGGCATGATCGTAGTAAGAGCGTAGCCCAGTGTGAACGGGGTCTTATTTACCAACCTCCATGTAAAGTTTGAAGATCTTATGTCAAATCGTTCTTGAGTTATTGAACGTAAACCATTTTATATGACCGACAGACAGAGAGACTGACCGACCGACAGACATGTGCAAAGCAATATACCCCCTCATCAAAGATTGGGGGCATATTTATCGGATGTGCGGTATGAACAATTATTCATGGTATTGATTAAACAGTTTAGAATATGGATGCTGAAAATATTGGTGATGCATCGCAAGTCCCTCATAGGTCTTATTTCCCCAAAACATGACAAGTAATAACAAGATCATACCAACTAGGGAAGTTTTTTTAAAATTTGTGACTAGAGAACTATTGACCAATAACATACTTTGTTAAATATTCGGAAACTGTGTCTTCTCTACACATAGTCATGGTTTGGTAATATCAGAGACTGTAGATAACAGACTGTAGATAGCAGAGATTGGCAACTAGACTGAGAACTGAAATAGCACGCGTGCGCTAACTTGTGACAACTAAAACCCAGTAACTACTGGTCGGACATACTTAAATTATACATTTTTGGAAAACATAAATATTTCTCTACAGCTGTAGTAAAAAAGATTTACAAATTTTGTATCATCTCGAGAGATATTTACATATTTTTAATTTCTTACCCTTCAAATTTGCATAAAAATCGAAAACATAGAAATAAATTCAATAATGGGTTGCCTCAACCTTCGATTTTTGTATGTTACAAACACAATAAATGAATATAAATCAGGGCAGCCATTTAGTACATAAAGCTTGAGATTGTAGGACTAAAACCTTTATATTTGTTACAAAATGGAACATTTTGAGGAATTTAAGTCAACCGGGAGTTATTTGGTAGGTTATAGGGGCAATTGTTTATCTTTGTTATTTATAGTCTCCCACGTAACTAGTGTAGTTAGAATACTTTTGGGAAGGAATATTGGATGCGTGGATATATAAATCTAACGCAGTATTGGGATCTGTGCAACTACTTGTACACAGGTTGACCAGGTATACAACTTACAGGGATATAGGAAACAATAATATCTTCACAATGAGCACCGTAATCATGCACCCATCTTTGATGAGAGGGTATATTGCTTTGCGCGTGTCAATCAGTCTGTCGGTCGGTAGACCAAATGGTTTCCGTTCATTAACTCAACAAGAGCTGTCCACGAACAGCGCGCTCCACTATTCGCGGCGCCATGCTAGGACAGTACAATCATTATACATGTATATTCAAAACAAAATGCTTCATAACAGCAGCTGTGTAGAGGTTGGGGCTTCTATGTTGAAAAAGGGGGATAATTTGGACAAATTATGCAGGACTGTTGCCTACTCATGTGTAGGTCCTCTAGGTCATGATGGCAAATAAATAAGCATTTCTTAGACCAAAATGGGGCATAATTTCAACAAAATGCTAAATAATTATCTTCTCCTGTGTAGGGGTTGGGGTCATGCTGGTGAACAAGTGTGCTAAGTATCAATGCACTTTGAAGATATTAGAGGATAAAAAACCTGTACCTAAACTTTAACATTTGTATTTCCAAGTCCAACAGGGGGCATAATTTCAACAAAATGCTTGATAGAGTTACCCACCCCTGCGAAGAGTTGGGTCAGGATGGAGAACCAGTATGCATAGCAATATATGAATGCACTTTGAAAATATTAGAGGTGAAAAAACCTGTACCTAAACTTTAACATTTGCACTAAGTTGAAAAAGGGGGCATAATTTCACCAAAATGTTTAATAGAGTTACCTTCCCCTGTGTATGGGTTGGGGTCATGATGGTGAACAAGTATGCAAAGTATTAAAGCAATATGTCAATGCACTATGAAGATATTAGAGGCTAAAAAACCTGTACCTAAACTTTAACATTTGCATTTCCAAGTCCAAAAGGGGGCATACTTTCAACAAAATGCTTGATAGAGTTACCCACCCCTGCGAAGAGTTGGGTCAGGATGGAGAACCAGTATTTAAAGCAATATGTGAATGCACATAGAAAATATTTGAGGTAAAAACACCTGTACCTAAACTTTAACATTTGCACTAAGTTGAAAAAAGGGGGCATAATTTCACCAAAATGCTTAATAGAGTTACCTTCCCCTGTGTATGGGTTGGGGTCATGATGGTGAACAAGTATGCAAAGTATCAAAGCAATATGTCAATGCACTATGAAGATATTAGAGGCTAAAAAACCTGTACCTAAACTTTAACATTTGCACTATTTGCACTAAGTATAAAAAAGGCATAATTTTAACAAAATGTCTTATAGACTTACCTACTCCTGCATATGGGTTGGGGTCATGATGGCAAACAAGTATGAAAAGTATGAAAGCTATATCTCAAAGGACTTAGAGAATATAAGAGGTTAAAAAACCTGTACTTAAACTTTAACAAAAGTGTTACGCCGACGCCGACGCTCGGGTGACTGCAATAGCTGTCCTTATTCTACGAATAGTGGAGCTAAAATGCCTTGTCCTAGGATCCTCAAACTTTACCTCGAGGTTTGTCATCAACAGTAGATGACCCCTATTGATTTTAAGGTAAGTAGGTCAAAGGTCATTGTGACCTTTACCATTTCTGACTATTGGGCTGCCATGGGGGCTTACGTTTTTTACAAAAAACATATCTTGTTTAAATTGACTTGGTGCATAAAGTGACCATTCATCTAATCTAATAAAAAAGCTTAGTGGTTTAGCAATGTAAAATATTTATGTTAAGCCAATGCAGACGCAAGTTTTAGAATTCAATTATGTATATCAATTAGGTATACACTTTTTGAAAGAAAATTAATTGGATTCGTGCAATATTGTTATCATTGCATTTCATTATTTTTTCCACATAATCAATAACTTAACAAGAGGGCCCAAAGGGCCCTAGGTCGCTCACCTGTCGAACTTGACCTAGATTTTGTTGAGATGATCATTGTGACCAAGTTTTATACAGATTAGGCCAATATTGTGACCTCTAGTGACTTCACAAGGTTTTTATATGATTGACCTAATGACTTACTTTTTTACCCCAGATGACCCAATATCGAACTTGACTTAGATTTTGTTGAGATGATCATTGTGACCAAGTTTCTTAAAGATCAAGCCAAAACTGTGACCTCTAGTGACTCCACAAGGTTTTTCTATTATTTGACCTAGTGACCTAGTTTTTTATCCCGGATCACCCAATATCAAACTTGATCTAGATTTTGTTGAGATGATCATTGTGACCAAGTTTCATAAAGATTAGACCAAAATTGTGACCTCTAGTGACTATGCAATGTTTTTCTATGATTTGACAATGTGACCTAGTTTTTGACCCAAGATGACCCAATATCGAACTTGACCTAGATTTTGTTGTTATGATCATTGTAAACAAGTTTCGTAACGATCAGGTCAAAACTGTGACCTCTAGTGAGTATGCAAGGTTTTTCTATGATTTGACCTTGTGACCTAGTTTTTGACCCCAGATGACCCAATATCGAACTTGACCTACATTTTGTTGTGTTGATCATTGTGACCAAGTTTCGTAAAGATTATGCTAAAACTGTGACCTCTAGTGACTACACAAGGTTTTTCTATGATATGACCTTGTGACCTAGTTTTTGACCCCGGATGACCTAATATCGAACTTGACCTAGATTTGGTTGAGATGATCATTGTGACCAAGTTTCATAAAGATTAATTCAAAATTTTGACCTCTAGTGACTACACAAGGTTTTTCTATGATTTGACCTTGTGACCTAGTTTTTGACCCCGGATGACCCAATATCGAACTTGATCTAGATTTTGTTAGGATGATCATTGTGACCAAGTTTCATAAATATTAAGTCAAAATTGTGACCTCTAGTGACTACACAAGGTTTTTCTATCATTTGACCTAGTGACCTAGTTTTTTACCCCAGATGACCCAATATCAAACTTGGCCTAGATTTTGTTGAGATGATCATTGTGACCAAGTTTCATAAGGATTAGGCTAAAATTGTGACCTCTAGTGTCTACACAAGCCAATTGTTGACGGACGGACGACGGACGGACGGACGACGGACGAAGAGTGATTACAAAAGCTCACTCTGTCACTTTGTGACAGGTGAGCTAAAAAGATATTCATTATTTCTTATATCAAATATACACCAACAAATATTTCATAACATTTATAAGCAACTCATATATATATATCATAGTTTTTTGAAATGTTTTAGGCTAAACAGATACTTACCAATGCCAAATCTTGAATTTTGTTATCTAAGTCTGTCCCAGGTAAATACACACCAGCTGAATGTACAAGCTGAAAAGCAATGTGTCGTTTTCATGTAGACAACTCATCTTCCACAATTGGCAATAAAGCTGGTGGTCACCAAACAATATGTGCTCGAATAACTGGTTGAGCAGATCATATTCTTGCGTGTGACATTAAATCGGGTAAAACCATATAGCTACATAAATGATTTCTCAAGGTCGTCACCTGATCCTGACCTTTATGCATGAATACATTTTATGTTTTTTGCATTGGATATATAAATTTCCGCGAGCAAATCGTGCAATATTGGCCCTTTAGATGTGTGTTGGTATTATACCTCGAGTGTCTTCGTGATACTTGGAATGCAAGTGATGCTATATCTTTGTTGCATCAATGCATTTTCAAAAAAAGTGAACTGTATAACTGAAAAATCATTGTGTTAGCTTTAAATTGGTACCTCAATTTACAAAATCCTTCCAGTGTAGCTGTAACAATAGGTTGATAAACACTGCCTACTTGTGTACACATGTACTAATGCTAAAATGATTGGGAAAATGTCTCTTTTTTCTGATCAAATTTGGTCCCATTTAAGAATCGTTGTTTTCTTAATGCGGTAGCAAATACCAAACATTAAGTTAGGTTGTATGGTGAAATGGCGCAATGTAATGTATTATTCATCAGCTACTTGGTAGAAATTTAAAAATGGTGTAAAATGTTTTTTGGAAATAAACCTCATGCATGGCATCCAACTAGAAAAGGGTTGCAACCATCCAATATCTTATGGAAACGGATGGCAGATTTACAAATAGGCAAGTGGCTCAATATGTTGGCACATCATTAGGAGCTATTCATACAATTATCAAGCATATTACAAAAATGAGGAAGTGCAGTTTGGATACTCCTATCTGCTTTGAGGCGCCAGCACACATGTTCTTACAAACTGACAAAAATAATTGAAACCATTTTCTTAAAATAAAAATGTCGACCGTTTGCAAATGTCATGACCATAACCGAGACGTGTGTTCAATTTGTACCCACTGAATAGACCCATAAACAAATATGGGCCAGCAAAGATAGAAGAAAAGCTAGCATTGCAAAACGCACCATGAGCGCCAGTAGAAACGTACACATTTCCTATACATGTATAAACCAAATGTTCACAACCTGAACCCTATGTGGTATATAAAAAGGTCAATGGGTCAATGCCAAGTTTAACGAAGGTACAATCCTTCAGAAATGGAAAATATACTCCGATGATCGCTGCCCAGCCACATGTTAAAAGGATATGACATGCTGTTGCAGAGCAATAAGCCTCCACATGCAGCAGCCATTCACGCGAATTTCTGAGAAACTGAGAAAGGTGATTGAGCTTCCCAACCATCCTTGTGTCAAGCATTGTCCTTCCTGGTCTTTATTTGCCTCCAAGACTCTTAAAATGCATTGTCGGAAAATATATCAGGTACGTTAAAATATCGGTTTGGCTCTTGTCAAGTATATGCACAGTGACCCTATGAATTACACAGGTATTCGGCATGTTGGCTGTGACCCCCACCCCCTGCCAGTGAACCACTCTACAACCTATACAGGGAGCTTAAACATGTTTAAATAGTGTCCGAACAACATAAAATAACATTTCATTAAATATCTGAAAAATCCCCTTGGTGTCTTATAACATTAGTAGAAGGTAAACAAGAATGTCACTGTCAGCTACGACTCAACTTCACAGAAGCACTTCAAAGTTCTACAAATATGGACCCAGCTTAACAACTACCAGCTATTTTCATGTGGGAAGGGTACCCCTATATAATTAAACACCAACAACTACTGGACCTTCACCAATTCGTCGATCACAGAGTCCTAAACTCTCGACGTACATTTTGTACGTTGGTATACTTACAAGTGATGTGAAGTCGGTGCTCGATTTGCACGTATGCAAAGCGCTTGGTACATGTTTATACTACGGTCAAACTATCGTCAATATGCGGTCCAAAAATGACACCTATCGCGGCGATCAACCCAGTTTTGGGCCGTATATTGGCGATAGTTTGGTCGCAGAATAAACATGTACCAAGTGCTTTGCAATACTGATCAAACTGTCAAATGTTTAGAACCGAAAGTTGGATTTACAAATTTACTGTTTACAGCTTCATTAGACCTCGAAACATCAGGGTTACCAATCGTAAGTGCTTTATTTAAACTTACTGGCATGCATTTTCTCAGTTATTGTTGCTACCTGCGTAATACGTGCAAATCAAACACCGACTTCACATGTAAGCCTACCAACGTACACATTGACAGTGACTTTCTTGTTTACCTTCTACTAATATTATAAGACACCAAGGGGATTTTTCAGATATTTAATGAAAATTAATGTTATTTTATGTTGTTCGGACACTATTTAAACATGTTTAAGCTCCCTGTATGGTTTGTAGAGTGGTTCACTGGCAGGGGGTGGGGGTCACAGCTAACATGCCGAATACCTGTGATGAATTATAACAAAATCATATTTTAACAAGAGCACCGCCTTGCGGGTGCAGAGGCTCATCTGACCATTGTCACTGTAAAAAAGGCCCATTACCCTTGCATAAAGAAGGGCAGTGTTATGAGTCTTGCTAAAAAAGTGAGGTATTGATGGTGAAAAAAGGGGCAATAACTCTTGCAAATCGCTGATCAGAGTTATGAGTCATGCTTGACATGGTCAGGTATTAATGGTGAATAAGTGTTGAAAGTTTCAAAGCAATAGTCCACATGGTGCATGGGAAAAGTGGACCTAAACACAAAAATTAACGAAGGAATGTTCTAAGTAAAAAAAGGGGCAATAACTCACATAAAATACAGATCAGAGTTATGGTTCATACTTGCCATTGTCAAGTATTGATGGTGAACAGTTGGTGAAAGTTTCAAAGCAATAGCCCACATAATGTATGAGAAAAAAGAACCTAAACACAAAACTTAACTTAATTTTCTGAGTCCAAAAAGGGGTAATAACTCTTGCAAAATGCAGATCAGTGTTATGGTTCTTGCTTGACATGGTCAGGTGTTGATGGTTAACAAGTGTTAAAAGTTTTAAAGCAAAAGCCCACATAGTGTATGAGAAAAGTGGACCAAAACACAAAACTTAACCAAGGAATTTTCTGAGACCAAAAAGGGGAAATAACTCGCGCAAAATGCTGATCAGAGTTATTGTTCTTGCTTGACATGGTCAGGTGTTGATGGTGAACAGGTGTTAAAAGTTTCAAAGCAATAGCCCACAAGTGTATGAGAAAAGTGGACCTAAACACAAAACTTAACCTAATAATTTTCTAAGTCCAATAAGGGGCAATAACTCATGCATAATGCAGATCAGAGTTATGAGTCTTGCTTGACATGGTCAGGTATTGATGGTGAAAGGTGTTGAAAGTTTCAAAGCAATAACTCTGATAGTTTAGGAGAAAAGTGGACCTAAACACAAAACTTAACCAAGGAATTTTCTGAGTCCAAAATGGGGAAATTACTCATGCAAAATGCAAATAAGAGTTATGAGTCTTGCTGGACATGGTCAAGTATTGATGGTAAACAGGTGTTGAAAGTTTCAAAGCAATAACTTTGATAGTTTAGGAGAAAAGTGGACTTAAACGCAAAACTTAACCAAGGCATTTTACTTTCTAAGTTCAACAAAAGGGCCCAAAGGGCCATAGGTCGCTCACCTGTCCTAGTAGTTCATGCACCCCTAATGGTAGCCTCTATTGCATGTACAAGGTTTTCATATTGTCTTATGCTTTATAATTTACATCACATTTTGACCCAATGACATATTGAAGTGATTTGACCTTGTGACCTAGTTTTTGACCCCGGATGACCCAATATTAAACTTGACCTAGATTTTGTTAAGATGATAATTGTGACCAAGTTTCATAAAGATTAGACAAAAATTGTGACCTCTGGAGACTACACAAGGTTTTTCTATGATTTGACCTTGTAACCTTGCTTTTGACCCTGGATGACCCAATATCGAACTTGATCTAGATTTTGTTGAGATGATCATTGTGTACAAGTGTCATAAAGATTAGGCTAAAATTGTGACCTCTAGTGACTACACAAGGTGTTTCTATGATTTGACCTTGTGACCTCGTTTTTGACCCCGGATGACCCAATATCCAACTGGACCTAGATTTTGTTAACATGATCATTGTGACCAAGTGTCATAAAGATTAAGCCAAAAGTTTGACCTTTAATGACTACACAAGGTTTTTCTACGATTTGACCTTGTGACCTTGTTTTTGACCCCTGATGACCCAATATCGAACTTGAACTAGATTTTCTTGAGATGATCATTGTGACCAAGTTTCATAAAGGTTAGGCCAAAAGTGTGGCCTTTAGTGACTACACAAGGTTTTTCTATGATTTTACCTTGTGACCTAGTTTTTGACCCGGATGAACCAATATCGAACTTGACCTAGATTTTGTTGAGATGATCATTGTGACCAAGTTTTATAAGGATTAAGCCAAAATTGTGACCTCTAGCGACTACACAAGGTTTTTCTATTATCTGACCTTGTGACCTAGTTTTTGACCCCAGATGACCCGATATCGAACTTGACCTAGATTTTGTTAATATGATCATTGTGACCAAGTTTCATAAAGATTAAGTTAAAATTGTGACCTCTAGTGACTACACAAGGTTTTTCTAAGATTTGACCTTGTGACCTAGTTTTTGACCCCTGATGACCCAATATCGTACTTGACCTAGATTTTGTTAAAATGATCATTGTGACCAAGTTTCATTATGATTAAGCTAAAACTGTGACCTCTAGTGTCTACACAAGTAATTGTGGACGGACGACGGACGGACGTTCCAACATTTGGGGTTTACGGGACTTTTCCTTTGATCTTTATGGGTTTTTTTCCACATAAACTATGGATTTCCTTCTTTATTTAACTAATATTATGGACGGAATTAACCTCATAAACCATTGGATGTTGGCCCGGACAGACAGACGGACGGACGACGAGTGATCACAAAAGCTCACTCTGTCACTTTGTGACAGGTGAGCTAAATAGGGGCAATAATTCTTACAAAATGAGTTTTGGGTCTTGTTTTTCAGGCTCAGGTATTGATGGTGAACAGGTGTTGCAAGTTTCAAAGCAACAGCTTTGATAGTTTATGAAAAAAGTTTACCTAAACACAAAACTTAACCAAGCAACGCCGACGCCGATCAAGTGATGACAATAACTAATCTTTTTTTCAAAATTCAGATGAGCTGAAAATGAATTATCTAATTAAAACTTAGCATATATATGAATACTGCAAGGGGATCAAAAGCTTATTTCATTAAAATCCATCGAGGATACATTATTATGGGCTTAGTTGCATTCCAATTTGAACACCCCTCGTGCAACCGAGACTATAAATATAGACAATATATCAGCTGTTGAATTATGCTAATAGTAGGTCGACAGTCGCGTCAAACTCGCCGGACTATACATACATTATTTCTGCAGAATCTGAGCCTTGTAATATCAGCTTCGACTGAAAAATCTGTTGGATGCGGATTGTTCCACACAGGATCTCTGGGGTAACGCAAACCACAAACATTTCTCAAAAGTAAGACTAGCAAGGTGAAGTCAAATTGTGACGAGGTTGGGTAGTTTGCAAATGGCCGTAGAAGCTTCCTTTGAGCACTGCTTAACACCCGCTTGAACTGAGCAGAATTCAGAGTAGACAAATGCTGTGGGTTCGTATCCAAATATCTTCTGAAGTCGTGCCCAACCCGATAATCAAATAGCTGTCGAAGTACTTTGGAACCAAACTCTACCAACATGTATTGGTACGTAAAAAGGGGTAGATCTACAATAAAAAGTGTACACATCATTAAATATTCCTAAGACAGTAAATAATAGGGCCTCAAATGTTACATGCAACAGTTACGCCAACTTTAATTCAAAAGGGGTCCTAGATCACTAGCCTGTAATGGTAGTACATCAGGACTTACTACATTTGCCACTTCTGACAGAAATGCAAGAAAATGCAGCTTCTATTGCGTGTACAATGTTTTCATATTGCTTTATCTAGCGACCATGTCAGCAGACTCATATTGAACCATGATTTTATCTAGACAACCACTTTGTCCAATTGTATTATGAACCAGTGAAAAATACATTCTCTATAGCATACAAAACTTTTTTTCCAGTGGTTTGATCTAGTGACCTAGTTTTTTTATGCCAGATAACCCAATATCGCACCTAATCTAAACTTTCTTGAGATGATCATAGCGACCAAAATTTATAAATATTAGGCAGAAAGTTTGTCTATATAGTTACTACACAAGAGTTTTAAATGATTTGAGCTAGTGACCTAGTTTTGTACCCAAGATGACCTTATATCAAATTTGACAAAGAATTGTGACGATCATTGTGACCTCTAATGAGTACACAAGGTTTTTTTATGATTTGATCTAGTGGCTAAGATTTTGTCCCCCCCCCCGATGACCCAATATCGAAATAAAACTAGATTTTGTTGAGATGATCATTGTGATCAAGTTTTTTTAAAGTATATATATATATATATATATATATGTTATATGCATTGGGTTTTCGATTAAATAATTGAGTTTTGATACTCATTTCGTCATTTTTTTTATTTTGATATATACGTTCTGGGGACGGACAGCATTCCTTTTTTGTATATATATATATATTATATATATATACATGTATGTGCTAGTATGATTTTGCCTTTTTGAAGGTCAATATATGTGGATATACAGAGCTATATATATATATATCTAGTTCGTTTTTCAACAAGTCGTTTAAAATTACATGTACATTGTAATACTATGTGCAACAATTATGCTATTCAACACATTATTAACTGAATATGTGGAAAAAAGATATGAACATGACATGCCACAGTGGGACAGTGTAAATTATAAACAACAGTTCGGTGGCACGATGGTCTTGAGATAAAGCTATTGACTGCGTATTGACAGGACCCTGACTTGATTGACAGATTCTTAGTCAGGCACTTGTAAAACTTTCTGAAACGCATTTCAGTGCTTTCAATCAAACTAGAGCAAATTCGTTGGTAACCCAGAAGTAGCCTCTCGTGTATCGGCACTGCACACCCGGAATGTTAAAGAACCGACGACACACAGTGTCCTAACTGGCAGGGAAAACATAATGTATCAGCAGCAAGCGAACAAACGATCGAACAAACAGTAAGTTATGAAGAGTCTTACATTCTTGTTCGGCCATAATCCGCAATAATTGTAATCACAATTTCATCCAGAAATATGCCACTATGACACGGTACGTTCACATTGGCTGATCCAACACCTGTGTTCCTGCAAGAAGTAGTACTCAATGATAAAGGGGAGATAATCAAGTAAGTTTTATCCTACCAGGCTATACTGTATCTTCCTCGTTGAATTTAACACATGTTCTATTTTAACAGGATAACCCCGGTAAGGTACCTTGTTTCATAAGAAATTAAATGTTAAAAACAACCGAATTACATTAATAATGTCATGATAATTTATTGCAAGGTTTGTTTATTATCTGAACAGATTAAACTGATACTCTGATCAAATTCTGTATACGCCCGACTGTACTTGTGTGTTTATTTTTACTATATGTGCAATAATCTCTGCATTTGTAACAAAATCGAAAGAATCAAGCATGAATAGTAGCGTAGTGGAAACGTTTGCACCTTAAACGCCAGTGGTCGCAAGTTCGAAACTTACTGTTACCTTTTGACATTAATATTTTTACTCAAGGGGTTTATGTTTAAACTTTTAAACATTTTACCGTACGATCTTATATTATTTTGTCTTTATATTCGCTTTTTGTTATATTTTCAACTGCATTTTTCTTTTATTTCAAGTAAATGAAAAACGTTTCAACGACTTGGCCATTATAATTTTTAGTTTCATGTATGACTGAATTGGGTAATAGATATGTAAACATAATGGTATTGTGTAGGGCCTAAATTAAAATATTCTTTGTTTCCCCATCCCCTACCTACCCGATTAAAAAGGGCCCTACCCAAAATATTTTATTGCCCAAATTGAAAAAATATATTTTTTATTCAAAATTGGAAGTGAAAATTTTATTTTTTTGTTTACTGGCTTCTTTTTACCATTAAATTTAAGATTGTTGGTTTTCACCTTAGAGTTGATTCTAAATTTCATTATTTGTATGTCTTATCCAATAACTATCATACTGAAACAATTCCAAAAAAAAGTATTTACCCTACCTACCTACCCATTCTAAATCGGCTAGGGCCGGGAAGGGGAAACCAAGAATATTTTAAGTTCGGCCTAGCTGAAACATACTGCTTTTAAATGATATATGTCAGTCAACTGGCTATAGACTGTCACATGATATAATCTAGGGCTGACAATTGTCACTTTACATTGAGCTAAAGAACACATTTATTTAGTGGTTTGCGACCTAACTATCGATAATCTATCCCACCCACCACCCTTTCGTATGAAAACGAAAGTAGGTACAATTATATGTAATTGTTGTATTTTGATTTCCGGCGATTCATTTTGAAGCACCAATGTGGTCATTTTTCTCTAACGTTTCGTTTTTGATGAAACTGTAAGAACTATTAACATTAATGTTCATTTTGAACAAGTGAATGCTACCGAGCGTGACTGTTCTGCCCTTAGACCGACAGATAGACAACGACTAATTCTTTTGCTTCAAGATTTAATATCGTAAGTACTGAAAATAGACAAAACCCAACCTTACAATCAAATAACAACAACACACACACACACACACACACAATATCATAGTCAATATAGAAAAGAATTCAGAGTAAAATTCTTCAACTTACAATCAAGAAAAGTTCTTCAACTAACTAGTATGTAAAGTTAACAGATGATAATAATTCTAACTATACCTATATTCAAATGTAAATCCTCAGTTATAGTACACTTTGGCGTGTATTCAGTTTTAAAGATAATAAACAATACAAATTACAGAACCATCATAATTGGTACAAAAGGTAAAAAAGACTTCATATTGTAAACCTACATCATGGTAGTCAAACAAACAAAGACATCAGCAGTCCACAGAGTGCTTCCTGTGTTAGTTATACCATACTGCATACATGAACATGTTAAACCATACTGTAAAGAAAACAAGTAACATGGAATTATACACTTGCAAAAATAACAAAGGACCCAAAGAAAATCGAATAAAATTACGTCCTAAGATTCTATAATGAGAAAACATTATGAAATAAAATATAAATGACTTATCAAGTTCAAACCATATTACTCAACTAATTATATGAACTTTAGACAAAGGGAGATTACTGTGTATGACTTCGGTCATAGAAAATTTGGCACCCTCTGACCTAATACGGAAATGGACCGGCATGGCACGGCATTTAGCCTGACTTTAACTATCAATGAAAATAACCAATATAATAGGCCATAATTGCCTTACAGAGAATTTCTAATACAGTGAACAATTAAAACATATATTTATACATCTATAGACATCAAAACACGAACAGAACTTACACAATGCGGGTAAAAACACCGCCTTTGAAAAGACAAGCCTTCTTCGCGGCAAAATTTAGGCGAACGTTATACTAGCACAAGCGTGCGAACAGGTCAAATTAAGAGCGGTTAAACACCGCTAAAAACTGTTCCAACACAGTGACCATCCCAAATACTGGCTCGTAATTAAAAGTTCCGTAATTAAACACGAACAGACCTGAGACTAAATAAACAAGACACTACAACACAGTCTACTTAGTAAAATGAATCACGGATAGTATATATGGTTATAGTAATATAATAGATTTACCATGAATACTAGATCCAGCTGAACAAAACAACAAAATCAAGTATCATTTTTAACAAAATCAAGCTGGCGAACGATAGGCCTAAGTTTCAACGATAAGTCTAGCCAACGATAAGAAAAGGTAACACACCACTAAATTTCCTACCCAACAATAATCTTGAACGGGTAGTCGAGGGGCAACCAGACTGTGTGACCCCGGAAAACCGAGTATGTACAATGTAGATGTGGCCTGGCTGACGAGAGTCGAACGAGAGCGTCACTAGGCCCCTATCTTGTGGCTGAAAGAGGGCCAGGTCCCGAAAGTAGCCATAAAAGCAGTATGCAATGGACGACTATGGATGGGTTCGAGCCTTTGTAGAGCCCAAACCAGGCAGTGCGACCCCGGAAGACCGGGTATACAAACGTAGTGTATGCTCTTATGAGTCGAACGAGACCATCCGCACGTTCCTATCTTGGGTCTGATAGTGGCTATTGGCCGGGCCTCGTAGTGGCTATAGTAGCAGTGTATTGAACTTTGCGTTTTGGTACGGTTTCGATCCCAACAAAGTCTAAACTTGGCTGTGTAACCCCGGTAGACAGGGTATGTAGATGTAGGCCATGCTGACGAGAGTCGAACGAGAGCGTCACTAGGCCCCTATCTTTGGGCTGAAAGAGGGGCCAGGTCCCCAAAGTAGCCATAAAAGCAGTATGCAATAGGCGACTTTGGGTGAGTTCGAGCCCTTGTAGAGCCAAAGATAGGACACCAGTAAGGGTCTCATTTTATTCGTATGAGCGTGCGCTACGCCTGTATATCCGGTCTTCCGTGGTCACACAGTCAAGTTTGTGCTGTTCAGGGGCTCGAACCCACTGAAGTGCACCTATTATATAATGCTCTATGGCAACATTTTGGGTCTGACCCCTCTTTAAGTCCAAAGATAGGACTCAAGTAAGTGTCCCATTGTATTGGTATGGGCGTGTGCTATGTCTTTATATCCGGTCTACCGGGGTCACACATACTAGTTTGGATTGCACAGGGGTTCGAACCCACTGAAGTGTACCTATTGTATAGTGTTCTATGGCTACGTTTGGGATCTGGTCCCTATTTCAGCCCTAAGATAGAACCCCAGTCAGGGTCTCATTTTATTCGTATGAGCATGTGCGACGTCTGTATACCTGGTGATTTGGGATCACACAGCCTAGTTTTGGTGTACAGGGGATCGATTCCACAATAATTACAAAAGTGTTCGGGTCTAGTGTTAAGTGCTCAGGAGATATGGCTACTTTTTGGGTCTGGTCCCTCTTTCAGTCCCAAAATAGGACTCTAGCCAGTGTCTCATTTTGTTCGAATGAGCATGTGCTTCGTCTGTATACCCGGTCAACCGGGTTCACACAGCCTTGTTTGTGCTGTACAGGGGCTCGAACCCACTGAAGTGTATACCAATTGTATAGTGCTCTATGGCTACGTTTATGCCTTGTTTTTCTTTCAGCCCCTATGTATAGGACCCTAGTGAGGGTCTCGCTCGGTCTCATTTGATTTGTCAGTTTTTACGGGGTGTTTCAGGTGTGTCAGAGCAGGCTTTAGACTATGTTATCCGAACATCTAAATATCAGAATAAGAGTACTATACATTGTTGGAAAATTCAACTCCTGGTCAATCAAGTCCAAACATTAATGAAACAAATAACAGAGAATATCATATGCGCTTACTCTTTGTTGGTTTCATAATTCATTCCCAATATGTATTACTTTTAAGCGATAAAACATAGTATAAACGTGGTGCGTTATTGTTGGCTAGGAAATTTAGTGGTGTTGAACCTACCTTATCGTTGGATGGAGTAATTGTTCGCTGTTATCGCTCGCTGGCTTGATTTTATCTTTTTTTCTCGATTCGGAGTATCAAGTTGTCACAAGTTATATTATGTCAGATCTATGCCCATATGGGCCTTGGCTACAAATAAAAACTTGAAACATGAAACAAGACGAGGTGCTTCCCCTAGACTGATGTTTACGCTAGATTTTATATTCAAATGTGTGTGTAAAATTACCTTTTTTCGCCTGATAAAGGTACTATTAAGGCAATACACTATCGATTTTTTTATCTCGCCGTATGATTACATAGTTAGTACATACCGGCCCACCAAAAATAAGTATATATACATTGTATGTTATTTGCCCACTTGCCTGTAATGATACTATTTTAAGAACAGTAAAGCAACAATAGATTTTACGAAAATGCATACTTTTGTTTATTAAATGGAAAGGCTATACATTAGTTGGTACCCTAGGTGCAAAATCTAAAGTTTGTTTGTCCCACTTGAATGGTAACTTTGTCACAAAAAGATGGAAAATTCAGCCTTTTTGGTCACATGATTATTTTAGTTCCGAACATCTTCAATTTTATTTTTATCTCTATTTAGACTCATTTAGTAACTGTAGTTTCAGAAACTAGTAAAATTATGACCGTCTGATAAAACGATATGGATTAATGTAACCAAGTTTAATTTTGCCACAATCATTTACTGTATACTTATTTTTGGTTGGCACTGTAGATATACCACTGAGGGGTTTTGTCCCTACTCCGTCAGTGTCTTTCCCTACGTCGCTTCTTTACACATAGCTGTGATCATTTATATCTGCAAAGAATACGAGGATCTTTATATAATCTTTGATATATGTTAAATTCCTTAAAAACAAATGTGTTTATTAAACAATTAACATATAAATGAAACTATTTTACTTTAAAACATTTTCTCATATTAAACTAAATAGAATGTGTGAATATTTAACTGAAGTTTGATTGTTATAGTTTTAAATGCAACTTTTAGAGAACATGCATGTATATATGTATGTATTTTACGCATCGTATTTACATAGCATTAATGTCAATTCCTCATATTTACATGTATAGTACATGTATTGTGTGTAATGAGATATTTTATGTTATGTTAGGTAAGAGGAGGAAACCACTGTGGGGTTATTGGATATTGGCGCAGTGTCTTTTGAGAGTTTTCGTTCTTGCACTGTGTTCAAACATAAGCTAGTAAGCACTATACATGTATATAATCTAGTAAACAATATACATAATCTAGTAAGCAATATACAGAATCTAGTAAGCGATATACGTAATCTAGTAGACCGTATATACAATTTAGTAAACTGTATGCATAATCTAGTAAAAAGTATATAAAATCTAGAAAACAATATACGTAATCTATTATACAATAAACATAATCTAGTTAACTGTATACATAATCTAGTGAACAGTTTACATAATCTAGTAAACACTAAACAGTATACATAATATAGTAAACACTATACATAATATATTAAGCAGTATACATAATCTAGTATGCAAAATATATAATCTAGTAAACAATATACATTTTATGGCTACATTTCTATAGTTGATCTTACAATGTACTCGGGTTATAAACATGCAACAATGGTGGTATTACCATAGTAGAATCCACAGATTAACAGGCGCTTTTAACGTACAGATTGGCAGGCTATCAAAGTCGTATCGTTTTTATGCCCCCCTATCGATAGATGGGGGGCATATAGTGATTCACCTGTCCGTCCGTCCGTCCGTTCGTCCGTCCGTCCGTCCGTCCGTCCGTCCTGGTTAACCCAAATTGACCGTTTCTTCTAGCATTAATATGGCTTGCTACAAAGCTTTCATACTTGCATGGATGTTGTGTATGAACACTCTCCACACGCCAGTATCACCTAACCCCATTTTGACCTTCACCTTGACCTAATTTTGGACATAGACTTATTTATGGACAAGGCTTCCACAGGGGGCATAAGCGTTTATTGAACGCAGTCTTGTTCTCTTTTAAAGTCCAGATTGCCAGGCTATCAAAGTCGTATCGTTTTGCGCTTTTAAAGTCCAGATTGTCAGGCTATCAAAGTCGTATCGTTTTTCTCTTTTAAAGTCCAGATTGTCAGGCTATCAAAGTCGTATCGTTTTTCTCTTTTAAAGTCCAGATTGGCAGGCTATCAAAGTCGTAACGTTTTTCTCTTTTAAAGTCCAGATTGGCAGGCTATCAAAGTCGTATCGTTTTTCTCTTTTAAAGTCGAGATTGGCAGGCTATCAAAGTCGTATCGTTTTCTCTTTTAAAGTCCAGATTGTCAGGCTATCAAAGTCGTATCGTTTTTCTCTTTTAAAATCCAGATTGTCAGGCTATCAAAGTCGTAACGTTTTTCTCTTTTAAAGTCCAGATTGTCGGGCTATCAAACTCGTATCGTTTTTCTCTTTTAAAGTCCAGATTGTCGGGCTATCAAACTCGTATCAATTCTGCTCTTTAAAAGTCCAGATTGTCAGGCTATCAAAGTCGTATCAATTCTGCTCTTTAAAAGTCCAGATTGACATGCTTTCAAAGTCGTATCAATTCTGCTCTTTAAAAGTCAAGATTAACAGGCTCTTAAATTCGTATGGTTTTGCTCTTTTAATCTCCAGATTGACAGGCTATTAAATTCGTATGGTACGTTTTACTATTTTAATCTCCAGATTGACAGGCTGTTAAATTCGTATGGTTTTGCTCTTTTAATCTCCAGATTGACAGGCTATTAAATTCGTATGGTTTTGCTCTTTTAATCTCCAGATTGACAGGCTATTAAACTCGTATGGTTTTACTCTTTTAATCTCCAAATTGACAGGCTATTAAACTCGTATGGTTTTGCTCTTTTAATCTCCATATTGACAGGCTATTAAACTCGTATGGTTTTGCTCTTTTAATCTCCAAATTGACAGGCTATTAAATTCGTATGGTTTTGCTCTTTTAATCTCCAGATTGACAGGCTATTAAATTCGTATGGTTTTGCTCTTTTAATCTCCAGATTGACAGGCTATTAAATTCGTATGGTTTTGCTCTTTTAATCTCCAGATTGACAGGCTATTAAATTCGTATGGTTTTGCTCTTTTAATCTCCAGATTGACAGGCTATCAAATTCGTATGGTTTTGCTCTTTTAATCTCCAAATTGACAGGCTATTAAATTCGTATGGTTTTGCTCTTTTAATCTCCAAATTGACAGGCTATTAAACTCGTATGGTTTTGCTCTTTTAATATCCAAATTGACAGGCTATTAAACTCGTATGGTTTTACTCTTTTAATCTCCAAATTGACAGGCTATTAAATTCGTATGGTTTTGCTCTTTTAATCTCCAAATTGACAGGCTATTAAATTCGTATGGTTTTACTCTTTTAATCTCCAGATTGACAGGCTATTAAATTCGTATGGTTTTGCTCTTTTAATCTCCAGATTGACAGGCTATTAAATTCGTATGGTTTTGCTCTTTTAATCTCCAGATTGACAGGCTATTAAACTCGTATGGTTTTACTCTTTTAATCTCCAAATTGACAGGCTATTAAATTCATATGGTTTTGCTCTTTTAATCTCCAGATTGACAGGCTATTAAATTCGTATGGTTTTACTCTTTTAATCTCCAGATTGACAGGCTATTAAATTCGTATGGTTTTGCTCTTTTAATCTCCAGATTGACAGGCTATTAAATTCGTATGGTTTTGCTCTTTTAATCTCCAGATTGACAGGCTATTAAACTCGTATGGTTTTGCTCTTTTAATCTCCAAATTGACAGGCTATTAAACTCGTATGGTTTTGCTCTTTTAATCTCCAAATTGGCAGGCTATTAAATTCATATGGTTTTGCTCTTTTAATCTCCAAATTGACAGGCTATTAAATTCGTATGGTTTTGCTCTTTAAATCTTCAGTTTGACAGGCTATCAAAGTCGTATCATTTTGCTGTTTTAAAGTTCAGTTTGCTCCTTTTCGCTAGAATATTCCTTTAGGTACTTTAGAGTAACCGACTTGCATGTGGTCGTTCACGGCGGCATTCGCCTCATTTAGACTTTTGTTTTTTTCAATCCCTCACGGATCGTATCATTGATTTTGTTTGACTGTTTTATCATTGGAGATCAATTTAATCAGACATCGAGAATCGCGTTTCTCTCACGAGACATCAAGATGTTAGATTCAACCCAACATGCCGTGTATGTATACTTGATTAAATCAACAACATTTTGTAAACTCTGTATGTTTGATGAACGAATAATCTTAGTTTGATGTTCCAGTTTATATCCACTCTCGTCCTAGCAATGCAATGTCGTTTTATAACTTTAAAGTTAGAATGTTTTGCGAGATCAAACTTCCGCGAATTTGTTATTCAGAAATAATTCGCGAGTTTAAATGATCCCGATTTTTTATCTTCACAAAGAGCTAATTTCTGTGTTATACAGCCGTTGATTAAGGTTATGAACATACGTTTTCGTGAATTTATCAATTTCACGAATATAGCGGAAATTAATCATTCGCTACAAAATTTTTCTCTTACACTAATGTGTCAAATAGGATATCCATTGAATAAAATATCATTAGTGTTCAAATAGTAGATATCTGGTAATTGTAGAGTTTCTAAGTGCGAAATGAAGAATGTGCCTACTCTTAGAATTGTGAATATCTAGAATGATCTATCTAGGACCATACCAAATCATTATTTCGTTTAGCGTCCACCCTAAGTTCGAAAATCTATCTAACAAACATGTCGCACCGACTTCTATACTCATCGTAATACATTATAGCCTACTGGCTGGCGACCACCAAATCCGGACGACCACCAATCCGGACAGACTCAAAAACGCTTTATAGAGGCCATTCATTTTGATCATCGGTTGTCAATCAATTAGACGCTTGATTTTCGTCAACACAACGAAGTAGCAACGATTAAAGTTAAATATTTTACAAGATGTCGCATTTATTTTCGTCTGCACCCGCGAAGCTTGTTTACATTACGGGGAAAGTCGAAAATCTTATAACTGCGCATGCGCAATACTTCTGCGCAGCCCCGAAATGTAAACTACGGTCCTGTTGCTAAAATGAGGTGAGCCGATGCAATGTTTTCTGACAGATAAACCAGAAAAATATAGCTTTAGTAAAGTTCGTGCAGAGTTTCAAAAACATCGTACAACGTCATTTTGTATCAAAATGCCCGCTTTGAAAAGTGAACGTTTAAAATTTTACCGCTAAGTTTCGATCGATATTTTTCCAATATTCACGGGAGATAAGTCGTACAAATTTTGTACAAACCGTTTACTTGTTCTCTCCCTTAATTCTTACACAGTTTATAAATCCGATATTTAAAGCCTTTTTCGTAATAAAAAACGCGACAACACGGTGTCCGGATTGATGGTCCTGTTGGACTTAAAAATGAGGTGATGAAGTGACCCCTACAAAGGCCCTCAAAAATGCACTTGAGCTATTTTAAGAAGTAAACAAATTAGCTCTTTAGTTCAGAGAGGAACCTAGCTTCGTTCAGGTGAAATTTCATTGACTTGATTTACACATTTCTCGAGTTATAGTGAAAAGTATGCCAAAAGTGTCCGGATGTAGGACACCTGCCAGTATGGCTAACAAATATAGCTTTCATGCAGTGGCAATCATAATAACTCACTGAAATTACCGAAAACGTGTTTGTGTGAAATACAAACTAATTCTGAGCTTAAATTTAGTCAATATTTAATATGACACACAATCTGTACAAATCCCATTGAATCAAATCAAAGGATATGCTAACATAATAAACATTAAAACCTCAAAAAGTGTTGTTTTTTCCTTCTCAAGAAGTCCAAACCTATTAGTCCGCAGACGCTAAACATAGAAAGGATTTGGTATGACCTAGTGTTGGAATTATATATACCAATGGTTCAACTAGTATGATGTGTTGAGTTCGACTTGGTAGATATATAATTATATATTGTATACCAGAAATTGCATTATTGTTATCGATCGTTCGAAGTATGTTAAACATATATCTAGTGCTCGATTCGTTGATATCCAGTGTTCGACCTGTAGATATGTGGTGTTTGACATCTAGTGTTCGACCTGTAGATATGTGGTGTTTGACATCTAGTGTTCCACCTGTAGATATGTTGTGTTTGACATCTAGTGTTCCACCTGTAGATATGTTGTGTTTGACATCTAGTGTTCCACCTGTAGATATGTGGTGTTTGACATCTAGTGTTCGACCTGTAGATATGTTGTGTTTGACATCTAGTGTTCCACCTGTAGATATGTGGTGTTTGACATCTAGTGTTCGACATGTAGATATGTTGTGTTTGACATCTAGTGTTCGACATGTAGATATGTGGTGTTTGACATCTAGTGTTCCACCTGTAGATATGTGGTGTTTGACATCTAGTGTTCGACATGTAGATATGTTGTGTTTGACATCTAGTGTTCGACATGTAGATATGTGGTGTTTGACATCTAGTGTTTAACCTGTAGATATGTTGTGTTCGAATTGTAGACATCTAGTGTTCAACCTGTAGATATGTTGTGTTCGAATTGTAGACATCTAGTGTTCAACCTGTAGATATGTTGTGTTCGAATTGTAGACATCTAGTATTCAACCTGTAGATATGTTGTGTTCGAATTGTAGACATCTAGTGTTCAACCTGTAGATATGTTGTGTTCGAATTGTAGACATCTAGTGTTCAACCTGTATATATGTTGTGTTTGACATCTAGTGTTCAACCTTTATATGTTGTGTTCGAATTGTAGACATCTAGTGTTCAACCTGTAGATATGTTGTGTTCGAATTGTAGACATCTAGTGTTCAACCTGTAGATATGTTGTGTTCGAATTGTAGACATCTAGTATTCAACCTGTAGATATGTTGTGTTCGAATTGTAGACATCTAGTGTTTAACCTGTAGACATGTTGTACCGGTATTTGAATGTACATATCTACTGTTTAAGTGGTCAGTTATCCACATCAACTGATTACTGGCGTTCTGTGATGTAGCCACTTTGATGCTGGCTTATTGTGTAATCTGGTGTGATAGGGTAGTGCTCAAACACGTTCTGAGTTTGCCGGGTGATGACACTGTATAGTATAGGTACGATTCCCACTCGATACATGGAATGACCACTCAGGGAAAGCATAAATGTTATGTGTGTGATATCGGCGTGATAGTCTTCGATGAATTATACACACGATCGTATAATGCAAATGAATTAACCCGGTCCTCGTCCTTTATGCACCAATATATTACATTGTTCTTGTACAGAATATCTTGTACGGGAAAATCGTGTCTTGCCAATAATTTAGATAAGTGCTTATAACACAACTCGTATATATTTGTAATACTCTCGGATTATAAAAAATATAGGCCGAAGTAACATAAAAGATCTGATGATAAATTATGCATAAAGAATTTTCGAGGATCTTGTTAATTTCTTCGCCATATACCTCGGCAAAAAAAACGAAAAAACGTGGATAGAGTAGTTAAATCATTTTAATTTCAATTGAGCAATGCTTCAAAGAATTACAAAATAAGCAAATAAAATGCATATACATGTATTATAGACATACGAATAGATGTAATAATAAATAGAATATTTTTTGTAAAAAATGAATACAAAGGGTCGTTTGATGCATATTATATACAAAGCATTGAGAATAATGACGTCACGATTTAAAACAAATCTTTCAGTACATGAGCAAATAGTTTAAAGTGTGCTGTCTTTAATAAGATTAACCATAAATTGGGCATACGAGGGTTGTTCGAAAAGAAATGCAATTCCATGCATATTTTGGTATTTTTAGGGGTTTCGTGCTTCAAACTTGGCATGTGTACCCATTAGACCATTGTCTGCACTTAAGTAAAATTTAGTTGAAATCCATGCGCCAGATTGGTCATCATGTATGTCGAATTAACACTTACTAATTTATACTAAGCTAAAAAACGTTCGAAATACGTATCGTCAAACTGACTGAAATTATGCCTTATATCAAAGAAATGTCTAAACTTAATTTAAGTGATAAGTTTATACATGATGAACTTTTTGAGAGAAAATGACATCGTAAGGCGTCTTTTAGAATTATAGTACCTTTATTACATGTTTCATAGGTAGGTCAATAGCATCTGAAAGCCAACAACAAAAGTGACCAACTGAAAACAACAACAATCAAACACAACATTGATAAAAAGGAGGATATTCGTCTCAAAGCTGCAATATTAAAAGTTGGACTGTTAGCTGCTCGTTCAAGCTCGAGTTTATCCCAAGTTCTTTTCAGTAGGAAGAACATTCTTGTTAATAACATTTGTATCCACTGCAGGATACCATGCTCATTACGTGGTGCCCAAAACGTCATCTTATTTTAAATGCCATGAAAATATTAAAGTTATACCTCCAATACTTTCAAGAGAAGTTTTTACGTAGTATATAACAAAGGGTAGAACATACGCTCACTATCATTAACCAAAAATAAAGCAGAAATAGCATATACATGCTACCAAGAATTCTAAGAAATCCGTAATTGTAAAACACACACAGTCACTGATAGAAATGATACATTTGATTTTTATCATCCACAAAGGCCTTGCAATTCAAAAACTAGAACCAATGGACACATATGTTCAAAGAATATCCTATATTTAGTGTGTGCGTGGAAAACTTCAGAAATATATCATATAGCGTCACATTGTTAATGGAATAGACCATATGCACATTTCTCATTTCTCACATGCCTCTTCGCACAGGGTTTCTACTGTAAAGTAGTTTTAGAAATAAAAACGCATGAGAATAGTTTATCACTAAGTCTATTCCTAAGACTTAGTCATATGCGAATAATTTTCAGTTTCTAGACTTAAATTGCATGCAGAAGACCATAGGTACGGTTCCAGGAAACCTATTTTGTCAGCCATATTACAGTGCATTAGTGTTGTGCCTATTGCAGATGACAAACCATCCCTTTAATCTTGAATTTAAAGGTTAGATATGTGTGCAATGTGTAAAGGAGAGTTCATTGAAGGGTTTCTGTAAGTTTTATTGTAAATGGTTCTGTCAATAAAAAGTTATAAAGTAAATTGCATTTCTTTTTGAACACCCCTCGTACCTGGGTTGGTATTTTCAAAGCATCTTAGTGGAAAACTTAAATAGTTTTCTTAAGTTAAAAAATTAGGTTGCGCATATTTTCCACAAACTGAAGATTAAGTCATGTTGTTTTATTAGTGATTATAGTTGCTTGATAAAAAATGTAAGCAATCATTCAGAGCTCGCATTTTTAACCAAATCACTGTATGGCTTATTGGGAGACTATACAATTCAACGTGTATGACTTATGCGGGCAAAATCACATGCAGCTTCCGGTCACTGTCTGACTTATTGTAAGACTATTATATTTTCTTGGTGAGCCAAATCAACTAGGCAAATTTTAAGATTTAAGAAAAGTTTAAGTGTTTTACTAAGATACTTTGTAAATTGTGCCCTAGTACTGCGATACATCAAAGACGAAATATTGGTGATTATTTAATGAAAAAATGACGAATGTTACATCCATATATATCCACACATGCATATCCCAGGAATATATCTTCACGGCATTGTTAACAGCATTCCCTCGAAGTAGAGAGTCATAGGCCCCATCTGACGATGAAAAAAAATGACCATACACGTGTACGACTCTCAGTCGACCACAAACAACAACAAAAACAACGTTTATTGCGTAAGGATAGACATCAGTAAAAATTGTCAATTGATGGCATGTTAAAAATTGAGACTCTGAATGCAAAAGTAATGTCCCTTGATTGTTAAGCCTCATAAGTCCGATTTCCCAATTGGATTGTTTCCCATTTAAGCACTCGGCATCGTCATTCGCCAATTCACTAGTTAATACGAGCCTAGCCCCGATTTCCGGAATCATCTAAAGTAGAAATCTGAACTCAAATTGAGCTTTTACTCAAATCAAAAGTCTGAATTTGGGATAAATCTGTAGTTCGATTTCTTGAAATTTTAAGTGTAAAACTCTGTAATAATAATGTTTCTGTGTTGTGATACCAATTCGGAGTCCTGCCTCCCATGGAAATTAACATAAAGTCACAAGATGAGATCTTGCTCAGATTGAGATTCTTTTGGAGATTGGGACCAGACCCCGATCTCAAAAATCTCAGCTAAAATTGAGATTTTTCTCAAGTCAGAAACTGATTTTAAGATAAAAATAGATCTCTAACGCAACAGTCAATTGAACCAACGTCCCCCAACCCCGAGGAATAGCGGGTTGTTTTGCTTTAGATGGTAAAATCACCGCAAATTGCCCCGCCTTATACCTCATGGCTATATTTTCCGCTTTATTGGCTCGAAACAAAAGCCCCACACTTACCTTGCAGTGCGGGGACATCGGAAAGGCAAAACACGGTACGTTCCGGCGCTATCCCCCGCCCTTCCCCGGGGTTGGGGAGCGTGGTTTCAATTGACTGGTGCATTATTGTTTTACTGTTTTAAACTGTGAATTATATACGATTTATGTTATGTGATGCTTATTTTGAGTCCAACCTTCCAAGTAAATTAACTCAAAGGCAAATGAAAAAATCTAAGATTGGTATGTAGAATAATTGTTATTTCCTCCAACAATTGACCTCGAAAATACTTAATATTTTAAATCCACGAACTTAAGAAACCGCAAACTTAATATTTAACAACAATCTACAATTTCAATACCCGTGAAAACTTACGATTTGACTGTACAGTAAATAATGTTCAGGCTAATAGAAAATATAGAGCAAAAACTGTGACAAATAGATACATGTATTACTACACAATGTATCAATAATTATTTTATTAAATGGATTACAATTACATGTACTTCATTTGTTCAAATTTATTATTGCAAATGATATAAAGCGACTTCAACAACATCCTCAACAAAGCGACTGTTAGATATAACTAATTCTAACACATCAAGTAGAGATAGCCACAGTAAATTTACCGAAAGATCATTACTTTCCCAAAACGATAGTTTGACCAGAATTTACCGAGTGGCAATCGCAGATATCAATCGTAACTACTCGGGTCTTTCCGTCATCGATGCTCCAATGCGTTATGTCTGTAATGTCCGAGTGGTCCCAATCGTCTATATATAATCATTCGGGACCCCTCAGACATTACTGGCGTAACGGATCAATGACGGAAAGACCCGAGTATTTACGATTGGTATATAATAAAACGGAGTGATCTCCCCTAACAAGAACTAGCACAGGCTTTTTAAGTGGATACTCGGGAATTGTTTCCTATTTCATTTGAGGATTTTGTTCGAAACTGCCATATTATTTAGTTTTAGATAAAGTACATACGATTTGTTTAATCTACTTTTGTATAATATATTATGTAACTATAGCTAAGAACATTTAACATGTAATCCTTGAATACCCGTGCTTATCCGTTGTCCAATCAAGAGTTGTTATCTTAATTTATCAAAACTTTCAAAACACACGAGTATTGATTAGTTCGATGTCAAATGTTCTTAGCTATAATAATAGACAACGGTTTAATAAAGACCTAATAAAAGAAGGCCTGCTACCCATGGACGTGTGTACATAAAGGCAGTGTTCAATCGTCAAATATACTTGTAGGTTTCTTCTGTACAAGGGCGATAAACACGAAAATGTTATTTTTAAATATCCTTTCCATCTCTGTGTTGTTTGTATGATACCAGAGATCAGATATATATAATCGTATATATAATTATTATTATATATATATATATATAAATAATAGTATTATTTGATGATACCTGCTTTTTGTTGAGCAGAGGAATGCGGACTCTGGAGTTCAATCTTTAATACACAATGTCCATGGGGAGCATTATTCCGAGTTTGATGACATGTAAAACAAATGGAATTATGGTTAAATATAATTCGGTAACTTTATACTATTAAGACTAATTTGCTATTTTGAGTTAAAATAAATACATGTATTTCTATACCGATGAGACGATGAACCAACAAGTGGGCAAGACCAACGTTAAAAAGTGTGAAGTCTACGACATAATTTCAGTTAATTACGTAAATTATTATAGGATTAAAAGACCATTTGTTGAAGTCCACCAATGTGTAAACACATCTGAATTAACACATTGAGTAAAACCCCGAAGGAGCTTTATGTTAGATTTCCTTTAAGTATAATGATATCCTTTAAGTCGCTGATGGCCTGTCATAGGGCGAATACACACGGCCCCTGGATAATCGTAACCGCGTCGATCTCTCGTCACCCTTACATCATTTCACGCACAGTTAACACTATTCCTATGGTTTCTGAATATACTCAGGAAGGTGTCGGGCCCTTTTTACTATCACGTGACATGTACCTGGAAGACTCGCATTCCTGGAGCATTTAATCATGGTGTAGGGGTCCTTCTATGAAGGGTCTGAAAAATACATAATATAAGATAAATTATTATTGTAATTTATATAATTTCATAAAACGAGCATTTTTATATTGAAAAAACGTTGGTAAAAACAATGAAAATGCTTTCTCCCCAAAGATCTAAATAACACAGCTTCTATATTTTTAAGAGCAAGTCTCGTTAAGTTCACGAGGCAAGACGCGAAGTGGAGAGTTCACGAATCGCCACCAGTATTACTATGACAGAAGACAGCTTTGAAGATGTTTGTGGTTTTCTAATGAATTTAATTTGTTGACGCGCTTATATTTCCTTTATTGTGGTCAAGAGGTTGGATGCGCGCCGCAAGTTTTCCGACTCGAATGGTCGCAGGTTTGCATTCCAGTCTGTGTCATTGCTTAATTACACGAAATTTCGTGTAGTTGATAAAGCTGGGTTCACACTTTGAACGCTTGTACTAGCACTGGTCAGCGTTTCAAAAGTCGAAAAATGAGCCCAAACATCGGTGAAATTACGCTCGCGAGGAGGAAGATTTTGGTTCACACTTCGAGCGTCGTGTATCTGGCGCACGCAAACTTTTGCGAACGTTTCCTTGCGCTTGACTGCGTTTGGCAGCGGTTACTCGCGCTTGACATGCTTTACCAGCGTTGTAGTTAATTTATATTAGCGCATGTGAACGTTTGCTAACGCAGGTTAGCGTATATGCAGCGGTCTCTAATTTAGTCCGACTTAGGCGAACGAGGTGCCAAACTCCGGGATCCGTTGTACAAAGTTCATTTAAGTTACTGAAACGTTATGGAACCTTCGTCTGCGCTAACCACTTGCGTTGCTATTGCGTCAGCCTTTGCGTTACTACCACGTTCACTGAGCCGGAAACCCCTTGACCTTCGCTAGATAAACGTGTCACTACATCCATTATCAGCACCAGCGTTTCAGCAGACGTTTGCCAACGGAGTTTAACTAAAGCAAACTTTATCAATTATGTCGAAGTCATTTACTTCGTTGCTATGGTGACCAATTTCAGAAAAGTAATCTGATTGAGGAAAACAAGGAGTTAGTTGTTTCAAACAGTAGTAGCCTTTCTCTAAATGTAACATTTACAATTTGGATGTTTATTTTAAAACTTAAAGCACCATTCTAAAACTTGATACCAATTTGACCAGTTTATATGTCAAGAATTCATAAAATGCAGTACTTATAAAGTACTTCTTACAACGACGTCGAATAACGTTTGAATGACGCTTGCGATGTCACGCAAAAAGGGTCTGAATAGGGCCTCAACGAAACAGTTGTAACTTCCTTAAAAATCAAGCTACTAATAAAAAATCTCAAAATCATTTTTTTTGTCAAAATAGCAGGTTTTCCTGGAGACTGGCTCATTTATAATATAAACAATGCACGGTCGACTGACCCCTAGTTATCTTTGTAGATTATTATATACCATACATGTAGTTTGTTAATTTAATATTGAAATTATGGCTGTCTGTTTAAGCCTTTATAATTGGCTTTACACAGTAACAATGGACCCGACCGCTGCGTCACTATATTCTTACCATGACTGGACTATACAGTATAAGTCTTTTATAATTGGTTTTACACCGTAATAGTGGACTTGACCGCTGCGTCGCTGAATTTTTATCCTGACTGGACTATATAATAATTATACATTAAAAGTGATAAAACAAAAATGGACATTTTATTTGTAAAAAAGGCTAGCGTTATCATTGGCGAACTAATGTATACTTTCACTATGAAATGAAAAAAATGAGAGCTTGCAATGTTTATGTCAACAATGTTTTAAAATATGTATACAATGACCTAAGTAAGAGTTATATATAGGTCTACTACGTATTCCCTATCTTGAAAAAAAATGAATTTGCCAAAATGTTGATAAAAAGTGTTAAATTATTTAATTGTTTGTACTTAAAATGTAATTTGTGTTTGGAATTCAGTTTAAAAGTCCAGTGTTGGTACGTGTACTTAAACTCGATTAGATGTTTTAAATCCGTTCCGAAATGACGGAACTTTAAACAGGACTAAATCTCCCGAGATTTGTCACGCGTTTTAACGATATGTCACATATTTGCTTCCTAGTAGATCTAGGTATTGATCTTGTATCCGCTGAGTTCGGTAAATATTAACTAATATGAAACAAATAAATTCATAGCTCGCCTTACAAGAACATTTCGCTTTCTCTCGCCCTCGCTCTCTCTCTGTGGAGTTACAAATCTCGCTGGAATGTAAAGCGCTCTGACATGAATTATTCATCAATGACAAAAAACGCTTTTCATGTAATGACACCACCCACATTCAATACGTTCGAATCAAAGGCTTAACAATCTTTCAAAATGTTTCATTGGCTGGTGTTACAGATTTTTGATATGTTCATACTTGCAATTTGATTACTTTTACATCTTACTGTGAAATCATTATTTTTCGCGGTTGGTGAATTTTCGTTGATTTGGTGATTTAGCTCGACCACGAAATTTAGTCCCCACGATTCATCGACTTCCAAACTACAGAACAAGGGGTTCCCCTTCCACGTTTTCTAATCCAAAAAATAATACACCCAGCGAAAATGGCTTTTTTTAAAATCCACGAAAACTAATATCCACGAAAATAAGTGATTTTACGGTATATTATCGGTTAAAAAACACGAGATGGAGTGAAAATAGAGAAACATGCTGATTTGGGAAAGTAAGTTGCAGTGAACCGTAAAGTCACTTATTTTCGCGGGGATTAATTTTCGTTCATGGATGAAACTTGAAACAGTATATTACAAGGTCTGTGGGCTTTTAATGGTACTACGGGTAACTAGCTACGAGCTTATCAAATGTTCTGTGTATGATAATGTTTGACTTTCAACGCCAAACAAACTTCATAAATATGTAATAATATATCATCGGAGTATTTGTTCCCTATCTGTTTTGTATCGTAATACAACTAAGCGTGTGGTAGTGGTGGTAAAATGCACACCCACAGCAGTATCGCACTCTTTCCAGTGCCGTAAGGCAGTTATTGCACCCTTTTCCAGTAAACCATAGAAAAGACTGAAATCATAGAGAAGACGGATACAACATATTAGCGGGTGGTAGTTGATAGCACTAGATACATTCACCTTAAAACACAGATGAAACATTGAGTAAGAATTTGATACATGACATGATAGATGATTTTAAACTGACGCTTTCTATCGCATACCATAGCATGCGATACCAGACTGAAAGCTGTACAACATAACAGGAACTCTGATTAGAATAAAATTTCGAGTTTGAGAGGAGATTTCTATTCCGACTCTTCAGGGGATACCGGCTAGGGCTAGGAGTGTCACATTGATCACGTAAGAACCCATGGTTAAGTCATCGACCGTTTTGCCGTTGAAATTTTGCATTCAAATTGTTTAAAGTGAGTCATTCGGCTGGGGGCATTTAACTTCGTGGAGCTAGGTCGTTCAGCTGAGGCGTTTGGCTTGTTGAGGCTGGGTCCTAATTCAGCTAGGGCATTAAACTTGTTGAAACTAGGTCATTTGACTGAGGCTTTCAGTTTTTTATTTCTGAAACTAGGTCATTCAGCTGAGACCATGACATTCAGCTTTTTATTACTGTTATTCTTATACTAGGTATTTAATTGCTGAAACTAGTTCATTCAGCTTTTTTACCGCTGGGACTTGGGCGGATCACTTTCTCGTTCGGTTAGGTGTTTGGCATTGTGCCTTGTATGTTTTTATGTTTTCTCTGCTCGGTTGGTTAAATTACGTTGAGCACTGCCTTCCCTGTCTGACTTATTATTATCTGTTATATATAACAGTTATTCGCGCGTTAGTAGTCTACTGAGTTTATCAGTCACCATTTTTATACAGTCTTACGCAACCAAACATAAAGGTAAAGAACCACCAAATGCCTACGCGGGCCAAATGGTGATACACTCAAGTAGTCCTTAAAAAAACTTTGGCTTGCCTGTAAATGGGGATATTTCTTGACAAGAGTGAACTGGAGTGATGAAATTGAGTTTAAATGCATTGTAAATATGTATGTTATGTAGTGAAACTGTAAAATCTGGAATATCTTGGTATTATTACATTGATACCAAAGTGAAAGTAGGATAGGGTAAAACCCGGATTGAATCAGTCCGGACATGTGTAAAAATAGGTAGACCATGTTTGATGACCAAAATTTTTCTTAGAAGATACATGACCCCCCTTTTTTATTGTATTATTTTGAAGCTTAAAGGTACTTCTTTAAAATGATATATGTCTTCCTGCTGGCCATAGACTAAAAGATGTAAAAATTTTGGGCCTACTATTGTAACTTTACATTGAACTAAAGAGCAAATATATTTGGTGGTTTCTAACCTAAAGTCAAAATCCGCTAATTCTACATCAAGCTTACATTTAACAATATTGTATGCCTTATTTTTCGTGCATTTTTAAAGGCCCCTCAAACCAACACAAACAAATTAACATGTACTATTTATTAAAACTTAATTCTAATTCTTCCTGCGTACTTACAGATCAACCCTCGTGTACATTTGTATATTTACCCGAACAGAAAAACAATTCTAATTCTTCCTGCGTACTTACAGATCAACCCTCGTGTACAGTTGTATATCTACCCGAACAGAAAAACAACACCTTATTTTTTGAACGACCCTCAAATCGTCACAAACGTCAAAACTAACATGAAACATGTAAAATAATTTCTAGATAATTCCGTGTACTTTCTGTAATTGTACAAGCCTAGTCTATATATCGCCACGAACAGAAAAATATACGTAATTCATTTTTGAACACCCCCGTATTATTATGTTAAAACTATACAAAAGTATGTAAACTAATTTCTGGTTATTTTCGTGTACTTTTTTATCAGCCCTCATGCATATATGACAAGCGACGTCAATGAGAACATTGAGTCCAACAATTACACGATCAATGGGAATTCCTAGGGGAGCCAAGCGGTATTGGATGAATTAATTAATGTTTTAACTAATTGGATGTTTGAAGGTTTGTCGGCGATATTGTCATGAGCTCTAGATAGTTTATCTGCAATACTAAATAAGCAAAATGTGTGTTTCCAGTTATTGATATGCGCATGCACTGTCGAGTATGTACATGAATTCACAACCAAATCGGATTGTGTCGATTCGATCGTGTATAGTAATGTATCAACAGATTTAATTCTAAAACGATCTGCGGATTAATCCATATACGCATAGAGCAAACCAGGGCATGTATTATTACCACAATAAAACATGATTGTTAAATTGGCTGTTGCTATTTATGCCCCGTGTCACGTGACATATTTATGAATGAATGAACGTAAACTTTAAAGTAAAAACTTCCACGAGTCGCCAACAAGACAAGTTGCACGAGTATCCAGTGTTACAGCTATGACGCCTCTATTTTTAGAAACTCCAATATACTCTCGAAATTAATTTATATTTTTCATTTCATGAAATTGACACCCTTAACTCGTGTTATTAAAATTGTTTCAATGTTTAAAATGTGTTATTTTCTTCAGAAAATTACGAAGGTCGTTTTCAATAACGAGAGAGGTAATTATACCTGCAGCTAGTAAGTCACTAAATTTTAGCGTGGAATTATGTTCAATGTCAAATTGGTGAAAATGGAATGCGCGAAGTTAAATAGTACGGGATATTATCGTATTTAGAATCGAAGTAAAAACTCTGTTCTTGTATTTTGTCGGTGAATAAAACACGGGCACTCGTTCGAATGCGGAAATTTTCCGCATCCGAACTCCTGCCCGTGTTTAATTCGCCGACAGCATACGCGAACAGATTTTTATTTTTCCTTAACAACCATTGTATAATGTACATCCAATATCCTTAGAACAAAATCACCAGTTGTATAGAAAGTGTAGTATTTGCCTTTTTAAGGCCAAAACCTCCCAATATGGATGCTTACAATTCCCCTCACAGATCGACGTTACAATATTCTCAAGATTTAAAATTCTATTGATGCTTGGGTATAATTTCAACTCCAGTCCAATAAATATGGTACTTCATGATACTGTTTGTGGGGCGACAGGAAGTAGAGTTTCGTTGTCTTAGGCACCGTCACTAGGAAAAAGACATGTCACATTTTTGTCGAAAAAACATTTAAACCTTTTGCACTGATGAAATATGCGTTCAATTTTGTCCCTTTTTGATAATTTTTAGTTCCCCTTTTCCATAACATCAAACAAAAGACAATGCCACGAAAGTGGCCGCAAACACACCAAAGTAAACAAACTTTCAACTTTTGCCTATCATAGTGACCGTTTTTAAAACAGCAGCTCTCTATTATCTCTAGCATAACTTTCTCTAATATAAACCATTCTCTTCTCAAATACGACACATCTTTTTCCAATTACAGTTTTGTAGTCACATTTACAGTCTCCAAGACCTTTTTTTGCGCACAATGTTTTCCTTGGTATTGAACTGACGAACACCGCATTTTTCTGGAATTCTGCATATAACATTTTCGAAGTAATTCGACTGAAAGTTGCTATTGATAATTAGAACTTCGCTGCCATCCGACTATGGGTTAATTGCTTTGACCTTGATATCACGAAACCCATGGACTTGTCGATTGCAGGTTTCGACAAAGCTGGGCGGTTTTAAATCGTGTGTGCCATTGCGCCAAAAACAAGCAGGTGAACGCATAGCCCCCTTCCGTAGACAAAATTAATATAACTGATTGTCTTCCCGGAAATGGGTTATTAATAATCTACCAACATTTTAGGCCTCTATAGGGGCAATTTGTCTTAAAACAGCCAACATAAATGCCTTCTACAAGATGGTTGATTTGGGTTCTGACCATATTGCAAATATAATACGTAGTTAGTGTATGTACTAATTAACACATTTTCGTACACGCTTTGATAGAGATAAATCCGATGGTCAGTTTTGTTCAAATAAAAGTTGAACACCTCTCGTATGTGTTGTTTAAAGCATAGGAATAAACTACCATTACACTTTTATGCACTTTTTGCATAAGACTATAGGCCCTAAGCTTGTAATAATTATACGTGTACTATCAAATCGCAATTTTAAAGCATTATTACCCTCAGTTTTAAATTGTTGAACATATTTGAAAATGGCGTGTCACATAATGCTGAGCATTACGCTGGATGGTGGAGCTATGCATGATAACAATTCCCAGTGGACATGTGTTAAATTAAATACACTGCATTCACGAGACATTTAAAGAGGCTTTCATACGTTACAAACCTCGTTGCTACACAAGATTACGTGAGCATGTATATTTGTATAGTGTTTATCATTTCTGGGAACTGACTCGGCAATAATATGGATACGCATGCAATAACTGTACTGTAGTATGCTATACGAATACGTTCATTTGCATCAACGTTTAGCATTTTGATTGTTCGGGATTACTAGCACTAGATTTTAAGTCTTTGATTTTTTGGCTTCTAGGACAATACTATGTTAATTTGCCAACTGCAATCACAAGTCTGCAATCACAGACTAGCTTCTATGCTATATAATTTGCAGGTCGAAATTCAATGAAAGTTTTCAAAAGAATCGAAATTACAGTAATACTAGATACCAAAGTACTACAATTAAGACCGATTATCGGCATTTTAACCTGAATTACTGAAAGTGATTGAACGATTTCCGTCAGTGGTCGGGCGACACCGACCAGTTATCGAATGGTCACTGGCCATTTTCTTTGTTTTTGTCCAAGAATGCCCCCGATGACCTGCCGATGTACGTCCGACTTCGGACTGGAATAGTGAAAGGGTTACTTTTTTGTCACCTAGGCATTTTACGAGAGCAGCGATATTATGTTGGCAGTTGATATTGAAAAAGGTATATATAGTAATATAGTAATAGTGGTCTTTGCTCGTAGGTGGTCTTTAACAAAAGTTTGACCACAATTATAAATATCTTAAAGTAACCTAAGTGTGATCGATGCACGTATCCGATAGAAGATGACTATTTAATCATCCCGCCTGGATGCATCGGTGCAACAGTTTCCTTTATCTACAGTCAGATAGAACATGATATAATTATTTTCATATCTCGACATTGTAGCACAATAAACGACAGACAACCATCCCCCCTCCCTACTGTATGTCAGATACATTCTATTGCGTGTTATGTTAGTGTACAAATTGCCTTCGGAATTGCCGCATAGCGTGCCAAAAGACGGGACCTAGCTGGTCGTAAATTGTTACATTATTGATGTTACCAAATTCACCATGGGAATTCGATACATCGTTGTGTTGTATTAATCAGTAATTTATTCCCACGTTGATAATAGCCAAATAATGGACAAGAAAATAAGTCTTGGCTGATCAAAGTCTACTTGATTGGCAAGCAACAATACGGTCTCCCTCTGAGACCAAACACGGTTATTAATAACAAAATATTTGCTGGTTAATATACGCGGTAGTTGAGCCAATATGGATCAAACTAATTGATGACATACGACGTTCATAGCTTGGCTGGAGGAATACAAATGAATCATTCCAAATGATAAAACTTGGAGCGCTAGTATCTGATATAAATGGCTGAATTAAAGGATTAAGTCGCTGACTTAGAATTAGAAGGTCGGGAGTGCTACTTACGACCTTATAAGATTGATATATACATGTTGTATTTGAAATATGCGCTTCTTATGAGCCTATTTTCATGAAAATCGGTCATGTTGACCAAACTGAAGTTTAAAAGTTTATTTTTCCATTAGTAAAGAGTGGTTTTCAGACAGTTTTTTCTTGTTTTCTCAAAGTATTGATTTTGTACTTACGCCCTTCTAATTCTAAGCCAGCGAAGTGCGTACAAAGAATGTGACATTCATCATATACAAACAGATTGATTACGAAACGTTAGAATACGAAACATCAAAGTAATAAACTTGAAGTATATAAAATCATAGCATAACATCATAATACCAAACATCAGAAAACACAACATCATAATACAAAACATCAGAAAACATAACATCATAATACCAAACATCAGAATACAAAACATCAGAAAACATAACATTAGAATACACAACATCAGAATGCATTACATCAGAATACATAACATAATACTTTTTTTCTAAAAAATGCCGACCATAGCCTATATTTGCCAGTTAGCTTTCTGTGGAAATATGGCAGGCATATGAATACGAAATACCAGAATATATAACATCAGAATTCAAAACATCAGAATACCTAACATCGGAATAGATTACACCGCGATAAATGATAGGCTACCAGAAAACACAAAGACAGAATACATAAAATCAAATTTGGGACAAACAATCATATTCATAACATCCAAATACAAAACACTAGAACACAAACATCAGAATTTATAACATCATCATAAAAATCATCATGATACAAAACGTCAGAACACAAAACTATCAGAATTTGAAGATGAGCGGTCAAGCAGAGGAAATGACAAGAAACACATTTATAAGCGGTGCACATGGCTAATACACGATGATAAGCAGCAAGCACCGTCAAACAATTAAAAACAAATCACTGACCGACTGCGTTCTTAGATTAGAAGACACTAACACGGTTAGGATCAAGAACCGGAAGTTGACATGTGACCGGAAGTTGACTGTCTGTTAGTCTCCAGACTTATAATCTCTAAACTGATTTCTAAACATAAATCTCCCTGAGGGGATTTGACTGGCACGGTACATCATTCATTTAGCATCATATCTCTTTATAACTTAGGAATTCACGATTTCTGTGTAAGTCTGTGATAATAGAAAGGTTCAATACAGAGAAGGCTGCCAGGGAGATATATACGGCTTGCATGACAGCACAGGTGTGCTCAACAGATATTGTTGTGTATGAAAATATTTCGCTTGCATGACATCAGCAAATGCTACATGCATAATGCATGTACGATATATATCATGATCTATGTCACGTGCGCTTTATATCATGTGATCTATACCACGTGTGTATTGTCATACGATCTATGTCACTTGCGCTATACATATCACGTGATCTATGCCACGTGCTCTATATATCAAGTGATCAATGTCACGTACGTGTCCATTAATTTGTCACACGATCTATATAACTTGCGCTATTCATCACGTCACTATATAATGTCACATGTGCATTGTCATTAATATGATCTATGTCACATTATGACGCATTGATCCTTTACTGATATAAAATGCAAAAACAATTGGAAAACAAAATCAGACGAACAGGATTGATGGCATATCACTCAGGATTAATTCTAGATATGCAAATAATTCCTGTCTACTGCATAAACATTAAGATGATTTGTGAAATTAGTAAAAGCTGTTGCCATGACAACGGTTGAATGATAACGTTATCTCTGTAGAATTTTCCTTAATACCAATGTCATTAGGTTTCGAGATGATGTCAACAGAACTAAGGACATCTCTGGGAAGTTATCAACTGGAGAAATATTTCGTCTCGATGATGTTGCCTCTCTGATATTAAGCAAGGCATTTGTGTTCAAATGAGTTCATTAAAACCGGAAGTCTTTTAAGAGAGTATTCGGAAATGTTCGCATAATTTCGTGCATTATCTTATAGAGGATATTACCGACAGCATACTATGATAGAGAATAGTTAAAGGTGCTGCCTCGCGGATTGGTGTACTGCAAAAATAATTTTGCGTAATTTTGGTATAGTTGCCTGCATATCCCAGAAACAACTACACGTGTATTTGTAGTTGACATTTAAAATAACCTGCGAAACATCGGAATTTTGAAATTATTTATTATTTTCCCGTACATCCAAAATAGTCTATAAAGTATTAATAGAATTAATACTACAATCACTTAAATGGTCTGTAATTTGTTCGCATTCGATGAAAACGAATTGCAAAACGAACCAAATACTTCACTGATGTTTACGCTGTAGTTTGTTGATTTTGCAGTTCGATTGCGTAATTCAAAAATCATGTTGGAAGGAAACTCCGCGCTATTCTTAAAAGGAAAACTACCGAGTGCGTGATATCGGGAGTGATCGAGTGTGATTTAAAATGATGATTTGCAACCAATCTTTCATAAAGCACCCGTCAGTGGCTTTCTATTACTTTAATACTTGGTTAGGTAGCAAAATTACGTCGTACTAAAAATTTCAGCTCGATTTGTGAGTCAGCACCTTTGATAAATAACTTTCTATTTTTGAAAATGACATCCTTCATTCTTATCAGGCCCCTATTATCTCCCGAAACATCTCAGTCCGAGATATATCTCATCTCAAATATTGTCATGTGTCTTTTAGATAATCTCCGTGGGAGACTTGACTCAAAATTCGCATCACAAAACAGAAAACCTAAGTAAATTTTAATTTTTATCACAGTAAAATTTTAAGAGCTCGAACTTCAAACTGATCTCAAATTCTCACTTGACTTTAGCAAAAACTCAATTCGAGATGATATTTCTTCTTGAGTTGCTACGGGAGATCGGGGATCTAAGTACACTAAGATCAACAAATGGAATTATGTGTCCCTGATAAAAGTTTTGAGTACTGTCAATGTCACCATAATGACCGAGATAGTTCGATTAAACGGAAATGCCTCGAACAAATATGATATTCAGTTGATATTAGTTTGAATCATTCACTGATCGTATCGATTTCGCGCATCACTTGTAAACACGTTATAGCGGCATTAATCCCCCCCCCCCCCCCCCCTACATCATGTACTCAACACAAGCCTAGTGGTATCATTTATGTTGTTGTTGCTTTTATTGTTGCTTTTATTGTTGTTGTTGTTATTGTAGTTGTTGTTGTTGCTGCTGCTAGTGTTGTTGTTGCTGTTGAGTAGTATTGCCAATAGCTACCGAAAACTTCCAAAAGGATCCAATTTGATCCAGATTAGTAAATCGTTTGTGGTATCGGGGCCTGTGACATTTGAACTGTGTGTACGTTTAAGGATGAAATTCAATGTTAACTGTAGTTAGAGTGAATAAATGGAACGATATTGATTTGCGACATGCAAACAGAAAGCCTCCCTGTATGCGATAACAGCGCGAACCAGCGAGAAACACAACGTGAATTATTAATGCTGAAACAGGAGTATACAACTTTTATTATAGCCTGTTTTCATTAAATCAGCATAAAGAGGTACGTAAAACACACAAACGTCATTCAATAACTGAATACAAGTTTAAAGGTGCTGCCTCACAGATCGGGCTACATTTTTTGTATGACGTAATATTCCTACCTAACCAAGTATTTATATATTAGAAAGTCACCGGTGGTTGCTTTATGAAAGAGTTATGGCATATAAGCAATTTAAATCACTCTTGATATTTGGCACTCAGTATTTTTCTGTTTGAAAATATCGCAGAGTTTCCTTCCAAAATGTTCTGTGAATTATGTAATTCACATGATCAAACTGTAACTTCAACAAACTAAAGCCGAAACATCTGTGAGGAATTCGGTTCGTTTTGCAATTCGTTTTCATCAAATGGAAACAAATTTCAGGCAATTTAAGTGATAGTAGTGCTAATTCTATAGGGTATTAATACCCTATAGAATTTTGGGTGTAAAAATGCTAAATTACTACAAAATGCCGATGTTTCCCAAGTTATTTTATGTCAATGTGGTTGTTTATGGCATATACAGGAAACTATACCAAAATAACATGAATATTTGACAATTTAATTTTATTTTTGCAATACACCAATACGTGAGGCAGTCCCTTTAAATGTATGTAGAACATAAAAAAGACACAAGCGTCAATTCTAGGACACGTGCGTGTGTGTATTTGTAATTGTGTATGTTAGCAGAGCGTACAGAATCAGAACTTTGTAAAATTTTACAAGTTGCACAGTCAGCGTTATGCATAGCATTCATTTGCCAATCAGCTTTGCTGCTGAAACATGGCGGGCATATGTGTGCCGCCACCCGGATTTGAACCCGAGTCGCCAGTTAAGACGACAAGCGCGCTTACCACTGAGCTACGGAGACCACGTTAAGTAACAAGTGTGCTTGAGCTTTACGTTGTATACTATATCGCTGGCTTGGAACATGAAGGTCGTAAGATCAAATCAATATTTTGAGAAAACAAGAAAAAAATGTCTACTCGTTACTTACAGAAAACAAGCTTTTCAAACTTCAGTTTAGTCAACAGTTCCGATTTTCATGAAAATGAGAAGCGCCTTCTGGTGCAGATTTCAAATACATATATATATCAGTCTTATGAGGTCGTAATTAGCACGTGCTTCTAATTCTAAGCCAGCAATATGTAGTAAAAAAAGGGTGCTGAAAAGGGTGCGATAACTGCAATACTGCACTGGAAAAGAGTGCGTTAACGGTGATACTGCACTGGAAAAGAATGCGATAACTATAATACTGCACTGGAAAAGAATGCGATAAATGTATAACTGTAGTTAAAATAGTGCGATAGCTACACAACTAAACAGGGTGTGTCATTATAGACAGTCAGTACGTAGCCTTTTTGGATCTGAACTCTCCTCCCAAAAGTTTATACCGCCGCGGTGGGTCTTCTTATTTGTTATATGCAACAAAGATCGTTCGATGGTTAAAACAACTGACACTAACTTGTGACATGTAAAACGTGACACGAATGTGAGCCAGTTTTATATCCACGGGTGTGTCATACCGAACAGTACACAGTTGTAGACCGATTTGTTTTGTACGTTGCCTTCATATTTTATTGAAATGGAATTGCTAGGGAAACGCTGTATACAGAGATAATAATTTAGATAAATGCTCTCATAGGTCCCAATTGGACGGTTGTTTCATCATAAAGAAATAAATTTCTAACGTATGACATGTATAACCTCATCCTGACATCCAATTAGCAATTTCGCGTTAAAGATCATGCTATAACATTGACTTTCAAAAGCAATGAATTTCATCTGCATGTCATTACGAACTTATTTAGTTTGAGGTATGTAGGCCTATACTCACTTCAGATTTCTCAGTCAACCAATGTATAGTTAATCGACCAACAGACCAACCGACCGTGTATAAAAACTGGATCAAGCTCAAGTCAATTTTCAGAAATACTACTGATCATCAGACTGTACATTTACACCCGATCAACAGACTACACATTTACACCCGATCAACAGACTACACATTTACACCCGATCATCAGACTGTACATTTACACCCGATCAACAGACTACACATTTACACCCGATCAACAGACTACACATTTACACCCGATCATCAGACTGTACATTTACACCCGATCAACAGACTACACATTTACACCCGATCAACAGACTGTACATTTACACCCGATCAACAGACTACACATTTACACCCGATCAACAGACTACACATTTACACCCGATCAACAGACTGTACATTTACACCCGATCAACAGACTACACATTTACACCCGATCAACAGACTGTACATTTACACCCGATCAACAGGCTGTACATTTACACCCGATCAACAGGCTACCCATTTACACCCGATCAACAGGCTGTACATTTACACCCGTTCAATAGGCTGTACATTTACACCCGTTCAACAGACTGTACATTTACACCCGATCAACAGACTGTACATTTACACCCGATCAACAGACTGTACATTTACACCCGATCAACAGACTACACATTTACACCCGATCAACAGACTACACATTTACACCCGATCAACAGACTGTACATTTACACCCGATCAACAGACTACACATTTACACCCGATCAACAGACTACACATTTACACCCGATCAACAGACTGTACATTTACACCCGATCAACAGACTACACATTTACACCCGATCAACAGACTGTACATTTACACCCGATCAACAGGCTGTACATTTACACCCGATCAACAGGCTACCCATTTACACCCGATCAACAGGCTGTACATTTACACCCGATCAACAGACTGTACATTTACACCCGATCAACAGACTGTACATTTACACCCGATCAACAGACTACACATTTACACCCGATCAACAGACTACACATTTACACCCGATCAACAGACTGTACATTTACACCCGATCAACAGACTACACATTTACACCCGATCAACAGACTGTACATTTACACCCGATCAACAGACTACACATTTACACCCGATCAACAGACTGCACATTTACACCCGATCAACAGGCTACCCATTTACACCCGATCAACAGGCTGTACATTTACACCCGTTCAATAGGCTGTACATTTACACCCGTTCAACAGACTGTACATTTACACCCGATCAACAGACTGTACATTTACACCCGATCAACAGACTGTACATTTACACCCGATCAACAGACTGTACATTTACACCCGATCAACAGGCTGTACATTTACACCCGATCAACAGACTGTACATTTACACCCGATCAACAAACTGTACATTTACACCCGATCAACAGGCTACACATTTACACCCGATCAACAGGCTGTACATTTACACCCGATCATTAAATCGCGAGTCGACACCATTGCCAACCACAGCACACGTTGTCGTTCAAGTCCCTCTAACGTAGATGCCCATTTATACACCTGTCATGGGTAAAGTGGAGCTATATCCGGTTTTCTTGTTTAGCAGTCACACAGACGGGGATCCAACCCGATGCCTCTAAATCTTAGCGCACACCATACCTCTAGGCCACCGCTCCCACACTCTGTATTTGTATGTAAAACCCTATATTAGGCTAGTGGCAATACGTCAAAAAGGGGCTTAAAAATGGGTGCAACCCCTCCCCATGGTAGAACATTTGACAACCTATTTTTTTATAGAAGAGGAAGGTCTTGGGAGTTGGAAAACGATGGTTGTGAGTCTGAGATCAATGTAGGTCATTATGAAAATCGACTTTTTATGTGTGTGTTTTGATGTTTTGAGAGGTAATTTTACGACGCATTTTGTCCATGTATAGAAAAAGGCAGATACCATTTTGCTCAGGAAACACAATACACTTACATAATTATTGTTGAATCATATCACATTATGGGCGATTTTCAACATACTCAAGTTCTAGCTCGACACTAGCTTGTGAAGTGCTATTTTTGGGGTTAAAACATTAAAAATTATAAACGAAAAGTGCGAGTTTTAGGAATCGATACATCACATTATTATTTATCAATTTATTTGAGATATTGTCACTTCAAGGGAAGCAAAATGTTAGTGTGGACTATAATGAAAATTGGTTTACCAATCATGGTATCCACAGAAAATAAAGACATTATTATTATTTTATTATTATTATTATTATCATTACATGTCGCTAGCTTAGAATTAGAAAGCCGTCAGTACTAAATCAATATTATGAGAGATAAACCGTCTGAAAACTACTCTTCATTTTTGGAAAAACAAGCTTTTTAAACTTCAGTTTGGTCAACATGACCATTTCCCATTTTCATGAAATTAAGCTCATAAGAAGCGCTTTCAGATGCAGAATTTAAATATGCATGAGTCTGATAGTACTTGTAAGTACCATTTACGACCTTCTAGTTCTAAGTCAGCCATGAATTATCTTTATTATTAGTATTATGTTTGGTACGTAAGGCAGTTCCAGTATTCATTTAAGTGCTCAGTCTTTGCGTCTGCTATTTGGGCGTTTGACACGTTAACGCGTGGTTAATAAATAGCCGAAAATGCATTTCGTTCCCACTAACCGTACACCGTAGTCTCCGAAGTAAATCACATGACATACTCCGAAGACAGCCGGAAAAGTACGAATGTGACCTCGGATCAACATTATAACTCTAGTGCTTCTTTTCTGACTGAGAGATTGTGTTTAATGTGTGATATGAAATCATAAATATGCCAGGATTAGATACCAATTATTATAAAGATATCCAGACATGAAGACCAATGCTTTTATCACCATTCCTTCATTCTATCAAAAATCTGACAATTCCTTCAATTTAATTCCAAATCGCCTAGCATTAACTGTTGTTATGACGTCGAAAAATAATTACTGAACTTATATCTCACCAGGCTTCGGAGGTTGTACTTTAAATACATCAATGGTATCGTATTGCTCGTTTATTCCGGTCAGTCACCTGTTTACGTAACCTTGTGTAGACTCGTACATATACATATTGCAACGTTTCCTATTAATTTATCAATTTAACTGATAGTGTGTATAATATTTGTGCATAAATAAGGCATGTTTTATCCGATTAAAATGTTTCACACAATAAAGATGCTTCGTTTTGATATTACATGGTTTGCATGCAAGTGACAGACCGTAATAAACGGATGAAAGTACATTTCTCAACCACTACGAATGGCTAGTGTCCATATATGACTGAAATACTGTTTTCTTAAGTTTAACTTAAGTAGTACGTAAAATAGTTAACAAATAGACATCTAAACAAAATATTATTTTGTATACTCTTTTCAACAGGCACGGGTTGTTGTTGCTGTTGTTGTTGGTATTATTATTGTTGTTGTTTTCAGTGTTGTTGTAGTTATTGTTGTTGTAGTTAATGTTATAATTGTTCTGGTTGTTGTTGTTGTCGTAGTCTTTATTGTTATTACTATTGTTGTTGGTGTCGTGGTCGTTGTTTTTTAGTTGTTATTGTCATTTATGATTATTGCTATTTTTATTGTTGTTGTTAATATTGTTGTTGTTATTAATGTTGTAGTTGTTGTTAATGCTGCTGCTGTTGTGGTCGTTGTTTTTTGGTGTTGTTGTCATTAGTATTGCTATTTTTATTATAATGTTGTTGTCGTTATCGTTATCATTATCAGTATTGATGTTGTTGTTATTATTGTTATTATCGTTGTTGTTGTTATTTTTGTTTTTGGTGATTATATTGTTGTTGTTGTTGATGATTCTGTTGTTGTTGATGATGATTACCAGTATCCACTCATTTAAATACACTCGGCAAAACTTATAAGTACACACTTGTTTATTTGCCCATAGCTCGGTCAATGCGTGTTTGGTCGTGCTGAAAATTTCAACATAATTATGTAGATTGGATATCTAGAATTACAATACAATCGATGTTTTAACATCTGATTTAAATTGTCACAAACAGAATAAATTAATGATGCCAACAGCAGAATCTAAAAAACACAATAATGTCGGTGTTCATCGGGCGATTGTCAGGTTGCTATTGCACATATGGCCGCTGTTTCTATCATGGACACAGTAATAATGAAAAAAAATGATAGGAACAAGCTCAATTTAGGTTTAGAAATATCGACTTCTGATAAAAAATGCAATTTGAAACATGGTTAACTCTCCTTGACCATAACAATAAAAAAATATTTTTAAAAGTAAAAAAACACCATGTTGTTGTTTGAAAAATCGAATTATTTTGTGTTTTTTTTAATTTGACAATAAATCTAAAATTCAAATTTACCTTACATAAAAATAATTTGCACATATGCGTCAATTTCACGGCCATTTTACGGGTTTTGACGTTTCATGGTTCAATGAACCGCTGTATTTAATTTTGAAGTAAGAATGTATTTATCCAGTCCTTTGATAGTCAATACCATGTACACAAAATTTCATGCAAAAATAATAACAAATAATAGTTATAGCGAAAAACGACGTGTGTACTTATAAGTTTTGCCGAGTGTAGAATTAATTGCGTTTGAAAATCGATTGGCATGTTTAGAGGTTTCACACATAATACGTTTATAATAAAGTGGAAAAATTAAACTGATTAGACTAATGAGAAAATGATGAAATTACAAGTCACGTGGTTTTGGAATTAATAATCACGTGGTTTTGTAATTAACAGTCACGTGGTTTTAATGGAGTTCTCGATTCCGTCAGGGATTATTAGTGTTTGTTTGTTTGTTTATTCGGGTTAAACACTGTTTCAACACTATGATCCGCCGATGATAACAAGTTAAACACT